>CM041020.1:7879270-12679270 GCA_022984855.1 Dimocarpus longan
GGCCACATGGTGATGACAAAATGCATTAACATTATTTTTAAGTAGAAACATCTTTGCATTAGTGTATATTGTATTTAATTAATCAAATTTCATAAATGTGTTTTCAAAATAGTTTTACCAATTTACAGATGAAATATCTATTTCATATATTTTATAAATATTTTGATTATTTAGTCCAAGGGCCTAAACACTAGAAATGTAACGATTTTCGATTTGTTTTTATTATAAGTATAATGTGTGATTTTTTCTAAAGAATTTTTATAAACTTTAGATTTCAATTAGAAAAATCCCAATTTTCACGGGATTCTTCTGAACTTGTGAGAGGAGTTGGGAGGGGTCCAATTGGTATTCACAGAATTATCCTGGACTTGAGAGAGGAGTCGGGATGGGTCACATGAACGGTTCTTTCTTTCAATTTGTGAACAGCTTGGTACTATTAATTTTTTAATGCTAGTTTTAAAACTCTTTAATTATTTTCAGTGCTAGAAAACAGGAAAAACTTAGTTGATTTTATTGTATGATCACTTTGATGTTTATTACTTGTTTTCTGTTGTTTTTGTAGTTCAAGGATACGAGCTTGACTCTTGTTAAGAACTTAAACACGTACTGGCCAAGATTCGGTAAGAAATATGCGAATGTTGAGATGATCATTCTTGCAAGCAAGGTGAATTGGAACAAAAAATATATTTTTGAAAATGCTCTATCAATGAGGAACATGGCTGGGATATTGTAACTGCTCTACAAAACATAGGTGTGGTAGCGAACCGAACAATTTACTTATTATCAGTACCTAGAGACCAAGTAATCACATCCTATAATTTCTCACATGAACTTCCATGGAGAGCTCTTGTGGCAGCGAAGGAGGTGTAAAAAAGAGTTTGGTGTGTGTAGCGATAGAGGAGAGGGGAGCTTTTGGCTTCGATATAGATGGTAGTAGGGAAAGAGAAATTGTGAAGAAAGAAAGAATGGTTAGGTTCGTGTGTAAGTCAGCTTTTATATCCCAATTATTTTTTAAGATTTTGGTTTGATTTTCAGTTTTTTAAACAAAAACTGAACCGAACATAGTGTAAATAAAAAATCGATATATTTTGCCCGATCCCTAATTTCTACTGTTTACACAAATCTATTCTTGTAATCGAAGTAATTAAAAACACATATGTAAAAGGGGAAAAAAAAAAAAAAGAAAAACAAACATCTGACCAGCGATCAACAAAATCCAAACAAACACGAATTATGATCCATCGATGCAACACAACTGATCAGACATCACAAACCCTAACAACATCCTAATAAACCCTAATAACATCAGCCTAACAACATCAGAATAAAATCTTTTCAAGTCTCCGACAAGATTTTTAGAGCCTTGATCTTGAATCTATACCGGGGAGCCCTAGGAATCTCTTGACAGGGCCCGACATGGAAGGACAGCCCAGAGCTGTTGGTGAGTGGCGGCCCGTCTTCGTAGATGTGGCCAACAATGCAGTCGCAGCCTTGGCAGTGGATCTTGATTCTGGCCCTCTGTATCCCGCAGTAATGGAGAGTCTCGAAGAAGGGCCTGCACTTGACTTCCTTCTCGAACCAGATCTTGGTCAAGTCCAGCGCTGAGAACGACAGCGTTCCTTTGTTGCCTGCCTTGAAATAGATGTCGGCTGGATACAGGTGGACCGTCTTCAGGTTCAGATTGGTTCCGCACTTGGCGCATGAGTAGATAGACGCCATTTATTGTGTTGGATTTGGGGCTGTTAGAATACAGCGAGAGATGGTAGAGGAGGAGAAGAGAAATTTCTAAAACGAACAATGCCAGTGTTTACTGTATTAAGCTGCAAATAAACCCTAATCCATGAAAAAATATCTCATTAAACCTAAAAAAATTTGTAAATAACTCCTTAAATTATTATAAAATATCTATTAAACTCTCTAATTTAAAAAATAAATAAATAAAAAAACTCTATAACAATATATACATATAAAAAAAATACCTCAATTTTATGATGTTATAATATTTTAATATATTTTTTTTAAAGTGTGCCTTACCTTAAAAAGGGGCGCTTGTGTCTCAGGCTCTTGACGCCTCGGGCTCCACGATAGCTTCTTTTCCACTCGATCCAATTGGTACATATAAAGAAAGGACGAATGGACTCCTGATTGGTGCTGCAGTGCTGTCAATCGCGGGGTTCATCAAAGCCACCTACGAATGATAGTAAGCAACTCAGGTCTTAAAGGGGTACTAAAGAAGATATTGTTTGCCCTCTCTACAGTTCAGATGCTTTTTTCAATCTACCTTATCTTTCATCGTAGGAATTAACATAGAGAGAGGGTTAGGAATGTAGAGGTATGCAGCCACCACACCTGCTAAATCATCAAACCATAACTAGGTAAGAGCAAGAGTTCTTGCGTAATTTAGCTCATCAGCTATGAATATGCCTTGTTTCTAGCATTACTTATTTTTTCTTTTTGCAGTTTTTTGATTGCTCTATTTTTGGAAAATTTTCATTCAACCCTCATTTATGTCTAATTTTTGTAATTTTTATTTCTAATTTCTAATTCAATCCTTATTTATGTGTAATTTTTTCTAATTTTTTTCATTGTTTTTTTTTTTTTTTTTTCATTGCACCAGATTGGAGTTAGTTATGTCTAAATTGCTTAAAAATCATTGGTGCTTTCTATTGTTCATAAGCCGATTATTCAATTTCTAGAAGATTGCTATACTGAAATTGGGTCCGATATATGTGTAATGTTTGTTGATATGCTAGGTATAAGATAAGTGAATGAAAATTTTGGGTTTGTTTTAGTTTGCAAGTAGGAAAAAGTATAGGTGTGATATCTCAAGATTATGCACTGACGTGGGACAAATTAGGAAATAGTCTTATTAAAATAGGATTTAAATTTCTTTAATATTAAGTGTTCTAATTTTAATTAGTTTTAAATTAGGAAGTTAAGAGTTAATTAAAATTCCAAATTCTAGTAGTTTTGGGACTAGATTCATTAAAAAGGGCTTGGTTTGTTTGAGTTTAATATGTTATTAATTATTTCTTCCATGATAATAAATTTTATGTTTTAGTTTTATCGTTTCTTTATTATTAATTTACTGGTTTCGATTTCTAAACAAATCTTCCACCATACCAAAATTGGTATCAGAGTATGGTTTGTCCTCCGTTGATGGCTGAAATTAGTTCAACTAGAGAACAAACCTCCGACAACGAACTAGGCTTGCAAGTCCTGATGAATGATTCAGTATAGTTCATGAACGATTCAATAAAGTTAAGCAATGACTCAATAGGATTGAAGAAACACTTTGATACCTTCCCCTGATGATTACTGCAATGGTTCTTGAAGGTCTACAAATTGCAGATGAGCATCAACCTGATCTGACAGGTAGCTGGACGGCAACCGCCTACGAGAATGTCAGAGCTGACAGTGAACGACAAGGCGTACAGACCCAAGACCCACAAACAAACCCGCAACCCTTTGTAAACCCACCAATAAACCCACGCAACCTGTTCAACTAGCAAAGTGACCCACGAGACCTGCGACCAAGCTTTCCAGACCTATATTTAGATTCGATGGTCATTCCAAAATCGCGCGTAGGTCCGATTCACCAACCAGACCCACGTAACCTAGTCAAGCCACCTCAAAACCACTAGGATCCAGGCAACCTGCTTCGAATTCCTAGGGATTTAGATATGTGTGACCTGTTTCACAACCCAAGAAACCCAAATCGACATGACTCAGCCCAGATCAAAGTTGATAGAAGTTGGAACAGAGACAGCGAGGCCAACGACCACAGATCGGTGATAGAAGAGGCTGGTTTAATGGATTTCGTGACCCTGCAGTCGTGACCTGACCTCAATCACACCAACCTGGCTCGATTCATGTATATCAAAAGAGGTTGTTGAGGTGATTTTAGATGGTATGACGGTGGAGGTCGGTAAGCGGACTATAACAGTAACAAAGGTAGGTTTGCACCCCTTGGAAGCTTTGATGGTTCTTCGTGTGAGAAGGATAATGCCCATGTATAAAGTCCAAAATTTCATTTTTTTTTTATGGGTAATAAAATTTTTCTGATAAATAATATTTTCGAATGAATAGTGATTTTTGGAAAAACGGACCCTAACAAATCGAAAACTCTTGAAATAAGTAGTAGAGTCTTAAGAAACTAAAACGGATAAAAAATGAATATGTTTGAATAGATTTTAAAAGATTTGAAGAGTTTTGGATGAAAATACCTGTTTTAGAGAATAATGAGTATTGATAATTTTACACTCATTTAATTTTTTTTTTTTAAAGTATGAAATTAAGAGATAATATACCAAATTAAAGTATTATATAGTAAAACCCAAAATTTTTTCTATTTAGGAGAAATACAATTTTTTTCGTGTGAATAGTATTTTCAAGTAAATAGTGATTTTTAGGAAATGAATCTCAAAAATCGTGAATAGTGATATTTCGATGAATAGTATTTTTTGATGAATAATATCTATGATAATAGTAATTTTCGAAAGTGGACTTCACAAATCAAAAGTTTCGAAATTAATATTAGAGACTAAAGAAACTGAAACAGATCGAAAAGGAGTCCGTTTAAATAGGTTTTAAGTGAATTGAAATTTATTTGATGAAAATGCCATTTTTAGAGAACAATAGGTATTGATGATTTTATGCCTATTTGAATTTTTTTTTAAAACATGAGATTGAGGGCTAGGATACCCAATTAGAGTATTATATGGTCAATTTGATGATTGAATGACCATGAAATACTTTTGAAATTTATTGAGTAGGAATGATAATTAAATGCATTAAGGGTAAAATGGTCATTTCAACTTCAAGCAAATATGGATTTGGTGTAAGCATCACATGGAAAGAAATTAAATAAGAAGCACAATCCATGTCATGAAATATTAACCAATGGTGTGACATATTAAATTAAATTATTGAATTATTGGATAATAGTTGTCATGCACTAAAAAAAATTAGGAATAATTTATTGACCAAGTTACTAAATTGCCCTTAGATGGATGAATTACTAAGAGATATAATTAAGGGTATTTTAGTAAAACTAATTAAGGGATTGATGGTCATTTAGAGATTAGATGAGGGGCATTTTAGTCAAACAATCGGAGCACTATATAAAGTTGATGGGTGATGAACTTATTAGAGAGACTTGGATGGCAAAAGAAAGAAAAATTTGGGGTGCATAGCTGAAGTGTTCAGCCAGCAAAGGAAGAGGAAAAACAAGACGGTTTGATCCATTTCTTTATGCCAAAATTCATCGAACTTCATCACGTAAGTTGCTAGAGCAAAAATTGAATAAGAAAATGAGGAAAAATAAGTAAGTAAGTTGAGTTTTTATGATATTTTGATGAGTTTTCATGATGAAATGATTAAGTGATGTGTTTGTAAAAGTTTTAGTGTGATTAGAGGTTGATTATCTTCTACTTGAGCTTGGAATTGAAAGGAGTTACAAAGGAAGTGGTGTGGCAAACAAACTAGTAAGGTGAGTTTAGGGTTTAAGTGATTTTTCAAGTAAACTTGAATTAAATTGATTTAAGATATTAGATGATTATTAAAGTGATTTTATTGTATTTGGTGGCCATAAAAGTAAAGAATGATATTGGATGCTATGATGTAAGTTTATGTCAAGGCTAGGGTTTGATGAAAATAGATTGATTTTATTGTTGTGATGTGTTTGTCTAAGGTTTTGCATGATTTTAAATTGGTTTGTATCAAGAAAAATGAAAGAAGCAAGTTGAGTGCCCATGTATATAAAATTCGGCCAAGCTATGATTGGTGGGTATGTGATTTGATTTTGGTGTTCTAATGAAATTACATGATGTTTGACATGATTTTAAATTGATGTGTATTAATGGAATAAAAAGAAAAAACTTGTGTTTGGTTATTATGTAAATTCGGTCAAGATGGGAATAATATGCACATGAATTGATTTTAATATTTTGATGTAATTATATGAGATTTTGCATGATTATGAGATGATAGGTATCAAGAAAATGAAAAGAAAAAGTTTAGGGTGGAATGCTATGTTGATTCGGCCAATTTTTGGTGCTCAAATGGTTCTTTAATTATTTTGATGTATTTTTATAAATCCATGCATGTGATTGAGTAAGCTTGAATTAAGAAAATGGAACGAATCGAATGCGATGTTGAATGTATTAGTTTATGTCAATTTTGGTGGTTTAGGGTGGATATGATGTTTTAGGTGAAAATGGGGATTTTGTCATTATGCACAACCAGTGAGAGACGTGCATTAAATACACATTAAAAGCGTACAATAAGGGACGTGTAGTGTACTAACGCCTAGGAAAGTGCCGTGTGTCTTGAAATAAGTCAATATTTAAAAAAGCAACATGATGGGTCTCGCCAAAATTATTTTAGGGATGAGTTCGTTGCTTCCAGTTCAAGGAATATATTGAAAGCAAAGGGGTTAGTGTTATGAACATTTTTGTGATCATAGAAAATGGGCTGATAAGGGTCAAAGAATGAGTCTAGTATGTTATTTTAATGAGAAAAAACCCAAGAGGTTGGTCTATTAGGCAATACCAAAAGAAGGAACATACGGTCGGTTCTCAGTTTGTAAACTTGAGCACATCTGATCGTATGGTTGATCGTATCATTTGATCATCTATCTGATCATATGTTTGATTGCGTGATAGCCTGATCACGCGTTATGACTACTAAGCCAGTCTGATCGTAGTGAAGAACTATTCGATAGTATTCTTCAAAGGAAATCAGAGCGATTAGGAGGTCGCCTGTTGTGCGACCAAATATCATGATCCTTTCAGAATGCTTGTTAAGTCATGAGTTGGTTACTCATTTTTCATCTACTCACTAGGTGTAATAACTGATCGCTTGGATAATCTGTTCGCTCAAAATGCTCGTAAAGTTGACCAGTTGACCTTTTAAAAGCCTGGAACGGTTTAATTCTTGAAGGAGTCAGCTTGCCTATTTTCATGCAAATCAAATCACAACATTCTCGGCAGCCGTTGCTGATATAGTGGAGAGAATCTTGATAAATATTATTTTAATTAATATATTTTATTTTTTGGTTTATCTGTAAGATTCTGAAACCAATTCAAATTGTAACATCCCCATTTATAAATAGGGGATCAAATTCATTATAAGGGAAGAACAAGGAAAATATATACTGCTACTCTATGGAAATAAGGGTGACAGTTATGGACATAAGCCATTACTTTACCGAACCACGTAAAAATCATTGTATCTAATATGTCCTGATCCTGGTCTTTAATATCTTTTTTGTTATTTGCCGTTTCGTAGGTATTGGGTTTGAGAAGAACCGGGTTGACCAGAAAATGGTGTCAACAATTCCGAATGACAATATATTATTTTTGGTAATTTAATTAGGTTTTTTTGTTTCTCCTGTCAAATTTTTTGTTATTTTCTTGATCCTTTTCACTACTAGTATCTTCTGAATTATTAAATTATGATTATTTTATTATTAATTTACAATGATCTTATGAACTTTATATGTAACTTATAAGGCATGTAATTAGATAGATTTTTGCTAGATTTATACATCGAGTTAACATATGCACATATAAGACACCCAATTGACTAGATTTTTGGGTTATATTTTTCACTTTTTTAAAAATGAGTGTGATTTTTAAAACATTTAAATACTTTTATTTTATTTTTAAAAATATAATATATTTATTTTTCAAAAACAAAATTTTGAATATGTTAATTAAAAGTAATTATAATACTTTTTTAAAAAATCATTTCGTTTTCATTAAAAATAATTTTAATATTTGCATTGATGGAAACTAAGAAATATTACATTTTAGAGATGAAACTCCTAACGAAATAATATATGTTTATATGTTTTACAATATAGTCTTTCCCTTTTAGAGTCAAAGAAGATACTCAAACATTCCTACTAAATTATGAGATTGTGTATATACTCACTTTCTGATGTGATTCATCCTGACTCATTTTTTGAGTCTAAGAGAAACTTATAAAAACTTACGGAACCTATCATAACTTCTGTCTTGAGTCTAGGATGATGTTGTAAAAACTGTAATATTTCTAATTGAAATTTGGAATCCTTTTTGAGAAATCATCGTAATTCTCACGATTGTTTTGTAAATATAATTGGAACAAATAAAAAATCTTTACATTTTTCGTGTTGGATCCATGTATTGAATATATAAATTATTTACAAAATATCTAAAAAAGATATTTTATTTGTAAAAACATTTTTGAAACATGTTTAAGAAATCTAGATAATTAAAAATAATATACCCAAATGTAAATTATTCTTCATCATTTGACCTTTCTCACGATATGTAATAATATGCACGACCTACAACGAATACTTGAAAATGAGTTTTATAAAAGAGTGAGCGTTAATGCTCTGTGAGTAAAATTATTTCTAAATAAGACATAACATATAACTAGTAATAATACACAATCATATCTGCAAATAAAATTGAATTCAAATAAGATATCATAATAAAGTTATAAGTGTTTTTATAAATCATTTCTTTGGATTTTTATTAAAATATATTATGCAACTATAATCAATAAAATTTTTCTAAAATCTCTTTCTGTAAACTAATGCTCTGTAAATTTTTTTCTGTATTGATCAATCTCAGTATATAACATATGTAATCTGAAAATCTATATCAACTAGTATTCATGGAAATCTGTCATTTGTGGTGGAGTACTCAACACATACACATAGAGTGAGGGATAATATCCGTCATATACGTGCTGGATGACTCAATGACTCTCTCAATAACTTAATGACTTTTTTTATATCTGTCATACACGTGCTAGGCAAATCTAGGAATCATACATATGTAAAATATTTGATCGTTAGAAGGGAGGGTATAACCTTAATGTTTTGAGAACATCTTTATTTTCTTTTTTGTTATGGATGTTTTCACGACCAGACCAATTGGGCCGTCAGGAATATGAAGGCTTAGTAACTCAAAGGCCCAAGAAACCCAACAATCTGTCCACCCTCTGTTCGTCTGCCTACTCGCTTATTTGTTTACCATATGTTCGCAAATCAGATCGCCCATATGCTCGTTTATCAACTCGCGAAGTAGCTTGTTTATGGGACTGATAATCCGCTCGGCCCTTACCGCTCGTACTCGTTTATCAACTTGTTTTTGAGGTCGGTAGTCTGTTACTTTATCGGATTGCTGTACAACTCATTTATTATCTTTATCAGCAACCCTTAGCAAGATCAGTTTAGCAAAGAGTCTTACTCACTCGTCAACCTAACAGGACATCCTTCTCGCTAAGGTGCTCGCTCCTGTCAAATATCTCAAAATGCAAGTCAACTACAGTCAGAACTGTTAAGCAGATTACAGCTCAAGGCGTATCGTACATGCCAACCTCGTCAGAGATTACAGCATGGATTACGGAAATCTCACCTAACTTGCATGGATTAAGCCGCCTAAACTCATGCTTTAGCAGAATTAACCTGACATTATCAGCCGCATTGAATGTAACCCATCATTACGATTTGATTTACTATACATTGTCTCATTATATTTTAGTATAGCACCTCTCTTTCTTTATAAGTAGGGGAGAATTTTCATTGTAAAAAAAGGACAGTCTTTGAGTGTCGTTATTCTACTAAAATAGTGAAAGAGTGAATACTGGACGTAAATAACTTTTTGGACCGAACCACTTAAAAATCACTGATTTTTTCCTAACCTTATTCCTTTTTGCTTTTTTCTTTGATTACTATACCACGACAACCCAAAACTGTAGCTTGGGCCAACAAACGAACCTAGTCGACTAAATCCAAACGTCGACATTTTAGCGCTAAAAGAATGGCTTATTTACAGTTTCATCATTTTCGCTTTTGACTTATAGAGCTCGTTTATTAGTCACAATGGTTAGAGGAAAAACCACCAGAAGTTCTGACGTGACTGTTGATCGTCCAGGGACCTCGGATCAACGACAGAATGTCATGCTTATTGGAAGACCACCCAATATGGCGAGAAATGCTTAAGGTATGCCTCATATTCCTCATCACCAACCTATACCTAACGCTGTTGGAGGAGACGTTATACAGGTGTTACTACAGTGACATGAGGTGTTGGAAACTACAATGATGCAGCTGGCCAGTGAAGTTAGGGCACTAATTCAAGCCCAGGTTCAAGCTACTCAAAGACCACCTCGGGCCACTGTAAGAGGGGATATTCCACAACGACAACACGTTGAGACCCATATCGTGAATGAGAGAGTCATAAGAGAATCGGTTCAAGAAAGGTCGACTTATTCCTCCAGTGTGCAGTCTAGTGCTCGGTTTCAACGAGCCCATAATGGGGAAGGTACAGCTCACCCTTTAAGGTTTAGGATAAGGGTAAGCCAAAATGAACATTGACCGGTGCAGACGGACCGCGAAAATGGTCGAGTGTCAGCTTATAAAGATGGAGTCGGGCAAAGGCCTGATAATAAAGGTTTACGAAGAGAAGTTATATCAGACAAGCTTGAACAAAGACGTGGACTTGGTCATTTTGCCCCGAGTTTGAAGATGGGAGACGAAGGGGGGGAGTTAATCAACATTTCCCAAGCAGACAGGACTGGCGAGACAAACAATCCACTGTCAGAAGAACTGAAGTGCAAGGGCCACTTGTCGAGGAGCTCTTTCAGAGGGTTTAGTAGCTTGAAGTGCAACCCGATGCCCATAAATAGAGGAGTCAGAGCGGAGAGAGAACTTCATTCACTTCGGAGATTGAGATGAAGTCGCTTTCCCCAAGGTTCAAAGTTCCCAACATCCCACAATATAATGGGAACGCTGATCCTTATGATCATCTCGATCCTTTCAACATTCAGATGGATCTGTAAACCACCAGTTCGCTCGTGAACTATCGCATTTTCCCTGTAATCCTTGGGGATATTCCGCGAGCATGGTTCAGAAACCTCCCCTCTCACAGTATCAACAATTGGGATGAGTGTTAACGAAGATTCCTAAACCAGTATAAGGCGCTGAAGAGGCAACTCGCGTCACCTTATCACCTCGCTACTATCTTTTAACATCCCGGTGAACTATTAAGGGACTACATCAGCAGGTTTAAGCGGAGGTGAATAATGTAGAAAACCTTACAGACGATAGGATCTTGACAGCTATGTCAGCAAGACCGAGGAAGGATGGGAAGCGGTACTAGAGCATTTATAAATCTCCAGTGAAGGATTTAGGGGAATTCTACGAATGAGTAGTAAAAGAAATAAGGTGGGAAAAAATATTTGGTCCCAAGAAAGCAAATGTTCAAAAAGATGAAGCTAGTAGCTCCAATCAGGGGAAGAAGAGAAGTAACAAAGGAAATCACCATGGGGGCCAAAGAAGTAACCATTAGATTGCAAAGAATGCTAGAAATGGGCCTGGACCAAGGAGTAACCAGAGGCGTGGGCGACCTCAACATCAAGGTCTTTTCAGAACATACAGTACCTTGTTTGATACTCAAGACAAGATCTTTATAGTGAAAAGGAATAGGGAGAACTTTGGAAGACCAGCTTCTATCCAGATTCCTAAAAGACGCAGGGATAGGAACAAATTCTGTGCTTATCATAACGAAGCTGGACACTATACCTTAGAATGCTAGACATTAAAAGACGCTATCAAAGAGTTGATTAGAAATTGCCACCTAAGGGATTATGTAGTATGACCTGCAGGTCAGCTATCCTAGTAGCAACGTCCTCACCAGCGATAGCCAGAGCAGTAGCCAGCCCAGCAGGTTCCTGACCCAGAACATGCACCCACTGTGAGGAAGATCCTTACTATCTATGGAGGTCCTCATGTGGCGGGAACATCTAATAGATCGTAGGAGCGGTTTGTGAGTGAGGCTTATCTAGCTTATAGGTCGAAGCGAATCAGAAAAGCTTGCCAAAAAAGTAAGGACGACATCTGAGGAGATAGTTTTTATAGAAAAAAATGCCTGAGGTGTTTACTGGCCCCACAATGATGCTTTGATAATTTGAGCCCTTATCGAAAACTCAGAGGTTAGAAGCATAATGATTGATACGGGGAGCTCGGTGAATGTAATGTATAAGGAGTGTTACGACCAGATGGGGATCGGTGATGACTAGTTGAAGCTTTCCCTCGAGCCTTTTTATGGTTTTATTGGGGATTCAATCACTTTTATATGGCAGATCAGATTACCCCTTACTCTCGGAGATACAGTTTACTAGTCAACAGTACTTAAGGACTTCCTAATTATCAACTCCCCCTCAGCTTATAATGTAATATTGGGAAATCCCATAATAAACGATTTCGACATGGTCACCTTTACCAGAACCCTAACGACGAAGTTCCTAACTCCCAATGGTATCGGGTGTGTACGAGGCGAGGAATCTCTGGCTCGTCACTGCTATGTGGATACGGTAAGAATGTGAGCTCGAGGTAAAAAGGTGAATGTGGTTTCCGGGTGTGAGCTGCAAACAGTCAGTGCAATGGGGATTAGCCATGACCTGGACCCCATAGAGATTGATACATGTAAGACTACAGGTCTAGTAGAAGAGCTCGAAGACATACATGCCAGTGAGGCAGATGCTGTAAGATGCTTTAAGCTAGGCAAGAACCTGGCCCCAAAAATAAAGGACCAGCTAACAGATTCCCTCAAGGCAAATTAGATGTCTTCGTCTGGAATCATGAAGATATGATGGGCATTGATCTAGGGGCGATGACCTATAAATTGCATATAGACCCTCGCCACAAACCAGATTGCCAGAAAATGAGACCCATGACCCGTGAGCGGTACGATGCCCTGAAGAATGAAGTAAACAAGCTACTGGCAAACAAGTTCATTTGTGAAGTTCGCTATCCAATATGGGTAGCTAATCCCGTCTTAGTTAAGAAGAAAAATGAAAAATGGAGAATTTGTATGGACTTCACAGATTTGAATAAAGCATGCCCAAAAGACAGCTTCCCACTACCCCAGATTGATTAGTTAGTATATGCAACAGCCGGGTATGGGCTTCTCAGCTTCATAGATGCTTATTCAGGATACAATCAGATCTCAATAAACCTTAAAGATGACGAGCACACCTCGTTCGTTGCAGACTGTGGCTTATATTGCTACAAGGTTATGCCTTTTGGACTGAAGAATGCAGGGGCAACTTATCAGAGGCTACTAATATGATGTTCGAGGATCTGATTTGGAAGACTATGGAGGTATATGTGGATGACATGCTGGTGAAATCTAAGTAGGCTGTTGATGACGTCCGCAACCTCAAGACAATGTTCCAAATTTTGAGAAAATACTAGATGAAGCTCAATTCCCTTAAGTGTGCATTCGAAGTAGCCTCAGGTAGATTTCTGGGCTTTATGGTAAATAATAGAGGGATCGAGGCCAACCTAGACAAGATCAAGGCCCTGCTGGACATGAGATAACCGACAAGAATAAAGGACGTGCAGAGTTTGAATGGTCAAGTTGCTGCCCTGAGTAGATTTATATCAAAACCTACAAACAGATGTATACAGTTCTTTGAGGCATTAAAAAAGGCGAGAAGCTTTGAATGGATAGGGGAATGTGAGGCTACATTTCATCAGCTAAAAGAGTATATGGGTGAGCACTACTCTTGTCCAAATCGAATGAAGGGGAAGTTTTGACAGTCTATCTTAGGGTATCTCAGCATGCCCTAAGTGTAGTGCTGGTATAAGAAGATAATGGAACATAGTTGTGGGACCCTTCTCTGCGGGACAGGGCGCTACCTACCGGCCTCGACCGGCCCCACTCACTAGGTACTGTCCCCGGGTCCCTGGGGTTTTGCTTCACCTCCTACACCACTCGAACCCACAACCTGAGCCCCTGAAGTTAAATAGATTCTGCGAGCGATGCCTTTTCTTGCCTTAGATTGGGGAAGTCTCTGAACATCTTCATTAGTGCCATAGAAGTCTGACATGGAGATGCATCAGTAACGAATAAGAAGATAACATAACTAACAAAATCAAAGTTGAAGCTTACTAGCACATTGTGGCGAGCAGCATAGCTGATTAGCTGACCCCCGCATATATGTTTATGATAAACTTCTGGTTTCTCGGGTCCCAACAACTCTGACAGCTGATTCAAGAGGTCACTGAAGTATTCCGCAGCATCAACTTCTGGGTCCTACTTCTTGTCTACCCCCTTTGTAAGGCTCCTTGCCTTTAGTCTTTTGACATTTTAGAGGGGGCTTTACAATCCCATTTCCTTTATCTTTGGCCTCTGATGGCCCAGTTAGAGAACCGCCTGGAGCTGGGCCTACCTAGCTAGTAGGCTCATTTGGTGAGACTATTTGTTTTACAGGTTTCTTCACCATAGACTTGTATTTCATGCCCTGTTTTTGAGGGGGCGTTGCAGCCTTCGTTTGAGACGGTCCTATTGATTGAGGAGGAGGTTCAGTAGAGCCAATTATTTGAACTTCAGGCTCATCCATTTCGGCCCTCGGAGGAAGTGGAAGTGAATCTAAACGTAGCCACACCATGGTAGTAGGCTTCTTGGCGGTAGGATCAGATGTACCCTCATCAAATTCTCTAAAAAATGAGGGAACATCTTACTTTTTCCCCTCTCCGATGTCTCTAGCGAGGTTCAGGAGCTTGATTTCAACCTTAGGTGAGAGCCCATAATAACCTCTAAGTGATCGATTGAAAAGTAGTCATCCAAAGGGTCATTGACCTCTGAGAACTTCTGGAGTACCTCTCGTTCCTCGCTCGAAAGATCAATAGAGTTTTTGTTGATGGCTACACATGAATAAAAAATGGGAAGATCAGTAAGCACAATAGTAGTAATGCATGCGTGTAAGAGTAGCGAGCAGAAAGTATACTCACCCGGATTAAGTGTAAAAGTAAAGTTTTCAAGTTTTAGCAGGGATAGACAAGATGCGTAGAACCAATGGGTCTTGTAATCACCCACGTTCGACTTGCCAACCGCCTTAAGCAGAAACACCTTATAAGGCGAATTGTGAGCGATAGTGTAGTAAATATAATCTCGTTTCTCGACCTTAAGGCTGGTGGTAGATTTGAAGTAGAAAAGGTGTTGAATCATGTTTGAGGTTGGATGTGGAAGCCTTTTCTTGATAAAGACGCAAGCTAAGGAAGTCAGATGCCTGTATGAATTTGGTGTGAGTTGGAAAGGAGCTAGGGCTAGGTCGTTCAAGAGATCAATGAGATATTTGGGGACTGGAAACCTAAACCCTAACTCTACATGTTAGCGGCTGATCGCTATAAATCCTTCAGGAGGGTAAGTTGCGTGGTCATGCCGAGCCGGTGCCATGACGCGATAGCCAGAAGGGAAGCCGAATCTTTCGGCTAGAGTAGCGAGCTCATCACGGTTAATGATGGAGTCATATTGATAGAGAGGCTCGTAAATAGGGGAATCTTCTCGTCTCGATGACTCTAGTGTACTTTTGCCACTTTGGGAAGTTGCACCTAGAGAACCCTTAACTTTTTGAGCAGATTCACCCCTAGAATCTTTATCGCTAGCCCCTACTCGGTGATGGCGGCGTCCATGACTTGACATCTACAAAAGAGGTAGTGGATTAGGTCGCTAGCAGCTGACCAGGCCTAAAAGATAGGATAATCCTAAATCTACTTTCCCTAAGCATTAAGTCGTGCACCTAAGGGAGCAATGAAGGGCAAAAGAGTCCTTATATGCGAACTCCTCAAAGCTCATTGTAAAAAGAAAAAAAATTGTTTTGTAGATGTTCCAGTTCCAAGTAATCATGAAGTAGCACAGAAGTGTACTCCCAGCAAGGTCAGAAAACCACTTGCTCGGATTCTTTAGAGGAATGCAAGCGAAAATGAAGAACAGAAACCAGACTCAGAGACAGAATGCCAGACATGTAAAAAAATGGAAATAAAAAGGTTACCGTGAAAATAAAAGCTCACCTTGAATATGGTGGTAGTTGGTGGCTCTGAAATAAAAACAGCGATCAGTGACGGAGAACTTAGAGAAAACTGGGAGACCGAGAGACGTCTAAATTTGCAAATAGCAGGAAGAGAGAGAGATGAAAAGTCTGGGTCATTTTTTTATAATCGATAAAGCTCTAACCGTTGGATCAAGACAGCTATATAATAGCCTTAGATCTAACGACGTTGCGCGATTCTCGGGATTTTGTCATTATATGTAGTCAGTTGAAAGACGTGCATTAAATGCTTACGGCGTGTGGTATGACCTATAACCGCTATCTAGGGTAACACCACGTGTCCTATGGTTAAAGCAGAATTTGAAAAGATGGGATAACTGTTCCCGCTAAAGTAACTCATTCTCAAAGACTCATAGCTCTTGGTCCACTAGATGCATCAAGAGCTAGGAGGCTTGTGTTATGGATGTTTTCACGACCAGACTGATTGGGCCGTCAGGAATTCGAAGTATGGGCCCAGTAACCTAAAGGCCTAAGAAACCCAGCAATCCGTCCACCCCTCTGTTCGTCTGCTTGCTCGCTAACTTGCTCGCTTATTTGTTCGCCATCTGTTCGCAAATCAGATCGCTCATGTGCTCGGCTATCAGCTCACGAAGTAGCTCATTTACGGGACTAATAATCCGTATGACCCTTACTACTCGTACTCATTTATCAGCTCGTCTATAAGGTTGGTAGTCTGTTACTTTATTAGATCACCGTACAGCTCGTTTATTACCTTTATCAGCGACCCTTAGCAAGATTAGTTCAGCAAAGAGTCATACTCACTCGTCAGCCTGACAGGACATCCTTCTCGTTAAGGGGCTCTCTCCTGTCAAATCTTTCGGAATGCAAGTCAACTACAGTCAGAACTATCAAATATATTACAGCTCAAGATGTATCGTATACGCCAATCCCGTCAGAGATTACAGTATGGATTACGAAAATCTCACCTAACCCGCATGGGTTAGCAGTCTAAACCTATGCTTTGATAGAATTAACTTGACATTGTCAACCGCATTGAATGTAACCCATCATTACAATTTGATTTACTGTACATTATCTCATTATATATTTACTGTAGCACTTCCTATTCTTTATAAATAGGGGAAAATTTTTATTGTAAAAAAAGAACAATCTTTGAATGCCGTTATTCTGCTAAAATAGTGAGAAAGTGAATAGTGAATGTAGGCATCTTTTTGGGTCGAACCACTTAAAAATCGTTGGTGTTTTTTGTTCTTTCCTAACCTCATTCATTTTTGCTTTCTGCTTTACTTACTATACCACGATAACTCAAAACTATAGCTTGGGCCAACAAACGAGCCTAGTCGGCTAAATCCAGACGTCAACATTTTCAAATCTCAAAAAACTTTTGCATGCAAATATACGAAATTATCTTTCTAAATATTCATATAATTCTGAATAAATATTTTTTTCAATATGTAATCAATATTCTTTCTCAAACATAAAATAATATCATTTAAAATACTCTAAATATTTTGCATAATAAACTCAAGTTGAAAGCATAAAATTTTGATTAAAATTTCTAATACGATACGTAATACATTCTCATTTCAATCATAAAATATAATTCATAATCTAAAACGTTATTTTAAAAAATAAATCATTCATTTTCAATAATTAAATGAAAAGCTAAAATATAAATAACTTAATTAAATCAATTCGATTAAAATAAAACTATCCAATCATTCTCTTTCATTGCAATATTAATCATTTCCTTTAAATATATACATACATACATACATATATATATATATATATATATAAATACACTCCACTAAGGTTGTCTCCAAGTAATGCACCAAAATGGTGCAGGTGCATTTTGGCACTCCAACGAATACACCAATTATATTATTTCAAGATAATTGTTTTGTGTCAATGAACAGTATAACACCAAATTTTCATAACACCAAAAGTGGTGTGGAACTATAAATTAATTTAATTAAAAATATATATTAAATTATTATAAAAATAAATGTACAATTTAAAATATTTTATTGAGATTTTTAAAATGAGTATAATATTGAATATATTTTAATATATTTTTAAAATTTTAATATATATTGATTAAAAAATTATGTATAGAATATTATTTGAATATGTCATTTACATTAATTTGGTGTAAAATATATTGGAGTGTAAAAAAATTTGATGTAAGAAAATTTAGTATAGATACATTTTTGACATTAAAATTATGTAAAATTTAATATCCAATATTGGAGATCCAGTGAGCTATCCTTTCTTTCTCATATTTTTTATTTCATTCTACAACTCTCAATTTGGACTTAAAAATTATGATAATTTAAAATTTGGACTACAATTAAATCTAATAATTGAACTTTTATAAGTCCAACAATTAAACAATTAAAGCATTGGACTTGTACTTAAAATGAGCTCATTTAATGATTTCATTTGGATCTAATTTATTTTTTGAATCTACTTATATTCGAGCCTCATACTCTATTTTTCCTTCGGATGGAGAGAGCTGCCCAATGCTTTGTGTCAAACCGAGGGGGTGGTGTGAATACTTGTGCCTCTATTTCTTTTCTAATTTTTTATGTTTTCTCAATCATAATCTTTTGTCTTGATCCTCATTTCATACTACTTCAATTTCTGTCTCTTCTCAAATTTGTTGACTTTCTTAACTCTCATTTCTTTGGATTGTATGTCTTCGTCCAACTATTCCTTTAGATAACATTACCAATTACGATTTTTTTTTTTTTTAACTAAACAGAAATTTATTAAAAATTTGATACTGATTAAAATCTAAAATTTAAAAAATATATTTTTTATCTTTCCCTAACTTGTGGATATACTATAAACTTATTTACTTTTTACAAGTAAAATTATTCAAAAACTAATAATTTAACATTTATATCATTTTTAATATTTATTGTTATATAAATTTAATTAATTTAATATAAACAATTAAAATTAATTAATTAATAAATTATAAAATATTTTTATATACATATTAATAATATTTATTCATAATCAAAAATATGATTAAAAATATATAGTAAATTAATGATATTTTCATATTTAAATATATTAATTTATTTTTTTTTTGAAGCTAATATATTAATCTATTTAAGAAGGCAATCAGAAAAAATGAATGTGTAGATTATAAATTAAAATATAGTAGTTTAATTCTAAGACAAATTGAGATGAGATGTATTTGAATTTTTCTTTTTATATATATTTCTTGTAAGTATCAAGAAAAAAATAGAAAATTTGTGTAATATAAAATTAAGATAAACTTGAAAATATACTTTTGGGATGATAGACTTGAAATAAAATCTTTTAAATATCTTTCAGTGATTTGCAATTAAATAAAAAGTAAAAAATTCTTACTTATTATTTTAATTTGTTTTTGAATAGTTTTAAGTGATTTGACCATTTAAAAAAATAAAAAACAAAATCAATTTAATATGTGTAATTCAATATCATTAAGTTATAAGTGAAAAAAATAAATGATCCCTAACTCTCTTTCATTCCTCTACACCCATTTTTTGTCTTTTATCCTGAATTACTACATCATGCTTTTTGCATAATAAACATCTCTTGTCCATAAGAAAATGGTCCACTTACTATTATTACCATTTTTTACAAAATAAATAATTAGATAAACAAAACAAAACAAATGAGGTCTACTTAGCAATTCCAAGGGGTGTAATAAAACTACCAAAATTTCTACTTGGGCTTGCACTTAAATTGGGCCCTTTTTTCAAATGACTTCATTTGAGCTCAATTTATCTGCTGAGTCCATTTGGATTTAGGCATTATATAAAATATTATAAAATTATTTTGACTAATTTGAAATTGGGCAATCATCAATTTGATCTCTATGTAATTTTTTTTTAATCAATTTTTTAGCTGTATTTGCATTTTTTAACTTGTGTTATTATTAAATTATTTATTAATGTCTTCCTCATGTTAATTAAAAGTTAGTCAAATTTTGAAAATTTAGGGATATAAAGCCAAAGCATACCCACTTCGGATAACATAAACAAAAAAATACAATGACATATATATAAAAAAAAAAAAAAAATTAAATTAAATTAAAGAAAAATAAAGAAAAACTAAAAGAAGATAATTGACAGAGATCGTTGACTTCCTCATGTATTTAAAAACTTGTGTAACAGTAATACTAAAAGTTTTCATGAAGTTGTAACTCCTACTATCATGGCTTTTAAAGTTTTATAACACCTAAAATATGAATTTTATATAATTGGTTTTAAAGTTTTTATTACTAATATTTGCAACCGAAGTAATCATATGTTTCATATTAATGTAACAACTATAACTTTCCTCTTTTAATTATGATAAAATAAAATTAAATAGCAAAAATCTTAATGAAGTATTTTTATTTTATTTTATGTTTTTATTTTTTTGACACTAGGTCAGATAACTATTGGAACCTAACTAATATAGTTTTCTTAGCATACGACTTGGAATGTTGCTTAAAGGACTATGAGAGATTGACCCGTATTTAAGTGGGAAAATTGCCACATTTTTATGACCCTTTGAGTTTGAACCTCGCTCATGCTTATCAAGAAGCAGGGATTTTCTTTGCTTTCTTCTTGGAATAATATCATTTAGATCATATGTTACATGATAAGTATTCTACATATTGAAATTGAAGCTGTTTATATAGAAGGCAAGCCATGACTGGTTGCATTATGTGCAAGCTTTGTTCTCGGAAAATTCAAGTGTCCAAATCCTGCCCAGTCCGTATTAATATTAAAGAGACCACAAGCCATGCTTTATGGGTTGTCAGAGGCTGAATGACATTGGAAAAAATGTTCCTTAATAGTTAATACTGATGCTCCTCCACATGTCTTCAAATTGAGGATTTGTTAGAGCTCTGTATTATCTTGTGGATAATTTGGTATAGAAGGAATATTTGTTCACTGCTAAAAATTGTTGGACGCATATGAAGTTGTATGGTCTCAGGCATTCATGAACGAATTTCGTCAACCTAATGAGTCTAGCCATTAAAGCAATGATGTAGTTGTCCGACATTGGGTTAAACCTTAGTGCAACTAATTCAAAATTAATGTCGATGCATCACTCAATGCAAAGCACAAAATGGTTGGTTTAGACCTTGGTATGAGAGATCATGAAGGCTGTGTATTGGCTGCTTTTGTTAATATTATATCTTCTGGCTGTTTTGTTGCCGAAGTAGAAGCAATGGCTATTCTTGGAGGCGTTAAATTAGCTGTGGAGACCGGTTTCATTCCTACCATCATTGAATCTGATGCTTTGTTTGATATTATCTTGATCTTATTCAAAGAAAATTTGTACTCTGAGCTTGGTTTGCTGATTAAAGATATAATGGCATGTATGTCTGGCAATTCCATCTAGACTATTCAATATGTTCCATGGTTAGCAAATCAAGTGACACATGGCCTTGCAAATTTGGAACTAATTTACAGTCGTCAGTTTGTTTGGATTGAAGAGGACGTGCCTTTTTCTACTGCTTCACTATTTTTTTGTTGATTCTGGTGGTACAACTAATTGTGTCTTTGTTATAATTTATGAATGACATTTCATTTTCATATATATATATATATATATCTGTGTGTGTACATATATATATATATAGTATATATCGGGACTTAAATTAGATGTTGTACTTCATGGTAAGAATGCAATATAAATCAACATCTTGTTTATGGACATAATTATACCATACCATGCCATGAACATATTTCATAGTAATTAAACCAAATCAAATACTATAATATACAAGAATCTTTTTTTTTTTTTTTGTAGGATTTAATGCATATCGAGTTATGTAATTTGTTTTATCAAGTTGAGAACCATGTTTTGTTGATTTGTGACTAAGATGATATCCTAAAAGCTAATTGGAAAATAAAATCAAAATTATCTTTAGGGCTATAATTAGGGTACATATTCAGATCCAATCGTTGGTTCTTTTTTTTCCTTTACTTTCTCGATCTCTTGGAGTAATATATTTTTAAATCAAAACTAAATTAAATTATCGGCCTCATGGAATTCTTTGTGCACTATAATCACCTAGTAAGTACAATATGTGTAAAAAATTAACTTAATTCTATGGTTCATAATAAGAATGTTATATGAATCAACCTCCTGTTTATGGTCAAAATTATACCATATCATGAACATATCTCATTATAATTACATGTTATAAACCAAATCAAATACTATAATCTACAGAATTTTTTTTTTCTTTTTTTATATGATCTAATGCATGTTGAGTGAAAAAAATTGTTTTATCCAGTTGAGAACCACGTTTTGTTGATGTGTGACTAAGTTAATACCCTAAAACCTAACTAGAAATGAGGTTTAAAATTATAGTTAAGAGTTATAACATGGGTTAATATTGAGATTTATTTGTGATTTTGTTTTCTTTGCTTTCCTCTTTGGATAACATAATTTTTTAGATTAAATATTACATAGTAAGTATTGTACACATCAAAAATTAAATAAATGATTCGCTTCATGGTATTATTTGTGAACTGTAATCACCTGGTAAGTATAGTATGCATTAGAAATTGAATTAAATGATATATTTTATGATAAAAAATCTATATACCATAATTTTACCATATTATTAACATATTTCATAATAATTAAATCTTAACATATGAAATCAAATACTAAAATTCTAGGATCTTATGCATATTGAGTGAAGAAATTTGTTCCATCAATTGACAATTTGAACAAGTTATTAAAGCTAAGTAAACAAGTTTCAAGAGTAATGAAAGAAAACTGTATTCATTCACCACACTAAAACAAACTCATATATACAAAAGAAGTTTAACTAACTACTTTTTATTCTCCTACTGCCACCTGGAATATTAACTATCCAGCCAACTTCTACCCTTCTAACTCTACTTATTTACAAAACTATATTTAAGTACATGTAAGTTCACATCCCCCCTCAAGTTGGAGCTTGGTGAAAATCTGACAAGCCTAATTTGGACAATAAATTTGTAAACAGAAGTGCTGATATATAGAGATTTCGTAAAGATCTCAGCAAGCTTCATTTTGGAGGATATGTGTTGAGATAGAACAAAGCTCTATTTAAACTTGTCTTGGACTAAATGGCAGTCAATTTCGAGATGTTTAGTCCTTTCATGGAATGCAGGATTAGCCACAATGTGTAAGATAGCTTGATTATCACACCAAAGAGAAATAGGTAATAGTATGGAGACTAAAAAATCCTGTAGAATATATGAAATCCACTACAGTTCACATACAGTAGCAGCCTTGCTTCTATATTCAGCTTCAGTAGAAAATATGAAAATAGTATTCTACTTCTTGGTTTTCCAAGAGATCAAGGCTGAGCCTAGATAAACACAATATCCTTTGATTAACTTTCTAGTATCCGGACATGACACCCAATTTGCATCACAATAAACTTGAGCACAAGAGTGTTACTTGAAGGATAAAAAAGACCTTTAGGATGACAATGCTTAAGATATCTAAGCACATGTACAACTGCATCCCAATGAGCTTGACATGGGCTATTTACAAATTGGCTGAGTTGTTGCACTGCATAAGTAAGATCTGGTCTTGTGAAACCCAAATAAATAAGTCGACCAACCAATCTCCAATATCTTTTTGGGTTTGATAGCAATGAACTTGCATGATCAGTAAATTTATGTACCTTTGAAAGAGGTGTTGTTGCTAGTTTAGCACCTAACAGCCTTACATCCTTAAGAATGTCTAACACATACTTTCTTTGATTGATATAAGTACCTGTGGTGGATCTTACAATTTCAAGACCAAGGAAATACTTGACATATCCAAGATCTTTGATAGTAAATTGGGGGTGAAGGAAATCTTTTACAACAACTATATCTTCTTCATTTGTCCCTGTTAACAAAACATCATCCACGTAGACTACTATGGCTAGAAATGGAGATATGGAACCTTTGACAAACAAGCAATTAGCATGTGCAAATTGCTAAAAACCAAACTGCTGTAATTGTGTTGTGAATTCATGGTTCCTCCGTTGAGAAGCCTGTTTACGGCTATAAAGTGACCTTTTTAACCTACAGACTTCTTCTTCTTTTGCCTTAGTATACCCTTCAGGAGGTAGCATATAAACTTCTTCATCGATATACCTATGCAAGAAAGCATTATTTACGTCTAGCTAGTGAATAGGCTAAGACTTTGTGGTTGCAATTGCTAGAAATATCATTACAGTAACTAATTTAGCTACTGGCAAAAAACTATCAAAATAATCCACCCCCTCTACTTGATTATATCCTTTTGCCATAAGTCTTGCTTTTTATCTATCCACACTTCCATCTAGTTTTAATTTAACCTTATAGACCTATTTTGAACCAATTGCTTTCTTGCCTACAAGTAAAGATGTTAGCTCCCAAGTATTATTTCCTTTTAAAGCTTGAAGCTCTTTATTCATGGCTTCTATCCATTCTTTGTTTTTACAAGCTTGATTGTAAGAAATAGGTTTTTAAATGCAAGACACATTTGCTAGAAAACTCATATATGCAGGGTTGAAATCAAATGAAGTATAAAATGGAAATTTATTAGGTGTGTATTGAAATGATTGGTGGTAGCTTTAACTAAAGAATTACTGCAAGTGTATGTAGATGTTGGTTGTATGATATTCGAAACAAAATCTTGCAACCAACTTTGTTTATGTCTAACTCTAGTGCTTTTCCCAACTGGTTTTGGTGATGTAGGTGTTGTTGACAATGAACTTGGAATTGTATCTGGAGTATCAAGAGAAGTTATATTGGGTAGATTTGACTGTTTATGGAATAAAAGTGTTGAATTATCATCTTTTGTATCTGAAATAATAGGCAATGGAATAGAAAATGGTATAGTAGTAATGTTATTGTATGGAAATTCTTCTTCATGGAAAACATCTCTAGAAAAATAAATGGTGTATGAAAACACTTTGTAAGCCTTTTGACTAGTCCCATATCCAATGACAACACATTTAAAAGGCCTTTGATCAAATTTATCTTTATGTGGATTAGTATTAGTAGCATAATAAAGGCAACCAAATGTTTTAAGGAATTGATAATCAGGTGTTTTGCCAAAAAGGATTTCATATGACATTTCCATTGAAGAATAGAACTTGGCAACCTATTTATGATATAAGTTACAGTTGATAAAGATTCCCCCCAAATTGTTTTTTGGTAAATCAGATTGAAACATGATGGCTCTAGCTATTTGTAAAAGATGCTTATGTTTTCTCTCAACAACTCCATTTTGCTGTGGAGTATAAACACAAGTTTTTTGATGGATATATAATTCCTAAATCTAAAAATAATTTTTCATAGCCTTGGTTCACAAACTCAATACCATGATCCGTTCTAATACATTTGACTTGAACATGAAATTGGTTATGAACCATTTTTGAAAAAGATATCTAAAGTTTGAACATTTTGATGTTTTTGTGTCAACATAAAAATCCAAGTTGCTCTACTAAAATCATCCACAATTGTTAACATGTAATGAGCTTCTATAAGTGATGGTTGCTTGTAAGGACCCCAAAGATTTACATGTATTATTTCAAAAACCTGAGTAGTATGTATACTACTTTCTGAAATGGTAACCTTTGTTGTTTTGATATAGGACATACATCACAAGGTCTACAAGAATCAATGGACTTAACATCAAAAAATGTTAAATGCTTTAACACAGCAGGGGATGCATGACCAAGTCTTTTATGCCAAATTGGATCACAAGTAATGATAGTTTTATTTATGTAAAAAGAATCTTTACAATCGATAGAAGTAAAATAACAGTAGATACATTGTTTGATTGCAAATATTGCACATGTGCTTTGTATGTTTGCAAAGTTTCAAAGGAAAAAAAAGATTTGTCTAACACATACAAATTTTCTGACACTCTACCAACTGCCAGTACCTCTTCAGTCTGTAGGTCCTATAAAACACAATGGGTTGGATTTGGTTTTGGCTGTTTTCGAGAGTTTATTTACTGAGAGTAAGTTGAATTTGAAACTAGAAACATGCAATGCATTGGTTAGAACAACCTTAGGATGTAAAGTGCCATTTCCAACATGATGAACCATTTTAATGGTACCATGTGGTAAGTATACTAGTGTCATTTTAGTTACAACAATTGGATAATCAATAAGGTTTAGGTCTATGCACATATCGTTTGAAGCATCTGTGTCAATTATTCAAGTTCCATATTCTAACTCATCAAGTGTATGCAAAGAATGGTTTAGAATAGTACTTGAAAAATCTCCTATATGGGCAAAGTTCACATGACTAGTAACACTTGCAGTCTTGCCTTTCATGAACTTAGCTACCTCTTGTTGAACTATATCAACAATTTTTGAAGTCCATTCTTGTCCCTTTGTTCTAACCAACTCAGATTCACAATCCAGTGGTGTTTCAATCATATTAGCCCTTTCTTTACTTTGTGGTTTGCCCTTTTGCCCCTTTATTTCCTTGTACCAATCTGGATATCCATGGAGCTTAAAACAAGTGTCCTTGACATGTCCTTCTGCCTTACAAAAGTCATAAAATCAACTACCCTTTTTACCTACATCCTTTTTCTTATACGTTCCTTTTTCTACCTCATCTTTCTTAAGGTTTTGCCCTACCAAGCATAACATTATTTTTTGCCCCATCTACAAAAGCAATATACACTTGCCTTTGTTTTTCAACCCTTCAAACCATAAAGTAAGCTTTATTAACACTAGTCCATTAACAAAATCTGATTCCTAATATGGTCATATGTATCATTTAGCCCCATCAAAAATTGCATCAAATGGTTAGCAGTTGTTATTTCTACCATAGACTTGGCTGCACTATAAGTGCATTATGAAATGAGCATTAAACAAGTTCATCTCATAATTTCTTCAGCTGTGTAAAGTATTGCACCACTATCATGTTACCTTGTGAAATTGAACTAATTTCCCTCTGTGATTGATAGAGAAAAGGTCTATTACACTCTCCAAACCTCGCCTCTAATTTTTTCCACAACTCTTGAGCGGAAGTTGTGTACAAGAAAGCTTAGCCTATTTCTTTAGAAATTGAATTCAAAATCCATAATGTCACAATATAATCTACCTTATTCCATTGCTCAAAATCCAGTGACTCAACATCAGGCATCACACACTTTCCATTCACAAACTCTAGCTTAACCTTAGCACCTAATGCTATTTTCATGGATCGACTCCAAGAAAGATAGGTATTACTGTCAATGGAGTCGAAACAAGTACCATTCCAAGGTGATATGAGTTTTGAAGATGTAGGGGCAATCTCCATTGTTGAACGATCTCATCTTCACCGAATCATCACCTCTTGCACCTTGATTCAACCCAGACCCTGAGTTCCTCAGGTTGCTTACCATTAACACAATCGAGCAAGTTAACAGTAACTAAAATCATAGCTAATTAATGATGTAAATCCTTTGAGCAAAAACCAGATCGTCCTTCTCTGATACCATGAACAAGATATTAAAGCTAAGTAAACAAGTTTCAGGAGTAATGAACGAAAACTACATTCATTCACCACACTAAAAACTGAAGTCAAGCTCATATATCAAAAGAAGTTTAACTAACTACTTTTTATTCTCTTACTGCCACCTGGCATATATTAACTATCCAGCTAACTCCTACCCTTCTAACTCTACTTATTTACAAAACTATATTTAAATACATGTAAGTTTACACAATTATATTTTGTTGCCATGTGACTAAGATGATATTCTATCTCCATAGCCAGAAAATGACATTAATATCATAGCTAGGGTTAATACGGAGATCCAATTGTGTTTTCAATTTCTTTGCTTTCCCTCTTGGAGTGATATTGTTTTAGATCTAGTACCTAATATCAGATAAACTATGGATTGTCATTTCAAATCTACAACGAAAATTGTTTGTCCCAACATGTAACAGAAAATGGACCAAATTGTATTATAACTTATGATAGGACAACATCATAGAAAGCAAGCTATAGCGGAAAGCCCTGGCTTTAGATATTACATAGAAATTATCAGAATACATGAAAACACGAAAAAGCATGAACTGAATTGAATAGTAGATCTCATAAGAACTGGAGAAAACACATAAAGCGAAAAGTGAAAGGCTTCGCAATTGTTACAAGACGTCATTTAAGAGAAAAAGCTATTGGACCAGAGTGGATTCTGGTTGCTATCTCCAAATGGAAGAACCATGTCTTCCCCCCTAAACCCCGTTTGCTGTCGATGGTCTTGTGGGTTCATCAACTCCATAAACCACTGTAGGTGGTAGTGATATGCTGCCTGAGTTCATTCCGCTGAGATCTAGTGTTGGTGATGGTGGAAGGGCTGTTGGCAGTGGTGCTGCTGCTGATGATGATGATCCGCCCGCAGCCATCTGGTTGTGTGTTTCAATTTTCTTTTCAATACCATTCAATTTATGGTCCATCAGTCACCCCATATCGTTCAAGTCCATGATGCTAAAATTCTGCATGTCACTCCCAATCAAGCACTGGAACATGACTTGAGAAATCTCCTTTTCGTGGTTGTCCTTCCTTTGTTTCTTCAACTATTCATTGGCCTTGACAATCCTTTGCCTGACAAAACTGTCCTGATTCACCATTTTTTTGCTCTGCTCCATTTCAGGCATCATTTTCTAATTAGACAGCACCTTCTGGACCCCCATTTGAGAAGGCCAGACCTCAGGCAAAGAATCATAAGGGCTGTAAACAATAGCACAAGCGTCAATACCACAAACTGTGCTAAGTTCACTCACCTTCTTCATTAGACGCTTCTTTCTTTTCTTGAAAGTTGCCTTCCTTGCAGAATCATTGGTGATGTAGGCTAGCTTCACCTTCTTCCTAGTCATGGCTACAAAGAGAGAAAATCAAAACCAATGGAAAGAAGAGAAAACAAAAAGGAATATGGAACTTGTTTCTCTTTGTGCCGACTGTTATTGCCCTAGGCAGTGCAGAATTATGCTATAAGGAGACAAATGAGATACCCATATAATAATAATTGATTATTTATCTCTACAATCCTTATTAGGAATATATTTTTGTTTTTACTTAATATGGGCAATTTAATTATTGGGCACTCCCCACTTCACTCTTCTTAGAAGGAGATGTTACTGCTGAATAGCACTAAAATTAGTATGGGTTTTAAAACTTGCACCGAACTATAAGAATTGTTTCTTTTTTTTAAAAAAAAAAAAAAAAAAAAAACAATATTAATTATTCGTAAACTATAGAGAAAACCAAATAATTCCTATAAACCTTTTAAATTTTGGTCATTACTTTGCATTGGATCAAATCAAATCGAATTTGTGTCACTTATCAATTGCTCGAGTTATAATGCAATTATAGTTGAACTGAATTAGTTTCTAAATTAATAAAACAAATCTCCTATTCAAATTATTTTAAAAAATTTGATGAAGTCTTAACTACAATCTCTAGCATTAGTGCAACAGGTTGTAATAAGCATCATAATCTAGATTTATTCCCAGCAATGAAGAATGGGGTGCTCATATCAAAGCACCAAATATGACAAGGTTACAAATTTTGGATATGAAAAAATCTGAGGGAGTAGTAAAAATTGATAATATGATGGAGAAAATTAAATTTGGTGGGTTGGTACAAAATTTAAATGGTTTCTTGAGATAATACAAATCATCGCCTAATAATGATATTATCTAAATTTAAATCACAACCATTGATTTTGTAATCTGCATATCTGTTTCTATTTCAGACGTAAATATGAGGTGCCTTGCTATTAAGAAAATTATGATTTGTGCACCTAATGTTAATGCCGACTCTTAAACAAAAGGAACAATATCTAGCATTATTGCATATAATATATCATGACGTATGAGTAGGGTGAAACAAAAAATATTATATTTTAGGAGGTCATTATATTAAAAAAAAAATTATAAGGGTCAAAGAATAAAACTTTTAAATTTTAATAAAAAGTTTATAAGTTTTTATTGAAAATTTTGTAACATTTTCCGCCCAACCCCTCCCACCCTCCGCCTTTACATTTGACCAAACTAATCAGTTTCCACGTCACAATTCTAAGACCAATCACGGTGGTTTTTTTGGGACCATCGTTAATTGATATTACAGTATCAAGTTGCATTCACTTGCATGAGTGCAATTTAATGACTCCTAGAACTATTTATTCTGCTATGATCTCTTGATTGTCGGAATTGAAGCTTCAAAGAAAAAACAATTATGTACTTTAAATAAATAGATCGTTTGGATTATTTGGTATAATTTCTAATTAAGCGAACAGTTGTGTGATTGACATAATATATATTTTTTAAAAAGTAGAATTAATAAATTTTCTGACAAAAATAGTCAATTTAAAATTAAAAATAAAAAAAAAGCCCAGAACGGGATGAATAGGTTTATAATAAAAACACAAAAAAACAAAAAAAAAGAGAGAGAGAATCAAATTGATTTCCAAAAATTTAAAAAAATGCAAGATTGATAGTTATCAAGATTTAGGTCAAATATTTAAAATCAAATCCAAATATACATTAAGTATATAAAATTAAAAATCAATATCAAACAACAAGACTCAAATCAAGATTAATCAACAAAGTTCATTGTCATGATCTAATAATCAAATTAAAATATAAAGAGAAAAGAGAATTAACTTAATCAATTTTAACACTAAAAACCATGTAGAAAAGGGGTTGTTCTGCTAACAATACGTATCACAAATTTCGCTTGTTAATTAAAGAAATACATTTTCATGATTGATTCACCTAGCTATAATCATACATCCTATTGAGCTATATTAGCTAATATACTCGCAAGTCTCTCACTAGTAAAATTATTACCCACAAATGCTTGCTCAAATTTTCACCCAATAAGATTAGCATGACTTAAATATTTCAATAAAGAAGAAACTGATAAAAGTGCAAACACAAATCAAACCCATGATGAATATATTGTATGTGACTAGATGATCTAAAAATAAATAATCACAAATGCAAATCGATTTAGTTTTAAGACCAGAATAAAAAAAATAATAATAATGGCTAAAATCAAGACGTTAATTTACAATTTATAAACCTCCACAAAAGACATTTGAAAAAACTTGAAGATCAATTTACAAAGCAAATTTCCAATTCCTTAATTTGCCTATGCACGCATCTCTTCAAAGAAGGAATCCAAATTTAAATAAGAAGATCGAGCACTAAATATAAAAGTCTATAATTACTGTATTCTTTGTCTTTATTTCTTTTAGAATTTATTTTTTCTCAATTCGCATTCTTAATTACCCTATTGCATGAAAAATGGAGTATTTTTATTACAAACATTAACATGAAAATAAGTAAAGTAATAAGACATATCGTTGCCACTTCATTGCCACTGATGGTGTGGTTGCGAAGGAGCTTGGCTCCCTGTCGCCATTACAATGCTAGTGGTGATTTTGTGGTTATGAAAAGCAAAAGCTACAAAATTTGAGATAAATAATCTAAAAAATCCGTAGAAAGCAAACAAAATTGAATATTTTTTTTTGTGGTAAATGTACAGTTACGGTCCATTTCGTATTCGAGAAAATAGTTTTATCCGAAACTATTCATGTGGTGATATGAAAATGGGAGCATCTTATATAATGAAGATTATATAGGACTGAACTACAATAAATATGAGTCATTAATTAATATCTGTTAAACTTAGAAATTTATATTTATCAACCAAATGATCATATATGAATTGATCTTAATCCTGATTGTATTATGGACTCTTACTTATTGGGTTATATCCTTTGATTTATATGGGTGAGATCGGTGTAGATGTCTGATTAATAATTTCATATTTTAGGGATATGATTTAGTAAGTAGTTAGGAATATTCTATGCAATAGTAGAATCCACTCCTTCTTGTAATAAGTGGAGAAATAGTTCTCTTAAGAATTGATTTAGGTCTTGACTAATAAGAGTGCTCAACCTTCTATTCATATAAAAATGAAAAGATAAATTTATAAGTTGTTATGAATATATTATTCATTTGAGAATTAATGGTATTTAAGGATCAAGATATAATTAGAAAGGTAAAACAAACATTTTGACCTAACTCTAATTATAAACTATTTGTGAATGATCAAATCATATGTAATGATTAAATCAATGAACATTGAAAATTTTAGATTATATAAAAACATCTGTAGTTTCGAGAGTGTAATCTTAGGTTTTTAGTGAAATAACTCTAAGGTTAATATTGAAAATTATTTAATTAAATAGTTTAATTAATAATTCTAATATTATTGGTGATCAAAACTATAGGTCTATCGGATCTCCTTGATAACTTATTTCACTATAATAAACATGTATATAGAATATTATAATTGGATCGTTAAATTACAGTTGGTAGATAAGTAGCAAAATCTGTGTTTACTTAATATTTGAATCATATTGATTATTCAAATTATTTACTAAATAATTAGTTAATTATGAAATATGAATTAACAATTATTTAATTAATTTATTAAGAGGTCTTGAATTCGATTCTCAGTGATGACTTTGGCATAAATTAATTAAGAATTAATTAATCATAGTTCACGAGTTCGATTTTAAAATATAACATGAATTAATTTTGAATTAATTATGTTAGATGGGGTAAAAGTTTAATTTTAATAAACATGGAGTTCAATATTAATTTTGATTAATTAAAACCTTAATTGATTGTTTATAAATAGAAAAGAAATAGTTTTCTTTTTTGAAATAAATGTTATTTTGATTTTTGTTATATGTTTAGTGAAACAGAAAGAATAAATTTTTTTTACAGCACAATACAGAGAAGAAGAATCTATATATTTCTTCTCTATATATATAACCAAAATTATATTCACCTCTTACAAACATTGTTTTTTCTTTTTAGAAAAGAAATCAATGATAAGTGAGCGTAATTTTATATAATTATGTCCATTCACTTGTTTCTTAGTATAGAGATATATCAAGAAATACTAGATAATGGGCAATCCACAGAGATTAATACAGAAGGTAAAAGTCTTATTATTATATCTTTATATTATTTTATTTCACTGCTTTATAGATCTGAGGTTCTTGCGATTTATAAAAAAGTTTTAAACTCATTCCGCAAATTTCTATTTTTTAACAAAAACAATTGTAGTTATTTTCCTTCACATATAGGATGAGATGACAGTGAGGTTAAATTTAGGCTTGTTGACATGTCAGTTTCGGCATCAAATAAGGGTGAACGTGGAGCGACTGGTGTTGGGAATTGTTGGTTATGCATGGGGGTTACGAGGGTCTTTTGGTGGAGGTAGGGTGGTGCTAGTGACAAGTTGAACAAGTCAGATGTTGTGTAGGTGGATGGCTGTGTTGGTAGTAGCATAGCAAATATTCTGCTTGTGGACAGGATGATTATGGCACAATTGTGGTCAAGTTGGTGGGAAAGCGATGTTAAATGAGATGGTAGAGATCAGATGGTAATAACATGGCTACAGAGGTCGCAGTTCCGGTAATGGCATAATATGGTCACAATAAGGGTCGTGGTAACTGTTTCCTAGTAGAGATGTGTGAAAGTTGTACCAGATACACTAAATTCAAGTTCATTTGATTCGGAGATGGATTTTTATACAACTGGATGGATTTCTGTTTGAAGAGAAACTTCGAAAGGTGAGATTTTCATTATTGTGCACTTTAGAGCTTTATTATATGCTGTTCAGACCTAGGAAATGGATGTTATGACTTTGGTTTTTGAAGACCATACATTGGCTGTTACAAGCAATTAACATGATTATAAAGTGCTACAATAATGTCTTCTTTCTCCCCTTCCGATGTCATTTCTTTAATTACAGCTCAACAAGACGTACTAAACATTCTTTTCTGTTATCTGTGAATTTCTGTTTTAATGTTGCCGTGAATAGTGCTTGGTTGCTTCTACTTTGTATTTTGATCAAGTTATTCAATGGCTGTACTATTTTAAATTCAAACTTGCCACCCATAATCTTAAATTCATAGGCTCAAGTAGGGCATGTATTGATTTGTATGACAGATGAATTTATTCCCATTTCTTCACAAGTTCCTTCACAACTACAAATTGTAACTCTGCTAGGTATACGTCTAAGGAATAGACAACATTTTATTAGAACCGACAAACTAACCGAAAGCAAGAATCTAACCCCATGGCATGCTAGACCACATTAGAAACTAACCCGTGATCAAAATGGAAGAACATGGTTTTACCAATGAAAAAAAGCAACCTTTAGAGTCACCAATTTATATCTATATATGAACAAAAGCTTGATATAGGCTTAATTCGGATTATTATTTCAAATGTCTGCTTCCAATTTGAATATCATCTTATATAACTCCCAAAAACCAACAATGACACAAAAACAATGTAATCAAAGCAATTAAAGACAAAACATAAGTAAGAACTAAAAAAATTCCCATAGAACAATTCCAAAACACTAACCAAACCAACAAAATACAATTTCAAAACAGTAACCCAAACGAACAAACATACTGTGCAAAAATCACAAACGACGAAAGCTGCATACCCATAGAAATCACATTCAAATCATAAACTAGTGACAAAAAAATCACTTTGAACATGTTGACATCGCATTGCAAAGAAAAAAAACCCAAATTTACATGACAATTAATAGTGTAAGATAGAAACATTAAAATCAAAAATCAAACACTGAGCAAAGAACAAAAACCCAAATTTAATCTACTCTATTGAATTATTTAGTGATTATGTATTATTTAAGTTTAGTCTTGAGTGACTGTACTATTTGATGTTTTTTATACAAATTTTAATTCCATATTTTTTCTATAGATTTGGTTGAATGTAAATGGGTAAGTATTAACTAAAATTTCAGGGTTAACAGGTGTACTAATCCCAAAATATGGTCATCTGTAAATGTAGACTTTAGATCTCCATGAGTGACACGTTTTGCTTTTACACTCGAGAGTAAACAAATAATATTTTGTAGGAACTAAATTGAAATTTTCCATTTTTTATTATTTTATAAATATTTCAATTAATTGATAAATAGATTTAATTAATTAATAAAAAATATTAAATTTTTTTCCTTTATTTTTGTCTCTGCATGTCTGTGTCTGCAAATCCTTCTTCAAACCCAGATTTATTCACCCTAGATTCTCCAAACCCAGTTGAACCTAGATTTCTTCAAGCCCAATCCAGATTTCATCAAACCCAGTTTCATACCAATCTACAAAGTCGGATCCTCCAAACCCAACCAAACCCTTTTTCACCTCAATCTAACGCAGATTTACTATGTCCAAAATCACATGATAATGTATTTCCTAAAACCAAACTTCTTTTTTTGTTTTTTTGTTTTTGTTTTTATTTTTCAACTTAACCCATTTTTATTTTTCCAAAAGATTTATTTCTACGGATAATCGTAAGAATGATCTCTTTTTTAGGCTAAAGTTTAAAAGTAACTTTTTTTCAAATTTCTTATTTTTATATATTGTGTTTTTGTCCAAAAACAATTTCTATTATAAGATTCTTTTTAAAAAATGGATAGTGTTCAATTTAGGGATCTAGATTCTCTACCTACCTAATTTTTACTAATCTTTTAGTTTTATCATGACATGTGGCAGGTGCAAAAATGAGTGGTTTAGATCTCCTTTTTTTTCCTTCTACCAAAATCGACAATATGAAGTGAGTTTTTTTCATCCCTGTCAACAGCGGAGAGGCAAAGTTTTTTTGTCTGCAATGACACTCTGTCTCTCTCTCCCCATAGCCTTTTTTTCTATCCATATCATTTTCTCTCATTAACAATATGAGCTCTGTCATCCTCAATTTAGACCTAAAAAAAAGGGTCATTTATATTTAAAAAAAAAAAAAAAAAACACCCTCATTTCTAATCAATTTATTACATACAAGTAGTCCTTTTACAAATACAGATTTTTCCAAAAATCCAACCAAACAAGCCTCTTATACCACATAAATGAGATTGTGGTTCAAATAACATTTCCTTCTTGGTCTTCCAAACTTTAGCAGTTAAGAAAAAAAGTAATGCAAGGTGTGACAATTTCAACTATCTTATACAAAAAATTATTGTACATCTCCATTGTACATTATCAGCACGCCAAGTCACCAAGCACAGCTTGGTTCTTCAGTTTCTAAGCTGTTAACTCAGTTCTTAGTTCAGAAGCACTCACAAGAAGTTACATGATAAGTAACTCAAACACTAGCTCAGATTAATGTCCATTGTATGCTACAACAAAATGAAGCAAAACTATAAAGGCTGTCCAAAAATCATCATTTGAACCCTGAAAGGATATATAATGGTTCAGGTCTTTTGAAACAAATCATAAAGAGTCTCAACCTTCTCTTCCCCACTGTCTGAATTATCTTCTTCAAAATCTTCACCAGTAATGTAAGATTGAGATGCATTGTTGTTAAGAGTTCCGGATAAGTACTCTTCCACTTTAAATGAGATTTTGGCTTGGGGATCAAGAATGGACTCTGCTTGTTCAGTTGATGTTATGGTTACCTGATTCAGTGACTCCATGGAGGAGCTCCTAGATAATGTACCTGATGCAACTGTAATTTCATCTCCTTCATCAATGGTTGTTGTTGTATCAAGCGAACATACTGATCTTGTTGTACGCGAGTGCACTGAATCGTGTTTAGACCTCTCCTTCACTCTCTTACACCAACTATGAAGTGACTCCCTCACACTCTCCGATACCAATGTTTTCTTAAACCGGGATCCCATCTGCAAATGTCAATGAATCATCTGTCAAACAGTCTTCAATTACGTCTATTAATACAATACAAAGATGAGGAAATGCGAGGTTCATAGCTAGAATGGACCGACAGAAAATGCACAGAATTTTGTGTAATGAATTTAAAACAACTTGATGGAGGCAAGGCATCACCATGAATCAAATGCTATCATATATCAGACTTTATGGACAATTATCTAAAACACCAATCTAGATCAATTACATACATCAAAGTTGTAAACGTCAAAATCACTGTTAAGTATATATATTTTACTTGTACATGTTATTAAACAAACCTGAGTAACGATCACATTCAGAGGTACTGTGTTATAGCTGCACCAGAACTGAACAAGAACCCTGCATATACCAAAGTTTCATGGTATCAGTATCAGGTTATAGCTATTTAAAACTTCATAATTATCAGAATAATGTGTAGACTTTTCATAGCTAAAAGGCTAGTAAACACATAACCGTTTAGTCTGCTTGTAAATAACTTTTTAGCCTCTCAAATGTGGCCATAGATGTGGATGTGTGAAGCGTCATGAGGTCCATCCTGTGTTGTTTAGGCAGTCAACAAAGGTGTGTTTGTGCTATTCTGGTTTCTTAAGGGAGGTTTCAGGATTTGAACAGGGGATCATTAGGCTCTGTATAATGTTAAATAACTATTAATTTGAATGTTTTGGTTGACAAAATGATATTGTTTATCTACATTACGTACTCTTTTAGACAATCATAATAAAATTATACTAGCATTAAGTAACGCATGCAAAATGATCAAATATGTGACAACATTTAAGAAACTTGTAAAAGGAATATTCTTTCAGGATGCACAAGTTTGCCTAAAGCATTAAGACTTGCAATTTCAAGCACAGTTTGTCAATCTAAGATGGTTTAATTTTTGCACCAAATGAATGAGTTCCCAATTATCACACCAGAAACATATTCATGTATGCGAACTAAATAGAAGCATATTCAACTTGAAAATATTACTGTGGAAGTGCATAATTGAGAAGGAAACGTACCCACAAGCCAGCCGGATACCTATCATGTAGTGGTTTTTCATGAAACAAGATCTCTGCTTAAGTCCCCACTGAACACAAAGGAAAAAAATAAAATAAAGATATGAGCTAAATACACTTGCATATCCAAAATTATAATGAAAATAAATAATCCACATCATTTATTTTACGGTCTTTATGGGCTATAAAACTATCATTTAAAAAATGTTCAACATATGTTAGATCCATTTATCGTGTATACGAAAACAAGTTGCATTAACAGTTTATTAAGGTATTTGAGATTACAATTCATGTACAATTAATGCTTATATCTTTTGATTATAAATTTATGAAACAATGACAAGACATAGTACTTATAGAACTCAAATTGTAGCAGAATTTTGGTAATTGCATCAAAAGAAGTTGGATAAACAGATTAGAGACATCATTCTTACTACACATTGAATTTGGATCAGCATTTTCTTACAAGTTCTCTATTCTGGTACTCCAACTACAAATATATATATATATATAAGTAGTTCTTTAGAAAGACGCATGCATGCAACACTCGGATTACAAGCTGGCTACCAGTATCAGAAGGAAGAGAGAAAGGGGATTTAATTACCAATGACCATAGGAATGTTGCCATCTCAAAGGCATTCTGCATGACCAAGAAAAATTATGAGGACTAAGATAAAATATGGATGACAAATGGACTGTATGAATGAAAGTAGATTTGACACAATCACCTGAAAAATAATAAATTGTATCAACCGTAACAATATCTCAGGTTTTCTAAACCAGAACAGATCATCTCGAGGCTTTACTTGAGTGCCAATAGGCGGTCCTGTTTGCTCCATAATCTCAAGGGCCAAAGAGGAGACCACTTGCTCAAGCTTTGTCCCAACCAACATGACAAGCTATGACATGTAAAATTATTTATATATGCAAAAAGTACATCAATATAAAGAATTGCTTTGTTTGAATCAAAACAATGACAGCAAGAGTGAGTATACCTACAATGGCAGGGATAAAAGATAGCCAAAAGTAAACATTTAAACCTGTAACAAACAAAATATTTCATTGTCCCATGGATTGAAGAAAAAAGAATGACACATTATTCACATTTGAATTACCGATAAAAACACAAGTTACCATGAATGTTTATGAAGATGCATACTATGGCATAACCCCAAAGAGGCCAGCTGCAAAATTGAAACATATTTAGTATAAACTCAAAATATGTTAATGATAAAACAAAAAACTATAGAAGTCCAGCCCTCCATTTCAAATCACATCCCTTGTTCTTATATGTTATGAAAATCCAGATATTGACAATGAATTGACCAGGCAGACTTGCATGGTACCGACAAAGCACTGGGAAACTTATAATAAAAACAGAAGAGATGCAGACAAATTTTTAGTTTGGATGAGTGCATACCTAATTCCCAGGATGCCTTGGAATTCATCTTCCATGCTTCGAACCATATAGTTATGGAAATTGTATGAGAGTGGTAGTTTGTGCTTCTGATAAGTTGAAAGAAGGATAATATATGACAAAATTTCAGTACTAGAATTGTATAAGTCGTCAATGCAGATCATTATTCCATGCATGTGAGCATATTCAATTTTCTTTCAGCTCAGTGCAACACATGGAAAGGAGGGCTCCTTCAAGAGTCATATACATTTCAAGGAAATAAGAAAGAGTCAACGTGGTTCAACATATGATTAAGACAAAGATAATGTATCTGGTGCATTGGCAAAGACCTTAAACAGAAAAAAAAACAGCACATCATGATGCATCATTAAGAATTAGATACCCACAGTGAGGAATCCCAAACGCAGTGCCAAGTAGTCTGACTTCCGCACAGAGCTCTTAAATTGTCGTAGAAAGCAAAGCTGCACAAATGTACAACTAATCAGTCACTATCAATCCTCAGCACATATTACATAATACTGGTCCTGTCCAGGAATACTCAATACAGTAAAATACACCTTCATGTCTCTTATATTAAAGAGCAATGCAATCACAAAATTAATCTTGCTTCTCATAAGAAAGCACAGCAGTGAAAAAGGAAAACAAAAAAGATTCACCAATTCATGCAACCTATGACATATTAAGGTCAAGAAATTTACCATCCATATGAGTACCCGACTCCTACTCCATGGATGAGATGTGTGATGGAATACGAACGTGGTCTGTCGGCGCATCACTTTGGTTTTCTTCGCTATAAAATAAAAGTCAGATTTGAAAAGTTAAATACAATCGACAACCTGAAAACTTCAAAATAAGTAATAACAAATATTGTACCAAAACGAAACGTGCTTACAGTTATAATTAGAAAGTTGATGTAAGCTAACTAGAAAGAGAATCATAATTTTGTTCTATCTCTGTGTCTAAAACCTTAAATTCTAGGACAACACCAATGTTTAACAAGATGGCTTTGGTTACACAAGAATATTGACCAAGTTTGAGGGTGAATACGATACTAATAGAAACAAGCATGTCACTTATACAGGTTCAATGTTACAATGTACCTTTCAATTCTATATCAGCCAACCTTGCTTGGTTTTCCCATTTCCTCCAACTATAAATCTACAAAGACATGTGATGAGAAACAATTACACCTTTGCACTAATTTAAGGCATATTAGATGTGTAAATAAAAGTATTAACATTATAGTATATATGGAAATAATTCAAACATGAATGTATGGAATACCAAACAACAAAACAATGTAGACTTAAAATGAAAGGACAAGTAGGCAACCCCAGGTTCTCAATTGCTTGGAAACCAATTAAAAATCAGCATACGGAATCAGAGAGGTGAGTGTACCTTGCTCATGGCCAGACCAACTGCCAAGCAACTGTATAGAACATGAGTGATGCCGAGAACAAATAAAAATCGGTGAAGCTGGCCAAGACCCTCAAATGAAACGAATGGTTCACGACCCTGGAATTCAATTAAGAAGAAGCATTTTTTAGCAGCTATGTCACACATCATAACACATAACAAAGTTCAGATGGTAAGAGAAGGAACTTACTTCACCACAGTGATGAGACGTAGGAAAGTTTAATCCCTTTGGGGGAATATCAGACTCATTCGAAAAAGAGAACGAGCTTTCAGACAAAGAATTCCCATTGATGCCATAGTCCGTTTCAGAGCAGATGTAGAATTTGCTGCTGAAAAGAGATGAGTTCACACAAATCTCAGATATGTTCCGTGCCCATTGCGCCAACAACAATGATATAAGCCCAAGCAGCATCAGCTCTATCAGTAACAAAAAAAAAACAGAGCAAAAATCACGCACAGCAAAACCAAAATGACATGTCTGTATCCATTCTAATACCTAAAATCTTAGCTCCACAACACATCTAACAAGTAAACATGAGAATCAAACAGACGATGAAATTGACGTGTGTAAAACAGCAAAATAACGAAACAATAAACGAAAATGAGATCAACACTAAAAAACTTAATAAGTTGTGTTAATCTTCAATCGATACACATGAGAGGGATATTAGTAAACAACAACTCACCTTCCTTAATCTTCTCCAAAGAAGCAAAGAGGGCCTTCCTCTTGGTCTTCTTCAGCCACTACATAAAACAAACACAAAATCATATATTTTTCTCCAAACTTGAACAGAGACTGCCTAACATTCTAGTGCTATTTTCATTTCGCGCGTAAGAGTAAACTAAGTAAAATGAACAAGTCACATATTGTGTGTCACATTACTACTAGTTTCACATTTTAACAGAGTTCACTGAACCAACACAATCAATTGTTTTCAACTCTCAACAAGAAAATCTCTACTAGCCTAAGTGTTACATGTTGCGTCACATTACCATGTCAACCACACCACGTGTGTCCGTGGGGTTCCAAATGAGAAAAAGAACAGATTTCTCAATACTATGATTTTCACACATTTTCTCAAGAACCAAAGAGAGTTCTACAGCCAAAGTGCTTCTTCCCCTACTTGTAACACTTAAATGACCTCAACCAATCATCTCTGGGGCGTCCAAACTAAGAATGTGTAAAATCAATAACAAGTTTCATAATTATTATACACACCCAGATGGAGAAAAATAATAATGAAGAAGAAGAAGAAGATTGCAGACTCAAAAGTCGTTTCATTTTCCAACATTTTCTAAGTAACCAAACAAGCTAATACAAATCTGCACCACTTCCAAACCTTGTCCAGAACCAAACCATGAGTGTACTCATAAACTCACAAGTCAAAAAATATATATATTAAATAAGTTTCTACACTTAAACTAAACAAACCTTTCCAAATCTGTGAATAGCTCGTTGAACAAAGACACAAACGAAAACCAAGACAGTGACCACAGAAGCAACAGAGTAAGATGGGGTCTCAGCCAGAGACCTCCCTTGCCTCATTATCTCCTCCATTTTTGATACAAAAAGCTAGCAACCCATCAAAGTTGAGAGGGAAAAGGCAGAGGCAGAGGTGGTACGAAAAGTGAAGGATCCAGGAAATGCGGAAGTGGGAAGGTGTTGAAGAGTAACGTGGTTGTATGATTTTTTTAATGATTAGAAGAACATGAGAGGCAAGTATAGTTTAATCAAAGTGGTTTTGTTGTCCTTTAAAAAAAAAAAAAAGAAGAAAAGTGCTTTTGCCTGTGTTTGTGGTTGCATGGGAATCGCTGCATGCTTTTTCAAATATTCAACCTACTCACATGGACATACGTGGATTTGGCCTTTCCCACTTTCAAATATCTAAAGTTTTTGTTTTGTTTTATTTTTTTATTTAACAATAACTTCTTACACTAAAATTACTGTATATTTACTTTATGAATCAGAGAATAAAAATAAAAAATAAGATTAATAGATAGTATTTACTTATTTAAAATTTTGTGATGAAAATAAAAATATGGATCTCACATCAATCTGAGATTATGGAATGAAAATCTCATTCATTTCTACTTGTTTGAGAATCTCATTTTTCTTCTTAAATTCAATGTAAAAAAATATTTTTTATATTTTTCTTTAAAAAAAACCCATTTTTATAATATTTTATATTAAAAAAATCACAATTTGATATATAATATGGATATACAATATGTTCTTTTTTTTTTTTTTTATAAAAATAGATACATAATATGTTTACAATAATATTATTTAGAAAGTTAATTTTTTTAACCTGTTATGATGAGTTACATGACAAAACTATGACACTATATTTTAAATACTATTTTGCATATTATAATTAATTCATAATTTTAATCGAGAGTGTTTTTGTAATTTATAATTAATCCATTATGATTCTAAAGCATAGTAAATAGCTTAATAGAAATACTGTTGATTTCGATTATGATTTCTATAGTTGAACTAAATAACTTACTCTGATTCCGGTACATCATTTTGATTCCTAATTATTCTGATTCTAGATCATTTCAATTCCTCTAAATGAAGTAAATGCACTATTAAATTAAATGATTGCTAGAATAGAAGACGACGACCCACAAAGTAGCAGGAAACTTGCCACTATATTAGATGATCGATGAGGCTTGAGCCTTGGCACATGGTCAATGTTGGGTTGCCTCTAGACCATTAAGTCAATTCATCTCCACTTCTTTTGTTTTATTATTTTTAAATAATTTTGTAGGAGATTTTCTTTTTCAAAAAAAAAAAAAAGTTACAATTAATGGAGCCATTGGAATTGCAATATTGGTATATTCAATGGAGAAAGATTTTATGTTATCCTTTTTATTTAGATTTTTGATAATTTAATAACATATAAGTATAAAAGATATATATTTTTTAAACATTATGTATGTCGAGATCGGCTGAAATAAAATTTTAAAATAAAACATAGTTCGAATAGTTACTTTCAGAAAATTAGAGAAGACTATTCACATGATAATAGAAAAATTGCTCACATAAAGTGTGAAGTTCTTGTGCTTGAACCAGTCATCTTGGTATCAAAGGTAAGGGTGGGGGTGGCTATCATTATGCCACCCACTTGGAGTTAGTATAAAAAAAATATTAAATAGTTAAGATTGTTACATTGTTTCTTTTTTGTGTATAGCTTAGACTTTAAACTTTAAACTTCTTTCATAAAAAGTTTAGCAAAAACTAAAAACTCAACAAAGAATTTTCATTTGAATTCAATTAGCATTCTTTATTGAATCATATAATGTCGCAGAACACTTTTGTTTGATGATTACAGTCTAACATCTTTGAGTTGGAAATAATATTCAAATCTTTAACACGGGAAATCTTATATGGAACTCTTCCACCTCCAGATTAAAAGTATAAATTTTAATTTTCTCTTATTCTATCATGATTAGTGTTTTTATCACACGAGAGTATCTACTTTAATAATTTAGTAACAATTAGTCATTGCACCTATGTGAAGACCACGAGCTATGAGCTTGAGGTTGCTCTGGGAGTATGTGAGCTAGGCCTCACTATTAGAAAATTAGAGTTGTGAATAAGATAGACCCGATGATGGAAGAGTAGTGACCTCCGAGCTAGAAGATCTCGCGGACTGTCCAGCTGCGAGCTAGACATGACATAAAGCAAGAACTGAATACAATAGACGTGAGAATTTAATGTAAGCAAATAAAGAGCTCAATCCGTGGGTTATAAGTTGGTGAAATGAGAAACTGAGTTGCGAGCTTTAGGTTAGTAAGGCAAAGTGAGAAGCTCATTATAGGAGCTATTTTAAATTAGTGAAATAAGAGCTCATTTTACGAGCTATTAATGGTGAATATCAAAGCATATGATGAGAACTGAAAAGTTAGCAAACTGATAGCTCATCCAGCGAGCTGGATAATTAACAAATTTCTAGTTTGTTTGGCAAGATGGACCTCAGCGACTTGAGAATTAGGAATTAGCAATCTAAAAGTTTGTTATGCAAGCTATAAACTAGTAGGATAGGGGCTCGGTTCACGAGCAGTAAGTTGGTAGTGAAAGTTTATTCTACGAGCTATAAGCTAGCAAACTAAGAGCTCACTCTGCATGTAAAACCCGATTCTCATTTATAATATAAATGCATATATTATGATATATAGCATTAATGGAATCGTAAGACTAACCGATTTTACCCCCATTGAGACATTTTATTTTCGTGAGAATAACGAGGTGGAAGGTCCAATTAGACAATTATAAGGTCAATTTGGCAATTGGACAATTATAGAATATTTTTACAATTTTATTGGCTTGGAATTGGAATTAAATTGTTAAGGGCGAGTAAGTAATTTCCAATTCAATAATACATGGATTTAGTATGAGCAATTTATATGGAATGAATTCCAAGAGAAAGCACAATCCATTCCATTTCAAATGAGTTAATAAAATTATGCCAAGCATAAAGTAAGACGTGATTAATAATGATGAGTCATAAAGTGTAAAAAAAATGAATTAGTGTTTTAAATCAATCATGTAATATTAGAAGCCAATCTAATGATGCCACATGTATCTTATGGCCAATTTGAGATTAGGCATAAGTGAATGGCTATTTTGCAAGTGTTTTAGCATATAAATACAAGCTTTTAACAGATTTTTCTTAAGCGAAACACACAAAACCGAGACATCAAGTTTAGAGAGCATTCAGGCGGCCAAGAAAGAAAAGGGAAAGGAGAGGCAAAAGTGCAGACCTGGACCAGATTTAAGGGTGGAAAAGAAGGGTGATTCAAGCAATTTGAAGCCAAGATCAAATGGAACAAGCTAGGTGCCAGTTTGAATAAGAAAAACAAAAGAAAATCTAGGTCAGTTCACGGTGATTTCATAGATTTTATTAAGTTTATGGACCATTTTTGCTAAGTAAGGAATTCTTCTTATTTTGAGTTTAGATTTGAAGAGATTTGAGCTTGAATTCAAGTTTGGAAGTGAAGAGAAACACAAAACCCCAAAATTAGTAAGGTAAGTTAAGGTTTGAAGTTGAGATTTGCAAGAAAATTTGAATTGATGCATGTTAGGGCATTAGAAATGTAATTAGTGTGTTTTCATGTAATTTGTGCCAAGAAAAGTAAAGAAAAATGTTGAGATATTTATGCTTGTACATTTGGCTAGCCTAATAAGAATATTATGAAGTTGTGTTTCTAATTATTTGATGTATTTTGTATGTAATTCAAGCGTAAATGAACCAATATTCATGGAGAAAATTGAAAAAGAAAGTATTGGAACCCTTACTAGTAAATTTAGCCAAGTATGATTAATGAGCAAGTATGATTGAAAGAAAAATAAAAAAGAAGGATTAAAATGCATTTTGTGTGAATTTTGGCCAATGTGAGGGGAATTGGCATATAAGCTGTCCCTTATTTTAAACTGGTGAAATTGTGTGATGTTAAACACATATTTGAGTGGGTTATGCATGAGAATTGATAAGAAAGTAAATATATAATGAGTTGTGTAAAAATATGTCCTATAGGGCATTTATTAGTTTAAGATATATTGAGTTAATGATGGACACATTTTGGATGTAGTGTTCAAATTGAAATTGGTAATGGAGTTGATGATGGATTTCAATATGAAATATGGCTTGTAGGTGGAAAGCAACAAGTGTGGGAGAAGAAGAAAATTTTTAGAAAGGGAATTGAGCTTGGAAAAGCAAAAAAGAAAAAAGAAAAAAAAAATTGTGAGTGCAAAACTTTTTATAAAATATTCAAAGTATTTTAGCATTTATTTGAAATATTTTGTGAATGTTTTATTACTTATTGAGATCAATCTTATGATTATGAATGTTATGTTGTAGATATTGAAAGTCAGTTATTTAATTTCATTTGTTTATGAGAATCTTATAATTTAGAAAATTTTAAAAGCCAAAGCTTTATGATTATAAGTTTTTGAAATCAGAAAATTTGTATTTCGAATTATCATAAAGAAAGATTTTCAAAGACCAATGGCATACCCATTAGGTTCAGGTTATAGATCTTCGGATCTCAGATTACAAATTCAAATTTAGACCCGACCGGTATACCCCATCGTGTATGGTAAGTTGTTGGGAGGGCGAGTCCTACTAACTTCGAAGGGACTGAGTCCGTCAGAGTCGAGTCTGTTGAGTCGCCATCTACACGCGTGGGGTATTGTCTCCTTCCACATTTGTGATGTAGCATTCCGTTGTATGGTTGGGGATGTCTTAGATAGATTGGTCACGGTGAGCGGCGCTAGTTAGTCATCATGTGGCTTAGATTGCGACTTCGGCCGTTAGATTTATCACATGGAGCAGTGCTAGTTTAGTCGTAATGTGATTAGATTTTATGAAAAAATTCATTGGTTTAGATTTTAGAAAGAAATATTTCAGAAACTAGATTTCAGAAAAGATTTAAGAAAGATTTCAGGAATATTTTTAGAAATAAGATTTCAGAAAGAAAGTTTTTCGTGGAAAGATTTTGAAAACTATTATGTTTTAAGTTATATAAAGTTATGTCAAAAGAAAAGATTTCAAAAGTTTATAGTTTTCGAAATGAAAGATATTTTAGAATAAGATCTTTTCAAAGTAAAATTGTTTTCCCTGAAAAATAGATTTTTATAAGAAAAGATTTAAATAGAAACCTCAAGCACTCATTGAACACTTTGACTCATACTTTTAATTTATGTCCTTCCAAAAACCTCCCCGAGGACAAATATAGGTATAGATTCAAGTATGCAAGTGGTATGAGACTCCGATACTATGGTAAGGTAGACTGAGTGGTGCACCGTTGTGATTGTATAAACATTTATATATGCATGACACATAAATGATTTCAAATAGTTTTAAAATTTAATTATGTAAAGTATAAATGAAATTTTGGGTTGTACTTAAAATCTAAAACTTGTTCGCGTTTAAGAAAACAATTATTGAAAAATTTATAGAATGGTTTATAAAAGAAATGATAAAAGCGGAAAAAAAAAATTCCCACCACTTTCGCTAGAAGCAAGATTTCACAAGAAGATTTTAATAAAAGAGAACGGCTTAACTTCACGAAAATTTTTCAGCTAAATCCAGATATCGACTGGAGAGCTACTGTGGAGTTTCCGGTAGGCTATCGATTGTATGGAAAGAGTTTTAGAAGGTTCGGGATCTGTCAACCTGTGCTAACTATTCCATTTGGATCTGAGGGATATATTATTTATAGTGATGTCTCACATAAGGGACTAGGTTGTGTATTGATATAGAATGGTAAGGTAATGGCTTATGCTTCTCGTCAGTTGAAGTCATATGAGCTAAACTACCCTACTCATGATTTAGAATTGGCGATTGTGGGATTTTATTTGAAAATTTGGAGGCACTATTTATATGGTGAGAGATGTGAGATCTTTACTAATCATAAAGGTCTCAAATACTTCTTTGCCCAAAAGGAGTTAAACATGAGACAAAGACGATGGCTCGAGTTAGTGAAGGATTATTATTATGTAATCAATTAATGTGGTAGTTGATGCATTAAGTACGAAATCTATGAGCAATATGGTTACTTCGATGGTTGCACAAAAGGAAATTATGTGGGATTTAGAGAATTTCAATAACAAAGTTGTCAAAATGAATGGTGATGATTTTATGGGTTTGTTGGTGATGGAATCTTCGTAACTGAGAGAAAAAAGGAACAAGTTAATGATGCTCATTTGATGAAGATCATGGAAGTTGTTATTGCTAAAAAAATAGTTGACTTTAATGTGACTGACAATGAGGTTTTAATGTATAAACAAAGACTTTATATGCCTAACGATGTTGATATAAGATTGATATTTTAAAAGAAGCTTATAAATCTTTGTAATCGATGCATCCTGGTAGCATGAAGATGTACCGTGATTTACGAGCTTATTATTGGTGGGTCAATATGAAAGGTGAGATAGCAAAGTATTTTGGAGCAAATAACATTAGAGACTATCTGATTTGTTGAAACTTTTACTTGTACCCGAATGGAAATGGTTGAATATAGCTATGGATTTTGTTGTGAGATTGCCACGAACACAAAATGGCTATAATGCAATTTGGGTGATTGTTGATCGATTAACAAAGTCAACTCATTTCTTGCTAATTCGAATGGGGTCTAGTATGGAAGTTTATGCACAATTATATATTGATGAAATAGTAAGACTTCATGGAGTGCCTAAGTCTATTGTTTCAAATAGAGATCCCAAATTCACTTCCACGTTTTGGAAAAAGTTTACACAAGGCTTTAAGGACACAATTGAACTTTAGTATTGCCTTTTATCCTCAATCGGATGGTCAGTTTCAAAGAACTATCTAGATTTGGGAGGATATATTATGAGCTTGTATACTTGATTTTAGAGGTAGTTTAGATAAATATGTGTCTTTGGTAGAGTTCTCTTATAAGAATAGTTATCAGTCTACTATTCGCATGACACCTTATGAAGCCCTATATGGAAGAAGGTATAGATCTTATATCCATTGGGATAAGGTTGGCAAAAGAAAGATGTTAGGTCTTGAGATTGTTCAGCAAACTTGTAAAGTTATTAAGAAGGTTAGAGAGAGAATAAAGGTTGCAAAAAATAGATAGAAAAGTTAAGCTAATAATCGAATTTAACATTTAGAGTTCACAGTTAACGATAATGTGTCCCTTAAAGTTGCCCCAATAAAAGGTGTTATGAAATTTGGAAAGAAGGGTAAGCTAAGCCCAAGATATGTAGGCTCATTTGAGATATTAGAGAAGATTGGAGATTTAGCTTATAGATTAGCACTTTCTCTATTATTAGTTAGAGTTCATAACATATTTCTTGTGTCATTATGCTTTGAAATATGTTCAAAATTCTTCTCATGTGATTAGTTATTAACCACTTCAGTTGAGAGTTGATCTCACCTATGAGGAAGTACCTATCAGAGTCTTGGATCGCAAGGTTGAAAAATTATGCTCTAAGGCTATAGCATTAGTAAAGGTTTTATAGAGAAACTCTTCTATTGAAAAAGCAACATGGGAACGTGAAGAGGAGATTCGAGTCAAGTATCCTCAACTTTTTGATTGATTAAGTATGAGGAATTTCGAGGACGAAATTCATTTAAGAGAGGTAGAAGTTATAACACCCAAATTATTCCCTAAGCATTTAAGTAAAACTAAATAAATGATATTTTACTTAAAAAAATATTTAAAATTAATAGGAGTTATATTTTTATAAGAATTTGTATGTGATAAAGTTTCCTAATTAGATCAAGCTTATAAAGTTATTTTATTTAAATTAAAAAGGGTAAAGTGGTTTGATAAGAATAAGAAACCACATTCTATAAAATTCTTTCCCTTCTTCATTAAACAATGAACACCATTTTTCGAGGAAAAAAAAATTCTTCTTTGCTCTTGACAAATAACTTCTACAAGGTTTTTTGAAAGAAAATTTAGTTTGGAAATAAAAAAGAATAAGGTTTGTAATTGTTGTAGGTATATTTGAGACTGCATGAATGGGCTGGTAAAAGTCCAACAGATTGGCCTAATGGATCGCCCCAATAGATAAAAACTTAGTCCGTCAGCACTTAGCTTATAGACATAAGCTCTCAGCTCTTAGTATGTCTAGCTCGCAGAAACGAGCTCTTTGTTTACTACTGCAGTTCTCAAGTCACTGATCAACTATGGTCACGGCTGCCCAATGATCAGCTCCAGGTCACCCAAAGTGAGGTGGAGCTTGCAGATCGCACTGCACATTAATCGCATCTTTCCAGAAAGGCAACTACTTAATTTGAGAAAGGGTCAACTGCTAGAATTAGAATCAAAATTAAACTCCTTATTCGGTGGAATCAAATCTCTAAAATTATAGATACAGTTTTGGAAGTGTAATTAATTTAAAATTCTTTCTTATTTACGTCGTACTCAAACTGTATCAACTCTATAAATAGGGGTTGAAAATTCATTGTAAAGACACACATAATTAATAATATACTATGACTTTGTCAAAATAATTAGAGAAAGAGTCGTGAACGTAGACATCTTTTTGGATTAAACCATGTAAAAATCTTTTGTTTTCTGTTCTTCCTTTTCTATTTTCTTTTGTTTTCTGCTTTTTGCTTTGATTTGTTTGTAGTATTGGGCCAAGAACTTGAGTCGACTAGATTCAAACGTCGATAATAATCATATTCTTTTTAATATATTTTATTTAAACACTTAGAGAATTTAATTCTTTCATTAAATTGGCTAAGAAGAAAAAAAAACCATAGGTATATTAGTTTCTTTTTATGTTAATGTTGGTTTATGAATTTTTAGATAAGTATAAAGTAACTAGTGCCTATTTCGAAAATTACAATTTATGCATGCGTTTGATTTTAATATTATGATTTTCTATTTTAAAAACTAGACCTTCTAACTTTTCAAATAAAACTAGTTTCGTAAAAATATCACAAGTAAATGAGTTTTTATAAATTTATCTTTTTGAGAAAAGAGTGTTGAAATTTTATAATATTCTGCACTGATTTAGTTACAAAATATGTCTTATTAAGTTTTACTTCTCCGAAAATTCTCAAATTTTATACAGTTGTTTACAAACATATTAGGTATTAAGTTGTAAAGTTTTATAATTTTTGAAACTATATTTTAAAAGTTATGATTTTTTTTATTTGTGGTGTTGAATTTATTTAGTACCGGACAACTTGTGTAAATCTGAATTCAAAAATATTTTAAAATGCTTAATCATGTTATTTTCTTTTCGAAATTTCACTTTAGACTCGCACATCAGTGTACTTTTATTCTGCAAAATTTTAAGTGAATAGAGTTCTATACAATATTAAAAAAATTCCGAATTAAAACATATTCTGGGCTATCCACTAAAAGACAGACCAAAATACCTTAAAAAATAAATTTGGTTAGGGCACTTCCAGATTTTATTTAATTCCAAAAAATTTTATGTGTGAGATATGTACGTGTAGCATGTTTCTGCAAATTTTCATAATTTTTCAAATTACTTATAATTTACTAAAAATTGTAAACAAAATACTGCACAAATTTTAAAACCGCACTAGTTAGCTCTAATTTAGGTTTTTGATTAAGGGGATTGTTCAACAACCCTAATGTCAGTCCTAAGACAATATTTTGAGTATGATTTATATGTGATTATGTTAATCTAGGCTAAGGTTTGAGTCATTTGATTCTAGAAAAGTTTATTTGTTTTAGATTTATTGAAAGATAAGTGTACTAAACTATTTTCAAAACTAAAATTATAACAACATATATGTTTTCAAAATTATGTTTAGAAAATTATTATACTGTGAAAATATGTGATTAAATGGTACCATAAAATATGTTTAGTCTAGGCTTATTTTTATTCTTTATTACTAGTAGACACCTTTGTTATATGTGTGAGCCCTATATGATATTTGATTTGTTTTGTCCATGTGAGTATATGGAAAGTGTCTCCGGGGTACCTTAGAGACTAATGAGTCTTCACATTCATATGTTGATAAATCAATACATGTGGGAGGACTCGATGATAATCACAACAAAGGTTTGGTTCGTACCTTTAGGCATAAGTGTTCTATTTTTTTTTTTTTTTTTTTTTGAAGTTATAACTGTTCTATTTTTGAAAATTAATTCATCACTTGCGCTTGCCCTATATACATTAGTTGCCGACATGTGACTTTTTCTCTATTATGTGTTATGCAAGTCTTACCATATAGTAAAGCATAAAGGGAACCTAGAAATCTATTATGATATTTATCGATGTTTGGATTTAGCTGACTAGGTTCTTCTTAGGCCCAAGTTACAATTTCGATCAAAACAGTACAAAAAACAAGTAGAAAGCAAAGGAAATGAGGTCAGGGAAGAACAAGGTGTACCAGGGAGTTTTTTAAGTGGTTCAACCTAATTGATGCCTACGTCCACTATTTTTTTTTCTCTCTCTCTCTCTTTTTATTTATGCAGAAAAACGACTCTTAAAAGATTCAAAAAAAGATCCCTCTACAATGAATCCCCCCTCTCCATTTATAGAGAAAGGGAGGTGTTATAGTAAAATATAATAAGACAAAATACAGTGAGTCAAACTGAAATAATGAGTTACATTTAATGCGGTTGATATCTGTCAGAATTTTGCCAAACCATAGGTTTAGACGACAACCTATATTGGTTAGGTGAAATTTCCTTAATCCACGTTGTAATCTTTGACGGGATTGGCATGTACGGCACGCCATGAGCTATAATCAGTTCTAACTATTCTGACTGTAACTGACTTGTAGTCTGAGAGATGTGGTAAAAGCGAGCTCTTTGACGAAAAGATATTCTGTCAAGTTGACGAGCAAATAAGGCTCTGCCGAACTGATCTTATTAAGGGTTACTGATAAAGGTAATAAGTTAGCTACACAACGATCTGATGAATTAGTAGACAATCGGCCTCATAGACGAGCTAATAAGCAAGTACATACAGAAAGGGCGGAGCAGTTGGACGAGCAGATTGACGAGCATATGATCAATCCCATAAACGAGCTCATTCACGAGCTGATATACGAACATATGAGAAAAGCTGATAAACGTACACATGGACGGACAGATTATCGAGCAGGTAAATGAGCAAACAGGAGAGCAAAGAGGCGAACAGAGACACGAGCAGATTGATGAATAGATTGTTGGTTCTTAGGCCTTCGAGTCACTGGACCCATACTTTGGACAGCCCATTTAGTCTGATCGTAAAAACACCCATAACAATATTAAATAAGTTTTGATTTGGTAAATTTGATTATGAATATGAAATTTACAATTTCTCATATTTGTGAAATGTATATTTGTTTTATATATGTTATGTTGAAAAAATGAACACCATTTAATATACTTATTGAGTTTCCAAACTCACTTAGTATATTGTGATTTCAAATGATTGAATTTCTTACTGCACATAGGATGGATTGACATTTAGTAGTAGTTCTTGGTTCCTTAGTAAATAAGTCTATCTGTCATTCGAATATTCTTAAAAACTTATTTATGTTTGTTAAGAACTTTAATAGTTGTATTTATTTATAAATACATTATCTTGGATTTTTAGAAGTTATTTGATTGTGTGTGAGTTCATATCTTGACTTTCGGGTTAGGGTGTGACATGTTTAGTTAAGTTGCATTTTTAATTTATTGTTTTTCTTTAAGTGAATTAAAATATTCTTTTCAAAATGGAAGTCTAGATAATTTTTTTCCAATAAAATTTGATAATTGATAAGCAAAATTAGTAATTATTTCTGTCAGAATGACCTTGATTTGCCATTATATTATGTTGTGATCGTGTATACTTATATGTAATCTATTGTGATTAGTGTATTAAGAAAATATCCATCAATTTCCAAGTTGGAAACCTGATGTGGAAACCCAAAAGATTAGAAAATCAATCATTATTATCTTTTTATTAATTAGTACTTTTTATTTTTTATTTTTCTTTTTTATTTAATTTTATTATTAATCAATAATTTAAAGGAAATTTCAGTTATTACATAAATTTGAAGGGTATGATAGACATGTTACAGAATCTCGATAAGGGTGTTTTGGTTATTTCATAGTTTTGGATGGAAAATGTTAACTTTTTGGATGGAAAGTTGACGGAGGCAGTTCATGTAATAAAAAGAATGAGGACAAATCCCGATTAGTTTATTTTTCAAGTGGATTTTCCATAATATCCCTATTATTCATGACTATAATAACATATAACAAAGAGTATTAATGTCTTTTCAAAGTTATAATATATATATATTACTTACGCCCATGCACGAGTAAATAAGATTATAATTTGACTTATATACATGATAATTAATTATTGAATTTGATAATATTACGTATAAAAAGTACGTTAGTAAATAAAGTATAAATAACTATTAATATTAAGATATAACATATATATTTATCATAATATGGCTATGATAATTGTATATTATTAATATTTAAATATATTATAGTATAAATTATATGTGATATCACATATAATTTGTGTTGAATATGGCTTTTAGTAATATATAAATTGTACATATATAACGTGCATACATATATATATATTAATATTTATAGCTTATTTAAACAACTCGAATTAGATCTTTATTTGACTAAATTGATGTTCTTTTTCACTAAATTACATTGGATAGTGATAAATTTATCATTACTTGATTGTGAACTTACTTTTTATAAAATAGAAGCATAATTTGAATTGATATTGTAATCAATTTTAATATAGATTGAACTTGAAGGTAACTACCTTATTATATTGTTTTCACATAGTAGTATCATACTGCTTAATTATTATCATTAATTTTATATATTCTTCTTAAATTTTAATCTAGTGTGATAAATGAATTAGCCTTATTAGTCCCCACTCAAAGTCAAGCAATTTAAGCGATTTGCCCAAAAGTTTAATTTTGGGTGCGATAATATCGTGTTGGATAAATATCATTGATTCATAAATTAAAATAATATTATATGATGTGATAATTCCACAGGTTAATATGTTATTAATGGGACTTAACATGTGGTTAGGTGAAGCATAAAAATATACTTTGATAATATCAAGTATCAACTTAACAATTTATGAAATATATATGATCAAAATTTATACCATATATATGCTTAAATGCTAATTACATTGGTAGTGCTGACTCACCAATTTGTGAATATTTTATTGGAAGTAGGTATCAAAATCTACGTGATAAACATATCACGTTATCATTGCTATTTAAATTCGGTTTTAATGTGTGAATAGTGGGAACTTAGAATTCGCTCTCGTAGAATAGTGGGAACTTAGAAGCTGCAACAGCCAATATATCATCAAAGCTCTCAAGTGTCTCCACAGCAGCATTACAACAACCCTTCTCAATCGAAGAAATCAAGAAAGCAGTGTTTGAGCTTGGTCCAACAAAAGCCCCAGGTCAAGATGGGTTCCAACCTATCTTTTACCAAAAATTCTGGTCCACCATACAAAGAGAATTCACAGAGGTGTGTCTCAAAGTGCTCAATGGCCATGCATCAATCCGAGAATTCAACAACACCGATGTGGTGCTCATCCCAAAGATAAGATTTCCTGTCTCCCCGAAAGATCTAAGACCTATCAGTCTCTGCAGTACGATTTATAAAACAATTGCAAAGGTCTTAGCCAATAGACTCAAGCATGTCTTACCGGAGCTCATATCTAAATTCCAATCCGCCTTCGTCCCAGGAAGACAAATATTTGACAATGTACTCACAGCCTTTGAGATCATCCATTCAATCTCAAAGAGAAAAAAAGGAAAACAAGGACTAATGGCTCTAAAGCTCGACATGAGCAAAGCATATGATAGAGTGGAATGGAAGTTTGTGAAAATGGTCCTTCGAAAGATGGAATTCCCCCAGCCTTGGATCAATCTAATCATGGACTGTCTGACCTCAACCAAACTCCATTTCATCATAAATGGGAAAAGAACAGGATCCTTAGTTCCCACAAGAGGTCTAAGACAAGGTTGCCCCCTATCCCCATACATTTTCATTCTGTGTGCAGAGGCTTTTTCCAGACTCATTTCAGCTGCCGAAACCGACACCAACAAGCTTGGTATCTCCTGTTGCAGAGGCAGCCCTCGAGTTAGCCATTTGTTCTTCGCGGATGACAGCATAATCTTCAGCAAAGCCTCCCTTGAAAGCTGTGATACTCTACTGAATATCTTGAAGATCTACGAAATGGGATCGGGGCAACAAATAAATATACATAAATCTTGTATATCCCTCAGCCCAAATGTGAGCAGTAACCTCAAAAATGAGATCCAACAAAAGCTAGGCCTTGCATCCAATTCAGCTCATGACAAGTACCTCGGACTTCCTACGCTTATAGGGCGCAACAAGAGAAGAACCTTTGAGGTGATCAAAGAAAGAGTGTGGAAGAGAATGCAATCCTGGAGAAGCACACTTTTCTCTACTGGAGGAAAAGAAATACTCATTAAGGCAGTAGCTCAAGCGATCCCAACGTACACAATGAGCCTGTTCAAACTTCCCTCCAGCCTGTGTAAGGAGTTAGGATCCCTCTTCTCTCGTTTCTGGTGGGGTACAAAGGGGGACAAAAGGAAAATCAGCTGGAGAAGCTGGAAAGACCTGTGCTTACCTAAAGACATGGGAGGCTTGGGTTTTAAAGACCTGTCACTCTTCAATCAAGCTTTACTGGCAAAGCAAGCCTGGAAGATTCTCACGAACCCTTCCTCTCTTGCAGCAATGACCTTGAAAGCAAAATATTTTAGAAACTCAGAGTTTCTAAACGCTAAGCTTCGTCAAGGATCATCTCATTTGTGGCAGAGTCTATTGTGGGGAAGGGAGCTCCTATCTTATGGCCTAAGAAAGCGTATTGGAGATGGAGATACAACGTATGCTTTTCGGGATCCTTGGCTGCCCCGTCCAACTTCCTTCAAACCAATAACAGCAGGGGGTGACACACAGGCGAAAGTTAAGGATTTTATAGACTTCCATTCAAGGAGCTGGGACGTAGGCAAGATATCTGAGGCTTTCCTTCCCATTGATAGAGAAACCATCCTCTCTATCCCTTTGGGAATCAACAAATACAGTGACAATTGGCTGTGGCATTATGAAAAACAGGGCGTCTACACTGTGAGAAGCGGCTATCGAACAGCGGTACAAAGAGCACGTCCAGAATCAACATCTGATACCTCTACCCTTCAGCGCTGGTGGCGAGTCTTCTGGAGTCTAGAAATCCCGCCCAAGATCAAAATCTTCGCTTGGAAATGCCAACAAAATGCTATTCCAACCTGTGTCAACCTTTTCGAAAAGAAAATAACTGTTAATTGGAATTGCCAAGTCTGTGAAGATGAACCTGAAACAGTTCTACACGCTCTGATCTGGTGCATACGAGCCAAAGAAGTTTGGTCTCTAACCCCTTTTGATTGTTTGCTACAAAAGGAAGGTATTCACTCAATACAGGACCTTCTTCGAACAGTTCTCCAAACTTCTGGGAAAGAAGGATTGAACAACTTCTGTGTATTTCTCTGGAGTATTTGGTGGAACAGGAATGCCTCGCTTCATGAAGGACATCCGAAATCAGCTCAGGATTTAGTAAATTGGTCCACTGACTACTTGAAAAATTTTCAAGAAGCAAAATCAGCCCTATCACCTAATTCGAACCTATCAAAGCCTCATCCGCAGAACACATCATCTTGGTTTCCTCCTCCTGCTAATCATCTGAAACTAAACACTGATGTGGCTTTGAAGCCAGAGCAACTTAAGGCAGGCCTGGGAGCTATCATCAGAGACAGCAAAGGCTGGGTTATTGCAGCTCTGTCTAAACAATCATTTGGAAACTTTACAGCTGAAATAGGTGAGCTACTTGCCCTTCGTCAAGGCCTTCTGCTTGCCAAATCGCTGAACCTACAGGTTGAGACCGCGGAAGTAGATTCAAGCAACGTCGCATCTCGAATCTCCTCTAATGTAAATTTAGTAGATGATGCTAGTTGCTTAGTTTCAGATATCAAACTTTTATGTTCTGAGCTGGGTCACTGTAAGTGTAGCCACATTCCCAGAAGAGGCAATGAGGCTGCCCACTTCTTAGCAAACCTAGCACTGTCCTCTGATCAAGAGAAGGTCTGGTCGAATACCAGCCTGAATGTTGTTTTTTCTGTTGGTTAATATAAGTTTAGTTTTTCAAAAAAAAAAAAAAAAAAGAATTCGCTCTCGTAATACCGCCTCGACAATTCGTGAAGATCATCATGATCAAAATTCACATAGTTTCTTTTAAAAATTCTAGCACTGTGCCGTCACTCTAGCATCCGAAACACCAGCTGCTGAATCTTGAAATCTTCATATAAACCAAACCACCCCTGACCTCAACGCTATCGGGCAAAACTGATAAACAGACCGAAGAAAAACAAATTCAAAACCAGCAGCTCTCGTCTCTCGTAGCTTAGGGACCTTTTTCTTCTATTACCCAAGATTCCTCTCAAGATTTCTACAATTTGCCCTTGTGTTCTCTCAAGAGAACCACCACAACCAGAACAACAACCAGGCGAGAGGACCCATTTCACGGATTCTGAAAATGGGCGGAGGCAATGGGAGGGGGCCGTCGATTCCGGCGCACGTAGACGAAGTGAATTTCGCCATTGATGGGTTGAAGAAAGGGTCTCAGTTGAGGATCAGCAGATTTGAATTTCATTACTGGGTATTTGAATTTTTCATCTTATTTAGGGTTTCGGGTTGAAGTTTGATTGTTTAAATGTGTGAATGGGGATGTGGGTATTTGATGAAATTTATAATTTTGAAGTTGTTATGGTGGGTCATGTCTTCATCTTCTGTTTTCTCTTCTCTTCATCTCTTCATCTTCTGTTTTCTTTGCTTTCTAGGAGGCCATAGTTGAATCGAGTTCTAAAATTTTATAATATTTTGTACTGATTTATCTTATCTAGGGTGTAATATTGTTTGATATTCTATGCTGTAACACTTTCTAGAACGATCATGATGTAGGATTATACGAATGTTCCCTGTTACCATATACTGGTTATAGGCAACTTGTCACCATGCATTATTATTGGTGTTTTTCGATTGGAAATGGAAAAGAGGGACCCCATGTATCGATTATTATATATAGGACAGTGGTGGAATGGGACCTCTCTTGTTTGCCATGGGTCCCCTTGTTTTAAATATTATACATACTTGACACTAGTTGAAAATGCTGCCTGCGTTTGTTGGATATTTCGAAAGCGTGTTTTGCAAGGGATTCTTGGTTGCTAAGTTATTATCGTCCGTATTAGTTGGTCTGTTCATGTTATATAAGTTTTGATTCTTCCTTTAAAGTGATTTTAAGCTGAGGTTGTGCATTCATTTTCAGAGTTAAGAGGTGAAAGAAAGCTTTTTGTTGAACGAATAAGATGGCGATACAGCAGTACTTTGAAGAGGCTGTAGCTCAAGATGATTTTGGCAGAGAAGACAAATCTTCCCTTGAGAAGTGGAAATCTGCCTCAGGTGCAGTTGCAGGGTCTGATGGTAGTCCTTCTGGTGGTTTCGACTGCAATATCTGCCTAGAATGTGTGCAAGACCCTGTTGTAACACTATGTGGGCACCTATACTGCTGGCCGTGCATTTACAAATGGCTTCATTACCAGAGTGTCTCCACTGACGACGAAGACCCGAAACAGTAGCAGTGTCCTGTATGCAAAGCTGAAGTTTCTTCTGACACCCTCGTTCCTCTTTATGGCCGTGGCCAGACTGTTAAGCCCTCGAATGGTAAGGCTCCTCATCTTGGTATAGTCATACCACGGAGACCATTTGGACGTGTTTGTGGGGTTGACTCACCACGAACACCTGGTTCCGCCATGTCTCCACACTTAATGCCACAGCCTTATCATCGCAATCCTCCACAACATTCACCTCTATACTACTCTCAACCAGGCAGTTATCATGCTTCACCAATGCCTAGCAAAGAAAACATATTCAGTTGTCTCTACTTTCTTGGCAACAAACAACAATAATAAGTAAGTGTTCCTGTTGTCATGGTGATATGCGTGAAATCATCAAAATGATCTGATTTGTTTTACGTACATATGCACAGATTGTAACCATCAACTTGGTTTTCTTTTGTTTCAAGGAAGTGACGGACAATAATATTATGTGTCTTTTTTTCATTTTTCACTTTTATTTTCTTTTTGCTTTGCATTAATTTGGTGCAAGATCGAGTGCTCCCTTTTTTGACCTAACTTATTAATAGGACCAACCATGTTATATTGTTTTGGACGGCTGTTTGTTAGACTTTGGGGCCGTTATATTCATGTGAAATTTATAATGATCCACTACCATGTCGGTATTCGTTGCTTTCAGATCTTCCTTTTTCAGCTTGTCTTAATGCTCTCTCTCTTCCACTTCCCATCAACCAAGTTGATTTGTTCTATTAATTTTAGATCTCTACTTAGTAAGCAAAATGAGAGAGCTAGCTTTGTATATTGTTATGTTGGCAAAGTTTAATTTTGATTTAAGTTGTTGAATTGTATATGTGCAGATAATTAGTTAAATTCTTCTGGATATCATGAAGCATGAAGATGGAAAACCAAATTCTCAGGCTGATAAAAGTAGCAGAATTGTCCCATTGACTGTGTTACTTGTTGTGGCGTGTGGTTTTTCGTTTTATCTTGGTGGAATCTTTTGTTTTGAGAAAAACAGATCTGAGCAGATAAGAGATGTCACCGCCAAGTCAGTGTCTTCTCCCAAAGAATCCGCAGTTTTTCCTCTCCAGATCAAGTCTGTTTCCTTTCTTGAATGCTGCAGTGAATACCAAGACTATACTCCTTGTATTGATCCAAAGGTGGTGCTTTATTATAAATATTGAATTTTGTAGTATTAACTAGACTAGTTCATGCTTTATTATAAATATTGAATTTTGTAGTATTAACTAGACTAGTTCAGGACAAAATGCAGATATGAGTAGTGCACAAATAGTTTCAAGAATGTCTACGTTGATTATAATTATATATGTAATTATTATTGCAGAGGTGGAAAAAGTGTGGTGTTCATCGGCTCACTTTAATGGAACGTCATTGCCCGCCGGCTTTCGATAGGAAGGAATGCTTGATTCCGTCTCTTGACGAGTATAAGCCAACAATTAGATGGCCAAAGAGTAGAGATGATATTGGTACAGGTACTGTTGTGGTGTTGGTATATTAATATGTCTTTTTAATGTGCAAGCTATGTGATTGTATTTATATAATGTGGATCTAGTTTCAGGAATGTGTCTTATGATTGGATTAACAAGCAGAAGTCGAATCAAAATTTGCTGCGGAAACAAGGGGAGAAGTTTCTTTTTCCTGGTGGGGGTACCATGTTCCCTAGAGGGGTTGGTGCTTATGTTGATTTGATGCCATATCATTTTTAATTTATTTTTTCTGGTAGCAGGGCTTTGATAACCGTGAATATTAATTTGTTTTCATGGGGTGAGCAATGAATGAGTAAATTTAGTTTCACTATGAGTTTTGGGATCGTTTGACCTTAGTCTTTTACTTAGAGATGTATGGTATTAAACACATTAGGTTGTAACTAGGCCAATGTAAGTGGAAGATTGGAGGTAATAGAACCCAAGTACATAGTAAGTAACAGATACGAAGAGTGAATTGTCGAGGAGAGAAGTGAGATGATAAGAGAGAGATATCAATATCCAACTTTCTCATGTGTAAAGCGTATAGAATTGTTAAATTAAGAGTAAGAGAAGTTTAGGCTTTCCTTTTCATCATTATAATTACTAGAGTTATTATCATTTTTCCTCTGACGATTAATGAATTGTTAATTTTCCCCCTATTAATTCAGAAAACATCATTTTACCCCTTATTTTTTGTTATTATCATATTTGAATTGGCTTTACTTACAACCAGTAAAGGTACTTAGAACTCATATCACTTTATTATTTGTGCTATCCTTATCTCTTTTTTGTTTTCTAACTAATTGTGTTTCTCCTTAAATCTGCAGTGGGTAATAATGAGCTAATAGTCATTAGTTCTTTTGAAAACTGCTCCAATATCGGGTTGGCTTCCTCTTTTAAAAAGAGCTTCAATGCGGCTTAGAACTGTTTGTGGTTGCCCTTTGACCAATTGGGTCGTTCTAATTTTAATTTTGGAACTACTACGACATCCATGAATGACAATTGCTTGCTTAAGATGATATCCCCGTTACTCCTTGTCTGGTTCGTGTAGTGGGACGCTAAAGAATTTTAGTGGCGGAACACTTGTAAGTAGTAATGGTTTGAGCATGAAACTTGGTCTTGCAAGGATTCTAAATAGTAGAAAAGATGACAAGTATGAGCTTTCCGATACGTACTTCATGAGTTATGAATTTTTCTTCTAGTATAGTTTGGGTTGAAATTTCATAGTATATTTGTTTTGTTTCAAATTCATTACTAGGTTGTTTTAGTGTATCCAATAGAGGAATCTACACGCATTATGATTAGTTGTTTTGACTAAAAGGTAGCCATGAAAGTCTAAATATGGTTGGAGGTTTTCAAAGGCTTAAATCCTAATCAGGAGAGTGGAGAGACATTAAGCATGCATAGTTGTGGATTATTAGTGGAGATTTTCCGTGTGAGTGATTTGAGCCATTAACGTTTTTATTGTTGAGGGATGTTTTCTTCTAATTCTTAAACACTCTTTATAAATTCTTAAATTTATTAGATTGACCTCTATAGGTTTTGTATTGGAGGAAATAATATGTCTTGCATTAAATAAACCGTTTGCTTTAAATGAAAAGTTTAACAAATTTTGAGAAATGATACTAGGCTCTGTGTGCTTAAACCAGTAAAAAGCCAAACATTTTTCCCTACCTTTATTATGTGTGCACCAATAGCCAATTTGAAGCCAAATATATAATTAGCCTAAATATTTTTGTTCTTACCCCAAGTAAATCCATGTCCAAGCCCAAAATAATTAAGCTTTGTCCTTTAGAGCTTGGATTTACATATGAGACTAAGTTTTAGGCAAAAGATGGTGAGAAAAAGAAAAAAAAAAAAAGATATCTTTGATGAAGTAAAGTTGCGGTGAATCAAAAAAAAAAAAAAAAGAAAAAAAAAATGTTGTGCATGCCTACATGATTTAAGTGGAAGCATGAATTTGAAAAAAAAAATTGAAATTACCAAAAATGAAAATGAAAAGAAAAGAAAGTGCAAAAATAGAAATCGAAAAAAAAAGAAAAAGAAAAAAAAGTTGAAAAAGAAGAAAGAAGAAGCAGCTTGGAGGGTGGAACAGTTAATAGAAGTTCAGAGCCTAAATAATCAATTTCTTAGAACTCATATTGTGATCCAAAGTTCATTTGATAATTATTTTATCCTTTCTTTCTTTTAGCCATTCACCCATTGGCCCCATTACAACCTAAGGAAAAGACCTAGTTGATCTCTTAAGAAGTTTAACTATTTTGTTGAAGTAAACAATGTTTGACATGTTATTGATATCTGATTCCTTTCATGAGGTCTTTTGAATGCATATTAGCGCCCTTTCATTATTTATTCACATACGTTGTAAAATATTTGTGATTTTCTTGTACATAATTTTCACCTCGTATGTGTTGCAAGAGCGTTGAGCCTAGGTTTTGAGAGAATGAAATGAGTGAAACCTTGTGAGAAATAGAGTCAAGGCGAAATAAATCCACAATGTGCATGTATAATGTTTTTGAAGCTTGAATGTTGGGTGATAAGTTGGAGAAGGTTGAGAATTGTGTGAGGATCATTAGTGACTTATTTTTAGTCGAAACACAAGATTGTGAGCGTGATGATTTTTTTGAGGATACATTGGATAGCTTATTAGTGAGTTTGAACAAAATGTATCATTTGTGGGTAGCGTAAAAATTGCATCAATAAGTGTAAGAATTGGAAGTTAAGAGAGTTTTGGGTAGGTATCCAAGGAAAGGGACTTTGGTTAACCTCACTTTGGTTGGGGTTTGGAAAATGGGTGGCCTGACTTGGGGAAGATTGCGTTGTCTTGTTTAGGATTTGGGCCTACTTTTGAAACCAATTTTTCCATTTCAAGAATCGCTAATTGCCCGCTTCTTGTGGCGGCGCCCATGCCCACGATGGAGGTGGAGTAAGGAGTCAGTGGTGTTGAATGACAACAAACTAAGTGCTGGAACTGGAAGAGAGAGCTTGAAGAAACGCAAGGTGGATATAAGCTGCAATAACAAAACACTAAGGTTAGTTTTGTTTTTCTCTATTTTGAGTCACAGGAAAACTTTTCTACATTCTGGCTATTGATTTTAGAGTCTGGTGACCTATAGTGTGATTGATTTTGTGTAGCTACTGACACCATAGGCCCTTTAAGATGGCTCTTCTGTTTTCAGATTTGCTGTCTTCGGTGTTTTTGTGATTAGTGCTGTTAAATTGTATTATGAACAATGTACCATCCTGTAGCCTGACACAAATATTAATGCCAGTGCTTATTTATGTCTTTAGTTTTTAGGAAAAGATTTACTGATACAGGCGACATGTTTTTTATTTTGTTGTTATTGTATTACATGTTAAATGATTATATTTGATTCATCTAACCATATACACATTATTTAACGATCAATTTCATGATCAGCTTGTGCTGTAATACTCACTAGTTATGACTTTTGTAGTGGAATAGTGTAACAAATACCGTTATTATGAAACTAAGTAGATGATTAGGTTTTATTGATCATATGGGGAATTTTTTAATTTGGTTGTGTTTAAGTATATTTTATGTGATTATTTGGTCAAAAAGTTTACTTTTCTATATTTGTTGTTATATGGTTTTGTTGATGCTGCTTTACAGGTTAACTCATACGTTTGCTGCTGTGATTTCTGAAAAAACTATTGTTAATTCAAGTGATTCTGGTACAATATCTTTAAACTCACTTGGAGGTAAATACTTTTTTTGTTTTCTTGATATTGTTGTTTTCTACCGTTTGTAGATATGATTGTTATTAATTAGGTGGATTTGGAATTTTTGTTGGATTCTTGGTTTAGGAAATGGTTGGTTGTGGAATGTGGGTGGATCGAACATTTTGGTTGATCCAATCCTAGTGGGTAACTTGGATTTTGGAATTTCTTGTCTCTATGATGATGCTAAGAAATTCTTGAAGGACTTTCAGGTAATTCTATAATTATCTTCTTCTAAAATTATTATCTACAAATATTTTTATTTTGAACATTATTGAGCTTATTCTAATTGCCATGCAACTTTAGTGCAGCTCGATGATATTCCAAAAGTTGATTGCTTATTAATCACACAAAGCCTTGATTATCATTGCCATTTGAAGACTTTAGAGCCCCTTTCTAAGAGGTCTTCAGATCTTAAAGTCATTGCAACTCCCAATGTCAAGCCATTGCTCTATCTGCTTTTTAGAAATGTGAGTGAAATAATTTAGAATTCCAAATTTATTATTTCTCATATAGTTTTTATGATTGTGGTGATATGTCAATATGTTATCTAATATAATTGACATTTGAACATTTTCTGGGTATAATTATTCTAATATGCTAATGAAAATTGAATGTTGGTTGAATTATAAGTAAGATATATAATTGGTGTTTATTCCCTATTTAGGGGGTTTTCAGATATTGCTTTTGTGTAGCCTTTACTGAGGAAATGTTATGTGGTTGTAGTCTAATACTTGCTGTTACATCATTCTACAAATACAAACTAATACCTGCTTACTTGCTGTTACATCATTCTGCAAATACAAACTAATACCTGCTTGATGAAAAGCGGAAACTTATCTCATTCTGACAAATGGATGTATAATGTGTGGTTAATCTCAGTTTGGTTGGGGTTTGGAAAATGGGTGGCTAGACTTGGGGAAGATTGCGTCGCCTGGTTTTGGATTTGGGCTTACTTTTGATGCCAATTTTTCCATTTTGAGAACTACTAGCTGTCTGTCTCTTATGGCGACGTTGACGCTCGTGGTGGAGGTGAAGGTTAAGGAGTCAGTGGTGTTGAATGACAACAAAATGAGTGTTGAAACTGGAAGAGAGAGCTTCAAGAGATGCAAGGTTGATAAACTACGACAATAAAACACTGGGGTTGGTCCTTTGTTCTCTATTTTGAGTCATTGGGAAACTTTTCTGCATCCTTGCTATTGATTTTAGAGTATAGTGACTCGTAGTGTGACTGATTTTGTGCAGCTATTGACACCATAGGCCTTTTACGATGGCTCTTCTGTTTTCAGATTTGTTGTCTTTAGCGTTTTTGTGATTAGTGCTGTTAAATTATATTATGAACATGTATCATCCTGTAGCTTGACACAAATTTTAATGACAGTGCTTATTTATGTCTTTGGTTTTTAAGAAGAGATATACCGGTGCAGTCAACATGTTTCTTATTTTGTTTTTACATGTTAAATGATTATATATGATTTATCTAGCTATATACAAACTATTAGTGATCAATTTCATGATTAGCTTGTACTGTAATATTTGCTGGTTATGATTTTTGCAGTGGAATAGTGTAACAAATACCGTTTGATGGCAAGATTTCCCTCGCAAAAGTGCTTCTGATTATTTCTTTGTTTTCATTCGAGCTCCTATTGGACAAAATGATCAAGATTCAATATCTAATTTTGCTACTAAGCTGGCCAGCTTTATGGCATCTCTTGCAATTGATGTACCCAGTCAAGCGCATTGGATTATTGAGCTGACAAAGTATGACTTCGGCGGGGCAACAGGACATTTAATTGCTTCAGTACTTGGAATATATTCTTAGAGAATTCCCAGTGCATCAGAATTCACGTACTTCAAGCGTGTGAGTTTTTTCATTCACTCTCAATACAAGTGTGTCTTTACATGTAGATTTTTCTTGCTTCAATGATGCTGATTGCTTAATCTTTTGTTGATATAGCCAGGCGTACACACACACTATATATATTTATTTGATGTTTGTTTTAGGGATTATGCCAAAACCCCCATGGAATTTTTAAGTTTCTGGGAACGATGCTTAATACCAAGTCGAAGCTTATTTTCATCATGTTGATTATCATTTTATTATCATTTATATTTGTATATGCTGGAGGCATTAATGATAATGAGGTGGAAGAGTTGGCCTTGGGTGTGATCACCAAGGTCCTTGTTAAAGCATTAACCATAATGATTTCAGGCTAATTATTGTGCCTCAATTGTCCTCTGACATCAACCTCCTTGGTTCAGTTGAAGCATTTGTCGTTGGTTTAAGTCATTATTTTAGTGTTGGAGTAGACACAAATAATGCTTAGATTAAGAAACTGGCTGCCTCAATTAAGCACATGCAAGCCAAAACTAGTTTTGTGTATATATATGTTATATTTAGTGATTGTGTTGACAATTGAATTTCATCTTCTTGGATATAATATGTTATGACTGTGTATATTGTTGTTGAGTTTGTTTTTAAAGAAATAAAGTTGATACTGTGATTTGTAAAAGCAATGTTTTGTGTGAGGATGAGTTTAGATGTTTTACAAATTGGGAAGGACGAAGTGATTGAGAAGGTATCGAGTGAGGTTTCAAAGTTGCATGAGTTTAAAAGACAGTTGATGGGGTTGGTGGAGGAGGACTTGTAAATAAGTGAGAAGTACTATCAAGACCTATCTGGATAAGATTGTGAGTTTAATTATATATCTCCTTCGGCTTTATATTTGGACATCAAAATTTGGTTTTCTTTAACAATTAATTATTTTTTGATGTGAAGGTTAACTTCATAGACAATGCTGCGAAAAAGGAAGCCCGACTTGCAAAAATGAGATGCAATTAGCATGTTCTCAGACTTCGTACTCTCGTCTTTTGCAGGTTATTTCATTTTTTAAAAAAAGTTTTATTCTTATCTTAATAGTTAGGTTTATTTATTTGTTTTTTATATTTTTTGTATGAGAACAAATCAATGGGAGAACCAATTGTGCTATGTATGTGATTTGTTAAAAATAAGTGTTAAGATGATAATTGTTGAGAGAGTGACAAGTCCTTTGGACTTTGACAATGCCAGTTTCTTGGGGTGCCCCAAATTTAGGGTGGATGGGTATGCTTTTATAATTTCTATAGTTATGTTGTAATTGTTTCGGGATTAGATGTGTTTGCTAGTTCTTTTATTGTTCAGTAGATTTCAAAGACTTCCAATGAATGAAATCACCATTGCTTTTTATTTTTACTTATTTTATTTATTTATTTGAGAATATAAAACCATTGGTTGATTTGATTTCATATGTGATGCATATTTAGCAAACCTGTGTCAATCTCATATATATATATTTGGTCTGCTTGAAGTAACACCACATTTCATATGTCAATTTTAGATGTAAGCAGGAGACAAAACTTATCGAGAGGCATAGTGTTTGGCTTAATGAGGAGTTGACTACCAAAATTGACAATCGTAACACCACATTTCATATGTCAATTTTAGATGTAAGCAGGAGAAAAAACTTATCGAGAGGCATAGTGTTTGGCTTAATGAGGAGTTGACTGCCAAAGTTGATAGTCTCGTTGAGTTGCGTAGAACACATGCTGATCTTGAGGCAAACTTGTCAGCAAAGCTTTCAGATGTAAGTGTGTTATAGTCATATTCTTTTTTATTACACCTTTCTATTCTTACTTGGTTTCAGCTATTGCTTATTATCTTGATCAAGAAGTTTATCCATTGCATATTCTTTTGATGTGAAAATTCAATCTATTACATATTTTTAGCATGAAAGTTCAATATGTTGCATATGATGCCCCATCTATTATGGTTCAATCATTTTTGTTGACTTCCAGGTGGAGAGACAATTTAGTGAATACTCTAGCTCTTTAAATTGGCACAAGGAAAGAGTGAGGGAACTAGCAACGAAGTTAACATCCGTACAGGAGGTATTGTGTGTTATATTTGTTTCTTAAAATGTGTTTTATGAATCATTTCTAATGTGTTTTATAAATCATTTCTTCTGTGTCAACTGCCTCAACAGTATAATTTCGTTGTCCGAAAAGGAATTTTGCTTGTCAAAAGATACTGCTACCGCTAATGAGGAGTAGATTTCTATTGAACTTTCAACAGTAAGTTTTGCGTATAGGCTTTCCTTGAACAACTATTATATGTTTGTCTATGTGTATTTTTGCATCCATGTTAATGAGTATGACTAGTTCATTTACAACACAGAATATTATGTCATTATTATGTTGGGTTGCATTCATAGTTTTAAAAAGCTCAAGAAGCATCGAGGCGTAAAGGGGCCGTGGAGCCTAAGGTGCAAGGCGTAAGGTGTGAAAAGTTGGATCACACTTGTCAACGTTTATGCCATTTGTGGTATTGGCTTGGTTGTGCGCTGCAAGTGAGTTAACTGCAGGCTTTTATTTTCATATAGATATAGGGATAAACCAAAGTATACGTTGTAATAGATAGGTTGTAGTCTTCTTGGTTACTTTAATAACCTATTGAACCTTAAGGCTGTCGAAGAGAAATTGAGTAGAACCCTCCTTTTGGGTGTGAATTTAAGCAAATGATTTATAAGAATAGTAAGATTACAAGAAAGGAGCTCTAAAATAAAATTATAGATTGATATCAATGAACTCACAACATAATAAAATGAATAAATTCTAATAGCAAATTGAGTGGAAGACTTGGAGCATTTATCTCCTCTTTATTTTTTATAGTGGATGGTTTGACTAGGATGATGATGGAAGGAATGACAATTATCTCATATTTAATTTGTCATATTCCTACATGATATTGAAAAGGAAAGGATAAAGTTGCAATCCATACTGTCCTCTTTACCTATATATGTATCCTTTAGATTGCTAATGAGGTAGCTGAGAAATTAGAAACGATGATGAGAAACAATTTTCGGGAGGTTTATGGTGAAGCGAATGGGGTTCGTATTGTCGAATGGAGTAAGGTTTAACCCCTAAATATAAGGGAGTCTTAATTACATGAATAAGATTGAAACTCTTAGCCTTTGAAGCCTTGAACAAAGCCAATAATCTTTGATGTACTATATAGTGTCACCTACTCTGTTACATCGTCTAACTCTTTTTGACTTTACAATTAATGTTATTCTAGTTGCTTTTGTTAATTTGTTATATGAAAATTGTCATCAGTCTTCTGCTTTACATATATATATATATGTTAATTACTTGAAAAATATGTTTATCCTGATGAAATTGTATACAATTTTATGTTTATATGAATTTTCATCAATCTTTTTCGATAAATAAGCTTGTTAAATTATACAAAAAAAAATCCGAGGAATGGTCCAGAAAGGCAGGAGAATTTGAAGTAAAATATTTAACTTCTTCCTTCTCTGTTTTATTCAATAAACTTTCTGCAATTTCTATTTGTTTCTCATTTGTTTATTTATGTTACTGTGGTTAGAGATTCATTTGAGTGTGGTTAAACATATTCATTTGAGTCGTCGAAAATAATTATAAAAAGAGACTTGAGAAGGAAGAATCTACAAGAAAACCGTGTTTTAATTCTTTTTTTAGTTGTACAATCTAGTTGTACAATCTATTCGGGACAGCAGTTTTCATTATTTTGCTTTCTGATTGATTATGAAATATATTTTCAAAATTTTCTATCCTAGGTTGAAAATCTTATTGGGTCAAAAGTTTGAGTGCTGTTTTAGTAATACAATTACCGTAATTATAATAGAAGCTTTTATTATTTGTTATAAAAGTTCCAACCATAGATTGCCATTCATGATCCCTTAATGTTTATTTTAAGAGAAAAATGGCTTGATAATTCCAAAAAATGTCCTGTTTTTAATTATGTTGGATAATTGGTCACTTTTGGTCCATATTTGTATGTTTGTGCTCTGTTTGATGAAAGTGTTCGGTTGATGGTATATTTATAGTCTTTAATTGTTTTGGTGATTATAGAAGGCTTCAGATTTGAAATAAACTTTAGAAGTGTGAAGCTGAAATTGAAAATAGTAGGAAAGCAAATGAGCTGAATATTCTTCTTCAGCAGCTTCACAAAATAACTGTACGTACATTGATTGATGAAATTTATAATGTGTGTTTTTGTTTCTTAAACTTATTAAGTTGCCTACATTTTGCATCACTTGTAGTTAAACACTTAAAATACACTAAAAAATTATGATGGCTAAAGAGATGTATGTACTTGATTGAAATTCCAAATCAGAAAAAACTTGCTTCTCTTTGATGAATTAGGGTGGTGTTGATTACTTGTTGCTATACGGAAGTTTGAAATTTGAATGTTAAGTTGAAATCATGTGTAAAAAAACCATATACGTGTATGCCAAACGGAATATATGCATCTTATTCATATGATTTTGGTGAGGCCCTTCTTGTTCATGTTCTTGAAAATTAATTTCTGTTTTATAAATGGAAAAGTTAAAAGTTGACACGTTATAGCTTTTGTTTGAAGGAAGCATTTTGTATAATAGTTAAAAAGCATAAATTCACCCTCCAAAAATTAGTGTTTAATAATTACTAATATCAATAGTACTTTGTTGTGGATGTGGTAGAGCGTGAGGTTTTGCTAAAATAAGAATAACATGATTGCTTATAATTTAGATGTATGTTTCATAGAGTTAGGTGTGAGTATAGGACATAGTTGTGGATCTAGTTTTCTCTTTTGGCTTGTGGATCTAGTTTTCTCTTTTGGCCTCTACCATGCCAACTAGTGAACTGAAGTGTAGGGTTGTAAGCTGCTTATCATTGTAATTCTCACTCAGTTGTACTTGTTATACAATCCATGCGTGGAGACAGCATTTTTCAAATTTTAAGAAAAAGATTAATGACTTCCTTTGTTTTGCATACGTGGCTTGTTGCATTTTTTATTGTGTGTTGAACATATTGCATTTCGTGACTATTTTCTTGTCATTTGCAGGTCATAAATTGTATTGGCTGTGTAATTTAGACCTATAGTAACAATATACAGTCTCTTTCACCAAATGAGTAATTTTCGTAGTCTTTAATTGTGGGAATATTAATATGTAAATTTTGAATTAATTATCTTACTACAGCAGGCCAAAATCATTTGATACCAACGACATTGCCGAGGATAATCACTTGCTTGTGCCAAAGGTTCCTGAAGGTGTCTTAGGGACAATGTTAGCTGCTTCATTTCTACGTGATTGCTGGAGTGTGTGTTTTAATAATTTAGTTGTTTCATCTGTTTCAGATTTTTTTCGATTTAGACTAAGTTTGATATTCATGTTGTTGCAGTTGGCTAAAATATATGTAAAATACTAAGAGGTTATTGATGCTCTGTGACATGAACAGTTGGGAAGAAAGGAATCCTAAGCAGTATTGTAGCGGGTATGTCCGGTGTACTTTTGGTGACACTTAATTTTCAAGCAATTGTTAATTCGGCAGTTATTCTCATGGTTCCTCTAGATGATTAGTATTTGTGTTTGGATATATTTATTAAAGTTTTTTACGCTTAAAATTGATTTTGTCTTTTTTATCAAATTTATGGACATGTAAGTTCTTTGAGATAGGGAGCTAAATCAAGTAGGATGCTTTTGCAGGTCCTTTTTGAATTGGAAGAGAAAGCTAATGTCATTTTGGATGAAAGAGGTAAAACCAAAAACTGATTGATATTAAGAAAGAGGTTGAGACATTAATTTGTTGCTACATTGCCTTGTAATTTTAAATATGTTAACGGTTAATTTGTTGTTACATTGACTTTTAAATATGATAATATTTTATTCTTTCTTCTTTTACATCAAACATCAGTAAAAGTCGGATCCACACTGAATCCGAGTCTGATTGTTTTTTTTTATAGAGTTCATTTTCTATGACTAAGCTGATTTTTTTACTATGATGGTAATATTTTATATTTATTTGTGTAATTTGCTCAGAAATAATATGGGAGTAGAGAATCCTTTGTTCTCATTTATGTTCCAAACGTACCGTTTGAGGATAGCTTAAAAATTGCATCAATAAGGGTAAGAATTGGAAGGTAGGGGGGAGTCCTAGGTGGGTATTTCATCTTTAGCTTGCAAATGCTCTCTGATTTGCTATTTTGTATGTGCATGTCATGCTTTATTATGATCCTAAATGTGATTGTCTATTGATATACAATTGCTCTAGTTGTATGTTCCATTTCTGGACCTTCTTTAGGTACTAGTGTGGAAATATACTTATTCAAATAAAGTTGTTAGCGCCAAAGGAGAAATTACTTAAAGTTAATTTTGTTGTGAGTTTTGTAGTTTGTGAATTCAATTTTATTATGATTAACAACGTTTTCTTTTATTGATTAATTGATATGATTTTTTCTGCAATTTTGAGCAATTTTGCAGATGAAAAGCTTCAATAACATTTCAATGAGGTAAACAATGCTTTATCATAGGATGAGGTTTTACCTATAATAAGATAATACTGCATGTCTAATTTTGCCCTCTCAATTGTTTCAGCATGTATTTTTTATTTAATTGAGAAGGTAATCATTTGATCTTTCTTGTAAAAATTTAATTTACTTTGGCTAATTTATTTGCTTGTAGAATAGTAAATATTTTCAATAATTCAGTTATTTCTTCTTTCCTGTTGATAAGGATTTCATTTGATCACACTAAAATATATAATAGTGATTTAGGTCTTATTTAAGAGTAACACTAATGATCATTAATGGATATCATTTCGTTCTAAATTTTTCTCGTAACTCTTTTTTTTTTGTTTCGTAGTTGAGAATGTAATTTTATATCCTAAATTCCTATCATTGTGATCTGTACATGCAAATTTTATCACACTTCGGTAATGGACTTTTATGAAGATGAAACCAAATATGTTTTATTTGCTCCACAGGAGTTTGCAAGGTATATAATGTTTGACTTTGTGGTTTCACGGCTTATTGTTCCAAAAGGGGATGATTGCTTCAATTATGTTCATTTTGATTGGTTTTTAGATTGTGTTCTGATTGACATTTTTATAAGTGCTATCAGGTATATTTCCTAGGCATTGTATTGAAGTTGCTGTCTTTATCTACTGACTATCTGCTATATTCTCTTTATATATGGTAGCTATTTATAATTTCTTTTGGAACAGTTGGGTAAGGTACTATTTTAGTTCAATTAGAGGGTTTAAATCTTTCCAAATTCTTATCTTTCATGATGATTTTTTCTTGTAATATTCAAAAGTTCACTTATTAAATTAGTTGGTTTACAATCTTGATTATTTTCCATTAGTCACGTCGATAGAATTCGTAAGTTAAACATCTAATAGTTTTTGAATTTTAATTATATTTTTAAATTTTGGATTATATTAGCTATTTTTGTTTAATTTGTTGTAGCTTTATTTTGTTTAATTATATTTATTATTAAATGATAACAAATTATTTTTATTTTGAAGTTGGATTTTAATTTTATTTACTTTTGTAAATATTTTTTTGCAGTTTGTTGAGTTATCAGTGTACTAGAGCATAGTTGACCATAGGGGAAGGATATTTTATAAGTGCATTATCAATATGTCACAGGCATGGACTTCATTCTAATGTTTATAACCAATTTTAATTTGTCATTGTCCATTAGGAAAGAGCACATGTCCTAGCTTTTCCAAACTATAGTTTGGTAATTGATGATGCAACATTTCTATAATCAGAGGGTGGATGCAATCTAATACTTAGTAAAGGGGTGTCTAAAGAACCTATTTACCTTTGGTCCTTTTTTGTGTGCAATTGTCTTTGTTATTAGGTTATTCAACATATCTTTGTGTGCAAATTGTTTTGGTTATTGGGTTACTGAACGGTAGTATGTTTCTCCCCTTAAATTTTTTTGTTATCTTGTATAAATCCTATGTTATCTAGTATAATCGTACCTCTACTAATTTGCAGTAGATACAACAAGTCAATACCAAGCATAATAAAGAAAGGATTGATTGAACTAGAGCCAAAAGATTTGGTATATTTTATTCAATTTAAATTTTGTTGGGTTTATAATTACTAAAATCATTTAATTCAACAGTCTTTCTTTTCTCTCTCAAGATGGTCACAAAGGAACTTTTGAGGTGTTGATACAAATACGGATGAGACTACAAATATAAAGGTGAGGTTAAAACATGCAAGATCAGGTATGGAATATTCACTTTCACACACACACACATATATATATATATATATCAATAATTATAATTAAGGATAGATGCTTAATACTAAAACTTGATAGTGATATATTGGTCTTCTTGTTGTCATCTCTTGTTTCTTTATATTTTCTTTGTGAGTTCTATTCTATTTCTTCTTCCTCCATATCTGTTTTTTTTTCTACTGATATCTCTTTCTTTCTTCTGCTTCTTGTCTTCTTTTTCTCCTTCGTGATTTTCTTTGTAGTTTTGACTGGTTTCACTCACAAAAATCTCTCTTATTTAGCTCTTTCTACTGCTCTGTTTTGATCAGCCCTCTCTCCCTCTAGTTTCAAACTTATTTTCATCTCTACTTCTCTCTCTATCAATTACCGCACAAAACCATCCGTATCTCTCTTCTACTTTCAGCAACTTGTCTTTTTCTAATTTCTACCAATTCATAATCATTTCCTTTAACTCTCTCTCCTCTCTAAAAATCTCTCTTCTTTACTATGCTTTTTATCTCTTTGTATCCTCCGGTTTCTACTTTTTTTTTTTTTCTACTATCTCCCTCTCTCTTTTCTTAATGAGACCAAGATAAACAGTTGCCAATCAATAGAACACAGAGCACAACTCTCTAATTCTGCTTTAATGTTAATCTTTTTTTTTTTTTTTTTTCCTTTAACTTGGGCTAGGTGCCAAATAATTAAATTATGTAAAAAATTAAAAATTAAAAAAAAGTAAATAATAATCTTCTTCATCTCTTTGTCGAGGTTCAACTTCTTCCTCTTATCTCTTCTTTCTCTCCACAGTTAACGCGAGGCCAACAATTCCAAAACTGACAATGCTTCCCTCTTCCCTTCCTCTTCCATCATCTGGGTTCGTCGAACCCAGATGATGTTCGTTGTTATGGGTGGTTTGGAGTGGTGGCAGGTGGGTGGTTTTAGGTTGTTCTGAGTGGTGGGTGGGTGATTTAGGGTTGTTCTGGGTGGTTTGTGATTGTGATGGTGATGGATGGATGGGTGGGTGGGGTGAGAGGAAGGCGGTTCCTCCTTACTCTCCTCTCCTCTCCTCTCTAGTGTATTTGTGTGTTGTTGAGAAACTAGCAACCAACAATCTTTAACCCATATTTGGGTTTTCAAGTTGTTAGAAATTTAGAAAAAGATGGGTTTCCAGCAACCTAGGAACCAAGAAGATTAGAAAATCTATTATTTTTTATATTAATTATTAATTTTTTATTTTTTAATTTAATATTTTTATTAATCATTGTCATTACATAAATTTGAAGGGTATGATAGGCATTTTTCATAATTTTGATAAGAGTGTTTTGGTCATTTTACAGTTTTGGATGGAAAATGTCAACTTTTTGGATAGAAAGTTAATGGTGGGGTCAATTCCTCTAATTAAAAAAATCAATAAAAAAAAAAAAAGATAAATCCCGATTAGTTTACTTTTCAAAGGATTTTTCATAATATCCCTATTATTATGATTATAATAAAATATAAACGAAAGATATTAGTGTCTTTTCAAAGTTATAATATATATATATATATTTATATATATTAATTATGCCCTGAGTAAATAAGATTATATATGATATTTGATTATTGAATTTGATAATAAATAAAATATAAACAACTATTAATGGTATGAATTATATGTGATGATATAATAATTTAATAATTTGTGTTTGAATGTTTATACTCACCATTTTTTTTTTCTCATAATAAATTTTATTGACTATTGTGATATGGTCAAATGTATATGGTTAAAATATAAATATATAATAATTAGATATTAATTATACGTTTAATCATATAATTAATTATGATAATTATATTGATAAATAAGATTAATAATTATTATAAACTATATAATATATATTAATAGTATAAATAAATAAAATTTATGTATGACTATTAATATTAATATTATAATATTTCGATATATGACTATTAATATTTTTATATTAAATATTATTAATATTATATAACTTAGTATTCAAATATACTATATACATAAATAAAAAAGCATTTAATGTATATTATGTCATTGGATATATTAAAATATACTATATACAATATATACAATAAAAGTAAAGTAACTATGTATTATATTGATTAATTTAAATAATCCTTTATCATGGTTTTATAACTTTATACGAGATATTATTATATATCATGTATAATTATTTAAATAATTAATACAATGATCTATATTTAATATACATGATAATTGATTATTGAATTTGATAACAGTATGGATAAAAAATACATTAATAAATAAAATATAAAAAGATATAACATATGTATTAATATAGCTATGATGATTGTATATTATTAATATTTAAATATATTATGGTATGAATTATATGTGATGATATAAATTATGTTGAATATGGATCTTTCTTCTGTTATTTGATGAATGTATAGCCTTTGTGTAGGGTTTTAGAACGTTTTTAGGGCCAAATGACTTGCTACAGAACTTGCAAAGCTATTGGTCATTAGATTTTTAGGTCAATAGATTTTGAAGTCTTGTCACTATTTGCTGGAGTTTTACTAGTCTGCTTTGAGGTTAAGGAGTGGCTGCTTATGCTTTTGTATAGGGATGGGTTTTTTTAACCCAACTCGACAGACCCGATCTAATCTTGTCATTTTAGGTAATGTTTAAGCTAAAAAATTCTATCCAAATCCGGGTTTGTTCGGGTTTGCCCGATAACTTAAGAAACTATTTTTTATTTATAGATATATTTCAGTTCTCACTAGTTATGATTTTTAATATATTATTAGTATTTATTATAATTATAAAATATTATTTTATTTGTAAAAATTTGCATATACTATAAATAATTATAAGTCTTATAATTTCATGATATAACATAATTTTATTTAAAATGACCATCTTATATAGTTAATATCAAATAAGTACATTAAGTTAACATATATAATATATTAACTTCAATAATTAAATCAATAACTAGTGGGGATCTCAATAATAATATATAATAGCATTTGCTCGTATAAATATACCTAATGAATTTTAACAGTAATTTAATGTAAATAATAATATACTATATTCAGATATATACATATGTAGATAAATATTATTATTGTTATAATATAGCATGTATACATTATATTAATTAATAAAATATTATGTTATTATATAATATAAAAATATATATTATATTATAATTAAATTATAATAATATTGTAATATATTATATACTAAATCTAATAATTATATGATCTATGTTATATAAGATTTAGACTATATTGAGATATGAGAATAGAAACTACAGAAATATATAAATTATTGACCATAAATGATTGGTTGTTATATTTTATATATTGATATATTAGAATATAAACTATAAGTAGAAAATATATAAATTTTGACTATAAATGCTTGGTTATAATGATTTAAACCTATATTAATTTAAAATATAAATAAATAATGTTTAAGCTAAAAAATTCTATCTGGATTTCGGTTGGATCGTGTTTGCCCGATAACTGAGAAACTATTTTTTATTTATAGATATATTTCAGTTCTCACTAGTTATGATTTTTAATATATTATTAGTATTTATTATAATTATAAAATCATTTTATATACTATAAATAATTATAAGTCTTATAATTTCATGATATAACATAATTTTATTGAAAACGACCCTCTTATACAGTTAATATCAAATAAGTACATTAAGTTAATATATATAATATATTAACTTCAATAATTAAATCAATAACTAGTGGGGATCTCAATAATAATATATAATAGCATTTGCTCATATAAATATACCTTATGAATTTTAACAGTAATTTAATGTAAATAATAATATACTATATTTAGATATATACATATGTAGATAAATATTATTATTGTTATAATATAGTATGTATGCATTATGTTAATTAATAAAATATTATGTTATTAATTAATATAAAAATATATATTATATTATATATATTATAGATAGTTATCTTTTGATTTAAATGTTTGTATAGTTATAACTCATGTATAAAATAATATATAGTAATTATCTTGCATTTGTGTAAGTATTTAAATTTACATATTATGATTTTTAGTAATATTATAATCTAATTAAATTAATAACTTTTGATTTAAATATATTATAAATTAAATTAATTAATAACATATTATTTAAATGATTAATAAATACAGGCTCAGGAGTGGCTGCTTATGCTTTTGTATAAGGGTGGGTTTTTCTAACCCAACCCGATAGACCCGATCTAATCTTTTCATTTTTGATAATGTTTAAACTATAAAATTCTATCCTGATTCGAGTTGGATCGAGTTTGCCCAATAACTGGGAAACTATTTTGTATTTATAGATATATTTCAGTTCTCACTAGTTATGATTTTTAATATATTATCAGTATTTATTATAATTATAAAATCATTTTGTATATAATAATTATAAGTCTTATAATTTCATGATATAACATAATTTTATTTAAAACAACCATCTTATACAGTTAATATCAAATAAGTACATTAAGTTAATATATATAATATATTAACTTCAATAATTAAATCAATAACCGGTGGAGATCTCAATAATAATATATAATAGCATTTGCTCATGTAAATATACCTTATGAATTTTAACAGTAATTTAATGTAAATAATAATATACTATAATTAGATATATACATATAATATAGTATGTATGCATTATGTTAATTAATAAAATATTATGTTATTAATTAATATAAAAATATATATTATATTATAATTAAATTATAATAATTTTGTAATATATTATATACTAAATCTAATAATTATATGATCTATGTTATATAAGATTTAGACTATACTGAGATATGAGAATAGAAACTATAGAAATATATAAAAATTTTGACATGTAATTATGTTATATACTAAATCTAATAACATAGCTTAACTTATAAGTATCAATTTTTACATGTATTATTAATATATAAAAATTATATTACTAATTTAATATAACAATTTTATTGTTCATGGACAATGTTATATAATGATTTATTATCTGAATATACTATAGTAATACATAGTTATTAACTATTTGATAAATATTTACTATGTTATATGAAATGTTTGTATAGTTATTGAAAGGACCCAACCCGGATATCCCCTGAAGAGATCTGAGCGAAGCCCTCCCGACACTCCACAGAATCCTTACAGTCTTTAAGCAAGTGACTTAAAAGGACTCCGTGAAGCTAAGCCGTAAAACAGTTTCATTTCTTAATCACAAAAAAAAATTTAGGGTGAAAAATTTTTGGCAGCGCAACGGCTGTTTCCCCGACATTTCCAACTTTTTCAAACACCTGTAAAACAATTAATAATATTTTAAAGTGCATACATTCATTTTCACTTCCAAATGGGACCTCAGGTCCATCTCAAAATCAACGTTTAAACCCAATTTAAGTATTTAAAACAAAACCATTTCAAACTTAAAATAAAACATTTCACATGCATGACAATGTAAACATAGTTATGAAACTTAAATATTTACATTACACTAAATCCATTATACATCAAAATTGTTACTTTGATTTCACAGTGATGGTCGCCTTAGAAGCTCCATTACCCTTGAACTGGAGAATTGCCGACTGAAGGACTCGCATCTGCGCCTGAGGAGTTTTCATAAAATAACAAGAAAATAATGAGCTAAAAAGGTTCAATGAGTGTTATACAGTTCTAAAATCAGTTTCCTTTAATACCTTTTCTAAAATCTTTTGAAAGAATTCATGTTCCGAATCAATTTATGTAAAACGTGAATTTCATGATATTACATAATCATTTTTTTACACGTAATTGCTTGAAAACAATATATCAGATTATAAGCATCGTAAAATTAATTCATAACATAATCATAAGTTCATAAATAAATTCGTAAATAACTCATAAAATCATAAATCAATCCTCAGTCATAAAACATATATCCAATGGAACCCAAGGAAATCATGATCACCGCCCGGTCTTAGGTCACCGGTGGTGGGGACGTGCAATCTCAGTCATAACCACTATGCCGCGGTATGTTACCTCGCTGCACATAAGGCATCAGTCATAATAGTACCTTATATACGCGTAGAGGGCGACATGACAGACTCGATCCCCCCATAGTTAGTGGACTTCCCCCCCGACAGACATGCCATACGCGCAATAAGGCACTTCGGCCGCATAACAGTCATAATTCAATCATATAATGGGGATTAGGGTAGCCATCGGTTTTGAAATACATTAACATGCTAAAATAATCATTGTAAAACATGTTCCTTCACTTATAAAACAAAATATAAAAGCACATTTCAATAATGAGTTGTACGATCAATATTGCTTTAAATACAGATATAAAAATATTTCAAAACGTATAACATTCCTGTAAAGCGTATATCATTCATATAAATTCATTTAAATATTAAAACGTTTAAATCTTTCATGAAAGCATAGAAATCATATAAAAATCATAGTGCATTTATCATTTCATAAAATAATTTACACTCACCGATTCCTAACTTACGAAAATGTCCGAATTTTCTGCCTCGTGCTACTTCCTCAACTTCGCTTTCCTTTGTCTTAACGATGCCTATATAAGTTAACATTCTAATATAAGCATTGTCGTAACTATGCTATTTGAATCCAAAGCAGCATCATCGAAATCACATTCTAATGGATTCAACAAAAAAAGAAAAAGCGAATCCGAACGAATAACATAAATCTTACGCGATTTCAACTAGCTATCGAGACTTATCGTTTTTTTAACGTTTCGCGCGATTCTTTCATTTCCAATTAAACTTAGCGACAACTTCTACTTGAGACATTACTTAAAACATGGCAACGAAGAATCAAACACTTAAAAGCACCAAGATGAAAACTATGGCAGCAACTTAAACAATATTCATTTTCCGATTCAACCTCGAATTTCAACAATTTCTTATAATCGCGCGCAACGAAACTATCCGATTGACTCTATTCCAAATCAAACTATCCTAACGTTAACATTTATCGTCTTAAAGGGCTTAATAACATAAATGACAGCTTGCTAATCATCAATTACTTACTCTCATTCGACAACGAAACATCGCAACAAAATTACATTCGCATTCGCGGAAAACTAATCCGAATCACTCGAAAACGATTTTCCAACATCCTAACGATTATTCGATACTTTAAAACACGCTAAATTACATCATTCATTTTTTTATGTTAACGAACTTGAAAATAAAAGCACGACATAACAGCCCTTAAATCACATCATAACAGCCCATAAACAAAACGCAACGAACACAAACGATGACCATATCATTTCTAAAACACAATCGAATGAACCTCCGCACTAATGAGGTCCTAAATCTAAATCCCAAACATTTCATCACGATTTTCATTCAATATTATAACTTAAACACTTCCAGCAAAATGAAAATCTTAAAACACAAACTTACCTCACGAATTACAATCGACATACTTTGAAACTTACACGCGAAGAGCTGTCCGTTATCCAATAATTAACGAAACCTATAACAGCCCCTAATTAGCCAAAATATACAAACTTTTCAACATCCAAATTCTTCCATAACACACCAAAACACTATATTCCATAACAATTAATATTTCAACCACAAATCTCTACCATAGGCGAACCAACACCAACACTCGTCATCACATTTTCAGCAACCATCACACTAACTTCACATGCAACACAACTATCCAAACATAATCACTTCGTCCGAACTCCCTTTAATCCAAAATAGACATGCAAGGTTTTAAAATTATTCAACATCAGTTAAAAGGGACTGTCAATGCATTTACCTTACATGTGCTGATTTTTTTTTTCAATAACAGCACTCAAACTTCCTCAAATGGTTCTCGGTTAGCTCACTACAGCTCTCGGCAGCAACACCCGCTCCATGGCAGCAACAACAGCACCTGACAGCAAAGGCAGCAGCTCCACGGCGGCAGCAACAGCACCTGACAGCAATGGCAGCAGCTCCACAGCCGCAGCAACAGCACCTGACAGCGAAGGCAGCAGCTCCACGGCGGCAGCAACAGCACCTGACAGCAATGGCAGCAGCTCCACAGCGGCAGCAACACTTCCTAGCAGCAGTAGATCTTCCTTCTTTGCTTGCATGCACGAGCTGAGACCCTCCAAGAAGAAGTTGCTGCAGCAGCTAGATGTCACGCCTCAGAACAGTCCCTCCTTCCTTCCCCAGCTCACGATCTGCCTCAATCAATTCACAAATAAGCTTGCACTCACTGAACATACTTTCCTTTGCTGCATCTAGCTCAGATCCTTCTTGTTCTTGAGCTGGTATCCTTGGATCTGTCCTCAAACCTCACATGCAGCACTCACGGACTGATGGTTTCTCTTGGTTGCTGCTCGAGATCATCAACACTAGCTTCCTCTCACGGTCTCTCAATCTCTCTTGCTTTGCTCTTACTTCTCTCTATCTCACCATCACTCGGGTAAAGAAAACAAATGGTGACCGAAATGAATTAAGAATGCCTTTTGTTCAATTTCCATTTAATTAAATACATTAAAGCTGCCACTTGTCACACATTTTCCTTTTCATTTAAATACTTGTCTCAAACATACATTGCATGCCTTACACGTGGCACACATGCAATTGACTCGCTTATCGCTTCCAATGCATTCTCTCATTTCGATTCCAGGCTCGAATCCGATTTCGTCCATCCGTCCGGGAATCCGCTTACAACTTGATTTCGTCTTTGGAATTATTTATTTATTTATTTTTAAGATTTCGAAATTAAAAGCTATCCCCAATCCTATCCGAAAATTTCATAAAAAATTCAATTACGCATTAGAAACCGAACGAATAATTAATTCTATTATTTCTTGATCAAGAACAAAACTTATACATTCGAGGTTATCCGAAAATCTTATTAAACCCTTCCTGGACAATTCCTGGAATTTTATCGAGACTTAATTTACCCATTCGAGCTCTTTGAGAACCTCGATAAATCCTTAATGGATGCTCTGAACATTTTATTAATCATTCCCAGATGATCCAAAAATTTTCTTAATCACCTCTAGACACGCTAAATTATTTTATTACCTCACTAATAAGGGCATACACCAATATTCACACATACCTTGTACTAGAATCGGGAGGAGATGTTACAGTTATATATAGAGATTCATATCTATATAAGTTCTTAATTCATGTATAAAATAATAGATAGTAATTACCTTGCATTTGTGCAAGTATTTAAATTTACATATTATGATTTTTAGTAATATTATAATCTAATTAAATTAATAACTTTTGATTTAAATATATAATGATAATTTAAATTAATTTATAACAAATTATTTAAATGATTAATAAATGCAGGCTGAGGAGTGGCTGCTTATACTTTTGTATAAGGGTGGGTTTTTCTAACCCAACTCGACGGACCCGATCTAATCTTGTCATTTTTGGTAATGTTTAAACTATAAAATTCTATCCAGATCTGAGTTGGATCGGGTTTGCCCGATAACTGAGAAACTATTTTTTATTTATAGATATATTTCAATTCTCAGTAGTTATGATGTTTAATATATTATTAGTATTTATTATAATTATAAAATATGATTTTATATGTAACAATTTGTATATACTATAAATAATTTATAAGTCTTATAATTTCATGATATAATATAATTTTATTGAAAACGACCATCTTATACAGTTAATATCAAATAAGTACATTAAGTTAATATATATAATATATTAACTTCAATAATTAAATCAATAACTGGTGGAGATCTCAATAATAATATATAATAGCATTTGCTCATATAAATATACCTTATGAATTTTAACAGTAATTTAATGTAAATAATAATATACTATATTCAGATATATACATATGTAGATAAATATTATTATTGTTATAATATAGTATGTATGCATTATGTTAATTAATAAAATATTATGTTATTAATTAATATAAAAATTCATATAACTATTTTATTGTTTATAGAAAATGTTGTATAATTGTATAATGTTATATTATCTAAATATACTGTGTTAATATATTAATATATTATTATTAACAATATAACTTATATAATAATTATAAATTAAGCTATGTAACTATATATAGTAACTAACTTGTATGAACATTATTATGTTAATAATTTATTAAATTATTAATATGATTGTATATGTTACATTAATTAATCTATTATCTTGTGTTTATATATAACGACCCATCCTCTCCCCTGGGCCGGGACCTTCCTGGGTGCATGGGCTTACCCATCCTTCGGTCCAGGTACTGTCCCTTAGCCTTTAGGGATTTCATATGCCTCCCACACCCCTCGAACCCATGACCAAGGCCATATAGTCAAATGGGAAGCAAGATGTGTACCAATTGAGCAAATCCCTTGACCAAGGACAGTACCTTATGAGTGGCTAGCCCTTCTCTTAGTCCTTCAGGCTCGGGCTTTGCCACTCATAAGGTATTGTTCCAGTCAAGATGAGTTTTCTTTCATCTCCCCCACCTCTCGAACCTGGCCCTTGACCCTTAAATCCAAATCCTTAGAGAGGTGAATACCAATTGAGTACTTTATGAGTGACAAGGCCAGAGCCTGAAGGACTAAGAGAAGGGCTGGTGAGGACCCTACATTATATGTGCGTTTATATATATATATTATTAAATTTATATATTCTATAACTTTTTGAGTTAAATATATTACAATAAATTAAATGAATAATATTATTTAAATAATTAATAAATCAATGCAACACACATATTGTGGTACGATAGTATATTTATTAAGAATTTGAATTTAAACCTTCAACAGATTTTCAGATTTACTTATAATTTATTTTTAATTATATTAAAATAATTCATGACCATAAATAATATTATTACTTACATATTATAATATAGTATAATAATATAAAACCAATCATATTATTTTTAAATTATAGCTAATTAATTGATAGGATATTAATTGATGTATTAATTATTACTCATATGAAGTTAAGGCTTTGCAGTAGAAAAAATATTATTATAAATTTAATAGATGTTTTAAAATTATTAACTAATATATATTTTTTATTTATATATAAATATACTATAAATAAATTAAAGTAAATTATTAGTATAATAAAATTGAAGCACACCTTTATTTATTTATGCATTAATAATTAATAATTAATCTATATAATTATATATAGGAAATTTATTAAATTATTAAATATTTATATATGTTATTTTAATTAATCTATTACTTATTAGTGATATTATAATCTAATTAAATTAATAACTTTCTACAAATAATTAATAAATTATAAGTAAAAATTTACTTATTTTTTGAAATCTAATTATAAGTTTATTAAAATCTTCAATAAATTATCATATTATTTTTTTAAATCTTTTCACCACCTAGTTTTTCAAAATTCAACCATTAATTTACCAAAAGAATATGTAAAAAAAAAAAAAAAAAAAAAAAAATATTTTTATCAGGATGGTTGTTGATAAATTATAAATTATCAAATTCAAATTATCTATAATATCCCTATAATCATAATAATAATAATAATAATTAAATATAATTATATACATATAAAAATATACTGGTTGTTATATATATAAGTATTATTATAATTTATAAATTGTTATTTACTAAATATAAATAATATCACTTATTATAGTAAACTAATAATATAGAATTAGCATCATACTATATTATGAAATATACCTTTTATAATGAACAGAAAATCATTGAAAGAGAAGAAGAAGATGAGCTGCAGAAGAAAGAGAGAGATCAGTAGAAAAAGAAAAGGAAAACAAATATGGAGAAACAACAAACAGCACAAAAAATCATGAAGGAAAAGAAGAAGATGAGAAAAAGAAGAAAGAAAGATATATCAGCCAAAAAAAAAAGGAAACAGATATGGAAAAAGAAAAAGAAATAAAATGCAACCCACAAAAAAATAATATGAAGAAGCAAGAGATAATAGTAAAAAAAACAAGTGTATGACCTTCAAGTTTTAGCATAAAGCATCTATCCTTAATTATAATTATCTTATGTGGGTAAAAGCGAATATTTCATACCTAATCTTGCATGTTTTAATCTCACCACCTTTGTACTTGCTCCCTCACTCACTTGTATGTGTATCAAAACCTCAAGAAGTTACTTCATGGCCATCCTAAGAGACACAAGAAAGATTGTTGAATTAAACAAATTCAATAATTGCAAACCCAAGAAAATTCAAATTGTATAAAACATACCGAGTCTTTTGGCTCTAGTTCAATCATTTCTTCACTCTGTTTGATATTGACTTACTATATATATTGCAAATTAATAGATGTACAATTATACAATACAATAAAGAAATTATGCAATACAACAAAGAAATTTTAGGGAAGAGATAGACTACCACTAGATAGCCCCATAACAAAGACAACTGCATATAAAAAAGGACTAAAGGTGGAAAAATTCTTTAGACACCCCTTTACTAATGTATTGCACATCCACCCTCTTATTACAGAAATTTTGTATCATCAATTACCAAACCGCAATTTGGAAAAGCTGATAAATGAGCTTTTCCCCAATGGTTACTAACAAATTAAAAATTAGTTATAAACATTAGAATGAAGTCCATGTTTATGACATATTTATGACACATTTATTAAACATCCATCTCCTATGATCACTATGCTCCAATTTACAATCACAATTCAACAAACTGCTAAAAAATATTTACAAAAGCAAATAAAATTAAAAACCAACTCTGAAATAAAAATAATTTGTTATCATTGAACAATAAAAATAATTAAGCAAATTAAAGCATTAACAAATTAAACAAAAACAATTAATATAACCGAAAACTTTAAAATATAATTAAAAATTGAAAACTATTAGATGTATTGGATTGAATTAGATTAAAAAATTACTGTCTTATATTTGATAGAAATTAAGATTAGATTTAAATTATATCATATTATAATTGGTTTAAATTGAAATTGAATTGAAATAAAATTAATTTATATAGTCTATAATATACTTAAAATTAATTAAAAAAAATTCTTTAAAAAGATTAAAAAAAAAAATAGAATGTAATGGTCAAACTCATAAAATCTCACCATTTTGGTTGGAAATGAACATTCTCATAAAAAAGGATTGAGGGAATTTGGGATTGGGTTTGATATCCCACCCATTACTCTCCAAACATGAGATTTTTTGAATTTGGAATATTTTGAATCCCAAATCCACCTCAAATCTCATGTTCTAAATATAACCTAAAAGATTACAACTAGAGCATAGGAAAGAAAAAAGAGAAGATTTTGGAGGAAACAATAATATAATTAATTATTATTAAAATATAAATATATTTACTTATCCGAAATGGCTGGTCCTTTTATCGGTGAATCAATACCATTTTCCTTGGAATATATTACATATTGTATGAATATATAATTTTTCTAAACTTTCATCTATGATGGACCAATAATAAGTAGTAAATGGACTAGTCCAGTAGCATTATCACGAACATGAATTGAAGCCCACTAGCCCTAAATACACTCTCAGCAATTTAAATGCACTCAACCCAAGTTAAAAATATATCAAAATTAATATTAAAGCAAGAACAAAGAGCTATCGGTTGACAGACAACTGTTGTCTTGGTCTCATTAAAATAGAGAGAATGAGATAACAAATGAAAACAGAGCAGAAATCAGAGAAAAGCAAGAGAGAATTTTAAAGGGAGAAACAGACTACCATTTCGTAATCCAATAACAATTCATTAGATACCCCTTTACTAATGCATTAGATTCACCCTCTAATTAAAGAAATGTTACATCATCAACTACCAAACCGTAGTATGGAAAAGTTAGTAAATGGGCTTTTCCCCATGGCCACTGACAAATTAAAATTGACTACAAACATTAGAATGAAGTCCATGCTTATGAAACATTGATAATGCATTTATAAAACATCTTTCCCCTATGATTGACTATGCTTTAGATAACAATCACAATTCTGCAAAAGAATATTTACAGAAGTAAATAAAATTAAAATCCAAATCTAAAATAAAATTATTTGTTATCATTCAACAATAAAAATAATTAAGCAAAATAAAAAATTAACAAATTAAATAAAAATAGCTAATATGGTCTAAAACTTAAAAATATAATTAAAATTCGAAAACTATTAGATGTATTGGATTAGATTACATTGAAAAATTATTTGTCCATGTAAAAGTTAAAATTAGACTAAAATTACATTATATTATGTTGGTTTAGGTTGAGATTGAATTAAAATAAAATTAATTTAAATTTTCTACAATATAAAATTAATTTTTTAAAAAATCAATAAAAAATTGGGAAAAAAAAAAGTGAAGATGAAATGTTTATTCCTAAATTCATCGATGGTTGGGAATGAACATTTTCATGAAAGAGGATTTGTGAGAGTTTGGGATTAGGTTTGGTATCTCATACATTACTCTCCAAATATAAGATTTGCGAGTTTAGAATATTTTAAATCCCAAATTTACCTCAAATCTCATATTTCAAATATAACTTAAAAGATTACAACTAGACCATGAGAAAGGAAATTGAGAAGATTTTGGAGGAGACTATAATACTATTAATTATTATTAAAATACAAATATATTTACCTATCCCAAATGGTTGGTCCGTTTGCTGGTGAATCAATACCATTCTCTATTCTGTTGATAAATAGCTGCTTGTCTTGGTCTTATTAAAAAATAGAGAAGGAGATGATAAAAGAAAACAAAGCATAAACCGGAGAAAAAGAAGAGAGATTTTTAGAGAGGAGAGAGAGAGTTAAAAGAGGTGATAGATAGGTAGAAATTTGAAGAACACAAGCCATTGAGATGAAAATGATGAAAACATAAGAGAGATGGTTTTGAGGAGTAGTTGATAGAGAAAGTAGCATAGATGAAAAGAAGTATGAGAATAGAGCAGTAGAGAACTGAAAAGAAGAGAGATTTTTGTGAGGGAAACCAGTTAAAACAGCACTAAAAATCATGGAAGAGAAGAAGAAGATGAGAGACAGAAGAAAGAAAGAGATACCAGTAGAAAAAGAAAAAGAAAACAGATACGGAAGAGGAAGAAGAAATAGAATAGAATCCACAAATAAAAATATGAAGAAACAAGACATAACAACCAGATGACAAGTGTACCACCATCAAGTTTTAGTATTAAGCATCTATCCTTGATTATAATTATCCACGTGTGTGAAGGTGAATATTCCATATCTAATCTTGCATGTTTTAACCTCACCTTTGTACTTGCAGCCTCATCCGTATACAGAGAGCTGAGGGCCAGAGGAGAAGAGGGGAAGTAAAGGGAGATCTTATGAATATGTTGCAGCTAATTTGCTTTTGAGGGGAACAAGTACATACCACAAATCTCTCCAGCACAGGTACCGAAATTGCAATGTTGTGGTCTCGCAGACATTCAGCAATTGCAGCACATATACTTATACTGTTGACAGCAAATAAAACATAAGTACTATAAAAAATTCACATCTGAAAATCCATAACAAATAGTCAACTGACATAAGAAAAATTAAATCTTTCAGTTGAAAGGAACACCAGAAGTAGAGCGGCATAAACTTCTATTATCATCTTCTCTGCTTCTTTCCCTTCCAGCAATCCTTCGTCATGTAGAATTAATACAATGCAGATTATAAGCAATGCCGGTAATAACTGAAGTCAGTATGCAGATACATTAGCCATCAGACAAAAGCATTATACAGATAGGGTGCAATAACATGAGGAACAATTCACTCACCCAGGTCACTACATTCCCTTCTCCAGTAGCATTCACCAGCACCTCTATTAGCAAGAAAAATGGAACAGAAATAATGTAATTACATTCCCACGACTCTTTGATTCTAAGCCGTCTAAATTAGGTAATGGTACTCTGGCTGCAGCCAGCTGTTATCTGCAGTAACCATACTGTATGCTTTTAGTAAACAAACTACATAATATTTATTAGTCACATGCTAAGAAAGTTCAAAAGCATCATCATTAAATGCATACGGATCTTCACCGTCCTCTAAAAGCTCATACTTGTCATCTTTTCTACACTTGGAATCTCTACAAGACCAAGCTTCATCCTCAAACCATTTATCACTAACAAGTGTTCCACCACTAAAACTGCTTAGTGTACCATTACATGAACCAGACAAGGATGAATAAGATCTCATCTTAAGTAAGCAATTGTCAATCATGGATGTCGTAATAGTTCTAGAATTGGAATTACAACAACCCAATTGGTTAAAGGGCAACCACAAACTGTTCGAAGATGCATTGAAGCTCTTTTCAGAGTAAGCCAATGCAGTGTTAGAGCAATTTTCAGAAGAATTAGTGACTATTACCTCATTGTTCCCCACTGCAGATTGAAGGAGAAATACAATAAGTTAGAAAACAAAAAAGGGATAAAGATGTCACAAATAATGAAGTGATATGAGAACTATTGAATATCTTTACTATCCGTAAGTAAAGCCAATTCAGATATGTGACCAGTCCTATCAGGAGAGGTGTCAAAACTTCAAAATAAATAAAGTTCTAAAAATCGAAGTCATTAAACAATTATTCAGATACAAGCAAGATTAACGAATGAAAGACAAGAAAGAAAAAAAAATACAAACGAAGAGTACCTGACAAAATCTTAATGAGAAATATAATGACTTTGATAAAAGATAGCCTAGATCCAAGAGGATTCAAGTTCCGATCATTCCAAGCAAATGACTCTATATTAAAGAAGTTAAAAATTAAAAATTTAATAGCTCAGGTCGTTTTTAGCTTTGCAGACAGAAATGGTAGGAATAGAATTCTTACCTGATTATCTTTACTCAAGAAAGTAGCACTTTCCATGATTTTCAAACATTTTAAAAGCAACAGGAAGTTTTGTAGATCCAGGTCAACCCTGCATCAACATTATTATTATTCGTGCATTTAGAGGAATTTCTTCTTCAAATGACAATAATTTCATTAAAAAGTAAACAAACAGAATTGGAAAAGAAATGGGACTAACAACAAATTATTAAGTGGTAAGTGATAATCAAGGGCAAAAATTGGCAAAATTTCAAAATTTATTGTCTTTACATGTAAATTACACACAAAATAGTGATACAAGAGCAACAATAATAAAAGCCAAACATCAAAAAGAACGTATTTGGACAAACTAAAGTCACAAGTCTCATGACTATTCCTAATGGTGCTACAGCAAGACATATCCCAATTAATTTATTGAAGAACTAAAAGGAACCAACATATCGAAATGTTTTGTTACAAATTAATAAAAATTTGAGCACCTTTTCCGATGACTGCACAAACAAGATGAGGGAAGTAAGGTTGCAAAGTAAACCTTGTCAAAATAATAGATATCTATACTTTCTCCCATTTTCAATGCATATATATTACTTAAAAGAAATTTCCAGTTCACACTAATAAGAATAAGCAAAGTTTTTCATAATTTGCTTCTAATTTGCTTCTGACCCTTTCTTTTTATTTTATATTATATTTTTTCATCTTTTAAAGCTAAACAGTTCATATCTATTAAAAACATTAAAACAGACTATAAGACTAAACAAACGTACAAGCTCACACCTCTATAGTAGAATAACAGTTCATGATAACCTCAAAGACTACATCAAGCCCTCTTAATTCTCTTAGATTTCCCGTGAAGATACTGCCAGTCTTCCTCATATACCAATAGTATCTAAATGAAAACAAAGGAAATGTTATAACAAATTAACAATCAGCAAAGACTAAGACATGAAGATCAGAATTTAATATGAAGTGGAAGTGCATATAATTTTATTTGTTTTGAATAAGAAAAAGGATTTATTAACTCAAGAAAAAGAAGATTTGAAGAGAAATGAACGAGTTGTCCACAAAATAAGAGAATGCTACCATGGGACCAACAGAAATGGTTCTCAAACGCGTAAACTTTTAGTAATTATATAGACATAATAGAGATGGTAAAAATGTACTCCAATTAAGTAACATGATTTACCTTAAATAAGAGAAGAATTCCACTAAAACCAGTAATATAATATATTCATCAAAATATGCAAATAACTAAGCATGTGGCATACCAAAAACTTGTTTAACAGAAATTAACCCAATTGTAAATTAACCACCTATCAAGCATGCAAAAAACCATTTGATTTGAAAACTGAAAATACACATACTGAAAACAAATTGACACATCCAATACAGAAAAGATATAATTAAGAAAAGCACGACATAGCTAAACAAGAAATGAAAATTTTCACATTTTAAACAAATCGAGTTCATGATTCAGTTTCTAACACACAATATTCTTTAATTGTTGAACATTCAAAAGCATAATGCTATAAATTATAATTTCTATATATGACTTTCATAAATACACAAATTAATAATTTATATAACCTCTAAAGTCTAACAAGACAAATAAATAATTAAAATTAAATATATCAGCATCTTAAATCTAATGGAAGGGTTTATATTCCAAAATACCTACAAAAGAAATTTTAGATGTGCAAGCTTTCTCTATTGTTAACAAAGCTATCCATTTTCGGCTTAACTCTAGCCTCAATCTTCTAGCATCATACCCATGACATTATTGCCTTGCAACTGACAAATATTTCCTGAACTTTAGAAAGAATAGCATAAGAGCTTGAATTTGAAAGTATAGCCCGATTGAAGTCAGTGTCCTTACATGATGCCAAAACCTTAAAACCTATTTTTCGTCCTTTGTCTTCGGTAGCAGTAGAGCTAACTAGCCTTAACAATTTAATTAGAAAAGGAATTCAGTTATGTGATTCCAAGAGGTGATCATCTTGACCCTGAAATATATTTTAATTAAAAAAAAAAAAGAATGAACCTTCAAATCTATCATATGGACAACAAAATGCGCTTAGAAAAATGTAGGTCAAACTTGTTAAAGGAATAGATTGAATAATACAAAAGTAAACAATCACTAAAAGAATGAGAATTGATGTCAGGATATAATTTCATATTAAATGTTAACCTCAAATCGTATTGCACATCAAGCACCACAACAAATATTTCATGGTGTATTAACTTAAAATTCATGAAAAGTTTATATTAAATAGGCCTCTCCTATAATATATAAAAAGACCACTAAACCATAAATAAAAATAAAGCGAAACACGAATGGAGTAACTAGAAATCTTAATAAAATTAAATAATATTCAACACAAAACATAATTTGACTAAGGAGATTGAGAGAAAAGCAACCACTCTCAGGACTCACTGATGAGGCATAATTTGTTGCTCTCTAATTACATATTGAGAACAAAAAGCCTGAGCAGCACATTCACAATCACAGCCTACCTACTGCTTATATGGCAACAGCATAATCCAACTAATGAACTTCATAGCCCAGATGCTTTACTCCATTGTAGTCCAATGAACTAATAATTCATTTTGATTGAAAAACACTTGCGTCCCAAAGCTAAGAATAGTGTCATCTTGAATTTAGGCTTTCTGAATGTTTTGAAACAGTTTGTGTTATATAAAAGTCATACTAAGCTACAATAGATTTAAGTGACTAATTTATGTGAAAACATCATTGAAAATAGTATCATTAATATTTTCTTTGGCTTTGAGGATGACAAGGGGCTGTTCGATCATATGGATCATCATCTACAAAGCAAATAGAAGAGAAACTTCACAACATAAACAACTTACATCACCGGTCCAAATGTCAAAATGCGCTGCAGCAGCTGGATTGTTGGGTGAGTCATCGAAGCTAAGGCCAATTATAGCATCAATTATTGTCTTTGCCACCTGGAAACAAGTTTCAAAAGTTAATATGGTACTATACATTCGAGCACAAATTCTGACATTCATCCCCATAAATTTAGCAATAATTAAGAAAACATTTTAAAATATTATACTTTATTTTTTTTAAACAAAACTGATTATATTTTGACATTCATCCTCATAAATTCTACAGCATACCATTCAAACGTTTAACACCCAATCAAATATTTCCCCAAAAAAATAAAAAGGATGATTAGAAACATACTAAACAGCTTTCTTTTTCCCTTCTATATGTTCTTTAGTTTTATAAGCATTTTTTAATTTCAATTTTTCACACACTAAAATAAACATTTAAAAGGTGTGTTTATGCTTCATTACCTTACCCCACAACATACATCAATAAGATAAACTTTATTAATTATCTGATTGAACAACAGAATAGGTTCTCTCCCTTATTTATATATTAAACTTTATAAACTGAGATAGCTTCCGCTAAAAACATTCAAAAGAAAATTAATGTAGAAAACTTACATGTTGTAGATATGAGACTGTCTCTGCTACACTACTTACATTCACATGCCCTCTCCTAACCCCCTACCATTTCCTCCTTCCAACACCATATCTGAAAGGACCCGACCCGGATATCCCTTGAAGAGACCCGAGCGGAGCCCTCCCGGCACCCCACAGAATCCTTACAGTCTTCATGCAGGTGACTTAAAAGGACTCCGTGAAGCTAAGCCGTAAAACAATTTCATTTCCTAATCATTAAAAATTGAGGGTGAAAAATTTTCGGCAGCACAACAGCTGATTTTCCGACATTATCAACTTTTTCAAAACACCTGTAAAACAATTAATAATATTACAAAATGCATACATTCATTTTCACTTCCAAATAGGACCTCAGGTCCATCGCAAAATCCACATTTTAACGAAATTCGAGTCTTTAAAAACTAAAACCATTTCATGCAGTAAAGAAAACATTCCACATGCATGATAACGTAAATAAAGTTATAAAACTTAAATATTTACATCATATTAAAATCCATTATACATCAAAATATTTACTTTGATTTCACAGTTTCGGTCGCCTGATAAACTTGCCTACTCTTAAGCTGGAGATCTGCCGCCTGGAGGACTCGAACCTGTGCCTGGGGGGGGGGGGGGGTTTAAAACAAAATAACAAGAAAATAATGAGCTAAAAAGGCTCAGTGAGTGTTATGCAGTTCTAAATAGGCTTTCTTTAATATCCTTTCAAAATCTTTTGAAAGAATCCAAGTTCCGAAACAATTTATGTAAACATAAATTTCATGATGTTACAAAACCATTTCATAAACATTTGCTTGAAAACAATATATAAGATTATAAGCATCATAAAATTTATTCATATCATAATCATAAGTTTATAAATAAACTCATAAAATCATAAATCAACTCATAAAATCATAAATCAATCCTCAGTCATAAAACATATATCCAATGGGACCCGGGAAAATCATGATCACCGCCCGGTCTTGAGTCACCGGTGGTGGGGACGTGCAATCTCATTCATAACCACTATGCCGCGGTATGTTACCTCGCTGCACATAGGGCATCATTCATGATAGTACCTTATATACGCGTAGAGGGCGACATGACAGACTCATGACAGACTCGATCCCCCCATAGTTAGTGGACTTTCCCCCAACAGACATGCCATACGCGCAATAAGGCACTTCGGCCGCATAATAGTCATAATTCAGTCATAATAGGGATGGGTAGCCATTGGTTTTGAAATCCATTATCATGCTAAAATAATATTTGTAAAACATGTTCCTTCGCTTATAAAACGAAACATAAAAGCACATTTCAATAACAAGTTATACGATCAATATTACTTTAAATACAAATATAAACAATTCGAAGCGTATAACATTCCTGTAAAGCGTATATCATTCATATAAATTCATTTAAATGTTAAAACGTTTAATTCTTTCATGAAAGCATAGAAATCATATAGAAATCATAGTGTAATAATCATTTCATAAAACAATTTACACTCACCGATTCCTAACTCACGGAAACGATCGGATTCTCTATCTCGCGCTACTTCTTCAACTTCGCTTTTCTTCACCTTATCGACGCCTATATAAGTTAACATTCTAACATAAGCACGACGGAACTACGCAAATCGAATTCCAAAGCAACATCATGAAACCAATATCTTATGGATTTAACAAAAAGGATAAGCGAAGCTAAACTAACAGCATAAAACTTACGCGATTTTAACTAACTATCGCGACTTATCAATTTAACGTTTCGCTCGCTTCCTTCATTTCCAAATAAACTTATCGTCCATATTACTCGCGACTTAACTTAAATCAAGGCAACAAGATTCAAACATGATAAAGCGTAAATGAGGAAAAATATAATAGCAAGCTTAACAAAAATACATTTTTCCAATTCAACTCCAAAATCGACAATTTAACGATTTCGCGCGAAACTTAACTATCCGATTAACTTAAACGTATCTTAAACTATCCTAACATCGACTTAACATCATGATGGGCTTAAAAACAACTCAATACAGCGAGAAGACATCATAAACGTTTTCACAATCGACAACGAAAATCACAACTAAAAACATTCGCACTTGCGGAAAACTCGACCAAATTGCTCGAAAACGATTAATCAACGCTCGAACGATATTTCGATACTTTAAAACATACGAAACTAACCATTATTTCATGACAATGAACTCAAATTAAAATCACAACATAACAGCCCCTAATGTCTCCTCTAACAGCCCGCACTCGAAACGCAACTCTATAATCGATAACCATTTCGTTCCAAAAACACAAGCAAAACAAATCTCAAGTGAACCTCCTCACTAACGAGGTTCGAAATCCTAAACCCAATCATATCATCAGCTTTTTCATTCATAACTTAACCTTATATAATTTCCAACATAACAACGTTCATAAACATTACAACATACCTTACGAAACTAAATCGAAATCTTTCCAAAAAATCTCACACGAAAGCTGTCCAATATCCTTTGCGTAACCGAAACTGCACCAGCCTTTAAACTTTAATTTCTTTCACTAAATCATGCATTTAAATCACATAAAACATGACATTAACACCAGATAGGACAGCTCTTACCTTGGTGAGAATTGTTCTCCGCTTCGAAACAACTTCCAAACGTTCGCAACGGCGACGAAACTCACACGATATCAAGCTATCCCCTTTCACCAGCTGCTGTCTTCCTTCAGGTCTGCTGAGAAGTTCACGACCTGACTTGGTAGCAACTCGCACAACTCAGCTTGCGACGACAGCACGGCAGCAAGAGGCAGTAACAACGACAGCAATTGATGCACGACAGCAGCTCAAAAGCGACGACAGCAACTCACCAAGGCAGCAGTACACGGTGACAGCACCTGGCAGCAGCAAGGATAACGTCACAACAGCTTGAACACTCGCTCGGCAGCAGCTCTTGCTTACGGCAGCAGCAGGAAGTCGTCTGGCAGCAGCAGCACAAGCATCCAGCAACGTGCCAGCAGCAGCGAGTCGTGTCTGGCAGCAGCAGCAACTTCAGCACTAGCCAGCAAAACACCTTCAGGTCGGCCGCATTTAGGAGCAACTGGTGCACAACAGCACCTCAACAGCGACTCCAGCAGCTCATCAAGGCAGCAGCTCCAGGTCACGGCAGCACCAGCACCATCACGCCGGCAGCGCCACCAGCAGCTTCAGCTCTTGGCAGCATCCACCTGGCAGCAGCTCTCCTCTACAGCAGCAACGCCCACAAGCCAGCAGCAGAATAGTTCCAGTTCGGCAGCAACAGCACCACGCCCAGCAGCTCACCCACCTTGCTGCTCTTCCAGTTCACAGCCTGGTTCCTTTCCTTAGCTCCGACCTTGCATGCACGAACAGCAGCTCTCTTCGATCTCTCACTCAACTTGCACGGCCAGATCTGAACAGCTCTTCTCACGAGCTGAACTTCTCCATTTGACAGCAGTTGTTCGCCTCCCTCACTTGCATGCATGGACCGATTCTCTTCTTAGCTTGTTTGAAGAACACAAACAGCTGCTAACCTTGAGGAATTGCTCTCAGATCTGGACCAATCTCTTACATGCAAAGCTCACGGCTACACTTCAGTTTTGTCTTTGATCGAGCTTCAATCTACCAAGACAGCAGCTCGCGGCTTCACTTTCTCCTTGCATGCACATCCTCCAATCAGATCTGCACCATCAAGCTGCTAATCACACTTTCTGATTTTCGGTCAAGAAGGTAGGATGAGGAAGATGAAGACCGATTACACTCTCTCTCTCTCTCAATGAACTCTCGGATTTGCTTCATGTATGGGTGAAAATCAGAAAGTGTGTAATCGGCTGGATATAAAAATATATAATTCTTAACACTTTGACACTTGGCTAGCATGTAAACTAACTTGGTGCCATTTGTCTTGCTTCTTTTCTATAGGCTTGACACGTGTCAATGCCATGAACCACTTATGTCACACACATTATTTCATACGTTCTCCCATTCCGATTCCAAGCTCGAACCCGACTCCGACCGTCCGTCCAAGAATCCGCTTACGACTTAATTTCGTCATCAAGATTATTATTATTAAAATCACATTCGTCATTGCACTCTAAAATAAATTTTATTCCTTGAAAATATTTATTCCAAATATTTTCGGTCTTGAAAATTATAATTTTTCCGATCGAAACACGATCCAATCAGAAAAATAATTCGTTCAATGACGATAAAAATTTTGGGTTTTACGACCAAGACCCGAGATTGACACGACGGTGAGGACCCCACAATAAAAGGCGCCTTTTATTGTGGGGTCCCCGCCAGCCTTAGATCGCCCGGGCCCCACTCAACGGTACTGTTATGGGAGGTCGCAACTCCCCTTTTCTTTCGCCTCCGTAGGTGCTCGAACCCACAACCTCAAAGCGACTCTTATAGGTTTGGGAAGCACACCTGCTACCAATTGAGCTAGTAGCTCAATTGGTAGCAGGTGTGCTTCCCAAACCTATAAGAGTCGCTTTGAGGTTGTGGGTTCGAGCACCTACGGAGGCGAAAGAAAAGGGGAGTTGCGACCTCCCATAACAGTACCGTTGAGTGGGGCCCGGGTGATCTAAGGCTGGCGGGGACCCCACAATATCATCACTCCATAATTCACCAATCTAACATGTTGTGGATATGAGTGAGTGAAAGCTACTGTACAGGTGTGGAAAGGATTTGTTAAGAGACTAATAACAACTTGAAATGGCTTATTTGGCGATGTTTCTCCCCATAACTGACAATGATATCGGATGATGAGAAAATAAAGGGGTTTTTGTACTGGAATTTAATTCAATCAATTTTTTGAATAATGAAAATTAAAGAATGGACTGAACGGATTGGTATGGTTTTGGTCCTGGATGAGGTCACGACATTTAGATGAGTCACCAGCAACATTTCCCAATGCCCAAACAGCGCTGTAGATTAAATAAAAATCATTGTTAATTTGTGGCAAACATATTAGTTAAATGTAAAGAGTCGGAGAGAGATGAATGGAAACTTCATAGAATGATGTTTGGCAGAAATGCTACTTACATTTCATTAAAACTAGCCAAGCTCTTAACTACCTTAGGTGTCTTAGCCCAACCCAGGGTGCATCGAGTAAAATCCAATCTCACTATTCTTGTATGTTTCAGCCCACTTTTCTGTTAGCACCACCTAAGAAACGAGGAGAAATAACACGATAAGCATTTTATAAGTATGATAATTTAATTTTGGGATCGTGATATATAATTACAAGAAACTTGTAATAAGAAAAACGCAAAGAGGCACAGACAAGTTGCACGACATATACCTGCTCACGAACATCTTCAGTAGGTGAACTTAAAAGTTTTAGCAAATATTGGAACAACACCATGATCAATTACAACCGTAGCTACCCCAGGGTGCATCGAGTAAAATCCAATCTCTTTATTCTTGTATGTTTCAGCCCACTTTTCTGTTAGCACCACCTAAGAAACGAGGAGAAATAACACGGTAAGCATTTTATAAGTATGACAATTTAATTTTGAGATCGTGATATATAATTACAAGAAACTTATAATAAGAAAAAAGCAATAAAAAGGCATAAACAAGTTGCACGACAGATACCTACTCACGAACATCTTCAGTAGGTGAACTTAAAAGTTTTAGCAAATATCATAACAACACCATGATCAATTATAACCCTAGTATTTTCCAAGGTCCTTAAAGCAATGTTTGTAAGAGCCTAAGCAACCTCAAACTAAACCATATACAAAAAACAATAGTTAAAGAAAACACTCAAAAAAACAACAAACATATAAACATCACAATAACAAACATAAAAAATAGAGAGCTAACTTAAACCTGAAGTTGTGGAAAGTCATCCATACCAAGAAACTCAATATAGTGAGGAACAACATTAGATTGGATAACTTCATTGATACGCAGACTGCGTTATATAGGTAGAAAATATTTAAAAAAAAAAAACCAATTACAAAACAAAAATAAATAATAACTGGAAGAAAAAAAACATTGTAAAAGATGAAAAACGAACCTATTGAGAGTAGCTTCCGGAAATGAGTATTTCTATCATAATCATTATTACAAAATCAAATTAAAATACCAACAAAAGGATCAACAAAGAAAATAACAAAAAAAATAGTGGACATTGTAAACCTGAATTTAAAGAATGAAAGGAGCTCCAGAGATGATAAGGCAAGTCACCCATGGCTGCAGCAAAGATCTAAGCTCCAATGTATCCTCAAAAAAATCATCACGCTTACGACCTTGTGTTTCGACTAAAAATAAGTCACTAATGATCCTTACACAATTCTCAACCTTCTCTAACTTATCACCCAACATTCAAGTCTCGAAAACATCATACATGCACATTATGGACTTATTTCGTCTTGACTCTAATTTTCACAAGGTTTCACTCATTTCATTCTCTCGGAACCTAAGCTCAACACTCTACAACACATGCGAGGTGGAAATTATGTACAAGAAAATCACAAATATTTTACAACGCATGCGAATAAATAATGAAGGACCGCTAATATTCATTCAAAGGATCTCACGGAAGGAATTGGATATCAATAACATGTCAAACATTGTTTACTCCAACAAAATAATTCAACTTCTCAAGAGATCAACAAGGTCTTTTTCTTAAGCTGTAATAGGGTCAATGGGTGAATAGTTAAATGAAAGAAAAGATAAAATAGTTATCAAATGAACTTTGGATCACAATATGAGTTCTAAGAAATTGATTATTTAAGCACTTAACTTCTATTAACTGCTCTACCCTCCTAAGCTTCTTCTTTCTTCCTTTTCAACTATTTTTTATCTTTTCCTTTTTTCTTTTCACTTTTTGCTTTTGCACGTTCCTTCTTCTTTTCATTTTCTTCTCTTCTTCATTTCAACCTTTTTTTTATTTTTTTTGGATTCATCCTTATGCTTACATATTTAAGAATTTTTTCTTTGATAATGATTTGTTTTGGGTAGTTATCCTTTCGGTATTATATATATGAATATATACTAAGGTGCATGGACATAAATGCATGTATCTATAAAGTGAGAATTTTGTATAGGTCAAGTGATGTAAATTTCGATACAGTTTTGTATCATAAAATAGTTTGTAAATTAATCGTCATTTATGTTTTTATCATGTATTAAATTTTATTGAATATGGTATTTTCTTTTATGTTTGAGTGGTAAAGTGATTTTGAAACGGACGGGAGGTCCAAAAAGAGGTCGGAAAATGGAATTACTTTAGAAGTGTTTTTTTTTTCCCTTTACAAGTTTTTAAATTTTTGGATTTTCAGAAAAATTGACGAAATTCTGTCGGATTTTATTAAAAAAAAAAAAGTTTAGTAATGTAGCATCCTTCGACATGATTTTCATTCTACTAGGAGTCGAGTGGAGGGTGTTACAATATTATAGTATAAATTATATGTGATGATATAATTTATGTTGGATATAGCTTTTAGTAACAATTAGTCACTGCACCTATGTGAAGACCACGAGCTATGAGCTTAAGGTTGCTCTGGGAGTATGTGAGCTAGGCCTCACTATTAGAAAATTAGAGTTGTGAATAAGACAGACCCGATGATGGAAGAGTAGTGACCTCCGAGCTGGAAGATCTCGCGGACTGTCCAGCTGCGAGCTAGGCATGACATAAAGCAAGAACTGAATACAATAGACGTGAGAATTTAATGTAAGCAAATAAAGAGCTCAATCTGTGGGTTATAAGTTGGTGAAATGAGAAACTGAGTTGCGAGCTCTAGGTTAGTAAGGCAAAGTGAGAAGCTCGTTATAGGAGCTATTTTAAATTAGTGAAATAAGAGCTCGTTTTACAAGCTATTAATGGTGAAGATCAAAGCATATGATGAGAACTGAAAAGTTAGCAAACTGATAGCTCATCCAGCGAGCAGGATAATTAACAAATTTCTAGTTTGTTTGGCAAGATGGACCTCAGCAACTTGAGAATTAGGAATTAGCAATCTAAAAGCTTGTTATGCGAGCTATAAACTAGTAGGATAGGGGCTCGGTTCACGAGCAGTAAGTTGGTAGTGAAAGTTTACTCTACGAGCTATAAGCTAGCGAACTAAGAGCTCACTCTGCATGTAAAACCCGATTCTCATTTATAATATAAATGCATATATTACGATATATAGCATTAATGGAATCGTAAGACTAACCGATTTTACCCCCATTGAGACATTTTATTTTTGTGAGAATAACGAGGTGGAAGGTCCAATTAGACAATTATAAGGTCAATTTGGCAATTGGACAATTATAGAATATTTTTACAATTTTATTGGCTTGGAATTGGAATTAAATTGTTAAGGGCGAGTAAGTAATTTCCAATTCAATAATACATGGATTTAGTATGAGCAATTTATATGGAATGAATTCCAAGAGAAAGCACAATCCATGCCATTTCAAATGAGTTAATAAAATTATGCCAAGCATAAAGTAAGACGTGATTAATAATGATGAGTCATAAAGTGTAAAAAAATTGAATTAGTGTTTTAAATCAATCATGTAATATTAGAAGCCAATCTAATGATGCCACATGTATCTTATGGCCAATTTGGGATTAGGCATAAGTGAGGGGCTATTTTGCAAGTGTTTTAGCATATAAATACAAGCTTTTAACAGATTTTTCTTAAGCCATACACACAAAACAGAGACATCAAGTTTAGAGAGCATTCAGGCGGCCAAGAAAGAAAATGGAAAGGAGAGGCAAAAGTGCAGACCTGGACCAAATTTGAGGGTGGAAAAGAAGGGTGATTCAAGAAATTTGAAGCCAAGATCAAATGGAACAAGCTAGGTGCAAGTTTGAATAAGAAAAAACAAAGAAAATCTAGGTCAGTTCATGGTGATTTCATGGATTTTGTTAAGTTTATGGACTATTTTTGCTAAGTAAGGAATTCTTCTTATTTTGAGTTTAGATTTGAAGAGATTTGAGCTTGAATTCAAGTTTGGAAGTGAAGAGAAACACAAAACCCCAAAATTAGTAAGGTAAGTTAAGGTTTGAAGTTGAGATTTGCAAGAAAATTTGAATTGATGCATGTTAGGGCATTAGAAATGTAATTAGTGTGTTTTCATGTAATTTGTGCCAAGAAAAGTAAAGAAAAATGTTGAGATATTTATGCTTGTACATTTGGCTAGCCTAATAAGGATATTATGAAGTTGTGTTTCTAATTATTTGATGTATTTTGTATGTAATTCAAGTGTAAATGAACCCATATTCATGGAGAAAATTGAAAAAGAAAGTATTGGAACCCTTACTAGTAAATTTAGCCAAGTATGATTAATGAGCAAGTATGATTGAAAGAAAAATGAAAAAGAAGGATTAAAATGCATTTTGTGTGAATTTTGGCCAATGTGAGGGGAATTGGCATATAAGCTGTCCCTTATTTTAAACTGGTGAAATTGTGTGATGTTAAACACATATTTGAGTGGGTTATGCATGAGAATTTATAAGAAAGTAAATATAGAACGAGTTGTGTAAAAATATGTCCTATAGGGCATTTATTAGTTTAAGATATATTGAGTTAATGATGGACACATTTTGGATGTAGTGTTCAAATTGAAATTGGTAATGGAGTTGATGATGGATTTCAATATGAAATATAGCTTGTAGGTGGAAAGCAACAAGTGTGGGAGAAGAAGAAAATTTTTAAAAAGGGAATTGAGCTTGGAAAAGCAAAAAAAAAAAAAAAATTGTGAGTGCAAAACTTTTTATAAAATATTCAAAGTATTTTAGCATTTATTTGAAATATTTTGTGAATGTTTTATTACTTATTGAGATCAATCTTATGATTATGAATGTTATGTTGTAGATATTGAAAGTCAGTTATTTAATTTCATTTGTTTATGAGAATCTTATAATTTAGAAAATTTTAAAAGCCAAAGCTTTATGATTATAAGTTTTTGAAATCAGAAAATTTGTATTTCGAATTATCATAAAGAAAGATTTTCAAAGATCAATGGCATACCCATCAGGTTCAGGTTATAGATCTTCGGATCTCATATTACAAATTCAAATTTAGATCCGACCTGTATACCCCATCGTGTATGGTAAGTTGTTAGGAGGGCGAGTCTTACTAACTTCGGAGGGACTGAGCCCATCAGAGTTGAGTCTGTTGAATCGCCATCTACACGCGTGGGGTATTGTCTCCTTCCACAATTGCGATGTAGCATTCCGTTGCATGGTTGGGGATGTCTTAGATAGATTGGTCACGGTGAGCGGCGCTAGTTAGTCATCACGTGGCTTAGATTGTGGCGTCGGCCGTTAGATTTATCACATGGAGCAGTGCTAGTTTAGTCGTCATGCGATTAGATTTTATGAAAAAATTCATTGGTTTAGATTTTAGAAAGAAAGATTTCAGAAAGATTTCGAAAACGAGATTTCAGAAAAGATTTAAGAAAGATTTCAAGAATGTTTTTAGAAATAATATTTCAGAAAGAAAGTTTTTCGTGGAAAGATTTTGAAAACTATTATGTTTTAAGTTATATAAAGTTATGTCAAAAGAAAAGATTTCAAAAGTTTATAGTTTTCGAAATGAAAGATATTTTAGAATAAGATCTTTTCAAAATAAAATTGTTTTCCCTGAAAAATAGATTTTTATAAGAAAAGATTTAAGTAGAAACCTCAAGCACTCATTAAGCACTTTGACTCATACTTTTAATTTATGTCCTTCCAAAAACCTCCCCAAGGACAGGTACAGGTACAAATTCAAGTATGCAGGTGGTATGGGACTTCGATACCATGGTAAGGTAGACTGAGTGGTGCACCGTTGTGATTGTATAAACATTTATATATGCATGACACATAAATGATTTCAAATAGTTTTAAAATTTAATTATGTAAAGTATAAATGAAATTCTGGTTTGTACTTAAAATCTAAAACTTGTTCACGTTTAAGAAATGAATTATTGAAAAATTTATAGAATGGTTTATAAAAGAAATGATAAAAGCGGAAAAAAAAAATTCCCACCACTTTTGCTAGAAGCAAGATTTCACAAGAAGATTTTAATAAAAGAGAACGACTTAACTTCACGAAAAATTTTCAGCTAAATCCAGATATCGACTGGAGAGCTACTGTGGAGTTTCTGGTAGGTTATCGATTGTATGGAAAGAGTTTTAGAAGGTTCGGGATCTGTCAACCTGTGCTAACTATTCCATTTGGATCTGAGGGATATATTATTTATAGTGATGTCTCACATAAGGGACTAGGTTGTGTATTGATATAGAATGGTAAGGTAATGGCTTATGCTTCTTGTCAGTTGAAGTCATATGAGCTAAACTACCCTACTCATGATTTAGAATTGGCGATTGTGGGATTTTATTTGAAAATTTGGAGGCACTATTTATATGGTGAGAGATGTGAGATCTTTACTGATCATAAAGGTCTCAAATACTTCTTTGCCCAAAAGGAGTTAAACATGAGACAAAGACGATGGCTCAAGTTAGTGAAGGATTATGATTATGTAATCAATTAACAACTTGGTAAGATAAATGTGGTAGTTGATGCATTAAGTACGAAATCTATGAGCAATATGGTTACTTCGATGGTTGCACAAAAGGAAATTATGTGGGATTTAGAGAATTTCAATAACGAAGTTGTCAAAATGAATGGTGATGATTTTATGGGTTTGTTGGTGATGGAATCTTCGTTAACTTAGAGAAAAAAGGAACAAGTTAATGATGCTCATTTCACGAAGATCATGGAAGTTGTTATTGCTAAAAAAATAGTTGAATTTAATGTGACTGACGATGGGGTTTTAATGTATAAACAAAGACTTTATATGCCTAACGATGTTGATATAAGATTGATATTTTAAAAGAAGCTTATAAATCTTTGTAATCGATGCATCCTAGTAGTATGAAGATGTACCGTGATTTACGAGCTTATTATTGGTGGGTCAATATGAAAGGTGAGATAGCAAAGTATTTTGGAGCAATAACATTAGAGACCATCTGGTTTGTTGAAGCTTTTACTTGTACCCGAATGGAAATAGTTGAATATAGTTATGGATTTTGTTGTGAGATTGCCACGAACACAAAATGGCTATAATGCAATTTGGGTGATTGTTGATCGATTAACAAAGTCAACTCATTTCTTGCTAATTCGAATGGGGTCTAGCATGGAAGTTTATGCACAATTATATATTGATGAAATAGTAAGACTTCATGGAGTGCCTAAGTCTATTGTTTCAAATAAAGATCCCAAATTCATTTCCACGTTTTGGAAAAAGTTTACACAAGGCTTTAAGGACACAATTGAACTTTAGTATTGCCTTTTATCCTCAATCGGATGGTCAGTTTCAAAGAACTATCTAGATTTGGGAGGATATATTATGAGCTTGTATACTTGATTTTAGAGGTAGTTTAGATAAATATGTGTCTTTGGTAGAGTTCTCTTATAAGAATAGTTATCAGTCCACTATTCGCATGGCACCTTATGAAGCCCTATATGGAAGAAGGTATAGATCTTCTATTCATTGGGATAAGGTTGGCAAAAGAAAGATGTTGGGTCTTGAGATTGTTCAGCAAACTTGTAAAGTTATTAAGAAGGTTAGAGAGAGAATAAAGATTGCAAAAAATAGCCAAAAAAGTTAAGCTGATAATCAAATTAAACATTTAGAGTTCACAGTTAACGATAATGTGTTCCTTAAAGTTGCCCCAATGAAAGGTGTTATGAAATTTGGAAAGAAGGGTAAGCTAAGCCCAAGATATATAGGCCCATTTGAGATATTAGAGAAGATTGGAGATTTAGCTTATAGATTAGCACTTTCTCTATTATTAGCTAGAGTTCATAACATATTTCTTATGTTATTATGCTTTGAAATATGTTCAAAATTCTTCTCATGTGATTAGTTATTAACCATTTCAGTTGAGAGTTGATCTCACCTATGAGGAAGTACCTATCAGAGTCTTGGATCGCAAGGTTGAAAAATTATGCTCTAAGGCTATAGCATTAGTAAAGGTTTTATGGAGAAACTCTTCTATTGAAAAAGCAACATGGGAACGTGAAGAGGAGATTCGAGTCAAGTATCCTCAACTTTTTGATTGATTAAGTATGAGGAATTTCAAGGACGAAATTCATTTAAGAGAGGTAGAAGTTATAACACCCAAATTATTCCCTAAGCATTTAAGTAAAACTAAATAAATTATATTTTACTTTAAAAAATATTTAAAATTAATAGAAGTTATATTTTTATAAGAATTTGTATGTGATAAAGTTTCCTAATTAGATCAAGCTTATAAAGTTATTTTATTTAAATTAAAAAGGGTAAAGTGGTTTGATAAGAATAGGAAACCACATTCTATAAAATTCTTTCCCTTCTTCATTAAACAATGAACACCATTTTTCGAGGGAAAAAAAAATTCTTCTTTGCTCTTGACAAATAACTTCTACAAGGTTTTTTGAAAGAAAATTTAGTTTGGAAATAAAAAAGAATAAGGTTTGTAATTATTGTAGGTATATTTGAGACTGCATGAATGGGCTGGTAAAAGTCCAACAGATTGGCCTAATGGACCACCCTAATAGACAAAAGCTCAGTCCGTCAGCACTTAGCTTACAGATATAAGCTCTCAGCTCTTAGTATGTCTAGCTCGCAGAAATGAGCTCTTTGTTTACTACTACAGTTCTCAAGTCATTGATCAACTATGGTCACGGCTGCCCAATGATCAGCTCCAGGTCACCCAAAGTGAGGTGGAGCTTGCAGATCGCACTGCACATTAATCGCATCTTTCCAGAAAGGCAACTACTTAATTTGAGAAAGGGTCAACTACTAGAATTAGAATCAAAATTAAACTCCTTATTCGGTGGAATCAAATCTCTAAAATTATAGATACAGTTTTGAAAGTGTAATTAATTTAGAATTCTTTCTTATTTACGCCGTACTCAAACTGTATCACCTCACTCTATAAATAGGGGTTGAAAATTCATTGTAACGACACACATAATTAATAATATACTGTGACTTTGTCAAAATAATCAGAGAAACAGTCGTGGACGTAGGCATCTTTTTAGGCCAAACCATGTAAAAATCTTTTGCTTTTTGTTCTTCCTTTTCTATTTTCTTTTGTTTTCTGCTTTTTGCTTTGATTTGTTTGTAGTTTTGGGCCAAGAACTTGAGTCGACCAGATTCAGACGTCGATAATAATCATATTCTTTTTAATATATTTTATTTAAACACTTAGAGAATTTAATTCTTTCATTAAATTGGCTAGGAAGGAAAAAAAAAACCATAGGTATATTAGTTTCTTTTTATGTTAATGTTGGTTTATGAATTTTTAGATAAGTATAAAGTAACCAGTGTCTATTTCGAAAATTACAATTTATGCATGCGTTTGATTTTAATATTATGATTTTCTATTTTAAAAGCTAGACCTTCTAACTTTTCAAATAAAACTAGTTTCGTAAAAATATCACAAGTAAATGAGTTTTTATAAATTTATCTTTTTGAGAAAAGAGTGTTGAAATTTTATAATATTTAGCACTGATTTAGTTACAAAATGTCTTATTAAGTTTTACTTCTCCGAAAATTCTCAAATTTTATACAGTTGTTTTTAAACATATTAGGTATTAAGTTGTAAAGTTTTATAATTTTTGAAACTGTATTTTAAAAGTTATGATTTTTCTTATTTGTGGTGTTGAATTTGTTTAGTATCGGACAACATGTGTAAATCTGAATACGAAAACATTTTAAAATGCTTAATCATGTTATTTTCTTTTCGAAATTTCACTTTAGACTCGCACATCAGTGTACTTTTATTCTGCAAAATTTTAAGTGAATAGAGTTCTATACAATATTAAAAAAATTCCGAATTAAAACATATTCTGGGCTATCCACTAAAAGACAGACCAAAATACCTTAAAAAATAAATTTGGTTAGGGCACTTCCAGATTTTATTTAATTCCAAAAATTTTTATGTGTGAGATATGTACGTGTAGCATGTTTCTGCAAATTTTCATAATTTTTCAGATTATTTATAATTTACTAAAAATTGTAAACAGAATACTGCACAGATTTTAAAATCGCACTAGTTAGCTCTAATTTTAGGTTTTTGATTAAGGGGATTGTTCAATAACCTTAATGTCAGTCCTAAGACAATATTTTGAGTATGATTATGTTAATCTAGGCTAAGGTTTGAATCATTTGATTTTAGAAAAGTTTATTTGCTTTAGATTTATTGGAAGATAAGTGTACTAAACTATTTTCAAAACTAAAATTATAACAACATATATGTTTTCAAAATTATGTTTAGAAAATTATTATACTGTGAAAATATGTGATTAAATGGTACCATAAAATATGTTTAGTCTAGGCTTATTTTATTCTTTATTACTAGTAGACACCTCTGTTATATATGTGAGCCCTATATGCAGTGGCGGATCCACTGTTGGGCTAAGGGGGGCACGTGCCCCCCCTGAGATTTTAAAAAAAAATTGATGATTTTACTGTAAAATTCCAAAGCAGTAAAAAATATATATATAAAAAATCTCAGTAAAAATCTACATTGCTGTGGATATGCTTAGTGTCAGTCAGCATAACAATTTATAGCCTACAGGACCTCTGTTTTGTTCAAATTGCGTGCCTCATTTCTCTTTTTTCTTTTAATTATTTATTATTTGTTTATTCAATTATGTATTTTTTTCCATTTTAAATATAATTAACTTTCTTTTCTATTTCTTACTTCTATTAAACTTAATTTTCCTACTCCTAATTAATTATTTTTCAATTTTATTCTTTTAATTATCTTCTATATAAATACTATTTACATTGATAATTTATAATTTTAACAAATAACTTTTTTTTTTTTTTCGTTTTCTCCTTATCTTTATCTGACATCTCTTTATTTTTACTTTGACATCTTGTGACTTATCAGGTTAGTCTTCTAAATTAATTACTTTTTAAATTTATTTATTTTTAATATTTTAAATTTAATATATATCTTATCGATAAATCCTAAAATCTTAAACTTTAAATTATTGCAATAAAATTATCCATGTATAATGTATTGTCATGATTCAATTATGTATATATGTAATATTATTTACTTTATAGCTTTATTTTATTTAGAATCAATAAATTATTATTTTTTTTAAAAAAAAATTTATTATGTTTTTATTCGTTATGAAATAGTTATAGAGAGATATATAAAAAGAAAATCATAACTTGAGTTGGAATCATCTTCTTTAAAGAAAAATTATATTGAAATCAATTTTTCAGATCTCTCTGTTGATCCAGGGCTTCGAACTAAAATATGAGATTATGATTCTAATGTTCGTGAGTAAGTTCGAAGAGCATATCTACTAAAGGGTCATTGTCAACCTAGAGAACACAATTTTCCTATGAAACCTTTTGGACAAAAGTCTAAGCAATTCAACACTGTCTGGTTTATTGAATATTTAACTTGGTTAAAGTACAATATAGTAAAAGATGCAACATATTATCTAAGTTGTTATCTTTTCAAACCAGATATTGAAAAACAAGCGGATGGTGACTCTTTTATTAGCGAAGGGTTTACATAAAAATATTACATATTTAGTATATTCTTAATTTTTGATATTTTTATTATTTTATTTATGTGCCCCTCCTGAACAAATTTTCTGGGTCCGCCACTGCCTATATGATATTTGATTTGTTATGTCCATGTGAGTATATGGAAAGTGTCTCCGGGGTACCTTAGAGACTAATGAGTCTTCACATTCATATGTTGATAAATCAATACACGTGGGGAGGACTCGATGATGATCACAACAAAGGTTTGGTTCGTACCTTTAGGCATAAGTGTTCTATTTTTGAAAATTAATTCGTCACTTGCGCTTGCCCTATATACATTAATTGCCGACATGTGACTTTTTCTCTATTATGTGTTATGCAAGTCTTACCATATAGTAAAGCATAAAGGGAACCTAGAAATTTATTATGATATTTGTTGATGTCTGGATTTAGCTTACTAGGTTCTTCTTAGGTCCAAGTTACAGTTTCGATCAAAACAATACAAAAAACAAGTAGAAAGCAAAGGAAAGGAGGTCAGGGAAGAACAAGGTGTACCGGGAGTTTTTTAAGTGGTTCGACCCCAATTGATGCCTATGTCCACTATTTTCTCTCTCTCTCTCTCTCTCTTTCTATTTATGCAGAAAAACGGCACTCAAAAGATTCAAAAAAAGATCCCTCTACAATGAATCCCCCCCTCCATTTATAGAGAAATGGAGGTGCTACAGTAAAATATAATAAGACAAAATACAGTAAGTCAAATTGAAATAATGAGTTACATTTAATGCGGTTGACATCTGTCAGGTTAATTCTGCCAAACCATGGGTTTAGACGACAACCCTATACTGGTTAGGTGAAATTTCCTTATCCACGCTATAATCTCTGACGGAATTGGCATGTACGGCACGTCATGAGCTGTAATCGGTTCTGACCGTTCTGACTGTAACTGACTTGTAGTCTGAGAGATGTGGTAAAAGCGAGCTCTTTGGGGAAAAAAAATATTTTGTCAAGTTGACGAGCAAATAAGGCTCTGCCGAACTAATCTCATTAATGGTTGCTGATAAAGGTAATAAGCGAGCTACACAACGATTTGATGAATTAATAGACAATCGACCTCATAGACGAGCTGATGGACGAGCTGATAAGCGAGTACATGCAAAAAGGACCGAACAGTTGGACGAGCAGATTGACGAGCATATGATCAATCCCAAAACGAGCTCATTCACGAGCTGATAAACGAACATATGAGAAAAGCTGATAAACGTACACATGGACGGGCAGATTATCGAGCAGGTAAACGAGCAAACGAGAGAGCAAAGAGGCGAACAAAGACACGAGCAGATTAATGAATAGATTGTTGGTTCTTGGGCCTTCGAGTCACTGGACCCATACTTTGGACAACCCATTTAGTCTGATCATAAAAACACTCATAACAATATTAAATAAGTTTTGATTTGGTAAATTTGATTGTGAATGTGAAATTTACAATTTTTCATATTTGTGAAATGTATATTTGTTTTATATATGTTATGTTGAAAAAATGAACACCATTTAATATACTTATTGAGTTTCCAAACTCACTTAGTATATTGTGATTTCAAATGATTGAATTTCTTACTGCACATAGGATGGATTGACATTTTAGCAGTAGTTCTTGGTTCCTTAGTAAATAAGTCTATCTGTCATTCGAAAATTCTTAAAAACTTATTTAGGTTCGTTAAGAACTTTAATAGTTGTATTTATTTATAAATACATTATCATGGATTTTTAGAAGTTATTTGATTGTGTGTGAGTTCATATCTTGACTTTCGAGTTAGGGTGTGACATGTTTAGTTAAGTTGCATTTTTAATTTATTGTTTTTCTTTAAGTGAATTAAAATATTCTTTTCAAAATGGAAGTCTAGATAATTTTTTTCCAATAAAATTTGATAATTGATAAGCAAAATTAGTAATTGTTCCTGTCGGAATGACCTTAATTTGCCATTATATTATGTTGTGATCGTGTATACTTACATGTAATCTATTGTAAATAGTGTATTAAGAAAATATCCATCAATTTCCAAGTTGGAAACCTGATGTGGAAACCCAAAAGATTAGAAAATCAATCATTATTATCTTTTTATTAATTAGTACTTTTTATTTTTAATTTTTCTTTTTTATTTAATTTTATTATTAATCAATAATTTAAAGGAAATTTCAGTTATTACATAAATTTGAAGGGTATGATAGGCATGTTACAGAATCTCGATAAGAGTGTTTTGGTTATTTCATAGTTTTGAATGGAAAATGTTAACTTTTTGGACGGAAAGTTGACGGAGGCAGTTCATGTAATAAAAAGATTGAGGACAAATCCCGATTAGTTTATTTTTCAAGTGGATTTTCCATAATATCCCTATTATTCATGACTATAATAACATATAACAAAGAGTATTAATGTCTTTTCAAAGTTATAATATATATATATATATTACTTACGCTCATGCACGAGTAAATAAGATTATAATTTGACTTAATATACATGATAATTAATTATTGAATTTGATAATATTACGTATAAAAAGTACGTTAGTAAATAAAGTATAAATAACTATTAATATTAAGATATAACATATATATTTATCATAATATGGCTATGATAATTGTATATTATTAACATTTAAATATATTATAGTATAAATTATATGTGATATCACGTATAATTTGTGTTGAATATGACTTTTAGTAATATATAAATTGTACATATACAACGTGCATATATATATATATTAATATTTATAGCTTATTTATACCGTGTAGGTTAAAAACAACTCGAATTAGATCTTTATTTGACTAAATGGATGTTCTTTTTTACTAAATTACATTGGATTGTGATAGATTTATCATTACTTGATTGTGAAATTACTTTTTATAAAATAGAAGCATAATTTGAATTGATATTGTAATCAATTTTAATATAGATTGAACTTGAAGGCAACTATCTTATTATATTGTTTTCACATAGTAGTATCATACTGCTTAATTATTATCATTAATTTTATATATTCTTCTTAAATCTTAACCTAATGTGACGAATGAATTAGCTTTATTAGTCTCCACTCAAAGTCAAGCAATTTAAGTGATTTGCCCAAAAGTTCAATTTTGGGTGCGATAATGTCGCGTTGGATAAATATCATTGATCCATAGATTAAAATAATATTATATGATGTGATAATTCCATAGGTTAATATGTTATTAATGGGACTTAACATGTGGTTAGGTGAAGCATAAAAATATACTTTGATAATATCAAGTATCAACTTAATAATTTATGAAATATATATGATCAAAATTTATACCATATATATGCTTAAAAGCTAATTACATTGGTAGTGCTGACTCACCAATTTGTGAATATTTTATTGGAAGTAGGTATCAAAATCTATGTGATAAACATATCACGTTATCATTGCTATTTAAATTCGGTTTTAATGTGTGAATAGTGGAACTTAGAATTCGCTCTCGTATTACCACCTCGACAATTCGTGAAGATCATCATGATCAAAATTCACATAATTTCTTTTAAAAATTCTAGCACTGTGCCGTCACTCTAGCATCCGAAACACCAGCTGCTGAATCTTGAAATCTTCATATAAACCAAACCACCCCTGACCTCAACGCTCACTATCGGGCAAAACTGATAAACAGACCGAAGAAAAACAAATTCAAAACCAGCAGCTCTCGTCTCTCGTAGCTTAGGGACCTTTTTCTTCTATTTCCCAAGATTCCCCTCAAGATTTCTACAATTTGCCCTTGTGTTCTCTCAAGAGAACCACCACAACCAGAACAACAACCAGGCGAGAGGACCCATTTCACGGATTCTGAAAATGGGCGGAGGCAGTGGGAGGGGGCCGTCGATTCCGACGCACGTAGACGAAGTGAATTTCGCCATTGATGGGTTGAAGAGAGGGTCTCAGTTGAGGATCAGCAGATTTGAATTTCATTACTGGGTATTTGAATTTTTCATCTTATTTAGGGTTTCGGGTTGAAGCTTGATTGTTTAAATGTGTGAATGGGGATGTGGGTATTTGATGAAATTTATAATTTTGAAGTTGTTGTGGTGGGTCATGTCTTCATCTTCTGTTTTCTCTTCTCTTCATCTCTTCATCTTCTGTTTTCTTTGCTTTCTAGGAGGCCATAGTTGAATCGAGTTCTAAAATTTTATAATATTTTGTACTGATTTATCTTATCTAGGGTGTAATATTGTTTGATATTCTATGCTGTAACACTTTCTAGAACGATCATGATATAGGATTATACGAATGTTCCCTGTTACCATATACTGGTTATAGGCAACTTGTCACCATGCATTATTATTGGTGTTTTTCGATTGGAAATGGTAAAGAGGGACCCCATGTATCGATTATTATATATAGGACAGTGGTGGAATGGGACCTCTCTTGTTTGCCATGGGTCCCCTTGTTTTAAATATTATACATACTTGACACTAGTTGAAAATGCTGCCTGTGTTTGTTGGATATTTCGAAAGCGTGTTTTGCAAGGGATTCTTGGTTGCTAAGTTATTATCGTCCGTATTAGTTGGTCTGTTCATGTTATATAAGTTTTGATTCTTCCTTTAAAGTGATTTTAAGCTGAGGTTGTGCATTCATTTTCAGAGTTAAGAGGTGAAAGAAAGCTTTTTGTTGAACGAATAAGATGGCGATACAGCAGTACTTTGAAAAGGCTGTAGCTTAAGATGATTTTGGCAGAGAAGACAAATCTTCCCTTGAGAAATGGAAATCTGCCTCAGGTGCAGTTGCAGGGTCTGATGGTAGTCCTTCTGGTGGTTTCGACTGCAATATCTGCCTAGAATATGTGCAAGACCCTGTTGTAACACTATGTGGGCACCTATACTGCTGGCCGTGCATTTACAAATGGCTTCATTACCAGAGTGTCTCCACTGACGACGAAGACCCGAAACAGTAGCAGTGTCCTGTATGCAAAGCTGAAGTTTCTTCTGGCACCCTCGTTCCTCTGTATGGCCGTGGCCAGACTGTTAAGCCCTCGAATGGTAAGGCTCCTCATCTTGGTATAGTCATACCACGGAGACCACTTGGACGTGTTTGCGAAGTTGACTCACCATGAACACCTGGTTCCGCCATGTCTCCACGCTTAATGCCACAGCCTTATCATCGCAATCCTCCACAACATTCACCTCTATACTACTCTCAACCAGGCAGTTATCATGCTTCACCAATGCCTAACAACAATAATAAGTAAGTGTTCCTGTTGTCATGGTGATATGCGTGAAATCATCAAAATGATCTGATTTGCTTTATCTGTAGTAGATCTGACTCCTCATTCTTCTTCTCATCCTGATAAGACATATTCAGTTGTCTCTACTTTCTTGGCAACAAACAACAATAATAAGTGTTCCTGTTGTCATGGTGATATGCGTGAAATCATCAAAATGATCTGATTTGTTTTACGTACATATGCACAAATTGTAACCATGAACTTGGTTTTCTTTTGTTTCAAGCAAGTGACGGACAATAATATTATGTGTCTTTTTTTCATTTTTCACTTTTATTTTCTTTTTGCTTTGCATTAATTTGGTGCAAGATCGAGTGCTCCCTTTTTTGACCTAACTTATTAATGGGACCAACCATGTTATATTGTTTTGGACGGCTGTTTGTTAGACTTTGGGGCCGTTATATTCATGTGAAATTTATACTGATCCACTACCATGTCGGTATTCGTTGCTTTCAGATCTTCCTTTTTCAGCTTGTCTTAATGCTCTCTCTCTTCCACTTCCCATCAACCAAGTTGATTTGTTCTATTAATTTTAGATCTCTACTTAGTAAGCAAAATGAGAGAGCTAGCTTTGTATATGGTTATGTTGGCAAAGTTTAATTTTGATTTAAGTTGTTGAATTGTATATGTGCAGATAATTAGTTAAATTCTTCTGGACATCATGAAGCATAAAGATGGAAAACCAAATTCTCAAGCTGATAAAAGTAGCAGAATTGTCCCATTGACTGTGTTACTTGTTGTGGCGTGTGGTTTTTCGTTTTATCTTGGTGGAATCTTTTGTTCTGAGAAAAACAGATCTAAGCAGATAAGAGATGTCACCGCCAAGTCAGTGTCTTCTCCCAAAGAATCCGCAGTTTCTCCTCTCTAGATCAAGTCTGTTTCCTTTCTTGAATGCTGCAGTGAATACCAAGACTATACTCCTTGTATTGATCCAAAGGTGGTGCTTTATTATAAATATTGAATTTTGTAGTATTAACTAGACTAGTTCAGGACAAAATGCAGATATGAGTAGTGCACAAATAGTTTCAAGAATGTGTCTACGTTGATTATAATTATATATATGTAATTATAATTGCAGAGGTGGAAAAAGTGTGGTGTTCATCGGCTCACTTTAATGGAACGTCATTGCCCGCCGGCTTTCGATAGGAAGGAATGATTGATTCCATCTCTTGACGAGTATAAGCCAACAATTAGATGGCCAAAGAGTAGAGATGATATTGGTACAGGTACTGTTGTGGTGTTGGTATATTAATATGTCTTTTTAATGTGCAAGCTATGTGATTGTATTTATATAATGTGGATTTGGTTTGAGGAATGTGTCTTATGATTGGATTAACAAGCAGAAGTCGAATCAAAATTTGCTGCGGAAACAAGGGGAGAAGTTTCTTTTTCCTGGTGGGGGTACCATGTTCCCTAGAGAGGTTGGTGCTTATGTTGATTTGATGCCTTATCATTTTTAATTTATTTTTTCTGGTAGCAGGGCTTTGATAACCGTGAATATTAATTTGTTTCCATGGGGTGAGCAATGAATGAGTAAATTTAGTTTCACTATGAGTTTTGGGATCGTTTGACCTTAGTCTGTTACTTAGAGATGTATGGTATTAAACACATTAGGTTATAACTAGGCCAATGTAAGTGGAAGATTGGAGGTAATAGAACCCAAGTACATAGTAAGTAACAGATACGAAGAGTGAATTGTTGAGGAGAGAAATAAGATGATAAGAGAGAAATATCAATATCCAACTTCCTCATGTGTAAAGCGTATAGAATTGTTAAATTAAGAGTAGGAGAAGTTTAGGCTTTCCTTTTCATCATTATAATTACTAGAGTTATTATCATTTTTCCTTTGACGATTAATGAATTGTTAATTTTCTCCCTATTAATTCAGAAAACATCATTTTACCCCTTATTTTTTGTTGTTATCATATCTGAATTGGCTTTACTTACAACTTGTAAAGGTACTTAGTACTCATATCACTTTATTATTTGTGCTATCCTTATCTCTTTTTTGTTTTCTAACTAATTGTGTTTCTCCTTAAATCTGCAGTGGGCAATAATGAGCTAATAGTCATTAGTTCTTTTGAAAATTGCTCCAATATCGGGTTGGCTTCCTCTTTTAAAAAGAGCTTCAATGCAGCTTAGAACTGTTTGTGGTTGCCCTTTGACCAATTGGGTCATTCTGATTTCAATTTTGGAACTACTACGACATCCATGAATGACAATTGCTTGTTTAAGATGATATCCCCGTTCCTCCTTGTCTGGTTCGTGTAGTGGGACACTAAAGAATTTTAATGGCGGAACACTTGTAAGTAGTAATGGTTTGAGCATGAAGCTTGGTCTTGCAAGGATTCCAAATAGTAGAAAAGATGACAAGTATGAGCTTTCCGATACGTACTTCATGAGTTGATGAATTTTTCTTCTAGTATAGTTTGGGTTGAAATTTCATAGTATATTTGTTTTGTTTCAAATTCATTACTAGGTTGTTTTAGTGTATCCAATAGAGGAATCTACACGTATTATGATTAGTTGTTTTGACTAAAAAGGAGCCATGAAAGTCTAAATATGGTTGGAGGTTTTCAAAGGCTTGAATCCTAGTCAGGAAAGTGGAGAGACATTAAGCATGCATAGTTGTGGATTATTAGTGGAGACTTCCCGTGTGAGTGATTTGAGCCATTAACGTTTTTATTGTTGAGGGATGTTTTCTTCTAATTCTTAAACACTTTTTGTAAATTCTTGAATTTATTAGATTGATCTCTATAGGTTTTGTATTGGAAGGAAATAATATGTTTTGCATTAAATAAACCGTTTGCTTTAAATGAAAAGTTTAACAAATTTTGAGAAATGATACTAGGCTCTGTGTGCTTAAACCAGTAAAAAGCCAAACATTTTTCCCTACCTTTATTATGTGTGCACCAATAGCCAATTTGAAGCCAAACATATAATTAGCCTAAATACTTTTGTTCTTACCCCAAATAAATTCATGTCCAAGCCCAAAATAATTAAGCTTTGTCCTTTAGAGCTTGGATTTACATATGAGACTAAGTTTTAGGCAAAAGATGGTGAGAAAAAGAAAAAAAAAAAGATATATTTGATGAAGTAAAGTTGCGGTGAATCAAAAAAAAAAAAAAAGGAAAAAAAAATGTTGTGCATGCCTACATGATTTAAGTGTAAGCATGAATTTGAAAAAAAAAAAAAAATTGAAATTACAAAAAAATGAAAATGAAAAGACAAGAAAGTGCAAAAATAGAAATCGAAAAAAAAAGAAAAAGAAAAAAAAGTTGAAAAAGAAGAAAGAAGAAGCAGCTTGGAGGGTGGAACAGTTAATAGAAGTTCAGAGCCTAAATAATCAATTTCTTAGAACTCATATTGTGATCCAAAGTTCATTTGATAATTACTTTATCCTTTTTTTCTTTTAGCCATTCATCCATTGGCCCCATTACAACCTAAGGAAAAGACCTAGTTGATCTCTTGAGAAGTTTAACTATTTTATTGGAGTAAACAATGTTTGACATGTTATTGATATCCGATTCCTTTCATGAGGTCTTTTGAATGCATATTAGTACCTTTTCATTATTTATTCACATACGTTGTAAAATATTTGTGATTTTCTTGTACATAATTTCCACCTCGTATGTGTTGCAAGAGCGTTGAGCATAGGTTTTGAAAGAATGAAATGAGTGAAACCTTGTGAGAAATAGAGTCAAGGCGAAATAAATCCACAATGTGCATGTATGATGTTTTTGAAGCTTGAATGTTGGGTGATAAGTTGGAGAAGACTGAGAATTGTGTGAGGATTATTATTGACTTATTTTTAGTCGAAACACAAGATTGTGATCGTGATGATTTTTTTGAGGATACATTGGATAGCTTATTAGTGAGTTTGAACAAAATGTATCATTTGTGGGTAGCGTAAAAATTGCATCAATAAGTGTAAGAATTGGAAGTTAAGAGAGTTTTGGGTATGTATCCAAGGAAAGGGACTTTGGTTAACCTCACTTTGGTTGGGGTTTGGAAAATGGGTGGCCTGACTTGGGGAAGATTGCGTTGTCTTGTTTAGGATTTGGGCCTACTTTTGAAGCCAATTTTTCCATTTCAAGAATCGCCAGTTGCCCGCTTCTTGTGGCGGCGCCCATGCCCACGATGGAGGTGGAGTAAGGAGTCAGTGGTGTTGAATGACAACAAATTAAGTGCTGGAACTGGAAGAGAGAGCTTGAAGAAACACAAGGTTGATATAAGCTGCAACAACAAAACACTAAGGTTAGTTTTGTTTTTCTCTATTTTGAGTCACAGGGAAACTTTTCTGCATCCTGGCTATTGATTTTAGAGTCTGGTGACCTATAGTGTGATTGATTTTGTGTAGCTACTGACATCATAGACCCTTTAAGATGGCTCTTCTGTTTTCAGATTTGCTGTCTTCGGTGTTTTTGTGATTAGTGCTGTTAAATTGTATTATGAACAATGCACTATCCTGTAGCCTGACACAAATATTAATGTCAGTGCTTATTTATGTCTTTAGTTTTTAGGAAAAGATTTACTGATACAGGCGACATGTTTTTTATTTTGTTGTTATTGTATTACATGTTAAATGATTATATATGATTCATCTAACTATATACACATTATTTAACGATCAATTTCATGATCAGCTTGTGCTGTAATATTCACTAGTTATGACTTTTGTAGTGGAATAGTGTAACAAATACTGTTATTATGAAACTAAGTAGATGATTAGGTTTTATTGATCATATGGGGAATTTTTTAATTTGGTTGTGTTTAAGTATATTTTATGTGATTATTTGGTCAAAAAGTTTACTTTTCTATATTTGTTGTTATATGGTTTTGAAGTTGATGCTGCTTTACAGGTTTACTTATACGTTTGCTGCTGTGGTTTCTGAAGAAACTTTTGTTAATTCAAGTGATTCTGATACAATATCTTTAAACTCACTTGGAGGTAAATACTTTTTTGTTTTTTTGATATTGTTGTTTTCTACAGTTTGTAGAGATGATTGTTATTAATTAGGTGGATTTGGAATTTTTGTTGGATTCTTGGTTTAGGAAATGGTTGGTTGTGGGATGTGGGTGGATCGAACATTTTGGTTGATCCAATCCTAGTGGGTAACTTGGATTTTGGAATTTCTTGTCTTTATGATGATGCCAAGAAATTCTTGAAGGACTTTCAGGTAATTCTATAATCTTCTTCTAAAATTATTATCTACAAATATATTTATTTTGAACATTAATGAGCTTGTTCTAATTGCCATGCAACTTTAGTGTAGCTCGATGATGTTCCAAAAGTTTGATTGCTTATTAATCACACAAAGCCTTGATTATCATTGCCATTTGAAGACTTTAGAGCCCTTTTCTAAGAGGTCTTCAGATCTTAAAGTCATTGCAACTCCCAACACCAAGCCATTGCTCAATCCGCTTTTTAGAAATGTGAGTGAAATAATTTAGAATTCCAAATTTATTATTTCTCATATAGTTTTTATGATTGTGGTGATATGCCAATATGTTATCTAATATAATTGACATTTGAACATTTTCTGGGTATAATTATTCTAATATGAGCCAATGAAAATTTAATGTTGGTTGAATTATAAGTAAGATAAATAATTGGTGTTTACTCCCTATTTAGGGGGTTTTCAAATATTGCTTTTGTGTAGCCTTTACTGAGGAAATGTTATGTGGTTGCAGTCTAATACTTGCTGTTACATCATTCTACAAATACAAACTAATACCTGCTTACTTGCTGTTACATCATTCTGCAAATACAAACTAATACCTGCTTGATGAAAAGCGGAAACTTATCTCATTCTGACAAATGGATGTATAATGTGTGGTTAATCTCAGTTTGGTTGGGGTTTGGAAAATGGGTGGCTAGACTTGGGGAAGATTGCGTCGCCTAGTTTTGGATTTGGGCTTACTTTTGATGTCAATTTTTTCATTTTGAGAACTACTAGCTGTCTGTCGCTTATGGCGACGTCGACGCCCGTGGTGGAGGTGAAGGTTAAGGAGTCAGTGGTGTTGAATGACAACAAAATAAGTGTTGGAACTGGAAGAGAGAGCTTCAAGAGATGCAAGGTTGATAAACTACGACAATAAAACACTAGGGTTGGTTCTGTTGTTCTCTATTTTGAGTCACTGGGAAACTTTTCTGCATCCTTGCTATTGATTTTAGAGTATAGTGACTCGTAGTGTGACTGATTTTGTGTAGCTATTGACACCATAGGCCTTTTATGATGGCTCTTTTGTTTTCAGATTTGTTGTCTTTAGCGTTTTTGTGATTAGTGCTGTTAAATTGTATTATGAACATGTACCATCCTGTAGCTTGACACAAATTTTAATGAGAGTGCTTATTTATGTCTTTGGTTTTTAGGAAGAGATATACTGGTGCAGTCGACATGTTTCTTATTTTGTTTTTGCATTACATGTTAAATGATTATATATGATTTATCTAGCTATATACACACTATCTAGTGATCAATTTCATGATTAGCTTGTACGGTGATACTTACTGGTTATGATTTTTGCAGTGGAATAGTGTAACAAATACCGTTTGATGGCAAGATTTCCCTCGCAGAAGTGCTTCTGATTATTTCTCTGTTTTCATTCGAGCTCCTATTGGACAAAATGATCATGATTCAATATCTAATTTTGCTATTAAGCTGGCCAGCTTTATGGCATCTCTTACAATTGATGTACCCAGTCAAGCTCATTGGATTATTGAGCTGACAAAGTATGACTTTGGCGGGGCAACAGGACATTTAATTGCTTCAGTACTTGGAATATATTCTTAGAAAATTCCCAGCGCATCAGAATTCGCATACTTCAAGCGTGTGAGTTTTTTCATTCACTCTCAATACAAGTGTCTTTACATGTAGATTTTTCTTGCTTCAATGATGCTGATTGCTTAATCTTTTGTTGATATAGCCACGCGTACACACACTATATATATATATTTATTTGATGTTTGTTTTAGGGATTATGCCAAAACCCCCATGAAATTTTTAAGTTTTTGGGAACGATGCTTAATATCAAGTCGAAGCTTATTTTCATCATGTTGATTATCATTTTATTATCATTTATATTTGTATATGCTAGAGGCATTTATGATAATGAGGTGGAAGAGTTGGCCTTGGGTGTGATCACCAAGGTCCTTGTTAAAGCATTGACCATAATGATTTCAGCCTAATTATTGTGCCTCAATTGTCCTCTGACATCAACCTCCTTGGTTCAGTTGAAGCACCTCCTTGGTTCAGTTGAAGCATTTGTCGTTGGTTTAAATCACTTTTTAGTGTTGGAGTAGATACAAATAATGCTTAGATTAAGAAACTGGCTGTCTCAATTAAGCACATGCAAGCCAAAACTAGTTTTGTATATATATATATATGTTATATTTAGTGATTGTGTTGACAATTGAATTTCATCTTCTTGGATATAATATGTTATGATTGTGTGTATTGTTGTTGAGTTTGCTTTTAAAGAAATAAAGTTGATACTGTGATTTGTAAAAGCAATGCTTTGTGTGAGGATGAGTTTAGATGTTTTACAGATTGGGAAGGACGAAGTGATTGAGAGGGTATCGAGTGAGGTTTCAAAGTTGTATGAGTTTAAAAGATAGTTGATGGGGTTGGTGGAGGAGGACTTGTAAATAAGTGAGAAGAATGTTACTATTAAGACCTATCTGGATAAGATTGTGAGTTTAATTATATATCTCATTCGGCTTTATATTTGGACATCAAAATTTGGTTTTCTTTAACAATTAATTATTTTTTGATGTGAAGGTTAACTTCATAGACAATGCTGCGGAAAAGGAAGCCCGACTTGCAAAAATGAGACGCAATTAGCGTGTTCTCAGACTTCGTACTCTCGTCTTTTGCAGGTTATTTCATTTTTTAAAAAAGTTTTATTCTTATCTTAATAGTCAGGTTTATTTATTTGGTTTTTATATTTTTTGTATGAGAACAAATCAATGGGAGAACAAATTGCGCTATGTATGTGATTTGTTAAAAATAAGTGTAAAGATGATAATTGTTGAGAGAGTGACAAGTCCTTTGGACTTTGATAATGCCAGTTTCTTGGAGTGCCCCAAATTTGGGGTGGATGGTTATGCTTTTATAATTTTTATAGTTATGTTGTAATTGTTTCAGGATTAGATGTGTTTGCTAGTTCTTTTGTTGTTCAGTAGATTTCAATGAATGAAATCACCATTTGCTTTTTATTTTTACTTATTTTATTTATTTATTTAAGAATATAAAACCATTGGTTGATTTGATTTCATATGTGATGCATCTTTAGCAAACCTTTGTCAATCTCATATATATATATATATATATATATATTTGGTCTGCTTGAAGTAACACCACATTTCATATGTCAATTTTAGATGTAAGCAGGAGAAAGAACTTATCGAGAGGCATAGTGTTTGGCTTAATGAGGAGTTAGACTGCCAAAATTGACAGTCGTAACACCACATTTCATATGTCAATTTTAGATGTAAGCAGGAGAAAAAACTTATCGAGAGGCATAGTGTTTGGCTCAATGAGGAGTTGACTGCCAAAGTTGACAGTCTCGTTGAGTTGCGTAGAACACATGCTGATCTTGAGGCAGACTTGTCAGCAAAGCTTTCAGATGTAAGTGTGTTATAGTCATATTCTTTTTTATTACACCTTTATGTTCTTACTTGGTTTCAGCTATTGCTTATTATCTTGATCAAGAAGTTTATCCATTGCATATTCTTTTGATGTGAAAATTCAATCTATTGCATATTTTTAGCATGAAAGTTCAATATGTTGCATACGATGCCTCATCTATTATGGTTCAATCATTTTTGTTGACTTCCAGGTGGAGAGACAATTTAGTGAATACTTTAGCTCTTTAAATTGGCACAAGGAAAGAGTGAGGGAACTAGCAACGAAGTTAACATCCTTACAGGAGGTATTGTGTGTTATATTTGTTTCTTAAAATGTGTTTTATGAATCATTTCTTCTGTGTCAGCTGCCTCAACAGTATAATTTCGTTGTCCGAAAAGGAATTTTGTTTATCAAAAGATGCTGCTACCGCTAATGAGGAGCAGATTTCTATTGAACTTTCAACAGTAAGTTTTGCGTATAGTCTTTTCTTGAACAACTATTATATGTTTGTCTATGTGTACTTTTGCATCCATGTTAGTGAGTATGACTATTTCATTTACAACACAGAATATTATGTCATTATTATGTTGGGTTGCATCCATAGTTTTAAAAAGCTCAAGGAGCACCGAGGTGTAAAGGGGCCGTGGAGCCTAAGGTGCAAGGCGCAAGGTGTGCATTTTTGACGTGAAATGTATATCTTATAAAAAAGCTTAAAATATAATAAAATCACAAAATTGGGGCCTTATATATATAATTGTAGGGATTTTTTATTTATTTTTTGAATAAGAGGGTTTCATTAAGTATTTTAGCATAACTTAGGAGGTTATTTATAATTTTTTATGATTTAATTGAGTATTTTATCATAAGTTAGAAAATTATTTATGATTTTTAAGTTCAATTGGATATTTTATCATAAATTAAGGGTTAGTTGCAAATTTTATATATATATATTTAAAGTTTTGACATGTTAGAGATTTAAGGTTAGCCGTCACTCTCTTTCCCACCTCACCCGTACTTTTCCTCACCCTCTCTCGTCACTCTAATTTTCTCCTCTCTCTCTCTCTCCTCTCATCTTTATTACCTTCACACTGTTTATTTTTGCCTTTCTTTCTCCTCAATCCTCTTTACTACCCTGGGCTTATGATACATCACACCACAATCTTAGAGTTTGTGTCCATCATAATTTTAGAGCTTGAGAGAATTATTGTAGATACGTTACACCACAGTCTCTTAACCTCTCCATTTAAATCAATATAATGCGACCATAATAATAACTGGCATAGTTCTGAAAGGCGAAAAGCGCACCAAGGCGCAAAAGGTCCTGGAGCCTGAGGCGCAAGGCGCACGAGGCGAGGCGCGCCTTTCGAAAGAGAGGCGCACATTTGTAAAAATATTCAAAATATTATAAAATCATAATCAATAAACAATAATGAGATTTAATTCAAAAAATAAATAGATTTTCATCATACAACAAACACTTAAGGTAAATGCAAAGTAATAAAACCACTTGTAAGTAGTAACTAACTAGTAAATTATTAGGTGTTACTTGTTAAACACCTACCCAACAACAAAAATTTAAAGTGTAGAAACACTAAAGTGAATATGTAATCTGGATTTTATATTTTTCTCTTCTCTCATTTAAAGTATTTTATAATATTTTAAAAACTAAAGTGAATATATAATCTAGATTTCATGTAACGCCACTTGAATGTCACTCAATGTCACTTGGAGCAGTAGAATAGTGGTTGCTGGGTTGGATTATCGGTGTCAACAGAAGAGAATAGAGGAGAAGTAGATCGGCGGCTCAACTATCGACCGTCGGCGTGAGCAAAAGAGAAGAAGCTCGGCGGCTGGAGTGCTGGACTACCGGCATGAGCAGAGAAGAAGAGAAGAGAGGTGGATCGGCAGCTGGAAAGCTTGAAAAGTCTAATATCTGTGGTTGTCGGCGGCCGACGGAATATTTTCGGCACCGGAAAGCTTTTTCGGCGTTAGGAAAGTGACCTAAGGTGGCCGACGAGATGAGAGAATGAGACTGGGTGACCGATGAGATGAGATCCGGATTCTGATGGGCTTTGACCGACTCTGACCCTTATAAAGGGTCTGCGCTGCTGCAAGGCGCGCCTACTGCCTCCTCGCCTAGGCGGAAGAGGCGCGCGCCTTACGAGCACAGGCGCGCTTCAGGTGAGGCCAGGCGCCGGAACAGCGCCCTGAGCCGCCTAGGGCCTAGGCGCTCGCCTAGGCGCGCCTTTGATAACTATGATAACTGGTAAGTTTAAATTTATTGTACCGATATACATTATGAGGAAATTTACTTAAAGAATCAAAACTCTTTTAAGTTGGATCACACTTGTCAACGTTTATGCCATTTGTGGTATTGGCTTGGTTGTGCGCTGCAAGTGAGTTAACTGTAGGCTTTTATTTTCATATAGATATAGGGATGAACCAAAGTATACGTTGTAATAGATAGGTTGTAGTCTTCTTGGTTACTTTGATAAGCTATTGAACCCTAAGGTTGTCGAAGAGAAATTGAGTAGAACCCTCCTTTTGGGTGTGAATTTAAGCAAATGATTTATAAGAATAGTAAGATTACAAGAAAGGAGCTCTAAAATAAAATTATAAATTGATATCAATGAACTCATAACATAATAAAATGAATAAATTCTAATAGCAAATTCAGTGGAAGACTTGGAGCATTTATCTCCTCTTTATTTTTTATAGTGGATGGTTTGACTAGGATGATGATGAAAGGAATGACAATTAAAAAACTAAGATAGAGGTTTCTCATATTTAATTTGTCAATAATAGTCTATTCCTACATGATATTGAAAAGGAAAGGATAAAGTTGCAATCCATGCTGTCCTCTTTACCTATATATGTATCCTTTAGATTGCTAATGAGGTAGCTGAGAAATTAGAAATTAGAAACGATGATGAGAAACAGTTTTCGGGAGGTTTATGGTGAAGCGAATGGGGTTCGTATTGTCAAATGGAGCAAGGTTTAACCCCTAAATATAAGGGAGTCTTAATTACATGAATAAGATTGAAACTCTTAGCCTTTGAAGCCTTGAACAAAGCCAATAATCTTTGATGTACTATATAGTGTCACCTACTCTATTACATCCTCAAACTCTTTTTGACTTTACAATGAATGTTATTCTAGTTGCTTTTGTTAATTTGTTATATGAAAATTGTCATCAGTATTCTGTTTTACATATATATATATATGTTAATTACTTGAAAAATATGTTTATCCTGATGAAATTGTATACAATTTTATGTTTATATGAATTTTCACCAATCTTTTTCGATAAATAAGCTTGTTAAATTATACAAAGAAGAATCCGAGGAATGGTCCAGAAAGGCAGGAGAATTTGAAGTAAAATATTTAACTTCTTCCTTCTCTGTTTTATTCAATAAACTTTCTGCAATTTCTATTTGTTTCTCATTTGTTTATTTATGTTACTGTGGTTAAACAGATCCATTTGAGTGTGGTTAAACATATTCATTTGAGTCATGTCGAAAATAATTATAAAAAGAGACTTGAGAAGGGAGAAAGTTTGAGTGCTGTTTTAGTAATACAATTACCGTAATTATAATAGAAGCTTCTATTATTTGTTATAAAAGTTCCAACCATGATTGCCATTCATGACCCCTTAATGTTTATTTTAAGGGAAAAATGGCTTGATAATTCCAAGAAATGTCCTGTTTTTAATTATGTTGGATAATTGGTCACTTTTGGTCCATATTTGTATGTTTGTGCTTTGTTTGATGAAAGTGTTCGGTTGATGGTATACTTATAGTCTTTAATTGTTTTGGTGATTATAGGAGGCTTCAGATTTGAAATAAACTTCAGAAGTGTGAAGCTGAAATTGAAAATAGTAGGAAAGCAAATGAGCTGAATATTCTTCTTCAACAGCTTCACAAAATAACTGTATGTACATTGATTGATGAAATTTATAATGTGTTTTTTTGTTTCTTAAATTTAAAAAAGAAATGAAATTGTAAGACGGGGATGCCAATTATCTGATGATGTGATATGCTTGACTACATATTGTTTGCCTTCAACCAGTTTTCTTTCACATTAGAAATGTTTTTTATAGGTTGGTACTCTTATATCAACTAATGATGCATGCACGTATTCTTTTCAAACTTACTAAGTTGCCTACATTTTGCATCACTTGTAGTTAAACACTTAAAATACACTAAAAAATTATGTTTGATGGCTAAAGAGATGTATGTACTTGATTGAAATTCCAAATCAGAAAAAACTTGCTTCTCTTTGATGAATTAGGGTGGTGTTGATTACTTGTTGCTATACGGAAGTTTGAAATTTGAATGTTAAGTTGAAATCATGTGTAAAAAATCCATATACGTGTGTGCCAAACGGAATATATGCATCTTATTCATATGATTTTGGTGAGGCCCTTCTTGTTCATGTTCTTGAAAATTAATTTCTGTTTTATAAATGGAAAAGTTAAAAGTTGACACGTTATAGCTTTTGTTTGAAGGAAGCATTCTGTATAATAGTTAAAAAGCATAAATTCACCCTCCAAAAATTAGTGTTAAAGGATGTTTTGTGCATTTTTAAATATAGAAAATACACGTAACTTGTTCTACTCCTTAAGATATTAGGTGGATGCATAACACTGATGTGCCAGCAGTACGTCAATGATAGGTTATAAATTTGCTTAATAATTACTAATATCAATAGTACTTTGTTGTGGATGTGGTAGAGCATGAGGTTTTGCTAAAATAAGAATAACATGATTGCTTCTAATTTAGATGTATGTTTCATAGAGTTAGGTGTGAGTATAGGACATAGTTGTGGATCTAGTTTTCTCTTTTGGCCTTTGCCATGCCAACTAGTGAACTGAAGTGTAGGGTTGTAAGCTGTTTATCATTGTAATTCTCACTCAGTTGTACTTGTTATCCAATCCATACGTGGAGACAGCATTTTTCAAATTTTAAGAAAAAGATTAATGACTTCCTTTGTTTTGCATATGTGGCTTGTTGCATTTTTTATTGTGTGCTGAACAGATTGCATTTCATGGCTATTTTCTTGTCATTTGCAGGTCATAAATTATATTGGCTGTGTAATTTAGACCTATAGTAACAATATACAGTCTCTTTGACCAAATGAGTAATTTTCTTAGTCTTTAATTGTGGGAATATTAATATGTAAATTTTGAATTAATTATCTTACTACAGCAGGCCAAAATCATTTGATACCAACGACATTGCTGAGGATAATCACTTGCTTGTGCCAAAGGTTCCTGAATGTGTCTTAGGGACAGTGTTAGCTGCTTCATTTTTGCGTGATTGCTGGAGTGTGTGTTTTAATAATTTAGTTGTTTCATCTGTTTCAGATTTTTTTCGATTTAGACTAGGTTTGATATTCATGTTGTTGCAGTTGGCTAAAATATATGTAAAATACTAAGAGGCTATTGATGCTCTGTGACATGAACAGTTGGGAAGAAAGGAATCCTAAGCAGTATTGCAGCGGGTATGTCCGGTGTACTTTTGGTGACACCTAATTTTCAGGCAATTGTTAATTCGGCAGTTATTCTCATGGTTCCTCTAGATGATTAGTATTTGTGTTTGGATATATTTATTAAAGTTTTTTACGCTAAAAATTGATTTTGTCTTTTTTATCAAATTTATGGACATGTAAGTTCTTTGAGATAGGGAGCTAAATCAGGTAGGATGCTTTTGCAGGTCCTTTATGAATTGGAAGAGAAAGCTTATGTCATTTTGGATGAAAGAGGTAAAATCAAAAACTAATTGATATTAAGAAAGAGGTTGAGACATTAATTTGTTGCTACATTGCCTTGTAATTTTAAATATGTTAATGGTTAATTTGTTGCTACATTGACTTTTAAATATGATAATATTTTATTCTTTCTTCTTTTACATCAAAACATCAGTAAAAGTCGGATCCATACTGAATCCGAGTCCGATTTTTTTTTTTTATAGAGTTCATTTTCTATGACTAAGCTGGTTTTTTGACTATGATGGTAATATTTTATATTTGTTTGTGTAATTTGCTCAGAAATAATATGGGAGTAGAGAATCCTTTGTTCTCATTTATGTTCCAAACGTACCGTTTGAGGATAGCTTAAAAATTGCATCAATAAGGGTAAGAATTGGAAGGTAGGGGGGAGTCCTAGGTGGGTATTTCATCTTTAGCTTGCAAATGCTCTCTGATTTGCTATTTTGTATGTGCATGTCATGCTTTATTATGACCCTAAATGTGATTGTCTATTGATATACAACTGCTCTAGTTCTATGTTCCCTAGTGTGGAAATATACTTATTCAAATAAAGTTGTTAGCGCCAAAGGAGAAATTACTTAAAGTTAATTTTGTTGTGAGTTTTGTAGTTTGTGAATTCACTTTTATTATGATTAACAATGTTTTCTTTTATTGATTAATTGACATGATTTTTTCTGCAATTTTGAGCAATTTTGCAGATGAAAAGCTTCAATAACATTTCAATGAGGTAAACAATGCTTTATCATAGGATGAGGTTGTACCTATAATAAGATAATGCTGCATGTCCAATTTTGTCCTCTCAATTGTTTCAGCATGTATTTTAGATTTAATTGAGAAGGTAATCATTTGATCTTTCTTGTAAAAATTTAATTTACTATGGCTAATTTATTTGCTTGTAGAATAGTAAATATTTTTAATAATTCAGCTATTTCTTCTTTCCTTTTGATAAGGATTTTATTTGATAATGGTGTGATCACACTAAAATATATAATAGTGATTTAGGTCTTATTTAAGAGTAACACTAATGATCATTAATGGATATCATTTTGTTCTAAATTTTTCTCTTTAACTCTTTTTTTTTTTTTTTTTTTTTTTTTTTTTCGTAGTTGAGAATGTAATTTTATATCCTAAATTCCTAATATTGTGATCTCTACATGCAAATTTTATCACACTTCAGTAATGGACTTTTATGAAGATGCAACCAAATCTGTTTTATTTGTTCCACAGGAGTTTGCAAGGTACATAATGTTTGACTTTGTGGTTTCACGGCTTATTGTTCCAAAAGGGGATGATTGCTTCAATTATGTTCATTTTGATTGGTTTTTAGATTGTGTTCTGATTGACATTTTTATAACTGCTATCAGGTATATTTCTTAGGCATTGTATTGAAGTTGCTGTCTTTATCTACTGACTATCTGCTATATTCTCTTTATATATGGTAGCTATTTATAATTTCTTTTGGAACAGTTGGGTAAGGTATTATTTTAGTTCAATTAGAGGGTTTAAATCTTTCCAAATTCTTATCTTTCATGATGATTTTTTCTTGTAATATTCAAAAGTTCACTTAGTAAATTAGTTGATTTACAATCTTGATTATTTTTCATTAGTCACGTCGATAGAATTCGTAAGTTGAACATCTAATAGTTTTTGAATTTTAATTATATTTTTAAATTTTGGATTATATTAGCTATTTCTGTTTAATTTGTTGTAGCTTTATTTTGTTTAATTATATTTATTATTAAATGATAACAAATTATTTTTATTTCGAAGTTGGATTTTAATTTTATTTACTTTCGTAAATATTTTTTTGCAGTTTGTTGAGTTATCAGTGTACTAGAGCATAGTTGACCATAGGGGAAGAATATTTTATAAGTGCATTATCAATATGTCACAGGCATGGATTTCATTCTAATGTTTATAACCAAATTTAATTTGTCATTGTCCATTAGGAAAGAGCACATGTCCTAGCTTTTCCAAACTATAGTTTGGTAATTGATGATGCAACATTTCTATAATCAGAGGGTGGATGCAATCTAATACTTAGTAAAGGGGTGTCTAAAGAACCTATTTACCTTTGGTCCTTTTTTGTGTGCAATTGTCTTTGTTATTAGGTTATTCAACACTTCTTTGTGTGCAAATTGTCTTGGTTATTGGGTTACTGAATGGTAGTATGTTTCTCCCCTTAAATTTTTTGTTATCTTGTATAAATTCTATGTTATCTAGTATAATCGTATCTCTACTAATTTGCAGTAGATACAACAAAGTCAATACCAAGCATAGTAAAGAGAATTGATTGAACCAGAGCCAAAAGATTTGGTATATTTTATTCAATTTAAATTTTGTTGGGTCTATAATTACTAAAATCATTTAATTCAACAGTCTTTCTTTTCTCTCTCAAGATGGTCACAAAGGAACTTTTGAGGTGTTGATACAAAAACGGATGAGACTATAAGTACAAAGGTGAGGTTAAAACATGCAAGATCAGGTATGGAATATTCACTTTCACACACACACACACACATATATATATATATATCAATAATTATAATTAAGGATAGATGCTTAATGCTAAAACTTGATAGCGGTATACTGGTCTTCTTGTTATCATCTCTTGTTTCTTTATATTTTCTTTGTGAGTTCTATTCTATTTCTTCTTCCTCCATATCTGTTTTTTTTCTACTGATATCTCTTTCTTTCTTCTGCTTCTTGTCTTCTTTTTCTCCTTCATGATTTTCATTGCAGTTTTGACTGGTTTCACTCACAAAAATCTCTCTTATTTAGCTCTTTCTACTGCTCTATTTTGATCAGCCCTCTCTCCCTCTAGTTTCAAACTTATTTTCATCTCTATTTCTCTCTCTATCAATTACGGTACAAAACCATCCGTATCTCTCTTCTACATTCAGCAACTTGTCTTTTTCTAATTTCTACCAATTCATAATCATTTCCTTTAACTCTCTCTCCTCTCTAAAAATCTCTCTTCTTTTACTATGCTTTTTATCTCTTTTTATCCTTCGGTTTCTACTTTTTTTTTTTTTTTATTATCTCCCTCTCTCTTTTCTTAATGAGACCAAGATAAGCAACTATCAATCAATAGAACACAGAGCACAACTCTCTAATTCTGCTTTAATGTTAATCTTGTTTCTTTTTTTTTTTTTTTTCTTCTTTAACTTGGGCTAGGTGCCAAATAATTAAATTATGTAAAAAATTAAAAATTAAAAAAAAAAAAAGTAAATAATAATCTTCTTCATCTCTCTGTCGACGTTCAACTTCTTCCTCTTCATCTCTTCTTTCTCTCCACAGTCGACGCGAGGCCAACGATTTCAAAACTGACAATGCTTCCCTCTTCCTTTCCTCTTCCATCATCTGGGTTCGTCGAACCCAGATGATGTTCTTTGTTATGGGTGGTTTTAAGTTGTTCTGAGTGGTGGGTAGATGATTTAGGGTTGTTCTGGGTGGTTTGTGATGGTGATGGATGGATGGGTGGGTAGGGTGAGAGGAAGGCGGTTCCTTCTTACTCTCCTCTCTTCTCTAGTGTATTTGTGTGTTGTTGAGAAATTAGCAACCAACAATCTTTAACCCATATTTGGGTTTTCAAGTTGCTAGAAATCTAGAAAAAGGTGGGTTTCCAGCAACCTAGAAACCAAGAAGATTAGAAAATCTATTATTTTTTATATTAATTATTATTTATTTATTTTTTAATTTAATATTTTTATTAATCATTGTCATTACATAAATTTGAAGGGTATGATAGGCATTTTTCATAATTTTGATAAGAGTGTTTGGTCATTTTATAGTTTTGGATGGAAAATGTCAACTTTTTGGATAGAAAGTTAATGGTGGATCAATTCCTCTACTTAAATCAATAAAAAAAAAAACAAAGATAAATCCCGATTAGTTTACTTTTCAAAGGATTTTTCATAATATCCCTATTATTATGATTATAATAAAATATAAACGAAAGATATTAGTGTCTTTTCAAAGTTATAATATATATATATATATATATTTATATATATTATTTATGCCCTGAGTAAATAAGATTATATATGATATTTGATTATTGAATTTGATAATAAATAAAATATAAACAACTATTAATGGTATGAATTATATGTGATGATATAATAATTTAATAATTTGTGTTTGAATGTTTATATTCACCATTTTTTTTTTCTCATAATAAATTTTATTGACTATTGTGATATGGTCAAATGTATATGATTAAAATATAAATATATAATAATTAGATATTAATTATACTTTTAAACATATAATTAATGATGATAATTATATTGATAAATAAGATTAATAATTATTATAAACTATATAATATATCTTAATAGTATAAATAAATAAAATTTATGTATTTACCATATTAATATTATAATATTTCGATATATGACTATTAATGATAACATTAATATTAAATATTATTAGGTAATATAATATAACTTAGTATTCAATACACTATATACATAATATAAAAGCTTTTAATTTATATTAATATGTCATTGTATATATTAAAATATACTATTGATTAATTTAAATAACCCTTTATCATGGTTTTTTTATAATAATATACACCTTTATATGAGTCATTATTATATATCATGTATAATTATTTAAATAATTAATACTATGATCTATATTTAATATACATGATAATTGACTATTTGGATAAAAAATACATTAATAAATAAAATATAAAAAACTATCTTAATATAGCTAATATGGTTGTATATTATTAATATTTAAATATATTATGGTATGAATTATATGTGATGATATAATTTGTGTTGAATATGGCTTTTAGTTGTATATAAATTATACATGTACAATGTGTATACGTATATATATATTAATATTTATAGCATATTTAATAATATAAGCTATACTAGTAATTTATAATATTTAAATAATAATTAATACTATGATCTATATTTAATATACATGATAATTGACTATTTGGATAAAAAATACGTTAATAAATAAAATATAAACAACTATCTTAATATAGCTAATATGGTTGTATATTATTAATATTTAAATATATTATGGCAGGAATTATATGTGATGATATAATTTGTGTTGAATATGGCTTTTAGTTGTATATAAATTATACATATACAATGTGTATACGTATATATATATTAATATTTATAGCATATTTAATAATATAAGCTATACTAGTAATTTATAATATTTAAATAATAATATGAATGACATAATTTCATTCTCCAACATTTATCATTTATATTATATATTTATACTTATACCAATTTTATGTTATACTCACCCATTTTTTTTCCCATAAGAAATGTTATAATCATACAAGCTAATATGTACTTTTGACTATTGCGATATGGTCAAATGCATATAGTTAAAATATAAATATATAATAATTAGATGATATTAATTATACGTTTAAACATATAATTAATGGTAATAATTACATTGATAAATAAGATTAATAATTATTGTAAACTATATAATATATATTAATAGCATAAAGAAAAGTAGAACAAAATTTATATTAATATTTATATCATATCTAATAATATAAGCTATACAAGTTATAATATTTAAGTAATAACATTAATGACATAATTTCATTCTCCAACACTTATTTATTATATTTATACCAATTTTATGTTATACTCACCATTTTTTTTCCCATAATAAATGTTATAATCATACAAGGTAATATGTACTTTTGACTATTGTGATATGGTCAAATGTATAAAGTTAAAATATAAATGTATAATAATTAGATGATATTAATTATATCTTTAAATCTATAATTAACGGTGATAATTCCATTGATAAATAAGATTAATAATTATTGTAAACTATATAATATATATTAATAGCATAAATAAAAGTAGGACAAAATTTATGCATGGTATATTATAATATTTTGATAACATTAATATTAAATATTATTAGGTAATATTATGCACTATATACATAATATAAAAGCATTTAATTTATATTAATATATCATTGTATATATTAAAATATACTATATACAATAGAAGTAAAATTATATTGATTAATTTAAATAACCCTTTATCATGGTTTTTTTTATAATAATATACACCTTTATATGAGTCATTATTATATATCATGTATAATTATTTAAATAATTAATACTATGATCTATATTTAATATACATGATAATTGATTATTTGGATAAAAAATATGTTAATAAATAAAATGTAAACAACTATATTAATATAGCTATGATGATTGTATATTATTAATATTGAAATATATTATGGTATGAATTATATGTGATGATATAATTTGTGTTGAATATGGCTTTTAGTTGTATATAAATTATACATATACAGTGTGTATACATATATATATATTAATATTTATAGCATATTTAATAATATAAGCTATACTAGTAATTCATAATATTTTAAAAATAATATTAATGACATAATTTCATTCTCCAACATTTATCATGTATATTATATATTTATACCAATTTTATGTTATACTCACCAATTTGTTTTCTCATAATAAATGTTATAATCATACAAGGTAATATGTACTTTTGACTATTGTGATACGGTCAAATGTATAAAGTTAAAATACAAATGTATAATAATTAGATGATATTAATTATATGTTTAAACATATAATTAACGGTGATAATTCCATTGATAAATAAGATTAATAATTATTGTAAACTATATAATATATATTAATAGCATAAATAAAAGTAGAACAAAATTTATGCATGGTATATTATAATATTTTGATAACATTAATATTAAATATTATTAGGTAATATTATGCACTATATACATAATATAAAAGCATTTAATTTTTATTAATATATCATTGTATATATTAAAATATACTAGATACAATAGAAGTAAAATTATATTGATTAATTTAAATAACCCTTTATCATGGTTTTTTTATAATAATATACACCTTTATATGATTCATTATTATATATCATGTATAATTATTTAAATAATTAATACTATGATCTATATTTAATATACATGATAATTGACTATTTGGGTAAAAAAGACGTTAATAAATAAAATATAAACAACTATCTTAATATAGCTAATATGGTTGTATATTATTAATATTTAAATATATTATGGTATGAATTATATGTGATGATATAATTTGTGTTGAATATGGCTTTTAGTTGTATATAAATTATACATGTACAATGTGTATACGTATATATATATTAATATTTATAGCATATTTAATAATATAAGCTATACTAGTAATTTATAATATTTAAATAATAATTAATACTATGATCTATATTTAATATACATGATAATTGACTATTTGGATAAAAAATACGTTAATAAATAAAATATAAACAACTATCTTAATATAGCTAATATGGTTGTATATTATTAATATTTAAATATATTATGGTATGAATTATATGTGATGATATAATTTGTGTTGAATATGGCTTTTAGTTGTATATAAATTATACATATACAATGTGTATACGTATATATATATTAATATTTATAGCATATTTAATAATATAAGCTATACTAGTAATTTATAATATTTAAATAATAATATGAATGACGTAATTTCATTCTCCAACATTTATCATTTATATTATATATTTATACTTATACCAATTTTATGTTATACTCACCATTTTTTTTTCCCATAAGAAATGTTATAATCATACAAGGTAATTTGTACTTTTGACTATTGCGATATGGTCAAATGCATATAGTTAAAATATAAATATATAATAATTAGATGATATTAATTATACATTTAAACATATAATTATTGGTGATAATTACATTGATAAATAAGATTAATAATTATTGTAAACTATATAATATATATTAATAGCATAAAGAAAAGTAGAACAAAATTTATACATGGTATATTATAATATTTCGATAACATTAATATTAAATATTATTAGGTAATATTATATAACTTAGTATTCTATACACTATATACATAATATAAATGCATTTAATTTATATTAACATATCATTGTATATATTAAAATATACTATATACAATAAAAGTAAAATTATATTGATTAATTTAAATAACACTTTATCATGGTTTTTTTTATAATAATATACAATTTTATATGAGTCATTATTATATATCATGTATAATTATTTAAATAATTAATACTATGATCTATATTTAATATACATGATAATTGATTATTTGGATAAAAAATACGTTAATAAATAAAATATAAACAACTATCTTAATATAGCTATGATGATTGTATATTATTAATATTTAAATATATTATGGTATGAATTATATGTGGTGATATAATTTGTGTTGAATATGGCTTTTAGTTCCATATAAATTATAAATATACAATGTGTATACGTATATATATATATATATATTAATATTTATAGCATATCTAATAATATAAGCTATACGAGTAATTTATAATATTTAAATAATAACATTAATGACATAATTTCATTCTCCAACACTTATATATTTATACTTATACCAATTTTATGTTATACTCACCATCTTTTTTCCCATAAGAAATGTTATAATCATACAAGGTAATATGTACTTTTGACTATTGTGATATGGTCAAATGTATAAAGTTAAAATATAAACATATAATAATTAGATGATATTAATTATGTGTTTAAACATATAATTAACGGTGATAATTACATTGATAAATAAGATTAATAATTATTGTAAACTATATAATATATATTAATAGCATAAATAAAAGTAGAACAAAATTTATGCATGGTATATTATAATATTTTGATAACATTAATATTAAATATTATTAGGTAATATTATGCACTATATACATAATATAAAAGCATTTAATTTATATTAATATATCATTGTATATATTAAAATATACTATATACAATAGAAGTAAAATTATATTGATTAATTTAAATAACCCTTTATCATGGTTTTTTTTATAATAATATACACCTTTATATGAGTCATTATTATATATCATGTATAATTATTTAAATAATTAATACTATGATCTATATTTAATATACATGATAATTGATTATTTGGATAAAAAATACGTTAATAAATAAAATATAAACAACTATATTAATATAGCTATGATGATTGTATATTATTAATATTGAAATATATTATGGTATGAATTATATGTGATGATATAATTTGTGTTGAATATGGCTTTTAGTTGTATATAAATTATACATATACAGTGTGTATACATATATATATATATTAATATTTATAGCATATTTAATAATATAAGCTATACTAGTAATTCATAATATTAAAAATAATATTAATGACATAATTTCATTCTCCAACATTTATCATGTATATTATATATTTATACTTATACCAATTTTATGTTATACTCACCATTTTTTTTCCTATAAGAAATGTTATAATCATACAAGGTAATATGTACTTTTGACTATTGTGATATGGTCAAATGTATATTGTTAAAATATAAATATATAATAATTAGATGATATTAATTTTACGTTTAAGCATATAATTAATGGTGATAATTACATTGATAAATAAGATTAATAATTATTGTAAACTATATAATATATATTAATAGCATAAAGAAAAGTATAACAAAATTTATACATGGTATATTATAATATTTCGATAACATTAATATTAAATATTATTAGGTAATATTATAGAACTTAGTATTCTATACACTATATACATAATATAAACGCATTTAATTTATATTAATATGTCATTGTATATATTAAGATATACTATATACAATAAAAGTAAAATTATATTGATTAATTTAAATAACCTTTATCATGGTTTTTTATAATAATATACACCTTTATATGAGTCATTATTATATATCATGTATAATTATTTAAATAATTAATACTATGATCTATATTTAATATACATTATAATTGATTATTTGGATAAAAAATAAGTTAATAAATAAAATATAAACAACTATATTAATATAGCTATGATGATTGTATATTATTAATATTGAAATATATTATGGTATGAATTATATGTGATGATATAATTTGTGTTGAATATGGCTTTTAGTTGTATATAAATTATACATATACAGTGTGTATACATATATATATATATATATATTAATATTTATAGCATATTTAATAATATAAGCTATACTAGTAATTCATAATATTTTAAAAATAATATTAATGACATAATTTCATTCTCCAACATTTATCATGTATATTATATATTTATACTTATACCAATTTTATGTTATACTCACCATTTTTTTTCCCATAAGAAATGTTACAATCATACAAGGTAATATGTACTTTTGACTATTGTGATATGGTCAAATGTATATTGTTAAAATATAAATATATAATAATTAGATGATATTAATTTTACGTTTAAGCATATAATTAATGGTGATAATTACATTGATAAATAAGATTAATAATTATTGTAAACTATATAATATATATTAATAGCATAAAGAAAAGTATAACAAAATTTATACATGGTATATTATAATCTTTCGATAACATTAATATTAAATATTATTAGGTAATATTATAGAACTTAGTATTCTATACACTATATACATAATATAAACGCATTTAATTTATATTAATATGTCATTGTATATATTAAGATATACTATATACAATAAAAGTAAAATTATATTGATTAATTTAAATAACCTTTATCATGGTTTTTTATAATAATATACACCTTTATATGAGTCATTATTATATATCATGTATAATTATTTAAATAATTAATACTATGATCTATATTTAATATACATGATAATTGATTATTTGGATAAAAAATACGTTAATAAATAAAATATAAACAACTATCTTAATATAGCTATGATGATTGTATATTATTAATATTTAAATATGTTATGGTATGAATTATATGTGATGATATAATTTGTGTTGAATATGACTTTTAGTTGTATATAAATTATACATATACAATGTGTATACATATATATATATTAATATTTATAGCATATTTAATAATATAAGCTATACTAGTAATTTATAATTTTTAAATAATAATATTAATGACATAATTTCATTCTCCAACATTTATCATATATATTATATATTTATATTTATACCAATTTTATGTTACACTTACCATTTTTTTCTCATAATAAATGTTATAATCATACAAGATAATATGTACTTTTGACTATTGTGATATGGTCAAATATATAAAGTTAAAATATAAACATATAATAATTAGATGATATTAATTATATGTTTAAACATATAATTAACGGTGATAATTACATTGATAAATAAGATTAATAATTATTGTAAACTATATAATATATATTAATAGCATAAATAAAAGTAGAACAAAATTTATACATGGTATATTATAATATTTTGATGACATTAATATTAAATATTATTAGGTATTATTATATAACTTAGTATTCAATGCACTATATACATAATATAAAAGCATTGAATTTATATTAATATATCATTGTATATATTAAAATATACTATATACAATAGAAGTAAAATTATATTGATTAATTTAAATAACCCTTTATCATGGTTTTTCTATAATAATATACACCTTTATATGAGTCATTATTATGTATCATGTATAATTTTTTAAATAATTAATACTATGATCTATATTTAATAAACATGATAATTGATTATTTGGATAAAAAATACGTTAATAAATAAAATATAAACAACTATCTTAATATAGCTATGATGATTGTATATTATTAATATTTAAATATATTATGGTATGAATTATATGTGGTGATATAATTTGTGTTGAATATGGCTTTTAGTTGCATATAAATTATACATATACAATGTGTATACATATATATATATTAATATTTATAGCATATCTAATAATATAAGCTATACGAGTAATTTATAATATTTAAATAATAACATTAATGACATAATTTCATTCTCCAACACTTATATATTTATATTTATACCAATTTTATGTTATACTCACCATTTTTTTTCTCATAATAAATGTTATAACCATACAAGGTAATATGTACTTTTGACTATTGTGATATGGTCAAATGTATAAAGTTAAAATATAAACATATAATAATTAGATGATATTAATTATTTGTTTAAACATATAATTAACGGTGATAATTACATTGATAAATAAGATTAATAATTATTGTAAACTATATAATATATATTAATAGCATAAATAAAAGTGGAACAAAATTTATACATGGTATATTATAATATTTTGATGACATTAATATTAAATATTATTAGGTAATATTATATAACTTAGTATTCAATGCACTATATACATAATATAAAAGCATTTAATTTATATTAATATATTAAAATATACTATATACAATAGAAATAAAATTATATTGATTAATTTAAATAATCCTTTATCATGGTTTTTTTATAATAATATACACCTTTATATGAGTCATTATTATATATCATGTATAATTATTTAAATAATTAATACTATGATCTATATTTAATATACATGATAATTGATTATTTGGATAAAAATACGTTAATAAATAAAATATAAACAACTATCTTAATATAGCTATGATGATTGTATATTATTAATATGTAAATATATTATGGTATGAATTATATGTGATGATATAACTTGTGTTGAATATGGCTTTTAGTTTTATATAAATTATACATATACAATGTGTATACGTATATATATATTAATATTTATAGCATATTTAATAATATAAGCTATACTAGTAATTTATAATATTTAAATAATAATATTAATGACATAATTTCATTCTCCAACATTTATCATGTATATTATATATTTATATTTATACCAATTTTATGTTATGCTCACCATTTCTTTTTCTCATAATAAATGTTATAATCATACAAGGTAATATGTACTTTTGACTATTGTGATATGGTCAATTGTATATAGTTAAAATATAAATATATAATAATTAGACGATATTAATTTTACGTTTCCAAATAATTAATGGTGATAATTATATTGATAAATAAGATGAATAATTATTGTAAACTATATAATATATATTAATAGCATAAATAAAAGTAGTACATATTAAAATTTATACGTGGTATATTATAATATTTCGATAACATTAATATTAAATATTATTAGGTAATATTATATAACTTAGTATTCAATACACTATATACATAATATAAAAGCATTTAATGTATGTTAATGTCATTTGATATATATTATTAATATTTAAATATATTATGGTATAAATTATATGTGATGATATAATTTGTGTTGAATATGGCTTTTAGTGATATATAAATTATACATATACAATGTGTATACATATATATATATATATATATATATTAATATTTATAGCATATCTAATAATATAAACTATACAAATAATTTATAATATTTAAATAATAATATTAATGATATAATTTCATTCTTCAACACTTGTCATGTATATTATATATTTATATTTATATCAATTTTATGTTATACTCATCAATTTTTTTTTTTCTCATAATAAATTTTATAATCTTGCAAGGTAATATATAATTTTGATTATTGTGATACAGTTAAATATATATAGTGAAAATATAAATATATAATAATTAGATGATATTGATGATATTAATTATACGTTTAAACATATAATTAATGATGATAATTATACTGATAAATAAGGCTAATAATTATTGTAAACTATATAATATATATTAATAGCAGAAATAAAATTTGTACATATTAAAATTTATACATTTACCATATAATTTATCATATATTATAATATTTGGATATATGACTATTAATGTTATTATATTAAATATTACTAGGTAATATTATATAACTTAGTATTCAATATACTATAAACATAATATAAAAGCATTTAATCTATATTAATGTCGTTGGATATATATTATTAATATTTAAATATTATGGTATAAATTATATGTGATGATATAATTTGTGTTGAATATGGCTTTTAGTGATATATAAATTATACATATACAAGTATTCAATATACTATAAACATAATATAAAAGCATTTAATGTATATTAATATGTCATTGGATATATTAAAATATATTATATACAATAAAAGTAAAGTAATTATGTATTATATTGATTAATTTAAATAACCCTTTATCATGGTTTTATAATAATATACACCTTTATATGAGTCATTATTATATATCATGTATAATTGTTTAAATAATTAAAACTATATATGATCATAATATATTTTAATATAAAATAAATGTGTATTATTTTAATTAATAAACTTTAATTATGATAAAAGTTATGGTTATTATCTTTTAAGTATTCGATTTGATAAAATTTTATTGTATATTAAATATCATTGGCTTTAGTGTCCATATTTATACAATATATAATCACTCATATAGAATTGTTATTTATGCATCATAGCTTCTATCATAGTTGAAGTTTATTAATTATAATAATATACACCTATCATATAATCTCATCAAATAACAGAGTTATTATATTATTATACATATGTTTTAAAATAATTTAATACATTATAACATTGATTAACAGTATATATAATAAAGGTATATACATATAATATTTACTATTAATGTTAAGATCAAGTTCTTCATGCTTAGGAATATGCATATATATATATATATCGATAAATACATTGAATGCAATGGTATTTTTAAAATATTCCACCGTTGTGAGATATTTTTTTTATATGATGTAAGTGAATAATTATGAGTCTAATTGAATGTTTATGAGGTTAATTTAATGAATTTGTTAGTGTGGAATATTTTAGAAATACTTTTGAGAGAAATAATGGTTAAATTTATCGATATTAAAATTGTTATGGAAATTTACGGATTTAACATATTTATTTTTATGAAAAAAATTTTTATGAGAAATATAAGTTTATGAGGATTAAAAGAGGTTATTAGGAAGTGTTAAGTATAAGTTAAAAATGAGGATTGACATGATTGAAAATGGATAAGTGAGATTAATAAAAATAGTAGTAAAAGAGGGCTGGACTTGTAAGATTTTGATTAAAATTTTAGCTGGCATAATTGAGAAAAGTTTAGGGATGTTTTGGTATTTTGTTAAGCAATATAAATGTGTGTTCTTCCAGCTCAGATCGGGGAGGCAAAACACACACAGAGAGACCCGAAATCAGGTCTCTCCACTCAATCTCTCTCTCGGTGATCTCAACCTCTCTCTCTTGGCAATCAAGTGAAAAAGGAAGATCAATAAACTAAGGAGCTTTATCATGGTCAGTTGGAGGCTTGAAGAAGCTGGATGAGCAGTTGATTTCAGACAAGAAAATCAGATCTGGACGTGAGGGAGACAACCAGAAACGTGAAGACAAGCTGAAGTTGTAAAGGGCTGTTGAAGAAGTTCTGCAGATCGAGTGAAGGAGGACAATTTTGGGTGAGCTAAGGCAAGTAAAAGCTGAGATGGAAGCAGCTAGGTGAAGCGAAGAGATGGTGGAAAAGTGCAGGGGTAGGCGTGAGAATGATGATGAACGGTTATATTAAAAGTGCAGGGGTAGCCTAAGTTTTAGAAAAAATAACTGGGTATATTATGAAAAGTTAATTGTGGGGGCTAGTTCATCTAAGAAAAGAAATTGGGGGTAAATTTCGATTAGTTTACTTTTCATAGGGGTTTTTCATAAGATCCCTATTATTATGATTATAATAATATATAAATGAAGGGTATTAGTGTCTTTTCAAAGTTATAATATATATATATATATATAAAATTTTTATGTTCATGTATGAGTAAATAAGATTATAATTTGACCTATATACATGATAATTGATTATTGAATTTGACAATAGTATGTATAAAAAATACGTTAATAAATAAAATATAAAAAACTGTTAATATTAAGATATAACATATATATTTATCTTAATACAACTATGATTATTGTATATTATTAATATTTAAATATATTATAGTATAAATTATATGTGAAGATATAATTTGGGTTGAATATGGCTTTTAGTAATATATAAACTATACAAACATATAGCTTTTCTAATAATATAAACTATACAAATACTTTATAATATTTAAATAATAAAATTAATGATCTAATTTCATTGTCCAACATCTGTTATGTATATTATATATTTGTATTTATACCAATTCAATGTTATACTCATTATTATTATTATTATTTTCTCATTATAAATTTTGTAATCATACAATAACGGTAGCATATACATTTGACTATTATAATATGGTCAAATGTTTATAATTAAAATTTAAATATATAATAATTAAATTATATTAATTATACATTTAAGCATATAATTAATGATGATAATTATATCGATAAGTAAGGTTAATAATATATTATAAATTATATAATATATATTAATAACATAAATAAGAGTGGTACATATTAAAATTTATACATATGTCATATTATTCATCATATATATTACAGTATTTAGATATATGACTATTAATATTATTATATTAAATATTACTATGTAATATTATATAACTAATTGTATTTAATATATTATATACATAATATAAAAGCATTTAATATATATTAATATATTACTGTATATATTAAAATACACTATATGCAATAAAAGCAAAACAACTATGTGTTATATTGATTAATTTAAATAAACCATTTATCACGGTTTTATAATAATATATACCTTTATATCAGTCATTATTATACACCATGTATAATTCTTTAAATATTTAATACTATATATTATCATAATATAAATTTAATGTATAAAAGATGTATATTATTTTAATTAATAAACTGTAATCACAATAAAAGTTATGATTATTATCCTTTAATTATTCTATTTGATAAAATTTTATTACATATTAAATATTATTAGTTTTAGTGTCCATGTTTATATAATATATAATTACTCATATAGAGTTGTTATCTATCATAATTAAAGGTTATTAATTATAATAATATACACCTATTATTCATTCTCATCAAATAATATAGTTATTATATATATTTTAAAATAATTTAATACATTATAACATATTGATTAACCGTATATATTATAAGGGTGTATATATTATATTTACTACTAATAGTTAATATCATTATTGATACATGTATTTAATATATATTAAATAATAATTATAGGATTATAAAATTATAAATATAGTAAGTATCATAAGTGCTATAACATAGGGTTATAATATTAATGAAATAATCTCATTTTCCAACACCTGTTATGTATGCTTTATATTTATATGTATACCAATCATATGTTACACTCGTCACTCTTATTCTCATGATAAATTTTATAATCATGTAATAATGGTAATATATATATTTAACTATAATGATATAGTCAAATTTATATAGTTAAAAGTATAAATACATAATAATTAAATGATATTAATTATGGGTTTAAACATATAATTAATTATGATAATTATATTGATAAATAAGATTAATAATATATTATAAACTATATAACATATATTGATAACATAAATAAGAGTAGTACATATTAAAATTTATACATATACAGTATTATTCATCATATATATTATATTATTTAAATATATTGAATATTACTAGTTATGGTATATACTGATAGGTAATATACAAATTAATAATATATATTTGTACTATACAATATGATTATAAACCATTATTAAATATAAGTGTGCATAAACATATGTATACCCTAAATATTAACATTAATAAATAACAAACTATTAATTTATATATTATTAACCAGTATATATGTAAAATCCGAATCCTCATGGATCTAGAAGATTAATTGAAGCCCAAATTTTAAACGGATCGAAATTAATTTAAGTGGGTCTAATAATGTATATAGTTAAAATATACAATTAATGATGATAATTATATTGATAAATAAGGTTAATGTATCGCCTCCGTATGATTAGTTTCCATTGATTTAAATAATTTAATTCGATAAGTTGGATTAAATTAGGAATTGAGCGAATTAGTGTGATATTGTATATTTCGTTATTTATTTAGAGACTTTAATAAATTTCGGAGATATTTTTCTTAATAATGGATTTTATTTAAGATTTAATGGGAGAGATTGAGCGATGGAAAAATATCATTGGATAATCAAATGAGAGTAAGTTAGAATGCATTTCATGAGATTATTTTTGGAACCAATGGGAATGTGACAAGTAAAAGTCAAAAGTTGGAATAACAAATAAAAATGTGACAAATGTATGGTGAAATGAAGTTAGTGCAAAAGTGAGATGTCAAAGTTATCCAATGGGGACTTGACAAGCGTGATGAGGGGCCTAAACGCAATTAAAGAAAGAGTTGGAGCAAAAGTGAAAATTGAAGAAGTAGCTTAATATATATAGTGAAGTTGACTTGAAAAATTCATTTTCTTCTCTTCTTCCTTCAATTGCCGTCCACCTCCCCCTCCTTTTCTCTCAATCTTTCTTCAATCCAAGCCTCCAAATCATCAACAAAACCTATTCTTTCCATCATCTAGGTGATCAAGCTCATAAATTCAACAAAACCCACCAAGATTTCCAAGTTTGATTTTGTTTGAAAAGATGCAATTCAAAGTATGTTGATGTGGGTTTTGATTTTTATAATGGTTTGGGTTAGAAATGATCTAGATCATCCCTTGAGCATGTAGATGAGATTATTTTTGCATTTAGAATTGTTGTTTTAATTTTTATATTGAAAATTGCAATCTTTTGAAACCCTAGGTGAGGGTTTGCAACAAGGAAGCCAAGCTAAGGATCAAGCAAAGTTTTAGGCTTCAATTTAAGGTGTGGGAAAGTCAAAAGCGAGTCCAAAAAAGTTGGTGTACACATATCTTGAAAATTCAACTTTGTTAATGTGTTTGTAAATTGAAAATGCTTTTGAAACTTGATGATTTTGTTTCTTTGATGTGATAAATGATATGGATGGTATTTATGTGTTATTTGCATGCTTTTTGAATTGATTATGGGTTGAAAAAGGATTTCGAAAACGAATTCAAAAAATAAACCCCCTAGGCTGAATTTGATGTCTAGAGTAACCTAGAGGTATTTTCATCATTTCAAGCGTATTTACATATTATTCTAATGATATTTGAATGGTTTTTGTGATGAAATAATGAGTGGAACAAAAATTTGAAAAAAATACACCCCTTAGCCGAATGGTATATGGAGGAGAAGCTAAGGGTATTTTGTCATTTCCATCCCATTTGTGTGTCATTTGGATGATGTTTGATTTATTTATGTGATAAAAAAAAATTGAATCGAAAATAAAAATTTGGAAACACCCCTTTTTGATCGAATAGATGAAGGTGAAAAGGAGATGTGGTTTTGTTAAAGTTTTGACACTAAAACTAGGGGCAAAATGGTCATTTGCAATGACAAAAAATGACGTCTTGAAGAAATACAAAAAATGAATTAAAAAATGCTATAAAATCGTTACGCGATTAAAAGTTTAGTTTTAAATGAAAATTTTGTAATTTTGAAAAGTTAAAGGGCCCGTGTAAAACTATTCATAGGTAGGTAGTGAGGATTGGTAGTTCGCATGCTAATAGGGTGATTACTAGCAGTACTGCGCAGTTACGATTACACACCGATGTTGAATCACGGACCCTGAGAGGCACCAAGTGTCTGATCCAGAATCTATGAAAATTTGTGAAAAATGCTCCGATGAGGAGGCACCACGTGTCCGATGTCGGGGAAACCCATTACCGATCCATGGTATCGTGTTAGATTTTATAAAAGGCTCTAAGAAATGTAAAAGGGCAACTTTGTAAATATACATGATAATTGATTTTATAAGGATAATTTTGTAAATGTGTTTAATAAAGAAATTCTGGAAAACTTATGTGATTAAAGTTTAATTTTGAATAATGTGTGATGTATGTGTTTTTGAGAAGTTGATCGTTTGTGTACGTCGTTTGATTTTATTATTCTATTTTCGAAAATAATTATGATTTCATTATTTTACATGTACACCTACTATGTAGAAATACTTAGCATGTTGGATTTACCACGCGCAGGTAACTGAGTCGAGCTTGTTAGATAAAGACTGAATACAGTAGATCTGCAACAAAGTTTTGAGTCACATGATAGACCCCGACCCTAGTTTCCTCAGAGAATTCATTTTCGACGATCAGATAAAGAATAAAGAGTCTAGAAATAATGCAAGAGGTCCGGTTAGAATTCGATTATATTTATAAGACCCTGAGTATCGTGTTAGGAAGAAATGAGAATTTTCAGTTAATAGTATTCGGATCCAGATAAATAGTATTTTTTTTAAAAGATCCGAAAGTTTGTGTTTAAGATCGAATTTGGACCCGGTTATATTGTTCAGGGTCATGAATTTAGATTTGATGGGAAACGAAAGTTTTCGATGAATAGTATTTTTCGGACGAAAATTTTTGAATGAATAGTAAAATTTTTGAAAATTGACCTTAAGGGTCGAAAAGGTCTGAAAATAGTATGAGAGTATAGAGAAACAGAAACGGATCAAAAAGAAGATCATTTGAATCAGTTTTAAGCGATCCGAAGAAAATTACGATATTGTCCTTTTGAGAGATTAATAGGTTTTAATGAGTTTAAATCCAATTGAATTTTTTCGAAGCATGAGACTGATAGATAAGACACTCAATTAGAGTATTTCATGGTCAATTTGAAGATTAAATGACCATGGAATATTTTCAGAATATTTTTCGATCAAAGTGAAATTATATCATAAAAGGGCAAAATGGACATTTTAAGTTAAGTATTCATGGATCAAGCATGAGAATGATATGCAGAAGTTTCAAGGAGTGTAACCCAAGTGAACGAGAATGAGTGTAAAAATAGAGTTTTTAAGCTATAGATACGTATAAAAAGATATCGGTTGATTCGATCAGATTTCGGTTAGGAACATTTCCTTTATTAAGTATATATGAGAGGTATTAGACCTAAATTGAAGTTGATAAAGTCGAATTGGCTATAAGATGTGTGTAGAATATTTGTGGAATATTTTTCAGAAGGATTAGGTATTGATATTGAAATGAGAATTCACCAAGTGTAAGTCCTCATCCAGATTTATTATTTTATGGTACTAGAAATATTCGAATTGAGCTACGGTCGAATCATATGCCTCCAGTAGTGTTATTTGAGGCTTATTAGATTTTCATATCGCAAGTCGGATATCGTTTGGCTAACCCCGGTACAATTACAAAGTGATTAGGTGAGCTTTACGTGTTAATCAAGCGAGGTGAGCTCACAGAATTCAACCAATAAGAAAATAGATAAGTGTTTTTGAAAAGTAGTGGTTAGGATTGTGCCACGTGTCATCCATGGATTGGTTGGAAAAATAAATGGATGAAAATAAGACAAGTGGACCAATAGAATATAAAATCAATTATTTTTGGGCACTAGTGAGATTAGTGAAAGGTTGAGGTTTTAATGAAATTTTCTTGAGGGAGTTTTTAGCAAATGAGCATTAAAATATATATAAGTTAATTTGTCTCATTTGAGACATTTTTGATCGTGCACCTGAGAAAGAAAGACAGAGAGTTTGCGTGAGAGAGGGTGAGAGCCGAGAGTGTGCGCCGAAAGAAGAGAGGAAGAAGAGAAAGAGATCCGATCCGATTTTCGACGCGGTTTCTTCACGAAAGTTGTTCCTCGTCATCTCCTCTAGCTAACCCAACAAATTTGAAGCAAAACGGTTGCCTATTTGGTGAGTTATTTCAGTTTAAAGATTGATGTTTATATGAAACCTATTTTTATTCTTTCGTTTATTTTCGAATCAGAGATTAGGGATAATAAGAGGGATATGTGAGGATGATTTTGGTATGATTTTGGAATGAATTAGTGGAAGAAAAACAGATAAAACGAGAGAGGGAAGTCGTAGAGAAAAATGGGTTTTTTATGGAATTTGATCCCGTTTTCGATTCTAAGGCATTAGATTGATGTTTTAGAGGGTAAGGAATAATATTTTGAAATTAGATTTCGAAAACGAAAAGTTTAGGATCTATTTCAGAGCTAAACGGACGAGTTGAAGGGTGGTTTCTAAAAACCTTCGAAACGCGTTCGTTTAACGTTCGAAACAGTTTATTTAATTATAGTTGGGTGTTAGAACACTAGAGGATTAATTTTTGAAGTTGTCGGAAGTCCGGAGCGAAAAGTAGTTTTCGTTAGTAAGCGAATCCGATTGAATTTGGTTCCGAGTTTCCGACGATGAGATTGAGTATTCTGAGGTATTCCGAGGAAAGAATAAGTAAGATTCATGTAGAAAAAACAGATTTCGAAAACTCCGGTCGAATAGAAATTGATATCCAAAAGTTTAGGCTCTAAAGGATATAAATATAGATAATTGGATTTTTATTGATTTTAAATATTATTTGAATGTGTTAAGTGACCCTAAATGGATATTTGATGTTTTAGGGTAAAAGCGGAGACTTTCGGAGGCATACGGAGGAGACTCGGATTTTATCCGAGAATGTGTTGTGAGTGGAACTATAAGTTTTTATTTATATCATCTTAAAGTTTATTTTTAAAGTTAAAAGAATTTATTATAAATAGTTATTTATTTATTAATTCAATTTATATTTTAATTCTAGCATAAAGATTTTAGTTTATTATTTCTGTATATGAGAATGTGCTAGAATTAAATATTTTAGGCTTATTGCCTTAAGATTTAGAATATTTTAGTGTATTACGAAAAAGAAATTTTAATAGCCTATGGTTTACCCTAGCCCCAGTTTAGTACCCGGCCAAATACCCTATGCGTGATACGGTAGATGAGAGGAAGTCAGTCAGTGAGATTTGAGTCTAGTCGACCCATGTGTGAGCGAGGTATGAGTGATCCGTATTCACGTATAGGGTAGTGTAGTCGGTCCGCAGCGTGGGCCCGCTTTCGGCGACTACACATGGTAGATCCCCTACTCCTAGTGGTTAGCTAGATTTTATATGCTACCACGTCGGGAGTAGATATTTCCTGGGTTACCATTCAGGCGAGCACCAGAAAAAATTTTAAGAAAAGATTTTTAAGAAAAGAGTTTAAGAAAAGATTTCAGAAAGAAATTTAAAACGAGATTCAAAAGTAGTTTTTCCCACTCCTAGTGGTTAGCTAGAGTTTATATGCTACCACGTCAGGAGTAGATATTCCCTGGGTTACCATTCAGGTGAGCACCAGAAAAGATTTTAAGAAAATACTTTTAAGAAAAGAGTTTAAGAAAAGATTTCATAAAGTTTTAGAAAGAAATTTAGAACGAGATTCAAAAGCAGTTTTAAATGAGTTTTAGAAAGTATTTTAGAAAAATACTTTAGTTTTATTAAACTGTTTTTGGGAGAAATTTAAGTGTAGAAATGAGTTTTAATTTAAAAGTTACTACCATTCACTGAGTTATATTCACGTTTTTCTTAAAAATTCTCCCTCAGATGCAGTAGCTAGTCATCCAGCCGACGAGGTTCAGTCAGACGTGCATGTGGACGTATAGGATGATACCTAATATATGTATATATGGTGTTATTTTGATCATGTATATGTTTATATAGATAGTTGTAAATATTTTAAAGAAATTATGGATGTATTAGTTTAAAATGTTTTATTAAAGTTTTATATGAATCAGTTTTCTGATTTTAATTATTTGGTTGTGGTTGTGTTGTGAAAAATGAGTCGGAGGCTCTAGAAGTTGAGAAATGAATTTCATAGAAGTGTTTTTATAAACTGTATTTGAAACTTGCAGGGTGGCATAGTTTAGAAAACAGACGGCATGCTGCCGGATTTTCAATAGAAAAACGAAAAATTTGTACCTCTGCCACCTAGTAAAAGAGTTTAAAAAGAAGTTTAAAGAAAGTTTCGGTGCTCTGACGGGATTTCTTCAGACCAAAGTTAGGGTTCGTTGGAGTTCTGACAGGGTGCTACGGGGTCTTTCTCGGGTCCAGAGGAGGGATTCGGGAAGGGTTCCGTCATCACATCCATTCATCAATTTTTGGGTAATAATCATTTTTATATCATATGTGTATAAATGCATGGGCACCATTATTAGGGGTGGCAATCTGCGTTAACGGGTCGGGTTAGACACGACACAATAATTTTTTACACGACACGATAACTAAACGGGTCGAACCATTTCAACACGAGCGTGACACGATTCTTAACGGGTCGACACGAAAACGATACGATTAACCCATTTAATCGACACGATATTGACCTGTTTAGTGACCCATTTACTTCTCTCCAACTCCCTCAATATCATAAAAATACAAAAACCATGCAAAATAAATCAAAAATACCCCCAAAATATTTCACAAACACAATACAACAATTTTTATATACCAAACGTATAGAAACATAAATCTGTTCCCTTAATTCCCTATTGCCATCAACTTTAACTCAACATTATTTCAACAATCCTACAAGCTCTCGCTTGACCAAATACTTTCCAATGTTTATGATATGTTTAAGCTTTCAACGCTTTTGTTGTTGGGATCTAAACACCATTCAATACACAAAGCAAACAACCAACATTAGCACCAGAACAACAACAACAAAATCTTCACAATAAACTTTTAACTATAATAACCTCCCACCTACATAAACCTCTAATCACACAAGACACCACTACATATCAACACAATTAACCATACAACTCACAAAATCAAAATGCCAATCAATATAAACCTCAAATCAAAACCCCTGATCAACCCCCAAAATCAACTTTACAACACAGTAAAGGTCTCAATTTCTTAATACACCAACCTTGGTTAAACAAAATCAACATATTAACATCAATTAAACACTGATTACACGACTAAACATGGAGATCCGCGATCGGTGTGGAGACAACGGAGACGGAGGAGATGCGCGACTGGTGTGGAGGTGATGGACAATGCTTGAAATGCCGCGACTACCGACCAAACAACAAAGACGAACGAGATCCGCGATCGGTGTAGCTTGAGATGCTGCGACCACCGACCAAACGACGGAGACGAACTGCTTGAGATGCCGCGACCACCGACCAAATGACAGAGACGAACTGCTTGAGATGCCGTGACGGAGATGAACGAGATCTACAATTGGTGTTGCTTGAGATACCGAAGGAGATCTGCCACTGGCGAGGACACGATGAAGATGAAGGAGGCACGTTGGGTGACTGGCGTGGTAGCGATGATCAACGTAGGCGTTGACTGATGTAGGCTATGTGACTGTGTGGTATGTAGCCGTGGAGGTGGAGTTAGGAATGGACTGTGGAGGAGTGTGTGTGGGTGCGGCGGCTAGAGGTGAAAATTGAAAAATGAAGTGTGGTGACTTGTGGTTAGGTTAGGGTTTGAAGGGTATATATACTTATTATTAAAATTACATGACTATCCCTCTAAAATAAAATTACTTTTTTATCCCTATGCATAACACTCTCTTTTTTCCTTTTCTTTTTTCTTTTTTTGATTCACCACGACTTCACTTCATCAAATATATCTTTTTTTTTTTTTTTTTTTCAATTCTCTCATTCTTTTGCCTAAATCTTAGCCTCACATGTGAATCCAAGCTCTAAAGGATAAGGCTTAATTATTTCAGGTTTGGACATGGATTTATGTAAGTTAACAACAAAAACATTTAGGCTAATTATATATTTGGCCTCAAATTGGCTATTGACGCACACACAATAAAGGTAAAGAAAAGTGTTTGGTTTTTTACTGGTTTAAGCACACATAGCCTAGTATCACTTCTCAAAAGTAGTTAAACTTTTCATTTAAAGCAAATGGTTTATTTAATGCAAGACATGTTATTTCCTTCCAATACAAAACCTATAGAGGTTAATCTAATTAATTCAAGAATTTACGAAGAGTGTTTAGGAATTAGAAGAAAACATCCCTCAACAATAAAAATGTTAATAGCTCAAATCACTCACACAGGAAGTCTCCACTAATAGTCCACAACTATGCATACTTAATGTCTCTCCGCTCTCCTGATTGGGATTCAAGCATTTAAAAACCTCCAACCATGTTTAGACTTTCATGGCTACCTTCTAGTCAAAACAACCGATTATAATACGCTTAGATTCCTCTCCTGGACACACTAAAACAACCTAGTGATGAATTTAAAACAAAACAAAAATACTGTCAAATTTTAACCTGAACTATACTCGAAGAAAAATTCATTACTCACGAAATACTTATTGGAAAAATTTGAAACTTAACATTTAAATATTAGACATCTAGACCTTCAACTTTTATTTACAAAAATTTCTTTAAATCGAACTGTAACAACTAATTCGGAGCTACCCAAATTTCATCAAAAATCACTGATAAAATTTCAGCTTGATATTTCCAAATTCTAACGACACTAACTTACCCAATTTAACTCTGAATCTTGCTATCTACCCATCAAACAATTCGTCTTGAAGGACACTAATCCTAGCTGCAATTCGTTTTAAAAGATCAAGTTGCAAAAAGGTCTTAAATTAACCAAAACAGTAGCTAATCTCAACTTTCAGGTTCTCAAAAAAATTTTGTTGAAATTTTAGATCTTTTTTATTTGATAATATATATATGTACACACACATCCTACCCTCAAACCTAATCTAAAAATTGCCCTCAATGTTTGAAACTAAATTAGAGACAAGATCTAATCAGTTAAACAACAACAACAACAATCAACAACTATATGAAAATAATTAAACAAAATAAAGTATTAACAAATTAAACAAAAATAGATAATACAGTACAAAACTTAAAACCAGATAATAAGAAGTTCATATCATGATCAATAAACAGCAAGAAGAAAATATCATGAGTAAACCTTTTTAGTCAAAGCACTTGGCTGACTGGAACATGACAGTTGTCTCCTTAAATTATTACTTCAAGATGTCTCCCAGTAAAATCTTTATCAATTGCAAGCAACATGGCACGCGATTTTGCCAGAGTATGACGATAAAGAAGAACTTTTCTAGGCTAGCATTCACAAAGCTGTTCCTAGTGCTGCATGGAAGTCACGGATTATTAATGATTGCAAGGGAACTACTTCAGCAGCATATAGAAATTCTGAAGTGTAGACAAGTTAAACCAAGTCCAGAACAACTTCCAATCATCTTCTTATTTATTATTAAAAACAAAAATATATAAATATATGAATGAGGTATGCATAAGTGAACAAGTAGACCACAACAAAGTTTAATGTACAACTATAGACAACTGAAGACTCAAAATGCTAAAAAAGTACTTAAAACAATTATTACAACAATTGTTTACACCTGACGAAAATAGCACGAACACCAGCATGGGAAACAAGTTGTTGACAAGCAAAAACACTCGAGAATAAAAAAATTATACAAATCAAGATTGGTTGATCTAAAAGGATGATTAAAGACTTTTCATCTTTAGGAACTCAATACACCTATAATAAGTTGGTTTTTGCACATTTAAAATTTCAAATTAATTAGTTTCCAAGAAACTGACAATTATCTTAACCAAATATTAAAAGTGTGAATATTTCAGAATAATTTTTTACGATGTAAAACAACCAAGAATCTATAGTAAAGCAAATGAACCCAAAAGTTCACTTACCTCCAAGCATACAAAAGCAAATGGCCTACACTGGCAAATAACAGCACTAAGGTATAGATATTGTTGACATATGACAAACAATGGATCCTACAGAAGTCATCAAAAGATATCCATCACAATCAAACATAAATGCATTATGGTCACACCTCATAAAATACATCTATATTTACCACTTTAGTACCCACATACTCTAAACATTTTTTAGGGCACGTGGGCCTTGATCCAACTATGCTTTTTTTCTAGAGCCGCTCTCACCGCGTTCTTTCTTCAGTATATATCCTAAGCAATTCTTTCCTCAGATAAGGTGATGCTCTGCTATAACAATCACCCTTCAAGAAACAAAACAACAACCAAACAGATGCTCACAAACAATTCAATGGAGTAAATGAGATTTAACTTAAAAAGCAGAAAACATCACTTGATCTTCATCTACTTGTAGCTATGATCATTACTGTGATCAAAGGTGGATCAGAGCAAAGTATATGTTCTACTGATTAGGTTGAAGTACACCATGAGTACATTCAATTGACATATTAAAGTTCATTGATATTTCCTCTATCAAAATAAAAAAGGCAAAAAATAAATACAAAGAGAAGAAGCAATCCAAAAAGTCTGAATAAGCTAACACCCAAACAAAGACAGCCCAGGTGATGTTAGAAAGGACATCAAAACAGAGTTTCCCAGAATAGTACATACATTCATATGCACATCCTCAATTCGTACAGATACATGTTAACTACAAAAAAGTAAGCAAAAGGTTGTCCATACTGACAACAAAACGATAACAAACTAAGTGATGTTAAGTTGTATTATGACTAGAACTGTTAACCTCTCCTAAATTAAACTCCAATTACGCAAACCTTTCCCAACAAGATTACAAGAACCAGTACTGTATTATTTTAACCTAATTCTGCAGTTTGCAGGATGGCATCACATTGTGCCAATTAATGCCCATGTAATTTTAGGGCCCTATCATTCATTTTAGATAAGATTCCTCCGTTTGCAAAACCAAAAAAAAGTAGTCATTCTCCTTTTCAATTGTATTTTCCAATTAAAGCACATATGACAAATTAGAAAACTTATAACCTTACCTACCACACAACAGAGCTCCACATGAGAGAAATCAATGGGGCTTTGCAATATGCTGATATAATTCTGCGTCTAAACCACCATGAGGTAGCCAATTAGTAGGAGCAAAGTTGACACCCTCGGCATAATTCAAACCTGAACAGATCATACAGCCAAGAGTGTTACAACTACTAATTATACATTATAAATTTATGAGACAATTCCTGCCAAACCCAAAATGCTCTCAATTGACCGGAAAAATAGTCTGACATACCAAAATTAAATACTGCATGGTAAAATCTGGGGAATGTGATAACAAAGTTTCCAGGCTTCTGGTCAAAAACAAGCACAAAGTATCACATCAATTGTAATCCAACAAATTGCAAAGACAAACTATGCATTTGCAAGAGTTTGAAGACATTCAGTTAAAAATGAATGATAGGGCATGAACTTAGATCGAAACCTAAACAGCTCTTACCAATACCCAAAAACCTCAACACTAACCATCCCTTATAATTCAACAAGATAATAATCAATATGGGTAAATTAAACTACGAATATCAATGCTTTTATCAGGAAAAATAGAACAATGCAATCAAGAAAATTTAATCCTAATTGTACCCTATAAATCATTAAGATCATAATCAATGCAATAACTCACTACTAACTAGAGCTTTTAAATTTATATTTCTTGAAAAGAAAAAGGAAAAAGAAAAATCAAGAACAGTAGCTAAAATATATCAGCGCTTCTATTTACCCATTGCCATGCCACACAACATGGATTGTTGCCATGCCACTAGAATGCTCTCCATGTACCCTAACAGTCAATATCAATGCTTCTACCAACAGAAATGGAACAAACAATACAATAATATAGAATCAAGAACACCTAACCCTAATCGTCCCTTATAATTTTAAATTTTAAAAGATTTCTTACAAAAACGGTGACAGAGACTGACGAATTAGACATATAGTAGTTTTCTTTTCTTTTAAAAATTACAGATATAGTTGTCACAATCAGACACAAAAATATGTGAAAATAGGAAGGTTGACATTTATAACCATGTAACATCTGTACTCCAACAATGGAAGGCTTTACTTTAAAATATGAAAAAAAAAAAAAGTGAAATGAAATGTATATCAGAGAAAATATAGAACTGGCAAGAAATATATGACATCATCTAAAGACTCCCAAAAAACTTTCAGTCAACTTCAGCTAAAAAGAGGCAATAGAAGACAAAAATTCTGATTTTTACCATCAATTCCAGCCCCTAATTTTTTTCAGCTCTAGACAACAAATAAATACGTGTAATATCACACAAGATAATGCCAATCCACCAAAGTTTACCACGAAAAAAGCTAAAAGGCTCGTGGGCTCGACATATGTATTGTCGAGAAAGTATTATCATGATTGGACAAACTAATTCCAAATATCATTACTTTGCAGGTTTGTTTAAGTAATTGCTAATTTGTATGTGTTTAAAATTTACCATCGTTTCATCAAGTAAATATAAATGCAGTTACTCTAAATATAAAAAGTAAAATAAAACAAGCATCACCTCCTACTCAATGGCATCACCAATGATGCAAGCAGTCTAGACAACTCAAGCTCGTCCGTGGTCAGTTCTGATCATCAAAGGGGCAGTCAACTTATGCACTGTAATAACTGTCATCATGTCTGCTGGCAAGGGGCAACTAATCAAAATAAAGAGAATAGGCAGTCCTATTCTTGCCGGATCTACACCACTCTTCCTCCTTAACAATGGCATCCCTCATAGGCTCAAACCACCCAAGGAACGACTTCATGTATGGCAAATCAGGGGCCAGCTTTTGCTCACACATGTCTATCAATAGCCCCTTGTAGTCTTTCACTGCTTGCTCCCAAGCGTTTGTCTCAACCTTCACTTGCCTCCGCCTCAACATATTTCGCGCATATTGTTCCACCCCATCAAAATTTTCATTGTTGAATTGAACTGCAAAATACGGTTATTTTGGAGGTCCATAAGTACCAAATATTAATTTGAGGCAGACGTGAATAAGACAGAAAGAGATACCTGTAGAACTGTGTTGAAGGAAATTAGATACGTTCCACCAGAGGAAATAGTTATCACTCTGGTATCAGGAGCAGCTTTCTCCAGCTGTCCAGCAAAGGCAACATTAACTCAGTAGTGGAATACATGCCCAATACATTAATAGCAAAACTTAACTTGAACCTGGACACATAAACAAAACATAACTAAACAGAATCAATTTTCTGTTAAGGAAAAACGAAGGCAAATCGAATTTGATTTTCACAAGAAAAAGATCAAGAAGCAATATGTACCCTTCTGATGTTGTAACTCATTTGTTCTCGAAATCATAGCCGGAATACTTTATAACTGCAATCAAACAAGAGGAGTTTTAAACCATTTGCTTCTAGCAAAACAAGTATCAATGCTTTTAAATAAGCACGTGCAGATTACTCCAACTGATCACGGAGTTGGTATACAAAAACTTAATCCTTTAAAGCCTATTTGACCATGTAGCCACTTCACAAGTTTATGCATGGGTTTATGAAAACTCAGTCCTTTAAAGCCTAAACCTCAACACTAACCATCCCTTATAATTCAACAAGATAATAACCAACATGGGTCAATTAAACTACCAATATCAGCGCTTCTATCAGTAAAAATTAAACAAGCAATATAATCAAGAAAACCTAACCCTAACCATCCCTTATAATTCAACAAGATAATAATCAACGCAACAATTCACTACTAACTGCAGCTTGTTAAATTTAAATAGAATCTAGAATATTAGTATAAAAATTGCATGCGTGTTGTTGTTAAAGAGTAAAGTGAGCGAAAACGAAAGGAAAACCTTCTTGTTATCGAGAGCGGAAGAGGAGATGATAGAGGAGAGTTGCTGCTGAGCCAGGAGGCCCTCGCATCGCTCTCTTCTCTTTTGTTCGCGAGGCTTAGAGGTTGTGGGAGCTTGGAAGTGAGAGATGACATTTGGGTTTAAACAAACCCACCACATAAAACACAAAACCCAGAAAAACCCACCACACAAACCATCAAACCTTCACAATCAAACTTCCAGGTTGTGAGTCACAGTGTTAATTCAAATCAATCTCAACTTCAGGGTTGATATTTTTTCAACCTAAAAAAAAATGCTTAGTTTTCAAGTTGACTCTTAAAAAGAGGTTATTTTATGCATTTTCTCATTATATAAATATTATTTGATTTTGACAAATATTAATAGATATCTAACTTGTATATACGTAGATCATTATAAACCGTTTGGGCACCTCTTTATATATTGGAACTCAAGTAAACTCTCAAAAATCCACTTTATCCAAATAGTATTTGATTTAGCATGCAATAAATTCAGTTCATATTCAATTTACTGATTTGATTTTTGTTAATTTTAGAGAGTCATTTGTATTTTTGTCTGAAAGGCTAAACAATATTGTTAAAAACTAAATATTGAATAGTGACTGAAACCTCTAATTTGAATGACATATTTATTTTTTAAAAAAAATTAAAAATTATCTTAAAACTAATAATTTGACATTTATATTATTTTATTATAAGTTAATATGTAACTTTATTTAATATAATATAAATAATTATAATAAATTATTTAACAAATACTAAAACACTTTAGGTATATATTAATAATATTTTTATTCTTAATTAAAATATGATCAATTATAATAGTAAAGTATTTTTTTAATTATATAAACATAAATAAATTATCATATTAAAATAAATTATATTTATATATTTAAATAAAATCAACAAAATGTTCTTAAGTTAAATCACTATTGTAATAAAAGTTGAAATTATAAAGTAATATATATTTTAATTATTATAACATTTTAATTAATTACATTTAAAATGAATCTATACAATGTAAAATTAGGACAAATTTTGAAATATAATATTTTAGGAATGAAAGATTTGAAATAATATATTTTTAAAAATTATTAAATAATTTGACATTCAAATAAAAGTATGAGAATGTTTCGACCTTTTGTTCTAACTACCTTGTAGTAGGTCATTTTCCTTCTTTTTATCGACATATGCATAGTCCGATTTTTAATAATGATAAAAAGAAAGAAGGTGATAAAGAAAAAAATAAGTCTCAAAAGCAAATGAGATCTAAGGTGAGAAAAGTTTATTAACTCAAAACCCTTTTTGCTGGTCCTATAGAAATCGAGGCAAACAAGCCTATGGGTAACTCAACAAATTCAGTCTTAATTTAGGTTCATCAAAATGGTGATGTTGCAACACATACTTTGCACATGATTCAATAGAAAATTTGAATAATGTATCATTGGGACAATGTTCTTTTGCTCTCGGCTTCTTGTGTTTTGTTGGTGATCGAATGGAGGTTTGCGGCTCTCTCCCTCTTGGTTTCTCCTTTTTGATTTTTCTTGAGTTTTGATGTCTCTCTCTTTTTTCTTTGGTGATTTTGGCCCAATGCAAGAATATTACTTCTCTCCTCTCATTTGATTGTTTTCAATTTATATATATGTGCTTCATACTTTTTAGCCACTTGTCATCAAGGCACCATGCATGATTCGCATGTGTCTTTCATGCATTGGTCCCTCCTTTATTTTCGTGACAATTGTCATGCATGAAATCTCTCTCATGCTTTCGTTTCATGTTTTTCAATTTCCGTCTTTCTATATAAGAAATTGTTTTCCAATTCATTTGAAATTTATTACTAAAATTTAATTTACAAATCCGGATATTCTACTAAAATTTGATTGCACATCCAAGCTATCTGAAAATTCTAATGGAACTCATTTCACATATTCAAATTATTCGAAAATTCTATTAATCTTTTTTGTTCCATCCAGAAATTATACTACAATTAAATTTTACATTTGAAACCATCTTCGGTCTACCCGAGAATTTTATTATCTGTTATGGACATTTTTACGATCATAGAAATGAGTTGATAAAGGCCCAAGAATGAATCCAGTATGATATCTTATTGGAAAAAGCTCAAGAGACTGGTTCATTAGACAAATATTAAATGAGGGAATATGTGGTCGGTTCTCAACTTGTAAGACCCGAGCATATATGATCATGTGGCATCCTGGTCGCATGTTATGATCACTAAGTCGATCTGATCTTGGTCCAAGAACTGTTCGATAATATTCTTCAGAGGCAATCAGAACGATCAGGAGGTAGTTTGTTGTACAACTAGATATTATAATCTTTCCAAAATGTTTAACAAGTGATGGGTTGACTGTTCGTCCTTTTATCTACTTGCTGGGAGTAATAATTGATCGCTTGGGTAACTGCTCGCTCAAAATGCTCGCCAGAATTAATCAGTTGACCTTTTAGAAGCCTGGAGCGATTCAGTTAAGGAAGGATTCAACTTACCTATTTTCATGCAGATCAAATCACGACATTCTCGATGGTCGTTGCTGATATGGTGGAAAGAATCTTGACAAATATTATCTTAATTAATATAATTTATTTTTTGCTTTATCTGTAAGATTCTGAAACCAATTCAAATTGTAACATCTCCATCTATAAATAAGAGATAAAAATTCATTGTAAAAAGAGAACTAAGAAAATATATATTGTTGCTCTATAGAAAAAAGGGTAACAGTCGTGGACGTAGGCCATTACTTTGCCGAACCACGTAAAAATCATTGTGTCCAATCCGTTTTGATCCTGATCTTCCATATTTCTCTTTGTTATTTACTATTTCGCAGGTACTGGGCTTCAAGAACCGGATTGATCAGAAAACAGTATTATCCGTCTTCAGACTATTCGGGAGTTATATTAAAACCCAATTTATCATTTTCGAACTTTTCGAAAATTTTATTAATTACTTTCAGACTGCCTGGGGATTATTTTGAAAATTCAATTTTCACATCCAATCACTTCAAATCATTTTATTATTCACAAATAAGAATTTATAATGTTCTGTATAAGGATCTAGAACGGATGTTACAGAACAAGTCTAGGAACAATATCCACCAAAGGTGAGTGAATTTCTAAGTGAAAAAAAAAAGTGAGTTTCCATGATGTTTTGGTGTGAAAAATCTGATGCAAAGCTATCAAGGGCTATTTGTAGTTCTAATGAAATTTTTATGTATGGATTTAAGGTTTTGAAGCTTCATTTTTTAAGGGAAGCAAAGCAAGTGATCAAGACAGCTTGATAAGCTTACTAAGTTGATTTTGTGATTTAAAGTGTAATTGATATGGTTCAAGTTGATGAATTGCTGTCATGACTGTTACTGTGAATTTGATTGAATTTTCAAGTGAAAAACTTGAATTGACCTTGGTGTATGTGTGGTACGTTGCACGACTAAAGAACGGTTTGTATGATTCAAGTTATGTTGATGTGTTTGGATGAAAATTATGCATGAAATGAGTTAGAAAATCAAGTAAAAATGTTGAAATGAAAAACTAAAAGCATGATGAACCAATTGTGTTGTATTCAACCGTGAGAAGTTAAATGATTGAATGATTGTTTTTTTATTGTTTTAGCATGATTTATAGGCTGTTTTGGATGATAAATATGTCATGAAAATTGAAAAAAAATTGATTGGATAAACAAAGGTGTAGTTCATAGCCAAACTAAGAATTATATGCAAATGTAATGTTTCCATGAGTTTGGCTTGAATTTATATAATAAATATATGTCTTTGAATGTGATTTTAGTGAAAGAAATTGGTTTGGATTGATGGTGTAAAAGATGGATTATATTCGACGACCAAAAAGAGTGAGAATATTTCCAAGAATTGATTTAATGCATAGATGAGAAAAATTGAGTTCAATGGTAATGTTTTCTATGTGTTAAAGTGTTGAAACTGGTGATGAAACGAGAAGTGGAAACTTGATATACAAGCTATCATGTTTAGATTTTAGTGTATTTGTTGTGATGGAAAATTGTTTATGGATAATTTGGATGATTTCATGAGTTATATAGATAATAGGATTAGCTTAAAATTGAAAGGAAAGTCATTAGAGTCCTAAACAATCATAATGCGGCTAAATTTTCAATAATTACAGAAGTTTGATGTTTTATGGAAATGTTGTAAATGAATTAACTTAATTGTGAAGTTACATAAATATAGAATGCGAAAACATGTAGGTGACGAAGAAACGAATAAAAGTTTAAATTGCACGCTATAGTGAGGCAAGTTAAAGAAATATGTGAGTGTTCCTTTCAAAATGATTTAGAATAATTGTATCTTTATTTGATTTAATTTTATATTTTATGTTTAAAGATTATATATATTGAAATGTTTAGAAATGTTTTAAAGAAAATAAAGTGATTGAAATCTTCTATATGATTTATTAAAGTTTTTGCAAAATGTGAAATGCGATATAAAGAAAAGCAATTAAAATAGAAATGTTTTATAAACTTATGGTACTGATGATTGATATTCTAGACATGATAAAGTTAAAGATAGATCAGGAGACAGTACCTGTTACTCGAATCCTTATAGGCAGTTACATCTATAAAGACCCAAGAGAAGAGGTAGCTCAGGCGGTTACATCTGAATCCATGATGGTCGAGGCCGAGGTCCAAGAGTAGGGATGGACTGACTTGTTACATAAAAAGGTCATCCCACCCAGAGATTCACAAAATGTTTCGATCAGAGAACCCGAACCTGTGGCTGGTAGTGTCAAAGAATGTCCGTCACTAACAACATGAGGGACTAAGTTAGTTAGTCCAGTTACTATGTTGTCCATGTACGAATTAGGGTATATTTTAGTTAGGGCCTTATTGAACATAAAGCCGAAGTAAAAGTAATTTTCGTGAAGGTTTAAGCGATGGTACATTTTATAATTGTATGATAAAAAGAAAAATTTCCCACTCGTTTTCGTTTAAAAATAGAATTTCATAAAGATTTAGATTAAGGTAACATGGTTTAACTTCACGGGAGCCTTTTAGTTGGATCAGATCCTCTGGAAGGCTACCGTAGGATTGCCGATGGGCTGTCGATCGTATGGAAATAGAAGTGTAGGATCAAGGCCCATCAGGTAGTGTTTCACTTTAACCAAGCGTACAAGAATTGCTATCAGATCGGACAACACTAAGAGATGGTGACTTTATATTCCCAAGCAAACCAGAATTGAGCAAATTATAAAGTACATTAGAATTTGGATATCCAAGACACTTATGCCAAGCTTAACAATCAACATGAACACAATTAGAAGTGACAAAAGGTAATGCAAGATGTGGAGATGAAGGCAAAGGAAAAGGAAAGAGACATCCCACCTTAGGCCCCCTTGTGATTATCTTCACGGATTGTTGATCCTACACAACACAACCAAATGTAGAGAATTCAACTTTGCAATCATTTTCAACTAATTGCCTAATAGAAACAAGATTAGTGGTAAGACCAAGAGAGACAAATACATCAGTTAAAGAATGAGAAACATCACCAGCTACCATGATAGATAAAGAACTATCATCAGCTGTATAAATTTCGAGATTTCCAAAATATTTAACATTGGTAAGAAATTTAGCACTATTTGTCATATGATTAGAAGTTATAGTATCAAAAGGCCAAGAAGATGTGGAGAAGGGTTTACTTGAGAGTCTTAAAGGAGAGAATGCAGAAACAATCATTTGGATTATTTCAGGTGTGACAGCTGAAAGAGCAGAACTCGTGTCGGAGGTGCTATAACCATAGAACTTCCAGCACTAGAAGAATCAACTTTGGCAGTATATGCTGCTTCAAATTTCTTTGGGGGTCGAATAGGACATTCCTTGATAATATGACCATCCTTCTTGTAGTAGTTGTAGAACTTATTAGAGCAGTTAGAAGTGAAATGGCCAAATTTTTTGCAACTGAAACACTGAATAGTATTTATATCCCAACCTTTTGGCTTGCCTTGAGCTACAAAAGCTCTTTCGAACTCCTCACGTTTGTCCAGATAAATCCTACCTACAGCAATAAAATAATAAAATTTGAACGTCAAATATACTATCATCGAGTTGTACCAAATCATATTCTAAACTTCTTTTTTATCGGTGTATGTTTAACTACTCTCAAACTCTTTCCCACTAGCTTATGCTTTTAAGTCTAACAATTTCCAACATGATAGAAAGCGATTTTGCATTTGGTAACCCTTAAGACTTTTAGGTCTAATGTTTAGTTAAGTCAACAATTTAAATTAAATAATGCAGTAGAACTTGTACAGACACTTAGAACATTTTCATTGCCTTCATGAAAGCTTGTAATATGAAGAAACAAAATCTATAGCGACAATAGATAAGACATTTTGACTCTAGTATAATGCAACGAAAACCATTTCTTCTCATAACGAAGACAAATTTATACTCAGTGACAAAGATAACATTTACGATCAAATGCATCTATCTTAGCAAGTTTAACATTATTGAGAACTGAAAGATTAGTCAACAATCTATTATATTTTGTCAAATTATAACTATGTGCCACAGAGAAGAGCATATATATGAAATTATAAACATTAAACTGAGCCACATAACAGTCGCAGATGACAACACTAGAAATCTAATCCATACCAGCTCTTTCAAACATCTCAACAACTTTCCTACGGATAATGTTAGCATCTTCAGGATTTGAAATATGCAAACGGTCAGCAGAAGCTTTAAGACCAGTACCTTTTGTCCTTCTTTCTTGTTGAAATTCATGTTAGTTAGAGGAATACGTGTGATTAGGATTGTGATCATTCTAGTCACTTAAGATTATGAGATTGTGTTTTTATCCTTGATTGTTTAGATAAATATTAGAGAGAACTCCTTATTCAAAATAAAGAAGGTTATCTAGGAGTTTCTATTTTTCTAATTCCATTGTATAAAGCAACACCTCTCTGCTTTTAGAGGTGTATGGAATAAAAATCTGCAGTTCTTAGTCTCTCGTAAAAATTCCGCTTGGTATCTAAGCTTGATGCCTAATGACTAAATATGGTATGGCCTCCCCTAGTTCTTTTGATATTTCATCGACCCCAGAACCGACATCCACAACTAACAATGGTGGAGGTGGATATAACAACCCAATCATTCCTCATCTTCCAATTACCAGCCATAAATTGAATGGTAGCAACTACCTCCCATGGTCACTGTCTGTGAGGATGTTTATCAGCGGTAAAAGGAAGATTGATCATTTTACTGGGGCTGTTCCCTCTCCGGCCAAAGAAGATCCAGCCTACAAGAAGTGGGACACTTAATATAACATGGTGATGTCATGGCTCATTAACTCAGAAACCAATGATATAGGAGAAAGTTTTCTCCTTTATGAAACTGCCTAACAAGATATGGGAAGCTGCCAAGGAGACCTATTCCAATACCAACAACATAGCAGAGCTATGTGGTATTGAAAGAGCACTGCATGACCTACGACAAGGAGAAGGAAAGGTCACACAGTACTTTAGCAGTCTCATGAAGCATGGCAGCAGCTGGACACGTTCGAGCAGCATCAATGGAAATGTTCGGAGAATGGTGCGAGACATAGGGAGATAATCGTACAAAAAAGGATCTTTAAATTTCTATTTGGTTTAAACCAAAATCTTGATAATGTACATGGCAGAATCTTAAGCATCAAACTGTTTCCAAAGAATAGGGAAGTGTTTTCAGTAGTAAGGAGACAAGAAAGCAGGAAGCGGGTGATAATGGGAGGACAAATCAGGTCTGAAAATGTGGCAGAAAACTCAGCACTTGCAGTCCAAGGGAATCAGCACTCAAGTTGTGATAACTGGACCAGAAAAGGGAGACATTGGCACATGACCATTGCAAGCGACCAGGCCACATCAAAGACAAATGCTGGAGATTGCATGGAAAACTGCAAGATCGGAAGCCAACCAGGCTGCAGAATACTCAGGACAGCCACGGGAATCAGGCAATGAGTGCTGAAAATCAAAACCACAATGATTCAAATCCGGCAAACAAGGATTTGATGGACCTGCTGCAGAAGTAAGTCGCTCAGACCAGTCCGAATGGACCTGTTATCAGGACAGGTTCAGTTGCACAATAAGGTAATTACATTCATGCTTTGAGTGCAAAAATCGGAAGAGATAAATACTGGATTATGAACTCAGGGGTTTAAGATCATATGACTTGAGACCCTCCACTGTTTTATAGTTAAAATCCATGTACTGAGAACTCCACAGTTAGGATAGCAGATGGATCTCTTTCTAAAGTATCGGGAACAAGTTCTGTTAAGATTTTCAGATAAATTGACTCTTCACTCTGTTTTACTGCTTCCAAATTTGGACTGTAATTTGTTGTCTATTAGTAAACCATGTCACAAAATTTTTTCCTACATATTGTGTACTTCAAGACTTGGACTCTGGGAGGACGATTGACAATGCTGAGATGTGTTCAGGGCTGTATCTTCCAAAGATTGAAACTCTTCCTTTAAGACAATCAAATCAGGCACTGTGTTTAGAGTCAAAACGTCAAGTTAGTAATTCTGTTAGGACTAATAAAGATGATGTCATTAGGTCATGGCATTATAGATTAGGACACCCGAATTTCTTGTACTTGAAAAAAAATGTTTTTATCTTTGTTTGGTAATAAAAATTCAAATTTGTTTCAGTGTGATATCTATCAATTATCCAAACACTCTAGGAACTCATTCAGCCTTATGAACCATCAAAACCATTTCAACGATTCACAACGATGTATGGGGCCCTCCAAGGTCAACAATATCATTGGTTCAAAATGGTTTATATCATTTGTTGATAATAATACAAGATTGACATGAATATTTTCAATTAAAGAAAAATTTGAGGTTGAAAAAATTTTCAAAATCTATAATAGTATGATCAAAACTTAGTTCCAAATAAAAATTTAAGTTTTGAGAACGGATAACACAAAAGAATTTTTTAGTTCCAACCCTAAATGAATATTTGACAATTGACGGAATTATCCATCATAGTTCTTGTGTAGATACTCAACAAAATGGAATTTCAAAAAGAAAAATAGACATATTTTAGAGATAGCCAAATCTTTGATTTTTCAGCTTACGTTCCAAAACAGTTTTGAGGAGAAGTTGTTCTTACAGCAGCTTACCTAATCAACAGGCACCATCCAGAGTTCTAAACTTCAAACTTCATGTCAAGTATTTCAAGGATTGTATCCGCACAATAGGACTGCATCACATAATCCTACTGAAGTGTTTGATGTACTGCTTTTGTTCATGTACACTCACAATTTAGAAGCAAACTTGATCCTAAATCAATTAGATGCATCTTCGTAGGATATTCTGCAACTCAGAAGGGTTATAGGTGCTACTTTCCTGCCTCTAGACAATTTTATTTCACAATGGATGTTGCTTTTATCGAAAACGAGCTTTTCTACACTAGGAAATTAGGAGAAGATTAACTTAAAACAGCTCAAATCCTTTAAACTCATCCTTTCATATTATCAAGTGAGTCAAACACACATCCACCTGAAAAAATTACTGAAAATTTAGTGTCTCAACCAAGTAGGCTACATTTTAGTAATCAAACTCAAGAAAGTGAGTCACAAGAAACAGAAAGTCAACAGTCCAAATCAAAAACAAACACTGATTCTTAGTGTCAGCTGAGTCATTCTATAAGAGAGGCTGAAAATCGAACCAAAAACATCCTCATCTAGACCTACTGAACCTAAGTTAATTGTTTACACAAGGAGGAACAAAAGACAAGATGAAGCAGGAGTTAGAACACATCTCAAGCTCAGCCAAGTGTCTGAAACAGAGGTTTAAGAACCTGACCAAGAAATACACTCAGAAACCAAACCTAACACTGACCACAATGCAGACAGTCCAGTGAGAGATCAAAACCAGTGTAGTGAGGGCAGTCCATACTCCATCAAGTGATCCAAACCAGGGCAGTAAGGAAGAAATTTCAGACCTGGAGCAACCAATCGGACTGAGAAAGGGGACAAGAGAGTGTAGAACCAAGCCTCTTTATCCGATTAGCAATTACGTGTCCATGAGAGGCTGAATCTGATTTTTAGAGCCTTTACAGTGAACGTGACAGACATACAGGTATCAAAAACAGTTCAAGTAGCCATGAAGAAACCCGATGGATGGCAGCAATGAATGACAAGCTGAAAGCACCGAAAAAGAATGGAACATGGGTAATGATAGAGCAGCCAGCAGGAAAAAAACTAGTGGGATGTAAGTGGATATACATTGTCAAATGCAGATCAGATGGGAGTGTTGATATGTTGAAGGCTAAGCTGGTTGCCAAGGGCTATACACAGTTCTATGGCATAGATTATCAAGAAACTTTTGGCTCACTAGCAAAGTTAAACTCAATTCGAATCCTTCTATCATTGGTGCAGATTTCTGTTAGTAAGGTTATGATTGATTAGTTTCCTCTTTGGGAGATTTGGTCAACTTACCTTATTTTAGAAAGATTATGATTGATTAGTTTTCTATTTGGGAGATTTGGTCAAGTTACCTATTTTGTTGTAAATATTATTTAGTGCCTAGTTTTTAGTGATTTTATTTTTTCTTATTATTGGCTGTCAGGGGGTGTAAATTTCTGTTAGTAAGGTTATGATTGAATAGTTTCCTATTTGGGAGATTCGGTCAACTGACCTTATTTTTGTAAGTTTATGATTGATTAGTTTCCTATTCGGGAGATTTGGTCAACTTACATATTTTGTTGTAAATATTATTTAGTGCCTAGTTTTTAGTGATTGCATTTTTTGTTTTTTTTTTATTATTGACTGCCTATAGGTTAATGCTATGTGTATATATTAGTACAAGGTTGTAAATTTTTGTTTTCAAACTTCTTTAAAGCTTTTCTTTCTTCAAAATGGTGATTTAAAGGAAGAAATGTACATGGAGGTCCACCCTAGATTGGATGAGGATGTGTGCAGTAGCAAAATGTGCAAGCTCAGAAAATCACTTTATGGACTAGAAAAGTCCCCTCAAGCATGGTTCGACAAGTTTACCAAAGCAGTAAGGAAATATGGGTATTTGCAATGTCAGTCTGATCACACTTTATTTGTTAAACATTTGTCACATGGGAGAATCAGTATTCTGATTGTGTATGTAGATAATATTATCCTTACAGGAAATGTTGAAGAGGAGATTCAGGAATTAAAAGATATCTGGCTAGAGTGTTCAAAATCAAAGACCTAGCAAGTCTAAAGTACTTCTTAAGAATGGAGGTTGCTAGAACAAGGGTACTTCAGTTTCACAACGTAAATGCACATTGGATTTACCAAAGGAAACCGGAATGCTAGATTGTAAAGTAGCTGATACATCTATGGATCACATAACAAAGCTAGGAACACTAGCAAATAGTGCACCAGTTGACAATGGAAGATACCAGCAGTTGGTTGGGAAGCTTAAATACCTGTCTCATACAAGGCCAGATATAAGTTATTCTGTGAGTTCTGTAAGTCAATTTATGAATAATCCTATCGAAGAGCATTTGAATGCAGTGTATAGGATCTTAAGGCACCTTAAAATGACACCTAGAAAAGGATTATTTCTCAAGAAAGGGAATGGAAGAAATTTGGAGGTGTTTTCAGACACGGACTGGGCAGAATCAGCCTTGGACCGCAGCTCAACCTCTGGCTGTTGCACCTATGTTTGGGGGAATTTGGCTACACGGAGAAGTAAGAAACAACCAGTAGTGTCTAGGAGCAGTGTTGAGGTAGAATTGAGGGTCATTGCACACGGTTTATGTGAGGGAATATGGGTCAGACAGATGCTGGCAGAATTGAGAGTGGAGTTGACTGAACCAATAAGGATCCTATCAGGATGGCAAAGGATCCTATCCACCATGATCAAATTAAACACGTCGAAATTGATTCACATTTCATTAAAGAAAAGATAGAAGGAGGGATTCTTGAGCTGAATTAGATACCAACAGCTGATCAAACATCAGATATTCTTCCTAAAGTTAGCTTTGACAACATAAACTTCAAGCTGGGCACGATTAACATCTATGACCCAACTTGAGAGGAGGGCGTTGAAATTCATGTTAGTTAGGAGAATAAGTGTGATTAGGCTTTTGATAATTCTAATCACTTAAGATTAGGAGATTATGTTTTTATCCTTGATTATTTAGATAAATATTAAAGATAACTCTTTATTCAAAATAAAGGAGATTATCTACGAGTTTCTATCTTTCTAATTCCTTTGTATAAAGCAATGACTCTCTGTTTTAAGAGGTGTATGGAATGGAAATCTGCAGTTCTTAGTTCTCTTATTAAAATTCCACATTTCCTAAAAGTATCACCGGCTCTTTCAAAACACATTGTTGCCATCTCATAATTATGTTCATGTAATAGCTAGAAAAGAAGAAATAATTAAACAGTGAGAAAACGAAAAATATGTATTGCCAAGTGAAAATAATAATAATAATAATAATAGCCAAATATCCATCAAAGTGCTAACACCAATGAAAGCATGGTAACAAAACTAATTCTATTATTGATGAGACTGATATAAGGTAACAAGTATAATGGCACACTAGTAGCAGCCGCTACAACTCCTAATAACAATACAACAACAACATATTATTTAATGACACTCCTAGAATTGCCATTCTCCTCATTATTATGTGATGGCAAATTATTTTATTAGGAACAAGGCTATTTAAACTTGATCTATTATTATATGCAGGTTGATAACAGATTTCTTTGGCTGCGCTGTCTTTAGCCTTTCAAAAGACTGCAAAAAGTTATCACTAAAAATGACCCGAGCAAATGAAGAAAGCAGTTATTCTTAACATGTATCAGCATTAGCCACAATAGGCAAAGAAAGTATAAGTAGCACATATTTACCTTTCACCTTTGACTTCTGAAAAGCATACTTTCTGGATTAAGCAATTCTTCCAATTCATCTAAGTCTTTTTTGACCTCTAATATTGCTTTGGCCCAATCCTCATCATCATCAGCATTAAAGAAACAATGACGAGCTTTAGCATCAAGAACTAAGGATTCCCAAACAGATTCACTTCTAGTCAAGGTTCTTTCATTCCCCAAAATTCAAAGACATTGTCTATATAGCAACAAAAGAACAACAGTCATCCCACATTGTTGTTAAAAATGATTCAAATATAGTGAATTGTAAGATTTTAATGAAGTAATACTTGGCCCTCGTAAGAGTAACATTAATTCTCTGTGGGTTGGATAGAAAGCCAATCGATCCACAAGTATTGGATCTTACAGTTGATATAATGATAATATCCTCCTTACCACCTTCAAATCCATCTCCAGACTTCACTTTCACAGCAAAACCATCTCTGTTTTCATATTTACATCCAAGTTTATCTTTAATTGCGACTACTTGGGCACTATAGGGTGACACTACACCAATACTGAGCTTCTTGTTTGAGCCAATCCAAGCTGCAAAATTAAGATTACTAATGACATTAAAAGGATTAAACATCACTACACCAGTAATAATAGCATACAAACACAATGAAACAGTTCATCAAGATATTGAGCAATAAGAAATGCCACAAGAAATTATTTTTGTTTAAATTAATGAGAAGTTTTCCGATGTAATGTTGTCAAAATATTCTCGTAAGTCGTAAATTCATTGAAGTCATTGTTGCAAGTAGATTAAATCTTTCTCTCACAAAATCAAGAAATGACTTGCTAGCTTTAGTTTCATTTCTGCACTCTTTCTCTATGATTTCATCATCATCACTATTTTCTCTCTTTGATTCATTTTCAAGAAAGATATGAAACTGAGAAGCACACTCTTCAAGAAAATCTATCATAGAAGAAAAGCAATGCCTCCATCCAGTCAGCTGTACAAAGCACTCAGCAAGCTTTTCAATTCGATAGTCCATATATATCTCTTCAGTTTCTTCATCAACTTTTAGTCGCTCATTATTCCCAAATAAAAGAACATCTCCCAGTGGACATAACAAATTGCCTCCTTCAGATGATTCTTTCACCAGCTTAAGTACACGAGAAGCCAATTCTGTAATTGCAACATTTGTCAGCGCACAGACAAGGGTTCTGCATTTTATTTTAAAAGGCTAAAGAGAAGCATACTAACAGTTTTAGTTTTCCCTGTCCCTGGTGGTCCCCATATAAGTTCAACACTGCACCTGTGATGACAATGCATTCTTGCAAGACAAGCCAAAACAGCCTCTACTTGTGAATCATTCAGGGTAGATGATAAACTAGAGCCAAATATCTCATACCAGATTGCTTTACTCTGCATGCAGCCACAGTGTTCCTCAACCTGTCATTCAGCATTAAAGTTCAAGAAACCTTGATAGCTATTTCAACAGGTAGCAATAAATTCAATAAACCTAGAACTCATTTAATGTCATCCCATTTTTACAATACATCACATGCAATGCATCATATATTCCCTCGTATAAACAAAAGAGACTGACATATCTATAAACATAATTATAATTTCTTAAATGCTTACCACAGAATTGGAGCATAAAATCTCATTGATAATCTTTGAATTTCCAGACATGTACAGTAAATTCCATATTCTTCTATTAGGAATCATGTTGGTCATAAAAATTACAAATAGTGATTTCTTCTTCTTAAAAAATTCAACAAGTTGGATATCTTTTGATATCTTGACTTTAAAATGATCAGATGTTGAGCCAATATCATTCTCATCCTCTGTTATTTTTGTGACTGAAAGAAAAGTCCACATATTTCCTACCTTTTGCAGATCAGAAGCAGATTCAGGCTTTGTGTCTGCTAGAATAAAAACATCACCTGGCAATGTTTTGTATGGCTCTTTCCCACAATTACTAAATCTATTCTTCCATTGATCAACCTTAACATCATATAACCCAATCCCATATGGCTTGGACTCCTCGAAATCAACCACTTGTGCAAAAGGTGCTTGAGATATGGTCTCCATGGCTGAGCAAAGTTGAGCTCGAGTTTCTTCCAGTAAAGGAAAAACAAAGCTATGTAAGTACTCTCCAGCAGATTGAAATGCTTCTGGAATTTTTTCCACCTAAAGGGAACCAAAACAATATAAAATATTATCAAAACTTTCAAACATGAACTTGAATTAATTTTCATCTGGGAAAAAAACAGCCACTAGACTCTAGCCATGAATGATATGGGGTAACATCTCATTATATGCCATATTTACAGAGTGGGAAGCTAAAAATGAATCGGTTTGATTTATTTTTTTGTTCATATCTGATTACAAGGTTTTTTCTATCATTCTTGATTTCATAATAAACAAATAACAAGCAAAGATTTACCTCTAATACTTGGATGTTAAAAACAGTAATTTATGATAACAAGTAATATTTGCTTTCTCTGCTAAAATGAATGGAATTATAATGCTGTACATACTGATCCTAACATCAAACGAACTGTTAATGCAGAGTATTATAAAACTTAAACCAAGTAACGAACAGTTATATCAAGATCGTATAGCTTCTAACACCTATTTGAAAATTATTAACTGAAGTTCGTTTTTCTTTTAAAATAACCATTACACCTAAAAATTTAAGACTGTTGGTAAGAGTCCAAACACTGGTATAAAGCTCTAACCACTAACACACCCCTTGTACACCTGACATTCTTTAACTAATACGTTTATCCGATAGACAGACCAAACACAACTACAAGTATCAATAACAAATGTAGCTCTATAAATGCATGTAGGGGAATTTGAACATGAAAACTCGAGATAAACTGACCCCATGACCCATCAATGCAAATAAGCTCAAGGTTGCACGTCAAAAAACGTACAAACATGTTCACAATTCACAAGAGCTAATTAACGATAACAAAAATACAAGTTTTCCTCACAATGTATTGAAAAAGGATGATGAAAGCCAACCTTATCCTTGAAAAGATTATAATTAAAAATGTCCTCAAGAGACCAAGAGAAGACAATATCGGTGAAGCCACGGTCATGGGGACCTGCTCTTCTCATATTGCTAGAACCAGTAGCTTGCATCATTTCCTATATATCTGTATCATCTATTAAGAATCACAATGTTAAATAAAAACCCATTTGGCAAGCAGCCTTTAAATAAGCAAAAGAGTAAGAACATGAAGTTACTTAAACAAAAAGCATATGGGTAAAATGGCCATGGAAGACAAAACAAGGATTCTATAGTACCATGTATCAAAAGAAAGAGATATTTGTTATCCTTTTCTACCAAAAGAAAAAGTTAATAGTAACATTCTTTTTCAACACAGACAGATGCTAACCTGCTTATAGAGGGGGAAGTTGATCAGATACTGTAGAAACAATGGAGACGACCCATGGTCTTCTCCTTTTTCTTTCAAATAAAGATTTTTGTTTTGTTCTTCAGCAACCGGTTGTACGGAAAACAAAAGTGGATGACGTAAGCTGTAAGCTGCAGCTCCTGCCTGTTCACATCAATCATTATTCGGCAACGCTACACTCCGACACTTATTTTCTAAATTATACGACAAAGTTTATATATAACGAGTGATGGACCTCGATATTTTAGTTTAGAGGATATATAAATAAAGTAATAAAAATATCAAAAATCATAAACTTACTAAATATATAATATTTTTATATAAAATAATATTCGATAATATTATATGATTTAAATAAAATAAAATATATTAATATTTAGGTATAACAAATAATCTTATGTTTAAAATCATAATGAAATCATTAAAATAAATAAAAATAAAAATAAAAATAAATTATATAAAGTTATAATTTTTCTCAGCAAAGTTTTCCATCTTGAAATCGTTTCATGATAACTATCGACGTATGAAGTCAGTCGACTCAAGTTCTTCACCCAAACCAATAAGCAAAAAACAAAAGAAATACAAGAGGAAAAACAGAATGCAAACGAATTTTTACATGGGAATTTTTCTATGATTCAGTCCAAAATGGTATCTATGTTCACGACTATTTCTCTTATTATTTTGGCAGAGTCACAGTATGATATTAATTGTGTGTCTTTATAATGAACTTTCAACTCATATTTATAATATTGGGTGTTACAGTTTGAGTACGATATAAATAGAAAAGAATTTGACATTAATTACACTTTCAAAACCGTGTCTATCAATTTAGGGATTTGATTTCGTCGAAACAAGAGTTTAATTTTGGTTTCAATTCTGGTAGTTTACTCTTTCTCAACGTAGGCAGTTACTTTTTTGAAAAGATTTCATTAATGCGAGCTGCGAGTTATGCCTCGCTATGGATGATCTGGAGTTAAGCATTAGGCAGTTTTAATCAGAGTTGACCAACAACCTGAGAATTGCAATAGTGAATCAAAAGCTCGTAGACGATCTAAGGTCAGTTAACTAAGAGCTTGTTTCACGCTAGCTAGACATGAGTGAACTGGGCTTTTACCCATTGGGTCGATCCATTAGGTCAATTTATTAGACTCTTATCAACCTATTTATGCAATCCTAAATACATCCATAACAATAACTTATCTATCAATTTCGTCAAAAATATTTTTCTCCACATACGTAAACAATCTATCATTTAGCCATTAATCTTTCAATGATTATGTAGTTATAAACAGTATTTATATAGGAGAAAAACTAAATAAAAAAAAAATTGAAAAGAAGAAAATAGTAATTAATTAGGAGTAAGAAAAATATTAAAAATAAGAAAATTAAATCTAATATAAGTAATAAAAAGAAAGGAAGTTAATTATATTAGAAATAGGAGGAATAAATAATAGAGTTAAAAATAATAATAAACAACTAAAAAGGAAAAAAGTAAGGAGCGATGTGAATGCCCATTGAAAAAAAAAAAACAATCCAATCAAGTTTTAAACAAATATATGTATATATTAGTTAGAGGGAGGTAGGTTTTAAAATAAAATAATTAATAAAAATAACAATGTCAGCGGTGCAATGCAAACAAATAAAAAATCAAATCAGTCTTATTTTTTTTTAACTAAAAATCAATCACATTTGTATGAACTGCATAACTATATAAATCAAACCAATCACATTTTTATTTTTGCTTCAAATCCCAGGAGAGCTCGTGTCCCCCCGACTCAATGGTGGATCCGCTCCTACCCTATACCACATCATCAATAATTTATCTTATAATTAAGATGGTTATTATAAATCATCTTACTATATTATTTGAGCAAAAAATTTAACAAAAAATTTTAAAAATGTAACATTATTTTTTTTTTCAATTTTTATAATCTATATTTTAATTTTCTCTGAACATATAAATAATGATGAATAATACTATCCAAAAATTTTCATAAATTTTTTGTTCAAATGATATGACAAGATACTTAATTATAGAATAAAGTATTGATGATATGATAGTTATATATAAGCTTACCACATCATTTAAGTAATAAATTTGGGTAAAATTTTGAGTAATATAGTATTACTCAAAAAATAATAATAACAAAAGTTGACGCAACTTGTCCAACTAGTTTTCGCTTTTGGGCCCTGTTTGTTACATGAGTTTGGACTAAGTTTGGGTAAAATTTAGTCCAAACTCATGTTTGGAAAAAGCATGAATTGGAAAAACTAATCTCATCTCAACTTTTTATCCCACTGTGGTGGGTTAAATTAAACCCACCAGACATCCTGGGATAATTTAATCCCACGTCCAATTTTTTTTTCTTCAATTTGTTTTTTTTTTCCCTTCTTTTTTGGTGATCTTTCCAGATTCAAAAGCAGAATCGAAGAATGAGAGAGACCGGAGGCGTTATCGACGGGCAGTGGAGGAGATGGAGGCTTGGAGATGGCATTGTGTGTGTGCAGAGAAGCCGGTTGAAGGTGTTGTGTGTGAAATCAATCGACGATGTGACCAAGTTTGGGTGAGATAGAGGCGGCGGCGACGGCAACGGCAACATTGGTAAGCAACGTGGAGAAGGAGGGCCAGGTAAGGTGCCGAAGGTGTCGAAGAGAGGGAGAGAGATGATTTGATTTGGGTTGGGTTTGAGACGACGATGGCGTCAGTGCGAGAGACCGAAGACGAGCACGACGAGTCGACGATGTTAACTGGCGAAGAGGAAGAGAGTGAGACGATTGGGGCACCATGAGGGAGAGGGACCGGTTCTAGTGATGTTTAAAAATGGTTATTTTTAAAATTAATTTAATTATTTAAAATTAATTTTATCCAATCTCATATTTTACCAAATACATCACAAGATTAATTTATCCAATCCTATATTATATCAAACACATCAAAGTATTAATTTATCTAATACTATCCTATCCAATCCAATCTAATCCCATGAAAATAATCTAATCCAATCATGCATACCAAACGGGGCCTTGATAATTAAAACAAATTAACTTGTGGGAAACAATTCAAGCTACTCTTCACATGTCTACATCTTCTTCTTTTGATAAGTATCTAGGTCTCCCACCTGTTGTGGAGAGAAGTAGAAGAGAGGTTTTTAAGCATTTGAATGAAAGGGTTATTAAACGTTTGCAACTGTGTTGCACTAAGTTTTTCTTCGTTGAAGGTAGGGAAATTCTTATTAGGGCAGTTGTCCAATCCATTCCTACTTATACGATGAGTGTCTTTGGCGTCCTTACTTCTCTCTGTAATGAGCTTCAAGCTTTAACAGCTCGATTTTGATGGGGAGGCGATGTTTCCAACAAAAAACTACACTGGTGGAGATGAGATAAATTGTGTCAGAAGAAAAACATTAAAGAGATGGGTTTCCAAGATTTGAGGGCTTATAATCAGGCGTTAGTTGCTTGCCAAGCTTGACGGCTCATTCGTTTTCCTTCCTTGTTGATGGCGAGAGTATTACAAGATAAATACTTTCTAGGTGTTGATTTTATGGTCACTTAATGCAATGCTGGGGTCTCTACAATTTGGCAAAGTATTATGTCGAGCAAAGCGACTATTGATCTAGGATGTCAATGGTAGATTGGGTTTGGTAATTCTGTTAGAGTTTTTCAGGATCCTTGGATATTCAAACCTTTTTTTTTTCACCTCGTTACTTGTCCAACTCCTTTATAGTCAGAGATGAGAGTTGCTAACTTACGTTCAGAGAATAGGGATGGGAATATGCCTCTCATAAATCAAATATTTCTGCTAGTAGATGTTTCTTCCATTTTGGGGATTCTGTTGAGCAACTCTGACCATGGTGATGACAAGGTGTGGCATTTTAATTCTAATGAGGTTTATTTGGTTAAATCGAGGTACTTAGTCCTTATGACTTCACATTCTGATAGGGAGTCATCAGATGAGAAGTCAAATAGCCACTGGTAGAATTTTCTTTAAGGACTCAAAATACCAAGGTTAGGATTTTTGGGTGGCACATCTTTCATGATTTATTGTCTATTGGTGGTAACTTATTTCATCAAGGGGAGGGGAAGTTGAATTGCTCTAAACTGTATAGCTGCTGGTGTGAAGAGAAAGAGTCTGTCTTTCATGCTCTCATTTTGTGCCCTTGGATAAAAAACTGTTTGATAAAAAGTATGAATTGCTCTAAACTGTATAGCTGCTGCTGTGAAGAGAAAGAGTTTGTCTTTCATGCTCTCATTTTGTGCCCTTGGATAAAAAACTGTTTGATAAAAAGTATCTTTTGGACTTATCTGAGGAGATTCGCAAGTTCGTCAATGCTAGGTCTAATACTTTATTTGCTTGACCATCTTTCTATCTTCAATTTTGAGCTACAGCAATTGATTTTGTGAAACCTTTAGATGGATGGAAATTATTTTCTTTATGGTAGAGTGCCTAAGAAGGAAAAGTTGATCTTGAAAGAAACTGTTTTTTATCTTGCTGAGTATCACAAGTTTAATGAAGTTATGGAGATACAAGATTGGTGATCGTTGGTGGGAGGATGGAATTTCAGCCTCATGTACTTTTTTTTGTTGCCCTCTAGCTTAGATTCATTATCAGCTTATCGCTTGGAATTTAGTGCAGTTGTCTAATTTGTGGTGTGAAGTTAATTATATTATAACCTAAGAGTTATGTTAATGTCATTTATACATTAGATAGTTAAATGAAAGGGTAACAAGGATAAGCTTTAAATTGTATATATATATGTATATATGTATGTGCGTGTGTGCACACGCGCGCGCACACACACACACACACATATATATATATGCAATGTTTCATTAATCTGCTATCTATCATCATTATTCTTTCTACTATGTCTACTGACCAATGTATGTAATGATATAAGTAGATCCTAGATTCTGATCGAATGTTCTGGAACTTGTATAAATTCACTGATGGAAACTGGACATCTGTTTAACTTAATAATTTACTTATCAGATTTAATCATTACCTTAAAATGATGGAATGATGTGTGAACCATAAAATCTAGATATCATTTCTCCTTAATGAACTTAAAAGTGATTGTTGTCCTCATTTGTAAGCTTACATGGATCCTTTTGAAGATATTGGGATGGTCGAGGGAAATGTTGAACAGCATAGAAGAAGCACTAGTGAGAAGGAGGTACAGACGTTTTGATGGTTATGTTTGTTGAATTTGTGTTTTCTTTCATTAGTGATGGGATTCCATGCTTTTGCAAGTATATTTACTATTGCAACTAGTTATCTATCTTGTAGGCATACTAGAACTATCGAATCTTTGATATTAATTTTTGGACATTTTCTAGGTATAGGCTTTCAATGAAACCTTATTTGCTTCATCTTCGACACCCTTTTTTCTATTTTAAAGTATGAACCTTCAAAGATTTGTCTCTCAATGTAGACTCCCTCAATGGAGTATAAAGGATAAGGTGACTCTTAAATTTATGTTTTCTCTAAATTGCTTTTACTTTAATAAAGTATCTTCTATTACTTAACTGTTAATACCATCATTTTGTTGTCGCAGAATATTGAAGCAAAGTTCTTGGATGCTTTACAGTTAATTTTGTAGCCTAACTACAAACTTGATGTGCAAACACTGAATATACATCATCATGGACAGGTATGAGTTAAAGCTATTTAAAATCCTTATTTATACTGTGTTGTGAATCTCATATTGACACATACAATTCCCATTGAAGTTGTATTTTGTTATTTTCATCTACTGCTTATGGCCATGGATAAGGTGTAAATGAGGAAAAGGGCTTATGTAACTCCTAACTAATATGGAATTAAGGTATAGGTGAGTTGTGTGTGGTTTTTCTATGCAGTGGTTTGAGGGATAATGATGGGTGATTTTTTGCACTTTTCTAAATGGAATCGAATTTTTTAATGTCATCTTTTTATGTTCAAATTATTTTTACTTGTGACAAACCTCTATTTAAGTGTCTGAAACTTTATAGAGACATACACACTCCGCTCCTACCTTGAGATTGCATTTTCTGTACTGCTTATTGCAAGGAATTCTTCCATTTGAAGGGAAAGAGAGAGAGATATTTATATTTGATTTTATGTCTAATGTTGATCACTGATATATATTTAGAACCTTGTTGCATTTTGATATAGTCTGATTGCTTTTGTAACGCCCCGATATTTATTTCCGTCTGATAAGTATTTGTTGATTTAATAATTAAATCAATATATGGGATTAAATTTGAAATTGAATAAATTGGTACGAAATTATATATATTTCGATCGTTAATAGAAAAAATTTACTATTTTCGAAAACGGTTTCTCATGTAACGAATTATTTTTGAATTTAAATAAAATAAGTTGTAGAATGATAAGGTTAGGATTAGAAAATAAAAAAAAAAAAATTATTATTATTATTATTATTTTAAATAAATTGTTAATGGAAATTAAAATAAATTAATTATTTTTGGATAAAATAAGGTTATGGATAAGTTTGAATAAGATAGTGGAATGGTGTGTTGTAAGGATGTCCGATGGCATGGTGACAAGTGTCATTGGGGGTCAAATTACAAATAGAGAAAAGTTTAGGGTTATAATGTAAATAAAGAAAGTTTTAGGGTAACTTGTAATTATGAAAATTTTTTGAGTATTTAAAAGGGGTTCAGTCGATTTTTTTTTTCATTTTTCTTACTTTAGCCGCCTTCATCTTCTTAGTTTTGCCTTGAGTTTCTTGTTCTTTTTTTTTTTTTTTTTTTTAATCAATAAATTCATCCAATCTTTTAGTTTTTCCATCATCTATCTATTCCTAGTCTGAAAATCATTAAACCCATCAATTCTTCAAGTATGATTTCGGGTAGAAAGAGGTTAAATAAGGTATATGAGCGTGGGTGTATGATTTTGCGTTGGGTTTTAATTAGAAATGTTATAAATGCATCAATGAGCATGCATATGCATTTGAAGTTATTTTAGTATTTAGAATGATTATTTTAAGTTTGTTATTGATTTTTGTTTATTTTTGTAACCCTAAGCGAGGGTTTAAATCCAGAGGGTTTAGAAAAGGCTAGAGGAAAGTCATAAACTCTCATTTGAGGTGTAGAAAACGAAAAAAGGCAAACACATAAGGTTAGTGTACACAGATTTGAAAAATTTATGTTTATTAGTTTGCATTCCATGTGTAATTTCTTTTGAAACTTGCTTATTTTATTTATTTGAGATGTTAAATGGTTTTAAATATTATTTGTATGTCAATTGCGTGCTCTTGGGTGAATTTATTTGATGAAAAACAATTTCGAAAATAATTTTGTAAATAAACACCATTTTTTTGCCAAATATGTTATATATCATACGTTAGGGGTATTTTCGTCATTTCAATATTATTTATGGTTTATTTGAATGATGTTTGAATGATTGTTTGGATGAAAAGTGAAGCGGAACAAAAATTTAAAAGTTTAACACCCGTAGGCCGAATAGTGATCATGGACTAGACTAGAGGTATTTAGGTTATTTTGCTTGTATTTACGCATTAATTATATGATGTTTTGATAAAACATGTGATGGATTGAAGTTTTGAAATAAATACTTTGAAAATTGTTTTCCATAAAGTCGAATGAAAACTAAAAGAAAATATATGTGGTTTTGATAAAGTGTGATATAAAAACTAGAGGCAAAATTGTTATTTGAAACGGTCACGAGTGATGTCCTAAAGAAATTCAAAGAATAGATTTAAAAATGATATAAAAAGTTTATGTGATTAAAAATTTAAAGGGCCCGCGTAAAACTAATCACCGGTAGATGGGAATTGATAGTTGGCTAGCCAATAAGGTGATTATTAACAGTACTACACCGTTATGATTGATTACATATGTTGTATGATAGATCCTGAAAGGCACAGGGTGCTTGGTCCCGAAACAGAACCAAATTATGATATGCAACTCGGTGGATAGTCACCGAGCGATCGTTGCCAGGGTCACCATTTAGTCTGACAGATAGCTACTTAATGGTCGATGTTAGGAAACCCGTTATCGATCCATGATATCGTGATAGAATTTTACAAATGGCTCTAATTAAATAAAAATGGTAAAATCGTAAATATATTTGAAAAATATGTTTGATAATGTGAAATGTCTACTAAATGTATACTATGTGTGAAATACGTTATAAAGAGAAATAGAGCAAATTATAATTTAGCTACCCGATTAAAACGCTTTTACAGACGAAGCAATTGTTTCGATATTATTACAATTTACTCCCCTACCGTTAGCCAGATTCGTTACATTTAACGATAAATAGCAAAAAGACAAATTTGCCCTTTAACTAAGTTGACCAGTTGACTAAGGATAAATTATGGTCAACTCAGTCTCTCATTCTCTCTTTCTGTCATTCTTCTTCTTCTTCTCCCCGCTTCTTCTTCTTCTTCCCTTTTTCTACTATTCTTCTTCCTCGGAGTAAACCCGATTTGGGTTCACTCCGACGAACCCAGATCTGGGTTCGTGACGAACGAACCCAGATCTGGGTTCATGATCTAGGTTCGTTCGTCACAAACCAGATCTGGGTTCGTGACGAGCCCAGATCTCGCTTCTTCTTCGTCTTCCTTTCTTCCGACTTCTTCTTCTTCTCTTGTCATTCTTCTTCCGCTTCTTCTTCCTCGGAGTGAACCCGATCTGGGTTTACTCCGATCTAGGTTGAATGAACCCAGATCTCTGGGTTCTCAGGAACCCAGAACCCAGAAATCTGGGTTCTTGAGAACCCAGATTTTCGGGTGCTCAGAGAACCCAGTTCTTCCTGAGAACCCAAAATTTCTGGGTTCTTAGAACCCAAGGAACCCAAAAATCTCTGGGTTCTTCCTGAGAACCCAGAATCTCATATTTTGGTTTTTAATTTTTTCTTCAGATTTTGGTTTATTGAATTGGTGATTGTTTGGGTTGATGATTATGTTTAACTGGTGATTTTGAGTGATTTTTTGATGGTGAACCAAGAAGATGATGGATTGAAATGATAGATTGAAGAGAATGGTAGAAAATTAATGGATTGAAGTTGATGGATTGAACAGAATGGGAGAAAATTAAATAAAATCAAAATTAACTTTTTGATTTTATTTAATTTTTTTTTATTTTCTTAAATTGATCTCTATCGTCCATATTGAGATGGACGGTGGAGATCTGGTTAATATTTTTTTATTTAAGTTATTTAAAATTTTTTAAAATTTATTTTAAAAAATTAAAAATAAGGTTAAAAGATAATTTTGTCCCTTATATAGTTAATTTTAACAGCAAAATATTAACGGCAGAGGGTAAATTGTAATAATATTGAAACTGTTGCTCCGTCTGTGAAAACATTTTAACTGGGTAGTTAAATTGTAATTTGCTCAGAGAAATAATATGTGAAAAAGAGCAATATTATAATTAGGTGTGACAAGTAAGATTTGACATGATTAATATTGACATTTTTATTTATTAATTGATATTGATATTATGTTATGAATTTTACGAATGGTTAAAATTTTAAATGATTAGTTTATGTATTACGAAAATATTGTTGAAATTCGTATAGTGTGTTTTGATTTTTATTTGATTATAACTTATTTTTTTTAAAAAAATATATATATAATTATGATTATGATATGAAATTGAATTTGAAAGGAAAATAGTGTAAATATGTTTAATAATGAATTTCAAAAAAGTTTATGTAATTGAATTTTATTTTGAATAATGTTTGATACACGTGTTTTTGAAAAACTAATCGTTTATGTATTTTGTTTGATTTTATTATTGAGAAATTGATATTGAATTACAGTGTTAAAAAGATTTAAATGAAACTTATATTGTTTTATTATAAATATTTGAAAAATTATGAAATCTAGATTTATGACTTGAGTTTTTAGAAAATAAAAAAGGAATTGGTGAGAATAATATGGTTAAAGTCGGAAAGGAATGATTTATGTCTTTTGTTTGTGTAATTGTTGATGAAGTGATCGATTTGTAATTTTTAAACAAAAGTTTAAGAAGAGTGTAAAAAAATACTAATTGAAAATAAAAAATTATGTGAATCGTAAATAAAAATAAATAATTTTATAAGTTTTGCATTTGAAATTATTTGTAAATTGAATAATTAGCGAAGTTAATAAAATTCTGAAAATTTGGAAAATATTGAATTGCGCAACTGGTATTTCGAGAAACGAAATTTTTTTTTTACGAATGTGTTATATTTTTAAGAAAATATTAGCGATATATATGGAAAAAAATGATTATTACATATTTGATAAGTATAATTATTAATAATATGCTTTCATCGAAATTTGTAATAAAATTCTTATAAATTGCATTTATATGATTAATAATAAATAGTACGTCTATTAAGTACAAAATGTAGATCTTTGAAACTTTTAATAAAATGCCTTTGATAGGATTGCTTTAAAATATTATCCGATATGCTAAACAATAATTTTTACGTGTTTTGTAGGTACAATTATTAATAAACTAATTTTATTTGTGAAATCTAATAAAAGTTTAAGAATATGGGGAAATTTATATATATAATTATATATGGAAAATGGTCGTTATGTGTTTGATAGGTGTAATTATTAGTAATGTGTTTGCCTAGGAATTTGAAATAAAGTGTTTTCATAGCGATATATCATAGAATTTTTACAAATGAAATTGATATGTCTAATAATAAATGATATGTAATTAGTATGTATATTTATTAGTAAATTGATTTAATTTTCAATTTAAAAAAATAACAATAATTAGTGACAATTGTTTCAAAATGGCTGTCAAAAGAAATTTTATACTCATATCTATTTATCAGTTTTGTGAAGTCATACTTGGAAATATGAATTTTATGCACTTCATGACTTGTGTTTTAAGAAAAGTTAATATATGATTGTTGATTTGAGATTCCAGTCAACGAGATTCTTCGACCCAATGCTGCAACGTAAGAAGATCACAGACAAGAAACAGAAGAAACGAGCAAAAGAGAAGAAGCCAAGGAAGGGAGAACACAAACAACATAGGTTTTTAAAGTGGTTCGGCCTTTTTAACCTGCCTACGTCCACTGTCTCTCTATTTCTGCAGAATGGTGGCAATATTTCCTCTCAGTGTCTCGCTCTAGTTTACAATGAAAGTCTTCCTTTATTTATAGAGAAGGAAGAGGTACAGAAGAGAATAATAAGACAAAGTGACATGATGAACTACAATTAATGCTTCTGGATCACATTTAATGCCTCTGACTTTTGCCAGGTCAACTCTGTCAACACGTGGGGCTGGATGCTAACCCATGCCGGTTAGGTGAGGTTTCCCGGAATTGAGTTGTCATTAGGTGGAGTAACCCTTCTTATCGTGCAAGATACGCTAGCTTACTGTTCTGAGCTAGCACTGGGCGAACCAAGACAAAAGACGGACTGAAACTGCTGGGTAAGCGGGCTGGTCCTATAAACAAGCTGACTTAGCGAACTTGACATCGTTACAACAGGAATGCTCATCAAACGATCTCGGCGTCGCGATAGCAGGCCAACGGACTTGACTTCGCAAATGGCTCTATCAGTCTTTCTGTGAGCTTCGATATGGGGCTTCGCTTACTGGGTCTAGTGGCTTGGGCCTCCAATTTCATGGGCTCTTTTCGACCTATTGTAGTTAATCTGAAAAACATCTACAACATCAGCCCTCCAGCTCTTAGAGCGTTTCACGGTCTGAGAGCTTTGAATTGTAATGGATGAAAAAACTTCCCCCCTTTTCTCGGATACGTGGCGATTCTCCAGGCGATAATTCAACGTCTACAGTGGGTATTTAATGCACATCTCTTCAACTGACGGCGCTTGCTGGCCACGTCTCGAGGATCGCGTTACACCGTTAGATTTGAGATGGTTGGTAAGCCACCAGATCCAATGGCCACGGATGTGACTTCGCGACTTCGCTTACATATATAAGGTGGAAACTTTGTCTTTTCACATTCCACTGGTCATTTTCACGCTTCAGTCTTCTTCTTCACTTCTTTGTTCTCCATTTGCCATCAGGTTCTGGGTTTCAATTTCGCAGGGCATACGATTCAGTCACCGTCTCTGACTCCGTTCAGCGGTGAGTTCACAGTTGTTGTTCTTTCTTTGAGCCTTTTTCTTTGGTTTCATTGTTTTTTTTGGTGATTTTCTAGTCATTGCTTGGATGTTTGGTGCTTCCGGTGTCTTGAATGCAGTACTGGTTTTTATTTGAATGCTTGATTGGATGTTCGAGTCTTTTCGTATTCTACTGGTTTGATCTGTTGGTTTGCTGTTTGGTCATTTGTTTGCTGTTTGTGAGTTTAAACGATCTTGAGATCGCACATAGGTAGATAATAGGGTGTTAGGACACATTTTGGGGTTGTTAGAATAGTAACTTCGTGCGATGTTTGTGACCTGCCAATTAGGAAATAGCAATTTGCGGACTTGGAGCTTTAGACTTTATAGGGATGGTTTGCGTTCTGCAGCCTAACTGCTCTTTTTTCGTTTGTAGATGTCTTCAGGTTGCAGACGCCAAACGCATATAATAGGAGAGGATGACACTTCCAGCTTTGAGGATCAACTGAGAGAGATCCCTCAAGCACCCTCACAAAGCGGAGAAACAGCTGAAGGGTTCACAGCTCGGATGAACCCTGGAGGAAACCAGCCTTCAGAGGCTGAGGATCTTGAGTCCGTAGAAATTAGGTGGGGTCGTAATATGTTTAAACAATACCCCTCACAGATATCGTACCAGGACCTCGTAGGATTGGGGCTGGAGTACCATTTTCCCAGGGGCTGTCGCCTCATGGAGCCTTCTCCACTGGACCACGCAGCTACCCCTCTCAAGGGCTTCGTGGCCATTAGTGTACAGCATCTGGAAGCTGGGTTACGGTTCCCAGTTCCTTCTTACCTGATTGAGCTTCTCAACGATCTGGGGCTCGCTCCATTTCAGTTAACCCCCAACTCCTACACCCAGTTGTCCTCGTTAGCCATCTTTTTTAGGAAATACGGCCTTCCTCTTCCCTCTCCCAGGATCTTGAAGCATTTATTCGCCTTCAAGGGCACCAGTACGGGGCGTCCACGAGATGGGTATTATTATGTTTCCCCTCGTATGTCGTCTCATTACAGAGAGGTTTTGCCATGGGGTGAGGCCAAAGGTAAATCCAACGTAGGCAATTACAAAATAAATTGGTTCTTCGTGTCTTGCTCCTCCTTAGTAGATCTTGAGAACTTCAGTTTTCGAGCTGAGCCAGGTAAAATTTTTCACACTGCATCTCGACCTGCTCATAATTGGTGGCTTTACTTCTGAATTTTGACTTGACTTTTGCCTTCTTTTCTAGATCTTAAAGCGAAGCCGTTTGATTTAACTCAAGGTGAGATAGCAGACCTTAAGGTTCTCTCTGCTCAGAAGTCTCACGAGGATGACGTCAAGTTGACAACTGAGCTGCTTCGTCTCTACCAGCTTGCTCCCGGTCTTGAAGATAGTTTAATCCGCTCTAAGCACATTGGATCTTGGCGCAGTCGGCCCACTAGGTCTGCATTCGGCGAAGTTGACATCGCGACAAGCTCGAGCTCGGCTGGATTATCTCCTTCACCTAACGGCGTTGAAGTTAGAATTTCGTTGGAAAAAGTCGCTAAGATGGAGCCCCTGAAATTAGTCGATCCTTCGAGGAGAAGAGGCCGCCAATCTGGAGGAGTCACGATGACATCGTCGGCTGCTCCAAGCTCATCCTAGGCAACGGCGAAGGAAGGTCACCAGGCCATCAATACAGCCGAATCGCTAGTTCCTGAGGTCACACGACCCGTGCCTCAGTCGAATGTTCCCGCGAGTAAGGAAGTTGTTACGGCGAAGAAAGGTAAGTAAGCTGCGGCTCAACAAGTGGCAAAGAGGAAAGAGCATGATGTCCCCAGCAAGCCCCCTCTCGCTAAGAGAGATTCGAAAGAAAAAGGGAAACAGGTTGCATCTGCAGCTCGGGAATCTTCGCGCAAGGTCGTTACAGATGAACCCTCTGGGGATATCCCTGAGGCGTCATATTTTAACCTTATGGTTGAGCAGGCTCCTAGTCTCCTGGATAAGTCGGCTAGATACCTGGACTAGAAGTCTTGCCACTGGATGAACCTATTTTCCTGGGCAGCTCGCCAATCAATCAAGGTCGAGTCTTTTTCTTTTTTTCTTTTTTTTTTAACTCATTCCCTTTATCACTGCTTGTTGCGTAGGCCGTCATGGCAATGGCGAAGGCGCTGGATGAGAAGCTGGCAAAAGAAGAGCAAGAGGACGATCTTAAGGTCGCAAACAAAAGATTTGAAGAGACTTTGAAGGAGCGTGACAATGAGCTCCTCCCCTTGAAAGAGGAGCTTGCTATTGCCAAGGACAAGGCTTGGGACCTTTAGTCCAGGTTGGATGTTGCTGAAGCTGCCAGGTTCGAGGTTGAGACTGTCATGGCCAAGGAGAAGAGCATGCACAAGACTATTTTCTCCAAGCTATATTCTCAGCTCGAAACTGCTAAGACCCTCTTGGATGATCGGGAAAGAGAGTTGGAGACCACGGTAAAGCTTCACGAACAGAAGTTCGTTGAGACTGATCAGGAGATTGCCAAGCTCAAGAAGGCATTGGCTACAGTTGAAGCTCGTGCTGAGTAGATAAGGGTGGACACCGAGGAGAAGATCTTGTACACCTTGTGGCTGAACTACCCTGACATAAATTTTTCCATCTTTAGCAAAGAGGCAGTCAAAGACGTGCAGTTTTGTGCCAGGACGCTCGAGCTACCAAGGAAGGAGACCATCGCAGAGAACATTCCGCAAGAGAGCGCGGGCGACCAAGTTCCTTCAAGCTCAGCCCCCCAAGATCTTCAAGATCCTTCAGGCCGAGATGTATAGGCCATTTACTTTGTGTACTTTTTCTTATTTTTGTCAGCTTACCTCTTTTTTGAGGTTTTAAATGGTCTTATTTGTAATATTCTGACTTTATTGGCCTCGACTGAGGATTTGTGTTATGCTTTTAATTTCAACCCTATGCAAGTTATATTTTCGTTTATGCGGTCTTTAGGAAAATATTGAAATGCCTTCATGACTTGTAATAAAAATTTGATGTTAAATCATGAGTGGGCGATCTGGAGATCGCAAAACAAATCCCTTGCGGTCTTAATAGGAGACCATCGTTCCTTCCAGAGCGTTGGTGAGTTCACAGGAGACCGTCGTTCTTTCCAAAGCATTGCAAACTCACAGGACACGATGGTTCCTTCCAAAACATTGGTAGTTCACAGGAGACTATCATTCCTTCCAGAGCGTTGCGAGCTCACAGGACATGATGGTTCCTTTCAGATTTTTGACGAGTTCACAAGAGACCATCGTTCCTTCCAGAGCGTTGCGAGCTCACAGGACACGATGGTTCCTTCCAGAACATTGGTGAGTTCACAGGAGACCATCGTTCCTTCCAGAGCATTGCGAGCTCACAGGACATGATGGTTCCTTCCAGAACATTGGTGAGTTCACAGGAGACCATCGTTCCTTCCAGAGCATTGCGAGCTCACAGGACACGATGGTTCCTTCCAGAACATTGGTGAGTTCACAGGAGACCATCGTTCCTTCCAAAGCGTTGCGAGCTCACAGGACACGATGGTTCCTTCCAAAACATTGGTGAGTTCACAGGAGACCATTGTTCCTTCCAGAGCATTGCGAGCTCACAGGACACGATGGTTCCTTTTAGAACATTGGGAGTTCATAGGAGACCATCGTTCCTTTCAGAGCGTTACGAGCTCACAGGACACGATGGTTCCTTCCAGAACATTGGGAGTTCACAGGAGACCATCGTTCCTTCCAGAGCGTTGCGAGCTCACAGGACACGATGGTTCCTTCCAAAACATTGGTGAGTGCAGCATTATGGTTATTAAAATATAATGATGATAGATATAATTCTGAGAAGTCGAACCAAATCTTCTAGGATTGTATTAATATATATGGTCGTAATGCTGGATCATAAATAACATTTGAGACAGATAACTGGAAATAAATACATTAAGCGAAGTATGGGCGGAGCTTCTCGGCATTCCACGCTCTTGGGACTTCATCTCCGTTCATGTTGGTTAAGTGGTAGGCTCCATTTCCTAGATTTTCTTTGATGATGTAAGGGCCTTCCCAGCTTGGTCCCAAGGTGCCCTCGCCAGGATTTCGTGCTGCAGGCAGAATGAGTCTCAGTACCAAATCCCCAACATCATAGCGACGGGCATGAACCTTCTTGTTGTAGTATCTGGCAACTCGCTGCTGGTAAACTGCTAACTTCATCTGGGCTTCATCTCGCACTTCATCCACGAGGTCAAGGCTAGAGGCGAAGAGCTGATGATTATTTGCAGTGTTGAACGTAGCTCTCCGATGCGTTGTTACCTCAAATTCGGCTGGGATCATGGTTTCGCAACCAAAAACCATTGAGAATGGTGTTTCCTAGGTCGTGCTACGAGATGTAGTTCGGTAGACCCACAATACTTTCGAGAGCTCGTCTACCCATGCTCTTTTTCTAACTTTCAGCTTCGTCTTCAAGATCTGCTTTATAATCTTATTCACTATTTCGACTTGGCCGTTGGCTTGAGGGTGATCCACTACTGAAAAACTTTTTGTGATCCCGAGGTCGTTGCAAAAATTGAGGAATTGGTCGCTGCTGAACTGAGTTCTGTTGTCTGTTATCACCTGTTGTGGCACCCTAAATCTGCAAATAATGTTACTCCACATAAATTTAATAATCTTCGCAGTGGAGATTTCTGTCAATTCCTTTGCTTCTACTCATTTCGTGAAGTAATCTACAGCGACCATAGCATGCTTGCAATTTTCTCGAGCAGTTGGCAGAGGCTCGATAAGATCCATTCCTCAGATCGCGAAGGGCCATGAACTTACCATTTGTTGTAAAAGTGCAGGAAAAGCTCAAGGTACCTTCGCGAATCTCTAACACTTATCACATTTTTTGACCAGAGCAATGACATCTTTCTTCATCGTAGGCCAGTAGAATCCTTGTCTCAATGCTCTCTAAGCTAAGGCGAGCCCCCCAAAATGATTCCCGTAATGGCCTGAGTGCATGTCGTTCAGTATTTTCTCGCAATCTACTACATCGCAAGAGTGGAGCTGAGAATCCCCTTTTGTACAGCATATCATCATATATACAATATCGCACAGCTCGTGCCTTTAGCTGGAGCGCTTCATTCTTATCCTTGAGGAGCTTTCCGTTCTGTAGGTATTCGGTCAGTGGTCTCATCCATGAATCTTCTGTCACTACCAAGGCCATCACTGATTCTCCTTTTTGGATGCTTGGTATCGGTAAGAGCTTAACAGGCACGGGCTTCAAATCTTCTGCGTTTGAGTAGTTGCTAAGCGAGCTAGGGCGTCAGCATGCGTATTCTAAGCTCGGGGAATTCAAATGACCTCATACTTCTGAAATGCTCTGAGCAGCTCCTGAACCTTCTCGAGGTATGCAACCATTTTCGGTCCTCGAGTTTGATATTTCCCATTTACATGGCATACCACGAGTTGAGAGTCGCTGAAAATCCTTACTTGCTCAGCTCTCATTTCCTTAGCTAACTGTAGTCCAACTATGAACGCTTCGTACTCGGCCTCGTTGTTGGTTGCTTGGAATCCGAACTTCAGTAAGTAGAAGATCTTGTGCCCTTCCGGACTGACAAGTAGTATATCTGCTCCAACTCTTAGCTCGCTAGAGGAACCATCAACATATAACTCCCACATCGGTTTCTTTGAGGGTTCAGCTCCTTCTTCTACGGATCTTGTGAATTCTGCAATGAAATCTACCAGGGCTTGGGCTTTGATGGCCCGTTTGGGGATGTAATAGATGTCGAACTGCACCAGCTCTACTGTCCATTTTAGTAGCCGACCTGAGGTATCCGAAGTCTGAAAGATCTACCTCAGGGGGTACCGGGTTGGGACTTCAATCCTATGAGCTTGAAAATAAGGGCGGAGTTTTCTCGAGGCGGTCACCAGGCAATTAGCGAGCTTTTCAATCTGCGAGTACCTCGTTTCTGCATCAGACAACCTCTTGCTTACATAATACACTGGGAGCTGCGTTCTATTTTCTTCCCGTACTAAAGCTGCGCTGAGAGCGTGCTCAAATACCCCTAAGTATAGGATGAGTTTCTCCCTGTCAACTAACTTTGACAAGAGCGGAGCACAGCCTAGATACTCTTTCAACTGTTGGAAAGCTTGCTCGCACTGCTCAGTCCACTCGAAATCCTTCACCTTCTTGAGCACGTCAAAGAAAGAGATACATTTATCCGTTACTTTTGAGATGAACCTGCTTAATGTCGCGACCTGACCAGTGAGGCTCTGGACCTCTTTCATGTTGATCAGGGCTTGAATTTTCTTCAGGTTGGCCTCAATACCTCTGTCATTCACCATAAAGCCTAGAAATTTCCCAGATGCTACCCCAAATGCACAGTTTAATGGATTCAACTTCATTCAATAATTCCTCAGGACCTGAAACATCTCCGCCAGATCGTTTACATGGGACTCCGCTCGCCTTGACTTTACCAGCATGTCATCTACATATACCTGCATTGTTTTGCCGATGTGTTCCTCAAACATTATATTGACAAGCCTCTGATAGGTCGTTCCAGCATTCTTGAGTCCGAAAGGCATAACTTTGTAACAATACAACCCTCGATCAGTGATGAATGATGTATGCTCTTCGTCTTCCGAGCTCATGGGAATCTGGTTGTATCCCGAATATGCGTCCATGAAGCTCAGGAGCTGATGACCTGTAGTTGCATACACCAATTGATCAATCCTGGGAAGGGGGAAACTGTCTTTTGGGCATGCTTTGTTGAGATCTGTGAAGTCGATACACGTCCTCCACTTCCCGTTTTTCTTCTTTACGAGCACAGGGTTGACGAGCCAAACTGGGTACTGGACTGTCTTGATGAAGTTGTTGGCTAACAGCTTATCCACCTCTTCTTTAATGGCTTCAGAACTCTCCCGGGTTATTGGCCTTCGTTTTTGACGAACTGGTTTGTAACAGAGATCAATGTTCAACTTGTGCGAAATAACCTCCGAGTTGATCCCAACCATGTTCTCGTGATTCCATACGAAGACATCTAAATTTGCTTTCAGAAAATCGACGAGCTGACTCCTTACATCTAGTGTTAGGCCTCGCCCCAAACTCAAACATCTCCCAGTGTCCTTCTCACTGACCTGTATGGATTCAAGCTCGTCGACAGGCCCCATGTCCTGTTCACATCCACTTTGTGAGGATCGAGGTCATGACTGAATCCCTTCTCACTGACTTCGAATGGCTTTCCCCCTGACACCATGTCAATTCTTTTGCTTGTTACCCCTATTTTTACGGCCTTTTCATAGCAACGCCTTGCCATATACTACTCACCTCGCACGAATCCCACTCCGCTGGGTGTTGGAAATTTAATCATAAGAGCTCTGGTTGAGACGATCATATCTAGGTTGTTCATTGCACGTCTTCCCAGGACTACCTTGTATGCAGATGGACCGTTAATGATTAGAAAATCCGCCAACATAGTTGCTTGGCGAGCTGGGTCTCCTATCGAAAGCGGCAATCTGACTTGACCCATGGGAATGACGACGTCCCCAGTGAAGCCATAAAGGGGTTCAGGAGATAGTTTTAACTGATTGGCTCCCAGTCCCAGCTGATCATAGCATTCTTTGTACATAACATTTACTGAGCTTCCTGTATCTTCCATGATCCTCAGAACTTCAGCGTTGCTGATCCTTACCCTGATGACAAGGGCGTCATCATAAGGCCAACACAGCTCTCTTGCATCCTCTTTGGTGAAAACGATATCTTCCGAAGTCGTCCTAGCCTTTTTTACGGGCCCCTCCTGGTCACTTCGTCCTGCTATTAGGACGTGATTAGCTTCCCGCACATATCGCTCATAAGATTTGTTTGGCGATCCAGTAATATGGGGACCACCATGGATGGTGAAGATGGTTTTTACTGTGGGATCGGTTTCTTGCTCATGGTCCTGGTCCTGTTGGTTCTGCTGTGCGGGTTACCGATTTTGTTGAGGGCATTGATTCTGGGGCTTATCATAAGCAGGTCGCACCACATACTCATTTAGGTGGCCATTCCTTATCAGGTTTTCTATAGCGTCCTTGAGGTCCCAACAGTCGAAAGTATAATGCCCTTTCTCTCTGTGATAGGCACAATACTTGTGGGGATTTTTGAATTTGCTGGGGAAACCGGTAGGACTTGGTCTTCTAAAATTTTCTCTATGCTTCTCAATCTAGAAGATTCTGTCCTGCCTATTTGACAAGGTGCTATAATGATGGTAGCGGCTCCGAGGTGGAGAACGATTTCTTTTAGGTTCCTTCCTAACCCGTTTTGCTACTAGATTATTAGATCGATTCCTTCTATCTTCGTTACCGCCCTGATCCCTTTTCTTGTCTTGATGGGAACTGCTTGCCTCACCTTTTTTATGACTAGCCTTCTTTGAGCCAAAGGATTCTTCCCACTTGATCTCCTTATGAGCTCGATCATAGAAATCACCCAGGTTTTTCACAAGTGACTTGTAGATGCTTTCATATAGTTTGTCATCCTTTCTGAGTCCAGCCGATATCGCAGTCAAGATCCCTTCCTCAGACGGGTTTTCCACATCATTAACCTCTCTCCTGAACCTGCTGATGTAATCCTTTAGTGACTCACCGGAACGTTGGAAGATGGTAGCGAGGTGACAGGCCGGCACGAGCTGCTTCTTCAATGCATCGTATTGATTGATGAATTTTTGCTGACATTCCTCTCAGCCACCAATGCTACGAGGTGGGAGGTTTCTGAGCCATGTCCGTGGAATCTCTCCAAGCGACGCGGGAAAAACACGGCATTTCACCAACAAACTGGTAGTTTGTAGGTCCATTTGGACGTTAAAAGAGTCCAGATGATCATAGAGGTCTGAATCTCCGTTGTACTGTGGGATGCTGGGGATTTTGAACCTGATAGGGAGTGGTTCCTGCTCTATTTCCATTGTAAATGAGCCCTTTGCCTCACTTCGTCTCCCTGGCTCCTGAGTCCCCGGCCTTGCCTCCAGCTATTATATTCTTTTTAAGAGTTGCTCAATTATTGGGTCTCGAGCTTCGCGTTGTCTTGTAAGAGACTCCCTACTTTTTTGGCTCGCCCTGATCGGGGAATACTGATCATATATCTCGCGCCTTCGGCCCGACTCGTAATCCTCACCTTCTCTACGCTGGCCTTCTTACCGTCGTCGTAGTTCATTTTCATTCCTTCGGACTGAAGCTCGTGGGTGCTCGTTTCTCACTTCAACCCGTCTATGTTCGTCTTGGCTAACCCTCACTCTCAACCCCGAAGGTTGAGTTGCATCCCCGTTTTCTCGAGCTCGCTGACTCCGAGCTTCAAGTCGTCTATTCGATGAATGGATGGATCCTTCGATAAGTACTTCCCTTGTGACCTCCTGTCCGGATAGAGGGACCATAGTCGTTCTTGGAACGTTCTGATCACGACCTAGCACCAAACTAAAGTGTGCACGATATCTCCACCTACATTAGAAGGCCCTACACCTGTATTCGTTACCTGGGCACGACGTCGCTGTTCTGTCTCCTCTGTCTTCTCGTTTATTGCATCAGAATTTCTTGTATTTATTCTTTTTGCCATGGCAATTACAGACCTTCGAATGCAGTTGGGCCCTCCTTCTAGCGCCAAAATGTTGACGTGGGATTTCAGTTAATGAGATTCTTCGAGCCCAATGCTGCAATGTAAGAAGATCACAGACAAGAAACAGAAGAAAATAACAAAAGAGAAGAAGCCAAGGAAGGGAGAACACAAACAATACAGGTTTTTAAAGTGGTTTGGCCTTTTTAACCTGCCTACGTCCACTGTCTCTCTATTTCTGTAGAATGGTGGCAATATTTCCTCTCAGTGTCTCGCTTTAGTTTACAATGAAAGTCTTCCTCTATTTATAGAGAAGGAAAAGCTACAGAAGAGAATAATAAGACAAAGTGGCATGATGAACTACAATTAATGCTTTTGGGATCACATTTAATGCCTCTGACTTTTGCCAGGTCAATTCTGTCAACACGTGGGGCTAGATGCTAACCCATGCCGGTTAGGTGAGGTTTCCCGGAATTGAGTTGTCATTAGGTGGAGTAACCCTTCTTATCGTGCAAGATATGCTAGCTTACTGTTCTGAGCTAGCACTGGGCGAACCAAGACAAAAGACGGACTGAAACTGCTGGGTAAGCGGGCTGGTCCTGTAAACGGGCTGACTTAGCGAACTTGACATCGTTACAACAGGAATGCTCATCAAACGATCTCGGCGTCGCGATAGCAGGCCAACGGACTTGACTTCGCAGATGGCTCTATCAGTCTTTCTGTGAGCTTCGATATGGGGCTTCGCTTACTGGGTTTAGTGGCTTGGGCCTCCAATTTCATGGGCTCCCCTCGACCCATTGTAGTTAATCCGAAAAACATCCACAACAATGGTGAAATTTTTGTTTTATTATATTTTTGAAATCTTAAAAATGCTGAAAATTGTGAATTTATATTATGAGAAAATAAAGTTTTATGACCTTTAAATTAAATGTATACCCACTAAGTAGAAATATTTAGCGCATTGAATTTATCGCGCACAGGTAATTGAGTCGGGCTTGTCACTGAGACGAAGACGAAGCCCTTGCAGATACGTTACGAGTCACATTCGACATAAATTTTTTGATAATATTCACTTTTGTATTATATATGTATAACTGCATGGGTACCATCATGTGTGTGTGTGTAAGTTTCTAAATTTAAAAGTTCGTAAAATACAATGTGTATTAAAGTTTAAAATGTTTGTAAATTATGTATATTATTTGATAAATATGTAGCGTAAAGTTTTATGGGTGTGAACTTTGAATTCTAAATAAACATTTATTATAATTGTTTATGTGTTAAAGTGATTTGAAAATGGACGGGAGGTCCGAAAGAAGAAGTTGAGAGTTGAAATTGTTTAGAAGTATGTTTTTCATGCAGGTTAAATTTTGGATTTTCAGAAAAATATGAGAAACTATGTCAGATTTTTCGGAAACTAAAATCTTTTAAATTGTTATAAGCATTTTAAATAAACAATTTATTAATAAATTATTTCAAATAAAGCTTTTGTTTTGAGATGTTTAAGAATTTCATAAATAAATTTTGTAAACGATTTAAAGAGATTTCGGTAAGAAAGGTAACGTCTCTCACCTCGATCCTCATATGGATAGGGTAGGGGTGTTATAGCTTTGAGGGAGTAGTTATTTTTCTTAATGTTAGCACCAACTTAGCCAAAGATAAACTTTATGTGACATTTTAATTGAAGTTTGAATGTAGGGAATTTAAGGAATCGATTCTTGGAGTTATGGTTCTTTGATGAAAATGCAAATTATGTTGTTTCTCAATATGCTTGGGAATCTACAGCTCCTCCGAGAAGTGCTTTGATGATGTTAGACGCGGATAAAATAGTTGCTACTGCTAATTCTTGCTATTATATGAAGTATCTTATGTCTAGGTTGTGTCAATCAATACGTTATCTTACGTCTAGGTTTAATTGTTCCTACTATAAGTATATTACTTCTCAATATGTCATTAGGTTATGTTTTATTGTAAAAGATGTCATGTATGTTGTTGCTTGAGTATTCCTACTATTTGAGTTGTGAATTATTATATTACTCATTGTTGGAATACTCATTGATTAAAAGAATAATTTTTAATGTTATTCCTCTTATAATGGATGTTAAGCCTTTTTTAAATTCTTCTTATAATGGATGTTTAGTCTTAACCTTTAAGCATTGTGAATCCAACTTTTGAGGTTTGATTGGATTGATTTCTCAATACGAACCGCTTTTGTGTTAGCTTTTCTTACTTTACTTAACCGTGATGAGATGATTTAAAAGTACACTCCTAAATGTGTCACATCATTGACTATGCAATAAATATACAGCTATGGGAATATCTGTATAACTGTAAAAATCTATAAGTATATAAGCTACTGAGAAATTTCATCACTATTTTTCTACAACATGACAACAGTTAAGCACAACCCAACCAGTCCCTCACAACTACTAGAAATAATCGAAAACAAACATAAATAATTACTTATACATCATTAGAGTAACCATTACTAACTAGCAATAAGAAATATAACAATAAATGATGAAAAGGGTTTGATCTAGATTAGTTGCTCTTTTTCAAACATATTTATATATAGAAAGTTTGCTCGTCTCTTAGGCTAGAACCTCATCGACAGGTTGCTAAGGGTCTTTCTTGCCCTTCTACTGACATTCAAAATATAATTCAGTTAGAAAAATAGGTTAATGAATTAAACAATGAAAATATAAACATGAAACGGAAAATAGCAAAAAAAAGGAAGAGGAAAATGATAACCCTAACCACCATTATCCAACCTAGGCACTCCTAATTGAAAGGGTTTTAACATTCATTATCCAAGAATTATTGAAAGTACAGAAAAAAGTACTCAACTCCCAACTTAGGTACTCAATTCTCAACCTCCAGTTTAGGATTCCCAACCTAAAAGTTAAAATTCCTAACTTTAGGTTAGAAATCCCAACCTTCTAATTGAGATTCCCAACCCGAAGGTCGGAAAATACTAACCTCTAGAGGGATCTACGGTGTGATTCCCAATCTGAAGGTTAGGAATCCCAAACAATGGATTGGGAATCACACCCTAGATACTAACCTCATGTTGGGAATCTCAACCCGAGTTAGGATTCCAACCCCCGGGTTAGGAATCCCACTATAGATCCTACCGGAGGTCGAGAAGTTGGAAACTCAACCTATAGGTTATAAATCTCAACCCTTGGGTGGTGAATCCCAACCAGAAGCTTGGGATTTCCAATTTCCCGACCTCTGGTAAGAGGGTGGGATTCCCAATTTCGGCTAAAAATTTCAACCTAAAGTTAGAAATCCCAACTTAGATTAGAATTCTCAACCATTAGGTTGGGATTCTCAACTTTCAGGTTGAGAATCTCACACTAGATCTCGTCGGAGGTCGAGAAATTCTGACATTCGAATTAAGAATTCTAATTTGAAGGTTGAGAATCTCAATCTCCGAGTTGAAAATCTTAATCGGAAGGTTAGGATTCTCAACCTGAAAGTTGGAATCCCAACCTAATGGTTAGGAATCTTAACCCTCAGGAAACACAAATTTCAAAACAAAGTTAACATTCTCCATGTAAAAGCTCCAAATAGATGTCATCAAACTTAGCAATACTTATCCATTCTACAAATTCAATCATTCAAATGACATCTATATACTAACATTAACAAAGGTCTCTATTACAAGAACTAATCAAATGACTTCCATCTATCAACAGACATAAAACTCCAAACTTTATCATTTAAATCACATCCATCTCCAAGCATTCAATAAACAAGAAATTCATAATAGTTAAAACTAAAAATCGAAGTTTTCGAATTTTACAAACCTCAAGATGTCAAATCAGTCATTCCCAAATTCAAGCAAGTAGTCTGGATAAGCTTGAAATCATTAAAATCAACATCACCACCACTATTCGCTTAATTAAAAACATCATCACCACCATCAAACCCTAATTCTCTTACCATTTTGTCCTCATCTTTTCCCCTATGATCAAAGTAATTCTACTTCACCAGCCTCTCCATCAACTTAATTCGTAATAGCCACGGATAGGCCACCTTCACCTCCTTCCTCATTCTCAATGCCTTCGTTCTATCCGAAACCCTTTCTGGGTTTTCTTCTACACCAAAATCCCCATCCGAGTTCTCCATCATTTTCAAAACCGTCCTCGCCTTCATCCGGATTCTCCTTCTTGCTTCTTGATTTTATTGATTTGCTCGAATATGAAGCTCATGCGACCAAAAAGCAAGAAGGATTTCACTTAGGAGTCCAACGAGAAGGTAGGGTTTGAAGCTAGGAGGTTGCAAGTGGAGAAGTGTAGAGAGATGAGGGTTTTTGGATGGTTGTGTTGTCGACGAAAAAGTTTGAGACTACGGTAAGAAAAAGCTGGGAAGGTTTGAGGATGAAGAAGTTTCTAGATGAAGAAGTTGGGAGGATTTCTAGACGAAGAAGCTGGGAGGATGCATTTCAGCTCATGACTCCCATTTCATTAAGGGCATTTTTATCCATTCAATATCTTTTTTGCAAGAATAAAAAATGAAGGGTTTTTTTGAGGTTGCCCTTTCCAAATGAGGTAATTTATGCATTTTCCCATAATATAATGAATTGATTTGGATCACTCGTTACAAATGAGTGGGTGTGAGTTTAGATTTTTGGATGGGGAATTTCTAGAGCCTTTTTATAGGTTCAAAAAGAGTCAATTATTTTTTGTTGTTTATTAATGGAACAAAAACCTCCCTAATCTTTTCAAAAATACAAATACATCCTGTCATTTAGAGATCTGTTAGTCAGTTAGTTTATTAAGGGATAATTTTGTACTTTTAAATAAAAACTAATATTAACATTTTTAATAAAATAAATATTTTTAAAACATAAATTAAAAGAATTTTTTTTTTTAAAAAAAAAGTTATTTGAAAAATAAAAACCAATTTAATTTTTTTTTTAAAAAAAAAAAGGAAATTTGAGATCCAAATCTAGGACTCCATGGCTTGCGAATGGTGACTCAGATTTGGTCTCAATTCTAGACAAAACAGAGCCCTAAATCTGGGTCTCTATGCCCAACATAAGGACTCATATCCAACCAATTTTTTTTTTTTTTTTTTTTTTTTTAATTTTTAAAGAATTTGAGATGTAGGGTAGAGATCTCACTCTTTTTAATCTTTTAAATTCTATTTTAAAATATTTATTTTATTTAAAATACTTGATTTTATTTTTATTTAGAAATACAAAATTATCCCTTAATAAACTAATAGGGACTAACTTACATCCAAATCAAGGGATGTTTTTGGTATTTTTGAATATATTAGGGAGGTATATGGACTATTAGGAAACAATAAAAAGCAACTATTTTCTAAAATTATAGGGAGGTTTTGAAATTTCCCTTTTTTCAAATCCATACATAATTTGCATTGAAGTGAAATCCTAAAACATATATAAGTCTTTGAAATCATATAATTGAAATGTTACAAGAGAGCACGAGAGATGGGTTTCTTACCTGGCACCAATTCTATTCACCTTTACGGTGTTTGAAGGCGATATCTACAGGGTCATCATAAAAAAATTTGGATCCCCATTTGAGGCCCTTAGGTTTTAGGGATGCAAAACTACATTTTGGTTCCAAAATATTTGCATCGCAAACTTTTAATGTGCATTGTAAATATTAAACAATACTCTTATCAACATTAATGTAAATTTTATAACATTACTAAAACTAATAACTAAAAGGAAAGATATAATTGTGAATTCCAGAAATGACATTAATATAATCTTATTGGAAATACAAAAAATAACTTTTTTGTATCTACTGATTTTGAATGGAGCAACTTTATTTTCGTTCATGAGGTTTTAGAAAATATCAAGTTTTTAAAACTCGTTTGGAAACAACTTTTTTCTTCCCTAATTTTTTCAAAACTCTTCAAAAAAATCTAAATCATCAATTAATTGATGGTTAATGGTAACTTTAAGCAATTTAAATTATAATTTAATAATCTAAATTTAGAGGTATTATAGAAAATTTACTTTATAAATTCATTATTTTATGAAAATAATCCAGTAATTTATGTGTCACTAACAACCATGAACGGTAAAATTGTTTTCTTAAATTGTAATTTAATAACATAAATTCAGAGTACTATAAGAAATTTAACTTATAAATTCATTATTTTATGAGGGTTGTCCGGTAATTTATGTGTTACCAACAACCATCGAGGGTGAAAATGTTTTTTCATATATTCTATTAAAGTGGACCGTTAGTTGATTGACGATTTGAACTTTTTTGAAGAGTTTTGAAAAAGTTAGAGATGAAAATAACTATTTTCAAAAGAGCTTTAAAAACACAATTTTTTTGAAATCTCAGGGACTTAGATGAAGTTTTTCCATTTTGTATTGATCCTTGAAATTGTATATAAAAGAAAATTATTTTTAAACACAATCTAATCAAATAACTCTTTTAATTTATTTTAAATTTCTTTTTACTCATTTTGCAAAACCAAAGAAAAAATCATTTGGGTTTAATAAACTCTCTTACCATTATGATAAGTTCAATGTCGTTCATGAATTTAGTATTCCGTAAATCTGGTGAAATATATTCTTGCCCACAATTCTGTTTAGCTGACTGGAGAAAAAAGAAAGCATAAAGAATTGCTCAAATTTTTTGATATCTAATTAGACTTGAAAAAGAACTTTTTTATTTTTAGGGAATATAGCAAAAGTGCCCTTTTAAAACTTTATCTGCAAAGTAACCCTTTCACCAAAAAAAGTTGCAAAGCTACCCCGAATTACCCAAAATACCCCTAATTGATACAGACCATCATTTTTTACCAACCAAAAGTAAACTATACTAAAATTAATAAAACACAATATTGGGACAATATCAACCCAATTATAATCCCTCTTTTATCACAATTTTACTCAAACAAAATAAAAGTTTTTCATCATATTTACTTTCGGGTTTAATGAAGAAATTTGTAACAAGTGTTGAAAAATGTTAGTGTTTAAATTAAAATTGTGTTTTTAATTTTAAAAAAATAATTGTGAAAGTTATATGTTAAGAAAGTGAGTAAAAAAAGAGTAAAAGAAAATAAAGTTCAAGTATTTGACCCAATATCGAGTCAGAACGTAACTCGAAATTCGGTCAATTTCTAATTTGATATTAGGTTAATAAATGACCTAAAGCTTTAAATCTTGACCAAAATCAAGTCGAGGTTATGCCTTGACTCGATTCAAATAAAAAATTATAATTTTGAGTCAACTCCTAACTTGATATTGAGTTAATATTTGACCTGATAGGTAATCAAACCATCATGTTAATGTCCAACCTGATTTGAGTTAAAGGTTGACCTATTGACTTAAATTATGACATCGAGCTAATGAGTGAATCGATTGACTTTATGACCTAATGACAAAAATATCTTACATGTTAGCTAGTGACTCGAATCAAATTGAAATTATAATTTCATATTAGTGCTTGACCTAAATCGAGTCAACGGATAACTTGAAGTACAATTATCACTTTAGGGTCAGTGGTTGACCCGAATCGGGTCACTACATGACCCAAAACAAAAATACCCAATTTTCTTTTAAGTTAGATACTAACCCAAATTGGATTATCTTTTGGACCGAAGTGAAATTATCACTTTATATTAGTGCTTAATTGGGTTAGAATCTAATTTGAAGTGATAATTTCACTTTGAATTAGTGATTGACCCAAATCGGGCCTCCACATGACCTACTGCAAAAATACCATATCTATTAAAGGGGCAAGTGTGTGGTAATGTTTTTTTTTTTTAGAGAATTAATGTATATTAACCAACAGAAGAGGATACAACAGCTAAAACTTCAGCAGAGGGAGCACAAAAATTATCCCGCTCTGCAAAAAATAACAGCCAAGAAGGAAAAGAATGCCTCCAAACCGTGGGACTATTAAAACCCAAAGCCCACTGAGCTATACAATGAGCAACATTGTTGTATTCTCTATGCACAAAACCAATGGGACCTAACCTATGAATTTTCAAAATGGACCTAATATCAAAAATGATATTGCCAATATCCTGACAAGAGGAACTGTCTCCATTATAGAGGTTTATGACTGATAGAGCATCTGACTCTAGGCAGAGAGGTAGAAAATGATTGTGAGTCGCGACAGACAAGCCCTTCAGAATAGCATAGGCTTCAGCAATGTCTACCTGAGAAACATGATGAAGAGGGAAGGCTGCTGCAAGCTGGATATGCCCCCAATGGTCTCTGATCACAACACCCAGACCAACCTTCTTTTTTGCCTTATTCACAGTAGCATCGCAGTTGATCTTGAAGACACCAGGAGGAGGAGGAGACCAAGCTGACAGAGGAGAGGGGGGGACAGTGCTAGAGAGGGAGGAATTCGCTTGCTGAAATTCTTGCAAAAACAGACCCGCACGCCCCCAACAATCAGCGACAGGTGGGAGCAAGCTGCCATGGACCAAGGCATTCCTATTGAATTATATAAACCAAGCAGCCACAACAAATTGAGCTACAAGACTGATATCCAAAGCAGAGAAGACGAAAGCCAATCTATCCATGAAGTCGACAAAATTTATGTCACAGAAGCTATCATCATGGCGAAGAGGCCAGGAGTGCCAGCTGCGCGTTACAGCCTTACATTTCCACAAGGCGTGATCAACAGATTCTGAGGCAAGAGAGCATAGAGGACACAAACCGTTATCAGCTATCTTTCGATGATAAAGAAATCCCATCGTCGGGAGAATTTGCTTGAGGGCTCTCCAGCAGAACAATTTGATTTTGCCCGGAATAGGAAATGACCAAAGCTTCCTCCACAGAAAAAAAGGACCCGATGAACAAGAAGAGACACCTGAACCCAAGGAATGGAAAGCTAACTTGTAAGCGCTTTTGACAGAGAAGATACCCTTACGGTCATAATGCCACAATATCTGATCTTGACGAGGAGAAGAACTGAGGGGGATGCTCAGGATTAATTCAGCTTCTTCAGGGTGGAAATTCGACCTCACTAACGTCTCTGACCATTTTCCAGGTTCTGACAGAAGGGAGGACACAGAAGTTCCATCTAGAAGAAGCTTGGGGGAGGTGACTTTGAAAGTAAAGGGACGCGGAAGCCACTGATCATCATAGATTGAAACACTAGTTCCATCACCAATCCTCCATCTAATGCCACGCTTGAGAGCTTCACGGCCCCATAAAATGCTTCTCCAAACAAAAGACGGGGAGGAACCTGCACCATAGGAAAGGAAAGAAGAGTGGGGGAAATATTTTGCTTTGAAAGATCGGGCCACAAGGGAGGAAGGATACTGAAGGAGGCACCAGCCTTCCTTGGCAAGCATTGCTTTGTTGAAAGCTGAAATATCACGAAAGCTAAGTCCACCATCTTCTTTTGAGTTGCACATCGATTTCCAATTAGTCCAATGGGCTTTTTTATGATCAGCTGAACCACCCCACCAGAAGTTAGCACAGAGCCGATGGATTTCTGAACAGAAAGAAGAAGGCAAGCAAAAACAGCTCATTGCATAAGTGGGAACAGCCTGCGCGATAGCCTTAATTAATACTTCCCTGCCAGCTTCTGAGAAGAATTTGTGTTTCCATCCTTGAAGCTTTTGCTAGACTCTGTCCTTAATACCTGAAAAAAGGGAACGCTTGTTACGGTGATTAGCAGCGGGTAGACCAAGATAGATACGGTGGGAAGAAACTTCCAGCATGCAAAACTTATCCAGAATGAGGGAGCGGGTAGAAAGGGCCACAGTGTGTGGTAATGTTTGAAATGATATTTTAGTTATTTAGACATAATATTGTAATTTTATTCACTAAAGAGTACTTAAGCAATTTTCTTGAACGTATGGTCGTTTTGCTAAATTCAATTTTCTTTTCTTATTATAATTAGATAGAAATTATGTGGTGGGCCAGACACCTGTATTTTAAGGGCCAAAATCTTTATGATTACTATTATTGTTTTTAGTCAAAATCCCTCGTAGTCGGTTACAAGTTACTCAGTATTGGAGAATAGGCACTAAATGTGCAGTCTTGGATACTTCTTTTCAAAACCAAAAAATATCTACTTACTCAATATAAGAAAACAAACTTCTTACACATGTTTATAAAATATACTTCTAGATATTTATTCCTAAAATAAAAAGATGTTTACTTACATAATAAAATGAAAAAAAAAAAAAAATTCACATATATTGTAAAAGACAATTGATGGGACTCAAACCACTACCACAAACTTGAAAGGAAATGTTTGCACCACTAAAACTAAATGGAGTTTTCACTGAATTCAGATGTATTGAACTTTAGGAAGGGTTTTGGAATCCTTCCTAGATGAAATCCATGTCAAAATACACTTGATAAAAAAACAATAGCAGTTATGAAGATAATCAATTCAAATAGCCCACGAAGGAAACTTCATTAGGAAAAAGGACAAAGTAGTAAGTACATGAATCGATTCTAGAAAGATAACATTTTTTTAATTAAAAAAAAAAAAAGAAAGATAAAGGAAATGTAGTCAAACAATAGAACCTCATAAAGTTCAGTTGATATTAGTCCCACCCTATGAAAATATTAGACTCGTGAATTCTCATCATTATGTAGATCTGTTACTGGGTTTCCGATCATGTAACCCTGGTTTAGATATAATTAATAAACACCATAATGTTTAAATTAAATTTAATTGTCAACAGCAAATGTAATAACCCAAACTTGAAGGCAATTATTTTAGTAAATGATAGTTAGATATATGTTGTTATGTGTATGTTAGGGCTGTTTAAATGGGCTGGCAAAAGCCTAAGCCTGTTAATAGAAAGATTGTTCAGTTGTTTAAGGACTAGCTCACTAAGGATTTAGTTCGTCAGATATGTAGCTCGTTAGACAATTAGCTCGTGACCTCACGTTCTTGGCTCTCCGCATGCTCAAGTCACGAAGGCAAGCTCACAGTCAAGTCCGGCATTCCAGCTCGTTCGAACGAGCTCTTTGCTACCACAACTTATAGAACACGAAATCGATCGTTGTCAGAATTATCAGACCAAAGTCAGTAAAGTGTGTCGTACACATTGATCATTCCAAAATTAACAGCATGATTTAGAGAAAATCTCACCTAACCAGTATGGGTTAGCGTCTAAAACATGATTTGACGGAGTTGACCTGACAAATGTCAATCTCGAGAAAGTAATTCATTATTTTTACTTTTGTATTATTATAGTGTATTACTGTAGCATCTCCCATTCTCTATAAATAGGGGAGAAAATTCATTGTAAAAAGAGAGAGAAATACTGAAACTGAGAGTACTGTTGCTCTACAGAAATAGTGAGAGAAAAAAAAATAGTGAACGTAAGCATCCTTTGGGCCGAACCATTTAAAAAATCTAGTGCTCATTGTTATTCTTTTTGGCCATTTTCCTCCTATTCTTTGCTTGTTTTGCTTTGCTTTACTTTCATTGTAGTTCTGGACTTAGAAAAACCTAGTTAACTGATTTTCAACGTCGACATTTTTGGTGCTAGAATGAGGGCCCTAAACTGTAGATTCATCTTTCTCATTTCAGACTTCTAGAGCTCGTGTACCAGATCTTATAGCTAGAGGAAGGACCACCAGAAGCTCAGATGCGGCTATTGATCAGCTTGACAATCCAGAATAACGAGACGTTCTGCCCATTGGAAGGCCAGCCAGCCTAGAGGCAAGAACCTCTAATGTACCTTTAGTCGGGAATGCCCAAGGTATGCCTCCACTTCCCTCTCACCAACCTACACCTAATGCTACTAAAGGAGATGTCATGCAGGTGCTGCAGCAACGTCAGGAGATGTTGGAAAATACTATCATGCAGATAACAGATGCTGTCAGGGCGTTGACAAGGGCTCAAATTCAGGTCGCTCAGAGACTTACTGAGGTCGCTGCAATGTGGGATGTCTGACAACCCCAGCCACTGACTGAAGACTCATTAGGGAGGTACCAACTAGAGAGGGATGGATCAATTCCTCCAACGTGCGATCTAGAGTTCGGACTTAGCGAGCTCGCGGTGATGAAGATGCGGATTATCCTTCAGGATTGAGGATGAGGGTAAGCCAGGATGGACATCGACAGGTTAAGGCAAGATATGAACATGTGCGGGTCCCAGCTCAGAGAGATGAAAGTGAGCAACGACACCAACATAGAGGTTCGCATAGAGAAGATGGATTGACTAGATTTGACCAAAGGTATGAACCAGGTCACTATTCCCCTGAGCTTGAACATAAGAGGAGGCATGGAGTACGAGGCCAATATTCCCCGGATAGGGAAAGTAGGCGAAGTAGGCAATCTACTCTCCAGCAATCTGAAACACAAAATTCACTCGTCGAGGAGCTCCTTCAAAGGGTCCAGCAGTTGGAAGCATGATCTATAACTCAAGAGCAGGAGGATCTATATAGTGAAAGGACTTCGTTTACCTCTGAGATCGAGCTAGAGCCACTTTCCTCCAGGTTCAAGGTCTCCAACATCCTGCAATTCAATGGGGACACTGATCCTTATGACCACCTCGACACATTCAACATCTAAATAGACTTACAGACCACCAGCCCACTGGTCAAGTGTCGCATGTTCACTACAACACTTGGAGATGTCCCGTAAGCATGGTTCAAAAACTTCCCACCTCGCAGCGTCACTAATTGGGAGGAATGCCAACAGAAATTTATGAATCAATAGAAAGCACTAAAAAGGCAGGTCGCTCTGCCCTGTCACCTTGCTACCATCTTCCAGCGTCCTAGTGAATCATTGAATGACTATATTACCAGGTTCAGGCACGAGGTGAACAATGTTGAAAGCCACTTATAAGAGATAACTCTGACAGCTATCTCGGTAGGATTAAGGAAAAATGGAAAGCTATACGAGAGTATATACAAATCCCTAATGAAGGATCCAGGGGAATTCTATGAGCAAACTTTTAAGGAAATAAGGTAGAAAGAAGCGTTTGGCCTAAAGAAGGCGAGTAATAAAAAAGATGAAACTGGTAGCTCCAATCAGAGCAAGAAAAGTAGTAACAGAGAAAATAGTCATGGGGGCCAACGGAGTAATAATCAGATTGCAAAGAATGCTAAAAATCGACCGAGGAACGACCAGAAGCACAGATGGCCTCTGCATCAAGGTCGGTACAAAAACTATAGCGCTCTATCGGACATCCGGGAAAGAATCTTTGCAACAGAGAGGAATAGGGAGAACTTTGGAAAACCTATCCCAATCTAAAACCCTGAAGACTACAGGGAAAAGAACAAGTTCTGTGCTTATCATAATGAGATAAGGCACTACACTTCTGAATGTAGGGCATTGAAAGACGCCATAAAAGGCTTAATCAGAAAGGGTCGTTTAAGAGAGTATGTTGTGCGACCTACAGGGCGTCCACCCCAGCAACAGTGTCCTTGACCACAGCGGTAGTAAGAGCAATAACTAGCTCAGCAAACCCCTGACCAAGAACATGCATTTACAGTGAGGACAATTCTCACTATCCACGGTGGTCCTTATATAGCTGGGACATCAAATAGATCGCATGAGCGCTACGTGCGTGAAATCAATCACATACAACTTGCAAGTCGAGATGAATTAGAAGAACCTGCCAAGAGGGTAAAGACAGCCTCAGTAGAAATTATCTTTACAGACAAAGACACCAGAGGCATTCATTAGCCCTATAACGATGCCTTAGTGACCTGAGCTCACATCGAGAATGCAGACGTAAGAAGAATAATGATTGACACCAAAAGCTCGGTCAACTTAATGTATAAGGGGTGCTATAACTAGATAAGGATCAAAGCTAAACAGCTGAAGCCTTCCCCTAAGCTTTTATATGGCTTTACTAGAGATGCGGTCATCCCAATTGGGTAGATTTGACTACCTCTAATCTTTGCAGACGCAGATCGCTAGTCAACTATGTTCACTGACTTCCTTCACCATCAAAGATGAATGATGTACAAAGCTTGAATGGTCAGGTCGCAGCCCTTAGCAGATTTATCTTTAAAGCCACAAACAAATGCAATCCTCTCTTTGACGTGTTGAAAAAGATGAAAAACTTTGAATGGACGGAGGAAAGTGAGGTAGCATTACGGCAGTTAAAGGAGTACATGAGGTGAGCTCTATTGTTGTGAAAACCTAAGGAAGGAGAAAGTTAGACAATCTACCTAGAGGTATCTCAGCACGCGCTAAGCACAGCTTTAGTTCGAAAAGAGGACAGATACAATTATTTGTCTATTACATTAGTAAGAAGCTAGTTGATGCTAAGACGAGGTATACCCTGATGGAAAAGCTTGCCTATTGTCTAGTGGTAGCGTCAAGAAAATTGCGCTCCTACTTCCAAGCGTATAAAATTGAACTGCTAACCAAGTATCCACTCAGACAGATCCTCCATATACCTGACACCTCAGGTCACCTCTTAAAGTGGGCTATTGAGTTGGCCCACTTTGACATAGAATTTAAGTCAAGGTCAGCAATCAAAAGGCAAGCACTAGCTGACTTCATAGTTGAGTTCACAAGACCTGTGGAAGAAGAGGCTGGACTTTTGGAATGTCCTTTTTGGGAATTATATCTTGATGGATCCTTCAGCGAGCAGAAGGTAGGAACTGGAGTATTGCTAATTAGCCCTAAAGGGCATAAGACCCAGTGTGCACTTTGAGCCACCAACAATGAGGCCGATATGATGTCTTACTGTCAGAACTTCGTTTTACAAAGAAGATGCGAGCTGAATGACTTAGAATTTTCAGCGATTCCTATCTTGTGGTGTGTCAAGTATAGAGTGACTACTAGACTAAAGAGTCAAAAATGGCATTATACCTACAGAGAGTTCAAGAGCTTTTGAAGACTTTTGAGAAATATGAAGTAAACCAGATCCCTCGAGCTCAGAATTCTTATGTAGACGCCTTGGCTTGATTAGCAACGACTTAAGATAAAGAATTTTAAGGGACTGTACTCGTCGAGTTCCTACCAAAACCAAGTACGAAACCTAAAGACGAGGTAATGGTCATAGTCGTGACCGAAGATTCATGGATGAGCCCCGTAGTTGAGCATTTACGGAATGGAAACTTGTCGGATGATAAGCTGAAAGCACGTCGTTTGCGAACTCGAGCTGCAAGATACTGTATTTATAACGTCATGCTTTATAAAAAAGGCTTCTCAACTCCGCTATTGAGATGTATAGATGGGTTGGATTGTGCAAAAGTCTTGGAAGAAATACATGTCAGATATTGTGGTAATCACGTTGAGGGGTTGTCTCTAGCTCAAAAGGCACTTAGATAGGGATTCTATTGGCCAACAATGAAGCAATACGCCATCAATATGGTGAAAAGGTGTGACAAATGTAAGAGATTTGCAAAGATCCCACGAGTTCTGCCCACCTACCTATAGCAGATGGTTAGTCCATGACTCTTTGCGATCTGGGGCATGGACCTGATAGGGTCTCTCCCAACAAGCCACGACAAATGTAGGCATGTCATTAAATAATCTAAATGGGTAGAAGCGAAAGACCTCGCTGATATCTCCACCACGAAGGTGGAAAGTTTGTGTGAGATAACATCATTTGCAGATTTGGAGTTCCTCAACAGCTCGCGACAGATAACGAAACCCAATTTAACAGCAAATAGTTTCTCAAGTTTTATGACGACCTCGACATTATCAAAAACTTCTCAGCAATGGATTATCCTCAAGCCAATGGATAGGTCGAAGCGGTCAACAAGATCATAAAGTAGATTTTGAAGACTAGACTTAAAGCTAAGAAAGAAGCATGGATGGACGAACTACAAAAGACACAATGAGCTTATAAAACGATAGCTCGCAGCACCACCGAAGAAACTCCTTTCTCAATGGTCTACAGATCTGAAGTCATGATCCCTGCAGAATTCAAAGTGACCAACTAGCGAAGAACAAGCTTCAATCCTTCAGATAATAATCGGTTTTTAGCCGTAAATTTGGATCTCCTCGAAGAGACAAGAGAAGCAGCTTGCTTGATAATAGTCGTCTATCAACAGAGAATGGCAAGGTATTACAACAAAAGAGTCCAGGTTTGGGATTTCAAGCCCAGCAATCTTGTGCTGCACTTCATTCTCCTTGGAGCTCGCAAAGCCAACGATGGGACTCTAGGGCAGAACTAGGAAGGGCCCTACATCATCAAGGAAGACCTAGGGAATAGAGCATACCACTTGACAAATATGAGTGGGGCAGTGCTTTCACGAGCTTGAAATGTTGTACATTAGCAACCTTATTATCAATAGTTGTTTCGCTTATGTTGTCCTTATAACATCAACTATATAATATAAATTCCAGATTTCCCATGAATTATTATAATACAAATTGATTGCGTTCTCATATGAAGTATGAAGCAATGAAAAGCAAGGAACGAATTGAAGTTGAAACACTCTGCCACCCTACAGGGGTAAGGGTTTAATATCGTTCTCTCAGCCGACCCCACACCTACCCTACATGGTCAAAAAGGATTGAACAACCACGAGCTCGCGCTGATGCCGCAGCTCGCTTAGAGAGGCCAACCCTACCCAAATCGTTTAAGACACTTCACAACTCTGATCATCAAATGATTGATCATGGTACATCAATAGAAGTCTGTTCATATTGGCCTAACTACCATCTGTGTGGCCTAACTGGTCAGCCTGATAAAGCTTATACTGTATATGCTCGGGTTACACGACCCCTTGAGCATAGCCAAGGTCTCACGACCTTCATAACTCTCGTTATATAGCTCGGGTTTCGACCCTGTGAGCGTAGCTTGAGAGGTTATTACGCTATAGAGCTCAGGTTATGACCCTTCGAGCATAGTTTGGAAGGTTTATAATACTATACTATACAGTTCGGGTTACTACCCTTTAAGTGTAGCCTACTGTAGATGCTTAGGTTGTGACCTTTCGAGCGCAGCTTGCTGTATATGCTCAGGTTCCAACCTTTAGAGCGAAAAAGCATGCTGTTTATGCTCGGGCTCTTGCCTTTTGAGAGCAGTTCGCGGTTGACTTATCATCTACATTAGCAAACGAACTATTGCACGACCTGCTGAGCGGGCTTTCATCAAATCACTCTATTATATGTTGTGCCTATTTTCAATCTGATCAAGTCATGATTCACGAGTTTCCTTACATTAAAGTTGCAACCTCGCTAGCTCATGACAGGTTTGATTTTCACTTACGGGTTAAGTGTTTTATTACTCATTTACAGGAAAAATGAATATTCAAGAAAAGTAAGAGTTGAAGCAACAAAAATCAAAGCGAGTAGATTCAATGTAAAATGCCTCAAAATGAGGTCCAAACATTCATTACAAAATATCTTGCTCAATGAGGTGAATCTAGTACAAAGATACAAAATTTTTTTTTTTTTCATAAGACCTATCTCAATGATGCCCTACTCAGTGCCTTCGCCCTGGTGAGCAGATGGACCGACAACTACATTATGAGAGGTCAACTCTGGAGGTATAGCGACCTATATTGTCTCTGCTTAGGAGGTCACACCTTGAGGTATCTCGCCAATAATATCTGAAGACTGAGCGGCATCCTTTTTAAACATGGCCATTTCCTCAAGTCCCTTCTTGTCAAAGCACGATAAGTCTATCTTCGGATGGGCGAGCCACAAGGTGTAGAGAAAATCAATAGCGGTATCTGTTTTGGTCTCCTCCCTGACCTTGTCGACCTCTTCCTTGGCTTTAGCAATTTCTTTCTTAGTAGCAGCAGCTTTTTCTCAACGGCATTAGCTCGCTGCATGGCCTTATCTGCTCTCTTCTCAGCAACTTTAGCTCGCTGCACAGCCTCTAGCAAATCCCCCATGGCCTTATCCAGCTCCTTCCCAGTCTTGAGGTATTTGGCATAAATCTGGCTCCTCACCTCCTCCTGGTGAGCTAATTCCTCCTCAACCTTGTTCTGGGTGATCCAGGCATTTGTCACTTGAATCTTAAGGGATTGCTCTGCCTTCTTAGCTCTCATGGCCTTCCTAGATATGAAGGCAAGCTTGTCTCTTAGCTTCTTCTTCTCGATTGAGAGTTTCTCTTTCTCAACCTCGAGCTTCTTGTTGTCGACCTCGAGCTGCTCATTCTCTTTCTCCAATACTAGAACTTCTTGCATCTGCTTCCTCATCCACATGATAGACTCAAATATAACGAGTTAAAAATATATTTATATATATAATGATAAAAATAAATAAGAAAGGTTGTGAAGTGATAGAAATTACCATCAGCCCATGGCGAATGGCCCAGATGGACAGGCGATCGCTTCTTAGCTCCTAGCTGTCTAGATTTCTGGCATTAGACCCCAAGAAAGTTGGTAGATGATCAAGGATCCCATTAAGGAAAACCCTCAAGCTCAAGCTTAGTCTGTGGTGCAACCCTCCCCTCTGTGACCTCAGGCTGCTTGCCTTTTGTAGCTCTGGAGCGTTTTGTTGGAGCACACTGTGCCACTGTTTTCCTTTTTATACCCTTGCTTGGGGCAACTGGAACCTCGCCTGCCCGAGTCCTTCTAGCTGGAGCCTCACCGATTGGAGCCTTTCCGAATGAAACTTCCCTTATAAGAGTCTCCTTAGCAGAAGCCCTTTCCTGCTCGCTTTAATCTCAAACACCTCTAGCTGTGAGGTGAGGGCCTGGGCTTCTGAGGCTGTCGGAGCTGGTTCAGACGTAGCTGCGTCAGTTGGGACACTAGTTACAAGGGCAGTAGATTGAGAAGTGTCACGCTTGGGGGTACTTGGTGAGTTTGAGCTTTCCCATTTCTGGAATTTGCAAGGGAGCGGGATCGGTCTCTCCTCGAACGGCCTGGTAAACAGAAACGAGCTCGCACTGACCTTGGATGCTAATGTCTTTTTTATTGTCAATTAGCTCACTATCCAAAGTAGGAGCGAGCTGATGTTCTCGTAGGAGGTCGTCATCAAGCGCTTGAATAACGTTGCCTCCCTCGAGTCAGTTAGTGTTCTAAGAAGATCTTTCTAGTCCTTAGTAATTTCTCTTTCCCCCACCCCCCCTCTAAAAAAAAAAAAAAAAAAAAAAGCAGCAAAAATGTCAGAATAAGTATGAAAGAGCTCGCTAATGCTAATCCTTTGACTACCTGGGGTATGAACGAAGCTATAATGTTGAATGTGTTTAAGGGAATGGCAAGAGATGTAGAACCAGCTCGATTTGCAGTCCCCGACTTAGACTTGCCCTTTGCTTTGCCTTTCGGTAGGAGATCCTTACAATCCGACTTGCAAGATGTAAGATAAAATATCCCCTCCTGCGCTCCTCCCTTCGGGTTGGCCACTCCCTTTAAGCTGTATAGGTGGGAGCAGATGAGCGGGTTCAGGGCCTCGAGCCCGTTTCCAAAAATGACTAATGCCAGCGAGATAAACTGGGAATACGAATTGGGGATCAGCTAGAAAGGGCTAAGTTTTATGCGATTTAGGAAGTCGATGAGGTAACTAGGAACTAGGAACCTGAGCCAGTGCCTCAGATGGTGGATACTGAAAGCAACGTACCTTGGGGGGACGGATAGGCTACCTGATCGTGAGTGGACAGCAGCATGATGCGACAACCTTTGGGGAGGTGGTATTCCAAGGTGATTCTCCCCAGCTTGTCAAATTGTAGTTTTGTGAGATGAAAAGCGAAAACCTAGTAACCTATCCCTCTAGGGGCCAAAAAAATGGTTATGGGGTCAACACGAGCTGCAAACTCCTCAGTGGCATCACCGCTAGAAGTCTCATCTTCGACATCACAGGCTACTCCCGATTCATACTCCTCCGAGCTAGAAAAGTCGTCCCCTACCCTATGCTGACAGCGATTGTGACCTGAAGACATCTACACCCTAAAAAGGGAGTAATCAGGTCTCTGTATACAGATAACCTCTATCTATACTTAAATTTCTTATTTTCTAAGAAACTTCCTAAGTCTACAAGTCATAAGCACTGCACAGATCGCTAAAGGTATGGGGATTTAACCTACAGTTCAGACGACCTACGAGCTAGCGACCTATTTACGTTTCTACCTATAGCTCGCATGCACGGTGTCACAAACAACAGATCATGCATAAAGACTCAACCAACAAGATCAAATAAGCCAAGAACGAAGAGTCTCAACGAAAACAAACACTCAGAAGCAAGAACACAAAATGAGCAAACCAGCATCAAACCCAAAAAATGAAAAATTCATGCAAACTAGAAGCAAAAACCAGAAGTCAAGAGAGTTTTTGAAGACTTACTTTGAAAAAAGATGCTGATTTTCAACGAAATTGAGTCTCTGTGGTGCTGATGCAGAAGCTTAAAGTGGGGCAAAAACGGGTGAAGATGGAAGACGAATAGTCTGTAACTTTGAAAATGACAAGTGGAAGATGAAAAGTTCTAGGCCTTCACTTTATAAAGGGCTGCAAAGCTGAAACCCCAGCCATTCGATTTGATGGCTCACTAACCACCTCGGATCTAACGGTCCAGAGCGATCTACGGGATTTTATCATCATGAGCAGTCAGTTAAGAGACGTGTGCATTAAATGCGCACTATGCAAGACATGCACTGAACTGTCATCCAGGAAGCCGCCACGTGTCCAGAGACGACTGAATTCGAAGGAACAGCGCAGCAAGTTCCAAGTGCTAGCTTTTACCAGCAAGCTATCAGCTCCCAGTCCACAAACCGCACTGAGAGCTGGGGGGCTGATTTTATGTGTATTTTAGGGCTATTTCAATGGGCCAGCAAAAGCCCAAGCCTGTTAATTGAAAAATTGTTTAGTTGTCTAAGGACCGGCTCGCTAAGGATCTAGTTCGTTAGATATGTAGCCCGTCAGACAATCAACTCGTGAACTCAGGTTCTCGGCTCTCCGTATGCTCAAGCCACAAAGGTAAGCTAACGGTCAAGTTCGGCATTCCAGCTCGTTCGAACGAGCTCTCTGCTACCACAGCTTGTAGAATGCGAAATCGATCGTTGTCAGAACCATCAGACCAAAGTCAGTAAAGCGTGTCGTACACGTTGATCCTTCTAGAATTAACATCATGATTTAGGAGAAAGTTCGGCTAACTAGTATGAGGTTAACGTCTAAAGTATGTTTTGATAGAGTTGACTTGACAAATATCAGTCTCGAGAAAGTAATTCATTATTTTTACTTTTGTATTATTATAGTGTATTACTATAACACCTCTCATTCTCTATAAATAGGGAAGAAAATTCATTATAAAAAGAGAAAGAGAAATACTGAGAATGAGAGTGCTATTACTTTATAGAAATAATGAGAAAAAATTAAAAAAAAAAAAATAGTGGACGTAAGAATCCTTTGAGCCGAACCTTGCTTTCATTGTAGTTTTGTGCTTAGAAGAATCTAGTTGACTGATTTTCAATATCGACATATTTTGCACCTGCAAATTCAAGTATGGGTAATGTTTAGCCTAGTTACCTATAAAACGTTAATTACAAATATAAGAGTTCAAATTTGATAATAGAAAATTCATCACACAAAATGAAAGAAAAAAACATCATGTACAATAAAACTTAAAATTCACTAGGAATTGGAGATGTCTGATTCATGATAAAAAAATATTTTTAAAAATTATTATTCAATTTTGATTTAAAAGAAATTTCGATACAATCTTTTATTTTTTATTTTTATTTTTTTTTTAAAAAAAAGCTCTCTATATTTTTTTCAACTATTTTTTTTTTTAAATATATTGTTAATGTTGAAAACAATTTTTCTGAATGCCAACTAATAAACAACCTTTTTTTTGCAAAATTATTACTCATGTTTTCAAGTACAAGGAATGATATTGACTTACCAATTGCTACTTCTAGAGCAACCATGGAAACAATCATGCCTGAATAGGATTCTCCTGTTATGTAAAGTGGATTTTTGCTGAAATTGGGTTGATCCACTATCCACTGCAATATGTTTTTTTTTTTTTTTTTTGGTTCAGTTCATGAAATTAGCCTACCACTTAATTTTTGCATAATTGTTAATGTCTTGACTCTCTCACCTTCTTTACAAATTGGTAAATAGCTTTAGTTGAAAGTGTTCAGAGGTGTACCATCCTTTCTGGGTCTTGGAGTAGGAGAAACCTGTGCCAACTGGTGCATCTAAAAATATCATGTTCGCAATCTGTGTATACGAGTATGGATTATCTAAAACTGATGGCAAGCTCCCCGTTGAATGTTTCATAATCAAAAGTTAATGGTCCTGCACACAATTTTGCTAGAATATCTCAACTTGACTACAAATAATTATAACAAAGCTATGATTCTTAAATTGGACTAGTGAGACTGTGAGAGTCTTCTTTAAAAATTAAAAATTAATTTTCAAAGAAGACCATAATGGATTGGTTATTGATTATTAGGTTCAAATCCAATAATTTACAACAGTTTATGCTTTAAAAATTAAAAATTAGAAGTTAAAATTAAAAGGAAAGTAAAATCTTCTCATAACTATCCTATCAACAAAGTTTATGTGTATTATCAAAATCTTTATAAAACAAGGAGAAATTGTCATTCTAACTTTTTTCCTTTTTAGTTATTTGATATTGGGTCAGACTATTCTCAGGAACAATTGAGATTAGATTTTAAAGCACGGTTTAGAATTCTTCTCCCAGAAGATGGGAGATGATTGCCCATATAAAAGTCGGAAAATTGCTCACACAAGTGGCGAGAAGAGAGTAGAACCGATCCACTTTCTCAAACTGTCATTCTAACTTTGCTTAGGGAAAAAATACCAAAAGAATATGAACATACCTACTTCACAGTCAGAACCAGAGAAAGCAGATCAACAAGGGCCTCCTGTGAGCCACAGCAGAAGAGGATCTCTCATTGGGTTTCTTTCTGACTCGATAAAAAAGTAAAATAGCTACAGTTCATCCAAGTCTCCAACACCTACATATCTGAACACAATCCAATTCTCACTTTTTCATTTTCTAAAACCAACAAAATAGATTAAAATTAAAAAAAAAAAAAAAATTAAAGTGATAAAAAGTATGAGAACGGACCCAGTTTCTTGTTTAAAAGGAAGTTTAACGAGATGACAGGTAGAGTCTCCACAATCGACTGTGATTCACTAGAGATAGAGATAACTAAAAGGACAAAAACAATGGCATTAAAAAGTGCACTGAAAACATAGTTTCTAGGAGGTGTAGTTCTTGTCATTGTTTACTCGGCGGATCAATGAGATTGTGTGATTTTGACAATGTAGAGCACTTACATATATTATTTGATTTTGACAATGCGACACATGTCGAAATTGATTTATTATTTACCTAACTAAATAGGTCAATGTTGGAAATGTTGGTGCATAATCAGTTCAATCAATGACCTTTCAACTTTTAAAAAAAAATCAGCTAAATATTCAGAAACAAAAGGACAATAATGTGAAGGTTGAATTAGAGTTTGCATGAGGATTTTTGTTGGAGGTCAAAGTTAGAGGCTTTCAACTAGAGTTCTTAATTTGGTTAAGACTCGGAAGGACAAGAATCATATATATATATATATATATATATATATATAATTAGACGAATTTTCATGCCCTTGTTTTTATGTTTTTGTTTAGGGGGATAATAACTTGGTAATACTATAGAATGGTTAATATATGTATATATATAGTGATTTTACTATCATTGTCTTCTAACTTTAAAATGTTAGGACGAACCAATAAAATTTATCAATTGCATTCTCTTTTTTAAAATAACTTCTAAAATATAATGTATGAATTTAATTGGTTTGTCATAACTTTTTAAAATTATGAGACACTGATACTATATATATAAATATATATATATAGAAAAAAAAACATATATACTTGCATTACCAAACATAAGTCAAGAAAAAATAAACAAATGAAAACAGAAAATTACTAATTTTGTCGCAATTAAAATGATAAGGGCCTTGCAAACTTGGTAGTTCAGCTTTGGCTTGATATTTGATGCCAAGTAGCAACTAGATGAGCCCTGTTTGCAGTACAAAATATATTTGCATATTTGCATTACAAAATAGCGAAGTCAAGAAAAACTAGGGAAATATAAAATGAAAACTGCCAACCTTGTGTGAGTCAAAATGATTCTAGCCTCGAAAACTTAGTGATTTTAGCTTTGGCTCGATATTTATTGCTAACTAGCGAGTAGATGAGACCGGTTTGAATCAATAAATTTTCTAGCATGAGTGAATTTCTAGGTTTCTAGAGAAAGCGTTTCATAGCAAATGATGTCGTTTTAAAGTAAATAAATGATAGAAAATGAAGAATGAATCATGGCCATACAATTTTTTAAGTGCCACATGTCTTAAAAGCTTAGACAAAGTTTAGCTTAGTGGAGGATCATTGTCCATTAAATTAATTATTTTGCAATGCATGAGGTTAATTCCAGATTTTCATTTTTATGTTAATTCATTCACGCAATACTCTACTTCTTGCCTTGTGCAGCTTATTTATTTTTCACTCGTTTATAAGTATTTATCTATTATATCATTTATGTTGCTTAGGCTGAAGAAATTACATTGTTTCTCATGGGGAATTTCTCCTTTTAGTCTATGGCAATAAACATTAAAATAATTATTAAGTTTGTGAGTAGGTACTTTTGTACATAAATTGCATCAATCAAGAGAAGAAAAGCATGAGAGAAGATTAAGACATGCCATCTAGGTTGACACCACAAAGCATCTCTTCCCATGCCTATAACCCTTCAAGATTTTTATCAAAAGAAAAACAAACAAAACAGAAAATGGGATATAAACCAAAAAAGGTCAAACGAAATGGTTGAAAGGTAAGGGAGATATATCTCTATAAACAAAAGAATTTCAAGACTCTAGACAAATAAACCCACCAAACATCTTGAGGAAAAGAAAGTTTAATAGACACTAAATAATTTGCGGTTTGATTACCTTGGCAACAAATAAGAATAACGTAAGTTTATAAGCGAAAAGTAGTGCAAACATCTATGCCAAGAGGAGAGAAACCTCCAAGGAACATTCAAAGAGCAAGTTAAAAGAAGAGATTAACCCATGTAACAAGAGTTGTACTTTATCCAAAGTGATTTTCCATCATAAAGAAATTCCAATAGATTATTAGCTTTAACAACCATAGACAACTTTGCTTCAACAAAATGCATGGTACACAAAAGATAGAAGTTCATCATGCCCAAGAAGAGAAGTGCTTACCCACTGGAAGACAAGAAGAGCTAGCATCTCTCTTTCCTAAGGCAAAAGAGCTGCATCCAGGCCGGTGGACTCAACACTTTGCTTCAGAAGATGAGAGAATTTACACAGAGGTACTTGTAGACGATCTGGAGATTGATCAGAAGCATCCCGCAGCGCCACGCCAGTAGAAAGAGTTAAGCTACTAAGCTAACTAAGATGGTGTTGGGGTCTCAATTAGCAACTTCTCTCTAACTTTTATGAGTCTGTTTAAAATATTTTTCATGTTGGCTCTATTTTGTGGTAAATCAGTAGTACAATCTATGGCCAAACTTAAGATAGATAAGACACATTGTTGTTTAACGGACCAATCTTTGTCATCTCTTCTTAGCAAATTGTTGTCTATAACTTCCATAAGTGAACCATATAATGAGTCACTAACCCAACACCTCAAGCTCATTTCCCCAACAAACATATCTTCAGTTGGCTTCTTCTTTGTAAATGTTTCCATTAGCATTATACCATAACTGTAAACATCACATTCTCTAGATACTTTTCCTTCTTTTCCATACTCTGTTAATATAATTTGTGTCATTTAGTTTAATCAATAAAATTAAAAACTTACAAAAAAAAAATTAAACAACAATAAAAATAAGGAATTTAGAACAACCTGGTGCCATATAACCAATCGTGGCAAGAGTCTGTGTGTGTATTATTGACTCTTCATCTGACAAGAGCTTCACAATTCCAAAATCACTCAAATATGCCACCATGTTTTCATCTAGTAGGACGTTACTAGGTTTTAAATCACAGTGGACCATGGAAGTTGAATTTCCAAAGTGAAGATACTTTAAGGCGGATGCAATATCTATCATTATGTTCAATCTTTGTAAAGTATCTAAAGAGTAGTTTTTAGAATACAAACACTTCTGTAAGCTCCCATGTGGCATGTAGTCTAGCACCAATGCTTTAAAATCATTGTTTGAACAACTAGTAATGACTTTTACAAGATTTCTATGTCGAGTGTTCCGCAATATTTCACATTCAACATCAAAACTCCTATTTACTCTTTCAAGTTGTAAATGAAATACCTTTATTGCAATTTCAGTTCCATCTAAAAGTCTTCCTTTGTAGACTGAACCAAAACCCCCAATGCCAAGTAGGTTGCTTTCGCTAAATCCATCCGTTGCTCGAAGAAGTTCTTGGTAGGAAATTCTTCTCCATGTTGCTGCTAACGACATACCAATATCATCATGATTAGGCAGTTTGATGTTACTCTCTCGACGCTTTATGAATATAAGTATGAGAACCAAGACAAGTATTGTAATTGCAGCAATCACGGGCAAAACAATTCGTAGGATGAAAGTAGTCCTTGATTTCCGATGAGTATTAATCTTGCATGGTGGGATTTGTAGTTGAGGTGAACCACACAATGCTTGATTCCCCCTAAATGACTCAATTGTAAAGTTAGCAAACCGTCCTCCTCTAGGGACTTCTCCTTCTAGTCCATTAAAAGACAAATTTAGATATTTAAGGTACAAGAGTTTCTCCAAGGACTTGGGAATAGCCCCGGAGAGATTATTCCTCGACAAGTCTAAGTATTCCAAGCTAGTCATGTAACCTAATGATCCAGGAATCATCCCTTGTAGTCTACTATATCTCAAGGAGAGAAATTGTAGATTATTTAGGCCTCCAATACTGCTAGGGATATCGCCTGATAAGTTATTGCTTGATAAATCAATACTTATAACAACTTTCAAATTTCCAATGTCTAATGGAAGTGGTCCACTGAGAGAATTTGATGACAAATTTAAGTCCAAAATGTCCCTAAGATTCCATAAAGTTGAGGGTATTGCGGAACATAACTCATTGGAGCCTAACCGGAGATTTCTTAAAGTGGTGAGATTACCCAGGCACAGAGGTATAGAACCAGAAAGCTTATTGTTGTGCAAATACAACTTAACCAAATTATTTAAATGACAAAGATCATTTGGGATGGTTCCTTCTAGTTTATTATTTTGGAGATAAACACCTTGGAGTTCCTGCAATCTTTTGAGGGTAACAGGAATAGGTCCAGTCAACTGATTGTTTTCCAAGCCTAACGTCATCAAGTTGTGTAAGTTGCCAATTTCTTCTGGAATGTCACCAGTAAAGTTGCAATCCCTGATGGTGAACCATTCTATAGAAATTGAAAGATTTCCTATGGAGCTTGGAAGGATGCCATTTAGTGGATTTCCCCCTAAATCTAATGTTCGTAAACTTTTGCAATTTGCCAAAGAAGAAAGAAAGCTCATATCTGATGTTGCTGTCAAATAATTATTAAACAACTTGAGGAACTCCAGGCTTCTTAAATTACCAATTACGCTAGGAATAAAGCCTGAAAATGAGTTATCTCCTAAATCTAGTAAAGAGAGCTTGGAAATATTGGCAATAGAACTGGGAATTGTCCCGCTTAAATAATTTATCCCCAAGAGAAGATTCTCAACGTTTGGAAGCTTAACATCTATGTCTGACGGAAGACTTCCAGAGAATCTATTACCAAGAAGTGAAAGTTCAGTCAACGTTGATATGTTGAAGATTGCAGCTAGGATTTCACCGGATAGGTTGTTCATTTGAAGCGCCAAAACCTTTAGATGACGCAAATTACTGATTTCATATGGTACCTCACCTGGAAATGTGTGAGGTGAATGACGAAATTATGACTTTTATTGAAAACAAACAAAAAACAAATATCCAAGAAAATGCAACACTCCCTTTTATAGACAAAAAGTAGTTTCAATTCATGTTGGTACTTATCAGTTGATGTATCTTAATTAAATCCATTAATTTATTTTTATTTATTTTTTTAAGTGGTCAAACAACTTAAAACTATCCAAAAATTATTAAAAAAAAAGTTATAGATCATTTATTTTTTTATTTGAAGAATTAATAATATTATTGAAGATTAAAAACTGAATAGAAACTAAAACCTGAAATTCGAAAAACATTTGTGTTTTTTATTTTTTCTTAACTCTGAATGTATAATAATCTTATTTGTTTTTTAAAGTAAAATTGTTTGAAAACTAATAATTTGATATTTATTTACTTTTACTATTATTTGATATGTAACTTTATTTAATATAATATAAACAATTCTAATAAATTATTTAATAAAAAATAAAACATTTTTATGTGTATATTAATAATATTTTTATTCATAATTAAAATATGATTAATTATTTTAATAACGTAATTTTTTTTTAAATTATATATATATAAATAAATTATTATAGTAAAGTAAATTAAATTTATACATTTAAATGAAAATAAACATAATTGTCTTAAATTAAATTATTATTACAATAATAAAGTAATATATATTTTTTATTAAAATTAAACAAAAATAATCAAATACCTATAAAAATTTATTTGCAAGAATTGAGGATAAAATGTTTAGAGTTTTTTTTTTTTTTTTTCAATGATATTTGTTATAACATTAAAAGGAATCAGTATAATGTAAAATTAGAACAAATTTGGAAATATGTTATTTTAGAAATGATAAATTTGAAATAATATATTTAAAAAAATATTAAATGATTTGATATTCAATTAAAAATAAAAAATTATAGGGTTTTTTTTTTTTTTAGTGATTTTTAAGTGGTTTGATCACGTGAAAACAACAAACAAAAATCATTCAATATGTGTAATTCAAATTTATTAAGTGAAAAGTGATAAAAACAAACAATCCTTTAGAACTTAAGAGTTTTATCTTAATACTAAATTACTTAATAATTTTTTAAATATATTATTTTAAGCCTATTCTTATCAAAATAATATATTTCCAATTTTATCATAATTTTATATTATACAAATTCTTTTTAATGTTATAACAAATATCTTTGAAAAATAAAAACTCTAAACATCTTATTTCCAAATTTTTTTATAGTTGGATTATTATATTTCTCTGATCAAATTTTGGTAAGAATCTTTATTTATTTTCTTTATTAAATTTTGCAATAGTAATTCAACTTGAAACCATTTTGTTTCTTTTTGCTTAAATATATAAATTTAATTTACTCTAATATAATAATTAATCATATTTTAATTATGAATAAAAATATTATTAATATATATAAAAGTGTTTTAGTATTTGTTAAATATTTTATTTGTAATTGTTTGTATCATATTATATGAAATTATATAACAACCAATAGTAAAAGAATGTGAATGTCAAATTAATAGTTTTTAGACAGTTATTACTTTAAAAAACAGATAAGATTATTATTCATTCAAAAGTAAGAAAAAAAAAAACATATCATTCAGATTTTAGATTTTAGTCATTATTCAATTTTCAAACAAAAAACAAACGACCTAAACTTATTGAACTGAATTGAATTAGATCTAGTTTTGTTCTGCATTTGGGGATGTATATCACACTATATTATGCATTGTCGTAAACCTATATTTATTCCAGGATCATATTTAATTTTAATATATTTTATTTGATAACTTAATCATATTATTAAAAAATAATTAAAGATAAATTATGTTATATAAAATTTTGATAATGTAATTTATTTTTTAAATACCCACCACGACAATCATAAGTATAACCTAGACTACAATATAGTCCAAATACCTATTTTTTTTATTTAAAAAAGCAAAAACCATTATTTGAAGCCATTACAATATAGTCAATACCCATTAAAAGAAAACATTATTTGAAACCCCTAATATTTTCTTAAATCATCAAATTTAATCTTACACACACAGACACAGATATATATATATATATATATATATTCCACATTTAAGTATATATTCTACATTTTACAGCTTGTACATTTCCACTCTTTTGTAATTAAATTATTTAATTTACTAATTTTTTTATGCCATTGTCTTTATTTGGATTCTCACTTTATCTTATTATATAATCTTTAAAATTATTATCATATTCTATTGGAATTGCAAAAAATTATAAAATAAAACTTTTAACTTTAACAATGTGTTCAATACAAACACAAAATTGCATATATTCTACAATTAAATTATTTAATCTACTACTTTTTTTTATGTCTTTTTCTTTATTTGGATACTCACTTTATCTTATTATATAATTTTAAAAATTATTATCATATTATATTGGAATTGCAAAAAATTATAAAAGAAAACTTTTAACTTATGCGTTAAATACACACACAAAACTAAATATATTTGACATTGTCATATATAAATATATATATATATATATATATGTATGTATATATATTCAAAAGAGAAATTAGTGGGACAACATGTGAAACAAGTTGTGCTCTACTACAGTTATCAATTTAAATAATGAGCTAGACATGTTGTTGAAATTAAACTTTGTTTTGGATGGAGGTGACAGAAGTAATTGAGTCGGTGGTAAATATGACCACGGTTCGGTTCGAATCGTCTAGTTCGAATAGAACCGGGCCAATTGAATCGGAATCACTACTGTAGCGATTTTGGTTCCGGTTATTTTATTAATAGAATTGAAACTGCCGGTTCAAAGAACCGGTGGAACCGGAACATCCTTGAATCTGCAGTTCCTGTTCGGTTCTTAAAAAAAAAAAAAAAAAGGACTGTAGAACTTGACTGTTGGGGCCAACTTGACCGTTTAGCAACTTAATTATGGTAATAAATTAAGTGCAAGCTCAATGTTTTTATTTTATTTTTTTATTCAATCAAAGTTCAAATAATTAAATTTCTTATTTCTTTTGTGTATAGATTTATTTTTTTAATATCAAAATATAGTTTAATATTAATTTTTAAATTTTATTTTTGTTTAAAAAAAGGTTCCAAAATCGGAACCGAAACCGTTATAGAACCGAAACCAAAATCAGAACCGGAACCATTACAAAATCGACGGTTCCAGAACTGAACCGAAACTATTTTATCTTGGTTAAGGTTTCGGTTCTAGCTTTTTCAGAACCGAAACCGTCGGTTTGGAACCAGAACGGAAACCAAACCGAACCGAACCGTGGCCATGTCTAGTTGGTGGTGCCCAATTTCCTCGAGTCAATAGTACACTCTGATGTAAATTTGCAAATATGACTGCGACAACTATATATAGTGTCACATATAGTGCCACATTAAATTATATATTATTAAATAATAAGACTAAAATTCCTTTGAAAAATATTGCAAAAATGATCCATTTGGAAATGTCAATCTCAAAATAACCTTTCATTTTTTATTGTTATAAAAAAAATATTAGATGGACAAAAATGTCCTTAATGAAATGGAAGCTATTTGAATCATGGTTAGGATTCCCAACCTTGAAGTTAGGAATATCAACCTTTATGTTGGGAGTCCCAACCTCCAAGTTAGGATTCCCAATCTTGATTTAACATTCAGGTTGAGAATCTCAACTCTAATATTGAGATTCCAAATGTGGATTTGAATCAAGGTTAGGATTTTCAATCTGAAAGTTGGGATTCCTAACTTTGAGATTGAGAATGTAAAATTGGATATTCTATTAATGTTGAGATTCTCTACCTCGAGGTTGAGATTCCCAACCAAATTGTTTGGTAGAAAGAGTGACCGACAAAAAAAGGTGGGTCAAGGGCATTTTCATCCAAAAAAATACATTGTGCAAAGATTTAAAAAATAAAGGTTATTTCTCAAATGGGTTATCCAAAATAGGTTAGATTTTAACAAAATTGAAAAAATTTGTTTTTGCCAAACAAGCATTGCCCCTTGACCAGACCATTTCTCTTTACCTGAGATTGTGTGGAAATGAAAGGCAACTGTATTGTCTCCAACCATCTCAACTTCTACTCTGCCTACTGGATTCCTGACTTGAACCATTACAATTTAAAATGCTTCCCTATTTATTTTCTTTGAGGAGATCAACTTCCCAACTAAGCACTTGCCCAATTTTAGTGTTCAAACCGGTATAACAAACATGCTTAATAGACATTTTATAAGAAATGCAATGTTCATGTGTGACCGATCCACTCTGTGTACCAGATTATAAACAATAAAAAATATTTAAACGTACTAGCTAGGAGAGAGATTTATAGTGTACCTGCTAAGTTGTTGTAGCCGAGATATAATTGTTGTAGCATAGTCAAGTTGCCAATATCATTTGGTATTCTTCCTCCAAATTGATTAAAAGACAATGAAACTATTTGAAGATTCTTACATCGCCACAAATTGTGTGGGATTCCACCGGTGAACTGATTGTGCGACATGGCCAGTATTTCCAAAGCAGAAAGATTTTGACCGATGTCAGGCAGGTGACCCGTCAAACTATTATTTGAAAAGTCCATACTAGTTAGAGAAGAAAGATTGAAGATAGTTGAAGGAATAGGCCCTGATAAATCATTATTTGTTAGCGATAATAGTTCCAGTTCTGCAAGATTGCCCAGTTCCCGTGGAATTTCTCCTGCAGATTAATTAAATCAATCTGTGTGAACATTTTTTTTCTTATCATTTAATAAAAATAAAAATAAAAAAACAAAAAAATAAAAAGACTTTTGCCAATTTTGTCCATAATGTACATCAGGGCTGCTTCATACCTTGGAGATGGTTGAATCCGAGATATAACTCCTTAAGCTTCGTCAAGTTCCCGATCTCTTTCAATATGATTCCGCTGAAATAGTTTGAAAACAAGGAAACATATTGCAAATTTTTGCACTTTGATAAAGTGGCTGGTATTTCACCCTCAAATAAGTTGTCAGCGACATCAAAGATTTTCAGATTGGGAAGATATTCGAATGTATTCTCGCGGAGTTTACCTGAGAATCCATTATAAACAAAGTCAATGACTTGTAATGAAGGCATGATGGAAATGATTGAAGGAAATAAACCCCTAATATTTTCTTACATCATCAAATTTAATCTCTCACACACACGTGCACGCACATACATGTTTTCTTACATCATCAAATTTAATCTCTCACACGCACACATTCGACATTTACAGCTTGTACATCTCCACTTCTTTTTTAATTAAATTATTTAATTTACTACTTTTTTTATGCCATTGTCTTTATTTGGATACTCACTTTATTTTATTATATAATTTTTAAAATTATTATCATATTATATTGGAATTGCAAAAAAATTATAAAATAAAACTTTTAACTTTAACAATGTGTTCAATACACACACAAAACTGCATATATTCTACAATTAAATCATTTAATTTACCATTTTTTTATGCCCTTGTCTTTATTTGGATACTCACTTTATCTTATTATATAATTTTAAAAATTATTATCATATTATATTGGAATTGCAAAAAATTATAAAATAAGACTTTTAACTTATATGTTCTTTGACACACAAGAAAACTACATGTATTTGACATTGTCGTATATAAATATATATATATATATATATATGTATATGTATATATATTTGAAAGAGGAATTAGTGGGACAACATGTGAAACAAGTTGTGCTCTACTAAAGTTATCAATTTAAATAATGTGCTAGATATGTTGTTGAAATTAAACTTTGTTTTTATTGTATGTATTTTTTGGGTCACCCCAAATGGGCTGGTAAAAACCCAAAAGCCCAATAAAACCATTCCAACAAACAAAGGTCCAAGTTATTGATTCAAAGAAATTGACATAACTTTGTGCTCGGTTATCAGATTGCCCATTATAATATGTTTTCGGAATGAGATTTTCGTGCTCTATAATGTGGCAACCCAAGTATCCCGGTTGATGCCGTTGATACTCTAAGAATTATTGTTTTAGTGGATGTGTTTTTGAGGTTTACGTTTGTAATCCTCTTATTCTTCCATTCTGTGTCAAAAAGCACTGAACGAATAGTCCATGAATAAGCATACAGACAGGCTAATGAGCGAGCAACCGCATGAGCAGCTCGCGTGACTGTACACAACATACTGCTCATGTCAACGAGTAGGGTCGATAAGATGATTAGCGAGCAGATAAATGAGTAGTTTATTATTACACGCTCCAATTCAGATACGACCAACTCACAGGCGTCTTTAGTCCAGCTCACTGATCAGGACGCTCATTACTTGAACAAGTCTTCTTAGAATACGGCTCCAGCGACCAGATCTTCCCAGTGAGCTCCAGCTCGCCCATCAGATTGCCCAAAGCTGTTCGCCCTAACTGCTTGCGAACAACGTGGCGTGCACGTCAAATCTTTCCTAGAATGGTAACAGCGTAGATTATGGAACACACAAATACCAAGTCAACGGATCATATCAAATCCCGGATATTAAGGATGTTAGTTGTGGAAAGTAAATCAACATTAAATGCTTTCCTATTTGAGTTGTACTAAAACTGTAGCACCCCCCCCCCCTCTATAAATAGCAACAAAAATAATGTAATGGGAGAGGGGTTTTTCGTGGTCTATCTCTCTCTGTAACTACACAAAACACAAAGTAACAGTGACTGCCTTTCCACCATCAGAGCCGACACCGTGGATGTAAGCCATTCTTAAGGTCGAATCACGTAAATCTCGTGTGTTTTTTTTCTTCCTCTTTGCCTCTCTTCTTGTTTGTTTGTATTTTTCACAGATCTGCAGTCAGGGCTTCACGAATCAACAGTTGACCATTATTTCACGTCAATATTTTGGTGCTAGAAGGAGGGCCCAAATGCAAGATTTTTCCAGATCTTCGAACGCCATGGCAAGAGAAAAGGGAACCAGAAGTTCTGACACCCAGGCATAGCAACAAGATGCCCAAGCGGTAGGGCAGATAGCTCCCCCTACAGATGAAGCCACTAGAGATGATATCCATCCGGCCCCTTGTCAGCCAATCCCAACGATCCCTACGACTGAGGGGCTTCAGAGATTGCATCAGCGACAAGAGGCACTACAAAACTCAATGCAACAACTCACAAATGCAGTAAGAACCTTAACTCAAGCCCTGGCACAAAACGCACCCAGACCAAAAGCTGTCGCTCCCCAGCAGCGGCAAGAGCAGGTATCACCTCACCCCTCTAACTCTCATTCAAGAGTTGAAGGTCATCAAGCGTAAGTAGAGAAAATGGAATATCAGCGATGGACAGAATTGCACCGAGCAGTCAGCTAGTGAAATAGGGAAAGTTTTTTATATCACAGATCTTCAGGTCATGGACTTAGAATGAGGCATAGTTCCCAAAACCCGAGGTTAGAAGAACTCCTCAAGAGGGTCCGCCTGCTTAAAAAGCGACCTGGAGCTTGGGAGCAGAATGACTGGTATGGAAAAATGAACCCTCTTACTAGAGAAATTGAGACTCGGCCTCTCACTAGAAGGTTAAAGGTCCCTAGCATTCTACAGTATAATGGGGACAGCGACCCATTCAAACATCTAGATGCCTTCAACGTTCAAATGGACCTACAAACCACCAGCTTGCTAGTTAAATGTCGAGTATTTCCAATAACCTTGGGCGACACTCCACGATCTTGGTTCAAAATCTCCCAACTCGTAGCATAGGCAACTGGGAAGAGTTCTAAAGAAAGTTCATCAGCCAGTATAAGACTCTGAAGAAATAGCTCGCGCCTCCTTACCACCTCGCAACAGTCTTCCATCGACGAGATGAATTGCTAAAAGACTATCTTGCCAGATTCAGAAGCGAGATCAACAGGGTAGAAAATCCCTCGGACGAAATCATCCTGACTGCGATCTCAGCTGGCCTTTGCAAGGATGGAAAATTGTATGAGGATATATACAAATCCCCAGTGAAGGACCTGAGTGAATTCTATGATCGAGTTGCCAAAGAGATTAGATAGGAAGAGGCTTTCAAACCCACGCGATCTGATCAGGAAGATGAAGTAAACCGCTCAAATGAGGAAAGTGATCAGGTCACCAAAAAGGTCAGAAAAGAGCCTAAGGCTAAACGACCTTACAGCCATGACAACTACAGCCCTATGTCAAATGCTTAAGATAAGATATATGAAGCTGAAAAGGATAAGGAAGATTTTGGGAAGCCCAATCCTTTAAAGGCTCCTATTTATCACAGAAACCAGAACGAATTCTGCAACTATCACAATGAGATCGGACACACCACCTTGGATTGTAGAGATTTGAGGGATACAATTGGAGACCTGATAAAGCAAGGTCGCCTGCATGACTATGTTGTGACACTAGCGAGCTCCTGAACGAGAGCACAAATCCACCGTAAGTGCCTCTCTCTCCATACATGGTGGTTTTCACCTCATGGGTACGCCTCCAAATTTGATAATTTTATGAGCATGTATTTATGCCAAATTTATAATAAAAACTCATGTTATTATCCTATAACAATCTTCTGATTTCTTTGATTGAATGTTAAGCACAACTGAGGCCATGCACCCAGAATACCTTTAAAAATGAGGGCCAGACTCTTAATGTAACCCCTTGCAGGGGTAAAAGGCTTAATATCGGTCCCTAGACCGACCCCACACCTACCCTGCAAGGTGAGCTCGCGCGCATGACAACAGCTCATTGACACGCCTCCAAAGAAAAAGAATCAACTCCAATTGCGACCCTTTCAAGGGTAAGAGGCCTAATATCGGTCCGAAGACCGACTCCATACTTACCTTGTAAGGCGAGCTCGTGTGCATTGCTAACAGATTATGTGAAATGCCATCATCAACATAGTCCCAGCCATGACATAATGCTGTAGAGCTCAGGTTACGACTTTATGAGCGCAGCTGAGGTTTGAATCTTTATGACTCTCGCTATAGAGCTCGGGTTACGACCCTTCGAGCGTAGCTTAAGAGGCTTATGACTTGAGAAAAAACATTGTGTTGTATTGCTTGGCTTGCAACTTTTTGAGTGCAGCTCGTTGTAAATGCTCAAGTACGCCCTATGAGTGCAACTCGCTGTACAGCTTAAGTTGCAATCCTATGAGCGCAGCTAATGCTCCAATCTCCTCAACTCTCGCTATGTCAACGGGTTCTACCACCTCCTATACATAGCTTGAGAGGCTCATTATTACTAATGACTTTATTTTTGAGTCCACAAGAAATTGTGAAGTGAAACAAGAAAATGTCAAGCAGACCTCACAAGGTAACTCATGCAGTAAGCTCAGAACACTTCACTCCGCTAAAACCAACAAAAGTGATCTCCTTAAGATCATTCCTTGCCTCAACTCAATTCCTTTTTATTCTCAAAGAACTCCAGCTCGAAGCATGACAAATGTAAAGTGATTTTGAAGAAGGTAATATAACAAGCTCATGCGCGCTAGATTTTACTAGCAAGATCAAGCTCTCATCCCGCAAGTGAACTAGGAGCTAGGGGGCTTGTGTTATATGTATTTTTGGGTCACCCCAAATGGGCTGGTAAAAGCCTAAAAGCCCAATAAAATCGTCCCAACAGACAAGGGTCCAAGTTACTAGTATAAAGAAACGGGTATAACTTTGTGCTCTATTATCAGATTGCCTATGATAATATGTTTTCGGAATGGGATTTTCGTGCTCTATAATGTGGCAACCCGGGTATCCCAGTTGATGTCGTTGACACCCTAAGAATTTTTGTTTTAGTGGATGTATTCTTGAGTTTTACGTTTGTAATCCTCTTATTCTTCCATTCTACGTCAAAAAACACTGAACAAATAGTCCATGAATAAGCATACAGATAGGCTGATGAGCGAGCAGCCGCATGAGCAGCTCGCGTGACTGTACACAACATCCTGCTCACATCAACGAGCAGGGTCGACAAGATGATTAGCGAGCAGATAAACAAGCAATTTATTTTTACACGCTCCAATTCAGACACGATCAGCTCATAGGCATCTTCTGTCCAGCTTACTGATCAGGACGCTCATTACTTGAACAAGTCTTCTCAAAATATGGCTCCAGCGACCAAATCTTCCCAGCGAGCTCCAGCTCGCCTATTAGATCGCCCAGAGCTGTTCGCCCCAGCTACTCACGAACAACGTGGCGTGCACGTCAAATTCTTCCCAGAATGGTAGCAGCGCATATTATGGAACACACAACTACCAAATCAACGGATCATATCAAATCCCGGATATTAAGGGTGTTAGTTGTGGAAAGTAAATCAACATTAAATGCTTTCTTATTTGAGTTGTACTAAAACTGTAACACTTCCCCCTTTATAAATAGCAACAAAAACAATGTAATGGGAGAGGGGTTTTTCCTGGTCTCTCTCTTTCTGTAACTATACAAAACACATAGTAATAGTGACTACCTCTCCACCATCGGAGCCGACACCGTGGATGTAGATCATTCTTAAGGCCGAACCACGTAAATTTCGTGTGTTTTTCTTCTTCCTCTTTGCCTTTCTTCTCATTTTTTGTATTTTTCAAAGATCTGCAGTCGGGGCTTCACGAACCAATAATTGACCATTATTTCACGTCAATATTTTGGCGCTAGAAGTGCCTGAAGTAAATGAGTCGGTGGTGCCCAAGTTTCCTCGAGTTAATAGTACACTGTGATGTAAATAAGCAAATATGAATGCGACAGCTGTATATAGTGCCACATCATATTATAGACTATTAATTAATAGGACTAGAATTTGTTTTTGCCAAACAAGCATTGCCCCTTGACCAGACCATTTCTTTATCTGAGATTGTCTGGAAATGAAAGGCAAATGTATTGTCTCCAATCATCTCAACTTCTACTCTGTCTACTGGATTCCTGACTTGAACCATTACAATTTAAAATGCTTCCTATTTATTTTCTTTGAGGAGATTAACTTCCCAACTAAGCACTTGCCCAATTTTAGTGTTAAAACCACTATAACAAACATGCTTAATAGACACTTTATAAGAAATGCAATGCTCATGTGTGACCGATCCACTCTGTGTACTAGATTATAAACAAAAAAAAATATTTAAACGTACTAGCTAGGAGAGAGATTTATAGTGTACCTGCTAAGTTGTTGTAGCCGAGATATAATTGTTGTAGCATAGTCAAGTTGCCAACATCATTTGGTATTCTTCCTCCAAATTGATTAAAAGACAATGAAACTATTTGAAGATTCTTACATAGCCACAAATTGTGTGGGATTCCACCGGTGAACTGATTGTGCGACATGGCCAGTATTTCCAAAGCAGGAAGATTTTGACCGATGTCAGGCAGGTGACCCGTCAAACTATTATTTGAAAAGTCCATACTAGTTAGAGAAGAAAGATTGAAGATAGTTGAAGGAATAGGCCCTGATAAAGCATTATTTGTTAGCGATAATTGTTCCAGTTCTGCAAGATTATCCAGTTCCCGTGGAATTTCTCCTGCAGATTAATTAAATCAATCTGTGTGAACATTTTTTTTCTTATCATTTAATAAAAATAAAAAAAAAAACAAAAAAATAAAAAGGCTTTTGCCAATTTTGTCCATAATGTACATCAGGGCTGCTTCATACCTTGGAGATGGTTGAATCCGAGATATAACTCCTTAAGCTTCGTCAAGTTCCCGATCTCTTTCAATATGATTCCGCTGAAATAGTTTGAAAACAAGGAAACATATTGCAAATTTTTGCACTTTGATAAAGTGGCTGGTATTTCACCCTCAAATAAGTTGTCAGCGACATCAAAGATTTTCAGATTGGGAAGATATTCGAATGTATTCTCGTGGAGTTTACCTGATAATCCATTATAACCAAAGTCAATGACTTGTAATGAAGGCATGATGGAGGTGATGGAAGGAAATAAACCTGAGAGCTGGTTATGACTGAGATCAAGGATTTGTAATGAAGAAACGTTGAAGATTGAGGAGGGTATGGTACCCGAAAGCTGGTTATAACTAAGATCAAGCTTTCGAAGGAAAGACAAATCTCCCAATTGTGGAGGGATGGTGCCTTGAACACCAAAATAAGAAATATTCAAGGTTGTGACTCTATAGGATCGAGCAGTACTGCAAGTAACCCCAATCCAGTTGCAGACAGAAGTACTAGTGGACCAATTTTTGGCAAGTAAATTGGTAGGATCATGAGTTATATGAACTTTCAGGGCGAGAAGATTGTATTGATCTGTAGTGATATTGGTTGCTGCTGCCATAACTAAGAAAATGATCAAAATGTGAGCTAAGAAAGCCGTCATGATAAGAAAATAAAAATTATTTTTCGCCATGAGAGATTGTATTTTGAAGTGAGGGATGGGTATGTTTGGTTACTGGTTAAAAGTTTAAATAATCAAGATAAAGTTTCAAGAATTAATATGTTTGGTTACTATAACGCTAAAGCATTTATAGCTTTCAACAGCTTCAACTACTCATGACAATGCAATGGGCCAAACTTATTATGTTATTGATCTTACAGAATCGAGCCATTTGACCCAAAAGCAGAGCTCCTAATCGTGGGTCCCAAATTATTTAATTAACCTGCTCGGATTGAAAGGAGCTCTATTGACTTAATCAAGTCAAGATATAGCCCCTCTCTTCAAGTTGTATGGAAGCGGCCACTTCAGCCTCAACAATTGCCTTCTATTCCGCAAGGCCGTCGGGACCGGGGATGGTCATTTCACCAATAAATTCACGGATTTCCACTCACAATGAACAAATATGAATTTCACTAAATAAGTTCATAGATGGATGGTGATATAAAATTTTCAACCCAATGGTGATATAAACTTAGACCCACACCCAAATCAGCAAAGCCACAAGATGTATATAAATATATATATATATATATATATATATATAATGCTTTTAAAATCAGGTATATATACTTGGTTTTAAAATATAATGACCAACCAATTAAATTTATTTATTGCATTTGAATTAAATAGGATAGAGAATTTATTTTAGGAAAGAGATAATGTAATAAATAAATTTGATTGATTGATCCTTACATTTTAAAATTAGATATATCTGATTATAAAGAGCAAATTACAATTTAACTACTCAGTTAAAATGCTTTCACAAACGGAGCAAATGTTTCAATGTTATTGCAATTTACCCCCCTACCATTAGTAAAATTCGTTATATTTAATGGCAAACGATATCAAAACGGTAAAAAGACGAAATTACCCTTTGACCGGAATTGACCAGTTGACCAAATTATACTCGGTCAACTCCTCAGTCTGTCATTATGCTGTTCTCTCTTTTCCTCTCATTCTTCTCCCTTCTTCCGCTTCTTCTTCTTCTGTTGTTCTTTTTCCTCGGATCGGGTTCACTCCGATCTGACGAACCCAGATGGGTTCGTGATACGAACCCAGAACTGGGTTCTTAGGAACCCAGATCTGGGTTCCTGACAAACCCAGGAATCTGCGTTCGTCAGAGTGAACCCAGATTATGGGTTCATCGTGAACCCAGATTCTGGGTTCACGATTGAACCCAGAATCTGGGTATATATATATTTTTCAGTTTGATGGTTTTGATTTTAGATGATGTATATTTTCCAGTTTGATGGTTTTGATTTTAGATGATGTTGGGTTTGATGGTTTTGTGGGAGATTGATAATGTTAGGTTTGATGGATGATGTTTGAGACCATTTTTTTGATTTCCAGTCATATGTTTGAATTGCTAGGATTATGATTTTGAACATGATGATGAAATTAAAAGTTAAATTTTTATTTATTTTATTTTATTTTATTTTTTAATATATATTTTTAAATCAATTCTATTTAATATATATATTTTTATTTAATTTATTTTAAAATTTAAAAAATAAAAATAAAATTAATATCAAAAGACAATTTTACCCCTCTCTCAGTTAAGTGTAACTGGATTCATTAACGGTAGAGGGTTAAATTGTAATTATATGGAAACATTTGCTCCGCCTGTGAAAATGTTTAACAGGGTAGTTAAATTGTAATTTGCTCGATTATAAAAGCACTGTATATAAATATATATATATCTGATTATAAAATCTCTATATATAAATATATATAGCTTTTATGATCATGTATACCTAATTTTAAAAGATAAGACCAACCAATTAAATTCATCTATTGTATTCTCTCTCTTATTTAATTTAAATGCAATAGACGAATTTAATTAGTTGATCATTTTTTTTTAAAGTTAGGAGGTATTGATGATAAAATCATTATATATATAGTGATTTTACCATCAGTGTCTCCTATTTAAAGTTATGATGAACCAATTAAATTCATTCATTGCATTTAAATTAAATAGTAGAGAGAATTTATTTTAAGAGAGAATACAATTAATTGACTTTATTGGTTCGTCATAACTTTTAAAGTCATGAGGCACTGTACCTTCTGACTTTAAAAAGTTAAGATGAACCAATCAAATTCATCTATTGCATTTGAATTAAATAGAAGAGAAAATTTGTGTTGAGAGAAAAAATATATTGAATGAATTTGATTGGTTTGTCCTAATATTTTAAAGTTATGTGGCACTGACCATAGAAGTTGTATATATATATTTATATATAATTAAACTCTATGGTATGTATATACTTGTTCACCTTTATGAGGAAAGTACAGGTTTGTTCTACTGAAAATGACTCATTTAGGTTTTCATAACCTCGCCAAGTTCTACCTTTATGAGGAAAGTATAGGCTTGTTCTTCTGAAAGTGACCCATTTAAGTATTCATAATCTTGCCAAGTTGCCAAGTTATTCTTTTTTTTTTTTTTTTTTTTGAACAAAGACCAGCCCCTCAACAGAGGGGGAAACAAGGAAAAATACACGAGGCATCGACGTAATGCCACAATAAGATCTTATCAGAGAACAAGGCTAGGGAAGCTAGATTGTGTGCCAGGCGATTACCGGACCTGGGAATGGCCTGACACACGGACGCACCAACTTCAACACTAAGAGCCTTAATATCGTCAAGAACAACACCAGAATCACCAAGGGAGAAGGAACCAGAATTGAAAGCAACAGTAACTCCTGCAGCATCCACTTCTAAACACTGTACCCTTAAATTCAAATCCAGCGCTAACACCAGACCCTCACGCAAAGCCAAAAGCTCACCCACCTCAGCAGAAAAACAGCCCTGGAAAGGCTTGGACACAGCAGCAACCACCAGACCCGAATCATTCCTAATCACGGCACCAATACCAGCCACCAATCTTCCTGGTTTGATAGCAACATAAGAGTTCAGCTTCAGCAAACCTGCACCAGGGGGGCGCCAAGAAACAGAGGGCGTAGAAACGGACTGAACGCGATGGGAAAGCTGGGGAGAGGATCTACTGCAGCTCTGAAATTCCTTAAGAAAAGCATTTGCCCATGCAGAGACCAACTCAGGACTTCTCACCTTACTAGCAAAAATCTTAGCATTGCGATTGGACCAGATTGCCCATAAGAGCACACAGACCTCCTCCACAACCGACTTACTCTCCTTCCTAGCCAAGACAGAAAGAAAATCTAGAACAGAAGACAGGCAATAATCTGACAAGGTTAACTTAAGCACCCCACACCTCCATATCTCCTGCACACCAGAACAAAAGAAGAAAGCATGAATAAGAGTTTCTGGAGACTTGCTACACACAAGACAAGTACCGTCCACCAACACCTTTCTCAAAACAAGATTAGCCTTGGACGGGAGAGCATTATAACAGGCCCTCCAGACAAAATGCTTAACTTTTGGAGGGATATTGAGATGCCATAAGGTTTTCCACCATTCAAGAGGAGGAGAACTAGAAGACGACACCAGCCTATTACGATCAACTAAGGCAACCCTATACCCACTCTTCACTGAGAAGTGCCCGGACTTGACAAAATGCCACCTCCATTTATCATCAGCCGCACGGACGCTAAGCGGAATAGAGAGGATCAACTCCTTATCAGCCGGAAGAAAGAGCTTATCTAACTTTCCAAAGTCCCAACGGGGCGACGAAGGAAGGAAGAGGTCAGCCACCAAAACGGTTTCACTAGGGGGAGGGGAGATGGGTTTAAACGAGTAAGGACGAGGGATCCATGGGTCCTTAAATGCATCAATATTGTTACCATCACCCACTTGACGTCTAATCCCTTTGGACAGAAGCTCCCGACCCCATAACAAGCTGCGCCAAACATAAGAGCACCTACCAATAGCCCTCGCCTCCAGAAAATAACCTTTCGAAAAATACTTGGCTTTTAGAACTGTTGCAGCCAGAGAAGAAGGTTCAGCCAGAATTTTCCAGGCCTGTTTGGCTAAGAGTGATTGGTTGAAAAGCTCAAGGTCTCTAAAGTCAAGACCTCTTTCAGATTTCGGGAGACACATTTTCGCCCAACTTACCCAACTCATCCTTCTTTTGCCATTTTTTTCACCCCACCAGAAACGAGACGTCAACGAACCTAGCTCATGGCATAAACTGTGAGGCACTTTAAAGACACTCATAAGGTAAGAGGGGATAGCCTGGGTGACAGCCTTTATCAAGATCTCCTTGCCACCTCGAGAAAACAGCGAGCTTTTCCAACTTTTGAGCTTGAGCTGAACCTTATCCTTAATCCCCATGAAAGTGCTTCTCTTGTTTCGGCCAATAAGGGAAGGCAGCCCGAGGTACTTGTCATGGGCATTACCACAGCTGATATTGAGGATACTTAGTAAGGAAGCCCTTAAATTCTCATCCACATTGGGACTGAAAGAGATCGAAGATTTTTCAAGATTAATTTGCTGCCCAGACCCCTTACCGTACCGGTGCACACTCTCCAGAATTCTGTTGCAGTTGAAGGCAGAAGCTTTACAGAACAAAATGGAATCATCAGCAAAGAATAAATGACTCACCAAAGGACAGTTTCTTCCACAGCGAAAGCCCAGACCCCTGCCACCACTCTCAGCTTTCCTTAAGCTGCTCGAGAATGCCTCAGCACACAATAAGAACAGATAGGGAGATAAGGGGCATCCTTGCCTGATACCCCTGGATGGTACAATGCTGCCCGCACATTGGCCATTAAGGGAAAAGTTGAGCTTAGAAGTAGAGACACAATTCATAATTACCTTAACCCAAATCTCTGGAAAGGCCATTCTCCGTAAGACAGCTTCCAAGAACCTCCATTCCACACGGTCGTAAGCCTTGCTGAGATCCAATTTGATGGCCATAACTCCCCTGGAACCATGCTTTTTCTTACTAATAGAATGAAGTAACTCAAAGGAGGTGATAACATTATCAAGAATATGCCGGCCGGGGACGAACGCTGATTGATTGGACAAAATAAGACTTGGCAGAACTTGTTTTAGTCTATTAGCCAGAGACTTTGTAATCACTTTGTAAATGACATTAAGTAGACTGATCGGACGGAAATCTTTCAGGTTCTCAGGAGAGTTCTTCTTAGGGAGGAGGACAACATTGGTAGCATTGAACTCACCCACAGAATTAGTACCATTCAAGACACCTAAACACGCATTAGTAGTATCTTTGCCAACCACCTCCCACATGTTCTGGTAAAAACAAGCGTGGAAACCGTCTGGGCCTGGCGCTTTATTGGGACCGAGGCCAAAGACAGCCACCTTAATTTCCTCCACCGAGAAAGGTTTGTTAAGAATCTAAATCATATCCTTTGTCAACTTAGAAGAGATGTATTTACAGGCAGCATCAACCTCAGACGGGAGAGGACAAGAAGACTGGAAAAGAGATTGAAAATAATCACATACCAGCGCAGAAATATCTTCAGGAGCTTCGACAATAGAGCCATCCTCCTTCACCAGCCTTTCTATCCTATTTTTTTTCTTTCTAGCTGAAGCCCGAGAGTGAAAGAAACGAGTATTACGATCCCCACCGGCTAACCAATCCACCCTGGCCCTCTGCCTCCAGAAATCTTCTTCAACTGACAAAAGATGCTCCAATTCTGCTTCAACAGTCTTTACTTCCTCCATGACCCCTGGTATGTTAGCTCACTTGAGAAGAGATTCCAGGAACTTATTTTTGGCTTCAATCTTCTGACGAACAGAACCAAACCTTTCCCTGCTCCATTGTTGCAATCTTGAGGCGCAACGGGCCAGCTTTGCGTTGACACCGGAGGCTTGGGCCTGGTCCCCTACGTTCCCCTAGCAACCTTTGATGATTTCATAACAGTCAGTCTCCTTCAACCAATATGGTTCCAATTTGAAGCTAGAATGGTGATGAACTTTAGACTGTTGACCTCCCTCCAAAACTAACATCAGGGGCCTATGATCCGACCCAAAGTAACCCAAAGTCTGCACCTTAGCCTGAGGGAAAGACTCCCGCCAAAGAATGTCAGCCACCACACGGTCAAGTCTTTCTTGAACGTTAGAAAGGCCATCCCTTCTGTTATTCCAAGTAAACTTAGGACCTACCCAACCAATATCCGATAAACCACACTCAGCCAGAGCAGACCTGAATTTCATAATTTGGTAGGCAGGTTTAACTACACCCCCACACTTTTCATGCTCTTTTAGAATCTCATTGAAGTCACCCATAACAACCCAAGGAAGAGAGGACACATGACTTAACCTCCGTAATAGCTGCCAAGACTCCATTCTGAGAGCCGGACATGGACTGCCATAGAACCCAGTGAACCTCCATTTTATATCATTCTCAAGGCAAACAATTGCATCAATATGCCCAGAGGAATAAGACAATATAGTTACTTTCATATAATCCCTCCACAACAGACCCAGCCCCCCACTTTTTCCAACCGACCCAACAAAAAGACCAACATCAAATCCCAATTTTTGTTTCAATCTATTACATGATTCACCAAATAATTTTGTTTCCATCAAAAAAACGATGTCGGGGGATCGCTTATATATTGCCCTCTTGAGAGCTAGGAACGTACGAGGATTCCCCAGTCCCCGTACGTTCCAAGCAAGGCAACTCATGGCTCCCGGCGGGCCTGAGGCTCAGGCACCGCCGATCCAACAGGGATCACCCCTTCACTTGGCAAACATTCTGAGACATCTTTTAAGCCCAACTGCTCCTTCACACCATCAAAATCTAATTTTTTCTTTTTGATTCCCATGACCTTTCCTAGAGAAAGTTTCTCCTGCTTTCTTTTATTTTTCCTAGCTGGGGAGTAGCATTCCTTAGCAGATGCGTCCATCATGTTTTGGCTGGGGGATGTGCTCCTATTCCCACTCCCCCTCCTGCGACCTTGTCGGTATAACAAGAGTTTCTTAATAGGGCTATGAAGATTACTTATAACAGATTTCTCTCGAGCTGCCCTCTTCCATTTTCGCGACGTTTTCATGCATGGACTCACGTTCATGTCAGCACCACCTGAATACGCTGAGGGGCCCAAAACCTCTTTATTCTCCTGACTCCCCTCCTCCAGCATGGAAAGATTATTCTCCTTGACTATCTTTTGACTAGCAGACGTCCCAATTGGGGGTTTCCTTGTCGAGATTACCCCTTTCACTAAAATACCCCCATCTATTGGATTCCCACTACTCTCGTCGACAATCTTGGACTGGGGGACCACCTCCCTATGTCCTTCCAAAGGTGGTCCTGCAGATCCACTAAAGTTAGATAATAACTCTTCATTACTCCCACTCATCTGTGAAGACTGACCTTTTCGTCCTACAGCATTCTGTCTATCTCCTATATAAAGGTTATGGTCAGATCTATTTCCCCGCTTCTCCCCAATACCCAAAAAATCCCCCTTTCTTTCCCAACCTGTCTCCCTCGAAGTGCCTTTATCCTTCCTATTCCTTCCTCTTTCCATGGAGTTGGCCCTCAACCACGGGCCGTATGGTAGATCTGCACCATTTTGAATCATCAATCTGACCTTCTCCTCCCTACAATCCCGGCTCTCATGACCCACAACCCCACACCCATAACAAAACTCTGGCAACCTTTCATATTTCAGATCCACCATTAACTCTTCCGACCCCCCTCCCAGATTCATCTTCAACACCCTTTTGAGAGGTTTACAAATATCGATACTGACCTTAGCTCTGATATACTTTCCTCTATACTCCTTTGGGTCATCCATCAGCTTAACAATCTCCCCACTCTGGCTCGCCATGATGCTGGTTACCCGCCGGTTCATACACATCAAAGGTACATTATGGAACTGAACCCACATAGGCAATCCGTTAAAAGCAAATTTTGAAACGTCACCCACCCCATGGGGGATTTCCAGCACAATCAAATTATTGTTAAAGTGCCATGGACCGCGATTCCAGATGAGATCCCTGTCTTCTTTTCTAACAAAATAAAACATGAAAGTGTTGCTTCCTATCACCTCCACATCTACCTTTCCAATCGAGCTCCAGATCTGTTCAATAACTGTTTTGAAAACATCTCTATTGACTTTCTTCGGCCCCAACACCTTCCCCACTAAGCAATGCTCCACATCTTCCGTCCCCCTTGTGTTTGCCTCTCCATCAATCCTACACACCACATTTTCCTCTTCCGATAGCGTCAAGGTTTTGTAAAGGTTCGATAGCTCCTCCTCCTCCATTAGTAGCACGATAAGATGGTCTTACCCCAGTAGAAGAAGAAGCAGGTCACCAAGGACGAGGACCACAAAACAACTACTCACTAGAGACTGTCTGCCCTAAGGACGAAAACTACCCCTATTCTGTTTCCACTCACAGAGCGAAAGCAAAAAGAGGACCCTAAGTTGCCAAGTTATTCTATTGAAAGAAAGTATAGGTTTGTTCTACTGAAAGAGACTCATTTAGGATTTCATAACCTTGCCAAGTTGTGGCATATGAGAATCCAGTGCATACGGGTTGATCTAAGAATATCATGTTGGCAATCTGTAGATTTACACTATTTTTATATACATGAGATATCCAATACAGTTGTAATTATCATGATGAACTGAACACAAAATTTAATGTAAAACCTTGGTCCAAGAGTATTGGTTCGTTGACAAATTTGGTAAGTCAAAATCTGTGGCTCATTGGAGGCCCTGGTTGTTCTGCTTTCTCTGGTCTTGTCTATGAGGTTGGTGTGTTCATATTCTTTTGGTATTTTTTCCATTAGCAAAGTTAGAATGACAATTTGAGAAAGTGGATCAATTTGGTGGTTAACCCTTTCCCACCTACCTTTCATGTTAAAGTGACAGGTGCTATTGACCACCTATCACTTATGTAGACAATTTTTCTATCTTTATGTGGGTAGTCCTCATCCATCTTTTGGGATGAGAATTTTAGATCGGGCTTTAAAATCCAATCTCTACTGGTTCTAACAGTAGTTTGATTTAGTATCAAATAGCCAAAAAGAGAAAAAATTAGAAAGACAATTTTTCCTTATTTTATAAAGATTTTGATAATATATTAACTTTGTTGATAACACAGTTATTAGAAGAATTTATTTTCTTTTTAGTTTTTAATTTCTAATTTGTAATTTTTAAAGCATAAACTGTTGTAAATTATTAGATTTGTAACTAACAATCAATAGTCATTCCATTATGGTCTTCTTTAAAAAATAATTTTTAATTTTTAAAGAAGACTCTTACAGTCTCAATTTAAAAATCAAAGCTTTGTTTATAATTATTTGTAATCAAGTTGAGATATTATGGCAAAATTGTGTGCAGGACCATTAACTTTTGATTATGAAACATTCAATGGGAGCTTGCCATCATTTTTAGATAATCCATACTCGTGTACACAGATTGCGAACATGATATTTTTAGATGCACCAGTTGGCACTGGTTTCTCCTACTCCAAGACTCAGAAAGGATGGTACACTCAACTAAAGCTATTTACCAATTTGTAAAGAAGGTGAAAGAGCCAAGACATTAACAATTATGCAAAAATTAAGTGGTAGACTAATTTCATGAACTGAACCAAAAATATAAATAATAATAATAATAGTAATAATAACACATATTGCAGTGGATAGTGGATCATCCCAATTTCAGCAAAAATCCACTTTACATAACAGGAGATTCCTATTCAGGCACGATTGCTCCCATGGCTGCTCTAGGAATATCAATTGGTAAGTCAATATCATTCCTTGTACTTGAAAACATGAGTAATAATTTTGCAAAAAACGTTGTTTTTTTTTTTTTTTTAATTTTTTGAAAGACTGCATCAAATTTTCTTTTAAGTCAAAATTGCATAATAACTTTTTTTAAAAAATATATATTTTTTTACCATGAATCAAACATCCCCAACTCATAATGAATTTTAAGTTTTATGTGTACGTCATGGTTTTTGCTTTCAGTTTTTGTGATGAATTTTCTATTATCAAATTTGAACTCTTATTTATAGTTAATGTTTTACAGGTAACCAGGCTAAACATTACCCATACTTGAATTTGCAGGTGCACATATATCTAATCATTTACTAAAATAATTGCCCTCAATTTTGGGTTATTACATTTGTAATTGATAATGAAATTTAATTTAAATATATGGTGTTTATCAATTATATCTAAACTAGGGTTACATGGTCGGAAACCCAGTAATAGATCTACATAATAATGATAATTCACGAGTCCAATATTTTCACAGGATGGGACTAATATCAACTGAACTTTATAAGGTACTATTGTTTGACTATATTTCATTTTTTAATATATATATATATATATATATATATATTATCTCCCTTGAGTCGCTTCATGTCCGTACAACTTTTCTTTGTCTTTCTATTAATATTTTTCCAAAGGAAGTTGACTTCGTGGACTGATAGAATTGATTATCTTCATAACTGCTATTGTTTTTTCTATCAGTGTAATTTGACATGTATTTCATCTTAGAAGGATTACAAAACCCTTCCTAAGGTTTAATACATCTGAATTCAGTTAAAACTCGACTTGGTTTTAGTGGCGCAAACCTTTCCTTTCAAGTTTGCGGTAAAGTTTGTATCTCACCAAATATATTTTATAAATATATATATATATTTTATAAAACTGCTATTGTATCTCACCAAGTTTGTGGTAAACTTTTTTTTCATTTTGTTTTATAAGTAAACATCTCTTCATAGTATGGGCATAAATATCTAGCAGCATATTTTATAAACATGTATAAGAAGTTTTCTTTTTATATTGAGTCCATAGATATTTTTTGGTATTGAAAATAAATATCCAAGACTGCACATTTCATGGTTACTCTCCAATACTCAATAACTTGTAAACTACTAGTTTCAAATAAAAATAAAAATAATAATAATAACTTGTAAACTGCTGTGAGGGGTTTTAACTTCCAAAAATAAAAATCATAATAATAAAGATTTTGGCCCATCATAAACCGGTTTTTGGCCCACCACAATATTCTATTTAACAAAAAAAAAAAAAAAAGACAATGAATTTAGCAAACATACCCATTTGTTCAAGGAAATTGCTTAAATACTATGTAGTGTATAAAATTATGATATTACCCTCAAATTACTAAAATATCTTTTCATGCATTACCACACACTTGCCCCTTAAATAGATAGGGTATTTTTGCTTTAGTTCATGTTGAAGCCCGATTTAGGTTAGCCACTAATCTAAAGTGAAATTATCATTTTAGGTTAATTCCTAACCCAATTTGAGTCAAGCACTGATCTAAAATGATAATTTCAATTCAGTTCAAGAGCTAACCCGACTTGGATTAGTAGCAAACTTGAAAGAAAATAAGGTATTTTTGTTTTGGGTAGTGTGGTGACTCGATTTGAGTCAACCACTAACCCCGAAGTGATAATTACACTTCAAGTCATCCTCTAACTCGATTCGGGTCAAATAATGACATGAAATTATAATTTTCCTTTGATTTGAGTCATTAGCTAACCTGAAAGAAGTTTGTGCCATAAGGTCATATGCTGACTTGATGGAAATTTTATATCATTGGTTCATAGTTTGACTCAAATTAGTTCACTTACTAACATGATAACATAATTGAGAACTTTTCAAATTAAGTCCAAACCAAAAGAAAAAATACGTTTTTAGCCCATTTTTTTACAGGAATTCTTTTTTAACATTTCAAACAAATTAATTGTTACCTATACTCACATTACCCAAATTACCCCTAAGAATTTTTCACTTTAAAATTCTTTTTAACCTTAATCAAAATTACCAAACTACCATTTTTCTTCTTCATTTTTCTCTTCCATAAGATTTTCACCGCTTCCATTCTCTACAATTTTTTGTCATTCGTTCAAGATTATTTGTGTATCCATTAAACTTTCTTTGACTCCAAAAAACACAAATTCAAGCTTCCTTATCTCCAACAAGCCCCACATTAAAATTTTTCTTCAAGTTTGAAGGTATGTGTGACAGGACTCGAACCAGACCTTCTTTAGGCCCTTGTCTGGAGGATCTTGTCGGACATTTCAACGGACTTCCTGAACCCGACTCGTCGGATTGAAGAAATCCGAGAAGCGAACCCCTAACTTACTTGGCCAATTTACTCATTTAACTTAAAATTTTGATTTTCTTTTAACTTTTTTTTTTTTAAATAGTTGGGTTGGTGTAAATTTTTCGCATTTCCTCAAAATAATTTTTATAAAAATTTTGACAGCATAACAACTATAAATTTAACATTTCCAAAATTTGACCTACATAAAAAAACTTCAACTATCTTTGATCACCTCCCAACTTCTTATATTCCACAAACATGTAATTTCCACAGCATGTTTCTTTTCAATTTCACAATACACGTTCCACAACATGCATTTTCAAAATGAATTCCATAAAATACATAGGTGTTAACATATATATGACAGATATATATATTATGTGTGAGTGTTTCAATTATAAACATATCCCAAAACATAAATATACAATTGCTTCCATGTTCATGATTTATTTACATAATTATTTAGTCCTTTCGACGATATATTTAGGCAATGCGCACCTATAATTGAAATGATGATCTCTAGGCCACGAAGTTATATATAACCACACCTGATGAAATAAGCGAGCTATACAATAAAAATGAAATGTTAGTTCGTCATATAATAATAATATTATATAGTGGTACTCTACTTATATAGATGTTGAAAGTTTCAATTTTAAAACCATTTCTTATAAAAAGACCATGTGTATACTTAAGGTACTCTAAGCATTAAGTGACGATTTTCAACTGACGCCAACGTGAGGCCACTATGGTATCTTGACCACTACGTGTGGAATTTTCTACATCGCGACGTAGAGTAAAATGATCTTAACTCTAGGCAACTACAATGCGAAAATTTTCTACATCACAATTGTAGTGCTAATGAACTATACTCTGTGCAACTACATGCGAAATTTTCTACATCGCATATTGTAGTGCAACTTCTCACTATCGCTTACAACTAGGTACGAAATTTTCTACATCGTATCTTATATCGTACCCTATTACAAGTAACTAAATCTCGACAACTACGAGCGGAATTTTTTACATCGCCACGTAGTGCTAAAGCTTTGATACTCCGGTATGTACATGGTTTTTAACTCAAACTTTACTTTAAACTTTTTGAAAATAACTTTTATCTTCGAATCTCATTTCTTGATTCGAGGCACAACTTTTATCTCAATTTCAAACTTATAATTTGGAAAGTCATTTTGCAATACCTTTGAACAGAAATGCATTACAATGTACATGGAAATCGAATTAATGTAAGCAAAGTATACTTACCTCAATTCGCGTAATATCAACTCGTTGATAAAAAAAAATGGTTTTGAAACTAGTGCTTGTTTCGCGTCCATTATTTTTTCTAGCATCTCCTTATCGCATAACTAAGTCACCTGTAAAGTTTCGTCAAAAAATTCTATCATTTGCTATGTCAAATCTAGGAAAAATGTCGTATTTTGGCACTTTTCGATGCATTTTTTCGCATCGAACGAACGACGATGGTTTTTCTTTCGTATCTAAGCTCCTTTTACCTAATGATGATCAACTAAATTCATGCCATACAATAAAAATTGCATTTACATAGTTATTTTATTTATCGACTCTCTAACGACACTATTTTGAGCATAACTTGCACAATTTTTATCGGAATCAATCCGTTCCAAAACCTATGGTTTGTTATGACTCCGAGGCTGCATTTGAGCTGTAGAACACCCCCATATAAGTTAAAATAAGTCAAGTCTTACCAGATCCCTTTATCAGCTTGGGATTTGTCAACTTCCTTCTATGCACTATTTGACTTTCTACTAGATTGTAGACTATTCTTGTATCTATGTGTATCCATGTCAATTTTGTTGATTCCTACTCATTTATGCATGCTTTTAGGATCCTAATTATGCCACAAACATCAACAAACACATGCATAGCTACTGCCCTTCACCTTAGCCGAATTGCACAACCATTCCATCGAGTTTTTATTTTTCCAAGCTAACTCTACTATGAGCTTTTCTAATCATATTTGTGCATGATTTTAAACTTAAAGGGGTCAAAACACCATGGGGTTACATACCCCTTCCTTGCCCATGACCTTCCTTCCACACACACAAACACTCCTCTTTCAATTTCTACTAGCAAATACACATAAAAGTGCAGATTTTAATATATGGCAGTGCACACCTATTTAAATCTTGATTTCACACAAACCCTAACTTATCTCCTTGGTTCTATGCTTAATCTTCTAAGTTATTTCTTGCCAACTTAATTTGAGCAAGAAATCCACTCTAAGGTAAGCAAACTAACTCCATAAAATCCTCATCTAAACACATAAAGCTATTTATAAGAATTTTCAATATAAACATCATGAAAACTTACTTGATTTTATACTTAGGGGTTGTTTATTTTTTGCACTTAATACTTAATGGTGCTGAATTATGCCAATTAAGATATTTTTGTTTGTTTTTTTAAATGGTCAAACCACTTAAAACAACCCAAAAATCACTTTAAAAAAAAAAGTAATGTTTTCTGACTTTTCACTTAATACAAAATCACTGAATAATTTTATAAATATATTATTCCAAGTTCATCCATCCCAAAATAATATATTTCCAAGTTTATCTTAGTTTTACATTATACAACTTTCTTTTAATGCTTTAACAAGCAACATTGAAAAATAAAAACCCTAAACATCTCAACATCAAATTTTCTTATAGTTGGATTACTATATTTCTCCAATTAAATTCCAGTAAAAATCTTTATTAATTTTCTTTATTAATCTACTTGTGGAGTAGCCTATATTGTGTTTATTTGTTAAAGCTTCACTATGTTTTTGGTGTTTTTGGTTTATGTATATTGATGAGAATTTGTTTGTGTATATCAAATTTGTTTGTGAAACCCAAGTGCTATATACAGTTTGAGATCTCATATATACTTGTCTTTGTTATTCACAGTACTTTCATTGTCTATTTTTGTTTTTATGGGATATAAAATTTTGAAACCCAAGTGCTATATACAGTTTAAGATCTCATATATAGCTTTTAGACAGATAAGAAACAAGTGCTACATATATACCTATTGTTGGTGTTTAATTTATTTTTTTCATTATTATTGTCAGTGGTGTATATTGTCTTTGTCATGATATCATTGATTATTATTGTTGATTTGTTTATTTTATCAAAATTATTATGCATGTCAGTAGTTTAATTTATGATATAGTTGATTTTTTATGATAAGTTGAACTTTAAATTTTTATATAGATGTCTCAAAATAGCGAAAGTTGTAGGGCAAATTGGATCGATCCTATCCAAAGAAACCATTTTATTGATCTTTGCATCAATGAGGTGAATAATGGCTTTAGATCAGGAGGAACTTTAAAACCTTGCGCTTGGAAGTGAATCGCCAAGAAATTGGAAAATTTAGTTGGGAAAAAATTTTCTCAAAAGCAACTTAAGAATAGGTGGGACTATATGAAAAAACAATACCTCACATGGACAAAATTGATAATAACAACAAGGCATGGTTACAACTCTATTACCCATACTTTTGACTGGCCAACGGAAAGATGGGACGATTACATTAAGGCAAATACTCTTTTATTATTATTTTTTTTCATTAAACACTTCAATTGATTGAATATTTAGCTAATTAGCGTTTTATTTTGTTAAACAAAAATAGCCGGATGCTAAACAATTTCGCACTAAGCCCTTAGCAAATTTTGATGAATTAGAAACTTTATTTACTGGTGTATCAGCTACAGGGACATATAATTGGAGTTCTGGTATGGAAGGAATTCCTGAAATGAGCAACACAACACCTACCTTATCATCTCCAATTTATTGTGAGAGTTATGTTAGGTTGCTAGAGGAGGACGAGAATATACCAAACACTCCACATTCAGAATACACCCCTTTAGATCACCCAAGTCAACTTGAGGAGAGACACATTGAGAAGAAACAAAAGAAAAGAAAAATTGATGAGACTCGTGAAGAAATTAGCAAGATAGTAAGTGTATTGGAGAAAAGTGATAATAATGGACCATCCATGACAGACTGCTTCTCAATTTTGAAAAGAATTCTAAATTATAAGGATCCATTATATTTCACAGCAACTAATGCTTTATGCAAAAGAAAAGAATATCGAGAAATATGGATGCAGATGGATAGCGATGAAGAGCTTCTTGCATGGATTCAAAGCTTGCAAAAATAAATTTAAAACTTTTTGTCTTTCATTAATTTCCATTATGTTGATGTCATGTAATAATGGAACTATTATGGATGCTTGTTTATTTGTTAGTTTTATTTCCCATGAATTTTTTAAGGTTTTGTTTATCAGTTGTGACTAGATGATTTTGATGAATAAATTGTTATTTCTTTTATTTTAATTTTCTCATTTACTTTTATTTTTATTTTTTTATTCTAGATTTTCATGGAGAGTCCTCATTCTCATTCAGGTAGTTCTGATTCATTGTCATCAAGTGAGGATGATGATATGAATTTAAATGCTAAAAGAGAAGCTAAAAGAGTTCTACAAAAACGTCTAATTACGTTATTGTCAAATTTCAGAAATGGACCATATAATAGGGTACCTACCTCTACTTCGTCACTTACAGGTTCACTTTTTGTTCAAGAACTCTTAAATGGTTCATCTATTACTTGTTATGAATTAATGAGGATGGAGAAGAATAATTTTGTTTCTTTATGCCACATATTTCGAGAAAAATGGTGGCTTGTTAATAGTAGACATGTAAATGTTGAAGAGAAAATGGCAATGTTCCTCATGACTATAAGTCATAATCTTCGTAATCGCCTTATGAAAAATAGATTCCAACACTCGAGTCAAACCATGCACAAATTCTTTCATGAGGTTTTGATTGTCATGATGAAATTTTCCAAAAAAATGATAACTCCTCCATCATTTGATGACAATAGTAGTGGCATAGCTAATCATCGTTTAAGACAAATTTTCAAGGTACAATTTCTTTATTTATTATTAATTATTATCAAAATTGTAATTGAAACACATTTTAATTTTTATTATAATAATTATGTAGGGTGCTATTCGTGCGATTGATGGAACTTTAATTCATGCATGTATTCCACTTGATTAACAAATACCATATAGAGCTCGTGGGAGAGGGAAATGTTTCCAAAACATCATGGCAATTTGTGACTTCGACATGATGTTTAAATATGTTGTCATTGGATGGGAAGGAACAGCACACGATTCAAGGGTCTTAACTGAAACCATTCGTAACCCTAGTCATAACTTTCCCATGCCTCCAGATGGTAATAAAATTCAATTAGATTATTCTTATATATTTTTAATGGCATGTAGTATACATATATTATGTTATTTAATTAAATTAATTTTTCATTTATTGTTAAATTAATTTTTCTTCAATTTTTTATTTTTCAGATCAATATTATTTGGTTGATGGTGCATATACACATACAAAAGGATTTATGGCACCATTTCGTCATGTTCGTTACTGGTTGAATGATTTTCGTAGTGGTGGTAAAGCTAGAGGAAGAGAGGAGATGTTCAACCATTACCATTCTAGATTAAGGAATGTTATTGAACGTGCTTTTGGTGTGTTAAAAGCACGTTTTCCAATACTAAAAAGGATGGCACCATACTCATTTGGCACGCAGAGAAATATTGTGATAGCATGCATGGCATTGCACAATTTTCTTCGAAAAATATTAATTGATGATGAACTATTCGTCCAATATGACAATGAGGAGCTTCAATTGGATGGTGACAATGCCAATGATCAAAGTCAGACACCAAGCACAAACAATGAATTTAGAAGATCAGATCAAGTGTTTATACAACAACTCAGAGACCAAATTACAAATCAACTTGTTTAAATATTCGATTGTTCTTATTTAATTATAGTAGAAAATATATATTACTTTATAATTTCAATTTTTATTGTAATAGTAATTAAATTTAAGACCATTTTGTTTATTTTTATTTGAATATATAAATTTAATTAACTCTACTATAATTAATCTTATTTTAATTATGACTAAGAATATTATATATAAGTTACAATTTCAACTTCTATTATAATACTAATGCAATTTAAAACTATTTTATTTATTTTTATTTGAATATATAAATTTAATTGACTCTACTACAATAATTAATTTTATTTTAATTATGAATAAAAATATTATATATAAGTGTTTTAATACTTGTTAAATAATTTATTGTAATTGTTTATATTATATTAAATAAAGTTACTTAACAACTAATAGTAAAAGGATATAAATGTCAAATTACTAGTATTTAGACAATTTTAACTTTAAAAAACAAACAAGATTATTATACATTCAGAGGTAAAGAAAAAAAAAACAAACATATTTATCAAATTTCAGATTTCAGTCACTATTCAGTCTTCAGTCTTCAGCAGTACTGTTCAGTGTTCAGACAAAAAAAACAAACGACCCATTAGTTTGCTTGAACTTCTAGTAGCTACTCTCCCTAACTTTTTCCCATCTTGGTTTGACCTTGAAAATGGATGAAAAATACTTGGAAAGGATGCACCTAGGCTGCCGTGAATCACTTCTTGTTTGACCGAGCACTTATCTTCTTTTTTTTTGTTCTTCTTTTGCCGTCCACTTTGTGCTTTAAGTGATCATCTCTCTTTATAGATATATTATCATCTTACTTGGACTAAAATGCCCTCTCTTTAATCTCAAATTGACCATTTAATTCATCTCATTTCATTCACCATTTATCTTAATACCCTTAACTTATATTTCATGAAAGTTTATTTAGGAAAGGGACAATCTAGTAACTTTTGAAATTAAATATATTATTCTTTAGTTGTGCATGACAAGTAATATATACTAATGCATATTTAACTTTTAATTTGTCATCCATTAATTGGTTAAGTTTTAATGACATGGATTTTTACTTTTATTCAAATCCATTCCATATAATACTCACACCAAAATCATAAGTTAAGTGGGCTTGAATTTCCTATTTTGCCCTTAATGTATTTCATTGCCATTTACTCACATCCTAATGACATTTATAAGGATGACATTGATGAAATTTAGTCTTTTCATCCTTTAGTCTAGTTTTTAACACTAGGAAATCTAGAATCGAGGATGAGAGCTTACAATGTGTTTAGCTAAAGGTCGTAAGAGCGATTTTTGGTTATGATTTAATCTTATGTAAGTGAGATCTGTAAAAAAGCTACAGTTTTTTACGATTTGTCAGGTTTTATGAGTACACATAACCTGAATCAAATTATATATACTAACAAAACCTGATTCAATTTGTATTGATACACGAAAATAGATTCGAGTTTTGTAAGTCAACATGCTACGATTTGAGTTTTATGAGTCCACATAATACGATTCAAGTTATGTGACTCACAGAACCCGAAAATGGGTTTTATTAGTTTTTTATTTTTAATTTCTTCTGTTGTGTATGCTTGATATTGATTATATGTGGTTATAGTTGGTTAGATTTTTATGAATTTGGTAATATAAAATTGGATATTAAATATGACGAGAGTATGAGTAAGACTAATTTATTTTATAATTTAAATTTTATAGGAATGAGTGAAGTAACGATAATAGTCAAATGAAATGGAAAGTAGAATATGGATAACTACATTGGGGATGAGACGTTCATGATGAGGACCCTCAAGAACGTCAATTTTTCTCGATTGGTGGACTTTGTTTACACAGTGATTGGTATTGATAGAAGAATATGGAACATCCATTTACATTATTTATTCCGAGTTAAGGGAATACCAGTAATTAAGATACCTATCACTACCGATCTTAGTATCTAGCGTGTGATTTGGACAAAAAAACTGATTACAGAAAGATTTATGTTAACAAGAATGTGAAATATTCTAGAGATATTAGTCTTACCGTCCCTCTATTGGCCACCAACTCAATACAAGACCCAGGGCATGTGGAGACACCTGTGGATAGAATTATAAGTCCGATTATGGCTAAAGGTCAAAATTGTTTTATTTTTATAATGGTAGTAATTAAGTTTCAGCATTTGTTGTCGTATTTACATCTATAGAAAGTTCAATGCGTAACATTGATTTTGGAAAAAATGATTATGATGCTAAAGATCGGAACATAGATAGTGATGGTGATGAGATATCGAACATTGAAGATGATGATAAGAAAACTATAGGTGATGATATTGAAACTAGAGCTGATGCAGAGAATGTAGAGTATCCAGAAGTTAGATTTTCGAGTTCACAATTTGAAACCAATCTTTTACAATTATAGTGGATTGTCCCTGGTGTAGATCAATGCAAAACTGAGGCTATGTCAATTGTTATGTTGACTTCATGTAACGTTATACATTGTATATAGGTACCTTTTATTCTATAGAAAATATGAACTAAATGTGGTCGTTGGAAAATGTATTCTTAATTTCAGGTATTAACATAAAATTAGACGTTTATGTATGGTTCGATATGAGGTCAGTTGTAAGGATTTAACCTGCAGCTTTGAGGTTCGTACAAGATGTAGAATGGGTGGTTTGATGTGGTATGTGTATAAGTCTATGTCAGAACACATATGTTATCAAGACACCTTCGAGTCACATAAGTGAAGTGTGAAGACTGTTGTCAATGTAACACTATATTGAAAAAAAGTGGGGCTTTATAGTATTACACCTTAGCTTTTGATTGCAAAAATGTTGAAGTTATATGGTGTGTAGAACATGTACACTAAAGCTTGGAGGTTTTTGCAATATGCAAAGAAACTAGCTTATAGGAAAGCTTATAAGTCATTTCAACAGTTTCCAGTACTTTCACATGTTAAAATAAACAAACCTCGGTATAGTGACAACAATTGAGACAGATGAAAATAACTGGTTCTTATATTTATTTGTTGCATTTGGAGCCCCAATCGAGGGTTTTTGGTCTCATATTAGAACCAATCGAAAGGTATGTCTGAAAATGCATGAAAAATTAGTTAATGTTAGACCAACAAAGTTGTCACATACATATTCTCCAAAAAGAAAATACGACATGATGAACACTAACATTATAGAGTCGTTCAACAAATGCATGATGAAAGCACATCGGTTTCTAATAACAACTGTGCATGAATATCTGAGACATATACTGCAAAAATGGTACAACGATATATGTGTTCATGCTAAGAAACTCAAATCTCCGTTATCAAATCTGTAGAGGATCATGTGAACTTGATGGCTAATGTATCGACGAGTGGCACGGTATTTGCCATTCAACAACCAATTAAGTTCAGAGTTGCATATGAATTAGGCTTAGGTTCATTAAACCTTTCGGCGTGGTCATGCATTTGTTGTCATTGGAACCTAGATCAGTTGCTATATCATCATGCAATTGCTATTACCAAGTATTGTAATTGTACTTTGTTATTTTTCATTTTTTAATATCATATACTAACACTCTGCCTTTATCATACATACATATCAAGTTTAATGATGTTTACTATTATACACTTTGTCATGATTATTATATCAAAGAATAGCTCCAAGCTATATATGCACGTCGGATCAATCATATCTTTAGCCCAAAAGATTGGCATGTTTCTTCAAAAGTAAAAGGTATGATTGTACTACCACCCGTAGAAAGATGACATGCAAGTAGACCAAGAGGTATGGATTCATTCAGTAAGGGAAAGTTGTCATAAGAAAAAGTGTGGAAATTATGATGAAAAGGGACACAACCGTCTTCGCTGTTCTACTCTCCTATATCCGCCATCAAAGGGATGAGCATAACTCTTGTTAAAGGTGCTAGAATAAGCGTAAAAGCTACTGGAGAGGGTAGGACGAGCATCGTCGTCGTTATTGGAGATGCAAGGATTAGCATAGAAGCTGCTGGAGAGGCTAGGACTAGCTTCTTCGTCACTGTTGGAGATGCTGGGACCATCGCAAAAGTTGCTAGAGAGTTTGAGATGAGGGCCACTTATGCTGGACATGCCAGGATCTCTCAAAAATGTCGTCTTTGTAGTGTGATTAGACACACACGACATCAATGTGATCAACGATTTCCTATTTTACCCTCAGAAGATAATGAAAATAGTGGTAATCATGAAAATTTTGAATGAATAGACATGATGTTTGTTTAATATAACTCTACTTTATGGTTTATCCCCGTTATAATTGACGAGCACTTGTTATTAAAATAATTTGCATGAAAACCTTGGATGCAGCACTTTATTATCATATTTGTGAGATTGATTTAGCATAAAGACGAAGTCTTTTTCTATTTTTGTGGTAGTCGTAGTGGTGGTATATTTATATTCATTAATATAGCAAGCTAGGTTATGTTATCATAGTAAAAAAGCAAGGGAGATTCTGTTAAAATTTATATATATATATATATATCATGAGATTTTTAGCTTTTTGGTCATTTTGGTCATTATAAAAAAAACAATTTATTAAGGTATTTAAGATTATAGTTCATGTACAATTAAGGCTTATATGATTTGATTATAAATTTATGAAACAATAACAAGACATAGTACTTATAGAACTCAAATTGTAGCAGAATTTTGGTAATTGCATCAAAATAAGTTAGTTAAACAGATTAGATACATCATTCTTACTACACATTGAATTTGCATCTGCATTTTCTTGCAAGTTCTCTATTCTGGTACTCCAACTACAAATATATATATATATATATATATATATATATCCTTAGAAAGATGCATGGATGCAACACTCAGATTACAAGCTGGTTACCGGTATCAGGAGGAAGAGAGAAACGGGATTTAATTACTAATGACCATAGGAATGTTGCCATCTCAAAGGCAATATGTATGACCAAGAAAAATTACGAGGACTAAGATAAAATATGGATGACGAATGGATTGTATGAATGAAAGTAGATTTGACACAATCACCTGAAAAATAATAAAATGTACTGTAACAATATCTCAAGTTTTCTAAGCCAGAACAGATCATCTTGAGGCTTTACTTGAGTGCGGTCCTGTTTGTTCCATAATCTCAAGGGCCAAAGAGGTGACCACATGCTCAAGCTTTGTCTCAACCAACATGACAAGCTATGACATGTAAAATTATACATGCAAAAAGTACATGAATATAAAGAATTGCTTTGTTTGAATCAAAACAATGACAGCAAGAGTGAGTATACCTATAATGGCAGGGATAAAAGATAGCCAAAAGTAAACAGCTAGACCTGCAACAAACAAACAGCTCCTTCAAAGGGTCCAACAATTAGAAGCTCGTCATGGGGCTTAAGAGCGAGGAAACCAAGGTGGAGAGAGGACTCCGTTTGCACTGGAGGTCGAACTCGTACAACTCCCTCCAAGGTTCAAGGTCCCTAACATCCCACAACACAACGGGGACACTGACCCTTATGACCATTTGGACGTTTTCAATGTTTAGATGGATTTGTAGACTACCAGCTCGCTGGTTAAATGTCGCGCATTCTCAGCAACGCTTGGTAATGTTCCACAAACGTAGCTCAAGAACCTCCCTCCTCACAGTATTGGCAGCGGGGAAGAATGCCAGCAGAAGTTCTTGAACCAATATAAGGTGCTGAAGAGGCAACTCGTGCCACCTTGTCACCTCGCCATTATATTTCAACGTCTTAGAGAACCATTAAAGGAGTACATCAACCGGTTCAGGCGCAAGGTGAATAACGTGGAAAGCCCCACGGATGAAGGGACTTAATAGTTATCTCGGCAGGACTAAGGAATGATGAAAAGTTGTATGAGAGTATTTATAAATCCCTAGTGAAGGACTTGGGAGAATTCTATGAGCGAGATGCGAAAGAGATAAGGTGGGAAAAGGCCTTTGGATCTAAGAAGCCAAGTGACTAGAAGAACAAGGTTGGTAGCTCTAATCAGAATAAGAAGATGAGCAATGAGGGGAGCAGTCATGAGGGGCAGAGAAGCAATCACCAAGTAGGAAAGAAAGCTAAAGGTGGACCTGGGCCAAGAACCTATCAGAGGCATGAGCGTCCTCTTCGCTCAGATCGTTATGAATATTATGTTGTCCTATCGAACTCCAGGGATAGGATATTTGCCACAGAAAAAAATAGAGAGAATTTTGGCAAACCTGCTCCAATAAATGTGCCCAACAGAATCAGAAACAAGAATAGGTATTGTGCTTATTATAATGAAACAGGACACAACACCTCCGAATGTTGGGCACTGAAAGATGTCATTGAAGAATTAATTAGAAATGACTGTCTAAGGGATTATATGGTGCGGCCTGCGGGTTAGCGATCTTAGAACCAACGTCCTCAATAGCAGTCAACACCATAACCTACCCAACAAGCCTTTGATCAAGAGCAAGCACCTGCAGTAAGGACAATCTTTACTATCCATAGGGGACCCCATATAGCAGGTACATCTAACTGATCTCATGAGTGCTACGTGCACGAAGCTAATCGTGTACAGCTTACAAGACAAAGAGAATTAGAAGACCTACCAAGAGGGCGAAGATGGCCTCAGAAGAGATTGTTTTTACTGAAGATGATGCCAAGGGAGTTCATTGGCCCTATAATGATGCCCTAGTGATTCGAGCTCATGTCAGGAATGTAGAAGTCAGAAGGATAATGATTGACACAGAGAGCTCAGTCAATGTGATGTACAAGGGATGCTATGATCAAATGGGGATTGGAGATGAGTAATTCAAGCCTTTCCCTAAGCCTCTGTATGGCTTTATTGGAGATGCAGTCACTCCCATAGGGCAAATCAAACTACCTCTAACCTTTGGAATTGCAGAGCGCCAATCAACTGTGCTCATGGACTTCCTAATCATCGACTTTCCCTCTACTTACAACATGGTATTAGGAAGGCCTGCAATGAATGATCTTGATATAGTCACCTCTACCAAGACCCTTATAGTGAAATTCCCAACCCCCAAAGGAATAGGGTGTGTGCGAGGTGAGAAGCACGTAGCTCGCCAATGTTATGAGGACGCAGTGAGAATGGGAACTAAAGGGAAAAAGGTGAACGAGGTGTCAGGAGGCGAACCAGATGCTATAACAGAAAGGGAAGTGAGTCGTGACCTCGATCCTCGCGAAGTAGACACAAACAAGGCAACCGGTCCAGTAGAAGAGCTGGAGGATGTGCAAGTCAACGAGACAGATCCTAAGAGATGTCTCAAATTGGGAATGAGTTTGGCATTAAAAACTAAGTCCCAGCTCGTTGACTTCCTCAAGGTGAACTTAGACAACTTTGTATGGAATCATGAGGACATGGTGGGGATAGATCCTGAGGTGATATCGCACAAATTGAACATTGCCCCCAATCATAAACCAGTTCGCTAAAAGAGGAGACCTATGACTCGTGAACGATACGATGCCCTAAAGGATGAAGTAGACAAGCTCTTGGCTAACAACTTTATCAGAATAGCCAACTACCTAACTTGGTTTGTCAACCCCGTAGTTGTGAATAAGAAGAATGGGAAGTGGAGAACTTGTATATACTTCATCGACCTCAAAAAAGTCTGCCCCAATGACAGTTTTCCATTGTCCAGAATTGACCAGCTCATAGATGCAACTGTTGGTCATGAGCTCCTCAGCTTCATAAACGCGTACTCAGGCTACAATCAAATCCTAATGTATCCTGAGGATGAGGAGCATACATCGTTTATCACAGATCGTGGCTTGTACTGCTATAAAGTAATGCTCTTTAGACTCAAAAATGTAAGGGCAACTTACTAGAGGTTGGTTAACATGCTATTCGAGGAGCTGATTAGAAAAACTATGGAGGTGTATGTGGATAATATGTAGCCATTGATCATGTGCGCGACCTAGAGAGGACATTTCAGGTGTTGAGAAAGTACCAAATGAAGCTTAACCCTCTCATGTGCACCTTCGGAGTGGCTGTAGGGAAATTCCTGGGATTTATGGTGAATAACAGGGGGATTAAGGCCAACCTTGAGAAGATAAGGGATCTGCTGGATATGAGGCCACCAGCAAAATTAAAGGAGGTGTAAAGTCTTAACGGTCAGGTCGCAGCACTTAACAGATTCATTTCGAAGGCCACTGACAAGTGCATTACCTTCCTTGAAGTATTGAAAGGAAGAAAAAACTTTGAATGGATAGAGGAGTGCAAAGTGGCATTCCACCAGCTGAAGGAATATATGGGGTGAGCTCCGCTCCTTTCAAAACCAAAAGAATGAGAGGACTTGATTATCTACCTAAGGGTATCTCAGCACGCACTAAGCGCAGCTTTGGTCCGAGAAGATGATAGGATGTAGCTCCCTGTCATTACATCAGCAAAAAGTTAGTTGACATTGAGAAGAGATATACCCCAATGGAGAAGCTCGCATACTGCCTAGTGGTAGCATTAAGGAAGTTATATCCCTACTTCCAGGAGCACAAAATAAAAGTTCTGACCAAGTATCCACTCAGGCAGATCCTCTAGAAGCTAGATGCTTCAGGCCGCCTCCTCAAGTAGGCCATTGAGCTAGCCCAATTTGACATAGAATTCAAGCCAAGGTCAACAATCAAGGGGTAAGCATTAGCCAACTTCATAGCAGAGTTCACCAGACTTGTCGAAGAAGAAGAAGCTAGGACTTTAGAAGGACCCTATTAGGAGTTGTATGTTGATGGGTCTTCTAGCGAGCAGAGGGCAAGAGCTGGAGTATTGTTGATTAGCCCAAAAGGGCACAGAATCCTCTGCCCACTTAAGTTCGGTTTTTGGGCTACCAATAATGAGACTGAGTACGAGGCCTTACTGGTAGGACTTCATTTAGCCATAGAGATGCGAGCTGAACGACTCAGGATTTTTAGTGATTCTCAACTAGTAGTGTGTCAGGTGCAGGGGGAATATCAAACTCATGGGTCGAAAATGGCAATTTATTTACAAAAGGGTCGAGAGCTATTGGGGACATTTGAAAAGTATATGATAAACCAGATCCCGCGAGCTCAAAATTCTCATGTTGATGCTCTAGCTCGCCTGACAATAGCTTAAGACGCGAAGTTCTCAGGGGCTATACTAATCGAGTTCCTACCAAAACCTAGTACAGAGCCAACAGATGAAGTAATGGTCATAACGGTAACAGAGGACTCTTAGATGAGCCCCTTAATAGAATATATGCAAGAGTTGCTGCTAGATGACAAGTTAGAGACACACGTCGCTTAAGATCTCGAGCTGCAAGATACTATATTTGTGATAACATGCTCTACAAAAAAGGTTTCTCAGCTCCGTTGTTGAGATGCATTTATAAGCCCGATTGTACAAAGATTTTGATAGAGATTCATGTAGGTCATTGTGGGAACCACGTCGGAGGGCTCTTTTTAGCTCAAAAGCATTAACGCATGGGTATTATTAGCCAACCGTGAAGCGGGACGCCATCGACTTGGTCAAGAAGTGTGATAGTTGCCAAAGATTCTTAAAGGTCCTACGAGCTCCACCTGCTTACCTGTGTCAGATGATCAACTCATGGCCCTTCGCAATTTAGGGCATAGACTTGATAGGGCCTCTCCCAACAGGTCGTGGAAGGTGCAAACATGCCATCATCGCAGTAGATTATTTCACCAAATCGGTTGAAGCCAAAGAACTTGTCGAGATCTCCACTACAAAGGTAAAAAAGTTTATATGGAATAACATTATTTGTAGGTTTGGAGTCCCTCAGCGGCTCGTAACCTACAACAGCACCCAATTCAGTAGCGAGTAATTCCTTAAATTTTATAAAAGCCTTGGCATTAGAAAGAGCTTCTCAGTGGTAGACCATCCTCAAGCAAATGGTCAGGTCAAAGCAAGCGGTCAATAAAATTATCAAACAAATTTTGAAGACAAGACTGGAAGCTGGGAAATGAGCATGGGTAGACGAGCTACCAAAGGTGTTGTAGGCCTACAGAATAACACCTCGTAGCACCACTGGAGAAACTTCTTTCTTGATGGTCTATGGGTCCAAGACTATGATTCCAACTGAATTGGAGGTGGCCAGTCAACGAAGAGCAAGTTTCAATCCATTTGAGAATGACCAGCTCCTCGTCACAAACTTGGATCTGCTCGACTAAGCAAGAGAACAGCCTACATGAAGCTTGCCATCTACCAACAGAAGGTGGTCAGATTATATAACAAGAAGGTCCAAGTTCGAAGCTACAAGCTTGACGATCTCGTACTTCGCCTCATTCTAGCTGGAGCTCGTAAGGTAAGTGATGGGACCCTGGGTTCGAACTGGGAATATCTTATATCATAAAAGAAAACTTAAAAAATAGAGCATATCATCTGACAAACATGAGTAGAGCAATAGTGTCACGAGCATGGAATACAAAGCATTTACGACCATATTATTAATAACTGATAGCCCACTCATCCTACTTTGTAAATTTTGATTATGTGCAAATTAATAAAAGTTCCATATTCTTCATGGATTTCACTGATATCACTTGTTCATGGTTGTATGCAATAGAAAGCAAACTTATAGCAACTTTTAGCTCGTCAGTGGGAGCAGTAAAGTTGGGAATTCCTTAGAGTGAAACCATAAAAGTAAGGGGCTTAATATCGGCTTCCTAACCGACCACACACCTACTTTGTGGCCCAAAGGAATCAACTCCCATGAAGCTCCCACCAAAGGTTGATAGACCGCGTGAGCTCATATCGTCAACCTTCGTTAATAGGCCGCGCGAACTTATATCGTCAACCTTCATTGATAGGCCGTGCGAGCTCATTTCTTCAACCTTCGTTGATAGGCCACGCGAGCTCATATTATCAACCTTCGGTGATAGGCCGCGCGAGCTCATGTCATCAACCTTCGTTGGTAGGTCGTGCGAGCTCATGTCGTCAACCCCAGTTGATAGACCACACGAGTTCATATCGTCAACCTTTATTGATAGGCCGCACGAGCTTATATCGTCAACCTTCGTTGATAGACCGCGCGAGCTGATATCGTCAACCCCAGTTGATAGGCCGCGCGTGCTCATATCGTCAACGAGAGCTTATGGGCAAATTAAGGCTTTGTCTGAAATTGCAAGTAAGAGCTCATCTACATATAACTTATTCTGTGCAACTTATTATGAGCATTCAATTCAATTCAAATTCTTCATGCTGATTTTATCTAAGTCCATTTAATCTGATCCATATTGCGAGCTTCATCTTATTTAGCAAACATATGCAATGTTTTGCAAAGGCTATGAGTTATTGTAACGTGCTATCCCGAAGTCCAGGTAATTTATTAAATGTTGATTAATGATAAAATTAATTATCCGTTTAGATCCGGAAGCGTAAATAAATTTTTATGAAATTCCTGGATGGATTCGGGATAATTTTTAAATTCGAAATCATAAAATAAATTAGAGCGATCGGATCCGAATAATTATTCGAATTCTAATGAAGTTTCCGTATGTGAAATTGGATTTTAATAAAATTTATAGGTGGACCCGAAGCGAATCCGAAGAAATCGAAAATCGAATGCATGGAAGGTTGTTTGTGGGAGATCATGCAAATGAATGTATATGTGACACATGTTCCATGCATGAAGAAGATTGAAGACAAGTGTCATGAAATTAATGTGATGGGCTTGGCATGATGGACAAGTGGCAATCAAGGGATTAAACAATTTGAAAAATGGATGGTGGATGATGACAAAATGTGACATGTGTACGACAATGGGAGAGGATATATATATATATGCTTTTTTGCAAGGCAATTGAATGGCATGAAGCACGGTCACCATTTCATTTTGGAAGCAAAAATCGTGAGTGACAAATCAAGAGAGAAGTGAGACCTTAAATTCAAGGTTCGGTCATTCATAACCCAAGACCGAGAGCTCTCATCCTTGCTTCATCCTCCATTCCAAAGTCGAGAGCAAGCTATGAGAAGCCATTCAAATGAGTCCATGTGAGGTGTAAGAGAGCCATCAGCTCGTGCATACAAGAGCAAGAGAGAGACGAGCAAAAAGCTTGAGATGTTCGGTTTGGAGAGTGAGATCTGAATCGTGAAGTTGAGTGCAACAAGGAGAAGACACTCGGTGTTGCAAAGCTGCCCAAGAACTCGTCCAACCAGACCTAAGCTTGAATCACCCTCTTTTCTCCTTCCCATTCGGCCTTCATCAAGTTTGAAGGTGAGTCTTCAAATTCCAGCAACTTTTGTGTAAGTTAGAAGAGTTGTTTTAAAGTATTTTCAGCTCATTCAACAGCTTGTGATAGTGTTAGAACAGATTTGAAAATGGGTAGCCTATGCATGGTAATTTCAGAGGTCATTTTAGGTGATTTAACTTTTATGCATGGTCATTGAGGTAAGCTAATGCTAATGTGAAGTTTTGTGTGGTTTAGATGCTTAAGTTGATGAAAAGAATTTGATGTTTAAGGGCTTGTATAGGTTCGGTCATAAGAAAAGAAATTGGACAGCCCTTCGCAAGCGATTTTCGAAAAGTTTTGATTAGTTTTCCGTGAGGTGAGTTGTATTTTTACAGGTATCGTTTTATTGAAAAATGTTTATGTTAAGGAATTGATGAATTTGATGATGACATAATTATGTTTTAGGATTTAGAACCTCGTTAGTGCGGAGGTTCGTTCAATATTGTTTCGATGTGTTTACAAATGAATTTCGATGTTGTAAATATGTGATAAATTCGTTGCGTGGACTGTTTTTGTATCGATTTCGAAGCTGTTATGTAGTATTTATATATGCAATCGAATTCGCTTACGACGTTACCTAAAGAGTTAACGTTAGATGTATAGGTAATGTGAAGGAAATATCAAATAGATGTGTACCAACTGGTACACATCTTGCTTCTCATTTGACTATATGGTTTTGGTCATGGGTTCGAGAGGTGCGGAAGGCGTATGAAAACCCTAAAGGCTAAGGGATAGTACCTGGACCGAAGGATGGGTGAGCTCATACACCTAGAAAGGTCCCGGCCCAACATGGAGAGAGGATGGGTCGTTATAGTTATTTCAATTTTTATTTAAATTTTAGTATTGTGTAATTAACGATTTCAAAAACGATTTTCAAAACGATGAGTTAAAGTATTGTAAAATGATCTTTATTTTGGATCTAGAAAAGAGAAATTGATAATAAAATGTTTTCGAAAAGAAATAAGAAAAGAGCTTTGTAATCTCATGTATATACTCTCAGTTCATATGAGATTTAGCACTATGTGACAATGTAGAAAATTCCATCCGTAGTTGCTCAGTTTTCTAGAGTATCTAGCGCTACATGTGCGATGTAGTAAATTCTGCACGTAGTCATTTAGATTTATAGTTTTGGCACTACGTTGCGATGTATCAAATTCCGCTCGTAGTCACCCGGAGTTATAGCATTGCAATTGCGATACAGAAAATTCTGCAATGTAATTGCTCAGATTTGAGATTGTTTCACCCTACGTTTGCGATGTAGAAAATTTCGTAACGTAGTGGTCAAGATATCTCAGTAGCTTCACGTTTGGCGTCAGTAGAAAATCGTCACGTGATGGTTTGAGTATATTAGGCATATACATTGAGTTTTCAAAAAGAAAGGTTTTAAAAAAAAAAAATTTGAAAATTTAGAATATTTAAATAAAGCTTATGAAATTTCATGTAATTATATCTTGATATTATTATTATTATATGTGAAACTAACGTTTTTACCTTCGTGCAGCTTATATATTGTATTAGGTACTTACACAGATGATTTTGTATCCCGAAAACCCTTATCGAAAAATTTAGGTGGACGTCATGTAGATGAATCACATATATGCTGAACATATTTTGATGTGATTGTAAATAACTTAATTAAATATTTGCATATTTGACATATAAATATTGCAACCTTGTAAACCCTTATTATGATATGTGTATACATATGTGTTTGAATATTTGCACGTAATATACCTTTGTCACATGAGATTGTTAAATTAAATTGCATTGTGAAAGGTGATTACATTACATGGTTCCTAACTTGATTGAAATAATGTATAATTGTGGAATAAAAGAAGCATGGGTGGTGATTTGAAATAGTTGAAGTGTATTTTTTTTATAGGTAAAATTTTGGAAACGTTAAAAATACAGTCGTCATGTTGTCAAATTTCTCTTAAAATTGTTTTAATACGAATGCGAAAAAATTCACACAAACCCAATCATTTTCAGAGAAACGAGTTTGAACTTAAGTAAAGAAAAGTAAATGGGCAAGATTAAGGGATTCGCTTTGCGAATCTCTCTTACCCAGCTAGTAGGGTTACGGGAGGTTCGTTGGAGTGTCCGGCGAGACCCTCTGAATAAGAGATAAAGAGAATCTAGTTCACGTCTTGTCAGCTATAACCTACCAGATATATTACAATGTATTCTGAATATTTATTGCGAGCTCTAGAAGCATTAAAATACTCGAGCTTTCAAGCTCCTTCTAGATATTATTGTTACTAGCACAAATTACTTATTTTGTAAGATCGCCAGAGTGCACAGAAACAGAATTAGCAATATTATATTAGAGCAAATATTAAAAGGCCTCCGAGGTCAATATCCATACAAGTCAAGAAAGTAACCTCACAAGCGAGGTAAATTGATAGAAAAATAAATTGTCTAAGTACAATAGAAGAATTCATGAAGCAAAATGAAAAGAAGCTCTAGTTAAGCTCGTAAGACCAGTCAAAAGAGGGTAGAAACTTAGGTGGCAGGATCTTGAGGAGTTGATTCTGAGGGCGCTTGATCATCTGTGCCTCCAGCAGGCAGACCCTTCGTACTCCTAGTAGGCAATGTCTCATGGACTTGATCTTGCACCTTGCCTTGCATTCCCTCGGTGTCCTCAATGAAGAACTGGACTTATTTAACTCATCTTTCATTAAAGATGAAGTAGTCCAAGTTGGGGTATGACTTCCACAGGTTATATAAAATCCCTGATTTGGTCTCGGCCCGAACCTTTTGTGCGCAAGCTTCGACCTCATTCCTCGCTGAGGTGACCTCTTCTTTCAACTCTGCAACCTGTTGCGTTATTAACTTCTTCTCATTTGTAGCCGTTTCCAAATCTCTCTCTCGCTACTCCAATGTAGTCTTTGTATTATTTAGTTGGGAGTAGAGCTTAAAAGTGACTAACTCATGGAGGCTCTTTTCTTTCACCAAAGTAACCTAAACCTCATTCCTAGCCGCCTCAGCGATGTCCAGTTTGGACTGAAGAGCCGCAACTGCCTCCTTAGCCTTACCTACTGCCTCCTTAACTTTACCGAGCTCACTTGTCAAGACAAGCAGCTCGTCATCATGTTTGTTGGCAGCATCTTTGAGCTTTCTATTGATAACCTTGAGATTATCATATCGCTCCTCTAGGATAGGCTCTTCGTTTAGGGCCTTTATGAGTCCCATGGAGGCATGCAAAATCCAAAAAATGACAAACAGTAAGACTCGTGAAAAAATTAACAAGTATACGGGGAAGAAAAAGAGCCTTACCCTAATAGACTAGCGTAGCGACCAGACAAGTAGATTCACGCTAGAGAAGTCATTTTCTACAAGGCTTTTAGCTGAAGAACCTACAAGGGAATGGGCCTGCTCGTACGCGAGGTCGAGATAAGCTCCTCCAGGAAAAACCTTAGGAGGCATCTCAACAGCTACTTCAAGTGATGCCTTCTAACTTGGAGCTCCAACCTGCTTCCCTTTCTCCTTCTGAATCTTTTTAGCAAGAGGAGGCTTGCTTTGAGCCTTGGGGCCTTTCCTCTTCACCCCCGAGCTAGAAACGACCTTCTTACCTTTATTCACGGCCACTACATTTGGATCTTGGGAGACTTCTGGCTAAGGAGCAGAAATGATGGCTTGCGAAGTTCCAGAAGGAATAGCCACTAAAGGACCTTCTAGAATGGTCGGAGCAGGAGACTCGGTGGTGATAAGGTCCTGCGAGACCTCTTTTGTTACCATTGTAGATGAGCCGGGAGCAACGAAAGTAAGAGTGATCGAGCTTTCGGGCTGCCGACACTTTCTTTTAGGAGGAGTTAACAAGCTCAAATTGGCCATCTCCGCAACCTCTCTTGAAATGATCTCGACCTCGGTGCCACTGGAAGAGGATAGTTCTAGCGAGCTACTGGTGCTTTCACTTACTTTTCCCGCTTCAAAGACTGATTCGATGTCCCTTTAATCGCGGGAGCTAATGTACTTGCTCTTGATAAGTTCGTCCCCAGGGAAGGAGCAAGCTCGTAAGCGCGGAGGAGCTCGTCTGTTAGCTTGACGTCGTGCTTCTCTGATTTCTACACGGAAAGGATTTCGAAATCCGTAACCTCGCCTTAAGTCAGCTCGATCTTTTGAGCCCGTAAGTCTAAACAAAGAAAAAATCATTAGTGAGATGGCAAACTGTCAAAGATAAAGATGACCCATGATGTGGTTCAAAAAGCCTTGACCTGGCTCATCTTAAAAGCTAACAAAAAATGTAAAACCAATGTATCTTATAGTCACCTATATTAGACTTCCTCTTTGCCTGATCTTGAGGCAGGATGCTCGTGTATTGAGAATGGCGAGCTAAGATATAATACAGCTCGTCCCGTGGCTGGCCAGTACTGGTGGCTTTGAAAGCAAATAGGTATTTTATTAATTTAAAAGAAGGAAATGGAAGATTATTCTTCTTGAAAAGAATGGCCAAAGAAGTTATTTGGGAGTATGTATTTGGGGTGAGCTGAAATAGGGTGAGGTACAGGTCATTGAGAATATCTACAAGGTATGAGGAGACAGGAAACCTAAACCCCGCTTCTAAATGGTGCGGGCTGATAACAATGAAGCCCGCGAGAGGATAAGCCGTGTGGTCACTAAGAGAGACTGCCATGATACGACAACCTCTTGGGATGTGAAACTATAACACTAGTCCCATGAGCTTCGTAGGTGCTATCATTGTAGGATGATGTTTGAACATCTTGTGAGCTCTCCTCTCTTCAGCAACCCGGTTAGCCGCAGCTGATTTTTAGGCCAGATTGGGATCCGCGTGAGCAAAAGGATCTTCAGCGACCTTTTCACCTTACGAGGTCGCCTCTTGAGGAGCTCCCACTTGCTCTATTTGCTCATCAGAGCTTGAAGTGTCTCATTCTCCTAGTATGTATGGTTGGCGTCTGCGACCTGAAGACATCTACACAATGAAAAAAAGCTGTTAGGTCATTATATGCAAACGGGACCTAAATTTTCTAAGGCTCCAGTTCCCTAAACTGCTAATTCTCCTAAAGTCAACAGGTCACAAACGCCACAGGAAGTTATCTACAAGGCATGTCTTAATCTACAATCTAGCGAACTATAAGCTATTAACCTATTACTCTCTTTGAGCTCGTGTGCAGGTCACAAATAGCAAACAGATAACAAAATGCAGGTTTACCAGATCAAAATCAACAAAAAAAATCACAATTTCAGTCTCAAACAAACTTTCAAATAGTAAGAACATGAATAACAAGCCTAAAACCTAGAAAAGCATGACAGCAACACCAATAATACAGCCAAAAGAAGTCAAAAAACTAGAGAAGAAGTTACGAGAACTTACTATAAGAGAAGTTAGACTTGATAACTCTGAAAAAAACAGAGCTTGATCCTTAACTGAGATGAAGAATGGTTGCAGCAGTTGAAAGAAAGATGAAGAAGGGTTGCCGGATTTTGAAAATGACAAGAGGAAGGAAAAAACGAGGGGTCTCTACCTTTTATAGCTATCTCACCCCAACCGTTGGATCCAAGAGCCTAGTAACCGCTCCAAATCTGATGGCGTAGCGCGATGTTAGGAATTTGGTCATCATGTGCCATCAGTTGAAAGACGTGCATTAAATGCACACCCTGCACGAGACGTACGCCGAAATCGTCGCCTGAGAAGCTGTCGCGTGTCTAGAGATAAGACAAATTTAAAAAAGCCAAGTAACTATTCCTGCCAAGCCAGCTTTTACTGATGAGCTCAGAGCTCTCAATCCGTAGGAAGCCCTGTGAGTTGGAGGGCTTATGTTATGTATATTTTTTGGATCACCAAAATGAGTTGGTAAAAGCCCAGTAAGTAGGCTTAATAGACCAGGCCCAATTTGCCAGTTCGGAGAAGCAAGCTCCCAGTTAGCATGTTTCATGATTCTAGCGACGTCAAGCTCGCCCAGCAATTACCAAAGGTTGAGATCGCCAAACAGTTACCAAAGGCTAAGATCACCCAGCAGTTACCAGAAGCTGAGATCGCCAGCCACCCTCAGCAGCTCCAACTCACCCAGAATGATGCCAAACCCAGTTTATGACGTGACGTGCACGAAATCTATTTCAGAATAATTACAACGCGATTTGAGGAAATCTCACTTAACCAACATGGGTTTAGCGTCTAGATCCATGCTTTGACAAAGTTGACCTGACAAATATCAGGTGCATTAAATGAATCATCATGTTATTTTAACTTATTATGCAACTATAGCACCTCCTATTCTCTATAAATTAGGGAGGATTTTTATTGTAAATTAAGAAAAAACCACGAAGTGTAAACCTTATCGTTACTCTATCCAAATAGTGAGAGAAGAACAGTGGATGTAGGCATAATTTGGTCGAACCACTCTAAAAATCTTATTGTCTTTGTTCTTCCTTTGTTTTCTTCTTCATCCTTCATCTATTTCTTGCATTGTTTTGACTGTTTTGCAGCATTGGACCGAAGAACCTGGTTGACTGATTCCGAACATCAATAGTTTCTATAAATGTTTAAAAGATTGTATAATAAATATCTAATGGTATGTGGGTGTATATATGAATGCAAACCCTCCTACTTCCACTAGGATTGGGAAATGGAATACTACTACAAGTATAAAACTATATTGGAATACTACTACAAGTATACAACTATATTATTTCATGTCCCCGCCCTTATTTCTAATTGATCCAAAAGTCAACTAATTGTTATTATTATTATTTTCAAGGATTATCGATTAAGTATTATGTCGATATTCTATGTATATATATATCTATATTGCTCGGTCAAGAAAAATAATTCTATGTATATTGCACTTCTAAAAGTAGACGTGTGTCCAAACCAAAAAAATAGAGAAAAATAGAAAAAAAAAAAAAAGACAAAAGAAAGGGTTAATCGTGTGTTATAAAGGGAAAGAATAAAATAAGTATTAAAATTTATTTTTAAAAAAAGTATTAAAATTATAATGAAATTAAAATAAATAAGAAACAGAACATAGAAATCAAGGATGACTGGATGAGATGCCACCCTCGGCCAATAGGCCAGCACAAGTTTCAATAAAGAAAAAATTAAAAAAAAAAAAAAAACTCATTTGAAAAGGTCAACCTCAAAAATAACCTTTGTTTTTTTATGAAGAAAAAATCTCAACCTTAAGATTGAGATGATTTGAATTAATGTTAGAACTCACAACCTGAAAGTTAGGATTTCGAACCTAAAGATTAAAATTTTCTACCTTGAGGTTGAGATTTAAAAAATAAAGGTTATTCTTTAAATGAATTATTAAAAATGGGTTAGTTTTCAATAAAACCCTTCAATAAATTCAGAGTGAAGATTAAACCGTTGGGCCAAGGGGTTAATCTTCTAGTTTTACTTAAAGAAATAATTCTGTCAACTGGGAAGCTCATTTTTTGTTTCTCAGATGACTGAGGGCAATTTTGGCATAAGAGTACAACTTCAAAAAAAAAATATATATTTTTTAATGAACTGACACATTTTCTATTTATCTTTCTTCTAAAGTAAAAAGGGAAGATTATATTTTCCTTCCTGTAGATTGGTATAATATGAAAATCTTCTGATAATTTTTAAAATCTTTAATATTTTTGTTATTAAATTATAAAATATTTATAATATATGAAAATATATAAAAATTTCTTATAGTTAAAGCTGATGTCATATATTAAAAGTTTGATCATAAATATAAAATTATAAAATTATAAGAATATTTTGATTATTTTAATAATAATTGAGATAAAATAGGAATTTTCGAGATTATCGGGAACAATTAGCAATTACCTGAAAAGTAAAAGGCGAATGTGGGATTATCCCAATTAAAACCCCTTGAAAAGCCCTAGAAATCACTCACAGGGTCCTGAGACTTACAGACGAAGCCATGGCTCAGTCCTGTTTCCGACTCCGTCGAGCGCTGACCAGCCTCGCCGCTCTTCGCCGTCCGGCCTCTTCGTCGGTGGCCACACTCTCAGCTCCTCCTCTTCTCAAACTCTCTTCCTCGATCTCTCATCTCCAATCTCGGCCGTTCAGATCATCGGCGACGATCAGTCTCTCATCGAACAAGAAGTATCACCTGTACAAGGAAGGCGATGAGATAACTCCAGACACGATTCTGTTCGAGGGTTGCGATTACAATCACTGGCTTATAACGATGGACTTCCCCAGAGACCCCAACCTCAAACCCCCACCTGATGAAATGGTCCGCATTTATGAGCAGACCTGTGCCCAAGGACTCAACATTAGGTCGTTTCTCACTCACTCTCTCTCTCTCTCGCTATAAATTTTATTTTAGAATATGTATGCATTGCTTATTAATACTAATAGTTGACGCCAGAAGCTGCAAATTTGATTGATTTTTGGTGGTGGCAGCTTGGAGGAGGCCAAAAAAAGAATGTATGCTTGCAGTACTACCACTTATGAAGGCTTTCAGGCAATTATGACTGAAGAGGAATCCAAAAAGTTTGAAAGTAAGCTTTTCTAACATTTCATGTCACTATTAGTAACCTTATATCTATGTATTGCTTCTAGGGTCAGTTCGTTTTAACTATTAGATTGTTAGAACAATCATGTGAGCCTTCATTACATCCTCACTCCTAAAAAAATTTCTTTGTCCGATTCAATTCAAATTTAATGAATGATTGTGATAGTTGGTCCTAATATTTTTGTTTTCTTTTAAGTTCTCACACTAGGTCAGATTACTACTAAGACCTAATTGAGATTTGGTCCTAGCAATTTAATAGTTAGGATGATCTGACTGTAAAATTTGTTTATATAGATATACATATATATATATATATGTGGTTTTGAGGCTTTTTTTTATTTTTTTATTTTTTTATTATTATTAATTATTATGGAAACAGGTCTCCCTGGAGTTGTTTTTGTGTTGCCAGATTCTTATATCGATCCAGTAAACAAGGAATATGGAGGTGGGAGTTTTGTTCAATTTATTTTTCTGAAATCTACTTTATCGACTGCTTAAGCTAACTATCCACATTCTTTGTTGTAATTGTTAGGGGACAAATATGAAAACGGAGTAATCACACGTAGACCACCTCCTGTTTACCATAACACAGGTGGAAGATTCCGCGACCAAAATAGGCGGTCTAGTCGACCAAGAAACACTTGGCAAGAAGATGCGGTGCAAAATCAGCAAGGAGGACCAATCCAAGGAGATGGCAGGAACTATAGGGCTCCTCAAAATGTGCCATCGCAGCAAAATTATCCGCCTCGGCCAAATTATCAGCCTCAGCAGAACCATCCACTGCAACAAAATGTTGTTAATCCCGGACAAGGAGAAAGATGGGGCCCCATGCCAGTGAACAATACAGATAATGCTCGCGGTGGGAGGGAGTTTTATCAGGCAGATAGAAGAGGTCGAATGCCTTCATATCAGGGCAGTTACAACCAAGGGCAGCAGGGAAATGGATATCCGTCACAAGCAGACCAGAGAGGTTGCGGGCAAAACAATTTTGCAAGTGGTAATATGAATTATACTCCTCCCTCACCCGGTGGGACGTATGGGCAAGGAATGGGTTCTAATTATGGACAGAGTTGGCAAGGAACCAGTCAAGGATTCTCACAAATGGGGCGTGGAAATGGGGAAGGAGATAGCAGGAACTATGAACCTGTGGGACAAACTAGTACAAATCAGGTAAGGAATTTCTTTTTAAGTGAATAACATATTGTATAGCTTTTAACTGGTTCACTTATCTAATGCAAATCAGGGCAGTTACAACCAAGGGCAGCAGGGAAACGGATATCCGTCACAAGCAGACCAGAGAGGTTACGGGCAAAACAATTTTGCAAGTGGTAATATGAATTATACTCCTCCCTCACCCGGTGGGACGTATGGGCAAGGAATGGGTTCTAATTATGGACAGAGTTGGCAAGGAACCAGTCAAGGATTCTCACAAATGGGGCATGGAAATGGGGAAGGAGATAGCAGGAACTATGAACCTATGGGACAAACTAGTACAAATCAGGTAAGGAATTTCTTTTTTAAGTGAATAACATGTGTAGCTTTTAACTGGTTCACTTATCTAATGCAATGTAGTTATGGTATTATTAAACCAGAAAAATTCAAATTTGCTGTGTTTGTAATGTAAAACTGAAACTAGAAACGGATGGCTATATGTCCAATCAAAAAATTCTATCTCCACTGCTAAAATACTTACATGATCGCCTATGCTCTAACGGAGCACACTTACCTTGCAAGTCAAGGGGACACTTGCATTTAAAAGTTCCAGAATCATCTTACTGAAATTTATTTAACTTGAAGCAAACTTAACGTGAAAATGAACAAAATTGTCAATGAAATTGTTGTTCCAAATAGAGGGTTTTGGACACTATCTGTTGACACATTGTTTTTGGCATCTGCAGGGAAGGTATTGAGAAGATTTCAGGCATTACGTTGGTGGGAAGAGAATAAAACAGAATAGAACTTGAGAATTTTGTTGCAGTAAATATGTTGCATGTTGGTCATGTCATGTATCGACCCTTGTGCTCATCGTGGATTTGCAGCTAGATACCATCTGTTAAGACATTGAGCTTTGATTTTTATTGTTGGTTTTAGGGGTGGGCATCTCTAACCCAACCCAATCCGATCACTTTTTATCGGGTTGGATTGGGTTATATATTTAAAAAAAATTGAGATGGATTGGGTTGGGTTGGGTTCAAAATTAGATTGAGTTGGGTTGGGTTGAAAAATTTTTAATCCAACCCAACCCGATAAATGTCCATCCCTATTCTAAATTCAAGTTTTTCTTTTTTTCTAAAATCACATTTACTAAAGATGAAGATCAAGAATAGTCTATGTGGTGGATTAAATCTTTTATTTTTAATCATTGAATATTTATTTATATCTATTTTATTTGTAATCAAATTATTAACACTATAAAAGTTACTAACTAAACTTTTTATGTCTTCGTAATGGATTAAATCCAATCCGATCAACTTAACATAAATCAATCAGATTATTATTGGGTTGGGTTGGGTTGGGTTAAAGAATTTATTAGGTTGGATTGGGTTGAAAAATTTTTAATCCAATCCATATTGGGTTGAGAGATTTTCAACCCAATCGGGTTGGGTTGAGAGATTTTCAACTCAATCTAATACGAACTCGAAAACGCTCACCCCTAATTGGTTTATATAATTTACCTATTATACGAAAGCGATACCTTATGTCATTAGAGGATAGAACGAGCTAAGGAATTTACGTGTGGGGAGATGATTAAGCTATCTTTTCCACTTAGATGGGTGTTTGAGGTATTTAAAATCTTTAATTGAGATAATATCTCTACCTAAATAATAACACTATCCCAGAAAAACCGTCGATTTGCAGTTGTTGGATTTAATGGTGGATAGGCAAATTAGTCTTTTTATAAATTTAATGAATGAATAAAAACAACACCATCCAACCATAATTTGCTACGTAATTGGTTGCTGTTAGATTTTATGGTGGATAGGCAATTTAGTCTTTTTATAAAAATTAGTAAATGAATGAAAACAACACTATCTAATCATAATTTGCTACGTAATTAGTTTAAAAGTTGATTTTTTTTTTTGAACTGTTTAAAAGTTGATCTTAGTGAGATGGGTAAGAATACTGGATCCTGGTGTGGGTGTCTCTTAGTCATGTGGAGGCTGTTTATTCGAGTTGTGTCATTAGGGTTCTATCAACTTAATTTCGATTGTTTTCTGGATTTGTTCCAATATCTCAAAAAAAAAAAAAAAACATTGGAACCCTAGTTTGGTGTAAGTGTAGCACCTGATACTTCCTTCCTATTAATATGGATAAGTTGGTGGAATATGCATTTTTCATCTCTATGTTTTGGTAAATTGTTAATTTTTTAGTTACATTTATAAAACATTTCAAATCTTTTTAAAAGTTTTGAAAACGTATCAAGTTAGTCTTCTTTATTAATCAATTGACAGTCAAATTAAATAAAAGAGGGAAAAGATTCTTTCATCCTTGTTGTTCATTATAATCGATAAAAATATATTTTTACCTTTATTTAAAGTGAAATATTATAATGTTTTTTGACAAAAATATCCCTTAGCAACTTGAATCAATATTTTATTCTTTTACTTTTTGTTTTTTCTACAAAATTACTATATTATCTTTGGAATGTAATTACCTTTTTTAACCTTATTAAAAGTAAGAGTGATAAATGATAAGTGAATATATATAAAATATATTTTTAACCTGATTTATTATACTTATAAAATTATCTTTAAAATATAAAATGACATTTTGACTCTATTAAGTGTTATCATATTATATTAAGTAATTTATTTTTTTAAACCTTAAATTTCGATAAGACAAATGAAAATCGGTCTAAATATTTCATTTTAAATAATATTGGGATATTTCAAAAAATATAGAGACATTTCATGAATATCAGAATATACGGACATATCAGGATATATACGGATACTCAGGAGGATATTGGGTTTTAAAATTGTTGGTGGCGAAACCAAACTTTTAGTATAAAGCACCATCTTTGTCTTTGCTATTTCTTTTATCATCTTTGCCTTAGCTATTTGGTTTTCTATTTTTTTGTTTTTCTTTTAAAAGTACAACATGACGTAGCAATTCAAACCGAAATGATTTTAAGCAAGAAAAATGAAAAATGAAAAATACCAAGTGGGATTAATCCAAACCATTTTTGATATAGACAATCTTAATATCCTTATAACCAAGACTACTTTTGCTATTTAGAATATGATGACATGAGATAATTTAATGTTGTCATGCAATGCACATATAAAAATAAGATGGAACGATGATATCTGACAATGTAATATTATTTACACAATAAAGGTGACAACCATCCTAAAATCAACTAGAACAACTTACAATTTAATGAAGATAAATTTCAATTATTGATACTTTCATAGGCATTAATGAATCAAAACCTTTTCAAATTGTCTTTCTCTTCTAAAATTGATGATTAAATACGTTTGAAATAAAAACTAAAATGTTCGAACACCTTGTAAGAATAGTCCTAAAATAAATTGCATGAAATCACATTTTTTTAATACAAATATGTATATATTAAAAATAATCTCAAAATATATAGTAAAAAAGAATTAGGGAGAAAAGAATTGAATAGGTGTGAAGTAAAAAAATTTTGATGGATAGATTAAAATTTGGAAAGACAAAAAATAGAAGAAAAAATCTGATTGGCTTTATCTCCTGTTCCAAGATTTTCAAAAAACCGTTATGTCACGGTCAAAACACCAGATATTTCCCCGTCAATTTCGGTTGGGTACATCACGTGTCTCCCTTCTTTTTCTTCTCATTTCTCCCCGAACACAAAAATCAAAATCAAACAAAACAAAACAAAACAAACTAAAAAACTCTCACTTCTTCTGATCCTTAGAGTCGTCTTGTTCTTCAGGTAACCATTTTTAAAAATATCTTGAGATATATCATGGTTAATTTTGCTTATAACTTGACACCTTTATGTTAATTTTTTATTTTTACACATTATTTCTACTTGCTTTAATTTTCATGGCTTTTGTATAAATTTGTTACAACGTCTGCGAACTTGGTTTTGTAATGTTGTTAGTTGATAAAATTTGGTATCCTGGTTTTCTTATTTTTACCATTTTTTTTTCTGATATAAATTGATCATAAATAATTTTATCGAGTTGCTTGGGAACCAAGTATTTGCGGCGATGGGTTTCCAAATAGAGTCATAAAGGTTCGAGTTCAACATTTTTTTTTTTTCACAGTTCCCCAGTAATTTTATTTTATTTTTTTTAAACAAGAGTATAATAAGGTTTATTTTATTTATCTTCATATTATACGTAGGAGAGCATGTTAAGCACAAACTTTTAAGTTGAGAAGCTATTAATGAAATGAATTGTTAACTATAATTTTTGAATGATTAAATACTATCATGATTTTTTTTTTTTCTTTTTATATCTTTCTTAAATTATTTTTCGTTGAAATTTTCCTCGCATGTTTGAGCCACATTAGTGAGTCTCACTTGAGTTGAGCGCCACCTACTTGAATTTATATTTTCCTCTACTAGCGGCAGATATTATCATGATTGATGATATGTTATGTTGTTAGTTTATGATTTTAACATTTAACTATGTATAAGGCAGCCTCTAATAAGGTGGCAGAGAAGACACATTTTACCTAATTATCTTATAAAACATTGAAGTTTTGTGTTGTGTCTGTTATTAAATTACTGCTTTCAGCATTGCATAAATACAAGTATCCACAGTGAAATCAATTACAGGTTCTCATGTGTAATTTAGTAGGAAATGGAGCCTAAGCTTATAAAGTTACTTTGTTTAAAGAATCATACAAGAGCTGAAATACAATCTGAGTACCAAGTATTATAATGAGAACCTCCGTCGATCCACCCAGAAGAGGAGAAGTGTGCAGCTGCAACTCGCAATTAATCCTCCAGAGTTGATCAATTCCTTTAAGGATTAGAATTTGTTTTCCTTTTAATTTAGGATTAGTTGTTGGATTTCCTTTTAGTTTCCTAAATGTATGTAATTCATTGGTTAATTAAGAGTAGATTTAATAATCAAGTTAGGATTAGGATTCCCAATTATAATAGAATTAGGATTATATTTCCTAGATTAATTAGAAGTAGTTGGCTATAAATAGCCAAAGAACTCTCATGTTTATTCTTACTAATTTGCTTTGAGAATTAATCAGAATCCTGTAGATTGCTAGGTAATTATAGTTTATTGTGTTTTTATTCTGTTTTTCCAAGAATTCGCTCTAAGAATTACTTGTTTTATCATGTTGTCTACTCTGTTTTACTGAGAATTCACTTAAGGAATTACTTGGGCTGAAGTTGGGTAAATTCTATTATCCAATTAGAGGATCAATTTGTCCAATTTTGTGGGTTAATTGATTCAAAATCTACTTTGTCTTGGAAGAAATCTCAGGACAATTTAGCTTTGTTGGATCTTTAAACAGGTCCTCAACATCTTATATGGCTTCATTTAATTTCTTACCTGTTTTGAATGGTTTTGGAATAGGTTTAGACTTGGCTCATTTGAAATGTATGACTTGGTAAGAGTTATAATCATGTAAAGACATTGTTTGCCATCACAAAATGTCTACCAATGCTGTCTCATGCCAAAATCTCTTTTGTGTGTGTGAATCTCTTTTAACATGTGTATGCATTGACCTGCAGTCCAAATACACGCATCAGTTTTACCTGCTGTCCTAATATGTGCATATGTGCATGTATAGGTGCATCTTTTGATAAGTAATTTTTAACTAATTTGGTTTCCATTGTTATTCTGATGAGGCAGCAAGGGACGATTCTGAGGATCATCATATATGTACATGCAGACATACTTTTAGAATCGATAAGATACATTTAGAATTTGACATACTGTGCACCATTTAGAAGTCAGAATGGGTAGAGATGGTGAAGTTGGATCAATTTTCTTGCATGGCGATCTAGATATTCGAATTTTAGAAGCTAAGTCTCTTCCAAATATGGATATGGGACATGAGACGATGAGAAAATGTTTTTCAATCTTTAGATGGAAATCTCCCTTCAGGAAGTCACCAACGCGGCGTCGTCGCAAACATGGAAGCATGACTAGTGACCCTTATGTGTCAGTTTGTCTAGCAGGGGCTACACTTGCACAGACTAGAATAATTGACAATTGTGAGAATCCAGTGTGGGACGAGCGTTACTGTGTGCAAGTCGCCCACCCTGTGGCGAAAGTGATGTTTCATGTTAAGGACAATGATGTTGTTGGGGCAGATCTTATTGGCATAGTAGAGATACCTGCTGACAGAATCTTGAGTGGAAATGAAATTAATGAATGGTTCCCTCTCATAGGAGATTATGATAGTAGTTTGAATCCACAATTGAATTTGTCTATTAAATTTAGGCCTGTAGGAGATAATCCTCAATACAGAAATGGAATTGGTACTGGACCGAATTATGTAGGAGTTCCTAATACGTATTTTCCACTACGTAAAGGAGGGAATGTGACACTGTATCAGGATGCTCATGTACCTGAGTCTGAACTACCTGAAATTTTACTTGATAATGGGAAAATTTTTCAGCATGGTAAATGCTGGGAAGATATATGCCACGCCATTTTGGAAGCTCGCCATTTGATTTACATCATCGGTTGGTCTGTATTCCATCCTGTAAAGCTTGTGAGGGAGCCAACAAGGCCGTTACCTGCTGGAGGAGAGCCCTCTTTAGGAGATTTGCTGAAGCACAAGTCGGACCAAGGAGTTCGTGTGGTTCTATTGATTTGGGATGACAAGACTTCGCATGACAAACTCCTTATAAAAACGGTATATTCTGTCACCCCTTAGTGAATTGTGCTACCAAACTTATAAATAGCAAGTGATTTTGTAGAATACAAGTACAATCTTCCCTTTCGTGTTTCTTTTTCCCTTCGTTATAGTACAAAATAATGCAGAACTTCGAACATATATAAGTAGATGAATTGCTTCAATGTGCATATATTAGTGAGGGTTATCTATGAATACATAATTTTTACTTTGATAGAAATTTTCTATTAATGTTACCATTTAGATGCGAAATCATTGATATAAGCCATCAGGTGACAGCTTCATGGACACTGATTAGTGTTAGGCTTGAATGCAGAAAGGTGTCATGCAGACTCATGATGAAGAAACTAGGAAGTTTTTCAAAGACACTAATGTCCATTGTGTGCTTGCTCCTCGCTATGCAAGCAATAAACTCAGTGTTGTTAAGCAACAGGTATGGAATTTTTCACTTTGAATTTCAATGATGTTGTAACTGAGATGGTACCCTTTCCAAAAAAAGAAAAAAAAAAAAAGAAGTGGTCCTGTTTTTTATGTGTTGCTCATGGTGTATACATTTTGACATTCATGAAAGACATTATATTCATTATTGGTAATTGAAGTTAGAATATAAGTTGATGGCATAACTTAATTTGTTCTCTTTTTCTCTGATTTTGATGGATCTTTTTAGTCCAGGTTGTTGGAACTCTATTTGCACATCATCAGAAGTGTGTTCTTGTTGACACTCAAGCATCTGGAAATAATCGGAAAATAACTGCTTTTATTGGTGGCCTGGATCTATGTGATGGAAGATATGACACTCCTAATCACAGGCTCTTTAAAGATCTTGACACTGTCTTCGAGAATGACTATTATAATCCTGTATTCCCGGTAAGTGCTTGATTTACATTCCTTCAACCTAGAAAATGCCCCTTATGATTAGTAGTTTTTAAAACAAAACGTTAGAAGAATATCAGCCATTTCAATGTTGGTTTTGATGACTGTACTTGTTTTTCAGTTTAGTATTGGTTAATTGAGTGCTTTTTATGCTAATTAGGATGAATTATTTGGTAGCCTAAGCATGTTCCAGAGTTAACTTGGGTAATGCTTGGCGGCATTGAGACAACATACCATCACAAAATGATTAAACATTTGCTCGGTGAATTGTTGCATTTACTTTTCTTGTTCTCAAATATGCCTTATTTAAATATGTGAACTGAATATATGCAAAGTGCATCACTCAAATGAAGTCTACAATTTAAGGAATATGCTGTCTTATATAATCTTCTTGTAATGTTATGTAGCCTACCACCAGAGGTCCAAGGCAACCATGGCATGACTTACATTGTAAGATTGAGGGTCCTGCTGCATATGATATATTGACAAATTTTGAGCAAAGATTGAGAAAGGCTACAAAAGTGGGTGAGCATGCAAAACGGCACCATGATGTCTTGATAAATCTAGAGGGCATTATATTGACACCCTCTACAGGTCCTGATGGAGATAAAACTGTGTTTGTCAGCTATGAAAACGATACCGAAAATTGGCATGTTCAGGTGGGAAATAAGGTTCCCTAAACTTCATGTCAATGCATTACTCATTTAGAAGAGATCCTTCACTAACTATGTTTCTGACAGGTGTTTCGATCCATCGATTCAGGATCTGCCAAGGGATTCCCAAAGGATATTCAGCAAATTTCAGCTCTGGTTAGAACTGACTTTTAGGTTGACATTCATGTTGAAACAATTTTAAACAAAATCCTATTTCTTAGTGAATTTGTTCTGTCACTTATTTTCTACAGAATTTGTCGTGGACAAAGAATTTAAAAGTAGACAGGAGTATCCAAACAGCATATGTAAAAGCAATTAGATCAGCGCAACACTTCATATATATAGAGAATCAGTACTTTCTCGGATCTTCATATTGTTGGCCAACATACAAAAATGCAGGTATATAAAGAGTATATTTATGTAATTTCTTGTCAAAACTGATGCTGCTTATCTTTAACGTCCTTTAATTCCAAACTTGTGTGTGTGGATTGCCATCACAGTGTTTTAATATGTACTTGTTTTGCTTCAAGTAAGTATGTATATATATGCCGTCTCTCAACACAAGTAGATATCATAGCTTGTTTTCTCCCTTATTATGAGGGTAGTTATTTTCTATTCGTAAGAGTATGTATTCTAGCCAATATACTTCCATTACATTTCGGTGCCTGGATGTTAGTGTGTGTGTGGTCAACATTGTACATAGTGTCCAAAATGATTAGACACGGATTGTTTAATATTTAGCTGATGCTTGAGGACGTTAAATCTGAATTTGCTCTAAAATTTCTTAATTGCAACCAAGAATTTGTTTCCTCCTCAGTTTAGATCTTGCTAGAAATGTGAGTGCCAATCCCGTATTGAAAGAAAAACAAAAGAGAGTGTTTTTTTGGAGGCTATAAATAGAGCCCAATACCTTAGCTTCCAATTGATTCAGTCATACACACTTTAAGCGTTATGTTTGAATCTAATTAAAAAAAATTTTTTATTTTTTTATTTTTTTAGACTGAAGAGAGGTACGAATCAATGTATATTTGGAGAGTGTAAGTGTATTGAGGTTGTGGATTATAAGATAATAGTTTGTATGATTGTAATAATTTTTCACATAATGAGTTTCTCTCTGAAGACCGTGATTTTTTTTGCTGTTTTTGAGTTTTTTACGTAAATTTTTGTGTTATGGTATTTATTATTATTTTCTATTTTATATTTTCTATTATTTCTTATATTCTTACAGGACGTAGGTTTTTTAGGAAAGGTCTTGGAAGATGAATTTCTTCCAAATAGCTGGCATCAAAGCCAGATTTTTCGATTGCTTGGTTGGTGAGATGTTAGATATTTTAGAAAATTCTTAGTATACTTTGTGATTACAGCATTGTCTGATCTTCCACATTAAAAAAAAAAATTATTCTTGGAGAGATTACTATTTACATGAATAGTGAATTCATGAATAATGAATTTTCTCGGTTATGTTCTAAAAGCTTGGTGGTAGTCTAAAGAAATTCTATCTAAAGAGGTTGGATTTTAAGTGGAACCATTGTGACTCTTTCAGACTTTCTTGAAAATTTTTCTAAAGTTCTGTATAAGGAAGTTGGATTTTAAGTGGAATCATTGTAATCCCTCCAATCTTTTCTGAGAACTTTCTTGGCAATTTAAAGCCTTGAGTGGAATTTTACAACATTTTTGTAGAAATTCTGTGGAATTAGATTTAAATGGGAGGGATGACAACAGACGAAGCAAATAACGTTAAAATTGAGAAATTCAATGGTGAAGATTTTTGCTTCTAGAAGATATAGATTGAAGATTATCTATATCAGAATGCCATGCATTAACCTCTTTCGGGGAAAAGGCTAGAAGATATGAAGGATGCAAATTGGACTTTACTGATGGGTAAGAGCTTGGTATTATCCAATTGATGTTATCTCATAATGTCGCTTTCAATATGGTGAAAGAAAAGACCATGAAACGTCTTATAGCAGCTCTCTCTGACATGTATGAGAAACCATCCATTTCAAATAAAGTGCACTTAATGAGGCGGTTGTTTAATTTGCAAATGACAAAAGACGTGTTAATAACAGTTCACATAAACAAATTTAGTACGATCACAACACAACTAAGTTCGGTGGAAATCAATTTCAACGATGATGTTCTAGCATTAATCCTTCTATTCCCTCTACCGGAAAGCTGGCACGCGATGGTAACGACATTGAGTAATTCTTCCAGTTGTAAGAAGTTGGTATTTAAAGATGTTTAAGACCTAATTCTAAGTGAAGAGATACGCAGGAGAGAATAAGGAAAAACATCAAGTTTTGTCTACAACATCGAATCCAGAGATAGATTCAATGACAGAAACCCAAATCAAAGCATGTTGAAATCAAGACGGAGTAAGTCTAGATTTGGAAAGAAAGAGTATGGTTGTTGGAACTATGGTAAAAGTGGTCACTGAAAAAAGGATTGTAAAGCATTGAAGAAGAATAATGACAGTACAAAAGAATCTGCAAATGTAGTCGAAAATAATAGAGACGCTATAATTTTGAGTGTCAATAGTCACATTGAATCCTGGATTTTGGATTTTGAGACATTGTTTCATTGCACCTCGTATTAAGAAATCATAGAGAATTATATTGGTGGTGATTTCGGGAAGGTTCATCTGGCTGATGATGAGACCTTGAAGATTATGAGGGAAGATGATATCCAAGTGAAGTTGCCAAATTAGACTATGTGGAAATTGAATGATGTTAGATTTATTCTTTGTCTGAAAAGGAATTTAATCTCAATGGGTTAACTTGATTAAGAAGGTTATCATATAACTTTTGTAGGAAGTAAATGGAGAATCACTGAGGAAGCTATGGTCATAGCTTGAGAAAAGAATAATGATATTTTCTATAGTACTTCTAACATAAAGAATATTGTAGCAGTTATGGAATTAGATAACAAATAAAAAATCTAGCACCAGAAACTCGGTCATATGAGCGAGAAAGGATTGAAGGTTCTGATTTCAAAAGGGAAGTTATCAAATTTGAAGTTTGTAGACTTTTTTCTATATGAGGATTGTACTTTCGGTATATAGAAAATGGTCAGTTTCTTAAAGATCGGCAAGCCACCCAAAGCAAAGAAGTTAGAGCTAGTTCACACAGGTGTGTGGAGATCATTACTGGTTCCATCCATTGGATGCTCATTATACTATGTCACCTTCATTGATGACCCTACAAGGAAAATATGAATTTATTTTTTGAAAAGGAAATCTAAGGTGTGTGATGCTTTCAGAGAATTGAAAACCATGGTGGGCTTGAAAGTAAAGCAGTTAAGGTCTAATAATGGAAGAGAGTACAGGGACGAGAAGCTAAAGAAGTTTTATGCAACTAGTGAAGTTAAACTTCCAAGACATCTCAACAGAACGGTGTAGCTGAGTGCATGAATAGAACTCTGAATGAACGTACCGGAAGTAAGAGAATACATACAAGCTTACCTAAGATGTTATAGGCTGGAGCCACCAACACAACGATCTATTTTATCAATTGTAAGTCCTCTATGCCTCTTGAAGAGAAGTTACCTAAGGAAGTATGTATGGACCGGTAAAGAGGTAAATTTTTGACATTTGAAAGTATTCGATTGTATTTTATATGTTCATATTGACTTATCTGAAAGGAGCTAACTCAACCCAAAATCTAAGAAATGTGCTTTTGTTAGTTATGACATTGATGAGTTTGGTTACCAATTTTGGGACTACGAAGATCGAAAAATCATCAGAAGCAGAGATGTCATTTTCAATGAGAAAACAATGTACGAGGATAGATTATATGTAGAATTTACTAGCACAAAAGTTGAAGCTGAAAAAAATAAGTTTGTTGAGTTTAAAGAGAACTCTGAGACGGAATTGCAATCAGGAGACTAGCAGAGTTTTGAAAATGAAGTCTTTCAAGAAGAAACACACACTCATGTCGTAGAAGTGAGACGTTCCTCTAGAACTCTAGACCAGTACAACATTATTCACCTTTTTTGTATTATTTACTATCGACTGACAATGAAGAAACAAAGTGTTATGATGAAGTAGTTTAGGTTGAAGATTTGGTCAAGTTGGAGTCTATCATGAAAGATGAGATAGACTCACTAATGTCAAATCAGACATGAGAACTGACTGAACTATTAGAAGGGAAGAAAATTTTACATAACAAATAGATTTTCAGGATCAAAGAAGAACATGATGGAAACAAATGTTACAAAACTAGGCCAGTGGTCAAAGATTTTCAACAAAAAGTAGCTATAAACTTCACTAAGATTTTTTCTTCGATAGTGAAATTGACGACGATCAGGTTGGTGCTAAAAATGGTAGCTGCAGAAAATTTACATCTTAAACAGTTAGATGTAAATACAACATTCTTTCATGGCGATTTGGAGGAAGAGATTTATATGAAACAATCAAAAGACTTTATGGTACCAGACAAAGAAAGCATGGTGTGTAAGCTAAAAAAGAGTCTGTATATTCTGAAACAGGCTCTAAGATAGTGGTATAAGAAGTTCGATAGCTTCATGGGTAGTAGCGGTTTCACAAAATGTCTAGCAAATCATTACAGGTTCAGATATGCAAGAGATAAATAATTTAAAACTAGAATTGTCAAAACAATTTGTAATGAAAGATATCGGAACTGCAAAGTAGATTCTTGGAATGAGAATTACAAGAGATAGAGAAGTAATAACTTTGATGTTGTCATAGGTAAAATATGTAAACAAAGTACTCTTCAGATTCAACATACAGAATACTCAACCAGTGAGCATTCCTTTAAGTACCTATTTCAAATTTTTCAAGGATAATTTACCAAAGACTGAGGAAGAACATGATCACATGAAGAAGGTTCCTTACACCTCAACCATTGGAAGTTTGATGTATGTCATAGTTTATACTAGACTAGATATTGCACAAGTAGTAGAAGTGGTGAACAGGTACATGGATAATCTTGGAAAAATGTGCTGGAAAGCAGTTAAATGGATTCTCAAATATCTACAAAGTACTATAAAAATGACACTTTATTTTAAAAGTGGAGACATGAAACTAGAAGACTTTGTTGATGTTGATTTAGCCAAAGATGTCGATAATAGAAAGAACACTATCGGGTATGTGTATACTCTTGGAGGAACTACAGTGAGTTGGGCTTCTCAACTGCAAAAGGTTGTAACTCTTTCCACTACTAAGGTAGAATATATTATAATTATAGAAGCTATTGGAAGTTTGATGTATGTCATGGTTTGTACCAGACCAAATATTGCACAAACAAGTATAGCAACAAACACAGCATATTTAGAAAACCTGTCCACAACAACCAGCACCGATTTCAACCCATTAACATCAAGGAATCCACCGATAAAATTCATGGAAATTGATACCCATGGCTTTTTTGGAATTGGCAATGGTTGTAATAGCCTAGCTTATTTCGTCTTTTCAGACTTGTCCAATTGACATACGACACAAGTCTTGACATATGCCTGTACATCATCTTCCATCTTTGGCCAGTAATAGCTTCGGTCTAACAAAGCTAACATCTTCTTAACACCAGAATGTCAAGCCCATTGTGGATCATGAGTCTCATTCAACAGCTCACTCTTGAGTCCCCCTCCACTAGGAACTTACAACCTGCCTTCTTTTGCATAAAGCAAATTGTCTTTGAACCCAATAACGTCGAACCAGTCCATCCAACACTTGCTGTCTCAGCTTAGTGTAAACCATATCAGAATTTGATGCTGCTTTACCCGTTCTAGAAAATTTGTCTGCATAGCTATCAATGAAGCTACATATTTTTCCACATCTTTTCTGCTTAAAGCATCTGTAACTTGATTCTATCTCCCAGGTCTATGCACCCACACAAAGTCAAATTCTGCCAAGAACTCTTGCCAACGGCCCTACTTAGGAGTCAGCTTCTTTTATATTTTAAAATAAGTATTTGCCACATTGTCCGTCACCACCGTGAACTTTGTACCGAATAAATAATGCCTTCATGTATCTAAACAACGTACCATAGCTGACATTTCCTTTTCATGAGCAAAATATCGTTGTTCAGCATCTTTTAACTTTTTGCTTTCAAAAGCAACGGGATGCCCAACCTGCATAAGAACTCCACCAAAAGCCCCATCGGATGCATTCGTATGCACATCAAATGGTTCACTAAAATTAGGCAATTTCAACACTAGTTCAGACAAAATAGCTAACTTCAATTTATTGAAGGCTCTATCACATGCCTCAGACCAGTCTTATTTCTGATATTTCTTCAACAAATCAGTCAATACATTAACTTTCTTAGAGTATCCTTCAATGAAATGCTTATAGTAGTTAGCTAAACCCAGAAAAGACTACAATTTTGAGACTCTAAAAGAAATAGGCCAGTCTAGAATGGCTTGAGTTTTCCTCTCATCTATCCTAATTTCCCATTTTCTGACCCAATGCCCTAAGAATATCACTTCTTGGCAACAAAATTCACATTTTTCCTTCTTAACATATAGATTATATTCCCTAAGCTTTGTAAACACTTGCCTTAAGTGAGCTACATGATCATGCAATGTCTCACTATAAACAACAATATGATCAAGATAGACCACCACAAACTTATCAAGGAACTCATATAGCACATCATTCATAAGATTACAAAATGTAGCAGGGGTATTTGTGAGTCCAAATGACATAACCAAAAACTCAAATGAGCCATACCTTGTCACACAAGTAGTCTTAGCTTCATCACCTTCTGCCACCCGAACCTACTAGTACCCAGATCGCAAATCTAGTTTGGTGAAGTAAGAAGCCTTTGACAGCCTATCAAACAAGTCAGCAGCATTAGGAACAGGATACTTGTTCTTCACTGTCACTTTGTTCAATGCCCTGTAATCTACACACATTCGCAAGGATCCATCCTACTTCTTTTGAAATAAGACAGGAGCACCAAAATGGGCTTTTGATGGCTGAATCAACCCTACATTAATTCTGCCAGTTCACATGGCGCCATTCGATAAGGTGCTTGGGCAGAAAGTTTTGCACCAAGTTCAAAATCAATCTTATGATCAATGGTCCTTCTAGGAGGAAGCTCATTTGGTAATTCTACAGGCATAATATCTGTAAATTCATCCAACACTACAGCCACCTCATCCGGAACATCAACCACAACATCTGGTTTGATTTGCACCATCATTGCCAAGTACGTTATCTACCATTTCTTCAAGCTCTTATCAAGCTGTTTTGTTGACATAACAGGCTCTTTGCTTTTGTCATTCTTGTGAGTTCCACAATTTATCTTCATGAAATAAGGATTCTCCTCATCCTCAATCACAATGCGTTTAAGATGTGGCATCACCATTATCTTGACTTTCAAAAAGAATTCCATACCAAGAATGAGATTGAAGTCATCAAGAGGAACCACCATCATGCGACATTTCCCTTGCCAATTGCCCACCCTTAAGGTTGTCTCAGCTGCCTCACAAACTGGCATAACACTTGAGTTTACTACCTTGACGGTGCTAGTTTTGTCTAACAAGTGTAACCCAAACCTGTTTGCCTCTCTTTTAGCCACAAAATTGTTAGTTGCTCCCATGTCTAACATGGCTCTCACATCCTTCCTATTGACCTACACCGTAACATACATTAGGTTCTTAAAATCAACACGTTTTTCACCTGAAATTGCATTGAGCAATTGTAATGGATTAACTCAAAAAGGACTAGCATTAACATTCTCAACATCCTCACTGATAATAGCAGTAATCTTCTCTTTCTTAGGACAATCTCGTGCACGATGAGGACCACTACAAATAAAACAGCTCTGCTGTGACTTTGATTTGTTCTGGTTTTGATCATTTTCATGGTCCTCTTTCTTCTTCTTTCCCTTATTCTTCTTTTTAACTTGGTTCTTCCCCTTTTTCCCATTAATAGACTTCTTCTTGTCTGTAGTAGAGGTAGAACCAGCCATACGACAATCAACAAGGCCTTCAGCAATAGCCATGGTAGTAGGTAGGTCCTTCACACCTTGACTTCTCAGTTCAGCTCGTGCCCAAGCTTGCAAACCTGACATGAAGTTAAATAACTTGTCTTCCTCAGACATGTTCTTGATATCCAGCATCAAAGAACTGAATTCCTTCATATACTCCCTAATTCAACTAGTTTGCTTCAACTTTTTAAAAAAATCCCTTGCCATCCAAGATGTATTGTAAGGCAGAAACTGATCCTTCAATTCCTTCTTCAAGGACTCCCATGTTGCAATATCTGGTCTGCCAGTACTAAGATCATCTGTCATCCTAGTATACCACCATAATTTTGCATCACCACTCAAATACATGCTGGTGATAAATTACTGTTTTGCCTCAGGTATTCTTGTAGCTCGAAAATACTGCTCCATGTCTCATAGAAAATTCTCTAATTTCTTAGCATTTCGACTGCCATTGAATTGTTTAGGTTCTGACACCTTTATCTTTGAAACAATCCCTTCCTTTTGAGGATGAACCACTGCTCTTTTCAGCAACACAATCTCACCCTCTATGGCACTGAGTCTCTCTCTTAGGCCATCAATTACCTCAGAATTTTTCATCCTCACATTTCCAAACCTGGTCTCTATGTCTTTGAACAAGTCTGAAAGTGTGGTCTGCATGTTCATTATTCTTTCTGCATTTTCGACAGCCAAAAGTGCAAGGTCCGTGTACCCCTTTGATGGATCACCCACAAGCTGTTCAAGCCTACTGATTCTTTCCTTAACGTCTGCAAGAGTCATGTCTAACACAAAGTCTATAACACTGCCTTATAACTTGGCTCTAATACCATTGTCACACACCTGAATTCTGCCTAGAAATTTTTCGTGTGCTAGTGCTAGGAACGCCCTACCTAGCCAGCCAATCTCGTCCCACACACACTGTCAATCAAGAGTGTAGTATGTTGTTGCTACAAATGCCTTACTGTTGTGCACACACACTGCCCACTATACACCAACATAGCCCGCCAAGCACCAACATAGCCTGTTATCCCTATCTTCTTGCATACTGCTTGCTGCCTATCAAACAACTTACGCCCACAATGTACAGTTTAGGTTATACATCATTAGCATAACATAAATAAACAAGGACAACATTAATTATAAAGGGTCCTCCCCCAACCCAACTTGGTTTTATTTTTTAAATCGGGAATCAATACAATATTTGTTCACAGATTTACAGCAACAACTTATGAACTCTCTGCCATATGCAACATACAATCAGCCTTTTATATAATGGAAGTTGACAAGCCCAACTGTCAGCCCTTAACAACTAAGCAATTACAGTTATTTAGGAAAACTGCCTCATAAAGTCTCTACCAACTTCCTGATTCAAATGGAAAGAAGCCATAACCACCTGTTAACTGCCTTATATGTGTGAGTGTGTATCTGTCCTATGTATCACATGTGTCAGCCATACAACATAAGCAATGTGCGTGGGTGTTCGCACGTAACACAAACAATGGGTTGCCAAGGCAAGGCAGTGTGCATGAGCATTAGCGCGTAACATAGGCAATGGACTGCCAAGGTAGGGGCATACAAGGCAACATGCGCACAAAACAGGCAGCAAGGCAGCATGCGCGCGCACAAGGGCAAGTGTGGCTGGCACATGGGACAGACACACTCTCACACATATGAGACAGTTACCAGGTGGTTATGGCTTATTGCCATCTGGATCAAGAAGTTGGCAGAGACTTTGTGAGACAGTTTTCCTAAATAACTATAATTGCTTAGTTGTTAAGGGTTGGTTGGTGCTAGCAAAGCTATGCAGTTAGGTTTGTTTACTACCATTGTACAAAAGGCTATTTGTATGCTGCATATGACAAAGAGTTCATAAACTGTTATTATAAATCTATGAACAAATATTGTATTGATTCTTGATTTAAGTAATAAAACTGAGTTGGGTTGGAGGAGGACCCCTGTAATTGATGTTGTCCTTGTTTATTTATATTATGCTAATGATGTATGACCTAAACTGTGCATTGTGGGCATAAGTTGCTTGATAGGCAGCAAGCAGTGTGTAAGAAGATAGGGATAACAGGCTGCGTTGGTGTTTGGCAGGCTATGTTGGTGTATAGCGGGCAATGTGTGTGCACAGCAACGAGGCATTTGTAGCAAAAGCATACAACACACTTGATTGGCAATGTGTGTGGGACGAGATTGGTTGGCTAGGCAGGGTGTTCCTAGTGTCAGCATATAAAAAATTTCTAGGTAGAATTTAGGCATGTGACAATGGTATTAGAGCCAAGTTATAAGGCAGTGTTATAGACTTTGTGTTAGACATGACTCTTGCAGACGCTAAGGAAAGAATCAGTAGACTTGAACAGCTTATGGATCATCCACTAGAGGGTACATGGACCTTGCAATTTTGGCTGTCGAAAATGCAGAAAGAATAATGAACATGCAGACCACACTTTCAAACTTGTTCAAAGACATAGGGATCAGGTTTGGAAATGTGAGGATAAAAAATTCTAAGGTAATCGATGGCCTAAGAGAGAGACTCAGTGCCATAGAGGGTGAGATTGTATTGCTAAAAAGAGCAATGGTTCATCCTCAAAAGGAAGGGATTGTTTCAAAGATAAAGGTGTCGGAACCTAAGCAATTCGATGGCAGTCGAAATGTCAAGAAATTAGAAAATTTTCTATAGGACATGGAACAGTATTTTGGGGCGCAAAGATACCTGAGACAGAACAGGTGTCTATCACCAGCATGTATTTGAGTGGTGATGCAAAATTATGATGGTGTACTAGGATGACAGATAATCTTAGTACTGGCAGACCAGATATTGCAACATGAAAGTCCTTGAAGAAGAAACTGAAGGATCAGTTTCTGCCTTGCAATACATCTTGGATGGCAAGGGATTCTGTTAAAAAGTTGAAGCAAACTGGTTCAATTAGGGAGTATGTGAAGGAATTCAGTTTTTTGATGTTGGATATCAAGAACATGTCTGAGGAAGACAAGTTATTTAACTTTATGTCAGGTTTGCAAGCTTGGGCACGAGCTGAACTGAGAAGGTAAGGTGTGAAGGACATACCTACTACCATTGCTATTGCTGAAGACCTTGTTGATTACTGTATGACTGATTCTACCTCTACTACAGACAAGAAGAAGTCTGTTGATGGGAAAAAGGGGAAGAACAAAGATAAAAAAAGAATGAGGGAAAGAAGAAGAAAGAGGACCATGGAAATGATCAAAACCTGAACAAATCAAAGTCACAGCAGGGCTGTTTTATTTGTGGTGGTCCTCATCGTGCAAGAGATTGCCCTAAGAAGGAGAAGATTGCTGTTATTATAAGTGAGGATGCTGAGAATGTTGATGTTGGTCCCTTTCTTGTCAATCCATTACAACTGCTCAATGCAATTTCAGGTAAAAAACAAGTTGATTTTAAGAACCTAATGTATGTTACGGTGTAGGTCAATGGGAAGGATGTGAGAGCCATGTTAGACACGAGAGCAACTAACAATTTTGTGGCTAAAAGAGAGACAAACAAGTTTGGGTTACACTTGTTGGATAATACTGGCACCGTCAAGGCAGTAAACTCAGGTGCTATGCCAGTTTGTTGGGTAGCTGAGACAACCTTAAGGGTGGGCAATTGGCAAGGGAAATGTCGCATGATGGTGGTTCCTCTTGATGACTTCAATCTCATTTTTGGTATGGAATTCTTTTTGAAAGCTAAGGTAATGGTGATGTCATACCTTAAAGGCATTGTGATTGGGGATAAGGAGAATCCTTGTTTCATGAAGATAGATTGTGGAACTCAAAAAAATAACAGAAGCAAAGGAGCTGTTATCTCAGCAAAACAATGTGATAAGGGCTTGAAGAAATGAGAGATAACCTACTTCGCAACGATGGTGCAAATCAAACCAGATGTGGTGGTTGATGTGTCGGATGAGGTGGCTGCAGTGTTGGATAAATTTGCAAATATTATGCTTGTAGAATTACCAAAAGAGAATATATTGCAGTTACAAAAGCCAGTTAGAGATGATTTGGCTTCAAGGTTTCTTGGAATAACTGAGAAATAAACATGAGGATAATGTTCTTTATTTTGACAATCAGAGTGCAATCCATTTAGCAAAGAATTCGTTTTTCTATGTCAGAACGAAGTATATTAAGACGAAGTATCATTTTATTCAATTTCTTTTGGAGAACAAACTTTAAGGTTTGACATGATTTATAGAAATGAAAACCCTGCAGATATGCTAATAAAGACGGAAACAGTTGACAAACAAAAGCTATGTTCAGCTTCAGTTGGTTTGCAAGCATAGAAAAGAAAAGATGATTTGCTGGATTGATCTTATAAAGACTTGATTAAAGTAAGTCTTCAAGTGAGAGATTATTAGAAATGTGGGTGTCAATCTCACATTGAAAGAAAAACAAAGAAGAGTGTTTTTAAGAGGCTATAAATAAAGTCTAATACCTTAGTTTCAAATCACTTCAGTTAAATACACTTAAAACATTTATTTTCAAAAAAAAAAAAAAAATACACTTTAAACATTGTATTGATTCTAATTAAAATTCATTTCTTGTTTTTTTTTTTATTTTTAGAGTGTATAGAGGTATGAGTCAACTTTGGAGAGTATAGATGTATTGAGATTGTGGGTTATGAAAGAATAGTTTGTGTGATTGTAATAATTTTTTATACAGTGAGTTTCTTTTTAAAGACAGTGGTTTTTCTCCTATTTTTGAATTTTTCATATAAATTCTTATGTTGTGGTGTTTGTTATTATTTTATATTTTATATTATCGATATTCTTACATGAGAGTTTTTTTAGGGAAAGTCTTGGGAGGTGAATTTCTTCCTAACAAATCTGTCCACTAATAGCATTACCTTATAAAAGTGGTTTCGAATTTTTCTGTGTAAGCAGGTGCAGTTAACTTAGTCCCCATTGAATTAGCGTTGAAAATTGCCAGCAAAATTAGAGCGAATGAGCGTTTCTCAGTGTATATAGTAATACCAATGTGGCCGGAGGGTGTCACAACAAGCGCTCCTGTTCAGGAAATTTTATATTGGCAGGTTAGTATACTTAAAAACTCTGCAACATGGAAGTCGTTCCATTTAATTAAGAAAAAAAAAACATTTGACGCTTATACAAGGTTTTTAATCGACCACAGCAACAAACAATGTCGATGATGTATAAAATTATCGCTGAAGCACTCGAGGAAAAAGGCCTTGCTGATAAATATCATCCGCAAGATTATTTGAACTTCTATTGCCTTGGCAAGAGAGAGGATCCACCTCCAGGAGGTTCAGCAGCTCAAACAAATCACAACAACAACGTATGCTACTTTAACCACACAGCAACAATACGTGCATTCTAAGTTCCCCATGCACTCAGATAATTGAGTACAAAACATTTAATATCAAGTCTTCTGATATTGCTTCTGTTACTTCTTGGCATGCTTCTAAAAGTTGTTTTCTGTACGTATAATAATAGGCATCGGTTAAAAAATTCCGAAGATTTATGATCTATGTCCATTCCAAAGGGATGATAGTTGATGACGAGTATGTATTCATGGGATCGGCGAATATCAACCAGAGATCATTGGATGGTTCAAGAGATACAGAAATTGCAATGGGTGCATATCAGCCTAAGTATACATGGGCAGAAAGGAAGTCTCATCCACATGGCCAGGTTTCGCACTTCCATCTCTACCTATTCTTTTTATTTCCTAAACGTGGTAGACTTAAACAATTTGAGTTTGACTACATGAATCTCGTGTCATTCTGCAAATTCTAGTGTCATTGATCATGTCTTAGTCCATGTTACATTTCTCTAAACCAAAAAATTTTAGTGTTGTCTAGTACAGAATGACAATCGTTGTGGTGATGGATGCAGGTATATGGTTACCGGATGTCCTTATGGGCTGAGCACCTTGACAAACTTGAGGACAGTTTCAGGGAACCGCAGACCCTCAAATGCGTACAGCATGTCAACGAGATTGCTACACGTAACTGGGAGGCGTACGTGTCAGAGGATAACAAGAAAATGAGGGGACATTTGATGAGGTATCCAGTTCAAGTAAGTAGAAATGGGAAAGTGAGTGCATTGCCAGGGCATGATACGTTTCCTGATGTAGGTGGTAAGATTCTTGGAGCACCAAACAGTCTTCCTGATGCTCTAACCACATGACATGATCATCATATATATTATGCTATATTATACACGTTGGAAAATTAGTTCATATTGGAGGTTGGTTAACTTCAAGTGTACAGGTATTTGAGCATAATTTTTTGATGTGAAAGGAGAGGTTGATTTACAGTTTTAAGATGTTTAAAGCAAAAGAGTTGTCCCCACTTGAGTTTTTCTTTGTACAGATGGAGAGATTTTGAGATAAATTAATTAATTTATATAATGTTAAATTGGTTTTATTTTTTTGCTGAAACAAATGCATAAAAGAAATGAAAACAGGAAACAAAAACGTATCGACCACAGTGGGAGTCGAACCCACGACCTTCTGATCCGAAGTCAGACGCGCTAATCCACTGCGCTATGCGGTCTTTAATGACTACAAGTTCCTTATTTCAAATTATAATTAGTGGTGATTTTTTTTGTCCCTGCATCTGCTTATATCTTACGTTTATTAAAATCTGACTACCAAAAATTTTATAAATTTTCATAATCAAAAGACGTCTAAACGCAGACTATATATGAGAACAATTATGTATGGTGGGGCTTCAACACCCCCCACCACAAATATGAGAAGGGAATAGAGGTGTAACACTATCTTAGATTTGATAAGATTATTTTATACAAAATTTTTAATTCGTTTGTATACTATGAAAAATTATAATATTTTTTACTTGTGAAAATATTTTTTGTTCCTGTGATCTCTAATGGTTTGAAAATTTATTATATTAGTCGTTTTGTTAGTAAAAAGTTTGTCAACTTTCATAGAAAGATGGTCATTTTGCTTATTATATGCCACTAGCTATTAGATTTCTAAAATCTATCAAGTTGCAATAGATGATGAAGATTTAATGAAAAAATATATCCACTTTAATTACTTTGATTACTTTTGATCACCACTATCCATCTCAATTCATTTTTGAGATGGAGAGTGGAAATTTATTTTTTTTATTTTAGTTAAAATTAAAATGTCCCTATTGGAATAATTAAACCACTGTTGTGTTTAAGTGCAATACCTATAGGTTGAGTGGAGAGTAAGGATTCTTTGTAAATGTTAATATGATACTAATATTTTTATGAGAAAAATTTAAATTTGAGTGATATATGAGAGAGAAAAAATCTAACAATATTAATTATCTATTTTTTAATATTGATGTGTCATTAGATTATTAAAAGATTAATAAAAAATAATGATAGAGAATCCTTACTTTTGAGTGAAACTCATATTCCACCCCCAACCAACACAAAATTTAAAAAAAATAATAATAATTAAAAGCTAATTTAGGATAAAATTATATTCTCAAATATAATTTAATAACCAAAATTTGTATCATTTTCAAATTCTAACAACAATATAAACAATATATACATAATTAAACCTAATATTCCAACATGATAAGTCAAATAAACATTAATTAAGTTCTGACATTATAAATTCAACTAAAAAAATATAAATCCAATATAATAAAATACAAAATATGTTGTTTAAAAAAAATACAAAATATGTTGTTTCATGGGTGTAAGTGCGGATTTGTTTTGAAGATACTAAAATAAATTGTTTTGAGCATAGTCTTTCCATTGAAAAAGGCATTATATTTATATATATATATATATAATTTTACAATCAATACTTTTTAATTTTAAAAAGTTAGAATAAATCAATCAAATTCATCCATTATATTCTCTCTCCTAAAAAATATTTTCTTCCTTATTTAATTCAAATACAACTGATAAATTTAATTGATTCGTTTTAACTTTTTAAAGTTAAGAAATATTAATAGTAAATGTACTCTCTCTCTTTATATATATATATATATGTATGTATATATATTTGCGATTGTGTGTTTGGATTTTTTTCTGTTGCAGTTGAACCCGAACCCGATGCCATTGAACGTGGAATTTCAAATTCACACCTGCCTTAATTGAATGACAGAAAAGCAAGTCGTTTGTATTTAGCCCTTAATTCATATGGTTTGTGAAATAACATTAAAACCTAGCATTATCATTTCAAAAAATAAAATAAAATTAGCATTATCATTGTTGTTGGTTTTTTTTTTTTTTTTAATTTCTTTTTAAAAAAACCTCAGTATTAGTGGATACCCATGAAATGACTGATCTTTTACAATGATACATGCTCCTTTAGAATGATCAAATTTTGATTACCTATTGATTATCATGATTCAAATTTAGCGGATTAAATGCAAGCGATTGGAGTAAATTAGGTGTATTTAAATTGAGATAATTGATAATTTAATGGTTCTACAAGCAAAACAAGAAAAGATGTAATTTCATTCTAATAAGGTTACTTTTGGAATTATCATAGGTGCTTATAATAATATTCAAAATTTTAAATTTTAGTAATTGGTTTACTTATAAATCTGGTATGTGAGTTATATTTATGGACGATGATATTTACACAAGTTATTATTATTATTATTATTTTTCATCACATTTGCACAAGTTATTTATTCAAGGGTTATGTAGACATTTTGGAAAAAGTGGTGATATTACCACCCATCAAAAGGCATATGTACACTCCTGTTTGTTTGTGCATCCCATTAATTTTTTTTTAAAAAAATTTGTTTTTTAGAGCACACCCCACTCTATAGCAAATATGCCATAAGTAATTGTTTTTTAACTAGAGAAACAATTAAACATCTCAATGATCATTTTAACAACTATATTTATGCAATTTCCCTAAAAAAACATGTCCTTTAATTATCAATAAATATCAATCTTACGGTGAGGGATTTCATTTGGTTTTAGTTTTGCAGTGTTCTGTCCAAGAAATTTGCAAAACCTAATGTCTAACCATGTAAACAAGAGCTTTATTCCTTTATAAACATGAAGAGAATGACAATAACATATCAAAACAATATTCGACAAAAATAAAATTCACTACTCTTATTCAATTCTTGGACTCCAACGTTATCTACATTGTATTCTTGATGGATTATTGAGCTTAATTGGATTCAACTCAACCAATTTGGCTTTCTTATACTCCAAATACACCTGCAAATTGATGCTCTTCAATGGCTTGTACTCAAGTCTTCACTTCTCGAGTTTGCTATCGAACTCGATCTCTTGAGTGATCTTTCGCTTCTCTTCTTTGTTAAGTTGAGTTCCTCTTAGACCAGCCTCCATTTATTGACGACTAGATTTTCCAGGGAGACATATTTGTGGGTTTTTTTTTTTGTCTTTTCCTTCTTCTTTTGGTTGGGTAGCGATTTTGTGGAATTTGGGTTTTGGTCAAAAAAGGTGTTTCAAATGTGGGGTTCTCAAAGGCACTATCTTTGAAGGCTAAGTAGTCGCCTAGAGCGGGGTCTTTGAGGTAAGGGTGGATGTTTTGAACCCAACCCGACTATTTTTATCAAGTTGGGTTGGGTTATACAGCTTTTAAAAAACCTGACTCTGGTTAGATTCAAAAAATCCAAATTGTTATCTGGTTGGGTTAGGTTGAGTTAGATAAATAACTTGAGAACCCAAATTTAACTCGAGCTATATAAAGAAAAAGATAAGGCCTGACTATACTCTTCAACCATTTCTCTCATTTCTTCACCACTTTCTTCCCCTTTGCCATATGTTAGTCAGCCCTCCATTTCCTCTCCTCCATCTCATTTTCTTCATCTATCCATGCAGCCACGCTTTGTTGCTCCATCTCCTCCATTTTTGTCAATCGATCAGTCAACCTATCTCGTCCTTGTTGCTCTACAATCTCCTTGTTGCTCATTTTTTTGCATCCACCATCCACGCCAATCATCCTTACTACTACTCCACGGCCACCTTTATGCGGTCGTTCTATCTCTGGCCTCTACAGCCTCCAGTCGTAGCTCCTTCATTCAGATGCACTCTCTCCCCTCATCGTGCTTCTTCTAGCTGGTGGTTGGTTGCTTAAGGTGTTGTGCTTTTCCTTGGTTGATTTTGGTTATTGCTTCTCAAACAAAGACCTGATTGTTATATATTTTTAACACTAATCTTTGATAATTAATTTGTATGTCTTATTTGTGGTAGTAATTTAGGTTTTGTTTATAGTGCTATTTGTAGTTTGATTTAGGTTTGTTGTTCTTCAATCTCCAGTGAGTGGACTGTCACAGTTCAACATTTTTGTAGTGTATAAACGGATAATGGATGAAGGAGAAATTGAACTTGAGTGCGTTTCTTGAATCTATAAAAAAGATATGACTCATTGTTGAACATATTTGTAATTTAGAAAAGTTTTGAAGATATTTAATATTGTATCTTTTAATGTGACTTGTGTGTGTTTTGTTTTTGTGTGGATTGTTGTGAGTTTTGTGGGTGCCAAATTATGAACATATTTAATATTATATCTTTTACTGGTTTTATTTTTTTTGTTTTTGTGGTAATGGTGGTGATGCTTCTTATTATTATTATTTTTGCAGTTTTATTAATTTTTTTCCTGTTAATCGTAATCAATAGAAACATTTTGTTTTTTAATGAATTGCTAACCCAATCAACTTAACCCAATCCAACCCGACTATTATTAGATTGAGTTGGGTTAAGTTGGGTTAAAGAATTGATTGAGTTGGGTTGGATTGGGTTAAAGAATTTTCAACCCAATTTGAACTTGAAAACGCCCACTCTTACTTGGATTGGGTAGGGAGCGATTTATCTAAAAAAGAAAAAATAAGGGTAAATTTCGATTAATTTAATTTTCAAGGGTTTTTTCATAATATCTCGTAGTAATATCGGTTACTTTTGTAAGGGTAATTATGCCATTTGATTGGTCAAACTAGATCAATTGTTAAATCTAATATAATTCACTGATAATAGGGGAGATCTTTGTCAATTTTTTGAAAAGTTATTTTTATGTGTCAGGAAGCAAACCTGAGGTAGATCCCGTGTAATTTAATATATTAAAAATTATAATATTAATAATTTGATCCAAGAATAATATTGAAATTTTAAAATGTATACAAATTTGGAGTGTACGTGCTAACATTATCACTCATAGATTTACTTATAAATTGGATGTCCAAGTCATATTTATGGACGGTGATATTTTCACCGGTTATTCATTCAAAGGTTATGTGGACATTTTGGAAACCCAAAAATCCCAAACGAGTCGGCAAGGTCCGGCCCGTATTACATGAGCGAAAAGGTTACATTAGGGTTTTGCTCCGTTGCTTGAATTTCGTTTCTGTTGGTCGCTGAAGAAAACAGTAACAATGGCGGCATCTCTGAAAAGGCCGGCGGCGAATAGAGAAGGTGACCAGCTTACCGTGACCCCTTTAGGAGCCGGCAATGAAGTGGGTCGGTCCTGCGTATACATGTCCTACAAAGGCAAGACTGTTCTGGTAATGTCAAATGTTTTCAAGTTTTCAAGTGTATTTGTTGTTGTTGTTGGCATGTCTAATGATATTGGTGACAGTTTGACTGCGGAATTCATCCAGCGTATTCTGGGATGGCTGCTTTACCTTACTTTGATGAGATTGATCCTTCCTTGATTGATGTCCTTCTCATCACTCAGTATGTCTATGTCTCTATTTGTTTATCATATCTTTCATTGATTGATTTATTGATGAATTCTTGATGCTGCTGGCTGGCTTTCCCACTTGCAGCTTTCATTTGGACCATGCTGCATCACTGCCTTATTTTCTCGAAAAGGTTTGTTCATTTCATTTCCCTTTCATCTTGTTGGGGCCTCAGCTCAATCCTTCGCGCATTTATCATGCATTTGTCCCTATAGGGTTTTGTCTTTTTTGTCCCGTGGGGTAGGTAGCCTTGGTGGTATAGAAGGTTTACACCCAAAAGACATTGAAGGTCTCGGGTTCAACGCTTAAAACGCTGCCTACCCTATGAGGACGAATGGGTGAAAGACTGGGCTGAGTTCCCAACAATACTCATTTTGTTTACCTTAAACTAACGTCTTTGAATTTCTTATTATAGACAACATTCAAGGGCCGAGTATTCATGACTCATGCAACAAAAGCTATATACAAGTTGCTTTTGACAGATTATGTCAAAGTCAGCAAAGTTTCTGTTGAAGATATGTTGTTTGATGAACAAGACATTAATCGCTCCATGGATAAAATTGAGGTCTGTTTTTGACTTCATCCATCGTTTTTGGCTCTTTAAATGTAAAAGTGTCAAATGTATTTATCGCTTGCATGTGGACGCTTGATTAAAATTGCTAAAGAAATAGTGTTTTGTTGATATAGGTTCTTGATTTCCATCAAACAGTGGAAGTAAATGGGATTAAATTCTGGTGCTATACTGCTGGTCATGTCCTTGGTGCTGCCATGTTTATGGTAGACATTGCTGGTGTTCGAGTACTCTACACAGGAGATTATTCTCGTGAAGAAGATAGGCATCTCCGGGCTGCTGAGCTCCCACAATTCTCACCCGACATATGCATAATTGAATCAACTTATGGTGTGCAGCTCCATCAATCACGTTACATTCGTGAGAAGCGCTTCACTGATGTTATTCATACGACTATTTCTCAAGGTGGTCGGGTTCTAATTCCGGCTTATGCTCTTGGTCGTGCCCAAGAACTTCTCTTGCTACTTGATGATTATTGGTCTAACCATCCTGAGCTTCACAATATTCCGATATATTATGCTTCTCCACTTGCCAAAAAGTGTATGGCAGTTTATCAGACGTACATCCTTTCCATGAATGAAAGGATTCGCAACCAGTTTGCGAACTCAAACCCCTTCAAGTTCAAGCATATTTCACCCTTAAACAGCATTGAGGACTTTAGTGATGTAGGCCCGTCAGTGGTGATGGCAAGTCCTGGTGGACTTCAGAGTGGCTTGTCGCGACAGTTATTTGACATTTGGTGTTCTGATAAGAAAAATGCATGTATCTTACCGGGTTATGTTGTTGAAGGGACTTTGGCAAAAACCATAATTAGTGAACCAAAAGAAGTCACCCTTATGAATGGTCTGACTGCACCTCTCAACATGCAGGTCCATTACATATCCTTCTCTGCTCATGCGGACTATGCTCAGACAAGCACATTTTTGAAAGAGCTTATGCCTCCTAACATAATTCTAGTTCATGGAGAATCTCATGAAATGGGGAGGCTCAAAGCTAAGCTGATGACAGAGTTAGCCGACTGCAACACCAAAATCATCACTCCAAAGAACTGTCAGTCTGTTGAAATGTATTTTAACTCCGAGAAAATGGCAAAAACCATTGGCAGGCTAGCTGAGAAAACCCCAGAAGTTGGAGAGACAGTCAGTGGTATACTCGTAAAGAAAGGATTCACTTACCAAATAATGGCTCCTGATGATCTCCACATCTTCTCTCAGCTGTCAACCGCAAATATTACTCAGAGAATTACCATCCCTTACTTTGGTGCCTTTGGTGTGATAAAGTACCGGCTTGAGCAGATATATGAGAGCGTAGAGTCATCAACAGATGAGGAATCGGGGGTTCCTACCCTACGAGTGCATGATCGAGTTACTCTGAAGCAGGATTCAGAGAAGCATATCTCCATGGATTGGACTTCAGATCCTATTAGTGACATGGTGTCAGATTCTATTGTGGCATTGGTTTTAAATATTAGTAGGGAGATGCCTAAGGTAGTTGTCGAATCAGAGGCCACGAAATCTGTGGAAGAAATTGGGAAGAAAGCGGAAAAGGTTATCCATGCATTGCTTGTTTCACTCTTTGGAGACGTAAAATTAGGTGAGAATGGAAAGCTGGTGATAAGGGTAGATGGAAATGTGGCACATCTTGATAAACTGAGCGGAGATGTTGAAAGCGAAAACGAAGGCTTCAAGGAAAGAGTGAGAACTGCATATCAGAGAATACTAAGCGCTGTAAAGCCTATACCACTCTCTGCAGCTTAGTAATTTCTTTTTTATGATTCATTTCCATGTCCCTTCTAACATGTTTTTGGATTTTGATGGGAATTCAGTTAATGATTTGGCTAAAGAGTTTAACATGCAAGTTATGTAGAATTCACTGAACACTTGAGCTCCTATTTTGTATAGCTTAGCACTGAATTAGATCACCAATGTAGGAACTTTTCTCATGTTATCTTTGTATCATTAATGTGCTTAATATTTATCATTTTGTTCTTATGTTCCAAAGTTTTAGTATCATTTGTTGTGGTGGATGCTATTTTTTTCATTGGGAGTGTATAGATTTGGAATAAACATACTTGTGTCTTTTTTAACTTTAAATGATTTCCACTCCTGAAACCGGTTGAAACCTAGTGTCTAGGTGAAAATCCATGTACGTGTATTATTTCAGTAAATTGGAATTTAAATTTTTGAGAGTTATGTTATCAAGCAGTTTGGATCCTACCAAACCAAAATGAGGTAAAATGGCATTTTATGCTTTTTGTAATTTGAAAGCTTAGGACCTGGAACCCAGTAGTTGTCAGAAATAATCAGTGAACATCTGATTCATGCTATGCTATATATACAACAGGTTACAAAGCGTGCGATTTCGTATGTTTTTTTCTATATTACAGATTTACAAGTCCTCCTCACAAAAATCTCACATGGTAAACCATCATTATGGTGAACACGTGATGTTGCAGCTGCAGTTGCACTTCATCCTGAACACATAGCTTGTGATTTCTCTCCATCTACTAATGAATGCGGCTTAGATGAGCAAATGGCTCGGGTTTGGTTTAGGGGACACGTTTATTAGCCGCTTCAGGGGTCCCAAACACCTTCCAACAACATGCACTGCTTGTAACACTCTTCACAGCCTAACGCCCTGCGGACTAAGTTAACTGCTCCTGCTCACAGAAAATGCGAAACCACTTTCGTAAGGTAATGCTATTAGTGGACACATTTACACTGAGAAGAAAACAAATTCTTGGTTGCAATTAAGAAATTTTAGAGCAAATTCGGATTTAACATCCCCAAGCATTTGCTAAATATTGAACGCTCCATGTATAATTATTTTGGACACTATGTGTATAATGTTGACCATGCACACACTAACATCCAGGCACCGAAATGTCATGGAAGTATATTTTTCAAATCAGCTGCAACAATAGATATTGCACTCCATCAAAAGAGTGGAATTAACACGGCCAGATCAATAAAGATATAGCTAATTGGAACCAAAAAGAAACAAAATCAATCAAAATTATAGTGCACTCAGCTTCTCTGTTGTCCAGTCAATGAAAATCAGCTTTGTAATATTGCATAATTATTGTTATTATTATTTGGGGAAAGCTGACACCTAAAGGATATAAAACAGTAATTATGCAAACAAAATATCCACTCATACAAACAGAAAACAATTACTTTCATAATAAACAGAAAAAATTACCCATAATATTTACTTGTATGAAGGGAAGACAAACGTTACTTTTGTGGTCCGGATATATATTCTTATAAATAGGAGACAACTACTCTTATAATAAAAAGAGAAAACAAACCATCATATCTATCTATGTTAAGAGATGGTGTATATATACACAATTACTTGAAGTAAAACAAGTACATACTAAAACACTGTGATAACAATCCACGCATACAAGTCTGAAATTAAAGGAGGTTAAAGTTAATCAACATCAGTTTTGACAAGAAATTACATAAATATACTCTTTATATACCTGCATTGTTGTACGTTGGCCAACAGTATGAAGGTCCGAGAAAGTACTGATTCTTTATATATATGAAGTGTTGCGCTTATCTAATTGCTTTTACATATGCTGTTTGGATACTCCTGTTTACTCTTAGATTCTTTGCTCACAACAAATTCTGTAGAGAGAAGTAACGGGGCAAATTCCCTATGAATAGGATTTTGTTTATTATTATTATTATTTTTAAACTTTTATTTAATTTTTTTTTTTTTTTTAAATTCACTGTGATTAGAACACGCTAACTAGTTTTGTTATTCCTAATAAATCCTAATCCCACCCCACTTTCCACGTACCAAACATAACTTCATACTAACGGTCAATTTATGGGTGGTAATACCCAAGAGTCCCAAATGGGTCTGCTAAGGTCCGCCCCGTATTACATGAGTAAAACGGTAAAATTAGGGTTTTGTTCCATTGCTTGAATTTCGTTTCTTTTGGCAGCTGAAAGAGACAGTAACAATGGCGGCATCGCTGAAAAGGCCGGCGGCGAATAGAGAAGGTGACCAGCTTACCGTGACCCCTTTAGGAGCCGGCAATGAAGTGGGTCGGTCCTGCGTGCACATGTCCTACAAAGGCAAGACTGTTCTGGTAATGTCCTAATGTTTTCAAGATTTGAGTTTTTGTGTTGTTGTTGGCGTGTCTAATGAGATATAGGTGACAGTTTGACTGTGGAATTCATCCGGCGTATTCAGGGATGGCTGCATTGCCTTACTTTGATGAGATTGATCCTTCCTTAATTGATGTCCTGCTCATCACTCAGTATGTCTATCTCTCTATTTATTTATAATATCTCTCATTGATTGATTTATTGATGAATACTTGATGCTGCTTACTTGCTTTCCCACTTGCAGCTTTCATTTGGACCATGCTGCATCACTGCCTTATTTTCTCGAAAAGGTCTGTTCATTTCATTTCCCTTTCATCCTGTTGGGACCACAGCTAAATCCTTTGCGCATTTGTCCTTTTTGTCCTGTGGGGTAGGTAGCCTTGGTGGTATGGAAGGTTTGCACCCAAAAGACATTTAAGGTCTCAGGTTCAAAGTTCAAGACGTTACCTACCTTGTGAGGACAAATGGGCGAAAGATTGGGCTGATTTCCTAACAATCCTCATTTTGTTTACCTTAAACTAACGTCTTTGAATTTCTTATTATAGACAACATTCAAGGGCCGAGTATTCATGACTCATGCAACAAAAGCTATATACAAGTTGCTTTTGACAGATTATGTCAAAGTCAGCAAAGTTTCTGTTGAAGATATGTTGTTTGATGAACAAGACATTAATCGCTCCATGGATAAAATTGAGGTCTGTTTTTGAATTCATCCATCGTTTTTTGCTCTTTAAATGTAAAAGTGTCAAATGTATTTATCGCTTGCATGTGGACGCTTGATTAAAATTGCTAAAGAAATAGTGTTTTGTTGATATAGGTTCTTGATTTCCATCAAACAGTGGAAGTAAATGGGATTAAATTCTGGTGCTATACTGCTGGTCATGTCCTTGGTGCTGCCATGTTTATGGTAGACATTGCTGGTGTTCGAGTACTCTACACAGGAGATTATTCGCGTGAAGAAGATAGGCATCTCCGGGCTGCTGAGCTCCCACAATTCTCACCCGACATATGCATCATTGAATCAACTTATGGTGTGCAGCTTCATCAATCACGGCACATTCGTGAGAAGCGCTTCACTGATGTTATTCATACGACTATTTCTCAAGGTGGTCGTGTTCTAATTCCAGCTTTTGCTCTTGGTCGTGCCCAAGAGCTGCTCTTGATACTTGATGAGTATTGGTCTAACCATCCTGAGCTTCACAACATTCCGATATATTATGCTTCTCCACTTGCCAAAAAGTGTATGGCAGTTTATCAGACGTACATCCTTTCCATGAATGAAAGGATCCGCAACCAGTTTGCAAACTCAAACCCCTTCAAGTTCAAGCATATTTCACCCTTAAACAGCGTCGAGGACTTTAGTGATGTAGGCCCGTCAGTGGTGATGGCAAGTCCTAGTGGACTTCAAAGTGGCTTGTCGCGACAATTATTTGACATTTGGTGTTCTGATAAGAAAAACGCATGTGTCATACCAGGTTATGTTGTTGAAGGGACTTTGGCAAAAACCATAATTAGTGAACCAAAAGAAGTCACCCTTATGAATGGTCTGACTGCACCTCTCAACATGCAGGTCCATTACATATCCTTCTCTGCTCATGCGGACTATGCTCAGACAAGCACATTTTTGAAAGAGCTTATGCCTCCTAACATAATTCTAGTTCATGGAGAATCTCATGAAATGGGGAGGCTCAAAACTAAGCTGATGACAGAGTTAGCCGACTGCAACACCAAAATCATCACTCCGAAGAACTGTCAGTCTGTTGAAATGTATTTTAGCTCCGAGAAAATGGCTAAAACCATCGGTAGGCTAGCTGAGAAAACCCCAGAAGTTGGAGAGACAGTCAGTGGTATACTTGTAAAGAAAGGATTCACTTACCAAATAATGGCTCCTGATGATCTCCACATCTTCTCTCAGCTATCAACTGCAAATATAACTCAGAGGATTACCATCCCTTACTCTGGTGCATTGGGTGTGATAAAGTACCGGCTTGAGCAGATATATGAGAGCGTAGAGTCATCAACAGATGAGGAGTCTGGGGTTCCTACCCTCCGTGTGCATGAGCGAGTTACTCTAATGCAGGATTCAGAGAAGCATATCTCCATGCATTGGACTTCAGATCCCATAGGTGACATGGTGTCAGATTCTATCGTGGCATTGGTTTTAAATATTAGTAGGGAGATGCCTAAGGTAGTTGTTGAATCAGAGGCCATGAAATCTGAGGCAGAAATTGGAAAGAAAGCAGAAAAGGTTATCCATGCATTGCTTGTTTCACTCTTTGGAGATGTAAAACTAGGTGAGAATGGAAAGCTGGTGATAAGGGTAGATGGAAATGTGGCACATCTTGATAAACAGAGCGGAGATGTTGAAAGCGAAAATGAAGGCCTCAAGGAAAGGGTGAGAACTGCTTATCGGCGAATCCAAAGCGCGGTAAAGCCTATACCTCTTTCTGCAGGTTTGTAATTTCTTTTCTATGATTCATTTCCGCATCCCTTCCAACATGTTTTTGGATTTTGATGGGAATTCAGTTAATGATTTGGCTAAAGAGTTTAACATGCAAGTTATGTAGAATTATTCACTGAAACGCATAAGCACCTGTTTTGTATGGCTTAGCACTGAATTAGATGCACCAATGTGGGAACTTTTCTCATGTTATCTATGTATCATTAATGTGCTTAATATTTATCATTTTGTTCTTATCTTCCAAAATTCTAGTATCATTGGTTGTGGTGGATGCAATTTTTTTCCATGGGAGTTCATAGATTTGGAATAAACATATTTATGTCTTTTTTAACTTGACATGATTTTTACTCCTGAAACAAGTTGAAACCTAGTGTCTAGTTTAAAACTCATTTATGTGTATTATTTCAATAAATTGGAAGTTAAATTTTTAAGAGTTATGTTATCAAGCCTGTTGGATCCTACCAAACCAATTGAGGCAAAATGGCATCTTAGGCATTTTGTTTTTTGGAAATCTTAGGACTTGGAACCCAGTGGTTTTGAGAAACAATCAGTGAGCATCTGATTCATGCTATGCTATACATACAATAGGTTCCAAAGTGTGAGATTTCATATATATATATATATATATATATATTTGGTTCCTTTGGGAATCCTAAAGTGTTACAAACTCTACATCACCTAATAATTTCTAATGCTATAAGTATAATATTTGTCTTTAAAATTAAGAGTTGGGCTCCATTATTGGAATTCTATTCCCAATATGGTTGCCTAACTCTCAAAGTAAGAGTCATCTTTTATTTAGCTATCATATGACAGTTAAACATTAATTGTTAGAACATTATCATTAAATTCAAGCGCTAAGACATTCTTTTCCAAACAATTGAAACTGGTCAAGATTGGTTTTTTTTTTTTTTGAAAAAACTGTTTTCTTTTTTAAGTTGTAGCATTAAAGATTGTTTTAAAAAATTGCAAATTATAATTATAACTACTTGATAGAATGAACTTATAAAAGGGTGTGTAAACAGTATTAGAAGGGTGTAAATATCTACACTTTTTTTTTTTTTTCCTTTTTGGACAGATGCTTTAGTTTCAATTTTGATTACAGATTTACAAGTCCTCCACACAAAAATCTCACATGGTATAACTTCATTATGGTGAACACATAATGTTGCAGCTGCAGTTGTGCTTCATCCTGAACACATAGGTTGTCATTTCTCTCCATCTATCGATCATGCGTATAGCAAAATGCTATAACGAGAAATCCACAACCACCTAGATTTACACTAAAAGAATTATAACATGACATTTGAACTTTTATATTAAATAAAAAAAATTTAAAAATAAAATAAATAAAATTCTACTAATGTTTTTGTCTGGAATCTAACAAATGCGGCATAGATGAGCAAATGGCTCCGGTTTGGTTTTTGGGACAGGTTTATTAGCCACTTCAGGGTCCCAAACACCTTCCAACAACATGCACTGCTTGTAACACTCTTCTCAGCCTAATTCAATGGGGACTGAGTTAACTGCACCTGCTTACACATAAAATTCGAAACCACCTTCATAAGGTAATGCTATTAGTGGACAGTTTACACTGAGAAGAAAACAAATTCTTAGTTGCAATTAAGAAATTTTAGAGCAAATTCCGATTTAACATCCTCAAGCATCTGCTTAATATTGAACTCTCCATGTATAATTATTTTGGACCCTATGTATATAATTATTTTGCTTAACAACACTGAGTTTATTGCTTGCATAGCGAGGAGCAAGCACACAATGGTCATTAGTGTCTTCGAATAAATTCCCAGTTAAGACATCATGAGTCTGCATGACACCTTCCTGCATTCAAACCTACCGCTAATCAGTGTCCAAAACTATGTCGCCTGATGGCTTATATCAATGATATTGCATCTAAACCGTTACATTAACAGAAAATTTCTATGTTGCATCGAAGTAAAAAGTATGTATTCATATATAACCCTCACTAATATATGCACATTGAAGCAATTCATCTACTGATTTATGTTCATAGCTTTGCATCATTTAGTAGCATAACAAAGGGAAAAAGAAACATGAAAGGGAATATTGTACTGGTATTCTACAAAATCACTTGCGATATATAAGTTTGGTAGCACCATTCACTGAGGGGTGACAGAATATACCCTTTTTATGAGGAGTTTGTCATGCGTAAGTCTTATCAACCCAAATCAGCAATTCTCCTAAAGAAAGTTCTCCTCCAGCGGGTAAGGCCTTGTTGATTCCCTCACAAGCTTTACAAGATAGAATACAGACTAACCAATGATACAAATCAAATGGCGAGCTTCCAAAATGGCTTGGCATATATCTTCCCAACACTTACCATGCTGAAAAACCTTCCCGTTATCAAGTAAAATTTCAGGTAGTTCGGAGTCAGGTACACGAGCATCTTGGTACAGAGTCACATTAGTGGAGAATATGTATTAGGAACTCCTTTGTAATTCGGTCCAGCACCAACACCATTTCTGTATTGAGGGTTATCTCCTACAGGCCTAAATTTAATAGACAAATTCAATTGTGGATTCAAACAACTATCATGATCTCCTATGAGAGGGAACCAATCATTAATTTCATTGCACACTGAAGATTCTCTCAGCAGGTATCTCTACTATGTCAATATGATCTGCCCCAACAACATCATTATCCTTAACATGAAACATCACTTTTGCCACAGGGTGGGCGACTGTATAACTAGAGATGCACAACCAACTAGATTTGCAACTTCAAAATTTATAACATGACATGTGAACTTTTATATTAAATAAAAAAAAATTAAAAAATAAAAGAACTAAGATTCTACTACTGTTCTTGTTTGGAATCTAACGAATGTAGCTTAGATGAGCAAATGGCTCAGGTTTGGTTTTTGGGACAGGTTTATTAGCCACTTTAGGGGTCCCAAACACCTTCCAAAATCGAAGAGTCTCATCTGCAGCTGCACTTGCCACTGTGTATCCATCTGGGCTCTGAAAAAAAAAATACAACAATTATTCATTCAACCATAGAATTTATGAAATTCTTAAGGAAACAAAAATACCACAAAAGATAAAGATTAATGATGATGATAATAATAATAATAATAATTTAATCAAGTCATCATGAAATACCTGAGCCATGAACAGAACTCTAGAGGTATGCCCCATTAGCTCTGCCATCTTCACCATTGATGGGTATTTCCAAAGTGTGAGCTGGTTTTGTGTGTGCCCATGAGAGCTAAGCAATTCACGCTCATGTTTGCTCCACAAAAGAGCAGAAACCTGAGATCCTGTATCCACGGAATTCAAGCAAGCACCTGTATGTGCGTTCCAAAATTTGATGCACCGGTCAGCCCCACCTGCACCAGAGGCTAGCAAATTGCCCTGGAATGGACACCAAGCAAGTGCTTTTACTGCAGCTGTATGATCTTCTAGTCTGTGAAGCCACTGTCTTGGTGAACCTGAAGAGGCTATGGATCTATCCCATACGAAGAGGAGATTATCATTTCCTCCGCTTGCCAATTGTCGGCCTGATGCAGACCATTTTAGTCCACAAACGTCTTGTTGATGTCCCCTGTAGGTTTGAACAATATGTTCCCTCGCTCTCACATCATTATTGATTATTTTACCATCCCTGCCTCCGGTGGTAAGTATATGATCATTCCAAGCCAGTGCACCAACTCGTGAACGGTGACCGTCTCTCAACGTTCTCAGCTGAGAAGATAACAAACATAAAATAAATCAATAAAACCGATTAAGGAAATTATTAATAACAATTAATTCAAACCCGAAAAGCTTGAAAACAATGAAAAACCAAGCAGGAAGAAGAATCACAAACCTGTTGACCGGCAGAAGAATCCCATATCTGGACATGCGAATTGTTCAAACCAATGGCTATGTGCCGTCCATCAGGACCCCAACTAACACTTGTAACAGGGCCATCTTCATCATCAATGGTGACAAGTTCTGAGGCAGAAGCATTAGAAGCATTCCAGAGATACACTGTGTTACCAAGAGCAATTGTAACCACATTGGTGCTACCCCAGTCCAACAAATTCATGTAAAAGTTATCCTGAATCTCAGGGGCATCCAGTATCCTCTCAGAAGACTGCAAAAGCAAACCGTAAAACATTAGAACAAGAGGATAAGATCCAAAACCAAAACTCAATTAGCAACCAAAATTTACAAATAGAAACTCGAATCAACCCAACATTTCAACCTCCCAAAATTTAACGCCAATAATAGAATATCATGAATTTTCATTTAAAAAAAAAAAAAAAAAGGTACATCAGATAAAGATATACAAATAACTATAAATCTGACTTCATACATTCACAGACACATTTACCAGTCCAAATCTTGAAAGTACATCATAATTAGGTCCTATTAGTTTCAATCTATAATGTAAGTATGAAAAACTAGAATAAAAACATACCTGAGGAATGTATCTCCGGGGCTTGACAGGCATAGACTGATGAGCAGAAGACGAAAAGGATTCCTTTGGAAATGGATCAACCACTGCAACTGGTTTGTTCTTGAAAGCCAGGATCCGGGAGCGGTTCATGTCCAAAGCCTCAGCAAGTAGTTTACGGTAAGCCTCTCTTGACGGGGAGCACGCCACAGCTGGATTCTCTTTGCCCTTCCGTCCTTCTGTCAGCATGTAGTACGCATAATCGAAGTTCATTGCTGACCTATTTGGTATGAATCTGTCCAACTGTCAACAGAAAGCAAAGTTTAATCAGAAACTCGAATTCCTACAAGTTTAGGATTGCTAAGCTAGAAAAAGCAAAATTCATAACATAATTCAAGATTGAACAATAGACATGGAAATGCAGGCAACAAATTAACACACAAAGTAGACCAGTACAAAACTATAAAAAAAATAAAAATAAACCCCTAATTTGAAGGAAATCAAATACAAAATTCAAAACCTTGAACAGATATGAAACTGAAACACGGATACAAAACAATGTGATATTGCTTACGTTTTCACGAGAGCGTTTTCTTTGAGGAAACCGTTCTTGAAGAAGGCTTCTTGATGGCATCTTGTTAGACGAATTCACTGATCCTGAATCCATAACCTGAAACAGAGAAATGGAAACGCAGAGAGAGACCGAGACGAAGAACAAACTCGATAAATAAAATTAAACAAGAAACAATGAACAAAATCCTGCAAGAAAATGAACACAAGAAACAAGAAAACTAAACCAAGCCTGCGGGAAAAATATATATATATATATATATCAGATTAGAAGTACAGCAAATCAAAAGAATTATAAACAGAGAGACAAAGAAAATTGATTTTCTCGAATGCAATGTCGTGGTTTGCTGTTGGTCGCTGATAGCAGGATCGATTCTTGTAGACAGGAAATGAAGGAAATAAGTGGGTTGGATATTTATACGAGTAAATCGGTTCTGTTGCTTGTACAGTGTAGCCGTTGAAACGGTTATTTCACGCAAATACCCCTCATGAAACGCGATTTACGTGTCAATATTAGGGTATTGTTGTAATTTGGGAGACAACTCATATAATCTGTGGTGTTTTACCACGCGTTATTTGCATTTTTTTTTTTCAAAATTTATATGTTGTCAACGGATTTATTTCTTTTTGAAATATGAAATTATTTTTTATTTTAATTTAGAATAACTATATATATAAAAAATATTAGATTTTTCAAATATTTTACTTAAATTTATGTTCAAACAATATAATATATAAATTATCAAAATCTTGTATATCATAAGATCATGTAATAATTAATAAGATCATGCTCAAAGTCATACCTAAATGATGTGATTTAAGCATGAATTTGGATAAAATATTTAACGGATCTATTATATATATATATATATTTACATTGCAATTTTTTGCAATTTAGATACAATTTCTGCAACCCATTGCCACTTTATTCAAAAAAATACCTATGCATTATTTTTCATTTTTTAATTAAAATCGATAAGTTTATTAAAATTCCTTTCCTTTACATAATTATTCAAAATAAAGAATAAAGTAAAACATATCATTAAGAACTTTCGATACTTGAAATAAGATAATTGCAAATTATATAAAATACTCATATTATTATAACGTAAAAAAATAAGGAAAAATTTTAATTCAATTCTTAACGTTTAATAAAATATTACTTTTTTACTATCGTTTGTATTTCGAATTTTTATCATCTCTAACGTTTCAAAAATGTATCAATTTAGTCATTCTAACTAAAAAATTAACGATCAAACATAATAGAAGCAGCAAAAAGACGGATTTATCTTTGATATAATTTAAAATAGTTAAAATGATATAATTACCCTTTTAATAATTGATAATTACAAAATAACCATCTCCATTTATTACAAAATTATGATTAATCACCTTCTAATCAAATTCTAACATTTCATTAAATCAATTTTTTTAAGATAAAATTATAATTTAGCTACCTAGTTTGAAATTTTAATTAAATGGAGCAAAGATTTCGGTTTTATTACAATTGAACCTCTATATGTTAATGTGAAAAATTAAAAATTTTATAAATGGGAAAAAAAAAAATTCAATCTCTAAATCTCCCACACCAAGAAAAGTTGAAACAAAAAATCCTCCCAATTCATTGTTATATTCCATATCCTCCTTTATCGATCAATCTCCCAATATTATCAATCTAGTTGACAAACATCAAAGCAGCATTTATAACATTAAACTAAGCAATATCAATTTGAACCAATCAACATCAATCACAAACCTAGATGTCCAGATTTTATCCGGGTTTGTCATGAATCCAAATGAAATTTGGGCCATCTTCATCTAGGTCTGCGATCAAACCTAAATTTTTGGATTAGCCAACCAACATCAATCGCGAAGCTAGATGCCTAGATTTCATTTGGGTTCATGGCGAACCTAGATGAAATCTTGGTCGTCTTCATCTGGATCTACAATGACCATATTTCATTTGGGTTTTGTGACAAACCCAGATGAAATCTGGGTCATCACGGACTTAGATGAAGACGACCCAGATGAAATTTAGGTCGTAACTAACTAAAAAATTTGAGTTCATGGAACCTAGATTTTATCTGAGTTCGACGAACCCAGATACTGTTTGAGAAGAAAAAGAAGAAGGAGAGAGGAAGAAGAGAAGGAGAAAAGGAATGAGAGGAGAAGAAGAAGAAGAGAGGAAAAGAATAAGAAATTTTAACTGAAGTGATGAATTGGTAGAGAGACTGATGGGTTGAAAATGATTTAGGTGATCTTTAATTTTCATTTAAAATATTTTTATTTAATTATTTAATTTTTATTTTAATGTTTTATTTTTTTCACATTAATTTCTTTTAATTTTTTTTTCAAAAATATTCAAGTAAAAATGACCAAACTAACCATCTTCTATTAATATTGACTAATATTTGACTAACAGAATGACTAAATTAATATATTTTCAAAACATTAGGGATGACAGAAATTCGAAATATAAATGTTAATAAAAAAATAATATTTTATTGAACGTTACGCACTACATTAAAATTTTTTCAAAAAATAATGTGTACAAACTAGAGAGTATATTTAACACAAAAAATATTACATGAATGAGTCGTATTGATCCAAAATTTTCAAGCCCAATAGACTTTTGTTTCAGACTTGAGCTTAATTAAGAACCAAATATAAACCAAGTAGGCCGCATTGCACTTGGGTCGGATCAGTTTGAGCCCTTTTAGAAATTAAAATTTAATTTTATAATTTGATTGTGCTTATCAAGCACGTAAAGAAGATGATTATGGATTATCACCAAGTCACAATCAAATCTTGTGATTAGCATTTATTATAAACTTATATTTTTCATATACAGATTTCAAGATTAATGTAATCAACACAACAAGGTTTTCTATTTGTCAAATGCAATGTGTTTTTGGTGTAGCAGAAGACTTGTTTCGAAATTGAAACGAATAAACAATAAAGAAATGATACAACTAAAACATAAATTTTATTATCACTTAAAAAAAAATAATAATAACATACTAAACTCAAACAAACCAAATCCTTTTATAATGGTTCTAGTCCTAAAACTACTAGAATTAGGAATCCTAATCAACTCTTAACTTCTTAATTTGAAACTAATTGAAACTTAAAAACTTAACCTTAAGAAAATTTAAATTCTATTTTGATAAGAACCTTATTTCCTAATCTTGTCCTACATTTAATCCCTTTCTCGTTAAAAGACTCACCTTCAAGTTTTGACTCAAGCATGCTGTAAATCCTAACAAACAACTATTGCCCTTTCATCTTCTACAGTGTGCTCAACCCTTTCTTAAAAGTAATCATCTCCCATAGAATAGCCTACCGTTTTCTCTTCTTCAACAAAATTAACAGTCCTTCAATTAGGGTAGTTATTTGAACGATGTCCAGGTTGGTTACATCTAAAGCATTTGCCCAGGTTAGGCCACGCGTAAGGGTTAAGATAGGTTTAATGTGACTGTTGATTTGGTACTGTTGCTCAACTAGGGACAACGCTTGAACTTCATCCTCATTTTTGGAGTCTGAGGCATATAAGTAAATTTAGAGTTGTCCTTACTATTATTAGTCGTCATGGACTCTCTTGGAGTGGCTAAATTATCTGGAACTTATGTTTGAAAATTACTTGGACACTTGTTAACTTACTGATCACTTAATGTCAAATTGAACTTCAACTTTCAAGGCCAAATTGAGTGCATCACTTAATGTCTAGACGTTGTGGAGAGTGAATTTATCCTGAATATCCAATCTCAAGCCTCCAATATATCTAGCAACTTACTAATCCGCAGTTTCCAGCAAATTACACCAAGCACTTAATCCATATAATTCTTCATTATATTCTATAACTTTCCTATTCAACTATCAACAATTCTGAAACTGTTGATATAGAAAATGGTCATTGTTAGAAGGAAAAATCGTTGTTTAAGCAAATGCTTCATCTTTGCCTGTTTTCGGACTTACTGCTTTCTTTGTCTTTGACGGTTGAACTGTAACTATTCCCACCAAGCTGTATCTCCTCCTTTGAACTTATACGCCACTATCTTAACTTATTGCTCCTTCGAGATCTCTGAATAATCAAAAAATTGTTCAATATTATACACTCAATCAAGGAAGTCCTTTATGTGTAATCGACCATCTAAAGTGAGTAAATCAATCTTCATCTTATAATCTTGTCGATCTTAGAGATATTGAGCGTTCCCAAAATCATTGTGATCATTCCTGAAAGTGTTGTTGTCTATATTGGCATTATCCTCTTCACTCAAAGAATCGTTAAAGCCTCCAACGAGTGCAAACCTACCTCTACCATTATCATAGTCAACTTGTCGACCTCTTCTACCATCATACTACTAAAAAACACCTCGATTACCCCCTCTGATAGACACGAATCTATTAAAGTTGGTGTATTTGAGGTCGGGTAATGGTAGTTGAGTCATGATATCCATCAAACCAACTTCTACTGCCACTAATTTGACTTCTATCGCCATCAATCAAGGGTCACCAACCTTTGCTGTTCCTATTCCAACCCCTTTCATCTCCGATCTAAGTAGAGTTATGTCAATCTAGGATTCTATGCTTGCAAAATTGGTTGTGAAGGTCTGGGTTCCTCGGGTTTCAAAGCAAGTCGCATGGGTTCCATAGATTCTGAGACTAATTGATTGGATCTTGAGGGCTTGGGCAGTGAATAAGACCTACACGTGGGGTTGAAGGGGTCATCGGTCCTGTGTACAGGTCAGAAAGGCTTAGTCGTGAGTCAAGTTAGAGAACAGGTTGCACTGGTTGGTTGCTCAAATCCGGGTCGCGGTGGGTACTTTGCTCAGATTCGAGTCGCATAAGTCACGATCGTCCAAATTTCGGCCTCCATATCGCCTATTGTCATATCCAGCGTCCTTACCGGCAGTCGCCGTCCAGACACTTGGCAAGTCTGGTTGATGCTCACCGACAACTTATCTAACTTCAAGAGTCAACGCAACGAGGGCTTACTAAAGACTTCGAAATGTTTCATCCATCCTGTCAAATCATTGCTCATTTAGATGGTCATCAATAATTGCGAACCGTCGTTAGTTGTTGAGGGTTCGTTCTCCATTTGAACCAATTTCAGCTATTAGTTGAGGGTAAATCACGTTTTGATACCAATTTTGGTGTAGCGAAAGACTTGTTTCGAAATTGAAATGAATAAATAATAAAGAAATGATAAAGTTAAAACATAAATTTTATTATCACTCAAGAAAATAATCAATAACATGCTAAACTCAAACAAACTCAATTCTTTTATAATGATTCTAGTCCTAAAACTATTAGAATTAGGAATCATAACTGACTCTTAACTTTCTAATTTGAAACTAGTTGAAACGAGAAAACTTATCCTTAAAAAAATTTAAATTTTATTCCTATAAGAAACTTATTTCCTAATCTTGTTTTACATAAGTTTTTCATAGATTTTCTTTCTTTTTTTCTTGATGAATAAATTTCTTTGTTTTAACTTTCATATTCGAGCTTTTCCTTGAATACAACTTCCTATTTGAGTGCAATTTCAACCAGAAAAAAACAATAATAATAAAAAAATACTCTACCATGCAAGCTAGACTTTTTGGTTCAGACCGGATTCGACCCACACAAATTTTTTAATATTAAGCTCGGATTGAATTCAGTCTTTTATAATAATGTATCGAGCCCCAAGTAGGTTCGAATCATTCTCTATATGTAAATTAGTTAAATCTTGTTACAAGCTTTTCGACTTTTAACTATATCATTTTTATACACACTATTTATTAGTAAGAATAATTGAACACCTTATTTGATCTTAAAAAGTTAAATATTCAAATTTTACCTTTATCGAAGATGTGAGTAATTATGCTATGAATTTAATCCCCTCTCCCCTCCCAAAAAAAAAATAAAAAAAAAAATCATTTTTTATTCATTAGCAAAGAACAAAATAACAACAACAACATCATGAAAAAAAAAAAATCAAAAGTGACCCACAAACAAAATGTAAAATCGTTTTTAGCCCCAACCGATGTAGACATTTTATCAAATGATGATTCAAATGACTCTACCTAAATTAGTAAGTTAGCTAAATCTTAAAATTAAATGATGATTGAATTCTCCAACGTAGACGTCGTCATCTCTTTTTATAATGGATTAATTGTTGAGCCATCGTCATGACTGTTGACATGGATCATGGTTCTCAACCCTCTCCATAACTAATTGTACTAAGTATTCATGTTATTGATCGACCCACAATCCATTTGTTTGTTGTCAGATTACTCACAACCAAATCTTAAAAAATTTAATTATGCAAACATATGCATCTAAGAATTTTAAGTCAAAAAGAAATTTGAGCACATGTGTGCATGTGTTTATATATAAAAATTCTAGAGAAGGAAAGAGAATACTTATTTGTGAACTTCTTTGTTTACTAAAACTTGTAGAAATGAAGTTAAATGAACCTCACTGTTAAATTGAAAATTAAGTTCTTGTTAAAAAAGGGACTTGATCATTCTCTCTCACCCTAAAAATCAAGTTGACTTTTTTAATAAAATATATATATAATTTATGTTATTTTACTAAAATATCCTCTCCCAATTTTAACAAAAGGAATTGCATATATATATAATTTATGTTATTTTACTAAAATATCCTTTACCAATTTTAACAAAAGGAATTGCATATATATATATATTTATATATATTGTTAGAGCAAGTTATGATCAAGCCCAAGTAAGTGCCTGTTTGGCATAACTTTTAGCGGGTCTAAAAGCTCTTTTTGAGTCCAAAAGTGACTTATTAGAGTGTCTGGATGAATTCTCAAAAATAGTTTTTCGCTTTAGAAAGAGCTACCAAGAGAAGCTGGTCTCACCTAAAAGAGCTTTGGAGGAAAAAAGAGGAAGCCAAAATTGTTCAATGAATCTTTCATAATACCCATTTTACCCTTCAAGCTATAAATACCAAAATAAAATCTCCCCTTTTGTCCTTTCATATGTTTTGTTCTTCTCCTTTCCTTGACCGATCATGTTCTCTTTTCTTACCAGATCTCGCTGAAGAAATTCGCTTGAATCGATTTCATTCTAGCTTTGTATCTTCACTCGACACCATGAATCTCGAGTAGTAAGCGCCTCTTTTTCCTGTTTTGTTGCAGTTTGTTAGGGTTTTTTTTATTTGATTATGATATAATTCGATAAACCTCGGATTTCAGCTCTCTAACTGCTCGTATTGTTAAAATGTGTCTTTCGGTTGCTTCATTGTAAGTTTGTGGGGTTTTAGGTAATTGTGTGGACTAGATATGAGTTAGGTAATGTTGGTTTTTTCTATGCAGGTATATTCATTGATTAGAATTGAATACAGAGTATGTCATTGAAGGTGTAAAGTGGCATTGGTAGAGGCTAATCACTACCCTGGTGTAGCTTATTGATGATTGCATTTGGTTCTTGTATTCTGTTTACTCACATTTGCTATGTAATTGGCCTATTAAAAATGGCATTCTTGTCGTCTTGTAAATGGTGTAGGTTAAAATTTATGCAAATGCTTTGAGGGCATGCATTCTGAAGTCTTTGATTGACTTGAGATTTTTGGGGGTCTTTGTATACAGGGAAAGGAGAACCTTCTTTATATGCTCCTTATATTTGCTCTACGATTTGAGGTTTGGTTCTAAGCCCTTCTCCTATTTTTGCAAATAGATTATTTTGTTTTAATTTATCATCACCACGTTTTCCAAATTATTGTTTTCTTTTTCTCTAAGACCTTGAAGGATTACTTGAGGACCTACACGAATCAGTATTCAACAATATTGGCAATTTGGCCAACAGGTGAATACCATGTGTTATTGCACTCAACTGGATTTGGTTTATAATAATTTCCATAAAGTTCATAATTTATGAATAATTGCTTAACTTATTGATTTATTCCAGGTTGGACTTACTCCGAGAGCTTAGGCAACCAACTAGATTTCATTAAACCCAGTGTTAAAGGCAACAATATCATAATTTATGGTGAGATGATTTGGATATATAGTTTGTAGTTGATGCATGTCACTAATGGTGCTTGGAGACTCAATTTTATTATGACTCTTGGCAGAAGCTAAGATGTCTGTATTTCACTAATTTTCTTCTAATTACTTGAGATGCTAGACCTTCTTTCTGTCTTTTGTTTCTTTTAGCTTTTCTGTGTTGTTGTGTTGTAATGGATTTTGTTGGCAAAGATGATCACCAATGCTTGAATTGTTATGTGTGCAGGGGTTCCATATAGTGAGCACTCGATCTCCACTGAACTGCGACAATTTGTTCAGGTGTGGTTTTGGAAAATTTGGAAGTACATTTTATATATGATAGTATTTAGCATGGATTTTTGTCAGTTGTCCAGTCAGTGAGTTATTTGATTTTTGCCATAACCCAGATTTAAGGGTTAACAAAATAATTTCTATCGTCGGTGTCTGGAATGTTGTTAATCAAGACAAGATACAATCCTATTTCTGGAAATGGCTTAAAGGTTGATATTCTTGCACAAATTTGATGACTTGAGATTTTTGTCATGCATCTTTCTTTCAGCTTAGACAACACTATCAACCAAATTATTACACTCAAAATCCACTGCAAAGTTACTGCTTTGTGCATTTTCTGAATAAGATGAAACTGAATTGATGCTCAATTTCAGCTACCTTTCTGTGAGTTCTCACCAACACAAAATCAATGGCTTACAGGATCTCAATATCCATTGGCAGAGTTGTTGTAAATTTGTAATTTTTACTTATTATCATTCATCTAGACTTTTGTATATTGATTTCTCACAATTCTTTGAATTAGATTTATTATAAATTTTCTTTATTGTCTTGGTGCGGTTATTGTTTTGGGAAACATAAGAAAAGAACATAACTTTGCCTAGAATCTTAAATCTTTTGAAACTCAAAACAATAGAAGTTATTAGTTTCAGTCTCTCATATCATCATCAACCAGTTTCTTTCTTCCCACCCTTGGCATGTCAGGTGTCATGAGAGTAGAAAGGATCATCTGTTTGTATAATTGAACCAGCTCTAAATCATTTAGATAATAGTATTTAAAAGATCATAGAAGATTGATATACTTGCATTTAATATGGTGCTTGTTTAACCTTATATAATCCAATGCCGCTACTTAATATAATCAAATTGCAAGGGAATTAATGCTCAGATAAATTGTTTTTATTATCTTTATCATTATAATTTCTTGTAAAATTATTGACATAATTTGTATGAATTATTATGCATGAATGTATGTGTAATTTAATTTAATTTTTATTACTTATTTTATTTTAATAAACAATGTTCAGGTAAGTATAATTAAAAAAAAAAAGTTACATACATGTCTATGTAGTAAATTATTTAAAAAGAACATATATATATATATATTTATATAACATGTAGTAATAATTTGAAATATTTCAACTAAACACATTTTAAAGCTCTTCTAAAATGGCATAAAAGTCATATGATCATCAAAAGAGATTTTAATAATATTCCAATCAAACAGTCATAAAAGCTCTTCTAGATCTAAAAACTTTTCTTAAATTTATAATTCAAACAGAATCTGAAAAGTTTAGGCTTTTACTTCTCTTATTCTACTGTCAAAAATAAAAAGCAAAAGTTATCCCAAACGGACCGTAAAATATCTTAGCTACAACTGGAAGTCTAGGAAGATCCAGTTCAGAAGCCAAGTCCTTAGTGTACCACGTGGTCAAACAGATGAATCAATCCTCAATATTGATCTACTTTGATCCTGGCCATTGATATTGCCAATCTGGAAAGCTTAACTACCTTTATATATTGAGTCCTGTGGTTGTTAAAGTTTGTTAGACATTTTCATTTTCTCTGTAATTGAGATTGAGGATAGGTTTCGAGATCAAGAACTCTTTGCGTATGATTTTGCTTTAATGGATGTTCATTTTCAGAATTTTTTTGTTTTCTTTGATTTCAACTTGGTATCAGAGATAATCAAGCTGCTGTGAAGATCGATCATGGTGGATTCAAGCTCACATGGAGGAGACACCACAAGCTTGTCTCAAATGTCGAAAACACAGGTGAATCCTTTTGCATCAAACCTAAATTTCAAGCTTCCGATTAAACTAGATAAGAGCAATTATAATTTCTAGAAGTTACAAGTACTGCCGACTATTAGAGCCTTTGATTTAGAGGATTATGTACTGTATCCAAAGGTAGCTCTACCAAAGTATGTTAGTGCTCGATCAAATTACACTGGTGAAGTAGAACAAGTAGAGTGAATGATGACTTTATCTAATAGAAGAAAACAGATCAAATCATAGTTTGTTGGTTATGTCGGTCAGAGTACAGATTACAGGATAATGCTACTGCACATACGCAGAGTAAAAGAAAAAAGAAAAAAAAAACAAACAAAAAAAAACAACAAATTACATCGAAGATACAATGAATGAATTTCTTAATATAAGTTGAAGCAATCGAGACTTGTAAGAAATACAGTGTCCTTAAAACGAATTCACGGTGTATTGCGTTCTCTCCCAGGATACAACGGCTGAAACTGTCCGGCGAACCGAATTGAATCCGATCTCTATCACACTGGAAGCCTAAACTAGAGTTGGAAGCTGTAAGTAAAGAAAGAAGATTATTTCTCATCACTCACTTTTTTCTTCAACTTGGATGCCAATTTAAATAATTTAACTTTGGGAAATTAAATTTTATCAATTATGGTCATTATTTTGACTGTTACAATTCTGATTTTAAATCAGAATTTAATCACCTTAAATTAGAATTAAAATTCTATCAGTTATAGTCATTATTTTTGCTGTTACAATTATCAATTAATGGTCATCAATCATGGCTGTTACAATTCTGATTTAAAATCAAAATTTAAACACCTTCATTAACTAATAATTCAATTCCATCAATCATTCCATTAACGGTTACAAAATCATTAAAATTAATTTGTTATTAAAATTGATTTGTTAACCGAAAATCATTAAAATCATGGCTATTACAATTTTAATTTAAAATCAAAATTTAAACATCTCCATTAACTCATAATTCAGTTACAAAATCATTAAAATTTTATTTTTCAACCGAAAATTAATAAAAATCAATTAATGACAATTTAATTTTAAATTTTAACAAAGAAATTTGAATGGAAAACAACACAAATCCCTTTTTATCTTCTAATATGGGATTAATGATCATTCCTTGTATCAGAGTGTGCATTTTAAGATTCAATTTCTCATTCATTTAATCCTAATTTTGAATGTATTAAACTTCATTTCATTACCTTTACAATGAAGAACATGGATTTTTCTTAATCTCTCATAATCAAGATTAAAATACATTCAAAAATTAACCATGAAAATTATTATTTATGACCATATTCTAACAGGTTATTCTCGACGTTGAGTGAATAAGTATTTGAGCAAGTCACGCACTGCACCATTGAGTATCAATGAATATGTGATGAAACTTAAGAACCTTAGTGAAAGCCTTGCTGTAGCCGGTTTAATGTTGTCTGATGAAGATTTAATTCTATATATCCTGGGAGAGCTTGTTCCAGAATCTGACCTGGTAATGGTTGCAATCACATCTAGGCCAAGACACCATTACACTTCAAGAAATGCAATTCCTATTGATGGATTATGAAATTAGGTTGGTTCAACATAACTCAATAGGAATGTTTGACATCAGTCATGCCTGTGTAAATGTCTCTTATGGTGGCAATTTTAGAGATATGAGTTTTAGAGGCACTACGTTCAGAGGAAGAGGTAGGGGCTTTTTATTCAGTCTTTTCAGTCACAACAATAGTCTAGAATGCAAACTCCACAACATCAGCTTCAACAAGTATACAATCAACCTCAAGCCTATTCAAACCAGTTTACAAAGCTGCCTTCTCCAACCATGTATCAGGAGCTGACTGGAAACAGACCTGGACAAGACTCACAATCTTCAGCATACTATAATGCTCAATCCAGTCCTAGTGCCTTCTATGCCTCTCCAAGCACTGTAATGGATCCATCTTGGTACCTTGATAATGGAGCATCCAACCATGTAACTTCAGATGTTCATAACCTTGCAAACAAAGCTGAGTTCAGAGGCACTGAGAAGTTGACAGTAGGTAATGGAGCAAAATTAAATATATCTCATATTGGTTCATCTATCATTACTGCATCTACACATTCATCACCAAAAACACACTTTTTTCTAAACAATATTCTGCATGTTCCTTCTATAACCAAAAATTTGCTTAGCATATCACAATTTACTAAGGATAACAATGTGTTTATTGAATTTCATGCTAACTTTTGTGCTCTCAAGGACAAGATTAAAGAAAATTCTATTGCAAGGGGGCTTGAGGGATGGTCTGTACCAACTTGAAGTCATCTTTCCAAGTTTCATTCCAAGTTCAAATTTAATTCCTCTCGAAAAGTCAGTACATTTTGTTGTTTATTTTGCTTTCCCTTGTAAAAATAGATGTTCTAATATTTCTTTTGATTCCAATAAAATTGACAATAATGTGTCTAGCTTTTCTGATGGTAATGCTGTTGTACTTGCAGAGTGTCAGTCAAGGATTTCTCTAACAACTTCTCTTATTTTTTCTGTACATACTGTTGAAAATAATATCAAAGCTTTGTTTTCAAGCAAGTTTTTTTATATGCATGTGCGGCATACTAAACTAGGTCATGCATCATTTCCTATTCTCAAACAAGTCCTAAGAACTTTGCATCTGCCATGTACTGCACTAGTATCTTTAGATTTCTATGATGCCTGTCAACATGGCAAGCAACACTAAATCCCTTTTAAACATACAAGAACTATTTATACTTCACCTCTTGATCTTGTCTATACAGATGTTTGGGGTCCCTCACCTCATTTATCCACTCAAGGGTATAGGTATTACATAAATTTTGTAGATGCTTACACTAGGTATACTTGGATATACCCTCCTTCTTCCAAAGTTCAAGTCAAGCAAGTGTTTGTAAACTTTCATCATTATATTGAAAGAGCTTTCAACAAGAAAATAAAATGCATTCAAAGTGATTGGGGTGGGGGGTATAGACCTCTTGCACCATACCTTGTAAAGAGTTAGGAATCATGTTTAGGCATCCCTGTCCACACACACACCAACAAAATGGCACTCCCGAATGAAAACATCCATCACATTATTGAAGTTGGACTGACACTTTTAGCTCAATCTAACCTCCCTTTATCATTTTGGTGGGAGGCTTTTCATATAACAACTTACATCATTAATAGATTACCAACTTCTCTTCTTGATTTTACTACTCCATTTCAAAGACTTTTTCATCAACTTCCAAATTATCACTTCCTCAGAGCATTTGGTTGTGCTTGTTTTCCTTTTCTTAGGCCTCACAATTCAAATAAGTTTGATTTTCATGCATCAAAGTGTATTTTCGTGGGTTATAGTGATGAGCACAAAGGTTAAAAGTGTTGTCATCCTAATGGTAGAGTCTATATTTCTAGAGATGTTTCATTCCACGAAAAGGAATTTCCCTACACCACTCCTACATCATCATCTAATATTAGTCACAAACTTTCCTCAAGTATCCCTGTCATAATGATGCCAGCAGATTCTTGTCATACTGACATAACTATTAACAAGCATGATGTTCAACCACAATTGTCATCTGATAATAGCCCACCTTTCCAAATTCTCAAATCCACATTACCAAGACATACTCAAACTATTGGGTTAATTGGATGTTGGGTTGGGTCCACCCAAGATGACCCAAATCCAAATCCAACACCTAGAATGCAGTTTATTTTGGATATAATCAAATAACTGCATTAGCAGTTATTAACAGTTAATTGATTAACTGATCCATCTATTAAACAAAATGAAAACAGTCTCCAGATGAGGGAAGAAAGTCTGACAGATAATAAAAGAAAACATAGGGACGTGCAACATTGTTTTTGAGTGAAAAACAGAGGAAAAAGACAGTATTTTTACATTGTGAAAAAAAATTTCTCTCCACTTCGTGATTGAGATCTGACCACTAGTTGAACAACAAAACTCCAAATCAACTTCTGCTGCTAACCAGGTACATATTGTGTTTGTTTTTATTTTTATTCACTGGTTTCAATGTTTAAAATACATTATATGTATATATATATTGTCATACATGAAGTATAATTATCATTAGTATCAGAGCATATGGTTTATTGTTTGCTGGTGGAATGATGATTAAATAGCATGAAACTTGCTTATATGTCAAATTTAAGGCATTTAGAGAGTTATTTTTTGGAGAATAGTTAAACAAACCCGAAACTGTTCCTGGCTTTAAATGTTAGTAAACATTTTTATTTTTGTATAATTATTATACCATTAGATAGGGCTCGAAAAGAGCTTTCCAACGGTATATTATATGATTAATTTGGATAAGAAACGAGTGAGATAAATAAATTTGAAAAATGCCCATGAAATCTGAATATCTGGAAAATAGTTTCGAAATGTTGAAGACGATGAACAGTAGAGTGACACGTGGCAATCTGGGGAGAAACCGCGTCTACTTGACATGTGTCACTTTCTGGTGGAGCCGCGTCGGCACTGATAACCCAACCAGAGGAGCCATGTGTCATAAGGCGCCACGTGGGTAGCCATATGGTTGAATCTGATTGGGACACGTGTAGAACGCGTGGCGAAGTCTGGTTCAGACAAGTGTCACATCGAATAGACGAACAAGATTATTGTGGGTGCTTTGCAATATCTAACCAATGCCAGACCTGATATATCATATGCTGTCAATCGTTTGAGTCAATATTTAGCTGCTCTTACAGTGGTTCTTTGGCAAGCTTGTAAGAGGGTTCTGCGCTATATCAAAGGAACTTTTAACTTATGGCCTTCAATTCAAGCCTCTAGTAGATTCAACATTGATAACAATAGAAATTTTTTCAGATGCTAACTAGGTGAGTAACTTGGATGACAGGTGTTCCACAAGTGGTTGATGTGTTTACCTTGGAAGGAATCTGATCTCATAGAGCTCACGCAAACAAAAAGTTGTTGCCAGGTATAGCTGTGAGGCAAAATACAGAGTTGTAGCCCAGGTTGCTTATGAAATTATTTGGTTATGAGCACTATCATCAAGAATTAGAATCAATTATGCAAAGCCTTCCATAATATGGTGTGACAACATTAGTGCAGGTTCTCTAGCTAAAAATCTTGTACTTCATGCAAGAACCAAACATGTTGAATTAGATTTACTCTTTGTAAGAGAGAAGATCGAAGCACAAATTCTAGATGTCAGGTATGTTCCTTCTGAAGAACAGGTTACAGACTTGTTAACTAAACCTTTAGGCATCTGCAGGTTTGAGTTACTTAAGACCAAATTCATCTGTGATTCCTTCTAGTTGAATTTGAGGTGGGATGTTAGAGCAAGTTATATTCAAGCTCAAGTATGTTAGCTACAACTGGAAGTCAAGAAAGATCCAGTTCAGAAACTAAGTCCATGGTGTCCCACGTGGTCAACAAAACTAGTAACAGATGTATCAATTCTCACCATTGATTTACTTTGATCCTGGCCATTGATATTGCCAATCTGGAAAGCTTAACCTCCTTTATTTATTGAGTCCTTCGTAGGGGTGGCAATATGGGTTACGACACGACGGGTCGACACGAATTCGCGAAAATTAAATGAGTATGAGTTTGAGGTAAACAAATTCGTGTCATAATCGTGTCAACCCGCTTAACCCGTTTATTAAACGAATCGAATTGAGTTTACTTAAACGAATCGCGGGTTGACACGATTAAGTTAGGGGTCAAAATATAATATTAATATATTATAAGGGTTTGTGTGTAATTATGCATTTTATATATAAACACTTAACCAAACCCTAACTCATTTTCAATTTTCCAGCTCTTCTTACCCTCTCGACGGCTGCTTCCACCCCACACCCACGTCGCACCACCGAATCCATCCCTTCTCTCTCAGGCTCTAACGGTCATCGCACCAATGTACCACCGAATCCATCCATTCTCTCTTAGACTCTCACGGTTGCTGCTTCTCCCCCACGGTCGTCGTCGCCGTCTCCTTTCCCCTACGGTCTCCGTTGCCGTCTCCTCTCCCCCACGTCGCCATCCCCTCTCTCCCATGGTCGTCTTCCCCTTTCCCACGGTGGCGATCCCCTCTGCCCCACGTCACCACCCTCTCTCCCCATGTCGTCGTCCCTTCTCCCCACGGTCGTCGTCCCCTCTCTCCCTCTCCCTCACTATCGTTGTCCCCTCTCCCATTCTCCTTCACAATCCCCCTTTTCCCCTTCTCCCCTTCCCCTCACGGTCACTGCTCCTTCATTTGAAAGTTTGCACTTTTGTTTAAATTGTATCTGATTTGTTCATGTTGTGAAAGTTTTGTTTGTTATCCTTTAATTTTGATAAAGTTTTATTTGATATGTATACCAATTGTTGTGAAAGTTTTGTTTGTTGTGTTTGAGAAATAAAAGATTAATTTTGATAAAGTTTTATTCAATATGTATATCAATTAATGTGAAAGTATTGTTTGTTGTGTTTGAGAAATAAAGGATTAATTTTGACAAGTTTTGGTTATTGTTTTTGTTTTTTTTTTTTGTTTGTGGGATGTTAAACGTGTTGAAACGAATTAAATGGGAAACGAATTAAACGGGTAAAATGAATTAAACAAATTAAATGGGTGAAACGGGTTAAACGAATTAATGGGTTGACGGGTTAATGGGTTCGAATATTTTATGATATAAATAATAAACGAATAATCGTGTTGTTTCATGTCAATTTGTTTATAAACGAATTCGTGTCGAATCCAAAAATGTCAACCCGTTTCTTAAACGAATTCGTGTCGAATTAATCGAATTTATAAACAAATCGAATTGAATTCGGTTCTACCCGACACGCCAACCCTTTTTGCCACCCCTAGTCCTCCGGTTATTAAAGTAGACACATTCAATTCTGTAATTGAGATGGAGAGATAGGATTCAACATCAAGAACTCTCTGTGTATGATTTTCTTGCTTTAATGAATGTTCATTTTCAGAATCTTTTTGTTTTCTTTGATTTCAACATATATATGTATATATCCTTTTGTACTGTTCTTTTTTGCTTATTATTTTTTGTAATTTTTTTTTAATTATCATCTCATTCATATCTCCCTACAGGCATGATGAATTTAATAATATAATTTATAAAAATAAATAGTACAAGCTTAATTTTCTCCATTGTTTTCTTTTTCAACATATCTTTTTGGTTTTTTTTTTTTTTTTTTAATATCAATTCTCTTCTCAATTCAATATAATTTTATATGAATTATTTTATATTTAAAATCACTAATTGATTTTGATCAAAATTGACAAATAATACACACATAAGAAAAGAAGTAGAAAAGTGATAATAAATTGATTCTTGATTTAGATTAAGGTGTGTTTTGGCTTCCCCAGTATGATGAGTTCATGAATTGTCATAGTTTCTTTTTTTGATTTATTATGTAAATTAAGATAAAATAAAACTACCATGAGATCAACTCAATTTTGGGTGAGTTTTGGTAGTTTTCAAACTCATATGAAACTTAAAACCTTAATTCATTTTCATTTATTGGGTATTTTTTAATCAATTTTATTTCATTTTTATTCATTAATTTAGTAAACACAAGAAATTCTATCTCTAATTCCTAAAAGTTAGTAAATACTATGAAAACTTGTAACATAAATCTCATTACCCTCCATTGCTTTTCCATTGTTTTGTGTCCAAAAATAGCACCTAAGTCATTAACCCAATGCAGCCCAAAAGAATGACAAGAGACCAAAAGCCCAAATCAAGAATAAGGCACTATAAAACCCATTAGCCCTTGACACATCATCATATGCCACGTCAGTAGAAGCACCCAAAAGCTTATTTTTGTTGTAGTAGGGCTAGCTCAAGTTGACTATCTTGCATACAGAGCAGCCCAAAAGCATAGAGAGACAACAACTCAAAGCTCCGTAGCTATGTTTGTCTTAATAGTGCATAATTTCATAAATAGGAGAAATCCTATGTCGGGCAAAAAATTGCTTCAAACAAGAAATTGTGAGAATTGTATTTTGACTTGAATATAGCACAATCAATGGTGATCAATGTAAAATATGAAGGATATCTTAATCTTTTTCATGTTTTAGTAATCTAATTATATGCAAACAAAAAACTCCAACGACATATACTAGGATCGTTTGCATATAAATAAAATCATCAGCAACTACATAAAGAAACCCCAAAACCCTTAGCAGAAACTCTATCTTTCCCTTAAAAAAATAAGATAGTCATGGATGTAGATATCATCCAAAAGATCAAATTACGTTAAAAATTCTCTCCTTTTTTTTTTTTTTTTTTTTTCATTTTTGCATTATTATTATATTGCTCTCTCACCACAATTATATTCGGTCATTCACCTTTTAATACTCAATTCACATTAATTCGGGTGTTCACTATTTTTCACCTGGACACATCAAAACTTTTTAATTTTTTTTCATTCTATTCTTTGTTAGTAAACACAAACGTGTCAAAATCTCCAAAAAGAATAATTATTTTTTGTTGGGGCTTCCTAGTCATTTATTTTGAAATTAGCAGGAAAAGAATCCTGGAAATGTGATTGTGATGGTTGTAATGACTGTCACTCTTTTATCTGCCTAAGAATCTTTGATGCTCAAGCTAAAGATACGAATTAATGTTAATTTTCCTTTTTGTAGAAACAAACAATCACATCAACCGTGAAATGACGTTTATTAATTAAACATATTGACTTTGGTTCAACCATGGCGTTTTATGTTTCGAATCGTATTCCAGGACTGGAACCCACTCTTTTGTTTGTTTGTTAAAAACAACAACAACGACAACCACAACAATAAAATAATAATAGAAGGCATTATGCACGGGAGCTTCAACATTTGATAAAGACATTTCACCTTTAAGTTTCAAAAGCATGTAGTTTTAATTGGATTGCAAGGGCTAATATTTTTATTTTTCGGTTTTGTTTTTGTTAAATGGTATTAAGTGGTTCCATTCAATTATTTTTGTTTTTCTTAAATGGTCAAACAATTAAAAAAATACTAAAAAAACTTAAGATAAAAAGATAGGATTCTTAACATGTCATTTAATTATGATTAAATATATATATATATATTTACTTAACTATCCTTCTAAAAGTAATATATTTCCAATCTTATTTTCACATATATCCCATATATTATATTATCAATTTCATATATTACTAGTAAATTGAATGGTCATAATCGTATAATCTTTTTTTTGAAAATATAGTTGTATACTAATTTTAACATTATATGTTGTATAAATTAAAAGCAATCCAACTATATGAACTTAATATTTTCCACAAAACAATAAGTTGTTTATTATAATCAGTAAAAATTAATTTATAAAATATAATTAATATCTAGATAATTTTGGTGTAGGATTTATTTAATGATTTGAGATATATATATATATATAAATTCTCTGGTGCATATTTCCCTGCATAAAACTTATATCCGAACCGTCCTTTTTTTTTTATTTTAATGAGATCTTATGTATTTTAATGAGATTTTTTTTAAGAATGTTAAGAAACACGAAATATATTTAACGACATTTTTTTTATATATTTTAAAATTCAGCAACTATTTTTTCTAAAAATTTCAGTTTAAAAAAATTAAAATAGAAAAACAAATTAAGAATTAGAAAAATGTAGCTCCCAAACATGAAAAAATATAAAAATATATATAAAAATAGCTCCCTTGATATTTTTTAATTAAAAAATTAAAACAATGGTAAGTCTCCTCTTATCTAATGGTGTGTTTATTAATCAGGCATAAAACAAAGGGTGTCAATTTTGCCACCCGCTAAAATGATTTATACACTCAAATGATAATTACACCCATCCTTAAACCTTAAATTTTTATATTTATTGAGTACACCCAAAAATGCCCTCCATTGAATCTTCCCTCCCATTATAATTTTAGTTTTATTTACAAGGCTTAAACAACACCATGAAAATATCCAGAAAAAATACTTTATCTACTGTTCAACTTAATTTCATATATAGATTTAATTATTTAAATTTTTGTACATATATAGTCATTATCTCGGGATTCTACAAACCAAGCTAATGGATCAAGTGAAATCACTGCAAGTTATTAGATTAGATGGATAGAGTAATAGTGGTGGCAGAAACAGAAATTGACTGTAAGGATTTTAATATTAAAGTTCATCACCTCGAGTTTGATTCAGATAATTAACGAGTCTGTGTGAAAAAAGTAATGATAAGTATTCTGCTACAGCGACCTAGCAGCAAGCTGCACACTTTACCAAATGCATTACACTCATTTATTGTTTGACCAACAAAATATATTGTATCTTAGAATTATGTACTAATATATTATAACATATTATGATGTACAATGATTTTAAATGATTTATGCTAACTTTAGGTAATATATACATATATATGTATGAATATGTGTGTGAATGCATTTTAGATGTATACTGAAATTTGATTAATGAATTTTTTTATCTATGTTGTTATATTATTTTTCTTTTAATATTAAATTATATATATTTTGTCCAAAAAATATATTTTTTAATGTTAAATTATTTTCTATATTAGATCGGAGCTTGATATGGATAACAGTACCCATATCTGGCTACGACCTGCTATGAATACATGTATCTATACTGGGCATGACCGTGCTCGGTATGGATAGTCTTATCCATATCGAGCTCATGTCTAGTATGGATAAGCATATCCAACGATCGATCCACTTTCGATATGTGTATCCATATAAGGTATAGTTTGATATGGTTATTCATATCCATATCAAGCGCATGCTTGGTATGAATACTTCCATCAACTGTACCGGCTCACGAGCCTCAAGCTGTTTTGTTGTAAAGGCTTTGAGCTTTATACAAGGCTATAATTGCATTCTATTTTATCCTTTTAAAAAATCCAAAATCAATTAATTTAATTTTACTTTAAGTTATTTAATGGAAGTTTCAAAAATCTCAAAACAAAATTATCATCATCATAACCGGCGGGTACAGGCTATGACGCTGGTTATCATCAAGTTCCACCGCCCACTTAACTGATAATGATGTCCATCGCCACCCCTACTAAGTGCCCATGGTAATGTAACATGAACCTGAGAAAGATAAAAGTTTTGATGAAGACTTGTGAATTATATTTATATACTCTATTGTCAGTATCACTTAAATGAATTAGAATTATTTGATAGGATCATGGGAACCATAAAAGTATATTACCTGATATGTACAAATAAGGATTTATATCCATAGAGCATAAAAATAGGAATGTCCTTGGATTGAATGATTATCTAAGTTAAGAAAAAATGAAATTTCATGATGTGTGCACTTAAAGATATTTGTTTGTTGTCATTGCTAAGGTGAAGTGGTGTTTTATGTCCTTAAAAATAATTATGCTTAGGGATAAATTTGTAATAAAATATTTTAATAAAAAATGGGTGTACATTGATAAGTGGGGTTATTGTAGTGACATAAGTCATCCCCACCCATGTACCATATAATGGGTTTGATTTACATCCGTTCATTATTTATAGGTAGTTTTCTTACTTTATGTAGATAGCTCTCTCTCATTTCTGAAAGTAGGAATTCGAACCGGATTTTAAAGTCTCATTTCAACTAGTTCTGATAATATTCTAGTCAAATGTCAACAGTTCAAAAATAGGGTGTACAAATTATTTTTTTGGGTGATAACATCCCTACCCTAAAATAAAAAGAAAGTTATAGTAGAAAAGGAATAGAAGATAATCGAAATTCAGATGTAATTAAATTAATTAATTCCTTTTCATATGTTTACTAAATCAAGGAATATAAAAAAATAAAATTGATTAAAAAAATACCCAATAAATTAAAATGGATTTTAATTGTTAAGTTTCATACAATAATGAATTCTGAAACATCCAAAAGTCATCCAAATTGACTTTTTTTTCCTCTAGTGGTTTTTTATTTTTAATTTTTTGTGTGTTAATTTAAATAATAATTTGAAGAAATGAGAAGTAACGGGGCTGTTGGGAATGCCATGGCATGAATTTTATATTCAATAATAATATTTTTCTTATTTTATTGTAAGTCGTTCCCTCGTCTTTGTATAGATCGATTCTCATCGTATGAGAGTAGTTTCTTAGGTGACGTTTTCAATATCCCATTCTAAAAGATTGGTCACCCTCTCATCTCCATTCGGACTGATTTCTCAATTATAAAAACAGTTTCGTAGATTGTGCCACCGACGTTCCATCTCTATTGGTTATGATAATTTATTGGGTTACGTTTGGTACAAAAAAATAATAAAATAAATGAGAAGGGTTACATTGAAATTAAAAAAATTAAAAAAGTAGCCGCACAGAATAATAAAAAAACTGCCGAGTAGGGTGTTCAATTCAAAACGGCTGGCAGATATTCTTCTATGGAAGAAGAAGGTGGAGGGGGAGGAGGAGAAGAAGAAACCGACGAAGAAGACGAAGAAGAAGAAGAAGTCGCCTCCGCCCTCACTACCACCGCCAACACCTTCATGGCCTGCAGCAACACCCCACAAATCTAGAGAGAGAAAAAAAAGCGATCAAGTTATATACATCATCACGCAATACAAATCACATATATATGCAAAAAAAAGGTTAAATTATAAAATAAAAAAATTAACCTTTTGTTTTTTTTATATATATACTATTAATTGGGGGATTTGCTTGATCTTGCAAATGGGGAGGAAGAATCCCCAGTGGATGCGGCGCTTGTGCTTAAGGCGCCGGACGAAGAAGAAGGCCGAGGAAGCAGCGCCGCCACTGCCTCCGCCGCCGCAGCTGACGGGGCCCGGTGGTGCGGCTGCCAAAGGGAAGAAGAAAGCGGCGGGTGCCAGGCTGTGGATGAGGTTCGACTTGAGGGGAAGATCGGAGCTGGTGGAATTTGATAAGAGTACGATCATTGAGCGCGCCGGAATCCCGGCCAGGGATTTGCGAATTCTCGGCCCTGTCTTCTCTGACTCCTCCAATATTCTTGGTAAACGTTGAATTTTCTCATCTGGGTATTTGTAGAATTTGATTTGTGAAGTGGGTTGTTTTTGGTGTGAGTATTGAATGTAGAATTAGTTTGATTTGCCACACAACATAAGATATACGTGGGAGTCTCCTCTTGATATGAGTTATCTTCCTGCAGAGTCATCCAGATTGTGCTATCAATGATCAGTCATCCCGACTGGCTTTGATGTGTAAGAAGTCCGTGTTCAGAAAAAAAAAAAAATAGTTTGATTTGCCAAGCTTTGCGCGAAAGTAGTTTGATCGTACTATGGTTTTATTTAGTAGTTTTCATGTTACTGATTGTTTAGATATTGAAAGCAATTTCCTTAAAAGAGTCTTGTACACATTGTACTTTGATGGGGAAGAGAAAGATGATGTGAATTATGTGCTAGAAGTTAGACATTGTGATGTGGAAGGTCGCAACTTTCTTTGTGTAGGAAATTTAAGATGGGAATGTGTTTGTTCATAATTTTGTGTTAAGAAATCCACGTTGATTGCCACCGGTGTTCGAATGTTTCTAAGATAGTTTGCTTTTTGACTTCAAATTAGAGAATCAGTAAAATCAAATGAAGCTGTCATATCAGTTAGATGGTAGACAAGCTTGAAGAGCTTTTGTTATGTCGTTTAGATACACCTTAATGTGAGTTGCTGTTAATTGAGCTATTGGGCTGATTGATGGACCACTTTTAGTTTCCTATTGATTGTTAGTTTGTTACAGTGGATGTTTTCTTGGTATAGTGGTGAAACTGAAGAGTTTATGATGCAAACTTGCAGCTGTGATACTTTGTGTAAGTGTAATATATATGTCTTGCTTATTGGTATCGATTATGGTTTTAATGTTCTTTTTGTTATCTGCCATCCTGCTAGCTCCTTTCTTCCAAGTTTTCCCTTCGTGATTAGAAAAAAAGTGACTTTAATTTTTTTTATGGCGAAAAAATTATACTCATTGTTCTGTGCTCTGCTTTCCGATTTTTGTTGCTGGTTTTTCTAGTATTGGTTTCATTGCATTTGGAATATTTGATTATGATGAAAACATGTTCAGCTAGGGAAAAGGCCATGGTTGTTAATTTGGAGTTCATAAAGGCTATTGTTACAGCAGAAGAAGTGCTGTTACTTGATCCTCTTCGACAAGAAGTTCTTACATTTGTAGATCAGCTTAGGCAGCAACTTCCTCATGAAGGCCCAGCTTACCTCCATGGAGCCGGACCTGCAGATGCACATGATAATGAAATGCAAGTGCCCACAGGTGTACACTGGTTACCTGTTCCAGAAGCTGCTGAAGGTTTACAGTGTGAGCTTCCGTTTGAGTTTCAGGTTCTGGAGATTGCATTAGAAGTGGTCTGTACATATTTGGATTCTAATGTGGCTGGCCTTGAGAGAGATGCTTACCCTGTGTTGGATGAATTGGCAAGGAATGTTAGCACCAAGAATCTTGAACATGTACGAAGTCTGAAAAGCAATCTTACCCGCCTCCTTGCACGTGTACAAAAGGTATTTGACAAATGTTATGTGATTCCTTTGTCTGGTTTTTGTACTTTATAATATTCTTCTCTACTTGAATAGTTTATCAGAGTGAGTTTTTGCTGTTATCTCATGACACGTTTACTATTGTATAAACAAAAATTATATATTTTTTTATTCTCCATCTATTCTTAATGTTGTTTACTGAAAAGGAATACTGTAGAACGGTTGATAAAATAATGGAGAAGGATAGAGTATTCCATTCAAGATTTTTACCATTTTTTCTTGAAGAGAGAGTAACTATCTCATTAATTGGTTAACTCAGGCTTTTGTTACAAAGGCCGGTTGGAGCATGATTTAATGAATTTAGTTGGAACAGCCTTCATAGATGCTTTAGGGTATCCACGTTCTCCTTCCTTGCTATCGGTACCACATTTTTAGTTTTAAATACTGTTACCCTTTTTCAATATTAGTTGAGTCATTATCAAATTCTATATAGATAGCTGAATAAACTAGTTGTTTGGGCTGTCATGGGAAAAGGATTTTATCTTAGGCTAATATGTGATTCTAAGTTGTAGTTATTTAAGAGTAAATGGTATTTGCAAATGTAAGGGCAGAACTATAATTTTCCGCAACTCTTTCATTTGAAGGGTGTTTTGGTAAATTAATAGGATGTGAAGTTGAGTTTAGGTCCTGATGATCTTTTTTGATGTAGGGAAATATAGTCGAACAAGTTTTTTTCTTTTTTCTTTTTTTTTTTGGTTTTTAAATCTAGGGAATCCTAGTTTTAGGATAAGTATGAGATGTCTATAATAAAGGCAGGAATGCGGAATGCCTATTGCTTGTTCTCTCTCTCTCTCTCATTGTGCACATTTTCTTCTGATTCTGTTGCTCGTTAACTCTAGCTTCTTGAAACCCAAAAGTCAAGTTACAATTTGTGGTACTATTTATTAGTTGGTCTAGGTATTATCTATGGTTATCATTCACTATTACTTTTCATGTTGTACTCACAGCAAGTAGTACGTCATAATTTTTCTTTCGCGTTACCCTAGTCATTAAATTCTAAACATCTAACTTGCATAATTGTCGTGGAGTCTACACTTTTTTCACCTTTTTTTTCCTAACCTCAATATAAAGGGGTTATGCCTCTGTTTTTACATAGAATGCCTCTGTTTTACATAGATTTCCAGAGATTTCAATCGGATTTCTATGCCTAAAAAGGATAGTATGGAATTGTGAGAGGAATAGTCTTTTGAACTTTGATACCTTAGAAACCTAGAGGAATAATTCAATTTGTAACATTGGTTTATGGTCTTTGTAATCTAGTCATCTCATACTCTTAGTACTTGAGTTGCCTCAAGACTTAGAATATGATCAGTTCAAACATTTTTTTAGGATGTAATAATATTTATATGCTTTTTTTTTTGCCCCTTTCAATTTAATTTTGAAATTGTATTTTCTACTTACAAGGATCTTTACAAGATAGGATATTTGAAATCATGGGAAGAGTTACAAGATTTAGAAATAAACCTGTAGCTAGTTTCTATATGTGGAAAATGCATGTGCTTCCTTAAATATGTCAATGGTAGAAGCAGCAACTCTTTCCATATGCTTGATTAGTGGTGCTAAGGTCGTAGCTGTCTAATGTCAGGTGAGAGATGAACTTGAACATCTATTGGATGACAACGAAGATATGGCACAATTATATTTAACAAGGAAGAGTATCCATGCTCAGCAGCAATTGGAGGCAGGAGCTGAGGCATCAAATGGTGCTATAGTACCTCATCTTCCCCGACTTAGCTCTAAAAGGAGTGGAAGTTTTGTGAGCAGCTTTTTGGATGATAATGGTGTAGAAGATTTGGAAATGTTGCTTGAGGCATATTTTATGCAACTGGATGGAACGCGAAACAAGATATTGTCTGTGAGTGACTTCCTTCTTACGGCATGAGTTTTTTTTTTCCCCACTCAAGTCACTTAAACCTTTGAAGTTTCTTTATTCAGTGACTGTTGTCATTGCATGCTTTTTCTCTTAATTATTGGAAAATAAAATGTAGTTTCAGTCTTTCAGATAGCAATATCTTTTATGGTTGTGTTTCTGTGGCATTAGTTTCATTTTTGTACACATTTTTATTAAGAAAGTTAGTTTCTGCATTTAATGTTGGATTTTAAGATGGTAAGGATAGATTTGAAGTTTTAACATCTTGGGGGTCCAATTTTGAGCTAAACCTTTTTGTCTCATCTAATGATTAAGATGATTTATTACTTTCATTGAGAAGTGACAATCGATTAATTTTGCTACAATATTTGCATGCCCATACGGTCCTTGGCAGATTCTGAAGTTCTAAAAAGTAGTCCTAGCATAACTTCTGATATATTTATTTAGATGGAAAAAAGGGAAGAATTTGGGGATGGACAAGTGTTGATGTTTGGTTGATTGTATTTAAACTTATATAGCCTTTATTCAGGTCTTAGCCAAATTGACGACTAAATTAAGTTACTTAGATCTTATAATGGGCACTTAAAAGCATTCTAAAACATATATGTGGTGATTCAGCTGTCATGCATTTGACAAGTTGTAGAAAGTGCTTCAAATGATCAACAGCCAAGGCAAAAAGTGTGAGATTGTGTGTAATGCCAACTGAAAAACTAATAGTAGTACAATAATTATACTGTAAAATTTAGGCTTTACGACTATCTAGTTCATACCTGGAGTTAACTTTTCATTTTCTAATATTGGATCATAGGTGCGTGAGTACATTGATGACACAGAAGATTATGTCAACATCCAACTCGATAACCAGCGTAATGAACTCATTCAGCTCCAGTTGACATTGACGATTGCATCGTTTGCCATAGCTGTCGAAACGTTGATAGCCGGGCTGTTTGGAATGAACATCCCTTGTAAACTGTACAACATTCAAGGGATTTTTGAAATCTTTGTTGGGTCAGTCACAGCTGCTTGTGTATTGCTCTTTCTGCTTGTTCTAGGGTATGCAAGATGGAAGAAGTTGCTTGGTTCATAAGCCCCTTCCATTAGCAAATGTACCTGTGTTTTTTCATTGACAGATTAATCTATAAATGAATCTTAGTAGTATTACTTCAGATTCTATTTTTCTTTGTTTTTTGTTCAGTTCTATGTTCTAGAATATATTTATAAAAAATGGAAAATAATTTCTTAATGTTTTATCAATTCATGAATTTTAGATAGGTTTGAAAGTATTTTTAAAAAATAGGCTAAAAGACATGACATAAAGTATTAGAGTGTTGATATTTTTCTTCTATCTCATCGTTTTCAACATTTGAATTCAAATATATATGTGTATTCATAAAACTGCCATTAGAGAAAAAAAATGTATTAGTTTCATTTTCGCCGGTTCTTTTATCATTGGAATCCCCCTCTTCTTTGTTTGATGTCTTCTCCGGTGAATTTTCTCATTTCTTCATCAGGCATCTCTCTTTTTATTCTTCTTTTGTTTCTATTTCTTCTCTTCCATCTTTGATGCCCCTTTCCGAAAAAATGTTGGAAAAATTGCAAATCTACAACAGACTTGTGTTTTCCTCATCGTTAGTCTAGAAAAATCTGTCATGTTGTAGGTAGGGTTGCCGCGAGCAGTTGTAGGTAGAGCTGCCGTGAGTTACGACAGCTTTACCTATTAGTTAGCATGCAGATTTTCTTACTGTGGCTAATGGCAGGTGAAAGCAAATATGCATTTGTAGACCTGCGTTTTTTCGATAAGGAGAAGAAAAAAAGAAGTAGAAGAAAGAAGAAGAAGAAAAGAAAAAGAAAGAAAGAGGAGGAGAGTAACTCAAGTATGCAAAGGTGATTTTGTACTCCAAATATGTCAAGTATGATTATGAAAAAAATTAATGCTAATTGTTCAGTATTATTGAAGTTGTGAATATTTCCTAGATTATTTCTGCCAAATCTTATAAAACTATTTATATCTAGCAAATTTATTAGAATATATTTATAAACAATCATATGCTTCCTATAAATGGTTTTGAAAGAGAAAACAGCGTAAAAAACATGACAATATGAGGTTAAAAATGTAGGATTCCGCTTTAATTATGATATATATATATTTTTTTCGAAGTTGAAACTCAATTGTTGAATAGTATCCTCGACCGCTTATGACTTGACATTACATCCATCTTAATATTTCAAACCAATATAATAATCATCGAGATGAGAAAGAAAATAGAAAAAAAAGAGGAAAATATTATGAAAAATGCTTATTTGTGAGTGATGGAGGTGCGTGCGAAATTTTTTTTTATTGAAAATTTGAAATCGATCGCGATTGATATTTATTAAGTATATATAAAAGGTGTGATGAGAATGGTAAATAGTATTAGAATTATAGACCCCTTGGTATTTACTTAAAAAGGAAATCATATTTTTATCTTCAGGATTGTAAATTAGTTATTCAACTTATCAGTTGAAGAGTATACATGTCATTTACTATCTATATTTTTATTTGATTTTATTATAATTGAAATGGGTATTTATATCCCTAGCGATTGATGAAAAGGAAAATGGTAAATAAGTAATTTAGTTTTATTATAATTGAAAAAGACATTTATATCCTCATTGATTGATGAAAAATAGAGGGTAAATAAGTAATTTAAAGGTTAAATAATTTTTTGTATGAAGTGAACAAGTAAACCTAGAAGAAGAACTCAGAAAGAAGAAAAGTAAACAAAGCAAATTAAGATGGATTTACTAAAGATTTTTCTTCATTTCTATTCTTTTTAGCTCTTCCTATTTATTTCTTCTTCATGGAACTCCTTTTTTATCTTTTCTTCCCTTTTACCTCTTCGTTTCTTTTTAATGTAGGGGTTCTTACTAATCCATTAAAATGGCTTATAAAATGCATCATCAGCTGAAAAAAATAACACTGTCGTGGGGACAGACAACATTTGACGCTTTTCTAGGGGCCAAAATATAAAATAACCAAAAAAAAAAAAAAAAAAAATTCCTCCCAAACGTGAAACACAAAGCTTTTCAACTTTTCTTAATCAGTCAAGCTGGCTGACTAGATTAGCTGAGTAGAGACAAAGAGAGGGAACAAAAACAAAATTTTTGACACAACCCCCGAAACGTTATATGTGCACGAAACTATCTTAACGAGTTAGGACTCAGGATTCCGACACAATTAATTAAACATATCATGTTAAGATTGAACACAAATATGAATAGTATAATATGATGTGTGAAAGCAAACACATAGTATCAAAATAATAATAATAATAATAAATAATTAAATAAATATACATACATAAATTATTTTATCGAGTTAGAAATGAAGATTCTAATACAATTAATTAAACATATCATGTTCGGGTTAGACATGTTTAGGTTGGACACAAATATAAATAGTTTGAAATTTTTTTGACATGATGTGTGAACATAAACACATAGAATTAAAAAAAAAAAACACACACACACATACACAATATTATGATTGGGCTAGTTTCATACTTTTGACACAATTAATTAAATCAATTGGGTTCTATGTTGACATAAACATGCAACAACATATAAATACTATTGTCACCCCAGCTTTGGTGTCCATGTACCATTTGGTGTTGACATCAATCTATTAGCTATAGCAAGTAGCAAACTACTGAAATTAAGTTATTACAATAGTCAATAGAAGCAACTGCAAAATGTGTTTTTGGCAAAACAATCAGCAGCAGGCAGACTACTTCAAAGTTGAAGAAGTGGTATGTTTCTAGCTATAGACATTGTTATATGAAACAGGCTTCCAATATTCATTGCTATCAAATTGAATTTATGGTGAAAGCTTATTGGATATTTGCAGGGGCGAAACCAGGATTTTATGTATAGGGAGGCTGAACTAAATATAAATAAAAAAATTTTATGTGAAAAAATAATTCATTGATAAGAAAATAAATATATGATGCACTAAGATACGTAATAAATCTAACATCTCATAATACATAATATTCCAACAAAATACATAAACTAATAAGTAAAAAAGGTAAAAAAAAAAACATACTAGGTAGTACAATCAAACAATTTTAGTTGTAGTAAAATGAGTTGGGCCTTACTTTATATGATTGCATTCAAAATTTTATGCATTAGGCTTGTAACATTAAACTCATTCAGTTGGTCTTGCTTTATATAATAAATGATAAAACTTGTAATTTTTAAAAAACTTAGACTGGGTTGGAGCCCCGTGTAGCCCGTCTTATGTTCCGCCCCTGGATATTTGTCAGGAACGAAAATGGCTACTTTTTGACTACTTGTGAGTGGGGGTGGAGAATGGAATAACCACAGAACAATGATCTACTGTGTGATCATTTAGAACACAAGGATAATGATACAGAGCATGATCACTTGGAAGGTGCTAATATGACAAATGGGGATTTTGAGAATCCAACTAAAAAGGGCAGGGTTGATTTTAAGGTACAAAGCATTCAAAAGCACTATGACTGGGATAATATTCAGAAGTTGGCAGCAACTGTATCCATTGAAGCTGTTCCAGTTGCACCTAGATGTCCCCTTGGTATTGCAAAGGGCGAATTATTTATAAGTAAACAAAAGTTGCAGTCAATGTGGGGTTGGCATGCCAGGACGAAAGGTTTCCAATTTAAGGTTAAAAGGTCGACTACTCGTCTATATGAGGTTTGCTGCTTTGTTAAGGACCGCAAATGGCGCCTGCGTGCAGTTAAGATGCATAATTCCAATTACTTTGTGGTTAGGAAAGTTGAGAACAACCACACTGCAAATGGCGTCATTTTTGGTTTATTTTGTTGTCATTTTGGCTCATCTGTGAATGAGTAGAGTTCACAAACAACTCTACCACCACTTTCGCCATGAAAAATCCTTCTTTATAACAGTTTTCTCTATTTTCAGATGGTAAAGTTTATTTGAGAACTTTTAACTATTTGTTAAAGTTCGCTGCATACTTTTCATTATAAATGTAGTTATTCACTTTTCAATATAGACCACTTATTTAGATTTTAAATAATGAAATTTCCAACATTTTTTACGTGACAGGTTGTGATTATTTGACATATTTGTTGATCAACTTTTATCGTCAACAATCAACATGTATATTCAAATAGCAAAAGCTTGCTTCTTGTCTTTGCATGAATTTTATACAAAGATTTGAGAATTAATAGCTAGGTGGTTATAAACTTGGTTGATTATGTTGAACTATCTATTAGAGACCAAAATCAGGAGCACTAAAACGTTAAAGATGCTCATGGTCGGGGTGCATGTCCTTGCATGTTCTTTCATTTATGGACAGGTACCACTATCGAGTCCAAGTCAGTGGCATCAATAGCATGATCATACAGTGTATAATTTGTCAACTTGCTGCTAACTTTTTGCCTTTTCAATTAGATTACAAAGATGACTCAATAGCGGTAGACAATGTCAACATCCAACTTGACAATTGCCAATACCAGCTCCATTTGACATTGACCATTACAGCCTTTGCTAGCTGTCCAAACTTTGATATCCTCGCTAGCAGCTGTGTTAAAAGCAAATACCACTCCTTCATTCTCCACTATTGATGGAAAATTCTTATGGTCCAGCTATTATGTGATTGCAGCGTTTGTGCGTTGGCATAGTTGGTTTGTACGTTGGCATAGTTGGCATAGAGATACAACCACCTCCATCTGTTATTTCATGGATTTAAGTTTTTTAATCTCACCTTTTATACTAATATTTATAAACGTATGTGCTGATATCTCTAAATATCTGAGAGTAGTTATTCGAGTTTGACTATTAGAGTCCTAATTGGACTGATCTTCACAGCTTTTTGACTTGAAAATGACGTCAACTAATCAGAAAGAGACAAATATATTCTCTATTATGAATGAACCGTCTGTTTAATATTAGGAAATCGAAAACATAAAAACTTACTGGATATTGAATTTTAAAAGTTGTTACGAATTCATAACTCTAATTTCAAAATCTCTTCCGTGGTATTAAAAACCACAGATAATCTATTTGCAAAATTCAAAACTACAGCAGATAAAATTTTACCCAACAACAGTAAAATTTACAAGTCTATGGTTGTTGCACAGACTCAAAATATCTTGTGGGACCAGAGCACGGTCCATATTAATGGATATTTAATAATCTTTGCTGGGTCTACCTTTAAACGGTTGACTATGCTACTTTTGACTTGATGTGTTCAAAAGTTTAACCAGACAATTGCCAATGTAGCAAAGTGTACATGTAATTTAAAATCTTTTCCCTCTTTTGAGGACCCAATTGAATAAATTTCATGTCATCTAACATTCTTCTTCCTAACTTTTTTGCATGCTTGCATGAAATCATGATTCAAGATAGCTGAGGCTGCTTTATCTTCATTGCTTATAGTTTATTCATAAAACTATATTTTCAATCCTTATAATGTGAATCTCCTTGAAAATTTGTTAGAAATCTTCATTAAATAGATATTTAAGAATGTTGAAAAGTTATGGGAGACAATGATTATGTGATATATATTTTAGTAGGTTTGGCTGAGCTACCATTCCAATACCAAAAGGAAAGTCTCTTTGTTTTTATTTTCTAAGTTATTCTTTGAATTAAAAATTTACTTCACATTCTCTAAAAACAATCATTATAATTTATCCAGCTATTTTTATTGAATCAATAATGTAATGAATGACAACTTGCTTGTTGTGACTTGTGATGATATTTAGAAAGTTTAGCCAAATTTTGTAGGTTAGAGAGAGAGAGAGGACACAAGTTGGTACTGGGCATTTACTTGTTGGGGTTTATTTGTATGAAATATGTTGTCTATTTGTGCACTTTATGTGTAGGAGTTGGTTGGTTTCTTGGGTACCTTTATGCCCTCTCTCTCTCTCTCTTTGATAATTGACCCAAAATATATAATGATTTTTCAACAACTTGCAACCACATTTGCCTCACTTTACGTGTATTTAAATCAATTCCCAACTCACAACAATTGAAAACCCATCCATTGCAGGATTTCCTCCTATATTCTCACTCTACAAAAACAAGCCACAAGACAAACTACCCTACAAAAAATAAATCAACATTATAATTTGTACATATGCATAGAATAATTAATTGGTGTGGATGATTTGAAATGACTGGTCATAACTCATAAATTTGAAGATAACCGATTGTTGTTATTAAGAGAACAATTTTAATAAAGTGGGTGGATCACATCAGTCCTGAGTAATTTTTATAAAATCTATATTATTATATTTTACTTAATAAGATTAAATTTAAAACCATCTTAAAAAAGAGATTCAATTTAAAATCATTATTATAATCAATCTTTTCCAAAAGTAAATTCAAATATTTTAAAATATTTTTCTATCTTTTGAAAATTTTTCTATGGTAATATATGATTTACACCCATATAAATTAAATGATTTAATTATTTTTGTATTATTTTATTAAGCACAAGAAAATAATACCAACTTAAATTTTAATTATTTAAATACATTTTTAACTTATACTAAAGAAACATTTTACTAAAAGGTTAAGCAAAATATTTTCAAGAAACTCGAATGTCCTCTAATGTACAACTTAGATAGATAACAGATGACGATTACATGCTAAACATCCCTTACTGATTATAATATTTAAAACTTAGGTCATAATGCGTTATCATACTCCCTCACATATAATGTGAATAGATAACAAATGATAGATATATGCTAAATATTCTTTACCAACTATAGTATTTAAGACTAGAGGTTATAATACATCAACACGCCTCCTCACGTACAACATGAACAGATAACAGATATGCTAAGCAGGAGCAAGGATATTTTATGATTTTTTTTTTTATGATTTTTTTTTTGTTAATATTTTAATAATCTAGTAAATATCGGCATAAGATATAGTGGATGATCAAAATTGTTTCATTTTATTCTCTCTTATTTATTACTCAAACTTAAATTTCTCTTATAAAAAAAATAGAATAAACAAAATATTGATAAAGAATCCTTACTTGTTAAATGTCATTTATCGATACAATAAGATGATATATAGGAGAAAAGAGAGAGTTTAAATTAAATATCTTTAAGTTTTGATATTATATTAGAGAACATCAAACCTAAAAACATAAGTTAATAGAAAAATATTTAATTATAATATTTAAATCTTAAGTTTTGAATTTAACAGGAAATAATATCGTGGACAAGATTTGTAGTATTTACAAGAGCTCAAATGTGAAATTATTAAAATTAATAAAAAAGAAGAAATCCCAAAATCCAAAATTGAAAAAAAAGGGGAAACTTTATCAGTTTTCTCAATTTTTAGTAGTTCTATCAATCAAGCCTTGCAAACATTCGATACAAGAAGAGAAAGAGAGAGAGAGAGATAGAGAGAGAGAGAGAGGATTCTTCGAAACAACGTGAAACAAAACAAACAAACCAACCAACCCTAAGACTCAGAAACAGAGAGAGAGAGGGACAAAAGAATCCCTCCTTCGATTTCACATTGCTGTCTCGAGATCTCGTGTTTCAATCCACACAGGTACCCCCCCTTTTTTTTTTTAAATTTGTAATTTCGAGTTCCTGTTTTATTATTATTGTTTTTGCTTGCAATATCAAAATCCCGCATGTGTTTATTTAATTTGGATTCGATTGTGGCCTTTCACATTGTACATTGCCTCGTTTTTGGTTTTAACTCTCCCGATTTTGACATCTAGGGCTTTTTGTTGATTTGCATGCATCTTGATTTGATTTTTCTGTTTGGTTGCTGGGAAAATGTGGGGAAACTGTAGGCAATTAAAGGGTATTTTGTTTTTTGTGTTTTGTTAGCTGAGTGAGAAAAAAGTTTTTTAATTTTTTTAAAATTTTTTTGGTGGGTATTGGTTGGAGAATTCTAGACTTGAGATTTTATGTTTTGTTGAATTTTTGGATTAGTTTTCGGAGGAATGTTGATGGTTCAGATCTTGTCGTTTGATTACAGTAGTGAGTCTTGTTTGTTTGGTGAAGCTGATTGTTTTGTTGGTAAAAATGTTGACTTTTACTTCTTGGACAGGGATTGTGTTTGTGTTTTGGCAATGGCGAATTCTAAGGGCTCATCGAACTACAGAAATGTGATGTTGGGTGGAAGGCATTCTTTGCTTCCTCCTAAAAGTCCGTTTCCTAGTATTTCCCCTGGTTATTGCGATTATGCTCCTACTGGTGTGATTGGACCAAAAGCTGTTCCGAAGCCTAGGGATGGAAATGCACACCACCAGCGTACTTCGTCTGAGAGCTTCCTGTTGGAGGAGCAACCTTCTTGGCTTGACGATCTCCTTAATGAGCCGGAGACACCTGTACGCAGAGGAGGTCATCGGCGTTCATCGAGTGATTCTTTTGCGTACATAGATGTAGTTAGTGGTTCTAACGTAGATTATGCAGCTCCGGATGAGTACAGATATAAGAGTTTGGTTTCTGTGCCATCTTGGGTGTCTAAAGACTTTGATTATCTCAAGGATGCTCGGCAGGCTGCCTTTTATGCTGAAGCTAACTCAGTAAAGCCAAAGAATAGGGCGTGGGAATCACCTGTGAATGCTTTAAATCATCCCGGTAACCTTCCATCTGCCAGAGAGAATGCTATTATGCAGAATGCAGGATCAACAGGTGCAGCGCAAGAAGCTGATGGTCGTCCATCTACAGCAAGTGAAAAGCTGGAGACATCTGAAGCTGGTCCTCATGATCCAAAATCTTCTTCTGAGAAAAAGGACAATCACATTAAGGCTTCTGCATCTGAGACTGACACAAAACGTGCCAAACAGTATGTGGTTTATTTTTTCTGTTTTTGTTTCTATATAGGTTGTGACATTGCTTTGCATTTATTTAGCTATTTAGTATCGAGGGCAACTCTTTTGGAGTTCTGGATTTCACTTCGCTGCTGTTTGTTGTTTCACATATGTTTTACTTAATATATTCTAATTTCTATCCATTAAGCCATTCTTTACCTGGTTTATTATAGGGTGCTTATGGTTTCAGTAGCATAAATAATGTGTCTTATGTAAGCTTATTATGATTACTTGCTATTTTAAGGCTGGGATCTTCTTATGCATTGACCTTGGCTTACAGTGTTATTATGCGAATTATCTTTCTGCTTGCTACTTGCCTGCAACAAGCAATTTTAGAAGACTAAGGATGAAAGCAAGAAGCTAAGAAGAAGGAATAAATTTAAATACTGAACTATAACTCAAAAGACGTTCTAGACACTTTTTTTGGGTAATTGTAGGATGAGATATGGTACCTCTGAGAAGAAAAAATTTAGCACTAATGGGTAATTTGTTTTTCTTCTGTCACATTTCTACTAGGAATGGGGTGGGATGTTGTAAGTAGTAGTTTTTTCTTTAGACAAAAGGTAGTTGGTTCCTATCTTTATTTATGCACAATGTCAACTGAGGTGCAGCCTCAGTACAAGCCTTACCAACATTATAGAATTATATTAGTCTTTGATGAAATTAATTAAAATTGTGTTGTTATGGCAGGGACCTTTGTAGTAGAGGTGAGGTGAGACTAAATATAAAGGTTTTATTTATTTATTTTTAATTGTTTGCACCTTCTTCAGAGGAAAAGCAGAAAGGAGAAGAGCTGGAATAGGAACTTAAGCATGTTGGATTAGGCCAGTTGTAGTTAAAAAGTATTCCTCAAAGAAAATACAGTGAGGATGGGACTGGACATCCACAGTTCTTTGTAATTGGAAGCAATTTTACGAACTTGCTTAGGCTTTCTTGATATAATTTTTGGACTTCACTCTTTTCCTTATATACTATTACAATAAGTATAATCAGCTACCTTCTGTGTCAAAATACCATTTGCCTTGGTGTGAGGACATGAACCCGGGCCTCTTATTCTTTTACTTGTTGCTGAAGATGATGTGGCTGTAATTTTAATTACAATCATATTCTGTTATTAATTATTAACATTCATATGCATATGAAATGTTGACATGATTTAACATGGGTTCATTACTAAGTCATATGGCTGAAGGTGATTTGGATGGAATTGTAAATTTGTAATTGTCAATTGCATTTGAAACATGGACATAGTTAAGAACAAGAAATTTACTATGTTAAGTTGCTAAAGGTGATGTGGCTGGAAATTACTACATTAGTAATTATGAAACACTTAAGCATATGAAATATAGGTATGTTACTGTATCATATCATCATATGACATTGATAACAACATATCCATATGTCAAGTATCTGCTTTATGACATAAGCATTGATATGACATACTTACTATTACTAATAGGAAAGTTTACAGAGGTGGCAAGGACCTGATAATGAAGTAATGCATAAACCTTTGTATGCGTGATTCTATCAATTATTGTTTGTTTGGATAGATCATTGTTTAACAGTTAGACATTTGGTTGAAGAAAGAACTTAAAAGTTAGTAGATTTTGAAGATTATTTAATGATCCTACTAGATTGTTTCATTGTTGAATGTCATTGGAGGATCCAAAAGTGCTCTTAAGAAATGTTCTGTTCATTGTAAGTTAGTGTTTTAACTTTCCACTTCGTTTTAACAAATGAAAAATTTTCTTTTTTCAGATTGATTGTTGCTGGTTGTTTGAGCTTTAGAAGTTTGCTTGAGCCCATGAGTGTTTTCCTGATGTTACGTTTTTCCTGAAGTATTATATACTAGGATGAACAACTTTGTATTATTAACAAGATGGATTTGCTAACTTGTTTTTTCATCAATGAAATTTTGTTACCCAAATAACTAAAAAAAACATGATTATAAATATGGTTAGTGTTTAGCATCGAATGATCTTTTTTGGGGCTGTGGAAGCAATTTTAATTGACAGTTCTGAGAACTTTATTTTCCTCCATGTTGACTTGCTGAGTTTGGATGTCAATCGCTACTGTGATTATAGAACCAAAAGAATGACTGACATTTTGGAGTTAGTTTTAATTTTTTATTGTTTAAAATATATTTTTTTTATGAATAGAAATTTTAAGTAGCATACCTTTTGTCAATATAATGTGGCTGTTTTGTACCGCAGACAATTTGCTCAACGTTCAAGGGTTCGGAAACTTCAATACATAGCTGAGCTGGAAAGGAATGTACAAGCTTTACAGGTAAGTATCAGCAGAAGCTGAAATACTTTTCTCTGAAATCGTGGCACAGTTCAATATGTTGAGTACATGTGTTAAAATCATATAATATTATAAATGTTCATTATTCCACAGGCAGAAGGGTCTGAAGTTTCAGCTGAGCTTGAATTTCTTAACCAGCAGAATCTTATTCTGAGTATGGAGAATAAAACCCTGAAGCAACGTTTAGAAAGTTTAGCTCAGGAGCAGCTTATAAAATGCTGTACGTTCTTAACTTTCTGGTTTAGCATCTTTCTATTTGTTTCATATTTGATTAGAAGGTTGATCTGACCTTTTAGTAGAAACTAGCTCTCCCTAAGCATTTGTTGGATTGGTTATTTCATTTTATAGATGTGTATGTTGAAACCAAGTGGAGAAAGAAAAGTTGGTGGGAATCACAACTGCAAAAACAAAGGCTGCTTGACATGATAAACAAATACAGCATGAATAATCGAACAACTAAATTTATTTTGTTCAACTCTATAATGTAATGAGTAGGAAGAAGTAAAAAAAAGTGAGGATGTCAAATCTTAGGATCCAAATTTTTGCCATTCTTCTGACCTTTACTGGCTAGGTGGCTGGGATATTCTGGATGTTTGACCTAATATAACAGCAGACATTAATATTTGGGGAAAAGTTTGCAGTTTTGAGAATGTCCTATATTACACAGGGTTTTCTTCTCTGAGTTCAAATTTTCATGAGAAATAAAGTTTTGTAGTTAGGCTCTCTGTTCTGGCATTTCTGCCATCACTAGTGCTGAATGGTATTATCTTGCCCTTTGTTTAAAGATCTGTGAGTTATTAGGAACACAAATTATTTCACATACCATGTCTTTGTTGGCAGTAAAATAATGCGGTATAGGTTTCAGGTTTCTTTTGTCTAGCTAAGTTTGTTTTCTGAAGTGATAAAATTATTGTAGACTCTAGTTAATAATCATTAAGTTTTTTGGCTTGGTCATGAGTCGCATTTGGCAGACCATTAAAGTTTGAGTAATGCTAACACTGTTTTAAAACTTGCTCCAATGATATGGTAAACTGATTTGTAACAAACACAATTAATACATCATCCTTGATCATGGTTGCTACAAATCAATTTGCCATATTATTTGGGCAAAAATCAGTTAGTCATATTGTTTGGGCAAAAATATTAGGTAAATTTTAGGGCAATGTAGCATTATTCTTAATGTTTTGAGATCATTTCTTGCATGCAACGCTGGTAAAATAGTTGTCTGTTTTCTTTGATAGTCATACAGTGTGTTGTTTCTTGGAAATTATATTCAACTGTCTACTTTTTCATTTCCTTGCCTCCTAACCTGGCCTACTTATATTAAGATATAATTTAATGATGTCCTTCTTATGAATTTTAAAATATTATTTCGGAGGAGATTAACTTATGCAAAGGCTTTGTTCAGTGGAGCAGGAAGTACTGGAGAGGGAGATTGGGAGGCTACGGGCCTTGTACGGCCAACATCAACAGCAGTACCAACAACAACAACAACAACCACCATCTTCTAGTCATCGACGCACTAAGAGCAGAGACCTTGATTCCCAGTTTGCAAACCTTTCCTTGAAACACAAGGATTCCAACTCTGGCCATGATGCTGTGACTGGTCCTCTCCGCATTTAGATAGATGATTTTAGCTAGAGCTGTGTTGTGCCACTACTTTTCCACGACTGGCACTGTCACATTGACCTTAATTGTTGTTTCCCTTGTGCAGGATAAAGCCGAGCTCTTCCAAGTCTTGGTACCCTCTTCTCTGTCTGATTTGCTCATTTAGTCTCTTTGCTGTTTCCTTCCCCTTCCCCTTCCCCTTTCCCTTTGATAAGTTATTATTTTCTTGTGCACCTGGTAGTCATTGCCCAGAAATGATGTTTCAAGCCAATGACTCATCGGAGGTGGTTAGTAAGGGCAGTTATATGATTCAGCCTCTGCTGTATGTACTAGTGGTTATAATTTTTCAGAAAATGTGTATGATACAGTGTTCTTACACTTAGAATTATCCACCTGGTGGCTTCCAACCAAGTGCATAGGTCTTTTAAGGATATTAATGTGCATTATCGCTGATGCAAAACAGTATGAAATTGCTTCCTCTAACAGGTGTTATATGAAACCCTTGTTTTCTTTGAGTTTTATAATTGGGTCTGGTTTGAGTTAAACACCTTTGATCCATCCCAATCCGGTTACCCATTTTATTACTCTTTTGTTATACACTAATATTGTCTTTATTAGCATTTATTACAATAATAATTTATTTTTAAGTATTGCACATTATTATTTTGTTTATTTAATTTTATCTTTTTACGTTTATATTTAAAACAAACTATTCTAGAAGATAATGGGATGTTTTAATGAAATTTTTTATTTTGAACATAATGAGTTTTATGTTCATTAAGATATTTTAAGGTTCGTATTTTATGTTCTACTTTAAAATTTATTAGTTTTAGATTATATTAAGTCGAATTCAAATTTAGGTGAATGTAAATAACAGTTAAATTTTAAATGTATGTTTGAGCATGAACGTAAATTTAAATTTAAGATTTATATTTAAGTAAAAGTTAAATTTTGCATTTAAATGTACATCAAACTTTTTGATTGAAATGTGATTATATGCGAACCCTGCAAAACATTAATACAATGCTATTCTCATGCTCTTCCAAAAATTTGATTAACTCTCCAGCATTTCTCCTAAATTTATCAGAAATACAATATTTCTCATTTGGTTTAAAGAATAAAACTTTATTGTCAGAGTTGTAAGAAACTAGGTAATTTGTTTCCTGTTCTCCCATCAAGTTATTCAATTAAAACTTCTCTCGCTTTACCTAATTCAGCAGACATGAAATATAAGAAAAATAAAACAGAATTTCTATTGATTTAATACATTGTGGCATTCTTTTTTCACTTCTAATTTTGTGTACAATCCAATACAATAGCTAATGAACACAATTTCCAAATTTTTTTGCAATTAAGCACAACACGAGGATATAATCCTTGAAAACAAAGTAAAAAAATTTTCATAAACTATGTATTGAGGCATTTCATAGCATAAATGTGAGAAACAAAAAAGAGAATAGAATGGTTAAAGTAGTGGTTGTTGAAGGAGTAGTATGGTGGAGGGCAGTGTTGGGGAGTCTTGGAAAGTCATCTGGAAGAGGCATCACACAGTCATCTCCATTGAACATAATTCTTCTAGGAAAAGCCCATCCATCACTGAAAGTGAACATATCTGGATCTTTGTGGAGTAATATTTCTGTTTGTACATTTCCACTCTCACCAGCTTGGAGTAATATGTCATTGTAGTATTGGATACCCCAAAGCATCCCAGTATCATCTGAAGATATATACATATACATTGCTAAGATCAGACATGCAACATAAAGATTGCATACCCCTTTCACAAGTAACTTGTAAATGATACTTTGCTCCTTGCTTATTAGTGTCAAATGGTTTATTGTTAAACACAAGCATGACCACCTATAATTTGTCACCATATGTATAACAACCAGAATAATAATACCAATAATCAAAAGGGTTTTGATCAAACTTACTTATGTAACCATATTTGTTAAGTGGCTTGTAGTTGAGGCTGAAAACCTGAGTGAGACTCTGCAAGTTAGGGTGAAGCACCACCATGTTCCATTGAGAATAGTTTCTCATGACATTCAGATTTGTCACTGTGATCTTAACTCTCCAATACTCTTTGTAGCTTTGCTTCACATGCCAATGAACTCGTATCGGACACATATGACTTGAACAGATTACTTGTTGGGGTGGTTCTTCATTTGGATTAAGCTTTTGTTGCAACAAAGTAGGTGTTTCTCCATACCTTGGACAGTTTTTAGAGTTCATACATACAGGTGTAAAAAGATAGTGTAATACATTTTTGTTTCTTTTGAAATAAGGCATACTATAGTTACAAATTCGATGATATAAGATTAGAGAAGTGAAAAAAAGGGCTTACTTTATGCAATTTGAAGTAGGATCATCTTGACACTGGCACGTACATCTGGGGCAAGGAACAATTGTACTATTGTAGAATGCAGACAATGAAACACAGCACTTTGGTTTTTGTGATGATATGAATTGAGAGTAGATGCAAGTCACATTCCATGTGCCTACAAAATTCCATGCAACAAACTATGTTATATAGAAAAGCTGAAAACATCACTACATTGTAGTATTGCTTATACGAACAATTTGTAGTGAAGAAAAGTTAAACTGGCTTACTAAGAGCTTGTGTCCATCGACGGCCATTATCTGAAGAAAACCTGCTTGGAGGGACCTCAAATGGGTTCCCACAGGAGTAACCTGAGACCCCAAGACTGAAATTTACAGGCATTGTGAAACCTGAGTAGTTGGCCCCACCACCTACAACCATCTGAAAAGCTGCACCAGACTTGGAGGGATCCTGTGACATGGAAGTTAGAACACCTCCTTTGCAACAATTCTTAGTCTGCTGATTATAAGGGGCTCCAGGCAAAAGATCAACAATGACAGGCCTCTTTTCACAACAATGAGGGAGTGGTGTTGAGGATTGGAAGGCAGAGCAGTTGCCTTGCTCTGTAGCCTCAGCTCCCCATATGTTGTATATTACTTCATCTGCTTGCCATGCCCAACTCAGCCTCCATCCGGGCTCATCGATATGTCTATAAGTTTGGAAGTTGAATATAGACACTGTCAACTGCAAAATCAACCACTCTTTTTAAGAATGTAACCAATCAACCACTGTTTTTTATTTAGCTAGTGAAGAGCTAAGCTCCTCAATTCTTGAATCAAAATGCAAAGTTACACAAGTACGTATATTGTAACCATCATGAAATCAAAAACATTTTTAGATGCCTCTAGAGATAATATCTTAATTAACTAACAAGATATGTGTCATTTGAACTGAGTTAATTAACATACCATATCTTCATAACTTACTAGGTTGCCTACACGTTGATGTTAGAATTTTAGATTTTACATAGATATTTGGACTATAATTTGAATCAATTTATAAAATTATTATGTAATTTTAGATTTTAAAAACTAATTTATCAATAGCGTTTTTTGATTTTTTTTATTCTTTTTTTAGGTTTTGAATTAATATTTAAATTATATTTAAAGCTAATTTTGGATACAATCCAACCAAATACAAACTTTTTGGTGTTGTTCTTTAACATAAGCACTTTCAAATTGGTTGGGTGTACTCAAACCTATTATGGGCATGGGTTAGGGCATCCTGCCCTCCAGAGTCAAGTCAAACATTCCTCCAGTCAGTCCTCTGACCAAATCACAATGCCGCGTGTGATGTCAATGGGCTAAATTTACACCACTTTTACTAAAAAGACAGTAATACCCCTGGCAGTGATGATGTGGTGGACAGTGATTGGACAAAAATCAACCTAAGACGTGTAGAAGTCTCTGATGGACCCCACGAACAAAATGGACTCCCCATTCCAAACCCAATCACAAGCAAAGCAAAAGACCAAACACAACGACTTCCAATCTGTCAAAATCACTGACAGTCGCAGGCAAACAAAAACATTCTTCCAAACTCGAAATCAGCAACAGCATGCACTGCTCGGAACTCTTCACACCGATTTCTTTCTTCCAAAATTATCAAAAAAAAATTAATTTTCCTTTTAAAGTGTGTGATAACTTCAAATTAAATTAAATATAATTAAATGAAGAATAAAATTGTCCAGCTATCTTCTCTGCCATAATTCACTATTTTCATATATCAAAATGAGTTCGGGTAATTTCCGTTTCCTCGTATTTTCAATTTGTTTTAAAAATAAAAAAGAAGAATTTTTATAATTCCAAAAGTAATGAAGAAAATGAACAGTCTATAAAATACAACAATGAAATATCTTGACAAACGAGAAGAGAAAATGAAAAAAAATAAAAATAATGAAAAGAAAAGAGAAATTTATTTTCTTTTTTACATACCACATTCGAAGCACCATTACTATTTGATTGGATAAGATCCCACTTGATTGTTATGTTGGCATCAGGATCCAATGGATCATACCCATCTGCATGTCACCGCAATTTTTCCCAAAAAGAAAATTTGAAAACTGATTTAAATTTTCAATGATGAACATAAACAACAATTGAAATAAAAGAAATTAAAACAAATAATAATAATAAAGAGAAGATGAAGGAAGGGTACTTACAAGAAGGTGATATAAAACTGATGAAAGAGAAGAAGAGCAAAACCAGAATTGCACCCATTTTAATCTTTGATCCACCAAAAGAAAAGGGTTTATGATATCAAATCCTCAAAAATTAAATTCATCAATCTCTTTACAATTCAAATAAAAATAGCTTGACATATAAACCCTACTAACGCCCACATATATATAAAATATGTACAAAAATATATACACACAGAAAGGTGGCTGTGGTTTTTGTTTTGTGTACTCAATAGTTTTCCAATCTCTCTCTCTCTAGTCGCCCCTTTTAAGAGTAACAGCTGTGACTAATGACTGTCATTAATGAAATAATAGAATAATAGGAAAGGGAAGTGGTGTGAGAGAGAGCAAGGTGTGTTATATACTAAAAATGGGGTGGTCATGAAGAGAAAATTCAAAGCACGCCCCTTGTATGATGCCTTACAATTAGGTAGCTTTGTTTTGTTCTTTCACTTCTTGCCTTCACGCGTTTTTTTCTTTTATTGCCGCATTTTATTTTATTTTTTGTTTGAACCCTAGTAGCTGACGAGTACTCGATCAGGGTACATTTTATCCAAATGATATGATTTATGAACTATTAACATTTTATAAATCATGTGACGATATGATAATTAATAGGATGTTATATTGAAGGTGTAAAATCTTTGTGAAAAGTAGGATAACTAATTTGAATTAGATTAGATTGAATTGTGTTTAATGGATTGAATTGAATTGAATATATAAGAACATTTTATTTGATGTTGGACTAGATTAGATTTGATAAAATTAGAATCAATTATCTACAGGATTAAAATAAAATTATTTTAAATGATTTTTGAATAATTAAGATAAAATATTTTCAGAATAAAATAAATATTTTATAATTTACTTTACAATAAAGATATTTCTATGAATTATTTAGTATTAAATTGATTTTTACACATTATTTTACAAGAAATTAACATTAATATATCCGGTCATTGTGGTATTACAGGAGATCAGACAATATCAAGTCCAATTACATTGTTATAGGTAGTAAACCTCAGCTATGAAAATAATGTACTGCTTTGTTTCATCAGTACATTTGTATTTTAAACCTATACATTATTGATTATGATGGTGATTTTGGATGATTATATATCATATTGAAGTTTTTCTAGGTCTGTATACATACCAGGATATCTAAGAATTAGTTGTTAAATAATTATTTTTATTCTTTTATAATATATCTAAAAAGTAAACAGAAACGAAAGGTTGTGATGTATTTGAATAATAAATGAGTTAATTATTATTATTGAAAAGTTTTGATAACATCGATACAAATAGATAAGAGGCAGAAATATAATACTGATCCTTTCTTTAATTTTCGAGAACTTACAGGACACTGAAAATGAAAATGATAGACAATTAAAGGGCTTGTACATGTATTCAATCTAGGTTCATTTTGATAGAGTGTTTTATAGATTTTAGATAGATTTTGTAAGAATTCTAAATGAAATTTATAAGAGCAGGGTAAGATTTGTTTTCGATTTTTTATTTATAAATTTTATTTTAAAATCTATTACTTAACAAATCAATGATTACTGATTAATGTGGCTTGATAATCAATTATTTCTTTTTTAAAAAATACATCTATTTAAATAACACATCTAAATTTATTTGACTTTTGTAAAATTTGAAATTGAATATAGATAGATTTTAATGAAAATTGTAAAAATTTCTAGGTCACAAATTTTAAGACATACACTCTTATTAAATCTATTAAATTTCAACAAACTTTAGATGAATACACTCTCTTTTCCGAATGTGGGGTCAATGTGATTTGATTTCAACAAATTTTAGTATGTATATCAATCCCTTTCCCCTGTTGGTATTCCTTACTAATAAATGTATTAATTGACATTCGAAAAAAAAATTATAATTTTGGGTCAAAGTAAGTAGCCATCTTTAATGATGACCTAAATACGAGTAAATCTTGCAGGATTTAAAATTTGAAAAATCTTATACAAGAAATTATTTTAATGAAATTAAAAATTAGTGCAATGAATATTAATTTACTTGATTCCATTAATAATGAAGGGGAAATTGCGTGACCCTCCTACGAGGTTAGATAAAATTATATTAATATGAGAGGTTTGACCATAATTACAAAAAATCACCTTAAACTTTATAACGTGGAACATAAACATCTTCTATCGTTAATTAACTAATAGTCAAAAGTATAAAATAACCAATATACCCTTTAATTTCATATATTAAATTCAAAAGTATCATTTGTAATTATTTTAATCTAAAAAATTAATAATTATATATATGCAATAAAAAAACAAAAAACAAAAAGTAAAAAGCTAATAGATCTCTTTCTGTTGGGAGAAACTGTTGCAGTTCTACGACAAATCTCCTCAAAATCATAGGAGATTTACAATTTTTTTCAAAAACTTTTTATTTTTATTTTTATTTTTTTGTTTTTATTTTTTTGTTTTGATGACTTAAAAATTAATTTGTTTGTTTGTTATTTTTGGATTGGGTTGGATTGATGAAGTTGATAAATATAGAAATAACGTGAATTAATGGTAATAAAGAGAATGTAATTGAAGATGGTGATGATGATGAATGATTTTATTTTATTTTATTTTATTTTTTAATTGAATTTTTGTCTTTTTAAATAAATAATATATTAATTATAAAATTTTTTATTAAAAATATTTGTTACTTCTATATTGACCATTTGACCCTTGATATGTGATGGACATAACAGAAGCTTCTCAACACTTGACTAATGGCAGGGGTGTTTGTGTTCCACTTTTGAAAGTACAAGGTAATTTAGCATTATCCATTATAGCTAACCTTCAATATTGGTGCAATTTCACCTAACATGGATCACCACCAGATTTGTGCAATTTCCAATATTTTAGATGTATCACTTCGTCTATTTATATGTAAAATCATATCATGTTTCGTCTATATATATGTCCAATAAAATCATATCATGTTTATATATTTTTTTAAACCTAGTATAATTTGAGTACATTAACATAATAATAAAAACAGTTTTTCTCATCAAAAGTATAATATCAATTTAAATTTATAAATCATAAAGGTTATATTAGAAGGTAAAATATTGAAAATCAATATATATATATATATATATATATATATATTAAAATTGACATTGAAAGGGTCAAAAATTTACTAAGATTTGTAAAGACAAATCATTTCTTGTGTGATTTGAAAATTTACTTCTATAGCGGGAAGATATCTACTATGTAAATAGGAGAAATCCCACACATGTTTGTAAAATGCATATAGTAATATTTTTTTAGAGGTTGACATCAAACGTATCAGAAATTTATTGAGATCAATTACTATTTGTATAGTCTTAAATATCTACTACTCTCATAATTGAAAGATAATTATTATCATAAAAACTATTCATGCAAGTCTATAAAATGCGTTTAGTGGGAATCGAACCCCCACCACGATAATGAATAGGAAAATACAAACCTACATGTGCTAACTTTTAAACAATGATGTCTACATATAGTAGGATTTGAACCGTCACCATTAAAGTGGATGAGAAGGTAGACAAAATACTGAGTTAAAGAGGTGATGTGTGGGTATCATATAATTGAGAAATTAATAAAGCTGTATTAATATTTCTACGATTTTTTTTCCATCATCATTGCCATGTCTTTAGGAGAACGTTTAAGCATCCTATATATCTTTAGGTATGTAGCTTTTACATTAATTAAAAAAAAAAGCCATTTAATTATATACTTAAAAAAAGAATATTATCTTACCATCCTAATCAAAAAAATAAATCCACAAGGAACAATTATCTTCTTCAACTACGAATAAGTATATCACGATACCTTAATAATTTGAAAAATTAATGATAAAGTTTTATTTACTTCTATGGTAGTATTTTTGCTTTAATTATCTTTTACTATTATTATTATTATTATTATTATTATTATTGTAGAGCTGGCCATTGGTTGGGATAGAATCTACTCTCCTAAAACTACCCTTGTATCTTGTAAAATGTATTTGAGAGAATTAAGGTCTAACATTAAGTTGAATAAGACAGTACACAACAATACCACGAGATAACAAGCATAATTTTGCCTTAATTATTAATGTTTAATAAGTTAATTTTTTACCACCGTCCAATGTGATTGATGATAGAAAACATCCATTCATCTTGATAACGACTCAAGCTCAACCTGATTTATGATAATATTTTCATGTGAGTAGCAGAGGCTTGGTTTTACTCGGTGCAAAAGAGGACCCCATATGATCCAGTTTCATTTCTGATATCATCAGTCAAATCATAAATACTCAACATTCTTCAACACAACTCACTTTTGTTTTCTTCTCAACAAAGGTTTATACATGCATAATAATGGCCATTCAGTGCTATGAAACCCCCACATGCCCCAAGATAAAAACAAAATATGCTACGCTCGATAATATAAGGATCAACCACCAAAATCACTGGAAAGGAAGGAGATGCCAAGGAAGTGGCTATGGGTGCACGCAGGAGGAAGCACAATGAGAAGGCTGATCTTCGACGATGATATCCAGGTCCTGTAAAAGAAACAGGAAAAGGCGATCCTGTTAGAACTTAAGTAGCTGAAAATCCTAGTACCGAAATAAGTATATTAAATGAGAATAATGTTGGAGGCCTTGCTTTCTTGTCCATAGCTTTCACTTTCAATGCTCACAAGAAAAGGCCTGAGGGAAGAAGAAAATCTATAGACTGGATTCCTAAAGAAATAAAAAATGATGGAAATCGTACATTGATCTATAAAGCGAAGATAACGTAATAGAAAAAATTAACAAGGAACATAAAAATATAAGTTTGTAGACCAATGAAAACAGGAGCAAATCTTGACAAAAACGATGTAATAGTGATATGAATTCTCCCACACTTACAATATCTATGATAACAAAAAAAAGACATATTATCTGCAGGCACATCACACGGTAGACCGACTTCAGCAAATATTGAATGATTGCAAAGATCAAATAAGTTGACAGAAATTAAAATTATGATATTCAAAATTGAAGCTATCTGGAAAATCAATATCATGTGAAAGTTCAGGTGTAACTGTTTTTTAGTTCTGCAACTAGTAGAACAGGTTGACCATACTTGGTGACTGGAAAAACTGAGTTTGGAAGAGATGATTACTAGTATGACACATACCTCAAAAAGGTGGTAATTTTGATGACTGAAATTTCAAAGCTTGCAATCATCATTCATGCATGCCTGCGTCCTTTGGCATTGTCCTCGGTAAATAACTCCCAGCCACTGTGATTAAGGGTGCTCAAGTCATCAAGTTCCGCAATGGCTAGCAGGTATTGGGTGAGTTTCACAAGCTCCTGATCGCTGTCTCGATTTGCATGAGCCTTCTTGAATGGCTTGATCGTCAAACCATTTTGTGGGTTCATTACAAAATTTCGTCGTAGATCATCAAACATTATGGTGTTTTTGGAGCTATAGAACTGCAAATAGAACAAAAAAAACCATTAATGTTGACCACATGATGAAAATCACAAAACTTCCAACATGAACAAAACATTGGAAACAAATCATTTTTGTTCATCATATGATTATTTTTTGGTAGAATGCATGGTACTGTCAAAGAATCAATAAAGACAATGATGTCGTAGAGCATCACCAACATTAGGTACTATAAGGGCAATCGTGTTTTTTCTTTTTTAATTTTTCATATTATAATAAATGTAAACCAAATCCCTTTCTACTCTAGTGTGAGCGAGACTTTATCCAAAACCTCTTTATACGACAAGAGACCTTACCAACTATCATAGTTAGTATTTGCAGGATACTGTAACGACAATTAAGGCTTTTGATATCATGCATTAAATTAGATTGAATTAGATAAATTGGGTATGATACTAACATATGTTTAGTTCATTACGTGATTGGATTGGAAATGAATCTGATATGATTGGATTAAATTAATTTTTAAATTAAATACATGGTGTAGTACAAACAGTAGCAAAATAGGTATATACAAAATTAAGGTTTGGAGAAGATAGAAATTAGAGGAAAGTGGGAAATTATAGAAGAAAGGGAAGAAAACCAAACGAATATAGAAGGGAAAAATTCAAGGGGAGAATTCAATATCACTTTATTTCATAATCACAGTCTATCTTACAAAAGAAATATATGGCTCTATTTATAGTGGCCAAAAACGACAACAAAGAGGCAATAATCTACCTTCCTAAATCCCAATATTGAAATATTCTAATGGAGATCAGATATGTCAATCAATCAACATTAAATCATGTCAATTAATCAATTAACATAAACTTAAGATCCTAATCAAATTATAAATTAGATTTTATTCTATTAGAAGCTATAATCTCTAAAAAATAATATTTCCTATTTCCATCAACCGAAATATTAAATTATTTTTAATAAAACAAAATGATCAAAACTATTTTTGAAAAAATTAGTATAAATACTTTTAATAAAATATTCAGAATTATGTTTTTGAAAAACAAATTTATTATATTTTTTAAATAAAATAAAAATATTTTAAATGTTTTTAAACTCACTCTTTTTTTAAAAAAAAATAAATAAAGTAAAAATATAACCCACAAACATGTGCAACGTTGAAGCCCATTATGTTGCCATTGTTGGGACTTGATGTAATTCCGTCCCAACATACACCTAACAATCGATTCACATGGGAATCCAATGTTTGTATCCAATGACCAAATACTATGCTCCAAATGCACCCTAACCCTACGTCATCATAAACTAGCACTAAAGGAATACCAAAATTTTGAAAGATGCCCTCCTATTTTAAAACTTCCATTTTAGAACACTAAACATTTGCAATTTTGTATTGTGTACCTCAGGCAACTGAGTCCAAATCACACCAAGTGGCTTGCAATCAAAAATTCCACGAGAATCTGATTGAACTGTGATCATAGCTAAATGATCTAGAAGCGCTGTGATTTTGTAGTTTGGATTATTGAGTACCCCAAGCTCTCCCATCTTCAATTCAACCCACTTCATGCTGAAGAAAGGAAAATATATGAATTTCAAGAACAAGTCTTCACAAACACAAAAGAACTAAAATAACTCTGTACAGGCAGTGACTTTAGTTATAATGCATACTGAACCTTATGGAAACTGTCAGATATCAATTCTTATATTAAAACTCATTGAGATATAGCAAAACACAGTATAAAAGCATTTGTCCAAACAGATAGCACTCTTTGACAAATATTAACTCTTAAACTTATGAGGAAGATAGATGCGTGAAAATTGACCTGGTTGCAGACCATATCATGATATCATACTCTGCATAGACAGCTGTGAGAAATTCATGAAGATCTGCACAATACAATGCCAAAGGTGATGGTCTGCTGAACAGCAAAGGAACAATGGTACATAAGGTACATAACCTACAAGCAAGATCTTACATGGCCGCATAAGTTGAAGTGGATTCTCTGCAGTGGAACGGTGATCAAATAAAGTATAATCAATATCCAGAACAAGCAGTTTCTTTCCTTCACGGCATGGAGTTCGAAGTTTAATCTACAATTACATGTTAAAAGCAACCAGGTCACTAAAGTGTGTCACAGATAGAATTTGCCAAATAACGCAATCTAGTGCATTAGATGTCCTATATGTGCATATGTTAACTCTATGCATAAATCAAGTAAAAATCTATTTAATTACATGCCCTGTAAGTTACATACAAAGTTCATAAGATCATTGTAATAATTCAGAAGATGCTAGTAATGAAAAAGATTAAGAACATAACAAATCATTTGACATGAGAAAACAAGAAAAAAAGATAATTAAATTACCAAAAAAGAATACATTGTCATTCAGAATAATATGGACTATTTGGGTGATCCAAAAACATCCATCATACCAGTAATGAGATCAAAGACCAATGACCCTTTGCTTAGTAAGGAGTATATATACCAAGGAGATATAAGTAGAGCAGAAAGATAGGTAGGAAATGAAAATTTTAAATACTCTTACCTACTCATTTTGACTGCTCACCATAGCTAACACACAACCCTTTCCAATCATATAGTATTAATGGGGAATTCACATGTCTATTAAATCTAAATCTTATGTGCCAATTCAAGAAAAATTACTTCTAACTTATTGAGGACGACACCAAATATGTTAATAACTGGTGAACAAACTGTATCCAACAGCATAAACAAGATGAATGAAGATTTGAACCATAAAGTCTCCAAAGACCTACTACTACCGACACTATGACGGCATGAGTTATCTTAAATTATGGTAAGCAACCACGGGAGTCCTACGAACAAAAATAAATGAAAAAAAAAAAAAAAGCATATTCATAATAGGCGTAGACCATCTTGTGTCTGTCTCCTCAGGACACAATAATGTATTCATATGTAGCAAAAATACTTATTACAAAAATAACAAAGATGGACCAGCAGTCCACAAAACATACCTCAGAAGTCAGAACTGATAATAAAACATTAGGATCACGACAAAACCATCTAAAAAAACCCCAATTTTGTTAAAGAAAGAAGAAAGGAGCATCTTGGAATTCTTTAGAATTGAAGCCCACAGCGTAGCTAGAAAGTGAGATTTCTTTAGTATTGAAGCCCACAGCGAAGCTAGAAAGTGAGATTTCTCCTCTTTCACATCTTAAGCAGGCCTGAGCTAAGCAGAACCAAGTGACCAAAAAAACAGACAGTTTCTAATAGATATAAATTCTAACCTTTACAAACACAAAACCTCAAGAGTTTTAAATCTAATATCGTTGAAAGTATGCAAGTATGAAGCTTGGTAATGGGTGTCTAGATTCCCTTTTTGGAGTAGACAGTTCTTTTAAGTTGTTGTCCAATATGAAAATTGTAGCCGTTCACTAAGCCACATATATATAACTCTTCTAAGGTGTATTACACTCAAATTTATTAAACTAATGTCAAGATTTATTTGTAGAATGAAAGAAAAATATATATGAGAATTGTAGTAGCTAGAGTTTCTTCACATTTGTAAGAATCAGGGTAGCAGTAGATAACATAGAGGGAATAATGGGTAGATTGGTAGCAAATGCAGTTGTGATGCTAGCAGTAGGTTGTGTGTCCACAACTTATGTCTAAGATACCAATAGTTGGAGCATAATCGATTGAGCTCCAAGAAGAAATTTAATTGAGAAGAAATGTAGCATATCAGAGAAGAGAGGAGAGAGAACATGAAAACGCTCAACTATTTTCAACACACCGGTTCAATTATATAGTTTTAGAATAGAATTTTGCAAGAAATTTTCCAACGACTAAAGCTAACATGTACAATCAATATTTGAACTCTCGTTAGTAATGAAGCATAACTGCCACCATTTGTATCATGAATAGACTGAAGAGAAACATCAAAGTGATAAACTTTTATACAAACATTATTAAACTAGTATAGACCAAATCACAGATATTATTAATCAATCACATTCTACTTTTACGGTTCATACGCATAGGGAGTGCCAAGCTATCAACGGTTCCCCACCACAAACAAAAGAAAAATTGGAAAGAGTATACCCTCAAACATTATTTAATCAGATTCTTCTTCTTTTTTTATTTAATAGCATTATTTCATCAGATTCTTCTCACCAAATGAAGGATGAGAAAACCAACCTTATATTGATTAGCACGTCTTCTCAATTTCTGCTTATTGACCTCTTTGTCCTTAATGTCGATAGCTTCTTCTTGCCCAAGTTCAAAATCATCAATAATTTCTGGAGTCTCCACTGGATCCACGATTATATCATCTTCAACAGTACTGCAAACTCAGTTGAAGTTATGTCAATTCAAAATACTGAATTCAGAGATAATGTAAGACAGGCCAAAATGAACTTATCATTAAAGTAATAATAATAATAATAATACTGAGATGACTTTCTTGTCTCAGCCAATTATAATATTACCTATTTGTATTTTAAATGTAACCCTTGACAAATCAGAAGCACATAGTGTAACATTTCTACCCTCCTAATAAGCTTAAGAATGCTGTTACATTCCAAGAAACATATTTCAATTCAGCCAATACACTTCCATGAAGCCCTTTATCCTTCCCAAACACAATAATTTTATATAAATCTCTGGTTTGTGGTCACTACTAGTTCCTACCGCTTTTAGGTTGATGAAAAGTGCAAAACAAACAGCCTTAATTAAAACCATTCCTTTCAAATCACTTCACACCCAAAATGTTAATTAAATAACCAAACCCCCATTATCATACACTTGTTATTGACCAGTTGCTCATATTAACAACATAAACCAAATCATGGAGAAACTGAAAACCCATTTCAAATACACAATCAGAGTCCATTTTAAAGAAACCCCAGAATCAAAAAGCCTAGTATGCCTCATCTAGAATCCCAAATTCACCAACCAAAACACAGTCAAAAGAGAGAGAGTCAGAGACGAACCCAATCATGGTCATTTTAAGGGAGGACTTGAGAGGGAGTGTGGAGAGCAAGAGAGAGTCATCGGCGAGTTTGTTGCCGATTTTGGGGTAAAGAAGCTTCTGTCTTTTGGGCAAAACAGTGGTGAGTTCGCAGATTCTGCGCTTCAACTCGGCCACTGAGTCGTCACCGCAGACTCGGACAGTGTACTCTTTCCCGCTCCACTTGACAGTTAAAGTCAGTTCTTCTTCTGATAGAGCCGGAGTTGAAGAAGAAGCCATGTCTGCTCTTCGTTCAAGTGAACCAGTTCGATTACTTGCGTTCAAATGAGTTACGAATTTTATTAAAAATGAATTCATTAATGACTCCTCGTTTTATATATATATATATATATATAAAACAATTCTATCATCAAAACATCTTAACAAATTCAGTCATTATATTTAAATTAAATAGATAAAAAAATTTGTTCTAAGAGTGATAATACAATGAAAGAAAATAATTGATTCGTTCTAACATTTTAAAGTTAAGATGTACTAATGGTAAAATTACTATATATATATACATATATATATATGATTTATTAATATTTTTTTTCTTAACGATTGATGAATCAACATTTTTTTCTTAAGGATTTTGAAAATAAAAAAAAAAAAAAAAAACTTGAAATAGTAATAATTCAAATCAAAATAATGATAAACTGATATTTCTTTAATTAATAGGGAAAAAATGACGAATCATTAATCATTAGTGGGAGGAAATAATAATAACTTATATATATATATATGTATATGATATATTGTACCATACACTTGTGTATGGATACACTAGACATGACCACGGTTCGGTTCGAACCGTGCGGTTCGAACCGAACCGTAACTGTAGAACCGGAACCAGAACATAAGGTTCTGGTTCCGGTTCGGAACCGAACCGGAACCGTCACTGTAGCGGTTCCGGTTCCGGTTCTTTGAAAATTAGAACCGGAACCGCCGGTTCAAGAACCGGCGGAACCGGAACAGACTTGAACCGGCGGTTCCAGTTCGGTTCCAGTTCTTAAATAAATAAATAAATAATAAATAAATAAAAAAAAAAAAACCGTTGGGGTCTATAAATTATAATTTTTAGTTTATTGTTAGCACTTAGCAGTTTTAAATTCTTATTTTATTATTTTTAAATTTCAAATTATCAACCTATAATATTTATAAATTTCAAAATTTTAATTTATAATATTTTTTAACTTAAATTTTGATTTCAATTTATATTTTTAAATCTAAATTTTTAATTTATTAGTTATTATTTTTAAATATTAAATTTTCAATTTATTATTATTAAATTATTTCAATGGCTAAAGAGTGACTGAGTGAGTGACGTACTGACGTGAGTCAGTGAGGGACTGAGGGTAAATCAGTAAATGGATAATCCGTAATGAATTTTATAAATTAAAGCTAATTGTGATTTGTGATTGTGAGTATTGGTCTTCAAATAATTAAATTTTTTATTTCATTTGTGTATCAGTGTATCCGCCTATCCGGTATCGATTTATTTTTTAATTTTAAAATATATTTTAATATTACTTTTTAAATTTCAAATTGTCATTTTAAAAAAAGGTTCCAGAACCGGAACCGAAACCGTTATAGAACCGAAACCGAAACCGGAACCTGAACCGTTATAGAACCGTCGGTTCCAGAACCGAACCGGAACCGTGTTATTTCGGTTAAGGTTCCGATTCTAGCTTTTTTAGAACCGGAACCGTCGGTTCGGAACCGGAACCGGAACCGAACCGAACCGTGGTCATGTCTAGGATACACTTATAAAAAGTTCTAATATAGACAATCCATTTATTAAAGAAATAGATCCAAAAGTTGACGCTTAATCTTGAGCTAATGAATTATTAAGTTGGAGAAACCTGTTGAACATGTAAAATAGTGTGTTCCAACTGTTGCACACACCTAAGTTACTATTTCCAGCTGTTGCACACACCCAAGTGATCATTTGTTTCCATTCTTCCTTCTCTAACCAACTTCCAAATAGTTTGATGATTTGCAACTTTATGTATTCCATTCTTCCTTTCCACGGTGAAGCAGAGCATCATTTTCATCCACTGCTTTGATCAAATATAAATTTTTGTGGCAAATTCACTTTCAAACTCATTAACCCAACAAGCACGTGCATTTTCAACCGCAATAGATAGGTATGAATTTTATTAAATGAATTCATGAACGGGTGTATTTATAATGCATACTCAATACAGGTTCAAATGTGATTATGAATATATAATGTCATTCTATAGTAATTACGTCCTAAACTTTTAATTTCAAGACCATTAATTGTAACCCTTTATTTTCATCATTGTGGTAAGATCTACTAGAAACTAAGTGATTATAAAATTTATAACCATTAACTATAACCACTAATTTCTAATAGATCTCATTACAATAATGGAAGCGGTTGATAAAAAGTGGTCCTAAAATAAGAAATTTAGAATGTGTTTATCAAAAATATATATTTTATATATATATATGCATATATATATGCGTGTACGTTCGCGTAAATATTATCATCTATAAATATGATTTGAATATCTATATTTCATTAAGAATTTTAACTATAAAAACATCTTCAAACAAAATGACCATTAAGGACATATAATAAGTCATGATTTTTAACTTCTCTTGGATCTCTAGTTTCAAAATAAAACATGCTTTTATTCTTATTTTGTGCAGAGTCAACTACAGAGGTGACATAGCTTATTTTATCTTAATATCTCTACTTCTCTGTGTTTGTTTAGCTCAGAAGATACAAATAAAAGCTTAAAAATCAGTTATATTAAGAATCAATTGCATGGCCCCCCGTCCCCCCGATAAGGTATGCCTTTAATAACATGAAAACAACTTTGCCTTTTTATTACATTAAGTCTCTACTCTGCTAGTCAAATTCACCATCAACATTATATATAGATATATATATATTATATGTCGGTTCCGTACTTTGCATGAGAATGGACATAAAGAAAAAATTTAAAACCAATGATATAAAATTCATATTTTAGATATTGTAAAACTGTAAAAGGCATAATATTAAGAGTTACAAACTTATGAAAACTTTACAAATGTTAGTAATAAAAATTTAAAACCAATGTTATAAAATTCATATTTCAGGTGTTACAAAATTCTAAAAGCCAAAATATTAGGTGTTGCAAACTTGGAAAAATTTTAATGTGAATGTTAAAAAAGCTTTAATTACATTAATATAATTGTTACAACAATATTAAAAATATTATCTTTAAAAAAAATTATTAAGATTATTTTTTTTTTAATTTTATATCATTACAAAAAGAGTTGATATGTGAGTATTTAGTAATAAAAGTTTCAAAACCAATAATATAAAATTCATAATTGGGGTGTCATAAAATTTTGAAAGCCATAATAATAGGAATTACAAACGTGTGAAAACTTTTAATATGTCTTTTCCACAAGTTTTTGAATTCATTAATATAGTTGTTACAATAATATTAAAAATGAGCTTTGTAGGTTGTTGCAGTAGTGCAACCCCACTTACCTTACTTCTTGATAAGCATGAGCAAGGTTTAAACTCAAAAGACCATAAAAATGTGATAATTTTTCCACTTAAATGTAGATCAATCTCTCCTAATCTCAGACATAGCATTTCGGGCCACATACTAAGATAACTATATCAATTAAGTCCCGATAAATTACATGAAAATCAAACTGATGATCGCTCCATATCAAATTATTCAAAATATTTTTTTAATATTTTATGTAAGGTCCAATGCAAGTGGATACAACACATAATTGAGCCCAAAGGAAGTCAATTAAAAAAAGAGCCCAATTTAAGTGAAAACCAAAGTAGAAATTTTTGTGATTTTGTTACACCCCTTAGAATTGCTTAGTGCACCCCACTTGTTAAGAGAAAAAGAAAAAAATGAATAATAATAGTAAGTGGACCATTTTCTTTACAGGCAAGAGATGTTTATCAAGCAAAAACCACGATGTAGTCGTTGAGGATAAAAGACAAAAAATGGGTGTAATAAAACATGTTTTTGTTCTTCTTTTGTGCACAATCAACTACGTAGAGGACACTCCTTATTTTACCGTAACATCTATACTTCTCTCTGTTTGTCTCTTCCAAAAGATATAATTAAAAGCTTAGAAACCAATTATATTAAAAACCAATTGCACAATCCCCCCTCCACCCACTGAGGTATGCCTTCAATCACGCAAAACAACTTTGCCCATTTGTTACACCAAGCCTCTACCCCATTAGTCAAATTTTGTTAATTTTAACAGTTGACCAAGGTTTTTGGTTCAATGACTTTAATACCATCAACACTATTAATATAAGCATAACTGATTAGTTTGATCATGAATAAGACAAAAAAATAATGAAATAAAATTAGTTGAAAAATTAGTTAAAAAATTAATTATCTTTTTGTGAAACAATTTTTTTTTTTTGAAAAAAAGTGGAGATCTAATGTTTAGATTGCATCTCCACCATTCAATAATAATGGTGGAGGCTGGAGATTCAATTTAGAAATTGAATCTCCACAATGCTATATCTTGTTCTTCTTCAATGAAAAACATTGAAGAACAGTGTTATTCATCATTTTTCATTAATGCATACTCAATACAGGTTCAGGTTAGTTATATATATTTATCTATAGATATATGTCGGTCCTCTACTTTGCATAAGAATGAACATAAAGAAAAATTTTAAAACTAATGATATAAAATTCATATTTTAGATATTATAAAACTTTAAAAGTAATAATATTAGGAGTTACAAACTTGTGAAAATTATTAATAAAAGTTTTAAAACTAATGTTATAAAATTCATATTTCGGGTGTTATAAAATTTTAAAAGTCATAATGTTAGGTGTTACAAACTCGGAAAAATTTTAATATGGCTGTTATACAAGTTTTTTAAATACATTTATATAATTGTTACAATAATATTAAAAATATTATCTTTTAAAGAAAAGACATTATTTAGATTATTGTTATTTAATATTATATCATTGCAAAAATAGTTGAGATATGGGTATTTAGTAATAAAAGTTTCAAAACCAATAACATAAAATTCATATTTTGGGTGTTATAAAATTTTAAAAGCCATAATAATAGGAGTTACAAACATGTGAAAATTTTTAACGTGTCTTTTACACAAGTTTTTAAATACATTAATATAATTGTTATAATAATATTATAAATGAGCTTTGTAAGTTGCTACAGTAGCATAATCCCACTTGCCCTGCTTTTTGATAAGAATGAATTAGGTTCAAACTCAAAAGGTCACAAAAATATGATAATTTTTTCACTTAAATATGAATCGATCTCTCATAGTCCTACAAGTAGTATTTTAGGTCATATGCTAAGAAAACTATATTAGATAAGTTTTAATAATCATCTGACCTAGTGTTAGGAAAATAAAAAAATAAAAATACTTTATTAAGAATTTTGTTATTTAATTGTATTTGATCATAATTAAAAGAGGAAAGTTATAATTGTTACATTGATATAAAACATATGATTACTTATGTTACAAATATTAATAATAAAAGCTTTAAAACCAATGATATAAAATTTATATTTTGGGTGTTAGAAAACTTTAAAAGCCATAATAGTAGGAGTTACAAACTCGTGAAAACTTTTAATGTAACTGTTACACAAGTTTTTTATGTTCTTCTAGTTTTTCTTTATTTTTATTTAATTTAAATTTAATTTTATATATATATATATATGTAATTGTATTTTTTGTTTATGTTTTCCGACATGGCTTTGTATCCCTAAATTTTCAAAATTTGACCAACTTTTGATTAATAAGAGGAAGACATTAAAAAATATATAATAATTCAATAATAACACAAGTTAAAAAAAAAAAATACAAATACCGCTAAAAAATTGATAAACAATAAATTACATAGAAATCAAATTGATGATCGTCCCATTCCAAATTAATCAAAATAATTTTATAATATTTTATGCAAAGCTCGAATTCAAGTGAAATCAGCAAATAAATTGAGCCTAATGAAGTCAATTAAAAAAGGTCCCAATTTAAGTGTAAGCCCAATTAGAAATTTTGGCGATTTTATTACACCCCTTGGAATTGCTAAGTGCACCTCCACATTTTTTTTTTTGTAATAAATGGTAATAATAGTAAGTGGACCATTTTCTTTATGGGCAAGAGATGTTTGTCTTGCAAAAAGCACAATTTAGTAGTTCAAGGTAAAAGACAATAAATGGGTGAAGAGGAATGAAAGAGAGCTAGGGATCATTTATTTTTTCCACTTATAACTTAATGATATTGAATTACACCCATTAAGTTGATTTTGTTTATTTTTTTAAATGATCAAACCACTTAAAACTACTAAAAAACAACTTAATATAATAAATAAGAATTTTTAACTTTTTACTTAATTATAAATTACTAAAGGATATTTCAAAGATTTTATTCCAAGTCTATTATCCCAAAATACATATTTTCAAATTTATCTCATTTTTATATTACTCAAATTTTCTTTTTTTTTTTCTTGATAGTTACAAGAAATATATATAAAAAGAAAAATTCAAATATATTTCATTCCAAATTGTCTTAAAATTAAACTACTATATATTAATTTACAATCAATACATTCATTTTTTCTTGTTGCCTTCTAAGATAAATTAATATATTAGCTTCAAAAAAATGAATTAATATATTAAAATATGAAAATATCATTAATTTACTAGATTTTTTCAATCATATTTTAATTATAAATAAAATATTATTAATATGTGTATAAAAATATCTTAGAATTTATTAAATTATTTATTTTTAATTTTTTATATCAAATTAATTAAAATTATATAATAATAAACAAGAAAAACAGTATAAATGTCAAATTATTAGTCTTTAAATAGTTTTAATTTTAAAAAATAAATAAATTTACAATATATGTATAAATTAGAGAAAAAAATAATATATTTTTTCAGATTTAAGATTTTAATCATTGTTAAATTTTTAATAAATTTTAATACTGTTTTTTTTTTTAAAAAAAAAAACCCTGTAGTTGATAATATTAATGGAATGGGTCAACGCAGACATACAATCCAAGGAAAGAGTGAGTGAGTTAAGAAAGCCAACAAATTTGAGAAGAGACAGAAATTGAAATAGTATGAAATGAGAATAAAGACAAAAGATGAAGAATGAAAAAACATAAAAATTTAGAAAAGAAAAAGAGGCACAAGTATTCACACCACCCCTTAATTTAGTAAGAGTAATTGGATACCTTTCTTACTCTCAAGAGACATAACAATTAAAAAAATGTATAAAACTCGATTTAAATGAATCCAAAAAATAAATTAAATTTAAATAAAATCAATAAATGAGCCTATTTTAAATACATACCCAATAGTTCAATTGTTTAATTGTTGGACTTATAAAAGCCCAATTATTAGATTTAATTATAGCCTAATTGTAGTCCAAATTTTAAATGACCAAAATTTTTAAGTAAGTTCAAGTTGTTGTGGAAGAAAATAGAAAATATGAGAATGAAAGGACAGCTCAGTGGGGAATATATATATATATATATTTGAAGGAAATGAGAGTCAGACAAATGATCAGCGGTGCAATCAAAGAGAATGAGTGGACAAAATTTTATAAAGGAAAGTGAGTGGCGGTCAAACAAGCAAAGCATGCAAGTCATTTGAGAATGAAATGAGAATGAGAAGTTAGTGGGCTTTAAAAGAGACAAAATGGGAATAGAGATGAAATGATGAAACCAAAAGCAAAAGACAAACATTTATATATACATTTAGAAACAAATACAGAATCTGAGCGGTGGCAAGCGCAAAGATACACGAGCAGAAAATGAAAGAAAAAGCGAGAAAAGGAGAAGAAAAAGGAAAGAAGAAAAAAAGGAGGAAATTCTGAAAGGGTGAACAAAATATATGCCCAATTAATCTAAATAATTGATTTTATCTTAGTGAGATTTAGAATCGAGAAAATTAGTTAACTTTTTCATAAGTTGTAAATTGAGTTTATATAATTTTAGGGTGGATATAAAATTATGAGAAATCACATGAGAACTCATTGTTTATCCATATTTGAGTAAAAGAGTTTGGTGGGTGGATAGTTTTATTTTAATGAAATTGATTTAATTAAGTTATTTATATATTGGCTTTTTATTTAATTAAATGAATGATTTATTCTTTTAAAAAACGTTTTAGATTACAAATTATGCTTTTTGATTGAAATGAGAATTTATTACGTATCCGTATTAAAAATTTCAATTGGAATTTTATACTTTCAGCTTGAGTTTATTATGTGAAATATTTAGAGTATTTTAAATGATATTATTTTATGTTTGACAAAGAGTATTGATTAAGTTTTAAAAAAATATATTTATTTAGAATTATATATATTTTCAGAAAAAGAATTTCGTATATTTGTATATGAAAATTCTTTGAGATTTGAAAAGAAAATAAAGATATTCTCAAAACACTAGAGTTGTACATTCCTTTTTAACGATCAGACAAGTTACATATGTGTGATTTCTAGATTCGTTTAGCACGTGTATAATAGATGTTAAAAAAATCATTGAGTTATCGAGAGAGTCATTGCGTAACCCAGTACTGTATGGTGGATGTTATCTCTCGCTTTGTATGTGTGTTGAGTATCTCCATTATGTATGATAAATTTTCATGGACATTTGTTAATGTAGATTTTCCGATTACAGATATTATATATTGAGTATGATCAGTACAAAAAGAAATTTATAGAGCGTCAACTTACAGAAAGAGATTTCAAAAAATCTTTACAGATTATAGTTGCATAATATGTTTTAATAAAATTACAAAGAAATGATTTATAAAAACACTTACAGCCTTATTATGATATCTTATTTGAATTCAATTTTATTTGCAGATATGATTGTGTAATATTACTAGTTATACGTTATGTCTTATTTATAAATATTTTTAAAAAAGTTATATTTACTCATAGGACATCAGCATTCACTCTTTTATAAAACCCAGTTTTTAAGTATTCGCTACAGATTCGTCCAGATTATTGCATATCGCGAAAATGGTCATACGATGATAAACAGTTTGTATTTGTGTATATTATTTTTAATTATCTAGATTTCTTAAACATGTTTCAAAAATGGTTTTACAGATGAAATATCTTTTCCAAATATTTTGTGAATATTTTATGTATTCAGTACGTGAATCCAACATGAAAAATGTATAGATTTTTGATTTATTCAAATTACATTTATTAAGCAACCATGAGATTTACTATAATTTTTAAAAACATATTTATTTTTTTAAAAAAATCCAGATTTCAATTAAAAATATTATAGTTTTTAAGACATCATCCTGGACTCAAGGCAGGAGTTAGGATGAGTTCCGTAAGTTTTTATAGGTTTTTCTGGGATTCAAGTGAAAAGTCAAGATGAGTTACATCAGAAGGTGAGTACATACACTATCTCGTAGTTTAGTTGGAGTAATTGAGTATTTTCTTTGACCTCAAAAGGGAGGGACTATATTGCAAAACACAAAAGCATATATTATTTCGTTAGGAGCTACAATCTCTAAAACATAATATTTCTTATTTTCCATCAATACAAATATTAAAATTACTTTTAATAAAAACGAAATGATTTTTTTAAAAAATTATTATAATTACTTTTAATAAACATATCCAAAATTATGTTTTTGAAAAATAAATTTATTATATTTTTCAAGATGAAATAAAAATATTTAAATGTTTTTAAAGTCACACTCATTTTTAAAAAAGTGAAAAATATAACCCAAAAATCTAGTCCAATAGGTGTCTTATAAATCTAGCAAAAATCTATCCAACTACATGCCTTACTTACATATAAAGTTAATAAGATCATTGTAAATTAATAATAAAGTAATAATAATTTAATAATTCAGAAGATGCTAGTAGTGAAAAAGATTAAGAACATAACAAAAAATTTGACGTGAGAAACAAAAAAACTGATTAAATTACCAAAAAACAATATATTGTCATTGGGAATAATATTGACTAGTTGGGTGATCTAAAAACATCCATTATACCAGAAATGAGACCAGTGACCAATGACCTTTGTGTAGCAAGGAGTACATATACCTAGGAGAAATAAGCGTAGCAGAAACAGCACATAGCTGCTGGTGCCATTGGCAGCCATCCCATGAACACTCTGGCCCATTTGGATCAAAAGTTCATGATTCGATCTGTATTGGGGATTTTTGTGGGAAGGTAATTTCTTCACGCGAAATGAGTCGCTCCTGCCATTGTGAAAAACGTTATTTTTGGATCACGTCTCAAATATTTTGATTAAAAGCGTTCGATATATTTCATGAAATGTAATATATTCGTAATAGATTAAAAAAAAAAAAAAAACAGAAACATAGATATTCACAGCCATGAAACAACAAAAGTGAATGAAATGAGTTAAAGAAAGTTCAGGAGACTCTCAGCATTGACTGATGACCAAATGATCTCCGCGTTGAATATTGAGGTAGTAGATTTGAAGCTTCCAAGTTGCTTCGAGCTGGTTCCCACAAAGAAAAGAGAAAAAAAAATGATAGTAGTCAGTAGATGAGAATTAAGAAGCGTCCAAGTTGCTTCCAGGTTCCCACAAACTGTTCGCTTTTGTGTCAGATGGTCACTATAAATACATACAAACTATTGATTTTATTATGTTAGCAGCTACAATCTCTAAAATATAATATTTCCTATTTTATTATATCGTCATTCGGAATAATACTGACTAATTGGGTGGTCCAAAAGCATCCATTATACGAGAAATGAGATCAGCGACCAATAATGATCCTTTGTGTAGTAAGGAGTATATATATAGCTTGGAGAAATAAGTAGAGCAGAGACATAGGTATTCACAGCCATAAAACAACAAAAGTGAATGGAATGAGTTAAAGAAAGTTCAAGCTACTCTCAGCATTGACTGATGACCAAATGATCTCCGCGTTGAATATTAAGGTAGCAGATGAAGCTTCCAGGCTGCTTCCACCTGGTTCCCACAAACTGTTCGCTTGGATCTCCTACACTAGGTTCTATCAGCAAGAAAAGAGGAAACAAAAAAAAATGTGATAGTACATAGAAGCTTCCAAGTTGCTTCCTGGTTCCCACAAACTGTTCGCTGGTCACTATAAATACAGTCCATAGCTAGTTAGCTTCTCTTGTATATCCTACACTAGGTTCTATCAGCAAGAAAAGAGAGAAGGGAAAATAAAAAAAAGTAATGGAAGGAATGGCAATCCCAAATACTATTTTCACGTCCAATAACGACATCGAAAATAGACTAGCCATCCCCACCAGAAACTTGGATGACTTTCCAGCAATCCCTGAAGGACAGAGTCACGTATTTATGGCAATCATGGGTGAAGATGAGCGTGTATGGAATTTACGTATTCCAAAGAGAAGAGGTGGCCACCCTAAACCTGTTATTAGTTCTGGAGGTTGGATCAATTATGTCAGACAGTACCAGCTTCGTAATCGCGGTGGTGGTGATGATGATGGCAACAATGGCGGAGGCGGTGGTGGTGGTGATGATGGCAACAATGGCGGAGGCGGCGGTGGTGGTAGTGGAGGCAATAATAAGAAGGAAAGCAGAGACCGTGAGGGTGATTATAATGGGGATAAAGATAAGCGCAGTCGTGATGATGGGGGAGGGGATGTGACGGGCAAGAATATGGATTTCATGGGTGGAGCCTTCTTTGGTTATAAATTCGGGTATCATGCTGGAAATGAAAACGGATACCCAGTCGGACAATTGAAATGCGTCCAAGTAGTTCAATAATAAGAAATTATGATTAATTAATTCTGTTTTTAAATGCTATATTATTATTAATTAATTGTGCCATTTTGAGTTCGTGTATCACTTTGTTGATTGCTTTTTAATTTTATGATATTATGTTTTTTAGCATGACGTGTATTATTTTAGATAATTTTTTAATTGTTTTTGGAGGTTTCATTAATGGTATTACAGAAAATAGGACATTTTCTCATAGGGATTCAACTTTCTTTTTATTTTAAAGGTGAGTTATGATTGAGAAAATATCAATAATGGTTGGACGTGTTTGTCTATTTGTAATGTTGAACATGAAGCTTCGAAAACTATAGTTATTGAACAATACTAGAATAGCAAAGATTTTATTTTAAAGTTATCATGTAATTTATGTATTGAAATTACCGTTATAAAAAATCAACGGAATTTAAGAAGGAAATGTTTAGAAAACTTAAGGTGGCCTAGTAATGGTTTTTCATTTTCTAAATACAAAATATCACTAAACTTGTTAGATATGTATGTGTTCGGTGAAATAAAAGTGTAAAATGTGTGCAACAATTTTCTACGCGTGACATAAAATTCGATTTATTGATATCAACGACCGAGAAAGCTTTTTCAATAAAGCAAGATAGATTCCGTCAAAAAAACATTATTATAAATCAAGTCAGGAAAACACGGTCACCACTCAGGAAAGGTCCCCTCTAATTGAAGGTCATTGGCGCGGTTGGCAAGGCCATTCACCGTATCTTGAAGGCATAAATTTTATATTTACTTTTGTGATTTGGAGCTATAAATTCTATTTTCAGTAAAAATAAGTTTTCTATTGTGTAAAAATACGTGAATTGTCATTTTCTTTTCTTTAAGCTCTCTTTTTCATCTATATATGAGTTATTTATTTCCTTTTATATGAAAGTTGCTTTCGGATTATATCATAGAATTAAAACCTTGTTTAACATGGATTGATCCTTAAATTTGTTTCGGCCATCAAGTGGAAAAAAGAAGGTGTCTTTTTTTTTTTTTTTTTTTAAGATTGAGATGAATTTAGAGAACTATCAGGATCAATCGAAATATTAACACTAGTTATGCAGTTCAAAGCACTGCTATTATATGAAAGGAATTAATCCATACGAAGATTAGGAAAAGGTTCACACGAGAGTAGGAGATAATTAACGTATAACAACGGAAAAATTGTTATTATATTATATATAATTTGGATTGGCGGGCGGATAACCCATGCCACCGTGGCACTGGGGCTGCTGGCGCCCAAAGACAAAAGGGTGTCCCCTAATTCATGCGAAAGCTTCACAAAAAATGGCAATGCTATTGTTGTACACGGCATCGTCACCACGTGATCCCACGTCCGCCTACCACCTATATATATATATTTTTAAGTTAACCACCCACTGCCTTATAAAGCGGCCATCATGATAAATGATAAGAATATTACGATTAGTATATTTATTTATTTTTAAAAGAGATTTGAACATATATCCGAAGCATTCGTTTGCAATTTTTTTTTTTTTGAAAGCATTATTCATCCACCATTATGAAAGTAAATTTTAAAATTATATAATAATAATTAATATCAATAAATCTGATTAAATTTACATTTAGATGTAAAAAAAATTATATATATTAATTTTCATTGATAATATACATAGGTCTTATAATTTATTCTAAGATATTGTGTTTTCGTCGATCATTCATATTAGGCTCATAATTTATTACGATGATGGTTAAGAATAAATTATTAAAATTAAGTAATTTTGAATTTTATGACTAGACTTGATTAGAGAAACACTGCAGATAAAAGTAAAGAAAACCAATAAGAAATAGGGAGTGAGAAAGAATAAAGCAGGATGAAGAAAAGAGACAAAAACTATTTTTAAGTGAAGGCATAAAAGGAATGGATAACGTGTATTATAAAAAAAATAATAATAATAACAAGGAGAGAAAAAACAACCATAAATTATCAGTTGGTATTTGGATTATTTAAAAAAAATTAATTTTTTATTTAATTGACCTTTTTGATATCAGATCAGATAAAATTTAAAAGGTCGTTTGTTTTTTTATTTGAAGGCTGAACAATGCTATTGAAAATTGAAGACGGAATAGTAACTAAAATATGAAATTTGAATAACATGTTTGTTTTTTTTTCCCTTATCTTTGAATTGTAAACTTGTTTATTTTTTTAAAATTAAAATTATTTAAAAATTAGTTATTTGACATTTATAATCTTTTAACTATATGTTGTTATGTAATTTTAATTAATTTAATATAAATATTTAAAAATAAATAATATAATAATTTTTTTTAAAAAAAATTTATGTACCTATTAATAATATTTTATTCGTAATTAAAATGTAATTAAAAATATAGTAGTATTAACCGTATTTATATATTTAAAATATATTAGTTTAAATGTTTAAACTAATATATAAATGTTTAATTCAAATATATTAGTTTAATTGTAAATGTTTAAATTGTAAAACTAATATATAAATATGATTAAAAAATATAGTAGTATTAATCATATTTATATATATATATAATATATTAGTTTAAATGTTTAAACTAATATATATATGTTTATTTTAAATATATTTAAAATAAATATTCAAATTATAAATTAAAATATATTAGTTTAATTCAAAGACAATTTGAGATATGATGTATTTGTACTTTTCATTTTAAATACATTTTTTGTAAGTATCAAGGGAAAAAAAAAGAAAATTTGAGTAATATAAAATTAAGATAAATTTGAAATTATATTATTTTGGGGGGGATAGATTTGAAATAAAAAATTTTAAATATCATTAAATTATTTGCAATTAAGTGAAAAGTTAAAAATTCTTACTTAATTTTTTTTAATTGTTTTTGAGTAATTTTAAGTGACTTGATTATTTAAAAAATAAACAGAAACAACTTAAAGATGTAATTCAACACTATTAAGTCTTAAGTACAAAAAATAAACAACTTCTAAATATAACTTTTAAGAGTGAAATGGTTGTAAATGTATTTATTTTGTTGTTTTGTAAAGACTAAACTTCATTTTAATCTTTGTATTTTTATGAATTTTAAAATCAAAATATGTATAAATTTTTGGGTTAAATTTAAAAGTAAACATTCATTTTTAACTCATTTTCAGCTTCAAGTAAAATTTCAACCATTTTTAATCAAAATGCTAAATATTTCATGTGCAACATTGCACATAAAATATTTTCACCTACAACAAGTGTTTCCACTAAAAAAATTCTATGTATATTAATTATTTCACATGCAATATTATCACAAACTAAAGACTAAAAATGATTAAACTTTCCTTTGAGATTAAAAGCTAAAAACTTTTTTAACCTTTTATTCACTTTAATTATGTTTAAAAAAGTTTCACTATGGCAAATGGCTATAGCAACCCTCAAGTTTACTCATATCACTATTAGATCAAATTTTGCAGTAATTTTGGAAAGATGTGGTAACCAGTTTGACTATCTTAGACTTAATAGTTGACTTTACTATACAAGGGTTAAAGGGTATTTTAAAGCAAATAAAACAAAAATACTAGATTATAAAAATAATGCAAATACGAAAAGTTCTAAATGATTATATGAACAAAAATTAAAAACTTTATAAAAGATTCCTCAAACCGTACGCTGTAGTGACTTCCATGAGAAGATTGCCCACATCCCCTCTAAAGCAATTTCGTGGAGGAGATCACATCGCATCACATCTATCTTATTTTGAAGGAGATGTTGAGTCAAAAGGGGACACATTGGTCGACGATGAGGCTGTTAAAGATGACAGTGGGAGGGAATGATGACGGTGGACGTGGCGGCTATGTGGTTTACACAAAATCTCCTTTTATGGTTGGGAAACATATTATGGACGGAATTAGTGACTGTGTGATTGCGGGCTTGATGATGGTGTGGAAGATGGCGTTGGAGACTTGGTGAGGATTTGTCTTGGTTAGGTGTCGTTGATCACTAGATCTACCGAGTTTAGTGATGATGCAGCATTAGATTCTGATAAATTTAAAAATAATTAATAAAATATTACAAACAGAAAATTTGAATATTTCTATTTCAAAGTTAAAGACTATTAATAAAGCTACATTGGTTAAACCAGTTGATGATATTTATCCATAACTAACGCAGAAGTTCGATATGATAGTGGCATGGGCAACCGTAAAGGCATATCATTGCATTTTACCTTTTAACCGTAAGATTAACGAAGATTTGAACAATAGAGTCTCCAAAGACCTACTACTACCGACACTATGAAGGCATGAGTTATCTTCAATTATGATAAGCAAACATAAGAGTCCTATGCAACAAAAGTAAATGAAAAAAGAAATATATTCGCAATAGGCATAGACCATCTTGAGTCTGTCTCCTCAGTACACAATAATGTATACGGATGCTGCAAAAATACTTATCATAAATTTACAAAGATGGACCAGCAGTCCACAAAACATACCTCAGAACTGACAATATAACATTAAGATCACAACAAAATCATCTTAAAAAAAACCCAACTTTTTTTTTTACAAAAAAAAAAATCGAGAAGAGAGGAGTATCTTGGAATCATGTAGAATTTCGCCCACGGTGAAGTTAGAAAGTGAGATTTCTCCTCTTTCACATCTTGAGCAGGCCTGAGCTAAGCAGAATCAAGTGAATGAAAACACAAAATGCAGTTTCATATAGATATAAATTCTAACCTTCGCAAACCAGAAACCAAGAGTTTTAAATCTAATATCGTTGAAAGTATGTAACCATGAAGCTGGTAATGGGTGTCTTCATAACATTTTTGCTGTAGACAGTTCTTTTAAGTTGTTTTCCAACATGAAAATTGTAGCCGTTCACTAAGCCACACACACACATATATGGGGACAGGATCGGATAATACAGCTTTTGACACTAAGTTTTGACATAATTTTTCAATCGTTGAATTTCTAAGCAACGAAGGCGTAGATTTACTGATAATTTTGAATTTATATGTTTTACTTTATTTTATCTCTACCTTTTATTCAAATAAAGAAATTATTAATTCAACTTTCATTTAATCTTTTCATTCAGTTAAACAAATCATGCTAACAATATATAAATTTAAAGCTTTTAACATGAACTTTCAAATAAGATTCATATTGTATATATTTAAATAACCATATTGTTCAAAATTGTCCAAAATAATAAATAAATAAATAAAAGAAATAGAGAATAGAAAAGAACATAAATGAAGAGAGAGAAAATGGTGCAAATGCAATATTCTAATGCAACTTAGTTCTCCAACAACTCTCCTCTTCTCAAAAAAAATGAGATCTGCAGCATTCATTACTTTTCAATCTAATGGTAGAAAAATTATATAAAACCTTATATCAAAATTTATGTTTCCCGATCCTGTCCCATACATATATATATATAACCCTTCTAAGGTAAGATTTATTTCTAGAATGAAAGAGAAGTATAGGAAAGTATGAGAATTGTAGTAGCTAGAGTTTCTTCACATTTGTAAGAATCATGGTGGCAGTAGATAACATAGAGGAAATAATGGGTAGATGCAGCCGTTATGCTAACAGCCTAGCCGTAGGTTGTATGTCCAAAACCTTATGGCTAAGATGCCAATAATTACAGCATAATCAGTTAAGCTCCACAGAGAAATTTAATTGAGAAGAAATGTAGCATATCAGGGAAGACAGGAGAGAGAACACGAAAATGCTACCGTTTCAATTAGATAGTTTGAGAATAGAATTTTGCAAGAAATTTTCCAATGACTAAAGCTAACATCTACTATCAATATTTACACTCGTCAGCTATGAAGTGTAACTGCCACCATTTGTATCATGAATAGACTGAAGAGAAACATCAAAGTGATAAACTTTTATACAAACATCATTACAAATACTTTTAATAAAATATTTTTAATTATGTTTTTCGAAAATAAATTTATTATATTTTTTAAATAAAATAAAAATATTTTAAATGTTTTTAAAATCACTCTTTTTTTTTTTATAAGTAAATATAACCCAAAAATGTGTGCCATGTTAAAACCATATGTTGCCACTGTTCAGACCTGATGTAATTTCGTCCCAACATACACCTAACAATGGATTCACATGCGAATCCAATGTTTGTGTCTGATCTACCTCCAAATACTATGCTCCAAATGGACCCTAACACTAAGTCATCATAACCTAGCGGAAAAGGAATACCAAATATTTAAAAGATGCCCTCCTATTTTACAACTACCATTTTAAAACGCTAAACATTTGCAATTTTGTATTGTGTACCTCAGAAAACTGAGTCCAAATCACACCGAGTGGCTTGCAATAAAAAATTCCACGAGAATCTGATTGAACTGTGATCATAGCTAAATGATCTAGAAGCGCTGTGATTTTGTAGTTTGGATTATTGAGTACCCCAAGCTCTCCCATCTTCAATTCAACCCACTTCATGCTGAAGAAAGGAAAACATAAGAACTTCAAGAAAAAGTCTTCAAAAACACCAGAAAACTAAAATAACTCTGTTACAGGCAGTGACTTTAGTTATAATGCATACTGAACCTTATGGAAATTGTTAGATACCAATTCTTATAGTAAAACTCATTGAGCTATAGCAAAACATAGTAGAAAAGCGTTTGTCCAAACAGATAGCACTCTTTGACAAACAGTAACTTTTAAAATTATGAGGCAGATAGATGCGTGAAGATTGACCTGGTTGCAGACCATATCATGATATCATACTCTGCATAGACAGCTGTGAGAAAGTCATGAAGATCTGCACAATATAATGCCAAAGGTGATGGTCTGCTGAACAGCAAAGGAACAATGATACATAAACTACAAACAAGATCTTACATGGCCGAATAAGTTGAAGTGGATTCTCTGCAGTGGAACGGTGATCAAGTAAAGTATAATCAAAATCCAGAACAAGCAGTTTCCTTTCCTTCACGGTAAGGAGTTTGAAGTTCAATTTACAATTACATTTTAAAAGCAACCAGGTCACTAAAGTGTGTAAAAGACAGAATTTGCCAAACAACGCAATCTAGTCCAGTAGGTGTCCCATGTGTGCATATGTTAACGCTATGCATAAATCAAGCAAAAACCTATTTAACTACATGCCTTGTAAGTTACATACACAGTTCATAAGATCATTGTAAATTAATAATAAAATAATCATAATTTAATAATTCAGAAGATGCTAGTAATGAAAAGGATTAAGAACATAACACAAAATTTGACATGAGAAACCAAAAAAAAAAATAATAATAATAATAATTAAATTACCAAAAAAAATACATTGTCATTCGGAATAATATGGACTACTTGGGTGATCCAAAAACATCCATTATACCAGAAATGGGGTCAGTGACCAATGACTCTTTGTGTGGTAAGGAGTATATATACCTAGGAGATATAAGCAGAGCAGAAACATAGGTAGTAAAGGAAAATTTTAAATACTCTTACCTACTCATTTTGACTGCTCAACATGTTAGAAAATGATCATAAACAATCATTTTCATGGTTGATTAAATGAATGAGAAATTGAATCTCAAATTACACACTTTGATGCAAGGAATGGTCATTAATCCCATATTGAAAGATGAAAAGGGATTTGGGTTGTTTTCCATTCAAATTCTTTGTTTCAATTTAAATTAAATTGTCATTAATTGATTTTAATAATTTTCAGTTGACAAATCAAATTAATTTTAATGATTTTGTAACTGAATTATGAGTTAATGGATGTGTTTAAATTTTGATTTTAAATTAAAATTGTAACAACCATGTTTTAATGATTTTCAGTTAACAAATCAATTTTAATGGCAAATTAATTTAAATAAATTTTGTAACCATTAATAAAATGATGGATGGAATTGAATGGAGGCATTTAAATTCTGATTTTAAATCAGAATTGTAACAGCCATGAATAATGACCATTATTGATAGATTTGAATTCTAATTTAAGGTGAGTAAATTCTGATTTTAAAATCAGAATTATAACAGTCAAAATAATGATCATAATTGAGAGATTTAATTCCCCAAAGATGAATGATTTATATTGGTATCCAAGTTGAAGAAAGGGAGTGAATTTTTTTTTAGAAATAATCTTCTTTATTTTCTTACACTTTCAACTCTAGTTTAGGTTTCCAGCATGATAGAGATCAGATTCAACTCGGTTCGCCGGACGGTTTAGCTGCTGTATCCTGGGAGACGAACCCAAGTAATACACCACGAATTCGTTTTAAGGACACTGTAATTCTTACAGGTCTCGGCTGCTTCAACATATATTCAGAAACTTATTGTATTTCTGATGTAATTTGTTGTTTTTGTTTTGCTTTTGTATTGTTTTGTTTCCTTTTCTCTTTACACTGCGTATGTGCAGAAGTATAATATTGTAATCTGTAACTGATATCCAACAACTTAAAACGAAATCCTAACTACTAACGGTTACTGGATTGTGCTAACTTGTTTTTAAAACCTTGGCTTAAGTTCTTGTTGGCCATTGGAGGAAAAAACAAAAAAAAAAAAAAAGTTTTCCCCTGCTGAAATATTCATCTACAAATTTTCTGGAAAAATTTTATTTCTCATACAATGTTTTAAAAACTTTGTTGATTTAAATTTTTCCAACAAAATTGTTCAAACACTGAAATTTCAGATTTCGGGTTTGATAAATATTATTGATTTCTCAAGAAATTTGTTTTGTTCATTCAAACACTGAAATTTCAGATTTTGGGTTTGATAAATATTATTGATTTATCAAGAAATTTGTTTTCATTTATTCAAACACTGAAATTTTAGATTTTGGGTTTGATAAATATTATTGATTTCTCAATAAATTTGTTTTCGTTCATTCAAACACTGAAATTTCAGATTTTGGGTTTGACAAATATTATAGAATTCTCAGTTTTCGGGTTTGTATTTAACACTAGAATTGTGGTTTCTGGGTTTCATACATACACTGAAATTATGGTTTGAATTTAGTACAAACACTGAACTATTGATTTTGGAAAGATGGCGTTTATATATTAAATACTAAAATTTAAGTTTTTTGGATTTGATATAAACACTAAGAGGAAAATATATATATTTGTTGGATTGGTTTCTTTGGTAAGAAATTGTCTTTCTGATAAATATTTTATTTATTTTGTAGAAAAATGGCATCAACTTCTGCTAATAATAATAATGAAAACCAAAATGTGGTTCAAATGAGTGTACCTGCACTTACACCCGCACCTGCACAAATAAGTATTCCTATGATGCCTGTTACCACTATGCCTGTATCAGTTCCAATGAATCATTTGGAGAAACCAGAAGAATTTAATGGACAATTTTTCAAACGTTGGCAGCAAAAAATGTTGTTTTACTTGACTACATTGAATCTTGTGAGATTCTTGATTGAAGAGGCTCCTAAAAAGAATAATGATGAACTAGATGTGCAAGTCATTAGTGCAATAGATGCTTGGAATCATTCTGATTTCTTGTGTAGGAATTATATAATGAATAGTTTAGCTGATCCTTATATAATGTATGCACATCTAAGAAAACAACAAAAGAGTTATGGGAGTCATTAGAAAAAAAATATAAGACCGAGGATGCGAGTACAAAGAAATTTGTAGTAGGTAAATTTTTGGATTATAAAATGGTGGACTCTAAAACAGTAATTAGTCAAGTTTAAGAACTCCAAGTGATTTTACATGAGATACATTCTGAGGGAATGAATCTCAGTGAAACTTTCCAAGTAACTGCTGTTATTGAAAAACTACCTTCGGCATGGAAAGATTTCAAGAATTACCTTAAGCATAAGCGAAAGGAAATGAACATGGAGGAACTAATTGTTAGACTTCGCATTGAAGAAGAAAATAGGGGTTCTGAGAAGAAATCCTCAAAGTCTTAGGAAATTAAGGCAAATGTGGTAAAGCATGGTCAAATCTCCAAAAAGAAAATTAATAAGGCATACAAAGAGACCAAATTGAGGCCTAAAGGAGGAATTTCCAAAAAGAAATTCCAAGGAAAGTGTTTTAATTGTGACAAGGTAGGTCATAAATCATCAGAGTGCAGGTTGCCAAAGCAAAAGAAAAACCAAGAGGCAAACGTGGTTGATGATATTTCCAAGGATGTTTCTGAAATCGTTCTTGCAGCAGTTGTGTCAGAGGTGAATCTGGTTGGATCAAATCCAAAAAGTGGTGGATTGATACCGGTGCCACCAGACATATTTGTTCTGACAAAGGGTTGTTCTCATCCTTTCAAGCTAGAGAAGATGGAGAGAAGCTGTTCATGGGGAACTTGGCTACATCTACCATTAAAGGTCAAGGCAAGGTGGTCTTGAAGATGACTTCTGGGAAAGAGTTGACTCTTAATGATGTGCTGTATGTGCCAGAAATCCGCAAGAACCTGGTGTCTGGGTCATTACTAAGCAAGCATGGATTTCGTATGGTGTTTGAGTCAGATAAAGTAATTTTGTCTAAGTATGGAATGTATGTGGGTAGGGGTTATATTTGTAATAGCCTTTTCAAGCTGAATGTAACCACTATTAAACGTGATTTGAATAAGAAAAGTTCTTTTGCTTATTTGCTTGAGTCTTGCAATTTATGACATAGTAGATTAGGACATGTTAATTATGATACTTTACGTAAATTAATTAACTTGGAACTTTTACCCAAATTCCACATTGATTCAAAGCATAAGTGTGACACTTGTGTAGAGGCAAAATTAACCAGGTCATCATTTCAAACAATTGAAAGGAATACTGAACCTCTTGATTTAATTCACAGTGATGTGTGTGATTTAAAATTTGTTCAATCAAGAGGTGGTAATAAATATTTTATTACCTTTGTTGATGATAGTACAAAATATTGCTATGTTTATTTACTTAAAAGTAAAAATGAAGCTATAGAGAAATTTATTCTCTATAAAAATGAAGTTGAGAATCAACTCAATAAGAAAATTAAGATGTTAAGAAGTGATCGTGGTGGTGAATATGAAGCGCGATTTGCAGAATTCTGTGCACAACATGGAATTATACATCAAACCACTGCACCTTATTCCCCTCAACAAAATGGGGTTGCTGAACGAAAAAATCGCACATTAAAAGAAATGATGAATGCGATGTTGATAAGTTCTGGGTTGCCTCAGAACATATGGGGGGAAACTATTTTGAGAAGTAATTACCTTTTAAATAAGGTTCCCCGGAAAAAGTAAGATAAAACTCCTTATGAATTGTGAAAAAATAGGAAACCTTCCTATAAATATTTACGAGTGTGGGGGTGTCTTGCCAAAGTGGCTGTATCTATATCGAAAAAGGTGAAAATAGGTCCAAAAACAGTTGACTGTATTTTCATTGGATATGCAGAAAACAGCAGTGCTTATTGGTTTCTAGTGCATAAATCTAAAATTTCAGATATATATGAAAATACGATAATGGAGTCTAGGTTTTGAACATGTATTTCCTTGCAAATCTAATGAAAAGTCAAGTTCATCTAAAAGAACGCGTGAGACTCTCGAAGAAGAACAAGAAGTTGAGAATGAACCTCAACGTAGCAAACGAGTTAGAATAGAAAAACCTTTTGGTCCAGACTTTTTAACTTATTCGCTAGAAAGTGAGCCTCAAACTTTTACAGAAGCTGTAAACTCTCCTGAGGGACCATTATGGAAGGAGGCCATACAAAGTGAAATTAATTCCATCTTACAAAATCATACTTGGGAATTAGTGGATCTTCCTCCGGGATGTAAACCACTTGGTTACAAATGAATTTTTAAGAGGAAAATGAAAGCAGATGGATCAATAGACAAGTATAAGGCTAGACTTGTTATTAAAGGTTTTAAACAATGAGAAGGCCTTGATTATTTTAGCACGTATTCTCCTGTAACGAGAATAACGTCAATTAGAATGATACTTGCTATTGCTGCTTTACAAAATCTTGAAGTATATCAAATAGATGTGAAAACAACTTTCTTAAATGGAGATTTAGATTAATAAATCTATATGCAACAACCTGAGGGCTTTTCTGCTCCAGGACATGAGAAGAAAGTCTGTAAATTGGTGAAGTCATTATATGGCTTAAAGCAAGCGCCAAAACAATGACATGAGAAATTTGACAATGCAATGATGTCAAATGGTTTTAAAATCAATGAGTGTGATAAATGTGTTTATGTTAAGGACACAGAAAATGGTTATGTTATTTTGTGTCTTTATGTTGATGACATGCTCATTGTTGGTAGTAATGATAGGGTAATCAAAACTACCAAGAAAATATTGAATTCAAATTTTGATATGAAGGATATGAGATTAGCTGATGTAATATTGGGAATAAAAATCTCAAGAAAATTAGATGGATTTATCTTAAGTCAATCACATTATGTAGACAAAATATTTCAAAAATTCAACAAAGATGATTCTGGTTTGTCTAAGACTCCTATAGACATGAGTTTACATCTCTCTAAGAATAAAAGTGAGAGTGTCTTTCAACTAGAATATTCTAGAGTTACAAGTTGTACAAGACCAGATATAGCTTACATAGTTAGTAAGCTGAGTAGATATACGAGTAATCTAGGTGCTAATCATTGGAAAGCAATAGTTAAAGTACTAAGATACTTACTCGTAATTATGGGTTGCATTATGGTAGATATCCGGTTGTTTTAGAAGGATACAGTGATGCGAACTGGATATCTGATATGAAGGATTCTAAATCTACTAGTGGATATGTTTTCACACTAGCAGGTGCAGCCGTATCATGGAAATCCTCTAAACAAACGTGTATAGCCAGATCCACAATAAAATTTGAATTCATTGCATTGGATAAATGTGGAGAAGAGGCTGAATGGTTACGTCAATTTTTAGAGGATATTCCAATGTGGCCAAAGCCAGTTCCTGCAATTTGCATTCATTGTGATAGTCAGTCTGCAATAGGAAGGGCATAGAGCAATATGTATAATGGTAAGTCTAGACATATACGCCATAGACATAATACCGTGAGACAACTACTCTCAACTGGAGTTATCTTGGTTGACTATGTAAGGTCAAAGGATAACATTGCGGATCCGCTAACTAAAGGGTTAAATAGAGAGTTGGTTGAAAAATCATCTAAGGGAATGAGACTGAAGCCCATGAAAGAATAAGTCAATACAAAGGAAAACCCAACCTATGTGACTGGAGATCCCAAGATCTAGGTTCAATGGGACAACCTAATTGTAAAGACTTGGTTGCATCACTATATAGAGGTTATCCTCTGGTCCATTCCTATGATGAGATAGTGATATCCGTAGAGTTAAGATAAGCTATGCTTTTAATGATCCTTATGCGTCGGGAATCCGAGCGGAGTAATGCGGGTTACTCTAAATTAAGAGATCACCTATGTGAAAGAGAAGTGGGGCCGCCTTTAAAGAGAATTGTGGGGGTTTAATTCTTTAGAAACTTTCACAGAACCAGGCATATGTTCATGGCCAAAACGAACATAACAATGAGAACCGATTTGTGTCAGGAAGACATCTGTGTGGAGTATATAATCATTTATGCAAACGGCAAAACAGTTCAAGGACATCACGTTTACTGATCAGCTAGTAAATTAAATATATTCTCACAAGGGAAGGTTCAAAGGTAAACACCTACCTATCCTATGCAGATCTTGACCGTTGAGCTCTATCACCAAGTCATACGTGTCCTTGTGTTATAGTTTCCTCTGTCAATTTCATTCATGTAGGGGATTGTTAGAAAAGGATCATAAATAATCATTTTCATGGTTGATTAAATGAATGAGAAATTGAATCTCAAATTACACACTTTAATGCAAGGAATGGTCATTAATCCCATATTGGAAGATGAAAAGGGATTTGTGTTGTTTTCTATTCAAATTCTTTGTTTCAATTTAAATTAAATTGTCATTAATTGATTTTAATAATTTTCAGTTGACAAATCAAATTAATTTTAATGATTTTGTAACTGAATTATGAGTTAATGGATATGTTTAAATTTTGATTTTAAATTAAAATTGTAACAACCATGTTTTAATGATTTTCAGTTAACAAATCAATTTTAATGACAAATTAATTTAAATAAATTTTGTAACCATTAATAAAATGATGGATGGAATTGAATGGAGACATTTAAATTCTGAGTTTAAATCAAAATTATAACAGCCATGAATAATGACCATTAATGATAGATTTGAATTCTAATTTAAGGTGAGTAAATTCTGATTTTAAAATCAGAATTGTAACTGTCAAAATAATGACCATAATTGAGAGATTTAATTCCCCAAAGATGAATGATTTATATTGGCATCCAAGTTGAAGAAAGAGAGTGATTTTTTTTTTTGAGAAATAATCTTCTTTGTTTTCTTACACTTTCAACTCTAGTTTAGGCTTCCAGCATGATAGAGATCAGATTCAACTCGATTCGCCGGACGGTTTGGCTGCTGTATCCTGGGAGACAAACGCAAGTAATACACCGCGAATTCGTTTTAAGGACACTGTAATTCTTACAGGCCTTAGCTGCTTCAACATATATTCAGAAACTTATTGTATCTCTGATGTAATTTGTTGTTTTTGTTTTGCTTTTGTTTTGTTTTGTTTCCTTTTCTCTTTATACTGCGTATGTGCAGAAGTATAATCTTGTAATCTGTAACTGATATCCAACACAACATAGCTAACGCAATGCTTTCCAATCATATAGTAATAATGGATAAACATGTCTATTAAATCTAAATCTTATGTGCCAATTCAAGAAAGTTACTTTTAACTTATCGAGGACGAAACAAAATATCTAACTGGTGAACAAACTGTATCCAATGAAGATTTCAACCATACAGTCTCCAAAGACCTACTACTACCAACATTATGAAGGCATGAGTTATCTTCAACCATGGTAAGCAACCACGGGAGTCCTATGCAACAAAAATAAATGAAAAGGAAGAAGTATATTCGTAATAGGCGTAGACTATCCTCAGGACACAACAATGCATACGTATATAGCAAAAATACTTATCACAAATTTACAAAGATGGACCAGGAGGCAGCAGTCCACAAAACATACCTCAGAACTGACAAAAAAACATAAGAATCACAACAAAATGATCTAAAAAATCCCAATTATTTTAAAGAAAGAAGAGAGGAGCATCTTGGAATTCTTTAGAATTGAAGCCCACAGCGTAGCTAGAAAGTGAGATTTCTTTAGTATTGAAGCCCACGGCAAAGCTAGAAAGTGAAATTTTACCTCTTTCATTTCACATCTTGAGCAGGCCTGAGCTAAGCAGAACCAAGTGAATTAAAAAAAAAATAATAATAAAAATAAAAAATAAAAAAACCAGTTTCAAATGGATATAAATTCTAATCATTGCTAATCAGAAACCTCAAAAGTTTTAAATCTAATATCATTGAAGGTATGTAACTATGAAGATGGTAATGGTTGTCTTCATAACGTTTTTGGAGTAGACAGTTCTTTTAAGTTGTTTTCCAACATGAAAGTTGTAGCTGTTCACTAAGCCATGTGCATATAACCCTTCTAAGGTGTATTATGTTCAAATTTATTAAACTAATATCAAGATTTATCTGTAGAATGAAAGAAAAATATAGGAAAGTATGAGAATTGTAGTAGCTACAGTTTCTTCACATTTGTAAGAATCATGGTGGCAGTCGATAACATAGAGGGAATAATGGGTAGATTGGTAGCAAATGCAGCTGTGATGCTAGTAGGTCGTATGTCCAAAACCTTATGTCTACTATACGAATAATTACAGCATAATCAATTCAGCTCCACGAAGAAATTTAATTGAGAAGAAATGTAGCATATCACAGAAGAGAGGAGAGAGAACATGAAAATGCTCAACTATTTTCAACATACCGTTTCAATTAGATAGTTTGAGAATAGAATTTTGAAAGAAAGTTTCCAATGACTAAAGCTAACATGTACAATCAATATTTACACTCTAGTCAGCGATGAAGTGTAACTGCCACCATTTGTATCATGAATAGACTGAAGTGAAACATCAAAGTGATAATAAAATAGTATAGACCAAATCAGAGATATTATTAATCAATCACATTCTAGTTTTATGGTTCATATGCATAGGGAGTGCCAAGCTATCAATGATTCCCCACCACAAACAAAAGAAAAACTGGACAGAGAGTAATACCCTCAAACAATATTTAATCCGATTCTTTTTTTTTTTTTTCTTTTTCCTTGATAGCATTATTTAATCAGATTCTTCTCACCACCAACCTTATATTGATTGGCACGTCTTCTCAGTTTCTGCTTATTGACCTCTTTGTCCTTAATGTCGATGGCTTCCTCCTGCCCAAGTTCAAAATCATCAATAATTTCTGGAGTCTCCACTGGTTCCACGATTATATCATCTTCAACAGTACTGCAAACTCAGTTGAAGTTATATTAATTCAAAATAACGAATTCAGAGACAATGTAAGACAGGCAACAATTAAATTATTATTAAAAAAAAAAAAATAGAAACAAATTCTGAGATGACTTTCTTGTCTCACCCAATTATAATATAACTTATTTGTATTTTAAATGTAACCCTTGACAAATCAGAAGTACATAGTGTAACATTTCTACTGTCCTAACAAGCTTAAGAATGCTATTACACTTCCGTGGAACCATATTTCAATTCAGCTAATACACTTCCATGGAGCCATTATCCTTCCCAAAACACAATAATTTTACAGAAATCTCTGGTTTGTGGTCACTACTAGTTCCTAGTATAAATCTCTAGCCAAACAAGCTTGTAATTATTTCTTATCCTATAAAATATACATAAAAAAAGCCATATGAAATAACAAAAACCCCATTATCATACACTTGTTATTCACCAGCTGCTCATATTAACAACATAAACCAAATCATGGAGAAACTAAAAACCCATTTCAAATACACAATCAGAGTCCATTTTAAAGAAACCCCAGAATCAAAAAAGCCTAGTATGCCTCATCTAGAATCCCAAATTCAGCAACTAAAACACAGTATCAGAGTCACAGAGAGAGTGAGAGACGATCCCAATCATGGTCATTTTAAGGGAGGACTTGAGAGGGAGCGTGGAGAGCAAGAGAGAGTCATCGGCCAGTTTGTTGCCCATTTTGGGGTAGAAAAGCTTCTGTCTCTTGGGCAAAACATTGGTGAGTTCGCAGATTCTGCGCTTCAACTCGGCCACTGAGTCGTCACCGCAGACTCGGACAGTGTACTCTTTCCCGCTCCACTTGACAGTTAAAGTCAGTTCTTCTGATAGAGCCGGAGTTGAAGAAGAAGCCATGTCTGCTCTTCGTTCAAGTGAACCAGTTCGATTACTTACGTTAATGTGAGTAACGTGTCTGCTTTGCTTATTTATTTTGGGCAAACTTCATTTCGTCCAATGCTTTCACCAAATATCAAATTTTTAAGCAAATTCACTTTTAGACTCATCGACCTAGCCCTGCCAACTTCACCTAACAAACACATGGATTTTCATCTGCAATGGATACGTGTGAATTTTATTAAATGAATTCATAGAAGGATGTGATTTTAGATGAATACTTGATATGGGTACAGGTGTGGTTATATATATATCGCACCATTCTCTAGTAATTATGTCCTAAAATTTTAAGTTCAAAATCATTAATTATAACAACTTATTTTCATCATTTTGGTACGGTTCATTAAAAATAAGTGATAATAACCATTGATTTCTAATAGCCCCACTACAATGATGGGTGTGATTGATAATACGTAGTTTTAATTAGCGGCTCTAAAATAAGAAATTCAGAATATATTTATCAGAAAAAAAATCTCCCTCTCTCTCTATATATATATCTTGTCATTTTGTAGTAATTATGTCCTAAAATTTTAATTTTAAGATCATTACTTATAACAATCTATTTTCATTATTTTGGTACAATCCATTAAAAATGAGTGATTATAACAATTAATTATAACCGTTGATTTCTAATAAGTCCCACTAAAATGGTGGGAATGGTTAATAATAAGTGATTTTAGTTGCGATCCTAAAATAAAAAATTCATAATATCTTTACTAAAAAAAGAAACTATACATATATATGGGTCCCTTTAGTGCATTTGGATATCGATATACCTTTAAAAATTTTACGTGCTAGCAACTTATTAATTTGTTGAACTAGTCACCTTTTTACCTGTTGGCAAACTACTAACCTATTGAACTGGTCACTTTTTGAAATTTCAAAATCCTTTAATTAATCCATGATGAATGTCAACTACAGTCATGTTTTCCAAATTCCAAGCCATCATGCAGCTATTGATTTGCTTAATAAATAAATGGTTGTATTCAAGAATTTGAAATTTGAAATTGTTTTGAAAAATAAATTGAGTCAGCAACTTTCCAATTCCTTAAATCAACATTCATAAACTCAAATCTCTTCTGCAAACTCTCTGTTCTCTAACCTTAATCTCTTTTGTAAACCCTAACCTATCATTCTTAACATTCATAAACCAAAATCTCTTCACTCATCTTTCTCTTCTCTAACCTTCAACCCTAATCTTTTATCTAACCATCAACCGTAATCTCTTTTCTAACCACAGCCACCATAGCTACACCATCACTTGTTTTTGTTAAGAAAACATCATCAATCTTCATTTTGGCAATTTGGAGATATTTGTAAAATAAGTTGTAATGTTAAAATTCTTGATGATATGAAATTGCATACAATGTGCCACTTGGATAAGTTATATGGAGTTATTTCGACTTAGACTGATGCACAAAAATAATACATTGAGGAAATGAGTTTTCGGTTGTTATTGAAAATCTCATGCCTAAAATTTCACGACCCTTTATGCAAAATATTGCTTTAAAGTATTGATCCTACAACTCATGAAATATTAACTGATTTTATTTTAAACTCTTCAATTAACAAATGTTAATTATTGTATTATTACATTAGTGATGGTACAACTTTAAACTGAAATTATTACTTTTTTTCATGCGGTACAACTCTGACTATCAAATGATGAAAGTTGCAATGTTTCATGATAATCTCCTGATTAGCTTCACGGTTCACCTTGTAAAAAATTATTATATCACATTTACCAATTTAATTCTCTACGACAGAACTGTTCTAATTTATATAACTAATAATCGGTTGATGGTAACCATCGCTTCTGACTGAAAGATGAAAGTTCCATTCGCGCCCAGCTTCATCTATGATTGGAGCAAATACGTGATTCTGTCCTTCAGGGATTGCTAGAAAGTCACTCAAGTTCTTGGTAGGGATGGCTAGTTTACTGCCCACATCTGCACTAAACAACTATTTTGAGGAAAATATATTTGGGATTGATCGTTGGGTCAAAAAAATGGTTAAAGGAAAATTAAGTTAAAGTATTAAAATGCCTGTAGAATGTGATTTGACTTCACCTAGCTAACCACATGACACTCCAGCCAAAATTTTATCATTTTAATCAAATAAATTTAAAAATTTTAAATATTTAAAAACAAAAGTTCTATTAAATTTTCTGTCACCTTCAACAAACTTTCTTAATCACTTTTCCTATGATCAATTCATCATCAATTTTCATCCAATTAATTCATCACTAATATCATCACCAGTTTAAACCCAAATAATTAATATATTTAAAAAAAATTCATAACCAGTTTATCCTCACTAGTTCATTCTTATCATTTCAGACATAAGTTCATTATCATCATCAGTTCAAACATAACCCAGATCTTTATTCACCCTGCAATCCAAATCTTTAATAAAAAAAATCCACAACCTATATTTTCTTACTAATCAAACATCAACCAACAACCATAAGATCTCATCCTACTCTAACAAACTTCAAACACCGTTCAGAATTATGGGTCTCCTTCCATCATTAGAGATCCAAGTGGTCTCCAAAAGCCACTTAGAGACCTAAATGAAAGACCACTTGGGTCTCTATCATATGGGTCTTTAATGGTTGGAGACCGTAGTCAGTCCCAAATAGAGACCTCAAACAAAGCTAACTTAACCCTCCCAAAAATTAGGAAAAAAAAAAAAAAACCCTAAGGTCATTGTGAGTCCTTGACTATAAACGAATCAATTGCAAAGTCTTGACTACAAATCTCTAAATTTTTATATATTTATTTCATTGATTGATTTGTTTAAGTATTGTTTGTGGATTCATCATAGTCTCTAGTAGCAAACGGGGACTTTCAACACATTCTTTGTGTTTTGAATACGAATGTCGATGGAAAACAAAATATCATGTTTGCTCTCACCTCCATCAAATGTATCGATCACTGTTTCACCAACATTATCTAGAAGAAAGCGGATGTCAACATGAATAAGAGGTTGATGACCTCTTTCCTTTTATCTCTTCTTTCGTTTTCATTTTTTTTTGGATTCTATTTTTGTTTTTCCTTTTTGGGTTTAATGTTATATAGTATAAACTGAGCTTGATTTTGCTTAAGCTAAATTAGGTTTGTTGCCAAATGAGTGTCACGAGTCTATTTTGCTTTTGTTAAAAATGAATTCATTAGTGCATACTTGTTATATATATATGACACATTATACAGTACACTTGTGTATAGATACACTTATAAAAAATTTAATCTTAACAATTCATTTGTTAAAGAGATAGATCAAACGGTTGAGACTTAATCTTGAACTTAGGTTATTAAGTCGGAGAAATCTATTGAACATGTAAAATAGTGTGTTCCAATTGTTGCACACACCCAAGTTCCCATTTCCAGCTATTGCGCACACTCATATGATCGTTTGCTTCATTCTTCCTTCCCCAGCTGACTTTCATTCTTCCTTTTTAGATAGTTTAATAATTTGCAGCTTATGTATTCCATTCTTGCTGTCCAAATGGCTAATGGTTTCCATATGGCTTTAATTCTTTCTTTAACTCTTCAACATCTCTTGTAACTCTTCCATTCTTGCTTCATTCTCTTTTATCTCTCCTCTCCTCCTTTATATTTCAAAAGCAGAACAACTCTAAACCGACTTCCATTCTTCCTTCCCAAACCAGTTTTCATTCTTCATTTTCATGATCAAGCAGACCATCATTTTCGTCCAATGCTTTGATCAAATATAAATTTTTGTAACAAATTCAATATCAGAATCATCAACCCAACAAGCACGTACATTTTCACCCACAATAGATAGATGTGAATTTTATTAAATGAATTCATTGATGGATGTGGTTATAATGCATACTCGATACGAGTTTAGGTGTGGTTATATATATAAATATATAAATGTATAGAATATAAGGTCCTTCTTTAGTAATTATGTCCTAAAATTTTAATTTCAAGACTATTAATTATAACCCCTTATTTTCGTAATTGTGGTAGAGTCCATTAGAAATGAGTAATTATAAAATTTATAACCATTAACTATAACCACTAATTCCGAATTGGTCTCACTATAATAATGGGAGCAATTGATAAGTGGTAATGTCTTTATCCAAAAAAAAAAAAAAAGACTATATTATATATATATATATATATATATATATATATATATATGTATGTCTATATGTGTGCACGCATGGATATTGTCATTTATAAATATGATTTGAAGACTTATATTTCATTAAAAATTTTAATTATAAAAACATCCCCACACAAAATGACCATTAAGGACATATAACAAATCATGATTTTTAACTTCTCTTGGATCTTTGGTTTCAAAATAAAACATGCTTTTGTTCTTCTTTTGTGCACAATCAACTAATAGATGACATGTCTTATTTTATCTTAACGTCTCTACTTCTTTGTGTTTGTTTCTTCGAGAAGATACAATTAAAAGCTTTATTAAGAACCAATTGCACAACCCTCTCTGCCCCCAATAAGGTACCTTTAATATAATAACGCAAAAATAACTTTGCCATTTTATTACACCAAGCCTTTACTCTACTAGTCAAATTCTGTTAACTTTGACAGTTGACTAAGATTTTCGATTGAATGACTTTAATACCATCAACACTATTAACTTTAAGTATAACTGATTAGTTTGATCATGAATAAGACAAAAGAATAATGAAATAAAATTAGTTTAAAAATTAGTTAAAAAAATTAATTATTTTTTATGAAATAAAATTTTTGTAAAAAAATTGAGATCTAATTTCTAGATTGCATTTCCACCATCTAATAATAATGATAGAGGTTGGAGATCCAATCGAGAGATTGAATCTTCACTGTACTATATCTTGTTCTTCTTCAATGAAAAACATTGAAGAATGGTGTTCTTTTTTGTCATTCTTCATTAATGCATACTCGATACAAGTTCAGGTGTGGTTATATATATGTGTGTGTGTATATATGTTGGTCCCGTACTTTACATGAGAATGAACATAAAAAAAAAAAAAATTAAAATTAATGATATAAAATTTATATTTTGGATATTGTAAAACTTTAAAATACTTAATTATTAGGAGTTACAAACTTGTAAAAACTTTACAAATGTTAGTAATAAAGTTTTAAAATTAATGTTATAAAATTCATATTTCAGGTGTTATAAAATTTTAAAAATCATAATGTTAGGAGTTACAAACTTGGAAAAATTTTAATGTGATTGTTATACAAGTTTTTTAAAGACATTAATATAGTTGTTACAATAATATGACAAATATTTTCTTTAAAAAAATCTTTATTTATATTATTGTTATTTAATTTTATATCATTACAAAAAAAGTTGACATGTAGGCATTTAGTAATAAAAGTTTCAAAACCAATAATATAAAATTCATATTCTGGGTGATATAAAATTTTAAAAGCCATAATAATATGAGTTACAAACGTGTGAAAATTTTTAATGTGTCTTTTACACAAGTTTTTAAATACATTAATATAGTTGTTATAATAATATTAAAAATGAACTTTGTAGATTGTCGCAATAGCACAATTCCACTTGCCATACTTCTTGATAAGCATGAGTAAGGTTTAAACTCAAAGGGTCACAAAAATATGACAATTTTTTCACTTAAATATGGGTCGATCTCTCCTAGTTCTAAGAGCAGCATTCCAAGCAGCATGTCAAGAAAACTATATCAGTTAAGTTTTAATAATTATCTAACCTAGTGTCCAAAAGATCAAAAAAATAAAAATAAAAACACTTCATTAAGGTTTTTGTTATTTAATTTTATTTTATCATAATTAAAAGAGGAAAGTTATAGCTGTTACAATAATATGAAACTTACGATTATTTCGGCTACAAATGTTAGTAATAAAAACTTTAAAACCAATGGTATAAAATTCATATTTTGGGTGTTATAAAACTTTTAAAGCTATAATAGTAGGCGTTACAAACCTGTGAAAACTTTTAATATAATTGTTGTACAAGTTTTTAAATAATGCGGAAGTCAACAACCTCTGTTAATTATGGTCTTCAGTTTTTCTTTATTTTCTTTAGTTTAAATTTTAATTTATTTTTTTATATATGTAATTGTATTTTTTGTTTATGTTTTCTAACGTGGGTATGATTTGGCTTTATATCCCTAAACTTTCAAAATTTGACCATTTTTTTTTATTAATAAGAGGATGACATTAATAAATATATAATAATTTAATAGTAACACAAGTAGAAAAAAATACAAATGCTTCTAAAAATTTAATAATTAATAAATCACATAGAGATCAATCTGCTGATCACCCCTTTCCAAATTAGTCAATATAATTTTATAATATTTTATGTAAGACCTAAATCCAAATGGACTCAATAAAAAAATTTAGCCCAAATGAAGTCAATTGAAAAAAGGGTACAATTTCTTTATAGGCAAGAGATGTTTATCATGCAAAAAGCGCGGTGAAATAGTTAAAGATAAAAGACAAAAAGTGGGTGTAAAGGAATGAAAGAGAATCACGGTCGCTTATTTTTTATATTTATAATTTAATAATATTAAATTACATTTATTAAATTGATTTTTTTTTTTAAGTACTCAAACCAATTAAAACTACTCAAAAACAACTTAAAATAATACGTAAGAATTTTTTGCTTTTTATGTAATTGCAAATCATCAAAAGATATTTCAAAAATTTTATTTCAGGTCTATCCTCTCAAAATAACATGTTTCTAAATTTATTATAATTTTATATTACACAAAATTTTTTTTCTTAATACTTACAAGAAATGTATTTAAAAAGAAAAATTCAAATACATCTCATCTTATATTGTCTTAAAATTAAACTACTATATTTTAATTTATAATTTACACACTCATTTTTTCTAGTTGTCTTCTTAAATAAATTAATATATTAGCTTAAAAAATAAATTAATATATTTAAATATGAAAATATCATTAATCTACTATATTTTTTTTATCATATTTTAATTATGAATAAAATATTATTAAATGTATATTAAAATACTTTAAAATTTATTAAATTATTTATTTTTATTTGTTTATATCAAATTAATTAAAATTACATAACAAAAAATAATATAAATAATATAAATATCAAATTATTAATTTTTAGATAATTTTAATTTTAAAAAATAAATAAATTTATAATATATTTATAAATTAAAAAAAATATTTTTTAGATTTTAAATTTTAATTACTATTAAATTTTTAATAAATTTTAATATTATTCAACCTGAACATAAAAAGCAAACAATAGATTAGAAGACAATATTATTTGAAAGAACGGGGAATGCAGGCATGCAATCCAAATAAAGGTGACTTGGTTAAGAAAGTCAACAAATTTGAGAAGACACAAAAATTGAAATAGTATGAAATGAGGATGAAGACAAAAGCGTGATGAATGAGACGGTATAAAAAATTAGAAAAGAAAAAGAGTCACAAGTATTCACACCACCTTTCAGTTCGGTGTCGTTGTTTAAGTACCTCATTTGATTTTAAAAGATATAGCACGAGAAGAAAGTATAAAGTCCTAATCCAAATGGATATAAAAAATAAATTAAATCAAAATAAAATTAATAAATGAGCCCAATTTAAATATCAATCCAATAATTCAATTGTTTCGTTGTTAGATTTATTGAAACCCAATTATTAGATTTAACTGTAGTTCAATTGTAATCCAAATTTTAAGTGGGCCGAAACTTTTAAGTGAGCCCAAATGGAGAGTTGTAGAATGACATAGAAAATATCAGAAATATTTGCGAGAAATGAGAATAAGACAAATTATTTGTGTTGCAATGAAAGAGAATGAGTGGACAGAATTTTATAAAGGAAAAGTGAGTGGCGGTCAAACAAGCGAAGCAAGCAAGGAAATGAGAAGGAAATGATTCATTCACATTCTCAAATGAAACGAGAATGAGAGTCAGTGGGCTTTAAAAGGGACAAAATGGGAATAGAAATGAAATGATGAAATCAACAGCAAAAGAGACAAAGTAAAGCAAAGTCAGGCATGACTCATTAGGCGGAAAAAAAAAAGGGTTGCAGCGAATTGCACGAGGGCAGGCCTTGGCTGCTGGCACGATGGATTTATAAAAATGAAAAAAAATATAATATAGATATTTATTAAGCTAATGGACAAACTAATGTCCACTAATTCATCAATTCAGTGGACTTTTTTTTTAAAAAAAAGGACACACGTCCACTATGGATTAAAGAAATAAAACAAAATTGAGACGCGGTGGAGCAATAACAATTTATATATGCATTCAGAAACAAATACAGAATCTGAACGGTTGCAAGCACAAAGATATACAAGCAAAGGAGAAGAAAAAGAGAAGAAGAAAATAGTAGGAAATTTCGGATGGGCTAAAGAAATATTTAGATATTTGATTTATTTAGATAAATAATTTTATTTTAATGGAATTTAGAAGTTAAAAAATTAGTTAATTTTGTTATAAGTATTTTTAAATTGAGTTTTATATAATTTTAAAGTGAATCTATGATTATGAGAAATAAAATGAAAATTCATTTTATATTTAGATTTGAGCAAAAGAGTTTCGTGGGTAGATGGTTTTATTTTAATCGAATTGATTTAATTAATTTATTAATATTTCAACTTTTTATTTAATTATTAGAAATTAATATATATATTTTTTAATGTTTCATATTAAGAATTATGTTTTATTAATGAAATGAAAATTTATTACGTATTTGTATATATGTATCCATATTAGAAATTTCAATCAGAATTTTATGCTTTCAGCTTAAGTTTATTATGTGAAATATTTAGAGTATTTTAAATGATATTATTTTATGTTTGAGAAAGAATATTGATTACGTTTTAAGAAAAATATTTATTTAGAATTATATATATATTCTTTTTGAAATTTGAAAAGAAAATAAAAATGTTCTACAAACATTACGGTTATATCCTCCCCTTTAACAGTTAGATAGGTTACATATATATGGGTCCTAGATTTGTCTAATACATGTATGACAGATGTCAAGAGAGTTATTGAGTCGTCTAACATGTGTATGGTAGATGTTATCCCTTACTTTATGTGTGTGTTGAGTATCTTCACCACATATAATAGGTTACATATATGTGATTCCTAGATTTGCCTAATACATGTATAACAGATGTCAAAAGAGTCATTAAGTCGCCTAGCATGTATATGGTAGATGTTATCCCTCACTCTACGTGTGTGTTAAGTATCTCCATTACATATGATAGATTTTTTTGGATACTAATTGATGTAGATTCTCATATTACAGATGTTATACACTCAGTTTGATCAATATAAAAAGAGATTTATAAAGCATCTGTTTATGTAAAGAAATTTTAGAAAAGTTTTACGGATTATAATTGGATAATATGTTTTAATAAAATTACAAAGAAGTGATTACAATTAAAAACACATATTACAGATTAATATGTTTGAAAAAAGACAGGGAAAAAAAAGGTTGTAGTAGACGAAGCTTCCTGGAAGCATAACTAGGAGAAAGAGCAGAAACATTGGCATTCACAACCATATATAAAACAACACAAGTGAATGGAATGACTAAGAAATATAGCACAAATTAAAAACACAAAACCATTTTGAAGAAAATGGAGACTATATTCTCAAAACAACTTTCCCAAAGTGATGTTAGCAATAGGTTGGCCATTGCCATTGATAAATTGAAGCACTTCGCAGCATTATATCTGGGAGAGCAGGTACGCATTCTAGTCCATGATGACACTGGTCATAAATGGAGGTTTCGTCTATCCACCCGGAAAAGGGGCAACTTCTTAAAGCCTGTTATCAGTTGCACAGAGTGGCTTCAGTTTGTTCGCGTGAAAGGTCTCAAAAAAGGTGATAAGATCACTTTTTATCGTAAGACAAATGAAGCTGATACGGTCAGATTCAAAGTCCGAATATCATGCAAGTAATGCTAAGTATCCTTGTATCTCAACTTGATCTTAATCCTTCACATAAGTGATGAGTAAATAGTCATTAATAATTATTGATTCAAAATGAGATACTGGGATGTATATCTAGTATTATAGATAATATTTAATAAATTTAATATTATTAATTCAAACTTAAGTAATAGGATTATAAACATAATCCAAGTCAATATTTAAAAATTAATCAGGCAGTGAACTTCAGTCTACAAGACAATACAACCATGTCCAACGTTGGATCAACCGTTGAACATGACGCATTGTTTTTTTGTCTGTACTCCTAATAGAAAAAAATTTACACTAACAACCAAATGAGAAAAAAGCAGTTGTGATTGTGTTCTGATGTGTGCAGAAATTTCTTGACAAGCTGCATAGTGATTTGATTTGTTGTATCCATTGAACCATCGATATAAAAGGTAGGATGTATATATAATATTATTGATGATATTTAATAAAGATATTATTATTTATTTAAAATTATGTAATAGTATTACAAAAATAAACTAAGTCAATATTTAAATTAAATCAAGTCAATATTTAAAAAATAATCAAGCAGTGAACTTCAATCAACAAGACAACACAACCATCTCCAACGTTCGAGTAATCATTGAAATGACACATTGTTTATTGTTTGTAGTCCTTATAAAAAATATATATATTTAAATAATTGTTCTGATGATAACATTCAAATAGTTCGAAGGTTTTGTACTAACAACCAAATGAGAAAAAAATAATTTCTTCAAAAAAAAAAAAAAAAAAGAGAAAAAGAACGATAGTGGTCGTGTTCTGATGTGCGCAGAAATTTCTTGACAAGCAGGAGCATCTTATTGATTTGATTTGTTGTATCCACCAATCCATCCAGTCGTCTAAAAGTTACCATACGTAGGCAAATAAACTGTCTTCAAAAGTCTCTTATACAGGCTAACAGATTATGACAAGTGCATCTTCCTCCGGTAGTTGTACACTTTCACATTCTCTTTCTTCACATACAAGCATAAGTATATATAAGAAGCTTTTTCTCTTTTAATGGAAATAGATAACAGATTAATTAATCTTCGTAGATTTCAACAATTTGATCCGTTTGGTGTCAGATTTAAAACAATTCATTAACACATATGTTATGGATAACGTTTTTCAATCATTAAAAATGGGCAAATTGCACTAACATTTCCCTGTCTGTAATTACACTGATCCCTCAACTACTATGTTAATTGCACTAATATTCCCTTTGATCATCGATTAACAGTTGACTACCGTTAGTCAATAACGGCGGAGGGGTGATATGGTCCTTTTGATTTAAAATAAGCAAATAATAATAATAAATGATATTTTATTGGTTAAATATAAAGTGAAAATACTGTTTCACTTCTTGAATCATCTTTCGTCACTTCACTAGTCACCCCATCCACCAGCGCCATCCCAAAGCCACTACCATCACCTCTGCCAGCAGCCCCATAGAGATGGAGGCCGTTCCATCTCCAATGGAACTGCTCTCCATCGACGACAAGGAGCAGATTTCATCTCTAATGGAGCCGATCTCCATCAGAGATGGAAGCGGCCTCGTCTCTGATTGAGCCACAGTAGTCCATCTGTTGTGATGGAGTAGATCTTCATCTGCTTCATTTGTTTTTCTTTTTACTTCCTACTTGAGATTTGATTGAAAATTTAAAAAAAAAAAAGTTTGGTTTTAGGATACACATTATCATGTGATTTTGGATATAGTAAATCTGCGCTTGATTGTAGTGAAAAAGGGTTTGGTTTGGTTTGGGTTTGGAGGATCCGAGTTTGTTGATTGGTTTGAAACTGGGTTTGACGAAATCTGGATTTGGCTCGAAGAAATCTAGGTTCAAACTGGGTTTGGAGAATCTAGGGTGAATAAATCTGGGTTTGAAGAAGGATTTGCAGACATGCAGAGACAAAAATAAAGGAAAAAAAATTAATGTTTTTTATTAATTAATTAATTCAAATATTTATAAAATAATGAAAAGGGTAAATTTCAATTTATCCCTATAAAATATTATTTTTTAACTCTCAAATGCAAAAGCAAAACGTATTATTAATTGAGATCTAAAGTCTACATTTATAGAATGACCATATTTTGAGATTAGTACGTCTATTAACCTTAAAAATTTTAGCTAATACTTACCCACTTGCATTGAACTAAATCTATAAAAAAAATATGTGGAATTAAAATTTGTATAAAAAACATTAAATACTATAGTCACTTTTTTTTTTGGAACAAAAAATACTATAGTCACTTAAGACTAACTAAATAATACATAATCAGCAAACAATTCAGTATGAGCAGAGTAAATTTGGGTTTTTGCTCTTTGCTCAGTGTTTGATTTTCGATTTTAATGTTTCTCGCTTACATTATTAATTGTTATGTAAATTTGGGTTTTTGTTCTTTGCAAAGCGATGTCAACATGTTCAAAGTGATTTTTGTGCTACTACTTTGTGATTTGAATGTGATTTCTATGGTATGCAGAGTTTTGCAGAGTGTATTTGTTCGTTTGGTTACTGTTTTGGAATTGTATTTTGTTGGTTCGGTTAGTGTTTTGGAATTGTTTTATGGGATTTTTTTTAGTTCTTACTTATGGTTTGTCTTTAATTGCTTTGATTACATTGTTTTTGTGTCATTGTTGGTTATTGGGAGTCAGTTATATAAGGTGATATTCAAATTGGAAGCAGACATTTGAAACAATAATACAAATTAAGCCTACATCAAGCTTTTGTTCATATATAGATATAAACTGGTGACTCTAAAGATTGCCCTTTTTCATTTGTAAAACCATGTTCTTCCAATTTGATCACGGGTTAGTTTCTGATGTGGTCTAGCATGTCATGGGGTTTAGATTCTTGCTTTCGGTTAGTTTGTAAGTTCTAATAAAATGCTGTCCATTCCTTAGGTACCTAGCAGAGAAGTTTACAATTTGTAATTGTGAAGGAACTTGTGAACAAATGGGAATAAATTCATCTGTCATACAAATCAATACATGCTCTACTTGAGCCTATGAATTTAAGATTATGGGTGGCAAGTATGAATTTAAAATAGTACAGCCATTGAATAACTTAATCAAAATACAAAGTAGAAGCAACTGAGCATTATTCAAGGTAACATTAAAACAGAAATTCACAGATAACAGAAAAGAATGTTAAGTACGTCTTGTTGAGCTGTATTTAAAGAAATGAAATTGGAAGGGGAGAAAGAAGACATTATTGTAGCTCTTTATAATCATGTAAATTGCTTGTAACAGCCAATGTATGGTCTTCAGAAACCAAAGTTATAACATCCATTTCCCAGGTCTGAACAGCATACAATAAAGCTCTAAAGTGAATAATGAAAATCTCACCTTTTGAAGCTTCTCTTCGGTTTTTCGTTGTTTATCTGTTCAAGCTCGGCTAAAAGAGCTTCAGCGTCATCTTCATCATTGTCATCATCATGGTCAGTAATATAGAAGTTAAACAAATTTAATAGGATTCTTGATCCTTTAATGAAACACTGAAGATCTATAAACTAGTAATGAATGAACTAGAATACTTGTATTTCATTTTCTGATTACATACATATGATCTTCTCATAGGTTTATATATATGAGTACATAGCTGTTGCTTGTTTTACACGGCAACCACACTCTAACTAACTCTCGTCTCTCATTGGCCAAGGAATGATGATCTTGGTATCAACCAACTAATTTTCCCGCCAGAGTAGATGAACATCTGGTGATAATGATTTAGTGCTGATGATCCAGAATAGATGAGTTTGCTTTTTAAAAACTGAAAACGAGGTGTAGGCAATGACTTTGTAAGAATATCTGCTACTTGATCAATGGAAGGCACATGATTGGTCTCAAGTTCTTTTTGTAAAACGTTCTCTCTCACAAAGTAAAGGTCCAGTTCTATATGCTTGGTTTGGGCATGTAGAACTGGGTTGTTTGCCATGGCAATGGTGCTTTGGTTATCTACCCAGATGAGAGGTATTTTGGTCAGAAGTATTCTGAGTTCTTGAAGAAGAGACTTAATCCAAGTCACTTCTGCTACAAGTGCTGTTAGGCTTCTATACTTTGCTTCTGTGTATGATCTCGAGACAGTATGTTGCTTCTTTGCACTCCAAGCAGCCAGATTTGAGCCAAAATATACATAATATCCAGAAGTCAACTTTCTGTCATCTACGTTAGATGCCCAGTTTGCATCAGACTATCCAACCAGATTTTGTGCAGTTGTTGAACTAGTTGGTTTTTCAATGGTAATCCCTTGATTTGAAGACCATTTTAGGTACCTTAGAATTCTCTTCACTGCCTTCCAATACTCATCTAATGGTGTTTGCATGAACTGGCATACTTTATTCACTACAAACATGATTTATGGTCTTGTAATGGTCACATATTGTAAGGTTCCTACAATAGACCTATACTCACTTGCATTATCTATACGATTACCTCTGAATGCAGATAATTGTCCTGCAATACTGGACACCATTGGTGAAGAAAATGGTTTTGCATTTTTCCATCTTGGTTCTCTTTAGAAGATCCTGAATATATCTATGTTGAGACAAGTGAAGACCCTTATCAGTTTGCTGAACTTCAATGCCTAAGAAGTAGTGTAATGACCCAAGATTTTTAGTGCAAATGAATTGTTCAACTGTTGAACTAATTTAATGACCCAAGATCTTTTAGTGCAAATGAATTGTTCAACTGTTGAATTAATTTTTCTATCTCTTCATTACTTGAACCAGTAATAATGATGTTGTCAATATAGACAAGAATGTAGATGCAGTAGCTAGTTGCAAATTTACAGAATAGAGACTGATCAGCCCTGCTAGAAGCGAAACCAAGCTGAACAAGAGTGTGTTTAAACATTTCAAACCAGGCCCTTGGTGACTGTTTCAACTCATAAATGGCATTGTGTAGTTTGCAAACTAATGATGTGTTATTCCCCTCCTCAAAGCCAGGAGGTTGCTGCATGTGAACTTCCTCATCAAGAATCCTATTTAGGAAAGCATTGTTGACATCTAACTGTTCGAGAGGCCATCCTTTAGCAACAGCAATGGACCGCACTACTCTAACTGTAACAGGCTTCACAACTGGGCTAAATGTTTATGTGAAATCAAACTCTTCAAGCTGATGAAAGCCCTTGGCTGCTAGCCTAGCCTTATGCCCTAGAAGAGTACCATTTGAGTTTCTTTTTACTTTAAACACCCATTTGCATCCTATAATTTTCCTATTAACAGGAGGAGGTACAAGGGTCCAAGTCTGATTCATCTTAAGAGCAGCAAGTTCATCCTGCATAGCTGCAGACATTTTTGGATTAGTAAGACCCTCCTTTAAAGAGGCAGCTTCACTGTCTTTAGCTTGAGCTATCCAAGCTTTAGGCTTGAAGATGCCATCCATTGCTCTAGTAATCATAGGGTGTTGATTTTGAGGAGGTTGAATTGTGCAAACTAGTTCTGTAGCATAAGATGTTGAATGAGATTGGGTTTGCTGTTCTGGTTGATGATTAGCTGAACAAGTATCACCATTTCTGACCAAAGGACTACCAGATGAGAAGCAAGGATGCTGTGAACTATGATAAGTAGAACTTGTTGATGAAGTGATAACTGAAGGAAATAAATATGTGCCAGAGAGGTTCATTTGTGAGGCAGAACTAGAACATTGAGAACCTCCTGAGTGATGAGTTTTCAGGGCAAAGGGAAAGACATCTTCCTTGAAGACAGCATTCCGCACAATATACATCTTGCCTGTGGGACTTAAACACTTGTAGCCTTTACACTGATTACAATACCGAAGAAATGTGCATGCCTCACTTTGGAATTGAAGCTTATGCCGATTGTATGGTTTGAGATTAGGATAGACTGAACATCCAAAGACCTTGAGAAAGGAGTAATGCGGTTCTGTACCAAATAAACAAGAAAAAGGAGATCTTCCTTGCAGAACAGCTGTAGGCATTCTGTTAATCAGGTATGCTGCTGAAACAAAGGCTTCAGCCCAGTATTTGGAGGGAAGAGAGGCATGTGACAGTAGACTCAAACTAGTTTCTACAACCTGTTTATGTTTCCTTTCAATGAGACAATTTTGCTCGTGTGTAAGGGCAAGAATGTCTGAAAATGATGCCATAACTAGCAAGGGAAGGAGCTAGAACCAAAAATTGTTTTACATTATCTGTTTGAAGTGACTTGATCTTGGAGGAAAATTGAAATTCAACTTGTGTTTTGAACACCTGAAAAGTTTTAGCAACTTCCTTTTGATTTAAGAAGGAAAAGCAACATATAACCAGTATGAGCATCTAGAAAGCTGACATAATACTTGAAACGTCTTGAAGAAGTAATGGGTGCAGGACCCTATACAGCAGCAATGATTAACTTAAGAGAACTGGAACATATTGTAGTTGAGAGTTGAAAAGATTGAGTGACTGATTTGCTCACTTGACAAATCATGGCAAAAGAAAGACTTTGAATGTGAAAAGGGTGCTTTGCGTTTGCACATTACTGTTTTTACAATAGAAGAAGATGGATGTCCCATCCTCAAATGGCAAAGAAGTACACAAGGATCATTATCAATACAAGTCTTATTCATACCAGCAACATTATTTACACAAGAAGAGGCTGTATTGACACTAATAACAGAGAATGTGCTCTCTTTAGGAGCTTTACAAGACAAGAAACCTACTAAAGGAGTGGACTGGAAATGTTTGTTGACACTTGAAGAAGGCTTTGATGTACTTGAACTCTTCAAGGGTAAATCAAAGACATATAACCAATTCTCAAGAACACGTGAAGAAGGACAGTCTTCGTGACTTGATCCTTCACAAGACAAAACAATGGATGAAATTCAATGAACACATTATTGTCCCTAACAAACTTGGAGACACTAGGAAGGTTTTTAGTGATATGAGGTATATGTAGAATGTTTCTAAGCATGAAGGCACGATCATTAAGCGTAAAAGAATTAGATCCAACAGAGGATATTTTCAAACTTGCTCCATTCCCAAAAACAGTTCTTTCATTTCCCTGGTATTCAGCTTTGTTCCACAGATTTGCAGCATCTGGAGTGCAATAGTCAGAGGCGCCACTCTCAGGATACCACTGTGAGTTGCCAAAGACACTTGGTTCAGGTCCAGCAATCATTGCATTTGAGGGTCCTGGTCCTACTGAAATTGTATTCATATATCCTGATCCAGATATCATAGGATTCATAGGTCCTAAGGCTGAACCATTTCCACCATTTCTGCCACCTGGAAAAGCATTAAACTGTGGTTGAAATGTTTGATCATACCTGTAATAACACCTGAGTGCATTATGGCCTGTTTTGTGACAGATTTGGCATGGTGGTCTGTTTCCATTGTACCTTCCTTGATCACGACCTCTTCTACAACCAAACTGATAATTCCCTTCTCCTCGTTGTCTACCACCAAAGCCACTAGACTGATAATTCCCTTGTCCTCCTTGTCTACCACCAAAGTTGTTCGAGTGACAAGGAACATTCTCCATCCCAAAACTTCCTGAATTCATGCTATTTCCTCTCTTATTCATAGCAGTATTAGCACTTATACTTTCAGTTTGTGTATGACCTTCGAGCCTTACTTCTTTTGTAAGTAAAAGAGCTGTTATTTCAGCTACTGTGTGATTAACAGTAACAGAAGTGACTGATATGACAAACGGATCATATTCAGTTCCAAAACCACTCAATATTGCCATGACCTTATACATAGCCTGTGAAAGATAGAGCATCCGTGACACTCTTCTTTTTAGTCAAAAACTTATGGAAAGACCTTCTTTCTTCAAGGTCTGCAATTGAAGCTTCAATTGCATACGATTTGGCTTGGATTGGGTCTTGAACAACCGTTCAATATTTAACCAGGCTTCACAGGATGTTGTACACCCAACCAACCGAGGTAGAATCTCTTGACTGATCGAAGATAGTAACCAGCATAACAAGATTTGATCTTGTTGCTCCCAATCCAGAAAAGAATCACTCACAGTGCCATCAACATTCAATCGATTTGGAGGAATTACATCAGAATCTATGAAGTGTCCAAGATGATTACCTTTGATTGCGGCGAAAACCTGCTGCCTCCATAAAAGAAAGTTTTTATGATCAAGCTTCACCGTCTGCTCCAACTTCATTAGTGACAGGAATCGCGATCCTTCATGGATATTGTTTGTTGAAATTGAGTTTGAAGCAGAAGACATGGTGCACTGATGCTCTGATACCATAAAAGGATTCTTGATCCTTTAATGAAACACTGAAGATCTATAAACTAGTAATGAATGAACTAGAATACTTGTATTTCATGTTCTGATTACATACATACGATCTTCTCATAGGTTTATATATATGAGTACATAGCTGTTGCATGTTTTACACGGCAACCACACTCTAACTAACTCTCGTCTCTCATTGGCCAAGGAATGATGATCTGGCATCAACTAACTAATTTTCCCGCCAGAATAGATGAACATCTGGTGATAATGATTTAGTGCTGATGATACACAGTAGCTAACCTTGTGACCTTCCACCTTGACACTGATTTATGTGATTGACAATAGACCAGCTTTGTGAGTGAGTTTGTGTTCCTTCCAAGGACTGAACACACTCTTTAACAAAATAAACTAATATATATATATATATATATAGCGAGTAGGTAATTCAACAAATAAAGATCTAACAAAACAAAAATTGAAAAACGACTATCATGAATACTTAGTAAGAAAGGATCTTTAGCTCAGCTCAGAAATCCATCCACTTCTATAAAAATCCATCTTCGAATGTATCTGGTACAACTTTCAAACATCTCTACCAGGAAACAGTTACCACAACCTTTATTGTGACCATACTGTGCCATTGCCGGGACTGCGACCTCTGTAGCCATGCTATTACCATCTGATCTCTACCTAGGCCCTCGCTACAATCTTCCCCATGCCACCAATATCAACACATATGTAATTATAGGATCATCCATCTCATTTAACATCACTTTCCCACCAACCTGACAACAATTGCGCCATAATCATCCTGTCCACAAGCAGAAATATTTGCTATGCCACTACCAACTCAGCCATCCACCGACGCAATCACTAACTTGTTCAACTTGTCACCAGCACCACCCTACCTCCACCGAAAGACCCTCGTAACCCCCATATATGACCAACAATTCCCAACACCACTCGCTCCAAGTTCACCCTTATTTAATGCAAGTACTGACTTGTCAACGAACCTAAACTTAACCTCACTGTCATCTCATCTTATCCCACCATCGCATGACTTTGCTCCTCTCAATTCACAATTATAAAATGAAAAACTTCTCCTTTGCACACTGGCACTTTCCACCAAAGCCTTCATACAATACTGTTAGAGTTTTAAAGAGATTGAAATGAGCAAATGATGATTAATGTAACAGGAAGCAAGAAACAACAATAAAATTTGCTGTGTAAAGTCACTTTTTTATTTATCTGACAATGTGTTTAAATATAGCAAAAAATAATAACAGAGGAAATGAAAAACAAGGCACTACATGGAACACATTTCCATGATCAATACATTCCTAAAAATTAGCAACTATTACTGACCAAATCAATCGAAACAGTCAAATAACTAAGAAATAAAAAAAAATATATATAAAATTTCAGTTTGGACAACTTGCAGTAGCTGAAGCACAACTTCAACACTCCTTGCTTTGGTTGCTGCAAACTCCAAGTTTTTTTCTAAGAAACTCAAACTTGCTTTTTGACAGAGGTTTTATAAATATGTCATCTAGTTGAAGATCAGATTTGCAGTACTTCAAACCAACTGAACCTTCCTTTTGCACTTTTTTAAGAAAAAATAACTTGATATTGAAGTGCTTAGTTTTCCCGTGAAAAATAGGATTATGAGAGATAGCGATTGCAGCTTGATTATCAACAAATATTTTTGTGCATCCTTCTTGCTTCATATTCAAATCAATCAACACCTTTCTTAACCACAAAGCCTGATTTGCAGCAGCAGTAACTGCAATAAATTCAGCTTCTGCTGTAGATTGGGTCACTGTATTCTGCTTCTTGGAACACCATGAAAACACTCTTGAACCAAGTTTAAAACAGTAACCTGTAGTACTTTTCATATCATTAGGTGAACCTCTCCAATCACTGTCAGAATTAGCCCTATAGAACACAATCTTGACTTGCACAAAACTTGATTCCATAATCCAGTGTCCTTCTCACATATCTAAGGACTCTTTTAGCAGCTGTAAAATGTGTTTCAGTTGCACAATTTGTAAATCAAGATAATAGACTTACAAAGTGTAAGATATCAGGCCTTGTAGCTGTTAGATATATCAGGCAACCCACTAGACTTCTATAAAGACTTTCATCAACCTTCTCAGCTTCATCTTCCTTACTCGGCTTCTCCTTTCTGCACATTGGAGCATGTACACTCTTACATTCATCCATTCTGAATTTTTTCAGAATCTCCTTAGCATACTTCTTTTGATAGATAAACACTTCTCCATTCTTCTGCTTGATTTCCATTCCTAGAAAGTAAGCCATCTTCCCCAAATCTGTCATCTCGAAGGTTTTCTTCATATCTTCTTTGAACTTTTTCACAAGTTCTTCATTCCTTCTAGTAACTAGCAGATCATCCACATACAATGAAACAATTACAAAATTGGTTTCATCACCTTTGATGTAGAGAGTAGCTTCACTGAGACTTTTTCTGAAACCCAGTTGCATCAAGTGCTCATCAATTCTGCTATACCAGGCTCTGAGTACCTGCTTCAGGCCATACAAGGCTTTCTTGAGCAAATACACTTCATCTTCATGCCCTTTTACTACAAATCCATCAGGCTGCTCAACATATATCTGCTCCTTAAGAAACCCATTCAAGAAGGCTGATTTAACATTAAGTTGATAGACTCTCCAACTCTTTTGTGCAGCTATTGCAATCAACAATTTGATTGTATCTAGTCTGGCAACATGAGCAAAGGTGTCATAAAAATCAACACCAAAAATCTGAGCATACCCTTTCACAACCAGTCTGACCTTGTGCTTGTTGATGGAATCATCAACATTGAGTTTGGTTCTAAACACCTATTTTACACCAATTACTTTTCTGTCTACTAGTCTTTTACAAGCTGCCAAGTCTGATTTTTTTTTTTTCAATCATGCTCAACTCCTCCTTCATTGTAGCTATCCATTTTGGATCTTTCTCTATTTCCCAGAAATCTCCTGGTTCAAACACAGCAACATTGCATCTCTGATAAATCTCAGAGAGTAATCTTGTACCTCTTACAGAAGCATCATCAATCAACTCATCTTCTTCGAGTTGCAATTTGGGAACTTGGTTAGGAACCAAAGCTGCTTGCTTTCCCTCCCAATCCCACTCATTATTCTCCATAAAATACACATCTCTGCTTATCAAAATTTTCTTAGTGTTTGGTTGGAAAATTCTATAAGTTTTAGAGATTGTGCTGTAACCAATAAAGATTCCTACTTCTACCTTTTTATCCAACATATCCCTTTTAATTTGAGGCACATAGACAAAACACAAACATCCAAATACTTTGAGATTTTTTAGAGAAGGTTTAATACCATACCAGGCTTCATATGGAGTCTTTTCAGTTACTGCTTTAGTAGGTAGTCTGTTAAGAAGGAAGACTGCAATATGTGCTGCTTCTGCCCAATATTCCTTTGGTAAATTCTTCTCAAATATTAGACATCTGGCCATCTCCATTATGGTACGGTTCTATCTCTCACTGACTCCATTTTGCTGTGGAGTGTATGGAGCAGTGAGTTGATGTTCAACCCTAGCCTCTCACAATAAAGGTAAACTGACTGAAAGTGTACTCCTTGCCATTATCAGATCTCAAAGCTTGGATTTTGTGACCACTTTGTGTTTCAATCCATTGCTTGAATTTCCAAAACACACCAGCAACTTCTAACTTGAATATGAGAAAATAGATTCAACACATTCTGGAATAGTCATCAATAAAAATCAGGAAATACCTACTCCCATTGAGAGATGGAGTTTTGTGAGGTCCAACCAAATCAGTGTGTATCAATTGCAGCTTTTTAGTAGCTCTCCAAGATGCTTGTTTGAAGGGAAGTCTTGATTGCTTTCCTTGTTGACAGGCTTTACAATCTAGAATTTCAGATTTAAGGTAACGGAGACCTTGAACCAATTCCTTTCTTTGCAAATTCACCACAGCTGTATGATTGAAATGTCCAAGCCTCTTGTGCCAGACTTTTGCATGGATTTTTGTTGTAGAGAATGTTGTTTGCTCCTCCTCCAATGGATCAAGTGCAAAGCTCTTCCCTTTCATTTTAACTCTAAACACATCATTGCCTACTGCATCCTTGATTAAACACTAATTTGTTTCAAAGATAACTTTAAATTCTTTCTGAATCAACTGGCCAACATTCAACAGATTTTGACTAATATTATGTACAAACAACACATCTCTGATAAGCTTTGTACCTGAAATGCTTTCAATTGCTACTGTGCCTTTTCCCTTGACTGCAATGTACTCTTCATTCCCAATCTTCACTTTTGAAACTACTGAAGTGTCCAATTCCTTGAAGAGATCACGATCAAAGGTCATATGGTTGGTACAACCACTATCAATGAGCCACTTCTCACTTGAATGACTGGTTGCAAAGCAGGAAGCTACAAAGAATTGCTCCTCTTTTTCCTCATCAGCAACCTGAACAACATTCTTCTGTTACAAATTCACTTATGTCATAGTCTTCTGTTGAATGTTGCTCTTACAAATTCTTTGATGATGCTCCATCTTCTGACACTTCTCACATTGCTGGTCTGGTCTTCTCCATCATTTGAAAGGTGGATGACCTTTCCTACCACAGTGTTTACAAGGAGGGAAATCAGATTTTGTTCCCTTACTGGTATTAGGAGAATCAGAACTTGAGTTTTCCTTCTTGTTTTTGTCATTCTTCTTCCTTTTTCCTCCTTGACTGGACTGAGCTCTTACAGTTAATGCACCTTTAATAGACCCTTCAGACCTCATGATTTTTCTCTATTCTTGTGCCTGTAAAGCATACATCAATTCTGCCAAACTAACCTTTGAAAGATCTTTAGTGTTTTCCAACGAGGAAATAGTTGCTTCAAACCTTTCAGGAATAGTTACAAGAATTTTTTGAACTAATCTGGAATCAGAAAATTTAGAACCAAGTAACCTTAATTTGTTTACAATCTCAAGCAATCTGTCAGAGTACTTCTTCATTTTCTCAGAATCCTTCATCCTCTGAAGCTTAAACTCTCTGATCAGATTCAGAATTTGCATTCCCTTAATTCTCTTATCTCCTTCATACTTTTTCTTTAGGAAATTCCAAATTCAAAAGCTGATTTTATTGTCATGATTCTGACAAAGATTTTAGGAGAGACCGTAGCAAATAACATAGCTCTTGCTTTCGACTTTCTTGATTTCTTCTCTTTGTGATTCTTGATCTGCACCATGGTTGGATTCGCAGGTAATGGAGGAACTTTGTAGTCCTCCTTCATAGCTTCCCAGAGATCATTTGCCTCCATATGAGCCTCCATCCTTGCAGCCCAGACATGATAACCTTCACCATTAAAGACTGGTGGTGCTAGTGCAGTGAAAGGAGTTTTTGAATCCATGGAAGAAGAAAGCAAAGAAACAGAAAAAAGTTTCTCTCAATCACAAGTCCCTCAAGAAGAGAGCTCTAATACCAATTTGTTAGAGTTTTAAAGAGATTTAAATGATCAAATGATCAATGTAACAGGAAGTAAGAAACAACAATAAAATTTGTTGTGTAAAGTCACTTTTTTATTTATCTGACAATGTGTTTAAATACAACAAAAAATAATAACAGAGGAAACGAAAAACACGGCACTACATGGAATACATTTCCATGGTTAACACATTCCTAAAAATTAGCAACTACTACTGACCAAATTAATTGAAACAGTCAAACAACTAAGAAATAAAATATGTATATATATATATAAAATTCTAGCTTGGACAATGTTGCAGCAGCTTAAGCACAACTTCAACAAATACTCCTTCTTACTGTAAATACACTATCAGAACTCAATATCCTAAAGGATGCTCGGAGAAACTAAAACTTTGTGAAAAACTCAAAGGAGGACCTTAGTTACTAATCTGCATTCACTAAAGGGTTTATATATAGACACACAAACACAAGAGGAGGAAAATACACTTGAAAACAAATCTACTTAAAATAGCGAAATGTCTTATTTGCCAGTGACCCTTAGCCAATTACCATCCTTATAGTGGGGAAAGGATGAGTATAACTTAGCTAAAGTAACCAATGCCCCTGACTTTATTGCAGTGGATGCCAAAAGCTGTGCTCTAAAAGCATCCAAATCCTCCCAGCAAACTGTGTTCTCTGTGGAATAAATTGTTTCAAGATGTTCATTGATAAACTGAACGAGTGTCAAGAAACATATCATCAAAATCAAATGGATTGCTAAATACTAGTAAAAATATTAACTTTCTAAAGAAAAATCAACAGCTATGTAGAATGACATAAAAATTCTACTGTGTATAGCTACTAAAAGACGTTGAACCTCATAAATATACCATCTTTAGCACATAAACAATACATTAAAGAATGAAACCTGAATTTCACAAGTAAATACCAACCCAGAAGAAAATTAATAAATTCGAAAACGCTGTAAAATTATATTCTAGTTTGTTGCTGTTTGAACCTATTAAGTTTGAATCAGATAATGTTTTTGTTGTGAGATTTGTAGAATAAGTTATATCGAAGGTACAGGAGACCATGACACAGGATGCAGTCACTGCTTTAGACTCGACGCCGCCAAAACCACTGAAGAAGGGAGTTGTGGAGTTGCATCTAAAATCATCAAGAGTATCCAACATGTTTAATGACATTTGATTGACCGTATACGATCACAAAATGTATGTTTGTATGATTATGACACTGTATGTGTAATTCACTTAAGTAATCCCCACACACAAGTAACCAGAATTCATTGTTATATTAACTTATTTACCAATTAAATAAAATGTTGATATGATTTCAACTAGTGTCAAACAATGGCACATTGAAAGTTGGTGGGGAAGACCTGGTGCTTCCTTTTGTAGATACCAATCAGAACCCACTCTGGTCAGTGGCTTTTTCCCTTGAATAATATCTCATAATAATTGCCAAGTCTTTTTTTATGTGTTTTCTCCGGATCTTATAAGATCCGTTCAATCTAGTTCATGCTTTTTCATGGTTTTATGTATCTTCGTCGTTTTCTATGTAATATCTAAAGCGAGGGCCTTTTGCTATTGCTTGCTTTCTATCCTGTTGTCCTATTACATGTGATAATGATATCTCATAATTATCAAAGTCTTATGCTTAATGTGTTTTCTCCACTTATGAGATCTTATTCTTATGTATAATGGATCTATAGTATAAAAATCTTCCTGTACTTGTTATTGCATACAAGTATCTTCTTTCAAACATCATCTAGAAAATGCGTAGTCTTAAGAGAACATGATATTTGAAATATGTTTCTCATTAATTACAATAAAAAGAGGTGGGGAGATTTCATCTCCTCTTTTAAGTTCATTATGAAAGTTTCAATTTGTTTATCACCAAGTATTATGAAGATGGCTGGTAAAATTATTGTATCCTCATCTCTAATACTCATGAAAACTCTGTACATGCATACTTACATACATACATATATATATATATATATATTGTTTGAGGAGCAATGGAAGAAGAAGAAGGCTAAAGTCTTTATATATCTACCAAGTTTTGTATGGTAGCTTCTTGGATAATACATAGCGTTTGGACATAAGTTTCTCACAGTTTGTTTTCTTGCTTTGCTAGTAAAAAGTATCTAAACTTTTAATCACTTTAAAAGATCGGTTCATAAACTAGCCAAACCCTTTCTATTTGCTCTGTGGAAATTTCAAAAGTAAAGCTCTTGAAAAAAAGCAATGTCATGAGAATTGTGTTTTCTGTTTTGGCAACAAAGTTGGGATTGGGACTTGAACCCCTACTTATACGTATAGGAACTCAGTGAATGTTTTCTAATTGCTAATGTAAGAACATTAGTTTTTGTGGAAACGATAAAAAAAAAAAAAGATTAATTGAAAATAAATTACAACAATATTAGTAAATATTGAGATGATAGAAAATTAAATAAGCTTTTATTCTGTATTAAAATTTCTGACTAATTGCAGGCAAAACTATATAAACCTCAGGTTACACAAGTTATTCCAATTGCAAATTAATAGTTCTCTTTTTGGTCGAACATACCAACAAATAAATAATAATGATCAAGTGATAGATTTTTAATATACAATTAAAAAATTTAATAAAAAATATATTAACATTTTTACTTTACGTCCTTTACAGTTACATGCATGTTGGTTGTATTGACAAGCAACTTATATTTGTTGATTGTGGATAATTATGTCGAAGATGTGTAGCACTTTGATAAATATTTTAGGGTTCAAATTAATTCCACAAGATTTAGACTAGACCTATTCATCCCCATTTAGGTCATCTTAGCATGAACTTTTAACCCATTGGATTTCAAACTATTATTTATTGATATCGTACCTTAAAGAATCAAACCGTACTAATAAGTTTAAGTTTGTTATAGTATTGCTTGCGTGCCTTATATTGTTTAGAAAGTACAGATGTTAGCTTTATGTAGAATTTTAAGTTTCATGATTTTGACACCTAGAGAAAAAACAATGGTCTTATAAGCCAGCGTCTATTGGACAAATGGAACTGCTTTTGCATACGAGTCATCTTAAGAGATTAAACAGTAGTTATTTAGAGTAGCGCAACTTATGTTCCCTTAAATGGTTAGAAAGCTATGAATGATAGCATTTTGTAGAACTTTATGGCTCTATGTTTCTGACATTCAAGAACTAAGTTTTGATTTTTCGAGCATTAAAGGTTGTGTCAGAATTTTAGCATGTAGCTGTAACTTGTGTTTGGTTGAGCATCAAAACGCCTTGTCAGAATTTTAGCAAGTTAATTTTTGGTCCCAACACAAGTTTGTCACGGTCATCTCTTCAGTGTTAAGAATCGTCCAAAAGTGGTGATTTCAATTGCCACTCTAACAACATTCTCTCGTTGGTAAGGATGAAAAGCTGCAAGACTTATAATTTGTTGCTAGTGGCGACATTCTCATCATCATTGGTGATGACGAGCTTTTGCTTGTCATAATCACAACATCACCATTAGCATTGCAATGGCGACACGGAGCCAAGCTCCATCGCAACCACACCATCAATGACAATGAAGTGGCAACAATATGTCTTGTCAATTTGCTTATTTTCATGTTTATGCTTTCAATAAAAATACTCCGTTTTTCATGCAATAGGGTAATTAAATATGTGAATTGAGAAAAAATAAATTCTGAGAGAAATAAAGACACAAAAATACAATTATAGACTTTTATACCAAGTGCTCGATCTTCTTATTTGAGTCTGGATTCCTTCTTTGAAGAGATACATGCATAGGCAAATTAAGGAATTGGAAATTTGCTTTGTAATTCAATCTTAAAGTTTTTTTTCAAATCTGTTTCTTGGAGGTTCATAAATTGTAGATTAACGTCTCCATTTTAAGCTTTAGTTCTTATATATATATATCTCAAAACTAGATCGATTTGCATTTGTGATTCATTTTTTTATATCATCTAGTCACATACAATACATTCATCATGGGTTTGATTTGTGTTTGAACTTATATCACTTTTCTTCGTTATTGAAATTAAATCATGCTAATCTTATTAGGTGTAAATTTGAGCAAAAGTTTGTGGGTAATAATATTACTAGTGAAAGACTTGCGATTATATTGGACACGATAGTTCAATAGGCCAGATGTATGATTAGGTGAATCAATGATGAAAATGTATTTCTTTAATTAACTAGCAAAATTTGTGACACATATAGTCAACTGAACAACCCCTTTTTTACACGGTTTTCAATGTTAAAATTGATTGTGTTAATTCTATTTTCTCTTTATATTTCAATTTGATTATTAGATCATGATAATGAATTTTGTTGATTAATTTGATTTGAGTCTTGTTGTTTGATATTAATTTTAATTTTTTATACTTAATAAATATTTGGATTCGATTCTTGATATTTGACCTAAATCTTAATAATTGTCAATCTTGAATTGTGAGATTTTTTTTTTTTTTTTTTAAAAAGTTTTGAAAATCAATTTGATTCTTTTTTTTTTTTAATAAACCTATTCGTCCCGTTCTGGGTATTTTTTTTTTTTAATTGTAAATTGACTATTTTTGTTATAAAATTTATTAATTCCATGGTTTAGGAAAAAAATTAGATTGTGTCAATCACATAAATGTCCTCTTAATTTGAAATTATACCGAATAACTGAAATGATCTAGTTATTTTAAGTATATAATTGTTTTTTCTTTGAATCTTCCGACAATCAAAAGATCACAGGAGCATAAATGAGTTCTTGTAGTCATTAAATTGCATGCATGCAATTGAATGCAATTTGATGCTTTAATATCAATTAATGATGGTCCCAAAAAAAAAAAACACCATGATTGGTCTTAGAATTGTGATGTGGAAAGCGATTAGTTTGCTCAAATGTAAAGGCGGATGGAGAGAGGGGCTGGCAGGAAAATATTGCAAAATTTTCAATAAAAAATTATAAACTTTTTATTAAATTTGTAGTTTTACACTTTGACCCTTGTAATTTTTTTTCTTTAATATAATGACATCCTAAAATATAATATTTTTGGCTTTACCCTCCTCAAATGTCATGATATATTATATGTAATAATGCTAGATATTGTTCCTTTTGCATAAGAGTTGACATTAACATTGCACAAATCTTAATTTTCTTAATAGCAAGTAGCTCGTATCAACGTTCGAAATAGCATTAGATAAGCAGATTACACAATCAATGGTTGTGATTTAAATTTGGATACCGTCATTATTAAGTGATGATTTGTATTATCTCAAGAAATCATTTAAATTTTGTACCAGCTCATGAAATTAATTTTCTCCATCATATTATCAATTTTTACCACTCCCTCAGATTTTTTCATATCCAAAATTTATAACCTTGTCATATTTGTTGCTTTCATATGAGCACCCATTCTTCATTGCTAGGAATAAATCTAGATTATGATGCTTATTACAGCCTGTTGGACAAATTCTAGAAGATTGTAGATAAGACTTAATCAAATTTCTTAAAATAATTTGAATGGATGAGTTGTTTTATCAATTTAGAAACTAATTCAATTTAATTGTAATTGCATTATAACTCGAGTGATTGATAAATGACTCACATATTCGATTTGATTTAATCTGATACGAAGTAATGACCAAAATTTAAAAGATTTGGAGGAATTATTTGGTTTTCTCTATAGTTTACGAATAATTAATATTGTTTTTTTTTCTTTAAAAAAAAATACTTATAATTTGGTGCTAGGTTTAAAACTTGCACTAATTTTAATACTATTGAGTAGTAATATCTCCTTCTAAGACGAGTGAAGTGAGGAGGAGTGCCCCAATAATTAAATTACCCATATTAAGTAAGAACAAAAATACATTACTAATAAGGATTGTAGAGGTAAATAATCATTTGTTATTATATGGGTATCTCATATATCGCCTTATATATAGCATAGTTCTGCACTGTCTATGGCAATAAAAGCTGGAACATAGAGAAACAAGTTCCATATTCCTTTTTGTTTTCTCTTCTTTTCCATTTGTTGGATTTTCTCTTTTTGTAGCCATGACTAGGAAGAAGGTAAAGCTAGCCTACATCACCAATGATTCTGCAAGGAAAGCAACCTTCAAGAAAAGAAAAAAGGGTCTAATGAAGAAGGTGAGTGAACTTAGCACCCTTTGTGGTATTGACGCTTGTGCTGTTGTTTATAGCCCTTATGATTCTTTGCCTGAGGTCTGGCCTTCGCAAATGGGGGTCCAAAGGGTGCTGTCCAATTTCAAAATGATGCCAGAAATGGAGCAGAGCAAAAAAATGGTGAATCAAGACAGCTTTCTCAGGCAAAGGATTGTTAAGGCCAATGAACAGCTGAAGAAACAAAGGAGGGACAATCGTGAAAAGGAGATTTCTCAAGTCATGTTCCAGTGCTTGATTGGAAGGGACATGCAGAATTTTAGCATTATGGACTTGAACGATATGGGGTGGCTGATCGACCAGTACCTGAAGGATATTGAAAACAAGATTGAAACACACAACCAGATGGCTGCGAACGGATCATCACCATCATCATCAGCGGCAGCACTACTGCCAACAGCCCTTCCACCAACACCAGCACTAGATCTCGGTGGAATGAAGAATGTAGAGAGTTCTCAGGCAGTAGATCACCACCACCAACAGTGGTTTATGGAGTTCATTAACTCACAAGGCCAGCAACAACAAATGGGGTTTGGGGGTGAAGATATGGTGCTTCCATTTGGAGATAGCACCCATAATCCACTTTGGTCCAATAGCTTTTTCTCTTGAATGACATCTTGTAACAATTGCGAAGTCTTTCGCTTTATGTGTTTTCTCCAGATATTATGAGATCTGTTCAATTTAGTTCAAGCTTTGTTTTTATGTATTCTGATAATTTCTATGTAATATCTAAAGCCATGGTCTTCTGCTATGGCTTGCTTTCATAAGTTATAATACAATTTGCTCCATTTTCTGTTACATGTTGGGACAAACAATTTTCATTGAAGATTTGAAATGACAATCCATAGTTTAGCTGATGTTAGGTACTAGATCTGAAACAATATCATTCCAAGAGGGACAGCAAAAAAAACTGAAAACACAATTGGATCTCCGTATTAACCCTAGCTATGATATTAAATGTCATTTTCTGGCTATGGAGATAGGGTATCATCTAAGTCATACGGCAACCAAAAATAATTCTCAATTGATGGAACAAATTTCTTCACTCAATATGCATAAGATCTTAAAGTTTCAGTATTTGATTTCTTTTATTAAGGATTTAATTATTATGAGATATGTTAATAATATGGTATAATTATGGTATATAGATTTCTTATCATAAAACAGATCATTTAATTCAATTTTCAATGCATACTATACTTACAGGTGATCATTACATGCAGTTCACAAATAATAACATGAAGCAAATCATTTATTTAATTTCTGATGTGTACAATACTTTGTAATATTTAATCTAAAAAATTATGTTATTCAAAGAGGAAAGCAAAGAAAACAAAATCACAAATAAATCTCAACATTAACCCTAGTTATAACTCTAACTATAATTTTAAACCTCATTTCTAGTTAGGTTTTAGGATATCATCTTAGTCACACATCAACAAAATGTGGTTCTCAACTGGATAAAACAAAATTTTTTCACTCAATATCCATTAGATCATATTAAGAAAAAAAAAAAAAAAACATTTCTATAGATTATAGTATTTGATTTGGTTTATTAACATATAATTATAATGAGATATGTTCATGACATGGTATAATTATGGCCATAAACAAGAGGTTGATTCATAAAACATTCTTATTGTGAACTATGTAATTAATTTAATATTTTATACTACTGTACTTACTAGGTGATTATACTGCACAAAGAATACCATGAAGTAAATAATTTAATTTAGTTTCCGATATTTACTGTATAATATTTGATTTAAAAATATATTATTCCAAAAGGAAAGTAAAGAGGGAAAAAAAAAGAAAAGGCAAATGGATCTCAATAGTAACCCTAATTATAACCCTAAATATAATTTTAGATCTTATTTTCCGGTAAGCTTTTAGGATACAATCATAGTCACAAATCAACAAAACATGGTTCTCAATTTGATAGAACAAATTGCATTACTCGATATGCATTAACTCCTTAAAAAAAACAGTTTGTGCATATTATAGTATTTGATTTGGTTTGGTAAGATGTAACTAACGTAAAATATGTTCATGATATGGTCTAATTATATCCATAAACAAGATGTTGATTTATATTGCATTCTTATCATGAAGTAGATCATTTAATTTAATTCTAGATGTGTAATATATATATATATATATATATATATATATGAAAATGAAATGTCATTCATAAATCATAACAAATTAAGACACATAATTAGTCGTATCACCAGAATCAACAAAAAAATAGTAAAGCAACAGAAAAAGGCTCCTTCTCTTCAATTCAATCCAACAACAAACTCACAAGTATAAATTAATGCCAAATTTGCAAGGCCATGTGCTACTTGATTTGCTATCCGTGGAACATATTGTCTAGATGGAATTGTCAGACATACATGCCACTATATCCTTAATCAGAAAACCAAGCTCAGAGTACAAATTTTCTTTGAATAAGATCAACTGATCAAGTTAACATCAAATAAAGCATCAGATTCAATGATGGCAGGAATGAAACAAGTCTCCACAGTTAATTTAACATCTCCAAGAACAGCCATTGCTTCTGCTTCGGCAATAGAACAGCCAGAAGATATAATACTAACAAAAGCAGCCAATACACAGCCTTCATGATCTCTAATAACAATGTCTAAACCAACCACTTTGTACTTTGTATTGAGTGATGCATCGACATTAATTTTGAATAAGTTGCACTGAGGTTTAACCCAGTGCCGGACAACTACATCATTGCTTTGATGGCTACCCTCATTAGGCTATCGAAATTCATTCATGAATGCCTGAGACCATACAACTTCACACGTGTCCAACAATTTTTGGTAGTGAACAAATCAATTTCTTCTATACCAAATTATCCACAAGATAATACAAAGCTCTTCCGAATCCTCAATAAGAAGACATGTGGAGAAGCATCAATATTAACTATTAAGGAACATTTTTTCCAATGTCCTTCAGCCTCTGACAACCCCATAAAGCATGACTTGTAGTCTCTTTAATGTTAATACAAAGTGGGCAGGATTTGGACACTGGAATTATTCGAGAACAAAGCTTGCAAATAATGCAACCAGTCATGGCTTGCCTTCCGGTCAGAACAACTTCACTTTCGATGTGTATAGTACTTATCATGTAACATATGATGTAAATGATATTATTCCAAGAGGAAAGCAAAGAAAATCCAAAACACAAATGAATCTCGACATAACCCTAATTATAAACCTAGCTATAATTTTAAATCGCATTTTCCGGTTTGGTTTTTAGATTATCATTTTGGTCAAGCATCAACACCACATTGTTCTCAATTTGATAGAACAAATTTCTTCACTCAATATGCAATTGAATCCTTAAGAAAACTATTTTGGTAGATTATAGTATTTGATTTTGGTTTATTAAGAAGTAATTACTGTGAGATATGTTGAAGATATGTTAAAATAATAATGTCCATAAAAAAAAAATGTTGATAATTTATATAGCATCCTCATCATGAAGTAGATAATTTAATTTAATTATTGATACGTGCCATATTTACCTTTTTATTCAAATCCATTTAGAAATCAGATTATTTAATTTAATTTTTGATGTTTACAATACTTTGTTTTTCTTTTTTCTTTTTTTCAATCTACTAGAGAATACCATGAGCAAAACATTTAATTTAATTTCTAATATGTATGAATAATAGTTACCTTGCTTTTTTTGTCCATTACATAATACAATGAAGCATAGCATTTAATTTAAGCTCTTATATGTATGATGCTTACCATGCAAATATGCTTACCATTCTTATCATCACGATTCACTGGGCGATAACCTAAATTTATTGAAATGGTGGTTAATTATCTGGTATTACTAAATAAAATCGAATGTAATTATAGTTCTAAATTTATTACTTTTTGTTATAGGTGTTTTCACGATCAGGCCAAATGGGCTGTTAAAAGTCCAAAGGTTGGGCCCAATGGCCGAAAGCCCAAAAAGCCCAACACTCTGCTCGTCTTTTTGCTCATCCATATGCTCATTAATTTCTTCGCCCATCTGCTCGTTTATCAGATCGTCCATGAGCCCGTTTGTCAGCCTTTTACATATGTTCGGCTATTTGCTTGTCTACCTGCTCGTCAATATGCTCCCCAATCTGCTCGCTTATCTGCTTATCCATCTACATGTGTGCTCGTTTATCAGCTCGCCCATAAGCCCGTTCATGAGATCAATTATCTGTTCGTTCATCAGATCATTGAATAGCTCGCTTATTATCTTTGTCAGTTGCTCTTAATGAGATTTGCTCGGTAGAGAATCTTATTTGCTCATTAGCTTGACAGGATATCCTTCTCGCTAAAGAGCTCGCTTTTGTCATTTTGCAGATAGTAGTCAACTACAATCAGAACTGTCAGATCGATTATAGCTTAAGGCATATTGTACACGTCAATCCCATCAGAGATTACAACGTGGATTAAGGAAATCTTACCTAACTGGCGTGCGGTTATCGTCTAAACCTATGCTTTGGCAGAGTTGATCTGATAAATGTCAGCTGTGTTAAATGTAACTTATCATTTCATTCTAATTTACTGTATTTTGTCTTATTATGTATTACTGTAGCACCTCCATTTTTTCTATAAATAGGGGAGGAAATTCATTGTAAAGAGAGGATAACCTTTGAGTGTCGTTACTCTACAGAAATAGAGAGAGAGGGGAAACAGTGGATGTAGGCATCAATTGAGCCAAACCACTTTAAAAATCCTGTGTCTATATTTTTCTTCCTCTAACCTTTCTTCTCTATTTCCTTTGCATTTCACTTACTGCAGTACTGGGCTCAGACGAACCTTAGTTGACCGATATCAAATGTCCACATTTTTGAATTACAATCCGAATAGCTTATCATTGCCACAAGATAAAAATATATATATATATATTAAACAACTAGTGAATTTTTAACATAAAATTAAAGGAAAAATCTAAAATACCCGCTGAAATGGAAAATGATATTATTGGATGCCAACTTTTGAAATACCCAAAAGCCCACCCTCAACTGGTAATGTAAAAGTGGTTTCCATCCAGAAAGTGAGTGGTTTTCTCATAATACCTAGAAAAGACTAAAATGTCCTTACTATACTATATTAAAAAATTAACAAAAAATTAAAAATTTAAATATATTGAAAATTTATAAATTACAACTTTAAATATTTAAAATAAATTAAAAATTAAAAGTAAAAAAAATTAAAAAATAAATATTAAATAACTAATATTAAATAATTAAAATAATAATAATAATGAACGATAACACTGACAAATAAATAAAATGAATTAAAAATTTGTCAAGTTAATTAATTAATAATTAATAATTAAAAACCATTAAAAAAGAAAAAGGTGGAGATCCTTTTTTTTTTAAAAAATAGAAATTAAAAAATAACTTTAATTAATTAAACATATAACCAAAACCAAAAATCTATACAAATCAAGCCTAGTTCTTCACCAGTTCCATGTCATCACCAGTACACAAAACATACAAATAAAAACTAGAATCAATCCAAATCAAACCCATTTTCTTTTTTATCCAATCGATTCTTCACCAATACATAAATCATATCTAGAATCAATACGAATGAAAATACAAACCCAAATTATTCTAAACACAACAATGGCATTAATTAATTAAAAGTAAAAATGAAAATAAAACTTTAATTAATTAAACCCACATCCATCTTCAATTTAGAATGATGGTGAACCGGCCAAATCTAATTAGTGGTTGAGGGTATTGTAACCTTTGGGAGCAGGCACTGGGCAGTTCAATTCGGTGTCATTTTGAGAACAATGCCACTCAAATCGCTCCATAGAGGAGGCAGTAGTGATAAAGGAGGAAGAGGAACCAAAAGCGATGAAGAAAGGTCTCATTGAGGTGGCAGCAATGAGAAGAGGGGTAGGAGGAAGAGGAATTAGGAACTGAAGGTGTCGTTTTGTCATTTATGGATGAGGAAGAGAAGAAGACAAGCCAGTGGTAGCTGAGGTTAGGGTGGCGTTGTTTTGTCATCAATGATAGCCGAGGTTAGCTGAGAAGAAGACAAGCTTGGGGTTAAGGTAGTGTGTTCAGTGGTGCAATGAGATTAGATTATGATGGTGGCTCGTGATGAACTTGAATGATGATGGCGGTTAGGTGAGATGATAGAGAGAGATGGTAGGGAGAAGGTATGGGTTGAGGTATTGGTGGTGGGTAGGGTTCCTTCCAACTGTCCCCAATTTATTTTGATTTGTTCAATTATTTTAATTTATTTAATATTTAAAAATATTATAAAATTCAATCTAATTATCCCCAATTTAATTTTAAAATGCAATTACCTAAGTACCTTTACACCTTAATGCATTCGTCCTTTTCTGGACGAAAATCACAAACTCATTAATGGTGGGGCTTTTCAGGTAATAATTTAAAAATCAGGGATGGTTTGACATTAGTTTCAATTCAAGAGAGTATTTTGATAATATCTCTTTTATTAAATGAATTCATGGATGGATGTGGTTATAAATGCATACTTGATACGGGTTCAGGTATGGTTATATATATAGCTATTTAATGTCCTTCTCTAGTAATTACATCATAAAATCTTAATTTCAAGACCATTAATTATAACAATTTATTTTCATCATTGTGGTAGGGTTCACTAAAAATGAGTGATTATAACCATTAACTATGACCATTGATTTCTAATAGGTCTCACTACAATGATGAGAGCGATTGATAATAAGTGGTCGGAGTTAATAGTCTTGAAATAAGAAATTCATAATGTTTTTACTAGAATAAAAAAAGAAAAAACTATATATATAGAGATATATATATATATATATCTATCTGTGTGTGTGTGTGTGTAGATATTGTAATCCATAAATATGATTTCAACACCCATATTTCATTAAAAATTTGAATCACAAAAAAATCCCAACACAAAATGACCATTAAGCACATATAATTAGTCATCATTTTTAACTTCTCTTGGGTCCCTGGTTTCGAAATAAAACATGCTTATCTTATTTTGTTATGCACAATCAACTACATAGATGGCGCACCTTATTTTGTAAACTTATAATTTTTCATTTCGCCAGTACGCCTCAATTATAAGTGTAAAAAATTTGTTCCACTGTTAAGTTACCTACCCATATTGCTAAGAAGTCGATGGGGCTAGTTAATTATCTCCATCTCTTGAAAAGGATGCAATTTAAAGAAGATACAATTGAATTGTTTGAGGTAGCTGCTGATGAAATGTTAGACATTCTTATTTTGTTTTAATAAACTATTTTTTTTTAATTCATAAACATTCTTCTAAAAATTTTAAATTGTGTAGATTGACCTCTATAGGTTTTGCATCGAAAGAAATAACATGTCTTGCATCAAATAAACTGCCTGCTTCGAATGAAAAGTTTGACAACTCTTGGGAAGTGATATTAGGCTCTATGTGTTTAAGCTAGTAGAAAGCCAAAATAATTTTCCCTACCATTTTGTGTGTGCTCTACTAGCTAATTTAAAGTCAAACACATAATTAGTCTAAATATTTTTGTTTATAACATAAATCCATATCCAAGCCTGAAATAATTTTGCCCTACCTTGTAGAGCTTGGATTCAGATTCAAGACTAAGATTTAGGCAATGAGAGTGGGTGTGGAAAAAAAATAAATTTTTGATGAATTGGAGTTTGGGTGAATGTGATATGTCTTGTGCATGTTTACAAACGTTATGAATGAAACATTCTTGATCTAGTAAGCATAAACATGGCAAAAAGTAGAAAAAAAAAGGTAAAGGAAAATTGAATGAGACTAATCAAAATAAAAATGAATGAAAAAAAGGGTTGAAAGTGAAAAGTGAATAAAAATTCCAAGCGCAAAAAAAAAAAAAAAAAAAAAAAAAACAAATGTAGTTGGAATAGAAAGAAAAGGGGAAAAGAAACTTAGGAGGTGGAACGGTTACTCATGTTTCATGCTGTACCAAATACATTCTTAGATCCCATGCTATGATCCTAAGTTCTTTTGAAAACTACTCTAACCTTTCGTTGTTTTAAACCATTCACCCTTTGGCCCCATTAAAATCTGATAAAAATTCCTAGTTAATCTTTTGAGAAGTATGATTCTTTCGTTGAATAAACAATGTTTGACATGTTTTTGAAATCCAATTCCTTTTATGAGGTCTTTTGAATATATATGAGTAGTTTTCTATTAATAAATCACATACGTTATAAAAACTTGAATTTTTATTGTGCATAACTTCCACCTTGCATGAGTTGTAGGAATGTTGTTGCCTAGGTTCTAAGAACTTAATGAGTGAAATCCTTGTGAGGATTAGAGTTGAGATGAATTACATCATTGGCCCTCATTTGCAAGGTCGTTGTTGGTCTATAACATCTTGAGTTTCGGTTTAGGCTTCTGGTATGAAGGGCAAAGTTCTTTTAGTAATGTTGTGGTCATTATTCTATGGATTAATTAGCATGCATCATGGGGTTACGATTGAGCTACGTAGTTCAATTCCTTTTAGATTCTCGCATAAGTCCATTTGTTGGTAGCATAGAGTTTAAAACCCTCAGAAGACTAGAACTCTTCTAGTAGGGACACTTTAAAGGCTTGTAATATACGCTAAATATCATTGTGAAGGCCTATTGAAGTGACTTAGAAAAGGTAGGTAGTTTGTTATTAGGTTTAATTATTCTTTTATTTTCTGAATTTGCTTGAGGATGAGCAAATGTTAGGTTAGAGGGTATTTATCATGCTAAAATATGACATTTCATGCTACTAAGGGCTTATTTATGCTAGCTTTTATTTTTGATTTTTGACAGTAGAAAAAATGAAGTAAAAACTAAAACTTTTAAGTTGCTGTTCGGATTATACATTTCAAAAAAGTTATTAAACCCAAAAGAGTTTTTTAGATTGTTTGATTGAAATATTTTAAAAACTTTATAAATTATCACACGACCTTTCTATTATTATTATTATTATTATTTTTTTGGGGAAATAAACCTTTCTACACTTTCTATAGGAGTTCTTGAATTTATTTTATTAGAATTTTTTTTCTAACTATAATATAATACTCTTACCTTAATTAAAATAAATAAATAATAATATTTTTATTATTACTATTAAACATAGTTCATATGCGGTATTTTTCTATTGTATTTTCTCTTAAAAGAACCTTTACCTCAATAAATAAGTAACAAAATTCATTTCAAATTACAAATACATCCATATTTAATAGTTTACTGCAAATTATTAATGATTATAGATACAATCCATTAGATTAAATACTAAAAGAGTGAAAACAAAATAGGGCCAACCCATTACAATAACAAAAATATATGAAATTTGTAGCCTGCAATGATTCTCCTTCTTCAATATACAGTCCCTTGGAAAGAAATCCAAGAAGGGTGGCATGTACAAATAGAATGAAAAATGAGTATGGAGAATGAATGATTTAAGTAAAAGAGTTAAACGTTCAAAGTTAGATTGACTCCAACTTCTTCATTGGCAGACACAACCAAATTAATTAGAAAAAATGACGAATTTGGATACATATAGGCAACAATTTCCTTTATTTGATGTAAAGACAAAAAAGTACCTAAGAGAGCAAAAAGTAGAAATGATGACTATCTTTTATAATAATCCATATCAAAGGCTATACTTAAATTTAAGGTACAATACTCATAAAAATAACTGCATTTCCAATCTGATCAATCAATTATTTTAGAAGAAACTTTTGCATAAGTGCATAATGTTTCTCCTATGATTCAATTGAACAATTCACAAACAATTAAATCACAATGCAACTCATATCTCAAGAATTGCATCATAAAATATTCTCTCTATTTTACCCAAATGATCTTAATATACACCACATGTATCCTACGATCTGAGGCATCCAAAAAGGATGGAAAATAACAACAATAAACAAACAAATCAACCTGCACCTTGCGACCCCTTCCTTCGTAATTCCAGAAGAGAGATGATTAAGAAGTTAGGACATGTAGTAGCTGTCTTCTTTTTATTTTCTCTTCTTGTGAAGTCTGCACATGGGATTTTTTCCCTGTGCTTGTCCAACTAGAACCAACAATAAAAATTTATAAAAATATGTCCAAAACTCTATATTGGAACAAAAGCTTTTACAATTTTTATATCCATGACTAATGAAACACCAAACTTTCACTCAAAAAGAATCACTTGACTGAAACTAAAATAATTCAAACAAGCTTCAATTCTTCAAGATTTTTTTATCAATCAATCTCTCTCATATACATTAAGCATATAAGTTAACATGAATTGCAATTATACGAACATCATTTACAAAAAAAGAAGGCAAGCATCACACCAAATGCCGTCACTAAAAACAAAACAAACAACATTCTAATCTTAATACCTGCATAGTCGCAGATGAATTTTCCTTGTCGTATCAATTAATCTATCAACAAATGAGCACCACCCTTTCTTCACATCTCTCACTATCTTCAATCGAATTGATATTTCCACACCATAACTAATTTACAGAGCAAGAGAAAATAAAACAAACTAGTGGACTATAATAAAAGAAAACGACCCAAAACAAACTTGATGTTTTTCGTTTATCTAACCAAAATTTAATCAAGAACAACATAATAAATAACTTTAAAAATACTTTGAAAATTAATTTACCTTTATGAATGATGAGGAACAGAGTAAATGGATAAACCCAATGAATTGATGCAAGAACACAAAGAGATGTCGGTTCATGAATTGGAGACAATTCATAGGTATTTGAGGTGGTAGTGACGATCACGTCGTAGTAGGTACAAGTACGGTCGATTGTCAACGATGTCAAGTTTGGAAGCTTGGTGGAGGATGAAGTTAGAGGTCATCGGTTTGTTGATTTGAACTTGTGGTTAAGCTACCATAAGGAAATCGACGGTTGGAGATCGAACTTCATCTTGGAGAAAGATGGCTTCTAGAAGTTTCAAGAAGAATGCATCTTTATCCCATCATAGGTTAGGTTCATCATTATAGAATAAGATTAGGGTTTATATGTTTTCAGAAAGGGAAATATGTTCAAATAGAATATGAAAGACATTTTTGATTTGTTATCCATTTCACTGAGGCAAAAATGGGAATTATAAAAAATTCATTTAATTGAAAAATAGCTTTCCATGTTTCTTGAGGAAGCTTTTTCCCGTGAAGCTACTAGAGGCAGCTTCCACTAAAAGAGCTTACAAGTACCAAAAGCTCTTTTTCAGTTTTAACCCAAATAGCCCTAAAAGCCATTTTTGAGCTCAATAAGAGCTTTTGGACCCTCGATTCAAACAGGCGTTAAACCTAGTTTATGTAAGGAAATTCTCGAGTAAATTACGAGTATTTAATGTTTCTATAATTGATTTTGTAAAGCCCAAAATCTCATTCATCGAAAAACGAATTATTTTCCTATAGATCGTGTTTTCGAACGGAAAGAATTCGCAGGAATCAAAATTTTTTGAAAAGCAAAATAAGTGATTGGAAAGTTTCAAAAATTAATTTCTAGTGTTCGGAGACAAATTTAAAATTTAAAAATAATTCTAAAGGCGAAATCAAGTCATAAGTGAATTCTCGATCGGACGGAAATGAATTAGAATTCGAAAGCGGAATGGAAAACACATGAAAAAGCAAGTGGCAAGCGAAATCCATGCATGAGAGACACGTGTCGCACATGCTAAGAATGAAGCAAGACAAGTGGCAAGAAGTTTCCCATGCATGATTGCCATGTGTCAGGCATTTATATATTATATTTAAACTTAAATTGAAAATGCAAAAGATGAAACAAAAGTTTACAAGCTCGCTCACTTCTCTTGTTCTTAGATCGAGAGTGTGTCTTTTGAGAGAGAAAGAGAAGTTCTTGAGTGAGAATGAGAGAGTTTAAAGTGAGAGAGAAGCTCGGTGCTGCAAATTTGAACTAGGAGTCCGTGCATGCAGCAAAGGGAATGAGGGACCAAACAAGTGCACAAGTGCAGCAACCCGTGAGTTAGTGAGTGTATGTGTGAGTGCTGTCCGTGAGTTCGTGAGTTCTAGGGGACTATCTTGGGCGTGAATCAGCAGTTTGAGTTGAGTTTTTGAGTGCTATTTTTGTGTGGAATTGGAAGCTGTGTGAGGTCCTTCCATGCATACAACAAGTTGGTTGGCAAGGGAAGGAAGGCATCAAGTTGCCGTGAGAAGTCGAAAAGGACAGCAACTTCTGTGAGCGAATTCAAGGCTGTTTTGGAAGTGAAAAATAGCTCACGTAAAGGTAAGTGCTGTCCTGTTTGGTTTTTTTGTGATGTTTCGAGTAGTTTTTAGAGGTTGCATGTGTCGTTTGGATTAAAGGAAGCCTTCGAAAAGGAAATGAGTTTGGGCAACACCTTCGCGTAAGTGTTTCAAAGTTTCGAAGTAAGTTTTGAAAGGTATATTGAGTTTTATTGATTTCGTTTTGATAGAAGATATTTAGGTTGAATTGTGGATGAGATTCGAGGATGTTATGATTGGGTTTTAGGATTTAAAACCTTGTTAGTGGGAAGGTTCATTCGATATTGTTTGGTTGTGATTTCGAATAAAATTGTCGATGATTATTTTCATTGTGAAATTGATTTATGGGCTATTATGATGAGATTTAGGGGCTGTTATATAATGCTTTAAAAATTTGAGTTTGTCGCCTTGAAAAATGATTCTTTTTGAGGTATTTTAAAGTATCAAAAAGTCGTTCGATTATCGAAAAATCGTTTTCGAGCGATTCGGATAAGTTTTCTGCGAATATAGATATGTTTAGTTTGCGATTTTTCGTTGTCGAATGTGAAAATGATTATGATGTTATCAAGCTGCCTTGAGATGCATTTAAGCTCAGTAAAGTGTTAAATGTTGATGTTAGGATGCATCAGAATATGTTAAAGTTAATCGAATACTTTTCGTTTTGCGCGAATTCGTTAAATTGTTGATTTTCGGAGTCGAAATGGAAATTGAATTAAAGTGTAGTATGCTGCCATGATTTTCGTTATTGTGTTTTGAATCTTTGTTTTTCATGATTTGAGTAAAGTAACAAGTTATATTGACGATAATTTTGAATTGAAATGAAAATAGTCGCGTGAAACGCTAGAAAAATAATAGTTAGCGATAAATTGTCGAAATCACGTAAGTTTTACGTTATTCGTTTAGACTCAAATGTTCTTTTTGTGGAATCCCTTTGAGTGTGATTTCGATAAATATTGATTGAGATTAGAATGACGTTATTGTCGGTTTCGAAATAGTCAAAAAGCTAGTGAAATCGTAAAGTTTCGATTAGATTATGTTACAATAATGATTTGGTTTCTAAATAGTTTCCATGTGTGAATATTAGTGTTTCTGTGTTGTTATTGTGTGAGGATAATCGCTTGAAATGTCGAGATTCGAAATCCCCGTGTGATTTAAGTTTAGTATTTGCGCGAGCCATGTTTTAATGAAAAACTTGATCGTAAACAATTGTAGGTGAACCGGTGAGCGGGCAAGAACTGTAACGAGAGTGGTGATAAGTTATTTTGAAGCAAGTAGTGAGTGTAGATTTTATAAATTTTTTATGCATTTTATTATATGAATACTCATAAATGCGATTTCAATTTTAGTAAGTGATTTAATTCGATATTCAAGTAAGATTTTATTATATCATTATATTCCATACAATGCATGTATAGTTTTAAATATATCACATTGTGAATATATATATTCTTCAAGTAAAACAAATTAATAAGTTTATATGATATACATGCATAGAAATATTAATTGTGAAAGTTATATTGTAATGTTACAATGACAGGCCCCTTTTCTAACTGCTAGCTAGGCGACCTGCCCGGCACCCCACGGTGGCTTCCCAGTCGAGATCTGCTCCGACTGGAAAGTTCCTATGGAGTTAAGCCTCTTTTCTATTCTAAAATGCTTGAAATCCTTTTTGTTTTGAAACTGGGTGGGAATTTTGTTTGTTGAAAATAACTTTATGGAAATAGGATTTTCACGAAAATCCGGCAGCACAACGGCTGTTTTTCTAAAATTTCACCCTGTAAAATACTTGACAAAACCTGTATAATTGTATTCACAAATATTTCATAATCAGTGGGCCTCAGGCCCTTTTTCAAACTCACAATCATGCAATAATACGGAAGCAACTTGAATAAAATCTTAAACATCATGCATGATATTCACATGAAATACTTTATCCCAAAACAATATTTACAAAACTTGAGAAATCTGAAAGATGATAATAAATGCAATACATGATGGCGTGTTTAAAACTAGTGCAGCGTGGTCGCGTCTGCAGCTCGCCTGTACATCCGATGGAGATACCTCCGCCGCGATGCTCGCTCCTACACCTGGGGAGGAATTTAAATAAAACAGAAAATGATGGTGAGAATAACTCAGTGAGTGCACATAAATAATAAATTCTACTTTCATTAGTATTTTGAAAATGATACGGCTTATAAAAGCAAAAGATTCTTTTACTCTAAACTAACGTCTATTGACGTATTTCAACTTAGAATGGTAACTCTAAAACAACTTCTTCTCTTAAGCTCTTAAACTAAATATCTATATGACATGAAATACTAGAACTTTTCTGCTTGCGTGTACTCAGATGCGGGAACTTGGGATTACGATTCCCCCCTAATATTTGGAAATATACGGGAACTTGGGATTACGATTCCCCCCGAATGTTAAGCCGTACGGGAACTTGGGATTACGGTTCCCCCGTCTAATAGGCGAACGGGAACTTGGGATTACGATTCCCCCCGTTTAGTAACATACACGCATAGAGTACCTCGGCCGGGTTCTGTTAAGAGTTAAGATAAACTAAAGAGATATAATTTACCTTTAAAATTTATCTCATAAGTGCTTTGTTTTCTACTTACGGTTTAAAACCGAAAAAAACTTGCTCTCTAGAGCGAAAACTCAATTATTGAAATAACGTTCTCAAGTATCTTTATGACTAATTACATATATACAACTATATATGCATTATAGGGAAAGCGATAATATTTAAATGTTACTTGAATAACATAATCATAAACTACATCGCATTAATAATTTCATATAACAGAATTCACGAAAGCTTAATAAAAATGTACACTCACAACTTGCTTCCAATAACTGATCAACCACTCCTGATATAGCTCTCGCCCGGTATCCGATTCACCTACATTTGATTTCGATCGGGATGTCATTAAAACACAACTCGCACGCAACTAAACTTTAAGCCATACGAGGATTTCTACTCACAATAACTCAAGTGACTATCCTCACACGATAACAAAACGGAAAACTCATATTCGCATGCGAAAACTATTTCAAACCGATTCGATATCGCGACTTAAACTACTCGAAACTCTATGGTTACAAAACCAACAACTATGCCATTCGAATCTAATATAACATCATCGAAATCAGATTCTAATGAATTCACTAAACAGAAGATTCGAAACCAAACGACGAACTTAAAGCTTACGCGATTTCAACTAATATCGCGATTTATCGATTTTAGCGTTTCGCGCAATTCCTTTGCTTCCGCTTAAACTTATTGTCAAATTCAACTCGAGACTTTACTTAAAACACGGCAAACGAATATTCAATTATGATTAAGCCTAAAGAAGAAAATATGGCAGCAAGCTTAATGTATATTCATATCCGTTTTCAACTTCGAAATTTCGACAATTAACGATTTCGCGCGAAACCAAAAACTATCCGATTATCTTTGTTAAAACTCAAATTATTCTAACTTCAACTTAAACACTTTAACGGGCTTAAAAACAATCTTGGGGCAGCGAGCTAACCTCACATTTACTTTCATATTCGTCAACTAAAATCACAAATTAACAATGCTCGTATTCGGGGAAAATTCAACCGAATCGCTCGGAAACGATTTCTAAAAATTCGACGAATTTTTGATACTTTAAAACACACTTAAATGAATTAATTTCCACGACGACGAACAAGAAACTAAAAACATGTGTTAACAGCCCCTAACTTATCGTAACAGCCCGTATTCAAAACTCACAACAAATACGATCGTTTACCAAATCATTCAAAACCAACCAAAACAACAAAATGAACGAACCTCCGCACTAACGAGGTTCTCAATCCTAAGCCCAATCATAGCAATTAACAATTGTCGACCAAATCTGATTTCTAATTCACAAGCACGTTTATAAATTCTCGAAACAACTCAACAAAAGAAATGGGGACAGCACCTTACCCAAGAAGCGAGTTGTTTTCGGCTTCGAAATAGCTTCCAAACGGCGACGAATCTCTCGCACGATCTCGGCAACAAGCTGAATCCTTTGATGTTGTTTTGCTTCAGTTCTGAAATGGGTTCTTAGCCTGACCTGACAACTATTCGACAGCAGCTTGGACAACGGCTTGCGACGACGATACGGCAGCAACGTGACAGCACTCAATGGCAGCACTTTGTCACGGTGACAGCACACAGCAAAGGCAGCAACATGACAGCACAACAGCACCTCAACATGCAGCTCTTCAGTTTATGGCAACCAGACAGCAACTTGCAGCAACAAGGACAGCGCCTGGTAGCAGCTACAACGGCAACAGCCAGCAGCAGAACAGCAACGGCGACAGCAGCTGCTTCAGCTCATGGTCAGCACTAGGCAGCGACGGCAACACCAGCATGACCTCGCGACAGCTCAACTCTTCAGCTTGCACAAGACAGTACCGGAGTACTAAGATAGTAGCTCACCACGGTCTAACTCACGCCAGCAACTCCCTTCACCGGCGACAGCAACGGCAGCAAGCTCAACTCTTCACGCCAGTAACTTCTCTCACCGGCGACCATGGCAACAACTTCAACTTGGCAGCAACTCCTCCTAGCTTGCATGCACGGTCTAAATGTTTCAAATATGATCTTGCATGTGGCTAGATGTTTCAGATCTGCTCTCGCCTTCTCCTTGCACCATCTCGGCCTGATGGCTTCTTCCACGAGCTTGCTTTCTTCTCTTGTTCCCGATCAGCTCTCTTTTCACTCACGGGCAGCAGCTGTTCCTCTCTAGATCAACCAACAGCTATCCTCTCTTGCATTGTCTTCACCTCAGATCTGACATGCCCATAGCAACTGTTCGATAACAGCTCACACAACTCACGGCGGTGACAGCTCACAGCAGTAATGGCAACAGCTCACGACCTCCTCTTGCTTGCATGCACGGGCTGACATTTTTGGAGGAAGGTGCATGCAGTTTCTGGCATCAGATCTGACCCTTACCTTGCTGAAATGGTGAGCTGGGACCGACCAAGGAGAGTGATTGCAGCTGCTGAAATATCTTCTCACTAGTAGGACTCGGGTTTGAGAGCTAACAGACTACAGCTCCTCACTCTCTAGTTCTCAATCTCTCTAAGAATGCACTCCGTTTCTCTTTGTCTTAGCTTCACTTTCTCATTTGCTTTGGTGGAAGAATAGTGACTGAATACATTGCTTTTCCAATCTGTTGACCGAATGCTATATATATTGCTTTCTTCTTTATTCCTTTAACTTCATTTCTTGATTTTTTTATTTTATTTTATTTATAAAATATCTTTACTTTTGTTTCTCTTGGACACTAGTCACAATCCACCATTGCATGTGTGACAAGTGTCACCAACATGCATTCTCTTTATTTTATTACTCACACATTCTCGCTTTTTAATCCAAGCCCGGATTCCGTTTCAGACCGTCCGTCCTGGAATTCGCTTTTGATTTAATCTCGAGTTCGCACTCTCGGAATATTTAATAAATCTCGAATCCGTCTCACGAACTCGAATTTATATTTATTATTCTAAATTAATATTCTGATTATTTTCGGACTCGATAATTTAAATTTTTTCGATCGGATGCGATCCATCGGAAAAATGTTTCACTCTCAGACGAACGCGATTTTGGGTTTTACATACAACATATTATCAAGATTTTGTATATATATATAAGCCTTTGGTTTACCCTAGCCCCTAGTTTACACCCAACCGAAATATTCCATATGTGTACGATAAGTTAGAGGGAGTTACTAACTTTGGTGGGATTGAGTCTGTCAGTCACCCTCTGCACGTATGGGATAGTATAGATCTACCTGATGTTGGAGGGAATCGCGATCCCAGAGTTGTTTCCACATATGCGACTACACATGATGAGAGTTCCCCTAATCATAGTGGCGTCTCTTCATACCGTCATGAAGGATAAGTTTCCCTGGGTTGTCAAATAAGTTAGTAATAAAATGAGACACGTCGATAGACGTGAGTTTAAGAAAAATAAGAAAAGCAAATTAAGAAAAGTTTAATAAAATATCTTTCGCATTTAAAAGGAGTTTTACAGCTTTCAAAAAAGTAGAGTAAGTAGTAGTTTTCCAACCTATTTTGAGAGGAATATTATTTTAAGCAAAAGTACAGTTTAAATTAAATTAACCACTCACTGAGTTATTCTCACCACCATTTTCCATATCTTATAAATCCTTCCCAGGTATAGGTACGAGCAAGGTAGTGGAAGCATCTCCTACGGACGCCTAGATGAGCTAAAGACACAACCCCACTGCACTAGTTTCAGTCAAGCTATCATGTATTGCATTTATTATCGTTTTCAGACTTATCAAGTATTGTAAATATTGTTTTGCATAATGGATTTTATGGTGAATTTCATGTATGATGTTTAAAGATTTTAATTAAGTCAATTTTCATATCATTGAATTTTAAGCATGTTGTGAATGGTTGTGTATTTGAAAAAGGGCCTGAGGCCCATTAGTTTAAGAAAATATATTGAATGAAGTTATACAGGTTTTGTGAAATTTTTATAGGGTGAAAGTCTTACAAAAACAGCCATCCTGCTATCGGATTTTCTACCCATTTTCAGAACAAATTTTTTTTTTGTGGTGCTAGGTAAAGACCCTTTGATACTTAAGTCAGTAAACCGATCGTAAAATAGAATGCAATGTAAAGCAATAATGTAAATAGCGTCGACCGATTTTGGTTGGTCAGAAATGGATTAGTGTCGTTAGCTATATGGCAATGCTAATGATGGTCAAAGCAGCAGTTCAGCACAAGAATGTGGCACTAGATGGCGTATAGAGGATGGTCTTATAGTTGTGGGGCACTAGGTTGAGTATAAGCTGATGAAGGATAGAGTGTCGGAAGTTATGATGGCTGATACATTGTCCAAGCCTTGTTCTGAAGGTTGCTTAAGTTGGAGGTACCATGTGGTCTAGTGTGATTACAGTAAAGTGACAATATGTGTATAAGAAAAGGAATGCCATAGTATCAGAGTTGAGCATCCTTTTATGGGCACTTTTGCTATGAAATCAGACATAACCTAGTTTATGATTGGCTTAGGAGTATGAGTTTAGATGAAACTAAGGAAGGTTGTAGTCATCCCTAGATTTCAGGTGATGAGATTAATTCCCATTCAGACTATCTCTATTTTGTAAGTAGTAGAGTCCTAATGGAACTAAACTTGTAGTGAGGGAATTGATGAAGGATATTGTACAATGGGTCCTTGCTAAGTCGACTGAATATTTGGGTTTGCAATGAATTGACGGATTGCTTCTATTAGAAGGTTTTGTGCCAACATTACAAGCCATATATCAGATTAGGTCGACCGGACCGCTGGGTTGGTCTACTAAATGTGCATGTAGTCCTGATTTGACCAACTAAGTTATTGGGCTTATCGGGTGATAGCTGTGTTGGGCTGTAAGCCTATATTGACCGGCTCATTGGGCCAACCCACTTCAATAAGCTTTGGGCAAATGTTTTTGGGCCTAGGTTTTTGGTTACCACACACATCAAAAGATATGAAGTGGACAATCAATAGTTGAACTACGTCATCATTTTATTGTAAATGTTAAATCAACATCGATCCACACTTGTGTTTCGGCCACTACGCACATCAAAAGATATGAAGTGGACAATCAATAATTGAACTATGTCATCATTTTATTGTAAATATTAAATCAACATCGATCCACACTCGTGTTTCACGATGGTTGATTTTGGACAGGGAGAAACTACTAAGGGAAATACGACTGAGGTTTTATTTTCAGTAACTTGAGACTGGTTTTATTTTGGCGTTGAACTTGGATCAGGTTTTACTTTTAAGAGAAACTGAGATGGGTCCCTCTCATAAAGTGATTGCTTTTTACTTTTTTGCTTTGCTACAAGTTTTCTGGTAGAAAAGTATTAAAGTGAAATGAATTAAATATACGTGTCTACAAGTTATTATTATTATTTTTTTTAATGAAATTGGAGCTCCAAGCACTGCGGGATGCAATTCTCTTATTGTTTGCTTTTGTCACGACATATTGGTAGCTATCAAATACATTCAATTATTTATCTACAACAAAGCTATCCATACAAAGCAGGCGTTCGTGGTCAATACGCAATATCAAAAGACATTAAATCAAAAGTGACGATAATTTATGCCACTACTACATAATCATATCATATTCAATGTACACAATGTTTTGTCCATTTAATTAACCGATTCTCAATAAACGTGCTTGAATGATCCGCTAATGATAAGATGATGTTCTCCCATGCATTTAACTTTCAGGCATAGAAAGTTCAAATCTTTCTTTTAAACAAAGAACAAGTTCGAGAAAGAAAGTCCATTCAAATCATTAATGCTCATTGAATATGTTGTCTGTAATTAATACAATTTAAGATACATGATGACATAGGCCTTAAAAAGGACAATGCAAAAAGAAAAGTTCATTCGGTGGCATCCATGCATGTGTTTGGACACCAAAAGGGCAATGGAGATTTTGATGACATTACATAACATATAATACAATATGCTGATGATTTTTCCCATTGAATACGTAACCTTTTTTGAAATTACACATACAATAATTGGGATGAATTTACAATTTTAAGTAGCTAATGAAATCACTTTTAATTTTTTTATTGAGAAGAGAGAAAAAAAAAAAAAAAAGCTTTCATATGCAGTTCTATACCTGCAGTAACTTTTAATCGGAAAGTAGTTTCTAAGCTTGTCTATGCCAACAATAAATACTTTTCTGTTGGTTTTTCAGCAACAAATGTCACTAGCTTATTAAAATTATATTTATGACCAAAAAAAACCAAAGTTGATATTTAATTGTTAACACAGTTTAAGTAGAGATTAAAGACATTTTAAATTGTAACACAAATGAAATATTTATTCTTTTCAAAATAAAAATCAGTTTAAAACTTTTTATTAAGTTGCCATCTTTTCAACTCCTTTAATACAACCACCTTAAAATGATATATTGCTAACATCAACGATTATAAGGTACAAGCTTTGTGGCTGAAAACTGGCAACCTAATTGTTTATTTTGTTTTTTTAACATATGCAGAGGGCCCATTCTATTAAGATGTTGCACAATAAGAAACAACATTTAGTCAAAAAGTGAGCTGAAAAAGATGAAAATAATCATCAGGCCTTTAATTAGAGAATCTCGCCGCCAAGCCAACAAAATATTTATGAAAAGGCAACTAACTGCTACCTGATATCAATTTATTAGTTTTGTCTTTACTGTCACTGTTGTCAACTACAACGGTACTGATAAGGACAATGCCGATCAGTCATTCTCATGCAGAATGAGAGGGGTTTGCACAGTGCATGCTTCAATCTATTTATATACAGACTTTGTTATCTCTTAGCGTTATAGTTCTCAAACGCAGTTAAGCATAGTTAGATCAGACATGGCCATGATTTTTCGAAAGAGACTTATCAGCACAGATAGAGACAAACATTTGATGATTCCGGCTTCTGATACTGCGAAATTTGGTCCTTTCAACCACCATCAAGGCATTTTTAATATGAATGTGAAAGATGTTAAAGGCAAGCAATGGACCTTTCGTTGTTCACAACCTTCGCAGAGCTCGAAAATTACTATCGAGTGGGAAGCCTTTGTCAAACATCATCAACTCGACAAAGATGATATAATCGAATTCTACAAGGAATCAAATCAGTCGTCACATGAGTACCGACTTTTATTCAAAAGGAAGGACAATATTACTGAATCTAGCAATGCCTTCAAGAAGCCCTAAGTCATATATCATATCATTTAAGTATAAATTTCAAAAAAATAGAAATTCAGCATCACTCAAATAAATAAATAAGAAGCTATTGTACTTGGTCAGTGTCAGTCAACGTATATTAATTAGTTTGTCCTGTTCTTCTTTTGATCTTCAATCAAATGACATGAATTTAAAAAAAAAAAAAAAAGAAATTCAGTGTCACTCAAATAAAAAAATAAGAATCTATTGTACTCGGTTAGTGTCAGTCAACTTATGTTAATTAGTTTGTTCCGTTCTTCTTTTGATCTTCAATTAATCAAATGTCGATTTGCAGAGTCTCTAAATATATATGAGCTTATGATAAGTTATTAGATATATGGCTGAATATATTATGTCCCGAAAGCAGTGATGATGAACTAATGATCCAAGCCGGGTGACCAATACAAATGCTAGTCTTGCAACCTGTAATATTTCCTGTATGCGACTAGTACGTACTGTAGGTCATGTAACTTATAGTCCAGATTGTTAGAAAATGATCTTGGGCCTAATTATATCATAAAAGTTAGCTCATGAGTGGAGGTTTACCCTCACCTTATAAACCAATAAAAACTCAGATTCTCAATCAATATGAGACTATTTAACATCCTCCCTCATACTCAACATGTCTACTCAGTAGCATTTGTAGTTATACAACTGAGTTTAAGCTATGCAACTTAGATAGAGCCTAGCTTCGATACAATGTCAAAAAAACGTCTTAGGCCTAACTCCACCACAAAAACTAGCTCATGAGTAGAGACTTATCCTCACCTTATAAACCAATACAACTCACTTTCTCAAATAATGTGGAACTATCTAACACAAATTATGGAACCAAACAAAAATTTCCAACCTCATAATATTTTATTTCGCCAGCATGCTTTATTTAAATTAAAGGTGTAGAAAATTTAGTCCACTGTTAAGTACTTCTCTATACCTATGCTAAGATGTCAATAGGGCCAGTTAATTATTTCCATCTTTTGAAAAATATGCAATTTAGAGAAGATATAATTGAAAAATATGCAATTAGCATAAAATGACATTTTTTACCTTCATAAAATACTAACTATGACATCGAATATTTGATTACTTATAAATTAAATAAAAAAGGAAAAAAAATTAAAACTAAAATATTAAAAATTTGTTAGATTTGCACCATCGCTAGAGCTCCATAAACAGTGTAGTATTTTTTAAAATAATTTAAAAAATAAAATAATTGTTGGATTTGCATCGTTGATGGATCTAAATAATTTTTTTTTTTTTTTTTTAAAAAAACATTATTCATGCTCAACCATTGGCCTACCATGTAGAGTGAACCATGATCTAAGTTCCCAAATCGTTGGTTGACAATCTAGGAACCCAGATCATTGGACAATTATTTGGGAACCTAGATTGTTGTTTGATGATCTAGGTTCAACCTAGGTCGTCAATGACCTAGGTTGAACCCAAATTGAGTTCGACGATATGGGTTCACCTAATTGTTGTCCACCGATATAGGTTCTGAGATCCTTATACCATAACCTAGATCTAGATTATGTTTTGATCTTTATGGTCGGCCATTGGGATTGCCGACAACTGACCATGGAGATCATTGAGTCTCCATTTAGCAAAAATCCACCAATTTAATTTTTTTTTTTTTTATTTTTTGATTTTGTTTGGCAACTTTTGATTTCCACCATCCATCTTATAGATGGATAATTTAGAACAAAAATTTTAATTATTTTTTAATATTATTTTTAATAGTTTTTATCTCTATTGTCCATTTTTAAAATGGACGATAATGATTCATTTCCTTTTTTTATTTTCTTAAATTATTTTAACAAAAATTAAAATAACAAAAGTAACCCTTCCTTAGTTGACTAATGGTAGAGACCAAATTGATGGGTTTTTTAAATTTTAGGGACTACCAGAGTCATTAATATAAATAAGCTTCAAAAAGCGATAGTTTTCAAAAACTTTAAGACTAAAATAAAGTTTTTCCTATAATTAGTACATTTATCATTTACATATATGATAGAATTTCAAATCTCACACCACACCCAATGACAGATCAAAAAATTATTTGAGAAGAGACAAAATAATAAAACATAATACAATAACATAAAGACAAATCAATATATAATATAAACATAATGCAATAATCACTATCTCCTATGGCTTAGTAATAGAAATCACTTATACAGCTTGGTATCATCTCAAATTTGAGTAATTGTTTTGTGCGCGCGCGCGCGTATATGTGTACATAAAGTTGAGAATGTCCAAAGCATTACTATTTACACATAATAATAAGTAGGATGTAGAAAAACTTTTATATAAGTATAATTTAAATAAAAAAAATTAATGACTTCTTTAAATAAAAAAATAATAATATATTAATGACTGCATGGGAAATTTTGTACGAAATGGAAACAAATCGAACACCTAATCAATGGAATTGGATAATATTACACTCAAATTATAATTAAAATATATTTTAAAAAATAAATAAAACAATCTAAACAAGACAACACTACAACTTTTCTCATCAAGGCTTTATATCTTACTATATATCCTCAGTCTCTAGTCCTCAGTGATTAAATTGAACTAGATGTGAGATATTAAGGTTTACTAATCAGAAGTTGGTCAATCTAAAAGATATTATCGATTGCAGAGTGATTCAGAAGAATGTCAATAAAGAATAAATTGCATTAACTTTCCCTATATTTTATAGTTAAGGGAAAATGTTTAACTTTAGTTGATAATTACAACATCCTCTCTTCCATTTAATGGTCAACGGTTAGATTTAAAGGTTGAACATAAAAATACTAAAACGCCCCTTTGTTGAAAAGAAAAAAATAGAAAGGGATCTCAACTGCCAATGGAGATTGGATCTTCTGCAAGAGGGAAGATTGATATCCTCTTGGACAAGATCCAAAATAGAGATTGATTGATCTCGGTTAAAATACCTTGAAAATCATTTAGTTGATTTTATCTTGACTAAATTGGGGACCACATGGAAGGCTCGAATTATAACGGACCTAGAAAATAAATAGAGTCTAGATAAAAATTAATAAAGAAGGGGCCCAATTTGAATGTAAGTCCAATCGTAGCACAGTTGTTAATTTTATTGGATTTACTAAACCCCTTTGAATTGTTAAGTGTTTCCTATTTATTTTTATTAACATCTATATATATATGTATGTATATGTAAGTAATTGGACAAAAGAGAAGCATATATAGAAATGAAAGCATGATTGAGGTGGTCGTATAGATATACTATATTTGAGAAGGTAAACTAACCATTTACTATTATGAGAATGACAGTTAGTCGACTCAAACAATTGAAAAAGAAAAAAAAAATGTCATACAAGGAAATGAAGGCACGTGGTTCGTCATGGAAAAAAAAAAAATATATATATATATACATGAGGCTTGAGGCAGCGCATGTCTTATTTGTGTGTGTATACATACATATATATAGATATATATGTATATGTAGGCCAACAACAACATAGAGAACTTGGGCAAGCAGAAAAAGAAAGAACAACCCATGAGAGAAAAGAAGAAGAAAAAGAAGAGAAAAAAGGAGAAGAAAAATAGGAGAAAAATTCAGGATGCTTGAACAAAATATTTGAATACTAGAATTATCTAAATAAGTGATTTTATTTTAATGAGATCTAAAATTCAGAAAATTAGTCAATTTTTGCTCATAAGTTCTAAATTGAGTTTAATTATGTGATTTTAGGATGGATCCAAGTCTAATGAGGAATTAGATGGACATGTAAAATTAAGCAAGGGAGTTATATAAATGGATAGTTTATTTTAAGTAAATTGATTTATTATAATTATTTAAATTTCATATTTTATTTATTTATTTGTTATTAGAAGAACATTATTTAATTAATCTATTGATTTATTGATTATGAATTATGATTTATAATTTGTTTATAGAATATTTATTTATATTATGAAAATAAGGATTTATTAAGAATTATATTTGTATTCAGAAATAAAATTATACAATTTGCATATAAAAATGACTTGAGATTTGGAAACGATTGAAATAAGACTTTTAGAACACTAAGACCATACCCTTTCCTTTAATGGTCATCAAGCTTTACATGTGTAAGTCCTAGAGAGTCATCTAACATGTGTATGATAGATATTTAAAAAGTCATTGAGTCGCCTAACATATGTATGACTAGATATTATCTCTCACTCTGTGTGTGTATTGATTATCTTTACCATATATAACCAAATTTTCCAAGTACTATATTGGTGTAGATTGAGATTTTATAAATGTGTAGAAATGATTCATACAAATGTTTTTAGTTTATTATGATAAGAATAATACATATGTGATTTCAGTATTATTTTCATATATAATTGCATATGAATCACTGATATTTTATTTTTATTACTTGTATTATATTATATCAGTTATTATCGAAAAGAAATGATTTTATTTAATTTTTGAAAGTTTTATCAACTCAATGAATGTTAGCATTCACTCTTTTATAAAACTCATTTTTTCAGGTACTTGCTACAAGTTCATGCAGATTATTATATATCAAGAGAAATGTCATATGATGATAAACAATTTTGCATTTGGGTTTATTTTAATTAATCAGATTTTTTAAATATGTTTCCTGAATACTTTTTTAGATGTAATATCTTTTCAGATATTTTATGAATATTTTATATATGGGTTTAACATGAGAAATATACAAATTTCTATTTTGTTGAGATTTAATTTTATAAGGAAGTCAGGAGTCAATAAGAATTCTTTTTAAATGTGCGTGCATTTTTTTTTTTTAGAAAATTCATATTTCAATAAAAAAGACCACAGTTTTCATGAAATTTTCTAGGACTCAAGAGAAGAGTCCAGATGAGTCTTGTTACCACATTAATGAGGGTTTTGAAATGTTAGGAATAGGGGCTACAACAAAATTTACCCTTTTCTATTTTTTTTGTGATTACATTTTTGCTTTCATAAATAAAAGTACTCAAATACATGTTGTTTCATATTTTTTTGCTTCTTTCAGCCTTTTTTTGGGCCTCACTTATGTTTGTTTGCAAGTATTTGTTTAAATCTTCTCCAAATCTAACATAGAAACATTGTGATATTTTTGTTTTTTCGAAATAAGAAACATTGTGATTTATAAGTGCTTCATTTTAATTTTCATGTCTCAAAGTTTCTTCTATGTTATTGCCTTGTTGCATTTTTTATTATATGTGGAAATTTCAAATACTGCCTTCATGTCATAACCAAAAATCCTTATTATCATTTTTCAAAAGAAAATTTGTTTTCAACTATTCAAACAAATAAATTGCATCCAATATCCCATGATTCCAAAAATGTCTTTGTGAGTACATACCTTCTCAATCGTGATACGAGACTTTCCCGTCACGCACAAACGTGATGGGAGGCTTTCTTGTCAAGTGTGACAGGAGAGCGTCTCATCACGCATATGCTTAAGCATGACAAAAAGCTCTCTCATCACACTCAAAGGTATTTTGGTCAATATGAAATACTAGATGTAATTAATTTGTTTGAAAGATGAAAAACAATTTTTTTCTTAGAATGGGCTGAAAACGAATTTTTCTTTTGAATTTGGATAGTTTTGAAGCTTTATCATATTATCCATTATTTAGACATTTAGGTTATGTTCCTTTTTTTTTTTTTTTTCTTTTTGGTATGACAATGCAGACACATGAAGTTTTCATTCTTGACTCATTTTACAGTAATTGGATTTGTGTGTGATTTTTAATGAATTTTTTAAATTAATCAAAATAATTGGAATTCCTATGTTTTCTACATTAGCCTTGTTGATATATTGTAAGTATTGTAACAAATTGATGGTTGATACTAAATGTTATTTCCATATTATATTATTAACACATTAAAATTTCAAGATAATCCTAAAAAGCTTGCTATAGTTTGTAAAAATATTTATTTTCCTATTAAGGTTTAATTTTTATCTAAAATCCCCTTTACCGACAAATTTTTAACGAAAATGTTAGAAAAAGTTAAAATGTCGAATTTACCCTTGATTTAAATAATATAATAATATAAAAATATAAAATTTTGAAATAAGAAGTATTAAATCCAAATAATATAAAAATATATAAAAAAAACAAAATTAAATTGAATTTGAAGAAAAATTGAACCAAAATAGAAAAATAAAAATAAAACAACCCAAACCCCATTATCCATGTCATCTATCATTATTAATCCTAAACTTAGATTTTCTGATATAGACATCTCTAATATTGATGATCATATTGATTTAAATATTGATCAAATGAAGAAACTTACGAAGTTGCGACTGATATGCAAAATTTTTAGATATCAATGATGGGCAAAGCTAATTATCTATTTCAACAGATTGAACTCCAATCCTTGAAGTTGAGATTAATTGACAATGGTCAAGCTTCAACCATTAAGTAGCAGAAAACACCTTAAGCTAGAGAATCTATATTTATTAGAAATCTGCCATAATCCGTAATTGGATATTGGTTTCTTCACTCCTAATCTCAGGAAGCTAACTTTGTCATTGTCAGGACTAGAAGAGGATCTCATGCCAACGCTAGGATGACTACTTCACTTCAATATCCTCAGGCTTTTCTGCAATTCCTAAAAATGAAAAAATAAGAAAAAAATAAAAAAAGGAGATTTTATGGGTTTTTAGCCGTTGGCAACCTTGATTCACAAAACCAATATCCTAATTGTGTCCTAATTATCATCATCAATCCCAAAAACCCAATCATAACAACAAACCGAAAAACCTAATCAAACCCATAAACCCAGTGTTCAAACCCCAACACCACCACCACTGATTCATAGTAACAAACCCAATCAAACCCAAACTAACTTCCTCAAACTTAATCAAACCCAAACCCTAACATCACCACCACCACTACCGTCATCAAACCAAATCAAACCCATCACCACCACCATCAACCCTAATCAAACCTAAACGAACATCACCCATCCAAACCATACATTAGTCGATGCGGTGGGATTGAAGCTTTGAGCAGAAAAGAAGTTGAGGTTGAAAGGAAATGTGAAGAAAGATGAGAGAGCGCGGTAAGGAGAGAGAGAGATAGATCGGTAAGGTGGGATGGGTGCATCAAAATTGATAGAAGAGATGAGTGGGTCAAAATATGATTTTAAAAGCCAGTAGAGATAGGTGTGGCACAGTCATCGACGCTGGAGATGGGTGGCGGCGATGACGACGACGACGAGATAAGTAGAAGAAGAAGGAAAAAAAAAAGATAGAAGAAGAAAAATATTATGATGATGACAAGTTGAGTGGCGATAAAATAGAATGGGTTTTTGATTTTTGATTTTGATTTTTTAATTACAATATTATTTATTTATTTATTTTATTAATTTTAGTATAATATTTTTATATTCAATCTTATTTATTTTGATTTTTTATATTTTAATTAATTTTTTTATTACATTTCCCATTTTTCCTCTTAAGTCAAATAGTAGATTAAGTCAATTTAACGAAATCTATGATTATCAGAGATATTATCGTCTTTTCATACACTTTTTATAGATATTTTAAATGTTTTTATTAACGTCGGGGAAGATTTTGGACAAAAATGAAACCATATGTGATAAAATAGATATTTTTAGAAATTACAATAGATTTTTTAGGATTATCCCTTAAAATTTCATTCTAGACTAGTTTTATATTAGAACGAATTACATAACACCCCTTGAGGTTTATCCAAAACTAATCAAAAACATATTTACTCTTTTATTATACCAAGCCCTAGGTTGTTAGTTAACTTCTGTCAAATTTAACAGTTGACTAAATTTTTTTGTCAAATAACCTTTTTTTGCCCATGAATAAGACAAAATATAAATTAAATTAAATTAAAAATTAAAATTGTATGTCCACCATCTATTAAGAGACGGATAGTGGAGATTTTTTCTAATTTTCTTTTAAAACTTAGAATTATGAAGTGTAAATTAAAAATTAAAAATAAATAAATAAAAATAAATTAAAAATTAAAATTATATAAATATACCAAAAACAATGTAAGCGATCTGATTATCTTATTTTCGAAATCTTCTCTCTTTCTTTTTCTTGTCTTTTTTTTTTTTTTGGATGATGTTGGTGTTTCGAACCCAGATAAATATCATCTAGGTTCGTCCTAAATGATGAATTGGTCATCTTCTTTGTGTAATCTTCTCTCTCTCCCTCTTTTTGTGTTGATAATGGTTGGTTTTCCCACCGCCATCCTCACTTGGGATGAACAACAGTTCATCTGGGTTATTGGTGGATGATGGTAGGTTCAATTGAGGTTTGGGTCAACTAGTGGATTCAAAACTTTTTTTTTTTTTTAATTTCTTTTTTGAAGATATGGGTTTCCAACACAAATCTTTAATCAATATTTGTTTTTAATTATTATTATTATTATTATTTTTGGAAGATCAAGGTTCGGAACCTAGATCTTTAGTCAATTGTGTGTGTGGGTTGTGTGCTAATGGAAAGCATATTTATGTATTGATTAGTAGTGCAGTTGTGCATAGAGGATGGATGTTTGGGCAATTTTTGTGTTGAGATGATGTTGATGATGATTTGAGGATCATGCAGTTCTGTGTGTGGGTTGTAGTGAGGATTATGTTCATCTCCATGTCTTCATCTCCAAATGGAGATATGGAGATGAACAGTTCGTAGAGATATCCCCTATTTTTTTTTTTCTTTTTCCTTTTAAATATTTTTTCGTTTTCATGTCCACTGTCCATCCTTATGATGGACAATGGAGATAACATTATTTGTTTGAAAATATGTTTTTTAATTTATTGTTTATTGTTTAATTTTTTTTATAAATAGGTATTTTGGTCATTCCAATTAAAATAGTTGGTTAATAGTTAAATTTAACTGTTTTGACCAACAGCTGGGGATTTGGTGTCATTTAAAGATAAATATATTTTCATCTGAATAAAAGCAAACCTCAAGAGGATTTCATACAATTCATTCTTTATATTAATTGGTTTTTTTGTGTGAATTTTAATGAATATTTTTATGTTGGTCAAAATCTACTAGAATACTGCTATTTTTTCATTGGTGCTTTTTGTATTTTAAAAACTTGTTCCAATCGGTGGTTGATAATGAAAAGGATATATATATATATATGTATGTATATATATAATCTAGAAAAATTAAGGTTTGCTTCTTGAATAATTTTTTTTATTTATACTTTTTACAAAATTCCTATAAATTTTTGACATATAATCATAAATATATTAGTAACAAAAACAAAGTGTAGATTTAGTATTTTATTAATTTTAATTTTCTATTATTATCTTTAATTCCTATCATTTTCTTTATTTTTATTCATACATTTATCTACTATTTGTTAGAATCTATTATAATAATAATATGTATCATAAAAAGTAAATGTAAATGTATTTATTGAAATATTGATATCTTCTTAACTCAACTTGAAAATCAAATTAATGAATCCTAAAATTGTAAATTACAAATTTTAATTTGCTACATCTAATTTTTTAATGCACAATTATGATATAATTTTTATTTCTTATTTTTCATTTATTATTGTAATTTACATGTATTTGTAACCAATAAAGTGATAAAAAAAAAAATTCTTATCTAAAGAGATATGTTATTTTTTTTTGGCATAAGTTTAATTTATAGCCATATCTTAATTTCTGATATGAATGTGAAATTTACATAATTTGATTGCAAATTGTTTTAAGAAAATTAATTAGATTAAATTGATAGAAACTTTATTTCATTTTTTTCTTATGTTTTATAATTAGAGATTTTTAATTTGCAAGATTACAAATGTACTTAATTAAGTTCATTATTTATTATCATTTTTAGTTAATCGTTGAGACAACTTAGAAATTAACGAAGAAAAAAATTCATATTTTACTGCTATAATTTTTGTTATTTTTAATTATTATTATCAATTTATTAAAGTACCCCGTTAATATGAGTTTCTGGGTCCGTCACTGAACGTTAGTATAAATACATCCAAATACTAACATATCATACAGACACACTCTCACGCAACTTACGTGGTTGTACTCATACGATGCATTAAAGTGATGGAGGTTCAAAATGTAAAACCCAAAACCGCGTTCGTCGGAGAGCGAAATATTTTTCCAATGGATCGCGGCCGATCAGAAAATATAATTATTGAGTCCGAAAATATTTGGAATAATTATTTTCGATTAAGAAAAATAAATTCGAGTTTGTGAGACGGATTCGAAATTTATTAAATAATTCCGAGAATGCGAACCCAAGATTTATTTTAAAAAGCGGATTATTGGAATCGGAATCCGAGCTGGGAATTAAAAAGCAAGAAAGCATGAAATCAAATAAAGTTATTGCATGTTGTGACACGTGTCACACATGCAAGAAAGGAGCAATGTCAAGTGTCCAAATGAAAGCAATTTTATATTGTTAAAATTGATAAACAAGTGAAGGAAGTTGATATAAATCAAGGAATAAAAATAATAATAATAATATAAAAATAAAAGGAGGAAGCATTATGTCAAGCTCGATCAACAGCTCTTCAGTTAAAAGCAAAAGCCAATATCATTCAGTCACCATTTTTCTCCCCAAAGCCGAGAGTGAAACAAGATAAAGAGAAACCGAGTGCATCCTTAGAGAGATTGAGATCTAGAGAGTGAGCATGAGAGATAGAGAGAACTAGAGAGGATCAGTTGCTGTCCGTGAGTGAAGAGAGAGCTGATCAGGAACTAGAGAAGAAAGCAAGCTCGTGGAAGAAGCCATCAGGCCGTGATGATACAAGGAGAAGGCGAGAGCAGATCTGAAACATCCAGCCACATGCAAGATCAGATTTGAGACATTCAGACCGTGCATGCAAGCTGGAAGAGGTCAGACTGAAGTTGCTGCCATCGTCGCCGGTGAGAGGAACCTTACTGCCGTGAGCTTGCTGTCGCCGGTAAGTGTAGCTGCTGATGTGAAAAGTTGAGCTGCTGCCTTGTCCTGCTCTTGAGTTTGCTGTCGTCATCGTGAGCAAGGAAGACAGCTGCTGGAGTGAGGAGGTCGTGCACCAGATGCTGTCACCGTCCCAAGTGCTGTCGCCGTGCTGTCTTGCTGTCTTGTGCTGCACGAGCTGGTCATTGCTGTCTTGCTGCCGATTGCTGCTGTGTGTGTGCCACCATCGTAAGTTGCTACTGTCAAGCCTGTTCAAGAATCCATTTTAGAACTGAAACGAAGCATCATCAAAGGGGGACAGCTTGCTGCCGAGAACGTGCGAGAGATTCGTCGCCGTTCGGAAGCTGTTTTGAAGCAGAGAACAGCTTGCTTCTTGTGTAAGTGCTGCCCATTTTCTTGTTGAATCATTTTGAGTAATTAGTAATGTGATTATGTGAATAGAGTTGAGATAAAGTGATGATATTATGCTTGGGTTTAGGATTGAGAACCTCGTTAGTGCGGAGGTTTGCTCGTTGATGTTGCGATTGTGTTTTTATCATCGATCGTGTTCGTTGTGTTTTATGTTATGGGCTGTTATGAGATGTGTAGGGGCTGTTGAATTATGTTTTTAGTTTCGCGTTCGTTGTCGTGGAAAATAGATAGTATTAGAGTGTTTTAAAGTATCGAATAGTCGTTTGGATATTTAGAAATCGTTTTCGAGCGTTTAGGTTGAATTTTCCGCGAATGCGAGCGTTGTTAGTTTATGATTTTCGTTGTCGAATATTAAAGAATTGTGAATGTTATCCCGCTGCCCCGAGATTGTTAGTAAGCCCGTTAAAGTATTTAAGTTGAAGTTAGGATAGTTCGAGTTTTAATAAAGTTAATCGGATAGTTTTTGTTTCGCGCGAAATCGTTAATTATCGAAATTTCGGAGTTGAAAACGGAAATGAATATGCATTAAGCTTGCTGCCATATTTCCTTCTTTGTGCTTAATCATGTTTGAATATTCGTTTGTCGTGTTTTAAGTAAAGTCACGAGTTGAATATTGACGATAAGTTTAGTTAGAAACAAAGGAATCACGCGAAACGCTAAAAGCGGTAAATCACGATATTTAGTTGAAATCGCGTAAGCTTTAAGTTTGTCATTTGGTTTCGAATCTTCTGATTTATGAATTCATTAGAATCTGATTTTGACGATGTTATATTAGATTCGAATGGCTTAGTTGTTGGTTTTGTAACCGTAGAGTTTTGAGTAGTTTAAGTCACGATAACGAATAGGTTTAAATAGCCTTCGCGTGCGATTATGAGTTTCTGTTTTATTATCTTATGAGGATGGTCACTTGAGTTATTGTGATTAGAAATCCTCATATGGCTTAAAGTTTAGTTGCGCACGAGTTATGTTTTTAATGACATCCCGATTGAAATCAAATGTAGGTGAATTGGAAACCAGACGAGAGCTATATCAGGAGTGGTTGATCAGTTATTGGAAGCAAGTAGTGAGTGTACATTTTTATTAAGCTTTCGCGAATTCTGTTATATGACATTATAAATGCGATGTAGTTTATTATTTATATTATTCCAGTAACGTTTTAGAATATTATCGCTTTTCCTATAATGCTCATATAGTTGTATATATGTATTTAGTCATAAAGATACTTGAGAACGTTATTTCAATAATTGAGTTTTCGCTCTAGAAAGCAAGTTTTTCGGTTTTTAAACCTTAAGTAGAAAACGAAACACTTATGAGATAATTTTAAAGGTAATTTATATCTCTTTAGTTTATCTTAACTCCTAGCAGAACCCGGCCGAGGTACCCTATGCGTGTAGAATACTAGACGGGGGGAATCGTAATCCCAAGTTCCCGTACGCCTAATAGACGGGGGGAAACGTAATCCCAAGTTCCCGTACGGCTTAATCTGCGGGGGGAATCGTAATCCCAAGTTCCCGCATATTTTCAGATGTTGGGGGGAATCGTAATCCCAAGTTCCCGCATCTGAGTACACGCAAACAGAAAAGTTCTAGTATTTTATGTCATATAGATATTTAGTTTAAGAGCTTAAGAGAATAAGTTATTCTAGAGTTACCCTTCTAAGTTGAGATACGTCAATGGACGTTAGTTTAGAATATAAAGAATCTTTTGCTTATATAAGCCGTATCATTTTCAAAATACTAATGAAAGCAGAAATTATTATTTATGTGCACTCACTGAGTTATTCTCATCATCACTTTCTGTTTTATTTAAATTCCTCCCCAGGTGTAGGAGTGAGCATTGCGGCAGAGGTATCTCCATCGGACGTGCAGGCGAGCTGCAGACGCGACCACGCTGTACTAGTTTTAACCACGCTATTATGTATTATATTTATTATCATCTTTCAGATTTCTTAAGTTTTGTAAATATTGTTTTGGATAAAGTATTTTATGTAAATATCATGCATGTCGTTTTAAGATTTTATTCAGTTACTTTCCACTTTATTGTATAATTATGAGTTTTAAAAAGGGCCTGAGGCCTATTGATTAGTGAAATAACTATGAATACAATTATACAAGTTTTGTGAAGCATTAAACAGGGTGGAATTTAGAAAAACAACCGTTGTGCTGCCGGATTTTTCGTGAAACTTCTATTTTCATAAAGTTATTTTCATCTGATAAAATTCCCACCCATTTTCAAAACTTAAAGGATTTCAAGTATTTTAGAATAGAAAAGAGGCTTAGCTCCACGGCAACTTTTCAGCCTGAGCAGATCTCGACTGGAGAGCCACCGTGGGGTTGCCGGACAGGTCGCCTAGCTAGTGGTTAGAAAGGGGCCTGTCACAAAACCTATTTTATGTATTTTTTTTATTAGTATGTATGGAATTGTTTTAATGTGGTAATGATGTCAACATTAAAAAAATACTAATAATAATCATACTAACACATCCAATGATATTTGAAGATGTTTACCTTATCTAACCACACTAAAGAATGTCATTTTTTTTAGCACTTATAAAACATGTGAGCATCCAAAAGAGAAATGTGAATGTGGGATCCTCAAGTCAAATCCATAGACATTTACATATAACACGACAGAGCATGAGTATATAATGCAAACATAGGTCAATCTTTTTAGTCACCACCAAAAGCTAGGTACGATTAATAATTAGATTTTCACCACTGAAACAATTAGTCGGTATCAAAGATTCTTTTGACCTTACAATTCCAAGAATTATTCTAGTAAATTAATACAAGCTAGCGATCATCAAAGTGATTAATTATTTATTTTCATATGTTTAATATGTTTTCTAAATTAGGTACATATTAACACAATTTTATAATAATTAGGGACATATCTATCCTATAAAATTTTAATAGAATCTCTATTTGTATTAATTTTTTTCCATTTAACAAATTTGGGGGGAGAGTTTCTTATGAGTTTCAGATGATTGGATTTGTTTAGTTAATTTAAAAATATATATATTAATTGCTTTGTGATCAACACCATTGAAAAGATATGTTCAATGTGTAGTATCAAATTTTTGCGGAAGTTCTAACATAGAAAAAATTATATAGATGTTATAATATGACTAGAAACTGAATGTTGTAATACGGACAATCATATGTTTTAACACTAGTTAAAATAGAAAGATACAACATTGAAAATATAAAGACCATAAAATAAGAAAGGACACAAACACGTTTTTAACGTGGTTCGATTTTACCTTATATCTACGAGACCTTGTCTAAAGAGATCAACTATCAATGAACTTAAACAAGTACAACCTACTTGATTTATTCAATCTAAGACTTCTTATTAGAACTGATGCAATATGAAGTATACGTTCATTGATGTTGTTTTTTGAAAAAAGAACTATGAGTTATGGTGGGGGATTGAATCATTGTGATATATAGAAAGAAAGACCAAACCTCGTGCCACCAACAGTTTTTGATATTTGTAATCTAATTTACTTTGGAAATTATATATAATATAACATGGTGCATTTTTTTGGAAAACAAAAATTAGAAAAATATTTTTGTTGTGGTGGAGGATTGAACACAGTAACAAGGGGAGAAGAAGGCTGGCCTTAATTTGAAATGCGATTTTATGACAATAAGAATATTTGCTTCAAATTTTATATAAAACATAACATGGTGCTGTTTTTTTTTTTTAAAAAAAAATTGGTAAATGATTTTATGACAATAAGAATATTTGCTTCAAATTTTATATATAACATAACATGATGCTTTTTTTTAAAAAAAAATTGATAAAAATTCTTGTGTTGTGGTGGGGATCGAACACGATAACAAGGGGTGAGAAATGTACGTCCCAAGGCAGCAACGCCATTTTATGTCCATTTGCATGTTTACTTCAAAGTCTATACATAACAATTATATTATATGTTAAAATATTTAACAACTACTATAATAAACTTAATATATTTTTAAAAATTTCAAGAAAGCACGTGCCCCATCTAACTTCAAGTTAGGTCCGCCCCTAGGAGCAAGTACGTGATTATGTTTTTTCTGTTGGGTTGGGTTCTCTCTTATGTAGAGGCCCAACAAGTCTCAATAAGTTAAATTGAGCTCATATGAAAATCCTAATGTAATTAGGAATTGTAACCCTATTTAAGTTTAATTTCCTTGATCAATATAAATAAGAAAGAGAGGGTTTGGTGACTGTGAGAGTTTAGAGTTTTTTGAGGCAGAAAAAAACACAAAATCAAGTGTGAAGGGAGAAAATCGTGTGGAAGAGAGGAGGAAAGAAAAGAGTGATTTTTCTGCACAGAAATTCATCCCGTGCAATTTTGGAGTTACTGCGATATCGTTTTCGTTAACCGTTGATCGTGCTGAAATTTGGACCGCACATTCATCTCTTCTGGACCTTGATTCTGAGCGGTGGAGATCGGAAATGAAGTTGTCTTTTGTGAGATATATAGCTCGAAATAGAGCTGTCAGGTTTTTCCCGCATTGTCTGCGCAACAGTTTTGTAAGATCAATATCTCTTTTGTTCACCGTTGGATCGACCTCAAATTGGGACAGTATACTCCGCACTTGTGATTCTAAATTCTGGACGGTGGAGATCGGATTTCGAGATCCCAGTAAAGAGCGACGCAGTCCAGAACGTTCTGCTGAGTTTATATTTTTCTCTTCACTTGTTATTTAAACTTAAATTTGTGTTATTATGGAACCTAAATAATTGTTGCTCGGTTTTGGTTCCTATTTGATGTTAAAACAGTTTGTTACTCTCACATTTGATTATTAGTGGAGATTTTTGGGTGGACTACGGTCCTGTGGTTTTTACTCGTCACATTGGGGAGGTTTTCCACGTAAAAATTGGCTTGTGTTATTTATGCATGTGGTGGTGATTTTATTTGCTCATTTTTTGATTGTGGTGGATTTGTGCATTACTTAGTGGTTTTTCATAAGATTCATTTAGGGGGAGAAAAAGTTCCTCTGTGCAATTTGTTTGTGTTTGTTTTTCTCCCATCATTTTTAGTGATTGCTAGTCTCCATGGGGATCGTTGGTCTATTTTCCATGTTTGTACCGGACAATGGATTTGAGAAAATAGTATTTAGGATCGACATTCTTTTCATAATTTTATTTTCTTCCTTCTGTCTTTTCTTCCTGATAGAACTATGTGTTGGAGATACAAGAGCAACTAATTGGCTACGGGCTGTAGTTATAACCAATCTAAATGAACTTTTTATGAAGGTACACATCAAAAGATATGAAGTGTACAATCAATAATTGAATTATGTCATCATTTTATTGCAAATGTTAAATCAACATCGATCCACACTTGTGTTTCACGATGGTTGATTTCGGACAAATAGAGAAACCACTAAGGGAAGGGAAGTACTGAGGTTTTATTTTCAGTAACCAGAGACTGGTTTTATTTCGGCGTCGAATTGGATCAGGTTTTATTTTCAAGAGAAACTGAGATGGTTCCCTCTCATTAAGTGATTGTGTTTTACTTTTTTGCTTTGCTACAGTTTTGCTGATAGAAGAGTATTAAAGTAAAATGAAAATACACGTGTCTACAGTTTTTTTTTAAAAGAAATTGGAGCTCCAAGCATTGCGGGATACAATTCTCTTATTGTTTGCTTTTGTCATGACGTATTGGTAGCTATCAAACACATGCCATAATTTATCTTCAATAAAGCTATTCATACATCGCAGTTGTTGGTGGTCAAGATTCAATAACAAAAGACATTAATTCAAAAGTGACTATAATTTATGCCGTTATTAGATATCACATTATGTTCAATGTCCAAAAAGTTTTGTCCATTTAATTAACCGATTCTCCATATACACGTGCCTAGATGATCTACTAATGATAAGATGATGTTCTCCGACGCATTTAACTTTCAAGCACAGAAAATTCAACTTTATAATTTCTTTTAAACAAAGAATTATTTCGAGAAAGAAAGTCCATTCGAATCATTCATGCTCACTGAAAATGTTGTCTGTAATTAATACAATTTAAAATACATGATGGCATAGACCTTAAAAAGGACAATGCAAAAAGAAAGTTCTTCCGGTGGCGTCCATGTGTTTGGGCACCAAAAGTGCAACAGAGATTTTGGTGACAATATTGCGTATAACATATAATACAATATGCTGATCATGATTTTTCCCATTGAAATACGTAACCCTTTTTGAAATTACATGATCAATTATTGGGATGAATTTATAATTTTAAGCGGACAACGAAATAATCACTTTTATTTAGAAAAAAAAAAGTTTTTATCATGTGTAGTTCTATATCAGCAGTAACTTTTAATCAGAAAGTAGCTTCTAAGTTTGTCTATACCAACAACAAATACTTTTCTGTTTGTTTTTCAGCAACATATATCACTAACATATTAAAATTCTAACAAATACTTTTCTGTTGGTCTTTCAGCAACAAACATCACTAACATATTAAAATTATATTTATGACAAAAAAACCAAAGTTGATATTTACTAACACAGTTTAAGTAGAGATTAAAGACAATTTCAATTATAACACAAATGAAATATTTATTCTTTGAAACATAAAAATCAGTGTATAACTTTTTATTAAGTTGCCATATTTTCAACTCCTTTGACACAACGTTAAAATGATTCATTGCTAACACGAAAGATCATAAGGTACAAGCTTTGTGGTTGAAAACTGGCAACTTAATTAATTATTTTTCAGATTTTGGTTTTTTAACATGTGCAGAGGGCCCATTCTATTAAGATGTTGCACAATAAGAAACAACTTCTAGTGAAAACGTTAGCTGAAAAAGATGAAAATAATCATGAGGCCTTTAATTAGAGAATGTCGCCGCCAAGCCAACTAAATATTTATGAAAATGCAACTAACTGCTACCTGACCATATCATTTTCTTAGTTTTGACTTTACTATCAGTCTTGTCAACTACAACGGTGATAATGATTATGCCAATCTCAATCATTCTCATGCAGTCAATTGGTGTTCTTCAGACAATTTCCTTGATTGTGGTTGAATCCAGGATGGGAGTTGATGAACTCAAGGCCTTGCTTGATATGGTTAAGGAATATGTACTTGGTTTGCAAATGGAGCTTAAAGAAGGGAGGTAAAAGGCAAGAATACCAAAAGAAGAGTTAAAATGAACTCTTTGTGCTATCTCTAGGGGTGGCAATATTGGTTACGACACGACGGGTCGACATGAATTCGTTAAAAATAAATGAGTATGAGTTGGAGTTAAACGAATTCGTATCGTAATCGTGTCACCCATCTAACCCGTTTATTAAACGAATCGAATCGGGTTTGGTTAAACAAATTACGGTTTGGCACGATTAAAATTGGGGTCAAATTATAATTTAATATAGTATAGGGGTTATAATGTAATTATACATTTATATATATACATACACTTTAGCAAATCCTAACCTAAAGTCGACAGCCCCTTTCTTTTTACAGTTCACCTTGCACGAGTAGGACAGCCACTTGACCAGACGCCACGAGCAGCATCGCCACTCGACCAGACTCCACGAGCAGCACGACAGACGGATTAGATGCCACGAGTAGCACGGCAGACGGACCAGACGCCACGAGCAGCACGATAGACTGACCAGTTAACCACCGGACGAGCAGCAAGGCAGATGGTCACCAGCTTCCTCTCAAGCTATGGTAGCACGGCAGACGGACCAATTGACCAATTGACCAACGACAGACGGTCACCAGCTTCGGCTTGACCAGCTTGGGTAGTCGTCCAACTCATCATCCAACTCGACAACACGACCCAACACCAACATCTATGACGACCAGCATCTCTCTCTTGGCAGCCGTCTAGTCACCAACTTCAGCTTGACCAGCTTCGGTACACTGTTGGTAACCATCCAGTCCAGTCACCATCTTGACCAGCTTCAGCCTTCAGGTTCCTTCTCTTTCATTTTCATTTCTGTATTTTCATTTATGTATTTGTTACATGTCCATACCAGTATTTGTATTTATGTCTGACTCATCATTTCTTTGGTTTGGCATGAATGATTTGCTAGCTAATCTTCTTAACTGAAAAGCTTTGACTGTTCTTGTTTTCACATTCAGTTTCACCATAAAATTATTTTGTGTTGTTTTGCTTTAGATTATTTAATTATTTTGCTTTAGATTATTCACCATAACATTCAGTTACACCATAAAATTATTTAGTTTCACATTCTATTAGTGTTGTTCTGCTTTAGATTATTTAATTATTTTGCACGCCCTCCGTATTATTTTGCCATGTAGCCTTATACAGTATAGAAAATAATAAATTGAAATGATTTCAAAATAAAGGTGGAATAGGTACATGTTATGAATATTTAAATCAATACTAATTTGTATATGCAATGTGTTAAAGTGCAGCTAGCTATTTTTAAGGATCGCTTTTGTTGATCTTTATCAAGACACAATTAATCCATGTGTATATTGATTTATATTTAATATTCCAAAAGTTACTTTATAAATATAAATTAATTGATATAACCTTAAAATTTATAATTTTATTTTAACGTAAAAAAATATTTCTTTTCAGTTGAAATTTCAATTTAATTCTTCTCGAGGTGATGAATTTGGTTTATTAATGTTATTATATATATATATATATATATATATATATATATCTTTAGTGTAATTTTATTTGGTTATTTAGTTCTCATGGTTATTTGGTTCTCATGATTTATTTGGTTATCTCATGATCTAATTTTGTGTTTTTGAATTTTTTGTGTAGCTTGAAGGTTCGTTTGGAGTTTGGAATCAATGAGGATAGAATTTTTAAGTGACAAAAATTTGATGTTGGAGAATGATAATATTATGTCATTTTAATTTATATGGATTTGCATTGACTTTGATTTTGTTGTGATTTTGTCATTAAAATCTATGTGGATGATATGGTGTAGTTCACTTAATGTGTAGGTTTTATGTGTTGAATTAGGTGTTTTAAATATTTGATTGTGAATTATTTGTTATATTTGTGTTTGCATTAAAATTGATTTTGTTGTGATTTTTAAATATAGATGATGTGAAATTTTATATAGTTGATTTAATGTGTTAAAGTAGGTGTTAAATGTTTGATTGTGAATATTTGTTATATTTGTGTTTAAATTGAGATTGAGTTTGATTTTATTGTGGTTTTTAAATGTAGATGATATGAAATTTTATAGTTGATTTATTGTTTAGGTTTTATGGTTAATTTAATATTTAGTTGAAATATTATTTATTATATTTTGGTTAAACGAATTATACGGGTTAAACGAATTAAACGGGTTCAACGAGTTAAACGAATTAAAGGGTTTAAATGATTAAACGGCTTAAACAAATTCGTGTCATGTCGTGTCCGTCGTGTATAAACGAATTCGTGTCGAATCCAAAAATATCGACCCGTTTCTTAAACAAATTCGTGTCGAATTGAACGAATTCATAAACAAATCGAATCGAATCCAGCTCAACTCGACACGCCAACCCTTTTTGCCACCCCTAGCTGTCTCTCTTTCACGGCATCATGTTTGCCTTTTTCTTTTCCCGCCTCTATTTTTATCCCTCTCTATTTAGTTGATTATGATTTTTAATGTAATAAACAAAGATGTGAGCCTGTCTTGAGGGGATTATTGGAAAGTCATCCAGTCGGTGGGCATGGTTCTATTGTCGACGTCTGCATTGGACACTTTCTTTGAGAAAATAGTACTTAGGATTGACATTAATATTCTTTTCACTAGCTGGTTTTATTGTTATTATTTCTTCTCTGTCTCTTTCTTGTCGATAGAACTAAGTGTTGGAGATACAAGAAGAGCAAACTAGCTACGAACTGTATTAATAACCAATCTAAATGAACTTCTTCCAAAGATACACATAAAAAATATGAAGTAGACAATCAGTAATTGAACTACGTCATCATTTTATTGTAAATGTTAAATCAGCGTCGATCCACGCTTGTGTTTCACTTGTTGTCAGACTTTTTTTTTTTAAAAAAAAAAAAAAAAAATTCTTTTTTTAGTGATGTCAAAATATCCACGTTATTAATTGCGTTGTCAAAAAGCAGGACAAGAATTCTCTGCCAATGTTGACATGGTGTTAATATTTTTATGAGAACAATTTAAGTTTGAGTGATGTATGAGAGAGAAAAAATCTATCAATCTTGATCATTCATTTTTTTAAATGTTGATGTGTCACTAAATTATTAAAAGATTAACAAAAAAAAGGATGGTAGAAAATCTTTACTCCAAAAAGCAATAGTAGTGCCCAATTGCCGCTCAATCTTCATAGAACATTGTGATGGTCCCACGTTGTTTTTGTCAATATTGGAACATATTTCCCATGATTATCTAAATGCTCAAGTTTTACTTGATATTTAGCAAAACCATAAGATCCCTTATTCAGTAGAAAATATTAATTGTCATTCTTATCTATGGCTTCATAGAATTATTGATGGATCTCCATCAAAGCCATTCAATTAATTCAAAATGCAAGAGCAGAAGATATTTTCTTAATCATCGTAATTTAATGACATAAAATTCTTAAATAAAATATATCTTAAAATAAAACCTATATTATGTAAATAGAAAGCAGACACCAAGCACAAACAAGCAAGCCCAGATGCATCGTTACATATTATAATATGCCATTACATCGCTAATGCTGCCTGTGCATTATTATTTAATTCTACAAACATGTAGAAAGTTATACAAACATGATCTAAGTAGTAAGTACTGATGAGCTAGCAGTAGCACTAGTAACGTGAAGAGGGGCATGCATAAGTACTGCATTATATATTATACGAAAACAAGTGAACTGCATTATTATATTGCTATTGGTGCACATATATTGATTCTTCAACATAGTACCAGTACTGCAAATTCTCCCCAACAACAGCTCATTGTTTAGTTATGCCCTATTACGACACCAAATAATTTGACCGCCCTTTGAGAGACTCTGATTCTGATAATCTCCTCATTACCTTCACCGTTCTCCTTGTAAAAAGTGATTATATCACCTTTACGAAGCTGGTTCTCTCTGACATAATTGTTCCAATCTTCAGAACTAATAACAGGTTTAGGGTATGGGCCTTCTCTCCTCTTTGAAAGACGAAAATTCCATCCACGCCCATCTTCATCCATGACTGGAACAAATACGTGATTATCTCCTTCGGGGATTGCTGGAAAGTCATCCAAGTTCCCGGTGGGGATGGCTAGTCTCTCTTCGATGTCTGTATTGGACAGTTGTTTTGAGAAAATAATATTTGGGATTGCCATTCCTTCCACTAGTTTTTGTTTTATTTTATTTTTCTGTCTATCTTTTTTCTTGCTGATAGAACGAAGTGTTGGAGATACAAATGCAGCTAACTAGCTATGGAGTATTTATAGCCAATCTAAATGAACTATTTGTAAAGATACACATCGAAAGATATGAAGTGGACAATCAATAATTGAACTACGTCCATCATTATATTGTAAATGTTAAATCAACGTCGATCCACACTTGTGTTTCACTAGTTATCAACTTTTTTTTTTTTTTTTTTTTTTAAAGTGAACAAATTATCCACGTACGTTATTAATTGCATTGTCAAAAAGCAATAGTAGTGCCAAATTGCGGCCCAATCTCCATAGAACATGGTATGGTCCCACCTTTTTTTTGGTCAATATTGGATCATATTTCCCATGATTATCTTAATGCTCAAGTATCACTTGATATTTAGTAAAACCATAAGATCCCTTATTCAGAACTAGAAAATAATTGTCATTCTTATGTACGGCTTCATAAAATTATTGAAACAACTTATATTATCTGTCAATCGGCCCGTATTGTGATCTATATGAACTATAATCACCACGTGATACAAAAGCGAACAGTTTGTTAGAATTAAGCTTCCATCCACTACCTTAGTATCCAACGTGTAGATCATTTCGTCATCAGTCAATGCCGTTTCCTTCAACTTTCTTTTATTCATTTCATTCACCTAGGAATTTTCCATTTTTAATCATCCACTTTTAATAATAAGCATTATAAATTCAACAGTGGAGTCATAATTGATAATCGATTGTGTACTATATGCATCAAGAACCAATAAAATTGATAAATTTCGAACTTGATTTTCTATTTTATTCCATATACCTAAGTAGGATAGGGAATATTGATATGGAAATAGGGCCAAATAATGATTTAGGACCTGATTAGGGTATAGAAAATTTTGGAGTTTGTTTCGGTGGAAAACGAAAATTTTTGGTGAATAGTAGTTTTGGACGAAAATTTTTTGGATGAATAGTGATTTTTGAAAAAGAGCCCTAAGAATCGAAAATGTCCAGAATAGGTCATGGACTTTGAGGGAACTGAAACGAAATCCGTTTGATTGAGTTTCAGGAGATCCGAAAGATAAAATTAAGTACATGAGAGAAATCCGTTTATCCAACTTTCTTTTATTCATTTCATTCACTTAGGAATTTTCCATTTTTAATCATCCACTTTTTATAATAAGCATTGTAAATTCAACAGTGGAGTCGTAATTGATAATCGATTGTGCACTGTATGTATCAAGAACCAATAAAATGATGTTAACATATCAAATTTCAAGTTTTAAATATTATTTTGGATTCATATTATCCAACATAACTTATGAATGTTAAACTGGTTACTTGTAAACATTAGTAATAATTAGGTTATAATAATGAAATGTTGTTGAAAATTCAAATTATAAAACGGCTGTACTCTTAGGATTGAGATAATGAATAGAAAACTCATATGTATTTAGATATTTTGAAATCCAACACTCTATATATATACACACATGCATACATACATACATACATACATACATACATACATATATACATACATTGGTTTTACAGTTAGTAGTTCCTAACTTTAAAAATGTTAGGACAAAAAAATCTTAATCATCCATTACATCTAATGGGTAGAAAAAATGAAGATAAAAATATAAATAAATAATTATCATTTAATTATTACCATCATAAAAAGCTTTTATAAGTTTTCTTTTTACATATATATAATAATCAAATGATAATTATTTATTTCTGCATTTGCAAAAATTTCTAGTACTCTCATCATCTTAATTAGGCGACCTAAACTTTGATAATATGTCAAATGCTTTTCAATTAGAATAGACACGTGCCTTATTGTACAAGTGTATATCTTTCTTTAATGGAAGGAAAATTTTCATCCGGTTTCTTGAAGTTGTAGAAATTGATAATTTTTTACCTATGAATCTTGAAACTCGATATATGGTCACTAAAGTATTAAAAAATAGATCAATTTGGTCCAATACCAATTGAATGCTAGTCAAAGTTAATGTTTCTAAGGGTGTTACTGTCTTTCGACATAAATAGAACATGTGTCAACACCAAATAAAACCTATATACTTTAATAATTAATTATTAAAAAATAAAAACAAAATAAATATTAAAAAATAGGACAGAGAATTAGATTATTATTATTTTTATTAAAAAAAAAATTGAGCTCTACCATCCAATAGTTAAGATACTTTTTCAAAACCTTAAGAATAAAAATTTTTAAAAACTTTTCAAGAAAAAAAAAATTATGTTGGTGGAGATCCATAATGCATCTTCATCATTGATATACCTCGATCAATGGTAGAGATGTGTTGTGGATCTCCACCAAGTCTCGAACAGATCGAAGACTGTCTAGTACACCATATCTAGATCTGAATTCAAATGTTCATTTGGATTTTATTAAAGCAAACCCAAATATATTGAACCTAGATGTTGAACAGCTGAGATCATTGTATCCAGATTGTTGAATATCTGGGTTCATTGAACCCAAATTGTTAAACATCCGGATTCATTGAACTTAAATGGATTTGACATTTAGTTTCATTCTAACACACATGTTCAACATTTGGGCTTCATTTGAACTCAGATTTTCTGAACCAAAGCCAAAAATGAAGATTTCATCTGCATCTCTACCATAATGATTTGGTTTCCAATGAAACCAGATTGATTTTAATGTATTTACTAGCAAAACTACAAATGGAGGTAGGGGTTATCTCTCTCTCCGTCGTAATAAAGCAGAGATGGATGGCCTCCATCTCTATTCGACAACAAAACAAAGATGGAGGCTCCATCTTTGCACCACAAGGCTCATGTGAGCCTCCCCTTTCATCAAATCATCCTGGATTTGGGATGATCTTGATTTTTTTTTTTTAAATTTTATTTTTATTTATAGTTGATAAATGAATATAAATTTGACTCACTGACCAAGGAAGTTGACATTTCTTTCTTAAAAAATGTTAAAATATTGGTCAAACGGATCAAATTGATTTTTTTTTTCTTTTTTTAACCTTAAGGATCATATATTGAGTTTGGCCATTTGTAGGCAAGAAATTATTAATTTTTGAAACTTCAGGATTAAGATGACATTTTCCTTTGGCGAACTTGGATCTCCAAGCATGGCAGGATTCAAATCCTCCTTTTGTGTGCTTTTGTCACGACATATTGGAATGTATCAAACTCATTCAATTATCTATCTACAACAAAGCCATCCACATCACATCACAGGTGTTGGTGGTCAAAATTTAAGAGCAGAAGATATTAATTCAAAAGTGACGCAAATATACGCCAATATTACATATGATACCATATTCAATGAACAAAAAGTTGTCCAATTAATTAACTGCTTCTCCATAAACGTGCCTGAATGATGTGCTAATGATAAGATTATGTCCTCGCTTATGTGCATTTAACTTTTCACGGAATTCCAAATTCTTTCTTTTAAGTTATGAACAAGTTCCAGAAAAAAAATCCATTCAAATCATTCTCTTTGAACATGTTGTCTGTAACTAATACAATATATTATATAATAATGGCATTGGCCTAAAACTGGAAAATTAAAAAGTAAAGTTCTTTCGGTGGCGGCCATGTGGTCGGGCTTCTAAAGGCCACAGATTATGCCATTTTAGTGAAATATGTAATCGTTTTTGAAATTACACGATCAATTATTGGAATGAACTTAATTATCATTTGAAGTGAATAATGAAATAATCACTTTTCTGGAGAAAGTTTTATCATCTGTACTTCTATACAACAGCAACCTGTCGCATTCGAAGAAAAAAAACAGCAACTTGTCATATGAGGGCTTTACCACATTTGTCAATATCAACATATATAATAAATATAGTGATTTTATCGTCAGTACCTCTTAACTTTATAAAGTTAGAAGAACTAATCAAATTCATTCATCGTATTTTCTCTCTTAAAACAAATTCTCTCTCTTATTTAATTCAAATGTAATGGATGAATTTAATTTGTTCGTCTTAACCTTTTAAAGTTATGATGAACTAATCAAATTCATTCGTTACATTATCTTTTCTAAAATAAATTCTCTCTCCTGTTAAATTCAAATATAATTGATTAATTTAATTGGTTTGTTCTAATTTTTTAAAGTTGGAAAACACTGATTATAGAAGTTATATATATATATATATATATATAAAATAAGGTTTTGAAACTGGGGTTGACTTTAACGTATAACTTTTAAGGTATAATTATGCGAGATTTACCATTGAATCAACCTGATCTTATCAACCATAAATATTTTTCTGCTGTTGGTTGCTCAGCAACAAATGTCACTGAAATATTAAAATTATATTTATGGCAAAATAACCAAAGCTTGTATTAACATGGTTTGAGTAGAGATTAAAATGTTGTAAATATCAAATATTTATTCATTGCTAACGTGGAGTGGTGGCTTTTAGGATTATTTTCTTATCTTTTTTAACATGTGCACAAATACTTGTGCAGGGCCCATTCTATTAAGATGTTGCACGATAAGAAACAACTTTTAATAAAAAGGTTAGTTGAAAAAAGATGAAAGTAATCATCAGGACCCCCAACTTCAGTTTGCTTGTTTAATTAGAGAATGTTTGTTTAAGATTGAACAATCGGAAAATCTTTGTTTTTTTGGCAAAAGTATTGATCATGTGGAGTGTGGGTCCTTCTTTGTTCAATTGTGTCCGTAGTTGTAAAAGCCTTAATAATTTTTTTTTTTTTTTTTAAGATAAAAAGCTTTAATGATGTTGGGCTTCCAAATTGTTAGATAAACAATAATGATGACGTAAATTTTTCAATTTTTCCTCTTTTCACTAAATATAATACTGGTGAATCGATCGAACATGAATACCGAAATGATATTATACATATATTAGGACAATATTTTCAATGCATAAGACACTCATTATAGTTTATTCTTTATTGAACAAGATAAAACTGACAAATCTTAGGGATCGTTTGTTTTTTTATCTGAAGACTGAACAGTGCTGCTGAAGACTGAAAGCTGAATAGTGACTGAAATCTGAAATCTGATTGACATATTTGTTTTTTATTTTCTTACCTCTGAATCTATAATAATTTTGTTTGTTTTTTAAAGTTAAAATTATCTGATTACTAGTAATTTGACATTTATATCCTTTTACTATTAGTTGTTATGTAATTTTATTTAATATGATACAAACAATTGTAATAAATTATTTAACAAATATTAAAACATTTATATATAATATTTTTATTCATAATTAAAATAAGATTAATTATTATAGTAGAATCAATTAAGTTTATATGTTCAAATAAAAATAAACAAAATAATCTTAAATTGAATTACTATTATAACAAAAGTTGAAATTGTAACTTATATATATAGTATTTTTATTCATAATTAAAATAAGATTAATTAAAATAGTAGAGTCAATTAAATTTATATATTCAAATAAAAATAAATAAAATGATTTTAAATTAAATTACTATTACAACTAAAATTGAAATTGTAAAGTAATATATATTTTATGATATAATTAAATAAAAATAATCAAATACTTAAACAAATTGATTTGTAATTTGGTCTCTGAGTTATTGCATAAACATTTTATCAATAAAGATTTTTACCAGAATTTAATTAGAGAAATATAGTAATCCAGCTATAAAAAAAAAAATGATGTTAAGATGTTTAGGGTTTTTATCTTTCAATGTTATTTATTAAAGTATTAAAAGAAATTTTTATAATATAAAACTAAAACAAACTTGGAAACATATTATTTTAGGAAGGATAAACTTGGAATAATATATTTATAAATCATTAAGTGATTTTGTATTAAGTGATAAGTCAAAAAATGTTACTTTTTTTTTAAGTGGTTTTTGGGTGATTTTAAGTGATTTGACCACTTAAAAAAACAAACAAAAATATCTTAATTAACCAAATTAAGCACCATTAAGTGTTAAGTGCAAAAAACAAATAACCTCTTAGTTTCTACCAACCCCATAGCGAAGTTAGCGGTCCCTACATTCAGATATTTCTTCACATAGCACATAATGTGTTACTTTATTGTATCAATGCAATTAGGCTTTCTGAATGATACAACTGGGCTTTATTTTTATTATTATTATTATAAGGTGAGGGAGAGGGATGAAATTTCATTAAGAAAAGTAGGTGTGCAAATTTGAACCCTTGAATAGTCATAGGAGGGGTACAGCCTTTACCACTTAGCTGAACCCCTCTGTGCCATGTAGCTGGGCTTTATTTTATCTATATATGTTAAAATAAGGTGCACCATCCATCACAAAGAAAACCTCCATGTATTATAACATTACAAAACCTTCACTACAACAAAACAGGTCAACCCCGATATAGTTGACTATCCATATTGTGTAGACTGTCAGTATGGATACCGGTAGTATCCATACCAGGCGCCCGCTCAATATGCATACCCAGTATCCATACCTGACGATATCCAATATGGATAGGATATAGGAAGCGGGTTGACCCATGTTGAATGACTATTCATACTAGACGATACTCTGTAATAAGGACACTGGTATCCAACCTAAGCGATAATCATACCCATTCCCGGCTCCGACTTGACATGGCTGACATGGCATGGATTATTTTCTATACCGGGCGACCCGGTATGGATAATTTCATCCATATCGAGTTCGTGTCCAATATGGAAAATATTTTAATTAGAAAAAATTAATTAAAAAATATATAATTTAATACTACAATAAAAGTAACTTTTTAACATTAAAATATATGTAATAATATTACAGCAAGAGTAATAACATACACAAGAAACCATTAATCAAATTCTAGCATGTTGAGCTATTAATGTCCGGTATGGATAATCATATTTAAAGTTTTTCAAAAATAAAATAAATATTATCCATATTGGTCATTGGTGCTCGGTATGGATAATTGACTTTATAATTTTTTTTAATATTAAAAAAAATTTATCCATATTGGGCTGTTAATGTCCGATATGGATAATTTTAAATAATTTTTTTATTAAATAATGGTATAAGACCCAATATGGATATTCTGTATAGATAGTCTGTTTTGTTGTAATGTTTCTACAATAGGTAAAAGTTAAAATATCATTTCCACAAAAAATAAAAAGAAAAAAAAAGTTGAAATATTTTACTAGCATCTAACTAACTAAGAGCTTGTTTGTTTAGACTTTTGAAAAACCTCTGTTTGTAAAAGATCTATAAATTATAGATCTATTATAAATATATTTTTTTGAAAAAAATTGTATAATTATTTAGTTGAATCATATCAAAAGTTCTACTAAAATATTAAATTACCTAAAAAAATATTATTAATTTAATGATTTTGTTTTAATAAGAATATTTCCATGTCAATTATAAAAATGTAGAGATATTTAGATCAAATACATCTTAAAAATATCTATTTGGAAAAGCCCCTCCCTATGAGCTTTCACCTAATTGGAGTTTTAATCTCAACTAGAATTAAAATAGACAATCTCAAAAGTCCAACAAAATATTTCCACTACAAGAAATGTGTATATTAGATACTATATATTTGGAGTCACATAGATCTTTGGCCTCTAAATAACGCTTTTGACATTGCACTATGTCATTCGTCTCTGTGGATAAGAGTTTTTGTTTTCATGGTAGGACATTTGAGTTAGGAAACATTTTGAGACAATATAGTTTGTCTCTAAATGAAGTAATCTACTACATTACCATTTAGTACCCAAATGTTGATTATATTTTTAGTCTAGTTCAATTTTTGTCTTCGACTAAAGCTTTTAGGAACGAATTTTAGTATTTATCTCTATAGATATGACATGAGTAGCAGCTGCCAACTCTATCTCAAAAGCATAACATATTCTTAAAGGAATAGGAAAAACACATTTGAAAAATCTACGATAAGTCCAAAAAACTTCAGCATAAGTAGCTAAACTAGAGGTTCCAGAAGCAAAACCGTTAGTATTAACTTTAAGCCAACTCGAAGAAGGGAACCCAAATAACCTTTGTAATACGCGGAACCTTAAAAAGACGGGCTAAAACATGAAGCTTACGTAAAGCCAAAAGATCATCAACTGAGTTCTACATAATACTAAAGCCGAGAAAATTTACCTCTCGAATAGAACACCAAACAAATGAGAGGGCTTCATGAATGGTAGAATGCTTACCCTTGAAAGTAGCCTTATTATGTGTGAGCCAGATAATCCAAATATTTATAATTATACCCGTCTTCCAAAGATTTTAAAGTTGAGAGCAAAAATTAACAAATATAACAGCTTACCACAAATCAATAACAGACCCAGACAGGGAAACAAAATGGCCAAATACAGATAACAAACAATGTTAAAGATCTACCGCAAAAGGATAGAGTATAAACAAATGCTCTAAATTCTCCTTAGCATACCAACATAAACGACAATAGAAAAGAAAAATAAAACACTGACAATGGAAAGATAAATAAGTAAGTAATCTATTGTGTATGACTCTTTAAATTAGCACAGATCTTGAAGGAAATATCACCCTATCTTGGTTATTAGTAGTGGTCACGATTCTGAACGACTTTGACCTTTCAGATTTCAAAGTATGTGGACTTCTCATGCTTCTTTTAAAGATTAGTTACGGATTCTTGGAATGTCTCTTTAAGGGGCTCTTCTATGAGCATTATTATTCGAAAGCTAAAGTTTGTAAAGGCTGCTTTGAAGCATTGGAACTAGGAAGTTTTTAAAGATCTCTCTCTTCGCATTTCTAAGGCTATAGATAACATTATGAATATCCATAAGCATCTTAGTTTGGAGATTTTTCTAGTACTCTTTTTTGTATGAAGACTGATGCTTTATCTGAGTTAGATACTATTTTAAAGCAACACGATATTTATCTCCATGAGAAAAGTCATATAAAGTGGTTAGATAACCTATTTTGTTGTAGTGTTTCTACAACAGGTAAAAGAAAAAATATCATTTCAAAAAAAAAAAAAAAAAATGAAAGCTGAGATATTTTACTAGCATCTAACTAATTAAGAGCTTGTTTGGTTGGACTTTCGAAAAGCCTCTATTTGTAAAAAAATTATAAATTATAGATCTATTAGAAATATATCATCTGAAAAAAAAAAAGTATAATTATTTAGTTGGATCATATCAAAAGTTCTACTAAAATATTAAATTGCCTAAAAGAAAATATTATTAATTTAATGCTTTTGTTTTAATAAGAAAATAGATAAGAGTTTTTGTTTCATGGTAGGACTTTTGACTTAGGAAACATTTTGAGACAATATAGTTCGTCTCTAAATGAAGCAATCTACTACATGACCATTTAGTACCCAAATGTTGATTATATTTTGAGTGTAGTTCAATTTTTGTCTTCGATTAAAGTTTTTAGGAGCAAATTTTAGTATTCATCTCTATAGATGTAATATGAATAATAGCTATCAACTCTGCCTCAAAAGTATAATCTATCCTTAAAGGAATAGCAAAAACACCTTTGAAAAATCAATGGCAAGTCCGAAAAACTTCAACACAACTAGTCAAATCAAAGGTTCCAGAAGTAAAATCGTCAGTATTAACCTTAAGTCAACCTGAAGAAGGGGAACTCAAATAACCTCTATAATATGTGGAGCCTTAGAATGACGGGCTAAAACATGAAGCTTACGTAGAGCTAAAGGATCATTAACTGAGTTCTACATAACCCTAGAATTGAGAAAATTTACCTCTCGAATAGAACACCCAACAAATGAGAGAGCTTCATGAATGACAAAACATTTACCCTCGAAAGTAGCCTTATTATGTGTGAGCTAAATAATCCAACACTTTGCAATTATAAAAATCTTCCAAAGATTTTAAAGTTGAAAGCAAAAATTAACAGACATAGTAGCTTACCATAAATCAATAACAGACTTAGACAGGGAAACAAAAATGACTAAAAGCAAATAACAAAGAATGTTAAAGACATACCACAAAAGGATAGAATAGAAACAAATGCTCTAAACTCTTCTCAGCAAACCAACATAAACGATATTAGGAAGGAAAGATAAAACCTTAACACTGAAGAGATAAATCAGTAAACAATCTATTGTGCATGACTCTTTAAATTAGCATAGATCTTGAAGGTGAGATAAATCAATAGACAATCTATTGTTTATAATCAAATTGATGGGTCTCCTTCTTAGGTAGATGAGGTAAAGGAAGATTAGAAATCGATAACTTCTAGGAAGCAAAAAAAAAAAAAAAAGGAAAATTGGAATTTTTCACCCAAAACCAAGGCCGTTAAGAAGGCCGTTGTTGAATGAAAGTTCTCTATTGGAATTGCAAATGTATCTCCAACAGAGATACTCAATGGATCTTAAACAATATTTGCACTCGTCAGAGGCCAGATTTTCCTTGTTTGGATGAACCTTTTTGCTCATTTAATAGTGTTAACTCTCAGTATTGGGTATGTTTGAGGTTCACTCTTCTTTATTTGAATAATACTGTCCTCTAAATTTGTGGGTGCCTATTTTTTTTGATATTCTGAACGCTTCTATTTATACAATTTCTACCCAATAAGTCACGATTTTAGCTTCTTTTAATGGGTTCTTGTACTTTTTAACCTTTGTTTATGGTAATATTAACTATGTTACTTACCGCCCCCCTTAGACTTCTTTGTTAGACATTATTGATGTCAAGACTCTTTGGTTGGTTGTTCGTTCATGATTTCAATGCTATTATAAGACAACATAAGACTTTAGGGGTAGTTAATGAATGCTCTTTTGAAGATTTCGTGGCTGCCATTACAACTTATGACCTTCAAGAAATCCAAAATATGTTGCCTTCTACACTAAAGTAGGACCTTTATCTCGTGGCATTTCCCTTTCCAAATTGGATGATCTTTTTGTTCACCTTCTTTTCTTGATTATTGAATAACAGTCTTGAGCATCACTCTCTCTAGATTGTATTTGAATTATCACCCTATCATGATTGTTCGTAGTGGTCATGATTCTCAACGACCTTAACCTTTCAGATTTCAAAGTATGTGAACTTCTCATGCTTCTTTTAAAGATTTAATTAGGGATTCCTAGAATGTCTCTTTAAGGGGCTCTCCTATGAGTATTGTTTGTTCAAAAGTTAAAGTTTGTAAAGGCTACTCTGAAACATTGAAACTGGGAAGCTTTTAGAGATATTTCTCTTCGCATTTCTAATGCTACAGATAACGTTATAAATATCCAAGAGTGTCTTAGCTTGGAGGTATTTTTGATACTCTTTTTCATATGAAGACTGATGCTTTATCTAAGTTAGATATTGTTTTAAAGCAATAAGATATTTATCTCTATGAGAAAAGTCATACAAAGTGGCTTCATAATGGAGACTGCAGCATAAATTATTTTCATTCTCTACTAGAAAGGAGGAGAGTAATGAAATCTTTATCAGCTCTTCATATTGATGATGATATTATCTCAGATTGACATCACATTGCTGATCATGTGATTTTTTACTACTAGAATCTTTTTTAACGGTCTAATGACTTGAACCCTGATTTATCTTTAATCCAAAAATACGTTTCTTTCCTTGTTTCGGTGGAAAAAAAACTCAACTCTTATCCATGTTCCTTTTGTTTAAGAAGTGAGAGATACTATTTTAGATATGGATCCATTGAGTGCCTTTAGACTGGACAGTTTTGCGGGAAGATTTTATATGCATTGTCCAAACTGATCTTAAGTAAATTCAAACTTTGAAGTAAATGTGATGAATATCAAGTAACATTAGCCTACATGAACGCTTGGAGTACATGAGCTAGTGTTGATGGTTTGGACACGGTTGCTGGCGAAAACCGGTGCTATGGTGGACGTGCATACTGTAGGTTGGTGAGGCTTTGGTGGCTACAGGTTGGTGGAACTGTGGTTGCCTGTGAAAACTGGTGGTGTGCAGACTGGTAAGGCGCTGGTGGCTCACTTGTCTTTCAAGTGTTCTTTCATCCTCTTTCATCCTCCAATCATCACGACAAATTTGTTGATTAGTTTATATTTGAAATGTGGGTGTTTCGAGCATGCATGTCAACTGTTTGATAAATTGCCGTCATCCTCTTCCTTTTGCTAGGAGACGTTCCTACTGTGCTTTATCTTGTTTTTCTGCAATTCCTTGCTGCTTTTTTGTAGTTCCGTCTGGTGTCATCCTCGGTCTGCTTTCAGCTGCTGTGGTCCTCTTTCAGGTGGTCTGGCTTTCAGTTTCTGGTGGTCTAGGTTTGGTCTCCTGTTGCGATCAATTCTATTCTTATCTTTGTTAATATTTAATTCCTATCATTTTCTTTATTTCTATTCATACATTTATTTGTTATTTGTTAGAATCTATTATAGTAATAGTATACATAAGAAAAATTAAATGTAAATGTATTTATTGAAATATTGATATCTTGTTAACTCAACTTGAAAATCAAATTAATGAATCCTAAAGTTATAAATTACAAATTTTAATTTGTTGCATCTAATTTCTTAATGCACAATCATGATATGATTTTTATCTTTTATTTTTTTTATTTATTCTTGTAATTTATATCTATTTGTAAACAATTAAGTGATATAAGAAAAAAAAAAACTCTCTTATCTAAAAAGTCATGTTATGTTATATTTGCTTAAGTTTAATTTCTAGCAAAATCTTAATTTCCAATTTGAATGTGAAATTTACATAATTTGATTGCTAATAATCACACTATGATCACAACTAAAAAATTAATCAAATTAAATTGGTAAAAACTTCATTTATTTTTTTTCTTATGCTTTATGTTGACATCTAATTTTAGTCAACCCGGTTCTTGAAGCCCAATATCTATGAAACTACTACAAACAGACTAAAAAGGAATTACCAGAATCAAAACAAGCAGGACACTATCACTTTTTACGTGGTTCGGCAAAGTAAAGGCGTAGTCCACGACTGTTACTCTTATTTTCTCAGAGTAACAATATATATTTCTTGCTTAGTTGTTTTACAATGATTTTGATCCCCTATTTATAGAGGAAGTATTACAATTCGAACAGGTTTAAGAATCTTACAGATAAGGCAAAAAATAATATACATTAATTGAGATAATATCTCCCAAGATTATCTCCATCATATCTGTAACAGTTGCCGAGAATATCGTGATTCAATTTGCATGAAAATAGGCAAGTTGACTCATTTCCTGAATTGAATTGATTCGGTATTTTAGAAGGTTAACTGATCAAATCTAACGAGCACCTTGAGCGAACAGACCACTCAATTGATCAGATATTGCTCCCAATGAGCAGTTGAGAAGACTTCCTGATCCCTTAGATAGCCTCTGAATATTACCGAGCAGTTTCTTAACCACGACCAGATCAACGTAACGATCACAACTTGCAACCAGACTGCTGGGCAATCAGACCTATGTTTAAATAATACGATCAGCCATTCAATTCAATGTGCTCAGGTTCACAAGCTAAGAGACGACCACATATTTTTTCTTTTGACCTTTTACTAATTGACCAGCCTTTTGGGCTTCTCTTCATAGAATATTATACTGGACTCGTCCTTAGGCTTTTTTCAGCCCATTTTCCATGATCGCAAAAATGTCCACACTTTATAGTTTGAGATTTTTAATTGTAAGATTATAAATGTACTTAATTAATTGTATTATTTATTATTATTTTTAGTTATTTGCTAGAGATGACTTTGAAATTAACCAAAAAGAAAATTTCATAAATCACTAAACATTAGTATAAATACATGCAAGTACTGGCATATCACACAAACACGCTTCCATGCAATTTAGGTGGTTGTACTTGTCTCATGCACTGCAGTGATGGAGGTTGGAATCCTATTTTTTATATATATATTTTTAGTATTTGCATTGGGATAGTTTTAATACGGTAATGATGCCAACATTAAAAAATGACAATAGTATTAATACTAATACATCCAATGATATGGGAAGATGTTTCCCTTATCTAACCACACAAAAGAATGTCACCTTTTAAGCACCTTTAAAACTTGGGGGCATCCAAAAGAGAAACATTGTGGGATCCTCAAGTCAAATTCATAGACATTTAAACATACGACAGGGCATGAGTATATAATAATGGAGCAACCACGACTTTTGGACAATATTGATAACATTGACGGCCAAATTCTATATTTTAATAACAGGTAAGCAGTGAACTAATTCAGAGACAACAAAATTATCCAAATTTGATCTCCAAACACTCTGCCAACTAGATAACAACCATATATTCCAAACCGTTCAAACAACTATATATTGAAAATGACACTTTGTTTTGTGTTCTTTTGACATGTCAGCTTTCGTATAATCCACCACCGTTTTCTATCAAATCCGCCAACTTGCAAACGTAGATCAATCTTTTTAGTCACCACCAAAAGATAGGTACGATTAATAATTAGATTTTCACCACAGAAACAACCTAGTCGGTATCAAAGGTTCTTTTCACCTTACAATTCCAAGCATTATTCTAGTAAATTAATACAAGCTAGCTATCATCAAAGTGATTAATTATTTGTTTTCATAAACGTAATATGTTTTCTGAATTAGATTCATATATTTAATAATAATTAGGGACATATGTATCCCATAAACTTTTCATAGAATTTCCATTGGTATTAATTTTTTTTCTATTTAACAAATTTGGGGGAGAATTTTTTTATGAGTTTCAAATGATTGGATTTGTTTGGTTAATTTAGAAAAATTTATGAATTGGTTTTTTGGTACCATAAATGACTTTTTTAAAAGTTGTTTAACAGTGTGGAAATAAATTTTACAATCATTCTCTCTATAGTGGGGATGAATACTTTTTATAATATTGATTAATTTGGAATAATCAAAGAATTAAAAATTAATGCAATATCAATATTTTTTGATATCGTAATTTAATGAAATAAAATTCTTAAATAGAATGCATCTTAAAATAAAATCTATATTATACAAATAGGAAACAGACACTAAGCACAAATAAGCAAGAACAGATGCACCATAACATATTATAATATGCTATTACATTGCTAATGCCACTGGTGCATTATCAATTAATTCTACAAACATGATCTAAGTAGACTGATGAGCTAGCAGTAGCACTAGTAGTGAAAGGACCCAACCCGGATTTCCCCCAAAGAGATCCAAGCGGAGCCCTCCCGGCACCCCACAGAATCCTTACAGTCTTTATGCAGGTGACTTAAAAGGACTCCGTGAAGCTAAGCCGTAAAACAGTTTCATTTCTTGATCCATAAAAATTCTGGGTGTAAAAATTTTCGGCAGCACAACGGCTGTTTCTCCGACATTTCCAACTTTTTCAAACACCTGTAAAATAATTAATAATATTTCAAAATACATACGTTCATTTCCACTTCCAAATGGGACCTCAGGTCCATCTCAAATTCTACGTTTAAACACAATTTAAGTATTTAAAATAAAATCATTTCAAACTTAAAATAAGACATTCCACATGCATGATAACATAATCAAAGTTATAAAACTTAAATATTTACATCACGTTAAATCCATTATACATCAAAAATTTACTTTGATTTCACAGTTCCGGTCGCTTAATAAGCTTGCCTACTCTTGAGCTGGAGATCTGCCGCCTGGAGGACTCGAACCTGCACCTGGGGAATTTTTAAAACAAAATAAACAAGAAAATAATGAGCTAAAAAGGCTCAGTGAGTGTTATGCAGTTCAAAATAAGTTTCTTTTCTAAAACCTTTTGGAATAATGCTAAGTTCCTAAATAATTTAATTAAAAAGTGCATTTCATAATATTATAAAGTCATTTTTAGACATAATTTACTTGAAAACAAAATACAAGATTATAAGCATCGTGAAATTAATTCATAACATAATCATAAGTTCATACATAATCTCATAAAATCATAAATCAATTCTTAATAATAAAACATATATCCAATGGGATCCGGGGAAATCATGATCACCGCCCGGTCTTGGGTCACCGGTGGTGGGGACGTGCAATCTCAGTCATAACCACTATGCCGCGGTATGTTACCTCGCTGCACATAGGGCATCAGTTATGATAGTACCTTATCTACGCGTAGAGGGCGACATGACAGACTCGATCCCCCCCCATAGTTAGTGGACTTTCCCCCGACAGACATACCATACGCGCAATAAGGCACTTCGGCCGCATAACAGTCATAATTCAGTCATAATGGGGATGGGTAGCCATTGGTTTTGAAATACATTATCATGCCAAAATAACAATTGTAAAACATGTTCCTTCGCTTATAAAACGAAACATAAAAGCACATTTCAATAACAAATTATACGATCAATATTACTTTAAAAACAAATATAAACAATTCGAAGCGTATAATATTCCTGTAAGGCGTATATCATTCATATAATTGCATTTAAGTATTTAAACGTTTAAATCTTGCATGAAAGCATATAAAACAATTTACACTCACCGATTTCTAACTCACGGAAACGACCGGATTTTCTACCTCGCGCTACTTCTTCAACTTCGCTTTCCTTCACCTTATTGCTGCCTAAATAAGTTAACAATCTAATATGAGCATGTCGCAACTACGCTATTCGAATCCAAAGCAACATCATCGAAGCCATAATCGAATGGATTCAACAAAGAAGAAAAAGCGAAGCTAAACGATCAACATAAAACTTATGCGATTTCCTAACTATCGCGACTTATCGATTTTAACGTTTCGCGCGATTCCTTCATTTCCAAATAAACTTATCGTCCATACTACTCGTGACTTGACTTATATCATGAAAAATGAACTTTCAAACACTTTGAAACACAAACATGAAAAATATGGCAGCAAGCTTAAACAATATACATTTTACCGATTCAATTCCAAAATTTGACAATATAACGATTTTGCGCGAAACTAAAACTATCCGATTAACTTAAATGTATCTTAAACTATCCTAACATCGACTTAACACTATGATGGGTTTAAACACATCTCAAGGCAGCGAGTTGACATCATAAACACTTTCACTATCGACAACGAAAATCACAAACTAAAAACATTCGCACTCGTGAAAAACTCAACCAAAATGCTCGGAAACGATTGATCAACGCCCGAACGATATTTCGATACTTTCAAATACACTAAAATGCATCCTTTTTCATGTTAACAAACTTGGAAATAAAAGCACTACATGACAGCCCCTTTATCATAACATAACAGCCCATACAACGAATAATTCACGAACTTTCAACATCAACAATCAATCGCCAACATAACGAAACAAATCAAATGAACCTCCGCACTAACGAGGTTCTAAATCCTAAACCCAAACATAATATCACCACTTTATCTCAACTTAATCCCATGGTTGCTTACTAAATACCAAAACAACTCAACAAAGCAACAAGGGACAGCACTTACTCACTAGTTTCGCTTCGAACGGCTTTCGAACGGCGATGAAACTCTCATGACAGCAAGCTGTCTCTTCCACCAGCCAGCTATCCTCCCTTGTTGCTCTGAAATAATGCACTTGAATAAACTTAACAGCAACAACTTACGAAGACAGCACACACACACCTGTAATCGGCAGCAAGACAACAGAGCAACAACTGGCAGCAGCAAGGACCGCGACACGGCAACACCAGCACCTTCACGCCAGCAACAGCAACCTCATGCCAGAACCTCACGCCACCAGTAGCTTCAACTCATGGCAGCACCCACCAGGCAGCAGCAACGCCCACACGCCAGCAGTAAGGACGACAACACCTTCCCTTCCTCGGCAGCAGCTCACGCTGACAGCACACAGTAAAGGCAGCAAGCTTCCTCTCACCGGCGACAATGGCAGCAACTTTGACAGTCAGGCATCAGCAACCACGGCAACAGCCAGCAGCAACACAACTCCAGCTTGGCAGCAACTACCTTCACGCCAGCAGCAGCTCACCCACCTTGCTCACGGTCAGACAGGCAGCGACGAAGGCAGCAGCTCACCCTCTCTTACTTGCATGCACGATCTGCTTGCAGATCTGTCCTTGCATGTCTTCTTTGGCTTCAGATCTGATCATCTTGGGGCTGGGAAAGCACATGCATCAACGGGATAAGCTCCATCTTCTTCACCAGCTCGCGACTGCCTCTTCTTGCTCTTCACGGTCAGCAGATTGCACAATCAAGCTCTCTCTCCCTTCTCGGTCTCTCTAAACCCACGAGCAGCATCTCTTTGCTTTTGGTTTCTGTTTTGAAATGAAGAAGAAGAAGTTGACAGATTGCTTTGGATTCGGTTTTGTTTCTAATGCATAAATGATGATCGGGTGCTTGCCTTATGCAAGCTTTGTTCCTCTTTTTTTTTAAAAAAATCATTGTTTGACCAAGAGTGACCGAGAGCAATTATAACTTCTTCTTTATTTGATTATCAACTTATAATATAATTTTTATACTAAAAGCCTTCCATGCATGCTAGCTTTAACTTCCAAGCTCGTATTCCGTCCGTCCGTCCGTCCTGGAAACCACTTACAACTTAATTTCGTTTCCGAATCAAAACACGATTCAAATCAGAAAATAATTCGCTCATCAACTATGAAGATTTTGGGTTTTACAAGTAGTATGAAAAGGGGAATGCTAGAGTAGCGTTATTATAGGAAAACAAGTGAACTGCATTATTATATTGCTATTGGTGCACATATATTGATTCTTCAACATAGTACCAGTACTTCGAATTCTCCCCAACAACAGCTCATTGTTTAGTTATGCCCTATTACGACACCAAATAACTTGACCGCCCTTTGAGAGACTCTGATTCTGATAATCTCCTCATTACCTTCACCATTCTCCTTGTAAAAAGTGATTATATCACCTTTACGAAGCTGGTTCTCTCTGACATAATTGTTCCAATCTTCAGAACTAATAACAGGTTTAGGGTATGGGCCTTCTCTCCTCTTTGAAAGACGAAAATTCCATCCACGCCCATCTTCATCCATGACTGGAACAAATACGTGATTATCTCCTTCGGGGATTGCTGGAAAGTCATCCAAGTTCCCGGTGGGGATGGCTAGTCTCTCTTCGATGTCTGTATTGGACAGTTGTTTTGAGAAAATAATATTTGGGATTGCCATTCCTTCCACTAGTTTTTGTTTTATTTTATTTTTCTGTCTATCTTTTTTCTTGCTGATAGAACGAAGTGTTGGAGATACAAATGCGGCCCAATCTCCATAGAACATGGTACGGTCCCACCTTGTTTTTGTCAATATTGGATCATATTTCCCACGATTATCTTAATGCTCAAGTATCACTTGATATTTAGTAAAACCATAAGATCCCTTATTCAGAACTAGAAAATAATTGTCATTCTTATTTACGGCTTGATAAAATTATTGAAACAACTTATATTATCAATCAATCGGCCCGTATTGTGATCTATATGAACTATAATCACCACGTGATACAAAAGCGAACAGTTTGTTAGAAGCTTCCATCTAGTACCTTAGTATCCAACGTGTACATTATTTCATCATCAGTCAATGCCGTTTCTTTCAACTTTCTTTTATTCATTTCATTCACTTAGGAATTTTCCATTTTTAATCATCCACTTTTAATAATAAGCATTGTAAAATCAACAGTGGAGTCGTAATTGATAATCGATTGTGTACTGTATGCATCAAGAACCAATAAAATGATGTTAACATATCAAATTTCGAGTTTTAAATATTATTTTGGATTCATATTATCCAACTTAAACTTATGAATATTAAACTGGTTACTTGTAAACATTAGTAATAATTAGGTTATAATAATGAAATGTTGTTGAAAATTCAAATTATAAAATGGCTGTACTCTAAGGATTGAGATAATGAATAGAAAACTCATATGTATTTAGATATTTTGAAATTCAACACTATATATATATACACATACATACATGCATACATATATATATACATATATACATATATACATATATTGGTTTTACAGTCAGTGGTTCCTAACTTTAAAAATGTTAGGACAAAAAAATCTCAACAATTCATTACATCTAATGGACAAAAAAAATGAAGATAAAAATATAAATAAATATATACACATATATATACTACATACATATATATACTCATATGTATTTAGATATTTCGAAATCCAACACTATATATATACACACATACATGCATACATACACATATATATACATAATTACATATATACATATATTGGTTTTACAGTCAGTGATTCCTAACTTTAAAAATATTAGGACAAAAAAATCTCAACAATTCATTACATCTAATGAATAGAAAAAATGAAGATAAAAATATGTATTTAGATATTTCAAAATCCAACACTATATATATATATACACATACATATATATATATACTCATATATATATACATACATACATATATACATATATTGATTTTACAGTTAGTGATTCCTAACTTTAAAAATGTTATGATAATTAAATCTCAACAATTCATTACATCTAATGGACAGAAAAAATGAAGATAAAAATATAAATAAATAATTATCATTTGATTATTACCATCATAAAAGCCTTTCATAAGTTTTCTTATATATATAATAATTAAATGATAATTATTTATTTCCATATTTGCAAAAATTTCCAGTACTCTCATCATCTTAATTAGGTGACCTAAACTTTAATAATATGTCAAATACTTTTCAATTAGAATAGTTACGTGTCTCATTGTACAAGTGTATATCTTTTTTTAACGGAAGGAAAAATTTCATCCAGTTTCTTGAAGTTGTAGAAATTGATCATTTTTTACCTATGAATCTTGAAACTCAATATATGGTCCCTAAAGTATCAAAAAATAGATCAATTTGGTCCAACCATCAATTGATCACTATTCAAACTTAATGGTTCTAAGGGTGCTATTATCTTATGACATAAATAGAACATGTGCAACAGTAAATAAAACCTATATACTTTAATAATTAATTATTAAAAAATAGAAATTTAAACAAATCAAAATTAAAAAATTAGGACAAAGAATTAGATTATTATTATTTTTATTGTTAAAAAAAAAAAAAAAAACTGAGCTCTACCATCCAATAGTTAAGATACTTTTTCAAAATCTTAAGAATAAAAAATTTTTAGAAACTTTTTAAGAAAAAAAAATTATGTTAGTAGGGATCCATAATGCATCTTCATCTTTGATCTACCCATATCAAAGACCATCTAGTACACCATACCTAGATTCAAATTCAGATATTCATTTGGGTTTGATTCGAACCCAAATGCAGTGAACATAGATGTTAAACATTTGAGATCATCGTATCCATATTGTTGAATATTTGAGTTGGTTGAACCCTAATTGTTAAACATCCGAATTGATCGAACCTAAATGGGTTTGACATTTAGTTCCATTCTAACCCACATGTTTAACATCTGGGCTTGTTCCGAACTCAGATTTTTCTAACCAAAACCAAAAATGGAGATTTTACCTCCATTTCTACCACAATGATTTGGTTTCCAATGAAACTAGATCGATTTTAATCTAGTTACCAACAAAACTAGAGATGGAGATGGGGGCTATCTCCATCTCTATCGTAACAAAGCAGAGATGGAGGCCCTCCATCTCTATTCCACAACAAAACAAGGATGGAGGCTCCATCTTTGCAGCACAAGGCTCATGTGAGCCTCACTTTTCATCAGATCATCCTGGATTTAGGATGATCTTGATTTTTTTTTATTTTTTTATTTTTTTAAATTTTATTTTTATTAATAATTAATAAATAAATATAAATTTGACTTACTAACCAAGGAAGTTGACATTTCCTTTTTAACAAATGTTAAAATATTGATCAAATGGATCAAATTGTTGTATTTTTTTTTTTTTTTTAAAAATTTTTAACTTTAAGGACCATATGTTGAGTTTTGCCATTTGTAGGTAAGAAATTATTAAAAAACATACAAGACATACAAATAAAAACTAGAATCAATACAAATCAAACCCAATTTTTATTTTTTATTTTTTAAAATTTTATCCAATCGATTCTTCACCAATACATAAATCATATCTAGAATCAATAAAAATGAAAACATAAACCCAAATTATTCTAAACACAACAATGACATTAATTAATTAAAAATAAAAATGAAAATAAAACTTTAATTAATTAAACCCACATCGATCTTCAATTTAGAATGATGGTGAACCAGCCAAATCTAATTAGCGGATGAGGGTATTGCAACCTTTGGGAGCAGGCACCAAGCAGTTCAATTCAGTGTTGTTTTGAGAACAATGCCACTCAAATTGCTTCATAGAGGAGGTAGTAGTGATAGAGGAGGAAGAGGAACCAAAGGCGACGAAGAAAAGTCTCATTAAGGCGGCAACAATGAGAAGGAGGGTGAGAGGAAGAGGAATCAGGAACTAAAGGTGTAATTTTGTCATTTATGGAGAAGGAAGAGAAGAAGACGAGCCGGTGGTAGCTAAGGTTAAGGTGGCATTGTTTTGTCATCAATGATAGCCGAGGTAGTCGAGAAGAAGACGAGCTTAGGGTTAGGGTAATGTGTTTAGTGGTGTAATGAGATTAGGTTATGACGGTGGCTCATGATGAACTTGAACGATGATGGCGGTTAGGTGAGATGACAGAGAGAGATGGTAAGGAGAAGGTAATGGTGATGGGTTGAGGTATTGGTGGTGGGTGGGGTTCCTTCCAACTGTCCCTAATTTATTTTGATTTGTTCAATTATTTTAATTTATTCAATATTTAAAAATATTATAAAATTCAATCTAATTATCCCCATTTTAATTTTAAAATGCAATTACCTAAGTACTTTTACACCCTAATGCATTTGTCATTTTCTGGACGAAAATCACGAACCTATTAATGGTGGGCTTTTCAGGTAATAATTTAAAAATCAGGGATGGTTTGACATTAGTTTCAATTCAAGAGAGTATTTTGATAATATCTCTTTTATTAAATGAATTCATGGATGGATGTGGTTATAAATGCATACTTGATACGGGTTCAGGTGTGGTTATATATATAGCTTTATAACGTCCTTCTCTAGTAATTACATCATAAAATCTTAATTTCAATACCATTAATTATAACAATTTATTTTCATCATTGTGGTAGGGTTCACTAAAAATGAGTGATTATAACCATTAACTCTGACCATTGATTTCTAATAGGTCTCACTACAATGATGGGAGCGATTGATAATAAGTGGTCGGAGTTAATAGTCTTGAAATAAGAAATTCATAATGTTTTTACTAAAATACAAAAAGAAAAAACTATATATATATATATATATCTATATATGTGTGTGTGTGTGTAGATATTGTCATCCATAAATATGATTTCAACACCTATATTTCATTAAAAATTTGAATCACACGAAAAATCCCAACACAAAATAACCATCAAGCACATATAATAAGTCATGATTTTTTACTTCTCTTAGGTCTCTGGTTTCAAAATAAAACATGCTTATCTTATTTTGTTATGCACAATCAACTACATAGATGGCACACCTTATTTTGTCTTAACATCTCTACTTCTTTGTGTTTGTTTCTTCCAGAAGATACAATTAAAAACTTAGAAACCAATTATATTAAGAACAGTTGTACAACACCCTCTTGAGGTATGCTTTTAATAATGTGAAAACAATTTTATCCTTTTATTACACTAAGTCTCACTCTGTTAGTCAAATTTCGTTAACTTCGACAGTTGATCAAGATTTTTGGTTAAATGACTTCAATGCCCTTAACACTATTAAGTATAATTGACTAGTTTGACTGCGAGTAAGACCAAAAAAATAATAATAATAACGAAATAAAATTATTTAAATAATTTTTTATGAAATGTATACATATATATATATATATATATATTAAAAAAAAGTGAAGATCTAATCTTTAAATTACATCTCCACCATCTATTCAAGATGATGGAGGGTAAAGATCCAATCTAGAGATTGAATCTCCACAGTATTATATCTAGTTCTTTTTCAATGAAGAACATTGAAGAATGGTGCTCTTCTTCGTTGTTCTTAATCAACAAATACCAAATTAGCAACAACAACAACAACAAATAAGAAAAATATGGAGACTAGATTAGATCATCAACCATTTGAAAAAAATTGAAAAAGAAATCATTAAAGAACAATGTTCTTCACTCTTCATTAACAACCACCAAATCAGGAACAATGTCTCCAATGTCTTTGATGAAGAAGATTGAAGAATAGAGATCTCCACTGCTTTCATTTCTCTCTTTCATCATCCCTTTTTCCTAAACTACTACCAATCACCATCAACCAATCCTAACCCCAACTTAAAAAACAACCCTAACTTCAAAAACCTTAACCCTAACAACAAACCACCAACAAATCCGCCAAATCCAAAACCAATCAATCCAAAGCAAATCTAGTAGAGATTAAAATTAGTCTCCATGCAATAGAGACTTGAGGTTCTGATCTCCGTCACACATATAAAACCTCTATCGTCTCTATCTCATGATGCAGACCAAAAAGATGGAGGGTTTTTGGTTTTAACCTTTTTTCATCAGTTCATCTTTTTTTTTTTTTTTTTTTTAATTTTCATTATATTTTAATTTCTTATTTTCTGTAATTTTAAATTTTAAAAGAAACAACAAAAAAGTCAAAATACGAAATTGCTCGTAAATTAGATGTGTTTGACTAACTTTAACAGAATTTGACTAACATAATAAGGGTGTTGTGTAATAACATGGTAAATCTGTATTCATATTATTAAAAGCATATCTTAGGGGGGGTGTTATACAATTCGTTCTTATTTTAATTTATATCTATCATCACATATTGAATTATATAAAAATATGAAGCGACTATACAAATTAAGTTGGTTGGATCAAATCCTAGGGAGTGGTGGATTGACTGTAAAACCCAAAACTTCGTCAGGTAAAAAATAATTTTTTTTTGATGAATAGTATTTTCGAACAGAAAGTATCTGTAGGAATAGTAATTTTTCAGAAAATGGACCTCGACCATCAAAAGTTTCAAAATTAGCATTGGAGTTTAGCAAAATTGAATCGGAGTGAAAAAGAATTCATTCGGATACATTTTAAATGATCCGAAGATTTTCAAACGGAAATATTCTTTCCAATTTAGGGCCATATAAAATTTTTTGGAGAAATAAAATAACTTAGGATACTCGGAGGTGAAATTGAATCCAAGTATAGGTTCTGGATATAGGATTGAATTATAATAGGATTGAATTATAATAGGATTTCTTGACGAATCGGAAATGAATTTGAGTACGGAACCGGAATGGGAGAGTGCATGAAATTGGAATGACACGTGGCACGAAAAGGATGCATGAAATGGACACGTGTCAAGCATGTAAAGATGAGGGAGGACAAGTGTTAGAAAACTTGATGCATGAACGCCATGTGTCAATGAAATGTAAAGCTTATATATATTGAAATCAAACAAAAACAATTGAATAAAAACAAACCATCACTCGGTCACTAACCAAGCTAAAACCCGAGTGAGCTCTAGAGAGAGTAAGGCAAGAATTCAAGCTTCACTCGGCCATTATGAAGAGAGGAAAGAAGAGACCAAAACCAAGAGAGGGGAGGGAGAGTTACTCGACCATTTATAAGGAGAGAAAGAAAGAAGAGCTGCCAAGAGGAAGAAGATCATGAAAGCTACCGTTTTGGTGAGATTGGAAGCAAAATTTCAGAAGACTTCACTTGCATGAAAGCCTTAGGATATGAAAGGAAGCTCATGGCTAAGACAAGGATTATTTGGCTGAGAGAGAACCTTGAGAGCAATAGCTTGTGATGATGTTTTGAGATTTTTGGAGAGTATTTTGACAATTCTCAAGTCATAAAGATAAGTTACTACCTTGTTAAATTTTAATAAACTAATTTTAAGGGATTTTTATGCATGCATGGCTTTCTTTTGGATTGAAGGAAGCTTGTCCAAGGAGGAAGTTTATGGGCAGCAGCTTGCATGTGGTTTTGGGAGTGATTTTGAGTTGATTTTCAAGAGGTAAGTTTAAGTTCCCATAGTTAATTTTTCATGGAAATATTTGAGTTATGATTTGGAAAGAGTATTGTGATAATATGCTTGGGTTTGAGGATTTGAAACCTCATTAGTGTGGAGGTTCATTTACTTGTTATTTTGGTGTGAAAATGGATGAATTTTGATATTGGAATATATGCTAAATTATGGCATGTAGGGGCTGTTATAGTTCCGATTTATTTTGGGATATGTTGTCATGAAAAATGATGAATTTTGAAGTGTTTGAAAGTGTTAAGGTGTTGTTTTTATATTAGAAAATTGTTTTTGGGTGGTTCATGTGATGTATGGATTATTTGGATGATGAAATAGGAAGTGAAAATAAATGGTGTGCAAGCTGCTATGGTGTTATTTTGAGAATGTTAAAATGTTAAAACATGCTTTTTGAATGATTTGGATGGTTTTATAGGTTATTTTGATGTTAGAATTAATAAGAAATCAAAAGGAAATGCATGAAATGTTAAATGACCATTTTGCGAGTAAACTTTGCATTATTACGAAAATGTGGTCTTTTATGGTTTTGATTAGAATTATAACCATAATTTATGATGGAAATGATCAAATGTGATGGACGATATAAAGGTTGGTATAAATTCGGTCAAAGTGATTAAAGTGACTATGAAATTTTGTTTGATGCGTTAATAGGAAAATTTAGAATTAAATCGAAGTGATTTTAATGTGTGAATATTAAGAAATTCGCATTGATGTTGTGTACGAATATTCGAAGTTGTTATGACTTAAGAAAGAATAAATCGATGTGCTTGCATAGGTAAAAGTTTATAAGATAATGAGTGCGTTAATTTTAAACATAAATTCGTTCGTATTAAAATATAGGTGAAGCGATGAATGGAAGAAAAACATTTCATAAAAGAGTGGGTTGGATTGATCGGAAAATAAGTTGTGAGTGTGGTTTATTTTCAAAGCTTTTACAAATTTATAAGTTAGTTATCGACATTTGCAAACGTACACCTTAGTATTCGAGTTACTTTAATGCAACACTTATTTTTATTATTCCAAGTTATTAAGTTTGATTAAATTTCAAACATATCATTATATTTTTATCATACATGCATAATTCTTAAAGTTATGTTGGCGTGTATTTATTCAAAAGTAATGTAAATTAACGAGTTTATGATATATATATACATGCATAGAAATGATTTGATAAAGTTGTTTTGTAAGTATTTTGATTATAAAGTTTATATTAGAAAAGAATGTTTACTAGTGAAAACTTTATGTTTCAAGCAAATGAAAAGAAAGTGTAGATTTATTGATGTTGGAGGGAAACACGATCCTAAAGCTCCTACTGTTGGGGTGAATCATAATCCCAGAGATCTCATTGTTGGGGGTAACTGCAACCCCAGAGGTCTCGCATTCGCAACTACACAAGATAGGATTCCCTAAGCTTAGTGGCGTGTTTACGTACCATCATGAAGAATAAGTTTCCCTGGATTACCTTGTAAGGCAAGCTATAAAAGAAAAGTATGTCATTGGATGTAAGATTTAGAAAATAAGAAAATTTCATTTTATGAAAGTTACGAACAATAATATTTATTTGCATTATACTAGTTTTACAGTTTTCAACAGAAAGAAATCAACTAGCAGTCTTCAAACCTATTTGGGGAGGAAATATATTTGAAAAACAATTATCATAGTTTATAAAAGTTACCCGCTCACTGAGTTATGAGACTCACCACTTTTTTTTTTTTGTTTTTACAAATATCTTCCTCAGGTGTAAGTACGAGCAATCAAGCGAAAGGAACTCCGTTGAACGCGCAAACGGACTGAAGACGTGACGCAATTGCACTAGTTTGTTTTTGAGATCATCATGTAATTGCATATTTTCTAGACTTAATGCATGTTTGTAAATATGATTTTTGAATGTTACAAGTTATTATGTTTTTGAATTATGATTTAAATCAGATGTTCTCAATGTTTTATGAAATCCATAAATTCTGAATTATCTTTTAAAGTGAACTTTTGTTGTGTTGGTTGTGGAAATTGAGAGAGAGCCTAAGGCCCAGTAGTTGAGACTTAAATGATTTTTAAACGTGTACAAGTGTTTTATGAGCTTTTGTAGGGTGAAAATCTTTGAAAATTAATCGTTGTGTTGCTGGATTTCCATTAGAATCCTATTTTGAAAAATGATAAATTAAAAAAAAAAAAAAAAATTCTATCCATTTTCGTTACTTAAAGAGATTCTAAGGAGTTTTAAAAAAAAAGATTCATTAAAAAAAAAGGTTTAACTTCACGAAAACTTTTCAGTTAAAGTAGATCCCGTTTGAAAAGCTACTGTGGGATTGCCGAGTGGGCTACTTAGTTTTAGAGTTAAGGAAGAGGGGTCTGTCATTGACACTGAGAAGATTTCCTCTAATAAAGAGTTGTTCTCTTCCTTCCAACCAATTGCGAATAGAGAAGTTATTAATGAGAAATTCTATTACAATTTGTGTCGAAAATTTACAACTTTGTATCCAGGTCATTGTTGAACAAGCATGGTTTCAACATGGTCTTTGAGTCAAATAATGTAATTTTTTCTAAATCTGAGATGTATGTAGGTATGGCTTATATTTGTAATAGACTGTTTAAATTGAATGTAACCATTTTTAAACATATTAATAAATAATAAAAAGTCTTCTACTTATTTGCTCAAGTCTTCCAATTTATGGCATGATAGACTAGAATATTTTAATTACATACTTTGCATAGATTAATTAACTTGAATATTATACCCAAATTCCAAATTGATTCCAAACATTAGTGTGAAAATTGTGTTGAGGCAAAACTAATAAGGCCACCATTTCAAATAATTTAAAGAAGCACTGAACCTTTTGACTTAATTCACAATGATGTATGTGATTTTAAATTTGTAGATTGTAATAAATATTATATTACTTTTGTTGATGATAGCAAAAAATATTGTTACGTGTATTTGCTTGAAAGCAAAGATGAAACTATAGAGTAATTTGTTCTTTTGAGAACTACCTCAACAAGAAAATTAAAATGTCAAGGAGTGATTGTGGTGGAAAATATGAAGCACTATTTACAGAATACTATGCATAACACGAAATCATACATAACCATGATTCGTTATTCACCTCAAGCAAAATGTGTTGCCAAACGAAAAAATCACACTTTCAAAGAAATGGTGAATGCAATTTTGATAAGTTTAGGGGTTGCCTTAAAACATGTGATGGAAGCAATTCTAAGTAGCAATCATCTCTTGAATATCGCACCCCAAAAGAAAGAAGATAAAACCTCATATTAATTATGGAAAAGTATGATACCTTCTTATAAATACTTATGAATGTGTAGGTGTCTTATTAAAGTTGTTGTAACTACACCTACAAAGGTGAAGGTGGGTCTAAAAATAGTTGATTTCATTTTGATTGGTTACGCTCAAAATAGTAGTGCATATCGATTTTTGATGCATAAATAAGAAATTCTAGATGTACATAAGAACAAAATAATGGAATCTAATTAAGAATACTTCATTCTTTGAACATGTATTTCCATGTAAATTCATAGGTGAATCAAGTTTGTTGAAATGTAAGTCTATAAAAGAATCTCAAAAACTAGAGGATGAACCTCGAAGAAGCAAATAAAGTAGAATGGAAAAGTGTTTTGGTCTAGATTTTCTAATTTACTTGTTAGAAGTATAAACTTAAATTTCTATTGAGGCTATCAGCTTTTTAGAAGGAATTTTATGGAAAGAAGCCATTAATGGTAAAATAGACTCTATCTTACACAATTACGTGTGGAAACTACTACATCTTCCTTAGGGATGTAAACGTCTGGGTGGACTTTTAAGAGAAAAATGAAAGCAGATGGAACAATTGACAAATATAAGGCTAAACTTGTAATTAAAGGTTACAACTAACAAGAAGGTCTAGATTATTTTGACACATATTTTCCTATGACAAGGATAACATCCATTAGGATGATACTTACAATTTCTATTTTAAGGAATCTTAAAGCTCATCAAATGGATGTAAAAATAGCTTTCTTAAATGGAGAGTTAGACGAAGAAATTTATATGGAACAACTCAAGGGTTTTTCCACTCTAGGATAAGAAACGAAAGTCTCTTAATTGGTAAGGTTGTCGTATGACTTCAAACAAGCACCAAAACAATAATATAAGAAATTTGATAAAACAATGATGTCAAATGGCTTTTAAATCAACGAATGTGACTAATGTGTACATGTCTAGGACATAGAAAATGGTGAAATCCACCAAAAAAATGTTGAATTCAAGTTTTGATATAAAAGATATGGGACTAGTTAATTTTAAGTTAATCACATTATGTTGACAAGATCCTTTAAAAATTTAACGAAGATGATTCTAGTGTGTCCAATATTTTGGTAAATACAAGTTTACATCTCTCTAAGAATAAAGGTGAGAGTGTCTCTCAACTAGAATATTTTAGAGTGATAGTGAGTCTAATGTACTTAACAAGTTGTATAAGACCTAATATATCTTACACAATTAGTAAACCAAGTAGGTATAGGAGTAATCCAATAGCATATCACTGAAAGGCGATAGCAAAAATACTTAGGTACATATAGTTTACTCGTAATTATAGGTTGTACCATACCAAATATCCTACTATTTTAGAAGGATATAGTGATATAAATTGGATATTTGATAAGAAATGTTCTACAATCTACTAGTGGATAAGTGTTCATATTAGTTGGTTTGGCTATATCATCGAAATCTTCTAAACTAATATGTATAGCTAAATCCATAATGAAATTTGAATTCATTGCATTGAATAAGTATAGAGAAGCGACTGAAGGGTTAGACCAAATTCTAAAGGATATTCCAATGTAACCAAATAGCTTTCGCAATTAGCATTCATAATGATTGAAGGGACCCAACCCGGATTTAACCTCTTGAATCCGTGGGAAGCCCTCCCGGCACTCCAACGGACTCCGAAAACCTTTTCTTTAAACAATTAACTTAGGAATCCGTGGAGCGAACCCATTTAAAACATTTATGCTTTTCATTCACTATCGGAAAATGTGGTGGGAATTTTTTTTTTTTTTTTTTTTCTATTAAAACCAATAAACCATTTATTCGATGAAAAATTTACAGAAAAACGGACAAAGTTTCCTCTGTTTTTCGAACATTCCAATTTTACAAAATCTGCAAATAAAATCATAAACACTTCTAAAATTCATTCCTTTTCTCCACTGCCATTTTCAGGACCTCAGGTCCACCACAATTTAATCACAAGAACAAATAAAAACTTTCAGTAAAATCATTTTCATCCATAAAACAAAACGTATGCATTATGAACAATTCAAAATATTTTCTGAAATATTTTGGGCTTGAGTTTGGGTACTTCCAAATGCCTACGTACCTCAATTATCTACAGAGGATCAAAGCCCTCGTAGTTCAGAGTTTAATTATGCATATACGTATATACAATACAAAAATAATGATGCAAGTATCAAAACCATAATATGACATTTATAGCCCAAAAATTATATACATATTTTCAAGTCGTCGTCGTCTACAAGTAGGCCGCCTACGACTGCCCTGGAGGATGCTCAAACTGCTCCCTAGTCTCAGTTCCTGAAAATTTTATTAAAACATTTTGAAAGAGTGAGCTAAAAATAGCTCAGTGAGTGTGCAGTTTAATAACAAAATACCTTTCAACATCTTTCAGTAAAATCATAACATTTACATAACTAAATAAAACATTTCATTTATCAATTACATCAATCATAACATACATTTGAAACAATCTTTAACATTTCCGTCACTACCAATGGAACCCAGGGAATAATTCACCAACCGGCCCGAAAGCAACGGTGGCGGGACGATCCATTTCCAGTCATAAAACCACTACGCTGCGGATAAATCACGCCTTGCGCAGGGTAACAGTCATAAGAATACTTTATAATGTGTAAAGGCAATCCTATAATTTCTATCCCTTCCCTTAGTTAGTAACCTATTTCTTTACCCATACCTTTACACATCTAAAGTATCTCGGCCGATTATCCAGTCATTTCAGTCATTCCAGTCATGATAGGGTTTAGGGTAACCATCGGCTAAAAATCCTTTTATAAACCACATTTCATTTAAAAACCAAAACCATTTCTTTTATGCTTTCCATAAACATTTGATTTGTCAAGATTTTGTTTAAAAATCAAAACCTTAACACTTGATTCTTTTTCCTTAAACCTCATATCGAAACTTAAAACATTTCTATAATCAAAACAAGTATATTCAAGTCATAAACATATATCAAATATACATATGCAAATATATTCTTAAAAGAACATATATATATATTTACACAAAACATATATATATATATATATATATATATATAGTTTTACACTCACAACTTATTCCCGTCCGTTAGCTTTCGATTCAAAGAATTTCCTTCACTTCCCGCACGTCTCCATTTCCGTTTGAAAAGTTTCCAATTCACCTAACATTTAATCACCAATTTATTTAAAATTCTTTTCAATCACAACTCTAATGACAATATAATTTTCCTTAACAATCTCTCAAACTAATTAACCCATATTCTTTCCGTACATGCCCTTATCTTAATACCATTCAATTCCGTGATATTTCCATGTCCTAATACATTTAAATACATACTTGGAATCACCAAAATAACATAAAATGTAAATAGGACAGCTTGTATGTAATTTATTCAAACAACTATCTTTGAGCGTTACACGCGTTCCATACAATGTAATTCATTCCCTAGGACTTAGTCACACTCAATTACACATCCAAGCACATGTTTAAGACCTTAAACTCAACTTAAAATCACTCAATTTCAACTACACGCAACTGCCCTTCATCCTAGTCGCAAATCACACAATAACACCTTACGCGATTTTCTTTCGGTTCCAACGCCAATCACATTCTATCATGCATCAATACACTTAATAATCAATTATTCTTCAATTTACTAAACAAAATGCAGCCCATACATACACAAACACATTCAGCCGACAGAACATCATACAACTACCCATTCTTTTTACTCATTCACAGCACACACACACACACAATCTCTACACAATCAACCATTCCATTTCAGCTTTCTATGGGTCAAAATCAAGAAAACCCAAGCTAACTTACTGGTGTTTGATATCAGTAGCAAATCAGAGGCTTCATGGCAGTCCAAATTCTTCCATTTTCGAATCTAACTTGAGCTACAACAACAAAACCCAACAATCACACGAAATGGACAGCACAGCTCAAGAAAACATCACACAAAGTTAAGTTATTTCTCTTACCCACTGTTGACCATCATCATTCACGCCTACCCCTGCCATTTTCCTCCATTCCTTGGCTTCTTCCAGCTGCTTTCAGCTCGTCCTTTGCTTGCTCCAGCTGACCCGAAACTACTTCTCCTTCACTCACGGTCTGCCGAGCTTCATCAACGCCAATCGCGACTTCATCTTCTTCCCGATTTCTGAGCTGTCTTCCTCACTTCCAGATCTGGTTTTCTGGGCTGAAAACAGAGGTTTATCTTTCTCCTTCAAGTCCCCTTTTGACCGTGAAGAAAGCCCATGGATGATCGGTCTTGTTGCAGCTCTTGGTGGCCGAGAGACGATCGCGCGAGAGAGGGAGATGTCTTCGGTTCTGCTGGGTTGTTTTCAGCTGCTGGAATCTGATTTTTTTCTCTCCCGATCTGAGCTGGAAACATACATTTAATTTGTGTAACGTATTGCCCAAAAGCCCCTCTATAATTCTCAATTATAACAGCTAACACTTCAACCTAAATATTGCACTTAAACCCCTCTTTTATTAACATTTTTATTCACTTTACTTATCCTCTTCCACTCATGTCCATACTTATTTTTAATCTATAATTAACACTTCCTAATGACCTCTTTAAATCCTCATCACTTATATTTCTCATAAAAATTATTCCATAAAAATAAATACATTAAAGCCGTCAATTTCCATAACGATTGTAATATCGATAATATTAATCATTATTCCTCTCAATACTATTTCTAAAATATTCCACACTTATCAATTCATCATATTAACCTCATAAACATTCAATTAAACTTATAATTGTTCACTTCCATCATATAAGAAAAATTTATCACAACGGTGGAATATTTTTAAAAATATCATCACATTTAACGTATTTTATCGATATCTATATATAGTCTTAAGCATGAAAGACTTGGTCCTAACAATGATAGTCAGGCAACATGTATAATGGTAAATTTAAACATATACATCGAAGACAAAATACCATTCGATAACTACTCTCAACTAGGGTTATTTTTGTTAATTATGTGAAATCAAAAGATAACATTACAAATCTATTGACCAAAGGATTGAGTAAAGAGTTAGTTGAAAAATCATCAAAGAGAATGAGATTGAAGCCCATAAAAGAATTAGTCAATACAACAAAAATCAAACTAAGTGATTGGAGATCCTAAGATCTAGGTATTGAATAATCTAATTGTAAAGACTCAATTTTACACTATAGAGGTTATTCTCATGTTCATTTCTATGATAAAATAGTGATGTCTATAGGAGTAAGGATAAACTATATATGCTTTTAATGATTTTATATGTTAGGAATTCGAGTGGAGTAATACAAGTTACTTTAAATTAATAATCACCTATGTGAGAGATAAGTGAGGCCACTTCTAAAGGGAATTGTGGGACCTCAACTCTATAATAACTCTCACTGATCCAGGCCATAGCCAAAACAAACATAACAATGAAAACTGAATTATGTCAAGAAAGATTTATGTGTGAGGTATATAATTGTTTATATCAATGGCTTAACAGTTCAAAGACACCGTGTTTAAAAATCAACCAGTAAAGTAAATGTATGTCTATAAAGAAAGGTTCAAAGGCTAACACCTAACTATCCTGATATGCCTCAAAATCTAGGCACATGAATAACTTATTAAAATTAAATGAAGAGCAAGTTAATCTAGAAATTTCTTTCATAGAGTTTTTTCTTTTTTCTTCTCTAAAATTTCTCAAGTATCTCTCTCACCTGCATTTATATGATCTAAAATCAATAAATAATGTCAATCACAAATAAATACTCAAGAGTCGTTTGTTTTTTTGTCTAAAAACTAAACAATATTACTGAATGTTGAATACTGAATAATAATTAAAACCTAAAATCTGAATAATATGTTCGTTTTTTTCTTTTATCTCTGAATATATTATAAATTTGTTTGTTTTTTAAATTTAAAATTGTCTGAAAACTAATAAGTTAACATTTATACTATTTTCACTATTTGTGTTATATAATTTTAATTAATTTAATGTAAACATCTGAAAATAAATAATTTAATAAATTCTAAAATATTTTTTATGTACATATTAATAATATTTTATTCATAATCAAAATATGATTAAAAAATATAGCAGTATTAACCATATTCATATATTTAAATATATTAATATATTTAAGACAACAATTAAAAAGTGAATGTTTAAATTATAAATTAAAATATATTAGTTTAATTTCAGGATAATTTAGGATAAGATATATTTAGATTTTACTTTTCAAATATATTTTTTGTAAGTATCAAGGCCAAAAAATAGAAAAGAAAATTTGAGAAATATAAAATTAGGATGAATTTGAAATTATGTTATTTTAGAGATGATAGATTTAGAATAAAAATTTTTAATGTCATTAAGTAATTTGCAATTAAGTGAAAAGTTAAAAATTCTTCCTTAATTTTTTTTAGTTGTTTTTTGATATTTTTAAATGGCTTAACCACTTTAAAAAACAAATGAAAACAATTGAATAAGTACAATTTAGTACTATTAAATCTTAAATAGAAAAAATAAATAACCCCTCAATCTATCCATAGCATTTATTCGACATTACAATTAACATAAATATCTAACCAAGTGCATATATCTTTATATTTCTTATATAAACAATTCTAATATGAATATTAAATCTATCATTATAATCTTTCACATATATGTATATCAAAGAGAAAGTGGCACAATTAAATTATTCATCTTTGTATAATCTTTAGACAAATGCTTTTAGCCTACAAAAATACAAATCGAATAATCTACCATTGTAACCTGGCAGAAATGAGGGGTGAGCTATAAAGCCTAATCGAAATTTAAAACCTCAAGATAACATTTAAATCATGATTTAAGCATGTTCACACAATTCACACTTTACATCATCCATGAGTAAAATATTAAATACAAATGAATGTATACAAACAACAATCTATTAAGAGCTCCACATTTCATAATATGGAAGTTCTACCACATGGAAGGAATAAAGGACTATTTCTTTTGGTTCACGAAAGGAAAATGAAAGTAATACCGACAAACATTTGATCCACAAGACCGTCGAATGTAATATTCACAAAAAGTCAAGTTGAATCAGCAAGCATCGAACTTGCAAACTGTCCAGTACAATTGTTTGCCAAAAATCAAATCAAACCGCTAAACATCTAATTAACCTACAAACCGTTGAGTAAAATTGTTCGCAAAAAATCAAATTAAAACACCAAACATCTAACCCGCATCTAACCCAAAAACAGTAGAGTATAAATGTTCACGAAAAGTAAAATTTAACTGCTAAGCGTTTAAGCCTTGAAAACTGCTAGATGTGAATAGTCACAAATACCAAAGACACAAGTTTAATATAACCGCCAGGCACAAGGCCCACGAAAACCATCAAACCCAAAGACAACCATCCTTTTACTTTCATTATAAACCTTTACTTCAAAAATCAAACAACCCAAAACATGATGTTTATGGATGAGATTAGTCTCATAAGAAAACTTAATTGGTTTTGGTCTCCAAATAAAATACCAATTTTTCAAAAGAAATCATTGTTCACATATAACAACCACATGAAATGTCAAACAAAAGCTTATTAAGTGTAAAATCTAGCAAAAATACCAAGGACTCAAGAATAACAACCACATGGTATGGTTAGAAGAAAATAGACAAGATTGTCACAGTCAACAAGGAAATTTCAGTAACTTCTTACTAATTTAAAAATTTCACAAAAAATCTCAAACAAAGCCATTTGATGTGAAACCAATTGGAAATGAAAGCCTCTAAATTGAGATGGAAGAAAGAAACCTTGAAAAACAATATGCTAATTAGTGCAGTTTTGCAAAACGTGCAGGACTGTTAGCATGATAGTGAAATTTTCATCAGCTTTTGATAAATTTGAAAAATTCACTAAAAATCAGACATAAGGCCATTTGATGTAAAACTAATTGGAAATGAAAGATATATGAGTGTAGAATCTAAAAAACAAGAACCAATTGAAAGTCATTTGTCGAAAAGTTGCAATTTTACATAAACCCCACTGCTGTTACAATTTCCTTTGGTATTTCACTATCCCAATCTCCCTTCCTTCACAACCATTCAACAACACCATCCACAAACATCATGTTCACAACCTAATAAAGTCTTTCATGAAAACATTCTACCACTTAAGAATATATGAAAAAATGAACAAGACCATCAAATTCCATCAAGTAATAACACAAATAACATAATTATAAGGATTATGCATCATTTATTTACACTTACTTTTAACACAAATCAAAATAGCTTCATTCAACACTATCACCATAATAGCAAAACACAAAAGTCACACAAGAAAAAACCATGAGGTGGAAAAACCCTGCCTTTATGATATCAAGAGCCTTTTCTTAGCCGCGTCCTTCACTACAAGAAAAGTGGTCACTAATCACACCCTAACTATCACGGGCTTAAATGGCCCGTATTAAAAACAAGAGTTTTCACGGGCTTTTAAAGGCCCGTGATAGAGAAGCCCATTTAGATTGTAGACCAGTCCATTTAAAAGCCTCCATCACGGGTTTCATTTGGCCCGTGATCCAAATTCCATGATATATATATAATCTAGCGTGGGAAAATCCAATGTGACTCTTTTTTGTTCCCGCCTCCATCACAGTCATCACATTCTATCAAGCTCTGATATTTTTCTCTCAACCCTAAAAATTGGGGAAAAGTGATTGTGTCTACTGCTGTGACTTATATAGGTTTGTTTAAGCACCTGCATTTTTGATTTCTCATTTTCTCTCAATTCTCTCACATATGTTTTTGATTTCCTAACTTCAATCGACTTGGTTAACAGGGGAGAAATTATCAACACTCAACAGAGGAGAAATCAACTTGGTTTACACTCTCAGCAGAGCAGAAATCGACGCTACGAAGGTTCTGCTTCCCCTTGTGTTTATATCTTTAGTGAATGAACCTATGATTTACCTTTGTTTTTGTCATGTGTTGATTTCATATGTTATGGTTTTGGTGCAAAAAACAGTTAATAATAGATTTATGAGTAATGACATATTTGTTTTATTTAGAAGTGGAAGAATGCAAAAACAAAAAAAAACAAAAAAAATCAGAACTACCTGAGATTTTTGTAGAGTGGAGATATAGAGAGAGGTTGCGAGATGGACAGATCTGGTCATAGATAGGATAGAGAGACAGAGATTCAAACTTAGAAGATGGTTTTTTTTTTGTTTGTAAATTAAAAGAAATAAAGTGACATATTGAACAAACCGAAAAACAAAAAATGGTAAGAGAGTGTAACCTTTGAAGAAAGTGGACTCAGCAGCGAATACCACGGGTAAAGAACATGGTTTCTAGGCTCTGTATTTCTGGATTTAAAGATTTGATAGCAGGGCACTGCTTATTCAATTCTGAAAAAGATTTTGTAAACAAAAACTAAGTGGGGTTAGGTGAAACAGAACCGAGGCTCTGAGGAATAGCTGAAGAAGCTATTAGTGTGTAAAAGTGTATAATAAAAATATAAAAAAAGTATGTGTCATATTTATGGTTTGCATCAGAAATTAAAAAATCTTTGGGGATGAGAAAGTCATCATGTGGGCCATTCATCTATGGGGTGGGACGGAGGGAGTTCTGGGAAGAAAATGGTTGTTCTTTTTGGAGTCAAAATGGTTGTTTGACATTTGAAAAAAAAAATGTTTGTTTGACTCTGCATCTCTAACAGAAACAAGATCTCTTTTATATTTTAATAGTTTATTTATCTTTTTTTTTTTTTTTTCTAGTTACTTGTTTGTATTTTTACACTGCAATCATGACATTTATATATATGGGGTCTTTTTTTTGAACTATTTATTGACTATTTATGGCTTCTATGGTCATTGATTTTGTGTATATTGTTTCTAGGTATATTTGTTTGAATGAAAATTAGATGTAATATGAATACATTGGTGCATTATTTGAATATATGATGTCCAATTCAGCTAATTTTAATTTTATTAGATGAATATCTAGCTGGGTGTGTTTTAGATGGATGACAAAAGAACCATAATAATCAAGTGCATGCATGCTTTGCTTCACATAATACACCCCTCAGTAATCATGTTTATCATAACAATACAAACTTTTTTATCTTCCGAGTAATCATTCAAGTTAATCTTGATAAGTCTTGTTGGGTGTTCATTGATGCTCAATTTCAACTCATAATATTTGTCTTTATTTGGTATCCATCTGTCATAAAGGAATGGCCCTAGATGCCATATCAACAGTCCAGGTGTTTTAATGCATATACAGTCTTTCAAGTCAATTACACACTATATTCGGTTACTTGTACAAATCTGCATCATCATCTTGTTGATAGATTAGATGGAAGAGGTCCCCGCATGGTTTCGGTTTGGGGTTTCAACTGTCAACTAATATAAGTGTCATCATATTCCACTAATTTGTAGTTTTATATTATTAGTTTATAAATAATTATGTAGACCCAAAAAATTGAGTGGTGCTATGAATATGATTGAGGTTATAATAATAATGAATGGTGCCTGATGAGTACAAGTAGTGAGCCAATAGAGAGCTTGCGTTCACGCACAAGCAGGGTTGATGTGAGACCTTCCATTTGCTGACAAATACAATTACCTAATCTGTTTTTTCTCATAAAAATAATAAACAATACTCTAGTAATATTCATTTTCGTTTCTTGTATATTTGGACGTGAAAAAAAATTAAACAATGATTATATTTTAACAAGAGAAGAGAAGAAAGAGGTAATTAATTATAATGGATTATAAAGAGAGGGATCAAATCAAGAAAAAGGTTGAGAGACACGTAAACCCCACTAACGCAAGGCCGGGAAAGGGACGTGGCCCAAATGCATAATTATTTAAGTTAGTCTTGAATGAAGTGCATAATTATTTAAGTTAGTCTTGAGTGATTGTATTATTTGAATTTTTTTTCTTTTGTTATACAAATTTTAATTCCATAATTTTTTACAGATTTGGTTCAATGCAAATGGATAAGCATTGGCTAAAATTTTCAAGGTTAACACATGCACTAATCTCAAAATATAGTCATTTGACAAATATATATTTTAAATCTTAATTAGTGACACATTCTACTTTTGTTTTTTCATTTTTAGAATTGAAAAGGAATATAGAGATGGTGCCAAAAACTTTGTTGACATTGCTAAAAGTATCGCAAATCGTGATATGATAGTGTGCCCTTGCAAAAAATGCCAAAACCAATATTTTCATCCAACAAAGATAGTGTATGAACACTTAGTTATTAATGGAATGGATCCATCTTATACTAATTGGGTTTTTCATGGTGAAGACCCGATATCTCCCATTCCAAATGAGAAGATTTCAAATACATTTAAAATGTATAAGGATGCCGTTTTTGAAGATTATGGTGATTATATTGAACCTGGGATTGAAATAAGAGCTGAAGATTTTGATAGGAATGTGGAAGATGCTGAAACTCCTTTGTATAGAGGTAGTACAAAGTACACTAAATTGTCTGCCATTGTAGTTTTGTACAAACATAAAGCTACACATGGTCTCTCTGATAAGGGTTTCGATGAGCTTCTAGGTATTCTTAAAGATATGTTGCCGCAAGATAATGTTCTTCCTGAGTCTTTGTACTCAATAAAAAAGTTCTTTAAAGTCTTTGATTTAGGATACGAGAAAATACATGCATGCATTAATGATTGTTGTTTGTTTAGAAAAAATTTGGAGCATGTTGAAGAATGTCCCAATTGTGGTGAATCTCGATGGAAAGTAAATAAACGTACTAAAGGTATCTATAAAGGAGTGCCTGCCAAAGTACTTCGATACTTTCCAATAATACCACGATTTAAAAGAATGTTTAGATCACTTGAAATTGCTAAAGACTTGACATGGCATTTTACCCATACAAGTCAAGATGGAAAAATGCGTCACCCTGTTGATTCACCTGCATGGAAGACTATAGATGACACGTGGCCATGGTTTGCATCAGAACCACGTAACTTGAGGCTTGGTTTGGCTGCTGATGGATTTAATCCTTTTAGAAACCTTAGCTCAACATATAGTTGTTGGCCAGTGGTATTAGTAACATATAATCTTCCCCCTTGGAAATGCATGTCCAAAGAAAATTTGATGCTAACATTACTAATTCCAGGGAAAAAGCAACCAGGGAATGATATTGATGTGTACTTGCAACCACTAATAGAAGATTTAAATGAATTATGGCAGAATGGAGTAGAAGTGTATGATGGATATGTTAATTCCATGTTTAACTTAAAAGCCATTTTAATGTGGACTATAAATGATTTTCCAGCCTATGGAAACTTGGCAGGGTGTTGTGTGAAGGGTAAATATGCTTGCCCTGTATGTGGGCTGAATACATGTTCTGAATATTTGCACCATAGTAAGAAGACTGTGTATATGGGTCATCGACGATTCCTTCCTATGGATCATACATTTCAAAAAAAGAAATCATGGTTTGATGGAAAAGTAGAAATGAATCCTAAGCCTAGGATAAGTACAGGTGAAGAAGTTCGACTTGCATGTGCAGAAGTTGAAAATGATTTTGGAAAGAAGAAAGGGGGAAAAAGAAAAAGAAGTTGTAATCCTTTATGGAAAAAGAAATCAATTTTCTTTGATTTACCCTATTGGGAGGTAATCCTATTAAAACAAAATTTATTATATTTAATATCTTATATTCCTTAAAACAAATTTAATTGAATTATTTAATATGCAGGGATTATGTTTGCGGCATAACTTAGATGTGATGCACATTGAAAAAAATGTTTGTGAGAGTCTTCTTGGCACACTTTTGAACATTAATGGAAAAACAAAAGATGGTGTGAATTCTCGTAAAGATTTACAACAATTAGGCATTAGAGATGAGCTTCACATCAAAGAGAATGGAGGTAAATTTTATTTACCTGTAGCACCACACACTTTATCAAAGTCAGAAAAACAACTCTTCTGTAAACGGTTGTTTAACTTAAAGATGCCTGATGGTTATTGCTCAAATATTTCAAATTGTATTGCATTAGAGGAATGCAAAATAGTGGGACTCAAGTCTCATGATTGTCATGTTTTAATGCAACAATTATTATCAGTAGCAATACGAGGTATCTTACCAAAATGCCCAAGAATTGCCATATTGCGATTATGCTCATTTTTTAATGACATATGCCAAAGAGTGATTGACAGAAGCAAGTTACAATTGTTGGAAGATGAAATTGCAATGACCATGTGTATGCTTGAAAGATATTTCCCTCCTTCTTTCTTTGATATTATGGTTCATTTGACAATTCATTTAACAAAAGAAGCACAATGATGCGGACCAGTTCAATACCGTTGGATGTACCCTTTTGAAAGGTTATCTCCTTGTATTTTAGATATTATTGTTTATCAAATTTGATGAGCTTTCAATTAATATACTTATTTTCATAGATTCATGAAGGTATTGAAAGGATATGTAAGAAATCGTGCAAGGCCAGAAGGATGCATAGCAGAATGCTATTTGGCGGATGAGTGCGTGCAATTTTGTAATGGGTATATACCACAAGCTTTTGATGTTGGTGATAAACACAATAGAAATGAAGAAGTCGTATATGACAATGTAGTGGATGGGCATCCTATTTCTAAGGGGATATTAGTTTCTATGTCTTCTGATATGTTAGACATTGCACATCGTTATATATTGTTTAATAGTGCAGAAGTGGAACCATACATCAAGTGAGTAACTAAGTTAACTTTTACATACTTTAAATAAAAGAAAACATTATGAAATTTTCACTTATTTACTACTATTATATTATTTACATTCTATTAGCATGCACCTTGAAGAGCTTCAACGTTCGGATTCAAGTCTTGCAAGTAGACCCACTTTACTACAGGAGAAGCATGCTGATACTTTCGCTTCATGGTTCAAAGCTAAGGTCGGATGACAATGTAACCTTTTGGCTATTTTTGCTAGTATGTCTTAACTATAATCTCTATATCTTATTCTTTATAAATTTATTTTTATATATCTTGGAACAGATCATTGATGGAGACAGTAGCTTGAATGTATCAACCACATTAAAATGGCTTGCAATTGGGCCAACAAAGCAAGCAACATCTTGTACGAGCTATATTGTTAATGGGAAACGATATCGCACAATAGGTAGTGAGAAATCAACTCAAGATAGTGGTATTTCGCTTGAAGCAGAAACTGTTTGCATGACCAATTCAAGAGATGGCACTCAAGTGATCAAAAAGATTGCTTACTATGGGGTTCTAAAAGAAATTCTTCTTTTAGACTTTTATGCATTTCGTGTCCCATTATTTAGATGTGATTGGGTGAGTAGTGGAAGTGATGTTAAAGTCGAAGATGGGTTTACACTAGTTAATCTTCATCCACGTGTAAATAGATTTCATAAAGATCCTTTTATTTTAGCTTCACAAGCAACACAAGTGTTTTACTCTAGAGAAAATGATACATCTAATTGGTATGTTGTCTTAAAAGCACCTCCAAAAGGATTTCATGATCTAGAAAAATTTGATGAGAATGCTTATATGACATCTACACCATTAGATGTATCTTTACTTGACTCTAGTATAGAAGATAATGATGATTATGCTCGAATTGATTGTGAGGACATAGTTGTACAAATGTAGTGTTATAAGTTCTAATCATATGGATATTTTTGGTATAAAAAATGTGTTTCGATATTTTCACTTATAGTGTGTTGTTATATTATGTTTTTTTCTTGTTATATGTCCCTATCTAAAATTTGAATTTACTAATTTTGGTATAATTGTGTTGTGTTTGATATATATTTCTAAGAATACATAACAATTTTGGTGCTTTTATTTTTTAATATATGATAGTTGTACATGAGAATTTTTGCAGATGTCAACTGAAAACTATACTAGTACTCCATCATCAAGTGATAATGTGACACCATCAAGAAAAAGAAAGACAAGGAGCCAAAACCGTTTGGACCTTAATAAAATTGCAAGGGCTAAAGGAATTGGTATTTCTTTCAATGAGTTTGGACAACCAGTTGGGGAGTGTTCAAAAGTGTTAAGTACATGTTGTGGAAGTATGGCCACATCATTGATTCCGATAACTTATGATAGTTGGCCGCAGGTACCAGAGATTTTGAAAAATAGTGTGTGGATGACTACAAAGGTTTGATACTAATTTATTGTTGTTTTCTTAGAATTTTATTTTTAATATGTAGCAATCTTAATTTATCTCCTTATGAATTTTGATTCTACAAATAGGAAAAGTTTGGTTTGGATGACATAGGTAAGAATTATGTGCTTTCTTCGATGTGTAATTGTTGGCGAAAGTATAAAAGTAAGATAACCAAACAAATTAGGAGTGTTCAACCCGGTCCTGATGCTAGTAGAGAGCTCCAAATGTTAAAGCCTGATAACATAAAAAATGATGAAGATTGGAAGAAATTTGTCCAGTATCGATTGTAAACAGAATTTGATGTAAGTATACTAAGTATTTAGTAGTTTCATAAAAGCTTCCAAACCAAATTGTGATTTACATTTAAATTGTAGGAAATAAGTGAAGAACATACTAAGTTGGCGAAGATGAATCAAATGCCACATACAACTAGTCGTAAAGGAATGGCAAGGCTTTGTGAAGAATTGGTAAGAACATCTATTTTAATTTTGCTAAAATGTTGGTTCTTGCAGCTTTTAGGTGCAATGTGTAGAGTTTCTCATCTCAGTTTAGCTTCATTTCATCATTTTGTATTGATTGATGTTGTTTGTTGAGTTTTTGTTGATGTATGCAAAATGAGAAAGTGATTTCTTTTTAGATGCATCGACGTAATGCACCAATTGATGTTGTTGTGTTGTGGTGGACTCTGCACTTGCACTTGCACTTGCATGTGTTATGTGTTGTGATACTTATTTATTATAATGTTAGTCATAAATGATTTTTTGGCCAAATCTTGTGACGAACCACTCTTCCATATGCAATTTTGGGAATTGGTGTTGGTGACTTATGCGAAATGTGTGTTTTGCTGAGAACTTGTTTTTTTGTTTAGTGAATACAATAAATTATGTTCTTATATTGTCATGAATATGTTATAAATGTATAGAGAGCTGAAAAGGTGGTAAGAAATGAAGATCCTAAAGAGGTGGATAGAGTGGCAATATGGATAGCTGGCCATAAGCATAAAGATGGGGAACCAGTCAACCAAACTGTTGGAGAAAAAATAGTATGACATGATAAACAAATGATGTTTTATGTAATTTAATTTATATTTATCACATTTGTTATTATCATATTTTTTATTATCATTTTGCATGATATATAGCAAGAGATGAAAGCAATTTCAAAAAATCAATCAGACACAATCAGTGATGATGCTGTAGCCCAAGTTCTAGGAAAGGAGCATCGAGGTCGAGTTAGAGGGCTTGGGTATGGTGTAACACCAACAAAGGTTAATGCAGTTGTGATTGCTAATAACACTACTAGGCAGCTTCAAGACAAGGTGAAAAATCTCGAACAACTAGTTATGACATTGATAAACAATAATATTCAGGTATGTCAAATGAAGCAATTTTAAGACTTTAATTTAATTATGTAGACCATAGGTTACATCTAATATTAAGTACATTTTAATTTTAGAGCAATGATGGGGCAGGAGTCGAAGGAAGAGTTCAGTATTCTAGTACACAGGTAAATGAAAAAAATAATAATGGTTTAATTATATTTTTTAAAAGCCATGTTTTGTTTAATATTTAGCTAATATGTTGTACAATTACAGCCTTCAGTTCCTTCAACACAACAAGGAAGTAACAATGGTGTTGAACAATCTTCTTCAAAAGTGAGTCATAAAAAAAAATGATGCTAATCACTATTAGTAAATTGAGATTTGTGGTATTTTTGTTCTAATGCTTTTAATTTTTGTATATGGTTTTCGCAGAGTACAAGTGAAAAGGATGCTTCATTTTTAAAGGGTAAAAAATGCAGGTTATTGCATTGGATTGGTAGTGGAGAAGTAGTGGTTGAAGCTGAAATTGATTGCACTGATTCAACAGCAGTAGTTCATCATATGCTCCTTGGTCCAGATTATTGGAGAGTTGCTGTCAGCAAGATATTAGTGAGCAAAGTTCCTTTGATTCGCCCTACTAATGACTTACAAATTCTTGAAGACAGTAGAGGCACCTACATTGCTTGGCCAAAAAAATATATCACATATTAGGATTTAGTATGATTTTCTATGTGATGCTATGTAATTAGTTAGTAAATAACTTTTAGAGATTTATATTTTGTATTAGTATTTGCTACTATTATATATGAATATTTTAGAATTTTTATAATTATGAATTGGATCACGTTCAATATTATATGAATGCTTTAGAAAATAAATATGTTACTCAATAATAGGTACAATACGTATGCAATATCAATTATAGCCAAAATAAGTAATTTTAAAAAAAAAATGTTAATTTTTTTATTACAGGCACTATCCGTCTTTAATATTGTCACCATTACGGGCATCGTCTGTACTGATTATGTTTTTTATCATGGGTTTTATTCGTACTCATTAATATTTTTAACACGGGTATCCCTTGTACTCAATAATATTTATAACACGGTAAAAGCTGGTACTTGTTACTATATTTAGAACGGGCAAAAAACGTACTAGGTAATGTATTGAGCACGGGTATAGCCCGTACTCCAAAAGTACCGTTTACTATCACACCCTTGTACAGCGCAAACGGGCGTCCGTGCTTGTTAAATATTTATCACGGACATCGTCCGCGATTAATAAGCGCTTTTCTTGTAGTGCTTTTTCTACCTTCTTCCTCTTCTTCTTCTCTTCTTCCTTTCCTTTCTCTTCCTTATTGCTTATAATTTCCCTCTTTCTGAAACCCTCGTCCCGATTCCCCCCCTTTTTATCTATCAAAACCTTTATATTTTTGCACCTTTACAAGCCTATGACCTTTAAAATTCCTCTTGGGTCCATATAGAACCTCTTAGGGCTCAAATGAGGTGTAAACGATGTCACATAATCTTTATAAGTCCTATATATCATCCATTAACGTAAGCCAAGATCAAAATTAACTTAATTGATATAATGGAAAGAATATGCTAACTTAATGATTAAATATGGAACAAATATTCACTCATGTGAGCATATATACATATTTCTAATAATTAGGGTGTACTTAGAAAGACCATAGGGTAAATTAAGAGAAACTTTTTTTTTAAAGTTCATGGGTCACTTGGCAAATCTTTTTGGGCTCATTTATTAACAACATTTTTTCCACTATAATTGGGCCTTTTAACTTTAAATGAGCACAACAAGCTTTGAGAGTTTATTTACTAATGGCTTCTTTAAAAGAGGTAGACTTAACAACTTTTGAGTTTGAAATAATATTTTATTTCTGGGCCCCTAACTTCAAAAATAAAATTGGTCCAATAACTATTTAATTCGAGTCCAATTTATACTTTTCCAAATAAATGAATTTGGATTTTAAACTTTAGACCTCTTAGGCACTAATTCTTGTTCTAATTAGTTTAATCCACATTAAATTAATTATTGCATATCCTATAAAGATTTTGACCGTTGAACTTTATCACCAAGTTATAAATGTTTATTGAGCTATAGCTTTTGTCTCATTTGTTAACTTCATTCATGTTGGGGATAATTGAAACATAAGAGACACAAAATTCTATTGTCATGAACCATGTTGATTGGTTTTTTTATCTTGATTTCGGAATATCAAGGTAAATGCATGTTCTCCTCCATGACATCATCAAATTTGTATAGTTGTTTGGTCAAAATGGTGTTTCGATCAATTCGAAATTGAAGCTCTAAATGCACCCATTTTGAAAAAAATAGGGTCTAGTCCCACATTGAGAAAATAAAGGAAGCTTGGTATATAAATGCAAATGTTATAGTTACAAGGTAACTTGTGGAGCACAGATGCTCTTTCTCGCATATGTGTAAGGGAGGGGGTGCAAATCACTGACCAAACATGGGTTTGAAATGTGTGCATATGCGTTTTACGTATATGCACACGAATGCAGCCGGATTTAGAACCTTGGACTTGCACACACGGCTAATTCCATTATGTTTCTACAAAGTTTATTTTTACAATTTTTTATATTGAAATTTGAATATTGACTAGTTGTTTCTCTAGGTTTAATTGCTACATACAGTTTGTCTTTGTAATTGCATATATGATTATTTCATAAATAATAGCAATCATTAAAATATTTAATTCTAAATTGAATTTGTAAAATTAATTCTTGGATTAATGCTATGAAAATGAATGATCAATAGAATTAAAAGAGAAGTAAAAGGCTATAATTTCTTGATTTCAAATTTTCCACATGAAGTTCATAATTGTCACCCTTTATGGTTGTTTACACCCAACTTAGAATCCATTTTATTTTTTAGTTCTTTATTTTCTCTCAAACATCGTTCCTAGAAATAGTTCCCAAAGTGATAGACTTTCAACTCAATTTGGTTTGCCAAAATTTGGTATTGTTGTACCTTGGAAGATGAATGCTGAACATTTAATATTGGGCAGCAAATTTGCTTTAAAAACCCCGTGTTACACATCGGCCTCGATCCATTTTATTTATATTTGTATTGTTGCAAATATTTTGTAAACTAGAGAGTCTCCAAAAAGTTTTTACATTATCACTATTATTATTTCTAATTATATATATAGGCTAATATAACATAAAATTTTGACTTACAAAAGTAATTTCAACATCCGTTCATTCAATTTCACTACTCAATCCAAATGTTGCTTTTTTTATTTTAAATTCATTCTCTTTTTTCACTCTTAGATTGAGTGAAAATGAATATATAGATATTGAAATTATTTTTTTAAATCAAAATTTTAAGTTATTCTAAACTAACCCATGTGTGTGTGTGTCTATATATATATCCCTTAGGGTACACTTGGGTATGCATATACTTGATAAAAAAAAAAAAAAGAAAGTGTGATTGCATTTTGAAATGTGTGATTATAATTTATTATATATGATTTATAACTAAATATATTTGATTACAATTGGTGAATGTGATCACAAGCGGTGAATGTGATCACAATCATTAAATCAGTAAATGTGATTACATACATTTATTGTAATCTTACATGTTTAGTTACAATCACATATAATAAAGTATAATCACACATTTTATAATACAATCACATATTTTTTTTTGTCAAGTGTATGCATATCCAAGTGTAAGCTAAAATGTGCCTATCTATATACATATATATATATAGTAATTCTACGATTAATGACTCATAACTTTAAAAAGTTAGGATGAACTAATCAAATTTATCGATTACATTTGAATTAAATATAAGAGAGAATTTGTTTTATGAAAGAGAATATAATGGATTGATTTAATTAGTTAATTTTAACTTTTTAAAGTTAGGATGTACTAATGGTAGAAGCACTATATATATAATACTTTTAAAATCAAATATACCTAATTTATCGATTGCATTTGAATTAAATAGAAAAGAAAATTTATTTTACGAGAGAAAATGTAATGGATGAATTTAATTGGTTGATTCTTATTTTTTAAAATCAAGTACACTTGATTATAAAAGCCTTATATATATATATATATATATATATATATGCTAAAATTAAATAACTTTAAAAATTGACATCAACATTTAACCATTATGTATTTTCAATCCAATGGTAAAGACGATTGTGTATGTGGCATAAAAAGCTCAAGTAAAAACACAATCATTTTAATCTTTGCATTGAAAACACATCGGCGATTAAATGTTGAATCCAATTTTTAAAATCACTTTTTAAACTGTTTTATCCTGACTATACACACAAATTTCTATTACTCTCATCTTAGTTAGGTGTAACTAAACTTTGGTAATAAGTCAACTGCTTTTCAATGTTTTAATGAGAATAAATATACGTGTCTACAAGGTTTTTTTTTTTTTTTTTTCAAAAGAAATTGGAGCCCCGTGCATTGCGGGATACAAATCTCTTATTGTTTGCTTTTTTCACGACATATTGGTAGCAATCAAACACATTCAATTATATATCTTCGATAAAGCTACCCATACACATCACCGGTGTTGGTGGTCAATATGAAATAACAAAAGACATTAATTCAAAAGTGATGATAATTTTTGTCGTTATTACATATCACATCATATTCAAAGTAGAAAAAGTTTTGTCCATTTAATTAACCGATTCTCCATAAACGTGCTTTAATATATAATCTGCTAATCATAAGATGATGTTCTCCCATGCATTTAACTTTCAAGCACAGAAAGTTCAACTTCTTTCTTCTAAATAAAGAACTAGTTCGAGAAAGAAAGTCCATTCGAATCAGTCTTGCTCATTGAAAATGTTGTCTGTAATTAATACAATTTAAAATACGTAAGCATAGGCCTTAAAAAGGATAATGCAAAAAGAAAAGTTCTTTCGGTGGCGTCCATGTGCATGTGTTCGGGCGCAACAAATGGGCAGCAGAGATTTTGGTGACATTACATAACATATAATACAATATGCTGATGATTATTCCCATTGAAATACGTAACTTTTTTTGAAATTACATGATCAATTATTGGGATGAATTTATACTTTTAATTTGATAATGAAATTAATAATCACTTTTATTTTTTTCAAAATAAAAGTTTTATCAATATGCGTAGTCCTATACCATGCGGCAGTAACTTTTAATTAGAAAGTAGTTTCTAAGTTTGTCTATATCAACACTGAATACTTGTTGTTGGTTTTTCAGCAACAAATGTCACTAACACATTTAAATTATATTTATGACAGACAAACCAAAGTTGATATTTATTAACAAAATTTAAATAGAGACTAAAGACATTTTAAACTATAACATAAATGAAATATTAATTCTTTAAAACATGAAAGTCAGTGTAAAACTTTTCATTGAGTTTCCATCTTTTCAACTCCTTTAATACAACCTTAAAATGATTCATCCCTAACATGAACGATTACAAGGGACAAGCTTTGTGGTTGCAAACTGGCAACCTAATTATTTTTCAGATTTTGTTTTTTAACATGTGCAGAAGGCCTATTAAGATTTTGCACAATAAGAAACAACTTTTAGTGAAAACGTTATATGAAAAAGATGAGAATAATCATCAGGCTTTTAATTAGAGAATCTCGCTTCCAAGCCAACTAAATATTTTTGAAAATGCAGCTGACTGCTACCTGATATCATTTTCTTAGTTTTGTCTTTACTATCAGTCTTGTCAACTACAACGGTGATAATGACAATGCCAATCTCAATCATTCTCATGGAGAATTAGTGGGGTTTGTACACTGCTTGCTTCAATCTCTTTATATACAGGCTTTGCCATCTCTTAGCATCATAGTTCTCAAACCCAGTTAAGCATAGTTATGTCAACCACGAAAATTTTAGAAAAGATACTTGACAGCCAAGATACTGTCGGAGGACGTTTGACGATTTCGGTTTTCGAGGCTAAGTACTTCGATCCTTTCAAGCAGCAAAAAATTACAATGACGGTCGAAGAACTAGTTAATGGCACGAAATGGGAGTTTCAATGTTCACAAGATTCGCCACGCTCGAAAATTAAAATCTGGTGGGGAGAGTTTGTTAAACAGCATGGACTCAAAAAAGATGATACAATCATATTCCACAAGGAGTCAGGTGGGAATCCGCACAAGTACAAAGTTTCATTCATTAAAAGAGAGAAGGATAACACTGCTAAAACTAGCAATGCCTCCTAGAAGCCTTCACATGCATGATGTAGAGGGACCGAGATAATTAAGTATCACATAATCTTATAGTTTACATGATGTTGACAAATCACATGTTAATGTCACGTCATTTGATCATGAATTTAAAAATAAAAAAGTTAGAAAGTCTAGTATTATTCAAATAAATAAATAAATAAGAAACTATTGCATGTACTTGGTCAGAGTTAGTCAATGTGTATTGATTAGTCTATTTCGTTCTTGTTTTGATCTTCAATCAAATGTCAATTTTAGAGTCTCTAAATAATATGAGATTATGATAAGTTGTTATATATGGTTGAATATATTATATCCCGGAAGCAATGATGATGAGCTGATGATGACAGACCCCATTTCTGTACATCATTTCCCGTACAGACGGTGGCTTGCAAGCGACCCACGGTGGCCCTTCAGCCGATCTCGAATCCGACTTAAAGGTTCCCATGAAGTTAAACTGTTTTCCCTCAATTTGAGAACTTTGTTTTTGCTTTTAATTATGTGATTATTAAATAGATTTAATAAAAATTTGAGCAACATAACGGCTATTTTTCCGAGATAACCATCCTACAAGTTTTGAAAATTTTAAAACACTTCTAAGATCAACGAATTTCCCCCAAATTACCCGGCCTCGGGCCCTCATTCTTGTCAATTCATAAGCAACCATAAACATGCCACCAATTTTAAAATATAAAGTGAAACACAATTATAAGTCATGCATACATTTATTTACATATTCTCAAAATAAGAGAAAAGTTATATAATTATTCATAAACAAATATTTAAGAAGTTTAAAATACATTTATACAGTTACAGTAAGACCCTCAACTCAATCTGCCTGATTCTGAGCTGGAGTCACTACCGCTGATGTACTTGTTCCTGTGTTTGCCCCTGAGGAGGTTTTATTTATAAATCACAAAACAATATGAGCTATACAAGCCTAGTGAGTGTCATAAGTTTTAGGTTTAAGTTTAACTTGATAAAATGCCTCCCTTAAGTTTTAAAAATATTCTATAAATCTTTTATCACTATAACATTGAAAATCGGATTTTCTCATGAAACCAAATTTCAAATAAATGCGTGGATAAACCATTTTGATAAATATTATTAACTTTCACTTTAAAACTAGATAATAAAATAAAATATTGTATGCTTTTAGTTTTTACTGAAAATATAAATAGTGATGACATTACGGTTTTAAAAAAATCGCTGAATAAAGTAAACCAATCACTCTAACGATCTGTACCACATGGTATCCTACTATGGAGCAGAATTTTACCTCATTCCGACCTTCCCGGAATTTTCCCTCGTTTAGACCATTTAGACCAAAATCGATTTTTAACATATCAAACACATATTTTTAATAGTTCAATTGATCATTTAAAAGATACTCACATAGTATTATCTCACGATAGCACGCTTTTGGGGTTCCCTCGATTTCAGATTACCTATATAATTTCGCATTCTAATTTTAGAAAACATCAAAACTAAAATTGATTTGATACAAACATTTCCATTGACATGTAAACATACTAATCAACCTTTAACTATCCATGAAATTAAATCTCCATATTTATGCCGTAACTACTCCAATTATTCGCGTTTACTTTTTGCCTGAGTTTCTTAACTTTTAAACGTTCAAAACATCACAATGGAAGCTCAATTTTCTTATCAATACTCTAAACGAATTTTTGGACCATTTTAGCCCTTTTTGGCAGAATGCACCCCATTTCTCGAACCATCCATTTAATTCAATTTTCCTTACCAAAATCACATTCTAACGCATACAATATATCATAGAATTCAACCAAACCCATAAAACATCACAATTACATAATATGACATAGCTTGACTAAATATTCACCCCTTATTAACAATTGAATTCCATTCAATTTCATGATAAATTCATCCCTAAAATAGCCCCTAAATTCATCTTAAGTCATCAAAACAATCATCCATTCCATCAAGCTCTTCATGGCCGAATACATAGCATACACACATACCATGGTTCCAATTTTTATTTCAACAATTTAACTTAATCTTTTGGCATATTCCCCATGCATGAAATCACTTCAAACCATTCAAACAAAATTTGAGTTCCTAAATTCCTACTTGGCCGAACCACACATCCATACACACACCAAGTTCTCTTAAAGTTTTCCACTTAAAAATTCACACAAACTCATGTCAAGTTTCATGACATAAAATTCCACAACTCAAACATTACCAATCCAAGCTCAAATCAAAATCATCTTAGAGAACATACTTACCAACTAGGTCCTTGATCTTTTGCCTTGCTTTCCTTCAAGTTCAAGGCTTTAAAACTCTAGATCAACACACAAAAATATCATCAACATCATGTTCAGTCCATGGACTGTTTTAAATCAACTTTTGCGCTTAAAAAATTTATGGAAATTCCACTATTTTCACATGAAAAACACTTACCCTTATTTGATAACCTCCTTAGACTTGTTTGTGACCTTTTGATGGCTTGAAATCAACTTATGAAAGCTTGTTGTCCCTGGTTTATTCTACTTTAGCCAAACTGCCTCTCTCATTCTCTCTTAAAATTTCTTCATCTTTCTAGTCTATTCCATGTATATATATGTATATATATATATATATATATATATATATATATTTATTTATTTATGGTCTTAACTAATTGCCTTCCAAGTTTGTCACTCAATTACATGCATACCATTGAAGCAATTTCACAAAATTGATCCCTTTATTTCTACAGTTTTACACTTAAAATTTTAAAAATTTTTACATATATTATCTAGCCTATTAAGTTAATAATACCCTTTCTAAAAATATTTCTTTTAATACCAATCTCATATCCAACCCCTAATCAATTGTCATACTACTTTTTGATTTCGAAATTGTTTCCGATTTACCCAAAGATTTCATCGAAATTCAATTTCGTATTCGAAAATTCTACCAAAATCCAGTTGTACTTCAAAGGATTTTGAATTATTTCTTTATGCCATACATTAAGTATAAGTGTATGATGTATGTATATCACTAAAATAGTTAGAGTATATTACAGATGACCCAGTGCCAATCTTGTAACCTATATTATTTCCAATAATGCCACTAGTACTGTAGGTCATGCAACTTATAGTTCACATCTCAAAACCAAACAAAAATTTGCAAACTCATAATTTTTCATTTCCCTAGTACGCCTTAACTATAGGTGTCAAAAATTTGTTCCACTGTTAAGTACTTACCTACCCATACTGCTAAGATGTCGATAGGGCTAGTTAATTATTTCCATCTCTTGAAAAAGATGCAATTTAAAGAAAATACAATTGAATTGTTTGAGGTAGTTGCTGATGAAATGTTAGACATTCTCATTTTGTTTTAATAAACTGTTTATTTTTAATTCATAAAAATTCTTCTAAAAATTTTAAATTGTGTAGATTGACCTCTATAGGTTTTATATCGGAAGAAATAACATGTCTTGCATCAAATAAACTGCTTGCTTCGAATAAAAAGTTTGACAACTCTTGGGATGTGATATTAGGCTCTATGTGTTTAAGTTAGTGGAAGGCCAAAATAGTTTTCCCTACCATTTTGTGTGTGCTCCGCTAGCTAATTTGAAGTCAAACATATAATTAGTCTAAATATTTTTGTTTATAACATAAATCCATATTCAAGCCTGAAATAATTTTGCCTTAAATTGTAAAGCTCGGATTTAGATTTAAGACTGAGATTTAGGCGGTGAGGGTGGGTATGGAAAAAAAAAATTGATGAATTAGAGTTTGGGTGAATGTGAGATGTCTTGTGCATGTTTACAAATGTAATGAATGAAAAATTCTTGATCTAGTAAGCATAAACATGGCAAAAAGTAGAAAAAAAAAAAAAAAGGAAAATTGAATGAAACTAAATGAAAATAAAAAGGAATGAAAAAAAAAGGTTGAAAGTGAAAAGTGAATAAAAATTGCAAGCAAGAAAAAAAAGGTAGTTAATATAGAAAGAAAAGGGGAAAAGAAACTTAGGAGGGTGGAACGGTTACTCATATTTCGTGCTGTAGCAAATACATTCTTAGATCCTATGCTATGATCCTAAGTTCTTTTGAAAACTACTCTAAACGTTTTTTGTTTTAAACTATTCACCCTTTGGCCCCATTAAAATCGGATAAAAATTCCTAGTTAATCTTTTGAGAAGTTGGACACTTTTGTTGAAGTAAATAATGTTTGACATGTTTTTGAGATCTAATTCCTTTCATAAGGTCTTTTGAATATGTATAAGTAGTTTTCTATTAATAAATCACATGCGTTTTAAAAACTTGAATTTTTATTGTGCATAACTTTCATCTCACATGTGTTGTAGGAGTGTTGTTGCCTAGGTTCTAAGAACTTAATGAGTGAAATCCTTGTGAGGATTAGAGTTGAGATGAATTACATCATTGACCCTCCTTTGCAAGATCGTTATTAGTCTATAACATCTTGAGTTTTGGTTTAGGCTTCTGGTATAAAATGCAAAGTTCTTTTGGTAATGTTGTGGTCCTTATTTTATGGATTAATTAGCATGCATATTGGGGTTACAATTGAGCTAAGTAGTCCAATTCCTTTTAGTTTCTCGCACAAGTCCGTTTGTGGGTAGCGTAGAGTTTAAAACCCTCAAAAGACTAGAACTCCTCTAGTAGGGACACTTTAAAGGCTTGTGACATAAGCTAAATATCATTGTGAAGGCTTATTGAAGTGACTTAGAAAAGGTAGGTAGTTTGTTATTAGGTTTAATTTTTCTTTTATTTTCTGAATTTGTTCGAGGATGAGCAAATGTTAAGTTTGAGGGTATTTATAATGCTAAATATGACATGATTTCATGCTACTAAGCTTATTTATGATTGCTTTTACTTTTGATTTTTGGCAGTAGAAAAAGTGAAGTAAAAGTTAAAACTTTTAAGTTGCTGTTTGGATTATATATTTCAAAAAAACTGTTAAACCCAAAAGAGTTTTTGAAAGTTTTTAATTGAAACATTTTAAAAACTTTATAAATTATCACATGACCTTTCTACCTTTTCTTTTTTTTTTTGGGAAATAAACATTTCTACACTTTCTATAAGAGTTCTTGAAATTATTTTATCAGAATTTTTTTTCTAACTATAATATAATACTATGAACTTAATTAAAATAAATAAATAATAATATTTTTATTATTACTATTAAACATAGTTCATATGCGGTATTTTGCTATTGTATTTTCTCTTAAAAGAAAAATAAATAAGTAACAAAATTTATTTCAAATTACAAATACATCCATATTTAATAGTTTACTACAAATTATTAATTATTTTAGATACAATCCATTAGATTAAGTACCAAAAGAGTGAAAACAAAACAGGGCCAACCCATTACAATAATAAAAACATACGAAATTTGTAGCCTCCAATGATTCTCTTTCTTCAATATATAGTCCCTTGGAAAGAAATTCAAGAAGGGTGGCATGTATAAATAGAATGAAAAATGAGTATGGAGAACAGATGATTATAGTAAAAGAGTTAAACGTTCAAAATTAGACTGGCTCCAACTTCTTCATTGGCAGACATGACCAAATCAATTAGACAAAATGACGAATTTCATGCATATAGGCAACAATTTCCTTTATTTGATGTAGAAAGACAAAAAAGTACCTAAGATAGCAAAAAATAGAAATGATGACTATCTTTAATAATGATCCATATCAAAGGCTATACTTAAATTTAAGATACAATACTCATCAAAATAACTGCATTTCCAATCTAATCAATTAGTTATTATAGAGGAAACTTTTGCACAAGTGCATAATGTTTCTCCTGTGATTCATTTGAACAATTCATAAATAATTGAATCACAATTCAACTCATATCTCAAGAATTTCATCAGAAAATATTCTCTCTATTTTACCCAAATGATCTTTATATACACCAAATGTATCCTATGATTAGAGGCATCCAAGAATGATGGAAAATAATAGCAATAAATGAACAAATCAACCTACACCTTGCGACCTCATCCTTCGCAATGCTAGAAGAGAGATGATTAAGTAAGAAGTTAGGACATGTGGTAACTTTCTTCTTTCTATTTTCTCTTCTTGTGAAGTCTGCACAAGGGATTCTTTCCCTACGCTTGTCCAACTGGCACCAACAATAAACATTCATGAAAATATGTCCAAAACTCTATATTAGAACAAAACCTTTTACATTTTTTATATCCATGACTAATGAAATACCAAACTTTCACCTAAAAAGAATCACTCAACTGAAACTAAAATAATTCAAACAAGCTTCAATTCTTCAAGATTTTTTTATCAATCAATCTCTCTTGTATACATTAAGCATATAAGTTAACATGAATTGCAATTATACGAACGTCATTAACAAAAAAAGAAGGCCAGCATCATACCAAGTGCCATCACTAAAAACAAAACAAACAACATTCTAATCTTAATACTTGCATAGTCACAGATGAATTTCCCTTGCCATATTAATTAATTTATCTACAAATGAGCATCACCCTCTTTTCACATCCCTCACTATCTTCAATCGAATTGATATTTCCACACCCTAACTAATTAATAGAGCAAGAGAAAATGAAACAAACTAGCGGACTGAAATAAAAAGAAAATGACCTAAAACAAACTTGATGTTTTTCATTTATCTAACCAAAATTTAATCAGGAACAACATAATAAATAACTTTAAAAGTACTTTGAAAATTAATTTACCTTGATGAATGATGAGGAACAGAGTAAATGGTAACACAATGAATTGACACAATAAAGCAAAGAGATGTCAGTTCACAAATTGGAGACAAGTCATAGCCGTTGGAGGTAGCAGCGACAATCACGTCGCAGTAGGTACAGGTTTGGTCGATCTTCAACGATGTTAAGTTTGGGAGCTTGGTGGAGGATGAAGTTAGAGGTCATTGGTTCGTTGATTTGAACTTGAGGTTAAGCTGTCGTGAGGAAATCGATGGTCGGAGATCAAACTTCATCGTGGAGAAAGATGGCTCCTAGAAGTTTTAAGAAGAGTGCAACTTCATCCCATCATAGATTAGGTTCCAACAAAATTTCACCTTCATCGTAAAATAATATTAGGGTTTAGATGTTTTCAAAAGGGGAAAAATGTTCAAATGGGATATGAAAGACATTTTTTTATTTGTTATCCATTTCACTAAGGCAAAAATGAAAATTATGAAAAATACATTTAAGTGGAAAAAAGCTTTTCATGTTTCTTAATGAAGCTCTTTTGCATGAAGCTACTAGAGGCAGATTCTACTAAAAGAGCTTCAAAATACGAAAAGTTCTTTTTCAGTTTTTACACAAACAGTCCTAAAAGCCATTTTTGGGCTCAAGAAGAGTTTTTGGACCCTCGAAAAACTATGTCAAACAGGCATTAAACCTAGTTTTTGTAAGGAAATTCTCAAGTAAATTACGAGTATTTAATGTTTATCCAATTGATTTTTACAGATGAGTCAAAGTTAGGTGATTGGGGAACAAATTTAAGTTTTCAAGGAAATTTCAAAGTTAAAAGCTGAGGTTTTAGGTTGAGAGAACATTCCAACGACTGCAAGTCGGCATGGCCAAGCAAATTGTGTAGTAAGAAGATGTCGTAAGGAGATACACGCAAAGGAAGCTGTTATCACCAACTCGAGTGTGTTGCAAGAAAAAACTCACGATTGTAAGTGGCGACCGACAGCAATTTTCGACTTTAAGAAGAATTAGGAACTCTAATTAAAAAACATTATAAATAGCTTGCTAAAGTACATAGAGAAGAGCTTTTTGGTAGAGAGTTGTAGTTAGGAGTCCTAACATCATTAAACCCTTTTCTAGGGTTCAAGTATTCACAATACACCATAAAATCTTAGTTCAAGCAAGTGCAAGAAGATTGAAAGAGGAAGATTGGCATCTTGAAGAAGAAGAAATTTGCCTTGGAAAGAACAAAGACTCTATAACCTATCTCAATCTCTCTTTCTATCTCTAGATTTATTTTATTTTATTTTTTGATGAAATAGATTCATGTATTTGTTGATGATTGATTTTTTCTTGATTGGATTGCCTTGTAATATGATGATGAAATAAATTTATTTTTTAGGATTACAATGTAACCTAACCATGAACTCATCTATTCAATGAAATTTATCTTTTCATTTTCATCTATGTAATCCATTCTATTTGAACTTAATGTTCTCAATTAATTGATATCATTGGTTGGGTGAATTTGTAACCATGATGAACTTGGAAAAGGGATTTGTTTATTTAGACTTCAATTGAATGACACGAACTATATGCGATAGGAATATACTAGCGTGATTCATGTAATCGTTGTGAGTAATTGTTCCTAATGATTTCAGTTTAATCAAGTTAATTAATCTTCATAGGAATATAGTTGATTAATTAATATTGGGTATGTACACTAAGCTATTGGAAGAGGTTTGTCAATAATTTGTGAATTACTTGATTAATTACATAGTGATAATGTGCTAAAGGGGTTGAGAATAGATTGAGTGAATTGGTTAGATGAAATTGTAGCTCTAGAATTTTCCAACTATTGAATAAAATCTTAGTTGAAATTGGTTTCCTTTTTATTTAATTTGTAGTTTAATTCTTAGTAATCCTTAAATTCATTAATTTGTTAGTTTGGATAGGGTTTATTCATTTTGATAAATTTTAGTACTTAATTTAGGTTAGCAATCCTCGTGGAAACAGTCTTTACTCATTATTATATTACTTGTAGATTGTGTATACTTGCACGGATTTATTGTGTGTTATGTGAATATGGCACGCGCTTAGAAATTAGCCATTGATGGTGGTGGTGAAGATCCAATTTGGATCTCCACCTTTTTTTTTCTTTTTCTATCTTTATCACTTTATTTTTTAATTTTTAATTTTTGGATCTCCGCTTTTTTTTTTTTTCTATTTTTATCATTTTTCTTTTATTTTTTATTTTTAATTTAGTGTGTTGATCTTCGCCATCCATCTATGAGATGGATGATAGAGATAAGTTTTTATTATTTTTTATTTTAAAATACTATTTTTTATTTTTTAATTTGGTGTGTTAATATCCAGGAGATCAGTTTGTATTAGTTTATAATTTTTTTAATTTAAAATATTATTTTATAATTATTATAATTTTTAAATAAATATTTTTCAATCATCGTTAAAAAATGTCTTTTTACATTTTGCCTAACTTTTCTGTTCACTTGGTAATAGTTGAGAGATTTTGAACAAAAATGAAATCAGTATACCTAAAGAAAAGATATAGACAAATTACCCATAGTTTTTTGGGATTATCCTTATTATTATTATTTTTTCATGAAATTGGAGCTCCAAGCATGGCGGGATACAATTCTCTTATTGTTTGCTTTGGCCACGGCATATTGGTAGGCATCAAGCACATTCAATTATATATCTACAACAAAGCTATCCATACATCACAGGTGTTTGTGGTCAATAAGCAATAACAAAAGACATTAATTGAAAAGTGACGATAATTTATGCCGTTATTACATATCATATCATATTTAATGTACAAAAAGTTTTGTCCATTTAATTAACCGATTCTCCATAAACGTGCTTGAATATACGATCTGCTAATGATAAGATGATCTTCTCCCATGCATTTAACTTTCAGGCACAGAGAGTTCAACTTCTTTCTTTTAAAAGAAAACAAGTTCGTAAAAGAAAGTCCATTCGAATCATTCATGCTCATTGAAAATGTTGTCTGTAATTAATACAATTTAAAATACATAAGCATAAGCCTTAAAAAGGACAATACAAAAAGAAAAGTTCTTTCGGTGGCGTCCATGTGCATGTGTTCAGGCACCAAAAGAGCAAAAGAGATTTTGGTGACATTACATGGCATATAATTAATGCAATATGCTGATGATTATTTCCACTGAAATACGTAACCTTTTTTGAAATTACATGATCACTTATTGGGATGAATTTATAATTTTAATTGGATAATGAAATTAATAATCACTTTTATTTTTTTTAAAAAAAAAGTTTTATCAATATATGTAGTCCTATACCATGCGGCAGTAACTTTTAATTAGAAAGTAGTTTCTAAGTTTGTCTATACCAACACTAAATACTCGTTGGTTTTTCAGCAACAAATGTCACTGACACATTCAAATTATATTTATGACAAACAAACCAAAGTTGATATTTATTAACAAAATTTAAGTAGAGACTAAAGACATTTTAAACTATAACACAAATGAAATATTTATTCTTTAAAACATAAAAGTCAGTGTAAAACTTTTTATTAAGTTGCCATCTTTTCAACTCCTTTAATACATGTACAACCTTAAAATGATTCATTGCTAACATGGCAGATTATAAGGGACAAGCTTTGTGGTTGAAAACTGGCAACCTAATTATTTTTCAGATAGTGTTTTTATAACGTGTGCAGAGGGCCCATTCTATTAAGATTTTGCACAATAAGAAACGACTGTTAGTGAAAAGCTGAAAAAGATGAAAATCATCATCAGGCCTTTAATTAGAGAATCTCGCCGCCAAGCCAACTAACCATTTATGAAAATGCAACCAACTGCTACCTGATATCATTTTCTTAGTTTTGTCTTTACTACAACGTTGATAATGACAATGCCAATCTCAATCTTTCTCATGCATAAATAGAGGGGTTTGCAGAGGGCATGCTTCAATCTCTTTGTCTAAAGACTTTGTTTTCTCTTAGCATTATAGTTCTCAAGCCCAGTTAAGCATAGTTTTATCAGACATGGCCATTTTCGAAAAGAAACTTGACAGCATAGATATTCTCAGACATTTGACGATTCGGGCTTCTGATGTTGCGAAATTCAATCTTTTCAACGGCGGTCTAGAAACTGAAATGAAGGTCAAAGATCTTAATGGCAACCCATATACCTTTCGTTGTTCACAACCTCAAAAGGGCTCGGAAATTACTATCAAGTGGGAAGCCTTTGTTAAAGATCATAAACTCCGAAAAGGTGATATAATCAGATTCTACGAGGAGTCAGGTCAGCCACGTGCGTACACAGTTTCATTCGAAGGATGAAAGGTCCGAAAGGATAACATTGCTGAATCCAGCAATGCATCCAATGATTATCACTCCTCCTCATGATTTACATGATGTTAACAATTCATATACTGCATCATTTGATCATGGATTTGGATAAAAAAATTTGGGAAGCCTATCAGTATTAAAATAAACAAATAAATAAGCAGCTATTGTACTCAGTGAGTGTCAGTTAATTAGTCTGTTTCATTCCTTTTTTGATTTTCAATCGAATGTTAACTTTAAAGTCTCTAAATAATATGAGCTTATCATAAGTTATTAAATGTGGTTGAATATATTATGTCCTGGAAGCACCTATGAACAAATTCACACGAGTACATAGTTTCATTCATTAAAAGAGAGATGGATAACATTGCTGAATCTAGCAAAGCCTCCTAGAAGCCTCCACGTGCATGATGTAAGGGGACCGAGATAATTATTTATTTTTCAGATTTTGTTTTTTTAACATGTGCAGAGGGCCCATTCTATTAAGATGTTGCACAATAAGATACAACTTTTAGTGAAAACGTTAGCTGAAAAAGATGAACATAATCATGAGGCCTATAATTAGAGAATGTCGCCGCCAAGCCAACTAAATATTTATAAAAATGCAACTAACTGCTACCTGATCATGTCATTTTCTTAGTTTTTGTCTTTACTACAAAGTGATAATGACAATGCCAATCTCAATCTTTCTCATGCATAATTAGAGGGGTTTGCAGAGGGCATGCTTCAATCTCTTTACATAAAGAGCTTATGATAAGTTGTTATATATGGTTGAGTACGTTATGTCCCGGAAGCAGTTATGATGAACTGATGATCCAGTACAAATCCAGGTCTTGCAACCTGTACTATTTCCAGTAATGCGACTAGTACTGCAGGTCATGTAACTTATAGACCACATCACCGAACGAAACAAAAATTTCCAACTTCATAATGTTTTATTTCACTGGTACGCCTTAAGTATAGTGTAGAAATTTATTCCTCTGTTAAGTACTTAACTACCCGTGCTAGTTAATCATTTCCATCTCTTGAAAAATATGCAATTTAGAGAAGATACAATTGAATTGTTTGAGGTAGTTGCTGATGAAATGTTATGGATTCTCATTTTGGTTTAATGAACTGATATTCGAATTACTCCTTTTTTTATTTAAAAAAATAAAAATAAAACTGATATTTGAATTATGTGTGATGCAATGTTAGGATTGATATTCAACGTAATTTATATTAAAAAATTTAACTAATATATAATTAAATTAATGTTAGAGTAGTTGCAAGTTTTATGGAGTTCATTTTTTGTTGTGTTTTAAAGCAAAGTGTACGGACAGCCCACCATGCTAACTTTGCATATTACTCTGAAATGTCAGAATAAGAATATCCCACCAGAGCCAAAGAATCTCACTTGTACTATTTCAAAAACAAATGTGTTCTGAACTGTTGGACATTACGATTGGATGGTTAAGAACTTACTGTCACAGCACATCTGCTCATAATTAATATAATTAAGAAGAAATTTTATACTCCCTGTATTTTTTTACAATTTTCATTTTTTTTCAAACCTGTCACACTGATCGATTTTTTAACCTTTAACCGTGACGGAAATTGAAAATAGACTTTAATGCTCTCAACAATTTTCGCACAATAAGATACTTTGACGTTCACAAAACTATAAAATACCAAATATGCCATCTAGTATTAGATTATTTGTACATGAAATAAAAAAGAAAAAATTTGAAAATACAAAAAAAAAAAAAAAGGTTAGATCTGCACCATTGATAAATCTCCTCATTTAAAAAAGAAAAATTAAAAAAGATAAATTTTTAAATTAAAAAAAAAAAAAAAAAAAAAACTTGTTGGATCTACATCATTGATGGGTTTGAATTTTTTTGTTTTTAATAAAACTTAAAAAAAAAAAAAATTCTCTATGTCTAGCACTTGGCTAATCATGGAGAGCGAACCACGATCTGGGTTCCCCAATCGTGGATTGAATGTATGGGAATCTAAATCGTTGGACAATTATCTAGGAACCCAGATTGTTGTTTGATGATCTTGGTTCGCCGAGAGGGACTAAGTTAGTTAGTCTAGTCAATATGTTATCTATGCACAAATTAGGATATATTATAACTAGCGTCTTATCGGACAGAAGGCCGTGGAGGCTTGAGCGATGGTACATTCCGCTCGTACCTAGAGTACCATATGGTACGGATACAGTAGTTGGCTTATTTTCATATGGAGAATTTTCAAAACGTTTATTGCCGCCACTGTTTATGTTTTACAGTAAATCATAGAAAATTATTTTGAAGTAATTTTCCGAAATGAGTTTTATAAAGTATGAATTACAATTTTAAAGAAAAGTTTATGAATATATTTTAAAGAATTTTTAGGGAGGTTTAAATTATAAAGCAAAAGCAGGATAAAATTTTATTACACTCATTGAGTTTGTTTAACTCACCCACATTTTATATTTTATAAATAAAACCTCCCCAAAGACAGGTATAAGGACTGATGCATTTGTAACTGGGACACCAACACAGGATTAGATAGATTGAGTCATTGTGCTATTGTGCTTGTGAATATTTGTCATTCATGTTATTGAAAAATTGAATACTTGTAAAGTTATATATATATATTCATTTGTATATATTTTGAAAAATATATAAATGTAAATATATGCATAACAAATGATTGATTTTTAAATTATTTCTGAATTTGAATTGCATGCTTGTGGTTGTTTATAGGTTTGAAATGAGAAGGGCTTGAGGCCTAGGAGTTGAGAAATTGAATGATTTTAGAAGTGTAAAACTTTTTTGTGATTTGTCATAGGGTGACATAATAAAAAAAGTAGTCGTTATGCTGCCAAAATTTTTATTAAATCTATTTCATAATTGTAGATAAAAAGAAAAACTTTTCACCTGTTTTCGTTTGAAAACAGAATTTCATAAAGATTTACAGCAAAGTGAAATGGCTTAGCTTTACGGGAACTTTTTAGTTGGATCAAATATCTTCTAAAAGGCTATCGTGGAATTGCCGACGGGCTGCCGATAATACGAAAATATAGGTATAGGAACGGGGCCCATCATGACTAGTCATTAAGTCTTTAGGAGAAGATTGGTTCATAATCCTTTAAGGGATATTAAGGACTATAAGTTTTTCGGGAGGAAGAACGTTTTCATCCGCGGGAGGAGGTGGCTTACAATGCCTTGAAGGGAGTTCAAACAACAAATGTTCTTTGGGAGGAAGAATCAATGGGCTTTTAGGAGAAGACAAGTCTGTAGCTGTTAAAAAGAGTTCAAAGAGCTAGCAACCATTGAAGGCAAGGGGAGTTTGTTGCAATCGCATTGATGAACTTAAACTTACATCAACACTAAGAAAGAGTCCTAATTTGTATAAGTCAAGTATAGGTTGTATCCTTGTTTGTTCATTAATAAGTTTATTTATAGGCGTGGCTTTGTGGATGTAGTGTAGAACCAAATCATGTTAAAAGCATGCTTATGTTATTTATTTGCTTTATTGTTCTTACTTGTGTTGTAGCATTTTTGTTATAAAAAGTGTTACTACATTTTTTATATTTTAATGTCCAACATTTTGCAAAAATTTGGGACTGCATAGTAAATAGGTTATTTTAGATTCCTCATATCCTATCTTCTTTTTTCTCTCACACCTTTAACTCCCTCTCTCATTCTCTCATCTTCCAACGTCTCTCATCACTCCTCCTTGGAACTAGTAGCATATTTACAGCTCTACCCTCTCACATTCTTCTTCTTCATTTTTTTTTTAATTTTTTTTTTTTAAGTTTGATTACCTGGTTCTAGGATTGAACCCAGAACCAATTCTGTGGTCGACGATGAACCCAGAACACCCAGAACCCGAACCCCCATTTTGTGATTTTTTTTTTTTTTTTTTAGGTTCACGTTTTGCTGTTTTAATGTTGTTGTTGATGATGTTGATGTTGTTGTTATTGTATGAGATAATGATATTGATGAATTTTAGTTGATGATGCTGAAGACACTGATGAACTGTGGGTTAGATTTTATTTTTTTTTCAATTTTTTATAAAATTAATTTTATATATTAAAATTTTAAATCATTTCAAAAAATAAAAAAATTAAATTAATTTTATTTCAATTCAATCTTAACCTACACCAGACATGATATAATTTTAATCTGATCAAAAGTTCTACCAACATATTCCATTTTAATCCAATTTAAGCTATTCCAATCTCACGTGTCAAAGAAAGCTTAATAGAGAAGTAGATTTTTTGGGCGGATGACCATTTTGCCCATGAATTCTATAAAATAAATAAATAAATAAAATTAAAAATTAAAATGTATGTTACAGTTCATCTGATAGATTTTTTCTAATTTTCTTTTAAAATTTAAAATTATTAAATTTAAAATATAAATTAAAAAATAAAAATAAAAATGAATTAAAATTATAAATATATCTCCACCATCCATCAGATGAACGGTGTAGATGAAAATTACATAATCAAAAACCAAACACAATAAAAATAGGAAAAATAATATAAATGATTTGGTCGTCTTCTTTCTACAATCTTCTCTCTTTCTTTTTTTATTTTTTTGATATTTTGTTAATAATGGTGGGTGTTACCACCATCATCATTATCTAGGACGAACTAGATGAAGTTTATTTGGGTTCAAATCAAACCCAAATGGAACATCATCTAGGATATCCCAGATAATGAATTTATCATCTTCTCCTAAGAATCTTCTCCTTTTTTTTTTTTTTTTTTGGTTGGTAATGGTGGGTGTTCCCACCATCATCATCTATGATGAACCCAGATGATGTTCATTTAGGTTCTTGATGGATGATGGTTGGTTCAATTGAGGTCTGGGTTCGATTGGTAAGTTCAACTTGGATTTTTTTTTTCTTTTTTGGAATATCTAGGTTTCGAACCCAAATATTTGATTAATATTTGTTTTTAATTTTTTTTTTTTTTTTTTGGGGAAGATCAAGGAGATCTTTAGTCAATTGTGTGTCTGGGTTATGTGCAAATGGATAGCAGATTTATGTGTCAATCAATTGTGTAGTTGTGCATTGAGGATGTATGTTTGTGCAGTTTTTGTGTTAAGATTATGCTGATGATGATTTGAGGATGATGTAATTAGATATGACCACGGTTCGGTTCGGTTCCAGTTTCGGTTTCAAACCGACGGTTTCGATTCTAAAAAAGCTAGAACCGGAACCTTAACCGAAATAAAACGGTTCCTGTTCGGTTCTGGAACCGTCGGTTCTGTAACGGTTTCGGTTTCGGTTCTGGTTCTATAACGGTTTCAATTTCGGTTCTGAAACCTTTTTTTTAAAATGATAATTTGAAATTTAAAAATTAATATTAAACTATATTTTAAAATTAAAAAAAAATAAATCTATACACAAACGAAATAAAAAATTTAATTATTTGAAGAGCAAATTACTCACAACTAGCATTATTACAATCGAAAACTACGTTTATATTTTATAATAATAATAATGACCTCCCCTTTGATCGCATATTCGCGTTGGATCGTTTAATATAATTGGTAAATGGCAAAACAAGTAAAAAGACGAAAATACTCAAATACCCAGATACCTTTAATTTATAAAATCCATCACCCTCACTGACTCACTTTTCTCTAACCTCTCTCTGTCTCTCTCTCTCTCTCTTTGACAGTCTGACTCTCTCGTCTTTTTCTTCTCCGGTTCTCCCTCTTCTTTTCTATTTCTCTGTTTTCTTCTCTCTCTCTCTTCTCATTCTTCTCCTTCTTCTCTTTGTTTTTTTTTGTGAATCACCAGCCGATCTGGGTTCCAGAACCCAGATCGGCGTCTGGGTTTGGAAACCCAGCTTCGATCTGGGTTCTTCTGGGTTTCCGGAACCCAGATCGACGTCTGGGTTTCCAAATGGAAACCCAGACGCCATTTCGGCGTCCAAACTGGCATTCGTCCAAACTGGCATCTGGGTTTCCATCTGGAAACCCAAATGCTGTCTGGAAATTCGATCTGGGTTTCTAGATGGAAACCAGATCGGGTTTCCATCTGGAAACCCAGATTGGGTTTTCAGATCGAAAATCGATCCCGGATGGGTTTTCGATCCGGAAACCCAGATCTGGGCAAATCTGGAAACCCAGATCGATTTGGGTTTTCGGATACGAAATGTAAAACCCAAAACCGCGTTCGTCGGAGGGCGAAATATTTTTCCGATGGATCGCATCCGATCGGAAAAATATAAATATCGAGTCCGAAAATAATTGGAATAATTATTTTCAATTTAGAGAAATAAATTCGAGTTCGTGAGACGGATTCGAGATTTATTAAATAATTCCGAGAATACAAACCCGAGGTTTAATCAAAAGCGGATTCCAGGACGGACGGACGGACGGAATTCGAGCTTGGAAGTTAAAGCTAGAATGCATGGAAGGCTTTTAGTATAAAATATTATATTATTAAAGTTGATAATCGATTAAAGAAGAGGTGATTATTGCTCTCGGTCAAACATGGTTTTAAAAAAAAAAAAAAGACAAACAAAGCTTGCAAGAGGCAATCACTCGGTCTCATTTCAAAACAGAATCCAAAGTGAGAAATAGAGAGGAAGTGAGCTGCTGCTCGTGAGTGGAGGAGACCGAGAGCTATCAAGAAGAGAGTTTCGAGTGTGAGAGATCTCAAGAGAAGATCTGAAACCAAAGAAGACATGCAAGGGCAGATCTGAGCTCTTCAGACCGTGCATGCAACCAAGAGAAGAGTTGCTGCCCTGCCATTGTCACCGTGAAGCACCAGCTGCTGCTGAAAGGGGTGTCGCTGCTGTTGAACCAAGTGTGGCCGTGAAGGAGCTGTCGCCGGAGAGAGGAAGCTTTCTGCCATTGCTATCGCCGGTGCTGTCTTGCTGCTACTGGCGTGGTGTGGTAGCTGCTGCTACTGTGTGTTGAGCTGTTCTACTGTCAGCGTGAAAGTGCTGGTGCAACCGTGATGAAGTCCCTGCTGTTGGCTAGTGTTGAAGCTGCTGTTGCCAGATCGTGACAGCTGCTGCCATTGTCGCCGGTGAGAAGCTGCTGGCGTGAGGTCAAGCTGAGTTGAAGCCGTGAGCTGCAAAAGACGAGAGGAGCGACAACATCTTCAATCCAGCAGCTGCATGTAGCATCAGAGCAATCCAGGAGCGGGCTGAGCGTGCATGCAAGCTGAAGGAGAGCTGTCACGTTGCTGTCGAGCTACTGCTGGCGTGAAGAGCTGATGGCGTGAGTTGTCCAGTTGCTGCTGTGCTGTCACCGTGAATCACATGCTGAAGCTGTGTTCGAGCTGCTGTCGTCGTGGCTGTTGACGTTGCTGCCGTCACCAGCTGCTGTCACCGTCCCCAAGTGCTGTCTTGCCGTGCTGTCTTGCTACCGATTGCATGTGTGTGTGTGCTGTCTTGTGCTAGCTGTTGAGCTGAAACTGCCTTGCTGCCATTGCTGTTGTCACCGTTGTAAGCTTGCTGCCGTGCCGTCGTCACAAGCTGTCAACGTGGATGTAGTTGCTGCCAATAGTTGCTGTCAAGTTTATTCACTATTCAAGAAACCAATTCAGAACTGAAGCGAAACAACATCAAAGGAGACAGCGTGCGAGAGATTCGTCGCCGTTTCGGAAGTCGTTTCGAAGCCGAGAATAGTTTATTTCTTGGGTAAAGTGCTGTCCCCTTTTGTTTTTGTTGAGTTGTTTCAAGTAAGTAGTAAGCGTACGAATGATTAGAGTTGAATTAAGCGAGCATATCCCAATGCAATTAAGTTTTTGCGGGCTGTCGTCATATGCAGTTTTTATGCTCGTCATACGCAGTTTCTTTATGCTCGTTTTGTGCAGTTTTTATGGTGATTCAGGATTGATTTTAGGTGCAGCTTTTATGCTGATTTAAGGTTAGATAATGAGCTGTTATAGGGCTGTTTTGTGAGCAGTAAATGTGCTGTTTGTGGCCTGTCGAAGCGTGATGTAGCATGCTGTTTTGGTGCAGTTCTGCATGCTGTTTTGGTGCCGTTTGCACGCTGTTTTGGTGCAGTTTTGCATGCTGTTTTGGTTTAGAATTACAAGTTACTTTGACATCAAAACTGCCCCAATTAATCGCGTACGCTAGTTCGACAAATATAAGTTGTTTTGTAGTAATGTTAAGCGATGTTTTTGCATCGAAACTATAGGTTTGATTGTTGCGTGTTGTTTTGATGATAACCATAGTCGCGATAACGAATCGGTTGGAAATAGTTTTCGCGTACGAGTATGAGTTATCCGTTTTGTTATCGTGCGAGGATAGTCACTTGAATTATTGTGTTTATAAATCCTCGTATGGCTTAAAGTTTAGTTGCGCACGAGTTATGTTTTAACGACATCTTGATCAAAATCAAATGTAGGTGAATCGGGAATCGAACGAGAGCCGTAACGGGAAGCGGTGATAAGTATTTTGGAAGCAAGTAGTGAGTGTGGATTTTTAAAAGTTTTCATACATTCTATTTTATTGAATGCAATCAGTTTTAGCAAGTAAAAGGTTTTGAGATTCTAGTAAAAGTTTATAGTTTTCAGTTTATCATCTATAAATGCATGTATAGCTTTAAAGTTTATGTTATGAATATGTTTATATTCTTCAGTAAAGTAATTGAGCAAGTTGAAATTATATACATGCATAGAGATAGTATTTGTGAAAGTTATTTTGCGATATTATAGCATATTGCCGAGATTTCATTTTATATATGCCTATGGTTTACCCTAGCCCCTAAGATTACACCCGGTCGAAAGTATTCCATACGTGTACGGTAGTTGGGGGGAGTTACTAACTTTGGGGGGATAGAGTCTGTCAGTCACCCTCTGCACGTATGGGATAGTGTAGATCTGCCTGATGTTGGAGGGATTCGCGATCCCAGAGTTGTATCCACATCTGCGACTACACATGGTGAGAGTTCCCCTATCCTAGTGGCGTGTCTTCGCACCGTCACGAAGGACAAGATTTCCCTGGGTTGCCAGATAAGGCTAGTAAGAAAATAAGAAAAGTTTGATGAATAACTTTCGCAGCTTTTAAACGAGTTTACAGTTTTCAGGAAAAGTAAGTAAGTAATAGTTTTCCAATCTATTTTTGGGAGGAATAGTATTTTTAAGCAAAAGTACAGTTTATGTAAATTTACCCACTCACTGAGTTATTCTCACCACTGTTTTCCTGTTTTCTTAAAAACCTCCCTCAGGTGCAGGTGCGAGTAGCGCGGTTGACGTATCTCCTTCGGACGGACAGGCCAGCTAGACACGCGTGACCAGATTGCACTATTTTCTAGCATAACATCATGTATTGTATTTACTATCATTTTCCAGATTTTCTAGTTTCAAATATTATTTTGAGTTAAGGATTTTATGTAAATATCATGCATGTCGTTTTTAAGATTTATTCAAGTTACTTCCGCTTAATTGCATGATTATGAGTTTGAAAATGGCCGGAGGCCTATTGATTATAGAAATTGTTTGTGAATACAATTATACAGGTTTTAGGAGATATTTTACAGGGTGGAATTTAGAAAAACAGCCGTTGTGCTGCCAGTTTTCTGTGAAAATCCTATTTTCATAAAGTTATTTTCAACGAACAAAATTCCCACTCTTTTTCAGAATCAAAAGGATTTCAAGTATTTTAGCAAAGAAAAGAGGCTTAGCTTCACGGGAACTTTCCAGTCAGAGCAGATCTCGACTGGGGAGCCACCGTGGGGTTGCCGGGCAGATCGCCTAGCTAGTAGTTAGAAAGGGGCCTGTCACGAAACCCAGTTCGATCTGGGTTTTCGTCTAAAAAACTAGGTTTCCATTTGGATGATTGATTTTTACTGTTTATTGTTGATGATGATTGTGTTTATGATGGCATTGATGATTGTGTTTATTGTAGATGGTATTGATGTTTTGGGTCTGTTTGATGGCCCTCAACGGTTGATTCTTGTTTTTTTTTTCTTTTTTTTTCGTTTTTTTTAAAAATTTATTTAGGAACCGAAACCGAACCGGAACCGTCGGTTCAAGGCGGTTCCGGTTGCACCGGTTCTTTGAACCGGCTGTTCCGATTCCTTCAGGGTCAGAATCGGAACCGAAATCGCTACAGTGACGGTTCCGATTCAATTCAGAACCGGAACCAAAACCTTATGTTCTGGTTCCGATTTTACAGTGACGGTTCGAACCGAATCGTGGTCATATCTAGATACAAATCTATGTGTGGATTACATTAAGGATGATGTTCATATCCATGTCTCCATCTCCAGATAGAGATATGGATATGAACAGTTGGTGGAGATCTCCCCTAATATATATTTTTTTCTTTTAAATAATTTTGTTTTCATCTCCACCATCCATCCTTGTGATGGATGATTGAGATGATATGATGGACGATGGAAATGATATTATTTGTTTAAAATAGTTTTTAACACATTTTTTAAAATTTCTTCTTTATTGTTTAATTTTATTTATAAAACGATATTTTGGTTATTCCAATTAAAATAGTTGGTCAATAGTTACATTTAATGGTTTTGACTAACGGATGAGAGTTTGTTATAATTTAAAGATAAATATATTTCCGTTTGAGTAAAAGCAAACCTTACGAGGATTTTGTGCAATTCATTCTTCATATTAATAAGGTTTTTGTTTGTTTTTTAATGAATATTTTTATGTTGGCCAAAATCTACTAGAATAATCCTATTTTTTTTGTTGATGTTTTTTGTATTTTAAATACCTATTTCAATTGGCGGTTGATAATTAAAATGAGTCTTTTTTTTTTTTTTGGTATAATCTAGAAAAATTAAGGTTTTCTTCTTCAATAATTTTTTTTATTTATACTTTTTAGAAAATTCCTATAAATTTTTGACATATAATCTTGAATATATTAGTAACAAAAACAAAGAGTAGATTTAGCATTTTATTAATTTTAATTTTCTATTCTTATCTTCATTAATATTTAATTCCTATCATTTTCTGTATTTTTATTCATATGTTTATCTACTATTTATTAGAATCTGTTATAATAATAATACGTATTATAAAAAGTAAATGTAAATATATTTATCGAAATATTGATGTCTTCTTAACTCAACTTGAAAATCAAATTAATGAATCCTAAAATTGTAGATTACTAATTTTAATTTGTTACATCTAATTGCTTAATATACAATTATGATATAATTTTTGTTTCTTATTTTTCATTCATTATTTTAATTTACATCTGTTTGTAACCAATAAAGTGATATAAAAAGCTCTTTAATCTAAAGAGATATGTTATGTTATATTGGCATAAGTTTAACTGCTAGCAAAATCTTAATTTCTAATATGAATATGAAATTTATGCAATTTGATTGCAAATTGTCAAACTATGATCACAAATAAAAAAAATTAAGTGCATTAAATTGATAAAAACTTTATTTCATTTCTTTCTTTTGATTTATAATTAGATATTTTTAATTTGTAAGATTATAAATGCACCTAATTAAGTGTATTATTGATAATCATTTTTAGTTAATTGATGAGATGACTTAAAAATTAAACAAAAAGAAATTTTCATATTTAGTTACTATAATTTTTGTTGTTTTTAATATTATTATCAATTTATTAAAGTACCACTCTAATACTAGTTTTTGGGTCCGTCATTGAACATTAGTACAAATACTTTCAAGTACTAGCATATCATATAGACACACTCTCATGTAACTTAGGTGGTTGTACTCGTCCCATGCACTAAAGTGATGAAGGTTTGAATTCTATTTTATATATATTTTTAATAGTGTGTATGGGATAGTTTTAACATGATAATGATGTCAACATTAAACAAAAATACTAATAATAATAATTCTAACGCATCCAATAATATTTGAAGATGTTTCCCTCATCTAACCACATGAAAGAATGTCATTCTTTTAGCACCAAAAGAGAAACATGCAGGATCCTCAAGTCAAATCCATAGACATTTACATATAACACCATAGAGCATGAGTACATAATAACGGGGATCCACGACTTTTCGACAATATTGATAACTTTAACGACCAAATTCTATATGTTAAAAACAGTAAGTAGAGAACTAGTTCAGACAACTAAATTATCCAAACACTCTGCCAACTAGCTAACAACCATTCCAAACCGTTCAAACAAATGTACATTGAAATTGACACTTTATTTTGTTTGCTTTTCTAAGCTGACGAATACCATTTGACATGCAGCTTTCGTATAGGCCACCACCTTTTCCTATCAAATCAGCCATGTTGCAAGCATGCTAGTCGGCTTCAAAGGTTCTTTTGACCTTACAATTACAAGCATTATTCTAGTAAATTAATTCAAGCTAGCTATCATCAAAGTGATTAATTATTTATTTTCATATACTCAATATGTTTTCTAAATTAGGTACATACTAACACAATTTTATAATAACTAGGGACATATATATCCCATAAAACTTTCATAAAATTTCTATTCGTCTTTTTTTTTTTTTTTTCTTTTTAACAAATTTGGGGCAAGAGAATTTCTTATGAGTTTCACATGATTGGATTTGTTTAGTTAATTTAAATATATATATTATTTGCTTTGTGATCAACACCATAAATGACTTTTAAAAAGTAGTTTAACAATTTGAAGATGAATTTTACGTTCGGTCTCTTTATTTGTAGATGAATTTTATGATCGGTCTCTTTGTAGTGGAGATAAATACTTTTTATAATATTGATTTGGAATAATCAAACAAATAAAGAAAATGCAATATCAATATTTTCTTAGTCATCATAATTTAATGAAATAAAATTCTTAAACAAATTGCATCTTAAAATAAAATCTATTTATATAAATAGAAAACAGACACTAAGTGCAAACAAGCAAGAACAGATGCATAATTACATATTATAATATGTTATTACATTGCTAATGCTACCTGTGCATTATTAATTAATTCTACAAACATCTTGAAAATTATACAAACATGAAGTAGTAAGTACTGACGAGCTACATTGAGAGAGGCATGCATGAGTACTGTATTACCATACGAAAACAAGTGAACTGCATTATTTTATTCGATTTATATATTTGTAAAAATTGTATATATCATGAGAAACATTCTTGACTACTGATGTAATTTCAAACTAAGTATGTAAGTGTTATATACAAGCGCATTTAGTTTGAGATAAGTAATTTAAAAAGTCCATAGAAAGCAAACTAAACTGAATACTTTATTTGTGGTAAATCTGTAATTACGGTTCATTTCGTATTCGGTACGGTAGTATTATCCAAAACTATTCATGTAGTGACATAGAAATTGAGGCACTTTATATAATAAAAGTTATATAAGACTGGACCACGATAAACATAAGTCTCTTATTAATATCCATTAAACTTAGATATTTATATTTATTGACCAAATGATCATATATGAATTGATTTTAATCCTGAGTATATTGTGGACTCCTACTTGTTGAATTATATTCTTTAATTTACATAGGTGAGATCGGTGTAGATGCTCGATCAATAACTTCGTACTTTGAAGATATGATTTAGCAAACAGCTAGGAACATTCTAAACAATAATGGATTAAATCTCTCTTACGAGAAGTAGTTCCCTTATGGGTTGATTCAGGTCTTGAACAATAAGAGCGCTCAACTTTCCGTTCATATATAAACTAAAAGATAAATTCATAAGTTGTTATATATATATTGTTCATTAGAGAATCAATGGTACTTAAGAATCAAGAAATAATTAGAGAGTTAAAACAGATGTTTTAACATAACTCTAATTATGAACTATTTGTGGAGGATCAAATCATATGTAGTAATTAAATAAATGGATACTGAAAATTTCAGATTGTATAAAAACATCTACAGTTTTGAAAGTACAATTTTAGGTTTTTAGTAGAGTAACTCTAAGATTAATAATAGTAAATTATTTAATTAAAAGTTTAATTAATAATTCCAATATTACTGGAGCTCAAAACTATATGTTCATCGGGTCCTCTTGATAGCTCATTTTAGTATAAAAAATATGTATATAGAATATTATAATTAGATCGTCCAATTATAGTGTTACGTATGTAACAAAATTTGTGTTCACTTGGTATTTGAATAATATTGATTATTCAAATTATAAGATATCTTAAATTCGATTTTCAATAGTGACTCTGGTATAGATTAATTATGAATTAATTTATTATAAGTCACGAATTCAATTTCAAAATATAACATAAATTAATTTTGAATTAATTATGTTGTATGGGATAAAAGTTTAATTTTAATAAACATAGAGTTCAATATTAATTTTGATTAATTAAAACCCTAAGTGGTTGCCTATAAATAAAAAAGAAATGGTTTTCGTTTTCTAATAGAAGTTATTTTAGTTTCTGCTATACGTTCTTCAAAATAAAAAAAAAAAAAAAAAAAAAAATTCTACAAAATTGTACAGAGAAGAAGAATCTGTATCTTTCTTCTCTGTATAACCAAAATTACTACTCACCTTTAATATATATTTTTTATTCTTTTTGGAAAAGAAATCAATAGATAATGAACATAATTCTATATAATTGTGTCCACTCTGTTATTTCTTGGTGTAAAGATATATTAAGAAAAGTTAGGTGGTGTGCAATCTACAAAAATAAATACATAAGGTAAAAATATGATTTTAATTTCTTTGTATTATTTTATTTCATTGTTTTATATGTCTAGAGTTCTTGAGTTTGATAAAAAATGAAAAATAAAAACTCAGTGTTTTGCAAATTCTTATTTTTAATAAAAACAATTGTTGTATTTTTCCCTTTAATTGGTATCAGAGTCTGGTTCTAATAAAGCAGTAAAGGTTAAGGAATACCTTAGTTAATTTATATAATCTAGAAATTAAATTTAGGTTATTAAAACTAAAGAACTCGATCATACACATATTATTTATTTAATTGTTTATCCTGTGATGATTGAATAATTTGTTGATAACATGATCATACATTAAAAATATGTCATATAAAATCATGAGGTGTCTACTCATTGTATTATAACATGACATGCATCATATGTATTATTTTATTTTACTATTAAATTATTTATTAGTATAAATAGAAAAATAATACATAGAATGCCTTTTAAATAATTTGAATTTATTTTAGTAGGAAATCATAGGTTTCAAATTTGAAATTAGATTTTAATAATTGACATTCATAATATGGATTAGATTTTAATTAGTTAAAATTGGGCTTTATATTAAATCTAGTCTTTATATTTTTTATTATTTAGATTAGATTTATGAATTGAATTAGATTTTTAAGAGTTGAAAATCCAGTAATTCATTAAATGTTAATAAGTTTCGGACTTTAATAACACACAAATTCTTAATAACTTAGATGATCTTTTTAGCCGTTAATAATCTAAGATGACAATTAGGAATATTTAATAGAAAACCCTAACCTTAAAATAGTGAGTGGGAGAGAGATATATGACAATATATCTCGCCGTCTCCATTATTAGTTCAATACCGTGAAACTTAAATGGCGCCTCGAGACGGCTTTGCATCGTCCCTCTGCGGGTGGTGTCCATTTAAGTTGATTAAGATTGATTTCCTAATGGATAGAATTTCTAGATTTATCTTGGGATTGACCTATCCTACGGTAACAATTCTTGAGTTAAGTCCATGAAATCTGAAATGATAGGTTACACTCATAAAGGAAATAATTAATTGTTAATTATTTTTCTGACTGAAAAACAATAGTCAAGTAATATAGGAATAAGAGTTATTTTATTATATTATTTGATTGAGACTTTCTCAGTCTAATATATAAATATTTGACCTACCCTACGACAACACCTATTTGTGGCATGTTATATTATCGTGGTAAAGTAATTATTATTATTATTATTATTAGGTTTTCTATAATTCATTATTCATGTATCGTGTATCACGTTTAATTTTATGCTAAAATTACATGATATTAATTTTTACAAATTGATATTAAATGTATTTTATTTTATTTATTTTTTAGCTATGGTATCTCTATTGATTTTTATTTTTGTTAATGATAAACTTAACAAAGAAAATTATGTCAAATGAAAAAGTAATATAAACGTAGTCCTAGTCTGTGAAGACCTTAAGTTTATCACGACTCAGCGTTATCCTCCCCAACTAGTAGAAAATGTTGGATGTGCTATATGCAAGGTTGTCATAAATGGGTCACAACCAATGAGAAGGCCCGCTGCTACTTGTTAGTAGGGATGTCCGAGGTGCTTACTACCAAGCACGAGACAATGACAACAGTAACTCAGATGCTGGAGTTATTGTAGGGCATGTTTAGACAACCTTCTGACTAGCAATGATAGAAAGTTGTTTGTACTATTATGACTACTAAGATGAAGGAGGGTACATCTGTTCGAGAGCATGTCTTGAAAATGATGACCCACTTTAACACAACTGAAAGCCATGGTGGGACTATAGATAAGTGTAGCCAAGTGAGCATGATACTAGAAACTCTTCTGAGAAGTTTCCTGCAATTTAAGAGCAACTATATTATGAACAAGTTGACTTATTCACTTATATAGTTGCTTAATGAGCTCACTACTTATGAGTCTATGAATAAAGACCAAAGTAAATCCAGTGAAATAAATGTTGCTGAGTCTTCTTCTTTTGTTAAAAACAAGAAGAAGAGAAACACTGAAAAAGCTAAGCCTAAGGCTAAGTCCAAGAAGCAAGCTGCTCAGAGGAAGAGTAAAAAAGGCTCCAAGGCCACCAAGCCTAAAGGAAAATGTTTCTATTATGGTGTTGATAGACATTAGAAAATGAATTGTCCTAAGTACACCAAGGAGCTTGAAGAGAAGAAGATGAAAGGTAAATGTGATTTACTAGTCATTAAATCTTGTTTAGTGGTAAATGATTTATCCCTTTGGATAATTGATTCAGGAGCCACTAATCATATTTGTTCTTCTTTACAGTTGATTGATTCATATAGATAGCTTGATGAGGGTGAGTTCAACATATGAGTCGGAACTGGGGAAGTCGTTTCAGTAAAGGCAATGAGAGAAGTTAGACTTCGTTTCAACAATAATTATTTTATTGCAATGAATAATATTTATTTTATTCCAAGTTTTAAGAGAAATTTGATTTCTGTATCTAAACTTTTTGAATTTAATTATTCTGTTTCTTTTCATAATAAATCAGTTATTATTTCTGGAAATTATTTGAAAATTTGTTCAGGGATACAAGAAAATGATTTATATGTGTTAACACCGTTAATGCATAACCCACTAGTTAATATTGAAATGTTAAAAGTTGAAAAACCAAAAACAAAATGACAAAAGATTTCCCAAAAATGATGACACATATCTTTAGCATCTAAAACTTGGTCATATTAACCTTGACAGATTAAACAGACTTGTAAAGAGCGGACATTTAAGGGAGTTAAAGATCGGTACTTTACCTGTTTGTGAATCATGTCTAGAAGATAAAATGACTAAAAGACCTTTTACTAGAAAAAGACTTAGAGTTAAGGAACCGCTAGAACTTATACATTCGGATGTTTACGGTCCTATGAATGTTAAAGCTAGAGGCAGCTATGAATATTTCGTCACTTTTATTGATGATTATTTTAGATGTGTGTTTGTTTACCTAATGCAACGGAAGTCAGAAACTGTTATGGATAATTTAGCGATCAGAATAATCGGGCCTGGAAAGATTTACAGTGCAGGCCCAAAGGCCCAAAGGTTCAAGATGATCCACCTCTCTCCCAATCCGCCTTCCTGACAAGGGGCCCATTTGTGATCGCTCGGCTTGACCACCAATCGTTATCGCTCAGCCTGTCCGTCGATTTTCACCGTTGACGTCAATTCTGAGCGCTGGCTCTGACCGTTGACTCCATCTGCCATTCTGACCGCTGACCATTGGCTCTCATCGCTCAGATTGGCCGCTGACCGCTGACCGTGTCCGCTAAGCCTATCCACCGTGATTGACCGTCTATCCACTCGTCGATTTTACCCGTTTAAAATATCTGCCACGATGAGCCGTCCATCATACATGTTTGCAATTCCTCCTCGTCCAAGATGATTCTCCTAGACTGACCGATAATCTCTGAGCGTGACCGTATATCAGCTAGTTCACCACGATATTATCCGCCTCATTGTCATGACTAGCTGCAGAGGTATTGACTCGTAATCCACCTCCCCAATCCTTCTGGTAGTCGGATTCATCAAACCCTTATCTGTCCGCCATATGATCTTGGTATTTTATCTACTGGGAGATCCATCTCCGCCACGCTCCTCTGAGTCGCGGGTCAACAGAAGTCAAAGGCGCAATGCAAAATACAGCTCCGAGACGTGCCATGCACGCTATGCCAACCAAAAGCTATGATCAAGATCCCGATAGCCAATCATGACATATTCAGATCAGTCGCTCGATATCTCCCTTAGGCAGACCTCAGAAGCGACGGATTCAGCCGCATTAAATGTAATTTCGACCGCATTTAATGCACTGTCAACCTCATTAATTGAGATCCCGGCGCATTAAATGCGGACCATCATTGTAATTGAGATCCGGACGCATTAAATGTGGACCATCATTGTAATTGTAGTTTACTGTATATCTTTGTTTTATTCCATTTTACTGTAGCCCTTCCCCTTTCCTATAAATAAGGGAGGATTTTCATTGCAAAAAAAAATTTTTCTGAGTGCTGTTACTCTGCCAAAATAGTGAGAAAGTGAACAGTGGACGTAGTCATCTTTTTGGGCCGAACCACTCTAAACATCCTTTACATCTCTTCTCCTTGCCTCTGATCTCTTCTTCTCGTCCTTTGTGCTTTGCATGCATTCTACTGATCATCCGAAACTGTGGCTTGGGCCCGAAAACAACCTCGTTGACTAAGGAAACCATTTTTCGACGTTAACATTTTTGGCGGTAGAAGGAGGGGCTCATCTTCAGTTTCATCACATTTCTACTCTTGAGCTTTCAGAGCTTAATCTTTGTTCGCCATGGTCAGAGGGAGGATTCCTAGAGACTTCAACGCAGCAGAAAATCGCCAAGAAGCTTCAGATTAGCAACAGCAGATTATGTCTACTAGGGGGATACCCAATGCTGGTGTGGGGACTCCTGACATGCCCGTGGCAAGGGACACTCAAGGTATACCTCCTATTCCTAATCGCCAACTCGTGTCTGATACTGCAGGAGGAGATGCTATGCAGGCGTTGCAGCGGCGACAGGAGAGATTAGAGAGTACAGTCGCGTAGTTGGTTGGTGAAATGAGGACCCTAATCCGAACGCAAGCCCAGCCTCTTCAAGGCCTACCCCAAACCATCCCAGGACAAGATATCCACCGAAGGAGGCATGCAGAAGATCCTGACGTGAACAGGAGGGATGCCAGGGATTCAAGGCGAGAAGGGTCATTTCATTCTTCCAGCATGCATTCTAGTGCTCGACTTCCTCGGGCCGCAGCTAACACCGACCGGAACAAGTTGGCCTTAACCATGACCGAATCCCGACCCGCTTAGGCAGGACAAGGCCAAGGCTCGATGCTGGAGGACAGGGAGCTAGAGATAACCGATCCCTGAGCAGAAGGGATAGGCATTTCGCTATCGGAGGAACCGAGACGCGGGAACATTGGTGGCAGAACTCCTCCAAAGGGTCCGACAGCTTGAAGCGCGGCCCGCGGTGCAAGAGCAAAGGGGCCAGACTGGGGAGAGGACCCCATTTACTTTCGGAGATTAAATTGGAGCCGCTCCCATCGAGATTCAAAGTTCCCAACATTCCCCAATACAAAGGGAACTCCGACCCTTATGACCACCTGGACGCCTTCAATATTCAGATGGACCTCCAAACAACGAATCCGCTCGTGAAATGTTGTGTATTCCCAGCGACACTTGGGGACATCCCATGGACGTGGTTCAGAAACCTTCCCTCCTGCAGTATCAATAACTGGGAGGAATGTCAGCAGAAGTTCCTAAACCAATATAAGGCATTGAAGAGGCGACTCGCGCCACCCTGTCACCTTTCTACCATCCGTCAACGTCCAAGTGAGTCTCTAAAAGAATATATTAACAGGTTCAGGCGTGAGGTAACAAACATGGAGAACCCTACGGATGAAGGGGTATTATCAGCCATCTCGTCAGGTTTAAGAAAAGATGGGAAGCTATACGAAAGTATCTATAAGTCCCCTGTGAAGGATCTGGGAGAATTTTATAAGCGAGCAGAGAAGAAAATTCGGTGGGAGGAAGTAACCAATCCCAGGAAGGCCAGTTCCCAGGAGGATGAAGCCGACAGTTCCAGTCATGGGAGAAAAATGAGTAATGGAGGAAATAATCCTGGGGGAAGAAGAGAGAGCCATCAGGTTGCTAAGAAGGCCAGGGATTGGTAAAGGCCAGGGAGTAGCCGGGGACAGGAGTGACCACGGTACCAAGGCCGTTACAACACATACAATGCCCTGTTAGATACCCAAGACAGAATCTATGCAACAGAGAAGAGCAGGGAGAATTTCGGGCTGCCAGCTCCCCTTTAAGCTCCCGAAGGGCGAAAAGACAGGAACAAGTTCTGTGCCTACCATAATGATATAGGGCACAACACTTCGGATTGCTGGGTGCTCAAGGATGCCATTGAGGAGATGATCAGAAATGGTCGTCTAAGGGATTACGTTGTGAGACCCCCAAGGCAACCATCACAGCAGCAACGCCCCCGTCAGCATTCAGAAGATCCGTCAGCCCAAAGTCAACCGGAGCCAGATTCTACCCAAGGGCCTTCTGTCAGAACTATTCATACCATCCATGGAGGGCCTTCGGGGGCGGGAGAATCTAATAGGTCCCAGGAGCAGTTTGTCCTCGAAGCGAGACGCGTCCAGCCTGCGAGACAGAGAAAATCAGGGGGCCCTACCAAGAAAGCCAGAAAAGTATCAGAGGACATCGTGTTTATAGACGAAGATTTCCGGAATGTTTGCCTCCCTCACAATGACGCTTTGGTAATCAGAGCCCGTATCGGAAACTCAATGGTGAAAAGGATTATGATTAATACCGGAAGTTCAGTGAACGTGATGTACAAGGACTGTTATGATCAGATGGGGATTGGCGACGATCAGCTTAAACCATCCCCTGAACCCCTCTATAGATTCACTGGAGATTCGATCATTCCAGCCGGACAGATCAAATTGCCCCTGACTCTCGGTGACGCCTCCCGCTAGTCCACAGTGTTAGCAGACTTCCTTATTATCAACTTTCCCTTGGCATACAATGTGGTAATGGGCAGACCTGCAATGCTACCAAGGCCTTCGCAGTGAAGTTCCCAACTCCTAACGGGGTAGAATGTGTACAAGGCGAGCAAATTATGGCTCGTCGTTGCTACGTGGACGCAATTAAGAAGAGAGTCTAAGGGAAGAAGACAGATGTGGTCCCGGAGTGGGAGCTATAGACGATCACTTCGGTAGGGGTCAGCCATGATTTAGATCCCAAAGAGTTCGATGCCTGTCAAGGTAATGGCTTGGTGGAGGAGCTTGAGGACGTACGGGTCAATGAAGCGGATACAGCGAGATGTCTCAAGCTGGGCAGAAACTTGGCCCCAGAAATTAAGTCCCAGATAACAATCTGTCTCAAGAAGAATGCTGATGTGTTCGCCTGGAATCATGGGATATGGTGGGGATTGACCCGAAAGTGATGACTCATAGGCTGAACATAGATCCCCATCACCGACCAGTCTGCTAGAAAATGAGGCAAATGAACCAGGAACGTAGTGAGGCTCTGAAAGAAGAAGTGGACAAGCTCCTGGCTAACAAGTTCATCCGAGAAGTATAATACCCAGCCTGGGTAGCTAACCCCGTGATGGTGAAAAAGAAGAACGGGAAGTGGAGGACATGTGTAGACTTCACGGATCTAAACAAGGCTTGCCCGAAAGATAGCTTCCCCCTGCCTAGGATCGATCAACTGGTGGACGCGACGGTAGGGCATGAACTCCTTAGCTTCATGGATGCTTACTCAGGCTACAACCAGATCCCTATAGACCCTAAAAACAAAGAGTGTACGTCGTTCACGATCGACCGAGGATTATACTGCTGCAAGGTAATGCCCTTCGGTCTAAAAAATGCAGGGGCTACCTATCAGAGGTTGGTGAACAGGATGTTTGAGAATCTGATTGGGAAAACCATGGAAGTTTACGTGGATGACATGCTCGTCAAATCGGAGCAGGCTGAAGACCATGTGCATGATATTGAAAGAATGTTTCAGATCCTGAGGAGATACCAGATGAAGCTCAACCCCCTCAAGTGGGCCTTTGGGGTCTCCTCAGGTAAATTTCTGGGTTTTATTGTGAATAACAAGGGAATTGAGGCCAACCCAGAAAAAATCCAAGCTTAGCTAGGCATGAGATCGCTGACCAGCGTGAAGGAGATTCAGAGTCTGAACGGCCAGATAGCGGCCTTAAGCAGATTCGTGTCAAAAGCCTTCAACAAGTGTGCCCATTCTTTGAGGTGCTGAAGAAGGCCAAGAATTTCAAGTGGACAGATGACTGTGAAGCCGCGTTCTTACAGTTGAAGGAATATATTGGACGTGCCCCGCTGCTAACCAAACCAAAGAAGGGGGAAACTCTGACAATCTACTTAGGGGTATCTTAGCACGCCCTGAGCGCAGCCTTAACAAGGCAAGAAGAAAATGGAGCATAGGCCCCGATCTATTATGTTAGTAAGAAGTTGGTGGAAGTTGAAACCAGATACACTCCGATGGAGCTACTCATATACTGTCTGGTGATGACGTCCAGGAAGCTGCGTCCTTACTTCCTAGCGCATAAGATTAAAGTTTTGACGAGGTATCCACTCAAGCAAATTCTCCAGAAACCAGACACCTCGGGCCACCTCATCAAATGGGCAATTGAAATTGCCCAGTATGATATTGAATTCGGACCGAGACCAGCGATCAAAGGGCAGACGCTGGCGAATTTTATTGTCGAATTCACCGGACCCGTGTACGACCAGGCTGAATCTTTTGAGGGTCTGTTTTGAGAACTTTTTGTGGATGGATCCTTCTGCAAAAGGAGCGCGGAAGTCGAAATTTTATTGATCAGCCCAGATAGGGGTAAGTTTCTCTATGCCCTTAAGTTTGGTTTCAGGGCGACTAACAAAGAGGCGGAGTATGAAGCGCTGTTAGCAGGGCTTTGCCTAGCTAGAAAGATGCAGGTTGAACGGATCAGAATATTTAGCGATTCGCAGTTGGTGGTCTGCCAAATAAAAGGTGAATACCAAGCTAGGGGATCGAAAATGGCAGCCTATTTGCAGAAGGTCCGGGAGTTGCTGGGGGCTTTTGAGACATTCGAGTTAAATCAGATTCCGCGCACCCAAGACTCCCATGCAGACGCACTGGCTCACCTGGCGACCGCTCAAGACACGGACTGCACCGAAAATATACTTATGGAATTTTTGCCTAAGCCAAGTACTAAACCTAGCGTGGAAGTAATGACTCTGACAGTGGCGGTTGGATCATGGATGAGCCAGCTGGTCGCTTACCTGCAGGAAGGAAAGCTGCCAGAAGATAAGATGGAGGCGGGCCGTCTGAGCATAAGGGCAGCACGGTATTGTATCTACGACAACATCCTTTACAAAAGGGGCCTCTCTACCCCCTTGCTCAGGTGTATTGACGAGCCCGAATGCATAGTGTTGATGAGGGACATCCATGAAGGGCACTGTAGCAATCATGTTGTGGGGCTCTCCCTGGCCCAAAAGGCGCTTAGACAGGGATTCTACTGGCCGACCATGAAGAAAGACGCCATTAACCTGGTAAGGAAGTGTGATAAGTGACAGAGATTTTCAAAAATCCCTCGACCACTTCCAGCCTACTTTAGACAGATGATCAGTCCGTGGCCCTTCGCCATATGGGGTATGGATCTGATCCGAGCTCTTCCAGTGGGTCGAGCAAGGTGTAAATACGCCGTCGTAGCAGTCGACTACTTCACAAAATGGGCAGAAGCAAAGGAGATGGCCGAGATCTCCACGACGAAGATTGAAAAGTTCGTGTGGGACAATATAATCTGCAGGTTTGGCATTCCCCAGCAGCTAGTAACAGATAATGGGACCCAATTCACAAGTGAACAATTCCAAAAATTCTGAAGTAGTCTTGGCATCGTCAAAAGCTTCTCAGCAGTCGACCACCCTCAAGCTAACTGTCGGGTGGAGGTGATCAACAAAATCATCAAACAAATCCTGAAGACTAAGCTTGAGGCTAGAAAGGGAGCATGGGTTGATGAGTTACAAAAGGTGTTATGGGCCTACCACACTACAGCTCGCAGCACCACAGAAGAGACTCATTTCTCAATGGTCTATGGATCTGAAGCCATGATTCCGACAGAATTTGAAGTCTTCAGTCACCGAAGGGCAAGCTTCAACCTTGATGATAACAATCAACTCCTGGCCGCCAACTCGAACTTGCTTGAAGAATCGAGGGAAGCCGCACGCCTCAGGACAACCGTCTAGCAGCAGAGGATGGCCAGACATTACAACAAAAGAGTCCGAATATGCCAATTCAAACCAGGTGATCTAGTACTACGAGAGGTCCTACCTGGCGCCCGCAAAGCTGGTGAATGAGTGTTGGGACCTAACTGGGAAGGGCCTTACATGATCCACGAAAGCCTGAGGAACGGAGCCTACCATCTAGCTGACATGAGTGGGGCAATGCTACCAAGAGCCTAAAATGTCATCCACCTAAGACCTTATTACACATAATCGTTGTATCTTCGTCATTAATCTGTTATCCATGTAAAGCAAAAAATGTACAGACATAATGAAAAATTACTCATCAGTTATCATGAAATGTCACTAACACAAAATGCCTATGTGTGCTCTTGTGCGTGAGATACTCGACTAGAAAAGATAAAGCGCCAACTTAAAGCTCCAACTTTTAATTGCCCTACAAGGCAAGAGGGGCTAAAACGGCCACGAGTCTGCGCACCTAATCGCCGCTCAATGAATTGGCCTCCTCCTCCACACATTTGCGCGCAAACTAGAAAAAAAGGCTCGATCGACGTGACACTCAGCGTAACTCTCGCTGTAAATGCTCAAGCTTTGACCTTGCGAGCACAGTTGAGGTCTCAACCTCCATAACTCTCACTGTAAATGCTTAGGTTTAACCTTATGAGCGCAACTGGAGAGGCTCATTCCATTATGCTGTAAATGCTCAGGCTTTGACCTTGCGAGCGCAGCTGAGGTCTCAACCTCCACAACTCTCGCTGTAAATGCTCAGGTTTAACCTTGTGAGCGCAGCTGGAGAGGCTCATTCCATTATGCTGTAAAAGCTCAGGGTTTGACCTTGTGAGCGCAGCTGAGGTCTCAACCTCCACAACTCACGCTGTAAATGCTCAAGTTTAACCTTGTAAGCGCAGTTGGAGAGGATCACTGTGCTGTATGGCTTAGGTATCAACCCTGTGAGCGCAGTCCGTTGTAGATGCTCAGGTCTACCCTTATGAGCGCAGCCGACTGTATATGCTCAGGTCCCTACCTTTCGAGCGTAACCCCCTGTCAATTTCGGTAGCGATCGAAACAGCACGTGAGCAGCCCACTTATTCTCTGTCTGGTTTCTTCTCTCCCTCAACACCTTTTTCGTCATCTATATTGTCTTATATTGTGTATATATGTATGTGTATCTACTGAATATGTCACGGCCACGTGACAGCACGAGACAGGTCTAATTATTTATCAACCGGTTAATTTTTGCAAGAAAGTCAATCGAGCCTATTACCCCTAGTCAGGTGGTATCTGTTCGACGATAGGAATCGGGTTATCTATTTGCCCTCTGGGATTTCTTTTCTGCCCCTCAGGTTACTATTCATATTGAGGGCCATCTGTTGGAAAACATCCACAATCCGGAGGATTACTTTCCTTGTTCTACCTCTCTAAAGGTACACGCAGGGGCTATCAGCCCCTTATTATTTTTATTTTTATTTGTTGTTTATCTTGCAGGATATACCTGTTCGCAATCTATTTCGATTACATACACATATGAAAGTAAAAAGGTGGCAGAGCAAATCAACAGAAACCCCACAGAGATGATGATAAATTAATAATTATAAAGCATTCTGAAAGTAAACGAAAATAGTAACTACAATGGTATCGATGTTCAAAGATAAGCCTTATTGACAGCAAAGGAAAATGTTAAAGTTATTTATCCGAAGGGGCCTTTGAAAAGCTGGTAGGAGTGTCCTTCAGATCTTTCTTACTGGGGGCTCCCTATAAGGACGAACCTTACCTCCCATCCGGCATTGATCCTTGAGGAGCTGAGGAGGAACCACCTTGAGTTAATGGAGCACCGGCTTGAGCAGACGAAGACTCGGGCCCCTTTTTCTGAGCTGCAGAAATTACCTCATTCTTAACAGCTTGTGCGGCCTTTATCTGGGCGTCTCTGGCACACGGACCACGTACTTCTTCACTTCCTCCACTGCTTCCTTCCCGAAGAATGAGAAGTCCAGTTCAGGATGACGCTTCCACAAGGTGAACAAAAATTTACTGCTTGTCTTATCGGTTGCCTCCTTCCAAGCTTACCTGGCCCAGATTTTCGACTTGCGAAACGCCCCTCGTACCTGAGCCAGTGTATCCCTCACCGCGGTCAGATCCTTCAGCGTTAACTCATTAGTTTTCTCAACATCATCAGCCCGTCTCTTCTGAAAGATGGCCTCGCGAGTGATCTTGTCCACATCCTCAGTGGCCTTTGCGAGCAAGGAGGAAGCGAGGTATCGAAGCTTCTTCTCATTCTCCAAGGACTTCTTCGCCTCTTCAAGTTTCTTTTCAAGTTTCTCATTCTCCAAGGACTTTTTCACCTCCAGATTTCTGTTCTCTTCCTCAAGAGAAGCCTTCTCTCCTGCCAGGTCAGGGAAGTCCTGACGTATCTTCATCATAGCCAGCGAAGCCTGAAAAAAAAGCGTATTAGCGGTATGCATGAGCGTGGGGTATAGTTACAAAGTAAGGAAGAAGACTTACAAGCACATTGCTGCGAGCGGCATAATCGACCAGCTGGTCGCCTTGAATATGCTTTTGGTAGACATCCGGCTTGTCGGGTCCTAGCAATGCTGGCAGCCGGTCCAACAAGTCGTCAAAGTATTCCCCTACGTTAGCCTCGGGGACTTGTCCTCCATCAGTTCCTCCTGTCATGACCGCTTTACCCTTATCTTTGGATCTCAGACGCTTAGTAAGGGGCTCTGCGGTCTCCTCTTCCTCGCCCTCAGCTCCTAAGGGCCTAGTCGGCTCATCCCCAGAAATTGAAATTCCCTTCCCAGCAATGTCCTTTGGTTTAGGTATGTTCTTCACGGTCTTCTTCCCTACAGTCTTATACTTCATCACAGGTTGTTTGGCGGATGGGGCGACCGTGGTGTCTGACGGATCTATAGCCTACATTGGAGGCTCCTTTGAACCTGTTATCTCCACCTCAGGCTTCCCAGTCTCGACTTCTGGCGAGGACGGTGGGGAGAGCATTTCAAGGTTCACCATAATTTTTGGTTTCTTCGGAGCGGGAGCAGAGGTACCTTCGTCGGGTCCTACAAAAACAGATTGAACTTCTCGACCCTTTCGTACTCCAACGTCTAGAGCCAATTTCAGAGGTTTGGTTTCAGCTCCAAGTGCGAGCCCATATTTCCCCAGAAGAGAATTGGCCGGGAGATAATCGTCTTCGGAGAACCTCTTAAATGCCTTTGTTTCCTCGTCTGAGAGATTAACCGACCCTTTGATGAAAGCTGCACACAAAGGGAGAAAATGTTAGCAATAATGGGACATCATGATGGTATATGTATACACTCCAACAGCGAGCAGAAGTGTGCTCACCGGGATTGCTGTTAAATTCAAAGTTGACAAGTTTCAGTAGGGACAGATAGGTCGCATAAAACCAGCGGGATTTGTAATCCCCTACGTTTGATTTGCCAACTTTCTGTGGCAAAAACGCCTTGTAAGGAGAATTACAGGCGGTTATGTAACAAATACCATCCCGTTTTATAGCTTGAGGGCTGGTGGTGGACTTGAAAAAGAAAAGGCTCTGGATTATATTTGAAGTTCGTGGCGGAAGGCCGTTTTTGAGAAAGATATAGGTCAGGGTGGTTATTTGGGCGTAAGAAATCGGGGTGAGTTGAAAGGAAGCTATTTCTAAGTCATTCAGCAGGTCGATCAAGTATAGGGGAACTGGGAACCTAAACCCTGACTTCACATGCTGGCGGTTGATCGCTATGAACCCGTCAGGAGGGTCAGTCGCATGGTCTCGATGAGCGGGAACCATGATGCGGCACCCAGAAGGAAAATGGTACATCTCGGCTACTGTTTTAAGCTCCTTAAGGGTAATCAGGGAGTCATGTTGGTAGAAGGTCTGATTGGCAAAAGTCTCCTCTCACCCAGAGGAACTCGATGCATCCCCACTGCCCTGGGTGGTTGCGCTCGAAAAATCTCTGTCATGTTGAGAAGAACCCCCCTCGGAGCCTTCGTCACTAGACGTGACTCGACGGTATCGGCGTCCACGACTTGACATCTATAAAAGAAGTACCCAGTTAGGCCGCTGACAACCAACCAAACTCAAAGAACAAAGAAAGCCAAAGTCTACTAAGCCTAAACGTCAAGCCGTGAGCCTAGGAAGCCATAAAGGGGAGGATAAGGGCCTCACTTAGTGAATTTTCCCTTCCCCTCCCCTCCCCTCCCCAAAGATTGAAGAAAGAAAGGAAAAAGAAGCTAGCAAAATTATTCCCTAATCATTCCGGACCCCACTGGACCAAAGGCAGTACGGGGACACTCTATCCCCACTGGTCCAGATTCTCAGAAAAAACAGACGCCGTGCGTAGAACGACGAAATACAACATTGACGGGAACAATGTGAGTAGAGAGAAGAAGCCTTACCTTGAAGATGGTGATGATCGGTAGGTACGGATGAAGACTGGCGAGCGGAGGAGAAAAATTGAAGCAGAGAAAGAAAGTAGTAAAGGAGTCTGCGATTCTTAAAAATGCTAGAAGGAAAAGAAAATGGGGCATCGCCCTCCTTTTAAATATTTGAATCCCAGCCATTGAATCAAGACAGCTATGTAACAGCCCCCAATCTGACGACATGACGCGATTCTTGGGATTTTGTCATCATGTAGCATGTCAGTAGAGAGACGTGCATTAAATGCGGACGGCACATGGTGTGACCCATAACCGTTGTCTCGGGAAGCTCCACGTGGTCTAGCAATAAAGCAAAATTCAAAAAGTGTTGTAACCGTTCCTATCTGTAACTGTTCCCACATAATCTATTCGCTCTGAAATCTGTAGCTCTTGGTCCTCTTTAAAGCACCAAGAGCTAGGGGGCTTAATGTTGTGGATAATTTAGCGATCAAAATAATCGGGCCCGGAAAGATTTACAGTGTAGGCCCAAAAGCCCAAAGGTTCAAGATGATCCACCTCTCTCCCAATCCGCCTTCCTGACAAGGGGCCTATTTGTGATCGCTCGGCTTGACCACCAATCGTTATCGCTCAGCTTGTCCGTCGATTCTGATCGCTGACGCCAATTCTGAGCGCTGGCTCTGACCGCTGACTCCATCTGCCATTCTGATCGCTGACTCTCATTGCTCAGACTGGCCGCTGACCGCTGACCGTGTCCGCTAAGCCTATCTGCCGTGATTGACTGTCTGTCCACTCGTCGATTTTGCCTGTTTAAGATATCCGCCACGAGGAGCCGTCCATCAAACATGTTTGCAATTCTTCCTCGTCCAAGATGATCCGCCTAGACTGACCGATAATCTCTGAGCATGACCGTATATTAGCTAGTTCACTCGCGATATTATCCGCCTCATTGTCATGACTAGCTGCAGAGGTATTGACTCGTAATCCGCCTCCCCAATCCTCCTAGTAGTCGGATTCATCAAACCCTCATCTGTCCGCCGGATGATCTTGGTATTTTATTTGTTGGGAGATCCATCTCCGTCATACTCCTCTGAGTCGCGGGTCAACAGAAGTCAAAGGCGCCATGCAGAATACAACTCTGAGACGTGCCATGCATGTTATGCCAACCAGAAGCTATGATCAAGATCCCGATAGCCAATCATGACATATTCATATCAGTCGCTCGATATCTCCCTTGGGGAGACCTCAGAAGCGACGGATTCGGCCGTATTAAATGTAATTTCTGTCGCATTTAATGCACTGTCAATCGCATTAATTGAGATCCCGGTGCATTAAATGCGAACCATCATTGTAACTGTAGTTTACTGTATATCTTTGTCTTATTCCATTTTACTGTAGCCCTTCCCCTTTCCTATAAATAGGGGAGGATTTTCATTGCAAAAAAAAAATTTTTTAAGTGTTGTTACTCTTCCAAAATAGTGAGAAAGTGAACAGTGGACGTAGGCATCTTTTTGGGCCGAACCACTCTAAAAATACTTTGCATCTCTTCTCCTTGCCTCTGATCTCTTCTTCTCATCCTTGGTGCTTTGCATGCATTCTACTGATCATCCGAAACTGTGGCTTGGGCTCGAAAACAACTTCGTTGACTAAGGAACCATTTTCCGACGTTAACAGAAACTTTTGAAAAGTTCAACGAGTTTCGAGCTGAAGTTGAAAATCAATTAAGTAAAACATTGAAAACTCTACGATCAAATCGTGGAGGTGAGTATCTCGATACAGAGTTTGAGGATTACTTGCCTGAGCATTAGATTTTATCCCAACTGACTGCTCTTAGAGCACCCCAGCAGAACGGTGTTGCAGAAAGGAGAAATCTGACCCTTTTAGACATGATAAGATCTATGTTTAGTTTTTCATCATTATCTAGTTCATTCTGGGGATATGCATTGCAAATTGCAATGTATATTTTGAATGTTGTGTCATCTAAGTCAGTTCCAAATATGCCTTTAGAGTGGTGGAAAGGTCGTAAAGCTAGTTTACGATATTTTTGCATATGGGCGTATCTAGAACATGTGCTGAAGAACAAGACTGGGAAGCTGGAACCATATTCGAAAGTTTGCCTATTTATAGGTTATCCCAAAGAGACTAGGGGTGGACTCTTTTATAGTCCTGAAAAAAACAAAGTGTTTGTATCGACAAACGTTACTTTTCCTGAAGAGAACTATATGAGAGATTATAAACCTTGAAGAAAAGTTGTACTCAAGGAGTTACTTCCAGGGTTGAATAGTATCCCATCAGCAACAATTGTTGACAAAGACATAATTCAGACCACATTTGAATGTCAAACAGATTCTGATCAGAATTATCTATCACCTCGTCGTAGTAGAAGGGTTATTAGATCTCCAGTTTGATACAGAAAGATTAGAGAGGCACAAATTGCTATATTTGATGAAAGTGTTGATGATACATTGACATATCATGATGCAATGGAGGATTCTGATAAAGATGAATGACTTAAAACCATAAATCTCGAGATGGAGTCTATGTACTCCAACTCTGTCTGGAAACTTATGGATAAGCCAGATGGGATAAAACCCATAGGTTGCAAATAGGTCTATAAGAAGAAAAGATGAGTGGATGAAAAAGTTGAGACCTTTAAAGCTAGACTAGTGGCAAAGGGCTACACCCAGAAAGAGGGAGTTGACTATGAAGAAACTTTTTCGCCAGTAGCTATGCTAAAGTCCATTCGAATTCTTCTATCCACTGTCGCATGTCTCGACTATGAGATTTGGCAAATGAACATCAAGACTGTGTTTTTGAATGATAATCGTGATAAAAGTATCTATATGGTACAACTAGAGCGATTCGTGTCACAAGATCAAAAGCAAAAAGTTTGCAAATTGTAAAGGTGCATTTATGGACTTAAGCAAACATCTCGATCTTGAAGTATAAGGTTTGATACTTCGATCAGGTCTTATGGTTTTAAGCAAAATATCGATGAACCTTATGGATACAAATGGATTATCGATACGAAAATGGTTTTCCTTGAACTTTACATTGATGATATTCTACTCATTAGGAATGATATAGGAGTGTTGTTAGACATAAAGAGCTGGTTTGCTAGCTAATTTCAAATGAAAGATTTAGCAGAGGCTAGTTATATCCTTAGGATCCAAATAATTTGAGATTGTAAGAACAAATTATTAGCGCTGTCTCAAGCATCGTTTATTGATAAGATTCTTATGCGATTTTCGATGCAAAACTCCAAGAAAGTAATTTACCTTTTCGTCATGAAGTTCATTTATCTAAGGAATAATGTCCTAAGACACTTCAAGAAATTGAGAATATGAGACAGATTCTCTATACTACTATAATAGGCAGTCTTATGTATGCTATGTTATGTACGAGACCAGATATATACTATTCAGTGGGAATAGTTAGTCGTTATCAATCCAATCTAGGATTTAATCACTGGATAGCAGTAAAGCATATTCTCAAGTATTTTCGAAGAACGAGAAACTATATGCTAGTATATTCTAGAGAGGATTTGATCCCATTAGGAAATACGGATTCTGATTTTCAATCGGATAAGGATTCTAAAAAATCCATGTTTGGATCAGTATTTACCCTTGGTGGTGGAGCCATTATATGGAGGAGTGTTAAGCAATCGTTCATTGCTAACTCCACTATAGAAGCTAAATATGTAGTAGCTTGTGAAGCGACTAAAGAAGCAGTATGGCTTTATAAATTCTTGATTGATCTGAAAGTTGTTCCAAATATAGATAAACCACTTATCTTTATTGTGATAATAGTAGTGTAGTGGCAAATTCCAATGAACCAAGAACCCACAAACGAGGAAAGTATATAGAGAGGAAATATCATTTCATTAGGGAGATTGTGCAAAAAGGAGATTCGAACATGATGAAGATTGCATCACAAGATAACCTTGCTGATTCGTTTACAAAGACCTTAACGGTTAAAGTGTTTAAAAGTCATCTAGAGAGTCTAGGATTATGAGATATATCCCATCTGCTTTAGGGCAAGCGGGAGATTGTTGAGGTTTGTGCCCTAAAAACTTATAATTATGTAAACGATTTTAATAAATATTAATAAAGTATTCATTTTATTCGATTTATATCTTTGTAAAAATTGTATATATCATAAGAAACATTTTTGATTACTGATATAATTTCAAAATAAGTATATAATTGTTGTATACAAGTGGATTTAGTTTGAGATAAGTAATCTAAAATGTCCGTAAAAAGCAAACTAAGTTGGACATTTTATCTATGATAAATTTATAGTTGCGGTCCATTTCGTATTCGCTACGACAGTATTATCCGAGATATTCATATAGTGACATGAAAATAGAGGTACCTTATATAATAAATATTATATAGGACTGGACCATGACAAACATTAATCTCTTATTAATATTCATTAAACTTAGAGATTTATATTTATCGACCAGATGATCATATATAAATTAATCTTAATCATGAATGTATTATGGACTCCTACTTGTTGAGTTATATCTTTTTATTTACATGAATGAGATCGGTGTAGATACTTGATCAATAATTTCGTACTTTGGGGATATGATTTAGTAAGTAGTTGAAAACATTCTATACAACAATGGAGTTCATTCCTTCTTGTGAGAAGTAGAGAAGTAATTCCCTTAAAGGTTGATTCAAATATTGAACAATAAAAACGTTCAACTTTCCATTCATTTGTAAACGGAAAGATAAATTCATAAGTTGTTATGGATATATTGTTCATTATAGAATTAATGATACTTAAGGATTAAGAAATAATTAAAGGGTAAAACGGACATTTTGACCTAACTCTAATTATGAACTATTTGTAGAGGGTCAAATCATATGTAGTGATTAAATCAATGGACACTAAAAATTTCATATTGTATAAAAACATCTACAATTTTGAGAATGTAATCTTAGGTTTTTAATGGAGTAACTTTAAGATTAATAATAGTGAATTATTTAATTAAAGAGTTTAATTAATATTTCTGATATTACTGGAGCTCAAAACTGTAGGTCCATCAGGTCCCCTTGATAGCTCATTTCACTATAAGAAACATGTATATAGAATAATATAATTAAACCACCCAATTACAGTTATTACGTATGTAATAAAATTTGTGTTCACTTGGTATTTGAATAATATTGATTATTCAAATTACAAGAGATCTTAAATTCGATTCTCAATATTGACTCTAGTATAAATTAATTATGAATTAATTTATTATAGGTCACGAATTTGATTTCAAAATATAACATAAATTAATTTTGAATTAATTATGTTATCTATGATAAATTTATAGTTGCGGTCCATTTTAATAAATATAAGATTCAATATTAATTTTGATTAATTAAAACCTTAAGTAGTTGCCTATAAATAGAAAAAAAAAAGTCTTCTTTTTCTAATAGAAGTTATTGTGGTTTTTACTGTACATTCTTTGAAACAGAAAGAAACATTATTTTCTACATCATTATACAGAGAAAAAGAATCTATATCTTTCTTCTCTGTATAATCAAAATTAATACTCACCTCTTACATATATTGTTTATTCTTTTTAGAAAAGAAATTAATAGATAGTAAGCACAATTCTATGTAATCACTCTTTTGTTTCTTAGTGTATAAATATATCAAGAAAGGTTAGGTAGTAAGTAATCCATAGAGATCAATACATAAGGTAAAAATATAATTTTTATTTATTTATATTATTTTATTTCATTATTTTATTAATCTAGGATTCTTGAGTTTGATTAAAAAAATAATAATAAAACTCAGTGTTCCGTAAATTCTTATATTTTAATGAAAACAATTATTATTTTTTTCCCTTTAGATGACTAGTTTATTTTCCACATTTGTATTGACTAGTGGTTTTGAAACACTAGTATTTGGGATTGATATTGTTTTCACAAGTTTTTTTTTTTTTTTTATTCTCTCTCTCTTTTCTTGCCGATAGAATCAAGCATTGGAGACACAAGCAGCTAACTAGCTATGGTTGTATTAATAACCAATCTAAATGAACTTTCTGTGAACGTAGACACTGTAGTAGGGGCAAAACAACAGTATGTCAATCTTGAGCTGGCCTCGTCGGTCAACTTTCCTTGGAAACCAACAACTTGTCTCCTGTATAAACCAAACAGAAAAAATGTGGATAATATTAACACCGGTGCGATGCTAGCTAAAGACCCTCTGATACTCAAATCAGTAACCTGATTGTAAAATAGAATGCAATGTAAAGCAACAACGTAAATAACATCGACTGATGTTGGCTGGTCAGTAATGGATCAATGTCGTTAGCTGTATGGCAATGCTAATGATGGTCAAAGCAGTAGTTTAGCACTAGGAATGTGGCACTAGATGGCGTATAGATGATGGTCCTATAGTGGTGGGGCACTAGGCTGAGTATAAGTTGGCGAAGGACAGAGTGTCGAAGGTTATGATGGACGATAGATTGTCCAAGTCTTGTCCTGAAGGTTGCTAACGGTTGAGGTACCATGTGTGATAAACATAACTTATATATATTTATTACCCTTAAATATAGATTTATTAGTCCAATTTTGTGTTGAATTTATTTTAATTAGTTGTGTTTTTGGTGAAACGGGAATAAAAGAAGATTTGTGTGTTGAATGAGGAAAAATTACAGTTTTTGTCAAGTCAAAATCCAAGTCAATTAAGGATTCAATTCTTGCCTAAAATTATTTGTCAAACAATTAGGAAATTAGTTGAGACAAGGAAATTTATCAATGAAGGAAAAATCAAATTTGGAAGCAAATCAAGAAAAGAAGAAAAAGGTAGTAGATTTTGAGAAAAAAATCAAAGCTCACTATGTAGTTTATGGAAACACCAAAAATGATATCTTACTATTGAGACAATTTTCAATTTACAAATTGAGACTAGTGGTATAGTATAAAAGAAAGCTTGGAGACAAAAAATAGAGAAGACAAGAGAGCTTTGAGAAGGCTGAGGAGAAAGAAGATAGCAGCTTTGGTGAAAAAATGAAGAACAAAAGTGCAATAGAACAAGACAAGACAGTAGCCAAAGTTCATAGAAATTATGCCGGGTTTTGATTTATTTGTTTTTGTTATCACCATGATTGTTTAGTTTTCTTTTCTGAGGTGTAGGATGAAACCATTATTAACTTTTTAATGATTTTACTATTTGAATATTATTATCAATTTTGTTTTTAATGTTTAATAATTCTTAGTTTCATCAATTGATAAAATAAAAATTGTTTCACCTTTAATATCAAGTATTTTTGGTTGTTACAACATTATTTTATTAATTTGACTTTGAATTGAAAGGTTTAAATATAAGATTTTTGATTATTTGTTTTTCAATATTGGATACATATAATATTTAGATCTTATAAATTTCAAGTCTTAAAGTAAGAATTTACATAAAATTTATTTTTAAAGCTTAATTGATAAATCCTGAGAAAACAACAGATTGATTTCTAAGTTGTTTATTTAATTTTTGATAATAATATTTTGAATAGTAAAATATTATAAGTTGATAATGGTGGATTCTGAACCTCAGATTTCTTGTCTATTGGTTGAATTTTGCAATTTAATATTGTTTTGTTAATTTAGAATTCTATTTGCTTTAGTTTTAATTAATTTTCAATTTTCAAACATTGTTAACTAGATTAGAATTAAATTTAATTTAGATTTAGATTAATATTTTCTCAATCTCTGTGGGATCGACCTCGTACTTGTATAATCTGTCTTACAATAGATTCGTGCGCTTGCGAGTATTTAAAATTTTGCACAATAAGTTTTTGGCACCGTTGTCGGGGATTGTTAGAAAACTTAGTTTAGTCTAGATTATTTAATTCTTCCACTAGTTTTAATTTAGGATTATTCTAATATATTGCAAAAAAAAAAAAAAAATACTGTTTTTTTTACTTTTGTTAGTGTCAGTTTATTTTGGTTTTATTTGTGTGAGTCTATTTGTTTTGTTTTTTATTTTTGTGTGTTTTTAATTTTATTGTTGGTGTTTTGCTTTTATTTTATTTTATTCAATATTTTGCCAATTATCTTGTTTTTTTTTTTTTATTTAAAGACTTATTTTTCTTGGATTGCTTCAGAGATAATTAGGACTAGAGACTTGTGGCTAAGATCTGTGCTAGTTTATGTGTGCTTGGAATCGTGAATTGCATCAACGCTTAACTAGGATAGACATTTCAAATTCAAATATGGCAGAAAACAATGTAGCACCTGTAGGAAACAATGATGTAGTGGAAAATATAGTGCCTATAGAGAAATCTCTTAAAGAATATTTTTCACCAATTGCAATTAATCATCCTTCTTGCATAGAGTTGCCACAAACTAGGGCAACTCACTTTGAGCTTAAACCTTCTGTGATTCAGCTTCTTCCATCATTCCATGGGTTAGAGAGTGAGGACCCTTACCTTTATGTCAAGGAATTCATAGATATATGTTCTACCTTCCGTTTTCAAAATTTTTCAGATGAGTCTGTTAGGCTTAGGATGTTCCCATTTTCTTTAAAAGAAAAGGCAAAAGCATGGTTAAACTCACTTGCTCCTAGTTCTATCACTAGTTGGGACCAATTAAATTATAAATTTTTGTCTAAATTTTTTCCCATGTCTAAGACTAATGCCCTTAGGAGAGAAATAGCAGATTTTACTCAAAAAGATGATGAACAATTTTATGTCTGTTGGGAGAGATTTAAAGACTTACTTTTAAGGTGTCCTTACCATGGTTTTGAACCATGGAGACTAGTGCAATTCTTCTATAATGGACTAACTGTGCCTAGCTGTCAAATGATTGAATCTATGCATGGTGGAAAATTCTTAAGTCTAGGTAGTATTGATGCTTGGCAGTTCTTAGAGACTTTGTCTGAAAATTCTCAACAGTGAGAGTTTTCAAATGAAAGGGAGAAACCTAAAAGAGGGGGGGTTGTAGGAGGTGAGTGATAATCTAGATCTGAAAATTGCATTAGGAAATCTCACTAGGAAAGTAGAGGCCTTAGCTTTAAGTCAATCTATGAATTCAACAATGAGTTCTAGGAATGAGTTGTGTGCTTCATATGTCAATCCAACCCCTACTTTTCAAGAGAGCTATGCTGAACAGGCAAATGCACTCAATTATAAAAATTCATCAAATAGCCCATTCTCAGCCACGTACAATCCTAATTGGAGGAATCATCCAAATTTTTCATGGAGACAAAACCAATCTCCAATGAGTTATGGAGGGCAACAAGTTGCTCCTTCTAATCCTTCACATCCTCTTGGTTTTCAGTCTACTCCCCATTTTGCTGCATCTCAAAGGAAACCTTCCTTAGAGGATACAATGCAACAAATGATGTAATCGCAGCAACAATTCATGCAGTCAACCCAACAAGCTATATTAAAACTTGAAACTCAAGTGGGTCAATTAGCGACTGTCATAGGGGAGAGAGAGAAAGGGAAGTTACCTAGTCAACTAGTGCCTAACCCAAAAGGTCAGTTTGAGATAGGTTCTGTTTCTGATAGGAGTCATGATGAAGTCAAATCCATAACCACCCTTAGGTCTGGTAGAGAAATAGATAACCATGTAATTGAGCCTGAGCCTAGGAAATCTAAGGTGAAAAAAGACTCTAGTAATGGCACAATAGATGATTTACATGCTGATGAGTCATCTAAGAGATTTATAAGTCAAGAGTCAAAAGAAAGTGATGTTCCTTCCATTCCTTATGTTCCTAATGCCCCTTTTCCATAAAGACTTGTCCCTTTAAAGAAAGGCACACCATATAATGATATTTTGGAGGTGTTTAAGCAAGTTCGCATAAACATTCCCTTTCTTGATGCTATTCAACAAGTGCCTGCCTATGCTAAATTCTTAAAAGATCTTTGCATTGTGAAAAGAAAAACAAATGTTCCTAGAACTGCATGTCTGACTGAGCAAATTAGTTCCATAATCCAAATGAAAACTCCTGTCAAGTATAAGGATCCTGGATGTCCTACTATTTCGTGTGTTATAGGTGAGCATGTTATCGATAGAGCCTTACTTGATCTAGGTGCGAGCGTTAATTTATTGCCATATTCTGTGTATGTGCAATTAGGATTAGGGGAACTAAAACCCACTCCTGTGACTCTTCAATTGGCTGATAGGTCTGTTAAAATTCTGAAAGGTATCATAGAGGATGTCTTGATCCAAGTTGATAAGTTTTACTTTCCAGTAGATTTTATTGTCATAGATACCCAACCTGTTGAAAAAATTAGTGCTCAGATTCCTGTGATTCTAGGACGACCTTTCTTAGCCACCTCCAATGCAATAATTAATTGTCGCAATGGAGTCATGAAACTTTCTTTTAGAAACATGACTGTAGAGCTCAATGTGTTTAATGTTAGTCAAAAACCTCAGGATCATGATGACTTATGTGAGGTTAGTTTTATTAAGAGTGCAGTCTATGATTCCTTTAGGCACTTGTCTTGTGAGAACCCATTAGAGAGATGTTTAGCTCATTTTAGCATGAACTTAGATGAGGGTAGTATTGTTAGTGAGGTGAATGCTTTATTAGAATCTGCCCCATTACTAGATACTACCAAATGGAAAGCCAAAATAGAACCTCTTCCACCTTCTGAGTCTGTACCTCTTCCATCTGTGGAGAAACCATCTAAGTTAGAATTGAAACTTGTTCCTCAATCATTAAAGTATGTGTTTTTAGGACATTCTGAGACCTTGCCTGTTATCATTGCATCTAATTTAGAAAAAGAACAGGAGGATAAGTTGATTAGTATACTTAGGGAGCATAGAGAAGCAATAGGTTGGACAATTGCAAACATTAGAGGTATTAGTCCATCTGTGTGCATGCATAGGATTCATTTGGAAGACAATGTTAAACCCACTCGTGAGCCTCAAAGAAGATTAAACCCTAACATGAAAGAGGTTGTAAGAGCTAAAACCATTAAACTCTTAGATGTAGGTATCATTTATCATATCTCTGATAGTTCATGGGTAAGTCCTGTACAGGTAGTAACTAAGAAGTCTGGCATCACGGTAGTTAAGAATGATCATGATGAATTAGTTCCTACCCGAATACAAACCGGGTGGCGTGTTTGTATTGACTACCGCAAGCTTAATGCCGCCACTAGGAAAGACCATTTTCCTCTTCCTTTTATTGATCAAATGCTAGAAAGGTTAGCCGATCATGCATTTTATTATTTCCTTGATGGTTATTCCGATTATAACCAAATTCCTATAGTCCCTGAAGATCAAGAGAAAACAACTTTTACCTGTCCTTTTGGCACTTTTGCCTACCATCGTATGCCATTTGGGTTGTGCAATGCTCCTGCTACTTTTCAAAGGTGTATGATGAATATTTTCTCTGACATGGTAGAGTGGTTCCTAGAGGTATTCATGGATGATTTTTTAGTTTTTGGATCTAGTTTTGATGAGTGTTAGTTAGGTGTAAGGAAAAGAACTTAGTGCTTAATTGGGAAAAATGTCTCTTTATGGTTAGGAAAGGGATAGTTCTTGGCCATGTTGTTTCTAATAGTGGTATTGAGGTAGACAATGCTAAAGTAGACTTGATTTCTAGTCATCCATCTCCTAGAACAGTTAAAGATGTTAGGTCATTTTTTAGGTCATGCAGGGTTCTACCGTAGGTTCATAAAGGATTTTAGTAAGATTTCTAGGCCTTTGTGTAACTTGCTTGCTAAAGACACCCATTTCAACTTTGATGATGATTGTTTGAGAGCTTTTGAGAAGCTTAAGACCTTTTTGACAACTGCACCTATCATTAGGCCACCAGATTAGAGTGTTCCTTTTGAGATTATGTGTGATGCCTCCGATTATGCCATAGGGGTTGTTTTAGGACAACGCATTGATAGACTACCTCATGTGATCTATTATGCCAATAAGACTCTCAATGATGCATAGCTCAATTATTCCACCACAGAAAAAGAGTTGTTAGCAGTGGTTTTTGCATTAGAAAAATTTAGGTCTTATTTGGTTGGGTCTAAAGTAATAGTCTATTCAGATCATGCTGCATTGAAATATCTTTTGTCTAAGAAAGATGCTAAACCTCGTCTAATTAGATGGATCTTATTGTTACAGGAATTTGATCTTGAGATTAGGGATAAGAAAGGGTTAGAGAATGTTGTTGCTAACCACTTGTCAAGGTTAGTAGTCGAGTCTATAGATGAGCATGTGCCTATTAGAGAGTCCTTTCTTGATGAGAAATTCATGCTTGTGTCCCAATTTCCTTGGTATGCTGATATAGTTAACTATCTTGTTATTGGTCAAATGCCTACACATTAGACTAAACAAGATCGTGTGAAATTTTTAGCCAAGGTTAAGCATTATTTTTGGGATGATCCATATTTGTTTAAGTATTATCCTGACCAAATCATTAGAAGATGTGTGCCTGAGAGTGAACAATTAGATGTTATTTCTTTTTGTCATGATCATGCTTGTGGAGGTCATTTTAGTTCCAAGAAAACTGCTGCAAAAATTTTACAATGTGGTTTTTATTGACTAGATTTGTTTAAGGATACTCATGCGTACTGTAGTTCCTGCGAGAGGTGCCAGAAATTAGGAAGTATTACTCGTAGAAATATGATGCATTTACATCCTATTCTTATTGTTGAATTATTTGATGTTTAGGGTATTGATTTTATAGGTCCATTTCCCAATTCTTTTGGCAATTTTTATATTCTCGTTGTTGTGGATTATGTTTCTAAATGGGTGGAAGCAATTTCTTGTAGAACTAATGATCACAAGGTGGTAGTTAAATTTTTGAAAGAAAATATATTTTCTCGTTTTGGTACACCTCGTGCAATCATTAGTGATGGGGGAAAACACTTTTGTAATAGGCCTTTTGAGCATTTAATGAAAAAATATGGTATTACACATAAAGTTGCAACACCGTATCATCCATAAACTAGTGGACAAGTTGAGATTTCTAATAGGGAGATTAAAAATATTCTTGAAAAAACGGTTAACCCAACTAGAAAAGATTGGTCTTTGAAACTTTGTGATGCATTATGGGCTTACCGAACTACTTTCAAAACCCCTATTGGAATGTCTGCTTATCGACTTGTTTATGACAAGACATGTCATTTACCTGTGGAGTTGGAACATAGAGCTTATTGGGCCATTAAAAAATTGAATTTTGATCTTGATAATGCAGGTAATCGTAGGAGGCTACAACTTAATGAGTTGGAAGAACTAAGGAATGATACTTACGATTGTGCTAAACATTACAAGGATCGAATGAAAGTTTTTCATGATAGAAATATTCTAAGAAAATCTTTTTCACTTGGTCAAAAAGTCTTGTTATATAATTCTTGTTTGCATCTATTTCCTGGCAAGTTGCGTTCTAGATGGTCAAGTCCTTTCATTGTTCGCACTGTTTTTCCTCATGGTGCTATTGAAATTGAGAATCCTAAGAATGGAGATGTGTTTAAAGTCAGTGGTCAAAGATTAAAACCTTTTTAAGAGTTAAGAAGTCCAGAAGTAGAGGAAATATTGTTAGAAGATCCTGTTTATCAGAATTGACTTTCTTTTGAGTCTACGCTTACTTTTATTTATTTTGTTTATTTTTAATTTTTATTTTTTTTATAGGGTTTTTGTTATTTTATTTTTTCTTAGTATTTGGTTTTCGTTTGTGTGATTCATGTTAGTTTTAGTTTTAGTTTTTTATTTTTAATTTATTTTTAATTATTAATGTATTCTAACGTGAATTCTTGATTTACATGATTGTGTTAGATTACATGATGGAGCAAATAAGGTGTGATCTCTTCCTTACTATTTTATATTGTTTTTTTTTTTTTTTTATTTCCTTATATCTTTGGATATTATTTGAGCATTTTTAGAAAATAGATAAGGAAACATTGAGGACAATGTCTAAAATAGGTTTGGGGGTGGTGCAAAATGTTTTAATAAAAAAAAAAAAATCATTTTTTTCCCATTAATTTTTTTTTTCTTTTCTTTTCTTTTCTTCTTGATTTTGAATTTTGCCCTAATAAGTTGACTAAGTATTTTGTGTTTGTTAATGGAGTCTTAATACATGTTTTTGGTTGGATATCTTTACTAGGGAATAGCCATGAACATCTTTGCATGATTTGAGACTTTTGAATATCATGATCTTAGTTAATTGAGTGGATGAATATCATGTTTACATGAATTGTGGACTATTAGTGGAGACTACCCTTGGTGAGGATTTGAGCTTTTTAAGCATTTCTTTTTGAGGGATTTATTTGTTTATACTCCTAAACACTCTTCACTTTATTCTTAATAGATGATCTCTATAGGTTTTGCATTGAATACTAAAGAACAAATCATCATTGTAGATAACATAAGTTGCTTTGATTTGAAAAGTGGATCGACTTCTTAGAAGTGATATAGGTAATTTTTATTCCATAAAAGCCTACTTTCTTACTTTGAATTGAGATACATCATAAACCCTTTGAAACCAAACACTTTAAACCTTTTTCTTTGTTTATCCTTATTAAATGACCCTATTGAGCCTTTAAATTTAGCCATACCTGATAAAACTTGGGATCATGATATGTGGTGAAAAAAGAGAGGGGAATTGAAGTGTTAAGATTTATATGATATGTATATAGGCATATGCAGTAAAAGAAGTGTGTTTCTAAATAGCATTGTGAAAAAAAAAAGTGAAAATAGAAAAAAGCATAAAAAAAAAAGAAAGGAAAAAAAAAATTGTGAGAAGCACAAGTTTTATAATGTCTAGATGTACAAAGGGAGGTGAAAGTAAATGAAGAAGAAAGTATTGAATTGAAAAAAATTTGTGATAAGAAAGAAAGGAGAAGAGAGAAGTTGTGATGAATTAAAGAAAATAAATGAAATGCTTTGGTATGATCCTAAGTTTTTATTGAACATGTACCTTATAAATTTCTACATATCAATTAACCATAGCCCAAATACAACCTCTAATAAAGCCTATTGATCTTCAAGAGGAAGTACAATTTGAGAGTTGAAGTATGTCAGCATGCTCTATCTACGTTCTTAGTATTTGATTCCAATCATGAGATCTATTCACTTAAAAGTGCGGTTCTTTTTAATGTCTATATTCATATGTGATGTAATTAACACTTGCTATACCTTTACATAACCTCTGTCACATATGATTGCATGAGTGCTTGTCGTAGGATTCTTGAGTGCTATGAGAGATATTTTGTGAGGATTGGAGTCGAGGCGAAATAAGTCCATGACATGTGAATGTGGTGTTTTGAAATAAAATTGCTTTGAGAGTGGTGTGAGATTGTTGATGATTGTGTTTTAGATCATTAGTGACTCATCTTTAGTCCTAATACAAGATCATATATGTATGAGATTTCTGTTAATTTGCATTTAGTGAGAGGTTGATGAGTTATGGGTGGAATCTTTTAATGTTTGTGGGTATCGTTGCTGGTAAAACCCTCAGGAGACATAACTCCTCCTACTAGAGACACCTAGAGGTTTAAAGGCTTGTGGCATACGCTCAATGTCATCGTGTCTACCTACGAAAATGGATTGTGTTTTTATTTTCTATGTTTTTAGTTTAGGTTGTTTTAAAATTTTTAAATTTTGCTTGAGGACCAGCAAAATCTAGGTTTGAGGGTATTTGATAAACATAATTTATATATATATATTTATTACCCTTAAATATAGATTTATTAGTCCAATTTTTGTGTTGAATTTATTTTAATTAGTTGTTTTTTTGGTGAAACAGGAATAAAAGAAGATTTGTGTGTTGAATAAGGAAAAATTACAATTTTTGTCAAGTCAAAATTCAAGTCAATTAAGGATTCAATTCTTGCCTAAAATTATTTGTCAAACAATTAGGAAATTAGTTGAGACAAGGAAATTGATTAATGAAGGAAAAATCAAATTTGGAAGCAAATCAAGAAAAGAAGAAAAAGGTAGTACATTTTGAGAAAAAAATCAAAGCTCACTATGTAGTTTATGGAAAGACCAAAAACGGTATCTTACTATTGAGACAATTTTCAATTTACAAATTGAGACTAGTGGTATAATATAAAAGAAAACTTGGAGACAGAAAATAGAGAAGACAAGAGAGCTTTGAGACGGCTGAGGAGAAAGAAGATAGCAGCTTTGATGGAGAAAACGAAGAACAAGAGTGCAGTAGAACAAGACAAGACAGCAGCCAAAGTTCATAGAAATTATGTCGGGTTTTGATTTATTTGTTTTTGTTATCACCATGATTGTTTAGTTTTCTTTTCTGAGGTGTAGGATGAAACCATTATTAACTTTTTAATGATTTTACTATTTGAATAGTATTATCAATTTTGTTTTTAATGTTTAATAATTCTTAGTTTCATCAATTGATAAAATAAAAATTGTTTCACCTTTAATATCAAGTATTTTTGGTTGTTACAACATCATTTTATTAATTTGACTTTGAATTGAAAGGTTTAAATATAAGATTTTTGATTATTTGTTTTTCAATATTGGATACATATAATACTTAGATCTTATAAATTTCAAGTCTTGAAGTAAGAATTTACATAAAATTTATTTTTAAAGCTTAATTGATAAATCCTGAGAAAACAACGTATTGATTTCTAAGTTGTTTATTTAATTTTTGATAATAATATTTTAAATAGTAAAATATTATAAGTTGATAATGGTGGATTCTGAACCTCAGATTTCTTGTCTGTTAGTTGAATTTTACAATTTAATATTGTTTTGTTAATTTAGAATTCTATTTGCTTTAGTTTTAATTAATTTTCAATTTTCAAATATTGTTAACTAGATTAGAATTAAATTTAATTTAGATTTAGATTAATATTTTCTCAATCTTTGTGGGATCGACCTCGTACTTGCATAATCTATCTTACAATAGATTCGTGCGCTTGCGAGTATTTAAAATTTTGCACAACAATGTGGTCTGGTGTGATTCCAGCAAAGTGACAATATGTGTATAAGAAAAGGAATGCCATAGTATTAGGGTTGAGCACCCTTTTATGGGCACTTTTGCTACGAAATCAGACATAACCTAGTTTATGATTGGCTTAGGAGTCTGAGTTTAGATAAAATTAAGGAAGGTTGTAGTCATCCCTAGATTTCAGGTGATAAGGTTAATTCCCATTCAGACTATCTCTATTTTGTAGGTAATAGAGTCCTAATGGAACTAAACTTGTAGTGAGTGAATTGATGAAGGATATTGTACAATGGGTCCTTGCTAAGTCGACTGAATATTTGGGTTTGCAATGGATTGATTGGACTATTTCTATTAGAAGGTTCTGGGCCAATATTACAGGTCATATATCGGATTAGGTCGATCGAACCGCTGGGTTGGTCTACTAAATGTGCATGTAGTCCTGATTTGACCAACTAAGTCATTGGGCTTATCGAGTGATAGTTGTGTTGGGCTGTGAGCCTATATTGATCGGCTCATTGGGCCAACCCACTTCAATAAGCTTTGGGCTAATGTTTTTGGGCCTAGGTGTTTGGTTACTACACACATCAAAAGATATAAAGTGGACAATCAATAATTGAACTATGTCATCATTTTATTGTAAATGTTAAATCAACATCGATCCACACTCATGTTTCATGATGGTTGATTTTGGACAGGGAGAAACTACTAAGGGAAGTATGACTGAGGTTTTATTTTCAGTAACTTGAGATTGGTTTTATTTTGGCGTTGAACTTGGATCAGGTTTTACTTTTAAGAGAAACTGAGATGGGCCCCTCTCATAAAGTGATTGCTTTTTACTTTTTTGCTTTGCTACAGTTTTTTTGGTAGAAGAGTATTAAAGTGAAATGAATTAAATATACGTGTCTACAAGTTATTATTATTATTTTTTTAATGAAATTGGAGCTCCAAGCACTGCGGGATGCAATTCTCTTATTGTTTGCTTTTGTCACGACATATTGGTAGCTATCAAACACATTCAATTATTTATCTACAACAAAGCTATCCATACAAAGCAGGTGTTCGTGGTCAATACGCAATATCAAAAGACATTAAATCAAAAGTGACGATAATCGATGCCACTACTACATAATCATATCATATTCAATGTACACAATGTTTTGTCCATTTAATTAACCGATTCTCCATAAACGTGCTTGAATGATTCGCTAATGATAAGATGATGTTCTCCCATGCATTTAACTTTCAGGCACAGAAAGTTCAAATCTTTCTTTTAAACAAAGAACAAGTTCGAGAAAGAAAATCCATTCAAATCATTAATGCTCATTGAATATGTTGTCTGTAATTAATACAATTGAAGATACATGATGACATAGGCCTTAAAAAGGACAATGCAAAAAGAAAAGTTCATTCGGTGGCATCCATGCATGTGTTTGGGCACCAAAAGGGCAATGGAGATTTTGATGACATTACATAACATATAATACAATATGCTGATGATTTTTCCCATTGAATACGTAACCTTTTTTGAAATTACACAAACAATAATTGGGATGAATTTATAATTTTAAGTAGCTAATGAAATCACTTTTATTATTAATTTTTTATTGAGAAGAGGAGAAAAAAAAAAAAAAAAGCTTTCATATGCAGTTCTATACCTGCAGTAACTTTTAATCGGAAAGTAGTTTCTAAGCTTGTCTATGCCAACAGTAAATACTTTTCCGTTGGTTTTTCAGCAACAAATGTCACTAACATATTAAAATTATATTTATGACAAAAAAAACCAAAGTTGATATTTAATTATTAACACAGTTTAAGTAGAGATTAAAGATATTTTAAATTGTAACACAAATGAAATATTTATTCTTTTAAAAATAAAAATCAGTTTAAAACTTTTTATTAAGTTGCCATCTTTTCAACTCCTTTAATACAACCTTAAAATGATATATTGCTAACATCAACGATTATAAGGTACAAGCTTTGTGGCTGAAAACTGGCAACCTAATTGTTTATTTTGTTTTTTTTAACATATGCAGAGGGCCCATTCTATTAAAATGTTGCACGATAAGAAACAACATTTAGTCAAAAAGTGAGCTGAAAAAGATGAAAATAATCATCAGGCCTTTAATTAGAGAATCTCGCCGCCAAGCCAACAAAATATTTATGAAAAGGCAACTAACTGCTACCTGATATCAATTTATTAGTTTTGTCTTTACTGTCACTGTTGTCAACTACAACGGTGATAAGGACAATGCCGATCAGTCATTCTCATGCAGAATTAGAGGGGCTTGCACAGTGCATGCTTCAATCTATTTATATACAGACTTTGTTATCTCTTAGCGTTATAGTTCTCAAACGCAGTTAAGCATAGTTAGATCAGACAAGGCCATGATTTTCCAAAAGAGACTTATCAGCACAGATAGAGACAGACATATGACGATTCCCGCTTCTGATGCTGCGAAATTCGGTCCTTTCAACCACCATCAAGGCATTAATATGAATGTGAAAGATGTTAAAGGCAAGCAATGACCTTTCGTTGTTCACAACCTTTGCAGAGCTCGAAAATTACTGTCGAGTGGGAAGCCTTTGTCAAACATCATAAACTCGGCAAAGATGATATAATCGAATTCTACAAGGAATCAGATCAGTCACACGAGTACTGACTTTTATTCAAAAAAAGGAAGGACAATATTACTGAATCTAGCAATGCCTCCAAGAGGTCCTAAGTCATATATCATATCATTTGAGTATGAATTTAAAAAAAAATAGAAATTCAATGTCACTCAAATAAATAAATAAGCAATTGTACTTGGTTAGTGTCAGTCAACGTATATTAATTGGTCTATTCCGTTCTTCTTTTGATCTTCAATCAAATGACATGAATTTAAAAAAAAAAAAAAAATAGAAATTCAGCGTCACTCAAATAAAAAAATAAGGAGCTATTGTACTCGTTCAGTGTCAATCAATGTATATTAATTAGTCTATTTCGTTCTTCAATCAAATGTTGATTTGCAGAGTCTCTAAATATATATGAGCTTATGATAAGTTATTATATATAGATGGCTTAATATATTATGTCCCGAAAGCAGTGATGATGAACTAATGATCCAAGCCGGGTGACCAATACAAATGCTAGTCTTGCAACCTGTATTATTTTCTGTATGTGACTAGTACATACTGCAGGTCATGTAACTTATAGTCCAAATTGTTAGAAAATGATCTTGGGCCTAATTCTATTATAAAAGTTAGCTCATGAGTGGAGGTTTATGTAAAACCCAAAACTTCGTTCGTCAGAGAGCGAAATATTTTTCCGATGGATCGCGTTCGGTCGGAAAAATATAATGCTCGAGTCCGGAAATAATCGGAATATTATTTTAGAATAATAAAAATAAATTCGAGTTCCTGAGACGGATTCGAGATTTATTAAATAATTACGAGAGTGGGAACCCGAGATTTAATCAAAAGCGGATTACCGGACGGACGGTCGGAAACAGAATCCGGGCTTGAAAATTTAAGCGAGAAGGCATGAGAAATAAAATTAATGATAGTGCATGGTGGTGACACGTGTCAAACATGCAATGACAGAGAGTTACAAGTGTCCAAGAGAAACAAAAGCAAAGATATATTAAAGTTGTAAATAAAAGCAATTGATAGAAGATTGAAAAGCAATATATTAAAAATGAAGAAAGCCCATTCGCTCACATTTGCCTTTGGTATCATTTCTGTCAAAACAAAAGCCGAGAGAGATTTAGATTGAGACAAATCCGAGCGTGTGAGTGAGAGATTGAGAAGTAAAGCAAGCTGAAAGCAGTCGGTCACCATATCCAAGCCGAGAGAGAGATCGCGTGAGAGATAGAGAGATCGTGAGAGAGAGCAGAACCAAGACCAGATCTGAGAGTAATCTTCAATCCAGTAGCTGCATGTAACATCTGAGCAAGGTAGGAGCAAGCTGATCGTGCATGCAAGCTAGGAGGAGTGTTGTCAGACCGTGAGGAGCTGTTGCCGTCGCTGCCTTGTCCTGCCGTGAGGCTGCTGCTTTCATCGTGGGCTGCTGCCGGCGAGAGTAGCTGCTGGCGTGAGGAGTTAAGCTGCTGCCTTGTCCACTGCTGTGAGGCTACTGTCGTCACCGTGAGCAAGGAAAACAGCTGCTGGCGTGAGGAGGTCGTGCACCAGCTGCTGTCGCCACTGCTGTTGAAGTTGCTGCCGTCGCTGTTGCTACCATGCTGTCACCGTGAACTAAGTGCTGAGGTTGTGCGAGTTGCTGCCGAGCTACTGTCAAGGCAAGCCGAGCACACCCATTCAGACCTGAAGTGGAATAGCAATAAGAGAGGGTAGCTGGCTGGTGGAAGGAGACAACTTGCTGCCACGAGAGATTCGTTGCCGTTCGGAAGCTGTTTCGAAGCAGGGAACAACTTGCTCTTTGGGTAAGTGCTGCCCCATTTCCTTTGTTGAGATGTTTCGAGTAATTATTAAAGTGTCCATGTGAAAAGAATTGTATTATGGATGATAATTGATGATATTATGTTTGGGTTTAGGATTGAGAACCTCGTTAGTGCGGAGGTTCGCTCGTTATAGTTTCGATTGTGTTTTTATCTTTGATCGTATTCGTTGCATTTTGTTTACGGGCTGTTATAAGATATATTAGGGGCTGTTAAAGTATGCTTTTAGTTTCGCGTTCGTTGTCGTGGAAAATGGTTAGTATTAGTGTGTTTTAAAGTATCGGATAGTCGCTCGTATTTTGTGAAATCGTTTTCGAGCGATTCGATTGAATTTTTCCATGAATGCGAGCGTTATTAGTTGTGATTTTCGTTGTCGAATATGAAAGTATTTGCGATGTTATCTCGCTGCCCCGAGTTGTTATTAAGCCCGTTAAAATGTTAAAGTTGAAGTTATGATAGTTTGAGTTATAATAAAGTTAATCGGATAATTTTTGTTGCGCACGAAATCGTTAATTGTCGAAATATCGGAGTTTAAACCGGAAATGGATATTCGTTGAGCTTGCTGCCATATTTTTCTTGTTTATGCTTTAAAGTGTTTGAATATTCGTTTGCCGTGTTTTAAGTAAAGTCACGAGTTGAAATTGATGATAAGTTTAATTGGAAACAAAGGAATCGCGCGAAACGCTAAGAACGATAAGTCGTGATATTTAGTTGAAATCGCATAAGCTTTATGTGAGTCGTTTGGTTTCGAATCTTCTGTTCATTGAATTTTTTAGAATATGATTTTGATGATGTTACTCTAGATTCGAATGGCATAGTAGTTGGTTTTATAACTGTAGAGTTTCGAGTAGTTTATGTTACGATAACGAATCGGTTTGAAATAGTCTTCGCATGCGAATATGAGTTTTCCGTTTCGTTATCGTGTGAGGATAGTCACTTAAATTATTGTGCTTAGAAATCCTCATATGGCTTAAAGTTTAGTTGCGCACGAGTTATGTTTTAACAACATCCCGATCGAAATCAATTGTAGATGAATCGGAAATCGGACGAGAGCTATATCAGGAGAGGTTGATCAGTTATTGGAAGCAAATTGTGAGTGTGCATTTTATTTAAGCTTTCGCGAATTCTATTATATGAAATTATCAATGCGATACTATTTTAGTTTATGAATTATGTTATTCAAGTAACATTTTAGAATATTATCGCTTTCCTTATAATGCATATATAGTTATATATATGTATTTAGTCGTAAAGATATTTGAGAACATCATTTCAGTAATTGAGTTTTCGCTCTAGAAAGCAAGTTTTTCGGTTTTAAACTGTAAGTAGAAAACGAAACACTTATGAGATAATTTTAAAGGTAATTAATATCTCTTTAGTTTATCTTAACTTCTAGCAGAACTCGGCCGAGGTACCCTATGCGTGTACAGTACTAGACGGGGGGAATCGTAATCTCAAGTTTCCGTACGCCTAATAGACGGGGGCAATCGTAATCCCAAGTTCCCGTACGGCTTAACTTACGGGGGGAATCGTAATCCCAAGTTCCTGTACGCCTAATAGATGGGAGGAATCGTAATTCCAAGTTTCCGTATGGCTTAACATTCGGGGGGAATCGTAATCCCAAGTTCCTGTATTTTTCTGATGTTGGAGGGAATCGTAATCCCAAGTTCCCGCATCTGAACACACGTAACCAGAAAATTTCGAGTATTTCATGTCATATAGATATTTACCTTAAGAGCTTAAGAGAATGAGTTGTTCTAGAGTTACTCTTCTAAGTTGAAATACGTCAATAGACGTTAGTTTAGAATAAAAAGAATCTTTTGATTATATAAGCCGTATCATTTTCAAAATACTAATGAAAGCAGAATTTATCATTATATGCACTCACTGAGTTATTCTCACCATTATTTTCTGTTTTCTTTAAATTCCCTCCTAGGTGTAGGAGCGAGCAGCGCGGCGGAAGTATCTTCATCGGACGTACAGACGAGCTATAGACGCGACCACGCTGCACTAGTTCTAAACACGTTATCATGTATTGCATTTATTATCGTTTTTTAGATTTCTCAAGTTTTGTAAATATTGTTTTGGGATAAAGTATTTCATGTGAATATCATGCATGATGTTTAAGATTTTATTCAAGTTGCTTCCGTATTATTGCATGATTGTGAGTTTGAAAAAGGGCCTGAGGCCTGTTGATTATGAAATATTTGTGAATACAATTATACAGGTTTTGTGAAGTATTTTACAGGGTGGAATTTTAGAAAAACAGCCGTCGTGCTACCGGATTTCCATGAAAATCCTATTTTTATAAAGTTATTTTCAACAAACAAAATTCCCACTCATTTTCAGAACTAAAATGATTTCAGGTATTTTAGAAAAGAAAAGAGGCTTAATTAACTCCACGGGAACTTTTTAGCCGGAGCAGATCTCGACTGGGGAGCCACCGTGGGGTGCCGGGCAGGTCGCCTAGCTAATAGTTAGAAAGGGGCCTATCAGTTTACCCTTACCTTATAAACCAATAAAAACTCAGATTCTCAACTAATATGGAACTATCTAACACCCTCCCTTATACTCAACATGTCTACTCAGCAGCATCTGTACTTATACAGCTGAGTTTAAGCTATGCAACTTAGATAGAGCCTAGCTTTGATACAACGTTAAAAAAATGTTTTAGGCCTAACTCCACCACAAAAACTAGCTCATGAGTAGAGGTTTATCCTCACCTTGTAAACCAGTACAAACTCACTTTCTCAAATAATATGAAACTATCTAACACAAATTACGGAACCAAACAAAAATTTTCGACCTCATAATATTTTATTTCGCCAGCATGCTTTAATTAAATTAAAGGTGTAGAAAATTTAGTCCACTGTTAAGTACTTGTCTATACCTATGCTAAGATGTCAATAAGGCCAGTTAATTATTTCCATCTTTTGAAAAATATGCAATTTAGAGAAGATATAATTGAAAAATATGCAATTAGCATAAAATGATTTACCTTCATAAAAACATAAAATACTAAATATGACATCGAATATTTGATTACTTATAAATCAAATAAAAAAGGAAAAAAATTAAAACTAAAATATTAAAAATTTGTTAGATCTGCACCATCGCTGGGGCTCCATAAACGGTGTAATATTTTTTAAAATAATTTTAAAAATAAAATAACTGTTGGATTTGCATCGTTGATGGATCTAAATATATTTTAATAATTTTTTTTTTTTTTTAAATTATTCATGCTCAACAATTGGCCGACCATGTAGAGTGAACCACGATCTAAGTTCCCAAATCGTTGATTGACTATCTAGGAACCTAGATCACTAGACAATTATTTGGGAACCTAGATTGTTGTTTGATGATCTAGGTTCAACCTAGGTCGTCAATGACCTAGGTTGAACCCAATTTGAGTTCGACGATATAGGTTCACCTAGTTTTTGTCCACCGATATGGGTTCTGAGATCGTTATACCATAACCTAGATCTAGATTATGTTTTGATCTCTATGGTCGGCCATTGGGATTGCCGACAACTGACCATGGAGATCTTTGAGTCTCCATTTAGCAAAAATCCACCAATTTTTTTAATTTTTTTTTTTAATGTGTTTGGAAACTTTTGATTTCCACCATCCATCTTATAGATGGATAATTTAGAACAAAATTTTTAATTATTTTTTAATATTATTTTTAATAGTTTTTACCTCTATCGTCCATTTTTGAAATGGACAATAATGATCCATTTCCTTTTTTTATTTTCTTAAATTATTTTAACAAAAATTAAAATAACAAAAGTAACCCTTCCTTAGTTGACTAATGATAGAGACCAAATTGATGGATTTTTTAAATTTTAGGGACTACCAGAGTCATTAATATAAATAAGCTTCAAAAAGCAATAGTTTTCAAAAACTTTAAGACTAAAATGAAGTTTCTCCTATAATTAGTACATTTATCTTTTACATATATGATAGAATTTCAAATCTCATGCCACACCCAATAACATCAAAAAATTATTTGAGAAGAGACAAAATAATAAAACATAATACAATAACATAAAGACAAGTCAATATATAATATAAACATAATGCAATAATCACTATCTCCTATGGCTTAGTGATAGAAATCACTTATACAGCTTGGTATCATCTCAAATTTGAGTCACTGCTTTGTGTGTGTGCGTGCGCATATGTGTGTATATAAAGTTGGGAATGTCCAGAGCATTACTATTTACAAATAATAATAAGTATGATGTAGAAAAATTTTTATATAAGTATAATTTAAATAAAAAAAATTAATGACTTCTTTAAATAAAAATAATAATAATATATTAATGACTGCATGGGAAATTTTGTACGAAATGGAAACAAATCGAACACCTAATCAATGGAATTGGATAATATTACACTCAAATTATAATTAAAATATATTTTAAAAAATAAATAAAACAATCTAAACAAGACAACACTACAACTTTTCTCATCAAGGCTTTATATCATACTATATATCCTCAGTCTCTAGTCCTCACTGATTAAATCGAACTAGATATGAGATATTAAGGTTTACTAATCAGAAGTTGGTCAATCTAAAAGATATTATCGGTTGCAAAGTGATTCAAAAGAATGTCAATAAAAAATAAATTGCATTAACTTTCCCTATATTTTATAGTTAAGGGAAAATGTTTAACTTTAGTTGATAATTACAACATCCTCTCTTCCATTTAATGGTCAACGGTTAGATTTAAAGGTTGAAAATGAAAATACTAAAATGCCCCTTTCTTGAAAAGAAAAAAATAGAAAGGGATCTCAACTGCCAATGGAGATTGGATCTTCTGCAAGAGGGAAGATTGATATCCTCTTGGACAAGATCCAAAATAGAGATTGATTGATCTCGGTTAAAATACCGTGAAAATCATTTAGTTGATTTTATCTTGACTAAATTGAGGACCACATGGAAGGCTCGAATTCTAATGGACCTAGAAATAAATAAAAATTAATAAAGAAGGGGCCCAATTTGAATGTAAGTCCAATCGTAGCCCAATTGTTAATTTTATTGGATTTACTAAACCCCTTTGAATTGTTAAGTGTTTCCTATTTATTTTTATAAACATCTATATATATATATATATATATATGTGTGTGTGTGTGTGTGTGTGTTTGTGTGTATATGTAAGTAATTGGACAAAAGAGAAGCATAGAAATGAAAGCATGATTGAGGTGGTCGTATAGATATACTATATTTGAGAAGGTAAACTTGAGTGGCAGTGGACCATTTACTATTATGAGAATGAGAGTTAGTTGACTCAAACAATTGAAAAAAAAAAAAAAATGCGATACAAGGAAATGAAGGCACGTGGTTCGTCGTGGAAAAAAAAAATAAAAATATATACATGAGGCTTGAGGCAGCGCATGTCTTATTTATGTGTGTATACATACATATATATAGATATATATATGTATAAGTATATGTAGGCCAACAACAACATAGAGAACTTGGGCGAGCAGAAAAAGAAAGAACAACCCATGAGAGAAAAGAAGAAGAAAAAGAAGAGAAAAAAGGAGAAGAAAAATAGGAGAAAAATTCAGGATGCTTGAACAAAATATTTGAATACTAGATTTATCTAAATAAGTGATTTTATTTCAATGAGATCTAAAATCTAGAAAATTAGTCAATTTTTGCTCATAAGTTATAAATTAAGTTTAATTATGTGATTTTAGGATTGATCGAAGTCTATGAGGAATTAGATGGACATGTAAAATTAAGCAAAGGAGTTATATAAATGGATAGTTTATTTTAAGTAAATTGATTTATTATAATTATTTAAATTTCATATTTTATTTATTTATTTGTTATTAGAAGAACATTATTTAATTAATCTATTGATTTATTGATTATGAATTATGATTTATAATTTTTTTATAGAATATTTATTTATATTATGAAAAAAGGGATTTATTAAGAATTAAATTTATATTCAGAAATAAAATTATACAATTTGCATATAAAAATGACTTGAGATTTGGAAACGATTGAAATAAGACTTTTAGAACACTAGGACTATACCCTTCTCTTTAATGGTCATCAAGCTTTACATGTGTAAGTCCTAGAGAGTCATTTAGCATGTGTATAACAGATATTTAAAAAGTCATTGAGTCACCCAACATATGTATGACTAGATGTTATCCCTCGCTCTGTATATGTATTGATTATCTCTATCATATATGACCAAATTTCCCAAGTACAATATTGGTGTAGATTGAGATTTTATAAATGTGTAGAAATAATTCATACAGATGTTTTTAGTTTATTATGATAAAAAATAATACATATATGATTTCAGTATTATTTTCATATATAATTGCATATGAATCACTGAGATTTTATTTTTATTACTTGTATTATATTATGTCAATTATTATCGAAAAGAAATGATTTTATTTAGTTTTTGAAAGTTATATCAACGCAATGAATGTTAGCATTCACTCTTTTATAAAACTTATTTTTTCAGGTACTTGCTACAGGTTCATGCAGATTATTGTATATCGTGAGAAATGACATATGATGATAAACAATTTTGCATTTGGGTTATTTTAATTAATCAGATTTTTTAAATATGTTTCATGAATACTGTTTTAGATGGAATGTCTTTTCAGATATTTTATGAATATTTTATACATGGGTTTAACATGAGAAATATACAAATTTCTATTTTATTGAGATTTAATTTTATAAGGAAGTCAGGAGTCAATAAGAATTATTTTTAAATGTGTGTGTGTATGTGTGTTTTTTTTTTTTTTTTTTTCAGAAAATTCATATTTCAATCAAAAAGACCACAATTTTCATGAAATTTTCTAGGACTCAAGAAAATAGTCCAGATGGGTCCTGTCACCACATTAATGAGGGTTTTGAAATGTTAGGAATAGGGGCTACAACAAAATTTACCCTTTTCTATTTTTTTTGTGATTACATTTTTGCTTTCATAAATAAAAGTACTCAAATACTTGTTGTTTCATATTTTTGTTCTTCTTTCAGCCTTTTTTTTTGGGCCTCACTTATGTTTGTTTTCAAGTATTTGTTTAAATCTTCTCCAAATCTAACATAGAAATATTGTGATATTTTTGTTTTTTCGAAATAAGAAACATTGTGATTTGTAAGTGCTTTATTTTAATTTTCATGTCTCAAAGTTTCTTCTATGTTATTGCCTTGTTGCATTTTTTATTATATGTGGAAATTTCAAATACTGCCTTCATGTCATAACCAAAAATCCTTTTTTATCCTTTTTCAAAAGAAAATTTGTTTTCAACTATTCAAACAAATAAATTGCATCCAATATCCCATGATTCCAAAAATGTCTTTGTGAGTACATACCTTCTCAATCGTGATAGGAGACTTTCTCGTCACACACAAGCGTGATGGGAGGCTTTCTTATCAAGTGTGACAGGAGAGCTTCTCATCACACATATGCTTAAGCATGACAAAAAGCTTTCTCATCACACTCAAAGGTATTTTGGTCAATATAAAATACTAGATGCAATTAATTTGTTTGAGAGAGGAAAAACAATATTTTTCTTAGAATGGGTTGAAAACAAATTTTTCTTTTGAATTTGGATAGTTTTGAAGCTTTATCATGTTATCCATTATTTAGACATTTAGGTTATGTTCCTTCTGTTTTTTTTTTTTTTTTCTTTTTGGTATGACAATGCAGACACATGAAGTTTTCATTCTTAACTAATTTTACAGTAATTGGATTTGTGTGTGATTTTTAATGAATTTTTTAAATTAATCAAAATTATTGGAATTCCTATGTTTTCTACATTAGCCTTGTTGATATATTGTAAGTATTGTAACAAATTGATGGTTGATACTAAATGTTATTTCCATATTATATTATTAACACATTAAAATTTCAAGATAATCCTAAAAAACTTGCTATAGTTTGTAAAAATATTTATTTTCCTATTAAGGTTTAATTTTTATCTAAAATCCCCTTTACCGAAAAATTTTTAACGAAAATGTTAGAAAAAGTTAAAATGTCGAATTTACCCTTGATTTAAATAATATAATAATATAAAAATATAAAATTTTGAAACAAGAAGTATTAAATCCAAATAATATAAAAATACAAAAAAAAATAAACAAAATTAAATTGAATTTGAAGAAAAATTGAACCAAAATAGAAAAATAAAAAAATAAAAATAAAACAACCCAAACCCCAATATCCATGTCATCTATCATCATTAATCCTAAACTTAGATTTTCTGATATAGACATCTCTAATATTGATGATCATATTGATTTAAATATTGATCAAATGAAGAAACTTACGAAGCTGGGACTGACATGCAAAATTTTTAGATATCAATGATGGGCATAGCTAATTATCTATCTCAACATATTGAACTCCAATCCTTGAAGTTGAGATCAATTGACAATGGTCAAGCTTCAACCATTAAGTTGCAGAAAGCACCTTAAGCTAGAGAGTCCATATTTATTAGAAATCTGCCACAATCCGTAATTGGATATTGGTTTCTTCCCTCCTAATCGCTGGAAGCTAACTTTGTCATTGTCAGGACTAGAAAAGGATCTCATGCCAATGCTAGGATGACTACTTCACTTTAATATTCTCAAGCTTTTCTCTAATTCCTAAAAATGAAAAAATAAGAAAAAAATAAAAAAAAGGGAGATTTTATGGGGTTTTAGTCGTTGGCAACCCTGATTCACAAAACCAATATCCTAATTATATCCTAATTATCATCATCAATCCCAAAAACCCAATCACAACAACAAACCGAAAAACCTAATCAAACCCATAGACCCAGTGTTCCAACCCCAACACCACCACCACTAATTCATAGTAACAAACCCAATCAAACCCAAACTAACTTCCTCAAACCTAGTCAAACCCAAACCCTAACATCACCATCACTATTACCGTCATCAAACCCAATCAAACCCAACACCACCACCATCAACCCTAATCAAACCCAAACGAACATCACCCACCCAAACCATACATTAGTCGATGCGGTGGGATTGAAGCTCTGAGCAGAAAAGAAGCTGAGGTTGAAGGGAAACGTGAAGAGAGTGTGGTAAGAAGAGAGAGAGAGAGCGGTCATGTGGGATGGGCGCATCAAAATCGATAGAGGAGATGAGTGAGTCAAATCTGATTTTAAAAGCCAGTAGAGATAGGTGCGGCATAGTCATCGACGTTGGAGATGGGTGGCGGCGACGACCACGAGATAAGTGGAAGAAGAAGGAAAAAAAAAAAAGATAGAAGAAGAAAAATATTATGATGATTACAAGTTGAATGGCGATAAAATGGAATGGGTTTTTGATTTTTGATTTTTATTTTTTAATTACAATATTATTTATTTATTTTAGTATAATATTTTTATATTCAATCTTATTTATTTTGATTTTTTATATTTTAATTAATTTTTTATCACATTTCCCATTTTTCCTCTTAAGTCAAACGGTCGATTAAGTCAATTTAACGGAATCTATGATTATTAGGGATATTATCGTCCTTTCATACACTTTTGAGAGATATTTTAAATATTTTTATTAACGTTGTGAGAGATTTTAGACAAAAATGAAACCATAAGTGGTAAAATAGACATTTTTAGAAATTACAATAGATTTTTTAGGATTATCCCTTAAAATTTCATTCTAGACTAGTTTCATATTAGAACAAATTACACAACACCCCTTGAGATTTATCCAAACCAATTAAAAACATATTTACTCTTTTATTATACCAGGCCCTAGGTTGTTAGTTAACTTCTGTCAAATTTAACAGTTGACTAAATTTTTTTGTCAAATGAACTTTTTTTGCCCATGAATAAGACAAAATATAAATTAAATTAAATTAAAAATTAAAATTGTATGTCCACCATATTAAGAGACGGACAGTGGGAATTTTTTCTAATTTTTTTTTTAAAACTTAGAATTATGAAGTGTAAATTAAAAGTTAAAAATAAATAAATAAAAATAAATTAAAAATTAAAATTATATAAATATACCAAAAACAATGTAAGCGATCTGATTGTCTTCTTTTCAAAATCTTCTCTCTTTCTTTTTCTTTTCTTTTCTTTCTTTCTTTCTTTTTTTTATTTTTTTATTATTTTTTTATGATGGTAGTGTTTCGAACCCAGATAAACATCATCTAGGTTCGTCCTAAATGATGAATTGGTCATCTTCTTTGTGTAATCTTCTCTCTCTCCCTCTTTTTGTGTTGATAATGGTAGGTTTTCCCACCGCCATCCTCACTTAGGATGAACAACAGTTCATTTGGGTTATTGGTGGATGATGGTAGGTTCGATTGAGGTCTAGGTCAACTGGTGGATTCAAAACTATTTTTTTTTTAATTTCTTTTTTGAAGATATGGGTTTCCAACACAAATCTTTAATCAATATATATTTTTTTAATTATTATTATTATTTTTTTTTTTGGAAGATCAAGGTTTGGAACCTAGATCTTCAGTCAATTGTGTGTGTGGGTTGTGTGCTAATGGAAAGCATATTTATGTATTGATTAGTAGTGTAGTTGTGCATGGAGGATGGATGTTTGGGCAATTTTTGTGTTGAGATGATGTTGATGATGATTTGAGGATCATGCAGTTTTGTGTGTGGGTTGCAGTGAGGATTATGTTCATCTCCAAATGGAGATATGGAGATGAACAGTTCGTAGAGATATCCCCTATTTTCTTTTTCTTTTTTCTTTTAAATAATTTTTTGTTTGCATGTCCACTGTCCATCCTTATGATGGACATTGGAGATAACATTATTTGTTTGAAAATATGTTTTTTAATATATATTTTTTAAATTATTGTTTATTGTTTAATTTTATTTATAAATAGTTATTTTGGTCATTCCAATTAAAATAGTTGGTTAATAGTTAAATTTAACAGTTTTGACCAACAACTGGGGATTTGGTGTCATTTAAAAATAAATATGTTTTCATCTGAATAAAAACCAACCTCAAGAGGGTTTCGTACAATTTATTCTTTATATTAATTGGGTTTTTTTTGTGTGAATTTTAATGAATATTTTTATGTTGGTCAAAATCTACTAGAATACTGCTATTTTTTCGTTGGTGCTTTTTGTATTTAAAAAACCTGTTTCAATTGGTGGTTGATAATGAAAAGGATATATATAAATATATATATGTATATATATAATCTAGAAAAATTAAGGTTTGCTTCTTGAATATATATATTTTTATTTATACTTTTTACAAAATTCCTATAAATTTTTGACATATAATCCTGAATATATTAGTAACAAAAACAAAGTGTAGATTTAGTATTTTATTAATTTTAATTTTCTATTCTTATCTTTAATTCCTATCATTTTCTTTATTTTTATTCATACATTTATCTACTATTTGTTAGAATCTATTATAATAATAATATGTATCATAAAAACTAAATGTAAATGTATTTATTGAAATATTGATATCTTCTTAACTCAACTTGAAAATCAAATTAATGAATCCTAAAATTGTAAATTACAAATTTTAATTTGCTACATCTAATTTCTTAATGCACAATTATGATATAATTTTTATTTCTTATTTTTCATTTATTATTGTAATTTACATCTATTTGTAACCAATAAAGTGATAAAAAAAAAAAAAAAATTCTTATCTAAAGAGATATGTTATGTTTTTTTGGCATAAGTTTAATTTATAGCCATATCTTAATTTCTAATATGAATGTGAAATTTACGTAATTTGATTGCAAATTGTTTTAAGAAAATTAATTAGATTAAATTGATAGAAACTTTATTTCATTTTTTTCTTATGTTTTATAATTAGAGATTTTTAATTTGCAAGATTTTTAATTAAGTGCATTATTTATTATTATTTTTAGTTAATTGTTGAGACAACTTAGAAATTAACGAAGAAAAAAATTCATATTTTACTGCTATAATTTTTGTTATTTTTAATTATTATTATCAATTTATTAAAGTACCCTTTTAATATGAGTTTCTAGGTCCGTCACTGAAGGTTAGTATAAATACATCCAAATACTGACATATCATACAGACACACTCTCACGCAACTTACGTGGTTGTACTCGTACGATGTATTAAAGTGATGGAGGTTCGAAACCTATTTTATGTTTTTTTTTTTTTTTATTAGTATGTATGGAATAGTTTTAATGTGGTAATGATGTCAACATTAAAAAAAAATACTAATAATAATCATACTAACACATCCAATGATATTTGAAGATGTTTCCCTTATCTAACCACACTAAAGAATGTCATTTTTTTTGGCACCTATAAAACATATGAGCATCCTCAAGTCAAATCCATAGACATTTACACATAACACGACAGAGCATGAGTATATAATAATGGGGCATCCATGCCTTTTGGACAGTGTCGATAACGTTGACGGCCAAATTCTATATTTTAAAAACAGAAAAGTAGTGAACTAGTTCAGACAACAAAACTATCCAAACACTCTGCCAACTAGATAACAACCATTCGAAACCGTTCAAACAACTATATATTGAAAATGACACTGTATTTTGTTTTCTTTTGATATGTCAGCTTTCGTATAGGCCACAACCTTTTTCTATCAAATCCGCCAAGTTGCAAACATAGGTCAATCATTTTAGGTACGATTAATAATTAGATTTTCACCACTGAAACAACTAGTCGGTATCAAAGATTCTTTTGACCTTACAATTCCAAGAATTATTCTAGTAAATTAATACAAGCTAGCGATCATCAAAGTGATTAATTATTTATTTTCATATGTTTAATATGTTTTCTAAATTAGGTACATATTAACACACTTTTATAATAATTAGGGACATATCTATCCTATAAAATTTTCATAGAATCTCTATTTGTATTAATTTTTTCCATTTAACAAATTTGGGGGGAGAGTTTCTTATGAGTTTCAGATGATTGGATTTGTTTAGTTAATTTAAAAAATATATATTAATTGCGTTGTGATCAACACCATTGAAAAGATATGTTCATTGTGCAGTATCAAATTTTTGCGGAAGTTGTAACATAGGAAAAAATATATAGATGTTATAATATGACTAGAAACTGAATGTTGTAATACGGACAATTCATATGTTATAACACTAGTTAAAATAGAAAGATACAACATTGAAAATATAAAGACCATAAAATAAGAAATGACACAAACACGTTTTTAACGTGGTTCGATTTTACCTTATATCTACGAGACCTTGTCTAAAGAGATCAACTATCAATGAACTTAAACAAGTACAACCTACTTGACTTATTCAATCTAAGACTTCTTATTAGAATCGATGCAATATGAAGTATACGTTCATTGATGTTGTTTTTTGAAAAAAAAAAAAAAAAACTATGAGTTATGGTGGGGGATTGAATAATTGTGATTTATAGAAAAAAAGACCAAACCTCATGCCACCAACAGTTTTTGATATTTGTAATCTAATTTACTTTGGAAATTATATATAATATAACATGGTGCATTTATTTTGGAAAAAAAAAAAAAAAAAAGAGAAAAATATTTTTGTTGTGGTGGAGGATTGAACACAGTAACAAGGGGAGAAGAAGGCAGGCCTTAATTTGAAAATGTGATTTTATGACAAAAAGAATATTTGTTTCAAATTTTATATATAACATAACATGGTGCCTTTTAAAAAAAAAAATATTGATAAATGATTTTATGACAATAAGAATATTTGCTTCAAATTTTATATATAACATAACATGATGCTTTTTTTTTTAAAAAAAAAAAATTGATAAAAATTTTTGTGTTCTGGTGGGGGATCGAACACGATAACAAGGAGTGAGAATGGTACGTCCCAAGGCAACAACGCCATTTTATGTCCATTTGCATGTTTACTTCAAAGCCTATATATAACAATTATATTATATGTTAAAATATTTAACAACTACCATAATAAACTTAATATATTTTTAAAAATTTTCAAAAAAAGCAGGTGTCCCATCTAACTCCAAGCTGGGTCCACCCCTAGGAGCAAGTACGTGATTATGTTTTTTCAGGGGAGAATTACTCATAACTTCCCTATAAATTTGATATTGACAGGCGGATATAACCTTTTGAATTTTTTGTAATGTCCTCCCCTGACTAACAGATGGGCTGGTTTGACCATCACCTGGTCACTTTGACCGTTTAAAAAATATGGAAAGACGAAAATGCCCCCAGTCATCTTCTTCCTCCTTCTTCTCCCTCTCTCCTCCTTCTTCTCTGCATCTGGGTTTCCGATCGGAAACCCAGAAGTCGTCTGGGTTTCCGACCGGAAACCCAGACGACTTCTGGGTTTCCGATCTGGAAACCCAGACGACGATCTGGGTTTCCAGATCTGGAAACCCAGACCGTCGTCTGGGTTTCCGATCTGGAAACCCAGACCGTCGTCTGGGTTTCCGATTTGGAAACCCAGACCGTCGTCTGGGTTTCCAATCTGGAAACCCAGAAGTCGTCTGGGTTTCCAGATCGGAAACCCAGACGACGGTCTGGGTTTCCAGATCTGGAAACCCAGACCGTCGTCTGGGTTTCCAGATCTGGAAACCCAGACCGTCGTCTGGGTTTCCGATCTGGAAACCCAGACGACTTCTGGGTTTCCGATCGGAAACCCAGACGACGATCTGGGTTTCCGGTCGGAAACCCAGACGACTTCTGGGTTTCCGATCGGAAACCCAGATGCAGAGAAGAAGGAGGAGAGAGGGAGAAGAAGGAGGAGAGAGGGAGAAGAAGGAGGAAGAAGCTGACTGGGGGCATTTTCGTCTTTCCATATTTTTTAAACGGTCAAAGTGACCAGGTGATGGTCAAACCAGCCCATCTGTTAGTCAGGGGAGGACATTGCAAAAAATTCAAAAGGTTATATCCGCCTGTCAATATCAAATTTACAGGGAAGTTGTGAGTAATTCTCCCGTTTTTTCAGGGATTGCTAGTCTCCATGGGGATCGCTAGTCTATTTTCCACGTTTGTACCGGACAATGGATTTGAGAAGATAGTATTTAGGATCGACATTCTTTTCATAATTTTCTTTTTCTTCCTTCTGTCTTTTCTTCTTGATAGAACTATGTGTTGGAGATACAAGAGCAGCTACCTGGCTACAGGCTGTAGTTATAACCAATCTAAAGGTACACATCAAAAGATATGAAGTGTACAATCAATAATTGAACTATGTCATCATTTTATTGCAAATGTTAAATCAACATCGATCCACACTTGTGTTTCACGATGGTTGATTTCTGACAAATAGAGAAACCATTAAGGGAAGGGAAGTACTGAGGTTTTATTTTCAGTAACCAGAGACTGGTTTTATTTCGGCGTCGAATTGGATCACGTTTTATTTTCAAGAGAAACTGAGATGGTTCCCTCTCATTAAGTGATTGTGTTTTACTTTTTTGCTTTGCTACAGTTTTGCTGATAGAAGAGTATTAAAGTAAAATGAATATACACGTGTCTGCAGTTTTTTTTTTTTAAAGAAATTGGAGCTCCAAGCATTGCGCGATACAATTCTCTTATTGTTTGCTTTTGTCATGACGTATTGGTAGCTATCAAACACATGCCATAATTTATCTTCAATAAAGCTATTCATACATCGCAGTTGTTGGTGGTCAAGATTCAATAACAAAAGACATTAATTCAAAAGTGACTATAATTTATGCCGTTATTAGATATCACATTATGTTCAATGTCCAAAAAGTTTTGTCCATTTAATTAACCGATTCTCCATATACACGTGCCTAGATGATCTACTAATGATAAGATGATGTTCTCCCACGCATTTAACTTTCAAGCACAGAAAGTTCAACTTTATAATTTCTTTTAAACAAAGAATTATTTCGAGAAAGAAAGTCCATTCGAATCATTCATGCTCACTGAAAACGTTGTCTGTAATTAATACAATTTAAAATACATGATGGCATAGACCTTAAAAAGGACAATGCAAAAAGAAAGTTCTTCCGGTGGCGTCCATGTGTTTGGGCACCAAAAGTGCAACAGAGATTTTGGTGACAATATTGCGTATAACATATAATACAATATGCTGATCATGATTTTTCCCATTGAAATACGTAACCCTTTTTGAAATTACATGATCAATTATTGGGATGAATTTATAATTTTAAGCGGACAACGAAATAATCACTTTTATTTAGAAAAAAAAAGTTTTTATCATGTGTAGTTCTATATCAGCAGTAACTTTTAATCAGAAAGTAGCTTCTAAGTTTGTCTATACCAACAACAAATACTTTTCTGTTGGTTTTTCAGCAACATATGTCACTAACATATTAAAATTCTAACAAATACTTTTCTGTTGGTCTTTCAGCAACAAACATCACTAACATATTAAAATTATATTTATGACAAAAAAACCAAAGTTGATATTTACTAACACAGTTTAAGTAGAGATTAAAGACAATTTCAATTATAACACAAATGAAATATTTATTCTTTGAAACACAAAAATCAGTGTATAACTTTTTATTAAGTTGCCATATTTTCAACTCCTTTGACACAACCTTAAAATGATTCATTGCTAACACGAAAGATCATAAGGTACAAGCTTTGTGGTTGAAAACTGGCGACTTAATTAATTATTTTTCAGATTTTGGTTTTTTAACATGTGCAGAGGGCCCATTCTATTAAGATGTTGCACAATAAGAAACAACAACTTCTAGTGAAAACGTTAGCTGAAAAAGATGAAAATAATCATGAGGCCTTTAATTAGAGAATGTCGCCGCCAAGCCAACTAAATATTTATGAAAATGCAACTAACTGCTACCTGACCATATCATTTTCTTAGTTTTGACTTTACTATCAGTCTTGTCAACTACAATGGTGATAATGACGATGCCAATCTCAATCATTCTCATGCAGTCAATTGGTGTTCTTCAGACAATTTCCTTGATTGTGGTTGAATCCAGGATGGGAGTTGATGAACTCAAGGCCTTGCTTGATATGGTTAAGGAATATGTACTTGGTTTGCAAATGGAGCTTAAAGAAGGGAGGTAAAAGGCAAGAATACCGAAAGAAGAGTTAAAATGAACTCTTTGTGCTGTCTTTAGGGGTGGCAATATGGGTTATGACACAACGGGTCGACATGAATTCGTTAAAAATAAATGAGTATGAGTTGGAGTTAAACGAATTCGTATCGTAATCGTGTCAACCCGTCTAACCCGTTTATTAAACGAATTGAATCGGGTTTGGTTAAACGAATTGCGGGTTGACACGATTAAAATTGGAGTCAAATTATAATTTAATATATTATAGGGGTTATAATGTAATTATACATTTATATATATACATACACTTCAGCAAATCCCTAACCTAAAGTCGACAGCCCCTTTCTTTTTACAATTCACCTTGCACGAGTAGCACGACCACTTGACCAGATGCCACGAGCAGCACCGCCACTCGACCAGACTCCACGAGCAGCATGACGGACGGACCAGATGCCACGAGCAGCACGGCAAACAGACCAGACGCCACGAGCAGCACGATAGACTGACCAGTTGACCGCCGGACGAGCAGCACGGCAGCGGTCACCAGCTTCCTCTCAAGCTATGGTAGCATGGCAGATGGACCAATTGACCAGTTGACCAACGGCAGACGGTCACCAGCTTCGGCTTGACCAGCTTAGGTAGCCGTCCAACTCATCATCCAACTCGACAACATGACCCAACACCAACATTTACGACGACCAGCATCTCCCTCTTGGTAGCCGTCCGGTCACCAGCTTCAGCTTGACCAGCTTCGGTACACTGTTGGTAACCATCCAGTCCAGTCACCACCTTGACCAGCTTCAACCTTCAGGTTCCTTCTCTTTCATTTTCATTTCTGTATTTTCATTTATGTATTTGTTACATGTCCATACCAGTATTTGTATTCATGTCCAACTCATCATTTCTTTGGTTTGGCATGAATGATCTGCTAGCTAATTTTCTTAACTGAAAAACTTTGATTGTTCTCGTTTTCACATTCGGTTTCACCATAAAATTATTTTGTGTTGTTTTGCTTTAGATTATTCACCATAACATTCAGTTACACCATAAAATTATTTAGTTTCACATTCTATTAGTGTTGTTCTGCTTTAGATTATTTAATTATTTTGCACGCCCTCCGTATTATTTTGCCTTGTAGCCTTATACAATATAGAAAATAATAAATTGAAATGATTTCAAAATAAAGGTGGAATAGGTACATGTTATGAATATTTAAATCAATACTAATTTGTATATGCAATGTGTTAAAGTGCAGCTAGCTATTTTTAAGGATCGCTTTTGTTGATTTTTTTCAAGACACAATTAATCCATGTGTATATTGATTTATATTTAATATTCCAAAAGTTACTTTATAAATATAAGTTAATTGATATAACCTTAAAGTTTATAATTTTATTTTAACTTAAAAAAATATTTCTTTTCAATTGAAGTATCAATTTAATTCTTCTCGAGGTGATGAATCTGGTTTATTAATGTTATTATATATATATATATATATATATCTTTAGTGTAATGTTATTTGGTTATTTAGTTCTCATGGTTATTTGGTTCTCATGATTTATTTGGTTATCTCATGATCTAATTTTGTGTTTTTGAATTTTTTGTGTAGCTTGAAGGTTCCTTTGGAGTTTGGAATCAATGAGGATAGAATTTTTAAGTGACAAAAATTTGATGTTGGAGAATGATAATATTATGTCATTTTAATTTATATGGATTTGCATTGACTTTGATTTTGTTGTGATTTTGTCATTAAAATCTATGTGGATGATATGGTGTAGTTCACTTAATGTGTAGGTTTTATGTGTTGAATTAGGTGTTTTAAAAATTTGATTGTGAATTATTTGTTATATTTGTGTTTGCATTAAAATTGATTTTGTTGTGATTTTTAAATATAGATGATGTGAAATTTTATATAGTTGATTTAATGTGTTAAATTAGGTGTTAAATGTTTGATTGTGAATTATTTGTTATATTTGTGTTTAAATTGAGATTGAGTTTGATTTTATTGTGGTTTTTAAATGTAGATGATATGAAATTTTATAGTTGATTTATTGTTTAGGTTTTATGGTTAATTTAATATTTAGTTGAAATATTATTTATTATATTTTGGTTAAACGAATTATACGGGTTAAACGAATTAAATGGGTTCAACGAGTTAAACGAATTAAACGGTTTAAATGATTAAACGGCTTAAACAAATTCGTGTTGTGTCCGTCGTGTATAAACGAATCCGTGTCGAATCCAAAAATATCGACCCTTTTCTTAAACAAATTCGTGTCGAATTAAACGAATTCATAAACGAATCGAATCGAATCCAGCTCAACCCGACACGCCAACCCTTTTTGCCACCCCTAGCTGTCTCTCTTTCACGGCATCGTGTTTGCCTTTTTCTTTTCCCGCCTCTATTTTTATCCCTTCTCTATTTAGTTGATTATGATTTTTAATGTAATAAACAAATACGTGAGCCTGTCCTGAGGGGATTATTGGAAAGTCATCCAGTCGGTGGGCATGGTTCTATTGTCGACGTCTGCATTGGACACTTGCTTTGAGAAAATAGTACTTAGGATTGACATTAATATTCTTTTCACTAGCTGGTTTTATTGTTATTATTTCTTCTCTGTCTCTTTCTTGTCGATAGAACTAAGTGTTGGAGATACAAGAAGAGCAAACTAGCTACGAACTGTATTAATAACCAATCTAAATGAACTTCTTCCAAAGATACACATAAAAAATATGAAGTAGACAATCAGTAATTGAACTACGTCATCATTTTATTGTAAATGTTAAATCAATGTCGATCCACGCTTGTGTTTCACTTATTGTCAGATTTTTTTTAAAAAAAAAGAAAAATCTTTTTTTAGTGATATCAAAATATCCACGTTATTAATTGCGTTGTCAAAAAGCAGGACAAAGATTCTCTGTCAATGTTGACATGGTGTTAATTTTTTTATGAGAACAATTTAAGTTTGAGTGATGTATGAGAGAGAAAAAATCTGTCAATTTTGATCATTTATTTTTTTAAATGTTGATGTGTCACTAGATTATCAAAAGATTAACAAAAAAAATGATGGGTGTTAATCTTTTTATGAGAACAATTTAAGTTTGAGTGATGTATGAGAGAGAAAAATTCTGTCAATTTTGATCATTTATTTTTTTAAATGTTGATGTGTCACTAGATTATCAAAAGATTAACAAAAAAAAAGGATGGTAGAAAATTTTACTCCAAAAAGCAATAGTAGTGCCAAATTGCCGCTCAATCTTCATAGAACATTGTGATGGTCCCACGTTGTTTTTGTCAATATTGGAACATATTTCCCATGATTATCTAAATGCTCAAGTTTTACTTGATATTTAGCAAAACCATAAGATCCCTTATTCAGTAGAAAATATTAATTGTCATTCTTATCTATGGCTTCATAGAATTATTGATGGATCTCCATCAAAGCCATTCAATTAATTCAAAATGCAAGAGCAGAAGATATTTTCTTAATCATCGTAATTTAATGACATAAAATTCTTAAATAAAATATATCTTAAAATAAAACCTATATTATGTAAATAGAAAACAGACACCAAGCACAAACAAGCAAGCCCAGATGCATCGTTATATATTATAATATGCCATTACATCGCTAATGCTGCCTGTGCATTATTAATTAATTCTACAAACATGTAGAAAGTTATACAAACATGATCTAAGTAGTAAGTACTGATGAGCTAGCAGTAGCACTAGTAACGTGAAGAGGGGCATGCATAAGTACTGCATTATATATTATACGAAAACAAGTGAACTGCATTATTATATTGCTATTGGTGCAGATATATTGATTCTTCAACATAGTACCAGTACTGCAAATTCTCCCCAACAACAGCTCATTGTTTAGTTATGCCCTATTACGACACCAAATAACTTGACCGCCCTTTGAGAGACTCTGATTCTGATAATCTCCTCATTACCTTCACCGTTCTCCTTGTAAAAAGTGATTATATCACCTTTACGAAGCTGGTTCTCTCTGACATAATTGTTCCAATCTTCAGAACTAATAACAGGTTTAGGGTATGGGCCTTCTCTCCTCTTTGAAAGACGAAAATTCCATCCACGCCCATCTTCATCCATGACTGGAACAAATACGTGATTATCTCCTTCGGGGATTGCTGGAAAGTCATCCAAGTTCCCGGTGGGGATGGCTAGTCTCTCTTCGATGTCTGTATTGGACAGTTGTTTTGAGAAAATAATATTTGGGATTGCCATTCCTTCCACTAGTTTTTGTTTTATTTTATTTTTCTGTCTATCTTTTTTCTTGCTGATAGAACGAAGTGTTGGAGATACAAATGCAGCTAACTAGCTATGGAGTATTTATAGCCAATCTAAATGAACTATTTGTAAAGATACACATCGAAAGATATGAAGTGGACAATCAATAATTGAACTACGTCCATCATTATATTGTAAATGTTAAATCAACGTCGATCCACACTTGTGTTTTACTACTTATCAGCTTTTTTTTTTTTTTTTTTTAAATGAACAAATTATCCACGTACATTATTAATTGCATTGTCAAAAAGCAATAGTAGTACCAAATTGCGGCCCAATCTCCATAGAACATGGTATGGTCCCACCTTTTTTTTGGTCAATATTGGATCATATTTCCCATGATTATCTTAATGCTCAAGTATCACTTGATATTTAGTAAAACCATAAGATCCCTTATTCAGAACTAGAAAATAATTGTCATTCTTATGTACGGCTTCATAAAATTATTGAAACAACTTATATTATCTGTCAATCGGCCCGTAATGTGATCTATATGAACTATAATCACCACGTGATACAAAAGCGAACAGTTTGTTAGAATTAAGCTTCCATCCACTACCTTAGTATCCAACGTGTAGATCATTTCGTCATCAGTCAATGCCGTTTCCTTCAACTTTCTTTTATTCATTTCATTCACGTAGGAATTTTCCATTTTTAATCATCCACTTTTAATAATAAGCATTATAAATTCAACAGTGGAGTCATAATTGATAATTGATTGTGTACTATATGCATCAAGAACCAATAAAATTGATAAATTTCGAATTTGATTTTCTATTTTATTCCATATACCTAAGTAGGATAGGGAATATTGATCTAGAAATAGGGCCAAATAATGATTTAGGACCTGATTAGGGTATAGAAAATTTTGGAGTTCGTTTCGGTGGAAAATGAAAACTTTTGGTGAATAGTAGTTTTGGACGAAATTTTTTTGGATGAATAGTGATTTTGAAAAAGAGCCCTAAGAATCGAAAATGTCCGAAATAGGTCATGGACTTTGAGGGAACTGAAACGAAATGAAACGAAATCCGTTTGATTGAGTTTCAGGAGATCCGAAAGATAAAATTAAGTACATGAGAGAAATCCGTTTATCCAACTTTCTTTTATTCATTTCATTCACTTAGGAATTTTCCATTTTTAATCATCCACTTTTTATAATAAGCATTGTAAATTCAACAGTGGAGTCGTAATTGATAATCGATTGTGCACTGTATGTATCAAGAACCAATAAAATGATGTTAACATATCAAATTTCAAGTTTTAAATATTATTTTGGATTCATATTATCCAACATAAACTTATGAATGTTAAATTGGTTACTTGTAAACATTAGTAATAATTAGGTTATAATAATGAAATGTTGTTGAAAATTCAAATTATAAAACGGTTGTACTCTTAGGATTGAGATAATGAATAGAAAACTCATATGTATTTAGATATTTTGAAATCCAACACTCTATATATATACACACATGCATACATACATACATACAAACATACATACATATATACATACATTGGTTTTACAATTAGTGGTTCCTAACTTTAAAAATGTTAGGACAAAAAAATCTTAATCATCCATTACATCTAATAGGTAGAAAAAATGAAGATAAAAATATAAATAAATAATTATCATTTAATTATTACCATCATAAAAAGCTTTTATAAGTTTTCTTTTTACATATATATAATAATCAAATGATAATTATTTATTTCTACATTTGCAAAAATTTCTAGTACTCTCATCATCTTAATTAGGCGACCTAAACTTTGATAATATGTCAAATGCTTTTCAATTAGAATAGACAAGTGTCTTATTGTACAAGTGTATATCTTTCTTTAATGGAAGGAAAATTTTCATCCGGTTTCTTGAAGTTGTAGAAATTGATAATTTTTTACCTATGAATCTTGAAACTCGATATATGGTCACTAAAGTATTAAAAAAAATAGATCAATTTGGTCCAATACCAATTGAATGCTAGTCAAAGTTAATGGTTCTAAGGGTGTTACTGTCTTTCGACATAAATAGAACATGTCTCAACACCAAATAAAACCTATATACTTTAATAATTAATTATTAAAAAATAAAAACAAAATAAATATTAAAAAATAGGACAGAGAATTAGATTATTATTATTTTTATTAAAAAAAAAAATTGAGCTCTACCATCCAATAGTTAAGATACTTTTTCAAAACCTTAAGAATAAAAATTTTTAAAAACTTTTCAAGAAAAAAAATTATGTTGGTGGAGATCCATAATGCATCTTCATCATTGATATACCTCGATCAATGGTAGAGATCTGTTGTGGATCTCCACCAAGTCTCGAACAGATCGAAGACTGTCTAGTACACCATATCTAGATCTGAATTCAAATGTTCATTTGGATTTTATTAAAGCAAACCCAAATATATTGAACCTAGATGTTGAACACCTGAGATCATTGTATCCAGATTGTTGAATATCTGGGTTCATTGAACCCAAATTGTTAAACATCCGGATTCATTGAACTTAAATGGATTTGACATTTAGTTTCATTCTAACACACATGTTCAACATTTGGGCTTCATTTGAACTCAGATTTTCCGAACCAAAGCCAAAAATGAAGATTTCATCTCCATCTCTACCATAATGATTTGGTTTCCAATGAAACCAGATTGATTTTAATGTATTTACTAGCAAAACTACAAATGGAGGTAGGGGTTATCTCTCTCTCCGTCGTAATAAAGCAGAGATGGATGGCCTCCATCTCTATTCCACAACAAAACAAAGATGGAGGCTCCATCTTTGCACCACAAGGCTCATGTGAGCCTCCCCTTTCATCAAATCATCCTGGATTTGGGATGATCTTGATTTTTTTTTTTTTTAAATTTTATTTTTATTAATAGTTGATAAATGAATATAAATTTGACTCACTGACCAAGGAAGTTGACATTTCTTTTTTAAAAAATGTTAAAATATTGGTCAAACGGATCAAATTGAATTTTTTTTTTCATTTTTTAACCTTAAGGATCATATATTGAGTTTGGCCATTTGTAGGCAAGAAATTATTAATTTTTGAAACTTCAGGATTAAGATGACATTTTCCTTTGGCGAACTTGGATCTCCAAGCATTGCAGGATTCAAATCCTCCTTTTGTGTGCTTTTGTCACGACATATTGGAATGTATCAAACTCATTCAATTATCTATCTACAACAAAGCCATCCACATCACATCACAGGTGTTGGTGGTCAAAATTTAAGAGCAGAAGATATTAATTAAAAAGTGACGCAAATATACGCCAATATTACATATGATACCATATTCAATGAACAAAAAGTTGTCCAATTAATTAACTGCTTCTCCATAAACGTGCCTGAATGATGTGCTAATGATAAGATTATGTCCTCGCTTATGTGCATTTAACTTTTCACGGAATTCCAAATTCTTTCTTTTAAGTTATGAACAAGTTCCAGAAAAAAAATCCATTCAAATCATTCTCTTTGAACATGTTGTCTGTAACTAATACAGTATATTATATAATAATGGCATTGGCCTAAAACTGGAAAATGAAAAAGTAAAGTTCTTTCGGTGGCGGCCATGTGGTCGAGCTTCTAAAGGCCACAGATTATGCCATTTTAGGAAATATGTAATCGTTTTTGAAATTACACGATCAATTATTGGAATGAACTTAATTATCATTTGAAGTGAATAATGAAATAATCACTTTTCTGGAGAAAGTTTTATCATCTGTACTTCTATACAACAGCAACCTGTCGCATGCGAAGAAAAAAAACAGCAACTTGTCATCTGAGGGCTTTACCACATTTCTCGATATCAACATATATAATAAATATAAATATATAGTGATTTTATCGTTAGTACCTACTAATTTTATAAAGTTAGGAGAACCAATCAAATTCATTCATCGTATTTTCTCTCCTAAAACAAATTATCTCTCTTATTTAATTCAAATGTAATGGATAAATTTAATTTGTTCGTCTTAACATTTTAAAGTTAGGATGAACCAATTAAATTCATCCGTTATATTATCTCTTCTAAAATAAATTCTCTCTCCTATTAAATTCAAAGATAATTGATGAATTTAATTGATTTGTCCTAATTTTTTAAAGTTGGAAGATACTGATTATAGAAGTTATATATATATAATAAGGTTTTGAAACTGGGGTTGACTTTAACATATAACTTTTAAGGTATAATTATGCGGGATTTACCATTGAATCAACCTGATCTTATCAACCATAAATATTTTTCTGCTGTTGGTTGTCAGCAACAAATGTCACTGAAATATTAAAATTATATTTATGGCAAAATAACCAAAGCTTGTATTAACATGGTTTGAGTAGAGATTAAAATGTTGTAAATTGTAACACATATCAAATATTTATTCATTGCTAACGTGGAGTGGTAGCCACTATTATTTCTTTTTAGGATTATTTTCTTATCTTTTTTAACATGTGCACAAATACTTGTGCAGGGCTCATTCTATTAAGATGTTGCACGATAAGAAACAACTTTTAATAAAAAGGTTAGTTGAAAAAAGATAAAAGTAATCATCAGGACCCCCAACTTCAGTTTGCTTGTTTAATTAGAGAATGTTTGTTTAAGATTGAACAATCGTAAAATCTTTGTTTTTTTTGGCAAAAGTATTGATCATGTGGAGTGTGGGTCCTTCTTTGTTCAATTGTGTCCGTAGTTGTAAAAGCCTTAATATATATATATATATATATATATATATATATATTTTTTTAAGATAAAAAGCTTTAATGATGTTGGGCTTCCAAATTGTTAGATAAACAATAATGATGATGTAAATTTTTCAATTTTTCCTCTTTTCACTAAATATAATACTGGTGAATCGATCGAACATGAATACCGAAATGATATTATACATATATTAGGACAATATTTTCAATGCATAAGACACTCATTATAGTTTATTCTTTATTGAACAAGATAAAACTGACAAATCTTAGTTTCTACCAACCCCATAGCGAAGTTAGCGGTCCCTATATTCAGATATTTCTTCACATAGCACATAATGTGTTACTTTATTGTATCCATGCAATTAGGCTGTCTGAATGATACAGCTGGGCTTTATTATTATTATTATTATTATAAAGTGAGGGAGAGAGGATGAAATTTCATTAAGAAAAGTAGGTGCGCAAATTTGAACCCTTGAATAGTCATAGGAGGGGTACAGCCTTTACCACTTAGCTGAACCCCTCTGTGCCATATAGCTGGGCTTTATTTTATTTTTATATGTTAAAATAAGGTGCACCATCCATCATAAAGAAAACCTCCATGTATGATAACATTACAAAACCTTCACTACAACAAAACAGGTCAACCCCGATATAGTTGACTATCCGTATTGAGCAGACTGTCAGTATGGATACTGGTAGTATCCATACCAGGCGCTCGCTCAATATGCATACCAAGTATCCATACCGGGCAATATCCAATATGGATAGGATATAGGAAACGGGTCGACCCATGTTGAATGACTATTCATATCGGACGATACTCGATAATAAGGATACTGGTATCCAACCCAAGCAATAATCATACCCATTCCTGGCTTCGACTTGACATGACTGACCCGACATGGATTATTTTCTATATCGAGCGACCCGATATAGATAATTTCATCCATATCGAGTTCGTGTCCAAGATGGAAAACATTTTAATTAGAAAAAATTAATTAAAATATATATAATTTATTACTACAATAAAAGTAACTTTTTTACATTAAAATATGTACAATAATATTACAGCAAAAGTAATAACATACATCAAGAAACCATTAATCAAATTCAAGCATGTTGAGCTATTAATGCCCAGTATGGATAATCATATTTAAAGTTTTTCAAAAATAAAATAAATATTATCCATATTGGTCATTGGTGCTCGGTATGGATAATTGACTTTATAATTTTTTTAATATTAAAAAAATTTTATCCATATTGGGCTGTTAATATCCGGTATGGATAATTTTAAATAATTTTTTTATTAAATAATGGTATAAGACCCGGTATGGATATTCTGTATAGATAATATGTTTTGTTGTAATTTTTCTACAATAGATAAAAGTTAAAATATCATTTCAAAAAAAAAAAAAGTTGAAATATTTTACTAGCATCTAACTAAGAGCTTGTTTGTTTGGACTTTTGAAAAACCTCTATTTGTAAAAGATCTATAAATTATAGATTTATTAGAAATATATTTTTTTTGAAAAAAATTGTATAATTATTTAGTTGAATCATATCAAAAGTTCTCCTAAAATATTAAATTACCTAAAAAAATATTATTAATTTAATGATTTTGTTTTAATAAGAATATTTCCATGTCAATTATAAAAATGTAGAGATATTTAGATCAAATACATCTTCTTAAAAATATCTATTTGGAAAAGCCCCTCCCTATGAGCTTTTACCTAATTGAGGTTTTAATCTCAACTAGAATTAAAATAGACAATCTCAAAAGTCCAACAAAATATTTCCACTACAAAAAAATGTGTATATTAGATACTATATATTTGGAGTCACATAGATCTTTGGTCTCCAAATAACGCTTTTGACATTGCACTATGTCATTCGTCTCAGTGGATAAGAGTTTTTGTTTCATGGTAGGACGTTTGAGTTAGGAAACATTTTGAGACAATATAATTCGTCTCTAAATAAAGTAATCTACTACATTACCATTTAGTACCCAATTGTTGATTATATTTTGAGTCTAGTTCAATTTTTGTCTTCGACTAAAGCTTTTAGGAACGAATTTTAGTATTTATCTCTATAGATATGACATGAGTAGTAGCTGCCAACTCTATCTCAAAAGCATAACATATTCTTAAAGGAATAACAAAAACACCTTTGAAAAATCTACAATAAGTCCAAAAAACTTTAGCACAACTAGCCAAAACTGTTAGTATTAACTTTAAGCCAACTCGAATAATGGGAACCCAAATAACCTCTGTAATACACAAAACCTTAAAAAGAAGGGCTAAAATATGAAGCTTATGTAGAGCCAAAAGATCATCACCTGAGTTCTGCATAATAATAGAGCCGAGAAAATATACCTCTCGAATAGAACACCAAACAAATGAGAGGGCTTCATGAATGGTAGAATGCTTACCCTTGAAAGTAGCCTTATTATGTGTGAGCCAGATAATCCAAAAATTTACAATTATACCTGTCTTCCAAAGATTTTAAAGTTGAGAGCAAAAATTAACAAATATAACAGCTTACCACAAATCAATAACAGACCCAGATAGGGAAATAAAATGGCCAAATGCAGATAACAAACAATGTTAAAGATCTACCACAAAAGGATAGAGTAGAAACAAATGCTCTAAATTCTCCTTAGCATACCAACATAAACGACAGTTGAAAAGAAAGATAAAACATTGACAATGGAAAGATAAATTAGTAAGTAATCTATTGTATATGACTCTTTAAATTAGCACAGATCTTGAAGGAAAGATCACCTTATCTTGGTTATTGGTAGTGGTCACGATTCTGAACGACCTTTACCTTTCAGATTTTAAAGTATGTGGAATACTCATGCTTCTTTTAAAGATTTAGTTATGGATTCTTGGAATGTCTCTTTAAGGGGCTCTCCTATGAGCATTATTATTCGAAAGCTAAAGTTTGTAAAGGCTACTTTGAAGCATTGGAACTGGAAAGTTTTTGGAAATCTCTCTCTTCGCATTTCTTAGGCTACAGATAACGTTATGAATATCCACAAGCATCTTAGTTTGGAGATTTTTCTAATACTCTTTTTTGTATGAAGACTGGTGCTTTATCTAAGTTAGATACTATTTTAAAGCAACATGATATTTATCTCAATGAGAAAAGTCATATAAAGTGGCTTCATAATAGATAACCTATTTTGTTGTAGTGTTTCTACAACAGGTAAAAGAAAAAATATCATTTCAAAAAAAAAAAAAAAAAAAAGAAAGCTGAGATAGTTTACTAGCATCTAACTAATTAAGAGCTTGTTTGGTTGGACTTTTGAAAAACCTCTATTTGTAAAATATTTATAAATTATAGATCTATTAGAAATATATCATCTGAAAAAAAAAAAAGTATAATTATTTAGTTGGATCATATCAAAAGTTCTACTAAAATATTAAATTACCTAAAAGAAAATATTATTAATTTAATGATTTTGTTTTAATACGAAAATAGATAAGAGTTTTTGTTTCATGGTAGGACTTTTGACTTAGGAAACATTTTGAGACAATATTGTTCGTCTCTAAATGAAGCAATCCACTACATGACCATTTAGTACCCAAATGTTGATTATATTTTGAGTGTAGTTCAATTTTTGTCTTCGACTAAAGTTTTTAGGAGCAAATTTTAGTATTCATCTCTATAGATGTAATATGAATAGTAGCTACCAACTCTGCCTCAAAAGTATAACCTATCCTTAAAGGAATAGCAAAAACACCTTTGAAAAATCAATGGCAAATCCGAAAAACTTCAACATAACCAATCAAATCAAAGGTTTCAGAAGCAAAATTGTCAGTATTAACCTTAAGTCAACTTGAAGAAGGGGAACCCAAATAACCTTTATAATATGCGGAGCCTTAGAATGACGGGCTAAAACATGAAGCTTACGTAGAGCTAAAGGATCATTAACTGAGTTCTACATAACCCCAGAGTTGAGAAAATTTACCTCTCGAATAGAACACCCAACAAATGAGAGAGCTTTATGAATGGCAGAATGTTTACTCTCGAAAGTAGCCTTATTATGTGTGAGCTAAATAATCCAAAACTTTGCAATTATAAACATCTTCCAAAGATTTTAAAGTTAAAAGCAAAAATTAACAGACATAGTAGCTTACCATAAATCAATAACAGACCCAGATAGGGAAACTAAAATAACTAAAAGCAAATAACAAAGAATGTTAAAGACATACCACAAAAGGATAGAATAGAAACAAATGTTCTAAACTCTTCTCAGCAAACCAACATAAACGATATTAGGAAGGAAAGATAAAACCTTAACACTGAAGAGATAAATCAGTAAACAATCTATTGCGCATGACTCTTTAAATTAGCATAGATCTTGAAGGTGAGATAAATCTGTAGACAATCTATTGTTTATAATCAAATTGATGGGTCTCCTTCTTACGCAGATGAGATAGAGGAAGATTAGAAATCGATAACTTCTAGGAATTAAAAAAAAAAAAAAGGAAAGTTGGAATTTTTCACCCAAAACCAGGGCGGCTAAGAAGGCAGTTGTTAAATGAAAGTTCTTTATTGGAATTGCAAATGTATCTCCAACAGAGATACCCAGTGGATCTTAAACAATTTTTGCACTCGTCAGAGGCCAGATTTTCCTTGTTTGGTTGAGCCTTTTTGCTCATTTAATAGTGTTAACTCTTAGTATTGGGTATGTTTGAGGTTCACTCTTCTTTATTTGAATAATACTCTCCTCCAAATTTATGGGTGCCTGTTTTTTCTGATATTCTGAACGCTTCTATTTATACAATTTCTACCCAGTAAGTCACGATTTTAGCTTCTTTTAATGGGTTCTTGTACTTTTTAACCTTTGTTTATGGTAATGTTAACTATGTTACTTACCGGCCCCCTTAGACTTTTTTGTTATACATTATTGATGTCAAGACTCTTTGGTTGGTTGTTCGTTCGTGATTTCAATGCTATTATAAGACAACATGAGACTTTAGGGGTAGTTAATGAATGCTCTTTTGAAGATTTCGTGGCTGCCATTACAACTTATGACCTTCAAGAAATCCAAAATATGTTGCCTTCTACACTAAAGTAGGACCTTTATCTCGTGGCATTTCCCTTTCCAAATTGGATAGATCTTTTTGTTCACCTTCTTTTCTTGATTATTGAATAATAGTCTCGAGCATCACTCTCTCTAGATTGTATTCGAATCATCACCCTATCATGATTGTTCGTAGTAGTCACGATTCTCAACGACCTCAACCTTTCAGATTTCAAAGTATGTTAACTTCTCGTGCTTCTTTTAAAGATTTAATTAGGGATTCCTAGAATATCTCTTTATGGGGCCCTCCTATGAGTATTGTTATTCAAAAGTTAAAGTTTGTAAAAGCTACTCTGAAACATTGAAATGAGGAAGTTTTTAGAGATATTTCTCTTCGCATTTCTAATGCTACAGATAACGTTATGAATATCCAAGAGCGTCTTAGTTTGGAGGCATTTCTGATACTCTTTTTCATATGAAGACTGATGCTTTATCTAAGTTAGATATTGTTTTAAAGCAACAAGATATTTATCTCTATGAGAAAAGTCATACAAAGTGGTTTCATAATGGAGACTACAACATAAATTATTTTCATTCTCTCCTAAAATGGAGGAGAGTAATGAAATCTTTATCAGCTCTTCATATTGATGATGATATTATCTCGGATTGACATCACATTGCTGATCATGTGATTTTTTACTACTAGAATTTTTTTTAACGGTCTAATGACTTGAACCCTGATTTATCTTCAATCCAAAAGTATGTTTCTTTCCTTGTTTCGGTGGAAAAAAACTCAGCTCTTATTCATGTTCCTTTTGTTTAAGAAGTGAGAGATACTATTTTAGATATGGATCCATTGAGTGGCCTTAGACTGGATGGTTTTGCGGGAAGATTTTATATGCATTGTCCAAACTGATCTTAAGTAAATTCAAACTTTGAAGTAAATGTGATGAATATCAAGTAACATTAGCCTACATGAACGCTTGGAGTACATGAGCTAGAGTTGATGGCGAAAACCGGTGCTGTGGTGGACGTGCATACTGTAGGTTGGTGAGGCGTTGGTGGCTGCAGGTTGGTGCCAACCAGGGTGGTGTGCAGACTGGTAAGGCGCTGGTGGCTCACTTGTCTTTCAAGTGTTCTTTCATCTTCTTTCATCCTCCAATCATCACGACAAATTTGTTGATTAGTTTATATTTGAAATGTGGGTGTTTTGAGCATGCGTGTCAACTGTTTGATAAATTGCCGTCATCCTCTTCCTTTTGCTAGTAGACGTTCCTGCTGTGCTTTAGCTTGTTTTTCTGCAATTCTTTGCTGCTTTTTTCTAGTTCCGTCTGGTGTCATCCTCGGTCTGCTTTCGGCTGCTGTGCTCCTCTTTCAGGTGGTCTGGCTTTCAGTTTCTGGTGGTCTAGGTTTGGTCTCCTGTTGCGATCAATTCTATTCTTATCTTCGTTAATATTTAATTCCTATCATTTTCTTTATTTCTATTCATACATTTATTTGTTATTTGTTAGAATCTATTATAGTAATAGTATATATCAGAAAAATTAAATGTAAATGTATTTATTGAAATATTGATATCTTGTTAACTCAACTTGAAAATCAAATTAATGAATCCTAATGTTATAAATTACAAATTTTAATTTGTTGCATCTAATTCTTAATGCACAATTATGATATGATTTTTATCTCTTATTTTTTATTTATTCTTGTAATTTGTATCTATTTGTAACCAATTAAGTGATATTAGAAAAAACTCTCTTATCTAAAGAGTCATGTTATGTTATATTTGCTTAAGTTTAATTTCTAGCAAAATCTTAATTTCCAATTTAAATGTGAAATTTACATAATTTGATTGCTAATAATCACACTATGATCACAACTAAAAAATTAATTAGATTAAATTGGATAGTTAGAGATTTTTAATTTGTAAGATTATAAATGTACTTAATTAAGTGTATTATTTATTATCATTTTTAGTTGTTTGCGACTTTAAAATTAACCAAAAAGAAAATTTCATATTTTACAACTATATTTTTTTTTTATATTTTTAATATTATCGTCAATTTATTAAAATATCATTTCAATATAAATCACTAAACATTAGTATAAATACATGCAAGTACTGGCATATCACACAAACACGCTCCCATGCAATTTAGGTGGTTGTACTCGTCCCATGCACTGCAGTGATGGGGGTTGGAGTCCTATTTTTTTTTATATATATTTTAGTATTTGCATTGGGATAGTTTTAATACGGTAATGATGCCAACATTAAAAAATGATAATAATATTAATACTAATACATCCAAAGATATGGGAAGATGTTTCCCTTATCTAACCACACAAAAGAATGTCACCTTTTAAGCACCTTTAAAACTTGGGGGCATCCAAAAGAGAAACATTGTGGGATCCTCAAGTCAAATCCATAGACATTTAAACATACGACAGGGCATGAGTATATAATAATGGAGCAACCACAACTTTTGGACAATATTGATAACATTGACGACCAAATTCTATATTTTAATAACAGGTAAGCAGTGAACTAATTCAGAGACAACAAAATTATCCAAATTTGATCTCCAAACACTCTGCCAACTAGATAACAACCATATATTCCAAACCGTTCAAACAACTATATATTGAAAATGACACTTTGTTTTGTTTTCTTTTGACATGTCAGCTTTCGTATAATCCACCACCGTTTTCTATCAAATCCGCCAAGTTGCAAACGTAGATCAATCTTTTTAGTCACCACCAAAAGATAGGTACGATTAATAATTAGATTTTCACCACAGAAACAACCTAGCCGGTATCAAAGGTTCTTTTCACCTTACAATTCCAAGCATTATTCTAGTAAATTAATACAAGCTAGCTATCATCAAAGTGATTAATTATTTGTTTTCATAAACGTAATATGTTTTCTGAATTAGATTCATATATTTTATAATAATTAGGGACATATGTATCCCATAAAATTTTCATAGAATTTCCATTGGTATTAATTTTTTTTTCTATTTAACAAATTTGGGGGTGAATTTTTTTATGAGTTTCAAATGATTGGATTTGTTTGGTTAATTTAGAAAAATTTATGAATTGGTTTTTTGGTACCATAAATGACTTTTTAAAAAGTTGTTTAACAGTGTGGAAATAAATTTTACAATCATTCTCTCTATAGTGGGGATGAATACTTTTTATAATATTGATTAATTTGGAATAATCAAAGAATTAAAAATTAATGCAATATCAATATTTTTTGATATCGTAATTTAATGAAATAAAATTCTTAAATAGAATGCATCTTAAAATAAAATCTATATTATACAAATAGGAAACAGACACTAAGCACAAATAAGCAAGAACAGATGCACCATAACATATTATAATATGCTATTACATTGCTAATGCCACTGGTGCATTATCAATTAATTCTACAAACATGATCTAAGTAGACTGATGAGCTAGCAGTAGCACTAGTAGTATGAAAAGGGGAATGCATGAGTAGCATTATTATAGGAAAACAAGTGAACTGCATTATTATATTGCTATTGGTGCACATATATTGATTCTTCAACATAGTATCAGTACTTCGAATTCTCCCCAACAACAGCTCATTGTTTAGTTATGCCCTATTACGACACCAAATAACTTGACCGCCCTTTGAGAGACTCTGATTCTGATAATCTCCTCATTACCTCCACCATTCTCCCTGTAAAAAGTGATTATATCACCTTTACGAAGCTGGTTCTCTCTGACATAATTGTTCCAATCTTCAGAACTAATAACAGGTTTAGGGTATGGGCCTTCTCTCCTCTTTGAAAGACGAAAATTCCATCCACGCCCATCTTCATCCATGACTGGAACAAATACGTGATTATCTCCTTCGGGGATTGCTGGAAAGTCATCCAAGTTCCCGGTGGGGATGGCTAGTCTCTCTTCGATGTCTGTATTGGACAGTTGTTTTGAGAAAATAATATTTGGGATTGCCATTCCTTCCACTAGTTTTTGTTTTATTTTATTTTTCTGTCTATCTTTTTTCTTGCTGATAAAACGAAGTGTTGGAGATACAAATGCAGCTAACTAGCTATGGAGTATTTATAGCCAATCTAAATGAACTATTTGTAAAGATACACATCGAAAGAATTGAACTACGTCCATCATTATATTGTAAATATTAAATCAACGTCGATCCACACTTGTGTCATCAGCCTTGTTTTTTTTAAGTGAACAAATTATCCACGTACGTTATTAATTGCATTGTCAAAAAGCAATAGTAGTGCCAAATTGCGGCCCAATCTCCATAGAACATGGTACGGTCCCACCTTGTTTTTGTCAATATTGGATCATATTTCCCACGATTATCTTAATGCTCAAGTATCACTTGATATTTAGTAAAACCATAAGATCCCTTATTCAGAACTAGAAAATAATTGTCATTCTTATTTACGGCTTGATAAAATTATTGAAACAACTTATATTATCAATCAATCGGCCCGTATTGTGATCTATATGAACTATAATCACCACGTGATACAAAAGCGAACAGTTTGTTAGAAGCTTCCATCTACTACCTTAGTATCCAACGTGTAGATCATTTCATCATCAGTCAATGCCGTTTCCTTCAACTTTCTTTTATTCATTTCATTCACTTAGGAATTTTCCATTTTTAATCATCCACTTTTAATAATAAGCATTGTAAAATCAACAGTGGAGTCGTAATTGATAATCGATTGTGTACTGTATGCATCAAGAACCAATAAAATGATGTTAACATATCAAATTTCGAGTTTTAAATATTATTTTGGATTCATATTATCCAACTTAAACTTATGAATATTAAACTGGTTACTTGTAAACATTAGTAATAATTAGGTTATAATAATGAAATGTTGTTGAAAATTCAAATTATAAAACGGCTGTACTCTAAGGATTGAGATAATGAATAGAAAACTCATATGTATTTAGATATTTTGAAATTTAACACTATATATATATACACATACATACATGCATACATATATATATACATATATACATATATTGGTTTTACAGTCAGTGGTTCCTAACTTTAAAAATGTATATTAGGACATACATATATGTATATATGTATATTAGGACAAAAAAATCTCAGGACAAAAAAATCTCAACAATTCATTACATCTAATGGACAAAAAAAATGAAGAGAAATATATACACATATATATACTACATACATATATATACTCATATGTATTTAGATATTTCGAAATCCAACACTACATATATACACACATACATACATACATACACATATATATACATACATACATATATACATATATTGGTTTTACAGTCAGTGATTCCTAACTTTAAAATATTAGGACAAAAAAATCTCAACAATTCATTACATCTAATGAAGATAAAAATATGTATTTAGATATTTCAAAATCCAACACTATATATATATACACATACATATATATATACTCATATATATATACATACATACATATATACATATATTGATTTTACAGTTAGTGATTCCTAACTTTAAAAATGTTATGATAATTAAATCTCAACAATTCATTACATCTAATGGACAGAAAAAATGAAGATAAAAATATAAATAAATAATTATCATTTGATTATTACCATTATAAAAGCGTTTCATAAGTTTTCTTATATATATAATAATTAAATGATAATTATTTATTTCCATATTTGCAAAAATTTCCAGTACTCTCATCATCTTAATTAGGTGACCTAAACTTTAATAATATGTCAAATGCTTTTCAATTAGAATAGTTACGTGTCTTATTGTACAAGTGTATATCTTCTTTTAACGGAAGGAAAAATTTCATCCAGTTTCTTGAAGTTGTAGAAATTGATCATTTTTTACCTATGAATCTTGAAACTCAATATATGGTCCCTAAAGTATCAAAAAATAGATCAATTTCGTCCAACCATCAATTGATCACTATTCAAACTTAATGGTTCTAAGGGTGCTATTATCTTTTGACATAAATAGAACATGTGCAACAGTAAATAAAACCTATATACTTTAATAATTAATTATTAAAAAATAGAAATTTAAACAAATCAAAATTATAAAATTAGGACAAAGAATTAGATTATTATTATTTTTATTGTTAAAAAAAAAAAAAACCTGTGCTCTACCATCCAATAGTTAAGATACTTTTTCAAAATCTTAAGAATAAAAAATTTTTAGAAACTTTTTAAGAAAAAAAATTATGTTAATAGGGATCCATAGTGCATCTTCATTGTTGATCTACCCATATCAATGGTGGAGATCCATTGTGGATCTCCACCAAGTCTTGAACCAGATCAAAGACCATCTAGTACACCATATCTAGATTCAAATTCAGATATTCATTTGGGTTTGATTCGAACCCAAATGCAGTGAACATAGATGTTAAACATTTGAGATCATCGTATCCATATTGTTGAATATTTGAGTTAGTTGAACCCTAATTGTTAAACATCCGAATTGATCAAACCTAAATGGGTTTGACATTTAGTTCCATTCTAACCCACATGTTCAATATCTGGGCTTGTTCCGAACTCAGATTTTTCTAACCAAAACCAAAAATGGAGATTTTACCTCCATTTCTACCACAATGATTTGGTTTCCAATGAAACTAGATCGATTTTAATCTAGTTACCAACAAAACTAGAGATGGAGTGACAGGCCCCTTTCTAACTACTAGCTAGGCGACCTGCCCGGCAACCCCACGGTGGCTCCCCAGTCGAGATCTGCTCTGACTGGAAAGTTCCCGTGAAGCTAAGCCTCTTTTCTTTTCTAAAATACTTGAAATCCTTTTTATTCTGAAAAAGGGTGGGAATTTTGTTCGTTGGAAATAACTTTATGAAAATAGTATTTTCACAGAAAACCGACAGCACAACGGCTGTTGTTCTAAAATTCCACCCTGTAAAATATCTCATAAAACCAGTATAATTGTATTCACAAACAATTTCTATAATCAATAGGCCTCCGGCCATTTTCAAACTCATAATCATGCAATTAAGCGGAAGTAACTTGGATAAATCTTAAAAAAAACGGCATGCATGATATTTACATAAAATCCTTAACTCAAAATAATATTTACAAAACTAGAGAATCTGGAAAATGATATTAAACGCAATACATGATGCTATGCTAGAAAATAGTGCAGTCTGGTCGCGCGTGTCTAGCTGGCCTGTCCGTCCGAAGGAGATACGTCAACCACGCTACTTGCACCTGCACCTGAGGGAGGGTTTTAAAGAAAACAGGAAAACAGTGGTGAGAATAACTCAGTGAGTGGGTAAGTTTACATAAACTGTACTTTTGCTTAAAAATACTATTCCTCCCAAAAATAGATTGGAAAACTATTACTTTCTTTTCCTGAAAACTGTAAACTCGTTTAAAAGCTGCGAAAGTTATTAATCAAACTTTTCTTAAAACTTTTCTTATTTTCTTACTAGCCTTATCTGGCAACCTAGGGAAATCTTGTCCTTCGTGACGGTGCGAAGACACGCCACTAGGATAGGGGAACTCTCACCATGTGTAGTCGCAGATGTGGATACAACTCTGGGATCGCGAATCCCTCCAACATCAGGCAGATCTACACTATCTCATACGTGCAGAGGGTGACTGACAGACTCGATCCGCCCAAAGTTAGTAACTCCCCCTAACTACCGTATACGTATGGAATACTTTCGGCCGGGTGTAATCTTAGGGGCTAGGGTAAACCATAGGCATATATAAAATGAAATCTCGGCAATATGCTATAATATCGCAAAATAACTTTCACAAATACTATCTCTATGCATGTATATAATTTCAACTTGCTCAATTACTTTACTAAAGAATATAAACATATTCATAGCATCTCATATAAAATATACATGCATTTATAAACGATAAACTGAAAACTATAAACTTTTACTAGAATCTCAAAATCTTTTACTTGCTAAAACTGATTGCATTCATAAAATAGAATGTATGAAAACTTTTAAAAAAAATCCACACTCACAACTTGCTTCCAAAATACTTATCACCGCTTCCCGTTACGGCTCTCGTTCGATTCCCGATTCACCTACAATTGATTTCGATCGAGATGTCGTTAAAACATAACTCGTGCGCAACTAAACTTTAAGCCATACGAGGATTTATAAGCACAATAATTCAAGTGACTATCCTCGCACGATAACAAAACGGATAATTCATATTCGCACGCGAAAACTATTTCAAACCGATTCGTTATCGTGACTTGAAATACTCGTAACTTTGCGGTTATAAAACCAACAACTAAGCCAGCACTAGGCAGCAAGACAGCACTTGGCGACAGCACTTGGTGTTGACAGCAGCTGACTTCGACACCTCACGCCAGCACAAGGCAGCGACGGCAGCAGCTTCCTCAACAGTGACAGCAAAGACAGCACTTCGACAGCTTCAGCTTATACAAGACAGGGATGGCAGCATCACCAGCATCTTCCCTTTGCTGGCAGTGGTTTACGCTCAGACAACGGCAATGGCAGCAAGGCAATTTCAGCTCATGCTCAACAGCAGCAGCCTTCACGGCCAACAGAAGTAGCTTGATAGCACCGGCGACAGCAAAAGCAGCACAGCAGCAGCACTACCTCACGCCAGCAGCTCTTCACCGGCGACAGCAAAGGCAGTAAGCTCAGCCTTTTCACTCCAGCAGCTGTCTTCTTGTTCACGGTCAGATAGCAAGCTCACAGCAGCAAGCTTGCAACGATGACAGCAGCTGGTGCACATCAAAGGCAGCAAGCTCAACTCTTCACGCCAGCAGCTGTCTTCCTTGTTCACGGCAGACAGCACCTCTCGGCAGCAAGCTTCCTCAGCTCACGATCTGCACTGAGTTAGCTCACGGGTTAGCTTGCACAACCGATTCTCCTTTGCTGCACTTCCACGCTTCACACCAGCTCGAGGTCTTCACTTTTTCCTTGCTGAAAGTCACGGACAGCCTGAATCTGTCCTCAAACTTCACATACAACACTCGAATTGATGGTCTCGACTAGCTTTTAGATGAAGACCGAGTGAAGCTCTTCCTCTCTTCCACGAGCAGCAGCTCTCTCTCAATCCTCTCACTTTGGATTCGGTTTTGAAATGAAGAAAAATGGTGACCGAATGATAGCTTCTCTTACTCTCCCTTTGGATTCGGTTTTTGCTTGTTAAATGATGACCGAGTGCTTTGTTGGGCTTTTATTCTCTCTCTCGGGTTTGCTTCCAAATTGAGAGCTATTGACCAAATGATAGCTTGGACTCTCAATGAATAATGATGACCGAGTATGATAATTTTGCTTCTTTCTTTTTCAATTCCAACTTCATATATTAATATATAATTGCTCATCCAATGCATGTGACACATGTCACCAACATGCATTCCCTTTATTTTTCTTAAAGCCTTCCATGCATTCTCGGTTTAACTTCCAAGTTCGAATTCCGTTTCCGTCCGTCCGTCCTGGAATCCGCTTTTTAATCGCTTTCGCCTTTGGAATAATTTTAAAATTCGGAATCCGTCTTCGCAAACTCGAATTTATTTCTCTAAATCGAAAATAATTATTCCAAATATTTCCGGACTCGATAATTATATTTTTCTGATCAGACGCGATCCATCGGAAAAATATTTGCTCTCCGACGAACGCGGTTTTGGGTTTTACATGGAGATAGGGGTTATCTCCATCTCTATCGTCACAAAGCAGAGATGGAGGCCCTCCATCTCTATTCCACAACAAAACAAGGATGGAGGCTCCATAACTATAAGGCTCATGTGAGCCTCCCTTTTCATCAGATCATCTTGGATTTAGGATGATCTTGATTTTTTTTATTTTTTTAAATTTTATTTTTATTAATAATTAATAAATAAATATAAATAAATTTGACTTACTAACCAAGGAAGTTGACATTTCCTTTTTAACAAATGTTAAAATATTGATCAAATGGATCTAACTGTTGTATTTTTTTTTAAAAAAAAAAAAATTAACTTTAAGGACCATATGTTGAGTTTTGCCATTTGTAGGTAAGAAATTATTAAAAAACATACAAAACATACAAATAAAAACTAGAATCAATACAAATCAAACCCAATTTTTTTTTTTAAATTTTATCCAATCGATTCTTCACCAATACATAAATCATATCTAGAATCAATAAGAATGAAAACATAAACCCAAATTATTCTAAACACAACAATAACATTAATTAATTAAAAATAAAAATGAAAATAAAACTTTAATTAATTAAACTCACATTGATCTTCAATTTAGAATGATGGTGAACCAGCCAAATCTAATTAGCGGATGAGGGTATTGCAACCTTTGGGAGCAGTCACCAAGCAGTTCAATTCAGTGTCGTTTTGAGAACAATGCCACTCAAATCGCTCCATAGAGGAGGTAGTAGTGATAGAGGGGGAAGAGGAACCAAAGGCGACGAAGAAAAGTCTCATTAAGGCGGTAACAATGAGAAGGAGGGTGAGAGGAAGAGGAATCGGGAACTGAAGGTGTAATTTTGTCATTTATGGAGGAGGAAGAGAAGAAGACGAGCTGGTGGTAGTTGAGGTTAAGGTGGCATTGTTTTGTCATCAATGATAGCCGAGGTAGTCGAGAAGAAGACGAGCTTAGGGTTAGGGTAGTGTGTTCAGTGGTGTAATGAGATTAGGTTATGACGGTGGCTTATGATGAACTTGAACGATGATGGCGGTTAGGTGAGATGACAGAGAGAGATGGTAAGGAGAAGGTAATGGTGATGAGTTGAGGTATTGGTGGTGGGTGGGGTTCCTTCCAACTGTCCCTAATTTATTTTGATTTGTTCAATTATTTTAATTTATTCAATATTTAAAAATATTATAAAATTCAATCTAATTATCCCCATTTTAATTTTAAAATGCAATTACCTAAGTACCTTTACACCCTAATGCATTTGTCATTTTCTGGATGAAAATCACGAACCTATTAATGGTGGGCTTTTCAGGTAATAATTTAAAAATCAGGGATGGTTTGACATTAGTTTCAATTCAAGAGAGTATTTTGATAATATCTCTTTTATTAAATGAATTCATAAATGGATGTGGTTATAAATGCATACTTGATATGGGTTCAGGTGTGGTTATATATATAGCTATATAATGTCCTTCTCTAGTAATTACATCATAAAATCTTAATTTCATTACCATTAATTATAACAATTTATTTTCATCATTGTGGTAGGGTCACTAAAAATGAGTGATTATAACCATTAACTCTGACCATTGATTTCTAATAGGTCTCACTACAATGATGGGAGCGATTGATAATAAGTGGTCAGAGTTAATAGTCTTGAAATAAGAAATTCATAATGTTTTTACTAAAATAAAAAAAGAAAAAACTATATATATATATATATCTGTATATGTGTGTGTGTGTGTAGATATTGTCATCCATAAATATGATTTCAACACCTATATTTCATTAAAAATTTTAATCACAAAAAAAATCCCAACACAAAATAACCATCAAGCACATATAATAAGTCATGATTTTTTACTTCTCTTAGGTCTCTGGTTTCAAAATAAAACATGCTTATCTTATTTTGTTATGCACAATCAACTACATAGATGGCACACCTTATTTTGTCTTAACATCTCTACTTCTTTGTGTTTGTTTCTTCCAGAAGATACAATTAAAAACTTAGAAACCAATTATATTAAGAACAGTTGTACAACACCCTCTTGAGGTATGCCTTTAATAATGTGAAAACAATTTTATCCTTTTATTACACTAAGTCTCACTCTGTTAGTCAAATTTCGTTAACTTCGACAGTTGATCAAGATTTTTGGTTAAATGACTTCAATGCCCTTAACATTATTAAGTATAATTGACTAGCTTGACTGCGAGTAAGACCAAAAAAATAATAATAATAACGAAATAAAATTATTTAAATAATTTTTTATGAAATGTATACACATATATTTTTTTTAAAAAAAAAAGTGAAGATCTAATCTTTAAATTACATCTCCACCATCTATTAAAGATGATGGAGGGTAAAGATCCAATCTAGAGATTGAATCTCCACAGTATTATATCTAGTTCTTTTTCAATGAAGAACATTGAAGAATGGTGTTCTTCTTCGTTGTTCTTAATCAACAAATACCAAATTAGCAACAACAACAACAACAAATAAGAAAAATATGGAGACTAGATTGTATCATCAACCATTTGAAAAAAATTGAAAAAGGAATCATTAAAGAACAATGTTCTTCACTCTTCATCAACAACCACCAAATCAGGAACAATGTCTCCAATGTCTTTGATGAAGAAGATTAAAGAATAGAGATCTCCAGTGCTTTCATTTCTCTCTTTCATCATCCCTTTTTCTTAAACTACTACCAATCACCATCAACCAATCCCAACCCCAACTTCAAACACAACCCTAACTTCAAAAACCTTAACCCTAACAACAAACCACCAACAAATCCGCCAAATCCAAAACCAATCAATCCAAAGCAAATCTAATAGAGATTAAAATTGGTCTCCATGCAATAGAGACTTGAGGTTCTAATCTCCGTCGCACATATAAAACCTTTATCATCTCTATCTTATGATGCAGACAAAAAAGATGGAGGGTTTTTGGTTTTAACCTTTTTTCATCAGTTCATATTTTTTTTAAAAAAAAAAAATTCATTATATTTTAATTTCTTATTTTCTGTAATTTTAAATTTTAAAAGAAACAACAAAAAAAGTCAAAATACGAAATTGCTCGTAAATTAGATGTGTTTGACTAACTTTAACAGAATTTGACTAACATAATAAGGGTGTTGCGTAATAAGATGGTAAATCTGTATTCATATTATTAAAAGCATATCTTAGGGTGTGTTATACAATTCGTTCTTATTTTAATTTATATCTATCATCACATATTGAATTACACAAAAATATGAAGCGACTATACAAATTAAGTTGGTTGGATCAAATCCTAGGGAGTGGTGGATTGACTGTAAAACCCAAAACTTCGTCAGGTAAAAAATAATTTTTTTTCGATGAATAGTATTTTCGGACAGAAAGTATCCGCGGGAATAGTAATTTTTCAGAAAATAGACCTCGACCATCAAAAGTTTCAAAATTAGCATTGGAGTTTAGCAAAATTGAATCGGAGTGAAAAAGAATTCATTCGGATACATTTTAAATGATCCAAAGATTTTCAAACAGAAATATTCTTTCCAATTTGGGGCCATATAAATTTTTTTGGAGAAATAAAATAACTTAGGATACTCGGAGGTGAAATTGAATCCAAGTATAGGTTCTGGATATAGGATTGAATTATAATAGGATTTCTTGACGGATCAGAAACAAATTTGAGTACGGAACCGGAATGGGAGAGTGCATGAAATTGGAATGACATGTGGCACGAAAAGGATGCATGAAATGGACACGTGTCAAGCATGTAAAGATGAGGGAGGACAAGTGTTAGAAAACTTGATGCATGAACGCCATGTGTCAATGAAATGTAAAGCTTATATATATTGAAATCAAACAAAAACAATTGAAGAAAAACAAACCATCACTCGGTCACTAACCAAGCTAAAACCCGAGTGAGCTCTAGAGAGAGTAAGGCAAGAATTCAAACTTCGGCCTTTATGAAGAGAGGAAAGAAGAGACCAAAACCAAGAGAGAGGAGGGAGAGTTACTCGACCATTTATAAGGAGAGAAAGAAAGAAGAGCTGCCAAGAGGAAGAAGATCATGAAAGCTACCGTTTTGGTGAGATTGGAAGCAAAATTTCAGAAGACTTCACTTGCATGCAAGCCTTAGGATATGAAAGGAAGCTCATGGCTAAGACAAGGATTATTTGGTTGAGAGAGAACCTTGAGAGCAATAGCTTGTGATGGTGTTTTGAGATTTTTGGAGAGTATTTTGACAATTCTCAAGTCATAAAGGTAAGTTACTGCCTTGTTAAATTTTAATAAACTAATTTTAAGGGATTTTTATGCATGCATGGCTTTTTTTTGGATTGAAGGAAGCTCGTCCAAGGAGGAAGTTTATGGGCAGCAGCTTGCATGTGGTTTTAGGAGTGATTTTGAGTTGATTTCCAAGAGGTAAGTTTAAGTTCCCATAGTTAATTTTTGGTGGAAATATTTGAGTTATGATTTGGAAAGAGTATTATGATAATATGCTTGGGTTTGAGGATTTGGAACCTCATTAGTGTGGAGGTTTATTTACTTGTTATTTTAGTGTGAAAATGGATGAATTTTGATATTGGAATATATGCTAAATTATGGCATGTAGGGGCTGTTATAGTTTCGATTTATTTTGGGATATGTTGTCATGAACAATGATGAATTTTGAAGTGTTTGAAAGTGTTAAGGTGTTGTTTTTATATTAGAAAATTGTTTTTGGGTGGTTCATGTGATGTATGGATTATTTGGATGATGAAATAGAAAGTGAAAATAAATGGTGTGCAAGCTGCTATGGTGTTATTTTGAGAATGTTGAAATGTTAAAACATGCTTTTTGAATGATTTGGATGGTTTTATAGGTTATTTTGATGTTAGAATTAATAAGAAATCGAAAGGAAATGCATGAAATGTTAAATGACCATTTTGCGAGTAAACTTTGCATTATTACGAAAATGTGCTCTTTTATGGTTTTGATTAGAATTATAACCATAATTTATGATGGAAATGATCAAATGTGATGGACGATATAAAGGTTGGTATAAATTCGGTCAAAGTGATTAAAGTGACTATGAAATTTTGTTTGATGCGTTAATAGGAAAATTTAGAATTAAATCGAAGCGATTTTGATGTGTGAATATTAAGAAATTCGCATTGATGTTGTGTACGAATATTCGAAGTTGTTATGACTTGAGAAAGAATAAATCGATGCGCTTGCATAGGTAAAAGTTTATAAGATAATGAGTGCGTTAATTTTAAACATAAATTCGTTCGTATTAAAATATAGGTGAAGCGATGAATGGAAGAAAAACATTTCATAAAAGAGTGGGTTGGATTGATCGGAAAATAAGTTGTGAGTGTGGTTTATTTTCAAAGCTTTTACAAATTTATAAGTTGGTTATCGACATTTGCAAACGTACACCTTAGTATTCGAATTACTTTAATGCAACACTTATTTTTATTATTCCAAGTTATTAAGTTTGATTAAATTTCAAACATATCATTATATTATTATCATACATGCATAATTCTTAAAGTTATGTTGGAGTGTATTTATTCAAAAGTAATGTAAATTAACGAGTTTATGATATATATATACATGCATAGAAATGATTTGATAAAGTTGTTTTGTAAGTATTTTGATTATAAAGTTTATATTAGAAAAGAATGTTTACTAGTGAAAACTTTATGTTTCAAGCAAATGAAAAGAAAGTGTAGATTTATTGATGTTGGAGGGAAACACGATCCTAAAGCTCCTACTGTTGGGGTGAATCATAATCCTAGAGGTCCCATTGTTGGGGGTAACTGCAACCCCAGAGGTCTCGCATCCGCGACTACACAAGATAGGATTCCCTAAGCTTAGTGGCGTATTTACATATATACCATCATGAAGAATAAGTTTCCCTGGATTACCTTGTAAGGCAAACTATGAAAGAAAAGTATGTCATTGGATGTAAGATTTAGAAAATAAGAAAATTTCATTTTATGAAAGTTACGAGCAATAATATTTATTTGCATTATACTAGTTTTACAGTTTTCAACAGAAAGAAATCAACTAGCAGTCTTCAAACCTATTTGGAGAGGAAATATATTTGAAAAACAATTATCATAGTTTATAAAAGTTACCCGCTCATTGAGTTATGAGACTCATCACCTTTTTTTTTTGTTTTTACAAATATCTTCCTCAGGTGTAAGTACGAGCAATCAAGCGAAAGGAACTCCGTTGAACGTGCAAACGGACTGAAGACGTGACGCAATTGCACTAGTTTGTTTTTGAGATCATCATGTAATTGCATATTTTCTAGACTTAATGCATGTTTGTAAATATGATTTTTGAATGTTACAAGTTATTATGTTTTTGAATTATGATTTAAATCAGATGTTCTCAATGTTTTATGAAATCCATAAATTCTGAATTATCTTTTAAAGTGAACTTTTGTTGTGTTGGTTGTGGAAATTGAGAGAGAGCCTAAGGCCCAGTAGTTGAGACTTAATGTAAACCACCCTCCCTAATATTAGTAGTATCGTACCTATGTATAGTAGAGTAATTAATAATATTGGAGCATGTCGATTTAGATTCGAATGCTAGAATGTAAATGCTAGAATTTTAATTAATGTGAGAGATAGTCTTATAATTTGGACCAATTAGAGAAGAACACATCACTCAATGGCATTTTGAAATATTATAACAAATGGAGGGTAAAGTAATTAAGGCCAACCTTAGATATATATATGTAGAGGTATGTTGGGTTTAATTGAAAAGTTATTAAAAGTTAACATGTTTATGTTATTATTTTATTAAGAGTGGTCAATTTATAATAATTGAAAGACAAGGGAACAAGTAACAATTGTAAGTCTTTATATAAAGAAGAGAAAATGCTAGAAATTTGGAGAAGTGAAACAAATAGAAACCATGAGTGAGCAAGAAGGCCATTCGGCCAAGTGAGGAAGAAGAAGGGGGAAGGAAAATCAGCCAAGGAGCAAGTGATCTAAGGGTTTTCAAGATTGAATCCTAAGCTTTTAAGCTCAAAAATCAAGTCTCTAGCCTTCCTAGTTTATTCTCTACAAAACTTGGTAAGTTTGAGTATTGATTTCATGAAAAATTTAATTGTTGTGGAGGTTTGAGTTGGGCTCATGGTAATCTAATTTCTTGGTGGTGTTCTTGGCATGTGAAAGACTAGATTTGTAGCTTGAATTGGTGTGGAGGTTGGCTTAGCAAATTGAAAGCACAAAGGGGTAAGAAACTAGTAAAATTCTTATGTTAGTGTAGAGATTATTTTAAGTGCTCTCCATGTGTTTGGTTTAATGCCTAAGTGAAGTGAATTAATTTTGTGAAGTGTTTTGAGAATTTAAGTGAAGCAATATGATGATTAGAGGCCAAGTAAACTTCAGCCCTAGCAAGAAGTAGAAGAAATTATATTAGTTTGAGTTGTTTTAATGTTGAAAGGCATGAAAACTAGTAAGGAAATCATGGAAATTTAGTAAAGGTTGATTTGGATTCATGAGAATTGTGAGTGCAATGTCACTTGATAATTTTAGTATATGATGTATTAGTACATTGAGAATGATTTTGAATAAATTAGAGGCATGTAGGAAGGATAGTTTGTGCATGGAAATGGTTAGAGCTGAAAAAGAATGTTAATGAGACAAAGAAGGGGCTGTTCAGCCATGATGATACCAGGCTGTCCAGAAAATTTTTGTTGTGTGTTTAAGTGATTTTAATGCTTATTTAGATGATATATGAAGGTAGAAATTGAAAGAAATTGAATTGGTATTGAAATGACACAAAAATCGGCAATTAAACTAGTTTAATGCCTAATTGTGTTAATGTATTTCAATGAACTTTAGGAAGCTTTTAAAGTGTGTTTTGAAAATGTTTAGTATGAGGATTTATATGAGAATGAAAGCTTGTAATATAGGCAAGCATGAGATGAGTTAATTAGTATGAGCACTTATAGAGAAATAAGTAGAAAAATTGGCATGAAGTTGCCTAAATGAGAATTTGTTAATTGGTGAGTAGAATGTGTGAAGTAATTAATTTTAATGAGCTCTATTGAATGATTAGTGTGTAATTAATGTAGGTGAGCCATCGAGTGGTCCATAGACAAAATCCGATAAAAGGAAATCGCAAATTGTGAGTGTCCTTTTTAAACTAGAATTTACGAAACAAAAATGTGTTTTGAAAATAAATTTAATTTTAGTTTAATCTCCTTTCATTTAGTAAATTCATTATGCTGAAATTTAATTATTTTATGCAAAAGAATTATGTTTTGGTACTTCGTAGGGCATTAGAGACATTACCGGTCAGAGTACTCCTATCGTGCATGGCATAGTCGGGGCGTGTCACTAATAGCGGGAAAATGGGACTTTAGTAGTCAGTCAGTCCAGAGTTGCCTTCTACACGTGTGGAGTATATAGAGTTAGTGCGCTATCTATTTTGTGGTGATGTAGAATTCCACCACATTTACTGGATCGTGACTTGAGCGATGTAGAATTTCGCCTTGTCACCCTATAAGGCATTGGTGATGTAGAATTCCATCTTGCCGTGATGCCTAGAGTACCATTAGAATATGATTAACTAGTAGAAAAATAGAAAAAAAAAAATGCTATGAAATTGTTTATGAGTTTAGACAGCAGAATTTGATTTTAGAAATTTATAATTTAATATTTATCATGATAAGAATTTTAATCCATAGTTGATGCATTTGAATTCATAGTTATGCATTTTAATAGTTATTGTAATTTAAATGAAATCTTATGACACTCACTGGGCTAATAGCTCATTTCCTACAATTCCCAAAACATTTCAGGTGCAGGTACGGGTGCATCAGAAGCTGGGACCTCGACTCCAGTAGAATAAAAGTGCTGTGGTGTACACAAATAAATAGTAGAAACAATGTATGATTTTGGCAAATTTATAGAAGTTAAAGTTTTGTATAAAGCTTATGACACTGTATGTTTATAAACAGGTTAATAACTATAGAATATTAATTTATGAAAATGACTTCAGTTTTAATTATGGATTTTTGCATTATATAAACTGTTGTGGTTGATTGTGAGTACCGGATTTTTATCCGATGGCAGTAATTACCGTGTATGAAAATTTAGAAGTGTTTTAAAAGTTTTCTTACAGAAAATAAAATTTTTTGGATTTACAGAAACACAGCCGTTATGCTGCCAAAATTTTCTCTAAACTCCAAATGGGTTTTATTACAATTATATGGCTATTTAGTAGTTAAATCGGCTCAACTTCACGGAAATTCTTCAGTCGACCTAGATATCGGCTGGAGAGTGACCGTGGGGTGCCGGCGAGTTCCCTATTCTACAAAAATAGTAGCTTAGAAGGATAGGGACCCGTCACTTAAATGATTTTTAAACGTGTACAAGTGTTTTATGAGCTTTTGCAGGGTGAAAATCTTTGAAAATTAATCGTTGTGTTGCCGGATTTCCATCAGAATCCTATTTTGAAAAATGTTAAATTACAAAAAAAAAATTCTATCAATTTTCGTTACTTAATGAGATTCTAAGGAGTTTAAAAAAAAAAAGATTCATTAAAGAAAAAGGTTTAACTTCACGAGAACTTTTCAGTTACAGCATATCCCGTCTGAAAAGCCACTGTGGGATTGCCGAGTGGGCTGCCTAGTTTTAGAGTTAAGGAAGAGGGGTCTGTCATTGACACTGAGAAGATTTCCTCTAATAAAGAGTTGTTCTCTTCCTTCCAACCAATTGCGAATAGAGAAGTTATTAATGAGAAATTCTATTACAGTTTGTGTCGAAAATTTACAACTTTGTATCCAGGTCATTGTTGAACAAGCATGGTTTCAACATGGTCTTTGAGTCAAATAATGTAATTTTTCTAAATCTGAGATGTATGTAGGTATGGCTTATATATGTAATAGACTGTTTAAATTGAATGTAACCATTTTTAAACATATTAATAAATAATAAAAATTCTTCTACTTATTTGCTCAAGTCTTCCAATTTATGGCATGATAGACTAGAATATTTTAATTACATACTTTGCATAGATTAATTAACTTGAATATTATACCCAAATTCCAAATTGATTCCAAACATTAGTGTGAAAATTGTGTTGAGGCAAAACTAATAAGGCCACCATTTCAAATAATTTAAAGAAGCACTGAACCTTTTGACTTAATTCACAATGATGTATGTGATTTGAAATTTGTACAATCAAAGGATTGTAATAAATATTATATTACTTTTGTTGATGATAGCAAAAAATACTGTTACGTATATTTGCTTGAAAGCAAAGATGAAACTATAGAGTAATTTGTTCTTTTGAGAACTACCTCAACAAGAAAATTAAAATGTCAAGGAGTGATTGTGGTGGAAAATATGAAGCACTATTTACAGAATACTATGCATAACACGGAATCATACATAACCATGATTCGTTATTCACCTCAAGCAAAATGTGTTGCCAAAAGAAAAAATCACACTTTCAAAGAAATGGTGAATGCAATTTTGATAAGTTTAGGGGTTGCCTTAAAACACATATGTGATGGAAGCAATTCTAAGTAGCAATCATCTCTTGACTATCGCACCCAAAAAGAAAGAAGATAAAACCTCATATTAATTATGGAAAGGTATGATACCTTCCTATAAATACTTATGAATGTGTAGGCGTCTTATTAAAGTTGTTGTAACTACACCTACAAAGGTGAAGGTGGGTCTAAAAACAGTTGATTTCATTTTGATTGGTTACGCTCAAAATAGTAGTGCATATCGATTTTTGGTGCATAAATAAGAAATTCTAGATGTACATAAGAACAAAATAATGGAATCTAATTAAGAATACTTCATTCTTTGAACATGTATTTCCATGTAAATTCATAGGTGAATCAAGTTTGTTGAAATGTAAGTCTATAAAAGAATCTCAAAAACTGGAGGATGAACCTCGAAGAAGCAAATAAAGTAGAATGGAAAAGTGTTTTGGTCTAGATTTTCTAATTTACTTGTTAGAAGTATAAACTTAAATTTCTATTGAGGCTATCAGCTTTTTAGAAGGAATTTTATGGAAAGAAGCCATTAATGGTGAAATAGACTCTATCTTACACAATTACGTGTGGAAACTACTGCATCTTCCTTGGGAATGTAAACGTCTGGGTGGACTTTTAAGAGAAAAATGAAAGCAGATGGAACAATTGACAAGTATAAGGCTAAACTTGTAATTAAAGGTTACAACTAACACGAAGGTCTAGATTATTTTGACACATATTCTCCTATGACAAGGATAACATCCATTAGGATGATACTTACAATTTCTATTTTAAGGAATTTTAAAGCTCATCAAATGGATGTAAAAATAGCTTTCTTAAATGGAGAGTTAGACGAAGAAATTTATATGGAACAACTCAAGGGTTTTTCCACTCTAGGATAAGAAACGAAAGTCTCTTAATTGGTAAGGTTGTTGTATGACTTCAAACAAGCACCAAAGTAATGATATAAGAAATTTGATAAAACAATGATGTCAAATGACTTTTAAATCAACGAATGTGACTAATGTGTACATGTCTAGGACATAGGAAATGGTGAAATCCACCAAAAAAATGTTAAATTCAAGTTTTGATATAAAAGATATGGGACTAGTTAATTTTAAGTCAATCATATTATATTGACAAGATCCTTTAAAAATTTAACGAAGATGATTCTGGTGTGTCCAATATTTTGGTAAATACAAGTTTACATCTCTCTAAGAATAAAGATGAGAGTGTCTCTTAACTAGAATATTTTAGAGTGATAGTGAGTCTAATGTACTTAACAAGTTGTACAAGACCTAATATATCTTACACAATTAGTAAACCAAGTAGGTATAGGAGTAATCCAATAGCATATCACTGAAAGGCGATAGCAAAAATACTTAAGTACATACAGTTTACTCGTAATTATGGGTTGTACCATACCAAATATCCTACTATTTTAGAAGGATATAGTGATATAAATTGGATATTTGATATGAAATGTTCTAAAATCTACTAGTGGATAAGTGTTCATATTAATAGGTTTGGCTATATCATCGAAATCTTCTAAACTAATATGTACAGCTAAATCCATAATGAAATTTGAATTCATTGCATTGAATAAGTGTAGAGAAGAGACTGAAGGGTTACACCAAATTCTAAAGGATATTCAAATATAACCAAAAAGCTTTTGCAATTTGCATTCATAATGATAGTCAGGCAACATGTATAATGGTAAATTTAAACATACACATCGAAGACAAAATACCATTTGATAACTACTCTCAACTGGGGTTATTTTTGTTAACTATGTGAAATCAAAAGATAACATTACAAATCTGTTGACCAAAGGATTGAATAAGGAGTTAGTTGAAAAATCATCAAAGAGAATGAGATTGAAGCCCATAAAAGAATTAGTCAATACAACAAAAATCAAACTAAGTGATTGGAGATCCTAAGATCTAGGCATTGAACAATCTAATTGTAAAGACTCAATTTTACACTATAGAGGTTATCCTCCTGTTCATTTCTATGATAAAATAATGATGTCTATAGGAGTAAGGATAAACTATATATGCTTTTAATGATTTTATATGTTAGGAATTCGAGTGGAGTAATACAAGTTACTTTAAATTAATAATCACCTATGTGAGAGATAAGTGAGGCCACTTCTAAAGGGAATTGTGGGACCTCAACTTTATAATAACTCTCACTGATCCAAGCCATAACCAAAACAAACATAACAATGAAAACTGAATTATGTCAGGAAAGATTTATGTGTGAGGTATATAATTGTTTATATCAATGGCTTAACAGTTCAAAGACACCGTGTTTAAAAATCAACCAGTAAAGCAAATGTATGTCTATAAAGGAAGGTTCAAAGGCCAACACCTAACTATCCTGATATGCCTCAAAATCTAGGCACATGAATAACTTATTAAAATTAAATGAAGAGCAAGTTAATCTGGAAATTTCTTTCATAGAGTTTTTTCTTTTTTCTTCTCTAAAATTTCTCAAGTATCTCTCTCACCTGCATTTATATGATCTAAAATCAATAAATAATGTCAATCACAAATAAATACTCAAGAGTCATTTGTTTTTTTGTCTAAAAACTAAACAGTATTACTGAATGCTGAATACTGAATAATAATTAAAACCTAAAAATCTGAATAATATGTTCGTTTTTTTCTTTTATCTCTGAATATATTATAAATTTGTTTGTTTTTTAAATTTAAAATTGTCTGAAAACTAATAAGTTAACATTTATACTATTTTCACTATTTGTGTTATATAATTTTAATTAATTTAATGCAGACATCTGAAAATAAATAATTTAATAAATTCTAAAACATTTTTTATGTACATATTAATAATATTTTATTCATAATCAAAATATGATTAAAAAATATAGCAGTATTAGCCATATTCATATATTTAAATATATTAATATATTTAAGACAACAATTAAAAAGTGAATGTTTAAATTATAAATTAAAATATATTAGTTTAATTTCAGGATAGTTTAGGATGAGATATATTTAGATTTTACTTTTTAAATATATTTTTTGTAAGTATCAAGGCCAAAAAATAGAAAAGAAAATTTGAGAAATATAAAATTAGGATGAATTTGAAATTATGTTATTTTAGAGATGATAGCTTTGGAATAAAAATTTTTAATGTCATTAAGTAATTTACAATTAAATGAAAAGTTAAAAATTCTTCCTTAATTTTTTTTAGTTGTTTTTTGATATTTTTAAATGGCTTAACCACTTTAAAAAAAAAATGAAAATAACTGAATAAGTACAATTTAATACTATTAAATCTTAAATTGAAAAAATAAATAACCCCTCAGTCTATCCACAGCATTTATTCGACATTACAATTAACATAAATATCTAACCAAGTGCATATATCTTTATATTTCTTATATAAACAATTCTAATATGAAAATTAAATCTATCATTATAATCTTTCACATATATGTATATCAAAGAGAAAGTGGCACAATTAAATTATTCATCTTTGTATAATCTTTAGACAAATGATTTTAGCCTACAAAAATACAAATCGAATAATCTACCACTATAACCTGGCAGAAATGAGGGGTGAGCTATAAAGCCTAATCAAAATTTAAAACCTCAAGATAACATTTAAATCATGATTTAAGCATGTTCACACAATTCACACTTTACATCATCCATGAGTAAAATATTAAATACAAATGAATGTATACAAACAACAATCTATTAAGAGCTCCACATTTCATAATATGGAAGTTCTACCACATGGAAGGACTAAAGGACTATTTCTTTTGGTTCACGCAAGGAAAATCAAAGTAATATTGACAAACATTTGATCCACAAGATCGCGGAATGTAATATTCACGAAAAGTCAAGTTGAATCGGCAAGCATTGAACTTGCAAACTGTCCAGTACAATTGTTTGCCAAAAATCAAATTAAACCACTAAACATCTAATTAACCTACAAACCATCGAGTACAATTGCTCACAAAATATCAAATTAAAACACCAAACATCTAACTCGCATCTAACCCAAAAACAGTTGAGTATAAATGTTCACGAAAAGTAAAATTTAACTGCTAAGCGTTTAAGCCTTGAAAACTGCTAGATATGAATAGTCACAAATACCAAAGACACAAGTTTAATATAACCGCCAGGCACAAGGCCCACGAAAACCGTCAAACCCAAAGACAACCATCCTTTTACTTTCATTATAAACCTTTACTTCAAAAATCAACCAATCCAAAACATGATGTTTATGGATGAGATTAGTCTCATAAGAAAACTTAATTGGTTTTGGTCTCCAAATAAAATACCAATTTTTCAAAAGAAATCATTGTTCACATATAACAACCACATGTAGTGTCAAACAAAAGCTTATTAAGTGTAAAATCTAGCAAAAATACCAAGGACTCAAGAATAACAACCACATGGTATGGTTAGAAGAAAATAGACAAGATTGTCACAGTCAACAAGGAAATTTCAGTAACTTTTTACTAATTTAAAAATTTCACAAAAAATCTCAAACAAAGCCATTTGATGTGAAACCAATTGGAAATGAAAGCCTCTGAATTGAGATGGAAGAAAGAAACCTTGAAAAAAAATCTGCTAATTAGTGCAGTTTTGCAAAACGTGCAAGACTGTTAGCATGACAGTGAAATTTTCATCAGCTTTTGATAAATTTGAAAAATTCACAAAAAATCACACATAAGGCCATTTGATGTAAAACTAATTGGAAATGAAAGATATATGAGTGTAGAATCTAAAAAACAAGAACCAATTGAAAGTCATTTGTCGAAAAGTTGCAATTTTACATAAACCCCACTGCTGTTACAATTTCCTTTGGTATTTCACTATCTCAATCTCCCTTCCTTCACAACCATTCAACAACACCATCCACAAACATCATGTTCACAACCCAATAAAGTCTTTCATGAAAACATTCGACCACTTAAGAATATGTGAAAAAATGAACAAGACCATCAAATTCCATCAAGTAACAAACACAAATAACATAATTATAAGGATTATGCATCATTTATTTACACTTACTTTTAACACAAATCAAAATAGCTTCATTAAACACTATCACCACAATAGCAAAACACAAAAGTCACACAAGAAAAAACCGTGAGGCGGAAAAACCCTGCCTTTATGATATCAAGAGCCTTTTCTTAGCCGCGTCCTTTTTCTACCTTCTTCTTCTTCTTCTCCTCTTCTTCCCTTCCTTTCTCTTCCTTGCTGCTTATAATTTCCCTCTTTCTGAAACCCTCGTCCCGATTCCCCTCTTTTTATCTATCAAAACCTTAATATTTTTGGGCCTTTACAAGCCCATGACCTTTAAAATTCCTATTGGGTCCATATAGAACCTCTTAGGGCTCAAATGAGGTATAAACGATGTCACATAATCTTTATAAGTCCTATATGTCGTCCATTAACGTAAGCCAAGATCAAAATTGACTTAATTGATACAATGGAAACAATATGCTAACTTAACAATTAAATATGGAATAAATACTCACTCATGTGAGCACATATACATATTTCTAATAATTAGGGTCTACTTAGAAAGACCATAGGGTAAATTAAGAGAAACTTTTTTTTTTAAAGTTCATGGGTCAGTTGGCAAATCCTTTTGGGCTCATTTATTAACAACATTTTTTCCACTATAATTGGGCCTTTTTAACTTTAAATGAGCACAGCAAGCTTTGAGAGTTTATTTACTAACGGCTTCTTTAAAAGAGATAGACTTAACAACTTTTGAGTTTGAAATAATATTTTATCTTTGGGCCCCTAACTTCAAAAATAAAATTGGTCCAATAACTATTTAATTCGAGTCCAATTTATACTTTTCCAAATAAATGAATTTGGATTTTAAACTTTAGACCTCTTAGACACTAATTCCTGTTCTAATTAATTTAATCCACATTAAATTAATTATTGCATATCCTACAAAGATTTTGACCGTTGAACTTTATCACCAAGTTATAAATGTTTATTGAGTTATAGCTTTTGTCTCATTTGTCAAGTTCATTCATGTTGGGGATTATTGAAACATAAGAGACACAAAATTCTATTATCATGAACCATGTTGATTGGTTTTTTTATCTTGATTTCAGAAGATCAAGGTAAATGCATGTTCTCCTCCATGACATCATCAAATTTGTATAGTCGTTTGGTCAAAATGGTGTTTCGAAATTGAAGCTCTAAGTGCACCCATTTGAAAAAAAATAGGGTCTAGTCACACATTGAGAAAATAAAGGAAGCTTGGTATATAAATGTAAATGTTATAGTTACAAGGTAAATTGTGGAGAACAGATGCTCTTTCTCGCATATGTGTAAGGGAGGGGGTGCAAATCATTGACCAAACATGGGTTTGAAAGGTGTGCATATGCGTTTTACGTATATGCACACGAATGCAGCCGGATTTAGAACCTTGGACTTGCACACATGGCTAGTTCCATTATGTTTCTACAAAGTTTATTTTTACAATTTTTTATATTGAAATTTGAATATTGACTAGTTGTTTCTCTAGGTTTAATTGCTACATACAGTTTGTCTTTGTAATTGCATATATGATTATTTCATGAATAATTGCAATCATTAAAATATTTAATTCTAAATTGAATTTGTAAAATTAATTCTCGGATTAATGCTACGAAAATGAATCATCAATAGAATTAAAAGAGAATTAAAAGGCTATCATTTCTTGATTTCAAATTTTCCACCTGAAGTTCATAATTGTTACCCTTTATGGTTGTTTACACCCAACTTAGAATCCATTTTATTTTTTAGTTCTTTATTTTCTCTAAAACATTGTTCTTAGAAATAGTTCACAAAGTGATAGACTTTCAACTCAATTTGGTTTGTCAAAATTTGGTATTGTTGTACCTTGGAAGATGAATGCTGAACATTTAATATTGGGCAGCAAATTTGCTTTAAAAACCTCGTGTTACACATGGGCCTCGATCCATTTTATTTATATTTGTATTGTTGCAAATATTTTGTAAACTAGAGAGTCTCCAAATTTTTTTTACATTATTACTATTATTATTTCTAATTATATATATAGGCTAATATAGCATAAAATTTTGACTTACAAAAGTAATTTCAACATCTGTTCATTAAGTTTCACTACTCAATCCAAATGTTGCTTTTTTATTTTAAATTCATTCTCTTTTTTCACTCTTAGATTGAGTGAAAATGAATATATAGATATTGAAATTATTTTTTTAAATCAAAATTTTAAGTTATTCTAAACTAACCCACGTGTGTGTGTGTTTATATATATATCCCTTAGGGTACACTTGGGTATGCATACACTTGATAAAAAAAAAAAAAAAAAGCATGATTGCATTTTGAAATGTGTTATTATAATTTATTATATATGATTTATAACTAAATATGTTTGATTACAATTAGTGAATGTGATCACAATCAGTAAATCAGTAAATGTGATTACATTCACTTATTGTAATTTTACATGTTTAGTTACAATCACATATAATAAAGTATAATTACACATTTTAGAATGCAATCACATATATATTTTTTTTATCAAGTATATGCATATCCAAGTGTAAGCTAAAATATGCCTATATATATATATACATATATATATATAGTAATTCTACCATTAATGACTCATAACTTTAAAATATTAGGACGAACTAATCAAATTCATCGATTACATTTGAATTAAATATGAGAGAGAATTTGTTTTATGAAAGAAAATATAACGGATTGATTTAATTGGTTAATTTTTACTTTTTAAAGTTAAGAGGTACTAATGGTAGAAGTACTATATGTATAATACTTTTAAAATCAAGTATACCTAATTTATCGATTGCATTTGAATTAAATACAAAAGATAATTTGTTTTGGGAGAGAGAATGTAATGTATGAATTTAATTTGTTGATTCTTACTTTTTAAAATCAAATACACTTAATTATAAAAGCCTTATATATATATATATATATATATATGCTAAAATAACTTTAAAAATTGACATCAACATTTAACCATTATGTATTTTCAATCCAATGGTAAAGACGATTGTGTATGTGGCATAAAAAGCTCAAGTAAAAACACAATCATTTTAATCTTTGCATTGAAATCACATCGACGGTTAAATGTTGAAGCCAATTGTTAAAATCACTTTTTATCCTGACTATACACACAAATTTCTATTACTCTCATCTTAGTTAGGTGTACCTAAACTTTGGTAATAAGTCAACTGCTTTTCAATGTTTTAATGAGAATAAATATACGTGTCTACAAGGTTTTTTTTTTTTTTTTTTTTCAAAAGAAATTGGAGCCCCGTGCATTGCGGGATACAAATCTCTTATTGTTTGTTTTTTTCACGACATATCGGTAGCAGTCAAACACATTCAATTATATATCTTCCATAAAGCTACCCGTACACATCACCGGTGTTGGTGGTCAATATGAAATAACAAAAGACATTAATTCAAAAGTGATGATAATTTATGTCGTTATTACATATCATATCATATTCAAAGTAGAAAAAGTTTTGTCCATTTAATTAACCGATTCTCCATAAACGTGCTTTAATATATGATCTGCTAATCATAAGATGATGTTCTCCCATGCATTTAACTTTCAAGCACAGAAAGTTCAACTTCTTTCTTCTAAATAAAGAGCAAGTTTGAGAAAGAAAGTCCATTCGAATCAGTCTTGCTCATTGAAAATGTTGTCTGTAATTAATACAATTTAAAATACATAAGCATAGGCCTTAAAAAGGACAATGCAAACAGAAAAGTTCTTTTGGCGGCGTCCATGTGCATGTGTTCGGGCACCAAATGGGCAACAGAGATTTTGGTGACATTACATAACATATAATACAATATGCTGATGATTATTCCCATTGAAACACGAAACTTTTTTTTGAAATTACATGATCAATTATTGGGATGAATTTATAATTTTAATTTGATAATGAAATTAATAATCACTTTTATTTTTTTCAAAAAAAAAAAAGTTTTATCAATATGTGTAGTCCTATACCATGCGGCAGTAACTTTTAATTAGAAAGTAGTTTCTAAGTTTGTCTATATCAACACTAAATACTTGTTGTTGGTTTTTCAGCAACAAATGTCACTAACACATTTAAATTATATTTATGACAAACAAACCAAAGTTGATATTTATTAACAAAATTTAAATAGAGACTAAAGACATTTTAAACTATAACACAAATGAAATATTTATTCTTTAAAACATGAAAGTCAGTGTAAAACTTTTCATTAAGTTGCCATCTTTTCAACTCCTTTAATACAACCTTAAAATGATTCATCGCTAACATGAACGATTACAAGGGACAAGCTTTGTGGTTGCAAACTGGCAACCTAATTATTTTTCAGATTTTGTTTTTTAAAATGTGCAGAAGGCCTATTAAGATTTTGCACAATAAGAAACAACTTTTAGTGAAAACGATATATGAAAAAGATGAAAATAATCATCAGGCTTTTAATTAGAGAATCTCGCCGCCAAGCCAACTAAATATTTTTGAAAATGCAGCTAACTGCTACCTGATATCATTTTCTTAGTTTTGTCTTTACTATCAGTCTTGTCAACTACAACGGTGATAATGACAATGCCAATATCAATCATTCTCATGGAGAATTAGTGGGGTTTGTACACTGCTTGCTTCAATCTCTTTATATACAGGCTTTGCCATCTCCTAGCATCATAGTTCTCAAACCCAGTTAAGCATAGTTATGTCAACCACAAAAATTTTAGAAAATATACTTGATAGCCAAGATACTGTCGGAGGACATTTGACGATTTCGGTTTTCGAGGCTAAGTACTTCGATCCTTTCAAGCAGCAAAAAATTACAATGACGGTCGAAGAACTAGCTAATGGCACGGAATGGGAGTTTCAATGTTCACAAGATTCGCCGAGCTCGACAATTAAAATCTGGTGGGGAGAGTTTGTTAAACAGCATGGACTCAAAAAAGATGATACAATCATATTCCACAAGGAGTCAGGTGGGAATCCGCACAAGTACAAAGTTTCATTCATTAAAAGAGAGAAAGATAACATTGCTAAAACTGGCAATGCCTCTTAGAAGCCTCCACGTGCATGATGCAAAGGGACCGAGATAATTAAGTATTACATAATCTTATGGTTTACATGATGTTGACAAATCACATGTCACATCATTTAATCATGGATTTAAAAATAAAAAGGTTAGAAAGTCTAGTATTATTCAAATAAATAAATAAATAAGAAGCTATTGCTTGCACTAGGTCAGAGTTAGTCAATGTGTATTGATTAGTCTATTTCGTTCTTGTTTTGATCTTCAATCAAATGTCAATTTCAGAGTCTCTAAATAATATGAGATTATGATAAGTTGTTATATATGGTTGAATATATTATATCCCGAAAGCAGTGATGATGAGCTGATGATGATAGACCCCATTTCTGTAAATCCTTTCCCGTACAGACGGCGGCTTGCCGGCGACCCACGGTGGCCCTTCAGCCGATCTCGAATCTGACTTAAAGGTTCCCGTGAAGTTAAGTTGTTTTCCCTCAATTTGAGAACTTTGTTTTATTAAATAGATTTGATAAAAATTTGAGTAACATAACAGTTGTTTTTCCGAGATAACCATCTTGCAAGTTTTGAAAATTTTAAAACACTTCTAAAATCAACCAATTTCCTCCAAATTACTGGGCCTCAAGCCCTCATTCTTGTCAATTCACAAGCAACCATAAACATGTCACCAATTTTAAAATATAAAGTGAAACACAATTATAAGTCATGCATACATTTATTTACATATTCTCAAAATAAAAGAAAAGTTATATAATTATTCATATACAAATCTTTAAGAAGTTTAAAATACATTTATACAGTCACAGTAAGACCCTCGACTCAATCTGCCTAATTCTGAGCTGGAGTCACTATTGTTGATGTACCTGCTCCTGCGCCTGTCCTTGAGGAGGTTTTGTTTATAAATCATAAAACAATATGAGCTACACAAGCCTAGTAAGTATCATAAGTTCTAGGTTTAAGTTTAACTTAATAAAATGCCTCCCTTAAGTTTTAAAAACATTCTATAAATCTTTTATCACTATAACATTGAAAATCGGATTTTCTCATGAAACCAAATTTCAAATAAATGCATGGATAAACCATTTTGATAAATATTATTAACTTTCACTTTTAAACTAGATAATAAAATAAAATATTGTATGCTTTTAGTTTTCTATTGAAAATATAAATAGTGATGACATTACGGTTTTCAAAAAATCTCTAAATAAAATAAGCCAATCACTCTAATGATTTGTACCACATGGTATCTTACGTATGGAGCAGAATTTTGTCTCGTTCCGGCTTACCCAAAATTTTCCCTCGTTTAGGCCATCTATGCGGTTTTACGTAGCGAAATTTTTCTCTCGCTTTTCCTCGCTCAGGTAGAAGTTAACTAATAATATACCCTATACGTGCATTAGACGATACATAAGACTAAACTGACACGACACAATCCTCTCTGTGGATTTCCTCCCGTTGTTAGTGACAGACATCCCTGACTCTACTAATACATGTTTTAGGTATTCAATCTCAATCGGATATATCTATAACATCTATCAGGCATACTATAGGTTTATAAATATATTTCCAAATCCATGCAATCCATAATTCATATAACAATTTTTTTTTTTTTTCAATTCATGTAAAACATCTCATTTTCAGCTCATTTAGTTCAAAATCGATTTTTAACATATCAAACACATATTTTTAATACTTCAATTGATCATTTAAAAGATACTCACATAGTATTATCTCATGATAGCACGCTTTTGGGGTTCCCTTGATTTTAGATTACCTACATAATTTCGCATTCTAATTTTAGAAAACATCAAAATTAAAATCGATTCGATACAAACATTTCTATTGACATGTAAACATACTAATCAACCTTTAACTATCCATGAAATTAAATCTCCATATTTATGCCGTGACTACTCCGATTATTCGTGTTTACGTTTTGCTTGAATTTCATAACTTTTAAACGTTCAAAACATCACAATGGAAGCTCAATTTTCTTATCAATACTCTAAACAAAATTTTGGACCATTTTACCCCCTTTTGGCCGAATGCACCCCATTTCTCGAACCATCCATTTAATTTAATTTTCCTTACCAAAATCACATTCTAAGGCATGCAATATATCATAGAATTCAACCAAACCCATAAAACATCACAATTATATAATATGACACAGCTTGACCGAATATTCACCCCTTATTAACCAATTGAATTCCATTCAATTTCATGATAAATTCATCCCTAAAATAGCCCCTAAATTCATCTTAAGTCATCAAAACAATCATCCATTCCATCAAGCTCTTCATGGCCGAATACATAGCATACACACATACCATGGTTCCAATTTTTATTTCAACAATTTAACTTATGCATGAAATCACTTCAAACCATTCAAACAAAATTTGAGTTCCTAAATTCCTACTTGGCCGAACCACACATCCATACACACCCCAAGTTCTCTTAAAGTTTTCCACTTAAAAATTCACACAAACTCATGTCAAGTTTCATGACATAAAATTCCACAACTCAAACATCACCAATCCAAGCTCAAATCAAAATCATCTTAGAGAATATACTTAACAATTGGGTCCTTGATCTTTTGCCTTGTTTTCCTTCAAGTTCAAGGCTTTAAAACTCTAAATCAACACACAAAAATATCATCAACACCATGTTCAGTCCATGGACTGTTTTAAATCAACTTTTTCACTTAAAAAATTTATGAAAATTCCACTATTTTCACTTGAAAAACACTTAACCCTTATTTGATAACCTCCCTAGACTTGTTTGTGACCTTTTGATGGCTTGAAATCAACTTATGAAAGCTTGTTGTCCCTGGTTTATTCTGCTTTAGCCAAACTACCTCTCTCCTTCTCTCTCAAAATTTCTTCATCTTTCTAGTCTATTCCATGTATATATATGTGTGTATATATATATATATATATTTATGGTCTTAACTAATTGCCTTCCAAGTTTGTCACTTAATTACATGCATACCATTGAAGCAATTTTACAAAATTGATCCCTTTATTTCTACAGTTTTACACTTAAAATTTTAAAATTTTTCACATATATTTATCTAGCCTATTAAGTCAATAATACCCTTTCTAAAAATATTTCTTTTAATACCAATCTTATATCCAACCCTTACTCAATTATCATACCACTTTTTGATTTCAAAATTGTTTTCGATTTACCCAAAGATTTCACCTAAATTCAATTTCGTATTTGAAAATTCTACCGAAATCCAATTGTACTTTAAAGGATTTTGAATTATTTCTTTATGCCATACATTGGGTATAAGTGTACAATGTATTTATATCACTAAAATAGTGAGAGTATATTACAGATGATCCAGTGCCAATCTTGTAACCTGTACTATTTCCAGTTATGCCACTAGTATTGTAGGTCATGCAACTTATAGTTCACATCTCAAAACCAAACAAAAATTTGCAAACCCATAATTTTTCATTTCCCAGTACGCCTTAACTATAGGTGTCAAAAATTTGTTCCATTGTTAAGTACTTACCCACCCATACTGCTAAGATGTCGATGGAGCAAGTTAATTATTTCCATCTCTTGAAAAAGATGCAATTTAAAGAAAATATAATTGAATTGTTTGAGGTAGCTGCTGATAAAATGTTAGACATTCTCATTTTTTTTAATAAATTATTTGTTTTTAATTCATAAAAATTCTTCTAAAAATTTTAAATTGTGTAGATTGACCTTTATAGGTTTTACAGCGGAAGAAATATTATGTCTTGCATCAAATAAACTGCTTGCTTCGAATGAAAAGTTTGACAACTCTTGGGAAGTGATATTAGGCTCTGTGTGTTTAAGCTAGTAGAAGGCCAAAATAGTTTTCCTTACCATTTTGTGTGTGCTCCGCTAGCTAATTTGAAGTCAAACATATAATCAATCTAAATATTTTTGTTTATAACATAAATCCATATCCAAGCCTGAAATAATTTTGCCTTACCTTGTAGAGCTCGGATTCAGATTCAAGACTAAGATTTAGGCGGTGAGGGTGGGTATGGAAAAAAAATAAATTTTTGATGAATTAGATTTTAGGTGAATGTGAGATGTCTTATGCATGTTTACAAATGTAATGAATGAAAAATTCTTGATCTAGTAAGCATAAACATGGCAAGAAGTAGGAAAAAAAAAAAAAAAGAAAAGGAAAATTGAATGAAACTAAATGAAAATAAAAAGGCATGAAAAAAAAAAGAAAGGTTGAAAGTGAAAAGTGAGTAAAAATTGCAAGCCAAAAAAAAAAAAAAAAAAAAAAAGGTAGTTGAAATAGAAAGAAAAGGGGAAAAAAACTTAGGAGGGTGGAACAGTTACTCATATTTCATGCCGTAGCAAATATATTCTTAGATCCTGTGCTATGATCCTAAGTTCTTTTGAAAACTACTCTAAACGTTTTTTATTTTAAACTATTCACCCTTTGGCCCCATTAAAATCTGATAAAAATTCCTAGTTAATCTTTTGAGAAGTTGGACTCTTTTGTTGAAGTAAACAATGTTTGACATGTTTTTGAGATCCAATTCCTTTCATAAGGTCTTTTGAATATATATATAAGTAGCTTTCTATTAATAAATCACATGCGTTTTAAAAACTTGAATTTTTATTTTGCATAACTTCCACCTCACGTGTGTTATACGAGTGTTGTTGCCTAGGTTCTAAGAACTTAATGAGTGAAATCCTTGTAAGGATTAGAGTTGAGATGAATTACATCATTGGCCCTCCTGTGTAAGGTTGTTATTAGTCTATAACATCTTGAGTTTTGGTTTAGGCTTCTGGTATAAAAGGCAAAATTTTTTTGGTAATGTTGTGGTCATTATTTTATGGATTAATTGGCATGAATCTTGGGGTTGCGATTGAGCTACGTAGTCCAATTTCTTTTAGTTTCTCGAACAAGTCCGTTTGTGGGTAGCGTAGAGTTTAAAACCCTCAAAAGACTAGAACTCCTCTAGTAGGGACACTTTAAAAGCTTGTGACATAAGCTAAATATCATTGTGAAGGCCTATTGAAGTGACTTAGAAAAGGTAGGTAGTTTGTTATTAGGTTTAATTTTTCTTTTATTTTCTGAATTTGTACGAGGATGAGCAAATGTTAGGTTAGAGGGTATTTATCATGCTAAAATATGACATGATTTCATACTACTAAGGCTTATTTATGATAGTTTTTACTTTTGATTTTTGACAGTAGAAAAAGTGAAGTAAAAACTAAAACTTTTAAGTTGTTTGGATTATACATTTCAAAAAAACTGTTAAACCTAAAAGAGCTTTTGAAAGTGTTTAATTGAAACATTTTAAAAACTTCATAAATTATCATATGACCTTTCTACCTTTTTTTTTTTTTTTTTTTTTTTTGGGGGAAATAAACATTTCTACACTTTCTATAAGAGTTATTGAAATTATTTTATTAGAATTTTTTTCTAACTATAATATAATACTCTGAACTTAATTAAAATAAATAAATAATAATATTTTTATTATTGCTATTAAACATAGTTCATATGCAGTATTTTTCTATTGTATTTTCTCTTAAAGGAACCTTTACCTTAATAAATAAGTAACAAAATTTATTTCAAATTACAAATACATCCATATTTAATAGTTTACTACAAATTATTAATTATTTTAGATACAATCCATTAGATTAAGTACTAAAAGAGTGAAAACAAAACAGGGCCAACCCATTACAATAATAAAAATATACAAAATTTGTAGCCTGCAGTGATTCTCTTTCTTCAATAAATAGTCCCTTGGAAAGAAATTCAAGGAGGGTGGCATGTATAAATAGAATGAAAAATGAGTATGGAGAACGGATGATTTAAGTAAAAGAGTTAAATGTTCAAAATTAGACTAACTCCAACTTCATCATTGGCAGACATGACCAAATCAATTAGACAAAATGATGAATTTTCATGCATATAGGCAACAATTTCCTTTATTTGATGTAGAAAGATAAAAAAGTACCTAAGATGGCAAAAAATAGAAATGATGACTATCTTTTATAATGATCCATATCAAAGGCTATACTTAAATTTAAGGTATAGTACTTATCAAAATAACTGCATTTCCAATATGATCAATTAGTTATTATAGAGGAAACTTTTGCACAAGTGCATAATATTTTTCCTATGATTCATTTGAACAATTCACAAACAATTGAATCACAATGCAACTCATATCTCAAGAATTTCATCAGAAAATATTCTCTCTATTTTACCGAAATGATCTTAATATGCACCAAATGTATCTTATGATTAGAGGCATCCAAGAATGATGGAAAATAACAGCAATAAACAAACTAATCAACCTACACCTTGCAACCCCATCCTTCGCAATGCCAGAAGAGAGATGATTAAGTAAGAAGTTAGGACATGTGGTAACTTTCTTCTTTCTATTTTCTCTTCGTGTGAAGTCTACTCAAGGGATTCTTTCCCTACGCTTGTCCAACTGGCACCAACAATAAACATTCATGAAAATATGTCCAAAACTCTATATTAGAACAAAACCTTTTACATTTTTTATATCCATGACTAATGAAATACCAAACTTTCACCCAAAAAGAATCACTCAACTGAAACTAAAATAATTCAAACAAGCTTCAATTCTTCAAGATTTTTTTTATCAATCAATCTCTCTTGTATACATTAAGCATATAAGTTAACCTGAATTGCAATTATATGAACATCATTAACAAAAAAAAAAGGCCAGCATCATACCAAGTGCCATCACTAAAAACAAAACAAACAATATTCTAATCTTAATACTTGCATAGTCATAGATGAATTTCCCTTGCCATATCAATTAATTTATCTACAAATGAGCACCACCCTCTCTTCACATCCCTCACTATCTTCAATCGAATTGATATTTCCACACCCTAACTAATTTATAGAGCAAGAGAAAATAAAACAAACTAGCGGACTGAAATAAAAAGAAAATGACCTAAAACAAACTTGATGTTTTTCGTTTATCTAACCAAAATCTAACCAATATTTAATCAAGAACAACATAATAAATAACTTTAAAAGTACTTTGAAAATTAATTTACCTTGATGAATGATGAGGAATAGAGTAAATGGTAACCCAATGAATTGACACAATAAAGCAAAGAGATGTTAGTTCACGAATTGGAGACAACTCATAGCCGTTAGAGGTGGCAGCAACAATCACGTCGCAGTAGGCACAGGTGCGGTTGATGTTCAACGATGTTAAGTTTAGGAGCCTAGTGGAGGATGAAGTTAGAAGTCATTGGTTTGTTGATTTGAACTTGAGGTTGAGCTGCCGTAAGGAAATCGATGGTCGAAGATCGAACTTCATCACGGAGAAAGATGGCTCCTAGAAGTTTCAAGAAGAATGCAACTTTATCCCATCGTAGATTAGGTTCATACCAAATTTCACCTTCATCGTAAAATAAGATTAGGGTTTAGATGTTTTCAAAAGGGAAAAAATGTTCAAATGAGATATTTTTAATTTGTTATCCATTTCACTAAGGCAAAAATGGGAATTATGAAAAATACATTTAAGTGAAAAACAGCTTTTCATGTTTCTTAATGAAGCTCTTTTTCGTGAAGCTACTAGAGGCAGATTCCACTAAAAGAGCTTCCAAATACAAAAAGCTCTTTTTTAGTTTTCACACAAACGGCCCTAAAAGCCATTTTTGGGCTCAAGAAGAGTTTTTGGACCGTTGAAAAACTATGTCAAATAGGCACTAAACCTAGTTTTTGTAAGGAAATTCTCAAGTAAATTACAAGTATTTAATGTTTCTCTAATTGATTTTTACAGGTGAGTCAAAGTTAGATGATTAAGGAACAAATTTAAGTTTTCAAGGCAATTTCAAAGTTAAAAGCTGAGGTTTTAGGTTGAGAGAACATTCCAACTACTGCAAGTCGGCATGGCCAAGCAAATTGTGTAGTAAGAAGATGTTGCAAGAAGATACACACAAAGGAAGCTGTTATCACCAACCCGAGTATGTTGCAAGAAAAAACTCACGATCGTAAGTGGCGACCAGCAGCAATTTTCAACTTTAAGAAGAATTAGGAACCCTAATTAAAAAACATTATAAATAGCTTGCTAAAGTACATAGAGAAGAGCTTTTTGGTAGAGAGCTGTAGTTAGGAGTCCTACATCATTAAACCTTTTTCTAGGGTTCAAGGATTCACAATACACCATAAAATCTTAGTTCAAGCAAGTGCAAGAAGATTGAAAGAGGAAGATTGGCATCTTGAAGAAGAAGAAATTTGCCTTGGAAAGAACGAAGACTCTATAACCTATCTCAATCTCTCTTTCTATCTCTAGATTTATGTTTTTTTTTTTTTTTTTTGATGAAATAGATTCATGTATTTGTTGATGATTGATTTTTTCTTGATTGGATTGCCTTGTAATATGATGATGAAATAAATTTATTTTTCTAGGGTTACATTGTAACCTAACCATGAACTCGTCTATTCAATGAAATTTATCTTTTCATTTTCATCTATGTAATCCATTCTATTTGAACTTAATGTTCTCAATTAATTGATATCATTGGTTGGGTGAATTTGTAACCATGATGAACTTGGAAAAGGAATTTGTTTGTTTAGACTTCAATTGAATGACACGAACTATATGCGATAGGAATATACTGGTGTGATTCATGTAATCGTTGTGATTCTTGATTTGTGCCATGGTTGGATTCGCAGGTAATGGAGGAACTTCATAGTTCTCCTTCACAGCTTCTCAGAGATCATTTGCCTCCAGATGAGCCTCCATCCTTGCAGCCTAGACATGATAACCTTCACCATTAAAGATTGGTGGTGCTAGTGCAGTGAAAGGAGTTTCTGAATCCATGGAAGAAGAAAGCAAAGAAACAGAAAAAAGTTTCTCTCAATCACACATCCCTCAAGAAGAGAGCTCTGATACCAATTTGTTAGAGTTTTAAAGAGACTGAAATGATCAAATGATCAATGAAATAGGATGCAAGAAACAACAATAAAATTTGCTGTGTAAAGTCAATTTTTTATTAATCTGACAATGTGTTTAAATACAACAAAAAATAATAATAGATGAAACGAAAAACAAGGCACTACATGGAACACATTTCCATGATCAACACATTCCCAAAAATTAGCAACTACTACTGACCAAATCAATTTGAAACAGTCAAACAACTAAGAAATAATAAAAAAATATATATAAAATTCCAGCTTGGACAATGTTGCAGCAGCTGAAGCACAACTTCAACAAGCTTGACAATACAACTTGTTCCTAATGATTTCAGTTTAATCAAGTTAATTAATCTTCATAGGAATATAGTTGATTAATTAATATTGGGTATGTACTCTAAGCTATTGGAAGAGGTTTGTGAATAATTTGTGAATTACTTGATTAATTACATAATGTTAATGTGCTAAAGGGGTTAAGAATAGATTGAGTGAATTAGTTAGATGAAATTGTAGCTCTAGAATTTTCCAACTATTGAATAAAATCTTAGTTGAAATTGGTTTCCTTTTTATTTAATTTGTAGTTTAATTCTTAGTAATCCTTAAATTCATTAATTCGTTAGTTTGGATAGGGTTTATTCGTTTTGATAAATTTTAATACTTAACTTAATTTAGGTTAGCAGTCCTTGTGGAAACAGTTTTTATTCATTATTATATTACTTGTAGACTGTGTATACTTGCACGATTTATTGTGTGTTATGTGAATATGGCACGTGCTTAGAAATTAGCCATTGATGGTGGTGGTGAAGATCCAATTTGGATCTCCACCTTTTTTTTTTTCCTATCTTTATCACTTTATTTTTTATTTTTTAATTTTTGCATGTCCACTTTTTTTTTCTATTTTTATCAATTTTCTTTTATTTTTTATTTTTAATTTAGTGTGTTGATCTCCACCATCCATCTATGAGATAGATGATAGAAATAAGTTTTTATTAGTTTATAATTTTTTATTTTAAAATACTATTTTTTTGCTATTTTTTATTTTTTAATTTGGTGTGTTAATATCCAAGAGATCAGTTTGTATTAGTTTATAATTTTTTTAATTTAAAATATTATTTTAAAATTATTATAATTTTTAAATAAAGATTTTTCAATCATCGTTAAAAAATGTCTTTTTTACATTTTGCCTAACTTTTCTGTTCACTTGGTAACAATTGAGAGATTTTGAATAAAAATGAAACTAGCATACCAAGAAAAAGATATAGACAAATTATGCATAGTTTTTTGGGATTATCCTTATTTTTTATTTTGTTTCATGAAATTGGAGCTCCAAGCATGGCGGGATACAATTCTCTTATTGTTTGCTTTGGCCACGGCATATTGGTAGGCATCAAACACATTCAATTATATATCTACAACAAAGCTATCCATACATCACAGGTGTTTGTGGTCAATAAGCAATAACAAAAGACATTAATTGAAAAGTGACGATAATTTATGCCGTCATTATATATCTGTTATGAGTGTTTTTCGGACTCCCCAAATGGGCTGGCAAAGGCCCATTAAGATAGTGGCCCAAGCCACCAGGACCAAGTATGAAGCCCGATATACCAGATCGCCAGATCGTGAGACCGCTATAATGACTGACGAGGTCGAACCCGTTAGAAGATTAGCGAGGTCAAGATCACGGATACTCTAATTACGGTCATAACGACGTCAGAGTCGCTGACCCATCATAACGACGTTGAGATCGTTAGGTCGCTAAGAAGACAAGATCGCTACGTCGAAGTTTCAGTCCGTTTTCTACCTCAGTTCGCCCAATATCAGTGAAAGACAGTAAGATGGCGTATCTTACACAATAAGCAAGGTTATTTCACTTAATGACAGCTTAATTTCAGGAGATCTCACCAAACCAGTATAGGTTGACATTCGGCCCACGTGATGCCAGAGTTGACCTGGTAAAAGTCAGAGGCATTAAATGCATTTCAACAGCATTAATTACGACAGATCAAGACCTTTTTGTCTGTTTGTTCTCTTTGTAGCCTCATCTCCTCTATAAATAGAGGAAGACATTTATTGTAATCGGATGAAAACTTCTTTGAGTGCTGCTATTATGTAAAAGAGAGAGAGGAAGCGAAACACTTAGAGAGAGAGACTACCAGAAATAACAGAAACAGTGGATGTAGGCATTTTCAAAAGACCGAACCATTTTAAACATTGTGTGTTCTTCTTCTTTCTTCTCTTCTCTTTTGCCATTATTGGGTTTATCTGTTGCAGGTCTCCTTATCCATTGCGGCATTGGGCTCAAGAATCTGGTTGGCTGGTTTCCCACGTCAACAATATCATATCATATTTAATGTACAAAAAGTTTTGTCCAGTTAATTAACTGATTCTCCATAAACGTGCTTGAATATATGATCTGCTAATGATAAGATGATCTTCTCCCATGCATTTAACTTTCAGGCACAGAGAGTTCAACTTCTTTCTTTTAAATAAAAACAGGTTCTTAAAAGAAAGTCCATTCGAACCATTCATGCTCATTGAAAATGTTGTCTGTAATTAATACAATTTAAAATACATAAGCATAAGCCTTAAAAAGGACAATACAAAAAGAAAAGTTCTTTCGGTGGCGTCCATGTGCATGTGTTCAGGCATCAAAAGAGCAACAGAGATTTTGGTGACATTACATAGCATATAATTAATGCAATATGTTGATGATTATTCCCACTGAAATACGTAACCTTTTTTGAAATTACATGATCAATTATTGTGATGAATTTATAATTTTAATTGGATAATGAAATTAATAATCACTTTTATTGTTTTAAAAAAAAAGTTTTATCAATATATGTAGTCCTATACCATGCGGCAGTAACTTTTAATTAGAAAGTAATTTCTAAGTTTGTCTATACCAACACTAAATACTTGTTGGTTTTTCAGCAACAAATGTCACTAACACATTCAAATTATATTTATGACAAACAAACCAAAGTTGATATTTATTAACAAAATTTAAGTAGAGACTAAAGACATTTGAAACTATAAAACAAATGAATATTTATTCTTTAAAACATAAAAGTCAGTGCCAAACTTTTTATTAAGTTGCCATCTTTTCAGCTCCTTTAATACATGTACAACCTTAAAATGATTCATTGCTAACATGACAGATTATAAGGGATAAGCTTTGTGGTTGAAAACTGGCAACCTAATTATTTTTCAGAGAGTGTTTTTATAACGTGTGCTGAGCGCCCATTCTATTAAGATTTTGCACAATAAGAAACAACTTTTAGTGAAAACGTTAGCTGAAAAAGATAAGAATAATCATCAGGCTTTTAATTAGAGAATCTCGCCGCCAAGCCAACTAAATATTTTTGAAAATGCAGCTAACTGCTACCTGATATCATTTTCTTAGTTTTGTCTTTACTATCAGTCTTGTCAACTACAACGGTGATAATGACAATGCCAATATCAATCATTCTTATGGAGAATTAGTGGGGTTTGTACACTGCTTGCTTCAATCTCTTTATATACAAGCTTTGCCATCTCTTAGCATCATAGTTCTCAAACCCAATTAAGCATAGTTATGTCAACCACAAAAATTTTAGAAAAGATACTTGATAGCCAAGATACTGTCGGAGGACATTTGACGATTTCGGTTTTCGAGGCTAAGTACTTCGATCCTTTCAAGCATCAAAAAATTACAATGACGATCGAAGAACTAGTTAATGGCACGAAATGGGAGTTTGAATGTTCACAAGATTCGTCGAGCTCAAAAATTAAAATCTGGTGGGGAGAGTTTGTTAAACAGCATGGACTCAAAAAATGATAGACCCTGATCCTAGTGTCATCGTAAAATCCATTCCATAATTAGGACAGTGGATAAGCGGTCCAGAAAGAGTGCTAAGGGCCAGTCCAAGATTCAATTATGTTTATGAGGCCCTCAGTATCATTTCGGGAAGAAATAAAAATTTTCAGTGAATAGTATCCGGATCCGAAATGAATAGTATTTTTTCAAAAAAAAAAAAACAAACAACCAAAATTAGTGTTTAAGATCAAATTTAGACACGGTTATATTATCCAGGGTCATGAATTGAGATTCGATGGGAAACGAAAACTTTTTGGAAATAATGTTTTTTCGGACGAAAATTTCGGGATGAATAGTAAAATTTTCAAAAATAGACCTTAAAGGTTGAAAAAGTCTGAAAATAGCAGAAGATTATAGAGAAACAGAAACAGATCAAAAAGAATATCATTTAAGTCAATTTTAAGCGATTCGAAGACAGTTATGATATTACCCTTTTGAGAGATTAATAGATTTTAATGAGTTTAAACCCAATTAAAATTTTTTTCGAAACATGGGATAGAAGGATAAGATATCCCATTTGAGTATTGTATAATCAATTTGGAGATAGGACAATCATGAAATATTTTTGAAATATTTTTGTGTTGAATGAGGATAAAAATTTAAGTTAATAAATTATTGAAGGATATACTAGAAGATAACTATTCAAGAAGCACAATCCATGTGCTCATGTGAGGACCAATGGTATTGTGGCATATTTAAAGTCAAATAGTAAGATGATAAGCTAAATTAAATTAAAAGTGGAGTGATTGGTTAGTAGAATAATTAGTTGATAGATGGACCAATTAAATGTTTTAAATTTGCAACTAATGGCATTTTAGTGATTTTTAAGTTAGTTGAAGGTCAATTTAGACATTTGGAAATGTTAATACTTAATATATATATAAGTCAAGTGCAAGAGAGGATGAGAAGTGTGTTTGCTCGGTCAAAGTAGGCTGAAACTGTGAGAAACAAAAGCTAACACCATGAAGTGCTGAAGTAGAGAGCTATCTGCACAATTTTAAGAGAATCGCCAATCTCCTTTGAAGGGACCCAACCCGGATTTAACCTCTTGAATCCATGGGAAGCCCTTCCGGCACTCCAACGGACTCCGAAAACCTTTTCTTTAAACAATTAACTTAGGAATCCGTGGAGCGAACCCGATTAAAACGTTTATTCTTTCCGTCAACTAACAGAAAATGTGGTGGAAATTTTATTTTATTTTTTATTTTTTTTAAACCAATAAACCATTTATTCGATTAAAAATTTTTGCGGAAAAACGGACAGAGTTTCCTCTATTTTTCGGACATTCCAATTTTACAAAACCTGCACATAAAATCATAAACACTTTTAAAATCCATTCAATTTCTTCACTACCATTTCAGAACCTCAGGTCCACCACAATTTAACCACAAAAACATTTAAAAACTTTCAATGAAATCATTTTCATCCATAAAACAAAACATATGCATCATGTACAATTCAAAATATTTTCTAAAGTATTTTGGGCTTGAGTTTGGGCACTCCCAAACGCCTACGTACCTCAATTATCTACAGAGGATCAAAGCCCTCGTAGTTCAGAGTTTAATTATGCATGTATGCAAATATCAAAAGCGTAATATAACATATTTACAGCCAAAAATTATATACATATTTTTAAGTCATCGTCGTCTGCAAGTAAGCCGCCTACGGCTGCCCTGGAGGATGCTCAGATTGCTCCCTAGTCTCAGTTTCTGAAAATTTTATTAAAACATTTTGAAAGAGTGAGCTAACAATAGCTCAATGAGTGTGCAGTTTAATAACAAAATACCTTTCAACATCTTTCAGTAAAATCATAACATTTACATAATAAATAAAGCATTTCATTTCATTTATCAATTATATCAATCATAAATATACCATCACTACCAATGGAACCCAAGGAATAATTCACCAACCGACCTAAAAGCAAAGGTGGCGGGACGATCCATTTCCAGTCATAAAACCACTACGCTGCGGATAAATCACGCCTTGCACAGGGTAACAGTCATAAGAATACTTTATAATGTGTAAAGGCAATTCTATAATTTCTATCTCTTCCCTTAGTTAGTAACCTATTTCTTTACCCATACCTTTACACATCTAAAGTATCTCGGCCGATTATCCAGTCATTTCAGTCATAATGGGTTTAGGGTAACCATCGGTTAAAAATCCTTTATAAATAACATTTCATTTCAAAACTAAAACTATTTCTTTCATGCTTTCCATAAACATTTGATTTATCAAGATTTTTCTTAAAATCAAAACTTTAACATTTGATTCTTTTTCCTTAAACTTCATATCAAAACTTAAAACATTTCTATAATCAAAACGATTATATACAAGTCATAAACATATATCAAATATACATATGCGAATATATACTTAAAGGAATATATATATTTATATATTTACACAAAACATATATATATAAAATTTTACACTCACAACTTATTCCCGTCCGTTAGCTTTCGATTCAAAGAATTTCCTTCACTTCCCGCACGTCTCCGTTTCCGTTTGAAGAGTTTCCAATTCACCTAAAATTTAATCACCAATTTATTCACAACTCCATTTCAATTATAAACTCTAATGGCATTTTAAATTTTCCTTAACAATCTCTCAAACTAATTAACTCATATTCTTTCCGTTACATGCCTTTATCTTAATACCATTCATTTCCGTGATATTTTCATGTCCTAGTACATTTAAACACACACTTGGAACCACCAAATTGAAAGAAAATAAAAAGAGGACAGCTTGTAGGCCATTTGTTCATACAATTACCTTTGAGCGTTACACGCATTCCATGCAATGCTATTTGTTATCTATGACTTAATCACACTTAAATACACATTCAAGTACATGCTTAAGACCTTAAAATCAACTTAAAATCACACAAATTCAACTTATAACCAGCTGCTCTTCATCCTAGTCACAAATCACGTAATAACACCATACGCGATTTTCTTTCGGTTCCAACACACATTCATCTTTCTATCATGCATCAATACACTTAATAATCAATTATTCTCCATTATTTTAAACCAAACACAACCCACACACACACACATACATACTGTCGGCAGAACAGCACACAAATACCCATTTTTTTCACTCATTCACGGCACACACACACATCACAAAATCTCTACACCATCACCTATTTCATTTCAGTTTTTTTTCATGAGGCAAAATCAATAAAAGCCAAGCTAACTTACTGGGCTGAGAGTTTAGCAGCTGGTCATGAACTCCCACAGCAGTCCAAAGCTTCCATTTTTCGAATCTAACTTGAGCTACAACAAAAAACCCAACAATAACACGAAATGGACAGCACAGCTCAAGAAAAACATCACTCACGTTATTTCTCTTACCTACTGTGCATCATCTCCTTCACGCCAACCCCTGCATTTTTCCTCCATCTGCTGGCTTCACATGGCTGCTTTCAGCTCATCTTTTGCTTGCTTCAGCTGACCCGAAATCTCCTTCCTTCACTCGCGGTCAGCAGCTTCGTCAACAGCCCACGCGCGACTTCATCTCTTTCCCGATTTCTGGTTTGATTTCGTCACTTTCAGATCTGGTTTTCTGGGCTGAAATCAGATGTTGATCTTGCTCCTTCAAGCCTCCTTTTGACCGTGAAGAACCCCTTAGTTGATTGGTTTTGGTGGCTGCACTTGGTGGCCGAAAGGGACGATCGCGCGAGAGGGAGATGGTCTTCGGTTCTGCTGGGTTGTTTTCGGGCTGCTGGAGTCTCTGTTTTTTGACTCCCGATCTGATCTGGAAGAACACAAAAATAATGGTTCACATATTGCCCAAAAGCCCCTCTATTTCCTTAAATTATGACAGCTCAAACTTCAATCTAAATTTTGCACTTAAACCCCTCTTTTATTGCTATTTTTATGAACTTCACTTATCTATTTTCCATACTCATTTTTAATCTATAATTTACACTTTCTAATAACCTCTTTTAATCCTCATCACTTACATTTTTCATAAAAAACTTTATTCCATAAAAATAAATACGTTAAATCCGTCAATTTCCATAACGATTTTAATATCGATAAAATTAACCGTTATTCCTCTCAATAATATTTCTAAAATATTTCACGCTTATCAATTCATCAAATTATCCTCATAAACATTCAATTAAACTTATAATTGTTCATTTTCATCACATAAGAAAATTTTCTCACAACGGTGGAATATTTTAAAAATACCATCACATTTAACGTATTTTATCGATATCTATATATAGTTTTAAGCATGAAGGACTTGGTCCTAACATCCTTCATCCATCCTTTGATCGAGCTAAAATTTGTAAGGTATGTTAAACGCACATGATTTTTAATTCTGAAAGGTTTGATTTTCAATTAGAGGTTTCTAGGGTGAGTTATGGCTTTCGAAACAGGGCTAGCTAGATAACAGGACACAACCAGGACAATCTTGCGTATTGAGCCATATCGCCTTCATTAACCGTTGGATCGACCTCAAATTTGGTCTAGAGATTCCTCAGTAGTAGTGTACCAATCTGAACGGTTAGATCCTTGAGAAGATTTTTCTGTAGAGAGAAAGCAATCAGTGACCAGTACCTTTAGGTTTGTGATATTATCCTTTCTATTTTGTTTAAAGTTTCAGGTTGTTTGATGAGATTTTGTGGTGATTTCGTGACCTGCATACATGCTGGTGTTTGGGTGTTATTTTTGAGTCCAAATCATGTTTAATCCATGAGTTTTAGCTTAGAAATAGAAAGGAAATAAAGGGGAATAAAATTGACATTAAAACTAGTGTGTTCGGTGATGATTTTTGGTGGTTTTGTATGGGTTGTATGATGAGATTTGATTTTATTGTACATTAAGATTTTAGGAGGTTGGATGCATTTGATGTTGATCTGAATATTGATCCATATGAGCTTGATACCATGCCTATTATAGCTTAGGAAATCATATGAAATTACTAGTTTTGCAAAAGAGAAATGAAATGTAACCAATGTGTGGTGTGTGTGCATGTCATGGCCCATGAAGAGACATGTGACCCCATTGTATTTTTACTCTTTTGAATTATAATTCAAGCATATTTGATATTAGAAAAGCATCCAAAAAGGTTAGAATCGAAAAATAAAAAGTGTAGAAGTAGAAGAATTATGAGTCTAGTTGAAGAGCATTAGCTTATGCATGTGTTTTGTTGGTGTTATGATGTATTTAGGGTCCTAAAAACATGCATAAATGAGTAGGAATCAACAAATGAACATGGATACACATAGATACAAGAATAGCCTACAATCTAGTAGACAATAAAATAGCGCATAGAAGCAAGTTGACAAATCCAGAACTGATAAAGGGGTCTGGTAAGACCTGACTTATTCTAATCTATATGGGGATGTTCTACACATCAAATGATGCCTAGGAGTCATAGAAAATCATAGGTTTTGGAACGGATTGACTCCGATAAAATTTGCGCAAGTTATGATAAAAATAATATCATTAGAGAGTCGATAAGTGAAAAAACTATGTAAATGCAATTTTTATTGCATGGAATGACTTTAGTTGATCATAATTAAGTAAAAGGAGCTTAAATACAAAAGCAAAACCATCATCCATCATCCTCATTCGCTGCGAAAAGTGCATCGAAAAGTGCCTAAAATAAGGCGTTTTTCCTGAATTTGACATAGCAAACGATAGAATTTTTCGATGAAACTTTACGAGTGACTTAGTTATACAATAAAGAGATGCTAAAAAAAGAAACGGATGCGAAACAAGTGCCGGTTCTAAAACTATTTTTTTTTTGGTCAACGGGTTAATTAAAAAGTTGACCTTTTGTTTTAAGCCTTTGGAGACCAAAAGAACCATATGGGGATGATCCTAGGGGTCTAAAAGTAAGATTTTTATAAAGAAATCGAAATTAGAGAGTCATGGTTGAGTTAAAATCGAGTTAGGAAAGTTATAGTGTAAAGAGTTGTTAATAGAGAAAAGTGTATTGAAAATGTTATTTTAAGTTTTGAGCCATGTGATTAAGCAAGTAATGCTAAGAAATCAATATGTAGGTGACGGGCAAGCAAGCGAGGTAGGAGAGGCTCGTTAAGACAGTTGAGCTTGCACAGAGCGAGGTAAGTGTTTTATCATTTCTGCTATTTTCATTCTTCCTTTAAACATAATTGTATCATTGTAGTTAAATGATTTTCAAAATTATGAGTTAAAGCCTTGTAAAATGACTTTTATGTTGGATCTAGAAAAGAGAATTTAAAAATGAAAAGTTTTAGAAAAGAAAGGAGTGAAGATTTTTGAAACCATGTGTATACCTTTTGTTTACATAAGATTTAGCGCTACGTGACGAGGTAGAAATTTTGCACGTAATCGATTAGATTTATAGTTTTGGGCATTATGGGGCGATGAAGAAATTCCACTCGTAGTCGCCATAGTTACAACTCATATATAGCACTACAATCGCGATGAAGAAATTTCGCATTGTGGTTGTCTAGAACTGAGATGGTTTCACATTACTCTTGCGATGAAGTAAATTCCGCTCGTAGTGATCAAGATATCTCATTAGCTTCACGGTTGGTATTAGTCGAAATCACTTCGTGATGGATAGAGTATTTTTAGGGATATACATGATGTGTTTTAAAAGGAAAAGTTTTAAAAAATTCAAAAACGGAATTGATAAGTTATAATTTTTATGTGAATATATTCTTGTTATTTCCATATGCTTGAACTAACGCCTTTGTTTTTTTTTTTTTGTAGCTTGTATATTCATTTAGGTACTGTGCAGATGATTTTGTACACATAAAACCTCGTCGGATATTTTAGGTGGGCATCGTCTTGATGCATTACATAAACATCAAACAAATTTGGATGCTGTCAATATGTTACTTCAAAGATTGATTAATTTAAGTATGAAGATGTATAATAATTGTAATTATTGTTTTGACATGTATATATATATAGTTGTGACAACACTCATAATTAAGGTATATGCAAAGTATTCGAAATGTTTATAAAATTGCATGTTGTTGAAATTGTATGTTTGTGAATATGTATATAGGTGAAATTGCATGATTGTGATTAAAAGAAGTTGGGAGGTAATTTGATATAGTTTGAAGTGTGTTTTCTTTACAGGTTGATTTTGGAAATGTTCAAAATACAGTCGTTATGTTGTCAAAATTTTTACAAAACTCATTTTAAGGAAATGCAAAAAATTTACACCAATTCCAACTACTCTAAAAGAAAACAATATTTTTAAGTTATTACGAGTAAACTGGCAAAGTATTCTAGGGATTCGCTTCTCGGATTTCTCCAATCCGACGAGTCGGGTTCAGGAAGTCCGTTGAAGTGCCTGACGGGATTCTTCAGACTAGAGCCCAGAGAGGGTCTGATTCGGGTCCTGTTAAAAAAGATGATACAATCATATTCCACAAGGAGTCAGGTGGGAATCCGCATAAGTACAAAGTTTCATTCATTAAAAGAGAGAAAGATAACATTGCTAAAACTAGCAAGGCCTCGTAGAAGCCTCCACGTGCATGATGCAAAGGGATCGAGATAATTAAGTATCGCATAATCTTATGATTTATATGATGTTGGCAAATCATATGTCACATCATTTAATCATGGATTTAAAAATATAAAAGTTAGAAAGTCTAGTATTATTTAAATAAATAAATAAATAAGAAGCTATTGCATGCACTCGATCAATGTTAGTCAATGTGTATTAACTAGTCTATTTTGTTCTTGTTTTGATCTTCAATCAAATGTCAATTTAAGAGTCTCTAAATAATATGAGATTATGATAAGTTATATATGGTTGAATATATTATGTCCCGAAAGCAGTGATGATCCAGTGCCAATCTTGGAACCTGTACTATTTTCAGTAATGCCACTAATACTATAGGTCATGCAACTTATAGTTTACATCTCAGAACCAAACAAAAATTTGCAAACTCATAATTTTTCATTTCGCCAGTACGCCTCAACTATAAGTGTAAAAAATTTGTTCCACTGTTAAGGTACCTACCCATATTGCTAAGATGTCGATAGGGCTAGTTAATTATCTCCATCTCTTGAAAAGGATGCAATTTAAAGAAGATACAATTGAATTGTTTGAGGTAGCTGCTGATGAAATGTTAGAAATTCTCATTTTTTTTTTTAATAAACTGTTTGTTTTTAATTCATCAACATTCTTCTAAAAATTTTAAATTGTGTAGATTGACCTCTATAGGTTTTGCATCAGAAGAAATAACATGTCTTGCATCAAATAAACTGCCTGCTTCGAATGAAAAGTTTGACAACTCTTATGGGAAGTAATATTAGGCTCTGTGTGTTTACGCTAGTAGAAAGCCAAAATAGTTTTCCCTACCATTTTGTGCGTGCTCTACTAGCTAATTTAAAGTCAAACACATAATTAGTCTAAATATTTTTGTTTATAACATAAATCCATATCCAAGCCTGAAATAATTTTGCCCTACCTTGTAGAGCTTGGATTCAGATTCAAGACTAAGATTTAGGCAATGAGAGTGGGTGTGGAAAAAAATAAATTTTTGATGAATTGGAGTTTGGGTGAATGTGAGATGTCTTGTGCATGTTTACAAACGTTATGAATGAAAAATTCTTGATCTAGTAAGCATAAACATGGCAAAAAGTTAAAAAAAAAAAAAAAAGCAAAGGAAAATTGAATGAGACTAATCAAAATAAAAATGAATGAAAAAAAGGGTTGAAAGTGAAAAGCGAATAAAAATTGCAAGTGCAAAAAAAAAAAAAAAAAAATGTAGTTGAAATAGAAAGAAAAGGGGAAAAGAAACTTAGGAGGTGGAACGGTTACTCGTGTTTCATGCTGTACCAAATACATTCTTAGATCCCGTGCTATGATCCTAAGTTCTTTTGAAAACTACTCTAACCTTTCTTTGTTTTAAACCATTTACCCTTTGGCCCTATTAAAATCTGATAAAAATTCCTAGTTAATCTTTTGAGAAGTATGATTCTTTCGTTGAAGTAAGCAATGTTTGACATGTTTTTGAAATCCAATTCCTTTTATGAGGTCTTTTGAATATATATGAGTAGTTTTCTATTAATAAATCACATACTTAATAAAAACTTGAATTTTTATTGTGCATAACTTCCACCTTGCATGTGTTGTAAGAGTGTTATTGCCTAGGTTCTAAGAACTTAATGAGTGAAATCCTTGTGAGGATTAGAGTTGAGATGAATTACATCATTGGCCCTCCTTTGCAAGGTCGTTGTTGGTCCATAACATCTTGAGTTTCGGTTTAGGCTTCTGGTATGAAGGGCAAAGTTCTTTTGGTAATGTTGTGGTCATTATTTTATGGATTAATTAGCATGCATAATGGGGTTACGATTGAGCTACGTAGTTCAATTCCTTTTAGATTCTCGCACAAGTCCGTTTGTGGGTAGCATAGAGTTTAAAACCCTTAGAAGACTAGAACTCCTCTAGTACGGACACTTTAATGGCTTGTAACATACGTTAAATATCATTGCGAAGGCCTATTGAAGTGGCTTAGAAAAGGTAGGTAGTTTGTTATTAGGTTTAATTATTCTTTTATTTTCTGAATTTGCTTTAGGATGAGCAAATGTTAGGTTAGAGGGTATTTATCATGCTAAAATATGACATTTCATGCTACTAAGGGCTTATTTATGATAACTTTTATTTTTTATTTTTGACAGTAGAAGAAGTGAAGTAAAAACTAAAACTTTTAAGTTACTGTTTAGATTATATATTTTAAAAAAGTTATTAAACCCAAAAGAGTTTTTGAGATTGTTTGATTGAAATATTTTAAAAACTTTATAAATTATCACACGACCTTTCTATCTTTTTTTTTTTTTTTTTTGGGAAATAAACCTTTCTACACTTTCTATAGGAGTTCTTGAAATTATTTTATTAGATTTTTTTTCTAACTATAATATAATATTTTTACCTTAATTAAAATAAATAAATAATAATATTTTTATTATTACTATTAAACATAGTTCATATGCGGTATTTTTCTATTGTATTTTCTCTTAAAAGAACCTTTACCTCAATAAATAAGTAACAAAATTCATTTTAAATACATCCATATTTAATAGTTTACTACAAATTATTAATTATTATAGATACAATCCATTAGATTAAGTACTAAAAGAGTGAAAACAAAATAGGGCCAACCCATTACAATAACGAAAATATATGAAATTTGTACCCTGCAATGATTCTCCTTCTTCAATATATAGTCCCTTGGAAAGAAATCCAAGAAGGGTGGCATTTATAAATAGAATGAAAAATGAGTATGGAGAATGGATGATTTAAGTGAAAGAGTTAAATGTTCATAGTTAGACTGACTGCAACTTCTTCATAAAAAAGTACCTAAGATAGCAAAAAGTAGAAATGATGACTATCTTTTATAATGATCCATATCAAAGGCTATACTTAAATTTAAGGTACAGTAATCATAAAAATAACTACATTTCTGATATGATCAATCAGTTATTATAGAAGAAACTTTTGCATAAGTGTATAATGTTTCTCCTATGATTTAATTGAACAATTCATAAACAATTAAATCACAATGCAACTCATATCTCAAGAATTGCATCAGAAAATATTCTCTCTATTTTACCCAAATGATCTTACTATACACCACATGTATCCTATGATCAGAGGCATCCAAGAAGGATGGAAAATAACAACAATAAACAAACAAATCAACCTGCACCTTGCGACCTCTTCCTTCGTAATGCCAGAAGAGAGATGATTAAGTAAGAAGTTAGGACATGTAGTAGTTATCTTCTTTCTATTTTCTCTTCTTGTGAAGTCTGCACATGGGACTCTTTCCCTGTGCTTGTACAACTGGAACCAATAATAAACATTTATAAAAATATGTCCAAAACGCTATATTGGAACAAAACCTTTTACATTTTTTATATCCATGACTAATGAAACACCAAAATTTCACTCAAAAAGAATCACTTGACTGAAACTAAAATAATTCAAACAAGCTTCAATTCTTCAAGATTAAATTTTTTATCAATCAGTCTCTCTCATATACATTAAACATATAAGTTAACATGAATTGCAATTATACAAACATCATTTACAAAAAAAGAAGGTAAGCATCATACCAAGTGTCGTCACTAAAAACAAAACAAACAACATTCTAATCTTAATACTTGCATAGTCGTAGATGAATTTTCCTTGTCGTATCAATTAATCTATCTACAAATGAGCACCACCCTTTCTTCACATCCCTCTCTATCTTCAATCAAATTGATATTTCCACACCATAACTAATTTATAGAGCAAGAGAAAATAAAACAAACTATTGGACTGAAATAAAAAGAAAATGACCCAAAACAAACTTGATGTTTTTCATTTATCTAATCAAAATTTAATCAAGAACAACATAATAAATAACTTTAAAAATACTTTGAAAATTAATTTACCTTGATGAATGATGAGGAATAGAGTAAATGGATAAACCCAATGAATTGACGCAAGAACACAAAGAGATGTCAGTTCACGAATTAGAGACAATTCATAGCTATTTGAGGTGGTAGTGACGATCACGTCGTAGTAGGTACAAGTACAGTCGATTGTCAACGATGTCAAGTTCGGAAGCCTGGTGGAGGATGAAGTTAGAGGTCATCAGTTTGTTGATTTGAACTTGTGGTTAAGCTATCGTGAGGAAATCGACGGTTGGAGATCGAACTTCATCTTAGAGAAAGATGGCTTCTAGAAGTTTCAAGAAGAATGCATCTTTATCCCATCATAGATTAGGTTCATCATCATAGAATAAGATTAGGGTTTATATATTTTCAGAAGGGGAAACATGTTCAAATAGGATATGAAAGAAATTTTTGATTTGTTATCCATTTCATTGAGGCAAAAATTGGAATTATGAAAAATTCATTTAAGTGAAAAACAGCTTTCAATTTTTCTTGAGGAAGCTTTTTTCCATGAAGCTACTAGAGGCAGCTTCTATTAAAAAAGCTTCCAAGTACCAAAAGCTCTTTTTCAGTTTTAACCCAAACAGCCCTAAAAGCCAATTTTGAGCTCAATAAGAGCTTTTGGGCCCTCGATTCAAACAGACGTTAAACCTAGTTTATATAAGGAAATTCTCGAGTAAATTACTAGTATTTAATGTTTCTATAATTGATTTTGTAAAGCCCAAAACCTCATTCGTCGGAAAACGAATTATTTTCCTATAGATCGCATTTTCGAACGAAAAGAATTCGCAGGAATCAAAATTTTTCGTAGCAAAATAAGTGATTGGAAAGTTTCAAAAATTAATTTCGAGTGTGCGGAGACGAATTTCAAATTTAAAAATAATTTCGAAGGCGAAATCAAGTCATAAGCGGATTCTTGATCGGATGGAAACGAATTAGAATTCGAAAGCGAAATGGAAAGCATATGAAAAAGCAAGTGGTAAGCGAAATCCATGCATGAGGCACACGTGTCGCACATGTAAAGAATGAAGCAAGACAAGTTGCAAGAAGTTTCCCATGCATGATTGCCATGTGTCAAGCATTTATAAATTATATTTACACTTAAATTGAAAATGCAAATGGTGAAACAAAAGTTTGCAAGCTCGGTCACTTCTCTTGTTGTTAGACCGAGAGTGTGTCTTTTGAGAGAGAAAGAGAAGTTATTGAGTGAGAAGGAGAGAGTTTAAAGTGAGAGAGAAGCTCGGTGCTACAAATCTGAACCAAGAGTCTGTGCATGTAGCAAGGGGAAAGAGGGACCAAACAAGTGAACAAGTGTAACAGCTCGTGAGTTAGTGAGTGTCTGTGTGAGTGCTGTCCGTGAGTTCGTGAGTTCTAGGGGACTATCTTGGGCGTGAATCAGTAGCTTGAGGTGAGTTTTTTAGTGTTATTTTTGTGTGGAATTGAAACCTGATTGTGTGAGGTCCTTCCATGTATGCAGCAAGTTAGTTGGTTAGGAAGGAAGGCATCAAGCTGCCATGATAAGTCAAAAAGGATAGCAACTTCTGTGAGCGAATTCAAGGCTAGTTCGAAGTGAAAAACAGCTAATGCAAAGGTAAGTGCTGTCCCGTTTGGTTTTGTTGTGATGTTTTGAGTAGTTTTTAGAGGTTACATGTGTCATTTGGATTGAAGGAAGCTTTTGAAAAGGAAAGGAGTTTGGGCAGCACCTTTACGCAAGTCTTTCAAAGTTTCGAAGTGAGTTTTGAAAGGTATGGTGAGTTTTATTGATTTCAGAAGATATTTAGGTTGAATTGTGGATGAGATTCGAGGATGTTATGATTGGGTTTTAGGATTTAGAACCTTGTTAGTGTGAAGGTTCGTTCGATATTGTTTGGTTGTAATTTCGAATGAAATTGTTAATGATTGTTTTCATTGCGAAATTGATTTATGGGCTATTATGATGAGATTTAGGGACTGTTATGTAGTGCTTTAAAAATTTGATTTTGTCGCCTTGAAAAATGATTCTTGTCGAGGTATTTTAAAGCATAAAAAAGTCATTCGATTATCAAAAAATCGTTTCCGAGCGATTCAGATAAGTTTTCCGCGAATACGAATATGTTTAGTTTGCAATTTTTTGTTGTCGAACGTGAAAATGATTATGATGTTATCAAGCCGCCTTAAGATGTATTTAAGCTCATTAAAGTGTTAAATGTTGATGTAAGGATTCATCGGAATATGTTAAAGTTAATCAAATACTTTCGTTTCGCGCGAATTCATTAAATTGTTGATTTTCAGAGTCGAAACGGAAATTGAATTAAAATGTAGTATGTTACCATGATTTTCGTTATTGTGTTTTGAATCTTCATTTTCCATGATTTGAGTACAGTAACAAGTTGAATTGACGATAATTTTGAATTGGAATGAAAATAGTCACGTGAAACACTAGAAAAATGATAGTTAGCGATAAATTGTCGAAATCACGTAAGTTTTACATTATTTGTTTAGACTCAAATGCTCTTTTTGTGGAATCCCTTTGAGTGTGATTTCGATAAATATTGATTGAGATTCGAATGACGTTATTATCGGTTTCGAAATACTCGAAAAGCGAACGAAATCGTAAAGTTTCGATTAGATTATGTTGCAATAATGATTTGGTTTCCAAATAGTTTTAGCGTTTGAATATTAGTGTTTTTGTGTTGTTATTGTGTGAGAATAATCGCTTGAAATGTCGTGATTCGAAATCCCCATGTGATTTAAGTTTACTATTTATGCGAGCCATGTTTTAATGAAAAACTCGATCGTAAACAATTGTAGGTGAATCGACGAGCAGGCAAGAACCGTAATGAGAGTGGTGATAAGTTATTTGGAAGTAAGTAGTTAGTGTGGATTTTATAAAGTTTTCATGCATTTTGTTATATGAACACTCATAAATGCGATTTCATTTTTAGCAAGTGATTTAATTTGATATTCAAGTAAGATTTTATTATATCATTATATTTCATATAATGCACATATAGTTTTAAATATATCACATTGTGAATGTATATATTCTTCAAGTAAAGTAAATTAATAAGTTTAAATGATATACATGCATAGAAATATTAATTGTGAAAGTTATATTGCAATGTTACAGCATATTACCCAGATTTTGTATATATATAAGCCTTTGGTTTACCTTAACCCCTAGTTTACACCCAGCCGAAGTATTCCATATGTGTACGGCAAGTTGGGGGGAGTTACTAACTTTGGGGGGATCGAGTCTATCAGTCGCCCTCTGCACGTATGTGATAGTGTAGATCTACTTGATGTTGGAGGGAATTACAATCTCAGAGTTGTTTCCACATCTGCGACTACACATGGTGAGAGTTCCTCTAATCCTAGTGGCTTGTCTTCACACTGTCATGAAGGATAAGTTTCCCTGGGTTGCCAAATAGGCTAGTAATTAAATGAGACATGTCGATAGACGTAAGTTTAAGAAAAATAAGAAAAGCAATTTAAGAAAAGTTTAATAAAGTATCTTTCGTAATTAAAACGAGTTTTACAACTTTCAGAAAAGTAGAGTAAGTAGTAGTTTTCCAACCTATTTTGGGAGGAATATTATTTTGAGTAAAAGTACAGTTTAAATTAAATTAACCACTCACTGAGTTATTCTCACCACTGTTTTCCATGTCTTATAAATCCTCCCCAGGTGTAGGTACGAACAAGGTAGCGGAAGCATCTCCTACGGACGCCCAGACGAGCTAGAGATGCGACCCAACTGCATTAGTTTCAGTCAAGCTGTCATAATTTACTATCATTTTCAGACTTATCAAGTATTGTAAATATTATTTTGAATAATAGATTTTATGGTGAATTTCATGCAAGATGTTTTAAGATTTTAATTAAGTCAATTTTCATATCATTGAATTTTAAGCATGTTATGAATGGTTGTGTATTTGAAAAAGGGCCTGAGGCCCATTAGTTTAAGAAAATATATTGAATGAAATTATACAACTTTTGTGAAATTTTTATAGGGTGAAAATCTTAGAAAAACAGCTGTCGTGCTGCCGGATTTCTGTAAAAAATATATTTTTATAAAGTTATTTTCAACGAACAAAATTCTTACCCATTTTCAGAATTAAAAAAAAAAAAATTCAAGCATTTTCAAATAAGAATGAGGTTTAGCTCCACGGGAACTTTCTAGCCGGAGTAGATCTCAACTAGAAAGCTACGGTGGGGTGCCGGGCAGGTCGCCTAGCTAATAGCTAAAGAGGGGTTTGTCAAATTTTTACAGGTAAGTCAAAGTTAGGTGATTGGGGAACAAATTTAAGTTTTAAAGGCAATTTCAGAGTTAAAAGCTGAGGTTTTAGGTTGAGAGAACATTCCAATGACCGCAAGTCAGCATAGCCAAGCAAATTGTGTAGCAAGAAGATGTCGCATGAAGATTCACACAAAGGAAGCTATCATCATCAACCTGTGTGTGTTGCAGGATTATGTTGCAAAAAAACAACCACAATCGTATGTGGTGACCAACAGCAATTTTCAACTTCAAGAAGAATTAGAAACCCTAATTAAAAAAACACTATAAATAGCTTGCTAAAGTACAAAGAGAGGAGCTTTTTGGTAGAGAGCGGTAGTTAGGAGTCCTAACATCATCAAACCTTTTCCTAGGGTTCAAGGATTCACAATACATCATAAAATCTTAGTTCAAGCAAGTACAAAAAGATTGAAAGAGTTTTTATTTATATATATTATTTTATTTCATTATTTTATGAATCTAGAGTTCTTGAGTTTGATTAAAAAAAAATAATAAAATTCAATGTTTCGTAAATTCTTATATTTTAATAAAAACAATTATTGTTTTTTTTTCCCTTTAGATAATTAGTTTATTTTCCACATCTGTATTGGTTAGTGGTTTTGAGAAAATAGTATTTGGGATTGATATTGTTTTCACAAGTTTTTTTTTCTTTTTTTATTCTCTCTCTCTCTCTCTTTTCTTGTTGATAGAACTAAGCGTTGGAGACATAAGTAGCTAACTAGCTATGGTTGTATTAATAACCAATCTAAATGAACTTTATGTGAACGTAGACACTGTAGTAGGTGCAAAACTACAGTATGTCAATTTTGAGCTGGCCTCATCGGTCAACTTTCCTTGGAAACCAACAACTTGTCTCCTATATAAACCGAACAGAAAAAATGTGGATAATATTAACACCGGTGTGGTGCTAGCTAAAGACCCTCTGATACTTAAGTCAGTAAACCGATCGTAAAATGGAATGCAATGTAAAGCAATAATGTAAATAGCGTCGACCAATATTGGTTGGTCAGTAATGGATTAGTGTCGTTAGCTATATGGCAATGCTAATGATGGTCAAAGCAGCAATTCATCACAAGAATCTGGCACTAAATGGTGTATAGATGATGGTCCTATAGTTGTGGGGCACTAGGCTGAGTATAAGCTGACGAAGGACAGAGTGTCGAAAGTTATGATGGCCGATAGATTGTCCAAGCCTTATCCTGAAGGTTGCTAAAGTTGGAGGTACCATGTGGTCTGGTGTGATTCCAGTAAAGTGACAATATATGTATGAGAAAAGGAATGCCGTAGTATCAAGGTTGAGCACCCTTTTATGGGCACTTTTGCTATGAAATCAGACATAACCTAATTTATGATTGGCTTAGGAGTCTGAGTTTAGATGAAACTAAGGAAGGTTGTAGTCATCCCTAGATTTCGGGTGATGAGTTTAATTCCCATTCAGACTATCTCTATTTTGTAGGTAGTAGAGTCCTAATGAAACTAAACTTGTAGTAAGGGAATTGATGAAGGATATTGTACAATGGGTCCTTGCTAACTCGACTGAATATTTGGGTTTGCAATGAATTGACGAACTTTTTCTATTAGAAGGTTCTGTGCCAACATTACAGGCCATATATCGGATTAGGTCAACCGAACCGCTGGGTTGGTCTACTAAATGTGTATGTAGTCCTGATTTGACCAACTAAGTTATTGGTGTAAAACCCAAAACCGCGTTCGTCGGAGGGCGAAATATTTTTCCGATGGATCGCATCCGATCGGAAAAATATAAATATCGAGTCCGATAATAATTGGAATAATTATTTTCAATTTAGAGAAATAAATTCGAGTTCGTGAGACGGATTCAAGATTTATTAAATAATTCCGAGAGTAGAAACTGAGAGTTAATCAAAAGTGATTAAAAGCGGATTCCAGGATGGACGGAAACGAAAACGGAATCCGAGCTTGGAATTTAAGAAGCAAGAATGCATGAAAGCAAATGAAGTTATTGCATGTTGTGACACATGTCACACATGCAAGAGAGGAGTTATTATTTATTAATATTGTGATTGAAAAAGAAGAAAACAATATTATGGCATTCTCGGTCACCACAATCAAATAAAGAGAAGTTATCATTCGGTCAACATTTTTTATTCCTTTCAAAAAACGAATCCAAGCATCTGTCATCTTCTTCTTCTTCAAGCTCAAAACAGAAACTGAAAATTAGAAGAATGGCTTGTGAGTGGAAGAAGAGAAGTTGAGAGAGAGCAGACCTGAGGTGAAGCACATCTGAAGAAGAAGAACAGATCTAGGAACTTCAGCCCGTGCATGCATTCAAGAGAAGACCGTGAGCTGCTGTTTTTCAGGCCAAGTTGATGCAAGAGCTGGCTGAGAGCAGATCTGGAAGCAAGGAGGACGTGAGCTGCTACCGGCGAAGGGAAGGTGCTGTCGTCCTTGCTGCTGGCGTGAAGAGCTGATGGCGTGAGTTGTCCAGTTGCTGCTGTGTTGTCACCGTGAATCAAGTGCTGAAGCCGTGCTCGAGCTGCTGCCGTCGCTGCCTTGTGCTGGCGTGAAGCTGTCAAAGTCAGCTGCCGTGCTGCCAAGTGCTGTCGCAAGGTGCTGTCGAGCTGCTGTTGTCTGGACGTGAAGGCTGCTGCTGTTAAGCATGAGCTGAAACTGTCTTGCTGCCGTTGCTGTCTAGTGCTGCGTGAGCTGAAGTAGGTGCTGTCACCGTTGAGTAAGTTGCTGCTGTCAAGTTGTTGTTGTGCTGTCACGCTGCTGCCGATTACTGCTGTGTGCTGTCTTCGTAAGTTGCTGCTGTCAAGTTGTTGTTGTGCTGTCACGCTGCTGCCGATTACTGCTGTGTGCTGTCATTGTAAGTTGCTGCTGTCAAATTGATTTAAGTGCATCATTTTAGAGCTGAAAGGAAGCAGAAGGAAGCGAAGACAGTGGCTGGTGGAAGAAGAAGCTTGCTGCCGTGAGCTGTCCAAGCTGCTGCCAAGCTGTTGGAAGTCAAGCTGTGCTCAAGTTGCTGTCGTGAGCTGTCCAAGTTGCTACCGAGTTGTTAAGTCAGACCAAACATCTTTCAGACAGGAAGTAGAACAGCAACAAGAAAGGATAGCTGGCTGGTGGAAGAGACAGCTTGCTGCCACGAGAGTTTTGTCGTCATTCGGAAGCCGTTTCGAAGCGGAGAACAGCCCTCTTCTTGGGTGAATCGGGAATCGAACGAGAGCCGTAACGGGAAGCGGTGATAAGTATTTTGGAAGCAAGTAGTGAGTGTGGATTTTTAAAATTTTTCATACATTCTATTTTATTGAATGCAATCAGTTTTAGCAAGTAAAAAGGTTTTGAGATTCTAGTAAAAGTTTATGGTTTTCAGTTTATCATCTATAAATGCATGTATAGCTTTAAAGTTTATGCTATGAATATGTTTATATTCTTCAGTAAAGTAATTGAGCAAGTTGAAATTATATACATGCATAGAGATAGTATTTGTGAAAGTTATTTTGCGATATTATAGCATATTGCCGAGATTTCATTTTATATATGCCTATGGTTTACCCTAACCCCTAAGATTACACCCGGCCGAAAGTATTCCATACGTGTACGGTAGTTGGGGGGAGTTACTAACTTTGGGGGGATCGAGTCTGTCAGTCACCCTCTACACGTATGGGATAGTGTAGATCTGCCTGATGTTGGAGGGATTCGCGATCCCAGAGTTGTATCCACATCTGCGACTACACATGGTGAGAGTTCCCCTATCCTAGTGTCGTGTTTTCGCACCGTCACGAAGGACAAGATTTCCCTGGGTTGCCAGATAAGGCTAGTAAGAAAATAAGAAAAGTTTTAAGAAAAGTTTGATAAATAACTTTCGCAGCTTTTAAACGAGTTTACAGTTTTCAGGAAAAGTAAGTAAGTAATAGTTTTCCAATCTATTTTTGGGAGGAATAGTATTTTTAAGAAAAAATATAGTTTATGTAAACTTACCCACTCACTGAGTTATTCTCACCACTGTTTTCCTGTTTTCTTAAAAACCTCCCTCAGGTGCAGGTGCGAGTAGCGCGGTTGACGTATCTCCTTCGGACGGACAGGCCACGGACAGGCCAGCTAGACACGCGTGACCAGACTGCACTATTTTCTAGCATAGCATCATGTATTGCGTTTAATATCATTTTTCAGATTTCTCTAGTTTTTTTTAAATATTATTTTGAGTTAAGGATTTTATGTAAATATCATGCATGTCGTTTTTAAGATTTATTCAAGTTACTTCTGCTTAATTGCATGATTATGAGTTTGAAAATGGCCGGAGGCCTATTGATTATAGAAATTGTTTGTGAATACAATTATACAGGTTTTATGAGATATTTTACAGGGTGGAATTTTAGAAAAACAGTCGTTGTGCTGCCGGTTTTCTGTGAAAATCCTATTTTCTTAAAGTTATTTTCAACGAACAAAATTCCCACTCTTTTTCAGAATCAAAAGGATTTCAAGTATTTTAGCAAAGAAAAGAGGCTTAGCTTCACAGGAACTTTCCAGTCAGAGCAGATCTCGACTGGGGAGTCACCGTGGGGTTGCCGGGCAGGTCGCCTAGCTAGTAGTTAGAAAGGGGCCTGTCAACGTTGGTATCAGAGCAAAGATTTTAAATGCATTACATGATTTCTAAGCATTTACATAGTAATTTTTTCAAACCTCATTCATTTTATGACTAAGTATCTGGTTCAAGTGCAGTGAGTCATGCGTCGCGTCGGTCGTCCGCGTAAAAGAAGAGCCGCTGAAAATGCTCCACCTCCTGCTCCAGAAATAAGGGAGCAAGTAAATGAGTCTGTCAATGATCCGCAGCCAGGGGTTCCAGTTGAGCCACCAGTAGTAGAACCTGAGCAGGATCCGATCGAGAGATTAGCCCAGGTTATCCAAGGGCTAAGGCCTCGTGCACCAAGCGCCACCGTTGAGAGGGCAAGGAAACTTGGTGCCGATGCTTTTGACGGAACAGGTGGTCCAGAAATTGCAACAGAGTGGTTGGATAATACTGAAAGAGTGTTGGAACAGATGGAATGTACCGATCTCCAAAAGGTGTCAATTGCTTCATTCTTACTTCGAGCGTCAGCTAGAGATTGGTGGGATTCCGTCAAGCGAAGAGCAATCGAACAAGTCACATGGGAAAAGTTCAAAGAAGAGTTTAATGAGAAATTCTACCCCAGGGCATACAAAGACGCAAAGATTGAGGAGTTTTACAGTCTTGTACAGGGTAACATGACAGTGGAAGAGTATGAGAGGAAGTTTACTGAATTGTCTCGAGTGGCACCATTTATAGTTAATGATGAGTTAAACAAGTGCCATAAGTTTGTTCAGGGCTTGAATCCGAAAATCAAGGCATATGTGGTAGCTGCAGAGCATAGAGAGTATGGGCGGTTAGTTGAAGCAGCTTTGAGGGTAGAAAGGACAACAATAGGTGACAAAGAGCAGGCACAGAAATCAAAGCGCAGTCAGGGGTCAGGTTGGTATTCAGGAGGCTTCAACAAGGCACCGAAAACTGGAGACAAGTCTAGATGGTTAGGTAGCAAACAGCGAAGTCAGGGAGCCGCGTCTAGTCAGAGTTCAGTCAAACCTCCATCAGGACCCCAAAGCAGAGGTAATACTCAAAGCATAGAGCCGTGTAGGAAATGCAACAGGGCACACCGAGGAGAGTGTCATATGGGTATCACTGGATGTTATCGTTGTGGTAAAGAGGGACATTATATGTCTGAGTGTCCGCAGAGAACAAGAGGAGCCAGTGGGTCGAGACCGTATACTCAAGGGCAGTCTAGCGGGGGTCAGTCGCAGGATCAGAGAGGTCCACAGATGAGAGGACCAGGGACTACAGTTCAATCCGGAAGAGGTGCTGGGAGAGGTTTACCACCCAGAGGACAATCAGGGAGACCTCGTACTCAAGCTAGGGTGTTCGCAGTAACGCAGCAAGATGCTGAAGCTACACCAGAGGTGGTGACAGGTACTGTAATAGTTTTCAACTCTGATGCTCATGTTTTAATAGACCCTGGTGCTACGCATTCTTTTGTTTCTAAAAGTTTTGCAAGGCATGTTAATATGAAGTTAAAACCCTTAGAGTGCGATATGATAGTAGCTACTCCTACCGGAGATTCCTTAGTAGCAGAGAGTGTTTGTAGAGATTGTGATATTGTACTTGGGGGTAGATCCTTTCCAGTTAGTTTGATGTTGTTAGATCTATGTGATTTCGACATTATACTGGGTATGGACTGGTTAGCTATGCATCATGCCGTGGTGGATTGTTTTCAGAAAGAAGTCAAGTTTAGTTCAGTTGGAGAGTCAGATGTAGTATTCCGAGGAGAGCGTAAAATGCTTCCATCCCGTATCATATCAGCCATGACCGCCAGAAGAATGTTAAAGAAGCAATGTGCAGGTTATTTGGCTTATGTGATAGATTCGTCCGAGAGGGAGACTCAGCTAGAAGATATTCCTGTGGTTGCAGAGTTTTCTGATGTGTTCCCAGAAGATCTTCCAGGTTTACCTCCGGATAGAGATATTGAATTTGAGATTAATCTGATGCCGGGAACAGCACCAATTTCCAAAGCACCGTACAGGATGGCACCTCCAGAATTGAAGGAATTGAAGGTTCAGTTGGAAGAATTAGTAGACAAGGGTTTTGTTAGATCTAGTGTATCTCCTTGGGGAGCACCAGTGCTCTTTGTTAAAAAGAAAGATGGAAGTATGAGATTGTGCATTGATTACCGGGAATTGAATAAGGTGACTATTCGGAATCAATATCCTTTACCGAGGATTGATGATCTGTTCGATCAGTTGCAAGGTGCAAGGTTGTTTTCTAAGATAGATCTGAGATCAGGGTATCATCAGTTGAAGATCAAGGGAGATGATATTCCTAAAACTGCCTTCAGGACGCGTTATGGACATTATGAATTCTTGGTTATGCCTTTCGGGCTAACCAATGCCCCAGCAGCATTCATGGCATTGATGAATCGGGTGTTCCATGAATTTTTGGATAAGTTCGTCATAGTGTTCATTGACGATATATTGGTGTATTCAGGCAGTAGGGAAGAACATGCTGAACATCTGAGATTAGTTTTACAAACGTTAAGAGAGCAGCAATTGTATGCAAAGTTCAGCAAGTGTCAGTTCTGGTTGAATGAAGTTTCATTTTTAGGCCATGTGGTTTCAGCTGATGGGATTAGTGTTGATCCTCAAAAGATTGAAGCGATTGTGAACTGGAAATCGCCTACAACCGTAACTGAGGTTCGGAGTTTCTTAGGTTTGGCAGGTTATTATAGGAAATTTGTCGAAGGATTTTCTAAGATTGCCATTCCTTTGACGAAGCTCACCAGAAAGGAAGCAAAGTTTGAGTGGTCAGAAGCCTGTCAGAAGAATTTCGACGAATTGAAGACAAAATTGACCACAGCTCCAGTGCTTACTCTTCCTTCAGGAAATGAAGGCTTTGTGGTGTACAGTGATGCTTCGAGGCAAGGTTTGGGTTGTGTTCTGATGCAAAATGGAAAAGTGATAGCTTATGCTTCCAGGCAGTTAAAGAAGCACGAGCAGAATTACCCAACCCATGATCTAGAGTTGGCCGCAGTAATTTTTGCACTCAGGATTTGGAGGCATTACTTGTATGGAGTTCGATGTCAGATATTTACAGATCACAAGAGCCTTCAGTATTTGTTCTCCCAGAAAGAGTTGAATATGAGACAGAGGAGATGGTTAGAGCTACTCAAAGATTATGATTGCACCATAGAGTACCATCCCGGAAAAGCAAATGTAGTAGCCGATGCATTGAGTAGGAGACCCTCCAGCTCAGTAGCTCATTTAAGAACTGGGTATCTTCCATTGTTAGTAGAGATGAGATCTTTGGGAGTTAATTTGGAAGTAGGAAATTCTGGTGCATTGTTAGCTACTTTCCAAGTTCGACCGGTACTCGTGGATAGAATCCGAGAGTTGCAGATTCAGGATCCTCAGTTAGTCAAGATCAGACAAGAAGTAGAGTCAGGCCAACAGGGAGACTTCTCAGTCAGGGATGATGGTACGTTGAGGATGAGACAGAGACTATGTGTTCCAAATGTGACGGAACTCAAGAAAGAAATTTTAGATGAAGCTCACTCCTCAGCATACGCTATGCATCCGGGAAGTACGAAAATGTATCATACCTTGAAAGAGCATTACTGGTGGAAAGGTATGAAGAGAGAGATAGCTGAATTTGTGGCAAGATGTTTGATTTGTCAGCAGGTGAAAGCCGAGCACCAGAGGCCATCAGGACTTCTTCAGCCACTTCCCATTCCGGAGTGGAAATGGGAGCGTATTACTATGGATTTTGTGGTAGGATTTCCTCGGAGTCGAAATGGTTATGACAGTATTTGGGTGATAGTAGATCGACTTACGAAGTCAGCTCATTTCCTACCTATCAGAAGTACTTATTCCTTGGATCGATTGGCTAAGTTATATGTTGATGAGATCGTGAGATTACATGGGGCTCCAGTGTCGATCGTATCAGATAGAGATCCGAGATTTACATCCCGATTTTGGCCTAGCCTCCAGAAAGCATTAGGTACTCGATTACATTTCAGTACAGCATTTCATCCGCAGACAGATGGTCAGTCTGAGCGTACCATTCAAACTTTAGAGGATATGCTCAGATCTTGTGTGATAGAGTTTGGAGGAAGTTGGGATTCTCATCTGTCGTTAATCGAGTTTGCCTATAATAACAGCTATCAGGCTAGTATCGGTATGGCACCGTATGAAGCACTTTATGGAAGACGGTGTAGGACACCGATATGTTGGGATGAGATGGGCGAGAGAAAGTTGATTGGGCCCGAGCTTGTTCAGATGACTATAGATAAGATCAAGGTTATTCGGGACAATTTGAAGATAGCCCAGAATCGTCAGAAAAGTTACGTAGATAAGCGTAGGAAGGATTTGGAGTTCCAGGTTGGGGATAAGGTATTTCTACGGATATCTCCATGGAAAGGAATAATTCGTTTTGGGAAGCGAGGTAAGTTAAGCCCTCGGTATATCGGTCCCTACGAAGTGATTGGCAGAGTAGGTGAGGTAGCGTATCGACTTGAACTGCCAGTAGAACTTTCCAGGATCCATAATGTATTTCATGTCTCGATGCTCCGTAAGTACATTGCAGATCCTTCGCACGTGTTGTTAGAGCAGCCAATGGAACTCAAGGAGAACCTATCTTATGAGGAGACCCCAGTTCAGATTCTTGATAGGAGAGATCAGGTTCTTCGCAGTAAAGTTATTCCGTTGGTTAAAGTGTTGTGGAGGAATCATTCAGTGGAAGAGGCCACGTGGGAGCACGAGGAGCAGATGCGCAGTCAGTATCCGCATCTTTTCGATACAAGTAAGTATCCTCAGTTATTCGAGTTGTGAATTTTTATAATTCAAGAAAGTATTGAGTATGTTTGATACATTCTAGTGCTGAAATGCATTGCATGAAAGTTGTGTAAATTTCGAGGACGAAATTTTTATAAGGAGGGGTGAATTGTAAAACCCAAAACCGCGTTCGTCGGAGGGCGAAATATTTTTCCGATGGATCGCATCCGATCGGAAAAATATAAATATCGAGTCCGATAATAATTGGAATAATTATTTTCAATTTAGAGAAATAAATTCGAGTTCGTGAGACGGATTCAAGATTTATTAAATAATTCCGAGAGTAGAAACCGAGAGTTAATCAAAAGTGATTAAAAGCGGATTCCAGGATGGACGGAAACGAAAACGGAATCCGAGCTTGGAATTTAAGAAGCAAGAATGCATGAAAGCAAATGAAGTTATTGCATGTTGTGACACATGTCACACATGCAAGAGAGGAGTTATTATTTATTAATATTGTGATTGAAAAAGAAGAAAACAATATTATGGCATTCTCGGTCACCACAATCAAATAAAGAGAAGTTATCATTCGGTCAACATTTTTTATTCCATTCAAAAAATGAATCCAAGCATCTGTCATCTTCTTCTTCTTCAAGCTCAAAACAGAAACTGAAAATTAGAAGAATGGCTTGTGAGTGGAAGAAGAGAAGTTGAGAGAGAGCAGACCTGAGGTGAAGCACATCTGAAGAAGAAGAACAGATCTAGGAACTTCAGCCCGTGCATGCATTCAAGAGAAGACCGTGAGCTGCTGTTTTTCAGGCCAAGTTGATGCAAGAGCTGGCTGAGAGCAGATCTGGAAGCAAGGAGGACGTGAGCTGCTACCGGCGAAGGGAAGGTGCTGTCGTCCTTGCTGCTGGCGTGAAGAGCTGATGGCATGAGTTGTCCAGTTGCTGCTGTGTTGTCACCGTGAATCAAGTGCTGAAGCCGTGCTCGAGCTGCTGCCGTCGCTGCCTTGTGCTGGCGTGAAGCTGTCAAAGTCAGCTGCCGTGCTGCCAAGTGCTGTCGCAAGGTGCTGTCGAGCTGCTGTTGTCTGGACGTGAAGGCTGCTGCTGTTAAGCATGAGCTGAAACTGTCTTGCTGCCGTTGCTGTCTAGTGCTGCGTGAGCTGAAGTAGGTGCTGTCACCGTTGAGTAAGTTGCTGCTGTCAAGTTGTTGTTGTGCTGTCACGCTGCTGCCGATTACTGCTGTGTGCTGTCTTCGTAAGTTGCTGCTGTCAAGTTGTTGTTGTGCTGTCACGCTGCTGCCGATTACTGCTGTGTGCTGTCATTGTAAGTTGCTGCTGTCAAATTGATTTAAGTGCATCATTTTAGAGCTGAAAGGAAGCAGAAGGAAGCGAAGACAGTGGCTGGTGGAAGAAGAAGCTTGCTGCCGTGAGCTGTCCAAGCTGCTGCCAAGCTGTTGGAAGTCAAGCTGTGCTCAAGTTGCTGTCGTGAGCTGTCCAAGTTGCTACCGAGTTGTTAAGTCAGACCAAACATCTTTCAGACAGGAAGTAGAACAGCAACAAGAAAGGATAGCTGGCTGGTGGAAGAGACAGCTTGCTGCCACGAGAGTTTTGTCGTCATTCGGAAGCCGTTTCGAAGCGGAGAACAGCCCTCTTCTTGGGTGAATCGGGAATCGAACGAGAGCCGTAACGGGAAGCGGTGATAAGTATTTTGGAAGCAAGTAGTGAGTGTGGATTTTTAAAAGTTTTCATACATTCTATTTTATTGAATGCAATCAGTTTTAGCAAGTAAAAAGGTTTTGAGATTCTAGTAAAAGTTTATGGTTTTCAGTTTATCATCTATAAATGCATGTATAGCTTTAAAGTTTATGCTATGAATATGTTTATATTCTTCAGTAAAGTAATTGAGCAAGTTGAAATTATATACATGCATAGAGATAGTATTTGTGAAAGTTATTTTGCGATATTATAGCATATTGCCGAGATTTCATTTTATATATGCCTATGGTTTACCCTAGCCCCTAAGATTACACCCGGCCGAAAGTATTCCATACGTGTACGGTAGTTGGGGGGAGTTACTAACTTTGGGGGGATCGAGTCTGTCAGTCACCCTCTACACGTATGGGATAGTGTAGATCTGCCTGATGTTGGAGGGATTCGCGATCCCAGAGTTGTATCCACATCTGCGACTACACATGGTGAGAGTTCCCCTATCCTAGTGTCGTGTTTTCGCACCGTCACGAAGGACAAGATTTCCCTGGGTTGCCAGATAAGGCTAGTAAGAAAATAAGAAAAGTTTTAAGAAAAGTTTGATAAATAACTTTCGCAGCTTTTAAACGAGTTTACAGTTTTCAGGAAAAGTAAGTAAGTAATAGTTTTCCAATCTATTTTTGGGAGGAATAGTATTTTTAAGAAAAAATATAGTTTATGTAAACTTACCCACTCACTGAGTTATTCTCACCACTGTTTTCCTGTTTTCTTAAAAACCTCCCTCAGGTGCAGGTGCGAGTAGCGCGGTTGACGTATCTCCTTCGGACGGACAGGCCACGGACAGGCCAGCTAGACACGCGTGACCAGACTGCACTATTTTCTAGCATAGCATCATGTATTGCGTTTAATATCATTTTTCAGATTTCTCTAGTTTTTTTTAAATATTATTTTGAGTTAAGGATTTTATGTAAATATCATGCATGTCGTTTTTAAGATTTATTCAAGTTACTTCTGCTTAATTGCATGATTATGAGTTTGAAAATGGCCGGAGGCCTATTGATTATAGAAATTGTTTGTGAATACAATTATACAGGTTTTATGAGATATTTTACAGGGTGGAATTTTAGAAAAACAGTCGTTGTGCTGCCGGTTTTCTGTGAAAATCCTATTTTCTTAAAGTTATTTTCAACGAACAAAATTCCCACTCTTTTTCAGAATCAAAAGGATTTCAAGTATTTTAGCAAAGAAAAGAGGCTTAGCTTCACAGGAACTTTCCAGTCAGAGCAGATCTCGACTGGGGAGTCACCGTGGGGTTGCCGGGCAGGTCGCCTAGCTAGTAGTTAGAAAGGGGCCTGTCAACGTTGGTATCAGAGCAAAGATTTTAAATGCATTACATGATTTCTAAGCATTTACATAGTAATTTTTTCAAACCTCATTCATTTTATGACTAAGTATCTGGTTCAAGTGCAGTGAGTCATGCGTCGCGTCGGTCGTCCGCGTAAAAGAAGAGCCGCTGAAAATGCTCCACCTCCTGCTCCAGAAATAAGGGAGCAAGTAAATGAGTCTGTCAATGATCCGCAGCCAGGGGTTCCAGTTGAGCCACCAGTAGTAGAACCTGAGCAGGATCCGATCGAGAGATTAGCCCAGGTTATCCAAGGGCTAAGGCCTCGTGCACCAAGCGCCACCGTTGAGAGGGCAAGGAAACTTGGTGCCGATGCTTTTGACGGAACAGGTGGTCCAGAAATTGCAACAGAGTGGTTGGATAATACTGAAAGAGTGTTGGAACAGATGGAATGTACCGATCTCCAAAAGGTGTCAATTGCTTCATTCTTACTTCGAGCGTCAGCTAGAGATTGGTGGGATTCCGTCAAGCGAAGAGCAATCGAACAAGTCACATGGGAAAAGTTCAAAGAAGAGTTTAATGAGAAATTCTACCCCAGGGCATACAAAGACGCAAAGATTGAGGAGTTTTACAGTCTTGTACAGGGTAACATGACAGTGGAAGAGTATGAGAGGAAGTTTACTGAATTGTCTCGAGTGGCACCATTTATAGTTAATGATGAGTTAAACAAGTGCCATAAGTTTGTTCAGGGCTTGAATCCGAAAATCAAGGCATATGTGGTAGCTGCAGAGCATAGAGAGTATGGGCGGTTAGTTGAAGCAGCTTTGAGGGTAGAAAGGACAACAATAGGTGACAAAGAGCAGGCACAGAAATCAAAGCGCAGTCAGGGGTCAGGTTGGTATTCAGGAGGCTTCAACAAGGCACCAAAAACTGGAGACAAGTCTAGATGGTTAGGTAGCAAACAGCGAAGTCAGGGAGCCGCGTCTAGTCAGAGTTCAGTCAAACCTCCATCAGGACCCCAAAGCAGAGGTAATACTCAAAGCATAGAGCCGTGTAGGAAATGCAACAGGGCACACCGAGGAGAGTGTCATATGGGTATCACTGGATGTTATCGTTGTGGTAAAGAGGGACATTATATGTCTGAGTGTCCGCAGAGAACAAGAGGAGCCAGTGGGTCGAGACCGTATACTCAAGGGCAGTCTAGCGGGGGTCAGTCGCAGGATCAGAGAGGTCCACAGATGAGAGGACCAGGGACTACAGTTCAATCCGGAAGAGGTGCTGGGAGAGGTTTACCACCCAGAGGACAATCAGGGAGACCTCGTACTCAAGCTAGGGTGTTCGCAGTAACGCAGCAAGATGCTGAAGCTACACCAGAGGTGGTGACAGGTACTGTAATAGTTTTCAACTCTGATGCTCATGTTTTAATAGACCCTGGTGCTACGCATTCTTTTGTTTCTAAAAGTTTTGCAAGGCATGTTAATATGAAGTTAAAACCCTTAGAGTGCGATATGATAGTAGCTACTCCTACCGGAGATTCCTTAGTAGCAGAGAGTGTTTGTAGAGATTGTGATATTGTACTTGGGGGTAGATCCTTTCCAGTTAGTTTGATGTTGTTAGATCTATGTGATTTCGACATTATACTGGGTATGGACTGGTTAGCTATGCATCATGCCGTGGTGGATTGTTTTCAGAAAGAAGTCAAGTTTAGTTCAGTTGGAGAGTCAGATGTAGTATTCCGAGGAGAGCGTAAAATGCTTCCATCCCGTATCATATCAGCCATGACCGCCAGAAGAATGTTAAAGAAGCAATGTGCAGGTTATTTGGCTTATGTGATAGATTCGTCCGAGAGGGAGACTCAGCTAGAAGATATTCCTGTGGTTGCAGAGTTTTCTGATGTGTTCCCAGAAGATCTTCCAGGTTTACCTCCGGATAGAGATATTGAATTTGAGATTAATCTGATGCCGGGAACAGCACCAATTTCCAAAGCACCGTACAGGATGGCACCTCCAGAATTGAAGGAATTGAAGGTTCAGTTGGAAGAATTAGTAGACAAGGGTTTTGTTAGATCTAGTGTATCTCCTTGGGGAGCACCAGTGCTCTTTGTTAAAAAGAAAGATGGAAGTATGAGATTGTGCATTGATTACCGGGAATTGAATAAGGTGACTATTCGGAATCAATATCCTTTACCGAGGATTGATGATCTGTTCGATCAGTTGCAAGGTGCAAGGTTGTTTTCTAAGATAGATCTGAGATCAGGGTATCATCAGTTGAAGATCAAGGGAGATGATATTCCTAAAACTGCCTTCAGGACGCGTTATGGACATTATGAATTCTTGGTTATGCCTTTCGGGCTAACCAATGCCCCAGCAGCATTCATGGCATTGATGAATCGGGTGTTCCATGAATTTTTGGATAAGTTCGTCATAGTGTTCATTGACGATATATTGGTGTATTCAGGCAGTAGGGAAGAACATGCTGAACATCTGAGATTAGTTTTACAAACGTTAAGAGAGCAGCAATTGTATGCAAAGTTCAGCAAGTGTCAGTTCTGGTTGAATGAAGTTTCATTTTTAGGCCATGTGGTTTCAGCTGATGGGATTAGTGTTGATCCTCAAAAGATTGAAGCGATTGTGAACTGGAAATCGCCTACAACCGTAACTGAGGTTCGGAGTTTCTTAGGTTTGGCAGGTTATTATAGGAAATTTGTCGAAGGATTTTCTAAGATTGCCATTCCTTTGACGAAGCTCACCAGAAAGGAAGCAAAGTTTGAGTGGTCAGAAGCCTGTCAGAAGAATTTCGACGAATTGAAGACAAAATTGACCACAGCTCCAGTGCTTACTCTTCCTTCAGGAAATGAAGGCTTTGTGGTGTACAGTGATGCTTCGAGGCAAGGTTTGGGTTGTGTTCTGATGCAAAATGGAAAAGTGATAGCTTATGCTTCCAGGCAGTTAAAGAAGCACGAGCAGAATTACCCAACCCATGATCTAGAGTTGGCCGCAGTAATTTTTGCACTCAGGATTTGGAGGCATTACTTGTATGGAGTTCGATGTCAGATATTTACAGATCACAAGAGCCTTCAGTATTTGTTCTCCCAGAAAGAGTTGAATATGAGACAGAGGAGATGGTTAGAGCTACTCAAAGATTATGATTGCACCATAGAGTACCATCCCGGAAAAGCAAATGTAGTAGCCGATGCATTGAGTAGGAGACCCTCCAGCTCAGTAGCTCATTTAAGAACTGGGTATCTTCCATTGTTAGTAGAGATGAGATCTTTGGGAGTTAATTTGGAAGTAGGAAATTCTGGTGCATTGTTAGCTACTTTCCAAGTTCGACCGGTACTCGTGGATAGAATCCGAGAGTTGCAGATTCAGGATCCTCAGTTAGTCAAGATCAGACAAGAAGTAGAGTCAGGCCAACAGGGAGACTTCTCAGTCAGGGATGATGGTACGTTGAGGATGAGACAGAGACTATGTGTTCCAAATGTGACGGAACTCAAGAAAGAAATTTTAGATGAAGCTCACTCCTCAGCATACGCTATGCATCCGGGAAGTACGAAAATGTATCATACCTTGAAAGAGCATTACTGGTGGAAAGGTATGAAGAGAGAGATAGCTGAATTTGTGGCAAGATGTTTGATTTGTCAGCAGGTGAAAGCCGAGCACCAGAGGCCATCAGGACTTCTTCAGCCACTTCCCATTCCGGAGTGGAAATGGGAGCGTATTACTATGGATTTTGTGGTAGGATTTCCTCGGAGTCGAAATGGTTATGACAGTATTTGGGTGATAGTAGATCGACTTACGAAGTCAGCTCATTTCCTACCTATCAGAAGTACTTATTCCTTGGATCGATTGGCTAAGTTATATGTTGATGAGATCGTGAGATTACATGGGGCTCCAGTGTCGATCGTATCAGATAGAGATCCGAGATTTACATCCCGATTTTGGCCTAGCCTCCAGAAAGCATTAGGTACTCGATTACATTTCAGTACAGCATTTCATCCGCAGACAGATGGTCAGTCTGAGCGTACCATTCAAACTTTAGAGGATATGCTCAGATCTTGTGTGATAGAGTTTGGAGGAAGTTGGGATTCTCATCTGTCGTTAATCGAGTTTGCCTATAATAACAGCTATCAGGCTAGTATCGGTATGGCACCGTATGAAGCACTTTATGGAAGACGGTGTAGGACACCGATATGTTGGGATGAGATGGGCGAGAGAAAGTTGATTGGGCCCGAGCTTGTTCAGATGACTATAGATAAGATCAAGGTTATTCGGGACAATTTGAAGATAGCCCAGAATCGTCAGAAAAGTTACGTAGATAAGCGTAGGAAGGATTTGGAGTTCCAGGTTGGGGATAAGGTATTTCTACGGATATCTCCATGGAAAGGAATAATTCGTTTTGGGAAGCGAGGTAAGTTAAGCCCTCGGTATATCGGTCCCTACGAAGTGATTGGCAGAGTAGGTGAGGTAGCGTATCGACTTGAACTGCCAGTAGAACTTTCCAGGATCCATAATGTATTTCATGTCTCGATGCTCCGTAAGTACATTGCAGATCCTTCGCACGTGTTGTTAGAGCAGCCAATGGAACTCAAGGAGAACCTATCTTATGAGGAGACCCCAGTTCAGATTCTTGATAGGAGAGATCAGGTTCTTCGCAGTAAAGTTATTCCGTTGGTTAAAGTGTTGTGGAGGAATCATTCAGTGGAAGAGGCCACGTGGGAGCACGAGGAGCAGATGCGCAGTCAGTATCCGCATCTTTTCGATACAAGTAAGTATCCTCAGTTATTCGAGTTGTGAATTTTTATAATTCAAGAAAGTATTGAGTATGTTTGATACATTCTAGTGCTGAAATGCATTGCATGAAAGTTGTGTAAATTTCGAGGACGAAATTTTTATAAGGAGGGGTGAATTGTAAAACCCAAAACCGCGTTCGTCGGAGGGCGAAATATTTTTCCGATGGATCGCATCCGATCGGAAAAATATAAATATCGAGTCCGATAATAATTGGAATAATTATTTTCAATTTAGAGAAATAAATTCGAGTTCGTGAGACGGATTCAAGATTTATTAAATAATTCCGAGAGTAGAAACCGAGAGTTAATCAAAAGTGATTAAAAGCGGATTCCAGGATGGACGGAAACGAAAACGGAATCCGAGCTTGGAATTTAAGAAGCAAGAATGCATGAAAGCAAATGAAGTTATTGCATGTTGTGACACATGTCACACATGCAAGAGAGGAGTTATTATTTATTAATATTGTGATTGAAAAAGAAGAAAACAATATTATGGCATTCTCGGTCACCACAATCAAATAAAGAGAAGTTATCATTCGGTCAACATTTTTTATTCCATTCAAAAAATGAATCCAAGCATCTGTCATCTTCTTCTTCTTCAAGCTCAAAACAGAAACTGAAAATTAGAAGAATGGCTTGTGAGTGGAAGAAGAGAAGTTGAGAGAGAGCAGACCTGAGGTGAAGCACATCTGAAGAAGAAGAACAGATCTAGGAACTTCAGCCCGTGCATGCATTCAAGAGAAGACCGTGAGCTGCTGTTTTTCAGGCCAAGTTGATGCAAGAGCTGGCTGAGAGCAGATCTGGAAGCAAGGAGGACGTGAGCTGCTACCGGCGAAGGGAAGGTGCTGTCGTCCTTGCTGCTGGCGTGAAGAGCTGATGGCATGAGTTGTCCAGTTGCTGCTGTGTTGTCACCGTGAATCAAGTGCTGAAGCCGTGCTCGAGCTGCTGCCGTCGCTGCCTTGTGCTGGCGTGAAGCTGTCAAAGTCAGCTGCCGTGCTGCCAAGTGCTGTCGCAAGGTGCTGTCGAGCTGCTGTTGTCTGGACGTGAAGGCTGCTGCTGTTAAGCATGAGCTGAAACTGTCTTGCTGCCGTTGCTGTCTAGTGCTGCGTGAGCTGAAGTAGGTGCTGTCACCGTTGAGTAAGTTGCTGCTGTCAAGTTGTTGTTGTGCTGTCACGCTGCTGCCGATTACTGCTGTGTGCTGTCTTCGTAAGTTGCTGCTGTCAAGTTGTTGTTGTGCTGTCACGCTGCTGCCGATTACTGCTGTGTGCTGTCATTGTAAGTTGCTGCTGTCAAATTGATTTAAGTGCATCATTTTAGAGCTGAAAGGAAGCAGAAGGAAGCGAAGACAGTGGCTGGTGGAAGAAGAAGCTTGCTGCCGTGAGCTGTCCAAGCTGCTGCCAAGCTGTTGGAAGTCAAGCTGTGCTCAAGTTGCTGTCGTGAGCTGTCCAAGTTGCTACCGAGTTGTTAAGTCAGACCAAACATCTTTCAGACAGGAAGTAGAACAGCAACAAGAAAGGATAGCTGGCTGGTGGAAGAGACAGCTTGCTGCCACGAGAGTTTTGTCGTCATTCGGAAGCCGTTTCGAAGCGGAGAACAGCCCTCTTCTTGGGTGAATCGGGAATCGAACGAGAGCCGTAACGGGAAGCGGTGATAAGTATTTTGGAAGCAAGTAGTGAGTGTGGATTTTTAAAAGTTTTCATACATTCTATTTTATTGAATGCAATCAGTTTTAGCAAGTAAAAAGGTTTTGAGATTCTAGTAAAAGTTTATGGTTTTCAGTTTATCATCTATAAATGCATGTATAGCTTTAAAGTTTATGCTATGAATATGTTTATATTCTTCAGTAAAGTAATTGAGCAAGTTGAAATTATATACATGCATAGAGATAGTATTTGTGAAAGTTATTTTGCGATATTATAGCATATTGCCGAGATTTCATTTTATATATGCCTATGGTTTACCCTAGCCCCTAAGATTACACCCGGCCGAAAGTATTCCATACGTGTACGGTAGTTGGGGGGAGTTACTAACTTTGGGGGGATCGAGTCTGTCAGTCACCCTCTACACGTATGGGATAGTGTAGATCTGCCTGATGTTGGAGGGATTCGCGATCCCAGAGTTGTATCCACATCTGCGACTACACATGGTGAGAGTTCCCCTATCCTAGTGTCGTGTTTTCGCACCGTCACGAAGGACAAGATTTCCCTGGGTTGCCAGATAAGGCTAGTAAGAAAATAAGAAAAGTTTTAAGAAAAGTTTGATAAATAACTTTCGCAGCTTTTAAACGAGTTTACAGTTTTCAGGAAAAGTAAGTAAGTAATAGTTTTCCAATCTATTTTTGGGAGGAATAGTATTTTTAAGAAAAAATATAGTTTATGTAAACTTACCCACTCACTGAGTTATTCTCACCACTGTTTTCCTGTTTTCTTAAAAACCTCCCTCAGGTGCAGGTGCGAGTAGCGCGGTTGACGTATCTCCTTCGGACGGACAGGCCACGGACAGGCCAGCTAGACACGCGTGACCAGACTGCACTATTTTCTAGCATAGCATCATGTATTGCGTTTAATATCATTTTTCAGATTTCTCTAGTTTTTTTTAAATATTATTTTGAGTTAAGGATTTTATGTAAATATCATGCATGTCGTTTTTAAGATTTATTCAAGTTACTTCTGCTTAATTGCATGATTATGAGTTTGAAAATGGCCGGAGGCCTATTGATTATAGAAATTGTTTGTGAATACAATTATACAGGTTTTATGAGATATTTTACAGGGTGGAATTTTAGAAAAACAGTCGTTGTGCTGCCGGTTTTCTGTGAAAATCCTATTTTCTTAAAGTTATTTTCAACGAACAAAATTCCCACTCTTTTTCAGAATCAAAAGGATTTCAAGTATTTTAGCAAAGAAAAGAGGCTTAGCTTCACAGGAACTTTCCAGTCAGAGCAGATCTCGACTGGGGAGTCACCGTGGGGTTGCCGGGCAGGTCGCCTAGCTAGTAGTTAGAAAGGGGCCTGTCAACGTTGGTATCAGAGCAAAGATTTTAAATGCATTACATGATTTCTAAGCATTTACATAGTAATTTTTTCAAACCTCATTCATTTTATGACTAAGTATCTGGTTCAAGTGCAGTGAGTCATGCGTCGCGTCGGTCGTCCGCGTAAAAGAAGAGCCGCTGAAAATGCTCCACCTCCTGCTCCAGAAATAAGGGAGCAAGTAAATGAGTCTGTCAATGATCCGCAGCCAGGGGTTCCAGTTGAGCCACCAGTAGTAGAACCTGAGCAGGATCCGATCGAGAGATTAGCCCAGGTTATCCAAGGGCTAAGGCCTCGTGCACCAAGCGCCACCGTTGAGAGGGCAAGGAAACTTGGTGCCGATGCTTTTGACGGAACAGGTGGTCCAGAAATTGCAACAGAGTGGTTGGATAATACTGAAAGAGTGTTGGAACAGATGGAATGTACCGATCTCCAAAAGGTGTCAATTGCTTCATTCTTACTTCGAGCGTCAGCTAGAGATTGGTGGGATTCCGTCAAGCGAAGAGCAATCGAACAAGTCACATGGGAAAAGTTCAAAGAAGAGTTTAATGAGAAATTCTACCCCAGGGCATACAAAGACGCAAAGATTGAGGAGTTTTACAGTCTTGTACAGGGTAACATGACAGTGGAAGAGTATGAGAGGAAGTTTACTGAATTGTCTCGAGTGGCACCATTTATAGTTAATGATGAGTTAAACAAGTGCCATAAGTTTGTTCAGGGCTTGAATCCGAAAATCAAGGCATATGTGGTAGCTGCAGAGCATAGAGAGTATGGGCGGTTAGTTGAAGCAGCTTTGAGGGTAGAAAGGACAACAATAGGTGACAAAGAGCAGGCACAGAAATCAAAGCGCAGTCAGGGGTCAGGTTGGTATTCAGGAGGCTTCAACAAGGCACCGAAAACTGGAGACAAGTCTAGATGGTTAGGTAGCAAACAGCGAAGTCAGGGAGCCGCGTCTAGTCAGAGTTCAGTCAAACCTCCATCAGGACCCCAAAGCAGAGGTAATACTCAAAGCATAGAGCCGTGTAGGAAATGCAACAGGGCACACCGAGGAGAGTGTCATATGGGTATCACTGGATGTTATCGTTGTGGTAAAGAGGGACATTATATGTCTGAGTGTCCGCAGAGAACAAGAGGAGCCAGTGGGTCGAGACCGTATACTCAAGGGCAGTCTAGCGGGGGTCAGTCGCAGGATCAGAGAGGTCCACAGATGAGAGGACCAGGGACTACAGTTCAATCCGGAAGAGGTGCTGGGAGAGGTTTACCACCCAGAGGACAATCAGGGAGACCTCGTACTCAAGCTAGGGTGTTCGCAGTAACGCAGCAAGATGCTGAAGCTACACCAGAGGTGGTGACAGGTACTGTAATAGTTTTCAACTCTGATGCTCATGTTTTAATAGACCCTGGTGCTACGCATTCTTTTGTTTCTAAAAGTTTTGCAAGGCATGTTAATATGAAGTTAAAACCCTTAGAGTGCGATATGATAGTAGCTACTCCTACCGGAGATTCCTTAGTAGCAGAGAGTGTTTGTAGAGATTGTGATATTGTACTTGGGGGTAGATCCTTTCCAGTTAGTTTGATGTTGTTAGATCTATGTGATTTCGACATTATACTGGGTATGGACTGGTTAGCTATGCATCATGCCGTGGTGGATTGTTTTCAGAAAGAAGTCAAGTTTAGTTCAGTTGGAGAGTCAGATGTAGTATTCCGAGGAGAGCGTAAAATGCTTCCATCCCGTATCATATCAGCCATGACCGCCAGAAGAATGTTAAAGAAGCAATGTGCAGGTTATTTGGCTTATGTGATAGATTCGTCCGAGAGGGAGACTCAGCTAGAAGATATTCCTGTGGTTGCAGAGTTTTCTGATGTGTTCCCAGAAGATCTTCCAGGTTTACCTCCGGATAGAGATATTGAATTTGAGATTAATCTGATGCCGGGAACAGCACCAATTTCCAAAGCACCGTACAGGATGGCACCTCCAGAATTGAAGGAATTGAAGGTTCAGTTGGAAGAATTAGTAGACAAGGGTTTTGTTAGATCTAGTGTATCTCCTTGGGGAGCACCAGTGCTCTTTGTTAAAAAGAAAGATGGAAGTATGAGATTGTGCATTGATTACCGGGAATTGAATAAGGTGACTATTCGGAATCAATATCCTTTACCGAGGATTGATGATCTGTTCGATCAGTTGCAAGGTGCAAGGTTGTTTTCTAAGATAGATCTGAGATCAGGGTATCATCAGTTGAAGATCAAGGGAGATGATATTCCTAAAACTGCCTTCAGGACGCGTTATGGACATTATGAATTCTTGGTTATGCCTTTCGGGCTAACCAATGCCCCAGCAGCATTCATGGCATTGATGAATCGGGTGTTCCATGAATTTTTGGATAAGTTCGTCATAGTGTTCATTGACGATATATTGGTGTATTCAGGCAGTAGGGAAGAACATGCTGAACATCTGAGATTAGTTTTACAAACGTTAAGAGAGCAGCAATTGTATGCAAAGTTCAGCAAGTGTCAGTTCTGGTTGAATGAAGTTTCATTTTTAGGCCATGTGGTTTCAGCTGATGGGATTAGTGTTGATCCTCAAAAGATTGAAGCGATTGTGAACTGGAAATCGCCTACAACCGTAACTGAGGTTCGGAGTTTCTTAGGTTTGGCAGGTTATTATAGGAAATTTGTCGAAGGATTTTCTAAGATTGCCATTCCTTTGACGAAGCTCACCAGAAAGGAAGCAAAGTTTGAGTGGTCAGAAGCCTGTCAGAAGAATTTCGACGAATTGAAGACAAAATTGACCACAGCTCCAGTGCTTACTCTTCCTTCAGGAAATGAAGGCTTTGTGGTGTACAGTGATGCTTCGAGGCAAGGTTTGGGTTGTGTTCTGATGCAAAATGGAAAAGTGATAGCTTATGCTTCCAGGCAGTTAAAGAAGCACGAGCAGAATTACCCAACCCATGATCTAGAGTTGGCCGCAGTAATTTTTGCACTCAGGATTTGGAGGCATTACTTGTATGGAGTTCGATGTCAGATATTTACAGATCACAAGAGCCTTCAGTATTTGTTCTCCCAGAAAGAGTTGAATATGAGACAGAGGAGATGGTTAGAGCTACTCAAAGATTATGATTGCACCATAGAGTACCATCCCGGAAAAGCAAATGTAGTAGCCGATGCATTGAGTAGGAGACCCTCCAGCTCAGTAGCTCATTTAAGAACTGGGTATCTTCCATTGTTAGTAGAGATGAGATCTTTGGGAGTTAATTTGGAAGTAGGAAATTCTGGTGCATTGTTAGCTACTTTCCAAGTTCGACCGGTACTCGTGGATAGAATCCGAGAGTTGCAGATTCAGGATCCTCAGTTAGTCAAGATCAGACAAGAAGTAGAGTCAGGCCAACAGGGAGACTTCTCAGTCAGGGATGATGGTACGTTGAGGATGAGACAGAGACTATGTGTTCCAAATGTGACGGAACTCAAGAAAGAAATTTTAGATGAAGCTCACTCCTCAGCATACGCTATGCATCCGGGAAGTACGAAAATGTATCATACCTTGAAAGAGCATTACTGGTGGAAAGGTATGAAGAGAGAGATAGCTGAATTTGTGGCAAGATGTTTGATTTGTCAGCAGGTGAAAGCCGAGCACCAGAGGCCATCAGGACTTCTTCAGCCACTTCCCATTCCGGAGTGGAAATGGGAGCGTATTACTATGGATTTTGTGGTAGGATTTCCTCGGAGTCGAAATGGTTATGACAGTATTTGGGTGATAGTAGATCGACTTACGAAGTCAGCTCATTTCCTACCTATCAGAAGTACTTATTCCTTGGATCGATTGGCTAAGTTATATGTTGATGAGATCGTGAGATTACATGGGGCTCCAGTGTCGATCGTATCAGATAGAGATCCGAGATTTACATCCCGATTTTGGCCTAGCCTCCAGAAAGCATTAGGTACTCGATTACATTTCAGTACAGCATTTCATCCGCAGACAGATGGTCAGTCTGAGCGTACCATTCAAACTTTAGAGGATATGCTCAGATCTTGTGTGATAGAGTTTGGAGGAAGTTGGGATTCTCATCTGTCGTTAATCGAGTTTGCCTATAATAACAGCTATCAGGCTAGTATCGGTATGGCACCGTATGAAGCACTTTATGGAAGACGGTGTAGGACACCGATATGTTGGGATGAGATGGGCGAGAGAAAGTTGATTGGGCCCGAGCTTGTTCAGATGACTATAGATAAGATCAAGGTTATTCGGGACAATTTGAAGATAGCCCAGAATCGTCAGAAAAGTTACGTAGATAAGCGTAGGAAGGATTTGGAGTTCCAGGTTGGGGATAAGGTATTTCTACGGATATCTCCATGGAAAGGAATAATTCGTTTTGGGAAGCGAGGTAAGTTAAGCCCTCGGTATATCGGTCCCTACGAAGTGATTGGCAGAGTAGGTGAGGTAGCGTATCGACTTGAACTGCCAGTAGAACTTTCCAGGATCCATAATGTATTTCATGTCTCGATGCTCCGTAAGTACATTGCAGATCCTTCGCACGTGTTGTTAGAGCAGCCAATGGAACTCAAGGAGAACCTATCTTATGAGGAGACCCCAGTTCAGATTCTTGATAGGAGAGATCAGGTTCTTCGCAGTAAAGTTATTCCGTTGGTTAAAGTGTTGTGGAGGAATCATTCAGTGGAAGAGGCCACGTGGGAGCACGAGGAGCAGATGCGCAGTCAGTATCCGCATCTTTTCGATACAAGTAAGTATCCTCAGTTATTCGAGTTGTGAATTTTTATAATTCAAGAAAGTATTGAGTATGTTTGATACATTCTAGTGCTGAAATGCATTGCATGAAAGTTGTGTAAATTTCGAGGACGAAATTTTTATAAGGAGGGGTGAATTGTAAAACCCAAAACCGCGTTCGTCGGAGGGCGAAATATTTTTCCGATGGATCGCATCCGATCGGAAAAATATAAATATCGAGTCCGATAATAATTGGAATAATTATTTTCAATTTAGAGAAATAAATTCGAGTTCGTGAGACGGATTCAAGATTTATTAAATAATTCCGAGAGTAGAAACCGAGAGTTAATCAAAAGTGATTAAAAGCGGATTCCAGGATGGACGGAAACGAAAACGGAATCCGAGCTTGGAATTTAAGAAGCAAGAATGCATGAAAGCAAATGAAGTTATTGCATGTTGTGACACATGTCACACATGCAAGAGAGGAGTTATTATTTATTAATATTGTGATTGAAAAAGAAGAAAACAATATTATGGCATTCTCGGTCACCACAATCAAATAAAGAGAAGTTATCATTCGGTCAACATTTTTTATTCCATTCAAAAAATGAATCCAAGCATCTGTCATCTTCTTCTTCTTCAAGCTCAAAACAGAAACTGAAAATTAGAAGAATGGCTTGTGAGTGGAAGAAGAGAAGTTGAGAGAGAGCAGACCTGAGGTGAAGCACATCTGAAGAAGAAGAACAGATCTAGGAACTTCAGCCCGTGCATGCATTCAAGAGAAGACCGTGAGCTGCTGTTTTTCAGGCCAAGTTGATGCAAGAGCTGGCTGAGAGCAGATCTGGAAGCAAGGAGGACGTGAGCTGCTACCGGCGAAGGGAAGGTGCTGTCGTCCTTGCTGCTGGCGTGAAGAGCTGATGGCATGAGTTGTCCAGTTGCTGCTGTGTTGTCACCGTGAATCAAGTGCTGAAGCCGTGCTCGAGCTGCTGCCGTCGCTGCCTTGTGCTGGCGTGAAGCTGTCAAAGTCAGCTGCCGTGCTGCCAAGTGCTGTCGCAAGGTGCTGTCGAGCTGCTGTTGTCTGGACGTGAAGGCTGCTGCTGTTAAGCATGAGCTGAAACTGTCTTGCTGCCGTTGCTGTCTAGTGCTGCGTGAGCTGAAGTAGGTGCTGTCACCGTTGAGTAAGTTGCTGCTGTCAAGTTGTTGTTGTGCTGTCACGCTGCTGCCGATTACTGCTGTGTGCTGTCTTCGTAAGTTGCTGCTGTCAAGTTGTTGTTGTGCTGTCACGCTGCTGCCGATTACTGCTGTGTGCTGTCATTGTAAGTTGCTGCTGTCAAATTGATTTAAGTGCATCATTTTAGAGCTGAAAGGAAGCAGAAGGAAGCGAAGACAGTGGCTGGTGGAAGAAGAAGCTTGCTGCCGTGAGCTGTCCAAGCTGCTGCCAAGCTGTTGGAAGTCAAGCTGTGCTCAAGTTGCTGTCGTGAGCTGTCCAAGTTGCTACCGAGTTGTTAAGTCAGACCAAACATCTTTCAGACAGGAAGTAGAACAGCAACAAGAAAGGATAGCTGGCTGGTGGAAGAGACAGCTTGCTGCCACGAGAGTTTTGTCGTCATTCGGAAGCCGTTTCGAAGCGGAGAACAGCCCTCTTCTTGGGTGAATCGGGAATCGAACGAGAGCCGTAACGGGAAGCGGTGATAAGTATTTTGGAAGCAAGTAATGAGTGTGGATTTTTAAAAGTTTTCATACATTCTATTTTATTGAATGCAATCAGTTTTAGCAAGTAAAAAGGTTTTGAGATTCTAGTAAAAGTTTATGGTTTTCAGTTTATCATCTATAAATGCATGTATAGCTTTAAAGTTTATGCTATGAATATGTTTATATTCTTCAGTAAAGTAATTGAGCAAGTTGAAATTATATACATGCATAGAGATAGTATTTGTGAAAGTTATTTTGCGATATTATAGCATATTGCCGAGATTTCATTTTATATATGCCTATGGTTTACCCTAGCCCCTAAGATTACACCCGGCCGAAAGTATTCCATACGTGTACGGTAGTTGGGGGGAGTTACTAACTTTGGGGGGATCGAGTCTGTCAGTCACCCTCTACACGTATGGGATAGTGTAGATCTGCCTGATGTTGGAGGGATTCGCGATCCCAGAGTTGTATCCACATCTGCGACTACACATGGTGAGAGTTCCCCTATCCTAGTGTCGTGTTTTCGCACCGTCACGAAGGACAAGATTTCCCTGGGTTGCCAGATAAGGCTAGTAAGAAAATAAGAAAAGTTTTAAGAAAAGTTTGATAAATAACTTTCGCAGCTTTTAAACGAGTTTACAGTTTTCAGGAAAAGTAAGTAAGTAATAGTTTTCCAATCTATTTTTGGGAGGAATAGTATTTTTAAGAAAAAATATAGTTTATGTAAACTTACCCACTCACTGAGTTATTCTCACCACTGTTTTCCTGTTTTCTTAAAAACCTCCCTCAGGTGCAGGTGCGAGTAGCGCGGTTGACGTATCTCCTTCGGACGGACAGGCCACGGACAGGCCAGCTAGACACGCGTGACCAGACTGCACTATTTTCTAGCATAGCATCATGTATTGCGTTTAATATCATTTTTCAGATTTCTCTAGTTTTTTTTAAATATTATTTTGAGTTAAGGATTTTATGTAAATATCATGCATGTCGTTTTTAAGATTTATTCAAGTTACTTCTGCTTAATTGCATGATTATGAGTTTGAAAATGGCCGGAGGCCTATTGATTATAGAAATTGTTTGTGAATACAATTATACAGGTTTTATGAGATATTTTACAGGGTGGAATTTTAGAAAAACAGTCGTTGTGCTGCCGGTTTTCTGTGAAAATCCTATTTTCTTAAAGTTATTTTCAACGAACAAAATTCCCACTCTTTTTCAGAATCAAAAGGATTTCAAGTATTTTAGCAAAGAAAAGAGGCTTAGCTTCACAGGAACTTTCCAGTCAGAGCAGATCTCGACTGGGGAGTCACCGTGGGGTTGCCGGGCAGGTCGCCTAGCTAGTAGTTAGAAAGGGGCCTGTCAACGTTCCTGTGAAGCTTGCAATTTAAACACTCTTATCCTTGAGGGTCAGAGGTTCGAGTGGCAGCTGGGGGAGGCGAGAGAAATCCCCTGACCAGGGACAGTACCTAGTGAGTGGGCTCGCGGGGCAAACCTGGGCCAGCCCGAGGGGACCCCAGTATAGGCAAATCCCGGACCCCACATTAAAAAGGCGCCTTTTATTGTGGGGTCTGGGATTTGCCTATACTGGGTCCCTCGGGCTACCCCAGGTTTGCCCCTCTCGCCCACTCACTAGGTACTGTTCCCTCCCCTAGGGACTTTCTCTCGCCTCCCCCACCTCTCGAACCTGGCACCAGGGGCTTAATACCAAATTCTTAGAGAAGTGGGTACCAATTGAGCTACTAGCTCAATTGGTACCCACTTCTCTAAGAATTTGGTATTAAGCCCCTGGTGCCAGGTTCGAGAGGTGGGGGAGGCGAGAGAAAGTCCCTAGGGGAGGGAACAGTACCTAGTGAGTGGGCGAGAGGGGCAAACCTGGGGTAGCCCGAGGGACCCAGTATAGGCAAATCCCAGACCCCACAATTGGGCTTATCGAGTGATAGTTGTGTTGGGCTGTAAGCCTATATTGACCGGCTCATTGGGCCAACCCACTTTAATAAGCTTTGGGCTAATGTTTTTGGGCCTAGGTTTTTGGTTACTACACACATCAAAAGATATGAAGTAGACAATCAGTAGTTGAACTACGTCATCAATTTATTGTAAATGTTAAATCAACATCGATTCATACTTGTGTTTCGGCCACTACGCACATCAAAAGATATGAAGTGGACAATCAATAATTGAACTATGTCATCATTTTATTGTAAATATTAAATCAACATCGATCCACACTCGTGTTTCACGATGATTGATTTTGGATAGGGAGAAACTACTAAGGGAAGTACGACTGAGGTTTTATTTTCAGTAACTTGAGACTGGTTTTATTTTGGCGTTGAACTTGGATCAGGTTTTACGTTTAAGAGAAACTGAGATGGGTCCCTCTCATAAAGTGATTGCTTTTGACCTTTTTGCTTTGCTACAGTTTCTGGTAGAAGAGTATTATAGTGAAATGAATTAAATATACGTGTGTCTACAAGTTATTATTATTATTTTTTAATGAAATTGGAGCTCCAAGCACTGCAGGATGCAATTCTCTTATTGTTTGCTTTTGTCACGACATATTGGTAGCTATCAAACACATTCAATTATTTATCTACAACAAAGCTATCCATACAAAGCAGGTGTTCGTGGTCAATACGCAATATCAAAAGACATTAAATCAAAAGTGACGATAATTTATGCCACTACTACATAATCATATCATATTCAATGTACACAATGTTTTGTCCATTTAATTAACCGATTCTCCATAAACGTGCTTGAATGATACGCTAATGATAAGATGATGTTCTCCCATGCGTTTAACTTTCAGGCATAGAAAGTTCAAATCTTTCTTTTAAACAAAGAACAAGTTTGAGAAAGAAAGTCCATCCAAATCATTAATGCTCATTGAATATGTTGTCTGTAATTAATACAATTTAAGATACATGATGACATAGGCCTTAAAAAGGACAATGCAAAAAGAAAAGTTCATTCGGTGGCATCCATGCATGTGTTTGGGCACCAAAAGGGCAATGGAGATTTTGATGACATTACATAACATATAATACAATATGCTGATGATTTTTCCCATTGAATACGTAACCTTTTTTGAAATTACACATACAATAATTGGGATGAATTTATAATTTTAAGTAGCTAATGAAATCACTTTTAATTTTTTTTTTTATTGAGAAGAGAGAGAGAAAAAAAAAAAGAAAAAAAAAAAAAGCTTTCATATGCAGTTCTATACCTGCAGTAACTTTTAATCGGAAAGTAGTTTCTAAGCTTGTCTATGCCAACAATAAATACTTTTCTGTTGGTTTTTCAGCAACAAATGTCACTAACATATTAAAATTATATTTATGACAAAAAAAAAACCAAAGTTGATATTTAATTGTTAACACAGTTTAAGTAGAGATTAAAGACATTTTAAATTGTAACACAAAAATCAGTTTAAAACTTTTTATTAAGTTGCCATCTTTTCAACTCCTTTAATACAACCTTAAAATGATATATTGCTAACATCAACGATTATAAGGTACAAGCTTTGTGGCTGAAAACTGGCAACCTAATTGTTTATTTTGTTTTTTTAACATATGCAGAGGGCCCATTCTATTAAGATGTTGCACAATAAGAAACAACATTTAGTCAAAAAGTGAGCTGAAAAAGATGAAAATAATCATCAGGCCTTTAATTAGAGAATCTCGCCGCCAAGCCAACAAAATATTTATGAAAAGGCAACTAACTGCTACCTGATATCAATTTATTAGTTTTGTCTTTACTGTCACTGTTGTCAACTACAACGGTGATAAGGACAATGCCGATCAGTCATTCTCATGCAGAATGAGAGGGGTTTGCAACAGTGCATGCATCAATCTATTTATATACAGACTTTGTTATCTCTTAGCGTTATAGTTCTTAAACGCAGTTAAGCATAGTTAGGTCAGACATGGCCATGATTTTCCTAAAGAGACTTATCAGCACAGATATAGACAGACATTTGACGATTCCGGCTACTGATGCAGCGAAATTTGGTCCTTTCAACCACCATCAAGGCATTAATATGAATGTGAAAGATGTTAAAGGCAAGCAATGGACCTTTCGTTGTTCACAACCTTCACAGAGCTCGAAAATTACTATCGAGTGGGAAGCCTTTGTCAAACATCATCAACTCGACAAAGATGATATAATCGAATTCTACAAGGAATCAGATCAGTCACACGAGTACCGACTTTTATTCAAAAGGAAGGACAATATTACTGAACCTAGCAATGCCTCCAAGCAGCCCTAAGTCATATATCATATAATTTGAGTATGAATTTCAAAAAAATAGAAATTCAGGGTCACTCAAATAAATGAATAAGAAGCTATTGTACTTGGTCAGTGTCAGTCAACGTATATTAATTAGTCTATTCCATTCTTCTTTTGATGTTCAATCAAATGACATGAATTTAAAAAAAAAAATGGAAATTCAGCGTCACTCAAATAAAAAAATAAGAAGCTATTGTACTCGGTCAGTGTCAGTCAACTTATGTTAATTAGTTTGTTCCGTTCTTCTTTTGATCTTCAATTAATCAAATGTCGATTTGCAGAGTCTCTAAATATATATGAGCTTATGATAAGTTATTATATATATGGCTGAATATATTATGTCCCGAAAGCAGTGATGATGAACTAATGATCCAAGCTGGGTGACAAATACAAATCCTAGTCTTGCCGGGTGTGACGGGTCCCTATCCCTTTAAGCTACTATTTCTGTAGAATAGGGAACTCGCCGGCACCCCACGGTCACTCTCCAGCCAACATCTAAATTGATTGAAGAATTCCCGTGAAGCTGAGCCGATTTAACTACTAACTACCCATTTAATTATAATGAAACCCATTTGAAGAAAAATTTTGGCAGCGTAACGGCTGTATTTCTGTAATTCCCAAAAATTTTAGTCCTGTAAGAAAACTTTTAAAGCACTTCTAAAATTTCATACACGCCAATTACTGCCATCAGATTAAAATCCGGTAATCACAATCAACCACAACAGTTTATATAATGCAACAAATTCATAATTTAAAACTGAAGTCATTTTCATAATCTAATATGCTATAACTATTAACCTGTTTATAGACGTACAAAATCACAAGTTTTATACAAAACTTTAACTTCTATAAGTTGCCAAAATCATACATTGTGCCTACTATATATTTATGTACACCACAACACTTTTATTCTGCTGGAGTCGAAGTCCCAGCTTCTGATGCACCCACACCTGTACCTGAAATGTTTTGGAAATTATGGGGGATGAGCTGCTAGCCCAATGAGTGCCATAAAATTTCATTTACATTTGCAGTAACTATTAAAATGCATAACTATAAATTCAAATGTATTAACTATGAATTTACATAAAGTTCATAAAATCAGTTTTTGCTGTCATAATCAAATTCATAGCCTTTCTCTATTTTTCTACTAGTCAATCATATTCTAATGGTACTTTAGGCATCACGGCAAAGTGGAATTCTACATCACTAATACCGTCTAGGGTGACAAGGCGAAATTCTACATCGCTCAAGTCACAATCCGGTAAATGCGGTGGAATCCTACATCACCACAAAATAGCTAGCGCGCTAACTCTATATACTCCACACGTGCAGAGGGCGACTCTGGACTGACTGACTACTAAAGTCCCATTTTCCTGCTGTTAGTGACACGCCCCGACTATGCCATGCACGATAGAAGTACTCTGACCGGAAATGTTTCTAATGCCCTACGACGTACCAAAACACAATTCCGTTGCATAAAATATTTAACTTCAGCATAATGAATTAACTAAAAAAAAAGATTAAACTAAAATTAAAATTATTTTCAAAACTCATTTTGGTTTCGTAAATTCTAGTTTAAAAAGGACACTCACAAGTTTGCGATTTCCTCCGATTGGATTTGTCTATGGACCACTCGATGGCTCACCTACATTAATTACACACTAATCATTCAATAGAGCTCATTAATTTATTTACTTCACACATTATACTCATCAATTAACAAATTCTCATTTAGGCAACTTCATGCAAAACTTTTCTACTTATTTCTCTATAAGTGCTCATACTAATTAACTCATCTCATGCTTGTCTACATTACAAGCTTTCATTCTCATGTAAAACCTCATACTAAACATATTCAAAACACATTTTAAAATATTCCTAAAATTCATTGAAATACATTAACACAATTAGGCATAAAACTAGTTTAATTGCCGATTTTTGTGTCATTTCAATACCACTTCAACTTCTTTCAATTTCTACTTTCATATATCCTCTAATTACGCATTAAAATCACTTAAATACACAACAAAAAAATCTGGACAGCCTGGCAACATCATGGCCGAATAGCCCCTTCTTTGCATCATTAACTTTCTTTTTCAGCTCTAACCATTTCCATGCACAAACTATCCTTCCCACATGCCTCAAATAAATTCAAAATCATTCTCAAAGCACTAATATATCATATACTAATATTATCAAGTGACATAGCACTCATAATTCTCATGAATCCAAATTAACCTTTACTAAATTTCCATGACTTCCTTTCTAGTTTTCATGCCTTTCAACATTAAAACAACTCAAACAATTATAATTTCTTCTACTTCTTGCTAGGGCTGAAATTTACATGGCCTCTAATTCATCATATTACTTCACTTAAATTCTCAAAACACTTCACAAAATTAATTCACTTCACTTAGGCATTAAACCAAACACATGGAGAGCACATAAAAAATCTCTACACTAACATAAAAGTTTTTCTAGTTTTTTACCCCTTTGTCCTTTCAAGTGCTAAGCCAACCTCCACACCAACTCAAGCTATAAATCTAGTCTTCCACATGCCAAGAACATCACCCATTAATTAGATTTCTATAAGCCCAACTCAAACCTCAACAACAATTAACTTTTTCATGAAATCACTACTCAAACTTACCAATTTTTTTGTAGAGAATAAACTAGGGAGGCTAAAGACTTGATTTGTGAGCTCAAAAGCTTAGGATTCAACCTTGAAAACCCTTAGATCCCTTGCTCCTTGGCTGATTTTCCTTTACCTCTCTTCTTCCTCACTTGGCCGAATGGCCTCCTTGTCTCTCACGGTTTCTATTTTGTTTCACTTCTCCAAATTTCCAGCACATTTTCTCCTTTATAAAAAGACTTGCAATTGTTACTTGTCCCCTTCTCTTTCAATTATTATAACATGACCACTCAAAAAAATATTAATAGCACAAACATGTTAACTCTTTACTAACTTTTCAATTAAATCCAACATACCTCTACATATATATATATATATCTAAGGTTGGCCTTAATTTCTTTACCCTCCATTTGTTATAATATTTCAAAATGCCATTGAGATGTTTTCATCTCTAATTGGTCCAAATTCTAAGATTATCTCTCACATTAATTAAAATTCTAGCAATTTCATTCTAGTATTCGAATCTAAATCGACATGCTCCAACATTATTAATTATTCTACTATACAAAGGTACGATACTACTAATATTAGGGAGGGTGGTTTACAGGGTGACCAATACAAATGCTAGTCTTGAAACAATTGAAATAAGACTTTTAGAACACTAGGACTATACCCTTCTTTTTAATGGTCATCAAGCTTCATATGTGTAAGTCCTAGAGAGTCATATAACATGTGTATGATAGGTATTTAAAAAGTTGTTTTGTAAAACCTCAAATTTTACTAAGGATGAAATTGAAAATATTATAAAAATTTATGTAAAATTGCAAGGGTCAAAAAGTTATATTTTAAAGATTAGATTAAAAATTGTAATTTTTAAACAGTTGAGGGGCCCAAATTATAATTTGATCGGATTGCACAGTCTTTTTTAACCTCCAGCCTGTCACTTTCTCTCTCTCTCTCTCTCCTCATTTTCTCTCCAGCCGCTTCAGTCTCGCGAGCTCGACTTTGACTCGTCGTTCGGACCTCATCCGACCTCCGTTTTAGACAAATTTGGTATCATTGGAAAGCTCGTTTGAGCATAGTTTAAAATATTCGTGATTTCCACGATATTTCCATCGATATTTTCATAAATTAAGGGTACCGATATCGATAGGGGGTGTAATCTCCTATCCGTCAAAATATCCCGAAAATATCCGCAATATTTCCGAAAAATATCATTTCTGTGAGCTTATAGTATAAATTTTACAAAATATCGAAGAAATTTTCGGAAATATCCGTAGAATATCCATGAAATATCCTAAAAATATCGATTAAATTTTCATAAAATAAAAGTAAAATTTAAGCTTTTCAAATAAGAATTTGTTAAGCTTTTATCAAATAATTCAACCCACGTAAGGAATCTCATTTTCATCAAGAATCACATTATTATATTCCATTTTGTAGTCAATTTCAAGCATTTCATAATTGCTATTATATTTTAATAGTCCAATATGTCATGATTGCTATTCTATTTTAAAAACAAAAACTCCTAAGCCCTTGCTATGTTTTCATTGCCATTTTCAAGTGCTATTCTCGTAATCTCTTTGTTCAAAACTTTAAAATACAAGCTAATTTTTGAAGAACTTGTTTACAAGCGACAACCAAAACACAAAACGTAATTTGAAGGTCTTTTTCTCCCTTAAATTCATCAAAAGTTACCTTGTTAATTGAAATTATATTGAGTAATTGGTTTTTTAATAAGGGTTTTGTGGAAAACTAACCCATTTTTAATAATTCATTTGAGAAATAACATTAATTTTTAAATCTTTGCACAATGTCATTTTTTGGACGAAAATGCCCTTGACCTATCCTTTTTTGTTGGTCACTCTCTCTACCAAACGATCTGGTTGAAAATCCCAACCTCGAGGTTGGGAATCCTAAACTTAAGGTTGAGATTCCAACCTACATCCCAACTTCGAAATTGAAAATCTCAATCTCGAGGTAGAGAATTTCAACTTTGATAGAACATCCAAGTTCACATTCTTAACTTTTTGGTTGGAAATTCCAACTTCTAGGTTAGGAGTCCTAATTTTGATTCAAATCCACATTCGGAATCTCAACCTAAGGGTTGGGATTCCCAACCTAGATGTTTAATCAAGATTGGGAATCCCAACTTAGAGGTTGGGGCTCCCAAAATAGAGGTTGAGATTCCCGATTTAGAGGTTAGGAATCCTAACAAATTCCCAACTTTAAGGTTAGGAATCTTAACAGTGATTCAAATTACTATAATTTCATTAAAGACATTTTTGTCCACCCAATATCTTTTTTATAACAATAAAATAAAAAAGGTTATTTCTGAGGTTGGCCTTTCCAAATGAGTTTTTTTTTTTTTTTTTTTTTTTTTTTTTTTTTTTTGCAATTATTCCTTTTAATAATTTGATTATTGTTGTGTTTTTGTTAAAAGTAATTTGGATAATTTTGCTTCTACCCACTTAGCAACTTGTTACAACCAAATGCAAAATCTACTCTTGAGATAATTTCATTGTTTTTTTTTTTTTTAATTTATATAGAAATTACATTGTTGTTGGTGATATATTTAAATAATTATTCTTTTAATGATTATTATATTATTGTTAAGGACTTGCATACTTCTTTTATCCTATATATAAATCCTTGAAACCACATAATTTTTTACTTTCAAATTTATTAAATTAATGTTTATAACTATATATATATCATTATGTACATTGTAAAATAATATAATGAAGGATATATTAATTATTATATTTAACATATAATTTAAAGATAAGTTGTATGTATATGAAATTTTTATGTCAACTAATATTAATTATGTATTATTTCAAGAATAAGAGAAAAGAAAAATTATTTATTTCATTTAGATGTATGATTTACAAATGAATTTAAAATTAGTAAAAACAAACTTGTCTAAATTATAGAAAGAAAAAAAAAAAGGATTTGCTGTAAAATGAAGTTGTTGGCTTGGCTTGCATTATACTTGAAGAAGAGAATGATTATGTTGTATACTTGTCTTGCATTTATGTGGAGAGGAGATTGGAGAATTTTTGTCTGGTGATTCCATGTGGGGCCTTGAAATTCCACTACACCTTAATGATGATGAAGGTAACCCCAATCCCTAAATTGCTACAAGTGCTCGTGAATATGGAATCAATGTTGAATAATCAGAAGAGGTTACGAGTAGTAGTGGAGGTGACCCATGGGACATGGGAATGTGCGGAGAGGTGCATGGGTCCAGAACTAGCTTTCATCTAGATGATCATATTGATGGTATTGATAATGAAGACACTAGTAATATCACAATGAGATGAGAGGTGCATAAGTCCACAACTAGCTTCAATCAAGATGATCATATTAATGGAATTCATAATGAAGACAATAGTGTTGATGATGGTAATGATAATGTGATGATGACAACAACAATGGTGATGACAATGGAGGAAATAATTATGTTTTTACTCAAAGAAATGATATTGGTACAAGTTTGCTATTAAGCCCATTTACTTATGAAGAACAATACACTCATTGCACACAAGATAAAGACTATAGGTGTAGAGCTGCAGGTCTAGGCATAGGGGCTATTGGTAAGAATTATACAAGGAGAATCCATCAAATACAATTAGGGATGTCATCATCTAATGAAGATAACATTTCAACTACTTTTGAATCTATGAGTTTAGGGACTAGTGATGATAGCCATAAAAGTTTTGGGATCTCCAATGATCCTTACACACAATTTTCTATCTATGGACAGATAGTGGGAAAAAATCGAAAAGCTTATTCATGACACGTTCGTAATTATATTCAAAGCCATTCAAATTATATATCATAGTATCAGTATTGTATAAATTTAGATGCTAGCTATACCATGTATGAACCACCTAGAATTTCATTTTGGTATTAAAATTTTGCATGATTTGTGTGATGCAAATTAATTGAAAAGTTTTAATGAAAACTTTTTATATTTTCATATATATCCTCTATATATTATATCCATATTTATACCTTTTAGTTGTTACTTCTTAGATAAAATATGTTTTTTTTTAAAATATAATATGGTTTTTGGTTATAGAAATGATTATTTTAACATTATTAAAAATTTCATTAAAAAATATTATGTTTTTAACTAAATTTTCGTACTTTTCATAAATTTTACATAAATTTTCGTAGATATCGATATTTCCATCAACATTTCTGTCGAATCATAATATCGATATTTCCGTCGATATCGATATTTTCAACATTGCATGTGATGTAGATTCACATAGACACCAATCTTGTCAAATTTTATGATCGTTTGAGTGTTCGTTTCTACAGAGAAAGTTATGCCATTAACTAACTTTTATTTTTCTAGATCCCAGCGAAATTAGGCGATTTCGACTCCGACCAACCCCATTTTTGTGATAAGCGTGTCAAGGACAACAAAACCCGCCTAGCCACATGTCCCGCTACCGTGGTTGCCAGAATCCGTCGTCAAAAAATAGCCTCCGACAGCTACATACAACGAAGGTGAGTTTCCCGCCCTCCCAAACTGGAAATTTAGTTCCGGACGTGTCTACGAACTCATTTTTAAGTATAGAATCCATTTTTAGGGGTATTTTCCCTATAAGGCAGCCGTGTTAAAAATTATTTATATTGAGTTACTTTGTAGATTCAATCCGGAACGACGATAATTACTTTAGGAATCGAGGTTTTTGGAGTGATTAATAGCCTATATTGACGTAGAGGTTCAATCCTGATCTTTTAGAAATTTTTATGTTAAAACTAGAGTTTATTTAAAATTTATATGACTTTGAAAGTGTGTTGATTATCTACAAAAATATATTATGAATTGCTTTAGGATTATTTTGTGGTTTGCTTGGTGAAAATTTATAGTTTTATGACAGGTTTATAAATTTTGGTTTATTAAATTAGCAGCCGTTATGCTGCCGAAATTTTATAAATAAAAATGAGGGTTTTCAAAATATCGAATCTTATATATATATATATATATATGTTGTATTGATTGCATGGTAACTTATCTAAATTGTTTTTTTAACTTAAATAAGGTAAAAGTCCACCGTCTTAGTTATTATGTGATGTTGTCAATAATTATTCATATGATATGACTTTATGTTGGGGTTACTGTGCAGGGTAGTTTCTGGTATGACTATCAGGGTCACGGTGTGCCAAATGTTGTTTTCTTATTCAAAATAATTTACTGAAATTATAGGCCATCGGGTATATGATTAGAGGATGAGATTTACCTTGTTTTGAAAATGACATGACTTGATATAAGAAATTAAATGTTGTATGACTATTCTAGTAATCTATATGTTTTATAAAATGGTTTATTGAATTTGTTAAATTGTTAAGCGTGCAGAGTTTTAATAAAGATTTTTGAAAGTGGTTTTCGAAATCTTATCGGTAATGAAATCCTACTAAGCGCTAGCTCACCCCTCCTTTATTTTTTTCCCTTATAGGGAATGTGTAGGACGACTTATGTGGCCATCAGGCGGATTAGGTAGAGGACCAAGGAAATCAGGGATTATGCCCACAATATGGATATTTAGTTTATTTCATTTAAAGTTTGATATTTCGAGTTGGATGTTCTTGGAACTCATTTAAGGAACTTACATTTGATATATTTAAGGAATTATATTAAAAACACCAGAGTTATGGAATTTCGCTTGAGATTCTATGTGAATGTGAATGCTAATTATGATGATTTAATTGTACGACTAAGTGTTTTACGATTTTATTTATTACTATGAATCCATGATTCTTAGCAGGTGCTTACATATCTGTGGGAATGATCTCTACCGAAATCATTTTAGAATGTTTTGAGGTTTTTAATTTTATTGTCCGCAATGTTTTATTTAGGTATTCCGGAGTATCCAAAATAGAAAAATTTTCTTTATATTTTTTAAAAATGAAATTTCTATCTATTAATATTTACGATTCTGCCGCGACCCAAGGCCCGGGTCGTGACACATTGAGTCGCCCAATATATGTATAACTAGATATTATCCCTCGCTCTGTGTGTGTATTGATTATCTTTACCACATATGACCAAATTTCCCAAGTACTATATTGATGTAGATTGAGATTTTATAAATGAGCAAAAATTATTCATACAGATATTTTTAGTTTATTATGATAAGAAATAATACATATGTGATTTCAGTATTGTTTTCATATATAATTGCATATGAATCATTGAGATTTTTTTTTTTATTACTTGTATTATATTATGCTAGTTATTATCGAAAAAAAATGATTTTATTTAGTTTTTGAAAGTTATATAAACTCAATGAATGTTAGCATTTACTTTTTTATGAAACTTATTTTTTTCCAAGTACCTACTACAGGTTCATGCAGATTATTGTATATCATGATAAATGTCATATGATGATGAACAATTTTGCATTTGAGTTTATTTTAATTTATTAGATTTTTTAAATATGTTTCATGAATACTTTTTTAGATGGAATATCTTTTCAGATATTTTATCAATACATGGGTTTAACATGAGAAATGTATAATTTTCTATTTTGTTGAGATTTAATTTTATGAGGAAGTCAGGAGTCAATAAGAATTATTTTTAAATGTGTTTTTTTATTTTAGAAAATTCATATTTCAATCAAAAATACCACAGTTTTCATGAAATTTTCCAAGACTCAACAGATGAGTCTAGATGGGTCCTATCACCACATTAATGAGGGTTTTAAAAGTTAGGAATAGGGGCTACAACAAAATTTACCCTTTTCTATTTTTTTGGTGATTACATTTTTGGTTTCATAAATAAAACTCAAATACATGTTGTTTCATTTTTTTTTTTCTTCTTTCAGCCTTTTTTTGGTCCTCACTTATGTTTGTTTGTAAGTATTTGTTTAATACTTCTCCAAATCTAACATAGAAACATTGTGATTTTTTTTTTTTTCAAAATAAGAAACATTGTGATTTGTAAGTGCTTCATTTTAATTTTCATGTCTCAAAGTTTCTTCTATGCTATTGCCTTGTTGCATTTTTTATTATATGTGGAAATTTCAAATACTACCTTCATGTCATAACCAAAAATTGTTTTTATCCTTTTTCAAAACAAAATTTGTTTTCAACTATTCAAACAAATAAATTGCATCCAATATCCCATGATTCCAAAAATGTCTTTGTGAGTACATACCTTCTCAATCGTGATAGGAGACTTTCCTTTCACGCACAAGCGTGATGGGAGGCTTTCTTGTCAAGTGTGACAAGAGAGCTTCTCATCACACATATGCTTAAGCATGACAAAAAGATCTCTCATCACACTCAAAGGTGTTTTGATCAATATAAAATACTAGATGCAATTAATTTGTTTGAGAGATGAAAAATAATTTTTTTCTTAGAATGGGTTGAAAACGAATTTTTCTTTTGAATTTGGATAGTTTTGAAGCTTTATCATATTATCCATTATTTAGACATTTAGGTTATGTTCCTTCCTTTTTTTTTTTCTTTGGTATGACAATGCAAACACATGAAGTTTTCATTCTTGAATAATTTTACAGTAATTGGATTTGTATGTGATTTTTAAAGAATTTTTTAAATTAATCAAAATTATTGGAATTCCTATGTTTTCTACATTAGCCTTGTTGATATATTGTAAGTATTGTAACAAATTGATGGTTGATACTAAATGTTATTTCCATATTATATTATTAACACATTAAAATTTCAGGATAATCCTAAAAAACTTGCTATAGCTTGTAAAAATATTTATTTTCTTATTAAGGGTTTCATTTTTATTCAAAATCCCCTTTACCGTCAAATTTTTAACGCAAATATTAGAAAAAGTTAAAATGTAGAATTTACCCTTGATTTAAATAATATAATAATATAAAATATAAAATTTTGAAATAAGAAGTATTAAATCCAAATAATATAAAAATATAAAAAAATAAACAAAATTAAATTGAATTTGAAGAAAAATTGAACCAAAATAGAAAAATAAAAAAAATAAAAATAAAACAACCCAAACCCCAATATCCATGTCATCTATCATCATTAATCCTAAACTTAGATTTTCTTATATAGACATCACTGATATTGATGATCATATTGATTTAAATATTGATCAAATGAAGAAACTTATGAAACTGGGACTGACATGCAAAATTTTTAGATATCAATGATAGGCATAGCTAATTATCTATCTCAATAGATTGAACTCCAATCCTTAAAGTTGAGATCAATTGACAATGGTCAAGCTTCAACCATTAAGTTGCAGAAAGCACCTTAAGCTAAAAAGTCTATATTCATTAGAAATCTACCACAATCCGTAATTGGATATTGGTTTCTTCTCTCCTAATCTTAGGAAGCTAACTTTGTCATTGTCAAGACTAGAAGAGGATCCCATGCCAACGCTAGGATGACTACTTCACTTTAATATCCTCAGGCTTTTCTCCAATTCCTAAAAATGAAAAATAATAATAATAATAATAATAAGGAGATTTTATGGGTTTTTAGTTGTTGGCAACCCTGATTCACAAAACCAATATCCCAATTATATCATAATTATCATATCAATCCGGAAAACCCAATCATAACAACAAACCCAAAAACCTAATCAAACCCATAAACTCAGTGTTCAAACCCCAATACCATCACCACTGATTCATAGTAACAAACCCAATCAAACCCAAACTAACTTCCTCAAACCCAAACCCTAACATCACTACCACCATTAACATCATCAAACCCAATCAAACTCATCACCACCACCATCAACTCTAATCAAACCCAAACGAACATCACCCACCCAATCCACACATTAGTTGATGCGGTAGGATTGAAACTCTGAGCAGAAAAGAAGCTGAAGTTGAAGGGAAAGGTGAAGAAAGATTAGAGAGAGCGCGGTGAGGAGAGAGAGAATGGTGAGGTGGGATGGGTGCATCAAAATCGATAGAGGAGATGAGTGGGTCAAAATCTAATTTTAAAAGCCAGTAGAGATAGGTATGGCATAATCATCGACGGTGGAGATGGGTGGCGACGACGATGACGAGACAAGTGGAAGAAGAAGGGAAAAAAAAAAGATAGAAGAAGAAAAATATTATGATGATGACAATTTGAGTGGCGATGAAATGTAATGGGTCTTTTTATTTTGATTTTTATTTTTTAATTACAGTATTATTTATTTATTTATTTTATTAATTTTAGTATAATATTTTTATATTCAATATTATTTATTTTGGCTTTTTATATTTTAATTTTTTTTATCACATTTCCCCTTTTTCCTCTTGAGTCAAACAGCAGATTAAGTCAATTTAACGAAATCTATGATTATCAGGGATATTATCCTCATTTCATACACTTTTAAAAGATATTTTAAATGTTTTTATTAACGTCGGGGGATATTTTGGACAAAAATGAAAGCATAAGTGATAAAATAAAAATTTTTAGAAATTACAATAGATTTTTTAGGATTATCCCTTAAAATTTGATTTTAGACTAGTTTTATATTAGAACGAATTGCACAACACTCCCTGAGATTATCCAAAACCAATCAGAAACATATTTACTCTTTTATTATATTAAACCCTAGGTTGTTAGTTAACTTCTGTCAAATTTAACAGTTGACTAAATGTTTTTGTCAAATGACCTTTTTTGCCCATGAATAAGATAAAATATAATTAAATTAAATTAAAAATTAAAATTGTATGTCCACCATCTATTAAGAGACGGATAGTAGAGATTTTTTTTTTTAAAATTTTCTTTTAAAACTTAGAATTATGAAATATAAATTAAAAATTAAAAATAAATTAATAAAAATAAATTAAAAATTAAATTTATATAAAGAAACCAAAAACAATGTAAGCGATCTGATTGTCTTCTTTTCGAAATCTTCTCTCTTTCTCTTTTTTTTTTTTTTTTTTTGATGATTATAGTGTTTCGAACCCAGATAAACATCATCTAAGTTTGTCCTAAATGATGAATTGGTCATCTTCGTTGTGTAATCTTCTCTCTCTCTCTATCTTTTTGTGCTGATAATGGTGGGTCTTCCTACCGCCATCCTCACTTGGGATGAACAACAATTCATTTGGGTTATTAGTGGATAATGGTAGGTTCGATTGAGGTCTGGGTCAATTGGTGGATTCAAAACTAGTTTTTTTTTTTTTTTTTTTTTTTAAATTTCTTTTTGAAGATATGGGTTTCCAACACAAATATTTAATAAATATTTGTTTTTAATTATTATTATTTATTTTTTTTTGGAAGATCAAGGTTCGGAACCTAGATCTTTAGTCAATTGTGTGTGTGGGTTGTGTGCTAATGGAAAGCATATTTATGTATTGATTAGTAGTGCAATTGTGCATGGAGGATGGATGTTTGGGCAATTTTGGCGTTGAGATAATGTTGATAATGATTTGAGGATCATGCAGTTCGGTATGTGGGTTGCAATTAGGATTACGTTCATTTCCATGTCTTCATCTCCAAATGGAGATATGGAGATAAACAGTTCGTGGAGATATCCCCTAATTTTTTTTTTCTTTTTTCTTTTAAATATCTTTTTGTTTTCATGTCCACTGTCCATCCTTATGATGGACAATGGAGGTAACATTATTTGTTTGAAAATATGCTTTTTAATATATTTTTTAAATTTATTGTTTATTGTTTAATTTTATTTATAAATAGGTATTTTGGCCATTCCAATTAAAATAGTTGGTTAATAGTTCAATTTAACAGTTTTGACCAACAGTTGGGGATTTGGTGTCAGTTAAAGATAAATATGTTTTCGTCTGAATAAAAGCAAACCACAAGAGGGTTTCGTGCAATTAATTCTTTATATTAATTGGGTTTTTCTGTGTGAATTTTAATGAATATTTTTATATTGGTCAAAATCTACTAGAATACTGCTATTTTTTCGTTAGTGCTTTTTGTATTTTAAAAATCTTTTTCAATTGGTGGTTGATAATGAAAAGGATATATATATACATATATATATGTATATATATATATGTTTATATATAATCTAGAAAAATTAAGGTTTGCTTTTTGAATAATTTTTTTTTTATTTATACTTTTTACAAAATTCCTATAAATTTTTGACATATAATCCTGAATATATTAGTAACAAAAATAAAGTGTAGATTTAGTATTTTATTAATTTTAATTTTCTAATCTTATCTTTAATTCCTATCATTTTCTTTATTTTTATTCATACATTTATCTACTATTTGTTAGAATATATTATAATAATAATATATATCATAAAAAGTAAATGTAAATGTATTTATTTAAATATTGATATCTTCTTAATACAACTTGAAAATCAAATTAATGAATTCTAAAATTGTAAATTACAAATTTTTTAATTTGTTACATCTAATTTTTTAATGCACAATTATGATATAATTTTTATTTCTTACAGTTGAAAACTACAACTAAATTTAATTACAAATATAAATTAATTCAATGAATAAAAACTCTAAGGTTCTGATTTCACTATAACTAATCTGTTCCTCCCTTTTGTTCTTTTTAACAAAAATTAACTATCTAGTTGCTAGTCGAGATTCCCTGAATTATTTACATAACCCCTCCCGAGGTCTAAGGAAAATACCTTATAAAGCTTAACTGCTATGTTCCCATGCAAGTCAAAACATTAAAGGATTTATTAAGATTTATGGATCTCTTTTATAAACTACATAAACCGTGCATGTATATTCCTATCCTACATATAATTTATAGCAATAAATACAATGAACTAGACACATAAATCAGCTTCCGCTATCATTATGATTAACAATTCAACTAAATAGTGGTAAGTTATTTAGAAGCATTAAGAACAGTATTAAATGCATCAATCAAGATAGAAAATCCTTAATTGAATTGAACAAAGGGTTGGAACATCAAAGTTAAGCTATATCATAACCTTAGAAAAATAAATTACTCCATGCTTAAATTAAAATTTACAAAAACTAGAAGATTAAACATAATAAAAGATAGGAAAAGTTAGTGGATTGAAGCTTCACTGTAAAATTTCTTCCTCCGCTTTGCTCCTCCTCTCCAAGCCCTCTCTCTCTTTCTTTAAGCTACTTATTGTTTTGGTTTTTGATGAGATCCTTGAATGGTGATTCTAAGGCCTATTTATAGGCAAAGTTTACCTCCAATTACATCATTGCATGCATCATCTTTTCCTAATTTTCCACCATTTTGCATCATCGCTTGCATCATGGTTCACCTACCTCATTCAAGTCAAATTTCATATGATATCATTGCTTACATCATGGTTCATCTACCCCATGCAAGTCAACTTTCATATTACATCATTGCTTATATCATAATTTTCATTACATTATTTCTTACATCAGCATGATATAATATTTATTTTTAGAAACTCGATCTTTAACCTATTATAACATCTTTATGCGATCTCTGATTCGAGTAATTCTTAAGGCGATGAACTACTTCGAATGATATTTATTTTGTAGCAATGATCTTGTCTCGAACAATAGTATTTGATGGGGTCCACATGCGCTTTTTCATCAATTTTATTCTGAAAATAAAAATACAAAAATATGAAATAATTTATTTAATAATAATAAAAATATCAAGAACTAAGCAAAAATTCAAGTTTAAAAAGATAAAATAACTCTATAAAAGTAGAGTTATCACACCCCCAAACTTAAGATTTTGCTTGACTCAAGCAAAACTAAGACTAACAACCTAAGCTAAAAATACAAAAATTAAAAACACAATCAATTTTCATAGGTAAACACGATGACATTAAGCATATGTCACAAGCCTTTAAACCCCTAGGTGTCCCTAGTAGGAGGAGTTGTGTCTCCTGAGGGTTTACCAACAATGATACCCACAAACGTTAAAAGACTCCATTCATAAGTCATCAACATCTTACTTAATACAAATTAACAGAAGTCTCATACATGTATGATCTTGTATCAAAACTAAGGATAAGTCACTAATGATCTAAAATAGAATCATCAACAATCTCACACCACTCTTAAAACAATTTCATTTCAAAACATCATATTCACATGTCATGGACTTATTTCGCCTTGACTCTAATCCTTACAAGATATCTTTTATAACCCTCATGAATCCTAAAGCAAACACTCATGCAATCATATGTGGTAGAGGTTATGTAAAGGCATAGCAAGCGTCATTTACATCACATATGAATATAGACGTTTAAAAAAGAACCATACTTTTAAGTGAATAGATCTCATGATTGGAATCAAATACTAAGAATGTAGATAGAGCATGATGACATACTTCAACTCTCAAATTAGACTTCCTCTTGAAGATTAATAGGTTTTATTAAAGATTGTATTTGGGCTATGGTTAATTAATATGTAAGAAATTTTAAGGTACAGGTTCAACAAGAACAAATTACTTTATTTATTCTTTTTAATTCCTCACAACTTTTTTTTTTCCTTCCACCTCCCTTTGTACATCTAGGCATTATAAACTTGTGCTTCTCATATATATATATTTTCACAATGCTATTTAGAAACACATTTCTTTTAATGCATATGCCTATGTACATATCATATAAATGTTAACAATTTAATTCTCTTCTCCTCTTTCACTTCATAGCATGATCCCAAGCTTCACAAGGTATGACTAAATATAAAGGCTTAATAGGGTCATTTAATAAAGGTAAACAAAGAAAAATGTTTAAAGTATTTGGCTTCAAAGGGTTTATGGTGTATCTCAATTCAAAGTAGGAAGGTAGGCTTTTATGGAGTAAACATTACCTATATTACTTCTAAGAAGTCGACCAATTTTCAAATCAAAGCAACTCATGTTATCTACAATGATGATTTGTTCTTTAGTATTCAATGCAAAACCTATAGAGATCATCTATTAAGAACAAAGTGAATAGTATTTAAGAGTAGAAATAAATAAATCTCTCAAAAAGAAACGTTTAAAAAGCTCAAATTCTCACCAAGGGTAATCTCCGCTAATAGTCTATAATTCATGTAAACATGATATTCATCCACTCAATTAACTAAGATCATGACATTCAAAAGTCTCAAATCATGCAAAAATGTTCATGACTATTTCTTAGTAAAGATATTCAACCAAAAACATGCATTAAAACTCCATTAATAAACACAAAGTAATTAGTCAACTTGTTAAGGCAGAGAACAAAAATTAATGATTTTTTTTTTCATTTTCTCATTTTTTTTTTGAAATGAAAACAAAAATGCGTATCAAGAGCACAAAAGTACTCTTTACTCTGCTATCTTTTGGTTTCAACTCGGACCAGTTTTTGAATCTTATGATTTTAATAATAGCAAACTCTACCCCTAAACTTATTTAAGACAGTGTCCCTAATGTTTAGTAAGATTAAAAGAAGAAAAACTCAAATGGAAATGCTATTGATAAAACCATATGATAAAAAAGTTACAATCGGAGATTAAGATCCAGTGCACGCTTCTTGTTACCACTTGCTACAGAATTCCAAATCACCTATGACATGATTGGATCAACTTTAGGCACAAAGTCCTACAATTGGTCAATCAGTTAATCAGCACTTGAAGCTGAGATTAGAATACGCCGGTTTGCTTGAGTCATAAAACCCTATTCCACAGCATGATCAAGAAAAGACAATAAACCATCATAGAAACCGTTAGCATTAAGCAAACCTAATGGCTTTTTGTGAATGTTAAGATAGGCCCAGGATGCAATGTTGAAGATTTCTTCAAACGTTTCCAAACCACTAGGTAACACGGTAAAGGCATCAGTATTGAGTAACATGTACGTCATTCGCCCGTGTATGCTCGTGACTTGAAACTCATTACTTATACTCATACCGATGATATCTTTCCTTTCAGCCAAAGGCTTTACTGCGATACCTAGAATTCTGCTACCTGCAACATTTGCAGTTACTACGATAGAACCCCTCAGTCCTAAACTGCCTCCCCCATACACCAAATCTATGTTTCGGACAGCTAAAGCTTTATCAAGTTCAACTGCTGCTTTTGAATATTGTATACTCATACCAAACTTCGGGCTACAAAAAACACAGATGGTTTTGAATTTGCTGCTCAAGGACTCTACCATTTTTTTTCATACAAAACTAATTATTTGTTATCAGTCATGAATGCTTATTTAAAGAAAAGAAAAGAGTAAAAGAACAGTTCTACGATGCTAAACAGTGTTGGTCAAGGGGAAAATAAAACGTTGAGTGTAAGAACGTAAAAAAAAAAAAAAACACAATCTTAAAAAAAAAAAAATTAAAACAAACCGCTAAAAATACAAAATTCAAAATGTTCAGTGACGAAATGTCAAAAAGTAAATACAATTATCGAAAAATTTTGAAATAAGCTAAAAAAAATCCAAAATAGCAGTGAAGAAACGTCAAAAATAAACACAATAATCGAAAATGTTTGAAGCGAGCTAAAAATCCAAAATGACAGGTAAAAAAATGTCAAAAAGTAAACACAATCATCGAAAATGTTTGAAACAAGTTGTTAAATAAAGAAAAAAAAATGATGCTATAGTAGTTGTGATTGTGGCTCACATCTTCCTCTAGTTTTGTGTCCAGAAACGGCTTTAAACACCTTCTATGAGTTGAGGATTGGCTTCCCATCTAGTTTTCTTATAAACTGGCAAACAGGGTCTTTTAAAGTCAGACTCCCAAGACTATAACGCTGTTTCTCTTTACTGAATAACTCCCATATATCTAAAAGAATGCATTGAACTTTCCTATAAGGATGCATCTCTCAAGGATGTTATCCAAAGACTCCTTACTCAGCCCATCCTTTATGCATTTAATTTTATCTTCTCTATATTTGGACAAAAATCCAGGATTTTTACAGCGTAAGTCACAGTTCCATCTTGCACACTTATGGCAGACTCCCATTCTCTTAGCTCTCATTTTCTTTGAATAAGAACTTCTTCTCAATCCTGGTAAATGTTTAATTAATGAATCATTCAACTCACTTGCTAGACGTACCTTAACTTCAATGATCTACCGAATATGCTCTGGAAGACCTAAACATGTTAGTCCCCTCATTCTTTCGATTCTGCACATATAAATCTCTTTTAGTACATCTTGAGGTAGAGTAGGGAAATGATTTTTGAGTACTATAAGACTTGTCTCCATCTTTGAAAGAGAAAAGAAAATTATCAAAGAAAAACAATAACACACAAAGAACACAATAACACACAAACAAAGGAAAACTAGTTAAAAGAAAAAAGAAAAACTTAGGTTGTCTCCCAAGAAGAGCTTAATTTATAGTCATTAGCTTGACTGTTGAAAAACGTTTTAAGCTGGCTTTGAAAGCACGATGGTGGGGTTCTCCACCATCCATGTAAGCTTTAAGTCGTTGTCTGTTGACTTTGAATCGACGATCTGCACTTTGAATTTCAACAGCACCATGTGGAAAAACTTGAATAACTGTGAAAGGCCTAGACCATTTAGAGCGTAGCTTACCTGGGAACAAATGTAATCGTGAATTAAACAAAAGAACTTTCTATCCTAGTGTGAAATCCTTATTTAGGATACATTGATCATGCCACTTTTTGGTGCGTTCTTTGTAAAGCTTAGCATTTTCATATGCACCATGATAGAGTTCGTCCATCTCATTGATTTGCAATCTTCGTAGAGCTCCTAATGCTCCTATGTCGAAATTTAACTTTTTGATAGCCCAATATGCACGGTGCTCCAGTTCAACGGGTAAATGGCATGCTTTTTCGAATACCAACTTGTATGGAGACATCCTAATCGACGTTTTGAATGCTATTCTGTAGGCCCATAATGCATTATCAAGCTTTTTCGACCAGTCTTTTCGAGATGCACTTACCGTCTTTTCCAAAATCCATTTCAATTCTTGATTGGAAATTTTAGCTTGTCCATTCGTTTGTGGGTGGTAGGTCGTAGCAACTTTATGTTTGACCCTATATTTGGCTAAAAGAGCATCAAATTACCTGTTGCAAAAATGCTTCCCTTCATCACTGATGAATGCTCTTGGAGTTCCAAATCTGGTAAAAATATTTCTACGTAGAAAATTCACCACTACTTTAGAGTCATTGGTTGGCGCGGCAATGACTTCAACTCATTTTGACACATAATCCACGGCTACCAAAATGTAGAGATTCTTGAAAGACGGTGGAAATGGTCCCATGAAATCGATACCCTTAACATCGAACAACTCCACTTCCAAAATATTGTTTAGGGGCATCTCATGCCTTCGCGAAATGTTAGCTGTGTGTTGGCACTGATCACATGCAGTAACATACGATTGAGCATCCTTAAAAATGGTGGGCCAATAGTATCCAGATTGAAGAATTTTGCCTATAGTTCGTTTGGGCCCAAAATGTCCACCATAATCAGAAGAATGACAATGGTGGAGAATATCTCGTGCTTCATCTTTTGATACGCATCATCGAAGGATCTGATCTGGACATAACTTGTACAAGAATGGCTCTCCAAATAGTAATGTTTTACATCCACTAAGAATTTCTTCTTTTGCTACCATGAAAGGTCATGTGGATAAACTTTGTGAGAAAGAAAATTAACAAAATCAACATACCATGGAATATTGCTTGTATCCAAAACGAAGAGTTGTTCATCAGGAAAAGTCTCTTTAATTGTTATGTCGAGATCATCCTCATCCCCTCATTGCTCTAGTCTAGAAAGATGGTCGGCCACCACATTTTCACTTCCCTTTTTATCTCGAATCTCTAAATCAAACTCTTGTAGTAGAAGGACCCATCGGATCAGGCGTGGTTTTGCATCTTTTTTCTCCAGAAGGTACTTGATGACTGAGGGATCCATGAATACAATGACTTTGGAACTGATCAAGTATGGTCGAAATTTGTCGAATGTGAAAACGATGGCTAGAAGCTCTTTCTCAGTGGTAGCATAGTTGACCTATGCATCGGTTAGTGTACGACTAGCATAATTAATGGTATAGAAAACCTTACCAATACACTGCCCTAACATGGCTCCAATGGCATAATCGCTAGCATCACACATTAACTCGAACGGCAAAGCCCAGTCAGGTGCAATAACAACTGGGACTGTCATAATGGCCTTTTTCAGTATCTCAAATGCCTCTCTACATGTATTATCGAAGTGGAATGAAACACCATTCTCGAGCAAATTGCATAATGGCTTTGTGATATTCTAGAAGTCCTTGATAAATCTTCTGTAAAACCCTGCATGCCCTAAGAAACTTTGAATGCCTTTAACAGATGTTGGTGGTGGCAGCTTCTCAATTGCCTCAAACTTGGCTCTATCAACCTCAATGTTCTTAGCTGAAACTTTATGACCTAAGACGATCCTTTTTTGTACCATGAAATGGCATTTCTCCCAGTTAAGAATCAGGTTTGTCTCTTTGCATCTTTTCAGTACTTGTGCTAAGTTATCCAAACAAGAATCAAATGATGAGCCAAATACTGAAAAGTTATCCATAAATACCTCGATGAAGCGTTCCACCATATCTAAAAAAATTGATATCATGCACCGTTGGAAAGTGGCTGGTGCATTGCATAGACCAAACGGCATTCTCCGAAACGCGAACGTTCTATATGGGCATGTGAATGTAGTCTTTTCTTGATCCTCAAATGCTATAGAAATCTGATTGTAACCAGAATAACCATCTAGGAAACAGTCGTAAGGATGACCTGCTAATCTGTCGAGCATTTGATCGATGAAGGGTAAAGGGAAATGATCTTTCCTGGTCGCCTTATTTAGTTTCCTGTAGTCAATGCACACACTCCATTCGATTACTATTCATGTTGGAATCAGCTCATTGTTTTCATTGGTGACTACTGTCGTGCCTCCTTTCTTTGGTACCATTTACACCGGGGCTTACCTATATGCTGTCCAAAATAGGATAAATGATACCTACATCTAAAAGTTTAAGTACCTCTGCTCGGATAATCTTCTTCATGTTTGGATTTAAACGTCATTAGTGCTCGATGGGTGGCCGGTACTTATCCTCTATGAGAATTTTGTGTTGGCATAAAGATGGGCTGATTCCTTTAATGTTTGCGATCGACCATCCAATAGCCATCTTGTGTTATCGTAGTACTCTCAAAAGCTTTTCCTCTTGTTTTCTACTTAGAGAAGATGAAATAATGACAGGTAGTGTAGATGAAGTACCTAAGAATGCGTACTTGAGATGAACTGGAAATGGCTTGAGCTCTAACTCTGGTGGTTTTTCTGTTGATGGTACCAGTTGTCTCTTACTTGCTCCAAGCTCCTCGAAAGGTCGTCTGATAAAGATGGGAGGTGAAGCTTCTAGTTGGTTAACACATTCCATGATTTTCGGACTTTCTGAGTTTGGTGCTCCATTTAGGCAAGCTTCAAGTGGATCTTTTAGAGTGATGGTTTGATGTATTTCTTTGATACATTCATCCACCACATCTACCCTCATGCAGTTGCTAACATCATATGGATGTTAGAGTGCTTTTAGCACATTGATAGTCACTTCTTCATTTTGAACTCTTAGTATGAGTTGACCTTTCTGTACATCAATGAGAGTTCTTCCTGTTGCTAAGAATGGTCTACCCAAAATGATGGGTATTTCTTGATCTTCCTTCATGTCTAGCACAATAAAATTCGTCGAAAATATGAACTTATCCACTTTTACTAATATATCTTCTATAATTCCCCTTGGATATTTGATTGATCGATCAGCTAACTGCAATGATACTATAGTAGGTTTTACTTCTCTAAAGCCGAGTTTCTTGAAAATGGAGAATGACATTAAGTTGATGCTTGCACCAAGATCACATAATGTTTTATCAAAGAATGAATCACCAATTGTGCAAGGAATTGTGAAACTCCTCGGATATTTGAGTTTAGGCGGTAGTTTTTTCTGCAAGATTGCACTACATTCTTCGGTCAAAACTACCGTTTCATGTTCTTCCAGCTTCTTTTTATTTGATAGGATTTCCTTTATAAACTTCACATAGCTGGGCATTTGTTCCAGAGCATCTGCGAAAGGGATATTAATTTGTAATTTCTTAAAAACTTCCAGAAATTTAGAAAATTGTTTTTCTAATTTCTGCTTTTGAAATCTCTGAAGGAAGGGTAATGGTGGTTTGTATGGTGGCGGATTATCTGGAAACAACTTTGACTTTGACTTCTCTGCTTCTTTTTGTTCAACCATCACTTCTTCTTCTGTTTTGCTAGATCTTTCTTTCTCGTCTGTTCTTTTGACAGACTCTTTCAGCATTTTACCACTTCGTAATGTGATAGCCTTCAGGTGCTCTCTAGGATTGGTCTTTATGTTGCTTGGTAGGGATCCTTGAGGTCTTATAGTTAGCAAATTCGAGATTTGACCCATTTGTACCTCCAGATTTTGAATGGAAGCAGCTTGATTCTGAAGCGTAGTGTTTGTTCCCGTCATAAATTGAGTAGTACTTGCGGTGAGTTGAGCAAGTGCTTCTTCAAGCAATGGTTTGTTGGCCTATTGCTGCTGAAGTGGTGGCGGATATGGTTGTCTGGGTCGATCATTGCTTTTCCATGAAAATTTTGGATGATTCCTCAATCCTGGATTATATGTGTTGGAATACGGGTTATTTTGTTGTTTGTTGCCCATAAAAAAGGTCTGACCTGTCTGGTCTTCATCGCATTGCCCGTTGGAATGGTCCCCTCCACAAAAATCATAGGATGTTGACTGAGTATGAATGGCATTAGCTGTCAAGTTTTCGAGTTGCTTGGCTAATGTCTCGATCTGAGTGGAAAGTTTGGTTAACACATCATTTTCTTGTATTTCGAAAACTTTTTTTGGAACTACTCTTTCTGATGGCCATTGATAGGCATTTGCAGTCATTTCTTCTAGTAAGTCCCAAGCGGCTTGATGGAGTTTCCCCAAAAGTGCTCCACCAGCGGCGACATCTACCAATGTTCTTGTGGAACTCCCTAAACCATTGTAGAATGTGTGTAGCTGCAACCAGTCAGCAACTCCATGATGTGGGCACTGTCTTAGTAGATCTTTGAATCCTTCCCATGTTTCGTACAATGACTCTCCATCAAGTTGTCTGAATGTGGCAATCTTGGTTCGAAGTCTTGCAGTCTTGGCTGATGGAAAGAATTTGGCTAGAAATTTTTGTGCCAAGGTATCCCATATGGTAATACTCCCCGATGGCAAAGAGCTGAGCCAACTTTTGGCTTTGTCTCGAAGACAGAACGGGAACAATCTCAATCGAATGGCGTCATCCGTAACACCATTGTGCTTAAAAGTATCGCAGATCTCCAAAAAACTATCAATGTGGGCATTTGCATCATCGTTCGGAGCCCCACTGAACTAGTTGCACCATCTGGATAATTGCTGACTTAATCTCAAAATTGTTGGCAGCAATAGTCGGTCGCCGTATTGCCGAAGCATTACCCACTGTGGGTAGAGCATAATCTCGTAATACTCAAATATTTTCAGCATTTATTAGTACAATGTTTTGTGTGTTGTTTGGTCCCTTAGCCATATCTACGAGCACAGTACTTGCAGCCTTCCTTGTTTCTTTTCGGTTCTTGCGGCAAGTTCTTTAAATTTCTGGATCAAATGGTAAAACTTCGCCCCCAGGCTTTCTCATACACCAGAAAAATCACAAGCAATAAAGCAAATAAAATAAATAAATAAATAAATGACTAAATTAAAATTTGAGTTACGTAGTATTAGTATTAATTTAAACAAACAATCCCTGGCAACGGCGCCAAACACTTATCGTGCAAAATCGTAAGTGAACGAGCCGGACAAGTAATATAATGATGAGAAAAGTATCGTCCCACGAGGATTATTGTTAATTAATGCCTAAAATTAAAGTAATTCAATTTTTATTTGGTAGACGAAATTTGAGTAAATAAGTTGAAAACTACAACTAAATTTAATTATAAATATAAATTAATTCAATGAATAAAAACTCTAAGGTTTTGATTTCATCATAACTAATTTGTTCCTCCCCTTTGTTCTTTTTAACAAAAATTAACTATCTAGTTGTTAGTCGAGATTCCCTGAATTATTCACATAGCCCCTCCCAAGGTCTAAGGAAAATACCCTATAAAGCTTAACTGCTATGTTTCCATACAAGTCAAAACATTAAAATATTCATTAAGATTTATGGATATCTTTTATAGATTACATAAACCGTGCAGGTATATTCTTATCCTACATGTAATTTATGACATTAAACACAATGAACTAGACACATAAATAAGCTTCCACTATCATTATAATTAACAATTCAACTAAATAGTGGCCAGTTATTTAGAAGCATTAAGAATAGTATTAAATGCATCAATCAAGATAGAAAATCCTAATTGAATTGAACAAAGGGTTGGAACATAAAAGTTAGGCTACATCATAACTTTAGAAAAATAAATTACTTCATGCTTAAATTAAAATTTACAAAAACTAGAAATTTAAACATAACAAAAGATAGGAAAACTTAGTGGATTGAAGCTTCACCGTAGAATTTCTTCCTCCGCTTTGCTCCTCCTCTCCAAGCTCTCTCTCTTTTTCTCTAAACTACTTATTGTTTTGGTTTTTGATGAGATCTTTGGAATGGTGATTCTAAGGCCTATTTATAGGCAAAGTTCACCTCCAATTATATCATCGCATGCATCATTTTTTCCTAATTTTCCACCATTTTGTATCATCGCTTGCATTATAGTTTACCTACCTCATTTAAGTCAACTTTCATATTACATCATTGCTTACATCATGGTTCATCTACCCCATGCATGTCAACTTTCATATTACATCATTGCTTACATCATAATTTTCATTACATCATTTCTTATCAGCATGCATAATATTTATTTTTAGAATACTCGATCTTTAAACTGCTATAACTTCTTTATGCGATCTCTGATTCGAGTAATTCTTGAGGTGATGAACTGCTTCGAATGACATTTATTTTGTAGCGATGATTTTGTCTCGAACAATTGTATTTGGTGGGGTCCACATGCGCTTTTTCACCAATTTTATTCTGAAAATAAAAATACAAAAATATGAAATAATTTACTTAATAATAATAAAAATATCAAGAACTAAGCAAGAATTCAAGTTTAAAAAGATAAAATAACTCTATAAAAATAGAGTTATTAGTACCTAAATGTTGATTATATTTTAAGTGTAGTTCAATTTTTTCTTCAATTAAATCTTTTAGGAACGAATTTTAGTACTTGTCTCCATAGATATGGGTTTTCATTTCAGCATTGGCTTGAGGAAACATTCAAAGATGACACAATGCATCTCTAAATCATGTTTTCTATTACGATAGCATATTTTATCTCCAAATACTAGTTACCTTTTGAGTCTAATTTAAATTTAGTCTCCAAAAACAGTTTTTGATAATGGAATTTGGTGTTTGTCTCCACATATGTAAATTTTAGTTTGTTTGGAGACCTTTTCCTTGGGGGCCATATTTGGAGATGATACATTTCGTCTCAGTGGCAAACATTCTACTACAAACAGAATTTGGTAGAAAATATTATGCAATTTTGGATTTACTTGGATAACCATTTAAATTAAAATCCTTGATTTAAAAGTGTCTTAGGAGACAAATATTTTTGTAGCAAAAAATATGGTAAGTTATTCTCTCCGTAAAGACTAAATTATTGGTCCTAAAAGCACAAAACATTTTAAGCAAGTTAATAATTGATGAACAACACGAGACAATATATTGTAGTAGCAAATGGGTTATATTACTTTCTTTGTTTCTTATACTAAAACATTGGTCTGCACTGGAGTTGTAACATTTTTTACATGGTCCTGCAAAACAGAGTTAGTATTCAACGATGAGATTAATGTAATCTGTCCTACCAGCTCTTCATCATTGTTATTTTATGAATCTTCATCACTCCGAATAATGTTCATTGCCTTGAATTCCTTCTATAGTGTGTTGGCACACTCAGTTTGGATGTGACCAAATCCTTCACATTCCTTATATTGAATTTTCTTTTTCTTGCTAGATTCCATGGATTTTCAAAAATTAGTACCTTTAAATGATTTAGAAGCAACCTTTCAATTTCTTTCAATTCTCTTGATATACTTCTAAAAATTCTTTATTAGCAAAGCTAACTCAAAATCTCCATCAATTTTCAAGATTTCAGGGTTCCTAATCTCTTTTTCAATTGATTGTAGTGCAATGGTCTTCTCTTGTTTTCTTTGTTTCAAGTTTAATTCAAAGGCTTGAAGTGATCTCATCAGTTCATCTGTAGCATTACTTCCATATTTTTGTATTCTTCAGTTATTGCTACCTTTACTTGAAAATTATCAAAAAGTGATCTCAAAACTCTCTGCACAAGTTTGCTTTCTGGAATCCTTTCACTTAAAACAAAACATTCATTAAAAATGTCACTTTGTTTAGCAAAAAAATCAGCAAGTAACTTATCTTCATTCACTTTTAGATTTTCAAATCTAGATATAAGCATTTGAAATTTTGAACATTTCACATCATTAGTTCCTTCATGAGTATTTTGAAGGATGTCCCAAGATTCTTTGTTGTGATGCAAATGGAAATCAATTTGAGTTAATTTACATTTACACCATTGAAAATAGTATACAAGGCCTTGTTGTTTTAATCTGTCAACCTATACTCTTCAACAGTCCATGAAACTTCAGGCTTTGGAATTGTTTTTTGTTGAGCATATGTTATAGTTAGGTGAGTCCACCTTATCAAGACTACTTTCCAAACTCTTTCATCTATTGATTTGATAAATGCCCTCATCCTAGCTTTCTAATATGGATAATTTGATTCATTAAGCAAAGGACTTCGTGAAATTGAAACACCTTCTAGTAAGGCTGCAATGCTGCAAAATAAATAGATTAAAACTTCCCAAAGACCTTACTAAGTGATGTCTAGTGACTTACTTTGATACCAATTGAAATGCTAAATAATCTCAATTTATCCTAACTTTTTGAAATATTAACCAAAACATCCCCCTACTATTAGTCAAAAATAGTTTTAATCCAATTTTTTGGTGGTTTTGTGACTAAATGAGTAAAAGACCATAATACCCTTCTTAAACTGTTTATCCATTAATATTAAAAATACAAAATAATTAAAATGGAAAATATGACAAAAATTAAAAATAAAATTAAAAAACGAAAAATAAAAATTAATAATAACAATAACAAATAAATATAATAAATTTAAAATTTAAAATTAATTAATAATCAAAATCAATTAAAATTTTAAAAACAAATAGAGGTGGAGATCATAGCATTGATCACTAGTCATGATTTCTTATTTACAAATATCATTAAATCAGTTCTTGTGCACCAAATTGCATTGATCACGGAGCATATGAGTTATCATGATTTGTCATTTACAAATATCACTAAAAATCAAACTATTTTCAACTTAAACAAAATTATCTGTTAAATGAACCTAAAAAAAATGCAAATTCATCACCTAACAAAGCATACGTTTTCCACCAATGACAACATTGTGGATAGGCTTCTTTCTTTCGAAGAGACGAAAGACTTTAGAGTTGATTGAGTCCACCACCGACGGTGACTTCTTCTCTTTCTTGTCATTATCGTTAGTAGAGTTCGAGTCATCTAGCTTTTGGATCTACGAATTTAGTCTGCAATTGGGAATCTGGGTTCTAGTTAAAGTTAATTGGGCATCTGGGTCTTTAAATCCGGGTCATCTAGTTTCTTGTGGTCATCAATGATGTCTGCCAATCCGAGTCAGTGACTGGGCATCTAATTTGAAAGTCTCCTACATCTACCATGCCGATGAGCTTCAAGTTCAAACATCTAGGTTCAAAGAAGATAAGAAGAGAGAGAAAGAGAGAGAGACGTTGTTATTTTTTTCCTTTTTTATTTAATTAAAATTTTAACAAATGTTTTTTAGTTGTCCTCTGTGTATGTCATCAAGGCCAAATAACTTTTTTACTCATAAAACTAACGAATTCATTACTTCATTGATAGATTCACTATTCCATTCAACAATTAGACTGTTTTGGCTATTACTTTCAAAACAAGGGGTTGTTTGATATTATTTTTAATTCTAGGGATAAATTAATAATAACCTTTAAAATAACTTATTTGCTATATGGAACCTAATTTTTGTAATTATTATACCAAGTTAACTATTGTTATGACAATTGCTTAAATGTTGCATCAGTATGTTAACATATTATAATAGGCAAACTATATGTTGTAACAATATAAAAACACAAACAATAATTATAAAGTAAAAGGAACACAATAATATTTTTAACATGGTTCAATTTTATCCTACATTTACGAGGCCTTGCCTAGAGTAATCAACTTATTAATGAAATTAAACACAACACAACCTATTCTTGACTTATTTAATTAAAGACTCCCTCCTAAAGTTAATGCAAGACATGAACAAGTCCACCAATCAAGTTGCTTCAAGCTCCCTTTGCCTTCAATGACTTGTAGCTACTTGAACTCCCTCAATAGCTGCAAATCTGTCTCCTCTCGAAAACTTAATAGCTTGTCATCCCAACGAGCTTCTAGAATAAAACCTAGACCTAATCAGCTCACACTTTCTAAGTATAGAGAAATAGCTTAGAGAACATATTCTCTAAAATTACACAAGCATTTACTCTATCACTTAAGAACACTATAGTGCTTGCTTGTGTTTTTACACGATGGTTTCTAGCATTTATCTTAGTTATGTGTAGCCCTAAACCTGTGAAAGAAAAACAAAATTATCAACTTAAAAATTAGACAATTATTAGAAGATAAATGTCATAAAAAAATAAATCCAGCTAAAAACTAGCAAGATAAGTCCTACTTTTTAGCAATAACCATGTTCTCTTGACTTTAAGTTTCTTATTTATCCGAACTTGGTCAATAAGCTATCTAGATTCATTCTACTTCTATACACTAGTTGATCAGTTTATCTTTAACCAAAAAATACTCAAAGAAAAATTACATTTGCAGAAGATTATTGCAAAAGAATAAATCTCAATAATCATAAAAGAAAAAAAAAAAAAAAAAAGCTTTTATCATTTGAAAATAATCACTCATTTTGCTTGGCAAATAATCACAAAAAAAGCTAGTCAAATACTCACTAAAAGACTAGTTAATGAAAATCAAACTAATTCTTGAAAAGTACTCTGAGTTATGTACTAAGTGGTGTAAACATATTTGTTGTAACAACACATTGGCTATTAAAAAAACATCTTCGATGTTGTAACAATTAAGTGCCAACAGTCTATAAATTTTGCTACACTGAGTTTGCTGTCTTCATGTCATAAAATGCCAACACTTATTCATATTGTATTAACACTACCTTTAAGGATACATAGATGGTGAATAGTATATTTTATTTTGAAACTTCAATTTAGCCTTATATCTTATCAATTTTAGATGATAATGCATTTGTTGTTTTAAATTTTATAAGATATAGTTGATTTGGTGAATGTTATTATGGATGAAGAATTTGAACATGATATTTATTTGCTAACATTATGCAGATTGAATTTTTTATGGTAGTTGTTAATTTTGGTTTTTGTTTGTGATTCAAGTTTATTTATCATATCAAACAGTACATGTCAACAAATATTAGAAATTTGACATGTAAATATTATACGTGGTCCTAGATTTGATAGGCTATTGACCATGTTAAATAAAATTGTTAGGAACAAATGATTGCATTACAAACAAAATCTATGGCAAATGGAACATTGTTAACTGATGAAGAAATTTGTGAATAAGTTCTTGAAAAAAGAGCAAGTTGGAAAAGGGTTTGGGATTTGGACTATGTCCTAAGCCATTTAAATATGGTGTTTCTACATAAATGAATTTTGAGTTGAAGCAAAAAATTGACCTTCAAGAGTCAAAACTCGAAACCCAATAGGCAACTTAGAGAGTCAACATGAGAATATTGATAGTCGACCAAAAACAATAATAATAAAAATGATAGTAATGAAGAAAAGATGGAAAATCAACTTCAACTAATTATTCAGAAACTTCATACACAAACTAAAAAGATTATGGAGTTCATGAATAGGTTATCAACTTAGTAGTTTGAGTACATTTTATCTTCAGTTTATAGGGTTTTTTGTAATGCCTTAGTGTCCAAAGTGCTTAACCTTTGATGACCCATCTTTAGTATGGTACTATTTGTGATTTTGTTATGAAATATAAACTCATTACCATGCTTTATTTTATTATGTAACTTTCTTGCAACCTCTTAATTATCCCTTAAATGTTACCTTTTGTGAATTGTTGTAGACAACATATGAAATATAACTATGTTTGATAATATGGTGCAACATTTATTTTCCTTAATTTATAGGGATTTTTCAACTATATTATTAATGTGTTCTGTCTTGATAATTTGTAAATGAGGAATATTTGTTTTAGAAATTTGAATAAGTATATTTTAGATATCTTCCTTTTATATATTATCAAAACTAAAATATAAACAAATTAACTAACATTAAAAGAAACATAATAAAGATAAAAACTACGTATTGATCACCAAGTTCATCATTAGATGATATTTCAAAATAATGGCTTTGGCAACCAAACATTTCATCTCTCAATGAGCCTGAACAATGTAGAGAATTTGCTTACTGAGAATTTGGTCTTAAGATAATGCTTATAAATATTAGCTTTACTTATTGGAGATGAAAATGCTAGTAGTCAAATAGATGTATATGTAACTATATTGTTTGTGTTTCAAAAGACATCATTGTGGACTAGTTTTGTTGTCAACAAATAGCATATCCAATCTCTTTGACAAAAATTGGAGACGATAATGTTACTAGCCAATATATGTATATATTTGGAGTTGCATATTTGTTACGTTTTGAAACACACCATCAAATACCACTGTTTTTGGTCTCCAAATAGCATACCCAATTTTTTTGATAAAAAACAGTGACAAGTTTTCAAGGAATTAGGTAGTAGAGTCCTAATGGAGCTAAACTTGTTGTGAGTGAGTTGATGAAGGATATTGTACAATGGGTCCTTGCTAAGTCGACTGAATATTTGGGTTTGCAATGGATTGACTGGACTATTTCTGTTAGAAGGTTCTGGGCTAACATCATAGGCCGTATATCGGATTAGGTCGATTGGACCACTAGTTGGTCTACTAAATGTGCATGTAGTCCTGATTTGACCAACTAAGTCATTGGGCTTATCGAGTGATAGCTATGTTGGGCTGTAAGCCTATATTGATCGACTTATTGGGCCAACCCACTTCAATAAGCTTTGGGCTAATGTTTTTGGGCCTATGTTTTTGGTTACCACACACATCAAAAGATTTGAAGTGGACAATCAATAGTTGAACTACGTCATCATTTTATTGTAAATGTTAAATTAACATCGATCCACACTTGTGTTTTGGCCATTATGCACATCAAAAGATATGAAGTAGACAATCAATAATTGAACTATGTCATCATTTTATTGTAAGAGGAAATGTCACCCCAAATCACTTTAAACTAGTGAAGAAATATTTTTATCCCATTTAAATAAACTTAACATTTGTGTCCCAACCCCAAGTATTTTGGACACAAATACCCTTAAAACTCATTTAACTCATTTCAAAACTTTAAAGTGGTTCTTCTTCATTTTCTCATTTTTGCCTTTGCCGCCCCCTCCTCATCCATTTCTCTGACAGCCCCTGCTTCTTCTTCACTCTCTCCTCTCTGACAGCCCTTACTTTTTCTTCACTTTCTCTTCCTCCTTCATTTGTCTGGCAGCAGCTGCTTATTCTTCATTGTCACTTTCTCTTCCTCCTTCATTTGTCTGGCAGCCGCTGCTTATTCTTCATCTTCACTTTCGCCTCTTCCTTTATTTCTTTGACAGCTCCTGCTTCATTGTCACTTTCTCCTCCCACTTCATTTCTTTATTCTACCGATCTACTTATTTCGACTACACAGACACCATCCACCACCCACCATCCATCTTTATTCACTTCTATAGTAGCGACCATCCATCTTCATATTCTATGCTACGGGTAATGTATCTTAACTTTTGAACACTTGTTTTTCAGTTATTATTTACTATTGTGGTTAGCTATGGTGATATTGAGCAATAGCAAGTGGCTTTAGGGTTTATAATGTTAATAATGTTATTAGTCACACCAAAAGTGACGAGTGTGAATCATACTCGTCACACTTGGTGTGACTAGTGGTGCCATGTCTCGGTGGAATAAAATCAGAAGCCAATACACTAGTCACACCAATAGTGATGAGTGTGAATCATACTCGTCACACTTGGTGTGACTAGTGGTGTCATGTCTCGGTGGAACAAAACCAGAAGAAAATACACTAATCACACTAAGTATGACGAGTATGATTCACACTCATCACTTTTGGTGTGACTAATGTATTGGCTTCTGGTTTTGTTCCATCGAGACATGGTACCACTAGTCACACCAAGTGTGACGAGTATGATTCACACTCGTCACACTTGGCGTGACTAGTGTATTGGCTTCTGGTTTTGTTCCACCGAGACATGGCACCACTAGTCACACCAAGTGTGACGAGTATGATTCACACTCATCACTATTGGTGTGACTAGTGTATTGGCTTCTGATTTTGTTCCACGGAGACATGGCACCACTAGTCACACCAAGTGTGACGAGTATGATTCACACTTGTCACTATTGGTGTGACTAGTGTATTGGCTTCTGGTTTTGTTCCACCGGGACATGGCACCACTAGTCACACCAAGTGGTGATAGGAGTATAATAAAGCATTCTGTTAGGCTTTTGAATTGGGTGATAGGAGCATAATCATGTGCTTGAATGTGGAGTATGTTTTTCTATCTTTATGTCATAGACGAACTTTAAGCCATATCAATGGTTGTTTTTGCAACTTTCTTCTGATAATAGATTATTTAGGTTTTGGTACTTGATTTTATAGCTACAAATGGCGCATGTTAATTAACGGTCGTTGGCAGGTAGTTGTTTTCTTTTCTCAGGAAAGGAATGCATATGCTGTTTGCTGAAGGGAATGCATACGCTCGTTGATATTAGTAGGAAAGGTACATCATGGAATTGGGGGCTACCACAAGTTAACAAAATGAGAAGGGAATATGCATTCGCCATATTTTGTAATGCTGTTGATGGAAATGTGGAGTAATTGTGGATAATGATGTATAACATTTTATATATGAATGTATATAAAGTTACTTTGACTCAGGTTATGTAATATGTGTGGTTTTGTTATATCTATTATATAATATATATTTTGCATTATGTAGAGCTGTTATGATATTCCTGTGTAAGGGTATATTCAGTAGGTAAAAAGCAGTACTTAAAACACATGTACCACAAGGTAAATAACGTTAATCACATCATAAGCGAATAGACAAGTCATACCAAGTGTGTCGAGTGTTAATTATACTGGTCACACTTGGTGTGACTAGTGGTGCTCTGTCGAAAAAACGAACGAAAACAGAAGCGATTACACTAGTCACACCAAGTGTGACGAGTGTGAATCATACTGGTCACACTTGGTGTGACTAGTGGTGCCGTGTCGAAAAAATGAACAAAAACAGAAGCGAATACACTAGTCACACCAAGTGTGCCGAGTGTGAATCATACTGGTCACACTTGGTGTGACTAGTGGTGTCGTGTCGAAAAAATGAACAAAAACAGAAGCGATTACACTAGTCACACCAAGTGTGACGAGTGTGAATCATACTGGTCACACTTGGTGTGACTAGTGGTGCCGTGTCAAAAAAACGAACAAAAATAGAAGCGAATACACTAGTCACACCAAGTGTGCCGAGTGTAAATCATACTGGTCACACTTGGTATGACTAGTGGTGCCGTGTCGAAAAAACGAACAAAAACAGAAGCGATTATACTAGTCACACCAAGTGTGACGAGTGTAAATCATACTGGTCACACTTGGTGTGACTAGTGGTGCCGTATCGAAAAACAAATAAAAATATAAGCGAATGCACTAGTCACACCAGGTGTGCCGAGTGTGAATCATACTAGTCACACTTGATGTGACTAGTGGTGCCGTGTTAAAAAAAGGAACAAAAATAGAAGCGAATGCACTAGTCACACCAAGTGTGCTTCACACTCGTCACACTTGGTGTGACTAATGGTGCCGTATCGAAAAAATGAACAAAAAACAGAAGCAAATGCACTAGTCACACCAGGTGTGCCGAGTGTGAATCATACTGGTCACACTTTGTGTGACTAGTGGTGCCGTGTCGATAAAACGAACAAAAAACAGAAGCGAATGCATTAGTCACACCAAGTGTGCTGAGTGTGAACCATATTGGTCACACTCGGTGTGACTAGTGTATTCGCTTCTGTTTTTGTTCGTTTTTTCGACACAACATCACTAGTCACACAAAGTGTGACCAGTATGATGCACACTCGGCACACGTGGTGTGACTAGTGTATTCACTTCTATTTTTGTTCGTTTTTTCGACATGGCACCACTAGTCACACCAAGTGTGACCAGTATGATTCACCCTCGTCACACTTGGTGTGACTAGTGTAATCGCTTCTGCTTTTGTTTGTTTTTTCGACAGGGCACCACTAGTCACACCAAGTGTGACCAGTATGATTCACACTCGACACACTTGGCGTGACTAGTGTATTCGCTTATGTTTCTGTTCGTTTTTTCGACATGGCACCACTTGTCACACCAAGTGTGACCAGTATGATTCACACTTATCACACTTGGTGTGACTAGTGTAATCGCTTCTGTTTTTGTTCGTTTTTTCGACAGTGCACCACTAGTCACACCAAGTGTGACCAGTATGATTCACACTCGGCACACGTGGTGTGACTAGTGTATTCACTTCTATTTTTGTTCGTTTTTTTGACATGGCACCACTAGTCACACCAAGTGTGACCAGTATGATTCACACTCGTCACACTTGGTGTGACTAGTGTAATCGCTTCTATTTTTGTTCGTTTTTTCGACAGGGCACCACTAGTCACATTAAGTGTGACCAGTATGATTCACACTCGACACACTTGGCGTGACTAGTGTATTCGCTTCTGTTTCTGTTCGTTTTTTCGACATGGCACCACTAGTCACACCAAGTGTGACCAGTATGATTCACACTCGTCACACTTGGTGTGACTAGCGTAATCGCTTCTGTTTTTGTTCGTTTTTTTGACAGTGCACCACTAGTCACACCAAGTGTGACCAGTATGATTCACACTCGGAATACTTGGTGTGACTAGTGTATTCGATTCTGTTTTTGTTCGTTTTTTCGACACGGCACCACTAGTCACACCAAGTGTGACCAGTATGATTATCACTCGTCACATTTGGTGTGACTAGTGTAATCGCTTCTGTTTTTATTCGTTTTTTTGACAGGGCACCACTAGTCATATCAAGTGTGACCAGTATGATTCACACTCAGCACACTTAGTATGACTAGTGTATTCGCTTCTGTTTTTATTCGTTTTTTCGACACAGCACCACTAGTCACACCAAGTGTGACCAGTATGATTCACACTAATCACACTTGGTGTAACTAGTGTAATCACTTCTGTTTTGTTTGTTTTTTCGACAGGGCACCACTTGTCACACCAAGTGTAACCAGTATGATTCACACTCGACACACTTGGTGTGACTAGTGTATTCGCTTATGTTTTTGTTCGTTTTTTCGACACGACACCACTAGTCACACCAAGTGTGACCAGTATGATTCACACTCGTCACATTTGGTGTGACTAGTGTAATCGCTTCTATTTTTGTTCGTTTTTTCGACAGGGCACCACTAGTCACACCAAGTGTGATCAGTATAATTCACACTCGGCACATTTGGTGTGACTAGTGTATTCGCTTCTGTTTTTGCTCCATCTCGACACTAGTCACACCAAGTGTGACTAGTTTGATTTACACTCATCACACTTGGTGTGTCTAGTGTATTCGCTTCTGTTTTTGCTCCATCTCGACATGGCACCACTAGTCGCACCAAGTGTGACCAGTATGATTCACACTCGACACACTTGGTGTGACTAGTGTATTCGCTTCTGTTTTTGTTCCAGCTCGACAGGGCACCACTAGTCACACCAAGTGTGACCAGTATGATTCACACTCGACACACTTGGTATGACTAGTGTTTTGGCTACTGATTTTTTTCATCAAGACATGGTACCACTAGTCACACCAATAATGCGAGTGTTATTAACACTTGTCATTATTGGTGTGACTAGTGTTTTGCCTACTATTTGTTTCCATCAAGGCATGACACCACTTGTCACACCAATAGTAACGAGTATTATTAATACTAGTTACTATTGGTGTGACTAGTGTTTTGCCTACTGGTTTTTTTTCATCAAGACATGACACCACTAGTCACACCAATAGTGACGAGTATTATTAACATTCGTAACTATTTGTGTGATTAGTGTTTTAGCTATTGATTTTTGCCAACTGAATAAAACATAACACAAGTTTAACATAACACCTCAAAATAATGTTAAATATATTCGTAAAAAATACAAATGTTACATATTTTAAAGTAACTTTATATACATTGATATATAAATGTGCTACATCATTAGCGATAATTACTCCACATTTTCGTCAACAACATTACAAAATATGGCGAAGACATATTCTCTTCTCATTTTGTGAACTTCTGGTAGCCTCCAATTCCATGATGCACCATTCCTATTGATAAACTTGATATACTTACATACAAATCCACCGCAGCTATTGTGATCCTTTTGAGTTGTATGCTTTTGTGGTTCAACTTATGTACGGTAAACAAGTCCTCACCTAAAAGTCATTTATATAATAGGATTAGGAAATGTCACCATATATATAGAAAATGAGAAGCAGATCTGAACAGAGGAAAAAATTGACAAAAAGAAGAATAAGAACAACAAGAACGGAAAGAGAAGCATCATACCTGGTCCGGAGGAAGAAGATGAACGACTCCAATGGTGACGGCAAAAGGGAGGTGGTATGCCAATCTGGCAAAGAAGATAAAAACAAAACCACGAGTGAAGCAAATGAAGAAGATGGAGGGGCTGACGACATCTGATCCGGTGGTGTGGAATGAACAGCAGATCTGAACAAAGGGAAAAAATGAAAGAAAGAATAAGAAGAATAAGAACAAGAAGGGAAAGATAAGCAGCATACTTGGTCCGGTGGTACGGAGGAAGAAGATGAACGGCTCCAATGGTGATTGCAAAATGAAGGTGATGTGCCAGTCTGGCAAAGAAGATAAAAACAAAACCATGAGGAGAAGCAAATGAAGAAGATGGAAGGGTTAACGGCGCTTGATCCGGTGGTACGGAGGAAGAAGATGAACGGCTCGATAGTGATGGCGAGTCGAAGGTGGTCTGGTAAAGCAGATAAAAAGAAATGAAGGAGAAGAAGAAAATGAAGAAGAAGTCAGGGCTGTCAGCAGTAAAAAAAATTGATAACTTATTTCTATCCTAAGGATATTTTGGTCTTTTCATATCTACTTTATGACTCATTTGTTACCTTTTATAAAAAAGGACATGAATGTTAACCCCTTATTCCAATGTGTCATTTTTGTCCTTCACCCTTATTGTAAATATTAAATCAACATCGATCCTCACTCCGAGGGGATTTACATATGAATCGATTATTTTTCATGCTATTAAGATAATTATTTTAAATAAAAATTTTATATTTTACTTACATATGTTTGTTCTTTTATGATTTGCAAAAGTTGAAAACATGTTAGTTAGTTATACTTTGGGTTGATTTACATATTTTGTTTGATGTTAGATGTGGCATGCAGTTGATACTTTGGAAACTACCAATTTGACGTAATTTTTTATGGTTTTTTACGCTTGTGAGGACTTTAATGAGCAAACAAGTTGTGTTGACGGACTCTATTAGGATTATTGTCTTAATTTTTATTTTGTTATTTTTGTATCTTTTTGTGGTGAATTAATTTTTTTTTTCTTTTTTAATTATGTAGTGGCTTAAATTTTTATTTGTATTAAATCTATTATGTAATCAACGAGAATGTTTTATATTTGAACGAGTTGATTAATATGAATGTTTTGTATTTCAACAAGATACCAACCCGATCAACTTAACCTAACCCAACCCGACAATTATTGGGTTGGGTTGGGCTGGGTTAAAGAATTAATTGGGTTGGGTTGGGTTGAAGGATTTTCAACCCAATCCACGTTGTGTTGAAGGCTTTTCAACCCAACCCAACCCGAACCCGAAAACGTCCACCCCTACTCACTCGTGTTTCACGATGGTTGATTTTGGACAAGGAGAAACTACTAAGGGAAGTACGACTGAGGTTTTATTTTCAGTAACTTGAGACTGGTTTTATTTTGGAGTTGAACTTGGATCAGGTTTTACTTTTAAGAGAAACTGATATGGGTCCCTCTCATAAAGTGATTGCTTTTTACTTTTTTGCTCTGCTGCAGTTTTCTTGTAGAAGAGTATTAAAGTGAAATGAATTAAATATACAAGTTATCATTATTATTTTTTTAATGAAATTGGAGCTCCAAGCACTGCGGGATGCAATTCTCTTATTGTTTGCTTTTGTCACGACATATTGGTAGCTATCAAACACATTCAATTATTTATCTACAACAAAGCCTATCCATACATCGCAGGTGTTCGTGGTCAATACGCAATAACAAAAGACATTAAATCAAAAGTGACGATAATTTATGCCACTACTACATAATCATATCATATTCAATGTACAAAATGTTTTGTCCATTTAATTAACCGATTCTCCATAAACGTGCTTGAATGATCCGCTAATGATAAGATGATGTTCTCCCATGCATTTAACTTTCAGGCGCAGAAAGTTCAAATCTTTCTTTTAAACAAAGAACAAGTTCGAGAAAGAAAGTCCATTCATATCATTAATGCTCATTGAATATGCTGTCTGTAATTAATACAACTTAAGATACATGATGACAAAGGCCTTAAAAAGGACAATGCAAAAAGAAAAGTTCATTCGGTGGCATCCATGCATGTGTTTGGGCACCAAAAGGGCAATGGAGATTTTGATGACATTATATAACACATAATACAATATGCTGATGATTTTTCCCATTGAATACGTAACCTTTTTTGAAATTACACAAACAATAATTGGGATGAATTTATATTTTAAGTAGCTAATTAAATCACTTTTATTTTTTTTATTGAGAAGAGAAAAAAAAACAAAACAAAACAAAAAAAAAAAGCTTTCAGATGCAGTTCAATACCTGCAGCAACTTTTAATCGGAAAGTAGTTTCTATGCTTGTCTATGCCAACAATAAATACTTTTCTGTTGGTTTTTCAGCAACAAATGTCACTAACATATTAAAATTATATTTATGACCAAAAAAACCAAAGTTGATATTTAGTTGTTAACACAGTTTAAGTAGAGATTAAAGACATTTTAAATTGTAACACAAATGAAATATTTATTCTTTTAAAAATAAATATTAGTTTAAAACTTTTTATTAAGTTGCCATCTTTTCAACTCCTTTAATACAACCTTAAAACGATACATTGCTAACATCAACGATTATAAGGTACAAGCTTTGTGGCTGAAAACTGGCAACCTAATTGTTTATTTTGTTTTTTTAACATATGCAGAGGGCCCATTCTATTAAGATATGATGTTGCACAATAAGAAACAACATTTAGTCAAAAAGTGAGCTGAGAAAGATGAAAATAATCATCAGACCTTTAATTAGAGAATCTCGCCGCCAAGCCAACAAAATATTTATGAAAAGGCAACTAACTGCTACCTGATATCAATTTATTAGTTTTGTCTTTACTGTCACTGTTGACAGGCCCCTTTCTAACTACTAGCTAGGCGACCTGCCCGGCAACCCCACGGTGGCTCCCCAGTCGAGATCTGCTCTGACTGGAAAGTTCCCGTGAAGCTAAGCCTCTTTTCTATGCTAAAATACTTGAAATCCTTTTGATTCTGAAAAAGAGTGGGAATTTTGTTCGTTGAAAATAACTTTAAGAAAATAGGATTTTCATAGAAAACCGGCAGCACAACGACTGTTTTTCTAAAATTCCACCCTGTAAAATATCTCATAAAACCTGTATAATTGTATTCACAAACAATTTCTAGAATCAATAGGCCTCCGGCCATTTTCAAACTCATAATCATGCAATTAAGCGGAAGTAACTTGAATAAATCTTAAAAACGACATGCATGATATTTACATAAAATCCTTAACTCAAAATAATATTTTTCAAAACTAGAGAATCTGGAAAATGATAGTAAATACAATACATGATGTTATGCTAGAAAATAGTGCAATCTGGTCACGCGTGTCTAGCTGGCCTGTCCGTGGCCTGTCCGTCCGAAGGAGATACGTCAACCGCGCTACTCGCACCTGCACCTGAGGGAGGTTTTTAAGAAAACAGGAAAACAGTGGTGAGAATAACTCAGTGAGTGGGTAAGTTTACATAAACTGTACTTTTGCTTAAAAAATACTATTCCTCCCAAAAATAGATTGGAAAACTATTACTTACTTACTTTTCCTGAAAACTGTAAACTCGTTTAAAAGCTGCGAAAGTTATTCATCAAACTTTTCTTAAAACTTTTCTTATTTTCTTACTAGCCTTATCTGGCAACCCAGGGAAATCTTGTCCTTCGTGACGGTGCGAAAACACGCCACTAGGATAGGGGAACTCTCACCATGTGTAGTCGCAGATGTGGATACAACTCTGGGATCGCGAATCCCTCCAACATCAGGCAGATCTACACTATCCCATACGTGCAGAGGGTGACTGACAGACTCGATCCCCCCAAAGTTAGTAACTCCCCCCAACTACCGTACACGTATGGAATACTTTCGGTCGGGTGTAATCTTAGGGGCTAGGGTAAACCATAGGCATATATATAAAATGAAATCTCGGCAATATGCTATAATATCGCAAAATAACTTTCACAATTACTATCTCTATGCATGTATATAATTTCAACTTGCTCAATTACTTTATTAAAGAATATAAACATATTCATAGCATCTCATATAAAAATATACATGCATTTATAAACGATAAACTGAAAACTATAAACTTTTACTAGAATCTCAAAATCTTTTACTTGCTAAAACTGATTGCATTCATAAAGTAGAATATATGAAAACTTTTAAAAATCCACACTCACTACTTGCTTCCAAAATACTTATCACCGCTTCCCGTTACGGCTCTCGTTCGATTCCCGATTCACCTACATTTGATTTTGATCGAGATGTCGTTAAAACATAACTCGTGCGCAACTAAACTTTAAGCCATACGAGGATTTATAAACACAATAATTCAAGTGACTATCCTCGCACGAAAACAAAACGGATAACTCATACTCGTACGCGAAAACTATTTCCAACCGATTCGTTATCGCGACTTAAAATACTCGAAACTCTATGGTTATCATCAAAACAACACGCAACAATCAAACCTATAGTTTCGATGCAAAAACATCGCTTAACATTACTACAAAACAACTTATATTTGTCGAACTAGCGTACGCGATTAATTGGGGCAGTTTTGATGTCAAAGTAACTTGTAATTCTAAACCAAAACAGCATGCAAAACTGCACCAAAACAGCGTGCAAACGGCACCAAAACAGCATGCAAACGGCACCAAAACAGCATGCAAAACTGCACCAAAACAGCATGCAAACGGCACCAAAACAGCATGCAAACGGCACCAAAACAGCATGCAGAACTGCACCAAAACAGCATGCAAACGGCACCAAAACAGCATGCAAACGGCACCAAAACAGCATGCAAAACTGCACCAAAACAGCATGCAAACGGCACCAAAACAGCATGCAGAACTGCACCAAAACAGCATAAAGAAACTGCGTATGACGAGCATAAAAACTGCACATGACGACAGCCCGCAAAAACTTAATTGCATTGGGATATGCTCGCTTAATTCAACTCTAATCATTCGTACGCTTACTACTTACTTGAAACAACTCAACAAAAACAAAAGGGGACAGCACTTTACCCAAGAAGCGAGCTGTTCTCAGCTTCGAATAGCTTCCGATCTGCGACGACTTATTCGCGGCAGCAAGTTTCTTCTTCTACCAGCAACTGGCGTCTTTTCTTGCTGTTCCACTTCAAGTCTGAATGTATAATTCACGGACAGACTTGACAGCAGCTCTGCACGGCAGCTTCAGCTCTCATGACAGCCTAGCAGCAGCAAGGACAGCGCCTGGCAGCAGCTTTCACAGTCAGGCAGCAGCACATTCACGTCTAGACAGCAGCACATTCACGTCCAGACAGCAGCAACACAGCACCTGGCAGCAGCTCAGCTCGGCAGCAACTCAGCTCAGCAGCAACTCAGCTCGGCAGCAACTCGGCTCAGCAGCAACTCAGCTCACGGCAGCAACTCAGCTCACGGCAGCAAGCTGACAGCAGCTGGTCAGCACGTGCAGCACCAGGCAGCAAGACAGCATGGCGACAACAATGTGACAGCAGCTTCCCTTCGCCGGCAGCAGCTCACGCTAATAGCACCTTGTTCAACAGCGGCGACAGCACACAGCAAAGGCAGCATGGCAGCTCTCTCGCTGTCAGCAGCTTCTTACCTGGTGACAGCAGCTTACCTTGCTTGCTCCAGCTTGCTCAGATCTGCTCAAGGATGAATCAGATGTTGCATGCAGATGCTGGCCCTCTCTTGATCTCTCTATCTCTCACGAGCAAGGAAGAATGAGGTAGAAGAAGAAGTTGAATGCTCTCGGCCTCTCTCTAAACTTCAAGAGCAGCAACTCTTGTCTTCAGTTTCTGTTTTGAAATGAAGAAGAAGAAGTTGACAGACTGTTTTGCTTGGATCCGGTTTTTGAAATGAATATCAATTGTTGACTGAATGATTGATGTCCCTTGTGACCGAGCATGTAATAAACATTGTTTTCTTCTTTTTCAAATCCTCACGTTCACTCTTGGTTCACTTCTCACGTTTCATTCATTTTTTTTTTTTATCCAATGCATGTGTGACACGTGTCACCAACATGCATTCCCTTTATTGGATTCCATGCATTCTTGCTTTTTAATTTCCAAGCCCGAATTCCGTCCGTTCGTCCTGGAATTCGCTTTTGATTAAACCTCGGGTTTGCATTCTCGGAATTATTTAATAAATCTCGAATCCGTCTCACGAACTCGAATTTATTTCTCTAAATTGAAAATAATTATTCCAATTATTTTCGGACTCGATATTTATATTTTTCCGATCAGATGCGATCCATCGAAAAAATATTTCGCCCTCCGACGAATGCGGTTTTGGGTTTTACAATTCACCCCTCCTTATAAAAATTTCGTCCTCGAAATTTACACAACTTTCATGCAATGCATTTCAGCACTAGAATTTATCAAACCTACTCAATACTTTCTTGAATTAAAAAAAATTTACAACTCGAATAACTGAGGATACTTACTTGTATCGAAAAGATGCGGATACTGACTGCGCATCTGCTCCTCGTGCTCCCACGTGGCCTCTTCCACTGCATGATTCCTCCACAACACTTTAACCAACGGAATAACTTTACTACGAAGAACCTGATCTCTCCTATCAAGAATCTGAACTGGGGTCTCCTCATAGGATAGGTTCTCCTTGAGTTCCATTGGTTGTTCTGAAATTACGTGCGAAGGATCTGCTATGTACTTACGGAGCATCGAGACATGAAATACATTATGGATCCTGGAAAGTTCTGCTGGTAGCTCAAGTCGATACGCTACCCTACCTACTCTGCCAATCACTTCGTAGGGACCAATATACCGGGGGCTTAACTTACCTCGCTTCGCAAAACGAATTATTCCTTTCCATGGAGATATCCGTAGGAACACCTTATCCCCAACCTGGAACTCCAAATCCTTCCTACGCTTATCTGCGTAACTTTTCTGACGATTCTGGGCTATCTTCAGATTGTCCCGAATAACCTTGATCTTATCTGTAGTCATCTGAACAAGCTCGGGCCCAATCAACTTTCTCTCGCCCATCTCATCCCAACATATCGGTGTCCTACACCGTCTTCCATAAAGTGCTTCATACGGTGCCATACCGATACTAGCCTGATAGCTATTATTATAGGCAAACTCGATTAACGACAGATGAGAATCCCAACTTCCTCCAAACTCTATCACACAAGATCTGAGCATATCCTCTAAAGTTTGAATGGTACGCTCAGACTGACCATCTGTCTGCGGATGAAATGCTGTACTGAAATGTAATCGAGTACCCAATGCTTTCTGGAGACTAGGCCAAAATCGGGATGTAAATCTCGGATCTCTATCAGATACAATCGACACTGGAGCCCCATGTAATCTCACAATCTCATCAATATACAACTTAGCCAATCGATCCAGGGAGTAAGTACTTCTGATAGGTAGGAAATGAGCTGACTTCGTAAGTCGATCTACTATCACCCAAATACTATCATAACCATTTCGACTCCGAGGAAATCCTACCACAAAATCCATAGTAATACGCTCCCATTTCCATTCTGGAATGGAAAGTGGCTGAAGAAGTCCTGATGGCCTCTGGTGCTCGGCTTTCACCTGCTGACAAATCAAACATCTTGACACAAATTCAGCTATCTCTCTCTTCATACCTTTCCACCAGTAATGCTCTTTCAAGGTATGATACATTTTCGTACTTCCCGGATGCATAGCGTATGCTGAGGAGTGAGCTTCATCTAAAATTTCTTTCTTGAGTTCCGTCACATTTGGAACACATAGTCTCTGTCTCATCCTCAACGTACCATCATCCCTGATTGAGAAGTCTCCCTACTGGCCTGACTCTACTTCCTGTCTGATCTTGACTAACTGAGGATCCTGAATCTGCAACTCTCGGATTCTATCCATGAGTACCGGTCTAACTTGAAAAGTAGCTAACAATGCACCTGAATTCCCTACTTCCAATTTAACTCCCAAAGATCTCATCTCTACTAACAATGGAAGATACCCAGCTCTTAAATGAGCTACCGAGCTGGAGGGTCTCCTACTCAATGCATCGGCTACTACATTTGCTTTCCCGGGATGGTACTCTATGGTGCAATCGTAATCCTTGAGCAGCTCTAACCATCTCCTCTGTCTCATATTCAACTCTTTCTGGGAGAACAAATACTGAAGGCTCTTGTGATCTGTAAATATCTGACATCGAACTCCATACAAGTAATGCCTCCAGATCCTGAGTGCAAAAATTACTGCGGCCAACTCTAGATCATGGGTTGGGTAATTCTGCTCGTGCTTCTTTAACTGCCTGGAAGCATAAGCTATCACTTTCCCATTTTGCATCAGAACACAACCCAAACCTTGCCTCGAAGCATCACTGTACACCACAAAGCCTTCATTTCCTGAAGGAAGAGTAAGCACTGGAGCTGTGGTCAATTTTGTTTTCAATTCGTCAAAATTCTTCTGACAGGCTTCTGACCACTCAAACTTTGCTTCCTTTCTGGTGAGCTTCGTCAAAGGAATGGCAATCTTAGAAAATCCTTCGACAAATTTCCTATAATATCCTGCCAAACCTAAGAAACTCCGAACCTCAGTTACGGTTGTAGGCGATTTCCAGTTCACAATCGCTTCAATCTTTTGAGGATCAACACTAATCCCATCAGCTGAAACCACATGGCCTAAAAATGAAACTTCATTCAACCAGAACTGACACTTGCTGAACTTTGCATACAATTGCTGCTCTCTTAACATCTGTAAAACTAGTCTCAGATGTTCAGCATGTTCTTCCCTACTGTCCGAATACACCAATATATCGTCAATGAACACTATGACAAACTTATCCAAAAATTCATGGAACACCCGATTCATCAATGCCATGAATGCTGCTGGGGCATTGGTTAGCCCGAAAGGCATAACCAAAAATTCATAATGTCCATAACGCGTCCTGAAGGCAGTTTTAGGAATATCATCTCCCTTGATCTTCAACTGATGGTACCCTGATCTCAGATCTATCTTAGAAAACAACCTTGCACCTTGCAACTGATCGAACAGATCGTCGATCCTCGGTAAAGGATATTGATTCCGAATAGTCACCTTATTCAATTCCCGGTAATCAATGCACAATCTCATACTTCCATCTTTCTTTTTAACAAAGAGCACTGGTGCTCCCCAAGGAGATACACTGGATCTAACAAAACCCTTGTCTACCAATTCTTCCAACTGAACCTTTAATTCCTTCAACTCTGGAGGTGCCATTCTGTACGGCGCTCTGGAAATTGGTGTTGTTCCCGGCATCAGATTAATCTCAAATTCAATATCTCTATCCGGAGGTAAACCTGGAAGATCTTCTGGGAACACATCAGAAAACTCTGCAACCACAGGAATATCTTCTAGCTGAGTCTCCCTCTCGGACGAATCTATCACATAAGCCAAATAACCTGCACATTGCTTCTTTAACATTCTTCTGGCGGTCATGGCTGATATGATACGGGATGGAAGTACTTTACGCTCTCCTCGGAATACTACATCTGACTTTCCCACTGAACTGAACTTGACTTCTTTCTGAAAACAATCCACCACGGCATGATGCGTAGCTAACCAGTCCATACCCAATATAATGTCGAAATCACATAGATCCAACAACATCAAACTAACTGGAAAGGATCTACCCCCAAGTACAATATCACAATCTCTACAAACACTCTCTGCTACTAAGGAATCTCCAGTAGGAGTAGCTACTATCATATCGCACTCTAAGGGTTTTAACTTCATATTAACATGCCTTGCAAAACTTTTAGAAACAAAAGAATGCGTAGCACCAGGGTCTATTAAAACATGAGCATCAGAGTTGAAAACTATTACAGTACCTGTCACCACCTCTGGTGTAGCTTCAGCATCTTGCTGCGTTACTGCGAACACCCTGGCTTGAGTACGAGGTCTCCCTGATTGTCCTCTGGGTGGCAAACCTCTCCCAGCACCTCTTCCGGATTGAACTGTAGTCCCTGGTCCTCTCATCTGTGGACCTCTCTGATCCTGCGACTGACCCCCGCTAGACTGCCCTTGAGTATACGGTCTCGACCCACTGGCTCCTCTTGTTCTCTGCGGACACTCAGACATATAATGTCCCTCTTTACCACAACGATAACATCCAGTGATACCCATATGACACTCTCCTCGGTGTGTCCTGTTGCATTTCCTATACGGCTCTATGCTTTGAGTATTACCTCTGTTTTGGGGTCCTGATGGAGGTTTGACTGAACTCTGACTAGACGCGACTCCCTGACTTCGCTGTTTGCTACCTACCCATCTAGACTTGTCTCCAGTTTTCGGTGCCTTGTTGAAACCTCCTGAATACCAACCTGACCCCTGACTGCGCTTCAATTTCTGCGTTTGCTCTTTGTCACCTATTGTTGTCCTTTCTACCCTTAAAGCTGCTTCAACTAACCGCCCATACTCTCTATGCTCTGCAGCTACCACATATGCCTTGATTTTCGGATTCAAGCCCTGCACAAACTTATGGCACTTGTTTACCTCATCATTAACTATAAACGGTGCCACTCGAGACAATTCAGTGAACTTCCTTTCATACTCTTCCACAGACATGTTACCCTGCACAAGACTGTAAAACTCCTCAATCTTTGCGTCTTTGTATGCCCTGGGGTAGAATTTCTCATTAAACTCTTCTTTGAACTTTTCCCATGTAACTTGTTCGATTGCTCTTCGCTTGACGGAATCCCACCAATCTCTAGCTGACGCTCGAAGTAAGAATGAAGCAATTGACACCTTTTGGAGATCGGTACATTCCATCTGTTCCAACACTCTTTCAGTATTATCCAACCACTCTGTTGCAATTTCTGGACCACCTGTTCCGTCAAAAGCATCGGCACCAAGTTTCCTTGCCCTCTCAACGGTGGCGCTTGGTGCACGAGGCCTTAGCCCTTGGATAACCTGGGCTAATCTCTCGATCGGATCCTGCTCAGGCTCTACTACTGGTGGCTCAACTGGAACCCCTGGCTGAGGATCATTGACAGACTCATTTACTTGCTCCCTTATTTCTGGAGCAAGAGGTGGAGCATTTTCAGCGGCTCTCCTTTTACGCGGACGACCGACGCGACGCATGACTCACTGCACTTGAACCAGATACTTAGTCATAAAATGTATGAGGTTTGAAAAATTTACTATGTAAATGCATAGAAATCATGTAATGCATTTAAAATCTTTGCTCTGATACCAACGTTGACAGGCCCCTTTCTAACTACTAGTTAGGCGACCTGCCCGGCAACCCCACGGTGGCTCCCCAGTCGAGATCTGCTCTGACTGGAAAGTTCCCGTGAAGCTAAGCCTCTTTTCTATGCTAAAATACTTGAAATCCTTTTGATTCTGAAAAAGAGTGGGAATTTTGTTCGTTGAAAATAACTTTAAGAAAATAGGATTTTCATAGAAAACCGGCAGCACAACGACTGTTTTTCTAAAATTCCACCCTGTAAAATATCTCATAAAACCTGTATAATTGTATTCACAAACAATTTCTAGAATCAATAGGCCTCCGGCCATTTTCAAACTCATAATCATGCAATTAAGCGGAAGTAACTTGAATAAATCTTAAAAACGACATGCATGATATTTACATAAAATCCTTAACTCAAAATAATATTTTTCAAAACTAGAGAATCTGGAAAATGATAGTAAATACAATACATGATGTTATGCTAGAAAATAGTGCAATCTGGTCACGCGTGTCTAGCTGGCCTGTCCGTGGCCTGTCCGTCCGAAGGAGATACGTCAACCACGCTACTCGCACCTGCACCTGAGGGAGGTTTTTAAGAAAACAGGAAAACAGTGGTGAGAATAACTCAGTGAGTGGGTAAGTTTACATAAACTGTACTTTTGCTTAAAAAATACTATTCCTCCCAAAAATAGATTGGAAAACTATTACTTACTTACTTTTCCTGAAAACTGTAAACTCGTTTAAAAGCTGCGAAAGTTATTCATCAAACTTTTCTTAAAACTTTTCTTATTTTCTTACTAGCCTTATCTGGCAACCCAGGGAAATCTTGTCCTTCGTGACGGTGCGAAAACACGCCACTAGGATAGGGGAACTCTCACCATGTGTAGTCGCAGATGTGGATACAACTCTGGGATCGCGAATCCCTCCAACATCAGGCAGATCTACACTATCCCATACGTGCAGAGGGTGACTGACAGACTCGATCCCCCCAAAGTTAGTAACTCCCCCCAACTACCGTACACGTATGGAATACTTTCGGTCGGGTGTAATCTTAGGGGCTAGGGTAAACCATAGGCATATATATAAAATGAAATCTCGGCAATATGCTATAATATCGCAAAATAACTTTCACAATTACTATCTCTATGCATGTATATAATTTCAACTTGCTCAATTACTTTATTAAAGAATATAAACATATTCATAGCATCTCATATAAAAATATACATGCATTTATAAACGATAAACTGAAAACTATAAACTTTTACTAGAATCTCAAAATCTTTTACTTGCTAAAACTGATTGCATTCATAAAGTAGAATATATGAAAACTTTTAAAAATCCACACTTACTACTTGCTTCCAAAATACTTATCACCGCTTCCCGTTACGGCTCTCGTTCGATTCCCGATTCACCTACATTTGATTTTGATCGAGATGTCGTTAAAACATAACTCGTGCGCAACTAAACTTTAAGCCATACGAGGATTTATAAACACAATAATTCAAGTGACTATCCTCGCACGAAAACAAAACGGATAACTCATACTCGTACGCGAAAACTATTTCCAACCGATTCGTTATCGCGACTTAAAATACTCGAAACTCTATGGTTATCATCAAAACAACACGCAACAATCAAACCTATAGTTTCGATGCAAAAACATCGCTTAACATTACTACAAAACAACTTATATTTGTCGAACTAGCGTACGCGATTAATTGGGGCAGTTTTGATGTCAAAGTAACTTGTAATTCTAAACCAAAACAGCATGCAAAACTGCACCAAAACAGCGTGCAAACGGCACCAAAATAGCATGCAAACGGCACCAAAACAGCATGCAAAACTGCACCAAAACAGCATGCAAACGGCACCAAAACAGCATGCAAACGGCACCAAAACAGCATGCAGAACTGCACCAAAACAGCATGCAAACTGCACCAAAACAGCATGCAAACGGCACCAAAACAGCATGCAAAACTGCACCAAAACAGCATGCAAACGGCACCAAAACAGCATGCAGAACTGCACCAAAACAGCATAAAGAAACTGCGTATGACGAGCATAAAAACTGCACATGACGACAGCCCGCAAAAACTTAATTGCATTGGGATATGCTCGCTTAATTCAACTCTAATCATTCGTACGCTTACTACTTACTTGAAACAACTCAACAAAAACAAAAGGGGACAGCACTTTACCCAAGAAGCGAGCTGTTCTCAGCTTCGAATAGCTTCCGATCTGCGACGACTTATTCGCAGCAGCAAGTTTCTTCTTCTACCAGCAACTGGCGTCTTTTCTTGCTGTTCCACTTCAAGTCTGAATGTATAATTCACGGACAGACTTGACAGCAGCTCTGCACGGCAGCTTCAGCTCTCATGACAGCCTAGCAGCAGCAAGGACAGCGCCTGGCAGCAGCTTTCACAGTCAGGCAGCAGCACATTCACGTCTAGACAGCAGCACATTCACGTCCAGACAGCAGCAACACAGCACCTGGCAGCAGCTCAGCTCGGCAGCAACTCAGCTCAGCAGCAACTCAGCTCGACAGCAACTCGGCTCAGCAGCAACTCAGCTCACGGCAGCAACTCGGCTCAGCAGCAACTCAGCTCACGGCAGCAAGCTGACAGCAGCTGGTCAGCACGTGCAGCACCAGGCAGCAAGACAGCATGGCGACAACAATGTGACAGCAGCTTCCCTTCGCCGGCAGCAGCTCACGCTAACAGCACCTTGTTCAACAGCGGCGACAGCACACAGCAAAGGCAGCATGGCAGCTCTCTCGCTGTCAGCAGCTTCTTACCTGGTGACAGCAGCTTACCTTGCTTGCTCCAGCTTGCTCAGATCTGCTCAAGGATGAATCAGATGTTGCATGCAGATGCTGGCCCTCTCTTGATCTCTCTATCTCTCACGAGCAAGGAAGAATGAGGTAGAAGAAGAAGTTGAATGCTCTCGGCCTCTCTCTAAACTTCAAGAGCAGCAACTCTTGTCTTCAGTTTCTGTTTTGAAATGAAGAAGAAGAAGTTGACAGACTGTTTTGCTTGGATCCGGTTTTTGAAATGAATATCAATTGTTGACTGAATGATTGATGTCCCTTGTGACCGAGCATGTAATAAACATTGTTTTCTTCTTTTTCAAATCCTCACGTTCACTCTTGGTTCACTTCTCACGTTCACTCTTGGTTCACTTCTCACGTTTCATTCATTTTTTTTTTTTTTATCCAATGCATGTGTGACACGTGTCACCAACATGCATTCCCTTTATTGGATTCCATGCATTCTTGCTTTTTAATTTCCAAGCCCGAATTCCGTCCGTTCGTCCTGGAATTCGCTTTTGATTAAACCTCGGGTTTGCATTCTCGGAATTATTTAATAAATCTCGAATCCGTCTCACGAACTCGAATTTATTTCTCTAAATTGAAAATAATTATTCCAATTATTTTCGGACTCGATATTTATATTTTTCCGATCAGATGCGATCCATCGAAAAAATATTTCGCCCTCCGACGAATGCGGTTTTGGGTTTTACAACTGTTGTCAACTACAACGGTGATTAGGACAATGCCGATCAGTCATTCTCATGCAGAATTAGAGGGGTTTGCAAAGTGCATGCTTCAATCTATTTATATACAGACTTTGTTATCTCTTAGCGTTATAGTTCTTAAACGCAGTTAAGCATAGTTAGATCAGACATGGCCATGATTTTCCTAAAGAGACTTATCAGCACAGATATAGACTGACATTTGACGATTCCGGCTACTGATGCTGCGAAATTCAGTCCTTTCAACCACCATCAAGGCATTAATATGAATGTGAAAGATGTGAAAGGCAAGCAATGGACCTTTCGTTGTTCACAACCTTCGCAGCGCTCTTAAATTACTATCGAGTGGGAAGACTTTGTCAAACATCATAAACTCGACAAAGATGATATAATCGAATTCTACAAGGAATCAGATCTGTCACACGAGTACCGAGTTTTATTCAAAAAAAGGAAGGACAATGTTGCTGAATCTAGCAATGCCTCCAAGAAGCCCTAAGTCATATATCATATCATTTGAGTATGAATTTCAAAAAAAAAAAATTTCAGTGTCACTTAAATAAATAAATAAGAAACTATTGTACTTGGTCAGTGTCAGTCAACATATATTAATTAGTCTGTTCAGTTCTTCTTTTGATCTTCAATCAAATGACATGAATTTTAAAAAAAAAAAAAAAAAGAAATTCAGTGTCACTCAAATAAAAAAATAAGAAGCTATTGTACTCGGTCAGTGTCAGTCAATGTATATTAATTAGTCTGTTTCATTCTTCTTTTGATCTTCAATCAAATGTCGATTTGCAGAGTCTCTAAATATATATGAGCTTATGATAAGTTATTATATATATGGCTGAATATATTATGTCCCGAAAGCAGTGATGATGAACTAATGACCCAAGTCGAGTGACCAATACAAATCTTGGTCTTGCCGGGTGACCAACACAAATGCTAGTCTTGCAACCTGTAATATTTCCAGTGTGCGACTAGTACTGTAGGTCATGTAACTTATAGTCTAGATTGTTAGAAAATGATCTTGGACCTAATTTTATTATAAAAGTTAGCTCATGAATAGAGGTTTACCCTCACCTTATATACCAATAAAAACTCAGATTTTCAACTAATATGGAATTATTTAACACCCTCTCTCATACTTAATGTGCCTACTCGACAGCATCTGTACTTATATAACTGAATTTAAGCTATACAACTTAGAGCCTAGCTTTGATACCATGTCAAAAAAAGGTCTTAAACACCACAAAAACTAGTTCATGAGTAAAGATTTATCCTCACCTTACAAACCGACACAAACTCACTTTCTCAAATAATTTGGAACTATCTAACACAAATTACAGAACCAAACAAGAATTTCCAACCTCATAATATTTTATTTCGCCAATATGCTTATTTATTCCACTGTTAAGTACTTGTCTATACCTATGCTAGGATGTCAATAGGGCCAGTTAATTATTTCCATCTTTTGAAAAATATGAAAGATGCAATTTAGAGAAGATATAATTGAAAAATATGCAATTAGCATAAAATGACATTTTTGACCTTCATAAAAACATAAAATACTAAATATGACATCAAATAGTAGATTGCTTATAAATTAAATAAAAAAGGAAAAAAATTAAAACTAAAATATTAAAAATTTGTTAGATCTGCACCGTCATTGGAGCTCTATCAATGGTATAGTATTTTTTAAAATAATTTAAAAAATAAAAAAAAAAATTGTTGGATTTGCATTGTTGATGGATCTAAATATTTTTTAATAATTTTTTAAAAAAAATCATGCTCAACAATTGGCTAACCATGTAGAGTGAACCACGATCTAAGTTCCCAAATTGTTGATTAACTATCAAGGAACCCAAATCGTTGGACAATTATTTGGGAACCTAGATTGTTGTTTGATGATCTAGGTTCAACATAGGTCGTCAATGACCTAGGTTGAACCCAAATTGAGTTCGACGATGTGGGTTCACCTAATTGTTGTCCATCGATATGGGTTCTTAGATCATTATACCATAACCTAGATCTAGATTATGTTTTGATCTCTATGGTCGGCCATTGGGATTGCTGACAACTGACCATGGAGATCTTTGAGTCTCCATTTAGCAAAAATCCACCAATTTATTATTATTTTTTTAATTTTTTTTTTCTTTTTTAAATTTGTTTGGCAACTTTCGATTTCCATCATCCATCTTATAGATGGATAATTTCGAACAAATTTTTTAGTTATTTTTTAATATTATTTTTAATAGTTTTATCTCTATCGTCCATTTTTAAAATGGACAATAATGATCCATTTCCTTTTTTTTATTTTCTTAAATTATTTTAACAAAAATTAAAATAACAAAAGTAACTCTTCCTTAGTTGACTAATGGTAAAGACCAAATTGATGGGTTTTTTAAATTTTAGGGACTACCAAAGTCATTAATATAAATAAGCTTCAAAAAGTGATAGTTTTCAAAAACTTCAAGACTAAAATGAAGTTTCTCCTATAATTAGTACATTTATCATTTACATATATGATAGAAATTTAAATCTCACACCACACCCAATGACAGATCAAAAAATTATTTGAGAAAAGGCAAAATAATAAAACATAATACAATAACATAAAGACAGATCAATATATAATATAAACATAATGTAATAATCACTATCTCCTATGGCTTAGCGATAGAAATCACTTATAAAACTTGGTATCATCTCAAATTTGAGTCATTGCTTTGTGTGTGTGTGTGTAAAACCCAAAACCTTATTCGTTAGAAAATGAATTATTTTTCGATGGATCGCGTTTTCGATCGGGAAAATATTTTTCTTCGATTCCGAGTCATTCGAAATATTTTTAGAAAGTAATAGTAAAATAATTTCGAGTACGTGGAGATGAATTTGAAATTTAAAATAATTTCGAAGGCGAAATTAAGTCATAAGCAGATTTCCCGAACGGATGGAATCGAATTAGATTTCGAAAGCGGAATGGAAAGCACATGGAAAACTAAGTGGCAAACAAATGGACACGTGTCGCACATGCAAAGAATAAGCAAGGACAAGTGGCAAGAGAGGTCATGCATGAGTGCCATGTGTCACATTCTCATCATCCATATAAAGTAAAAATTGAAATGTGAAGATTGAAGAAACCAAGGGCATTCGGTCACCCATTTGCAAAGAAACCGAGAGAGCTTCTTGAGGAGGGGGAGAGTGTGAGTTTAGAGAGAGAAACTGAGAGCTTGTCATCCTTTCCTTCCATCAAAGCAAAACCCATACTTGGTCCAAGAGCATCATCAACCTCCTCCATTCTGTTTTCCTTCTTCATTCGAGACCGAGAGCGAGAGATAGAGAAAGAGAGAACTTGAGAGATCATAAGATCAAGAGCGATGCAGACCAGAAAGCAAACCATGAAGGACTTCGTGGGATCCAAGTGCAACAACTGTTTTTAAGGGAAGACAGCACATGCAAGCAAGGGAAAGGAGGAGATTCAAGTGTAGCAACCCGTGAACTGTCGAATGTGTGTGTGAGTGCTATTCGTGAGTTTGTAAGGGCTGTCTAGTGTGTGAATCAACAGATTGAGGTGAGTTTTTGAGTGTTATTGAAGTGATTTCAGCTTGTAGTTAATGTTAGGTGTTGCTAGGAAGCTATCAACTTATGCATGCAAGTGAAGAAGAGTGAACTTGCTGCTGCCATAAGTGACTCCTTAGCGTCTTCTTGCCGTCGTGGACGCGTGGAGGCTGTTTCGAAGTGAAGAATAGCTCACACAAAGGTAAGTACTATCCCGTTTGGTTTTGTTATGAAATTTCCAGTAGTTTTTAAAGGTTGCATGTCAATTTGGATTGAAGGAAGCTCGCGGATAAGAGCAATGATGTAGGCAGCACCTTCACGCAAGCGTTTCAAAGTTTCGAATTGAGTTTCGAAAGGAATATTGAGTTTTATTGGTTTTTTGATGGAAAATATTTAGGATAAGTTATAGATGATATTTGATAATGTTATGATTGGGTTTTAGGAGTTAGAACCTCATTAGTATGGAGGTTCGTTCGATATTATTTGATTGTATTTTCGAATGAAATTGTCAATGATTGTTTCCGTTGCGAATTTGATTAGGGGCTGTTATAGTGAGATTTAGGGGCTGTTATGTTGCGTTGTTGATTTCAAGTCTGTTGTCGTGATAAATGATTATTGTTGGTGTGTTTCAATATATCGAAAAGTTGTTCGGACATTGAAAAACCATTTCCGAGCGATTTGAATAAGTTTTCCACGAATGCAAATGTGATTTAGTGTGCGATTTTCGTTGTCGAATGTGAAAATGTAATTGAGGTTTTCAAGCTGCCTTGGTGTGTTATTAAGCTCATTAAAATAATAAATGTTGATGTTAGGATAGTTTGAAATATATGAAAATTAATCGGATAGTTTTCGTTGCGTGCAATTATATTAAATCGTTGATTTTCAGAGTCGAAACGGAAAATGAATAAACATGTAGTATGCTACCATGATTTTTGTTTATATCAAAGTGTTTGAATCTTCATTTTCCATGATTGAGTGAAGTTACAAGTTGTATTGACGATAAGTTTGATTAGAAATGAAATAATCGCGCAAAGCGTTAAAAAAGATAGTTCTTGATTAATAAATTATCGAAATCGCGTAAGTTTTACATTATTCGTTTAGACTCAAATGTTCTTTTTGTTGAATCCATTAGAATGTGATTTCGATGATATTGATTGAGATTCGAATAACATTATTGTCAGTTTCGAAATAGTTGAAAAGCTAGCGAAATCGTAAAGTTTAGATTAGATTATGTTGCAATAATGAATTGGTTTCGAGATAGTTTCCGCGTGCAAATATTAGTGTTTCCATGTTGTTTTGTAAGGATAATCAAGTTGTTTGGGCTAGAAAAGTATTAATTTGAAATCCTATTTTAGTCAAGTTTAGTATTTATGCAAGCCTCGTTATTAACGAAAATTCGATCGAAACCAATTATAAGTGACTCGGCGAGCGGACGAGATTCGTTGCAAGAGTGGTGTTAAATTAATTGGAAGCAAGTTGTGAGTGTGGATTTTATAAAAAGTTTCCATGCATTTTATTATATGAATGCGATTTCATTATATTTCATACAGTGCATGTATAGCTTTAAATGATTTATATTGTAAATGTATATATATTCTTCAAGTAAAGTAAATTAGTAAGTTTAAATGATATACATATATAGAAATATTATTTGCGAAAGTTATATGCATATTACCAAGATTTTGTATATATATGCCTTTGGTTTACCCTAACCCCTAGTTACATTCGGTCGAAGTATTCCATACGTGTATAACAAGTTGGGGGGAGTTACTAACTTTGGGAAGATCGAGTCCGTCAGTCGTCCTCTGCACGTATGGGATAGTGTAGATCTACCTGATGTTGGAGGGAATCGCGATCGTAGAGTTGTTTCCACATCTGCGACTACACATGGTGAGAGTTTTCCCTAATCCTAGTGGCATGTATTTGCACCGTCATGAATGATAAGTTTTCCTGGGTTGCCAAATAGGCTAGTAATGAAATAAGACACGTCAGTAGACATGAGTTTAAGAAAAATAAGAAAAGCAATTTAAGAAAAGTTTGTTAAAGGATCTTTCGCATTTTAAAACGAGTTTTACAGTTTTCAGAAAAGTAAAGTAAGTAGTAGTTTTTCCAACTATTTTGGGAGGAATATTATCTTGAACAAAAGTATAGTTTATATTAAATTACCCACTCACTGAGTTATTCTCACCATCATTTTTCCTGTTTTATTAAAATCCTTCCCAAGTACAGGTACGAGCAGCACAGTGGAAGCATCTCCGTCGGACGTACAAGCGAACTAGAGACGCGACCCTACTGTACTAGTTTTAATCAAGTTATTATGTACTGCATTTACTATCATTTTCAGACTTATCAGTATTATAAATATTGTTTTGGATAATTGATTTTATAATAAATGTCATGCATGATGTTTTAAGATTTTAATTAAGTTGATTTTCATATCATTGAATTTTTAAGCCTGTTGTGAATGGTTATGTATTTGAAAAAGGGCCTGAGGCCTATTAGTTTAAGAAAATATATTGAATACAATTATACAGGTTTTGTGAAATCTTTACAAGGTGAAAATTTTAGAAAAACAGTCGTCGTGTTGCCGGATTTTCGTAAAAATCTATTGTCGTAAAGTTAAATTCAACGAACAAAACTCCTACCCATTTTCAGAACTAAAAGAGTTTCAAGCATTTTCAGATAAGAAAGAGGCTTAGCTCCATGAGAACTTTCCAATCGGAGCAGATCTCGACTGGAAAGCCACCATGGGATACCGAGCAGGTCGTCTAGCTAGTATAGTTAGAGAGGGGTTTGTCAGTGTGTACATAAAGTTAGGAATGTCCAGAGCATTACTATTTACAAATAATAATAAGTATGATGTAGAAAAACTTATATATAAGCATAATTTAAATAAAAAAAAATTAATGATTTCTTTAAATAAAAATAATAATAATACATTAATGACAGCATGGGAAATTTTGTACGAAATGGAAACAAATTGAACACCTAATCAATGGAATTGGATAATATTACACTCAAATTATAATTAAAATATATTTTAAAAAATAAATAAAACAATCTAAACAAGACAACACTACAACTTTTCTCATCAAGGCTTTATATCTTATTATATATCCTCGGTCTCTAGTCCTCAGTGATTAAATCGAACTAGATATGAGATATTAATGTTTACTAGTCAGAAGTTGGTCAATCTAAAAGATATTATTGATTGCAAAGTGATTCAGAAGAATGTCAATAAAAAATAAATTGCATTAACTTTCCCTATATTTTACAGTTAAGGGAAAATGTTTAACTTTAGTCGATAATTACAATACCCTCTCTTCCATTTAATGGTCAACGGTTAGATTCAAAGGTTGAACATGAAAATACTAAAATGCCCCTTGGTTGAAAAGAAAAAAATAGAAAGGGATCTCAACTGCCAATGGAGATTAGATCTTTTGCAAGAGGGAAGATTGATATCCTCTTGGACAAGATCCAAAATAGAGATTGATTGATCTCGGTTAAAATACCTTGAAAATCATTTAGTTGATTTTATCTTGACTAAATAGAGGGACCGCATGGAAGGCTCGAATCCTAATGGACCTAGAAAATAAATTGAGTCTAGATAAAAATTAATAAAGAAGGGGCGCAATTTAAATGTAAGTCCAATCGTAGCCCAATTGTTAATTTTATTAGATTTACAAAACCCCTTTGAATTGTTAAGTGTTTCCTATTTATTTTTATAAACATCTATATATATATATATATATATACATATATATGTATATGTAAGTAATTGGACAAAAGAGAAGCATAGAAATGAAAGCATGATTGAGGTGGTCATATAGATATACTATATTTGAGAAGGTAAACTTGAGTGGCAGTGGACCATTTACTATTGTGAGAATGAGAGTTAGTCGACTCAAACAATTGAAAAAGAAAAAAAAATGCCATATAAGGAAATGGAGGCACGTGGGTCGTCATGGAAAATATATATATATATATATATATATATATACACATGAGGCTTGAGGCAGCGCATGTCTTATTTGTGTGTGTATACATATATATATGTATATGTATATGTATATGTATATGTAAGCCAACAACAACATAGAGAACTTGGGCGAGTAGAAAAAGAAAGAACAGCCCATGAGAGAAAAGAAGAAGAAAAAGAAGAGAAAAAAGGAGAAGAAAAATAGAAGAAAAATTCAAGATGCTTGAACAAAATATTTGGATACTAGATTTATCTAAATAAGTGATTTTATTTCAATGAGATTTGAAATTTAGAAAATTAGTCAATTTTTGCTCATAAGTTCTAAATTGAGTTTAATTATGTGATTTTAGGATGGATCCAAGTCTATGAGGAATTAGATGGACACGTAAAATTAAGCAAAGGAGTTATATAAATGGATAGTTTATTTTAAGTAAATTGATTTATTATAATTATTTAAATTTCATACTTTATTTATTTAATTGTTATTAGAAGAACATTATTTAATTAATTTATTGATTATGAATTATGATTTATAATTAGATTATAGAATATTTATTTATATTATGATAGAAGGGATTTATTAAGAATTATATTTATATTCTGAAATAAAATTATACAATTTGCATACAAAAATGACTTGAGATTTGGAAACGATTGAAATAAGACTTTTAGAACACTACGATTATACCCTTCCCTTTAATGGTCATCAAGCTTCACATGTGTAAGTCTTAGAGAGTCATCTAGCATGTGTATGATAGATATTTAAAAAATCATTGAGTCGCCCAACATATGTATGACTAGGATGTTATACCTCGCTTTGTGTGTGTATTGATTATCTCTACCACATATGACCAAATATCCTAAGTACTATATTGGTGTAGATTGAGATTTTATAAATATGCAGAAATGATTCATACAGATGTTTTTAGTTTATTATGATAAGAAATAATACATATGTGATTTCAATATTGTTTTCATATATAATTGCATATGAATCACTGAGATTTTATTTTTATTACTTGTATTATATTATGTCAGTTATTATCGAAAAGAAATGATTTTATTTAGTTTTTGAAAGTTATATCAACTCAATGAATGTTAGCATTCACTCTTTTATAAAACTCATTTTTTCAAGTATCTGCTACAGGTTCATGCAGATTATTGTATATCGTGAAAAATATCATATGATGATGAACAATTTTGCACTTGGATTTATTTTAATTAATCAAATTTTTTAAATATGTTTCATGAATACTTTTTTAGATGGAATATCTTTTCAAATATTTTATGAATATTTTATACATGGGTCTAACATGAGAAATGTACAAATTTATGTTTTGTTGAGATTTAATTTTATAAGGAAGTCAGGAGTCAATAAGAATTATTTTTAAATGTGTGTGTGTTTTTTTTTTTTTAGAAAATTCGTATTTCAATAAAAAAGACCACAGTTTTCATGAAATTTTCCAGGACTCAAGAGAGGAGTCCAAGTGGGTCCTGTCACCGCATTAATGAGGGTTTTGAAATGTTAGGAATAGGGGCTATAATAAAATTTACCCTTTTCTATTTTTTTTTTTTTTTTTTTTTTTTGTGATTGCATTTTTGCTTTCACAAATAAAAGTACTCAAATACATGTTGTTTCATATTGTTTTTTCTTTTAACCTTTTTTTGGGCCTCACTTATGTTTGTTTGTAAGTATTTGTTTAAAACTTCTCCAAATCTAACATAGAAACATTGCGATAATTTTTTTTTTTCGAAATAAGAAACATTGTGATTTGTAAGTGCTTCATTTTAATTTTCATGTCTCAAAGTTTCTTCTATGTTATTGCTTTGTTGCATTTTTTTATTATATGTGGAAATTTCAAATACCGCCTTCATGTCATAATCAAAAATTGTTTTTATCCTTTTTCAAAAGAAAATTTGTTTTCAACTATTCAAACAAATAAATTGCATCCAATATCCCATGATTCCAAAAATATCTTTGTGAGTATATACATTCTCAATCGTGATAGGAGACTTTCCTATCACGCACAAGCATAATGAGAGGCTTTCTTGTCAAGTGTGATGGGAGAGCTTCCTATCATGGATATGCTTAAGCATGACAAAAAGGTCTCTCATCACACTCAAAGGTATTTTGGTCAATATGAAATACTAGATGCAATTAATTTGTTTGAGAGAGAAAAAACAATTTTTTTCTTAGAATGGGCTGAAAATGAATTTTTCTTTCGAATTTGGATAATTTTGAAGCTTTATCATATTATCCATTATTTAGACATTTAGGTTATGTTCCTTCTGTTTTTTTTTTTTTTTTTTTTTTTGGTATGACAATGCAGACACATGAAGTATTCATTCTTGACTAATTTTACAGTAATTGGATTTGTGTGTGATTTTTAATGAATTTTTGAAATTAATCAAAATTATTGGAATTCCTATGTTTTCTACATTAGCCTTGTTGATATATTGTAAGTATTGTAACAAATTGATGGTTGATACTAAATGTTATTTCCATATTATATTATTAACACATTAAAATTTCAGGATAATCCTAAAAAACTTGCTATAGTTTGTAAAAATATTTATTTTCCTATTAAGGTTTCATTTTTATCCAAAATCCCCTTTAACGTCAAATTTTTAATGAAAATATTAGAAAAAGTTAAAATGTCGAATTTACCTTTGATTTAAATAATATAATAATATAAAAATATAAAATTTTGAAATAAGAAGTATTAAATCCAAATACTATAAAAATATTAAAAAATTAAAAAAAAATAAATTGAATTTGAAGAAAATTGAACCAAAATAGAAAAAAATAAAAATAAAAATAAAACAACCCAAACCCCAATATCCATGTCATCTATCATTGTTAATCCTAAACTTAGATTTTTTGATGTAGACATCTCTGATATTGATGATCATATTGATTTAAATATTGATCAAATGAAGAAACTTACGAAGTTGAGACTGACATGCAAAATTTTTAGATATCAATGATGGGCATAGCTAATTATCTATCTCAACATATTGAACTCCAATCTTTGAAGTTAAGATCAATCGGCAATGGTCGAGCTTCAACCATTAAGTTGCAGAAAGCATCTTAAGCTAGAGAGTCTATATTTATTAGAAATCTGCCACAATCCGTAATTGGATATTGGTTTCTTCCCTCCTAATCTCAGGAAGCTAACTTTGTCATTGTCAGGACTAGAAGAGGATCCCATGCCAACGTTAGGATGACTACTTCACTTCAATATCCTTAGGCTTTTCTCCAATTCCTAAAAATGAAAAAAATAAAAAAATGAGATTTTATGGGTTTTTAGCCGTTGGCAACCCTAATTCACAAAACCAATATCCCAATTATATCCTAATTATCATCATCAATCCCAAAAACTCAATCACAACAACAAACCCAAAAACCTAATCAAACCCATAAACCTAGTGTTCAAACCCCAACACCACCATCACTGATTCATAGTAACAAACCCAAACTAACTTCCTCAAACCAAATCAAACCCAAACCCTAACATCACCGCTACCATTATCGTCATCAAACCCAATCAAACCTATCACCACCACCATCAACCCTAATCAAACCCAAACGAACATCACCCACCCAAACCATACATTAGTCGATGCGGTAAGATTGAAGCTCTAAGCAGAAAAGAAGCTGAAGTTGAAGGGAAAAGTGAAGAAAGATGAGAGAGAGCGCAGTGAGGAGAGAGAGAGAGCGACGAGGTGGGATGGATGCATCAAAATCGATATAGGAGATGAGTGGGTCAAATTTTGATTTTAAAAGCCAGTAGAGATAGGTGCGGCACAGTCATCGACGGTGGAGACAGATGGCGGCGACGACGACGAGATAAGTGGAAGAAGAAGGAAAAAAAAAAAGACAAAAGAGGAAAAATATTATGATGATGACAAGTTGAGTGGCGATGAAATGGAATGTCTTTTCGGTATTTTATTTTTAATTTTTAATTACAATATTATTTATTTATTTATTTTATTAATTTTAGTATAATATTTTTATATTCAATATTATTTAGTTTGATTTTTTATATTTTAATTACTTTTTTATTTCATTTCCCATTTTTCCTCTTGAGTCAAACAGTCGATTAAGTCAATTTAACGGAATCTGTGATTATTAGGGATATTATCGTTCTTTCATACACTTTTAAGAGATATTTTAAATGTTTTTATTAATGTCAGGAGAGATTTTGGATAAAAATGAAATCATAAGTGGTAAAATAAACATTTTTAAAAATTACAATAGATTTTTTAGGATTATCCTTTAAAATTTCATTCTAGACTAGTTTTATATTATAACGAATTGCACAACACCCCTTGAGGTTTATTCAAAACCAACCAAAAACATATTTACTCTTTTATTATACCAAGCCCTAGATTGTCAGTTAACTTCTGTCAAATTTAACAGTTGACTAAAATTTTTTGTCAAATGACCTTTTTTGCCCATGAATAAGACAAAATATAAATTAAATTAAATTAAAAATTAAAATTGTATGTCCACTACCTATTAAGAGACGGACAGTGAAGATTTTTTCTAATTTTCCTTTAAAACTTAGAATTCTGAAAAATAAACTAAAAATTAAAAATAAATAAATAAAAATAACTTAAAAATTAAAATTATATAAATACACCAAAAACAATGTAAGTGATCTGATTGTCTTCTTTTCGAAATCTTCTCTTTGCATTCTTCTCTCTTTCTCTTTCTTTTCTTTTTCTTTTTCTTTTTTTGGATGATGTTAGTGTTTCAAACCTAGATAAATATCATCTAGGTTCGTCCTAAATGACGAATTGGTCATCTTCTCTGTATAATCTTCTCTCTCTCTCTCTCTTTTTGTGTTGATAATGGTGGGTTTTCCCACCGCCATCCTCACTTGGGATGAACAACAGTTCATTTGGGTTATTGGTGGATGATGGTAGGTTCGATTGAGGTCTGGGTCAACTGGTGGATTCAAAACTAGTTTTTTTTTTTTTTTTTTTTAATTTCTTTTTTGAAGATATGGGTTTCCAATACAAATCTTTAATCAATATTTGTTTTTAATTATTATTATTTTTGGAAGATCAAGGTTCGGAACCTAGATCTTCAGTCAGTTGTGTGTGTGGGTTGTGTGCTAATGGAAAGCATATTTATGTATTGATTAGTAGTGTAGTTGTGCATGGAGGACAGATGTTTGGGCAATTTTTGTGATGAGATGATGTTGATGATGATTTGAGGATCATGCAATTCTGTGTGTGGGGTGCAATGAGGATTATTTTCATCTCCATGTCTTCATCTCCAAATGGAGATATGGAGATCAACAATTCATAGATATATCCCCTAATTTTTTTTTCTTTTAAATATATTTTTTTGTTTTCACGTCCACTGTCCATCCTTATGATGGACAATGGAGATAACATTATTTGTTTGAAAATATGTTTTTTAATATATTCTTTAAATTTGTTGTTTATTGTTTAATTTTATTTATAAATAGGTATTTTGGTCATTCCAATTAAAATAGTTGGTTAATAGTTAAATTTAACAGTTTTGACCAACAGGTGGGAATTTGGTGTCATTTAAAGATAAATATGTTTTCATCTGAATAAAAGCAAACCTCAAGAAGGTTTTGTGCCATTCATTCTTTATATTAATTGGGTTTTTTTGTGTGAATTTTAATGAATATTTTTATGTTGGTCAAAATCTACTAGAATGCTGCTATTTTTTCGTTGGTGTTTTTTGTGTTTTAAAAACCTGTTTCAATTGGTGGTTGATAATGAAAAGGATATATATATATATATATATGTATGTATGTATGTATGTATGTATGTATAGAATCTAGAAAAATTAAGGTTTGCTTCTTGAATAATTTTTTTTTATTTATACTTTTTACAAAATTCCTATAAATTTTTGACATATAATCCTGAATATATTAGTAACAAAAACAAAGTGTAGATTTAGTATTTTATTTATTTTAATTTTCTATTCTTATCTTTAATTCCTATCATTTTCTTTATTTTTATTCATACATTTATCTACTATTTGTTAGAATCTATTATAATAATAATATCTATCATAAAAAGTAAATGTGTATTTATTGAAATATTGATATCTTCTTAACTCAACTTGAAAATCAAATTAATGAATCCTAAAATTGTAAATTACAAATTTTAATTTGTTACATCTAATTTCTTAATGCACAATTATGATATAATTTTCATTTCTTATTTTTCATTTATTATTGTAATTTACATCTATTTGTAACCAATAAATTGATAAAAAAAAAAAAAATTCTTATCTAAAGAGATATGTTATGTTTTTTTTGGCATAAGTTTAATTTATAGCCATATCTTAATTTCTAATATGAATGTGAAATTTACATAATTTGATTGCAAATTGTTTTAAGAAAATTAATTAGATTAAATTGATAGAAACTTTATTTCATTTTTTTCTTATGTTTTATAATTAGAGATTTTTAATTTGCAAGATTACAAATGTACTTAATTAAGTGCATTATTTATTATCATTTTTAGTTAATCGTTGAGACAACTTAGAAATTAACGAAGAAAAAAAATTCATATTTTACTGCTATAATTTTTGTTATTTGTAATTATTATTATCAATTTATTAAAGTATCCCTTTAATATGAGTTTTTGGGTCCGTCACTGAAGGTTAGTACAAATACATCCAAATATTGACATATCATATAGACACACTCTCACGCAACTTAAGTGGTTGTACTCATATGATGCATTAAAGTGATGGAGGTTAGAAACCTATTTTATGTATTTTTTTTTATTAGTATAGATGGAATAGTTTTAATGTGGTAATGATGTCAACATTAAACAAGTACTAATAATAATCATACCAACACATCCAATGATATTTGAAGATGTTTCCCTTATCTAACTACACAAAAGAATGTCATTTTTTTTAGCACTTATAAAACATGTGAGTATCCAAAAGAGAAATGTGAATGTGGGATCCTCAAGTCAAATCCATAAACATTTACATATAACACGACAGAGCATGAGTATAAAATAATGGGGCATCCATGCCTTCTGGACAGTGTTGATAACGTTGACGGGCCAAATTCTATGTTTTAAAAACAGAAAAGTAGTGAACTAGTTCAGCCAACAAAACTATCCAAACACTCTGCCAACTAGATAACAACCATTCGAAACCGTTCAAACAACTATAGATTGAAAATGACAATGTATTTTGTTTTCTTTTGACATGTCAGCTTTCGTATAGGCCACGACCTTTTTCTATCAAATCCGCCAAGTTGCAAACATAGGTCAATCTTTTTAGTCACCACCAAAAGCTAGGTACGATTAATAATTAGATTTTCGCCACTGAAACAACTAGTCGGTATCAAAGATTCTTTTGACCTTACAATTCCAAGAATTATTCTAGTAAATTAATACAAGCTAGCGATCATCAAAGTGATTAATTATTTATTTTCATATGTTTAATATGTTTTCTAAATTAGGTACATATTAACACACTTTTATAACAATTAGGGACATATCTATCCTATAAAATTTTCATAGAATCTCTATTTGTATTAATTTTTTTTCCATTTAACAAATTTGGGGGGAGAGTTTCTTATGAGTTTCAGATGATTGGATTTGTTTAGTTAATTTAAAAAATTTATATTAATTGCTTTGTGATCAACACCATTGAAAAGATATGTTCATTGTGCAATATCAAATTTTTACGGAAATTGTCACATAGAAAAAAATATATAGATGTTATAATATGACTAGAAACTGAGTGTTATAATATGGACAATTCATATATTATAACACTAGTTAAAATAGAAAGATACAACATTGAAAATATAAAGACCGTAAAATAAGAAAGGACACAAACAAATTTTTAATGTGGTTCGATTTTACCTTATATCTACGAGATCTTATCTAAAGATATAAACTATCAATAAACTTAAACAAGTAAAACTTACTTGACTTATTCAATCTAAGACTTCTTATTAGAATCGATGCAATATGAAGTATATGTTCATTGATGTTGTTTTTTGGAAAAAAAAAAAAAAAAAAAAAAAACTATGAGTTATGGTGGGGGATTGAATCATTGTGATATATAGAAAAAAAGACCAAAGCTCATGCCACCAACAGTTTTTTATATTTGTAATCTAATTTACTTTGGAAATTATATATAATATAACATGGTGCATTTTTTTGGAAAAAAAAAAATGAGAAAAATATTTTTGTTGTGGTGGAGGATTGAACATACTAATAAGGGGAGAAGAAGGCAGACCTTAATTTGAAAATGCGATTTTATGACAATAAGAATATTTGCTTCAAATTTTATATATAACATAACATGGTGCGCTTTTTTTTTAAAAAAAAAAATTGATAAAAATTTTTGTGTTATGGTGGGGGATCGAACACGGTAACAAGGGGTGAGAAAGGTATGTCCCAAGCCAACAACGCCATTTTATGTTCATTTGCATGTTTACTTCAAAGTTTATATATAACAATTATATTATATGTTAAAATATTTAACAACTTAATATATTTTAAAAAAATTTCAAGAAAAGCACGTGCCCCATCTAACTCCAAGCTGGGTCCACCCTTAGGAACAAGTACGTGATTATGTTTTTTCAGGGATTGGTAGTCTCCATGGGGATCGCTAGCCGAGAAACTTTACCTCTCGAATATAACACCAAACAAATGAGAGGGCTTTATGAATGGTAGAATGCTTACCCTTTAAAGTAGCCTTATTACGTGTAAGCCAGATAATCCAAAAATTTACAATTATACTCGTCTTCCAAAGATTTTAAAGTTGAGAGCAAAACTTAACAAACATAATAGCTTACCACAAATCAATAACAAACCCAGACAGGGAAACAAAATGGCCAAATGCAGATAACAAACAATGTTAAAGACCTACTGTAAAAGGATAGAGTAGAAACAAATGCTTTAAATTCTCCTTAGCAGGCCAACATAAAGGAAAGATAAAACATTGACAATGGAGAGATAAATCAGTAAGTAATCTATTATGCATGACTCTTTAAATTAGCACAGATCTTGAAGGAACCCTATCTTGGTTGTTAGTAATGGTCACGATTCTGAACGACCTCGACCTTTCAGATTTCAAAGTATGTGGACTTCTCATGCTTCTTTTAAAGATTTAGTTAAGGATTCTTGGAATGTCTCTTTAAGGAGCTCTCCTATGAGCATTGTTATTCGAAAGGTAAAGTTTGTAAAGGCTATTTTGAAGCATTGGAATTGGGAAGTTTTTGGAGATCTTTCTCTTCGCATTTCTAAGGCTACAGATAACGTTATGAATATCCATAAGCGTCTTAGTTTGGAGATTTTTCTAATACTCTTTTTTGTATGAAGACTGATGATTTATCTGAGTTAGATACTATTTTGAAGCAACAAGATATTTATCTCCATGAGAAAAGTCATATAAAGTGGCTTCATAATAGATAACCTACTTTGTTGTAGTGTTTCTACAACAGGTAAAAGAAAAAATATCATTTCCAAAAAAAAAAAAAAAAAGGGAAAGCTGAGATATTTTACTAGCATCTAACTAATTAAGAGCTTGTTTGGTTGGACTTTCGAAAAATCTCTATTTGTAAAAGATTTATAAATTATAGATCTATTAGAAATATATCATTTGAAAAAATAAGTATAATTATTTAGTTGGATCATATCAAAAGTTCTACTAAAATATTAAATTACCTAAAAAAAATTATTAATTTAATGATTTTATTTTAATAAGAATATTTCCATGTCAGTTATAAAAATTTAAGGATATGTAGATCAAATACATCTTTTTTTAAAAAATATCCACTTGGAAGTGCTCCTCCTTGTGAGCTTTTACCTAATTAAGGTTTCAATCTCAACTAGAATTAAAATAGACAATCTCAAAAGTCCAACAAAATATTTCCACTACAAGAAATGTGAATATTAGATACTATATATTTGGAGTCACATAGATCTTTGGTCTCTAAATAACGCTTTTGACAATGCACTATGTCATTCATCTCTATAGATAAGAGTTTTTGTTTCATGGTAGGACTTTTGCCTTAGGAAACATTTTGAGACAATATAGTTTGTCTCTAAATAAAGCAATCTACTACGTGACCATTTAGTACCCAAATGTTGATTATGCTTTGAGTGTAGTTCAATTTTTGTCTTCGACTAAAGTTTTTACGAGCGAATTTTAGTATTCATGTGGGGTCTGGGATTTGCCTATACTGGGTCCCTCGGGCTACCCCAGGTTTGCCCCTCTCACCCACTCACTAGGTACTGTTCCCTCCCCTAGGGACTTTCTTTCGCCTCCCCCACCTCTCGAACCTGGCACCAGGGGCTTAATACCAAATTCTTAGAGAAGTGGGTACCAATTGAGCTAGCTCAATTGGTACCCACTTCTCTTTTTATTGTGGGGTCTGGGATTTGCCTATACTGGGTCCCTCGGGCTACCCCAGGTTTGCCCCTCTCACCCACTCACTAGGTACTGTTCCCTCCCCTAGGGACTTTCTTTCGCCTCCCCCACCTCTCGAACCTGGCACCAGGGGCTTAATACCAAATTCTTAGAGAAGTGGGTACCAATTGAGCTACTAGCTCAATTGGTACCCACTTCTCTAAGAATTTGGTATTAAGCCCCTGGTGCCAGGTTCGAGAGGTGGGGGAGGCGAAAGAAAGTCCCTAGGGGAGGGAACAGTACCTAGTGAGTGGGTGAGAGGGGCAAACCTGGGGTAGCCCGAGGGACCCAGTATAGGCAAATCCCAGACCCCACAATTCATCTCTATAGATATAACATGAATAGTAGCTACCAACTCAGCCTCAAAAGTATAACCTATCCTTAAAGGAATAGCAAAAACACCTTTGAAAAATCAACGACAAGTCCAAAAAACTTCAACACAATTAGTCAAATCAAAGGTTCCAGAAGCAAAACTGTCAGTATTAATCTTAAGTCAACTTGAAGAAGAGGAACCCAAATAACCTCTATAATATGCGGATCCTTAGAATGATGAGCTAAAACATGAAGCTTATGTAGATCCAAAAGATCATTAACTGAGTTCTACATAACCCCAGAGTTGAGAAAATTTCCCTCTCGAATAGAACACCAAACAAATGAGAGGGCTTCCAGAATGACAGAACGTTTACCCTCGAAAGTAGCCTTATTATGTGTGAGCTAGATAATTCAAAACTTTGCAATTATACCCATCTTCCAAAAATTTTAAAGTTGACAGCAAAAATTAATAGACATAGCAGCTTACCATAGATCAATAACAGACCTAGACAGGGAAATAAAATGACTAAAAGCAAACAACAAAGAATGTTAAAGACATACCGCAAAAGGATAGAATAGAAACAAATGCTTCAAACTCTTTTCAACAGACCAACATAAAGATAAAACCTTAACATTGGAAAGATAAATCAGTAAACAATCTATTGCGCATGACTCTCTAAATTAGCATAGATCTTGAAGGTGAGATAAATCAGTAGACAATCTATTGTTTATAATCAAATTGATGTGTCTCTTTCTTAGGCAGATGAGGTAGAGGAAGATTAGAAACTGATAACTTCTAAGAAGCAAAACAAAAAGAAAAAAAAAGAAAAGAGGAATTTTTCACCCAAAACAAGGGTAGCCAAAAAGGCCGTTGTTAAATGAAAGTTCTCTATTGGAATTGCAAATGTATCTCCAATAGAGATACTCAGTGGATCTTAAACGATTTTTGTACTCGTCAGAGGCTAGATTTTCCTTGTTTGGCTGAGCCTTTTTGCTCATTTAATAGTGTTAACTCTCGGTATTGGGTCTGTTTGAGGTTCACTCTTCTTTATTTGAATAATACTCTCCTCCAAATTTGTGGGTGCCTATTTTTTCTAATATTTTAAACGCTTCTATTTATACAATTTCTACCTAGTAAGTCACGATTTTAGCTTCTTTTAATGGGTTTTTGTAGTTTTTAACCTTTGTTTATGGTAATGTTAACTATGTTACTTACTGCCCCTCTTAGACTTCTTTGTTAGACATTATTGATGTCAAGACTCTTTGTTTGGTTGTTCGTTCGTGATTTCAATGATATTATAAGACAACATGAGACTTTAGGGGTAGTTAATGAATGCTCTTTTGAAGATTTCGTGGCTGCCATTACAACTTATGACCTTCAAGAAATCCAAAATAGGTTGCCTTCTACACTAAAGTAGGACCTTTATCTCCAAATTAGATAGATCTTTTTGTTCACCTTATTTTCTTGATTATTGAACAATAGTCTCGAGCATCACTCTCCCTAGATTGTATTCGAATCATCACCCTATCATGATTGTTTGTAGTGGTCACGATTCTCAACGACATCAACCTTTCATATTTCAAAGTATGTGAACTTCTCATGCTTCTTTTAAAGATTTAATTAGGGATTCCAAGAATGTCTCTTTGAGGGGCTCTCCCATGAGTATTGTTGTTCAAAAGTTAAAGTTTGTAAAGGCTACTCTGAAACATTGAAATTGGGAAGTTTTTAGAGATATTTCTCTTCGCATTTCTAATGCTACAGATAACGTTATGAATATCCAAGAGCGTCTTAGTTTAGAGGTTTTTTTGATACTCTTTTTCATATGAAGACTGATGCTTTATCTAAGTTAGATATTTTTTTAAAGCAACAAGATATTTATCTCTATGAGAAAAGTCATACAAAGTGGCTTCATGATGGAGACTGCAACATAAATTTTTTTTCATTCTCTCCTAAAAAGGAGGAGAGTAATGAAATCTTTATCAGCTCTTCATATTGATGATGATATTATCTCGGATTGACATCACATTGCTGATCATGTGATTTTTTACTACTAGAATCTTTTTTAACAGTCCAATGACTTGAACCCTGATTTATCTTTAATCCAAAAGTATGTTTCTTTCCTTGTTTCGGTGGAAAAAAACTCAGTTCTTATTCATATTCCTTTCGTTTAAGAAGTGAGAGATACTATTTTAAATATGAACCTAAACTGGACAGTTTTGCGGGAAGATTTTATATGCATTATCCAAACTGATCTTAAGTAAATTCAAACTTTGAAGTGAATGTGATGAATATCAAGTAACATTAGCCTACATGGAATGCTTGGAGCACATGAGCTAGTGTTGATGGTTTGGACATGGTTGTTGGCGAAAACCGGTGCAGTGGTGGACATGCATACTGTAGGTTGGTAAGGCGTTGTTGGCTGCAGGTTGGTGCGAACAACGGTTGGCTGCAAAAACTGGTGGTGTGCGGATTGGTAAGGCGCTGGTGGTTATGGCTCACTTCTCTTTCAAGTGTTCTTTCATCCTCTTTCATCCTCCAATCATCACGACAAATTTTTTGATTAGTTTATATTTGAAATGTGGGTGTTTCGAGCATGCGTGTCAACTGTTTGATAAATTGCCGTCATCCTCTTCCGTTTGCTAGGAGACGTTCCTGTAGTGCTTTAGCTTGTTTTTCTGCAATTCCTTGCTGCTTTTTTGTAGTTCTGTTTGGTGTCATCCTCGGCCTGCTTTTTGCTGATGTGCTCCTATTTCAGGTGGTCTGTCTCCTATTGCGCTCAATTCTATTCTTATCTTTGTTAATATTTAATTCCTATCATTTTCTTTATGTCTATTCATACATTTATTTGTTATTTGTTAGAATCTATTATAGTAATAGTATATATCAGAAAAATTAAATGTAAATGTATTTATTGAAATATTGATATCTTGTTAACTAAACTTGAAAATCAAATTAATGAATCCTAAAGTTATAAATTACAAATTTTAATTTGTTGCATCTAATTTCTTAATGCACAATTATGATATGATTTTTATCTCTTATTTTTTATCTATTCTTGTAATTTATATCTATTTGTAACCAATTAAGTGATAGAAGAAAAAACTCTCTTATCTAAAGAGTCATGTTATGTTATATTTGCTTAAGTTTAATTTCCAGCAAAATCTAAATTTCCAATTTGAATGTGAAATTTACATAATTTGATTGCTAATAATCACACTATGATCACAACTAAAACATTAATTAGATAAAATTGGTAAAAACTTCAATTATTTTTTTCTTATGCTTTATAGTTAGAGATTTTTAATTTGTAAGATTATAAATGTACTTTAATTAAGTGTATTATTTATTATCATTTTTAGTTATTTGCTAGAGATGACTTTGAAATTAACCAAAAAGAAAATTTCATATTTTACAACTATATTTTTTGTTATATTTTTAATATTATCGTCAATTTATTAAAATATCTAATTTTTTGTTATATTTTTAATATTCTCTAGTATGTGCTTGATTTCACGGTTGCTTATCTCCACCTAACCATTGGTTTGGGGATGATATGGTGTTGCAATATAATGATTAACTCCATACTTCTTCAGTAAAGCATCAAAAGATTTGTTGCAGGAATGGCTTCCTCCATCACTAATGATTACTCTTGGTGTTCTAAACCTAAAAAATATGTTATCCTTCACAAACTTTGAAACAACTTTGGAATCATTAGTATAGGTGGGAATTGCTTCCACCCACTTTGAAACATGATTGATAGTGACATGTAAAAAAAATAAAAATAAAAAAAAGACCGAGGTGAAGGAAAGAGACCCATGAAATCAATGCCTTGAACATAAAATATTTCAACGATTAAAATAGAATGTTATGACATTTGATTTCTTCTACCTGTGTTACTCATTCTTTGACAATAATCATATGCCACATAAAAGGAACTGCATCTCTAAAAATGTAGGCCAATAAAATCCACTTTGTAAAATTTTAAATGCTATCTTTTTAGCACCGAAATAACCTTTGCAAAGAGAAGAATGATAGAAGGTGAGAATAGATTGAAATTAAATTTTAAGTACGCTTCTTTGTATGATTCGATCAAGGCAAAACTTCAAAGATAAGGGTCATCCCATATGAAGTACTTGTTTTCTTCAACTTGTCTTCTTGATACTGTTAAAGATTTGATGGAAGCTCATTCATTTCTAGGTAGTTGATCATGTCAGCAAACCACAACTTCTTATGTTGGGAAATGAAGAGTTGCTTATCAAGAAAGCTTTCTTTAAAGGCAGCAAGTCTTTTTCATCATTCAAGGCATGTGTGAGGTAGCTTAGGTATTTAGCTACTACATTTTCATTTCCTTTCTTGTCTTGAATCTCTAGGTCAAGCTCTTATTGTAGAAAGATCCATCAAATGAGTCTTAACTTTGCATGTTTCTTTTGTAATAGGTATCTTAGTACAGTGTGGTGAGAGTACACAATCACTTCGCCCCTACAAATAAGAATAAAACTTCTCCAATGCAAACACCATTATTAGTAGCTCATTTTTAGTCATGGAGTAATTAAGTAAGGCATCATTCAAAGTTCGAAAAGCATTGTAGATGACATGAGGAACCATGTTAGTCCTTTGTCTAAGAACGACCCTTACAGTAAAATGAAGAATCACACATCAATTCAAATAAGAGGTTCTAATTTGGTGGTCTCATGGTTGGAGCGGTCGTAAGTGTTTCTTTCAAGGTGTTGAATGCCTTCAAGCACTCATTATCAAATTCAAATTCCACCTCCTTCTATAGTAATCGACATAGCAGTGTTGAGATCTTGGAGAAATCTTTGATAAATCTTCAATAAAATCTCGTATGACCCAAGAATGAACACACATCCTTCACTAACTTTGGTGGTTGTAAGCTTTTGACTACCTCAATCTTTGCGCAGTCCACTTCAATCCCCTTACAAGAAATAATGTGACCGAGAACAACACCTTTTTGTACCATCTAATAACATTTCTCCTAATTAAGAACAATGTTGCTATCTTGACACCTTTATAGCACTAAGAATAGATTGTACAGACAATGATCAAAAGAATCTCCAAAAACTGAGAAAACATCCATGAACACCATTATTATGTCTTCAACCATGTTCAAAAAGATGGACATCATGCATTTTTGAAAAGTGATGGGTGTGTTGCATAGTCCGAAAGGCATCCTTCTATAAGCCAATATATCAAACAAGCAAGTGAAAATTGTTTTCTCTTGGTCTTCCGGTGCTATAGCAATCTAATTATAACCTAAGTAATCATCAAGAAAACATTAGTAATTATGTCCTGCTAAGCGCTCCAACATTTGATTGATGAATGGTAAAAGAAAATGATCATTTCGAGTTGTATTGTTGAGCTTCCTATAGTCAATGCACATATGCCAGCTTGTTTGAAGCCTTTGAGGTATTAATTTATATTTTCCATTTTCAACCACTGTTGTGCTAGATTTCTTCAGTGCCACTTGCACCAAACTTACCCACTTACTATCTAAAATGTGGTAGATGATGCCAACATTAAAGAGTTTGAGTACCTCCTTATCAACCACCTCATTCATTACTGGATTGAGTCTCCTTGTTACTTGTAAGATGTGCTTCTTCCTCCAAAAGAAACCTATGCACACATGTAGTAGGGTTGATACCTTTGATGTCTGCTATAGTCTACCCTATTACTGTTACATGGTTCGTTAGAACTCTAAGAAGCTTTTCTTATTCTTCTTTACTTAAATTTTCCACAATTATAATCGACAAAATTTCTTTCCTCCCTAATTATGTGTAAAGCCCATAATTTCTCCTTTTATGATGAATAAAATTTTTCGACAAATAGTATTTATAATAAATAGTATTTCTATGTAAATAGTATTTATGGATGAATTACGTTTTCGAGTGAATAGCGATTTTTGGGAAACGGACCCTAAAAATCGTTAAAAGTGATTTTTTTATGAATAGTAATTTCGTGTGAATACTATTTTCGGACAGAAAGTGTCCGCATAAATAGTAATTTTCGAAAAGATATATATACAACTATATACAAAATTTGTTTCACAAGTTGTCAAAATTGTAAATATCATATATGTATTTAAAAGTTTCACAACAACATTGCACTCGACCACGACTAGTTACTCTCGGGTTGGAGTCCTTGTTACTGTTGTATCTGCACCTATACCTATCCCTGAGAGGTTTTATTTTTAAAATAATAAATGTAGGTGAGATGCATAAGGTCAATGAGTGTCGTATATATATTTTCATTCAATCAACGTTCAAAAATTCCTCCCTAAAACTTTTAATTATAATTTCATAAATATAATCATACTATAGTAATTAAACATATTTCCTAATAACCATATAAAATTTAAAAGCATAAATAAACATTTATATCAATATAATTCATGCATCGAAAATTTGTAATTTATTAGCGAATTGAAAAGCAAACTTTTTGATTTTCAATTTGTAATCTAGGTATAGATTGTGGCTTAACGACCTAAGAACCCATATCATTGGATAACAATATAGGTGAACTCATATCATCAACTCAATACGGGTTCAACATAGGTTATCGATGACCTAGGTTAAACCTAGATTATCAAACGATGAAGTGGATTCCTAGATAGTTAATCCACGATTTGGGGATTTTGAGAGTGGTTCGATCCACACAGTCGACCAACTGCTCGTCATGGAGTGTTTTTTAAAATTTTATTTGTAAAATTATTCAGGTCCATGACTAATGTAGATCAAACTTTTTCTCATTTTAAAAAATACTTTTCCTCTTTGATTTTTGTTAAGTTTTTTTTATAAAGATTCTGCATCGTTGGTGGAGATCCATTGATGGTGCAGATCTAACAATTTTTTTTCCTTTCTATTTAATTTACGGGTAATTTAATAGTTGATGACTTATTTGTCATTTTATGTTTTTATGGGGGCCAAAATTGTCTTTTTATGCTTAGAGAAGATTGTTAAGAGCATTAGCGTCTTTTTTCAATTTCTATCACAGTTAAGGGTCGAAAATTCAATCGACATTATGGGTCAAAAAAAAAAAATGATAATTTTACAAAATGCAGAAACTAAAATAAAATTTCTCCTTAATTATACTAATTGTGAGCTGCGATAATAAGTTTTTATATAACCAACTGTAACATCCAACCATTCATTACACATTTGTTTTAAGATTCTTTCGCTATGGGATATTCGTATTCCGGCATTTTAGAATATGTAAAGTTAGCGTGGTGGGGCTGTTCGTACACTTTGCTTTTAAACACAACAAAAAATCAAACTACATACAAATGACAACTACTGTGACATTAAGTTAATTATATATTAGTCAAAATTTAGAGTATCAATTAAATATCAATCGTAACATTACATTACATATGATTCAAATATCAGTTTTTTGTTTTTGAAATGAGTAATTCGAGTATCAGTTCATTAAACCAAAATGAGAATGTATAAAATTTTGTGGGCAACTATCACAAACAATTCAATTGTATCTTCTCTAAATTACATATTTTTTAAGAAATGCACATAATTAATTAGCCCTATCGTCATCTTAGCATGGTTAGGGGAGTAATTAAAAGTGGAAGAAATTTTCTACACCTATGATTAAGGAGTGCAGGCAAAACAAAAAATTATGAGCTTGCAAATTTTTGTTCAGTTCCGTGATATGGACTACAATTAGTTGCATGACCCGCTGTACAAGTCGCATTACTGGAAAAACTATAGAGTTGCAAGATTTGGAATTGTACTAAATCATCAGTTCATCATCTTCGGTTCTGGTACATAATATATTCAACCTTATATAACAACTTGTAATCAGCTCATATTATTTAGACACTCTGAAATCGACATTTTATTGAAAATCAAAAGAAGAACAAACCAGACTTATTAACACATGCTGGCTGATACTGACAGAATACAATAGCTAGCTTCTTATTTGTTTGTTTATTCGAATAATAATAGACTTCTAATTTTATTTTCTTTTAAATCCACACTTAAATGACGTGACATTAATTTGATTTGTCAACATCATATAAATCATAAGATGATATGATAATTAATTATTTTGGCCGCTTGCATCATGCACGTTGAGGCTTGTGGAAGGCAGCGCTAGAATCATCCATTTTAAAATGAAACTGTGTAGTTATGTAGAGACTTCCTTTCGAATGCAATTGTATCATTCAATTGGAGTTGGCGCGGAACGAGCTTGCGCAAGTTCCCCCACTCGATTTTAACGTCCGTGCCTTCACGACGACAATGAAGCTCCTTTGACTGACCATTATATTCGAACGTCATTGTAATTTGCCCCACGAAACGATCGAAGTGCTGATCAAATTCACTAGACCCAATCGTCAAATCACCCCAAATGTCACTGGTGTCAAGTGGCTTTACGAAAGGTGCCATGTCTGATATAACTATGCTTAACTGGATTTGAGAACTGTAATGCTAAGAGATGGCAAAGCTGTATATAAAGATCAGGTTGAAGCATGCACACCCCTCTAATTCTGCGTGAGAGTGATTGAGATTGGCATTGTCACTATCACTGTTGTAGTCGAAGTTGACAGGACTAATTAATAGTAAAGACAAAACTATGAAAATGATAAGATAAGGCCGCAGTTAGTCACATCTTCATAAATATTTAGTTGGCTTAGCAGCGACATTCTCTAATTAAAGGCCTGATGATTATTTTCTTCTTTTTCAGCTAACCTTTTCACTAAAAGTTGTTTCTTATTGTGCAGCATCTCAATAGAATGGGCCCTCTGCACAACGTTTAAAGAAACAAAATCTGAAAAACTAAACAATTAGGTTGCCAGTTTTCAACCACAAAGCTCGTACCTTATAATCTTTCATGTGGGCAACGAAAAAAATGGTAACTTAATAAAAAGTTTTACGCAGTGTTTTTATGTTTTAAAGAATAGATATTTCATTTGTGTTATAATGTAAAATGTCTTTCATCTCTACTTAGACTGTGTAAATAAATATAACTTTGGTTTTTCTGTCATAAATATAATTTTAATATGTTAGTGACACTTGTTGCTGAAAGAACAACAGAAAAGTATTTATTGTTGGTACAGACAAACTTAGAAACTACTTTTCAAAAGTTACCATGACAAAAATCATTTTTTTTTTTCTAAATAAAAGTGATTATTTCATTATCCACCAAAAATTATGAATTCATCCCAATGATTAGTCATGTACTGTCAAAAAAGGTTACGTATTTCAATGGGAGAAATCATCAGCATATTATATTCTATGTTATATGCAATATTGTCACCAAATTCTCTGTTGCCCTTTTGCTGCCCGAGCACATGGACCCACCGAAAGAACCTTGCTTTTTGCATTGTCCTTTTTAAGGCCTATGCCATCATGTGTTTTAAATTGTATTAATTACAGGCAACATTTTCAGCGAGCATTAATTATACGAATGAACATTCTTTCTGGAACTTGTTCTTTGTTCAAAAGAAGGAAGTTGAACTTTCTGTGCCTCAAAGTTAAATGCATGGGAGAGCATCATCTTATGATTAGCAGATCATTCAAGCACGTTTAGGGAGAATTGGTTGATTAAATGGATAAAACCTTTTGTGCATCGAATATGATGTGATAAGTAATAACGGTATAAATTATCGTCAATTTTAAATTAATGTCTTTTGTTATTGCGTATTGATCATCAACACATGTGATGTATGGATAGCTTTGTTGAACATATATAATGGAATGTGTTTGATAGCCACCAATATGTTGTGAAAAAAGCAAACAATAAGAGAATTGTATCCCGCAAGCTCCAATTTCATTTGGAAGAAAAAAAAAAAAAAACACTTGTAGGCATATATATTTATTCTCATTAGAACATTGAAAAGCTGTTGACTTATTACCAGAGTTTAGTTACGCTTAACTAAGATGAGAGTGATAGAAATTTATGTGTGCATATAGTCTGGGTAAAACAGTTTAGAAACTGATTTTAAAAACTAATTTCAACATCTAACCGTCGATGTGTTTTCAATGCAAAGATTAAAATGATTGTATTTGTTGCTGACCTTTTTATGCCAAATACACAATCATATTTACCTTTTTCATTTAACAACATAGTGGTTAAACATTGATGTCACTTTTTAATTATATGTGATTATAACTAAACGCAATCCGAATGGTCAACCATGGAGATCGAAACACAATCTAGGTATAGATTGTGGCTTAACGACCTAAGAACCCATATCATTGGACAACAATATAGGTGAACTCATATCTTCAACTCAATACGGGTTCAACATAGGTTATCGATGACCTAGGTTAAATATAGATTATCAAACGATGAAGTGGATTCCTAGATAGTCAATCCACGATTTGGGGATTTAGAGAGTGGTTCGATCCACACAGTCGACCAACTGCTCGTCATGGAGTGTTTTTAAAAATTTTATTTGTAAAATTATTTAGGTTCATGACTAATGTAGATCAAACTTTTTCTCATTTTAAAAATACTTTTCCTCTTTGATTTTTGTTAAGTTTTTTTTTATAAAGATTCTGCATCGTTGGTGGAGATCCATTGATGGTGCAGATCTAACAATTTTTTTTTCCTTTCTATTTAATTTACTGGTAATTTAATATTTGATGACATATTTGTCATTTTCTGTTTTTGTGGGGGCCAAAATTGTCATTTTATGCTTAGAGAAAATTGTTAAGAGCATTAGTGTCTTTTTTCAATTTCTATCACAGTTAAGGGTCGAAAATTCAATCGACATTATGGGTCCAAAAAAAAATGATAATTTTAAAAAATACAGAAACTAAAATAAAATTTCTCCTTAATTATACTAATTGTGAGCTGCGATAATAAGTTTTTATATAACCAACTGTAACATCCAACCATTAATTACACATTTGTTTTAAGATTCTTTCGCTATGGGATATTCGTATTCCGGCATAAAATTTTTATGGGATAAAATTGACGGATTTAAGATATCTATTTTTATGGGATAAAATTTTTATGAGTAATATAAGTGATGAGGATTAAAAGAGGTCATTAGGAAGTGTTGATTATAAATTAAAAATGAGTGTGGACATGAGTGAAAATGGATAAGTAAAGTGTATAAAAAAAATAGAGTAAAAGAGGGGTAAACGTGCAAAAATTGGGTTGAAAGTTAAGCTGGTATAATTGAGAATAATAGAGGGGCATGTGGGCAAATTGTGAAGCAAATAAATATGTTCTTCCAGCTCAGATTAGGAGACAAAAACAGACATACCAGCAGACCCAAAGACAGATCCGACAGCAGACCGAAGACAAACTCACTCGGCGATCGTCTCTCGGTAGCCAAGTGAAGGAGCAAGAAGACTGATCATCTAAGGGGTTTTATCATGCTGAGATGGAGGCTTAAAGGAGCTAGTTAAGCAGTTGATTTCAGCCCAGAAAAATCAGATCTGAAAGTGAAGAAGCTGACCAGAAATGAAGACTAGCTGAAGATGCGACAGGTTGGTGAAGGCGTCCTGCAGACCGTGTGAAGGGGAACAGATTCGAGTCAGCTGAAGCAAGCAATGGCTGAGATGAAAGCAGCCACGTGAAGCCAACAGATGGAGGAAAAATGCAGGGGAGGCGTAAAGAAAATGATGAACAGTAGGTAGGAGAAACAACTGGAACTCTTGTGAGATGTTTTCTTGAGTTGTGAGCTGTCCATTTCATGTTATTGTTGGTTTTTTTGTTGTAGCTCAAGTTAGATTCGAAAAATGGAAGGAAATGGTTGCCGTGAGAATCTCAGAGGAGTGGCTGATATCAAACTCAAGTAAGTTAGGTTGGGTTTTATTGATTTTGTCTCATGAAAAGCTGAAATGGAATAAATGATTGTGTAGAGTTTATGTGTGATGTGTGTGCCGTGAATCAAGTGGAAAAGAATGGGTATTTGTGTGATGTTCTGTCGGCAGTATGTATGTGTGTATGTGTGTGGGTTGTGTTTGGTTTAAAATAATGGAGATTAATTGATTATTAAGTGTATAGATGCATGATAGAAAGATGAATGTGTGTTGGAACCGAAAGAAAATCGCGTATGGTGTTATTGTGTGATTTGTGACTAGGATGAAGAGCAGCTAGTTATATGTTGAATTTTTGTGATTTTAAGTTGATTTAAGGTTCTAAGTATGTTCTCGAATATGTATTTGAGGGTGATTAAGTCATAGATAACAAATTACATTGTATGGAATGCGTGTAACGCTCAAAGATAGTTGTTTGAATAAATAACGTACAAGCTGTTTTGTTTTATGTTATTTTGGTGGTTCCAAGTGTGTGTTTAAATGTATTAGGACATGAAAATATAAGGGAAATGAATGGTATTAAGATAAGGGTATGTAATGGAAAGAATATGGTTTAATTAGTTTGAGAGATTGTTAAGGAAAATTCTATTGTTATTAGAGTTGTGATTGAAGAGAATTTTGAATAAAAGTTGGTGATTAAATTTTAGGTGAATTGGAAACTCTTCGAATGGAAACGAAGACGTGCAGGAAGTGAAGGAGGTTCTGTGAATCGAAAGCTAACGAACGGAAATAAATTGTGAGTGTAAAACTATATATATATGTTTTGTTTAATTATATATGTTATGTTTAACTATATATTTATACATATATATTTCTTTTAAGTATATGTTTGTATATGCATATTTTATATATGTTTATGTTTTGAATATAATCGTTTTGATTATAGAAATGTTTTAAGTATTGATATCAAGTTTAATGAAAAAGAATCAAGTGTTAAGGTTTGACCTTAAGGAAATTTTTTACGGACGAATGTTTATGAAAAGTATAAAAGAAATGGTTTTGGTTTTTAAATGAAATGTGGTTTATAAAAGGATTTTTAGTCGATGGTTACCCTAAACCCTATCATGACTGAAATGACTGGATAATCGGCCGAGATACTTTAAATGTATAAAGGTACGGGTAAAGAAATAGGTTATTAACTAAGGGAAGGGATAGAAATTATAGGATTGCCTTTACACATTATAAAGTATTCTTATGACGATTACCCTGCGCAAGGCGTGATTTTATCCGCAGCGTAGTGGTTTTATGACTAGAAATTGATCGTCCCGCCACCATCGCTTTTAGGTCGGTTGGTGAATTATTCCCTGGGTTCCATTGGTAGTGACGGAAATGTTAAAGATTGTTTCAAATGTATATTTATGATTGATATAATTGATAAATGAAATGTTTTATTTATTTATGTAAATGTTATGATTTTACTGAAAAATGTTGAAAAGGTACTTTGTTATTAAACTGCACTCACTGAGCTATTTTTAGCTCACTCTTTCAAAATGTTTTAATAAAAGTTTCAGGAACTGAGACTAGGGAGCAGTCTGAGCATCCTCCAGGGCAGTCGTAGGCGGCCTACTGGTAGACGACGACGACTTGAAAATATAATTTTTGGGCTGTAAATATGTCATATTATGGTTTTGATACTTGCATCATTATTTTTGTATTGTATATACGTAAATGCATAATTAAACTCTGAACTACGAGGGCTTTGATCCTCTGTAGATAATCGAGGTACGTAGGCGTTTGGGAGTGCCCAAACTCAAGCCCAAAATATTTCAGAAAATATTTTGAGTTGTACATAATGTATATGTTTTGTTTTATGGATAAAAATGATTCTACTAAACGCTTTTAAATGTTCTTGTGATTAAATTGTGTGGACCTGAGGTCCTGAAATGGTAGTGGAGAAAATGAATGAATTTTAGAAGTGTTTATGATTTTATGTGTAGGTTTTGTAAATTTTGGGATGTTCGAAAAACAGAGGAAACTCTGTCCGTTTTTTTGTAAAATTTTTAATTGAATAACTGGTTTGTTGGGTTTAAGAAAAAAAAAAAAAATCCCACCACATTTTTCGATAGTTGATGAAAAGAATAAATATTTTAATCGGGTTTGCTTCACGGATTCCTAAGTTAATTGTTTAAAGAAAAGGTTTTCGGAGTTCGTTAGAGTGTCGGGAGGGCTTCCCACGGATTCAAGAGGTTAAATCCGAGTTGGGTCCCTTCAATAATGATTATATAGGTGTGAAATGTTATAGTATAAAATATACGATCTTATGTATGTAAAAAAATTGGAGATTTATTTAGAATAGAATTATTATGGTCATTAATGATTAAATGAAAGCAATGACTTTATAATAAGATATTTTGAGCTAAGATGATTTCTAAATTTCAAACATGAAATTTCATAAGAGGAAATGAATTGTAAGACTCAAATATAACTGGACTTAAGAGATTATCGAAATTCAATTTATTGTTATTAATTTGGTCTAGTTCAAGTATTAAAAGTACAGAAGTTTGTGGATAAATATCCGATTGGAGGATATTTTTGAAAGAAATTAAGAAAGTTTGGTTAAAAAGAAAATTATCATATGGATATAAATGAAAATTTACATATATACCAAAAAGTCAAATGGGGTTAGCGTGATTTTGTTTGAAATAAAAATAATAATTAAATGTTAGTGGTGGGGTCCATTGAAAAAATAATAATAAAATTTTTTAAAAAAAAACAAGTGGATGAGAATAGACGGTGAATGAGAGAAAGAGATAAGAATGCAATTATATGTGTGTGTGTGTGTGTGTGTTTAGATCACACGCAGAACAAAAATAATGCAAAAACAGAAGTTGTTCTGCCGAACAGCAAAAGAAAAAAAGAAAAGAAGGTAGAAGCTGTTATGCCGAATAATAGGAAAAAAAAATTATTAGGAAAAGCCAAAAAGAAAAGAGAGGAAGAAAAGAAAAAAAAAATATTTTGGATGCTCGATTAGTCAGATAAGGTGGATCCACGATGCTAAGAAAATCAGAAGGGAATGCGTTTTAGATCCAGAAATAGGCAAAAGAGTTATGTGAATGGATAATTTTATTTTTAATTAAATTGATTGAGTTATATTTATTTATATTTCAAATTTTATTATTTATTTCAAGTAAATAATTAGTTGAGTTAATTGATTTTATGAATTATAAATTATGTTTTACGATTAAAAGAAAGGTTTATATGTGTTTTAAATTTTATTTAATTAATTATTATTAGAAGAAGATTATTTAATTAATTTATTGATTTATTGATTTTGTATTATAATTTATGATTTGATTATAAAATATGTAGTTTGATAATTATATTTACATTTAGAAATCGAGTTATACAATTTTGTATATAAAATGATTTAAGATTTGAAAATGAATAAAATGATATTTTCAGTATGTTTACATATATTTCAGTTTTTATTATGTATTGAAAATAAATTATTTATTTAGTAAATTGATTTTATAGATTATAAATTATTGTATATTTATATTTATGTTATGTTGCGAGAAATAATAATTGCTTATGTTTTGAGAAAATTATTATTTAATATTATTGATTTCTTTTCAAGTTTATTATTAGCATGTTCTTATGAAATTTTTAAATTCAATATTCACATGTTTTAAAGCATGTTTGAAATGAATATTAAGATTTCATTAAAGATAGTAGTTATGGATATTTAAGCATCTATGACATTGATAATGCATTTTAAGATTGAAAATGATGTTCTTTTAAAAATATTAGTTTACGGATATTTTATGTATTTGCTTGAAAACGAAATGTTTTATGCTTGAAATGTTGGAAACAATGATGCTTATGTTTTAATGATTTTTTTATGATATGATTCATATTTTTTCAAGTTTATGAAATGAAGGAATTTGGTTTTGTATGATATGGAAAGGAAAATATTTTCAAACGTCAATGACCTACCCCATGTTATATGTTATATACTATGGATTATGATTTAGACCCGGTCAGTATACCCCACTATGTTTGACAAGTGTTGGGAGGGCGTGTTACTAACATAAGGGGATTGAGTCTGTAGGTCGAGTCGTGTCGCTCTCTATATATGTGGGGTATTATCTCACGTGCATATGACTATATTATGATGTATGCCATCACGATGAGTGTCGTTGATCGAATCGCCATGTGACTATATTATGATGATTCTCTGGGTTCCATTGGTGTAGTTTTAGTATGGAAAGGAATATTTTAAGTCACGAAATGATTGAAATATTATTATATTTTTATACTCGAAACCATATTTTAAGATTTCCCATAAATTTATTAAAGTTTATGATTTTGATTAAGAAAAAGTTAGAAAATAAAATAATTTCTTTTAAAGTGTTTTTGGGAGGTATTTTGAAAAGAAAGAGTTTTAATGGAAAATTCTTACCACTCATTGAGCCCTTTTTGGTTTATGTTTTATGAAAACCTCATAGCTGCAGGAACTAACAGTCAAGGTGCTCGCTCTCTCCTCAGATTAGGTGGATTGGTCATGGATAATGTTTTGTGAAGTCACACTTTGCATATTTAAATTTATTTGAAAATTTATGCATATACTTAGTTTTGATTGTAAAGCATTTTATGAATTTTATTACTATTGTGGTGATATGATGTATTCATCTAAATTAAATGATTTGATGCATAGATATATATATATAATGTAAATATTTTGGGATGTATGTAAATGCTTTTGATTTTATGCTTGAAATTGTGTTTTCAAAATTTAAATGATTTTATTGAATTAGAATTATTGTGGCTAGGTGATGGCTTTGAAATGGACCAGAGGTCTAAAATAGTAGTGGAGAATATTGTTTGAAATATTGAAGTGTTATTAAATTGTTTTTCAGGTGATTTGAAATTTTGGGAAACCTTAAAAACAATCATTGTGCTTTTAAAATTTTTCTAGAAATTCTATATTATGGAAAAAGAAAATTTTATAAGTGATAATTCATATGTTTATGAAAGGATTTAAGTTTTAGGACTTACTCCACGATCAGAGGTGGACCCACCTCTAGGCCAGGGGGGGGCACGTGCCCCCCTTGAAATTTAAAAAAAAATTGTATAATTTATTTTATAATAAATAAAAAAAATAAAACAATTATATTTAATTGTTGCAGTCTGCAAATAGCAGACTTGCAACAGTGTATAGTCTGCATACAAAAGTATGTTAATCGAAATTAACAGCAATAGTCTGCAATAAAGGCTGCAGCTGTCAATTTTAATTAATTTTTTTATTTTTAATTATTATTATTATTATTATTTATCTTTTATTATTTTATTTAAAAACTGATTTATATGCTATAAATTTGTTATGACATGCCCTACTTTTTATTCAAATTTCTTACCTTATTTTCTTTTTTTTTTAATTGTTTATTATTTTTTATTTAATTATTTATTTTTCTTATTTCTAATAGAATTAACTTACTTTCTTATTTATTACTTCTATTAAACCTACTTTTCTTACTTCTAATATTTTTTCTATTCCTAATTGATTTATAATTTCTTTTTTTAATTTTCTCCTATATAAATTTTATTTACTTCTACTTTTTATATGCTATACATTGCAAGTTTAATGAACAATTTTTTTTTTTTTCTCTTCATTTTGATTTGGCTTCTCTTTATTTTCACTTGTTATCTTATGACGTACCATGTTAGATTTACAAATTCAAAAACTAAATAATCGATTTTCAGAGACAAATATTGAGTTACTTCTTTGTGTTGCATGTCTTAGTTCAAGAGATTAATTTCGTGCATTTGACAAACAAAAACTGATTCTATTTGCTCAATTTTATCCAAAAGATTTCTCCTTTATTGAACTTTTGGCACTTGAAGATCAACTTAAAAATTATATTGTAGTCATGCGCTCTAATATTGAATTTTCAAAATTAAATGACCTTACAGATTTAACACAAAAGATGGTTGCAAAAAAAAATATAAGATTTTTCCATTAGTTTACTTGTTCTTGACATTGGCATTATTATTACCTATTACAACTGCTACCGTTGAAAGAGCATTTTTTACTATGCATATTGTGAAAACTGAATTACGTAATCGAATGGGAGATCAATAGTTAAATGATAGCTGGCTCGCGTATGTGGAGAAATATATGTTTGACAAAATTAACAAAGAAGTTATCATGAAACGGTTTTAAGATATGAAACCTCATCGAGAAAAATTATAATTTTATGTAATTTATTTTTTTCTTTTTTATTTATTTTATTGATTCATTAGGATTTTTAAGTATAAAACTATTTATTTTGTCTAAATATAATGTATGTTTTATTTTATTTAAACTATATATTGTTATCAAACATTCTTTTATATAAAAACATTATATATTTGATATGTTCTTAATTTTCGATATTTTTATTACTTTATTCATGTGCCCCCCCTAAACAAATTCTCTGGGTCCGCCATTGTCCACGATGTCCTTTTGGTAATGCTAGCTAAAATCCAAAAGGGCCCCATGGGGTGCCTGACGGGATCATGGGGCTTCAAAAGGGGAAATTCGAGGCAGATCCCGTCATCATGCATAATGCAATATCTCTGGTAGAGGTTTCAAGTTAACCTTAAGTGGCTTTACTATGAGCTCATTAGATGAAATAGAAAAAAGGTTTTATGGATCAGGAATACTTTTTTAAACACTTAAGAGTGGACAAGAGTAGATTAATTGTTGCTTGAAGTGGCGAATTGCTCTCCTCTATCGGACACTTTGATTTGTGGCACTAATCACTCCAAGGTTCATTCCATAAGTCCTACATCATCTTTCTTGCTTTTTCTTCATGAATTAGACCATGAACCTTTCTAACATTGTTGTCACTGATGATGTTGTGATAGCTTCATAAACCAAATTATCTATAATTTCAACTGCAAAAAAAGCTCCATCATCATGAGGATATTTCCACATGTCAAACACATTAAATTTATTGTTACTTCATTCATTGAGCATCCCCTTATAAACATTGATCATTGTTTTTATAATGCGCATGAATGGTCTCCCAAGGATTAAAGGTAGATCTTGTCCTGTTATGGGAACATCCTTCATCTCTAGCACTAGGAAGTTAACTAGAAAGATTAGCTCATTCACTATAACTAGCACATCCTCTAGCACTCCTCTTAGGTACTGAATTGACCTTTCTTCTAGTTGTATGCTTATTGATGTCTCATTGAGTTCATCTATCTTCATAGATTTGAAGATATATATATATATATATAAAAGGCATTAGGTTAATTGAAGCACCTAGATCGAGTAATGCCTTTTCAAACTTCTGAATTCCTATAACACAAGAAATGTGAAACAATCAAGGTCTTTCAACTATAAAGGTAACTTCCTTGATAGGACAGTTGAGACCTCCTCATATAATGCCTTCGTCTTTTGCTCCTTGAATTTCCTTAAGGAACTTGGCATACTTCGGTACTTGCTGAATGACATCCAGTAGAGGAATGTTGATTGCAACCTTCTTGAATATCTCTATGATGTCCCTGTTGTTGCTTTCCTTTTTATTCTTCAAGAACCTTCTCGGATTCAGCACGCGGAGCAAGCACATCAGGATTAATCTCTCTTTCCTTCTTCTATTTCTTCTCTCATTAAGCTTTCTCATGCTTGGGTTCGTTAACCACCTTCTCATTTTACACATCCATAACAAACCTTGTCTCTTGGTTCATCCTGTTATTGTTTTCCAACTTGCCTACCACTTTGAAAGGTAATCACCTTAACAGATTCCATTCCTCGTTTTGGATTTGGGATTGCCTGGCTAGGTAATTTTTCTAGGTTCCCTTTGGCTAAGCAAGATTGCTATTTGACCAACTTGGTTCTTAAGATTCTTCATAGTTATAGACATTTAAGCATTAGATAAAATTAAATTGTCAACTTTTTTTTCAAGATTCTTGCTTTGCTAAAGAGGAGCTTGTTGACTTTGTTGCTGAAATATATATTGTTGATTTGGTTGGACTTGTTGCTACACTTGATTTTTGGTGTTCTTTCACCTGAAGTTTGGGTGTTGTCTGCATCCTGGATTGTAAGTATTTGAGAATGGATCATTTCTTGGTCTTTGTTATTGTTGTAGGTAGTTAACTTGATCCACCTCCCCATACACACTAGGATAATCTTCTAATGAGTGGCTTGGATGAGTGCATAAGGCACACACCTTTGATGAAAGCATTTGCTGCACAACACGAGTTAAGTTAGCTATTTGAAGACCATGAGCATTGGTACTTATCTGTAGACTCCAACCTTCTTTAGAATATTTCGATATTAATAGTATTGCTGAAAATTTCTTACCAGGCCTACAAGCAGCTGTTTTGCTTCATCGACGTTCTTCTTTATCAAGCAATCGTCACTTGATGAGTCCATCATTGTTCGATCTTCATTAATCAACCCCTCATAAAAGTATTGGATAATCAGCCAACCATCAATTTGATAGAATGGACATGAACTAAGTAAGCATTAATATCACTCCTAATACTCATGAAAAGTTTCCCATTCATTTTGAGATATCCTCACAATCTCTTTACGAATTTGATTGATCTTCTTAGCTAGGAAGAACTTGGAGAGGAATTTTACCATAAACTTGGTCCATGTATAAATTGCAGCACTTGGTAAAGAATTTAATCACTCATTAGCTTTATCTTTCAGAGAAAATGGGAACAGTCTCAAGCAGATCTTTTCATCACTTACCTCTCCAATTTGCATTATAGCAAAAATAGCAAAAAAGTCCTTCATGTGCAGGGATCTTCTCCTCTTTACCAAAGAATTAGGGTAAGAGATGGATTGTACCACTCTTAATCTCAAAGTTGTTATTGTGGGTTGGGTAGACAATATAATATGGTTGGTCGGTGGCTACTAGTGTTGTGAAGTCCTTGAGTAGTTTTGCGCGATTGTTGATAGCCTTTGGAACTATTACATTTTGTTGCGAATTTCCACCTTGATTTCCATCTCGGTTTTGGTTAGCCATTGTTGCCTCTCGAGCTTTTTTTATTTGTTGATAGAGAGTTCTTTCAATTTCAGGGTAACATAAGTGACACTTCGTGAGCAACGACCTAGCATAAACTTAAGAAGAAATTAAAAAAAAATAAATAAAATAGGAAAAAAAAAAAAAAAAAAAAACTTATAACTAAAGCATGTAATTACTCACCTGAAATAGCACAAAAAACTTGTTGTTAATTTTTTTAATTAGAACCAATTGATTAAATCTTGTAAGTGCACAAATCGGTTATCGAGTATAGTAGACAAGTAAGGGTCAATGGCATGAGGAGTTATTATCTCACTTTTAATTCCAGGTTTATTCAAAACAACTAAATTAAATGGAAGAGGTTTGTTGGAATTAGGTTGAGAATTTAAAATTAAAATTGCAATAGGAAACTAAATTGAATAAGAAAAATCAATAGAGAGAACCTTAACTAGGACATTCAATCCATCACTAAAGAATTCTTCAATCTATGAATAAATGAATAAACATAATAATATTAATGCATGATGAAGACATTCAAGACAAAATAATAGTCCTACTGCATATTGTATTAATTCTTCCTTAGTTAATGTGCAAATTGCATAGTTTCTAACCTAACATGGTGTTTACTTAGGTTTAATAATAGGAATCCATTAAGCATTAGAATAATATAAAGGTCACATAAATCCTAAAACATAGTGTCTATCATAGGTAATTATGAATTACCGGCCCTTAATTGGTTTGATTGTTGCCAACTAAGAATATTTCCATTAGGTATACGGTTTATATTCTTACGATATAATCTTAAAAATATATTCTTAAGATGACCAATCAAAAAAACAAATAAATAGGATATAACTAAAATAGAGAAATAATTTCATCATGCAAAAATAAATAACGTATAGATTGAATTCATAATTAGTGCTTCAAGTTAATCCTAACGAATAAGAAAATTAGCTACTCATGACTTTAAAAGAAAACATAAAAATAAAAATAACTAGAGAAGAATAAACCGAAGAGTAGCTATAACCCATGTCTCTGATCTGTTTCTTTCTTATGTGTGGAAAGAGCACCTATTTATAAGCATATGAAGTTTGCTAGAATTGGTTTCTTGAAGAAAAAGTCTGTCAATAAATGCTTGAACAAAATTGGAAATTGGTCAAAAGTAGGTATCGCGACTTCTTGTCGTGACTTCATAACCCACGACAACAACTTGCAACAACATCACGAGTTACTATTGCAAATTCCTTCCTACAACAAGTCATAACAACATCAGTCAAAATAATCTCAGTTTACCTTAACTGTTTAAAATATTAGAAAAAATACCTTCTACCATCAGCCAAAAGCAAATTCCATCCAAATTTTTGGTAGTTTGGTGACAAAAATAGTAAAAGTAATAAATTCCCTTACCATACTAAAAATTTAAAAAAAAAAAAAAATTAATCAATAACCAAACTACCCCTTTGATAACCAAAATTAAAAAATTAAAAAAATAATAATAAAACTTAAAATTTTTAGAATTTGCAATTAAATTTATTTAAAAATAAATAAATAATTAAAATAATAATTATTATTAAATAAAAATTGAATAAATTAAATAATAAAATTCTATCAAATCTCATATGGACGATGAGATTAATTAAAAATAAATAAATAAATTAAAAATAAAAAATTGACAAATAAAAAATAAAAAACAAATCTAGGCAACTATGTTTGTTGAAGGACAATGATGGGCCCCGACTCTTATACTCAAGGTGACTCGTCTGGCAATCTCATGGTGGTCTTCCAGTCGAGAACTGCTCTAGCTGAAAGATTCCCGTGAAACTAAACCTTTCGAAAACACCTTCTAAAAATTATTCATTTAGCAAAAATGGGTGGAAAAATTTTTCATTTTAAAATATACATTTACAAAATAGAATTTATAAAAATTTTGATAGTACAATGATTGCTTTTCTAAAAATTTCATTCTATAAAATTTTATTGAAAACCTATATACTTTAATATCCAAATAAATCTGCACTACTGGGCCTCAGGCCCTCACTTCAAAATCACAAACACCTATAAGCATGCCTTAATTTAAAATTTAACTTGCAATTCAGAAACAATTTATGTATAACCATCTTTCCAAAAGATATATATACAACTATATACAAAATTCGTTTCACAAGTTGTCAAAATTGTAAATATCATATATGTATTTAAAAGTTTCACAACAACATTGCACTCGACCACGACTAGTTACTCTCGGGTTGGAGTCCTTGCTACTGTTGTATCTGCACCTATACCTATCCCTGAGAGGTTTTATTTTTAAAATAATAAATGTAGGTGAGCTACATAAGGTCAATGAGTGTTGTATATACATTTTCATTCAATTAACGTTCAAAAATTCCTCCCTAAAACTTTTAATTATAATTTCATAAATATAATCATACTATAGTAATTAAACATATTTCCTAATAACCATATAAAATTTAAAAGCATAAATAAACATTTATATCAATATAATTCATGCATCGAAAATTTGTAATTTATTAGCGAATTGAAAAGCAAACTTTTTGATTTCGGAAAATAATTTTGAAATGCTTAAAACGATGCATACAGTAATATTTTGCATGATTTCATTTTTTTTACCATAAATCATAAACAGTGGTGGTATTTCAGTCTCAAAAAACATTTAAGTAAACAAACCAACCACTGATAATTCATTCCACATGGTATATTTTTCCTCTTTGATTTTTTTTTTTCATTTGTTTTTATAAAAATTCTGCATCGTTGGTGGAGATCCATTGATGGTGCAGATCTAACAATTTTTTTATTTTTTTATTTTCATTTTTTTTCTTTTCAATTTAATTTACGGATAATTTAATATTTGATGACATATTTGTCATTTTATGTTTTTATGGGGGTCAAAATTGTCTTTTTATGCTTAGACAAAATTGTTACGAGCATTAGCGTCTTTTTTCAATTTCTATCACAGTTTAGGGTCGAAAATTCAGTCGGCATTATCGGTTCCAAAAAAATGATAATTTTAAAAAATGCAGAAACTAAAATGAAATTTCCCCTTAATTATAATAATTGTGAGCTGCGATAATAAGTTTTTATATAACCAACTGTAACATCCAACAATTCATTACACATTTGTTTTAAGATTCTTTCGCTATGGGATATTCGTATTCCGGCATTTCAGAATATGCAAAGTTAGCGTGGTGGGGCCGTTCGTACACTTTACTTTTAAACACAACAAAAAATCAAACTACATACAAATGACAACTACTGTAACATTAAGTTAATTATATATTAGTCGAAATTTAGAGTATCAATTAAATATCAATCGTAACATTACATTACATATGATTCAAATATCAGTTTTTTGTTTTTGAAAGGAGTAATTCGAGTATCAGTTCATTAAACCAAAATGAGAATGTATAATATTTTGTGGGCAACTATCACAAACAATTCAATTGTATCTTCTCTGAATTACATATTTTTCAAGAAATGCACATAATTAATTACCCCTATCGTCATCTTAGCATGGTTAAGGGAGTAATAAAAAGTGGAAGAAATTTTCTACACCTATGATTAAGGAGTGCAGGCAAAACAAAAAATTATGAGCTTGCAAATTTTTGTTCAGTTTCGTGATATGGACTACAATTAGTTGCATGACCCGCTGTACAAGTCGCGTTACTGGAAAAAGTATAGAGTTGCAAAATTTGGAATTGTACTAAATCATCAGTTCATCATTTTCGGTTCTGGTACATAATATATTCAACCTTATATAACAACTTGTCATCAGCTCATATTATTTAGACACTCTGAAATCGACATTTTATTGAAAATCAAAAGAAGAACAAACCAGACTAATTAACACATGCTGGCTGATACTGACAGAATACAATAGCTAGCTTCTTATTTGTTTGTTTATTCGAATAATAATAGACTTCTAATTTTATTTTCTTTTAAATCCACACTTAAAATGACGTGACATTAATTCGATTTGTCAACATCATATAAATCATAGAATGATATGATAATTAATTATTTTGGCCGCTTGCATCATGCACGTTGAGGCTTGTGGAAGGCAGCGCTAGAATCATCCATTTTAAAATGAAACTGTGTACTTATGTAGAGACTTCCTTTCGAATGCAATTGTATCATTCAATTGGAGTTGACGCGGGGCGAGCTTGCGCAAGTTCTCCCACTCGATTTTAACGTCCGTGCCTTCACGACGACAACGAAGCTCCTTTGACTGACCATTATATTCGAACGTCATTGTAATTTGCCCCACGAAACGATCGAAGTGCTGATCAAATTCACTAGACCCAATCGTCAAATCACCCCAAATGTCACTGGTGTCAAGTGGCTTTACGAAAGGTGCCATGTCTGATATAACTATGCTTAACTGGATTTGAGAACTGTAATGCTAAGAGATGGCAAAGCTGTATATAAAGATCAGGTTGAAGCATGCACACCCCTCTAATTCTGCGTGAGTGTGATTGAGATTGGCATTGTCACTATCACCGTTGTAGTCGAAGTTGACAGGACTAATTAATAGTAAAGACAAAACTATGAAAATGATAAGATAAGGCAGCAGTTAGTCACATCTTCATAAATATTTAGTTGGCTTAGCAGCGACATTCTCTAATTAAAGGCCTGATGATTATTTTCTTCTTTTTCAGCTAACCTTTTCACTAAAAGTTGTTTCTTATTGTGCAGCATCTCAATAGAATGGGCCATCTGCTCAACGTTTAAAGAAAAAAAATCTGAAAAACTAAACAATTAGGTTGCCAGTTTTCAACCACAAAGCTCGTACCTTATAATCTTTCATGTGGGCAACGAAAAAAATGGTAACTTAATAAAAAGTTTTACGCAGTGTTTTTATGTTTTAAAGAATAGATATTTCATTTGTGTTATAATGTAAAATGTCTTTCATCTCTACTTAGACTGTGTAAATAAATATAACTTTGGTTTTTCTGTCCTAAATATAACTTTAATATGTTAGTGACACTTGTTGCTGAAAGAACAACAGAAAAGTATTTATTGTTGGTACAGACAAACTTAGAAACTACTTTTCAAAAGTTACAACGACAAAAATCATTTTTTTTTTTTTCTAAATAAAAGTGATTATTTCATTATCCACCAAAAATTATGAATTCATCCCAATGATTAGTCATGTACTGTCAAAAAAGGCTACGTATTTCAATGGGAGAAATCATCAGCATATTATATTCTATGTTATATGCAATATTGTCACCAAATTCTCTGTTGCCCTTTTGCTGCCCGAGCACATGGACCCACCGAAAGAACCTTGCTTTTTGCATTGTCCTTTTTAAGGCCTATGCCATCATGTGTTTTAAATTGTATTAATTACAGGCAACATTTTCAGCGAGCATTAATTATACGAATGAACATTCTTTCTGGAACTTGTTCTTTGTTCAAAAGAAGGAAGTTGAACTTTCTGTGCCTCAAAGTTAAATGCATGGGAGAGCATCATCTTATGATTAGCAGATCATTCAAGCACGTTTAGGGAGAATTGGTTGATTAAATGGATAAAACCTTTTGTGCATCGAATATGATGTGATAAGTAATAACGGTATAAATTATCGTCAATTTTGAATTAATGTCTTTTGTTATTGCGTATTGATCATCAACACATGTGATGTATGGATAGTTTTGTTGAACATATATCATGGAATGTGTTTGATAGGCACCCATATGTTGTGAAAAAAGCAAACAATAAGAGAATTGTATCCTGCAATGTTTGGAGCTCCAATTTCAGTTGGAAGGAAAAAAAGAAAAAAAAAAAAAAACACTTGTAGGCATATATATTTCTTCTCATTAAAACATTGAAAAGCTGTTGACTTATTACCAGAGTTTAGTTACGCTTAACTAAGATGAGAGTGATAGAAATTTCTGTGTGCATATAATCTGGGTAAAACAGTCGAGAAACTGATTTTAAAAACTAATTTCAACATCTAACCGTCGATGTGTTTTCAATGCAAAGATTAAAATGATTGTGTTTGTTGCTGACCTTTTTATGCCACATACACAATCATATTTACCATTTGCATTTAACAACATAGTGGTTAAACGTTGATGTCAATTTTTAATTATATGTGATTATAACTAAACGCAATTCGAATGGTCAACCATGGAGATCGAAACACAATCTAGGTATAGATTGTGGCTTAACGACCTAAGAACCCATATCATTGGACAACAATATAGGTGAACTCATATCATCAACTCAATACGGGTTCAACATAGGTTATCGATGAACTAGGTTAAACCTAGATTATCAAACGATGAAGTGGATTCCTAGATAGTTAATCCACGATTTGGGGATTTAGAGAGTGGTTCGATCCACACAGTTGACCAACTGCTCGTCATGGAGTGTTTTTTAAAATTTTATTTGTAAAATTATTCAGGTCCATGACTAATGTAGATCAAACTTTTTCTCATTTTAAAAAATACTTTTCCTCTTTGATTTTTGTTAAGTTTTTTTTATAAAGATTCTGCATCGTTGGTGGAGATCCATTGATGGTGCAGATCTAACAATTTTTTTTCCTTTCTATTTAATTTACGGGTAATTTAATATTTGATTACTTATTTGTCATTTTATGTTTTTATGGGGGCCAAAATTGTCTTTTTATGCTTAGAGAAGATTGTTAAGAGCATTAGCGTCTTTTTTCAATTTCTATCACAGTTAAGGGTCGAAAATTCAATCGACATTATGGGTCAAAAAAAAAAAATGATAATTTTACAAAATGCAGAAACTAAAATAAAATTTCTCCTTAATTATACTAATTGTGAGCTGCGATAATAAGTTTTTATATAACCAACTGTAACATCCAACCATTCATTACACATTTGTTTTAAGATTCTTTCGCTATAGGATATTCGTATTCCGGCATTTCAGAATATGTAAAGTTAGCGTGGTGGGGCTGTTCGTACACTTTGTTTTTAAACACAACAAAAAATCAAACTACATACAAATGACAACTACTGTAACATTAAGTTAATTATATATTAGTCAAAATTTAGAGTATCAATTAAATATCAATCGTAACATTACATTACATATGATTCAAATATCAGTTTTTTGTTTTTGAAAGGAGTAATTCGAGTATCAGTTCATTAAACCAAAATGAGAATGTATAAAATTTTGTGGGCAACTATCACAAACAATTCAATTGTATCTTCTCTGAATTACATATTTTTCAAGAAATGCACATAATTAATTACCCCTATCGTCATCTTAGCATGGTTAGGGGAGTAATTAAAAGTGGAAGAAATTTTCTACACCTATGATTAAGGAGTGCAGGCAAAACAAAAAATTATGAGCTTGCAAATTTTTGTTTAGTTCCGTGATATGGACTACAATTAGTTGCATGACCCGCTGTACAAGTCGCATTACTGGAAAAAGTATAGAGTTGCAAGATTTGGAATTGTACTAAATCATCAGTTCATCATCTTCGGTTCTGGTACATAATATATTCAACCTTATATAACAACTTGTAATCAGCTCATATTATTTAGACACTCTGAAATCGACATTTTATTGAAAATCAAAAGAAGAACAAACCAGACTTATTAACACATGCTGGCTGATACTGACAGAATACAATAGCTAGCTTCTTATTTGTTTGTTTATTCGAATAATAATAGACTTCTAATTTTATTTTCTTTTAAATCCACACTTAAATGACGTGACATTAATTCGATTTGTCAACATCATATAAATCATAAGATGATATGATAATTAATTATTTTGGCCGCTTGCATCATGCACGTTGAGGCTTGTGGAAGGCAGCGCTAGAATCATCCATTTTAAAATGAAACTGTGTACTTATGTAGAGACTTCCTTTCGAATGCAATTGTATCATTCAATTGGGGTTGACGCGGAGCGAGCTTGCGCAAGTTCCCCCACTCGATTTTAACGTCCGTGCCTTCACGACGACAACGAAGCTCCTTTGACTGACCATTATATTCGAACGTCATTGTAATTTGCCCCACGAAACGATCGAAGTGCTGATCAAATTCACTAGACCCAATCGTCAAATCACCCCAAATGTCACTGGTGTCAAGTGGCTTTACGAAAGGTGCCATGTCTGATATAACTATGCTTAACTGGATTTGAGAACTGTAATGCTAAGAGATGGCAAAGCTGTATATAAAGATCAGGTTGAAGCATGCACACCCCTCTAATTCTGCGTGAGAGTGATTGAGATTGGCATTGTCACTATCACCGTTGTAGTCGAAGTTGACAGGACTAATTAATAGTAAAGACAAAACTATGAAAATGATAAGATAAGGCCGCAGTTAGTCACATCTTCATAAATATTTAGTTGGCTTAGCAGCGACATTCTCTAATTAAAGGCCTGATGATTATTTTCTTCTTTTTCAGCTAACCTTTTCACTAAAAGTTGTTTCTTATTGTGCAGCATCTCAATAGAATGGGCCCTCTGCACAACGTTTAAAGAAACAAAATCTGAAAAACTAAACAATTAGGTTGCCAGTTTTCAACCACAAAGCTCGTACCTTATAATCTTTCATGTGGGCAACGCAAAAAATGGTAACTTAATAAAAAGTTTTACGCAGTGTTTTTATGTTTTAAAGAATAGATATTTCATTTGTGTTATAATGTAAAATGTCTTTCATCTCTACTTAGACTGTGTAAATAAATATAACTTTGGTTTTTCTGTCATAAATATAATTTTAATATGTTAGTGACACTTGTTGCTGAAAGAACAACAGAAAAGTATTTATTGTTGGTACAGACAAACTTAGAAACTACTTTTCAAAAGTTACCATGACAAAAATCATTTTTTTTTTTCTAAATAAAAGTGATTATTTCATTATCCACCAAAAATTATGAATTCATCCCAATGATTAGTCATGTACTGTCAAAAAAGGTTACGTATTTCAATGGGAGAAATCATCAGCATATTATATTCTATGTTATATGCAATATTGTCACCAAATTCTCTGCTGCCCTTTTGCTGCCCGAGCACATGGACCCACCGAAAGAACCTTGCTTTTTGCATTGTCCTTTTTAAGGCCTATGCCATCATGTGTTTTAAATTGTATTAATTACAGGCAACATTTTCAGCGAGCATTAATTATACGAATGAACATTCTTTCTGGAACTTGTTCTTTGTTCAAAAGAAGGAAGTTGAACTTTCTGTGCCTCAAAGTTAAATGCATGGGAGAGCATCATCTTATGATTAGCAGATCATTCAAGCACGTTTAGGGAGAATTGGTTGATTAAATGGATAAAACCTTTTGTGCATCGAATATGATGTGATAAGTAATAACGGTATAAATTATCGTCAATTTTGAATTAATGTCTTTTGTTATTGCGTATTGATCATCAACACATGTGATGTATGGATAGCTTTGTTGAACATATATAATGGAATGTGTTTGATAGCCACCAATATGTTGTGAAAAAAGCAAACAATAAGAGAATTGTATCCCGCAATATTTGGAGCTCCAATTTCATTTGGAAGAAAAAAAAAAAAAAACACTTGTAGGCATATATATTTATTCTCATTAGAACATTGAAAAGCTGTTGACTTATTACCAGAGTTTAGTTACGCTTAACTAAGATGAGAGTGATAGAAATTTATGTGTGCATATAGTCTGGGTAAAACAGTTTAGAAACTGATTTTAAAAACTAATTTCAACATCTAACCGTCGATGTGTTTTCAATGCAAAGATTAAAATGATTGTGTTTGTTGCTGACTTTTTTATGCCAGATACACAATCATATTTACCTTTTTCATTTAACAACATAGTGGTTAAACGTTGATGTCACTTTTTAATTATATGTGATTATAACTAAACGCAATCCGAATGGTCAACCATGGAGATCGAAACACAATCTAGGTATAGATTGTGGCTTAACGACCTAAGAACCCATATCATTGGACAACAATATAGGTGAACTCATATCTTCAACTCAATACGGGTTCAACATAGGTTATCGATGACCTAGGTTAAATCTAGATTATCAAAGGATGAAGTGGATACCTAGATAGTCAATCCACGATTTGGGGATTTAGAGAGTGGTTCGATCCACACAGTCGACCAACTGCTCGTCATGGAGTGTTTTTAAAAATTTTATTTGTAAAATTATTCAGGTTCATGACTAATGTAGATCAAACTTTTTCTCATTTTAAAAAATACTTTTCCTCTTTGATTTTTGTTAAGTTTTTTTTTATAAAGATTCTGCATCGTTGGTGGAGATCCATTGATGGTGCAGATCTAACAATTTTTTTTCCTTTCTATTTAATTTACTGGTAATTTAATATTTGATGACATATTTGTCATTTTCTATTTTTGTGGGGGCCAAAATTGTCATTTTATGCTTAGAGAAAATTGTTAAGAGCATTAGCGTCTTTTTTCAATTTCTATCACAGTTAAGGGTCGAAAATTCAATCGACATTATGGGTCCAAAAAAAAATGATAATTTTACAAAATGCAGAAACTAAAATAAAATTTCTCCTTAATTATACTAATTGTGAGCTGCGATAATAAGTTTTTATATAACCAACTGTAACATCCAACCATTCATTACACATTTGTTTTAAGATTCTTTTGCTATGGGATATTCGTATTCCGGCATAAAATTTTTATGGGATAAAATTGACGGATTTAAAATATCTATTTTTATGGGATAAAATTTTTATGAGTAATATAAGTGATGAGGATTAAAAGAGGTCATTAGGAAGTGTTGATTACAGATTAAAAATGAGTGTGGACATGAGTGAAAATGGATAAGTAAAGTGTATAAAAAAAAATAGAGTAAAAGAGGGGTAAACGTGCAAAAATTGGGTTGAAAGTTAAGCTGGTATAATTGAGAATAATAGAGGGGCATGTGGGCAAATTGTGAAGCAAATAAATATGTTCTTCCAGCTCAGATTAGGAGACAGAAACAGACATACCAGCAGACCCAAAGACAGACCCGACAGCAGACCGAAGACAAACTCACTTGGCGATCGTCTCTCGGTAGCCAAGTGAAGGAGCAAGAAGACCGATCATCTAAGGGGTTTTATCATGCTGAGATGGAGGCTTAAAGGAGCTAGTTAAGCAGTTGATTTCAGCCCAGAAAAATCAGATCTGAAAGTGAAGAAGCTGACCAGAAATGAAGACGAGCTGAAGATGCGACAGGTTGGTGAAGGCGTCCTGCAGACCGTGTGAAGGGGAACAGATTCGAGTCAGCTGAAGCAAGCAATGGCTGAGATGAAAGCAGCCACGTGAAGCCAACAGATGGAGGAAAAATGCAGGGGAGGCGTGAAGAAAATGATGAACAGTAGGTAAGAGAAACAACTGGAACTCTTGTGAGATGTTTTCTTGAGTTGTGAGCTGTCCATTTCATGTTATTGTTGGTTTTTTTGTTGTAGCTCAAGTTAGATTCGAAAAATGGAAGGAAATGGTTGCCGTGAGAATCTCAGAGGAGTGGCTGATATCAAACTCAAGTAAGTTAGGTTGGGTTTTATTGATTTTGTCTCATGAAAAGCTGAAATGGAATAAATGATTGTGTAGAGTTTATGTGTGATGTGTGTGCCGTGAATCAAGTGGAAAAGAATGGGTATTTGTGTGATGTTCTGTCGGCAGTATGTATGTGTGTATGTGTGTGGGTTGTGTTTGGTTTAAAATAATGGAGATTAATTGATTATTAAGTGTATAGATGCATGATAGAAAGATGAATGTGTGTTGGAACCGAAAGAAAATCGCGTATGGTGTTATTGTGTGATTTGTGACTAGGATGAAGAGCAGCTAGTTATATGTTGAATTTTTGTGATTTTAAGTTGATTTAAGGTTCTAAGTATGTTCTCGAATATGTATTTGAGGGTGATTAAGTCATAGATAACAAATTACATTGTATGGAATGCGTGTAACGCTCAAAGATAGTTGTTTGAATAAATAACGTACAAGCTGTCTTGTTTTATGTTATTTTGGTGGTTCCAAGTGTGTGTTTAAATGTATTAGGACATGAAAATATAAGGGAAATGAATGGTATTAAGATAAGGGTATGTAATGGAAAGAATATGGTTTAATTAGTTTGAGAGATTGTTAAGGAAAATTCTATTGTTATTAGAGTTGTGATTGAAGAGAATTTTGAATAAAAGTTGGTGATTAAATTTTAGGTGAATTGGAAACTCTTCGAATGGAAACGAAGACGTGCAGGAAGTGAAGGAGGTTCTGTGAATCGAAAGCTAACGAACGGAAATAAATTGTGAGTGTAAAACTATATATATGTTTTGTTTAATTATATATGTTATGTTTAACTATATATTTATACATATATATTTCTTTTAAGTATATGTTTGTATATGCATATTTTATATATGTTTATGTTTTGAATATAATCGTTTTGATTATAGAAAAGTTTTAAGTGTTGATATCAAGTTTAATGAAAAAGAATCAAGTGTTAAGGTTTGACCTTAAGGAAATTTTTTACGGACGAATGTTTATGAAAAGTATAAAAGAAATGGTTTTGGTTTTTAAATGAAATGTGGTTTATAAAAGGATTTTTAGTCGATGGTTACCCTAAACCCTATCATGACTGAAATGACTGGATAATCGGCCGAGATACTTTAAATGTATAAAGGTACGGGTAAAGAAATAGATTATTAACTAAGGGAAGGGATAGAAATTATAGGATTGCCTTTACACATTATAAAGTATTCTTATGACGATTACCCTGCGCAAGGCGTGATTTTATCCACAGCGTAGTGGTTTTATGACTGGAAATGGATCGTCCCGCCACCATCGCTTTTAGGTCGGTTGGTGAATTATTCCCTGGGTTCCATTGGTAGTGACGGAAATATTAAAGATTGTTTCAAATGTATATTTATGATTGATATAATTGATAAATGAAATGTTTTATTTATTTATGTAAATGTTATGATTTTACTGAAAAATGCTGAAAAGGTACTTTGTTATTAAACTGCACACTCACTGAGCTATTTTTAGCTCACTCTTTCAAAATGTTTTAATAAAATTTTCAGGAACTGAGACTAGGGAGCAGTCTGAGCATCCTCCAAGGCAGTCGTAGGCGGCCTACTGGTAGACGACGACGACTTGAAAATATAATTTTTGGGCTGTAAATATGTCATATTATGGTTTTGATACTTGCATCATTATTTTTGTATTGTATATACGTAAATGCATAATTAAACTCTGAACTATGAGGGCTTTGATCCTCTGTAGATAATCGAGGTACGTAGGCGTTTGGGAGTGCCCAAACTCAAGCCCAAAATATTTCAGAAAATATTTTGAGTTGTACATAATGTATATGTTTTGTTTTATGGATAAAAATGATTCTACTAAACGCTTTTAAATGTTCTTGTGATTAAATTGTGTGGACCTGAGGTCCTGAAATGGTAGTGGAGAAAATGAATGAATTTTAGAAGTGTTTATGATTTTATGTGTAGGTTTTGTAAATTTTGGGATGTTCGAAAAACAGAGGAAACTCTGTCCGTTTTTTTGTAAAATTTTTAATTGAATAACTGGTTTGTTGGGTTTAAGAAAAAAAAAAAAAAATTCCCACCACATTTTTCGATAGTTGATGAAAAGAATAAATATTTTAATCGGGTTTGCTCCACGGATTCCTAAGTTAATTGTTTAAAGAAAAGGTTTTCGGAGTTCATTAGAGTGCCGGGAGGGCTTCCCACGGATTCAAGAGGTTAAATCCGAGTTGGGTCCCTTCAATAATGATTATATAGGTGTGAAATGTTATAGTATAAAATATACGATCTTATGTATGTAAAAAAATTGGAGATTTATTTAGAATAGAATTATTATGGTCATTAATGATTAAATGAAAGAAATGACTTTATAATAAGATATTTTGAGCTAAGATGATTTCTAAATTTCAAACATGAAATTTCATAAGAGGAAATGAATTGTAAGACTCAAATATAACTGGACTTAAGAGATTATCGAAATTCAATTTATTGTTATTAATTTGGTCTAGTTCAAGTATTAGAAGTACAGAAGTTTGTGGATAAATATCCGATTGGAGGATATTTTTTAAAGAAATTAAGAAAGTTTGGTTAAAAAGAAAATTATCATATGGATATAAATGAAAATTTACATATCTACCAAAAAGTCAAATGGGGTTAGCGTGATTTTGTTTGAAATAAAAATAATAATTAAATGTTAGTGGTGGGGTCCATTGAAAAAATAATAATAAAATTTTTTAAAAAAAAACAAGTGGATGAGAATAGACGGTGAATGAGAGAAAGAGATAAGAATGCAATTATATGTGTGTGTGTGTGTGTGTGTGTGTTTAGATCACACGCAGAACAAAAATAATGCAAAAACAGAAGTTGTTCTGCCGAACAACAAAAGAAAAAAAGAAAAGAAGGTAGAAGCTGTTATGCCGAATAATAGGAAAAAAAAAATTATTAGGAAAAGCCAAAAAGAAAAGAGAGGAAGAAAAGAAAAAAAAAATATTTTGGATGCCCGATTAGTCAGATAAGGTGGATCCACGATGCTAAGAAAATCAGAAGGGAATGCGTTTTAGATCCAGAAATAGGCAAAAGAGTTATGTGAATGGATAATTTTATTTTTAATTAAATTGATTGAGTTATATTTATTTATATTTCAAATTTTATTATTTATTTCAAGTAAATAATTAGTTGAGTTAATTGATTTTATGAATTATAAATTATGTTTTACGATTAAAAGAAAGGTTTATATGTGTTTTAAATTTTATTTAATTAATTATTATTAGAAGAAGATTATTTAATTAATTTATTGATTTATTGATTTTGTATTATAATTTATGATTTGATTATAAAATATGTAGTTTGATAATTATATTTACATTTAGAAATCGAGTTATACAATTTTGTATATAAAATGATTTAAGATTTGAAAATGAATAAAATGATATTTTCAGTATGTTTACATATATTTCAGTTTTTATTATGTATTGAAAATAAATTATTTATTTAGTAAATTGATTTTATAGATTATAAATTATTGTATATTTATATTTATGTTATGTTGCGAGAAATAATAATTGCTTATGTTTTGAGAAAATTATTATTTAATATTATTGATTTCTTTTCAAGTTTATTATTAGCATGTTCTTATGAAATTTTTAAATTCAATATTCACATGTTTTAAAGCATGTTTGAAATGAATATTAAGATTTCATTAAAGATAGTAGTTATGGATATTTAAGCATCTATGACATTGATAATGCATTTTGAGATTGAAAATGATGTTCTTTTAAAAATATTAGTTTACAGATATTTTATGTATTTGCTTGAAAATGAAATGTTTTATGCTTGAAATGTTGGAAACAATGATGCTTATGTTTTAATGATTTTTATATGATATGATTCATATTTTTTCAAGTTTATGAAATGAAGGAATTTGGTTTTGTATGATATGGAAAGGAAAATATTTTCAAACGTCAATGACCTACCCATGTTATATGTTATATACTATGGATTATGATTTAGACCCGGTCAGTATACCCCACTATGTTTGACAAGTGTTGGGAGGGCGTGTTACTAACATAAGGGGATTGAGTCTGTAGGTCGAGTCGTGTCGCTCTCTATATATGTGGGGTATTATCTCACGTGCATATGCGATGCAAAAAATTTCGCTGCATGTGATGAGTTGTCTCATGTATGCCATCACGATGAGTGTCGTTGATCGAATCGCCATGTGACTATATTATGATGATTCTCTGGGTTCCATTGGTGTAGTTTTAGTATGGAAAGGAATATTTTAAGTCACGAAATGATTGAAATATTATTATATTTTTATACTCGAAACCATATTTTAAGATTTCCCATAAATTTATTAAAGTTTATGATTTTGATTAAGAAAAAGTTAGAAAATAAAATAATTTCTTTTAAAGTGTTTTTGGGAGATATTTTGAAAAGAAAGAGTTTTAATGGAAAATTCTTACCACTCATTGAGCCCTTTTTGGTTTATGTTTTATGAAAACCTCATAGCTGCAGGAACTAACAGTCAAGGTGCTCGCTCTCTCCTCAGATTAGGTGGATTGGTCATGGATAATTTTTGTGAAGTCACACTTTGCATATTTAAATTTATTTGAAAATTTATGCATATACTTAGTTTTGATTGTAAAGCATTTTATGAATTTTATTACTATTGTGGTGATATGATGTATTCATCTAAATTAAATGATTTGATGCATAGATATATATATATATATATAATGTAAATATTTTGGGATGTATGTAAAAGCTTTTGATTTTATACTTGAAGTTGTGTTTTCAAAATTTAAATGATTTTATTGAATTAGAATTATTGTGGCTAGGTGATGGCTTTGAAATGGACCAGAGGTCTAAAATAGTAGTGGAGAATATTGTTTGAAATATTGAAGTGTTATTAAATTGTTTTTCAGGTGATTTGAAATTTTGGGAAACCTTAAAAACAATCATTGTGCTTTTAAAATTTTTCTAGAAATTCTATATTATGGAAAAAGAAAATTTTATAAGTGATAATTCATATGTTTATGAAAGGATTTAAGTTTTAGGACTTACTCCACGATCAGAGGTGGACCCACCTCTAGGCCAGGGGGGGCACGTGCCCCCCTTGAAATTTTTAAAAAAAAATTGTATAATTTATTTTATAATAAATTAAAAAAATAAAACAATTATATTTAATTGTTGCAGTCTGCAAATAGCAGACTTGCAACAGTGTATAGTCTGCATACAAAAGTATGTTAATCGAAATTGACAGCAATAGTCTGCAATAAAGGCTGCAGCTGTCAATTTTAATTAATTTTTTTATTTTTAATTATTATTATTATTATTATTTATCTTTTATTATTTTATTTAAAAACTGATTTATATGCTATAAATTTGTTATGACATGCCCTACTTTTTATTCAAATTTCTTACCTTATTTTCTTTTTTTTTTAATTGTTTATTATTTATTATTTAATTATTTATTTTTCTTATTTCTAATAGAATTAACTTACTTTCTTATTTATTACTTCTATTAAACCTACTTTTCTTACTTCTAATATTTTTTCTATTCCTAATTGATTTATAATTTCTTTTTTTAATTTTCTCCTATATAAATTTTATTTACTTCTACTTTTTATATGCTATACTTTGCAAGTTTAATGAACAATTTTTTTTTTTTTCTCTTCATTTTGATTTGGCTTCTCTTTATTTTCACTTGTTATCTTATGACGTACTAGGTTAGATTTACAAATTCAAAAACTAAATAATCGATTTTCAGAGACAAATATTGAGTTACTTCTTTGTGTTGCATGTCTTAGTTCAAGAGATTAATTTCGTGCATTTGACAAACAAAAACTGATTCTATTTGCTCAATTTTATCCAAAAGATTTCTCCTTTATTGAACTTTTGGCACTTGAAGATCAACTTAAAAATTATATTGTAGTCATGCGCTCTAATATTGAATTTTCAAAATTAAATGACCTTACAGATTTAACACAAAAGATGGTTGCAAAAAAAAATATAAGATTTTTCCATTAGTTTACTTGTTCTTGACATTGGCATTATTATTACCTGTTACAACTGCTACCGTTGAAAGAGCATTTTTTACTATGCATATTGTGAAAACTGAATTACGTAATCGAATGGGAGATCAATAGTTAAATGATAGCTGGCTCGCGTATGTGGAGAAATATATGTTTGACAAAATTAACAAAGAAGTTATCATGAAACGGTTTTAAGATATGAAACCTCATCGAGAAAAATTATAATTTTATGTAATTTATTTTTTTATTTTTTATTTATTTTATTGATTCATTAGGATTTTTAAGTATAAAACTATTTATTTTGTCTAAATATAATGTATGTTTTATTTTATTTAAACTATATATTGTTATCAAACATTCTTTTATATAAAAACATTATATATTTGATATGTTCTTAATTTTCGATATTTTTATTACTTTATTCATGTGCCCCCCCTAAACAAATTCTCTGGGTCCGCCATTGTCCACGATGTCCTTTTGGTAATGCTAGCTAAAATCCAAAAGGGCCCCATGGGGTGCCTGACGGGATCACGGGGCTTCAAAAGGGGAAATTCGAGGCAGATCCCGTCATCATGCATAATGCAATATCTCTGGTAGAGGTTTCAAGTTAACCTTAAGTGGCTTTACTATGAGCTCATTAGATGAAATAGAAAAAAGGTTTTATGGATCAGGAATACTTTTTTAAACACTTAAGAGTGGACAAGAGTAGATTAATTGTTGCTTGAAGTGGCGAATTGCTCTCCTCTATCGGACACTTTGATTTGTGGCACTAATCACTCCAAGGTTCATTCCATAAGTCCTACATCATCTTTCTTGCTTTTTCTTCATGAATTAGACCATGAACCTTTCTAACATTGTTGTCACTGATGATGTTGTGATAGCTTCATAAACCAAATTATCTATAATTTCAACTGCAAAAAAAGCTCCATCATCATGAGGATATTTCCACATGTCAAACACATTAAATTTATTGTTACTTCATTCATTGAGCATCCCCTTATAAACATTGATCATTGTTTTTATAATGCGCATGAATGGTCTCCTAAGGATTAAAGGTAGATCTTGTCCTGTTATGGGAACATCCTTCATCTCTAGCACTAGGAAGTTAACTAGAAAGATTAGCTCATTCACTATAACTAGCACATCCTCTAGCACTCCTCTTAGGTACTGAATTGACCTTTCTTCTAGTTGTATGCTTATTGATGTCTCATTGAGTTCATCTATCTTCATAGATTTAAAGATATATATATATATATATATATAAAAGGCATTAGGTTAATTGAAGCACCTAGATCGAGTAATGCCTTTTCAAACTTCTGAATTCCTATAACACAAGAAATGTGAAACAATCAAGGTCTTTCAACTATAAAGGTAACTTCCTTGATAGGACAGTTGAGACCTCCTCATATAATGCCTTCGTCTTTTGCTCCTTGAATTTCCTTAAGGAACTTGGCATACTTCGGTACTTGCTGAATGACATCCAGTAGAGGAATGTTGATTGCAACCTTCTTGAATATCTCTATTGTAAAACCCAAAACCGCGTTCGTCGGAGAGCGAAATATTTTTCGATGGATCGCGTCCGATCGGAAATATATAAATATCGAGTCCGAAAATAATTGGAATAATTATTTTCGCTTTAGAGAAATAAATTCGAGTTCACGAAGACGGGTTCGGAATTTTTATTATTCCAAAGGCGAAAGCGATTAAAAAGCGGATTCCAGGACGGACGGACGGAAACGAAAATCCGAGCTTGGAAGTTAAACCGAGAATGCATGGAAGGCTTTAAGAATAATAAAGGGAATGCATGTTGGTGACACGTGTCACACATGCATTGGATAAAAAAAAAAAAAAAAAAAAAAAAAAAGAAGCAAATTATAGCATTCTCGGTCACCAAAGAGAAAGCTAACAAGCTTGGTCAACAAATTCTTATTATATCAAAAACCAAGCAAAGCATTATATTCATCAAGCTCGGTCATCTATGCATTCAAAGACAAAATTATAACCAAAGCCATCATTCGGTCACCATTCATCTTCATTTCAAAACCGGATCCAAGCAAAACATCTGCCAACTTCTTTTTCTTCATTTCAAAACAGAAACTGAAGACAAGAGTTGCTGCTCTTGAAGTTTAGAGAGAGGCCGAGAGCATTCAACTTCTTCTTCTACCTCGTTCTTCCTTGCTCGTGAGAGATAGAGAGATCAAGAGAGGGCCAGCATCTGCATGCAACATCTGATTCATCCTTGAGCAGATCTGAGCAAGCTGGAGCAAGCAAGGTAAGCTGCTGTCACCAGGTAAGAAGCTGCTGTTAGCGAGAGAGCTGCCATGCTGCCTTTGCTGTGTGCTGTCGCCGCTGTTGAACAAGGTGCTGTTAGCGTGAGCTGCTGCCGGCGAAGGGAAGCTGCTGTCACGTTGCTGTCGCCATGCTGTCTTGCTGCCTGGTGCTGCACGTGCTGACCAGCTGCTGTCAGTTGCTGCCGTGAGCTGAGTTGCTGCTGAGCTGAGTTGCTGCCAGGTGCTGTGTTGCTGCTGTCTGGACGTGAATGTGCTGCTGCCTGACTGTGAAAGCTGCTGCCAGGCGCTGTCCTTGCTGCTGCTAGGCTGTCATGAGAGCTGAAGCTGCCGTGCAGAGCTGCTGTCAAGTCTGTCCGTGAATTATACATTCAGACTTGAAGTGGAACAGCAAGAAAAGACGCCAGTTGCTGGTAGAAGAAGAAACTTGCTGCTGCGAATAAGTCGTCGCAGATCGGAAGCTATTTCGAAGCTGAGAACAGCTCGCTTCTTGGGTAAAGTGCTGTCCCCTTTTGTTTTTGTTGAGTTGTTTCAAGTAAGTAGTAAGCGTACGAATGATTAGAGTTGTATTAAGCGAGCATATCCCAATGCAATTAAGTTTTTGCGGGCTGTCGTCATGTGCAGTTTTTATGCTCGTCATACGTAGTTTCTTTATGCTCGTTTTGTGCAGTTTTTATGGTGATTCAGGATTGATTTTAGGTGCAGCTTTTATGCTGATTTAAGGTTAGATAATGAGCTGTTATAGGGCTGTTTTGTGAGCAGTAAATGTGCTGTTTGTGGCCTGTCGAAGCGTGATGTTGCATGCTGTTTTGGTGCCGTTTGCATGCTGTTTTGGTGCAGTTTGCATGCTGTTTTGGTGCAGTTCTGCATGCTGTTTTGGTGCCGTTTGCATGCTGTTTTGGTGCCGTTTGCATGCTGTTTTGGTGCAGTTTGCATGCTGTTTTGGTGCGTTTGCATGCTGTTTTGGTGCCGTTTGCATGCTGTTTTGGTGCAGTTTTGCATGCTGTTTTGGTGCCGTTTTGCATGCTGTTTTGGTGCCGTTTGCACGCTGTTTTGGTGCAGTTTTGCATGCTGTTTTGGTTTAGAATTACAAGTTACTTTGACATCAAAACTGCCCCAATTAATCGCGTACGCTAGTTCGACAAATATAAGTTGTTTTGTAGTAATGTTAAGCGATGTTTTTGCATCGAAACTATAGGTTTGATTGTTGCGTGTTGTTTTGATGATAACCATAGAGTTTCGAGTATTTTAAGTCGCGATAACGAATCGGTTGGAAATAGTTTTCGCGTACGAGTATGAGTTATCCGTTTTGTTTTCGTGCGAGGATAGTCACTTGAATTATTGTGTTTATAAATCCTCGTATGGCTTAAAGTTTAGTTGCGCACGAGTTATGTTTTAACGACATCTCGATCAAAATCAAATGTAGGTGAATCGGGAATCGAACGAGAGCCGTAACGGGAAGCGGTGATAAGTATTTTGGAAGCAAGTAGTGAGTGTGGATTTTTAAAAGTTTTCATACATTCTATTTTATGAATGCAATCAGTTTTAGCAAGTAAAAGATTTTGAGATTCTAGTAAAAGTTTATAGTTTTCAGTTTATCGTTTATAAATGCATGTATATTTTTATATGAGATGCTATGAATATGTTTATATTCTTTAGTAAAGTAATTAAGTAAGTTGAAATTATATACATGCATAGAGATAGTAATTGTGAAAGTTATTTTGCGATATTACAGCATATTGCCGAGATTTCATTTTATATATGCCTATGGTTTACCCTAGCCCCTAAGATTACACCCGACCGAAAGTATTTCATACGTGTACGGTAGATGGGGGGAGTTACTAACTTTGGGGGGATCGAGTCTGTCAGTCACCCTCTGCACGTATGGGATAGTGTAGATCTGCCTGATGTTGGAGGGATTCGCGATCCCAGAGTTGTATCCACATCTGCGACTACACATGGTGAGAGTTCCCCTATCCTAGTGGCGTGTTTTCGCACCGTCACGAAGGACAAGATTTCCCTGGGTTGCCAGATAAGGCTAGTAAGAAAATAAGAAAAGTTTTAAGAAAAGTTTGATAAATAACTTTCGTAGCTTTTAAACGAGTTTACAGTTTTCAGGAAAAGTAAGTAAGTAATAGTTTTCCAATCTATTTTTGGGAGGAATAGTATTTTTTAAGCAAAAGTACAGTTTATGTAAACTTACCCACTCACTGAGTTATTCTCACCACTGTTTTCCTGTTTTCTTAAAAACCTCCCTCAGGTGCAGGTGCGAGTAGCGCGGTTGACGTATCTCCTTCGGACGGACAGGCCAGCTAGACACGCGTGACCAGATTACACTATTTTCTAGCATAACATCATGTATTGTATTTACTATCATTTTCCAGATTCTCTAGTTTTGAAAAATATTATTTTGAGTTAAGGATTTTATGTAAATATCATGCATGTCGTTTTTAAGATTTATTCAAGTTACTTCCGTTTAATTGCATGATTATGAGTTTGAAAATGGCCGGAGGCCTATTGATTATAGAAATTGTTTGTGAATACAATTATACAGGTTTGATGAGATATTTTACAGGGTGGAATTTTAGAAAAACAGTCGTTGTGCTGCCGGTTTTCTGTGAAAATCCTATTTTCTTAAAGTTATTTTCAACGAACAAAATTCCCACTCTTTTTCAGAATCAAAAGGATTTCAAGTATTTTAGCATAGAAAAGAGGCTTAGCTTCACGGGAACTTTCCAGTCAGAGCAGATCTCGACTGGGGAGCCACCGTGGGGTTGCCGGGCAGGTCGCCTAGCTAGTAGTTAGAAAGGGGCCTGTCAACGTTGGTATCAGAGCAAAGGTTTTAAATGCATTACATGATTTATAAGCATTTACATAGTAACTTTTTCAAACCTCATACATTTTATGACTAAGTATCTGGTTCAAGTGCAGTGAGTCATGCGTCGCGTCGGTCGTCCGCGTAAAAGGAGAGCCGCTGAAAATGCTCCACCTCCTGCTCCGGAAATAAGGGAGCAAGTAAATGAGTCCGTCAATGATCCTCAGCCAGGGGTTCCAGTTGAGCCACCGGTAGTAGAGCCTGAGCAGGATCCGATCGAGAGATTAGCCCAGGTTATCCAAGGGCTAAGGCCTCGTGCACCAAGCGCCACCGTTGAGAGGGCAAGGAAACTTGGTGCCGATGCTTTTGACGGAACAGGTGGTCCAGAAATTGCAACAGAGTGGTTGGATAATACTGAAAGAGTGTTGGAACAGATGGAATGTACCGATCTCCAAAAGGTGTCAATTGCTTCATTCTTACTTCGAGCGTCAGCTAGAGATTGGTGGGATTCCGTCAAGCGAAGAGCAATCGAACAAGTCACATGGGAAAAGTTCAAAGAAGAGTTTAATGAGAAATTCTACCCCAGGGCATACAAAGACGCAAAGATTGAGGAGTTTTACAGTCTTGTGCAGGGTAACATGTCTGTGGAAGAGTATGAAAGGAAGTTCACTGAATTGTCTCGAGTGGCACCATTTATAGTTAATGATGAGGTAAACAAGTGCCATAAGTTTGTGCAGGGCTTGAATCCGAAAATCAAGGCATATGTGGTAGCTGCAGAGCATAGAGAGTATGGGCGGTTAGTTGAAGCAGCTTTAAGGGTAGAAAGGACAACAATAGGTGACAAAGAGCAAACGCAGAAATTGAAGCGCAGTCAGGGGTCAGGTTGGTATTCAGGAGGTTTCAACAAGGCACCGAAAACTGGAGACAAGTATAGATGGGTAGGTAGCAAACAGCGAAGTCAGGGAGTCGCGTCTAGTCAGAGTTCAGTCAAACCTCCATCAGGACCCCAAAACAGAGGTAATACTCAAAGCATAGAGCCGTGTAGGAAATGCAACAGGACACACCGAGGAGAGTGTCATATGGGTATCACTGGATGTTATCGTTGTGGTAAAGAGGGACATTATATGTCTGAGTGTCCGTAGAGAACAAGAGGAGCCAGTGGGTCGAGACCGTATACTCAAGGGCAGTCTAGCGGGGGTCAGTTACAGGATCAGAGAGGTCCACAGATGAGAGGACCAGGGACTACCGTTCAATCCGAAAGAGGTGCTGGGAGAGGTTTGCCACCCAGAGGACAATCAGGGAGACCCCGTACTCAAGCCAGGGTGTTCGCGGTAACGCGACAAGATGCTGAAGCTACACCAGAGGTGGTGACAGGTACTGTAACGATTTTTAATTCTGATGCTCATGTTTTAATAGACCCTGGTGCTACGCATTCTTTTGTTTCTAAAAGTTTTGCAAGGCATGTTAATATGAAGTTAAAACCCTTAGAGTGCGATATGATAGTAGCTACTCCTACCGGAGATTCCTTAGTAGCAGAGAGTGTTTGTAGAGATTGTGATATTGTACTTGGGGGTAGATCCTTTCCAGTTAGTTTGATGTTGTTGGATCTATGTGATTTCGACATTATACTGGGTATGGACTGGTTAGCTATGCATCATGCCGTAGTGGATTGTTTTCAGAAAGAAGTCAAGTTTAGTTCAGTTGGAGAGTCAGATGTAATATTCCGAGGAGAGCGTAAAATGCTTCCATCCCTATCATATCAGCCATGACCGCCAGAAGAATGTTAAAGAAGCAATGTGCAGGTTATTTGGCTTATGTGATAGATTCGTCCGAGAGGGAGACTCAGCTAGAAGATATTCCTGTGGTTGCAGAGTTTTCTGATGTGTTCCCAGAAGATCTTCCAGGTTTACCTCCGGATAGAGATATTGAATTTGAGATTAATCTGATTCCGGGAACAGCACCAATTTCCAGAGCACCGTACAGGATGGCACCTCCAGAGTTGAAGGAATTGAAGGTTCAGTTGGAAGAATTGGTAAACAAGGGTTTTGTTAGATCTAGTGTATCTCCTTGGGGAGCACCAGTGCTCTTTGTTAAAAAGAAAGATGGAAGTATGAGATTGTGCATTGATTACCGGGAATTGAATAAGGTGACTATTCGGAATCAATATCCTTTACCGAGGATCGACGATCTGTTCGATCAGTTGCAAGGTGCAAGGTTGTTTTCTAAGATAGATCTGAGATCAGGGTACCATCAGTTGAAGATCAAGGGAGATGATATTCCTAAAACTGCCTTCAGGACGCGTTATGGACATTATGAATTTTTGGTTATGCCTTTCGGGCTAACCAATGCCCCAGCAGCATTCATGGCATTGATGAATCGGGTGTTCCATGAATTTTTGGATAAGTTTGTCATAGTGTTCATTGACGATATATTGGTGTATTCGGACAGTAGGGAAGAACATGCTGAACATCTGAGACTAGTTTTACAGATGTTAAGAGAGCAGCAATTGTATGCAAAGTTCAGCAAGTGTCAGTTCTGGTTGAATGAAGTTTCATTTTTAGGCCATGTGGTTTCAGCTGATGGGATTAGTGTTGATCCTCAAAAGATTGAAGCGATTGTGAACTGGAAATCGCCTACAACCGTAACTGAGGTTCGGAGTTTCTTAGGTTTGGCAGGATATTATAGGAAATTTGTCGAAGGATTTTCTAAGATTGCCATTCCTTTGACGAAGCTCACCAGAAAGGAAGCAAAGTTTGAGTGGTCAGAAGCCTGTCAGAAGAATTTTGACGAATTGAAAACAAAATTGACCACAGCTCCAGTGCTTACTCTTCCTTCAGGAAATGAAGGCTTTGTGGTGTACAGTGATGCTTCGAGGCAAGGTTTGGGTTGTGTTCTGATGCAAAATGGGAAAGTGATAGCTTATGCTTCCAGGCAGTTAAAGAAGCACGAGCAGAATTACCCAACCCATGATCTAGAGTTGGCCGCAGTAATTTTTGCACTCAGGATCTGGAGGCATTACTTGTATGGAGTTCGATGTCAGATATTTACAGATCACAAGAGCCTTCAGTATTTGTTCTCCCAGAAAGAGTTGAATATGAGACAGAGGAGATGGTTAGAGCTGCTCAAGGATTACGATTGCACCATAGAGTACCATCCCGGGAAAGCAAATGTAGTAGCCGATGCATTGAGTAGGAGACCCTCCAGCTCGGTAGCTCATTTAAGAGCTGGGTATCTTCCATTGTTAGTAGAGATGAGATCTTTGGGAGTTAAATTGGAAGTAGGGAATTCAGGTGCATTGTTAGCTACTTTTCAAGTTAGACCGGTACTCATGGATAGAATCCGAGAGTTGCAGATTCAGGATCCTCAGTTAGTCAAGATCAGACAGGAAGTAGAGTCAGGCCAGCAGGGAGACTTCTCAATCAGGGATGATGGTACGTTGAGGATGAGACAGAGACTATGTGTTCCAAATGTGACGGAACTCAAGAAAGAAATTTTAGATGAAGCTCACTCCTCAGCATACGCTATGCATCCGGGAAGTACGAAAATGTATCATACCTTGAAAGAGCATTACTGGTGGAAAGGTATGAAGAGAGAGATAGCTGAATTTGTGTCAAGATGTTTGATTTGTCAGCAGGTGAAAGCCGAGCACCAGAGGCCATCAGGACTTCTTCAGCCACTTTCCATTCCAGAATGGAAATGGGAGCGTATTACTATGGATTTTGTGGTAGGATTTCCTCGGAGTCGAAATGGTTATGATAGTATTTGGGTGATAGTAGATCGACTTACGAAGTCAGCTCATTTCCTACCTATCAGAAGTACTTACTCCCTGGATCGATTGGCTAAGTTGTATATTGATGAGATTGTGAGATTACATGGGGCTCCAGTGTCGATTGTATCTGATAGAGATCCGAGATTTACATCCCGATTTTGGCCTAGTCTCCAGAAAGCATTGGGTACTCGATTACATTTCAGTACAGCATTTCATCCGCAGACAGATGGTCAGTCTGAGCGTACCATTCAAACTTTAGAGGATATGCTCAGATCTTGTGTGATAGAGTTTGGAGGAAGTTGGGATTCTCATCTGTCGTTAATCGAGTTTGCCTATAATAACAGCTATCAGGCTAGTATCGGTATGGCACCGTATGAAGCACTTTATGGAAGACGGTGTAGGACACCGATATGTTGGGATGAGATGGGCGAGAGAAAGTTGATTGGGCCCGAGCTTGTTCAGATGACTACAGATAAGATCAAGGTTATTCGGGACAATCTGAAGATAGCCCAGAATCGTCAGAAAAGTTACGCAGATAAGCGTAGGAAGGATTTGGAGTTCCAGGTTGGGGATAAGGTGTTCCTACGGATATCTCCATGGAAAGGAATAATTCGTTTTGGGAAGCGAGGTAAGTTAAGCCCCCGGTATATTGGTCCCTACGAAGTGATTGGCAGAGTAGGTAGGGTAGCGTATCGACTTGAGCTACCAGCAGAACTTTCCAGGATCCATAATGTATTTCATGTCTCGATGCTCCGTAAGTACATAGCAGATCCTTCGCACGTAATTTCAGAACAACCAATGGAACTCAAGGAGAACCTATCCTATGAGGAGACCCCAGTTCAGATTCTTGATAGGAGAGATCAGGTTCTTCGTAGTAAAGTTATTCCGTTGGTTAAAGTGTTGTGGAGGAATCATGCAGTGGAAGAGGCCACGTGGGAGCACGAGGAGCAGATGCGCAGTCAGTATCCGCATCTTTTCGATACAAGTAAGTATCCTCAGTTATTCGAGTTGTAAATTTTTTTAATTCAAGAAAGTATTGAGTATGTTTGATAAATTCTAGTGCTGAAATGCATTGCATGAAAGTTGTGTAAATTTCGAGGACGAAATTTTTATAAGGAGGGGTGAATTGTAAAACCCAAAACCGCGTTCGTCGGAGAGCGAAATATTTTTCGATGGATCGCGTCCGATCGGAAATATATAAATATCGAGTCCGAAAATAATTGGAATAATTATTTTCGCTTTAGAGAAATAAATTCGAGTTCACGAAGACGGGTTCGGAATTTTTATTATTCCAAAGGCGAAAGCGATTAAAAAGCGGATTCCAGGACGGACGGACGGAAACGAAAATCCGAGCTTGGAAGTTAAACCGAGAATGCATGGAAGGCTTTAAGAATAATAAAGGGAATGCATGTTGGTGACACGTGTCACACATGCATTGGATAAAAAAAAAAAAAAAAAAAAGAAGCAAATTATAGCATTCTCGGTCACCAAAGAGAAAGCTAACAAGCTTGGTCAACAAATTCTTATTATATCAAAAACCAAGCAAAGCATTATATTCATCAAGCTCGGTCATCTATGCATTCAAAGACAAAATTATAACCAAAGCCATCATTCGGTCACCATTCATCTTCATTTCAAAACCGGATCCAAGCAAAACATCTGCCAACTTCTTTTTCTTCATTTCAAAACAGAAACTGAAGACAAGAGTTGCTGCTCTTGAAGTTTAAAGAGAGGCCGAGAGCATTCAACTTCTTCTTCTACCTCGTTCTTCCTTGCTCGTGAGAGATAGAGAGATCAAGAGAGGGCCAGCATCTGCATGCAACATCTGATTCATCCTTGAGCAGATCTGAGCAAGCTGGAGCAAGCAAGGTAAGCTGCTGTCACCAGGTAAGAAGCTGCTGTCAGCGAGAGAGCTGCCATGCTGCCTTTGCTGTGTGCTGTCGCCGCTGTTGAACAAGGTGCTGTTAGCGTGAGCTGCTGCCGGCGAAGGGAAGCTGCTGTCACGTTGCTGTCGCCATGCTGTCTTGCTGCCTGGTGCTGCACGTGCTGACCAGCTGCTGTCAGTTGCTGCCGTGAGCTGAGTTGCTGCTGAGCTGAGTTGCTGCCAGGTGCTGTGTTGCTGCTGTCTGGACGTGAATGTGCTGCTGCCAGGCGCTGTCCTTGCTGCTGCTAGGCTGTCATGAGAGCTGAAGCTGCCGTGCAGAGCTGCTGTCAAGTCTGTCCGTGAATTATACATTCAGACTTGAAGTGGAACAGCAAGAAAAGACGCCAGTTGCTAGTAGAAGAAGAAACTTGCTGCTGCGAATAAGTCGTCGCAGATCGGAAGCTATTTCGAAGCTGAGAACAGCTCGCTTCTTGGGTAAAGTGCTGTCCCCTTTTGTTTTTGTTGAGTTGTTTCAAGTAAGTAGTAAGCGTACGAATGATTAGAGTTGTATTAAGCGAGCATATCCCAATGCAATTAAGTTTTTGCGGGCTGTTGTCATGTGCAGTTTTTATGCTCGTCATACGCAGTTTCTTTATGCTCGTTTTGTGCAGTTTTTATGGTGATTCAGGATTGATTTTAGGTGCAGCTTTTATGCTGATTTAAGGTTAGATAATGAGCTGTTATAGGGCTGTTTTGTGAGCAGTAAATGTGCTGTTTGTGGCCTGTCGAAGCGTGATGTTGCATGCTGTTTTGGTGCCGTTTGCATGCTGTTTTGGTGCCGTTTGCATGCTGTTTTGGTGCAGTTCTGCATGCTGTTTTGGTGCCGTTTGCATGCTGTTTTGGTGCCGTTTGCATGCTGTTTTGGTGCCGTTTGCGTGCTGTTTTGGTGCAGTTCTGCATGCTGTTTTGGTGCCGTTTGCATGCTGTTTTGGTGCCGTTTGCGTGCTGTTTTGGTGCAGTTTTGCATGCTGTTTTGGTGCCGTTTGCATGCTGTTTTGGTGCCGTTTGCACGCTGTTTTGGTGCAGTTTTGCATGCTGTTTTGGTTTAGAATTACAAGTTACTTTGACATCAAAACTGCCCCAATTAATCGCGTACGCTAGTTCGACAAATATAAGTTGTTTTGTAGTAATGTTAAGCGATGTTTTTGCATCGAAACTATAGGTTTGATTGTTGCGTGTTGTTTTGATGATAACCATAGAGTTTCGAGTATTTTAAGTCGCGATAACGAATCGGTTGGAAATAGTTTTCGCGTACGAGTATGAGTTATCCGTTTTGTTTTCGTGCGAGGATAGTCACTTGAATTATTGTGTTTATAAATCCTCGTATGGCTTAAAGTTTAGTTGCGCACGAGTTATGTTTTAACGACATCTCGATCAAAATCAAATGTAGGTGAATCGGGAATCGAACGAGAGCCGTAACGGGAAGCGGTGATAAGTATTTTGGAAGCAAGTAGTGAGTGTGGATTTTTAAAAGTTTTCATACATTCTATTTTATGAATGCAATCAGTTTTAGCAAGTAAAAGATTTTGAGATTATAGTAAAAGTTTATAGTTTTCAGTTTATCGTTTATAAATGCATGTATATTTTTATATGAGATGCTATGAATATGTTTATATTCTTTAGTAAAGTAATTAAGTAAGTTGAAATTATATACATGCATAGAGATAGTAATTGTGAAAGTTATTTTGCGATATTACAGCATATTGCCGAGATTTCATTTTATATATGCCTATGGTTTACCCTAGCCCCTAAGATTACACCCGGCCGAAAGTATTTCATACGTGTACGGTAGATGGGGGGAGTTACTAACTTTGGGGGGATCGAGTCTGTCAGTCACCCTCTGCACGTATGGGATAGTGTAGATCTGCCTGATGTTGGAGGGATTCGCGATCCCAGAGTTGTATCCACATCTGCGACTACACATGGTGAGAGTTCCCCTATCCTAGTGGCGTGTTTTCGCACCGTCACGAAGGACAAGATTTCCCTGGGTTGCCAGATAAGGCTAGTAAGAAAATAAGAAAAGTTTTAAGAAAAGTTTGATAAATAACTTTCGCAGCTTTTAAACGAGTTTACAGTTTTCAGGAAAAGTAAGTAAGTAATAGTTTTCCAATCTATTTTTGGGAGGAATAGTATTTTTTAAGCAAAAGTACAGTTTATGTAAACTTACCCACTCACTGAGTTATTCTCACCACTGTTTTCCTGTTTTCTTAAAAACCTCCCTCAGGTGCAGGTGCGAGTAGCGCGGTTGACGTATCTCCTTCGGACGGACAGGCCACGGACAGGCCAGCTAGACACGCGTGACCAGATTGCACTATTTTCTAGCATAACATCATGTATTGTATTTACTATCATTTTCCAGATTCTCTAGTTTTGAAAAATATTATTTTGAGTTAAGGATTTTATGTAAATATCATGCATGTCGTTTTTAAGATTTATTCAAGTTACTTCCGTTTAATTGCATGATTATGAGTTTGAAAATGGCCGGAGGCCTATTGATTATAGAAATTGTTTGTGAATACAATTATACAGGTTTTATGAGATATTTTACAGGGTGGAATTTTAGAAAAACAGTCGTTGTGCTGCCGGTTTTCTGTGAAAATCCTATTTTCTTAAAGTTATTTTCAACGAACAAAATTCCCACTCTTTTTCAGAATCAAAAGGATTTCAAGTATTTTAGCATAGAAAAGAGGCTTAGCTTCACGGGAACTTTCCAGTCAGAGCAGATCTCGACTGGGGAGCCACCGTGGGGTTGCCGGGCAGGTCGCCTAGCTAGTAGTTAGAAAGGGGCCTGTCATCTATGATGTCCCTGTTGTTGCTTTCCTTTTTATTCTTCAAGAACCTTCTCGGATTCAGCACGCGGAGCAAGCACATCAGGATTAATCTCTCTTTCCTTCTTCTATTTCTTCTCTCATTAAGCTTTCTCATGCTTGGGTTCGTCAACCACCTTCTCATTTTACACATCCATAACAAACCTTGTCTCTTGGTTCATCCTGTTATTGTTTTCCAACTTGCCTACCACTTTGAAAGGTAATCACCTTAACAGATTCCATTCCTCGTTTTGGATTTGGGATTGCCTGGCTAGGTAATTTTTCTAGGTTCCCTTTGGCTAAGCAAGATTGCTATTTGACCAACTTGGTTCTTAAGATTCTTCATAGTTATAGACATTTAAGCATTAGATAAAATTAAATTATCAACTTTTTTTTCAAGATTCTTGCTTTGCTAAAGAGGAGCTTGTTGACTTTGTTGCTGAAATATATATTGTTGATTTGGTTGGACTTGTTGCTACACTTGATTTTTGGTGTTCTTTCACCTGAAGTTTGGGTGTTGTCTGCATCCTGGATTGTAAGTATTTGAGAATGGATCATTTCTTGGTCTTTGTTATTGTTGTAGGTAGTTAACTTGATCCACCTCCCCATACACACTAGGATAATCTTCTAATGAGTGGCTTGGATGAGTGCATAAGGCACACACCTTTGATGAAAGCATTTGCTGCACAACACGAGTTAAGTTAGCTATTTGAAGACCATGAGCATTGGTACTTATCTGTAGACTCCAACCTTCTTTAGAATATTTCGATATTAATAGTATTGCTGAAAATTTCTTACCAGGCCTACAAGCAGCTGTTTTGCTTCATCGACGTTCTTCTTTATCAAGCAATCGTCACTTGATGAGTCCATCATTGTTCGATCTTCATTAATCAACCCCTCATAAAAGTATTGGATAATCAGCCAACCATCAATTTGATAGAATGGACATGAACTAAGTAAGCATTAATATCACTCCTAATACTCATGAAAAGTTTCCCATTCATTTTGAGATATCCTCACAATCTCTTTACCAATTTGATTGATCTTCTTAGCTAGGAAGAACTTGGAGAGGAATTTTACCATAAACTTGGTCCATGTATAAATTGCAGCACTTGGTAAAGAATATAATCACTCATTAGCTTTATCTTTCAGAGAAAATGGGAACAGTCTCAAGCAAATCTTTTCATCACTTACCTCTCCAATTTGCATTATAGCAAAAATAGCAAAAAAGTCCTTCATGTGCAGGGATCTTCTCCTCTTTACCAAAGAATTAGGGTAAGAGATGGATTGTACCACTCTTAATCTCAAAGTTGTTATTGTGGGTTGGGTAGACAATATAATATGGTTGGTCGGTGGCTACTAGTGTTGTGAAGTCCTTGAGTAGTTTTGCGCGATTGTTGATAGCCTTTGGAACTATTACATTTTGTTGCGAATTTCCACCTTGATTTCCATCTTGGTTTTGGTTAGCCATTGTTGCCTCTCGAGCTTTTTTTATTTGTTGATAGAGAGTTCTTTCAATTTCAGGGTAACATAAGTGACACTTCGTGAGCAACGACCTAGCATAAACTTAAGAAGAAATTAAAAAAAAAAATAAATAAAACAGGAAATAAAAAAAAAAAAAAAAACTTATAACTAAAGCATGTAATTACTCACCTGAAATAGCACAAAAAACTTGTTGTTAATTTTTTTAATTAGAACCAATTGATTAAATCTTGTAAGTGCACAAATCGGTTATCGAGTATAGTAGACAAGTAAGGGTCAATGGCATGAGGAGTTATTATCTCACTTTTAATTCCAGGTTTATTCAAAACAACTAAATTAAATGGAAGAGGTTTGTTGGAATTAGGTTGAGAATTTAAAATTAAAATTGCAATAGGAAACTAAATTGAATAAGAAAAATCAATAGAGAGAACCTTAACTAGGACATTCAATCCATCACTAAAGAATTCTTCAATCCATGAATAAATGAATAAACATAATAATATTAATGCATGATGAAGACATTCAAGACAAAATAATAGTCCTACTGCATATTGTATTAATTCTTCCTTAGTTAATGTGCAAATTGCATAGTTTCTAACCTAACATGGTGTATACTTAGGTTTAATAATAGGAATCCATTAAGCATTAGAATAATATGAATGTCACATAAATCCTAAAACATAATGTCTATCATAGGTAATTATGAATTACCGGCCCTTAATTGGTTTGATTGTTGCCAACTAAGAATATTTCCATTAGGTATACGGTTTATATTCTTACGATATAATCTTAAAAATATATTCTTAAGATGACCAATCAAAAAAACAAATAAATAGGATATAACTAAAATAGAGAAATAATTTCATCATGCAAAAATAAATAACGTTATTAGAAATAATTATAGATTGAATTCATAATTAGTGCTTCAAGTTAATCCTAACGAATAAGAAAATTAGCTACTCATGACTTTAAAAGAAAACATAAAAATAAAAATAACTAGAGAAGAATAAACCGAAGAGTAGCTATAACCCATGTCTCTGATCTGTTTCTTTCTTATGTGTGGAAAGAGCACCTATTTATAAGCATATGAAGTTTGCTAGAATTGGTTTCTTGAAGAAAAAGTCTGTCAATAAATGCTTGAACAAAATTGGAAATTGGTCAAAAGTAGGTATCGCGACTTCTTGTCGTGACTTCATAACCCACGACAACAACTTGCAACAACATCACGAGTTACTATTGCAAATTCCTTCCTACAACAAGTCATAACAACATCAGTCAAAATAATCTCAGTTTACCTTAACTGTTTAAAATATTAGAAAAAATACCTTCTACCATCAGCCAAAAGCAAATTCCATCCAAATTTTTGGTAGTTTGGTGACAAAAATAGTAAAAGTAATAAATTTCCTTACCATACTAAAAATTTAAAAAAAAAAAAAAAAATTAATCAATAACCAAACTACCCCTTTGATAACCAAAATTAAAAAATTTAAAAAAAAAATAATAAAACTTAAAATTTTTAGAATTTGCAATTAAATTTATTTAAAAATAAATAAATAATTAAAATAATAATTATTATTAAATAAAAATTGAATAAATTAAATAATAAAATTCTATCAAATCTCATATGGACGATGAGATTAATTAAAAATAAATAAATAAATTAAAAATAAAAAATTGACAAATAAAAAATAAAAAACAAATCTAGGCAACTATGTTTGTTGAAGGACAATGATGGGCCCCGACTCTTATACTCAAGGTGACTCGTCTGGCAATCTCATGGTGGTCTTCCAGTCGAGAACTGCTCTAGCTGAAAGATTCCCGTGAAACTAAACCTTTCGAAAACACCTTCTAAAAATTATTCATTTAGCAAAAATGAGTGGAAAAATTTTTCATTTTAAAATATACATTTACAAAATAGAATTTATAAAAATTTTGATAGTACAATGATTGCTTTTCTAAAAATTTCATTCTATAAAATTTTATTGAAAACCTATATACTTTAATATCCAAATAAATCTGCACTACTGGGCCTCAGGCCCTCACTTCAAAATCACAAACACCTATAAGCATGCCTTAATTTAAAATTTAACTTGCAATTCAGAAACAATTTATGTATAACCATCTTTCCAAAAGATATATATACAACTATATACAAAATTCGTTTCACAAGTTGTCAAAATTGTAAATATCATATATGTATTTAAAAGTTTCACAACAACATTGCACTCGACCACGACTAGTTACTCTCGGGTTGGAGTCCTTGCTACTGTTGTATCTGCACCTATACCTATCCCTGAGAGGTTTTATTTTTAAAATAATAAATGTAGGTGAGCTACATAAGGTCAATGAGTGTTGTATATACATTTTCATTCAATTAACGTTCAAAAATTCCTCCCTAAAACTTTTAATTATAATTTCATAAATATAATCATACTATAGTAATTAAACATATTTCCTAATAACCATATAAAATTTAAAAGCATAAATAAACATTTATATCAATATAATTCATGCATCGAAAATTTGTAATTTATTAGCGAATTGAAAAGCAAACTTTTTGATTTCCGAAAATAATTTTGAAATGCTTAAAACGATGCATACAGTAATATTTTGCATGATTTCATTTTTTTACCATAAATCATAAACAGTGGTGGTATTTCAGTCTCAAAAAACATTTAAGTAAACAAACCAACCACTGATAATTCATTCCACATGGTATATTTTTCCTCTTTGATTTTTTTTTTTTCATTTGTTTTTATAAAAATTCTGCATCGTTGGTGGAGATCCATTGATGGTGCAGATCTAACAATTTTTTAATTTTTTTATTTTCATTTTTTTTTCTTTTCAATTTAATTTACGGATAATTTAATATTTGATGACATATTTGTCATTTTATGTTTTTATGGGGGTCAAAATTGTCTTTTTATGCTTAGACAAAATTGTTACGAGCATTAGCGTCTTTTTTCAATTTCTATCACAGTTTAGGGTCGAAAATTCAGTCGGCATTATCGGTTCCAAAAAAATGATAATTTTAAAAAATGCAGAAACTAAAATGAAATTTCCCCTTAATTATAATAATTGTGAGCTGCGATAATAAGTTTTTATATAACCAACTGTAACATCCAACAATTCATTACACATTTGTTTTAAGATTCTTTCGCTATGGGATATTCGTATTCCGGCATTTCAGAATATGCAAAGTTAGCGTGGTGGGGCCGTTCGTACACTTTACTTTTAAACACAACAAAAAATCAAACTACATACAAATGACAACTACTGTAACATTAAGTTAATTATATATTAGTCAAAATATAGAGTATCAATTAAATATCAATCCTAACATTACATTACATATGATTCAAATATCAGTTTTTTGTTTTTGAAAGGAGTAATTCGAGTATCAGTTCATTAACCCAAAATGAGAATGTATAATATTTTGTGGGCAACTATCACAAACAATTCAATTGTATCTTCTCTGAATTACATATTTTTCAAGAAATGCACATAATTAATTACCCCTATCGTCATCTTAGCATGGTTAAGGGAGTAATAAAAAGTGGAAGAAATTTTCTACACCTATGATTAAGGAGTGCAGGCAAAACAAAAAATTATGAGCTTGCAAATTTTTGTTCAGTTTCGTGATATGGACTACAATTAGTTGCATGACCCGCTGTACAAGTCGCGTTACTGGAAAAAGTATAGAGTTGCAAAATTTGGAATTGTACTAAATCATCAGTTCATCATTTTCGGTTCTGGTACATAATATATTCAACCTTATATAACAACTTGTCATCAGCTCATATTATTTAGACACTCTGAAATCGACATTTTATTGAAAATCAAAAGAAGAACAAACCAGACTAATTAACACATGCTGGCTGATACTGACAGAATACAATAGCTAGCTTCTTATTTGTTTGTTTATTCGAATAATAATAGACTTCTAATTTTATTTTCTTTTAAATCCACACTTAAATGACGTGACATTAATTCGATTTGTCAACATCATATAAATCATAAGATGATATGATAATTAATTATTTTGGCCGCTTGCATCATGCACGTTGAGGCTTGTGGAAGGCAGCGCTAGAATCATCCATTTTAAAATGAAACTGTGTACTTATGTAGAGACTTCCTTTCGAATGCAATTGTATCATTCAATTGGGGTTGACGCGGAGCGAGCTTGCGCAAGTTCCCCCACTCGATTTTAACGTCCGTGCCTTCACGACGACAACGAAGCTCCTTTGACTGACCATTATATTCGAACGTCATTGTAATTTGCCCCACGAAACGATCGAAGTGCTGATCAAATTCACTAGACCCAATCGTCAAATCACCCCTAATGTCACTGGTGTCAAGTGGCTTTACGAAAGGTGCCATGTCTGATATAACTATGCTTAACTGGATTTGAGAACTGTAATGCTAAGAGATGGCAAAGCTGTATATAAAGATCAGGTTGAAGCATGCACACCCCTCTAATTCTGCGTGAGAGTGATTGAGATTGGCATTGTCACTATCACCGTTGTAGTCGAAGTTGACAGGACTAATTAATAGTAAAGACAAAACTATGAAAATGATAAGATAAGGCCGCAGTTAGTCACATCTTCATAAATATTTAGTTGGCTTAGCAGCGACATTCTCTAATTAAAGGCCTGATGATTATTTTCTTCTTTTTCAGCTAACCTTTTCACTAAAAGTTGTTTGTTATTGTGCAGCATCTCAATAGAATGGGCCCTCTGCTCAACGTTTAAAGAAAAAAAATCTGAAAAACTAAACAATTAGGTTGCCAGTTTTCAACCACAAAGCTCGTACCTTATAATCTTTCATGTGGGCAACGAAAAAAATGGTAACTTAATAAAAAGTTTTACGCAGTGTTTTTATGTTTTAAAGAATAGATATTTCATTTGTGTTATAATGTAAAATGTCTTTCATCTCTCTTAGACTGTGTAAATAAATATAACTTTGGTTTTTCTGTCCTAAATATAATTTTAATATGTTAGTGACACTTGTTGCTGAAAGAACAACAGAAAAGTATTTATTGCTGGTACAGACAAACTTAGAAACTACTTTTCAAATGTTACAACGACAAAAATCTTTTTTTTTTTCTAAATAAAAGTGATTATTTCATTATCCACCAAAAATTATGAATTCATCCCAATGATTAGTCATGTACTGTCAAAAAAGGTTACGTATTTCAATTGGAGAAATCATCAGCATATTATATTCTATGTTATATGCAATATTGTCACCAAATTCTCTGTTGCCCTTTTGCTGCCCGAGCACATGGACCCACCGAAAGAACCTTGCTTTTTGCATTGTCCTTTTTAAGGCCTATGCCATCATGTGTTTTAAATTGTATTAATTACAGGCAACATTTTCAGCGAGCATTAATTATACGAATGAACATTCTTTCTGGAACTTGTTCTTTGTTCAAAAGAAGGAAGTTGAACTTTCTGTGCCTCAAAGTTAAATGCATGGGAGAGCATCATCTTATGATTAGCAGATCATTCAAGCACGTTTAGGGAGAATTGGTTGATTAAATGGATAAAACCTTTTGTGCATCGAATATGATGTGATAAGTAATAACGGTATAAATTATCGTCAATTTTGAATTAATGTCTTTTGTTATTGCGTATTGATCATCAACACATGTGATGTATGGATAGCTTTGTTGAACATATATCATGGAATGTGTTTGATAGGCACCCATATGTTGTGAAAAAAGCAAACAATAAGAGAATTGTATCCTGCAATGTTTGGAGCTCCAATTTCAGTTGGAAGGAAAAAAAGAAAAAAAAAAAAAAACACTTGTAGGCATATATATTTATTCTCATTAAAACATTGAAAAGCTGTTGACTTATTACCAGAGTTTAGTTACGCTTAACTAAGATGAGAGTGATAGAAATTTCTGTGTGCATATAATCTGTGTAAAACAGTCGAGAAACTGATTTTAAAAACTAATTTCAACATCTAACCGTCGATGTGTTTTCAATGCAAAGATTAAAATGATTGTGTTTGTTGCTGACCTTTTTATGCCACATACACAATCATATTTACCATTTGCATTTAACAACATAGTGGTTAAACGTTGATGTCAATTTTTAATTATATGTGATTATAACTAAACGCAATTCGAATGGTCAACCATGGAGATCGAAACACAATCTAGGTATAGATTGTGGCTTAACGACCTAAGAACCCATATCATTGGATAACAATATAGGTGAACTCATATCATCAACTCAATACGGGTTCAACATAGGTTATCGATTACCTAGGTTAAACCTAGATTATCAAACGATGAAGTGGATTCCTAGATAGTTAATCCACGATTTGGGGATTTTGAGAGTGGTTCGATCCACACAGTCGACCAACTGCTCGTCATGGAGTGTTTTTTAAAATTTTATTTGTAAAATTATTCAGGTCCATGACTAATGTAGATCAAACTTTTTCTCATTTTAAAAAATACTTTTCCTCTTTGATTTTTGTTAAGTTTTTTTTATAAAGATTCTGCATCGTTGGTGGAGATCCATTGATGGTGCAGATCTAACAATTTTTTTTCCTTTCTATTTAATTTACGGGTAATTTAATATTTGATGACTTATTTGTCATTTTATGTTTTTATGGGGGCCAAAATTGTCTTTTTATGCTTAGAGAAGATTGTTAAGAGCATTAGCGTCTTTTTTCAATTTCTATCACAGTTAAGGGTCGAAAATTCAATCGACATTATGGGTCAAAAAAAAAAAATGATAATTTTACAAAATGCAGAAACTAAAATAAAATTTCTCCTTAATTATACTAATTGTGAGCTGCGATAATACGTTTTTATATAACCAACTGTAACATCCAACCATTCATTACACATTTGTTTTAAGATTCTTTCGCTATGGGATATTCGTATTCCGGCATTTCAGAATATGTAAAGTTAGCGTGGTGGGGCTGTTCGTACACTTTGTTTTTAAACACAACAAAAAATCAAACTACATACAAATGACAACTACTGTAACATTAAGTTAATTATATATTAGTCAAAATTTAGAGTATCAATTAAATATCAATCGTAACATTACATTACATATGATTCAAATATCAGTTTTTTGTTTTTGAAAGGAGTAATTCGAGTATCAGTTCATTAAACCAAAATGAGAATGTATAAAATTTTGTGGGCAACTATCACAAACAATTCAATTGTATCTTCTCTGAATTACATATTTTTCAAGAAATGCACATAATTAATTACCCCTATCGTCATCTTAGCATGGTTAGGGGAGTAATTAAAAGTGGAAGAAATTTTCTACACCTATGATTAAGGAGTGCAGGCAAAACAAAAAATTATGAGCTTGCAAATTTTTGTTTAGTTCCGTGATATGGACTACAATTAGTTGCATGACCCGCTGTACAAGTCGCATTACTGGAAAAAGTATAGAGTTGCAAGATTTGGAATTGTACTAAATCATCAGTTCATCATCTTCGGTTCTGGTACATAATATATTCAACCTTATATAACAACTTGTAATCAGCTCATATTATTTAGACACTCTGAAATCGACATTTTATTGAAAATCAAAAGAAGAACAAACTAGACTTATTAACACATGCTGGCTGATACTGACAGAATACAATAGCTAGCTTCTTATTTGTTTGTTTATTCGAATAATAATAGACTTCTAATTTTATTTTCTTTTAAATCCACACTTAAATGACGTGACATTAATTTGATTTGTCAACATCATATAAATCATAAGATGATATGATAATTAATTATTTTGGCCGCTTGCATCATGCACGTTGAGGCTTGTGGAAGGCAGCGCTAGAATCATCCATTTTAAAATGAAACTGTGTACTTATGTAGAGACTTCCTTTCGAATGCAATTGTATCATTCAATTGGGGTTGACGCGGAGCGAGCTTGCGCAAGTTCCCCCACTCGATTTTAACGTCCGTGCCTTCACGACGACAACGAAGCTCCTTTGACTGACCATTATATTCGAACGTCATTGTAATTTGCCCCACGAAACGATCGAAGTGCTGATCAAATTCACTAGACCCAATCGTCAAATCACCCCAAATGTCACTGGTGTCAAGTGGCTTTACGAAAGGTGCCATGTCTGATATAACTATGCTTAACTGGATTTGAGAACTGTAATGCTAAGAGATGGCAAAGCTGTATATAAAGATCAGGTTGAAGCATGCACACCCCTCTAATTCTGCGTGAGAGTGATTGAGATTGGCATTGTCACTATCACCGTTGTAGTCGAAGTTGACAGGACTAATTAATAGTAAAGACAAAACTATGAAAATGATAAGATAAGGCCGCAGTTAGTCACATCTTCATAAATATTTAGTTGGCTTAGCAGCGACATTCTCTAATTAAAGGCCTGATGATTATTTTCTTCTTTTTCAGCTAACCTTTTCACTAAAAGTTGTTTGTTATTGTGCAGCATCTCAATAGAATGGGCCCTCTGCACAACGTTTAAAGAAACAAAATCTGAAAAACTAAACAATTAGGTTGCCAGTTTTCAACCACAAAGCTCGTACCTTATAATCTTTCATGTGGGCAACGAAAAAAATGGTAACTTAATAAAAAGTTTTACGCAGTGTTTTTATGTTTTAAAGAATAGATATTTCATTTGTGTTATAATGTAAAATGTCTTTCATCTCTCTTAGACTGTGTAAATAAATATAACTTTGGTTTTTCTGTCATAAATATAATTTTAATATGTTAGTGACACTTGTTGCTGAAAGAACAACAGAAAAGTATTTATTGTTGGTACAGACAAACTTAGAAACTACTTTTCAAAAGTTACCATGACAAAAATCATTTTTTTTTTTCTAAATAAAAGTGATTATTTCATTATCCACCAAAAATTATGAATTCATCCCAATGATTAGTCATGTACTGTCAAAAAAGGTTACGTATTTCAATGGGAGAAATCATCAGCATATTATATTCTATGTTATATGCAATATTGTCACCAAATTCTCTGCTGCCCTTTTGCTGCCCGAGCACATGGACCCACCGAAAGAACCTTGCTTTTTGCATTGTCCTTTTTAAGGCCTATGCCATCATGTGTTTTAAATTGTATTAATTACAGGCAACATTTTCAGCGAGCATTAATTATACGAATGAACATTCTTTCTGGAACTTGTTCTTTGTTCAAAAGAAGGAAGTTGAACTTTCTGTGCCTCAAAGTTAAATGCATGGGAGAGCATCATCTTATGATTAGCAGATCATTCAAGCACGTTTAGGGAGAATTGGTTGATTAAATGGATAAAACCTTTTGTGCATCGAATATGATGTGATAAGTAATAACGGTATAAATTATCGTCAATTTTGAATTAATGTCTTTTGTTATTGCGTATTGATCATCAACACATGTGATGTATGGATAGCTTTGTTGAACATATATAATGGAATGTGTTTGATAGGCACCAATATGTTGTGAAAAAAGCAAACAATAAGAGAATTGTATCCCGCAATATTTGGAGCTCCAATTTCATTTGGAAGAAAAAAAAAAAAAAAACACTTGTAGGCATATATATTTATTCTCATTAGAAAATTGAAAAACTGTTGACTTATTACCAGAGTTTAGTTACGCTTAACTAAGATGAGAGTGATAGAAATTTATGTGTGCATATAGTCTGGGTAAAACAGTTTAGAAACTGATTTTAAAAACTAATTTCAACATCTAACCATCGATGTGTTTTCAATGCAAAGATTAAAATGATTGTGTTTGTTGCTGACCTTTTTATGCCAGATACACAATCATATTTACCTTTTTCATTTAACAACATAGTGGTTAAACGTTGATGTCACTTTTTAATTATATGTGATTATAACTAAACGCAATTCGAATGGTCAACCATGGAGATCGAAACACAATCTAGGTATAGATTGTGGCTTAACGACCTAAGAACCCATATCATTGGACAACAATATAGGTGAACTCATATCTTCAACTCAATACGGGTTCAACATAGGTTATCGATGACCTAGGTTAAATCTAGATTATCAAAGGATGAAGTGGATACCTAGATAGTCAATCCACGATTTGGGGATTTAGAGAGTGGTTCGATCCACACAGTCGACCAACTGCTCGTCATGGAGTGTTTTTAAAAATTTTATTTGTAAAATTATTCAGGTTCATGACTAATGTAGATCAAACTTTTTCTCATTTTAAAAAATACTTTTCCTCTTTGATTTTTGTTAAGTTTTTTTTAATTAAGATTCTGCATTGTTGGTGGAGATCCATTGATGGTGCAGATCTAACAATTTTTTTTCCTTTCTATTTAATTTACTGGTAATTTAATATTTGATGACATATTTGTCATTTTCTGTTTTTGTAGGGGCCAAAATTGTCATTTTATGCTTAGAGAAAATTGTTAAGAGCATTAGCGTCTTTTTTCAATTTCTATCACAGTTAAGGGTCGAAAATTCAATCGACATTATGGGCCAAAAAAGAAATGATAATTTTAAAAAATGCAGAAACTAAAATAAAATTTCTCCTTAATTATACTAATTGTGAGCTGCGATAATAAGTTTTTATATAACCAACTGTAACATCCAACCATTCATTACACATTTGTTTTAAGATTCTTTCGCTATGGGATATTCGTATTCCGGCATAAAATTTTTATGGGATAAAATTGACGGATTTAAGATATCTATTTTTATGGGATAAAATTTTTATGAGTAATATAAGTGATGAGGATTAAAAGAGGTCATTAGGAAGTGTTGATTATAGATTAAAAATGAGTGTGGACATGAGTGAAAATGGATAAGTAAAGTGTATAAAAAAAATAGAGTAAAAGAGGGGTGAACGTGCAAAAATTGGGTTGAAAGTTAAGCTGGTATAATTAAGAATAATAGAGGGGCATTTGGGCAAATTGTGAAGCAAATAAATATGTTCTTCCAGCTCAGATTAGGAGACAAAAACAGACATACCAGCAGACCCAAAGACAGACCCGACAGCAGACCGAAGACAAATTCACTCGGCGATCGTCTCTCGGTAGCCAAGTGAAGGAGCAAGAAGACCGATCATCTAAGGGGTTTTATCATGCTGAGATGGAGGCTTAAAGGAGCTAGTTAAGCAGTTGATTTCAGCCCAGAAAAATCAGATCTGAAAGTGAAGAAGCTGACCAGAAATGAAGACGAGCTGAAGATGCGACAGGTTGGTGAAGGCGTCCTGCAAACCGTGTGAAGGGGAACAGATTCGAGTCAGCTGAAGCAAGCAATGGCTGAGATGAAAGCAGCCACGTGAAGCCAACAGATGGAGGAAAAATGCAGGGGAGGCGTGAAGAAAATGATGAACAGTAGGTAAGAGAAACAACTGGAACTCTTGTGAGATGTTTTCTTGAGTTGTGAGCTGTCCATTTCATGTTATTGTTGGTTTTTTTGTTGTAGCTCAAGTTAGATTCGAAAAATGGAAGGAAATGGTTGCCGTGAGAATCTCAGAGGAGTGGCTGATATCAAACTCAAGTAAGTTAGGTTGGGTTTTATTGATTTTGTCTCATGAAAAGCTGAAATGGAATAAATGATTGTGTAGAGTTTATGTGTGATGTGTGTGCCGTGAATCAAGTGGAAAAGAATGGGTATTTGTGTGATGTTCTGTCGGCAGTATGTATGTGTGTATGTGTGTGGGTTGTGTTTGGTTTAAAATAATGGAGATTAATTGATTATTAAGTGTATAGATGCATGATAGAAAGATGAATGTGTGTTGGAACCGAAAGAAAATCGCGTATGGTGTTATTGTGTGATTTGTGACTAGGATGAAGAGCAGCTAGTTATATGTTGAATTTTTGTGATTTTAAGTTGATTTAAGGTTCTAAGTATGTTCTCGAATATGTATTTGAGGGTGATTAAGTCATAGATAACAAATTACATTGTATGGAATGCGTGTAACGCTCAAAGATAGTTGTTTGAATAAATAACGTACAAGCTGTCTTGTTTATGTTATTTTGGTGGTTCCAAGTGTGTGTTTAAATGTATTAGGACATGAAAATATAAGGGAAATGAATGGTATTAAGATAAGGGTATGTAATGGAAAGAATATGGTTTAATTAGTTTGAGAGATTGTTAAGGAAAATTCTATTGTTATTAGAGTTGTGATTGAAGAGAATTTTGAATAAAAGTTGGTGATTAAATTTTAGGTGAATTGGAAACTCTTCGAATGGAAACGAAGACGTGCAGGAAGTGAAGGAGGTTCTGTGAATCGAAAGCTAATGAACGGAAATAAATTGTGAGTGTAAAACTATATATATATGTTTTGTTTAATTATATATGTTATGTTTAACTATATATTTATACATATATATTTCTTTTAAGTATATGTTTGTATATGCATATTTTATATATGTTTATGTTTTGAATATAATCGTTTTGATTATAGAAATGTTTTAAGTGTTGATATCAAGTTTAATGAAAAAGAATCAACTGTTAAGATTTGACCTTAAGGAAATTTTTTACGGACGAATGTTTATGAAAAGTATAAAAGAAATGGTTTTGGTTTTTAAAGGAAATGTGGTTTATAAAAGGATTTTTAGTCGATGGTTACCCTAAACCCTATCATGACTGAAATGACTGGATAATCGGTCGAGATACTTTAAATGTATAAAGGTACGGGTAAAGAAATAGGTTATTAACTAAGGGAAGGGATAGAAATTATAGGATTGCCTTTACACATTATAAAGTATTCTTATGACGATTACCCTGCGCAAGGCGTGATTTTATCCGCAGCGTAGTGGTTTTATGACTGGAAATGGATCGTCCCGCCACCATCGCTTTTAGGTCGGTTGGTGAATTATTCCCTGGGTTCCATTGGTAGTGACGGAAATGTTAAAGATTGTTTCAAATGTATATTTATAATTGATATAATTGATAAATGAAATGTTTTATTTATTTATGTAAATGTTATGATTTTACTGAAAAATGTTGAAAAGGTACTTTGTTATTAAACTGCACACTCACTGAGCTATTTTTAGCTCACTCTTTCAAAATGTTTTAATAAAATTTTCAGGAACTGAGACTAGGGAGCAGTCTGAGCATCCTCCAGGGCAGTCGTAGGCGGCCTACTGGTAGACGACGACGACTTGAAAATATGTATATAATTTTTGGGCTGTAAATATGTCATATTATGGTTTTGATACTTGCATCATTATTTTTGTATTGTATATATGTAAATGCATAATTAAACTCTGAACTACGAGGGCTTTGATCCTCTGTAGATAATCGAGGTACGTAGGCCTTTGGGAGTGCCCAAACTCAAGCCCAAAATATTTCAGAAAATATTTTGAGTTGTACATAATGTATATGTTTTGTTTTATGGATAAAAATGATTCTACTAAACGCTTTTAAATGTTCTTGTGATTAAATTGTGTGGACCTGAGGTCCTGAAATGGTAGTGGAGAAAAAGAATGAATTTTAGAAGTGTTTATGATTTTATGTGTAGGTTTTGTAAATTTTGGGATGTTCGAAAAACAGAGGAAACTCTGTCCGTTTTTTTATAAAATTTTTAATTGAATAACTGGTTTGTTGGGTTTAAGAAAAAAAAAAAAAATTCTCACCACATTTTTTGATAGTTGATGAAAAGAATAAATATTTTAATCGGGTTCGCTCCACGGATTCCTAAGTTAATTGTTTAAAGAAAAGGTTTTCGGAGTTCGTTAGAGTGCCGGGAGGGCTTCCCACGGATTCAAGAGGTTAAATCCGAGTTGGGTCCCTTCAATAATGATTATATAGGTGTGAAATGTTATAGTATAAAATATACGATCTTATGTATGTAAAAAAATTGAAGATTTATTTAGAATAGAATTATTATGGTCATTAATGATTAAATGAAAGCAATGACTTTATAATAAGATATTTTGAGCTAAGATGATTTCTAAATTTCAAACATGAAATTTCATAAGAGGAAATGAATTGTAAGACTCAAATATAACTGGACTTAAGAGATTATCGAAATTCAATTTATTGTTATTAATTTGGTCTAGTTCAAGTATTAGAAGTACAGAAGTTTGTGGATAAATATCCGATTGGAGGATATTTTTGAAAGAAATTAAGAAAGTTTGGTTAAAAAGAAAATTATCATATGGATATAAATGAAAATTTACATATATACCAAAAAGTCAAATGGGGTTAGCGTGATTTTGTTTGAAATAAAAATAATAATTAAATGTTAGTGGTGGGGTCCATTGAAAAAATAATAATAAATTTTTTTAAAAAAAACAAGTGGATGAGAATAGACGGTGAATGAGAGAAAGAGATAAGAATGCAATTATATGTGTGTGTGTGTGTTTAGATCACACGTAGAACAAAAATAATGCAAAAACAGAAGTTGTTCTGCCGAACAGCAAAAGAAAAAAAGAAAAGAAGGTAGAAGCTGTTATGCCGAATAATAGGAAAAAAAAAAATTATTAGGAAAAGCCAAAAAGAAAAGAGAGGAAGAAAAGAAAAAAAAAAATATTTTGGATGCTCGATTAGTCAGATAAGGTGGATCCACGATGCTAAGAAAATCAAAAGGGAATGCGTTTTAGATCCAGAAATAGGCAAAAGAGTTATGTGAATGGATAGTTTTATTTTTAATTAAATTGATTGAGTTATATTTATTTATATTTCAAATTTTATTATTTATTTCAAGTAAATAATTAGTTGAGTTAATTGATTTTATGAATTATAAATTATGTTTTACGATTAAAAGAAAGGTTTATATGTGTTTTAAATTTTATTTAATTAATTATTATTAGCAGAAGATTATTTAATTAATTTATTGATTTATTGATTTTGTATTATAATTTATGATTTGATTATAAAATATGTAGTTTGATAATTATATTTACATTTAGAAATCGAGTTATACAATTTTGTATATAAAATGATTTAAGATTTGAAAATGAATAAAATGATATTTTCAGTATGTTTACATATATTTCAGTTTTTATTATGTATTGAAAATAAATTATTTATTTAGTAAATTGATTTTATAGATTATAAATTATTGTATATTTATATTTATGTTATGTTGCGAGAAATAATAATTGCTTATGTTTTGAGAAAATTATTATTTAATATTATTGATTTCTTTTCAAGTTTATTATTAGCATGTTCTTATGAAATTTTTAAATTCAATATTCACATGTTTTAAAGCATGTTTGAAATGAATATTAAGATTTCATTAAAGATAGTAGTTATGGATATTTAAGCATCTATGACATTGATAATGCATTTTGAGATTGAAAATGATGTTCTTTTAAAAATATTAGTTTACGGATATTTTATGTATTTGCTTGAAAATGAAATGTTTTATGCTTGAAATGTTGGAAACAATGATGCTTATGTTTTAATGATTTTTATATGATATGATTCATATTTTTTCAAGTTTATGAAATGAAGGAATTTGGTTTTGTATGATATGGAAAGGAAAATATTTTCAAACGTCAATGACCTACCCCATGTTATATGTTATATACTATGGATTATGATTTAGACCCGATCAATATACCCCACTATGTTTGACAAGTGTTGGGAGGGCGTGTTACTAACATAAGGGGATAGAGTCTGTAGGTCGAGTCGTGTCGCTCTCTATATATGTGGGGTATTATCTCACTTGCATATGCGATGCAAAAAATTTCGCTGCATGTGATGAGTTGTCTCATGTATGCCATCACGATGAGTGTCGTTGATCGAATCGCCATGTGACTATATTATGATGATTCTCTAGGTTCCATTGGTGTAGTTTTAGTATGGAAAGGAATATTTTAAGTCACGAAATGATTGAAATATTATTATATTTTTATACTCGAAACCATATTTTAAGATTTCCCATAAATTTATTAAAGTTTATGATTTTGATTAAGAAAAAGTTAGAAAATAAAATAATTTCTTTTAAAGTGTTTTTGGGAGGTATTTTGAAAAGAAAGAGTTTTAATGGAAAATTCTTACCACTCATTGAGCCCTTTTTGGTTTATGTTTTATGAAAACCTCATAGCTGCAGGAACTAACAGTCAAGGTGCTCGCTCTCTCCTCAGATTAGGTGGATTGGTCATGGATAATGTTTTGTGAAGTCACACTTTGCATATTTAAATTTATTTGAAAATTTATGCATATACTTAGTTTTGATTGTAAAGCATTTTATGAATTTTATTACTATTGTGGTGATATGATGTATTCATCTAAATTAAATGATTTGATGCATAGATATATATATATATATATAATGTAAATATTTTGGGATGTATGTAAATGCTTTTGATTTTATGCTTGAAATTGTGTTTTCAAAATTTAAATGATTTTATTGAATTAGAATTATTGTGGCTAGGTGATGGCTTTGAAATGGACCAGAGGTCTAAAATAGTAGTGGAGAATATTGTTTGAAATATTGAAGTGTTATTAAATTGTTTTTCAGGTGATTTGAAATTTTGGGAAACCTTAAAAACAATCATTGTGCTTTTAAAATTTTTCTAGAAATTCTATATTATGGAAAAAGAAAATTTTATAAGTGATAATTCATATGTTTATGAAAGGATTTAAGTTTTAGGACTTACTCCACGATCAGAGGCGGACCCACCTCTAGGCCAGGGGGGCACGTGCCCCCCTTGAAATTTTTAAAAAAAATTGTATAATTTATTTTATAATAAATAAAAAAAATAAAACAATTATATTTAATTGTTGCAGTCTGCAAATAGCAGACTTGCAACAGTGTATAGTCTGCATACAAAAGTATGTTAATCGAAATTGACAGCAATAGTCTGCAATAAAGGCTGTAGCTGTCAATTTTAATTAATTTTTTTATTTTTAATTATTATTATTAATATTATTTATCTTTTATTATTTTATTTAAAAACTGATTTATATGCTATAAATTTGTTATGACATGCCCTACTTTTTATTCAAATTTTTTACCTTATATTCTTTTTTTTTAATTGTTTATTATTTTTTATTTAATTATTTATTTTTCTTATTTCTAATAGAATTAACTTACTTTCTTATTTATTACTTCTATTAAACCTACTTTTCTTACTTCTAATATTTTTTCTATTCTAATTGATTTATAATTTCTTTTTTTAATTTTCTCCTATATAAATTTTATTTACTTCTACTTTTTATATGCTATGCATTGCAAGTTTAATGAACAATTTTTTTTTTTTTTTCTCTTCATTTTGATTTGGCTTCTCTTTATTTTCACTTGTTATCTTATGACGTACCAGGTTAGATTTACAAATTCAAAAACTAAATAATCGATTTTCAGAGACAAATATTGAGTTACTTCTTTGTGTTGCATGTCTTAGTTCAAGATATTAATTTCGTGCATTTGACAAACAAAAACTGATTCTATTTGCTCAATTTTATCCAAAAGACTTCTTCTTTATTGAACTTTTGGCACTTGAAGATCAACTTAAAAATTATATTGTAGTCATGCGCTCTAATATTGAATTTTCAAAATTAAATGACCTTACAGATTTAACACAAAAGATGGTTGCAAAAAAAAATATAAGATTTTTCCATTAGTTTACATGTTCTTGACATTGGCATTATTATTACCTGTTACAACTGCTATCGTTGAAAGAGCATTTTTTACTATGCATATTGTGAAAACTGAATTACGTAATCGAATGGGAGATCAATAGTTAAATGATAGCTGGCTCGCGTATGTGGAGAAATATATGTTTGACAAAATTAACAAAGAAGTTATCATGAAACGGTTTTAAGATATGAAACCTCATCGAGAAAAATTATAATTTTATGTAATTTATTTTTTTATTTTTTATTTATTTTATTGATTCATTAGGATTTTTAAGTATAAAACTATTTATTTTGTCTAAATATAATGTATGTTTTATTTTATTTAAACTATATATTGTTATCAAACATTCTTTTATATAAAAACATTATATATTTGATATGTTCTTAATTTTCGATATTTTTATTATTTTATTCATGTGTCCCCCCTAAACAAATTCTCTAGGTCTGCCATTGTCCACGATGTCCTTTTGGTAATGCTAGCTAAAATCCAAAAGGGCCCCATGGGGTGCCTGACGGGATCACGGGACTTCAAAAGGGGAAATTCGAGGCAGATCCCATCATCATGCATAATGCAATATCTCTGGTAGAGGTTTCAAGTTAACCTTAAGTGGCTTTACTATGAGCTCATTAGATGAAATAGAAAAAAGGTTTTATGGATCAGGAATACTTTTTTAAACACTTAAGAGTGGACAAGAGTAGATTAATTGTTGCTTGAAGTGGCGAATTGCTCTCCTCTATCGGACACTTTGATTTGTGGCACTAATCACTCCAAGGTTCATTCCATAAGTCCTACATCATCTTTCTTGCTTTTTCTTCATGAATTAGACCATGAACCTTTCTAACATTGTTATCACTGATGATGTTGTGATAGCTTCATAAACCAAATTATCTATAATTTCAACTGCAAAAAAAGCTCCATCATCATGAGGATATTTCCACATGTCAAACACATTAAATTTATTGTTACTTCATTCATTGAGCATCCCCTTATAAACATTGATCATTGTTTTTATAATGCGCATGAATGGTCTCCCAAGGATTAAAGGTAGATCTTGTCCTGTTATGGGAACATCCTTCATCTCTAGCACTAGGAAGTTAACTAGAAAGATTAGCTCATTCACTATAACTAGCACATCCTCTAGCACTCCTCTTAGGTACTGAATTGACCTTTCTTCTAGTTGTATGCTTATTGATGTCTCATTGAGTTCATCTATCTTCATAGATTTAAAGATATATATATATATATATATATATAAAAGGCATTAGGTTAATTGAAGCACCTAGATCGAGTAATGCCTTTTCAAACTTCTGAATTCCTATAACACAAGAAATGTGAAACAATCAAGGTCTTTCAACTATAAAGGTAACTTCCTTGATAGGACAGTTGAGACCTCCTCATATAATGCCTTCGTCTTTTGCTCCTTGAATTTCCTTAAGGAACTTGGCATACTTCGGTACTTGCTGAATGACATCCAGTAGAGGAATGTTGATTGCAACCTTCTTGAATATCTCTATGATGTCCCTGTTGTTGCTTTCCTTTTTATTCTTCAAGAACCTTCTCGGATTCAGCACGCGGAGCAAGCACATCAGGATTAATCTCTCTTTCCTTCTTCTATTTCTTCTCTCATTAAGCTTTCTCATGCTTGGGTTCGTCAACCACCTTCTCATTTTACACATCCATAACAAACCTTGTCTCTTGGTTCATCCTGTTATTGTTTTCCAACTTGCCTACCACTTTGAAAGGTAATCACCTTAATAGATTCCATTCCTCGTTTTGGATTTGGGATTGCCTGGCTAGGTAATTTTTCTAGGTTCCCTTTGGCTAAGCAAGATTGCTATTTGACCAACTTGGTTCTTAAGATTCTTCATAGTTATAGACATTTAAGCATTAGATAAAATTAAATTGTCAACTTTTTTTTCAAGATTCTTGCTTTGCTAAAGAGGAGCTTGTTGACTTTGTTGCTGAAATATATATTGTTGATTTGGTTGGACTTGTTGCTACATTTGATTTTTGGTGTTCTTTCACCTGAAGTTTGGGTGTTGTCTGCATCCTGGATTGTAAGTATTTGAGAATGGATCATTTCTTGGTCTTTGTTATTGTTGTAGGTAGTTAACTTGATTCACCTCCCCATACACACTAGGATAATCTTCTAATGAGTGGCTTGGATGAGTGCATAAGGCACACACCTTTGATGAAAGCATTTGCTGCACAACACGAGTTAAGTTAGCTATTTGAAGACCATGAGCATTGGTACTTATCTGTAGACTCCAACCTTCTTTAGAATATTTCGATATTAATAGTATTGCTGAAAATTTCTTACCAGGCCTACAAGCAGCTGTTTTGCTTCATCGACGTTCTTCTTTATCAAGCAATCGTCACTTGATGAGTCCATCATTGTTCGATCTTCATTAATCAACCCCTCATAAAAGTATTGGATAATCAGCCAACCATCAATTTGATAGAATGGACATGAACTAAGTAAGCATTAATATCACTCCTAATACTCATGAAAAGTTTCCCATTCATTTTGAGATATCCTCACAATTTCTTTACCAATTTGATTGATCTTCTTAGCTAGGAAGAACTTGGAGAGGAATTTTACCATAAACTTGGTCCATGTATAAATTGCAGCACTTGGTAAAGAATATAATCACTCATTAGCTTTATCTTTCAGAGAAAATGGGAACAGTCTCAAGCAGATCTTTTCATCACTTACCTCTCCAATTTGCATTATAGCAAAAATAGCAAAAAAGTCCTTCATGTGCAGGGATCTTCTCCTCTTTACCAAAGAATTAGGGTAAGAGATGGATTGTACCACTCTTAATCTCAAAGTTGTTATTATGGGTTGGGTAGACAATATAATATGGTTGGTCGGTGGCTACTAGTGTTGTGAAGTCCTTGAGTAGTTTTGCGCGATTGTTGATAGCCTTTGGAACTATTACATTTTGTTGCGAATTTCCACCTTGATTTCCATCTTGGTTTTGGTTAGCCATTGTTGTCTCTCGAGCTTTTTTTATTTGTTGATAGAGAGTTCTTTCAATTTCAGGGTAACATAAGTGACACTTCGTGAGCAACGACCTAGCATAAACTTAAGAAGAAATTAAAAAAAAATTAAATAAAACAGGAAATAAAAAAAAAAAAAAACTTATAACTAAAGCATGTAATTACTCACCTGAAATAGCTCAAAAAACTTGTTGTTAATTTTTTTAATTAGAACCAATTGATTAAATCTTGTAAGTGCACAAATCGGTTATCGAGTATAGTAGACAAGTAAGGGTCAATGGCATGAGGAGTTATTATCTCACTTTTAATTCCAGGTTTATTCAAAACAACTAAATTAAATGGAAGAGGTTTGTTGGAATTAGGTTGAGAATTTAAAATTAAAATTGCAATAGGAAACTAAATTGAATAAGAAAAATCAATAGAGAGAACCTTAACTAGGACATTCAATCCATCACTAAAGAATTCTTCAATCTATGAATAAATGAATAAACATAATAATATTAATGCATGATGAAGACATTCAAGACAAAATAATAGTCCTACTGCATATTGTATTAATTCTTCCTTAGTTAATGTGCAAATTGCATAGTTTCTAACCTAACATGGTGTATACTTAGGTTTAATAATAGGAATCCATTAAGCATTAGAATAATATGAATGTCACATAAATCCAAAAACATAATGTCTATCATAGGTAATTATGAATTACCGGCCCTTAATTGGTTTGATTGTTGCCAACTAAGAATATTTCCATTAGGTATACGGTTTATATTCTTACGATATAATCTTAAAAATATATTCTTAAGATGACCAATCAAAAAAACAAATAAATAGGATATAACTAAAATAGAGAAATAATTTCATCATGCAAAAATAAATAACGTTATTAGAAATAATTATAGATTGAATTCATAATTAGTGCTTCAAGTTAATCCTAACGAATAAGAAAATTAGCTACTCATGACTTTAAAAGAAAACATAAAAATAAAAATAACTAGAGAAGAATAAACCGAAGAGTAGCTATAACCCATGTCTCTGATCTGTTTCTTTCTTATGTGTGGAAAGAGCACCTATTTATAAGCATATGAAGTTTGCTAGAATTGGTTTCTTGAAGAAAAAGTCTGTCAATAAATGCTTGAACAAAATTGGAAATTGGTCAAAAGTAGGTATTGCGACTTCTTGTCATGACTTCATAACCCACGACAACAACTTGCAACAACATCACGAGTTACTATTGCAAATTCCTTCCTACAACAAGTCATAACAACATCAGTCAAAATAATCTCAGTTTACCTTAACTGTTTAAAATATTAGAAAAAATACCTTCTACCATCAGCCAAAAGCAAATTCCATCCAAATTTTTGGTAGTTTGGTGACAAAAATAGTAAAAGTAATAAATTCCCTTACCATACTAAAAATTAAAAAAAAAAAAAAAATTAATCAATAACCAAACTACCCCTTTGATAACCAAAATTAAAAAATTTAAAAAAAAATAATAAAACTTAAAATTTTTAGAATTTGCAATTAAATTTATTTAAAAATAAATAAATAATTAAAATAATAATTATTATTAAATAAAAATTGAATAAATTAAATAATAAAATTCTATCAAATCTCATATGGACGATGAGATTAATTAAAAATAAATAAATTAATTAAAAATAAAAAATTGACAAATAAAAAATAAAAAACAAATCTAGGCAACTATGTTTGTTGAAGGACAATGATGGGCCCCGACTCTTATACTCAAGGTGACTCGTCTGGCAATCTCATGGTGGTCTTCCAGTCGGGAATTGCTCTAGCTGAAAGATTCTCGTGAAACTAAACCTTTCGAAAACACCTTTTAAAAATTATTCATTTAGCAAAAATGGGTGGAAAAATTTTTCATTTTAAAATATACATTTACAAAATAGAATTTATAAAAATTTTGATAGTACAATGATTGCTTTTCTAAAAATTTCATTCTATAAAATTTTATTGAAAACCTATATACTTCAATATCCAAATAAATCTGCACTACTGGACCTCAGGCCCTCACTTCAAAATCACAAACACCTATAAGCATGCCTTAATTTAAAATTTAACTTGCAATTCAGAAACAATTTATGTATAACCATCTTTCCAAAAGATATATATACAACTATATACAAAATTCGTTTCACAAGTTGTCAAAATTGTAAATATCATATATGTATTTAAAAGTTTCACAACAACATTGCACTCGACCACGACTAGTTACTCTCGGGTTGGAGTCCTTGCTACTGTTGTATCTGCACCTATACCTATCCCTGAGAGGTTTTATTTTTAAAATAATAAATGTAGGTGAGCTACATAAGGTCAATGAGTGTTGTATATACATTTTCATTCAATTAACGTTCAAAAATTCCTCCCTAAAACTTTTAATTATAATTTCATAAATATAATCATACTATAGTAATTAAACATATTTCCTAATAACCATATAAAATTTAAAAGCATAAATAAACATTTATATCAATATAATTCATGCATCGAAAATTTGTAATTTCTTAACGAATTGAAAAGCAAACTTTTTGATTTCGGAAAATAATTTTGAAATGCTTAAAACGATGCATACAGTAATATTTTGCATGATTTCATTTTTTTACCATAAATCATAAACAGTGGTGGTATTTCAGTCTCAAAAAACATTTAAGTAAACAAACCAACCACTGATAATTCATTCCACATGGTATATTTTTCCTCTTTGATTTTTTTTTTTAATTTGTTTTTATAAAAATTCTGCATCGTTGGTGGAGATCCATTGATGGTGCAGATCTAACAATTTTTTTATTTTTTTATTTTCATTTTTTTTTCTTTTCAATTTAATTTACGGATAATTTAATATTTGATGACATATTTGTCATTTTATGTTTTTATGGGGGTCAAAATTGTCTTTTTATGCTTAGACAAAATTGTTACGAGCATTAGCGTCTTTTTTCAATTTCTATCACAGTTCAGGGTCGAAAATTCAGTCGGCATTATCGATTCCAAAAAAATGATAATTTTAAAAAATGCAGAAACTAAAATGAAATTTCCCCTTAATTATAATAATTGTGAGCTGCGATAATAAGTTTTTATATAACCAACTGTATCATCCAACAATTCATTACACATTTGTTTTAAGATTCTTTCGCTATGGGATATTCGTATTCCGGCATTTCAGAATATGCAAAGTTAGCGTGGTGGGGCCGTTTGTACACTTTGCTTTTAAACACAACAAAAAATCAAACTACATACAAATGACAACTACTGTAACATTAAGTTAATTATATATTAGTCGAAATTTAGAGTATCAATTAAATATCAATCCTAACATTACATTACATATGATTCAAATATCAGTTTTTTGTTTTTGAAAGGAGTAATTCGAGTATCAGTTCGTTAGACCAAAATGAGAATGTATAATATTTTGTGGGCAACTATCACAAACAATTCAATTGTATCTTCTCTGAATTACATATTTTTCAAGAAATGCACATAATTAATTAGCCCTATCGTCATCTTAGCATGGTTAGGTGAGTAATTAAAAGTGGAAGAAATTTTTTACACCTATGATTAAGGAGTGCTGGCAAAACAAAAAATTATGATCTTGCAAATTTTTGTTCAGTTCCGTGATATGGACTACAATTAGTTGCATGACCCGCTGTACAAGTCGCGTTACTGGAAAAAGTATAGAGTTGCAAGATTTGGAATTGTACTAAATCATCAGTTCATCATCTTCGGTTCTGGTACATAATATATTCAACCTTATATAACAACTTGTCATCAGCTCATATTATTTAGACACTCTGAAATCGACATTTTATTGAAAATCAAAAGAAGAACAAACCAGACTAATTAACACATGCTGGCTGATACTGACAGAATACAATAGCTAGCTTCTTATTTGTTTGTTTATTCGAATAATAATAGACTTCTAATTTTATTTTCTTTTAAATCCACACTTAAATGACGTGACATTAATTCGATTTGTCAACATCATATAAATCATAAGATGATGTGATAATTAATTAATTTAGCCGCTTGCATCATGCACGTTGAGGCTTGTCGAAGGCAGCGCTAGAATCATCCATTTTAAAATGAAACTGTGTACTTATGTAGAGACTTCCTTTCGAATGCAATTGTATCATTTAATTGGAGTTGATGCGGAGCGAGCTTGCGCAAGTTCCCCCACTCGATTTTAACGTCCGTGCCTTCACGACGACAACGAAGCTCCTTTGACTGACCATTATATTCGAACGTCATTGTAATTTGCCCCACGAAACGATCGAAGTGCTGATCAAATTCACTAGACCCAATCGTCAAATCACCCCAAATGTCACTGCTGTCAAGTGGCTTTACGAAAGGTGCCATGTCTGATATAACTATGCTTAACTGGATTTGAGAACTGTAATGCTAAGAGATGGCAAAGCTGTATATAAAGATCAGGTTGAAGCATGCACACCCCTCTAATTCTGCGTGAGAGTGATTGAGATTGGCATTGTCACTATCACCGTTGTAGTCGAAGTTGACAGGACTAATTAATAGTAAAGACAAAACTATGAAAATGATAAGATAAGGCAGCAGTTAGTCACATCTTCATAAATATTTAGTTGGCTTAGCAGCGACATTCTCTAATTAAAGGCCTGATGATTATTTTCTTCTTTTTCAGCTAACCTTTTCAGTAAAAGTTGTTTCTTATTGTGCAGCATCTCAATAGAATGGGCCCTCTGCTCAACGTTTAAAGAAAAAAAATCTGAAAAACTAAACAATTAGGTTGCCAGTTTTCAACCACAAAGCTCGTACCTTATAATCTTTCATGTGGGCAACGAAAAAAATGGTAACTTAATAAAAAGTTTTACGCAGTGTTTTTATGTTTTAAAGAATAGATATTTCATTTGTGTTATAATGTAAAATGTCTTTCATCTCTCTTAGACTGTGTAAATAAATATAACTTTGGTTTTTCTGTCGTAAATATAATTTTAATATGTTAGTGACACTTGTTGCTGAAAGAACAACAGAAAAGTATTTATTGCTGGTACAGACAAACTTAGAAACTACTTTTCAAAAGTTACAACGACAAAAATCTTTTTTTTTTTTTCTAAATAAAAGTGATTATTTCATTATCCACCAAAAATTATGAATTCATCCCAATGATTAGTCATGTACTGTCAAAAAAGGTTACGTATTTCAATTGGAGAAATCATCAGCATATTATATTCTATGTTATATGCAATATTGTCGCCAAATTCTCTGTTGCCCTTTTGCTGCCCGAGCACATGGACCCACCGAAAGAACCTTGCTTTTTGCATTGTCCTTTTTAAGGCCTATGCCATCATGTGTTTTAAATTGTATTAATTACAGGCAACATTTTCAGCGAGCATTAATTATACGAATGACCATTCTTTCTGGAACTTGTTCTTTGTTTAAAAGAAGAAAGTTGAACTTTCTGTGCCTCAAAGTTAAATGCACGGGAGAGCATCATCTTATGATTAGCAGATCATTCAAGCACGTTTAGGGAGAACTGGTTGATTAAATGGATAAAACCTTTTGTGCATCGAATATGATGTGATTAGTAATAACGGTATAAATTATCGTCAATTTTGAATTAATGTCTTTTGTTATTTTGTATTGATCATCAACACATGTGATGTATGGATAGCTTTGTTGAACATATATCATGGAATGTGTTTGATAGGCACCAATATGTTGTGAAAAAAGCAAACAATAAGAGAATTGTATCCCACAATGTTTGGAGCTCCAATTTCATTTGGAAGGAAAAAAAAAAAAAAAAAACACTTGTAGGCATATATATTTATTCTCATTAAAACATTGAAAAGCTGTTGAGGACTTATTACCAGAGTTTAGTTACGCTTAACTAAGATGAGAGTGATAGAAATTTATGTGTGCATATAGTCTGGGTAAAACAGTTGAGAAACTGATTTTAAAAACTAATTTCAACATCTAACCGTCGATGTGTTTTCAATGCAAAGATTAAAATGATTGTGTTTGTTGCTGACCTTTTTATGCCAGATACACAATCATATTTACCTTTTGCATTTAACAACATAGTGGTTAAACGTTGATGTCAATTTTTAATTATATGTGATTATAACTAAACGCAATCCGAATGGTCAACCATGGAGATAGAAACACAATCTAGGTATAGATTGTGGCTTAACGACCTAAGAACACATATCATTGGACAACAATATAGGTGAACTCATATCATCAACTCAATACGGGTTCAACATAGGTTATCGATGACCTAGGTTAAACCTAGATTATCAAACGATGAAGTGGATTCCTAGATAGTCAATCCACGATTTGGGGATTTAGAGAGTGGTTCGATCCACACAGTCGACCAACTGCTCGTCATGGAGTGTTTTTTAAAATTTTGTTTGTAAAATTATTCAGGTCCATGACTAATGTAGATCAAACTTTTTCTCATTTTAAAAAATACTTTTCCTCTTTGATTTTTGTTAAGTTTTTTGTTATAAAGATTGTGCATCGTTGGTGAAGATCCATTGATGGTGCAAATCTAACAATTTTGTTTCCTTTCTATTTAATTTACGGGTAATTTAATATTTGATGACATATTTGTCATTCTATGTTTTTATGGGGGCCAAAATTGTCTTTTTATGCTTAGACAAAATTGTTAAGAGCATTAGCGTCTTTTTTCAATTTCTATCACAGTTAAGGGTCGAAAATTCAATCGACATTATGGGTTCAAAAAAAATGATAATTTTAAAAAATACAGAAACTAAAATAAAATTTCTCCTTAATTATAGTAATTGTGAGCTGCGATAATAAGTTTTTATATAACCAACTGTATCATCCAACCATTCATTACACATTTGTTTTAAGATTCTTTCGCTATGGGATATTCGTATTCCGGCATTTCAGAATATGTAAAGTTAGCGTGGTGGGGCCGTTCGTGCACTTTGCTTTTAAACACAACAAAAAGTCAAACTACATACAAATGACAACTACTGTAACATTAAGTTAATTATATATTAGTCAAAATATAGAGTATCAATTAAATATCAATCCTAACATTACATTACATATGATTCAAATATCAGTTTTTTGTTTTTGAAAGGAGTAATTCGAGTATCAGTTCATTAAACCAAAATGAGAATGTATAATATTTTGTGGGCAACTATCACAAACAATTCAATTGTATCTTCTCTGAATTACATATTTTTCAAGAAATGCACATAATTAATTAGCCCTATCGTCATCTTAGCAAGGTTAGGGGAGTAATTAAAAGTGGAAGAAATTTTCTACACCTATGATAGGCAAAACAAAAAATTATGAGCTTGCAAATTTTTGTTCAGTTCCGTGATATGGACTACAATTAGTTGCATGACCCGCTGTACAAGTCGCATTACTGGAAAAAGTATAGAGTTGCAAGATTTGGAATTGTACTAAATCATCAGTTCATCATCTTCGGTTCTGGTACATAATATATTCAACCTTATATAACAACTTGTAATCAGCTCATATTATTTAGACACTCTGAAATCGACATTTTATTGAAAATCAAAAGAAGAATAAACCAGACTTATTAACACATGCTAGCTGATACTGACAGAATACAATAGCTAGCTTCTTATTTGTTTGTTTATTCGAATAATAATAGACTTCTAATTTTATTTTCTTTTAAATCCACACTTAAATGACGTGACATTAATTTGATTTGTCAACATCATATAAATCATAAGATGATGTGATAATTAATTAATTTGGCCGCTTGCATCATGCACGTTGAGGCTTGTGGAAGGCAGCGCTAGAATCATCCATTTTAAAATGAAACTGTGTACTTATGTAGAGACTTCCTTTCGAATGCAATTGTATCATTCAATTGGAGTTGACGCGGAACGAGCTTGCGCAAGTTCCCCCACTCGATTTTAACGTCCGTGCCTTCACGATGACAACGAAGCTCCTTTGACTGACCATTATATTCGAACGTCATTGTAATTTGCCCCACCAAACGATCGAAGTGCTGATCAAATTCACTAGACCCAATCGTCAAATCACCCCAAATGTCACTGCTGTCAAGTGGCTTTACGAAAGGTGCCATGTCTGATATAACTATGCTTAACTGGATTTGAGAACTGTAATGCTAAGAGATGGCAAAGCTGTATATAAAGATCAGGTTGAAGCATGCACACCCCTCTAATTCTGCGTGAGAGTGATTGAGATTGGCATTGTCACTATCACCGTTGTAGTCGAAGTTGACAGGACTAATTAATAGTAAAGACAAAACTATGAAAATGATAAGATAAGGCCGCAGTTAGTCACATCTTCATAAATATTTAGTTGGCTTAGCAGCGACATTCTCTAATTAAAGGCCTGATGATTATTTTCTTCTTTTTCAGCTAACCTTTTCAGTAAAAGTTGTTTCTTATTGTGCAGCATCTCAATAGAATGGGCCCTCTGCACAACGTTTAAAGAAAAAAAATCTGAAAAACTAAACAATTAGGTTGCCAGTTTTCAACCACAAAGCTCGTACCTTATAATCTTTCATGTGGGCAACGAAAAAAATGGTAACTTAATAAAAAGTTTTACGCAGTGTTTTTATGTTTTAAAGAATAGATATTTCATTTGTGTTATAATGTAAAATGTCTTTCATCTCTACTTAGACTGTGTAAATAAATATAACTTTGGTTTTTCTGTCATAAATATAATTTTAATATGTTAGTGACACTTGTTGCTGAAAGAACAACAGAAAAGTATTTATTGTTGGTACAGACAAACTTAGAAACTACTTTTCAAAAGTTACCATGACAAAAATCATTTTTTTTTTTCTAAATAAAAGTGATTATTTCATTATCCACCAAAAATTATGAATTCATCCCAATGATTAGTCATGTACTGTCAAAAAAGGTTACGTATTTCAATCGGAGAAATCATCAGCATATTATATTCTATGTTATATGCAATATTGTCACCAAATTCTCTGCTGCCCTTTTGCTGCCCGAGCACATGGACCCACCGAAAGAACCTTGCTTTTTGCATTGTCCTTTTTAAGGCCTATGCCATCATGTGTTTTAAATTGTATTAATTACAGGCAACATTTTCAGCGAGCATTAATTATACGAATGAACATTCTTTCTGGAACTTGTTCTTTGTTCAAAAGAAGGAAGTTGAACTTTCTGTGCGTCAAAGTTAAATGCATGGGAGAGCATCATCTTATGATTAGCAGATCATTCAAGCACGTTTAGGGAGAATTGGTTGATTAAATGGATAAAACCTTTTGTGCATCGAATATGATGTGATAAGTAATAACGGTATAAATTATCGTCAATTTTGAATTAATGTCTTTCGTTATTGCGTATTGATCATCAACACATGTGATGTATGGATAGCTTTGTTGAACATATATAATGGAATGTGTTTGATAGCCACCAATATGTTGTGAAAAAAGCAAACAATAAGAGAATTGTATCCCGCAATATTTGGAGCTCCAATTTCATTTGGAAGAAAAAAAAAAAAAAAAAAAAACACTTGTAGGCATATATATTTATTCTCATTAGAACATTGAAAAGCTATTAACTTATTACCAGAGTTTAGTTACGCTTAACTAAGATGAGAGTGATAGAAATTTATGTGTGCATATAGTCTGGGTAAAACAGTTTAGAAACTGATTTTAAAAACTAATTTCAACATCTAACCGTCGATGTGTTTTCAATGCAAAGATTAAAATGATTGTGTTTGTTGCTGACCTTTTTATGCCAGATACACAATCATATTTACCTTTTGCATTTAACAACATAGTGGTTAAACGTTGATGTCACTTTTTAATTATATGTGATTATAACTAAACGCAATTCGAATGGTCAACCATGGAGATCGAAACACAATCTAGGTATAGATTGTGGCTTAACGACCTAAGAACCCATATCATTGGACAACAATATAGGTGAACTCATATCTTCAACTCAATACGGGTTCAACATAGGTTATCGATGACCTAGGTTAAATCTAGATTATCAAACGATGAAGTGGATTCCTAGATAGTCAATCCACGATTTGGGGATTTAGAGAGTGGTTCGATCCACACAGTCGACCAACTGCTCGTCATGGAGTGTTTTTAAAAATTTTATTTGTAAAATTATTCAGGTTCATGACTAATGTAGATCAAACTTTTTCTCATTTTAAAAAATACTTTTCCTCTTTGATTTTTGTTAAGTTTTTTTTTATAAAGATTGTGCATCGTTGGTGGAGATCCATTGATGGTGCAGATCTAACAATTTTTTTTCCTTTCTATTTAATTTACGGGTAATTTAATATTTGATGACATATTTGTCATTTTCTGTTTTTATGGGGGCCAAAATTGTCATTTTATGCTTAGAGAAAATTGTTAAGAGCATTAGCGTCTTTTTTCAATTTCTATCACAGTTAAGGGTCGAAAATTCAATCGACATTATGGGTCCAAAAAAAATTGATAATTTTAAAAAATGCAGAAACTAAAATAAAATTTCTCCTTAATTATACTAATTGTGAGCTGCGATAATAAGTTTTTATATAACCAACTGTAACATCCAACCATTCATTACACATTTGTTTTAAGATTCTTTCGCTATGGGATATTCGTATTCCGGCATAAAATTTTTATGGGATAAAATTGACGGATTTAAGATATCTATTTTTATGGGATAAAATTTTTATGAGTAATATAAGTGATGAGGATTAAAAGAGGTCATTAGGAAGTGTTGATTATAGATTAAAAATGAGTGTGGACATGAGTGAAAATGGATAAGTAAAGTGTATAAAAAAATTAGAGTAAAAGAGGGATAAACGTGCAAAAATTGGGTTGAAAGTTAAGCTGGTATAATTGAGAATAATAGAGGGGCATGTGGGCAAATTGTGAAGCAAATAAATATGTTCTTCCAGCTCAGATTAGGAGACAAAAACAGACATACCAGCAGACCCAAAGATAGACCCGACAGCAGACCGAAGACAAACTCACTCGGCGATCGTCTCTCGGTAGCCAAGTGAAGGAGCAAGAAGACCGATCATCTAAGGGGTTTTATCATGCTGAGATGGAGGCTTAAAGGAGCTAGTTAAGCAGTTGATTTCAGCCCAGAAAAATCAGATCTGAAAGTGAAGAAGCTGACCAGAAATGAAGACGAGCTGAAGATGCGACAGGTTGGTGAAGGCGTCCTGCAGACCGTGTGAAGGGGAACAGATTCGAGTTAGCTGAAGCAAGCAATGGCTGAGATGAAAGTAGCCACGTGAAGCCAACAGATGGAGGAAAAATGCAGGGGAGGCGTGAAGAAAATGATGAACAGTAGGTAAGAGAAACAACTGGAACTCTTGTGAGATGTTTTCTTGAGTTGTGAGCTGTCCATTTCATGTTATTGTTGGTTTTTTTGTTGTAGCTCAAGTTAGATTCAAAAATGGAAGGAAATGGTTGCCGTGAGAATCTCAGAGGAGTGGCTGATATCAAACTCAAGTAAGTTAGGTTGGGTTTTATTGATTTTGTCTCATGAAAAGCTGAAATGGAATAAATGATTGTGTAGAGTTTATGTGTGATGTGTGTGCCGTGAATCAAGTGGAAAAGAATGGGTATTTGTGTGATGTTCTGTCGGCAGTATGTATGTGTGTATGTGTGTGGGTTGTGTTTGGTTTAAAATAATGGAGATTAATTGATTATTAAGTGTATAGATGCATGATAGAAAGATGAATGTGTGTTGGAACCGAAAGAAAATCGCGTATGGTGTTATTGTGTGATTTGTGACTAGGATGAAGAGCAGCTAGTTATATGTTGAATTTTTGTGATTTTAAGTTGATTTAAGGTTCTAAGTATGTTCTCGAATATGTATTTGAGGGTGATTATGACAGGCCCCTTTCTAACTACTAGCTAAGCGACCTGCCCGACAACCCCACGGTGGCTCCCCAGTCGAGATCTGCTCTGACTGGAAAGTTCCCGTGAAGCTAAGCCTCTTTTCTTTGCTAAAATACTTGAAATCCTTTTGATTCTGAAAAAGAGTGGGAATTTTGTTCGTTGAAAATAACTTTATGAAAATAGGATTTTCACAGAAAACCGGCAGCACAACGGCTGTTTTTCTAAAATTCCACCCTGTAAAATATCTCATAAAACCTGCATAATTGTATTCACAAACAATTTCTATAATCAATAGGCCTCCGGCCATTTTCAAACTCATAATCATGCAATTAAGCGGAAGTAACTTGAATAAATCTTAAAAACGACATGCATGATATTTACATAAAATCCTTAACTCAAAATAATATTTAAAAAACTAGAGAATCTGAAAAATGATATTAAACGCAATACATGATGCTATGCTAGAAAATAGTGCAGTCTGGTCACGCGTGTCTAGCTGGCCTGTCCGTGGCCTGTCCGTCCGAAGGAGATACGTCAACCACGCTACTCGCACCTGCACCTGAGGGAGGTTTTTAAGAAAACAGGAAAACAGTGGTGAGAATAACTCAGTGAGTGGGTAAGTTTACATAAACTGTATTTTTGCTTAAAAATACTATTCCTCCCAAAAATAGATTGGAAAACTATTACTTACTTACTTTTCCTGAAAACTGTAAACTCGTTTAAAAGCTGCGAAAGTTATTTATCAAACTTTTCTTAAAACTTTTCTTATTTTCTTACTAGCCTTATCTGGCAACCCAGGGAAATCTTGTCCTTCGTGACGGTGCGAAGACACGCCACTAGGATAGGGGAACTCTCACCATGTGTAGTCGCAGATGTGGATACAACTCTGGGATCGCGAATCCCTCCAACATCAGGCAGATCTACACTATCCCATACGTGCAGAGGGTGACTGACAGACTCGATCCCCCCAAAGTTAGTAACTCCCCCCAACTACCGTACACGTATGGAATACTTTCGGCCGGGTGTAATCTTAGGGGCTAGGGTAAACCATAGGCATATATAAAATGAAATCTCGGCAATATGCTATAATATCGCAAAATAACTTTCACAAATACTATCTCTATGCATGTATATAATTTCAACTTGCTCAATTACTTTACTGAAGAATATAACATATTCATAACATAAACTTTAAAGCTATACGTGCATTTATGGATAATAAACTGAAAACTATAAACTTTTACTAAAATCTCAAAACCTTTTACTTGCTAAAACTGATTGCATTCAATAACAGAATGTATGAAAACTTTTTAAAAATCCACACTCACAACTTGCTTCCAAAATACTTATCACCGCTTCCCGTTACGGCTCTCGTTCAATTCCCGATTCACCTACATTTGATTTCGATCGAGATGTCGTTAAAACATAACTCTTGCGCAATTAAACTTTAAGCCATACGAGGATTTATAAACTCAATAATTCAAGTGACTATCCTCGCACGATAACAAAACGAAAAATTCATATTCGCACGCGAAGACTATTTCAAACCGATTCGTTATCGCGACTTAAAATACTCGAAACTCTATGGTTATCATCAAAACAACACGCAACAATCAAACCTATAGTTTCGATGTAAAAACATCGCTTAACATTACTTCAAAACAACTTATATTTGTCGAACTAGCGTACGCGATTAATTGGGGCAGTTTTGATGTCAAAGTAACTTGTAATTCTAAACCAAAACAACATGCAAAACTGCACCAAAACAGCGTGCAAACGGCACCAAAACAGCATGCAAACGGCACCAAAACAGCATGCAGAACTGCACCAGAACAGCGTGCAAACGGCACCAAAACAGCATGCAAACGGCACCAAAACAGCATGCAAACGGCACCAAAACAGCATGCAGAACTGTCCCGAAAACAGCACGCAACATCACGCTTCGACAGGCCACAAACAGCACATTTACTGCTCACAAAACAGCCCTATAACAGCTCATTATCTAACCTTAAATCAGCATAAAAGCTGCACCTAAAATTAATCCTGAATCACCATAAAAACTGCACGAAACGAGCATAAAGAAATTGCGCATGACGAGCATAAAAACTGCACATGACGACAGCCCGCAAAAACTTAATTGCATTGGGATATGCTCGCTTAATTTAACTCTATTCTCATAGTCACATCACTAAATTACTCAAACCATTCACAAAAGAGAAATGGGGCAGCATTTACCCAATAAGCGAGCTGTTCTCAGCTTCGAAACAGCATCCGAACGGCGCCGAATCTCTCGCACGCTCTCGGTAGCAAGCTGTTCCCTGCCTTGATGTTGTTTCGCGCGTTCTGGCCTAACCTGACAACCATTCGACAGCAGCTCAGACAACAGCAGCTTGCGACGACGGCAAGACAGCAACGTGACAGCACAAAATGGCAGCACTTGGTCACGGTGACAGCACACAACAAAGGCAGCAAGACAGTTTCAGCTCATGCTCAACAGCAGCAGCCTTCACGCCCAGACAGCAGCAACATTCACGTCCAGACAACAACAACATTCACGTCCAGACAGCAGCACCCTTCAAGCCCAGACAGCAGCACATTCACGTCCAGACAGCAGCACAAGCTGACAGCACCTGGATCAACAACTTCAGCTCCTCAGTCCACACAACAAGACAGCACCGGCGACAATGGCAGCAGCTGTCACGATCTGGCAACAGCAGCTTCAACACTAGCCAACAGCAGGGACTTCATCACGGTTGCACCAGCACTTTCCCGCTGACAGTAGAATAGCTCAACACACAGCAGCAGCAGCTACCACACCACGCCAGCAGCAGCAAGACAGCACCTGGCAGCAGCTTCCATAGTCAGGCAGCAGCAACAATGGCAACAGCCAGCAGCAGAACAGCTCTAGCTCGGCAGCAGCTCCCTCCACGGCAGCAGCTGGATTCGTGACCATGAGCTGCACCACGGCAGCAGCTCAGCAACTTCTCCTGGCTTGCATGCACGGCTGGAACTCCTCAAGCTTGCCTGCCTTGCTTCTTGACTTCGATCTGCACTCTGCCTTGCTTCAGATCTGATCTTGGTTCTGCTTGGAGCACACTCACAGACAGCTCTCTTCTTCTCTCGGGCAGCACCTCTCTTGTCTTCAGTTTTTGTTTTGAAATGAAGAAGAAGTTGACAGATGGCTTGGATTCTGTCTTGAAAATGAATAAAATAAAGAAAAATGGTGACCGAATGATAACTTTGGTTTGATTGTGTCTTTGAATGCATAGGTGACCGTTTATGCCATAATTTGCTTTCTTTTTTTTTTTTTTTTTTTTTCATCCAATGCATGTGTGACACGTGTCACCAACATGCATTCCTTTTATTTTCTTAAAGCCTTCCATGCATTCTTGCTTTTTAAATTCCAAGCTCGGATTCCGTTTCCGTCCGTCCATCTTTGAATCCGCTTTTTAATCGCTTTCGCCTTTGGAATAATTAATAAACTCCGAACCTGTCTTCGAGAACTCGAATTTATTTCTCTAAATCGAAAATAATTATTCCAAATATTTTCGGACTCGATAATTATATTTTTTTCCGATCGGACGCGATCCATCAGAAAAATATTTGCTCTCCAACGAACGCGGTTTTGGGTTTTACAATTCACCCCTCCTTATAAAAATTTCGTCCTCGAAATTTACACTACTTTCATGCAATGCATTTCAACACTAGAATCTATCAAACAAACTTGATACTTTCTTAAGTTAGAAAATTCAAAACTTGACTATTTAAAAATACTTACTTGTCTCAAAAAGATGCGGGTACTGACTGCGCATCTGCTCCTCGTGCTCCCATGTGGCCTCCTCCACTGCATGATTCCTCCACAACACTTTAACCAACGGAATAACTTTACTGCGAAGAACCTGATCTCTCCTATCAAGAATCTGAACTGGGGTCTCCTCATAAGATAGGTTCTCCTTGAGTTCCATTGGCTGCTCTGACAACACGTGTGAAGGATCTGCTATATACTTACGGAGCATCGAGACATGAAATACATTATGGATCCTGGAAAGTTCTACTGGCAGTTCAAGTCGATATGCTACCTCACCTACTCTGCCAATCACTTCATAGGGACCGATATACCGAGGGCTTAACTTACCTTGCTTCCCAAAACGAATTATTCCTTTCCATGAAGATATCCGTAGGAACACCTTATCCCCGACCTGGAACTCCAAATCCTTCCTACGCTTATCTGCGTAACTTTTCTGACGATCCTGGGCTATCTTCAGATTGTCCCGAATAACTTTGATTTTATCTGTAGTCATCTGAACAAGCTCGGGTCCAATCAACTTTCTCTCGCTCATCTCATCCCAACATATCGGTGTCCTACACCGTCTTCCATAAAGTGCTTCATACGGTGCCATACCGATACTAGCCTGATAGCTGTTATTATAGGCAAACTCGATTAAGGACAGATGAGAATCCCAACTTCCTTCAAACTCTATCACACAAGATCTGAGCATATCCTCTAAAGTCTGAATGGTACGCTCAGACTGACCATCTGTCTGCGGATGAAATGCTGTACTGAAATGTAATCGAGTACCTAATGCTTTCTGTAGGCTAGGCCAAAATCGGGATGTAAATCTCGGATCTCTATCTGATACGATTGACACTGGAGCCCCATGTAATCTCACGATCTCATCAACATACAACTTAGCCAATCGATCTAAGGAATAAGTACTTCTGATAGGTAGGAAATGAGCTGACTTCGTAAGTCGATCTACTATTACCCAAACACTGTCATAACCATTTCGACTCCGAGGAAATCCTACCACAAAATCCATAGTAATACGCTCCCATTTCCACTCCGGAATGGGAAGTGGCTGAAGAAGTCCTGATGGCCTCTGGTGCTCGGCTTTCACCTGCTGACAAATCAAACATCTTGACACAAATTCAACTATCTCTCTCTTCATACCTTTCCACCAGTAATGCTCTTTCAAGGTATGATACATTTTCGTACTTCCCGGATGCATAGCGTATGCTGAGGAGTGAGCTTCATCTAAAATTTCTTTCTTGAGTTCCGTCACATTTGGAACACATAGTCTCTGTCTCATCCTCAACGTACCATCATCCCTGACTGAGAAGTCTCCCTGTTGGCCTGACTCTACTTCCTGTCTGATCTTGACTAATTGAGGATCCTGAATCTGCAACTCTCGGATTCTATCCACGAGTACCGGTCGAACTTGGAAAGTAGCTAACAATGCACCTGAATTCCCTACTTCCAATTTAACTCCCAAAGATCTCATCTCTACTAACAATGGAAGATACCCAGCTCTTAAATGAGCTACCGAGCTAGAGGGTCTCCTACTCAATGCATCGGCTACTACATTTGCTTTCCCGGGATGGTACTCTATGGTGCAATCGTAATCCTTGAGTAGCTCTAACCATCTCCTCTGTCTCATATTCAACTCTTTCTGGGAGAACAAATACTGAAGGCTCTTGTGATCTGTAAATATCTGACATCGAACTCCGTACAAGTAATGCCTCCAAATCCTGAGTGCAAAAATTACTGCGGCCAACTCTAGATCATGGGTTGGGTAATTCTGCTCGTGCTTCTTTAACTGCCTGGAAGCATAAGCTATCACCTTTCCATTTTGCATCAGAACACAACCCAAACCTTGCCTCGAAGCATCACTGTACACCACAAAGCCTTCATTTCCGGAAGGAAGAGTAAGCACTGGAGCTGTAGTCAATTTTGTCTTTAATTCATCGAAATTCTTCTGACAGGCTTCTGACCACTCAAACTTTGCTTCCTTTCTGGTGAGCTTCGTCAAAGGAATGGCAATCTTAGAAAATCCTTCGACAAATTTCCTATAATAACCTGCCAAACCTAAGAAACTCCGAACCTCAGTTATGGTTGTAGGCGATTTCTAGTTCACAATCGCTTCAATCTTTTGAGGATCAACACTAATCCCATCAGCTGAAACCACATGGCCTAAAAATGAAACTTCATTCAATCAGAACTGACACTTGCTGAACTTGGCATACAATTGCTGCTCTCTTAACGTCTGTAAAACTAATCTTAGATGTTCAGCATGTTCTTCCCTACTGCCCGAATACACCAATATATCGTCAATGAACACTATGACAAACTTATCCAAAAATGCATGGAACACCCGATTCATCAATGCCATGAATGCTGCTGGGGCATTGGTTAGCCCGAAAGGCATAACCAAAAATTCATAATGTCCATAACGCGTCCTGAAGGCAGTTTTAGGAATATCATCTCCCTTGATCTTCAACTGATGGTACCCTGATCTCACATCTATCTTAGAAAACAACCTTGCACCTTGCAACTGATCGAACAGATCATCAATCCTCGGTAAAGGATATTGATTCCGAATAGTCACCTTATTCAATTCCCGGTAATCAATGCACAATCTCATACTTCCATCTTTCTTTTTAACAAAGAGCACTGGTGCTCCCCAAGGAGATACACTGGATCTAACAAAACCCTTGTCTACTAATTCTTCCAACTGAACCTTCAATTCCTTCAACTCTGGAGGTGCCATCCTGTACGGTGCTTTGGAAATTGGTGCTGTTCCCGGCATCAGATTAATCTCAAATTCAATATCTCTATCCGGAGGTAAACCTGGAAGATCTTCTGGGAACACATCAGAAAACTCTGCAACCACAGGAATATCTTCTAGCTGAGTCTCCCTCTCGGACGAATCTATCACATAAGCCAAATAACCTGCACATTGCTTCTTTAACATTCTTCTGGCGGTCATGGCTGATATGATACGGGATGGAAGCATTTTACGCTCTCCTCGGAATACTACATCTGACTCTCCAACTGAACTAAACTTGACTTCTTTCTGAAAACAATCCACCACGGCATGATGCGTAGCTAACCAGTCCATACCCAATATAATGTCGAAATCACATAGATCCAACAACATCAAACTAACTGGAAAGGATCTACCCCCAAGTACAATATCACAATCTCTACAAACACTCTCTGCTACTAAGGAATCTCCGGTAGGAGTAGCTACTATCATATCGCACTCTAAGGGTTTTAACTTCATATTAACATGCCTTGCAAAACTTTTAGAAACAAAAGAATGCGTAGCACCAGGGTCTATTAAAACATGAGCATCAGAGTTGAAAACTATTACAGTACCTGTCACCACCTCTGGTGTAGCTTCAGCATCTCGCTGCGTTACCGCGAACACCCTGGCTTGAGTACGAGGTCTCCCTGACTGTCCTCTGGGTGGCAAACCTCTCCCAGCACCTCTTCCGGATTGAACTGTAGTCCCTGGTCCTCTCATCTGTGGACCTCTCTGATCCTGCGACTGACCCCCGCTAGACTGCCCTTGAGTATACGGTCTTGACCCACTGGCTCCTCTTGTTCTCTGCGGACAATCATACATAAAATGTCCCTCTTTACCACAACGATAACATCCAGTGATACCCATATGACACTCTCCTCGGTGTGTCCTGTTGCATTTCCTACACGGCTCTATGCTTTGAGCATTACCTCTGCTTTGGGGTCCTGATGGAGGTTTGACTGAACTCTGACTAGACGCGGCTCCCTGACTTCGCTGTTTGCTACCTAACCATCTAGACTTGTCTCCAGTTTTCGGTGCCTTGCTGAAGCCTCCTGAATACCAACCTGACCCTTGACTGCGCTTCAATTTCTGCGTTTGCTCTTTGTCACCTATTGTTGTCCTTTCTACCCTTAAAGCTGCTTCAACTAACTGCCCATACTCTCTATGCTCTGCAGCTACCACATATGCCTTGATTTTCGGATTCAAGCCCTGCACAAACTTATGGCAATTGTTTACCTCATCATTAACTATAAACGGTGCCACTCGAGACAATTCGGTAAACTTCCTCTCATACTCTTTCACTATCATGCTACCTTGCACAAGACTGTAAAATTCCTCAATCTTTGCGTCTTTGTATGCCCTGGGGTAGAAATTCTCATTAAACTCTTCTTTGAACTTTTCCCATGTGACTTGTTCGATTGCTCTTCGCTTGACGGAATCCCACCAATCTCTAGCTGACGCTCGAAGTAAGAATGAAGCAATTGACACCTTTTGGAGATTGGTACATTCCATCTGTTCCAACACTCTTTCAGTATTATCCAACCACTCTGTTGCAATTTCTGGACCACCTGTTCCGTCAAAAGCATCGGCACCAAGTTTCCTTGCCCTCTCAACGGTGGCGCTTGGTGCACGAGGCCTTAGCCCTTGGATAACCTGGGCTAATCTCTCGATCGGATCCTGCTCAGGCTCTACTGCCGGTGGCTCAACTGGAACCCCTGGCTGAGGATCATTGACAGACTCATTTACTTGCTCCCTTATTTCTGGAGCAGGAGGTGGAGCATTTTCAGCGGCTCTCCTTTTACGCGGACGACCGACGCGACGCATGACTCACTGCACTTGAACCAGATACTTAGTCATAAAATGTATGAGGTTTGAAAAATTTACTATGTAAATGCTTAGAAATCATGTAATGCATCATGTAATGCATTTAAAATCTTTGCTCTGATACCAACATTCACAGGCCCCTTTCTAACTACTAGCTAAGCGACCTGCCCGGCAACCCCACGGTGGCTCCCCAGTCGAGATCTGCTCTGACTGGAAAGTTCCCGTGAAGCTAAGCCTCTTTTCTTTGCTAAAATACTTGAAATCCTTTTGATTCTGAAAAAGAGTGGGAATTTTGTTCGTTGAAAATAACTTTATGAAAATAGGATTTTCACAGAAAACCGGCAGCACAACGGCTGTTTTTCTAAAATTTCACCCTGTAAAATATCTCATAAAACCTGTATAATTGTATTCACAAACAATTTCTATAATCAATAGGCCTCCGGCCATTTTCAAACTCATAATCATGCAATTAAGCGGAAGTAACTTGAATAAATCTTAAAAACGACATGCATGATATTTACATAAAATCCTTAACTCAAAATAATATTTAAAAAACTAGAGAATCTGAAAAATGATATTAAACGCAATACATGATGCTATGCTAGAAAATAGTGCAGTCTGGTCACGCGTGTCTAGCTGGCCTGTCCGTGGCCTGTCCGTCCGAAGGAGATACGTCAATCGCGCTACTCGCACCTGCACCTGAGGGAGGTTTTTAAGAAAACAGGAAAACAGTGGTGAGAATAACTCAGTGAGTGGGTAAGTTTACATAAACTGTATTTTTGCTTAAAAATACTATTCCTCCCAAAAATAGATTGGAAAACTATTACTTACTTACTTTTCCTGAAAACTGTAAACTCGTTTAAAAGCTGTGAAAGTTATTTATCAAACTTTTCTTAAAACTTTTCTTATTTTCTTACTAGCCTTATCTGGCAACCCAGGGAAATCTTGTCCTTCGTGACGGTGCGAAGACACGCCACTAGGATAGGGGAACTCTCACCATGTGTAGTCGCAGATGTGGATACAACTCTGGGATCGCGAATCCCTCCAACATCAGGCAGATCTACACTATCCCATACGTGCAGAGGGTGACTGACAGACTCGATCCCCCCAAAGTTAGTAACTCCCCCCAACTACCGTACACGTATGGAATACTTTCGGCCGGGTGTAATCTTAGGGGCTAGGGTAAACCATAGGCATATATAAAATGAAATCTCGGCAATATGCTATAATATCGCAAAATAACTTTCACAAATACTATCTCTATGCATGTATATAATTTCAACTTGCTCAATTACTTTACTGAAGAATATAACATATTCATAACATAAACTTTAAAGCTATACGTGCATTTATGGATAATAAACTGAAAACTATAAACTTTTACTAAAATCTCAAAACCTTTTACTTGCTAAAACTGATTGCATTCAATAACAGAATGTATGAAAACTTTTTAAAAATCCACACTCACAACTTGCTTCCAAAATACTTATCACCGCTTCCCGTTACGGCTCTCGTTCAATTCCCGATTCACCTACATTTGATTTCGATCGAGATGTCGTTAAAACATAACTCGTGCGCAATTAAACTTTAAGCCATACGAGGATTTATAAACTCAATAATTCAAGTGACTATCCTCGCACGATAACAAAACGAAAAATTCATATTCGCACGCGAAGACTATTTCAAACCGATTCGTTATCGCGACTTAAAATACTCGAAACTCTATGGTTATCATCAAAACAACACGCAACAATCAAACCTATAGTTTCGATGTAAAAACATCGCTTAACATTACTTCAAAACAACTTATATTTGTCGAACTAGCGTACGCGATTAATTGGGGCAGTTTTGATGTCAAAGTAACTTGTAATTCTAAACCAAAACAGCATGCAAAACTGCACCAAAACAGCGTGCAAACGGCACCAAAACAGCATGCAAACGGCACCAAAACAGCATGCAGAACTGCACCAGAACAGCGTGCAAACGGCACCAAAACAGCATGCAAACGGCACCAAAACAGCATGCAAACGGCACCAAAACAGCATGCAGAACTGCACCAGAACAGCGTGCAAACGGCACCAAAACAGCATGCAAACGGCACCAAAACAGCATGCAGAACTGTCCCGAAAACAGCACGCAACATCACGCTTTGACAGGCCACAAACAGCACATTTACTGCTCACAAAATAGCCCTATAACAGCTCATTATCTAACCTTAAATCAGCATAAAAGCTGCACCTAAAATTAATCCTGAATCACCATAAAAACTGCACGAAACGAGCATAAAGAAATTGCGCATGACGAGCATAAAAACTGCACATGACGACAGCCCGCAAAAACTTAATTGCATTGGGATATGCTCACTTAATTTAACTCTATTCTCATAGTCACATCACTAAATTACTCAAACCATTCACAAAAGAGAAATGGGGCAGCATTTACACAATAAGCGAGCTGTTCTCAGCTTCGAAACAGCATCCGAACGGCGCCGAATCTCTCGCACGCTCTCGGCAGCAAGCTGTTCCCTGCCTTGATGTTGTTTCGCGCGTTCTGGCCTGACCTGACAACCATTCGACAGCAGCTCAGACAACAGCAGCTTGCGACGACGGCAAGACAGCAACGTGACAGCACAAAATGGCAGCACTTGGTCACGGTGACAGCACACAACAAAGGCAGCAAGACAGTTTCAGCTCATGCTCAACAGCAGCAGCCTTCACGCCCAGACAGCAGCAACATTCACGTCCAGACAACAACAACATTCACGTCCAGACAGCAGCACCCTTCAAGCCCAGACAGCAGCACATTCACGTCCAGACAGCAGCACAAGCTGACAGCACCTGGATCAACAACTTCAGCTCCTCAGTCCACACAACAAGACAGCACCGGCGACAATGGCAGCAGCTGTCACGATCTGGCAACAGCAGCTTCAACACTAGCCAACAGCAGGGACTTCATCATGGTTGCACCAGCACTTTCCCGCTGACAGTAGAATAGCTCAACACACAGCAGCAGCAGCTACCACACCACGCCAGCAGCAGCAAGACAGCACCTGGCAGCAGCTTCCATAGTCAGGCAGCAGCAACAACGGCAACAGCCAGCAGCAGAACAGCTCCAGCTCGGCAGCAGCTCCCTCCACGGCAGCAGCTGGATTCGTGACCACGAGCTGCACCACGGCAGCAGCTCAGCAACTTCTCCTGGCTTGCATGCACGACTGGAACTCCTCAAGCTTGCCTGCCTTGCTTCTTGACTTTGATCTGCACTCTGCCTTGCTTCAGATCTGATCTTGGTTCTGCTTGGAGCACACTCACAGACAGCTCTCTTCTTCTCTCGGGCAGCACCTCTCTTGTCTTCAGTTTTTGTTTTGAAATGAAGAAGAAGTTGACAGATGGCTTGGATTCTGTCTTGAAAATGAATAAAATAAAGAAAAATGGTGACCGAATGATAACTTTGGTTTGATTGTGTCTTTGAATGCATAGGTGACCGTTTATGCCATAATTTGCTTTCTTTTTTTTTTTTTTTTTTTTTCATCCAATGCATGTGTGACACGTGTCACCAACATGCATTCCTTTTATTTTCTTAAAGCCTTCCATGCATTCTTGCTTTTTAAATTCCAAGCTCGGATTCCGTTTCCGTCCGTCCATCTTTGAATCCGCTTTTTAATCGCTTTCGCCTTTGGAATAATTAATAAACTCCGAACCTGTCTTCGAGAACTCGAATTTATTTCTCTAAATCGAAAATAATTATTCCAAATATTTTCGGACTCGATAATTATATTTTTTTCCGATCGGACGCGATCCATCAGAAAAATATTTGCTCTCCAACGAACGCGGTTTTGGGTTTTACAGATTAAGTCATAGATAACAAATTACATTGTATGGAATGCGTGTAACGCTCAAGGATAGTTGTTTGAATAAATAACGTACAAGCTGTCTTGTTTTATGTTATTTTGATGGTTCCAAGTGTGTGTTTAAATGTATTAGGACATGAAAATATAAGGGAAATGAATGGTATTAAGATAAGGGTATGTAATGGAAAGAATATGGTTTAATTAGTTTGAGAGATTGTTAATGAAAATTCTATTGTTATTAGAGTTGTGATTGAAGAGAATTTTGAGTAAAAGTTGGTGATTAAATTTTAGGTGAATTGGAAACTCTTCGAATGGAAACGAAGACGTGCAGGAAGTGAAGGAGGTTCTGTGAATCGAAAGCTAACGAACGGAAATAAATTGTGAGTGTAAAACTATATATATATGTTTTGTTTAATTATATATGTTATGTTTAACTATATATTTATACATATATATTTCTTTTAAGTATATGTTTGTATATGCATATTTTATATATGTTTATGTTTTGAATATAATCGTTTTGATTATAGAAATGTTTTAAGTGTTGATATCAAGTTTAATGAAAAAGAATCAAGTGTTAAGGTTTGACCTTAAGGAAATTTTTTACGGACGAATGTTTATGAAAAGTATAAAAGAAATGGTTTTGGTTTTTAAATGAAATGTGGTTTATAAAAAGATTTTTAGTCGATGGTTACCCTAAACCCTATCATGACTGAAATGACTGGATAATCGGCCGAGATACTTTAAATGTATAAAGGTACGGGTAAAGAAATAGGTTATTAACTAAGGGAAGGGATAGAAATTATAGGATTGCCTTTACACATTATAAAGTATTCTTATGACGATTACCCTGCGCAAGGCGTGATTTTATCCGCAGCGTAGTGGTTTTATGACTGGAAATGGATCGTCCCGCCACCATCGCTTTTAGGTCGGTTGGTGAATTATTCCCTGGGTTCCATTGGTAGTGACGGAAATGTTAAAGATTGTTTCAAATGTATATTTATGATTGATATAATTGATAAATGAAATGTTTTATTTATTTATGTAAATGTTATGATTTTACTGAAAAATGCTGAAAAGGTACTTTGTTATTAAACTGCACACTCACTGAGCTATTTTTAGCTCATTCTTTCAAAATGTTTTAATAAAATTTTCAGGAACTGAGACTAGGGAGCAGTCTGAGCATCCTCCAGGGCAGTCGTAGGCGGCCTACTGGTAGACGACGACGACTTGAAAATATCTATATAATTTTTGGGCTGTAAATATGTCATATTATGATTTTGATACTTGCATCATTATTTTTGTATTGTATATACGTAAATGCATAATTAAACTCTGAACTACGAGGGCTTTGATCCTCTGTAGATAATCGAGGTACGTAGGCGTTTGGGAGTGCCCAAATTCAAGCCCAAAATATTTCAGAAAATATTTTGAGTTGTACATAATGTATATGTTTTGTTTTATGGATAAAAATGATTCTACTAAACGCTTTTAAATGTTTTTGTGATTAAATTGTGTGGACCTGAGGTCCTGAAATGGTAGTGGAGAAAAGGAATGAATTTTAGAAGTGTTTATGATTTTATGTGTAGGTTTTGTAAATTTTGGGATGTTCGAAAAACAGAGGAAACTCTATCCGTTTTTTTGTAAAATTTTTAATTGAATAACTGGTTTGTTGGGTTTAAGAAAAAAAAAAAAAAAATTCCCACCACATTTTTCGATAGTTGATGAAAAGAATAAATATTTTAATCGGGTTCGCTCCACGGATTCCTAAGTTAATTGTTTAAAGAAAAGGTTTTCGGAGTTCGTTAGAGTGCCGGGAGGGCTTCCCACGGATTCAAGAGGTTAAATCCGAGTTGGGTCCCTTCAATAATGATTATATAGGTGTGAAATGTTATAGTATAAAATATACGATCTTATGTATGTAAAAAAATTGGAGATTTATTTATAATAGAATTATTATGGTCATTAATGATTAAATGAAAGCAATGACTTTATAATAAAATATTTTGAGCTAAGATGATTTCTAAATTTCAAACATGAAATTTCATAAGAGGAAATGAATTGTAAGACTCAAATATAACTGGACTTAAGAGATTATCGAAATTTAATTTATTGTTATTAATTTGGTCTAGTTCAAGTATTAGAAGTACAGAAGTTTGTGGATAAATATCCGATTGGAGGATATTTTTGAAAGAAATTAAGAAAGTTTGGTTAAAAAGAAAATTATCATATGGATATAAATGAAAATTTACATATATACCAAAAAGTCAAATGGGGTTAGCGTGATTTTGTTTGAAATAAAAATAATAATTAAATGTTAGTGGTGGGGTCCATTGAAAAAATAATAATAAAATTTTTTAAAAAAAACAAGTGGATGAGAATAGACGGTGAATGAGAGAAAGAGATAAGAATGCAATTATATGTGTGTGTGTGTGTGTGTTTAGATCACACGCAGAACAAAAATAATGCAAAAACAGAAGTTGTTCTGCCGAACAGCAAAAGAAAAAAAGAAAAGAAGGTAGAAGCTGTTATGCCGAATAATAGGAAAAAAAAAATTATTAGGAAAAGCCAAAAAGAAAAGAGAGGAAGAAAAGAAAAAAAAAATATTTTGAATGCCCGATTAGTCAGATAAGGTGGATCCACGATGCTAAGAAAATCAGAAGGGAATGCGTTTTAGATCCAGAAATAGGCAAAAGAGTTATGTGAATGGATAGTTTTATTTTTAATTAAATTGATTGAGTTATATTTATTTATATTTCAAATTTTATTATTTATTTCAAGTAAATAATTAGTTGAGTTAATTGATTTTATGAATTATAAATTATGTTTTACGATTAAAAGAAAGGTTTATATGTGTTTTAAATTTTATTTAATTAATTATTATTAGAAGAAGATTATTTAATTAATTTATTGATTTATTGATTTTGTATTATAATTTATGATTTGATTATAAAATATGTAGTTTGATAATTATATTTACATTTAGAAATCGAGTTATACAATTTTGTATATAAAATGATTTAAGATTTGAAAATGAATAAAATGATATTTTCAGTATGTTTACATATATTTCAGTTTTTATTATGTATTGAAAATAAATTATTTATTTAGTAAATTGATTTTATAGATTATAAATTATTGTATATTTATATTTATGTTATGTTGCGAGAAATAATAATTGCTTATGTTTTGAGAAAATTATTATTTAATATTATTGATTTCTTTTCAAGTTTATTATTAGCATGTTCTTATGAAATTTTTAAATTCAATATTCACATGTTTTAAAGCATGTTTGAAATGAATATTAAGATTTCATTAAAGATAGTAGTTATGGATATTTAAGCATCTATGACATTGATAATGCATTTTGAGATTGAAAATGGTGTTCTTTTAAAAATATTAGTTTACGAATATTTTATGTATTTGCTTGAAAATGAAATGTTTTATGCTTGAAATGTTGGAAACAATGATGCTTATGTTTTAATGATTTTTATATGATATGATTCATATTTTGTCAAGTTTATGAAATGAAGGAATTTGGTTTTGTATGATATGGAAAGGAAAATATTTTCAAACGTCAATGACCTACCCCATGTTATATGTTATATACTATGGATTATGATTTAGACCCGGTTAGTATACCCCACTATGTTTGACAAATGTTGGGAGGGCGTGTTACTAACATAAGGGGATAGAGTCTGTAGGTCGAGTCGTGTCGCTCTCTATATATGTGGGGTATTATCTCACTTGCATATGCGATGCAAAAAATTTCGCTGCATGTGATGAGTTGTCTCATGTATGCCATCACGATAAGTGTCGTTGATCGAATCGTCATGTGACTATATTATGATGATTCTCTAGGTTCCATTGGTGTAGTTTTAGTATGGAAAGGAATATTTTAAGTCACGAAATGATTGAAATATTATTATATTTTTATACTCGAAACCATATTTTAAGATTTCCCATAAATTTATTAAAGTTTATGATTTTGATTAAGAAAAAGTTAGAAAATAAAATAATTTCTTTTAAAGTGTTTTTGGGAGGTATTTTGAAAAGAAAGAGTTTTAATGGAAAATTCTTACCACTCATTGAGCCCTTTTTGGTTTATGTTTTATAAAAACCTCATAGCTGCAGGAACTAACAGTCAAGGTGCTCGCTCTCTCCTCAGATTAGGTGGATTGGTCATGGATAATGTTTTGTGAAGTCACACTTTGCATATTTAAATTTATTTGAAAATTTATGCATATACTTAGTTTTGATTGTAACGCATTTTATGAATTTTATTACTATTGTGGTGATATGATGTATTCATCTAAATTAAATGATTTGATGCATAGATATATATATATATAATGTAAATATTTTGGGATGTATGTAAATGCTTTTGATTTTATGCTTGAAATTGTGTTTTCAAAATTTAAATGATTTTATTGAATTAGAATTATTGTGGCTAGGTGATGGCTTTGAAATGGATCAGAGGTCTAAAATAGTAGTGGAGAATATTGTTTGAAATATTGAAGTGTTATTAAATTGTTTTTCAGGTGATTTGAAATTTTGGGAAACCTTAAAAACAATCATTGTGCTTTTAAAATTTTTCTAGAAATTCTATATTATGGAAAAAGAAAATTTTATAAGTGATAATTCATATGTTTATGAAAGGATTTAAGTTTTAGGACTTACTCCACGATCAGAGGCGGACCCACCTCTAGGCCGGGGGGGGCACGTGCCCCCCTTGAAATTTTAAAAAAAAATTGTATAATTTATTTTATAGTAAATAAAAAAAATAAAACAATTATATTTAATTGTTGCAGTCTGCAAATAGCAGACTTGCAACAGTGTATAGTCTGCATACAAAAGTATGTTAATCGAAATTGACAGCAATAGTCTGCAATAAAGGCTGAAGCTGTCAATTTTAATTAATTTTTTTATTTTTAATTATTATTATTATTATTATTTATCTTTTATTATTTTATTTAAAAACTGATTTATATATAGTCTGCATACAAAAGTATGTTAATCGAAATTGACAGCAATAGTCTACAATAAAGGCTGCAGCTGTCAATTTTAATTAATTTTTTTATTTTTAATTATTATTATTATTATTATTATTATTATTTATCTTTTATTATTTTATTTAAAAACTGATTTATATGCTATAAATTTGTTATGACATGCCTTACTTTTTATTCAAATTTCTTACCTTATTTTCTTTTTTTTTTAATTGTTTATTATTTTTTATTTAATTATTTATTTTTCTTATTTCTAATAGAATTAACTTACTTTCTTATTTATTACTTCTATTAAACCTACTTTTCTTACTTCTAATATTTTTTCTATTCCTAATTGATTTATAATTTCTTTTTTTAATTTTCTCCTATATAAATTTTATTTACTTCTACTTTTTATATGCTATACATTGCAAGTTTAATGAACAATTTTTTTTTTTTTTCTCTTCATTTTGATTTGGCTTCTCTTTATTTTCACTTGTTATCTTATGACGTACCAGGTTAGATTTACAAATTCAAAAACTAAATAATCGATTTTCAGAGACAAATATTGAGTTACTTCTTTGTGTTGCATGTCTTAGTTCAAGAGATTAATTTCGTGCATTTGACAAACAAAAACTGATTCTATTTGCTCAATTTTATCCAAAAGACTTCTCCTTTATTGAACTTTTGGCACTTGAAGATCAACTTAAAAATTATATTGTAGTCATGAGCTCTAATATTGAATTTTCAAAATTAAATGACCTTACAGATTTAACACAAAAGATGGTTGCAAAAAAAAAATATAAGATTTTTCCATTAGTTTACTTGTTCTTGACATTGGCATTATTATTACCTGTTACAACTGCTACCGTTGAAAGAGTATTTTTTACTATGCATATTATGAAAACTGAATTACGTAATCGAATGGGAGATCAATAGTTAAATGATAGTTGGCTCGCGTATGTGGAGAAATATATGTTTGACAAAATTAACAAAGAAGTTATCATGAAACGGTTTTAAGATATGAAACCTCATCGAGAAAAATTATAATTTTATGTAATTTATTTTTTTCTTTTTTATTTATTTTATTGATTCATTAGGATTTTTAAGTATAAAACTATTTATTTTGTCTAAATATAATGTATGTTTTATTTTATTTAAACTATATATTGTTATCAAACATTCTTTTATATAAAAACATTATATATTTGATATGTTCTTAATTTTCGATATTTTTATTACTTTATTCATGTGCCCCCCCTAAACAAATTCTCTGGGTCCGCCATTGTCCACGATGTCCTTTTGGTAATGCTAGCTAAAATCCAAAAGGGCCCCATGGGGTGCCTGACGGGATCACGGGGCTTCGAAAGAAGAAATTCGAGGCAGATCCCGTCATCATGCATATTGCAATATCTCTGGTAGAGGTTTCAAGTTAACCTTAAGTGGCTTTACTATGAGCTCATTAGATGAAATAGAAAAAAGGTTTTATGGATCAGGAATACTTTTTTAAACACTTAAGAGTGGACAAGAGTAGATTAATTGTTGCTTGAAGTGGCGAATTGCTCTCCTCTATCGGACACTTTGATTTGTGGCACTAATCACTCCAAGGTTCATTCCATAAGTCCTACATCATCTTTCTTGCTTTTTCTTCGTGAATTAGACCATGAACCTTTCTAACATTGTTGTCACTGATGATGTTGTGATAGCTTCATAAACCAAATTATCTATAATTTCAACTGCAAAAAAAGCTCCATCATCATGAGGATATTTCCACATGTCAAACACATTAAATTTATTGTTACTTCATTCATTGAGCATCCCCTTATAAACATTGATCATTGTTTTTATAATGCGCATGAATGGTCTCCCAAGGATTAAAGGTAGATCTTGTCCTGTTATGGGAACATCCTTCATCTCTAGCACTAGGAAGTTAACTAGAAAGATTAGCTCATTCACTATAACTAGCACATCCTCTAGCACTCCTCTTAGGTACTGAATTGACCTTTCTTCTAGTTGTATGCTTATTGATGTCTCATTGAGTTCATCTATCTTCATAGATTTAAAGAGATATATATATATATATATATATATAAAAGGCATTAGGTTAATTGAAGCACCTAGATCGAGTAATGCCTTTTCAAACTTCTGAATTCCTATAACACAAGAAATGTGAAACAATCAAGGTCTTTCAACTATAAAGGTAACTTCCTTGATAGGACAGTTGAGACCTCCTCATATAATGCCTTCGTCTTTTGCTCCTTGAATTTCCTTAAGGAACTTGGCATACTTCGGTACTTGCTGAATGACATCCAGTAGAGGAATGTTGATTGCAACCTTCTTGAATATCTCTATGATGTCCCTGTTGTTGCTTTCCTTTTTATTCTTCAAGAACCTTCTCGGATTCAGCACGCGGAGCAAGCACATCAGGATTAATCTCTCTTTCCTTCTTCTATTTCTTCTCTCATTAAGCTTTCTCATGCTTGGGTTCATCAACCACCTTCTCATTTTACACATCCATAACAAACCTTGTCTCTTGGTTCATCCTGTTATGGTTTTCCAACTTGCCTACCACTTTGAAAGGTAATCACCTTAACAGATTCCATTCCTCGTTTTGGATTTGGGATTGCCTGGCTAGGTAATTTTTCTAGGTTCCCTTTGGCTAAGCAAGATTGCTATTTGACCAACTTGGTTCTTAAGATTCTTCATAGTTATAGACATTTAAGCATTAGATAAAATTAAATTGTCAACTTTTTCTTTTTTTTCAAGATTCTTGCTTTGCTAAAGAGGAGCTTGTTGACTTTGTTGCTGAAATATATATTGTTGATTTGGTTGGACTTGTTGCTACACTTGATTTTTGGTGTTCTTTCACCTGAAGTTTGGGTGTTGTCTGCATCCTGGATTGTAAGTATTTGAGAATGGATCATTTCTTGGTCTTTGTTATTGTTGTAGGTAGTTAACTTGATCCACCTCCCCATACACACTAGGATAATCTTCTAATGAGTGGCTTGGATGAGTGCATAAGGCACACACCTTTGATGAAAGCATTTGCTGCACAACACGAGTTAAGTTAGCTATTTGAAGACCATGAGCATTGGTACTTATCTGTAGACTCCAACCTTCTTTAGAATATTTCGATATTAATAGTATTGCTGAAAATTTCTTACCAGGCCTACAAGCAACTGTTTTGCTTCATCGATGTTCTTCTTTATCAAGCAATCGTCACTTGATGAGTCCATCATTGTTCGATCTTCATTAATCAACCCCTCATAAAAGTATTGGATAATCAGCCAACCATCAATTTGATAGAATGGACATGAACTAAGTAAGCATTAATATCACTCCTAATACTCATGAAAAGTTTCCCATTCATTTTGAGATATCCTCACAATCTGTTTACGAATTTGATTGATCTTCTTAGCTAGGAAGAACTTGGAGAGGAATTTTACCATAAACTTGGTCCATGTATAAATTGCAGCACTTGGTAAAGAATATAATCACTCATTAGCTTTATCTTTCAGAGAAAATGGGAACAGTCTCAAGCAGATCTTTTCATCACTTACCTCTCCAATTTGCATTATAGCAAAAATAGCAAAAAGGTCCTTCATGTGCAGGGATCTTCTCCTCTTTACCAAAGAATTAGGGTAAGAGATGGATTGTACCACTCTTAATCTCAAAGTTGTTATTGTGGGTTGGGTAGACAATATAATATGGTTGGTCGGTGGCTACTAGTGTTGTGAAGTCCTTGAGTAGTTTTGCGCGATTGTTGATAGCCTTTGGAACTATTACATTTTGTTGCGAATTTCCACCTTGATTTCCATCTTGGTTTTGGTTAGCCATTGTTGCCTCTCGAGCTTTTTTTATTTGTTGATAGAGAGTTCTTTCAATTTCAGGGTAACATAAGTGACACTTCGTGAGCAACGACCTAGCATAAACTTAAGAAGAAATTAAAAAAAAATTAAATAAAACAGGAAATAAAAAAAATAAAAAAAAAATTATAACTAAAGCATGTAATTACTCACCTGAAATAGCACAAAAAACTTGTTGTTAATTTTTTTAATTAGAACCAATTGATTAAATCTTGTAAGTGCACAAATCGGTTATCGAGTATAGTAGACAAGTAAGGGTCAATGGCATGAGAAGTTATTATCTCACTTTTAATTCCAGGTTTATTCAAAACAACTAAATTAAATGGAAGAGGTTTGTTGGAATTAGGTTGAGAATTTAAAATTAAAATTGCAATAGGAAACTAAATTGAATAAGAAAAATCAATAGAGAGAACCTTAACTAGGACATTCAATCCATCACTAAAGAATTCTTCAATCTATGAATAAATGAATAAACATAATAATATTAATGCATGATGAAGACATTCAAGACAAAATAATAGTCCTACTGCATATTGTATTAATTCTTCCTTAGTTAATGTGCAAATTGCATAGTTTCTAACCTAACATGGTGTATACTTAGGTTTAATAATAGGAATCCATTAAGCATTAGAATAATATGAATGTCACATAAATCCTAAAACATAATGTCTATCATAGGTAATTATGAATTACCGGCCCTTAATTGGTTTGATTGTCGCCAACTAAGAATATTTCCATTAGGTATACGGTTTATATTCTTACGATATAATCTTAAAAATATATTCTTAAGATGACCAATCAAAAAAACAAATAAATAGGATATAACTAAAATAGAGAAATAATTTCATCATGCAAAAATAAATAACGTTATTAGAAATAATTATAGATTGAATTCATAATTAGTGCTTCAAGTTAATCCTAACGAATAAGAAAATTAGCTACTCATGACTTTAAAAGAAAACATAAAAATAAAAATAACTAGAGAAGAATAAACCGAAGAGTAGCTATAACCCATGTCTCTGATCTGTTTCTTTCTTATGTGTGAAAAGAGCACCTATTTATAAGCATATGAAGTTTGCTAGAATTGGTTTCTTGAAGAAAAAGTCTGTCAATAAATGCTTGAACAAAATTGGAAATTGGTCAAAAGTAGGTATCGCGACTTCTTGTCGTGATTTCATAACCCACGACAAGAACTTGCAACAACATCACGAGTTACTATTGCAAATTCCTTCCTACAACAAGTCATAACAACATCAGTCAAAATAATCTCAGTTTACCTTAACTGTTTAAAATATTAGTAAAAATACCTTCTACCATCAGCCAAAAGCAAATTCCATCCAAATTTTTGGTAGTTTGGTGACAAAAATAGTAAATGACAGGCCCCTTTCTAACTACTAGCTAGGCGACCTGCCCGGCAACCCCACGGTGGCTCCCCAGTCGAGATCTGCTCTGACTGGAAAGTTTCCGTGAAGCTAAGCCTCTTTTCTTTGCTAAAATACTTGAAATCCTTTTGATTATGAAAAAGAGTGGGAATTTTGTTCGTTGAAAATAACTTTATGAAAATAGGATTTTCACAGAAAACTGGCTGCACAACGGCTGTTTTTCTAAAATTCTACCCTGTAAAATATCTCATAAAACCTGTATAAGTGTATTCACAAACAATTTCTATAATCAATAGGCCTCCGGCCATTTTCAAACTCATAATCATGCAATTAAGCGGAAGTAACTTGAATAAATCTTAAAAACGACATGCATGATATTTACATAAAATCCTTAACGCAAAATAATATTTTTCAAAACTAGAGAATCTGAAAAATGATAGTAAATACAATACATGATGTTATGCTAGAAAATAGTGCAATCTGGTCACGCGTGTCTAGCTGGCCTGTCCGTGGCCTGTCCGTCCGAAGGAGATACGTCAACCGTGCTACTCGCACCTGCACCTAAGGGAGGTTTTTAAGAAAACAGGAAAACAGTGGTGAGAATAACTCAGTGAGTGGGTAAGTTTACATAAACTGTACTTTTGCTTAAAAATACTATTCCTCCCAAAAATAGATTGGAAAACTATTACTTACTTACTTTTCCTGAAAACTGTAAACCCGTTTAAAAGCTGCGAAAGTTATTCATCAAACTTTTCTTATTTTTTTACTAGCCTTATCTGGCAACCCAGGGAAATCATGTCCTTCGTGACGGTGCGAAAACACGCCACTAGGATAGGGGAACTCTCACCATGTGTAGTCGCAGATGTGGATACAACTCTGGGATCACGAATCCCTCCAACATCAGGCAGATCTACACTATCCCATACGTGCAGAGGGTGACTGACAGACTCGATCCCCCCCAAAGTTAGTAACTCCCCCCATCTACCGTACACGTATGGAATACTTTCGGCCGGGTGTAATCTTAGGGGCTAGGGTAAACCATAGGCATATATAAAATGAAATCTCGGCAATATGCTGTAATATCGCAAAATAACTTTCACAATACTATCTTTATGCATGTATATAATTTCAACTTACTCAATTACTTTACTGAAGAATATAAACATATTCATAGCATATCTCATATAAAAATATACATGCATTTATAAACGATAAACTGAAAACTATAAACTTTTACTAGAATCTCAAAACCTTTTACTTGCTAAAACTGATTGCATTCATAAAACAGAATGTATGAAAACTTTTAAAAATCCACACTCACTACTTGCTTCCAAAATACTTATCACCACTTCCCGTTACGGCTCTCGTTCGATTCTCGATTCACCTACAATTGATTTCGATCGAGATGTCGTTAAAACATAATTCGTGCGCAACTAAACTTTAAGCCATACGAGGATTTATAAACGCAATAATCCAAATGACTATACTCACACGATAACACAACGGAAAACTCATATTCACACGCGAAGACTATCTCAAACCGATTCGATATCACGACTTAAAATATTAGAAACTCTACGGTTATAAAACCGACCACTATGCCATTCAAATCTAATGTAACATCATCAAAAATCAGATTTTAATGAATTCACTAAACAAAAGATTTGAAACCAAATGACAAACTTAAAGCTTACGCGATTTCACTAATCATCGCGATTTATCGATTTTACGCGTTTCGCGCGATTTCTTTGTTTCCACTTAAACTTATCGTTAATATCAGCTCATGACTTTACTTAAACACGGCAAACGAATATTTAATCATGATTAAGCACAAAGAAGAAAAACATGGCAGCAAGCTTAATGCATATTCATTTCCGTTTCCAACTCCGAAATTTCGATAATTAACGATTTCGCGCGAAACCAACAATTATGCGATTAACTCTATTGAAACTCAACTATCTTAACTTCAATCGGAAAAATATTTCGCTCTCCGACGAATGCGGTTTTGGGTTTTACAATTCACCCCTCCTTATAAAAATTTCGTCCTCGAAATTTATACAACTTTCATGCAATGCATTTCAACACTAGAATCTATCAAACATACTTGATACTTTCTTGAATTATAAAAATTCACAACTCGAATAACTGAGGATACTTACTTGTATCGAAAAGATGCGGATACTGACTGCGCATCTGCTCCTCGTGCTCCCACATGGCCTCTTCCACTGCATGATTCCTCCACAACACTTTAACCAACGGAATAACTTTACTGCGAAGAACCTGATCTCTCCTATCAAGAATCTGAACTGGGGTCTCCTCATAAGATAGGTTCTCCTTGAGTTCCATTGGCTGCTCTGACAACACGTGCGAAGGATCTGCTATATACTTACGGAGCATCGAGACATGGAATACATTATGGATCCTGGAAAGTTCTGCTGGCAGTTCAAGTCGATATGCTACCTCACCTACTCTGCCAATCACTTCATAGGGACCGATATATCGAGGGCTTAACTTACCTCGCTTCCCAAAACGAATTATTCCTTTCCATGGAGATATCCGTAGGAACACCTTATCCCCAATCTGGAACTCCAAATACTTCCTACGCTTATCTGCGTAACTTTTCTGACGATCTTGGGCTATCTTCAGATTGTTCCGAATAACCTTGATCTTATCTGTAGTCATCTGAACAAGCTCGGGCCCAATCAACTTTCTCTCGCCCATCTCATCCCAATATACCGGCGTCCTACACCGTCTTCCATAAAGTGCTTCATACGGTGCCATACCGATACTAGCCTGATAGCTGTTATTATAGGCAAACTCGATTAAGGACAGATGAGAATCCCAACTTCCTTCAAACTCTATCACACAAGATCTGAGCATATCCTCTAAAGTCTGAATGGTATGCTCAGACTGACCATCTGTCTGCGGATGAAATGCTGTACTGAAATGCAATCGAGTACCTAATGCTTTTTGGAGACTAGGCCAAAATCGGGATGTAAATCTCGGATCTCTATCTGATACGATTGACACTGGAGCCCCATGTAATATCACGATCTCATCAACATACAACTTAGCCAATCGATCCAAAGAATAAGTACTTCTGATAGGTAGGAAATGAGCTGACTTCGTAAGTCGATCTACTATTACCCAAATATTGTCATAACCATTTCGACTCCGAGGAAATCCTACCACAAAATCCATAGTAATACGCTCCCATTTCCACTCCGGAATGGGAAGTGGCTGAAGAAGTCCTGATGGCCTCTGGTGCTCGGCTTTCAAACATCTTGACACAAATTCAGCTATCTCTCTCTTCATACCTTTCCACCAACAATGCTCTTTCAAGGTATGATACATTTTCGTACTTCCCGGATGCATAGCGTATGCTGATGAGTGAGCTTTATCTAAAATTTCTTTCTTGAGTTCCGTCACATTTGGAACACATAGTCTCTGTCTCATCCTCAACGTACCATCATCCCTGACTGAGAAGTCTCCCTGATGGCCCGACTCTTCTTCCTGTCTGATCTTGACTAACTGAGGATTCTGAATCTGTAACTCTCGGATTCTATCCACGAGTACCGGTCGAACTCGGAAAGTAGCTAACAATGCACCTGAATTTCGTACTTCCAATTTAACTCCCAAAGATCTCATCTCTACTAACAATGGAAGATACCCAGCTCTTAAATGAGCTATCGAGTTGGAGGGTCTCCTACTCAATGCATCGGCTACTACATTTGCTTTCCCGGGATGGTACTCTATGGTGCAATCATATTCCTTGAGCAGCTCTAACTATCTCCTTTGTCTCATATTCAACTCTTTCTGAGAGAACAAATACTGAAGGCTCTTATGATCTGTAAATATCTGACATCGAACTCCATACAAGTAATGCCTCCAGATCCTGAGTGCAAAAACTACTGCGGCCAACTCTAGATCATGGGTTGAGTAATTCTGCTCGTGCTTCTTTAACTGCCTGGAAGCATAAGCTATCACCTTTCCATTTTGCATCAGAACACAACCCAAACCTTGCCTCGAAGCATCACTGTACACCACAAAGCCTTCATTTCCGGAAGGAAGAGTAAGCACTGGAGCTGTAGTCAATTTTGTCTTCAATTCATCGAAATTCTTCTGACAGGCTTCTGACCACTCAAACTTTGCTTCCTTTCTGGTGAGCTTCGTCAAAGGAATGGCAATCTTAGAAAATCCTTCGACAAATTTCCTATAATAACCTGCCAAACCTAAGAAACTCCGAACCTCAGTTACGGTTGTAGGCGATTTCCAGTTCACAATCGCTTCAATCTTTTGAGGATCAACACTAATCCCATCAGTTGAAACCACATGGCCTAAAAATGAAACTTCATTCAACCAGAACTGACACTTGCTGAACTTGGCATACAATTGCTGCTTTCTTAACGTCTGTAAAACTAATCTTAGATGTTCAGCATGTTCTTCCCTACTTCCCGAATACACCAATATATCGTCAATGAACACTATGACAAACTTATCCAAAAATTCATGGAACACCCGATTAATCAATGCCATGAATGCTGCTGGGGCATTGGTTAGCCCGAAAGGCATAACCAAAAATTCATAATGTCCATAACGCGTCCTGAAGGCAGTTTTAGGAATATCATCTCCCTTGATCTTCAACTGATGGTACCCTGATCTCAGATCTATCTTAGAAAACAACCTTGCACCTTGCAACTGATCGAACAGATCGTCGATCCTCGGTAAAGGATATTGATTCCGAATAGTCACCTTATTCAATTCCCGGTAATCAATGCACAATCTCATACTTCCATCTTTCTTTTTAACAAAGAGCACTGGTGCTCCCCAAGGAGATACACTGGATCTAACAAAACCCTTGTTTACCAATTCTTCCAACTGAACCTTCAATTCCTTCAACTCTGGAGGTGCCATTCTGTACGGTGCTTTGGAAATTGGTGCTGTTCCCGGCATCAGATTAATCTCAAATTCAATATCTCTATCCGGAGGTAAACCTGGAAGATCTTCTGGGAACACATCAGAAAACTCTGCAACCACAGGAATATCTTCTAGCTGAGTCTCCCTCTCGGACGAATCTATCACATAAGCCAAATAACCTGCACATTGCTTCTTTAACATTCTTCTGGCGGTCATGGCTGATATGATACGGGATGGAAGCATTTTACGCTCTCCTCGGAATACTACATCTGACTCTCCAACTGAACTAAACTTGACTTCTTTCTGAAAACAATCCACCACGGCATGATGCGTAGCTAACCAGTCCATACCTAATATAATGTCGAAATCACATAGATCCAACAACATCAAACTAACTGGAAAGGATCTACCCCCAAGTACAATATCACAATCTCTACAAACACTCTCTGCTACTAAGGAATCTCCGGTAGGAGTAGCTACTATCATATCGCACTCTAAGGGTTTTAATATCATATTAACATGCCTTGCAAAACTTTTAGAAACGAAAGAATGCGTAGCACCAGGGTCTATTAAAACATGAGCATTAGAGTTGAAAACTATTACAGTACCTGTCACCACCTCTGGTGTAGCTTCAGCATCTTGCTGCGTTACTGCGAACACCCTGGCTTGAGTACGAGGTCTCCCTGATTGTCTTCTGGGTGGCAAACCTCTCCCAGCACCTCTTCCGGATTGAACTGCAGTCCCTGGTCCTCTCATCTGTGGACCTCTCTGATCCTGTGACTGACCCCCGCTAGACTGCCCTTGAGTATATGGTCTCAACCCACTGGCTCCTCTTGTTCTCTGCGGACACTCAGACATAAAATGTCCCTCTTTACCACAACGATAACATCCAGTGATACCCATATGACACTCTCCTCGGTGTGTCCTGTTGCATTTCCTACACGGCTCTATGCTTTGAGTATTACCTCTGCTTTGGGGTCCTGATGGAGGTTTGACTGAACTCTGACTAGACGCGGCTCCCTGACTTCGCTGTTTGCTACCTAACCATCTAGACTTGTCTCCAGTTTTCGGTGCCTTGCTGAAGCCTCCTGAATACCAACCTGACCCCTGACTGCGCTTTGATTTCTGTGCCTGCTCTTTGTCACCTATTGTTGTCCTTTCTACCCTCAAAGCTGCTTCAACTAACCGCCCATACTCTCTATGCTCTGCAGCTACCACATATGCCTTGATTTTCGGATTCACGCCCTGCACAAACTTATGACACTTGTTTACCTCATCATTAACTATAAACGGTGCCACTCGAGACAATTCAGTGAACTTCCTTTCATACTCTTCCACAGACATGTTACCCTGCACAAGACTGTAAAACTCCTCAATCTTTGCGTCTTTGTATGCCCTGGGGTAGAATTTCTCATTGAACTCTTCTTTGAACTTTTCCCATGTGACTTGTTCGATTGCTCTTCGCTTGACGGAATCCCACCAATCTCTAGTTGACGCTCGAAGTAAGAATGAAGCAATTGACACCTTTTGGAGATCGGTACATTCCATCTGTTCCAACACTCTTTCAGTATTATCCAACCACTCTGTTGTAATTTCTGGACCACCTGTTCCGTCAAAAGCATCGGCACCAAGTTTCCTTGCCCTCTCAACGGTGGCGCTTGGTGCACGAGGCCTTAGCCCTTGGATAACCTGGGCTAATCTCTCGATCGGATCCTGCTCAGGCTCTACTGTCGGTGGCTCAACTGGAACCCCTGGCTGAGGATCATTGACGGACTCATTTACTTGCTCCCTTATTTCTGGAGCAAGAGGTGGAGCATTTTCCGCGGCTCTCCTTGTACGCGGACGACCGACACGACGCATGACTCACTGCACTTCGTATAATGTTTGAGAAATACTATGAAAATGTTTGAAAATCATGTAATGCATTTAAAACCTTTGCTCTGATACCAACGTTGACAGGCCCCTTTCTAACTACTAGCTAGGCGACCTGCCCGGCAACCCTACGGTGGCTCCCCAGTCGAGATCTGCTCTGACTGGAAAGTTTCCGTGAAGCTAAGCCTCTTTTCTTTGCTAAAATACTTGAAATCCTTTTGATTCTGAGAAAGAGTGGGAATTTTGTTCGTTGAAAATAACTTTATGAAAATAGGATTTTCACAGAAAACTGGCTGCACAACGGCTGTTTTTCTAAAATTCCACCCTGTAAAATATCTCATAAAACCTGTATAATTGTATTCACAAACAATTTCTATAATCAATATGTGGGGTTCGAGATTTGCCTATACTGGGGTCCCCTTGGGCTGGCCCAGGTTTGCCCCGCGAGCCCACTCACTAGGTACTGTTCCCTCCCCTAGGGACTTTCTTTCGCCTCCCCCACCTCTCGAACCTGGCACCAGGGGCTTAATACCAAATTCTTAGAGAAGTGGGTACCAATTGAGCTACTAGCTCAATTGGTACCCACTTCTCTAAGAATTTGGTATTAAGTCCCTGGTGCCAGGTTCGAGAGGTGGGGGAGGCGAAAGAAAGTTCCTAGGGGAGGGAACAGTACCTAGTGAGTGGGTGAGAGGGGCAAACCTGGGGTAGCCCGAGGGACCCAGTATAGGCAAATCCCAGACCCCACACAATAGGCCTCCGGCCATTTTCAAACTCATAATCATGCAATTAAGCGGAAGTAACTTGAATAAATCTTAAAAACGACATGCATGATATTTACATAAAATCCTTAACGCAAAATAATATTTTTCAAAACTAGAGAATCTGAAAAATGATAGTAAATACAATACATGATGTTATGCTAGAAAATAGTGCAATCTGGTCACGCGTGTCTAGCTGGCCTGTCCGTCCGAAGGAGATACGTCAACCGCGCTACTCGCACCTGCACCTGAGGGAGGTTTTTAAGAAAACAGGAAAACAGTGGTGAGAATAACTCAGTGAGTGGGTAAGTTTACATAAACTGTACTTTTGCTTAAAAATACTATTCCTCCCAAAAATAGATTGGAAAACTATTACTTACTTACTTTTCCTGAAAACTGTAAACCCGTTTAAAAGCTGCGAAAGTTATTCATCAAACTTTTCTTATTTTTTTACTAGCCTTATCTGGCAACCCAGGGAAATCTTGTCCTTCGTGACGGTGCGAAAACACGCCACTAGGATAGGGGAACTCTCACCATGTGTAGTCGCAGATGTGGATACAACTCTAGGATCGCGAATCCCTCCAACATCAGGCAGATCTACACTATCCCATACGTGCAGAGGGTGACTGACAGACTCGATCCCCCCCAAAGTTAGTAACTCCCCCCATCTACCGTACACGTATGGAATACTTTCGACCGGGTGTAATCTTAGGGGCTAGGGTAAACCATAGGCATATATAAAATGAAATCTCGGCAATATGCTGTAATATCGCAAAATAACTTTCACAATACTATCTTTATGCATGTATATAATTTCAACTTACTCAATTACTTTACTGAAGAATATAAACATATTCATAGCATATCTCATATAAAAATATACATGCATTTATAAACGATAAACTGAAAACTATAAACTTTTACTAGAATCTCAAAACCTTTTACTTGCTAAAACTGATTGCATTCATAAAACAGAATGTATGAAAACTTTTAAAAATCCACACTCACTACTTGCTTCCAAAATACTTATCACCACTTCCCGTTACGGCTCTCGTTCGATTCTCGATTCACCTACAATTGATTTCGATCGAGATGTCGTTAAAACATAATTCGTGCGCAACTAAACTTTAAGCCATACGAGGATTTATAAACACAATAATCCAAATGACTATACTCACACGATAACACAACGGAAAACTCATATTCGCACGTGAAGACTATCTCAAACCGATTCGATATCACGACTTAAAATATTAGAAACTCTACGGTTATAAAACCGACCACTATGCCATTCAAATCTAATGTAACATCATCAAAAATCAGATTTTAATGAATTCACTAAACAAAAGATTTAAAACCAAATGACAAACTTAAAGCTTACGCGATTTCACTAATCATCGCGATTTATCGATTTTACGCGTTTCGCGCGATTTCTTTGTTTCCACTTAAACTTATCGTTAATATCAGCTCATGACTTTACTTAAACACGGCAAACGAATATTTAATCATGATTAAGCACAAAGAAGAAAAACATGGCAGCAAGCTTAATGCATATTCATTTCCGTTTCCAACTCCGAAATTTCGATAATTAACGATTTCGCGCGAAGCCAACAATTATGCAATTAACTCTATTGAAACTCAACTATCTTAACTTCAATTTAAGCACTTTAACGGCTTAATAAAAATCTCGGGGCAGCGAGCAAACATCACAATCCTTTTATATATGACAACGAAATCACAACTAACAACGTTCGCATTCGCGGAATATTCAACCGAATCTAAATAACCGAACGAATATCCGATACTTTAAAACACTTTAAAAAAATCCATTTTCCACGACCACAAACGCGAAGCCAAAAACATATTCTAACAACCCTTATTCTTCTCATATCAGCCCATATATAAAACTCAACGAATACGATTGTTTACCAAATTATTCAAACCAACCGAAACAACAAAACGAACGAACCTCCGCATTAGCGAGGTTCTCGATCCTAGTCCCAAACATAATATCATCAATTTATCTCAACTCTAATCACATAATCACATTCCTAATTACTCAAAATGATTCAACCAAGAAAATGGGCAGCACTTACCCAAGAAGCGAGCTGTTCTCCGCTTCGAAACGGCTTCCGAATGACGACAAAACTCTCGTGGCAGCAAGCTGTCTCTTCCACCAGCCAGCTATCCTTTCTTGTTGCTGTTCTACTTCCTGTCTGAAAGATGTTTGGCCTGACTTAACAACTCGGTAGCAACTTGGACAGCTCACGACAGCAACTTGAGCACAGCTTGACTTCCAACAGCTTGGCAGCAGCTTGGACAGCTCACGGCAGCAAGCTTCTTCTTCCACCAGCCACTGCCTTCGCTTCCTTCTGCTTCCTTTCAGCTCTAAAATGATGCACTTAAATAAAATTGATAGCAGCAACTTACCATGACAGCACACAGCAGTAATCGGCAGCAGCGTGACAACACAACAACAACTTGACAGCAGCGGCGACAGCAGCAACTGGCAGAAAATGGCAGCAACTGGAGCTTCACGGTAGCACCTGGTTTTCCTCACGCCATCAGCCCTTCACGCCAGCAGCTTTTCAAGACAGCAGCTGTCTTCCTTGCTCACGGTAGCAAGTCAGCAATAGTAGCTTCAAAACAGACAGCTCACTGAAGTGGACATGACAGCGATGACAATAACTCCTCACGGTCGGACAGCACTCCAACAGCTTGCATGCATGAACAGCTCGCTCCTAGATTGCTCAGATGCTACATGCAATTTACTGGATAGAAGATGTTGCTGCCCTCTCGTCCCTTACAGTTCACGGCTTCAGCTTCTCAGTCCATGCAGCAAAACCGTTCCAGCTTGGCAGCAACTGGTTTTCCTCAGCTCACGATCTGACTACACCCAGCTTGCATGCACGATCTGAAGAGCTCAGATCTGCCTTGCATGTCTTCTTTGGCTTCCAGATTTGCTCTCGGTCATCTCTTGCATCAACTCGGCCTGAAAACTTCTTCCACAAGCTCGCGTCCTTATCTTGTTTTCCATACACGAGCAGCACTTCTCACATTTCAGCTTCTGTTTTGAAATGAAGAAGAAGAAGTTGACAGATTACTTGCTTTGGATTCGGTTGAAATGGAGAAGAAAGAGTTGACAGATGGCTTGCTTTGGATTCGGTTTGTCTTGAAGGCAAGAATGATGATCGGGTGCTTGCCTTATGCAAGCTTTGTTTTTCTTTATGGAGACCAGATGATATGTTATAATTTTGCTCTCTTCTTTTTCAACATCAACTATCTATATTAATATATAATTGTTTTACTCATCCAATGTATGTGTGACATGTGTCACTCCCATGCACAAATATTTCTTCATTTTAGTCTCTACCATGCATTCTTGATTAAGCTTCCAAGCTCGGATTCCGTCCATCCTGGAATCCACTTTTAATCACTTTTGATTAACTCTCGGTTTCCACTCTCGGAATTATTTAATAAATCTCAAGTCCGTCTCACGAACCCGAATTTATTTCTCTAAAACGAAAATAATTATTCCAAATATTTTCCGGATTCGATAATTATATTTTTCCGATCGGACGCGATCAATCGGAAAAATATTTCGCTCTCCGACGAATGCGGTTTTGGGTTTTACAGTAAAAGTAATAAATTCCCTTACCATACTAAAAATTAAAAAAAAAAAATTAATCAATAACCAAACTACCCCTTTGATAACCAAAATTAAAAAATTTAAAAAAAAATAATAAAACTTAAAATTTTTAGAATTTGCAATTAAATTTATTTAAAAATAAATAATTAATTAAAATAATAATTATTATTAAATAAAAATTGAATAAATTAAATAATAAAATTCTATCAAATCTCATATGGATGATGAGATTAATTAAAAATAAATAAATAAATTAAAAATAAAAAATTGACAAATAAAAAATAAAAAACAAATCTAGGCAACTATGTTTGTTGAAAGACAATGATGGGCCCCGACTCTTATACTTAAGGTGACTCGTCTGGCAATCTCATGGTGGTCTTCCAGTCGAGAACTGCTCTAGCTGAAAGATTCCCGTGAAACTAAACCTTTCGAAAACACCTTCTAAAAATTATTCATTTAGCAAAAATGGGTGGAAAAATTTTTCATTTTAAAATATACATTTACAAAATTGAATTTATAAAAATTTTGTAGTACAATGATTGCTTTTCTAAAAATTTCATTCTATAAAAATTTATTAAAAACCTATATACTTCAATATCCAAATAAATCTGCACTACTGGGCCTCAGGCCCTCACTTCAAAATCACAAACACCTATAAGCATGCCTTAATTTAAAATTTAACTTGCAATTCAGAAACAATTTATGTATAACCATCTTTCCAAAAGATATATATACAACTATATACAAAATTCATTTCACAAGTTGTCAAAATTGTAAATATCATATATGTATTTAAAAGTTTCACAACAACATTGCACTCGACCACGACTAGTTACTCTCGGGTTGGAGTCCTTGCTACTGTTGTATCTGCACCTATACCTATCCCTGAGAGGTTTTATTTTTAAAATAATAAATGTAGGTGAGCTACATAAGGTCAATGAGTGTTGTATAGATATTTTCATTCAATTAACGTTCAAAAATTCCTCCCTAAAACTTTTAATTATAATTTCATAAATATAATCATACTATAGTAATTAAACATATTTCCTAATAACCATATAAAATTTAAAAGCATAAATAAACATTTATATCAATATAATTCATGCATCGAAAATTTGTAATTTATTAGCGAATTGAAAAGCAAACTTTTTGATTTCGGAAAATAATTTTGAAATGCTTAAAACGATGCATACAGTAATATTTTGCATGATTTCATTTTTTTACCATAAATCATAAACAGTGGTGATATTTCAGTCTCAAAAAACATTTAAGTAAACAAACCAACCACTGATAATTCATTCCACATGGTATATTTTTCCTCTTTGATTTTTTTTTTTTAATTTGTTTTTATAAAAATTCTGCATCGTTGGTGGAGATCCATTGATGGTGCAGATCTAACAATTTTTTTATTTTCATTTTTTTTCTTTTCAATTTAATTTACGGATAATTTAATATTTGATGACATATTTGTCATTTTATGTTTTTATGGGGGTCAAAATTGTCTTTTTATGCTTAGACAAAATTGTTACGAGCATTAGCGTCTTTTTTCAATTTCTATCACAGTTCAGGGTCGAAAATTCAGTCAGCATTATCGATTCCAAAAAAATGATAATTTTAAAAAATGCAGAAACTAAAATGAAATTTCCCCTTAATTATAATAATTGTGAGCTGCGATAATAAGTTTTTATATAACCAACTGTAACATCCAACAATTCATTACACATTTGTTTTAAGATTCTTTCGCTATGGGATATTCGTATTCCGGCATTTCAAAATATGCAAAGTTAGCGTGGTGGGGCCGTTCGTACACTTTGCTTTTAAACACAACAAAAAATCAAACTACATACAAATGACAACTACTGTAACATTAAGTTAATTATATATTAGTCGAAATTTAGAGTATCAATTAAATATCAATCGTAACATTACATTACATATGATTCAAATATCAGTTTTTTGTTTTTGAAAGGAGTAATTCGAGTATCAGTTCATTAAACCAAAATGAGAATGTATAATATTTTGTGGGCAACTATCACAAACAATTCAATTGTATCTTCTCTGAATTACATATTTTTCAAGAAATGCACATAATTAATTAGCCCTATCGTCATCTTAGCATGGTTAGGTGAGTAATTAAAAGTGGAAGAAATTTTCTACACCTATGATTAAGGAGTGCTGGCAAAACAAAAAATTATGATCTTGCAAATTTTTGTTCAGTTCCGTGATATGGACTACAATTAGTTGCATGACCCGCTGTACAAGTCACGTTACTGGAAAAAGTAAAGAGTTGCAAGATTTGGAATTGTACTAAATCATCAGTTCATCATCTTCGGTTCTGGTACATAATATATTCAACCTTATATAACAACTTGTCATCAGCTCATATTATTTAGACACTCTGAAATCGACATTTTATTGAAAATCAAAAGAAGAACAAACCAAACTAATTAACACATGCTGGCTGATACTGACAGAATACAATAGCTAGCTTCTTATTTGTTTGTTTATTCGAATAATAATAGACTTCTAATTTTATTTTCTTTTAAATCTACACTTAAATGACGTGACATTAATTCGATTTGTCAACATCATATAAATCATAAGATGATATGATAATTAATTATTTTAGCCGCTTGCATCATGCACGTTGAGGCTTATGGAAGGCAGCGCTAGAATCATCCATTTTAAAATGAAACTGTGTACTTATGTAGAGACTTCCTTTCGAATGCAATTGTATCATTCAATTGGAGTTGACGCGGAGCGAGCTTGCGCAAGTTCCCCCACTCGATTTTAACGTCCGTGCCTTCACGACGACAACGAAGCTCCTTTGACTGACCATTATATTCGAACGTCATTGTAATTTGCCCCACGAAACGATCGAAGTGCTGATCAAATTCACTAGACCCAATCGTCAAATCACCCCAAATGTCACTGCTGTCAAGTGGCTTTACGAAAGGTGCCATGTCTGATATAACTATGCTTAACTGGATTTGAGAACTGTAATGCTAAGAGATGGCAAAGCTGTATATAAAGATCAGGTTGAAGCATGCACACCCCTCTAATTCTGCGTGAGAGTGATTGAGATTGGCATTGTCACTATCACCGTTGTAGTCGAAGTTGACAGGACTAATTAATAGTAAAGACAAAACTATGAAAATGATAAGATAAGGCAGCAGTTAGTCACATCTTCATAAATATTTAGTTGGCTTAGCAGCGACATTCTCTAATTAAAGGCCTGATGATTATTTTCTTCTTTTTCAGCTAACCTTCTCACTAAAAGTTGTTTCTTATTGTGCAGCATCTCAATAGAATGGGCCCTCTGCTCAACGTTTAAAGAAAAAAAATCTGAAAAACTAAACAATTAGGTTGCCAGTTTTCAACCACAAAGCTCGTACCTTATAATCTTTCATGTGGGCAACGAAAAAAATGGTAACTTAATAAAAAGTTTTACGCAGTGTTTTTATGTTTTAAAGAATAGATATTTCATTTGTGTTATAATGTAAAATGTCTTTCATCTCTCTTAGACTGTGTAAATAAATATAACTTTGGTTTTTCTGTCGTAAATATAATTTTAATATGTTAGTGACACTTGTTGCTGAAAGAACAACAGAAAAGTATTTATTGTTGGTACAGACAAACTTAGAAACTACTTTTCAAAAGTTACAACGACAAAAATCTTTTTTTTTTTTCTAAATAAAAGTGATTATTTCATTATCCACCAAAAATTATGAATTCATCCCAATGATTAGTCATGTACTGTCAAAAAAGGTTACGTATTTCAATCGGAGAAATCATCAGCATATTATATTCTATGTTATATGCAATATTGTCACCAAATTCTCTGTTGCCCTTTTGCTGCCCGAGCACATGGACCCACCGAAAGAACCTTGCTTTTTGCATTGTCCTTTTTAAGGCCTATGCCATCATGTGTTTTAAATTGTATTAATTACAGGCAACATTTTCAGCGAGCATTAATTATACGAATGACCATTCTTTCTGGAACTTGTTCTTTGTTTAAAAGAAGGAAGTTGAACTTTCTGTGCCTCAAAGTTAAATGCACGGGAGAGCATCATCTTATGATCAGCAGATCATTCAAGCACGTTTAGGGAGAACTGGTTGATTAAATGGATAAAACCTTTTGTGCATCGAATATGATGTGATTAGTAATAACGGTATAAATTATCGTCAATTTTGAATTAATGTCTTTTGTTATTGCGTATTGATCATCAACACATGTGATGGATGGATAGCTTTGTTGAACATATATCATGGAATGTGTTTGATAGGCACCAATATGTTGTGAAAAAAGCAAACAATAAGAGGATTGTATCCCGCAATGTTTGGAGCTCCAATTTCATTTGGAAGGAAAAAAAAAAAAAACACTTGTAGGCATATATATTTATTCTCATTAAAACATTGAAAAGCTGTTGAGGACTTATTACCAGAGTTTAGTTACGCTTAACTAAGATGAGAGTGATAGAAATTTATGTGTGCATATAGTCTGGGTAAAACAGTTGAGAAACTGATTTTAAAAACTAATTTCAACATCTAACCGTCGATATGTTTTCAATGCAAAGATTAAAATGATTGTGTTTGTTGCTGACCTTTTTATGCCAGATACACAATCATATTTACCTTTTGCATTTAACAACATAGTGGTTAAACGTTGATGTCAATTTTTAATTATATGTGATTATAACTAAACGCAATCCGAATGGTCAACCATGGAGATAGAAACACAATCTAGGTATAGATTGTGGCTTAACGACCTAAGAACCCATATCATTGGACAACAATATAGGTGAACTCATATCATCAACTCAATACAGGTTCAACATAGGTTATCGATGACCTAGGTTAAACCTAGATTATCAAACGATGAAGTGGATTCCTAGATAGTCAATCCACGATTTGGGGATTTAGAGAGTGGTTCGATCCACACAGTCGACCAACTGCTCGTCATGGAGTGTTCTTTAAAATTTTATTTGTAAAATTATTCAGGTTCATGACTAATGTAGATCAAACTTTTTCTCATTTTAAAAAATACTTTTCCTCTTTGATTTTTGTTAAGTTTTTTTTTTTTTATTAAGATTGTGCATCGTTGGTGGAGATCCATTGATGGTGCAAATCTAACAATTTTGTTTCCTTTCTATTTAATTTACGGGTAATTTAATATTTGATGACATATTTGTCATTTTATGTTTTTATGGGGGCCAAAATTGTCTTTTTATGCTTAGAGAAAATTCTTAAGAGCATTAGCGTCTTTTTCCAATTTCTATCACAGTTAAGGGTCGAAAATTCAATCGACATTATGGGTTCAAAAAAAATGATAATTTTAAAAAATGCAGAAACTAAAATAAAATTTCTCCTTAATTATACTAATTGTGAGCTGCGATAATAAGTTTTTATATAACCAACTGTAACATCCAACCATTCATTACACATTTGTTTTAAGATTCTTTCGCTATGGGATATTCGTATTCCGGCATTTCAGAATATGTAAAGTTAGCGTGGTGGGGCCGTTCGTGCACTTTGCTTTTAAACACAACAAAAAATCAAACTACATACAAATGACAACTACTGTAACATTAAGTTAATTATATATTAGTCGAAATTTAGAGTATCAATTAAATATCAATCGTAACATTACATTACATATGATTCAAATATCAGTTTTTTGTTTTTGAAAGGAGTAATTCGAGTATCAGTTCATTAAACCAAAATGAGAATGTATAATATTTTGTGGGCAACTATCACAAACAATTCAATTGTATCTTCTCTGAATTACATATTTTTCAAGAAATGCACATAATTAATTAGCCCTATCGTCATCTTAGCATGGTTAGGTGAGTAATTAAAAGTGGAAGAAATTTTCTACACCTATGATTAAGGAGTGCTGGCAAAACAAAAAATTATGATCTTGCAAATTTTTGTTCAGTTCCGTGATATGGACTACAATTAGTTGCATGACCCGCTGTACAAGTCACGTTACTGGAAAAAGTAAAGAGTTGCAAGATTTGGAATTGTACTAAATCATCAGTTCATCATCTTCGGTTCTGGTACATAATATATTCAACCTTATATAACAACTTGTCATCAGCTCATATTATTTAGACACTCTGAAATCGACATTTTATTGAAAATCAAAAGAAGAACAAACCAAACTAATTAACACATGCTGGCTGATACTGACAGAATACAATAGCTAGCTTCTTATTTGTTTGTTTATTCGAATAATAATAGACTTCTAATTTTATTTTCTTTTAAATCTACACTTAAATGACGTGACATTAATTCGATTTGTCAACATCATATAAATCATAAGATGATATGATAATTAATTATTTTAGCCGCTTGCATCATGCACGTTGAGGCTTATGGAAGGCAGCGCTAGAATCATCCATTTTAAAATGAAACTGTGTACTTATGTAGAGACTTCCTTTCGAATGCAATTGTATCATTCAATTGGAGTTGACGCGGAGCGAGCTTGCGCAAGTTCCCCCACTCGATTTTAACGTCCGTGCCTTCACGACGACAACGAAGCTCCTTTGACTGACCATTATATTCGAACGTCATTGTAATTTGCCCCACGAAACGATCGAAGTGCTGATCAAATTCACTAGACCCAATCGTCAAATCACCCCAAATGTCACTGCTGTCAAGTGGCTTTACGAAAGGTGCCATGTCTGATATAACTATGCTTAACTGGATTTGAGAACTGTAATGCTAAGAGATGGCAAAGCTGTATATAAAGATCAGGTTGAAGCATGCACACCCCTCTAATTCTGCGTGAGAGTGATTGAGATTGGCATTGTCACTATCACCGTTGTAGTCGAAGTTGACAGGACTAATTAATAGTAAAGACAAAACTATGAAAATGATAAGATAAGGCCGCAGTTAGTCACATCTTCATAAATATTTAGTTGGCTTAGCAGCGACATTCTCTAATTAAAGGCCTGATGATTATTTTCTTCTTTTTCAGCTAACCTTCTCACTAAAAGTTGTTTCTTATTGTGCAGCATCTCAATAGAATGGGCCCTCTGCTCAACGTTTAAAGAAAAAAAATCTGAAAAACTAAACAATTAGGTTGCCAGTTTTCAACCACAAAGCTCGTACCTTATAATCTTTCATGTGGGCAACGAAAAAAATGGTAACTTAATAAAAAGTTTTACGCAGTGTTTTTATGTTTTAAAGAATAGATATTTCATTTGTGTTATAATGTAAAATGTCTTTCATCTCTACTTAGACTGTGTAAATAAATATAACTTTGGTTTTTCTGTCCTAAATATAACTTTAATATGTTAGTGACACTTGTTGCTGAAAGAACAACAGAAAAGTATTTATTGTTGGTACAGACAAACTTAGAAACTACTTTTCAAAAGTTACAACGACAAAAATCATTTTTTTTTTTCTAAATAAAAGTGATTATTTCATTATCCACCAAAAATTATGAATTCATCCCAATGATTAGTCATGTACTGTCAAAAAAGGTTACGTATTTCATTCAATGGAAGAAATCATCAGCATATTATATCCTATGTTATATGCAATATTGTCACCAAATTCTCTGTTGCCATTTTGCTGCCCGAGCACATGGACCCACCGAAAGAACCTTGCTTTTTGCATTGTCCTTTTTAAGGCCTATGCCATCATGTGTTTTAAATTGTATTAATTACAGGCAACATTTTCAGCGAGCATTAATTATACGAATGAACATTCTTTCTGGAACTTGTTCTTTGTTTAAAAGTAGGAAGTTGAACTTTCTGTGCCTCAAAGTTAAATGCATGGGAGAGCACCATCTTATGATTAGCAGATCATTCAAGCACGTTTAGGGAGAATTGGTTGATTAAATGGATAAAACCTTTTGTGTATCGAATATGATGTGATTAGTAATAACGGTATAAATTATCGTCCATTTTGAATTAATGTCTTTTGTTATTGCGTATTGATCATCAACACATGTGATGTATGGATAGCTTTGTTGAACATATATCATGGAATGTGTTTGATAGGCACCAATATGTTGTGAAAAAAGCAAACAATAAGAGAATTGTATCCCGCAATGTTTGGAGCTCCAATTTCATTTGGAAGGAAAAAAAGAAAAAAAAAAAAAACACTTGTAGGCATACATATTTATTCTCATTAAAACATTGAAAAGCTGTTGACTTATTACCAGAGTTTAGTTACGCTTAACTAAGATGAGAGTGATAGAAATTTATGTGTGCATATAGTCTGGGTAAAACAGTTTAGAAAATGATTTTAAAAACTAATTTCAACATCTAATCGTCGATGTGTTTTCAATGCAAAGATTAAAATGATTGTGTTTGTTGCTGAGCTTTTTATGCCACATACACAATCATATTTACCATTTGCATTTAACAACATAGTGGTTAAACGTTGATGTCAATTTTTAATTATATGTGATTGTAACTAAACGCAATCCGAATGGTCGACCATGGAGATCGAAACACAATCTAGGTATAGATTGTGGCTTAACGACCTAAGAACCCATATCATTGGACAACAATATAGGTGAACTCATATCTTCAACTCAATACGGGTTCAACATAGGTTATCGATGACCTAGGTTAAACCTAGATTATCAAACGATGAAGTGGATTCCTAGATAGTCAATCCACGATTTGGGGATTTAGAGAGTGGTTCGATCTACACAGTCGACCAACTGCTCGTCATGGAGTGTTTTTTAAAATTTTATTTGTAAAATTATTCAGGTCCATGACTAATGTAGATCAAACTTTTTCTCATTTTAAAAAATACTTTTCCTCTTTCATTTTTGTTAAGTTTTTTTTATAAAGTTTCTGCATCGTTGGTGGAAATCCATTGATGGTGCAGATCTAACAATTTTTTTTCCTTTCTATTTAATTTACGAGTAATTTAATATTTGATGACATATTTGTCATTTTATGTTTTTATGGGGGCCAAAATTGTCTTTTTATGCTTAGAGAAAATTGTTAAGAGCATTAGCGTCTTTTCTCCATTTCTATCATAGCTAAGGGTCAAAAATTTAGTCGACATTATGGGTTCAAAAAAAATGATAATTTTAAAAAATGCAGAAACTAAAATAAAATTTCTCATTAATTATACTAATTGTGAGCTGCGATAATAAGTTTTTATATAACCAACTGTAACATCCAACAATTCATTACACATTTGTTTTAAGATCCTTTCGCTATGGGATATTCGTATTTCGGCATTTCAGAATATGCAAAGTTAGCGTGGTGGGGCCGTTTGTACACTTTGCTTTTAAACACAACAAAAAATCAAACTACATACAAATGACGACTACTGTCACATTAAGTTAATTATATATTAGTCGAAATTTAGAGTATCAATTAAATATCAATCCTAACATTACATTACATATGATTCAAATATCAGTTTTTTGTTTTTGAAAGGAGTAATTCGAGTATCAGTTCATTAAACCAAATTGAGAATGTATAATATTTTGTGGGCAACTATCACAAACAATTCAATTGTATCTTCTCTGAATTACATATTTTTCAAGAAATGCGCATAATTAATTAGCCCTATCGTCATCTTAGCATGGTTAGGTGAGTAATTAAAAGTGGAAGAAATTTCTACACCTATGATTAAGGAGTGCTGGCAAAACAAAAAATTATGAGCTTGTAATTAGTTGCATGACCCGCTATACAAGTCGCATTACTAGAAAAAGTATAGAGTTGCAAGATTTGGAATTGTACATCATCTTCGGTTCTGGTACATAATATATTCAACCTTATATAACAACTTGACATCAGCTTATATTATTTAGACACTCCGAAATAGACATTTTATTGAAAATCAAAAGAAGAACAAACCAGACTAATTAACACGTGCTGACCGACACTGACAGAATACAATAGCTAGCTTCTTATTTATTTATTTATTTATTCGAATAATAATAGACTTCTAATTTTATTTTCTTTTAAATTCATACTTAAATGATTTGAAATTAATTTGATTTGTGAAGATCATATAAATCATAAGATGATATGATAATTAATTATCTTGGCCGCTTACACGTTGAGGCTTGTAGTCGGTGGTGCTAGAATCATCCATTTTAAAATGAAACTCTGTACTTATATGAAGTCCTCTTTTGGAATGTAATTCTATCATTCGGTTTGAGTTCACGTTGAGCGAGCTCGCGCAACTTCCTCCACTTGATTTTAACTGTCATGCCTTCACGACAACAATGAAGCTCCCGTGAATGACCATTATATTCGAACGTCATTGTATTTTGCCCCTCGAAACGATGGAAGTGCTTATCAAAATCATCAGGCCCAATCGTCGAATCAACCAAAATGCCACTGCTATCAAGTTGCATTTCGAAAGGTGCCATGTCTGATATAACTATGCGTAAATGGATTTGAGAACTATAATGCTAAGAGAGGGCAAAGCTGTATATAAAGATCACGTTGAAGCATGCACACCCCTCTAATTCTGCACGGAATGATTGAGATTGGCATTGTCACTATCACCGTTGAAGTTGACTTAGCAGCTAGTCACATTTTCATAAATTTTTAGTTGGCTTAGCAGAGTGATAGTGGGGCTGAGTTGTCATTTAATGCTATATCAAGAGCATTAAGACCTGCTATTTTGAGACTTATGATATGAATAAGGAAATTTGAGGTGTCCTTATTGGTGTATTCAAGATCTTCACATAATTTCACTAACGCCAACACCATTTATAAAACCGCAAAGCTTATTTGTCAAAAAATGAATTATTTTTTCGATGAATCGTATTTTCAAATGGAAAGTATCAGCGAGAATAATAAATTTTTGAAAAACAGATTTAGTAAATGAAAAGTTTCGAAAATTATTTTTGAGTTGAATAAAAGTGAAGCGGATCAAAAACGGGTCCATTCGGATAGATTCCGAGTAATTCGAAAATTTATCTAACGGAAGAATATTTTTCCATTTTAGATCGTACGGAATATTTTTAGAAAAATAAAATAATTTCGAGTGCTCGAAGATGAAATCTAAATTTAAAAATAATTCCGGAGACATAATTGAATAATGAGCGAATTCCTGAATAGGCGGAAATGAATTCAAATTGGAAATTGGAATGGGAGAATAATTAGAGAAACAAGTGGTATGACCAATGCATGGAAGTGACACATGTCACACATGCAAAGAGAGAGCAAAACAAATGGCACAATAGACTTGGGCATGAGTGCCAAGTGTCAAGATTTGAAGAAGCATATATAAATCAAATTGAAAGAAGAAAATGAAGTAACCAAGCACATCTTATTCGGTCCACAACAAAGCAAACACACTCTCTCTCAATCTCAAACATTCTTTCGGTCATTGGAGAAAAAGAGTGACCTGTTTTGCCGAGAACATCCAAGGAAGACAGCTGCATGTGGTAATCTTGAGAGCTGTTTTTGAAGATCAAATTGAGAAGAGAAAGGGAGATGCAAGAGAGCACCTAGTTCGGTCATCATCCATTTCAAAACTCGTGAGCTTAGAATGAGAGAGCAAGAGCTTGAGAGCTGAACCAAGAACCAGTGCAGACCGAGAACATGCTCCAAGCAGACCCGAGCAAGAACAGCCATCACTTTCTCTCCCATTCGGTCTTCAACTAAAGCTGGAAGAAAATCCTTAAGTGCAGTAACTGCAGCAGCTATTTTGGACGATTTGAAGACTGTCTTGAGTGAAAAACAGCACATGCAGCAAGAGGAAGGAGAGACCAATCAAGTGCAGCAGCCTGTGAAGGAATTAAATGCAATTTTGATGGAGATCAGCTCGTGTAGAAGCCTATGGGAATGAAACCAAGATGTTTCGGGTGACTTTAAAGACCATTGGTGCAGTTTTTCTTGCATGCATGAGGTAAGTGCTGTCTTAATTGAGTTTATTGATGTTTTTGGTTGATTTTTAAAGGTTACATGTGTATTTTCATTGAAGGAAGCTCACGGTTAAGAGAACAGATATAGGCAGTACTTTCGCGAGCGTATTTCAAAAATTTCGAATTGATTTTTGAGAGGTATGTTAAATTTTTATGGATTTTGTTTTGATGGAAAATATTTAGGTTAAGTTATGAATGAAATTCGATGATGATATGATTGAGTTTTAAGATTTAGAACCTCATTAGTGCAGAGGTTCGTTCGTTTGTAATTTTGATGTGATTTTGGATGTATAAATTGTTGTGAAAAATCTGTCATAAGAGGCTGTTATATTGCAAGTTAGAGGCTGTTATGTTGTGCATTTATTTTGGAGTTCATTGTTTTGAAAAATGATGTGTATTGGTATGTTTTAAAGTATCGAATAGTCTGTTGATTATCAAAAAATCGTTTCCGGGTGACTCGGATAACTTTTCCGTGAGTGTGAATGCGTTTAGTTTGCGATTTTCGTTGTCAAATTGAAAAATGGATATGAGATTAATAAGCTGCCATGATGTTTGTTTGAAATCATTAAAATGATAAATATTGACATTAGAATGGTTTAAGTTACGTTAAACCAAAAATGTAATGAATTGGAGGCATTTCAGATGAGGAGAACCAACTTATTCACCTTAGCAGCCCTTGCACACCATCACTCATCCTTCATACAGCCTTGTTTCCCCACACCAGTGACTTGCTCATTGTCCTTAGCCACCTTACATGCTTTCACGTCCAAAACAGCACCCAAACTAGCCTTTCATGCTCCATGCTTACTGCCACGCTTCTTCATTACCCAGTGCCCAAGCCAGCCTCATGCATTACCAACAATTCTTCCAGGCACGCACAGTGGCAGGTAACCTCCCCAAGTAGGATGCAAGCCAGTACGATCAGCCAATCAGGCCTCCAGCTTCAAAGGCCTAATTGCACCCTAACCTACCCAGAAGTGCACCATGTAGTGCTGCACACTGTTGCATTTTCCAGCCCAACACACATAATGCCAAGCCTACTCATGCCACAGTATGCCAGTCGGCTTGTCCAACACATTTTGCATTAGTGAGGTGCATTTTCTTGAGCGCTTACATACCAAGCTATGCGCCACACAGCACGCCTGCACTCCAACAGCAACTGTTCCTTTCTCTAAACACGCCTAGCTACATGCTTATCTTTTGCCAAGCTCTTGGCCTTGCGCGCTCAACACCAAGCATTTGAGCAATGTACTTACTTGTGTGCACCCTCATCAACATGTGCACGAAGAAGCGCCGCACACTGTCAGCCCGTTCTAACATGTGCAAGACACTTTCAAGAAGGGTATTTTTGACTTTTCACCATCCAACTTGTGTCGTAGCTTCTTGGGAGTTATAAATATGCTTCTAAAAGGAAAAAGGAAAAGTTTGGACAGGGGAGAGCAGCCCTAAGGCTCCAACATTTTAGTTCCACTATTTTCAAGTAAAGGGAGCAAAATCAACCCCCAAATTGCATCATTCATCAAGGAGGAAGAGTTAGAGAGGAAGTTCTATCTTGAGAGGGAAGGAGAGGCCCTTTTGGAAAGAAGAAATTTTGTCATCAACTCCCATAAGACTTTCTCACACTCTCTTGTTTATTTTTATTGTTGAAATGTTATTGATGATGCTTTGTATGAGTGATTTTCCTCTTATATTTATGAACTAATTATTTGTCTAGGGTTGTAATGTAGCCAATCAATATAGCTTGACTTGTTATTTATCATTAAAGCTTGTTTCTCCATTTTAGTCTTTCACTTTTATTATGCTTAATGCTCCGAAGTTAATTGATCGCTAATTAAGAGATTTAGTAACCATACTGAACTTGGAAAAGAAATGTACATTTTAGACCCTAATTAAAGTAACATAAGTAGCATGGGATAGGATTGTACTTTTCTTGCTTATGCAATCATCATTGAGTAATCTATGCTTAATGAACTTGACTTAGTTGATCCATATAGGAATATAGTGGGTTAGGTGATCTTGAGCATGTCACTAGACTATCGAAAAATGTGTGTGGATAAATTAGGCATTACTAGATTGAGAATTAGATGGAGATAGATTGAAAATGGTGGATGATTAGGTTGGGTGAATTTAGTGAGGTGAAGTTGCAATCCTATAGCTCCTACCCCATTAGTTTAGTTCTTTATTTTTAGTTCTTGCATTAGTAATTTCCATTTCTCATTTTCGTAGTTTGAATATGTTAGTTTTGAAATAATTTTAGTATTTAGCAAGTTGTCACAATCCTTATGGGGATGATATCTTATTCATCACTGTATTACTTATGGACCATGTATACTTGCACGAGCTTCTTTTGTTGTGTCTTGTGAACTTAGCACGCACTCAAAAATTAGCCAACAATAAGACCATAAAGTTTGAATTGGGAGGTAAGAAAAGAATGTGGATAGCTTTGTTGACCAAAGAAATTAGGTTGTGCGAGGGTCAAATGATGGAAAGGTTATGCAAAGGTGGAGCTCAATATTTCACAATAGAGAGCTTAATGAGTGATCAAATGGAAGCCGAAGAAATAGGGAATTGTAAAGGGGTGCAAAATGATTTACTAAAGTTGCTCAAATCAATTCGTAAAGTGGTGGGAAAACATAGCTTCTTAAGGTGCCTACTAGTTTACCGCAATCTCGACATTTTGATTATTAGCATTGAAGGATGAGTCTAAGCTGGTGAATGTTCCAGTTTTGTTAGTCCATTCTCATCTCCAGTTTTGTTAGTAAGGAAAAAGGATGGAACTTGGAGATTTTGTATAGATTACAAGGCTTTGAAAGAAGCTCCAATAAAGGATAGATTTTCGATTCTGATAGTGAATGAGATGTTGGATGAATTGCATGGGGCTAATATTTTTACAATGTTGGATTTGTAGGATGGATAACATTAGATTCACATGAAAGAGGAATATGTACACAAGATAGCTTTTCGGATGCACTCTGGACATTACGAGTACATGGTAATGCCTTCTAGTTTATGTAATGCACCTTGTACTTTATAAACAGCTATGAATACTATTTTTAGGCCTTACCTGAAGATCTGTGTTAGTATTTTTTGATGATATTCTGGTTTACTCAAAATCTTTAAAGAAATATTTAGAACATCTAGATTTGGTATTAGGGATATTGGAATAGCATAATTTTTTAATCAAGATGTCTAAATGTGATTTTGTACTAAAGGAGTTAGAGTATCAAGGACACATAATTTTAAGAGCGAGCATGAAAGTGGATTCACAAAAGGTTGAGACTATGTTAGATTGGACATTACTGGAAGATGTGTTGACTTTGAAGGGGTCAAGGATTAACAGGATACTATTGGAGGTTTGTTAAGAACTATTGATTGATTGCTAGACCACTCACTACCATGTTGAAGAAGGGGAATTTTGAATGGACCGAAGATGCTATGAAAGTCTTTGATGATTTGAAGAAGGCGATGATGCAAACTTTGGTGCTTGTGTTGCTTAAATTTGAGAAACAGTTTAAGACTTATATGAATGCTAATGATGACAATATTGGTGCAGTATTAGTGTAAGAAGGAAGACTGTTAGCGTTTATAACCAAAGCTTTGGGTCTAATAAAGAAGGCTTGGAATTTTTATGCAAGAGAGATGTTAACGATGGTGCATGCTATGAAAATGTAGAGGCCTTATCTACTGGGACGAAAGTTCGTTATCATTACTAATCAACAGGCCTTGAGACATTTACTGCAAAAAAGGTTGTAACCACTAAACAATAAGAGTTTATGACTAAGCTCTAAGGTTTGAGTATGATATCATCTATTTACTTGGAAAGAAAATAAGGTAGCTCATGCCTTATCAAGAAAGAAGGGTAGCACGATATTGTAGATCGTTTATAGAGAGAATGACTTCGGATTGATGGCTCTCAATGGTGCTAAATGGAAAATTTGGGACAAAATTAAGGAAGCTATAAAACTTGATACTAAGGCCTAGGAGCTTTGTCAAAGTTGAATAATTCAAGACATAGGGTTGAAAGGTACAAGTTGAAGGATGAGTTGCTTTATTATAAGTTCTATGTGTATATACCTAAAGTACCTAAGTTAAGGGATGAAATTTTTGCTCACTTCCACAACAGTAATGAAGAAGGTCATTTGGGTTAGTTTGTACCTATGTGAGGATTAAACACTTCTTTTATTGGGAAGGGCTTAAGAATGATCTAAAGACCTTGGTGCTAACTGTAATGTATGTCAAAAAGTGAAATATCATTAAGGGAGACCAATGGGGTTATTGCAATTGTTACCTATACCGGAAAGGATATATGAGGATATTTCTATGGATTTCATGAAGGGATTGCCGAGCAGTGGTGGATTCGAATCGATCTTGGTTATGATGGTTGATTGAGTAAGGGTGCTCATTTCATTCTCTTAAAACATCCATTTACTATAAGTAATGTGACTAAGGTTTTCTTAGACAAAGATGTGAAGCTACATAGGATTTTGAAGAGTATTGTGACGGATAGGGGATAAATATTTATTAGCTCTTTTTAGAAGGGATTATAAAATTTGCAGGGAAGTAAGTTGAAGGCGAGTTCTTCATATTGTTCGTAAACTGATGATAAAACAGAGGTAGTGAATAGAACTTTGGAGCAGCACTTGTGATGTTATTGTGATGATGAGCAATAGAGGTGGAAAGAGGCCATTCCTTGGGCTAAGTATTGGTATAATACTACTCATCATACCGCTATCAACATGGGTCCATTTGAGGTAGTTTATAGAATACTAGCATCGGCATTAAGCACAAATGAGAGAGGCACATCTCGAAATGAAAAGGTTGAGTAAGAGTAGTTAGCTCAGATGAGGTGTTAGTGAAGGTTAAAAAGGAGCTTGACGAAGGTTAAAAAGGGGCTTGCCAAAGCTTAAGTGATTTGACCAAGGAAGACGTGATGTGACTTCTAAACTTGGGGAGTATCTTTACTTCAAACTTCAACTTTATCGATAAAAGTCTTTAAAGAAGAAATTTAATGTGAAGTTGTATCAAAGGTACTATGGATCATTTAAAATGTTAGAGCGAATTGGAGAGGTTGCTTATAAGTTGGATCTTCGTACTAGATCTCGATTGCATCTGGTGTTTCATGTTTCTATGCTTAAGAAGAGAGTTGTAAACCCGAGTTTGGTTATGAGTGAGCTACCATCATTTGATGAAGAGAGTAGAGTTTTAATGTAGCCAAAGGAAGCTCTTCAAAATCAAACTTGGAGAAAGGATCAAGGAAAAATTAAAGTTTGGTAGGTATGAATTCAATGGAAAGGGGTGACAATGGATGAAGCTTCGAGGGAAGACTATGATGAAATGGCAAAAAGGTTTATGTACTTAACCCTTAAGGACAAGGGTATTATTGAAGAATGGGGAAATGATAAAAACCTCCGTCGATCGACCCAGAAAAGAAGGAAGAGCGTGCGAATTAGTTATTCCATTTAATTTTGAATAAGTTATTTTATTTAATTTAGGATTAGTTATTTCATTTAATTTGGAATTAGTATTTCATTTAAATTAGGATTAATTATAGTATTTCATATTCTAACTAATATATATCCTTTTGTTAATTTAGAATTTGTTTTGTTTTAGGAATTTATTTCCTAAAGAAGTTATAATTACCAAGAAAGTTAGATTTAGTTACCTATAAATAGGAGATTAATTTATGATTGTTATTATGTTTTTGCTTTGAAGAAACTAACAAAGTCTCATTTCTTAGTGAGACAAGTATCTCTTGTTTTTTCAGCTTTTCTAGGTAGCAATACTTGGGATTGCTTGGACTAAAGTTCAAGTCAATTTGATTATTTCATTATAAAGAATCAATCTATCCAATTCTATGGGTAGGTTGGTTCGCTATCTATTGGTTTTTTTTAGTATTGTTGCTTGGAATGTTTTGATCTAGGATTATGTCAATTTTATTATCTAATTCTGAAGGCCACTTTATTTAATTCTGTGGGTCAATTGGTTTGTTATCTATCCTATCGTGTGGCATGAGTTAGTGTGATTTTAGCTTATTATTGGATCTAAAGTTAGGTTCTCGACACAATAATATAACAAATGAATTTAATGGTGCTTCTTGTATATTTAAGGACAAGAATTCAAGTTGAGTTTTATTTAGATGAACTCTCTAGGATGGCCACATGGTCATAACCTTCAAGCTGCTAACAAGTCTTATGGTTCTTATCCATCATCTCTCATTAAAGTAATTTATTATTAATTTATATAATCTTATAATTTAATGTATGAGTTTTTTTTTTTTAAAAAAAATTTAATATATGATTTTTTAATTTTTATGTAAAATATTTTTTACTATTGTTGTTTTCCCTATAATTGATGCGAGACTTTGAGGTCATTTGTTTTTTTTTTCACTTATGATCTAATGGTGTTGATTTGCACCTATTAATTTATTTTAATTTATTTTTTAAATGATCAAACCACTTAAAACTATCAAAAAATAACTGAAAAGAAAAATAAGAATTTTTAACTTTTCACTTAATTACAAATCATTTAAAGACATTTAAAATATTCTACTCCAAATCTATCTATTCAGGACCCTCACAGATTCGTATCCTGAATCTAAGAAGATCTTGAAATAGTAGAAAAATTTTGTAAATTCTAATTTTTTTTTTATTAAAATCATTTAGGGAACCCGATAAGAAATAAAGTGTTTTAATAAAATTTTAGCAGTATAACGACTATTTATTAGACAATTGCCCTCCTGTTACAAAGAAAATGTACACTTCAAAAAAATATTTATTTCCATCCTCAACTACTTAAGACCTCCGGTCCTATTTTCAATTCTTATTCCGACACAATATCAAAATCTCATAACATGTAAATAAATAATTATACTTATAATATTCAGAATATTCAAATTAAAATTTACAAAACCCAACAAAAGTTTCCATAATTTGTAATACTAATACCTAAGTGTGTATGCAGAACATATCTACTAAAATGTATCATGGAATGTTTACGATGAACATAGAAAATGTCAAAATGTAATGTTCATACATCGCTTGCTCGAGTAGCCCACCTTCTTGCCCGTTCAGATGCTTCCTCAATGACCCAACGGATCTCTAAAAAATGGTTTTAAAACTTAAAAGAGTGAGCACGAATGCCTAATGAGTAGATAAAATTTTTCGAAAATTAAGTGAATCCTTTACGATATAAGTTAACATAATATAAAACATATAGAATGTAAGAACTAAATAATTTACATTATAGGAAAAATCAAACTCATTATTAAAGCTTCATTTATAAAATTTTTATCTTGTAATTTGTTAAAATGCATTTGAATGGATTTTTTCTAGAAATGATTTAAATTTAAATTCCACACCAAATATGTACTCGAGGAATTCTGCCATACATGGTGGAAATACTCAATACACACGCAGAGGGCGGGGGATTAACTGAAGAGACCCAACCCGGATTTAACCTCTTGAATCCGTAGGAAGCCCTCCCGGCACTCCAACGGACTCCGAAAACCTTTTCTTTAAACAATTAACTTAGGAATCCGTGGAGCGAACCCAATTAAAACATTTATTATTTTCATCAGCTATCGGAAAATGTGGTGGAAATTTTTTTTCTTTTTGAAAACCAACAAACCATTTATTCCATTAAAAATTTTGTAGAAAAACGAACAGAGTTTTCTCTGTTTTTCGAACATCCCAATTTTTACAAAACCTGTAAATAAAATCATTAACACTTCTAAAATTAATTCAATTTCTCCACTACCATTTCAGGACCTCAGGTCCATCACAATTTAACCATAAGAACATTTAAAAACTTTCAGTAGAATTATTTTTATCGATAAAACAAAACATATGCATTAGGTACAATTCAAAAATATTTTCTGAAATATTTTGGGCTTGAGTTTGGGCACTCCCAAACGCCTACGTACCTCGATTATCTACAGAGGATCAAAGCTCTCGTAGTTCAGAGTTTAATTATGTATATACGTATATACAATACAAAAATAATGATGCAAGTATCAAAACCATAATATGACATATTTACAGCCCAAAAATTATATACATATTTCCAAGTCGTCATCGTCTACAAGTAGGCTGCCTACGACTGCCCTGGAGGATGCTCAGACTGCTCCCTAGTCTCAGTTCCTGAAAATTTTATTAAAATATTTTGGAAGGGTGAGCTAAAAATAGCTCAGTGAGTGTGCAGTTTAATAACAAAGTACCTTTCAATATTTTTCAGTAAATCATAACATTTACATAAATAAATAAAACATTTCATTTCATTTATCAACCAGATATATCATAATTATACATTTGAAACAATTTTTAACATTTCAGTCACTACCAATGGAACCCAGGGAAATAATTCACCAACCGACCTAAAAGCGATGGTGGCGGGACGATCCATTTCCAGTCATAAAACCACTACGCTGCTGATAAATCACGCCTTGCGCAGGGTAACCGTCATAATAATACTTTATAATGTGTAAAGGCAATCCTGTAATTTCTATCTCTTCCCTTAGTTAGTAACCTATTTCTTTACCCGTACCTTTACACATTTAAAGTATCTCGGTCGATTATCCAGTCATTTTAGTCATGATAGGGTTTAGGGTGACCATCGGCTAAAAATCCTTTTATAAACCACACATTTAAAAACCAAAACCATTTCTTTTATACTTTTCATAAACATTCATCCGTCAAAAATTTCCTTAAGGTTGAAACCTTAACTTTTGAATCTTTATCATTCAAGATTTTCCTTAAAAGCTTATATCGAAATTTAAATCATTTATATAATCCAAACCATCGTATAATAATCATAAACATATATATAAAACATATATATACAATTATGCATTTAAAGAAACATATATATATAGTTTTACACTCACAACTTATTTCCGTTCGTTAACTTTCGATTCAAAGAACCTCTTGCACGTCTCCGTTTCCGTTCGAAGAGTTTCCAATTCACCTAAAATTTAATCACCACCTTTTATTCAAAATTCTCTTCAATCACAACTCTAATGACAATAGAATTTTTCTTAACAATCTCTCAAACTAATTAAGCAATATTCTTTCCGTTACATGCCCCTATCTTAATTTAACCATTACTATTCATTTCCATAATATTTCCATGTCCTAATACATTTAAACACACACTTGGAACCACCAAAATAACATAAAATACAAATGGGATAGCTTGTACGTAATACGTCTGCATGGTTACCTTTGAGTATTAAATACGTTCCATGCAATGCAATTTATTATCTATGACTTAATCACACTTAATTACACATTCAAGTACATGCTTAAGACCTTAAAATCAACTTAAAATCACCCAAATTCAGCTTATATGTAGCTGCTCTTTACTTTTGTCGAAAACACATGAATAACTCTTTTATTGATTTCCCTTCGATTCCAACACGTAATTACATTCCATCTTGCAATTATATATTTAGAAATCAATTAATTCTCATTTAACTAAACAAAATACAACTCATACACACACAAATACATTCTGCCGAACAGAACATAACACTTACCCTTTTTTTTTTATTTCATCTCACGGCACAAACACTTCTCTACACAACAATTTATTTCATTTCAGCTTTTCATGAGACAAAATCAATAAAACCCAATCTAACTTACTTGAGTTTGATATCAGACACTCCTCTGAGATTCTCACGGCATCCATATCTTTCCATTTCAGCTTGTCAAACTTGAACTACAACAACATTAACCATAACTCTTGAAATTGACAGCTTTAAACTTAAGAAAACAACTCATAAACTCAAGCAATTTCTCTTACCTACTGTTGATCATTATCTTCACGTCTACCCTTGCCATTTTCCACTATTTCTTGGCTTCATCCAGCTGCTTTCAGCTCATCTTTTTTTGGTCTCAGCTCACCCGAAATCTCCTTTCTTCACTCGCGGTCTGCAACTCGTCAACAGCCCATCGCGCGACTTCAGCTTCTTCCCGCTTCTGGTTCGACTTCCTCACTTCCATATCTGGTTTTCTGGGCTGAAATCAGATGCTCATCTAACTTTTTCAAGCCTTTATCTGACCATGATACCACCCCTTAGATGATCGGTCTTATTGCTTCTTCACTTGGCTGCCGAGAGAGATCGCCGAGTGAGAGAGGTCTTCGGTTCTGCTGTCGACTGTTTTCGGGCCTGCTGGAGTGTGGTTGCTGTGCCAGATTTGAGCTGGAAGAAGACACAATTATTTGCTTAATAAATTGCCCAAACACCCCTCAACTTTTCTCAATTATGCCAGCTTAACTTTCAATCCAAATTTTGCACTTACACTCCTCTTTTATTCCTATTTTTATGAACTTCACTTATCCATTTTCAATCATGTCCATACTCATTTTTAATCTATAATTAACACTTCCTAATGACCTCTTTTAATCCTCATCACTTATATTTTTCATAAAAACATGTTTTCATAAAAATAAATACGTCTAATCCATAAATTTTCATAACAATTTTAATATCGATAAAGTTAATCGTTATTTCTCTCAAGAGTATTTCTAAAATATTTCATCCTTATCAATTCATCAAATTAACCTCATAAACATTCAATTAGACTCATAATTGTTCACTTGCATCACATAAAAAAAATTTCTCACAACGGTGGAATATTTTAAAAATACAATCACATTTGATGTATTTATCGATATTTATATATATTCTTAAGCATAAAGAACTTGGTCCTAACAATTTCTCCCCTCCTTAAAATAAATTTCGTCCTCGAAATTTAAATGTACATACCTTAAATAAACAAATGCGAATACTAAGTCTGTATTTGGTCCTCGTGCTCCCATGTAGCTTCCTTAACTCCGTGATTCATCCATAACACCTTAACCAAGGGAATTCTTTTATTACGGAGAACTTGCTCTTTCCTGCCTAAGATTTGAACCGGTCTCTCCTCGTAAGTCAAGTTCTCTTTCAATTCTATCGGTTGATCCCTTAAAATATGTGAAGAATTTGGAATGTATTTACGAAGCATAGACACGTGAAAAACATCATGAATCCTGGTCAATTCAGTAGGTAGCTTCAATCTGTACGCCACTTCCCTAATTCTTTCTGTAATTTCATAAGGTCCAATGTACCTGGGACTCAATTTTCCTCTTTTTCCAAACCTCAACACCCTCTTCCAGGGTGATATCCTCAGAAATACTTTGTCTCCAACCTGAAACTCTAAGTCCCTCCTTCGATTGTCCACATAACTTTTCTGTCTGTCATTTGCTATTTTCAGTTTGTCTCTGATAACTTTAACTTTTTCTGACGTAAGCTGGACAATCTCTGGACCAATCAATTTTCTCTCGACTACCTCATCCCAACAAATTAGAGTTCTACATTTTCGTCCATACAAAGCTTCATATGGAGCCAGTCCAATGCTAGACTGATAGCTATTATTGTATGCGAACTCCACTAAAGGTAAATAAGTATCCCAGCTTCCCTTAAAATCCATAACACAAGCTCTAAGCATGTCCTCTAGCGTTTGAATAGTCCGTTTAGATTGACCATCTGTTTGAGGATGAAAAGTAGTACTAAAATTCAACCTGGTGCCTAGAGCTCGCTGTAAGCTGGGCCAAAATCGAGAAGTAAACCTTGGATCCCTGTCTGACACAATTGACACTGGTGTACCATGAAGCCGTATAATCTCATTCACATATACCTGAGCCAACTTATCCATAGAATATGTATTCTTGATGGGTAGGAAACGGGCTGATTTCGTCAGTCTATCAATAATCACCCATATCGCGTCATGGCCACTCTAGCTACGCGGAAGTCCTACCACAAAATCCATCGTAATCCTCTCCCATTTCCATTCAGGTATCGAAAGAGGTTGCAAAAGTCCTATAGGCTTCTGGTGTTCAATCTTTACCTGCTGAAATGTAAGACATTTGGAAACAAAATCTGCTATTTCTTTCTTCATAACCTTCCACCAATAATGTTCTTTCAGGGTACGATACATTTTAGTACTACCTGAATGCCTTGCATAAGCAAAAGAGTGAGCCTCTTCCATAATTTCTCTTTTCAATTCAGGAACATTCGGTACACACAATCTCTATCCCAATACCACTATACCATCATCCTTAACTGAATAATCTGTTCTCTTTCCTGACTCCACTTCTTCTTTTAGTTTTACTAACCATGAATCCTGAGTCTGTATCTCTCTGACCCGGTCTATCAAAATGGGACGAACATGAAATGCAGCTAGTAATGCTCCTGTTTCTGTCGGCTCTAGTCTCACACCTAAAGACCTTAATTCTACTAGAAGAGAGAGATATGTGGTCTTAAGATGAGCTACTGAACTCCTAGGCTTCCGACTGAGAGCATCTGCTACTATATTAACTTTCCCTGGATGGTACTCAATGGTACACCCATAATCCTTAATGAGCTCAATCCATCTTCGCTGCCTCATATTCAATTCCTTCTGTGTAAACAGGTATTGCAGGCTTTTATGATCTATGAAAATTCTGCAAGACACTCCGTACAGATAATGTCTCTATATCCGTAAGGCAAAAACTACAACTGCCAATTCTAGGTCATGTGTAGGATAGTTCTGTTCATGCTTTTTCAATTGTTTGGAAGCATATGCTATCACCTTTTCATCTTGCATCAACACACAACCTAAACCCTGCCTAGAAGCATCACAATATACTGAGAATCCGTCCTTTCCTGACTAAAGTGTAAGCACAGGAGCTAAAGTCAATCTCCTTTTCAGTTCATCAAAACTCTGTTGGCACGCCTCTGACCATATAAACTTTTCCTCTTTTCGTGTCAACTTAGTTAATGGAGCGGCTATTTTCGAAAACCCCTCAACAAATTTCTGATAATACCTGCCAAACCCAGAAAACTCCTTATTTCAGTCACATTAGTAGGCGATCTCCAATTCACTATAGCCTCTACTTTATGTGAATCTACGGAGACCCCTTCTGCAGAAACCACGTGTCCTAGAAAAGCGACTCTGTCCAGCCAAAACTGACATTTATTGAGTTTGGCATACAACTGATGTTCTCTTAATATCTGTAAAACTGTCCTCAAGTGTCCTGCATGTTCTTCCTTACTGCCAAAATAGATCAGTATATCATCAATGAACACAATTACAAACTGATCTAAATAAGGTCTGAAAACCCTATTCATAAGATCCATGAAAACGGCTGGGGCATTAGTGAGTCCAAATGGCATGACTAAGAACTCATAATGTCCATACCGTGTCCTAAAGGCAGTCTTGGGAACATCCTCTGCATGAATTTTTAGCTGATGATAACCTGACCTCAGATCGATCTTAGAGAATACCCTAGCTCCTTGCAGCTGCTCAAAGAGATTATCAATCCTCGGAACTGGATATTGATTACGTATAGTTACCTTATTCAATTCTTTATAATCAATACATAACCGCATGCTTCCATCTTTCTTTTTCACAAACAAAACTGGTGCTCCCCATGGGGAAGTACTTGGCCTGACAAACCCCTTACTTACTAACTCTTCCATCTGTACTTTTAATTCTTTCAACTCCGAAGGAGCCATTCGATAAGGTGCTTTAGAAATTGGTTCAATCCTTGGGGCTAACTCTATTCGAAAGTCAATTTCTCTATCTGGAGATAATCTCGAAAGATCCTTTGGAAACACATCTAGAAATTCTCGAACCACCGGAATATCTTTCAGTCTCATTTCAGAGCCTTTCGCCTCTATTGCATAGACTAGATATCCCTGACATAACTTTCGAAGCATTTTTCTAACTGTAATAACTGACACCATGCTGGTGGGAAGTATTTTTCGTACCCCATGAAAGATCACCTCTGACTCCCTTACTTTACCAAAACTGACTTCTTTTCAAAAGCAGTCTACAATGGCATAGTGTCTCGACAACCAGTCCATCCCTAATATCACATCAAAGTCCTGGATGTCCAATACAACCAAATCTGCCAAGAACTCTCTACCCTCAATAATAACTGTACTACCCAGATAAACTCTATCTACAATCATTGAATCCCCTTTAGGAAAAGATACTGCCATACTACAACCTAAGGGCTGAGATTCTGCATTTATATTTATAGCAAAATTCTTGGAAATAAAAGAGTGCATAGCTCTTGGATCAATCAACACATAAGCATTTCGATCAAAGATTGTAATTGTACCTGTCATAACCTCTGGAGCGGTATCTGTCTCCTGCTGAGTAACTGTAAATACTCTGGCCTGAGTCGGAGGTCTACTAATTTGTTCTCTGGATGACTGACCTCTACCTGTAGATGCACTGGGTCTGCTGGGGGGTGTGGGGCCTCTAGTCAATGTACCTCTCTGATCCTGGCCCGACCAATGCTAAAAGGCCTCTGTCCTACTAGTTCTGCACCATATCCACTGCTCGAAACAATCTGTGGACACTCTTTAGCAAAATGACCAGACTGCCCATATTTAAAACAAATGTCTGTACCAAATCTGCAGTCTCCGAAGTGCCTCTTTCCACACTATGTACATTCTGGTCTCAAACCTTGTGTGCTACCAGTCGATGATTTCGCGAAGCTCTGACTTGATTGCGCCCCCTGACTAGGCCTACTGCCACCTGACCACTATGATTTACCTCCCCTCTTTGTCTATTTACTGGAGCCTCCTTGAACCCAAGTTGACCCATTTCTTTTCTGTCCTTGAGTGTAGGTACTAGCTTGAGACTTCAATCCCAAACTTCTCTTTACCCTGACTGCGGCTTCAACCAATGGACCATATTGTGTATGCGCAGTCAATGCTACAATACTTCTGATTTCAGGATTTAAACCCACAGCAAACCTTTTACTTTTTTGTACCTCATCCTTTGAAAACAAGGGAACGTGTCTGACCAACTCTGAAAACTTTCACTCGTAATCCGTCACTTAGACTGTTCCTTGCTTTAACCTAAAAAATTCTTCAATCCTTGCATCTTTGTAACTATCTGGAAAGAATTTATTATTGAATTCTTCCTTGAATTGGTTCCATGACACTCCCTCAGGAAATCTCTTCTGCATTGCTTTCCACCAATCTATTGCTCTATCTCTGAGTAAGAAGGCCGAGAAAGTCACCATCTATTCCTCTATATAATCCATCACCTGGAAGACACGTTCATTTCCCTCTAATCATGACAGGGCGTTTTTTGGATCCCCTGTACCATCAAAATTTCTTGCCCCCAATTTTCGTGCCCTTTCAATAGATACTCCTGGTTCACGGGGTTGCCGAAGGGCGACTACTAAAATCTGTGCCATTTGCTCTACGGGTATATTTCCTCCCGCCATTTCTGGAGGCACTGGAGGTCCTGCCTGGGACGGCTCAGAAGGAACTGAAGGTGGAGGAACATGTGAGGACTCTTCTATGCGTTCCTCCTCTGGTACAGGCTCTCGAGCAGGAGCTCTCCTAGTGGGAGGTCGGTCTCGATGACGCATTTCTGTTAAATAAAACTTATTCATTATCATGTAAAACATATGCGATTTCAAAATAAATGAATGAGTTATGCAATTTTGAAAGGAAACATTAAATCATTTCAGGAAGTCGAGACTTTTCAAAATCATTTTTATTACTAATCAAAACCTTTTGCTCTGATACCACGTTGAAGGGACCCAACCCGGATTTAACCTTTTGAATCCGTGGGAAGCCTTCCTGGCACTACAACGGACTCCGAAAACCTTTTCTTTAAACAATTAACATAGGAATCCGTGGAGCGAACCCAATTAAAACATTTATTCTTTTCATCAACTATCGAAAAATGTGGTGGGAAAATTTTTTTTTTTTTTTTGAAAACCAACAAACCATTTATTCCATTAAAAATTTTGTAGAAAAACGGACAGAGTTTTCTCTGTTTTTCGAACATCCCAATTTTTACAAAACCTGTAAATAAAATCATTAACACTTTTAAAATTCATTCAATTTCTCGACTACCATTTCAGGACCTCAGGTCCATCATAATTTAACCACAAGAATATTTAAAAACTTTTAGTACAATCATTTTTATCAATAAAACAAAACATATGCATTAGGTACAATTCAAAAATATTTTCTGAAATATTTTGGGCTTGAGTTTGGGCACTCCCAAACGCCTACATACCTCGATTATCTACAGAGGATCAAAGCCCTCGTAGTTCAGAGTTTAATTATGCATATACGTATATACAATACAAAAATAATGATGCAAGTATCAAAACCATAATATGACATATTGACAGCCCAAAAATTATATACATATTTCCAAGTCGTAGTCGTCTACAAGTAGGCCGCCTACGACTGCCCTGGAGGATGCTCAAACTGCTCCCTAGTCTCAGTTCCTGAAAATTTTATTAAAACATTTTGGAAGAGTGAGCTAAAAATAGCTCAGTGAGTGTGCAGTTTAATAACAAAGTACCTTTTCATATCTTTCAGTAAATCATAACATTTACATAAATAAATAAAACATTTCATTTCATTTATCAATCATATAAATCATAATTATACATTTGAAACAATTTTTAACATTTCAGTCACTACCAATGGAACCCAGGGAAATAATTCACCAACCGACCTAAAAGCGACGGTGACGGGACGATCCATTTCCAGTCATAAAACCACTACGCTGCGGATAAATCACGCCTTGCACAGGGTAACCGTCATAATAATACTTTATAATGTGTAAAGGCAATCTTATAATTTCTATCCCTTCCCTTAGTTAGTAACTTATTTCTTTACCCGTACCTTTATATATTTAAAGTATCTTGGCCGATTATCCAGTCATTTTAGTCATTTTAGTCATGATAGGGTTTAGGGTAACCATCGGCTAAAAATCCTTTTATAAACCACATTTCATTTAAAAACCAAAACCATTTCTTTTATACTTTTCATAAACGTTCGTCCGTCAAAAATTTCCTTAAGGTCGAAACCTTAACTTTTGAATCTTTACCATTCAAGATTTTCCTTAAAACCTTATATCGAAATTTAAATCATTTATATAATCCAAACCATCGTATAATAATCATAAACATATATATAAAACATATATATACAATTATGCATTTAAAGAAACATATATATATAGTTTTACACTCACAACTTATTTCCGTTCGTTAACTTTCGATTCAAAGAACCTCCTGCACGTCTCCGTTTCCATTCGAAGAGTTTCCAATTCACCTAAAATTTAATCACCACCTTTTATTCAAAATTCTCTTCAATCACAACTCTAATGACAATAGAATTTTCCTTAACAATCTCTCAAACTAATTAAGCAATATTCTTTCCGTTACATGCCCTTATCTTAATTTAACCATTACTATTCATTTCCATAATATTTCCATGTCCTAATACATTTAAGCACACACTTGAAACCACCAAAATAAAATAAAATACAAATGGGACAGCTTGTACGGAATACGTCCGCATGGTTACCTTTAAGTATTAAATGCGTTCCATGCAATGCAATTTATTATCTATGACTTAATCACACTTAATTACACATTCAACTACATGCTTAAGACCTTAAAATCAACTTAAAATCACCCAAATTCAACTTATATGCAGCTGCTCTTTACTTTTGTCGAAAACACACGAATAACTCTTTTATTGATTTCCCTTCGATTCTAACACGTAATCACATTCCATCTTGCAATTATATACCTAGAAATCAATTAATTCTCATTTAACTAAACAAAATACAACTCATACACACACAAATACATTCTGCCGAACAGAACATAACACATACCCATTTTTTTTTATTTCATCTCACGATACAAACACTTCTCTACACAACAATTTATTCCATTTCAGCTTTTCATGAGACAAAATCAATAAAACCCAACCTAACTTACTTGAGTTTGATATCAGACACTCCTCTGAGATTCTCACGGCATCCATATCTTTCCATTTCAGCTTGTCAAACTTGAACTACAACAACATTAACCATAACTCTTGAAATTGATAGCTTTAAACTCAAGAAAACAACTCATAAACTCAAGCTATTTCTCTTACCTATTGTTGATCATCATCTGCACGCCTACCCCTGCCATTTTCCACCATTTCTTGGCTTCATCCAGCTGCTTTCAGCTCATCTTTTTCTGGTCTCAGCTCACCCGAAATCTCCTTTCTTCACTCGCGGTCTGCAGCTCGTCAACAGCCCATCGCGCGACTTCAGCTTTTTCCCGCTTCTGGTTCGACTTCCTCACTTCCAGATCTGGTTTTCTGGGCTGAAATCAGATGCTCATCTAGCTTCTTCAAGCCTCTATCTGACCGTGATACCACCCCTTAGATGATCGGTCTTATTGCTTCTTCACTTGGCTGCCGAGAGAGATCGTCGAGTGAGGAGGTCTTCGGTTTTGCTGTCAGCTATTTTCGGGTCTGCTGGAGTGTGGTTGCTGTGCTAGATTTGAGCTGGAAGAAGACACAATTATTTGCTTAATAAATTGCCCAAATGCCCCTCCATTTTTCTCAATTATGTCAGCTTAACTTTCAATCCAAATTTTACACTTACACCCCTCTTGTATTCCTATTTTTATGAACTTCACTTATCCATTTTCAATCATGTCCATACTCATTTTTAATCTATAATTAACACTTCCTAATGACCTCTTTTAATCCTCATCACTTATATTTTTCATAAAAACATGTTTCCATAAAAATAAATACGTCCAATCCATAAATTTCCATAACAATTTTAATATCGATAAAATTAACTGTTATTTCTCTCAAGAGTATTTCTAAAATATTCCACCTTTATCAATTCATCAAATTAACCTCATAAACATTCAATTAGACTCATAATTGTTCACTTGCATCACATAAAAAAAATTTCTCACAACAATGGAATATTTTAAAAATACAATCACATTTGATGTATTTATCGATATTTATATATATTCTTAAGCATAAAGAACTTGGTCCTAACATTAACCTCTGCCATCCATATGTCAGACGACTCTATGACTCTCTCTCAAGTCCCAAAGACTCGTTTCTCTGACCTCTGCACTAGCATATGCTAGGCTAATCTCTAGTGATGCCTTATGACCGTTAAAGGGGAGGGTACTCTTTGGTATTCTAAAACATTGTCATTTCTCTTTTTTGTCTCAAGTCTCTTTTGGAATACTCTTGCAAGCAAGGTTCCAAATACTTATGGTAAAATTTTCACTGCTAAAATTTAGTTTCCAACACAATCTTATCTATGTAAATATATATACATCCCAAATCAAACTTTTTCCATTACAACTTATAAAGCATAATGCAAACTTTCATAATTCAAAACAAGTTCACAAAGAATGTAATATAATTTACTTTATCAATTCATAAAACTCATTTTAGAATCAATGTAAAATATAATTTCACAAACTAATCAACATTATTTGACATAACCAAAATAGCATGCTTGCCATGGAATACTCAAAATGGCATAGTTTTTAGTTTCATCAATCACTTAAAATCTCCAACAAAATCTTAATGTCATAGGATACCAAATATACTTTATGGTTTCAAGAAAATCCACACTTTACGTACCAAAAATTATGCCTTAGAATTTAGGGAATACAACTCTAAGATATTTTATTTCTAAACATGCTTTAAGCTTGTAGAACCCTAGGTCTCATTTTCACGAAAAATAATTTTTTCGAGTGAATAGTATTTTCGAACGAAAAGTGTCTACGTGAATTGTGATTTTCAAAAAATGGACTCTAGACATCAAAAGTCTTGGAATAGGAATTAGAATCATGGGAGAACTGAAAGGGATCGAAAATAAGTTTATTTGAATAAGTTTTGATAAATTCGAAAGTAATTTACAATAACGTCCTTTTTGTTGAATAATAGATATTAGTGATTTAGCACCCATTTGAATTTTTTTTAAAGCATGAGATTGAGAAGTTTTATACCCAATTAGAGTATTATATTGTCAATTTGATGATAGGATAACTATGAAATATTTTTAGAATTTATTTGAGTCAGAATGATAATTAATTACATTAAAAGCAAAATGGTCATTTCAAGCTCAAATAATACATGAAAATGGTGTGAATATCACATGGAATGAACTTGAGCAAGAAACACAATCCATGTCATGAGATGTTAACTAATGGATGAGTGCCAAATCAAAATTGAATTATGGATTTTTTTTTTTTTTTTTTGGTTAGTTTGTCATGCATTATGGAATTTAATTTTGGTTTAAATATTCAAGTTACTCTTTTGCCCATCAAATAGTCAAATGCATGTGAGATGTAATTAGTGACGGGCCCCGAACTCTATAGCTACTGCTGTATACTGGGAAGCCTGACGGCAACCCCATGGTAGCTCTCTAAACGATCTTTGAATCCAACTAAAAAATTCCAGTGAAGCTAAGCTGTTAACTTTTTTTAAAAAGTCCTTTATAAATTCTTATACTGCAGAATAGGTGGAAATTTTTATTGCTTTTTCTCAAATCTTTTACAAGCAATTCTATAAAAATTTTGACAGCATAACGGCTATAATACTGACTATTTCACCTTGCAAAAACAACTATAAAAAGAAATACACTTGTATAATCATCATTTTCTCCACTTCCGGGCCTTAGGCCTTATCAAAACCACAACCTTAGCCACAACTTTATCTAATTCAAATTCATAAAAATCTTAAATGCAATCTCAAAATATCACTTTAATTAAGCAATTAAACGATATGCATATATCACGGAAAACAAAAATTTATTTTATTTACAAACTATATAACATAATACTAAAATCAAACATTTTCACAAAATAATTTACAAATAAAATGTATATTACAATTCATGACTTTTAAATTTCTACATATATGCTTCAAATAGATTCATAGAAATTACTTTCTCTTCTAGTCCACCTAATCGCTCATAGGAGACCAAATGCCTTACTCATCTGTACCTGCATCTGGGGGAGGTTTTTGGAAAATATAAAATAGAAAATAATGAGTCAAATAGCTCAGTGAATATTTAGGTTTCTATCTAAAGCGTATCTTCTAAAGTCTACCTCAATGGAAAATATTTTCTTTTGAAATGGTTTATTTCTAAAATAATTTGCTTTTTAGAAACAATAACCTTGTGAAATCTTTTCTTTTAGGCATAGTCTTTATAAGACTCAAATTATATTAATTTCTATAATCTTTCCAAAATCTTTCTGAAAACTTTCTTTTTTAAAAATCTCATTTCTAAAAAGCATTTTCTTTCTAAAATCTAAATCAATAGAGTTCCCCATAAAATCTAATCACATGGCGACTAAACTAACATCACTCCATGTAACAAGCCCCCTTCGCCTTATCCTAATACGACTCGGCAACCCCACGACGGCACTCCAGAGAATATCTTATCCAGCTGGAAGGTTCCCGTGAAGTTAAGTCTTTTCCTGATAACTTGAAACATATTTATACTTATATTTTTTTGGGTATCAGATTTAATATAAAAGCGGAAGTTTAAATACATTTTCATACGTTCAAAACTTTAGAGCAAAATTCAAATCATGTAATTAAAATCAAAAGACATCACAGTGAAATTTGAAACAACATTTAAAATAGTTTATAATTCATATATAGATAGGTTTATAACTTTCTCAAAATATAGTTAATAAAACTCAAATCTTATTAGTTACAACCCAAAAGTATTTATCACCAAAAAGTTGTAAAAGATAAGCACAGCAACTATACATGCAACTGAATCCTGCTACTCTTAGGTCGGAGTTCCAGCGGCTGAAGCTGTAGCGCCTAAACCTGTACCTTGACCTTGGGAGTTTGGTTTTATAAACATATAATAGACTGAGATAATGAACTTAGTGAGTGTTATATTTTTCTAAATAATATACAGTTTCAAAATATTCACCTCCCTAACATTTACGAATTTATTCATAAATCATAATTAAATCATTTTCCTTAACTTTAAACACATTCATAAAACGAAGTTCATGAGTCTGATCCAAAATTTAGCAGCGTGTATCATTTCAATATATCATAAACTTGTAAATTAAAGTGGTGGCATGAAATTAATAAAAATTCATTTCATAATAATAAAGTAAATCAACCACCAATTCTTTAATCACCATATGGCAAACCTAAGGATATGGCAAAGCGGAATCCTACATCGCTCAGGTAGTAAGCTGGCTCATAATATACTTTAAGAAGAGGCAAAATTTTACATCGTAACTCCCAAACAGAATCCTACATCGTTTTAGGGTATCCTACCATTACCGACAACATCATAAAATCACCCTAAGGAATACCATAGAATTGATAAAAGATTTATAAACAAGCTGCATTTCATATAAAATCCACATTTCATTCTTGAACATAATCATTCGTAAGGGAGGATATCATAATTAATTTAATTCATATCATGACATATTTGATATTAGAATTTAAATGTCATGTAAAACTTCATAACGTAAAATTTTTTAACATCATTTAACTTAAATAAGCTTGCATGAAATCATAAAGGTTAATATAAATTCATTCATGCCAAAACATTTATAAAAATTCATATGACTTAGAATTAAACAATAATTTCAAATCGATTTAATAACACTCATCGGATACCCTATTGCGAAGCTCACAATCCATTCGTTTTTGTCTTCGCGTTACCTATATATTTAACGTTAATTCTTTAGGTAACGTCGCAAACGATTTCAATCGCACAATTAATCACATAAATGCATTCGTTTAATATATTCGCTTTCGTATTTCATTGATTATATAAAACACTATATAATGGTTTCGAAACATCCTTAAATGTTACTCAAAACAGCCCGCGACTAAAATACTGCATGTAACACTCGTTCGAGACAACATTCAATACTAAAACAGCTCACACCACCCATACAAAACAGCATTGACACCAAAACAGCACATGTAACTCATACGAAATAGCTTTTAATCATCAAAATAGTTTGCACAACTCATTTAAATCAGCTTTTAACATCAAAACAGCTCATGCATCCATTGAAGACAGCTTACAATGTAAAAACAGCGCACTCATTCACCCAAAACAGCATTAGCAACAACCAGCTCATCCTCAGTAATCAAAGCAGCATGTAATCACCAAAACAGCTCATCAATTCATTCAAGACAGCATCTAAAATACCAAGACAGCCCTTAAACATCATCTAACAAAACCAAAACAGCCTTTAAACGCCAAGACAGCCCATGCGTTGCACTAAAAACTGCACCTAGCATACTAATAGCTCATGTAACTCATCCATGACAGCTTATGCACCAAACTCATGGCAAAACATCAAAATTCATTCAACTCACAAATTCATCATCTAACCGAAATCAATATGCATTTTCATATACACATTCCAGCATGTTTTAACAGTTGAATTATATCCAAACATTACCAAACATCAAAACTCATCCAATCCTACCATTTCATTCTTTGACCGAGCACATCAACAACATGCATGTCATTATCTATTTGATTTTTACACTAAATCCACATGCATTTCATCACAAATCCATCCATTTCAAAACCCAAACATTTCCTAACAATAAAAGTCATGGGATTTAACTTACCTCTTTGAACAACAACTCAAAAACACATCCAACAACGCATGCAAGCTTCTAGCCTTACTCATTTCCTTTGACCGATCCCTTTCAAGCCTTTAACAACAACATTTCCATCACTTTTTGTATTAAACAACACAAAAACATCAACTATGATAACAAGCTTACCTCTCAAGACCGAATGGAGGTTTGTTTTAGGTGATGCTCTTGGTTGAAGCTTGATGGAGAGATGATAGAAGCTTTCGATTTCACCTCCCTTTCTCACTATATTTGCTCATGGCTTTAGACCATCTCTCTCTAGAATTTTACTTTGGATTTGCTTTGCCTCTCTCTCTAATATGGCTCACGGTTTTGCTTGACTGAGAGAGAATGAATTGCTTCATCAATTCCTTTCTTCACTTGTTTGATTCAACTAATATATATATATGAGCTACAATTTGATGCCACTTGTCACTGAGGTTTCATGCATGATTCACACTTGCTTACCATGCGTTGGTCCATCTCTTAATTCGTGACACTTGTCACACATTCACAACATCCTATGATTTCATTCAGTCATTTCAAAATCCATCTTTCCATAATCGAAATCGTCTCGAGCCCATCTGGAAATTTTATTAAAATTCAATTTCACAATCGAAAACTTCATTAGAATTCAAATAATTATACGGATCCGATTGCTTTGAATTATTTTATGATTTCAAAATTAAAAACTATCCCCGGACCTATCCGAGAATTTCATAAAAACTCAATTACACATCCGAATCCGAATACTTAAATAATTCTATTATTACTTAACCAATAACAAAATTTATTAAATTACCTGGATGATGAGATAGCATGCTACAAATTCTCGCATCCTTAGAAAATTTCGTCCTCGAAATTTGCAAGATCTATTTACTAAAAAAGGTGAAGATACTGGCGATGCATCTAATCTTCACGCTCCTATGTGACCTCTTCCACATTATGATATCTTCATAAGACCTTCACCAAAGGAATAACTTTACTGTATAGGACCTGATCCATGCGATCTGGAATCTAAACTGGTTCCTCTTCATAAGATAAGTTTTCCTTTAGTTCCACAGGTTGATCTTCGAGTACATGGGAGAGATCAGGAATATACTTCCGAAGCATAGATACATGAAATACATTATGAATCTTGTCCAACAGTGGCAATAGCTTTACCTTGTATGCCACTGGTCCAACTTGGTCCGTGATCTCATAAGGTCTAATATAGTGCAGACACAACTTACCCCACTTCTCGAATTTAAGTACACTCTTCCAAGGAGAGATCCTGAGAAATACTAGATTAGCAATTTCAAATTGGAGAACTCTATGATGCTTGTCTGTATAACTCTTTTGCCTATCTCTTACGGCCTTAAGATTGTCTCGGATGATCTGAATTTTATCTGAGGTGATCTAGACTAGCTCTGGACCCAATAATTTCATCTCATATACCTTATCCCAAAATAGTGGAGTTCTACACTTTCTTCCATAAAGTACCTCGTATGGTGTCATACCAATACTAGTTTGATAACTGTTGTTGTATGCAAACTCCATAAGAGGTAGGTGAGTATCCTAACTCCCCTTAAATTCCATGACACAAGCCCTAAGCATATCCTCTAGCGTCTAAATCGTCCTCTCAGGCTGACCATCGGTCTGAGGATGAAATGTTGTGCTGAAATTCAACCTAGTACTTAATGTTTCTTGTAAGTTGGGCTAAAACTTAGAGGTCAATCTGGGATCACGGTCTGAAACTACAGAAACTGGCATGCCATGAAGTCTCACAATCTCATCAATGTATAGCTGGGCCAATCTACTTGAGGGATAATCATTTTTTATCGGTAGAATGTGTGCAGACTTCGTCAACCTATCTATAATAACCCATATGGCATCATGTCCTCTTTAACTACGAGGTAGTCCTACAACAAAATTCATAGTAATGCTCTCCCATTTCTATGTTGAAATAGGGAGAGGCTATAATAACCCTACAGGTCTCTAATGCTCTGTTTTCACCTGTCGACATGTTAAACATCTAAAAACAAAATCCGCAATCTCTTTCTTCATTCCTTTCCACTAATAGTGCTATTTCAACGTATGATACATTTTAGTGCTACCCAGATGCATGGCATACGCTTAGGAGTGAGCCTCATCCATAATCTCTCAATCTGGGGGTAAACCTAGAATATCTTTTGAAAACACATCTGGGAACTCTCTAACAACTAGGGTAACTTCTAATCGACTCTCATCCCCTAACTGATCAATCATATATGCTAGATATCCCTGACACCCCCTACCGAGCATCCTACTAGCTGATATAGCGGTCATAATACTAGTAGTAAGCACTTTTCATATCCCTTGGAACACCACTTCTGATTCTCCTGACCCAACCAATCTGACATTCTTTTTAATATAGTCAACCATGGCTCGGTGTCCGAACAGCCAACTCATCCCTAAAATTTCATCAAAGTCTTTAATGTCTAATATAATCAGATCTGTTGGAAATTTGTCCTCTATCATAATCTTACAATTGGGAAACACTCTATCAACTAACAGCGAGTCTTCAGCAGGGATGGAAACTATCATATTATAGTCTAATGCCCGAACCTTCACATTTGCCTTAGCAGAATAATGCACAGATATAAAAGAATGCATAGCTCCAGAATCTATCAATACATATATGTCAAGATCAAGGACAAAAATCATACCAGTGATAACCTCTGGGGCAGCGTCCGCCTCCTGTTGAGTAACGACAAACGCCCTGGCCTGAGTATGGAGCCTTCCTGACTAACCTAAAGGAGGTACTTCTCTGGCTCCTAAACGTCTACCTGGAGATGTGCGACTTGATCCTCTAGTCTGGGAGCCTCTACCTCCCTGTCCCCTACCATATCCTGACTGTGTCTGCAGTACGAGTCCGACCTCTGACTGAGCGAAATCAGGTAACTATAGACAATCTTTAACAAAATGTCCAGTCTGTTCACATCTGTAACATGCATAGTTGCTAGATCTACACACTCACATATGTTTCTTTCCACATTTGTTACATTTTGGCCACTAACTCAAGCCTCTAGAGCCTCCGGGCGCTGTAGGCGGTCTAACTGATCCCTAGCTGGACTAAGCACCTCTGTCTGGTCTCTTGCTACCTGAACATCCAAATCTACCTTTTATCTTGGCAGTCTTACTGGACCCTTCTTAGAGCATACTAGATTCGTTGTGCTTGTTTTTTGATTTTTCACCCTCAGCAATGATAGTTGCATTCCGTTCCACCTTCATTGTAGCTTCACCCAGTTCCCCATAATTTGTTTATGAAGCCCAAGATAAATGGATTCGGAGACAAGGATTTATTCTTGCAATAAGCCTTTTACATTTCTATTCCTCATTATCAATGATAAAGGGAACAATTCGAACAAGCTCTAAGAACCTTTTTTCATAATCAGTGACTGAGGTCGAGCTCTACTCCAGCTTGAAGAACTCTTTTATTTTGGCATCTTTATAGCTTTTCAGATAGAACTTATCACTAAACTCTTTTTGAAACTGCTCCCATGGGACCCCATTTGGATTTCTCCTCTCCAGCGCCTCCCACCAATCTTTGGCCCTGTCTTCTAATAGAAAGCTAGAGAATATGACTTTCTGATCATCTGAGCACCCCTTGACTTTATAGATTTTATTGATCCTATCTAACCATGATGGGGCACTCTCGGGATCACCACTCTCGTTGAACGGTTTCGCACCCAACTTACAGATGCCCTTAATAGAACATTTCAAAGTTTCATGGGTCTCTTGCGGTTGTTGCATTACCGCTATCAAAATCTGAGCCACTTGATCAGCATTAAAATTTTCTTCTGGCTGTTCCGTCGGTCTCGGTGGTTCCGAGTGAGGCTGATTCATAGATGCCTCTTTTGACCTACTTTCATTTTCAACCTCCCAGACGGAGGGCATTATAGGTGATAGGTCCCTATCCTCTATTCCTTCAGGTGACCCATTCGGCACCCTACGGAAACCTTCTAGACAATATCTGCTCCTGCTAGAAAGTTCCTGTAAAGTAAAGCCATGTTCTTTTACATGAAAGTCCTTTTAAAATCTTTAAGGATTTCTAATGTTTCGGAATTCGGTAAGAATTTTTCGCTTTTTGAAACAAGATTATAAAACTAAGGTGTATAAAAAAAAAATTCGGCAGTATGGCGACTACGTTTTTTAAAATCCAACCTGTAAAAACAATCAAGGAACTGTATACTTCAAATACAAGGCCTCAGGCCCTCATCTCAAATCCACAATCATCACAACTCAACTTATACAACTTTAAAAATAATTCGAATATTCCATCTCATGAATATGCATTGATTATAAAAGTTTAATTTCAAAGTTAAATTCAAGTTTACAAAATAATCCATTAAAAAGTGCATGATCATGAGCACATACAAAATGTAAAGTAAAAATAGCAGCACCTAACATCGTTCAACTTCTCTAAGAAGAGGGTCTCTGAAGTTGTAGCACCTACACTTTCACTTGAGGAGGTTTTGGATTGAAAACAATAAAGCAATAAGTGAGCTAATTAAGCTCGGTAAGTGTCATAACTTTTATTCAAACTATCTTAGGAAAATACTTCCTTAAAAGCAATTAATACAATGTAATGCAATTATTAAATAAAAATAAGGATGTTAAGAAATTAGCAATGCATAATACAAAACCTTAATGGTAATACGCATAAATATAGATGAGCATTTGATAGTAGAAATAAATCATGCGTATTTAAACATAAAGCAGTATATAATATGGTATTAAAATCATTTTTCATGAAGTAAAGTAGTCACCATTGCCTATTATTACTTGGCACCGTAAGTACATGACAGAGCGGAATTTTCTCTTCACTCCAAGCGGCATTACTCATCGCTTAGGTCATTTGTCCGGTCCCACGTAACGGAAAGTCTCATCGTTACAGGAAGATAGCCATTATATACCTCTATATGTGCATGGTTGACACACTGACTGGACTAATTGACTCAGACCCACTTGCGAGTATCTCCCGTTGTCAGGTTGTTAGTGATAGACATCCCTGACACTACCATACACGTCTTTAGGGTACTCTTCAATGGGAACAACTTACTGAGATACTTATAAAATATGCCATAGGCTAACAAAATCATTTCCTTTCCGCTGCTTTACAAATTCATATTTTCTCGTTTCATAATCATTTCGAAATTTCATGCAAGAGGTTTTCGAACATTCTCATTTACTTAAAATCATGTAATAGCATATCTTGGCATGTAAGTAAACATTTCATAAATTCATTTAATAGAAAAACAATTGCGTAAAAACAGTTGTAAGGACACTCACCTACTTCCCTAGCTTGCTTTTGCTTACCAGCACGAGTTTCCCCTAGATTACACGTCACCTATGCATTATGGTATTTTAACTTTACAACTAAATCTCGAATCGCACACAATTCAATTTAGCACATTTCACTAATGCATCAATTCACACAAAATCGCACCACTACGGAAACTTTTCGAAAAATCAAATTCTAATAGCGACAACACTAGATTTTCGCATTATTTATTTCCATTCGAATTTTAACTACCAAACGCGTGTAACACGACATGAAACAAAGCTTAATTTTATTCTAACATATCCACGACCATTCCAAGTCAATTTATTATCATGGCAGCTTATAAGATCTTTTGGAACCCATCAAAACAATTACGCGACATTATAATACACTAACAACCAAATCAAAACAGCTTGCATGATATCACTATTCTTCAATTTTACAACATCAAAGTAGCCCCTAAACATTATTCAAAACAGACCGTATTATCGAGACAGCTCATGGCATCAAAACAGCTTATGCAACGTATTCAAGATAGCTTTAACAACAAAATAGCTCATACTAAACAATCAAAACAGCATCTAATTACCAAAACAGCCCATTATCTCATTCAAGACAGCATCTAAAACAACAAGACAGCTCTTAACAGCTTTTATGCAATATTAACAGCTCCTAACACAACCAAAACTGCCATTAACAGCTTTTGTACAATATTAACAGCTTCTAACACAACCAAAACAGCCCAAATAACTTTTAATAACACCAAAACAGCTTCAAACAGCTTTTAACATCATCAAAACAGCTCCAAACAGCTTTTAACAATCTTAACAGCTCTTTATATAATCAAGACAGCCCTTGTAAAATCAAAACAGCCCTTTATATAATCAAGACAGCCCTACAAGCATTCTATCAACATTTTTCTTTCAAAACTTTCATCTAACACCACATGCAACACTTCCATCATCATTTTAAGGTCTTAAATCTTCAAAACTCCAACATAACATCACATCCCAAAATTTACACATCACAACAGCCCATTCACCATCAAATCAACATTTTTCACAAGAGAAACCATGGAATCATCATGCTTACCTCTTTCAATTGGCAAGTAATAGGTGCAACTTGATCCTAGGCTTACATGCACTCATTCTTGGTATGAAAACCACTCAAAGGAAGCTCCAAAATGGACATGCAAAGTTATTACCCTTGGTTTCCCTTCTTGGACGTGACACCCTTCTTTTTCCTTCCAATAGATTTGCATGCATTAGAAACACTCCAAACAACTCAAGAATCAACCAACCAAAAAAATGATACACTTACCTTGGTCTTCTTGCTCTCGGTCACAACACTTCTAGAGTGAGTTGAAATCACTCAAAAAAATTCAAATTGCACTCACTCAATAACAGGTTGTCTCGGTTTCCTTGTTTGACCAATAACACCTCTCAAAGTCTTCTCTCCTCTCTTCTCTTTCCTTGACTGAAACACACCCCTTTTTAGCTTGAAAATCACTCAAGAAATGGTTTAGAGAATGGTGGGACAGCATGCTATCATGGAGTCTCTTTCTATCATGCTATCATGCTATCATGTCTAACTTTTGCATAACACACTTTACACATGTCAACCATGCATTCAAGTCACTTTACACATGTCACACATGCAACCTTCCTTTTCCATGCATTCTTGCCAAATGTCATCCATGCAAGCCTACTTCATGACACATGTCAACCATGCATCAAAGTTAGTCGCACTTGTCCACCTTTTCTTACCTTTTTCTATTTGACCTTATCGGAACGTCCGAAATTAGCTTTTTCACGATCTTTTTGAAATCTTTCGAAAATTCTCTAAGGCCTATACTTGGACTCCCTACATACTTCTAGCCATCTCGGTGACTCTTAAACGTCATCTTATACCCTTTTTTGGGTCTCTAGAAGTTGCCTAGTTAGCTTTAGAGATCTTCGGTTTGATTCCGATTAAATTCGAATTTCGATCAACAGCGTCGATTAGGCTTCTAAGGTGCTCCTTAGGCCTAATAATACTTATTTTAATATTTTTCTAATTTTTCAAAATTCTTTGGTAATCCTTTCATACTTTCCAATCGAATCCTAAAACATTTCCAGCTCACTTGAAATCTTACTATAATAAAATAAATGCATCTTAAACACATTGCTACAGCAAAAGCAAGGTCATATTTAACATCGCATTTGCACAGAATGAAAATCTGGGATGGCATGTTATAATTTCTCCTCTTCTTATAAAAATTTCATCCTGAATTTAAATAAACGTACCTGAATACTTAAAAAGGTGGGGATATCTATAGCGCATTTATCCTCATGCTCCTATGTGGCATCTTCCATGGCATGATTTCTCCATAACACCTTCACTAAGGGAATGACTTTGCTACGCAAGACCTGCTCCCTACAATCAAGAATCTAAACCGCTTCCTCTTCATATGACAAATTTTCCTTCAGTTCTACAGGTTTCTCTTCAAGAGTATGAGAGGGATCGAAAATGTACTTCCGCAGTAAGGATACATGAAATACATTATGGATTCTGGCCAAATGTGGTGGCAACTTCAATTTATAAGCCACGGATCCAACTCTGCTTGTGAACTCGTACAACCCGATATAGCACAGACTCAATTACCACACTTTCCAAATCGGAGTACACCTTTCCATGGAGAAATCTTTAGGAATACTTTATTCCAGATCTCAAACTCAAGGTCCTTCCGATGATGATCTGCGTAACTCTTCTGCCGGTCACTTGTTATCTTAAGTCTATCTCCGATGGCTCTAATCTTGTCTAAAATAACCTAGACAAGCTATAGACCTATCAATTTTCTTTCACCTACCACATCCCAACGTACTGGAGTCCTGCACTTTCGTCCGTAAAACACCTTATATGGGGCCATACCAATACTGGCCTGATAATTGTTATTGTAAGCGAACTCCATTAGTGGTAGGTGTGAATCCCAACTTCCCTTAAACTCCATGACACATGCTCTGAGCATATCTTCAAATGTCTGGATCATCCACTCAGACTGACCATCCATCTGAGGATGCAAGGTTGTACTAAAATTTAACCGCGTACCCAAAGCTTGTTGTAGACTAGGCCTAAACTTTGATGTGAACCTCAGATCACGATATGATACAATCGAGACTAGAATACCATGGAGTTTGACTATCTCATCAATGTAGAGTTGGGCTAACTTACTTACGGGGTAATCATTCCTAATCAATAGAAAATGAGTGGATTTCGTCAACCTATCCACAATAACCCATATGGCATCATATCCTCTCTGACTATGCGGGAGCCCTAAAACAAATTCCATGGTGATCTTCTCCTATTTCCATTTTGGGATTGGCAGGGGCTGTAGCAGTCCTGTAGGTCTCTGATGTTCGGCCTTCAGTTGTTGACAAGTCAAGCATCGAGAAACAAATTCTGGTATCTCTTTCTCCATCCCTTTCCACCAATAGTGTTGCTTTAGAGTAAGGTACATCTTCGTGCTGCTCGGATGCATAGCATAAGCCGAGGAGTGAGCCTCTTCCGAAATCTCTCTTTTCAGATCCTCTAAATCTGACACATATGGGCGTTGACCCATCATCACTGTACCATCCTTTTTGATCACGAAGTCTGATCTTTGCCCACTCTCGATCTTCCTTTTCAACTTAACTAGTTAGGGATCCTCTTTCTGTCGTTCTCTAATCTGATCTACTAAGACGAGGCGGACTAAGAAAGTAGCTAGCGAAACCCCTAAGTCTGCCATCTCCAGTCTCACTCCTAAAGACCTCATCTCCGTTAACAGTAGTAGATACACCATCTTTAGGTGTGCTAATGAACTGGTAGGTCTCTTACTTAAGGCATCAGCCATTACATTAGCTTTCCCGAGGTGGTATTTTATCATACAATCATAGTCCTTTATCAGCTCCAACCACCTCCTCTGCCTCAAGTTTAATTCTTTATGGGTGAACAAATATTGTAAACTCTTATAATCTGTGAAGATCCGATAGAGGACTCTGTACAAGTAATGCCTCCAAATCCTTAGTACAAAAACTACTACTATAAGCTCTAAATCATAGGTAGGGTAGTTTTGCTCATGCTTCTTCAGCTACCTGGATGCATAAATTATAACTCTATCATTCTACATCAGAACATAACCTAAGCCCTGTCTTGAGGCATCAGTATATACCGAAAAACCATCTGTCCCTGAAGGCAATGCAACACAGGAGCTGAAGTCAACCTTTTCTTTAACTTCTTAAAGCTTTGTTGGTAGGCATCGGACCACTCGAATTTCTTTTTCTTTCTAGTCAGCTTGGTCAGCGGGGCTACTATTTTGGAAAACTCCTCAACGAACTTCTGATAGTAACCTGCCAATCCGAGAAAACTCCTGATTTCAGTCACATTAGAGGGTGGTCTCCAATTCGTAACTTCTTCTATCTTTTAGGGATCCATACTAAGTTCTTAAGCTGAAATGATATAACCCAAGAAAGCAACTCTGTTTAACTAGAACTAGCACTTACTGAACTTCGCGTACAACTGGTGCTCTCGTAGGGTCTGTAACACTATTAAAAGATGTTCTGCATGCTCATTATGACTGCCTAAATACACTAATATGTCATCAATAAACACAATATCGAACTTATCTAGGTAAGCTCGAAAGACCCTATTCATCAGGTCCATGAATGTTGCGGGGGCATTCGTCAGCCTAAAGGGCATGACTAATGACTCATAATACCCATATCAAGTCTTGAATGCAGTCTTTGGAACATCCTCTACACAGATTTTCAGTTGATAATAACCCGACCTCAGATTGATCTTCAAATACACTCTAGATCCCTACAATTGATCAAACAGATCATTAATTCTCGGGAGCGAGTATTGATTCCGTATTGTTGCCCTATTCAACTACCTGTAATCAATGCACAATCGCAAGCTTCCATCTTTCTTCTTTATGAACAACACTAGAGCTCCCCATAAAAAGCTACTAGGTCTCACGAAACCCTTTTCTAGTAGCTTCTTCATCTGCACTTTCAACTCTTTTAGCACGGTTAGGGCCATCCTGTATGGAGAAATTGATACTAGCTCAGTTTCTGAAGCCAACTCTATCTGAAACTCTATCTCCCTATCTGGGGGTAAACTTGGGAGATCCTTTGGAAACACATCTGGAAACTCTTAGACCACCAAGATATCTTCTAATCGGCTCTCATCATCTTTCTCATCAATCAAGTAAGCTAGATATCCTCGACACCCTTTATGAAGCATTTTTCTTGTTGTCATAGCGGTCACGATGGCAAGGGCTTTCCATATTCCACGAAACACCACCTCTGGTTCCCCTGGTCTGCTCAATCTGACTTCCTTACTATAACAGTCGACTGTGGCTCGGTGCTCAGACAACCAATCCATCCCTAGGATTACATCAAAATCCCTAATATTCAACACAATCAAGTTTGTCGGGAATTCCTTACCATCTTTTACAACTTTACTACTTGAAATAACCTTTTTTCATTTAGAGGGAGTCTTCGGCGAGGATGGAAACCACTAGTCTACAATCTAATGATTGTAACTCAGCATTCAACTTTGCTGAAAAAGGTATAGATACAAAAGAATGCATAGTACCAGGGTTTGTCAATACATTAGCATCCTAATCAAGGACAGAAATCATACCCGTAACCATATCTAGAGTGGCGTCTACCTCCTGCTGAGTGATGGCAAACACTCTGGCCTACGAGCGGGGCCTACTTGGTTAACCCATAAGAGCCACTCCTCTACTCCCAGAAGCTTTAGCTGGAGCCATAGTACTTTGGTCTCTACCCTGGGGGCCTATACCTCCTGGTCTCTGTCCAACACTGGCCTGAGAGTGAGCTGCGGGTTTGATCTCTGATACTGCAGGGGTAGTTGACTATGGGCAATCTCTCTTAATGTGATCTACCTGCCCATAGCGAAAACAAGTAAAGCTACCCACTCGACACTCGTTCGAATGTCTCTTTTCACACTTGCTACACTTCGGTACAGAACCCCTCGTACCTCGAAAGTTTCCAGACGCTGGGGGTGATCTAACGAACCCTTGACTGGTGGCTGCTCTTCCACTTAACCTTTGGCCGCCGAACCATCTGGACTTGTTCTCCCACCCTGATATGAACTAGATCTACTACGCTTTTTATCTAGTTTAACACCTTGGAAGATGGTTATAGCATTCTTGCATACTGTCATTACAGTTTCTACCAATTCCCCATAGCGAGTCTTAGAAGCCAATGATAAGTGGATCCGGATGTTAGGCTTCAAACCTACCATGAACCGCTTGCATTTCTGTTCCTCACCCTCAGCTATGTAAGGAACAATCTGGACCAACTCAGAAAACCTCTTTTCATATTCTGCCACTGAAGTTGAACCCTGCTCTAACTTAAAGAATTCTTCCATCGGAGCATCCTTGTAATTCTTCGGGTAGAACCAATCTATGAACTCGCTCTAGAATAATGCCTACGAAATCTCGTCTGGGTGCCTCCTCTTCAACGCCTCTCACTAATTTTTAGCTCTATTTTTAAGGAGAAAGAAGAAGAATGTCACTTTCTGATCATTTGAGCACCCTATCACCTGAAGATCTTCTTAACTCGGTTTAACCATGCCAGAGCACTCTTGTGATCACCACGTCCATCAAATGTTTTTGTGCCCAATTTACAAACGTGTTTGATTAAGCACTTCGGCGTCTTTGAGGACTCACACAGTTGGCGCATCACCGCTGCCAGGATCTAGGCTACTTGTTTTGTATTGAACCCTTCACCGATTAGCTCCACCGATTCGATAGTCCTGGTTAAGATTGATTCATGGGCACATTCACGGAACCTGTCATCAGATCGACCTTTCGACCTACTGCTATGCCAGGTGCTGGAGCATTTTTGGATGCTCCTTTGTGACCTTTTCGATTTCGTCGGTGTATGATGCTGTGATTTCAACAAATTACATTCATGAACATATGCAAAACACTTATACATTATAAAATCGATGCATGTAAAACAATGTAAAGTTTTGAATTTGCATGCAACAAAAAACCTTGGCTTTGATAACAACGTTGACGGGTCCCTATCCTCTATTCCTTCAGGTGACCCACCCAGCACCCTATGGAAGCCTTCCAGATGATATCTGCTCCGGTTGAAAGGTTCCCATAAAGCAAATCCATGTTCTTTTACATAAAAGTCACTTTAAAATCTTTCAAACCCGGTTATAAAACTAAAATCTATATAAAAAAAAATTTAGCAGTATGACGATCACGTTTTTGAAAATTCAACCTGTAAGAAAAATCGAGTTTTAAACTTCAAATACCGGGCCTCAAGCCCTCATCTCAAATCCACAATCATCACAACTCAACTTATACATCTTCAAAAATAATTCGAATATTTCATCTCATGAATATGCATTGATTACAAAAGTTTAATTTCAAAGTTAAATTCAAGTTTACAAAATAATCCATTCAAAAGTGCATGATCATGAGCACATACAAAATGTAAAGTAAAAATAATAGCACTCAACATCGCTCAACTACTCTGGGATGGGGGTCTCCGAAGCTGTAGCACCTATGCCTGCACCTGGGAGGTTTTAGGTTGAAAACAATAAAGCAAGGAGTGAGCTAATTAAGCTCGATGAGTGCCATAACTTCTATTCAAACTATCTGAGGAAAATACTTCCTTAAAAGCAATTAATCCAACGTAATGCAATTATTAACTGAAAATAAAGATGTCAAGAAATTAGAAATATATAATAAAAAACCTCAACGGTAATATGCTTCAATATAGATGAGCATTTGATAATATAAATAAATCATACGTATTTAAACATAAAGCAGCATATAATATGGTATTAAAATCATTTTTCATGAAGTAAAGTAGTAACAATATGGTATTATTACTTGGCACCTTAAGTACATGACAAAGCGGAATTTTCTGTTCACTCCAATGGGTATTACTCATCGCTTAGGTCATTTGTCCGGTCTCACGCAATGGAAAATCTCATTGTTATGGGAAGCTAGCCATTATATACCTCTATATGTGCATGGTTGATACACTGACTGGACTAATTGACTCAGACCCACTTGTAGGTATCTCTTGTTGTTAGGTTGTTAGTGACAGACATCTTTGACACTATCATGCATGTTTTTAGGGTACTCTTCATCGGGAATAACTCATTGAGATACTTATAAAATATGCCATAGGCTAACAAAATCATTTCCTTTCTGCTGCTTTACAAATTCATATTTTCTCGTTTCATAATCATTTCAAATTTCATGCAAGAGGTTTTCGAACATTCTCATCTACTTAAAAATCATGTAATAGCATTTCTTGACATGTAAGTAAACATTTCATCAATTCATTGAATAGAAAAACAATTGCGTAAAACATTTGTAAGGACACTTACCTCCTTCCCTAGCTTGCTTTCGCTTACTAGCACGGGTTTCCCCTAGATTACACATCACCTACGCATTATGGTATTCTAACTTTACAACCAAATCTCAAATCGCACACAATTCAATTACAGCACATTTCACTAACGTATCAATTCACACAAAATCGCACCACTATGGAAACTTTTCGAAAAATCAAATTCTAATCACGACAACATTAGATTTTCACATTATTCATTTCTATTCGAATTTTAACTACCAAACGCGTGTAACACGGCATGAAAAGAAGCTTAATTTTATTCTAACATATCCATGACCATTCCAAGTCAATTTATCATCAAGGTAGCTTATAAAATCTTTCAAACCCGTCAAAACAATTACGCGACATTATAATACACTAACAGCCAAATCAAAACAGCTTGCATGATATCACTATTCTTCGATTTTACAACATCAAAACAGCCCCTAAACGTTACTCAAAACAGCCCGCATCATCAAGACAGCTCATGGCATCAAAATTGCTTACGCAACGTATTCAAGATAGCTTTAACAACAAAACAGCTCATCCTAAACAATCAAAACAGCATCTAATCACCAAAACAGCCCATCATCTCATTCAAGACAGCATCTAAAACAACAAGACAGCTCTTAACAGCTTTTATGCAATATTAACAGCTCCTAACACAATCAAAACAGCCCTTAACAGCTTTGATACAATATTAACAGCTCCTAACACAACCAAAACAGCCCAAACAGCTTTTAATATCACCAAAACAGCTTCAAACAGCTTTTAACATCATCAAAACAGCTCCAAACAGCTTTTAACAATCTTAACAGCTCTTTATATAATCAAGACAGCCATTGTAAAATCAAAACAGCTCTTTATATAATCAAGACAGCCCTACAAGCATTCTATCAACATTTTTCTTTCAAAACTTTCATCCAACACCACATGCAACACTTCCATAATCATTTTAAGGTCTTAAATCTTCAAAAACCCAACATAAAATCACATCCCAAAATTTACACATCACAACAGCCCATTCACCATCAAATCAACATTTTTCACAAGAGAAACCATGGAATCATCATGCTTACCTCTTTCAAATGGCAAGTAATGGGTGCAACTTGATCCTAGGCTTGCATGCACTCATTCTTGGTATGAAAACCACTCAAAGGAAGCTCTAAAATGGACATGCAAAGCTACTGCCCTTGGTTTCCCTTCTTGGACGTGACACCCTTCTTTTTCCTTCCAATAGGTTTGCATGCATTAGAAACACTCCAAACAACTCAAGAATCAACAAACCAAAAAAATGATACACTTACCTTGGTCTTCTTGCTCTCGGCCACAACACTTCTAGAGTGAGTTGAAATCACTCAAAAAAATTCAAATTGCACTCACTCAATAACAAGCCATCTCGGTTTCCTTGTTTGATCGATAACACCTCTCAAAGTCTTCTCTCCTCTCGTCTCTTTCCTTGACCGAAACACACCCCTTTTTAGCTTGACAATCACTCAAGAAATGGTTTAGAGAATGGTGGGATAGCATGCTATCATGGAATCTCTTTCTCTCGATCACAACTTTCTCTTTTTCCTCTCATTTTCCTTGAGCCACATGCTTACCCGAGAGCTTCAAATTTGCTTATCCATTTGCATTTCAATTTCACTTATATAATGCTTACATCATCCTTCCACATGGCACTCATTGAAGGCTCCATTCCATGCATGAATTACACATGTCAAACTCTTGCTCACTTAGCTCATGCATGGCTCTCACATTAATGCCACATGTCTAACTTTTGCATAACACACTTTACATATGTCAACCATGCATTCAAGTCACTTTACACATGTCACACATGCAACCTTCCATTTCCATGCATTCTTGCCAAATGTCATCCATGCAAGCCTACTTCATGACACATGTCAACCATGCATCAAAGCTAGCCCCACTTATCCACCTTTTCTTACCTTTTTCGATTTAACGTTATCGGAACGTCTGAAATTGGATTTTTCGCGACCGTTTCGAAATCTTTCGAAAATTCTTCAGGGCCTATATTTGGACTCCCTAAATACTTCTAGCGGTCTCGATGACTCTTAAACGTCATCCTATACCATTTTTCGAGTGTTTAGAAATTGCTTAATTAACCTTGGAGATCTCCGGTTTGATTCATATTCAATTCGAATTTCGATCAAAAGTATCGATGAGGCTTCTAAGGTGCTCCTTAGGCCTAATAATACTCATTTTGATATTTTTCTAATTTTTCGAAAATCTCTGAAAATCCTTCCGTTCTTTTCGATCGGATCCTGAAACATTTCCAGCTCGCTCGAAATCTTACTATAATGAAATAAATGCATCTTAAACATATCGCTATGCCACAAGCAAGGTCATACTTAACATCGCATATACACAAAATGGAAATCTGGGATGGGATGTTATAACAGGAGCTGAAGCTTTTGGTATAGCTCTGCGAAAACTTCTACGACCACGTTGTTGCATTATGCTATGATTTTAAACAAAACAAAATCATATAACACTTGAATATTTCAGAAAACCGATGTATGAAAAACAATGATGAAAATCAATCTGGGTTACTCTATTATCATATTAATGTTAAAACATTTCGAATAGTCATGACTTGAAAACACATAACCCGATTTATAAAACCTGGCTCTAATGCCAAAGCTGACAAGCCCCGTTCGCCTTATCCGAATACGACCCACACGATGGCCCTTCAGAGGACATCTGATCTCACTGGAAGATTCCCATGAAGCTAAACCTTTTTCCTGATAACTTGAAACATATTTATACGTATTTTTTTTTTGGTAATCCATAATTAATATAGAAGCGAAAATTTAAATACATTTTCATATGTTCAAAACTTTAGAGCAAAATTCAAATCATGTAATTAAAATCAAAAGACATCATAGTGGAATTTAAAACAACATTTAAAATAGTTTACAATTCTTATATAGATAGGTTTACAACTTTCTCAAACTATAGTTAATAAAACTCAAGTGTTATTAGTTACAACCCAATATCACCAAAAAGTTGGAAAAGATAATGCACAACAACTATACATGCAACTGAATCCTGCTACTCTTGGGTCGGAGTTCCAGCGGCTGAAGCTGTAGTACCTAAACCTACACTTTGACCTAGGGAGTTTGATTTTATAAACATGTAATAGAGTGAGATAATCAACTTAGTGAGTGTTATATTTTTCTAAATAATATACAGTTTCAAAATATTCACCTCCCTAACATTTACGAATTTATTCATAAATCATAATTAAATTATTTCCCTTAACTTTAAACACATTCATAAAACAAAATTCATGAGTCTGAAACAAAATTCAGCATCGTATATCATTTCAATATATCATAAACTTGTAAATTAAAATGGTGGCATAAAATTAATAAAAATTCATTTCATAATAACAAAGTAAATCAACCACTAATACTTTAATCACCGTATGGCATACCCAGGCATATGACAAAGCAGAATCCTACATCATAAGGCCATATGATCGGTAACTAAGTAATAGAATCCTACATCGCTACGAGCGGAATCCTACATCGCTCAGGTCGTAAGCAAGCTCATTATATACCATAGGGAAAGGCAAAATCCTACATCGCAACTCCCAAGGGAAATCCTACATCGCTTTAGGGTATTTTATCATTACCGATACTATCATAAAATCACTCTAAGGAATACTATAGGCTTGATAAAAGATTTATAAATAAGCTGCATTTCATATAAAATCCATATTTCATTCTTGAACATAATAATTCGTAAGGGAGGATATCACAATTAATTTAATTCATATCATGACATATTTGATCATAGAATTTAAATGTCATATAAAACTTCATAACTTAAAATTTTATAACATCATTTAACTTAAATAAGCTTGTATGAAATCATAATAAAGCTTAATATAAATTCATTCATGCCAAAATATTTATGAAAATTCATATGACTTAGAATTAAACAATAATTTCAAATCAATTTAATGACACTGACCGGATACTTTATTGTGAAGCTCACAACCTATTCGTTTTTGCCTTTGCGTTACCTATACATTTAACGTTAATTCTTTTGGTAACATCGCAAACGATTTCAATCGCACAATTAATCACATAAACGCCTTTGTTTAATATATTCGCTTTCTTATTTCATTGACTATATAACACACTATGTAATGGTTTCGAAACATCCTTAAATGCTACTCAAAACAGCCCGCGATGAAAATACAGTGCGTAACACTTATTCAAGATGACAATCAATACTAAAACAGATTATTGTCACGGAGTTAGATTTGGACCACTAACTCGTGCGGCACTTAGGCAACTTTCGCTCTTTAGTTGCTAAGTAAGCCTTGCGGAAATGAGGAAGGAAACTAAGAGCAAGAGGCAAAGGAAGACTTAGAGAGAGACTAGCTTTGTAAGGAACCTTTGTATTGAATTTTTGGAGGTGCTTTACAAATGAGCTTTACATGGGTATTTATAGGCTCTTGGGCACAACTATCAAAGAATACTAGAGAAATCTAGAAGACTATCTAACTAGAGAATTCTAGAACTATTCTAGATATTTACATGGTAAGAGTTACTAGTGAATCCTAGAGAATTCTAGAACACTCTTGATATTTTCATGATGGAGAGTTCTAGAACCCTTCTAGAATCTTGTAGATAACTTGGGAGGTCAATGGGCCAAGTATGGGAATTGGACCAGACTTGGTATTTTGGGCCTAAATGACCTCTGCTGGCTTGGTGGACTTGTGGCCTGTGACATCCTCCCCCACTTAAGCTCGCAACGTCCTCGGCGCGTCTTCTTTCTTGTATCGTTGGATATGCTCGTCGAATTGCCACAAGATGTCTTCACTCTCCCAACTTGCTTCACTATCGGGGAGGTCCTTTCATTTCACTAAGTACTCCTTGTAGTTTGGAACGCCCTTTCTTCGAATCACTCGATCGGTAATGATGCATTCTACATCTTTGTCGAATGCAGTAACCACAGCAGTTGGTGCGCGCTTAGATTCACTCTTGGTTGGGTCTTCCTCATCTTCATGGTATGGTTTAAGAAAGCTTACATGGAAGATCGAAAGGATTTTGAGTCTTGGTGGGAGTTGAACTTGGTAAGAGACTTTGCTAACGCGTTTGATGATTGGGAAGGGACCTTCATACCTTCGAACTAACCCTTGTGCACCTTACGTAATGACTTGAATTATTGGGGTAGAAGTTTGATAAGCACCATGTCTCCTTCATGAAACTTGACATGTCTCCTCTTTACAACGACCCACTTCTTCATCTTTCGAGCTGCTTTGTCTAGATAGGCTCGAGTGATGTCGGCTTGCTCGTGCCACTCTCTAGCAATCTTATGGGCCGCGGGGCTTTTCCCACCATAAGTTGAGGCAATAGCATTGGGTGTCATTGGTTGTTGTCCCATCACTATCTCGAAAGGACTTTTGCCTGTTGCCTCACTTCTTTGAAGATTGTAGAAGAATTGGGCGACATCTAGCAAGTTAGCCCAATCTCGTTGATGAGCGCTTACATAGTGCCTCAGATATAGCTCGAGTAGGCCATTGGCGTGCTCGGTTTGCCCATCACTTTGAGGATGAAAGCTAATGGAGAAGTTAAGATCGGTCCCTAACGGCTTGAAGAGTTTGGTCCAAAACCTTCCTATGAAACGGGAGTCGCGATCACTTATGATGTTCTGTGGAACACCCCAAAACTTCACCACATGTTTGAGGAAGGAACGGGCAGCTTCCTCAGCCGTGCAATCGGTTGATACGGGGATGAAAGTGGCATACTTACTATATCGGTCGACTACCACCATGATACTCCCATATCCTTCTGACTTCGGTAAGGCCATGATGAAATCCATAGATACGCTTTGCCATGGCCGTTCAACAATAGGTAGGGGCTCCAATAGTCCTGCTAGATGTTGGTGCTCCACCTTATCTTGTTGGTACACAAGATAAGTACATACATAGGCTTCCACATCGTCTTGCATTTGTGGCCAATAGTAGGAATTTTGAAGGAGTGCGAGTGTGCGTGCCATACCTGGGTGACCAGCCCACTTAGAGTCATGGCATTCCTTAATGATCTCTTTTCGCAAACTCCCATGCCTTGGCACATACATTCGGCTTCCGGTTGTGAAGAGTAGGCCGTCTTCTACCCAAAATCGCCTAGTCTTTCCTTTGTTCGCTAGCTTGATCAAGCCTTTGGCCATGTGGTCTTGCTCCATGCCTTCTTTGATGCGCTCGATGAGTTGGCTTTATGGTTGGCTTATGCTTAAAATAGCAAGTTCTGCCTTCCTGCTTAGTGCATCGACCACGAAATTGGCTCTTCCCGGCTTGTATTCCAAGCAATAGTCAAACTCGGCTAGGAAATCTTGCCATCGAGCTTGCTTAGGACTTAACTTCTTTTGGGTTTGGAAGTAACTCGTGGCAACGTTGTCCGTCATAATGAGAAAATGTGACCCGAGCAAGTAGTGCCGCCTTACCCTTAGGCAATGGATGATGGCTGTCATCTCCTTCTCTTGCACAGTGTATCGTCGCTCGGTGTCATTGAGTTTTCGAATTTCGAAGGCAATGGGGTGCCCTTCTTGCATGAGAACTCCCCCTATGGCAAAGTCGGAAGCATCAGTTTGCACCTCGAACAACTTGGTATGGTCGGGTAAGACTAACACTGGTTCCTCGGAAATAGCCTTCTTTAGATCTTCAAAGGCACGTTGGCATTTGTCGGTCCAATGCCAAGCGTGATTCTTCTTGAGCAGATCGGTCAGAGGCGCTGCTTTTGTTGAGTAGCCTTGGATGAAGCGACGATAGTAGTTTGCTAATCCAAGGAATGATCTTAACTCTGGCACCTTGATGGGTGGCTCCCAATCTTGAATGGCCTTCACTTTCACTTGATCCATCATGAGCTTCCCTTCTCGAATGCGATGACCAAGGAACTCCACCTCTCGTTGGGCAAATGAACACTTCTCTTGTTTGACGTAGAGTTCATTCTCCCGAAGTACTTAGAAGACTTGCTTGAGGTGTTGCACATGCTCTTCAAGTGTAGTGTTATAGACTACTATGTCATCCAAGTATACCACCACGAATCGATCGAGGAAAGGGTGGAATAACTTGTTCATAAGTGTGCAAAAGGTAGCTAGTGCGTTAGTGAGACCGAATGGCATAACGAGGAATTCGAAAGCACCATACCTTGTCACACACGCTGTCTTGGGTATGTTCTCTGGTGCAATGCGGACTTGGTAGTACCCTGATCACAAATCGAGCTTGGAGAAGTAATGAGCGTGACCAAGCCGATCGAAAAGGTCAGAGATGAGAGGTATCGGGTACTGTTCTTGATGATGATCTTGTTTAACGCCCGATAGTCGATACACATATGGAGAGACCTATCTTTCTTCTTTTGGAACAACACTGGTGCTCCATAAGGTGCCTTGGAAGGTTGGATGTAGCCTGAATCCAGCAAGTCTGCGAGTTATTTCCTTAACTCCGCCAACTCCGGTGGTGCCATACGATAAGGTGCCATTACTGGGGGTTTGGCACCAGGATCCAACTCAATTTGGTGGTCTACCTCCCGTTTAGGTGGTAGCTTCTTTGGTAGTTCTTAAGGCATGATGTCCTTGTATTCGTCTAGGACGTGTTGCACGTTGGTGGGCATAGGATCCTTGGTTGTGGCGATATCTTCCCCATCGTTGAGTTCTCGAATGGTAGCAAGGTAGCTTGGGTCGGACTTCATCCCTCGCTTGAACTGTAGTGCGGAGAGCGCCTTGGATTCTACCTTGGCTGAACGCTCCATTGGGATCATACAGGTTGTGCTCCCATCGAGAATGCTAAGAGAGTTAGCTGCGAAAAAAGGGAAGGCATGTACGTGATCGAAGAACTCCATGCCTAACACCACTTGGAAATCGTCCATAGGTACGATGGAGTAGTTAAGGCTTCCACTCCATGCACCGAGCTTGGTAGGTACTGCTTTGGCGACACCAGCTATTGGCTTGGCTGGTGAGTTTACGGCTTTGAGTGTGCCTTCGCCATTGATGATCTTGAGGCCTAACCGCTTGGCCTCTTCCTTGGAAATGAAGTTGTGTGTTGCCCATGTGTCTAACATTGCACTAACATCTTTTCTGTTGATGGTGGCATGGACATACATCAAGCCTTTCTTGGTTGGCGAGGGTGGTATGGCTTTGCCTTTAAGGGCCCCGAAGATGCGAAGAGAACTCATGCCTACTTTGGAGTTGGAATCGCTAGAATGATCCTCCTCCATTTGGTTGATGAGGGCATTGAGAGTTTTATGCTTTGGAGAATCTCGCACCCAGTGTGGACCATTGCATATAAAACAAGGAGATTTAGGTTTAGGAGCGTCGAACTTACCTCCATCCTGTTTCTCGCCTTAGGAAGACTTGCACTGTCCTCCGTTATTGCGTCCTTGGTCTTTCTTCTCTCCCCCACTTTTACCCTGATTGGTCTTTTTATCCTTGGATTGGTTGGTATATTCAGTGAGTGACTCCACTTCGGCTATGGCTTCGTCAAGACTCTGCACACTCCGCCTTTCGAGCTCCACTCGTGCCCAATCTTTAAGACCATCCATGAAGTAGAAGAGTGAATCTTTGTTAGACATATCTTCAATTTCTAGGATGAGGGTGGTGAATTCTTTGACATAATCCCGAATGCTCCCTGTTTGCTTGAGTCGGTGCAGGCGACCTCGTGCTTCCCTTTTTGCATTACTTGGGTAGAACTACTTCTTTAGTTCACGCTCGAAGTCGTCCCACGTGTTGATTGCATAAATACCCTTGCCCATGTCACCATGCTTTCGTCGCCACCATAGTTATGCTGCGTCACGAAGGAATGTAGGAGAGCTACTGATTCTTGAAGCATCATCCTTGACAAATTTGGCCTCGAAGTATTGCTCAAGACCAAAGAGGAAGTTTTCGACTTCAGTAGCATTACGAGTACCATTGTAGGTGGCAGGTTTAGGCACATGGATCGCGTTCAAGCTGACGGTGCTTGATGAACCTGAACCATTAGCGAAGGAGTGCTTGTGCCCATTCCACTCCGTGCGGACATCCTCCACCTCCATGTGGACGGCTCGTAACTCATGCTCTGTGAAGGTGCGAAGGTTACATGCTTCTTGAGTTATTTCTTGAAGCTCTCTTTGGAAGGATTGACTAATCTCCTTAATGTTGGACTTTACTGCTTAGGTGATCTCACCATACTCCGTCTCTAAGCCATCAAGACGATCGGCATGACTACCAAGAGTTTGTTCCATCCCAGAGAAAGCTTGCTCCAAATTTGCAAGGCGAGCTTCTAAGGCCTCCATGGTGGAAGTCTTGGTCTTGGACTTGCCACGTTTCCCCTGATTACGTTGCTCCTCACGACCACGCACTTGCTCCCCCAAGATGACTTCGTTGTCGGATGCCATTGCTCTCGGATGAACCTTGTTGCTACGATGTTGCAACCGTGGCTCTGATACCAACTGTCACGAAGTTAGATTTGGACCACTAACTCGTGCGGCACTTAGGCAACTTTCGCTCCTTAGTTGCTAAGTAAGCCTTGTGGAAATGCGGAAGGAAACTAAGAGCAAGAGGTAAAGGAAGACTTAAAGAGAGACTAGCTTTGTAAGGAAGCTTTGTATTGAATTTTTGGAGGTGCTTTACAAATGAGCTTTACATGGGTATTTATAGGCTCTTGGGCACAACTATCAAAGAATACTAGAGAAATCTAGAATATTATCTAACTAGAGAATTCTAGAACTATTCTAGATATTTACATGGTAAGAGTTGCTAGTGAATCCTAGAGAATTCTAGAACACTCTTGATATTTGCATGGTGGAAAGTTCTAGAACCCTTCTAGAATCTTGTAGATAACTTGGGAGGTAAATGGGCCAAGTATGGGAATTGAACCAGACTTGGTATTTTGGGCCTAAATGACCTCTGCTGGCTTGGTGGACTTGCGGCCCGTGACATTATGCCACCCATACAAAACAGCATCGACATCAAAACAACATATGTAACTCTTACGAAACAGCTTTTAATCATCGAAACAACTTGCACAACTCATTCAAATCAGCTTTGAACATCAAAACAGCTTGTGAATCCATTTAAGATAGCTCACAATATAAAAACAACTCACTCATTCACCCAAAACAGCATTAGCAACAACTGGCTCATCCTAAATAATCGAAACAGCATCTAATCACCAAAACAGTCCATCAATTCATTCAAAACAGCATCTAAAACACCAAGACAGCCTTTAAACATCATCCAACAAAACCAAAACAGCCTTTAAACACCAAGACAGCCCATGCATTGCTCTAAAAACTGCACCTAGCATACTAACAACTCATGTAACTCATCCATGATAGCTTATATACCAAACTTATGGCAAAACATCAAAATTCATTCAACTCACAAATTCATCATCTAACCGAAATTAACATGTGTTTTTATATACACATTCCATCATGTTTTAACATTTGAATTACATCTAAACATCAGCAAACATCAAAACTCATCCAATCCTACCATTTCATTCTTTGACCGAGCATATCGACAACATAAATGTCATTATCTCATTTGATTTTTACACTAAATCCACATGCATTTCATCACAAATCCATCCATTTCAAAATCCAAACATTTCCTAATAATAAAATTCATGGGATTTAACTTACCTCTTTGAGCAACAACTCAAAAGCACATCCAACGTCACATGCAAGCTTCCTTACTCCTTTCTTTTGACCGATCCCTTTCAAGCCTTTAACAACAAGATTTCCATCACTTTTTGTATTAAACAACACAAAAACATCAACTATGATAACAAGCTTACCTCTAAAGACCGAATGGAGGTTTGTTTTAGGTGTTGCTCCCGGTTGAAGCTTGATGGAGAGATGATGGAAGCTTTCGGTTTCACCTCCTTTTCTCACTATATTTGCTCATGGCTTTAGACCATGTCTCTCTAGAATTTTACTTTGGATTTGCTTTGTCTCTCCCTCTAATATGGCTCACGGTTTTGCTTGACCGAGAGAAAATGAATTGCTTCATCAATTCCTTTCTTCACTTGCTTGATTCAACTAATATATATATATGAGCTACAATTTGATGCCACTTGTCACCGAGGTTTCATGCTTGATTCACACTTACTTACCATGCATTGGTCCATCTCTTAATTCGTGACACTTGTCACACATGCACTCCATCCCATGATTTCATTCATTCATTTCAATATCCATCTTTCCATAATTGAAATCGTCTCGGGTCCACCTGAAAATTTTATTAAAATCCAATTTTACAATCGAAAACTTCATTATAATTCGAATAATTATTCGGATCCGATTGCTCTGAATTATTTTATGATTTCAAAATTAAAAACTATCACTGGACCCATTCGGGAATTTCATAAAAACTCAATTACACATCCAAATCCGAATACTTAAATTATTTTATTATTCCTTATCCAAGAACAAAATTTATTAAATTTCTTGGATGACGGGATAGCATGCTACACCGTGTGATAAATCTAACGGCCGAAGCCGCAATCTAAGCTACGTGACGACTATCTAGCGCTGCTCACCATGGCCAATCAATCTGAGACATCCCCCAGCCACGCAGCAAAATGCTAAATTGTAAGCATGCAATGAGACAATACCCCACACGTGTAGTGGGCGACTCAGTAGACTTGACTTTAATAGACTTAGTCCCCCCGAAGTTAGTAGGACTCACCCTCTCATAATCTTGCCATACACGATAAGGTATACCGGCTAGGTCTAAATCTGAATATGAAATTTTATATTTATAATTTGAGATCTGAAGATCTATAATCTAAATCTAATGGGTAAGCCATTAGCCTTTGAAAATATTTCTTTTTAATAATTCTAAATTCAATTTTTCTTTTTGAAGGTAAAATCTATAAAATTTTTATATTAAATTTTTCTAACTTATAAAGTTTCTTATAAGCTAAAGAAATCTATTAAATTTTCTTTCAATCTATAAAACATCTCTTCATTTACTATAAATTGATCTAGAATAATAATAAACATTCATAAAACATTTCAATTCAAACTAAATTACATAAAACGTTTTAAGAACAAATTTAATGCTCACATGGCTCGATTGTTCCCTAAGTCGCACTTTCCTAATTCTCCTTCGATTCTTCGTTTCTACCTATATTATACATTCAAATTTTAGAATTCAACATTCAATTCCAATTCTAATTTTAACCATCTCAACACAACATTTTATTTAATTTGACAAGTATAACATTTCATTTCCACTTATTTTGATACACTAATTGCTCCCTAATTTCATCCAAACTTTTAATACAATTTACTAATCTAAATGACATTATTTCTTGACCATATTTACACATATTCAAGCTTAACTTTCTCACTTCACCTTCATAAATTTTTCAGCACCATAATAGGCCTCTAAATTGCCCAAAAAGTCTGGTACACTTTCAAGATAGTAATGCATTCATTTCTAACTCTCTTGGCCGAATTTGACATATCTCTATTTTCATGATTTAATACATTCATTTCGAACTCTCTTGGTCGAATTTGACATATCTCTATTTTCATGATTTCATTTCATATTTTTAATATCACTAACATTATTCTAACATAATTTTCAACACATAAACTCATCAAAATGAATTAAAACAAGGTTGATGCAAAAATTTCTTTGTTAGCCAAATCTAGAAGCATTTCATCAAACATTTTAACTTCATCTAATTCTCATGCTTTCAGTCATATAAAACAGTCCATATTCTACACCAAACCAACCATATTTTCTTCACATCATCTCACCCTAACATAACCAATATGCATAGCAATATATATCTCAACATATCATCACACTTCTCACACAAACTTCGATCACAATCACAACATTAATTTCCAACAGCTTTTATACTTACTAACTACCATTAATACTCATTCAAATCACAATAATTTTTAATCAAGCCACTTACCAAGTGTTCCTTGATGTCTTGCCTAGCTTCTCCACTTGTCTTATGGCTCAAAACCTGTTAAATCATGAAAACTTTATTAAGATCACAAACTGTCCTGAAATTGTTTTTGATAGCTTTTACTCAAAATTTTCAATCCAAAACTCAATCTTACCTCTTCTTTTTGGGTTGATCTTGCTTAGAAATCTTCCTAGGTTTGTTCTCTACCTTTTTAGGGCTTGAAATCACTTAAAAAATGGCTTGGATCAACTTCTATTATGCCCCTATTCTGCTTGTCTAAGTTCTGCTCTCTCTTGATTTTTCATGACACTTCTCTTATATATATATATGTCTCCATGCACTTGTATAATTGCCCTTGATATTTGTTACTTAATTACATGTCATGCCACTACATTAGTTTGACCAAAATACCCTCCTTTGATTGCATAATTTTCATGTATACCACTAGTTTTAATGAAATTTTACCATTCATGCAAATAAATTATTCTAATCACTTCTAGTTCTTTTTGGATGTCCCTTGATCATGAATTTCATCTCATATTGTTAATAAATCATCATGTCGCTTATCGGATTTGAATTCGTTTTCAATCCATTCTGAAATTATACTAAAATCCAATTACGCTATTGGAAAAAATTTAATAACTTTATTAATTTTCAATCGAGGGCATTTTAGTACATATATATATAAATTTTTTATACAAAATTTCCTCTACAGTACGAAATTCGGAAGAGGGACATCACAATTAGGGGCATTATGGTAAAATAAATTAGAGGACTTAATGGTCATTTGATAAATTAATGAGAGGCAATTTAGTCAATTACATGGAGTATTATAAAAAGTTAGTGGATGAACATTCAAAATAGCATTTGGACAGCAAAAGAAGAAACAAAAAAGGTGAGATCAAGTCAGTCACGGCCAAGCAAAGGGGGAGAGGTTCAAGAGGGTTTTCGACTAATTTTGCATGCCAAATTTATAAAATAAGGGTTAGGAAGGAAGAATATTGAACAAGAAAATGAAGAAAAAAGTGGTAATTAATTTTAATGTTGATTTTCATGGGTTTTCATGGATATGTGATGGCTTGATTTATTGATGGAATTTTTGGTGTGATTATAGGTTAATGATCTTATATTTGAGCTTGAAATTGGAAGCAAACACAAAGGAAGCAAGTTGACAAATAAACTAGAAGGTAAGAGTTAGGATTTTATGCAAGATGTTATGAAATTTAATTGATTTTGATTTTAAAGCTTTAATGGACCATTTGATGATTAATTGATGCAATTGGGTGTGATTATTGAACTTGAAATGAAGAGAATAGATTAGTTATGTTATATACTAGTATGTGGCCAACATGGGGTAATAAATGTAATTGAATGACTTTTGATATTGTGATGAGTTTATATGGGATTTTATATTAAATTGAGATGAATTATGGAAAGAAAAGCATGAATGAATGGATGGGCATGCATACTAGTGTATGGCCAAGTTATGTTTATTCATGTGTTTGTGTTGATTTTAATGCTTGAATGACTTATATGATGTTTTGGCATGGATTTGAATTGATTGGTATCAAAAGAATGGAAGAAGAATTGAAATGCAGAACTTGGGTGTTAAATTCGGCTAAGACCAAGAATGAGTGTGCAATTTGTCATTTAATTCTTTTAATGTGTTTTAATTGTTTAGTATGTGTTTGAGTGCAATTGTGCAAAAGAAATTAAAAGGAATGGATGTTAGAATATTAGTTGGAAATATGGTAAGGTTGTGAAATTGTTGAGCAAATATATTGAATTAAAATTAAGTTGTTAGTTGGTGCATAATATATTAAAAATTAATCAAGTGAATTGTTGGAAATTTGAATGGATATCAGATGAGTTTAATATGTTGATGCATGTAATTGAGTAAGTTCTAAATGGGGATTTTGTTATACTAAGTGTAGGTGGAGTTCAAATTTAAAGAAAAGTTAAAGAAGGGCTCAGAGAAGTGGTGTTATAGTTTGAAAAAGTTGTGAGTTTGGTTAAATTTTAAAGTTTTTACAAATTCATAAATTGATTTTAGATATTTGCACTTGTTTTTTTTTATTATATGAATTACTATATTGATTAAGTATTTTAGCATGTCTTTATTTTAAATTCATGTTATAAATGTTTACATATGTTAAAAATGAAGCAATTTATTAATATTCACCTACATGCCTATAATAGACATGCTAGAGAATAATTTTTGAGATAAATCAATGTGTTCATGAGATAAAGAGAAAAGAAAGTTTTGAGTAGCTTGAAAATATGTTTAAGGCAAGGTTTACCTTAATCCCCGGTATACCCAACCAAAATATCCCAGCGTGTACAGCAAGTTGATTGGGAGAGTCACTAACTGGGGGGTTGAGTCAGTGAGTCGCCCATTGCACGTGTGAAGTAGTATAGATCTACTAAGGTTAGGAGGGGATCATGACCCCAGAGTTTCCCACCTTGACGATCACATACGGTAGCATTCACGAGCTCTAGTGGCGATTAGAAATTTCATCACGATAGAGCAAGATTCCCTAGGTTGCCTTAGCTAGTTTTTGAAAGGAAAAAAGCACATCATTCGGTGTGAAGTTTAGAAAACAAAATTCAAAAAGCAATGTATTTTGCGCTTTACTAAAGTTATTAATAAATTTTGAGAAAAGGCATATTTTATTTACACTAGTTTTCCAGTTTCATAAAGTTTAGTGAGAAATCATTAATTTTCTAAAACTATTTTGGAAGGAAATCAATATATTTTAGCAATTAAATTATTATTTGAAAAGTTTACCCACTCACCACTCAATTTTATTATTTTCTGAAAAATCTTTCACAAGTGTAGGAACGAGCTAGCATTCAAATGCAGCTCCATCCGACATGTAGATGGGCCGTAAACACGATATGACAGGCCCCTTTCTAACTACTAGCTAGGCGACCTGCCCGGCAACCCCACGGTGGCTCCCCAGTCGAGATCTGCTCTGACTAGAAGTTCCCGTGAAGCTAAGCCTCTTTTCTTTGCTAAAATACTTGAAATCCTTTTGATTCTGAAAAAGAGTGGGAATTTTGTTCGTTGAAAATAACTTTATGAAAATCGGATTTTCATAGAAAACCGGCAGCACAACGGCTGTTTTTCTAAAATTCCACCCTGTAAAATATCTCATAAAACCTGTATAATTGTATTCACAAACAATTTCTATAATCAATAGGCCTCCGGCCATTTTCAAACTCATAATCATGCAATTAAGCGGAAGTAACTTGAATAAATCTTAAAAACGACATGCATGATATTTACATAAAATCCTTAACTCAAAATAATATTTTTCAAAACTAGAGAATCTGGAAAATGATAGTAAATACAATACATGATGTTATGCTAGAAAATAGTGCAATCTGGTCACGCGTGTCTAGCTGGCCTGTCCGTGGCCTGTCCGTCCGAAGGAGATACGTCAACCGCGCTACTCGCACCTGCACCTGAGGGAGGTTTTTAAGAAAACAGGAAAATAGTGGTGAGAATAACTCAGTGAGTGGGTAAGTTTACATAAACTGTACTTTTGCTTAAAAATACTATTCCTCCCAAAAATAGATTGGAAAACTATTACTTACTTACTTTTCCTGAAAACTGTAAACTCGTTTAAAAGCTGCGAAAGTTATTTATCAAACTTTTCTTAAAACTTTTCTTATTTTCTTACTAGCCTTATCTGGCAACCCAGGGAAATCTTGTCCTTCGTGACGGTGCGAAGACACGCCACTAGGATAGGGGAACTCTCACCATGTGTAGTCGCAGATGTGGATACAACTCTGGGATCGCGAATCCCTCCAACATCAGGCAGATCTACACTATCCCATACGTGCAGAGGGTGACTGACAGACTCGATCCCCCCAAAGTTAGTAACTCCCCCCAACTACCGTACACGTATGGAATACTTTCGGCCGGGTGTAATCTTAGGGGCTAGGGTAAACCATAGGCATATATAAAATGAAATCTCGACAATATGCTATAATATCGCAAAATAACTTTCACAAATACTATCTCTATGCATGTATATAATTTCAACTTGCTCAATTACTTTACTGAAGAATATAAATATATTCATAGCATATCTCATATAAAAATATACATGCATTTATAAACGATAAACTGAAAACTATAAACTTTTACTAGAATCTCAAAACCTTTTACTTGCTAAAACTGATTGCATTCATAAAACAAAATGTATGAAAACTTTTAAAAAAATCCACACTCACAACTTGCTTCCAAAATACTTATCACCGTTTCCCGTTACGGCTCTCGTTCGATTCCCGATTCACCTACAATTGATTTCGATCGAGATATCGTTAAAACATAACTCGTGCGTAACTAAACTTTAAGCCATACGAGGATTTAGAAACACAATAATTCAAGTGACTATCCTCGCACGATAACATAACGAAAAACTCATATTTGCACGCGGAAACGATTTCAAACCGATTCGTTATCGTGACTTGAAATACTCGAAACTTTGCGGTTATAAAACCAACAACTAAGCCAATCGAATCTAATATAACATCATCAAAATCAGATTCTAATGAATTCATTAGACAGAAGATTCGAAATTAAACGACGAACTTAAAGCTTACGCGATTTCACTAATCATCGCGATTTATCAATTTTACGCGTTTCGCGCGATTTCTTTGTTTCCACCTAAACTTATCGTTAATATCAGCTCGTGACTTTACTTAAACACGGCAAACGAATATTTAATCATGATTAAGCACAAAGAAGAAAAACATGGCAGCAAGCTTAATGCATATTCATTTCCGTTTCCAACTCCGAAATTTCGATAATTAACGATTTCGCGCGAAACCAACAATTATGCGATTAACTCTATTGAAACTCAAACTATCTTAACTTCAACTTAAACACTTTAACGGGCTTAAAAATAACTCGGGGCAGCGAGATAATATTCACATTCCTAATTACTCAAAATGATTCAACAAAGAAAATGGGCAGCACTTACCCAAGAAGCGAGCTGTTCTCCGCTTCGAAACGGCTTCCGAACGACGACAAAACTCTCGTGGCAGCAAGCTCTCTCTTCCACCAGCCAGCTATCCTTTCTTGTTGCTGTTCTACTTCCTGTCTGAAAGATGTTTGGCCTGACTTAACAACTCGGCAGCAACTTGGACAGCTCACGACAGCAACTTGAGCATAGCTTGACTTCCAACAGCTTGGCAGCAGCTTGGACAGCTCACGGCAGCAACTTGAGCACAGCTTGACTTCCAACAGCTTGGCAGCAGCTTGGACAGCTCACGGCAGCAAGGTGACAGCAGCTGGTCAGCTCGTGCAGCACCAGGCAGAAAGACAGCACGGCGACAGCACTTGGCGTTGACAGCAGCTGACTTCGACACCTCACGCCAGCACAAGGCAGCGACGGCAGCTCTGATCCACAGCAGCAGCTGCACCTTTACGCTAGCAGCTCCCTTCACCGACAGCAACTCAAGCTGACAGCACCTGGATCAACAACTTCAGCTCCTCAGTCCATGCAGCAAGACAGCAGAGCAGCAATGTGATAGCAGTGATGATGGCAGCAACGTCAACAGCCACGACGACAGCAGCTCTAGCACGGCTTCAGCACTTGATTCACGGTGACAACACAGCAGCACCTGGTTTCCTCATGCCATCAGTTCTTCACGCCAGCAGCTTTTCAAGACAGCAGCTGTCTTCCTTGTTCAAAGGCAGACAGCAAGCTTTCCTTTCAGCAGCAGCTGGTGCTTCATGGTGACAATGGCAGGGCAGCAACTCTTCTCCAAGATAGTAGCTGACAGCTTCAACTCAAACTCGGCAGCAACTACATCAACAGCAAGCTTTCCTCAGCTCACGGCAGCTCAGCTCTTCAGTCCACCTTTGCTTGCATGCACGAGCTGCACCTCTCTCTCTTTCACACTCTCTCTCGGTTTGATAACTTCTTCCACGAGCAGCACACACGTTTCTCAACTCTCACTTGGTTTCTGTTTTGAAATGAAATGAAGAAGAAGTTGACAGATTACTTGCTTTGGATTCGGTTGAAATGGAGAAGAAGGAGTTGACAGATGGCTTGCTTTGGATTCGGTTTGTCTTGAAGGCAAGAATGATGATCGGGTGCTTGCCTTATGCAAGCTTTGTTTTTCTTTATGGAGACCGGATGATATGTTATACTGTTGTTTTCTTCTTTTCAATCAATTACATATATTAATATATAATTGTTTTACTCATCCAATGCATGTGTGACATGTGTCACTCCCATGCACAAATATTTCTTCATTTTAGTCTCTACCATGCATTCTTGATTAAGCTTCCAAGCTCGGATTCCGTTTTCGACCATCCTGGAATCCGCTTTTAATCACTTTTGATTAACTCTCGGTTTCCACTCTCGGAATTATTTAATAAATCTCGAGTCCGTCTCACGAACTCGAATTTATTTCTCTAAATCGAAAATAATTATTCCAATTATTTTCCGGACTCGATAATTATATTTTTCCAATCAGACGCAATCCATCGGAAAAATATTTCGCTCTCCGACGAACGCGGTTTTGGGTTTTACACGATACTACTGCACTAGTTCACTTCTTTCACATGCATGAGCACGCAATCATATACCATACTTCATTATTTTTTTGTAAATATTACTTTTAAATGTTTATAAATCTTTTGAGAATTTTTATTTGTAAAATAAGTTTTGAGTGTAAATGTTTAATTTATGTAAATTTATTTTCTATTTTATTTCAATTCAAAAACATGTTCGGGTTTGATTGTGAAAGTGAGGTTCTGAGGCCCACAAGTTGAGAAAGATAAATACCATAGAAGTGTTTTCTTTAAATTTGCAAGGTGGCATGTTCAAAAAGCAGTCGTTATGTTGTCTAGATTTTTATAACTCAGTTTTACAATTTATTCTAAAATAAAATAAAATGTTCTCCATGGGACCCTTTCGAGCCAAAATGAGGGTTTGATTGAGGTCTATCTAGGTGCTCCATAGGGACTCCCGTCAAGTTCAATAGAGGGATCCGGAGCAGGTCCTTACAAAGCTGTCCAAACAACACACTATAATTTTTATTTCTCATACAATCTCCATAATAATCACAATCCATTTTTCTCAATTCATAAAACACACATCAAAATTTTAAAACATACTTAAAACTTCTAAGATGTACTTCAAATTTCTTAAAGCATAACATATATTTAAACCTCAAAAAGTAAGAAAACTTGAAACATAACAAAAATTGTTTTCAAAATACAAGTTAAAGGAAAATTTCACTCACTAGTTCACTTCCTAGGCTTATGGAATCCCACTTGTGCTTTCTTTTTCCTTGTGCTGTTTGTCACCTAAAACAACATCAAAGCTTATTTAGGTTTGACAAAAACTAAATCAAGAAAATTGAATCTAAGTCGAAACTAATCTCACACTAAAATCCCTTGTCCAAGCTTCCGTATTCTCCTTCTTTTCTTCTTTCTCCTTCTTTCTTTTTGGCTTTTGTTTCTTCTATAGAAGAGGTGCAGTTTGACCAACTTAAAAAAGGGTAGATGATAACTTTTTAATTTACAAAACTATCATATATATATATATAGTCTCATACATGGTAAAAATTTTGGCCACATAACCCTTATTTCCACTACTCATTTCCACAAAACTCTAGCCATTTATTTTCTTGTATTTCCATCTTTGTCCTCTTCATAACTTTCCATTTCCATGCTTGTCCTTTCTAGAAACCTCTTCTTTTTCCATCCATTGCCCTTCACAATTCCTAAAATTCCATATTTCTCCTCTTTTGTGAATCTTACCCTTCTAACTTTCTTCTTTCTACATTTTTATCCTTTGAAGGGTGGACTTAGAAAGTTAATTGGGTACATTTAGAGAGCAATTTGGACCTTACTAATCTCATTGGGCTCACACTAAATTATTTCCTTATTGGGCTTTCTAATAAAAATTTCTAAGTAAACCCTTTACAATCTTTTATTTGCACCCCACCTAACTTCCATTATATATATATATATATCCTATTTAGACTTTTAAACCAGTTTGGATTCGAGGTGTTACATATCCTCTCCAAAATAACATATTTTAAGATTTATCCTAATTTTGTATTACTCAAATTTTTTCCCTTGATACTAATAGAAAATATATTTGAAAATAAAAACCTAAATGTATCTCATTCCAAATTGTCTTAGAATTAAACTACCATATTTTAATTTACAGTTTGAACATTTATTTTTGTAATTGCTTTCTTAAATATATTAATATATTTAAATATACAATATGGTTAATGCTACTACATTTTTTTAATCATAATTTAATTATGAATAAAATATTATTAATATATACATAAAAATATTTTAAAATTTATTGAATTATTTATTTTCAGTTGTGTGTATTAAATTAATTAAAATTGCATGACAACAAATAGTAAAATGGGTATAAATATCAAATTACTAATTTTTAGTCAATTTTAACTTAAAAAAAATATATTTATAATATATTCAGAGATAGAAAAAAAAAAACATGTTATTTAAATATCAGGTTTCAGTCACTATTCAATTTTCAGTAAATTTTATATTATTCAGTCTTTAAACAAAAAACAAATGATATGCTTTTTATGTTAACAAAATAATTTATTAATTTTTTTTCAAAATTTTTTGAATATAATAATATTGAATTGATATTTTAATAACATTAAATTATTTGAATGGCTATAATAGTCATTTCAATCATAACTAATTTGCAAAATATGAAACTAAATAAGTCAAAACAGTCATTTCAAACCAAATAAGTCAAAATTGTAACACCTCGAATCCGAACCAGTCTAATAAGTTATATATACATCTAATTGAAGTTTAAGTGGGGTTCAAATAAAAATCACAAGGGGTGCAATTGGAAACTTAAATTAAAGAGCCAAAAAAGAAAATAATTCAAGTGAACCCAATTAGAAGTTATGCTAGTATGGCCCAATTTCTTTTCTAAACACAACCAATTGTTTTTCTAAATACACCCACTTAAGGTCAAACATGTAAAAAGGAGAATATGAGAGGGATAAAGTTGTGAAAAAGGAGAATGGAATTCTCTAGAAAGGTAATTAATGGAATTAAAGAATTTGTGAAGGGTAATTAATGAAATAGAAAGAATTCTCTAGAAATGACAAGAATATAAATGAAATGTTATAAAAAGAGCAAAATTGGAAATGCAAAAGAAAGAAATCTCTAGAAAGGATAATGATGGAAATAAAATGTTATAGAAAGGGCATGATTGAAATTTCAAAAGGTGACAAGCCTTGTTTCTGGAAATTCTTTTTCATATAGACGGCAGTCCGCCGATAACCCCATGGTGGTCCTCCAGCCAATATCTAATCCGATTGGAAAGTTTCAATGAAGTTAAACCGTTTTCCTTTATTTAAAACTTTACTTTTTCTTTTAGGAATTCATTTTTCAACGGAAATGGGTGAAAATTTTTTTATCTTTATCATATGATTACAAGAAATTTAATAAAATTTTGAGTAGTATAAAGACTATTTTTCTAAGATAACCACTCTGTAAATTTTGGATAAAATTTGTACACTTCTAAAATCAAATAATTTCTCCAAACTTTTGGTTTTAGGCTCTCAATTTATCAATTCACAAACAATCACAAACATGTCATCACATTTAAAAATAAATTGAAACATATTCACAAGTCGTGCATAATTTATTTACACATTTTACGAAACTATAGAAAAGTTATATAATCATTTATATACAACTTTTTGAGGATGTCTAAATACATTTAAGCAATCATAGCAGCATACATGACTCAATTTTTCTAATCCTAGGCTAGACTCCCTACTACTGATATACTTGTCCCTGCATCTGTCTCTAGGGAGGTTTTGTTTATAAAACATAAAATAAAATGTGAGCTACACGAGTCTAGTAAGTGTCATAAGTTTTCATTTCACTTTTAACTTTATAAAGTAAACCTCCATTTCTGTTTTAAAATATTTTATAAACCTTTAATTGCTGAAATATTAAAAATTGATTTTTCCTCTGAAAACAGTAATTTGAATAAATGCATGGATAAACAATTTTCATGATATAATTTGATTTCATTGTAAAACTGAATACTACAACAAAATACTATATGTTTTCAATTTTTTGCTAAAAAATGTAAATAGTGGTAGCGCTATTGTTTTCAAAAAATCTCCAAATAAAGTAGGCCAACCACTAAAGGTCCATACCACATAACATCCTAGGTATGGAGCGGAATTTTACCTTGCTCCGGCCTTCCAGGAATTTTTCCTCATTCAGATCATCTATCTAGTTTTACATAGCGAAATTTTTTCCTCGCTACGGAGTGACATTTTTCCTCGCTTAGGTAGAAGCTAGCTAATAATGTACCATGTACATGCATTGGGTGACACATAGGACTAAATTGACAGGACTTAATCCCCCATACGGGTTTCCTCCCGCTATTAGTGACGGACACCTTCGACACTACCAACACACGCTCAGGGTACTTAACCTCAACCGAAGATAACTGTAATACCTACTAGGCATACCATAGGTTCACAAACATATTTACAAATTTGTATGATCCATAGCTCACGCTATAGATTTTACAATCCATGCAAAATATTTCATTTCAAACTCATTTAATTAAAAATCGATTTTCAACATATCAAAGCACATATTTTTAATATATCAAATCAATCATTTAAAAGACACTACCTAGTATTAACTCACGATAATACACGCTTTGGGGTTCCCTCGATTCCGAATTACCTACATATTATCGCATTTCACGATTAGGCAACGTTACAACCGAATTCAATCATACATTTATACTTTCATGGAGATATTAGCGTACAAACAAGGATCTAAGTGTTTAGGGATTCCAAACACTCGTAATTCAAGTTGTAATGACTTCATTTATTTACACATGTTTTCCTTTCGAATTTCTCAACATTCATGCATGTTAAACATCACAATTGGAGTCCAATTTCTTTATCAATGCATTAAACAACTTTTTGCACCTTTATCACCCATCTGGGCTGAATGCATTCCTCCTTTCAACCCATCCATCCAATTCAATTTTCCTTACTTAAATCACATTCCAAGGCATGCAATGTATCATCGAATATAACCAAACTCATAAAACATCACAATTACATAACATTGCATAGTTTGGTCGTGATATACATCCTTTAAAATCTAATTGAATTCTTTTCAATTCTATACTAAATTCATCATCAAAACAGTCCATAAATCCATCTAAAACAATAAAACAAAAAATCATCCATCACATAAGTCCCTTTATGGCCAAAAACATAGCACCTTAATCTACCATATTTTTTATTTTCATTTTCACAATCTAACTTGATATTTTAGCATAGTCTCATGCACAAAATCACTTCCATTAAATCAAACACAACAAGAACCACATCACTCATTCTTGGCTATGTATAACACCCATATGTACACTAAACTTCATCAAGTTTTTCACTTAAAATCTATGCTACATCACATCAATTTCAATGGCAAAACAACTAATCCGTAAATCAATATCAATTTAAGCTTTAATCAAGATTTCACTCACACTAGTGTACTTACCAAATTTTTCCTTGATCACTTGCTTTGCGTTTCACCAAGTTTAAGACTTCAAATCTCTAAACCAACACATAAAAATTTTATTAATAACACATGTAGTCCATTGAGAACATTGGAATAAGTTTTTTACATAATAACTTCATGAAAACTCAACCATTTTCACTTAAAAATCACTAACCCTTGTTAGGAAACCTTCTTAGACTTGTTCTTCACCTTCTAAGGCCTTGAAAACCACTTAAAATGGCTTGGAATGGTTGAAGAATAACAATTGTCCATTGTGCTTTTTGCTTCTGTCGAAACTGTCTCTCTTCCTCTCTCAAATTTTCTTCCATCTTCTAGTCACTTCTCCACATATATATATATATATATATATATATGACATTAACAAATTGTCCTTTAAGTTTGAAACATAATTACAAGCAATGCAATTGATATAATTTTACAAATTTGCCCTCATTTTCTCTACACTTTTCATACATTCTCTTTTCTAGTTTATTTTCCCATAATGCCCTTGAATGTATTTCAAGTTAGTTATTTCGTCGTATCCTTTCTTAAAAAATTTTTCTTAATACTGATTCTATACTAACCCTAATCGATTATCATACCATTTCATATATTCAAAATCAGTTCCGGTTTACTTTGGAGATTTTGTCAAAATTTCATTCCATATCCGAGAATTCTACCGAAATTTGATCACACTTCTGAACACTTTAAATAATTTCTTTATTCAATAAATGAGACCTTAGACAGTACATTTACAATACTAAAATTGGGAGGGTGTATTATAATTTCTTCCCCTCTTATAAAAATTTTATCCTCAAAATTTACAAGACTCATCAACATCTATTGAAATAGGTGAGGATATTTACAACGCATTTGATCCTCATGCTTCCACGTGGCTTTCTCTACATCATGATTCCTCCATATAACCTTTACTAAGGGAATGACTTTATTCCATAAAACCTTTTCCCTTCGATCCAGAATCTACACTGGTTCTTCCTCATAAGTCAAGTTCTCCCTTAGTTCTACAGGTTGCTCTCTAAGTATGTGGGAGGGATCTAGGATATATTTCCAGAGCATGGATACATGAAACACATTATGAATTTTATCCAACTGTGATGTTAGCTTCAACCTGTATGCTACTGATCCCGCTCTATCTGTGATTTCGTATAGCCTAATATAGCGCAGACTCAGCTTACCATGCTTTCCAAATCTGAGTACGCCTTTTTAGGGGGATATCTTGAGGAATACTTTATCCCTAATTTCGAACTCAAGGTTCCTACGGTAATTATCTGCATAGCTCTTTTGTCTATCACTCGCTATCTTAAGTCTATCTCTGATAACTTTAATCTTATCTATAATGATTTAAAAAGTTTGGGACCTATCAATTTCCTCTCACCTACCTTATCCCAGTATACTGGAGTTCTGTACTTCCTTCTATAAAGTGTTTCATATGGAACCATACCTATGTTGGCTTGGTCCTCTTAAACTCCAGGACACATGCTTTAAGCATATCTTCAAGTGTCTGGATTGTTCTCTTTGACTGACCATTTGTCTGAGGATGAAAGCTGTGCTGAAATTTAGTCAAGTACCTAATGCTTTCTATAAATTGGGCCAAAACATCTATGTGAACCTGAGATCACGGTCTGAAATAATAGAAACCGGCGGACCATAGAGTTTGACTATCTCATCAATATAGAGCTATGCTAACTTGCTTAGAAGATAATCATTTCTGACTGGTAGGAAATAGGTGGACTTCATCAATCTATCAATTATCACTCATATCGTATCGTGTCCCCTCTGACTGTATGGAAGCCCTACTACAAAATCTATGGTAATCTTCTCCATTTCCATTCAGGGATAAGGAGAGGTTGTAACAATCCTGCTGATTTCTGATGTTTTGCCTTCACTTGCTGTCAGATGAAACATTGGGAGACAAAATCTATGATCTCTTTTTTCATCCCTTTCTAATAGTAATGTTCCTTTAGGGTATGGTACATTTTTATGCTGTCCAGATGTATGGCATACGCTGAAGAGTGAGCTTCCTCTATAATTTCCCTTTTATGATCCATTATTACAATACCATCTTCCCTGAAGAGTGTATCGTCATTGGCCCATTATTACAATACCATCTTCCCTAATTGTATAATTTGTTGTATGACCATCTTTAATTTCCCTTTTTAGCTTCATCTACTAGAGATCTTGTTTTTGTTGTTCCTTTATCTAATCTACCAAAATGGGGCGAACATGAAAAGTAGCTAATAATGCCCCTGAGTTTGCCATATCTAACTTTACTCCTAGCAATCTTAGTTCCATTAGAAGTGGAAGGTATACAGTCTTTAACTGCACTAAAGAACTCATATGTCTCCTGCTCAAAGCATCAGCTACTATATTAGCCTGTCCAGGGTGATACTATATCATACAATCATAGTCTTTATCAGCTCTAACCACTTCCTTTGCCTTATATTCAATTCCTTCTGGATGAGCAGATATTGTAAACTCTTGTGATCCGTGAAGATCCGACAAATGACACCATGCAAGTAATGCCTCCAAATCCTTAATGCAACTACAACTGCTGCCAGCTCCAGATCATAGGTAGGGTAGTTCTGCTCATTCTTCTTTAATTGTCTAAAGGCATATGTTACGACTTTATCAATCTGTATCAAAACATAACCCAGACCCTGTCTCGAGGTATCACTGTATACTGTGAAACCATTTGTCCCTATTGGTAATGTCAATACAAGAGCTTATGTCAATCTTCTCTTTAACTCATCAAAACTCTGTTGATGGGCTTCAGACCATTCAAACTTTTCTTCCTTTCTCATTAGTTTGGTTAGTGGGGATGCTATTCTGGAAAACCCCCCAACAAACTTTCTATAGTAGCCTGCCAACCCAATGAATCTCTTGACTTCGGTTACATTCATAGGCAATCTCCAGTTTGTGATAGCTTTTATCTTTTAGGGATTCACACTTAGCCCTTCAGTTGAAATAACATGCCTCGAGAAAGCAACTCTGTAAAACCCAAAACCTAGCTCGTCGGAGAGCGAATTATTTTCTGATGGATTGCGTTTCGATTCAAAAAATATAATTTTCGAGTCCAAAAATATTCAGAATATTTATTTTAGAATAATAAAATAATTTCGAGTATGTGGAGATGGATCCCGAAAAATAAAATAAAATTAATTATATTTTCGAAGGCGAAAGCAATTATAAGCGGATTACCCGGACGGATGGAATCGAATGAGAATTCGAAAGTAAAATGAAATCTAGTGGCAAAGGTACCAAGAGTGAGTGACAAGTGGCATCGAATTAAAACTAATATATCTATATGTTTCTTTGCTAGACAACCAATGAGAAGAAGTCACGGTCACCATTTACCTTAAAAGCCAAGTTCAACTTTCGGTCTCTCATTTTGCAAGTTGAACCGAGAGCAAGAAAATAGAGAAAGAGAGAATTTGAAAGCTTCAAGCAAGACCCATTTTCAGTCTCCCATTTGCAATCAAAACCCGTGAACTTAGAGTGAGAGAGCGAGAACTTGAAAGCTGAAACTAGAACCAGTGCAGACCCGAGCAAGAACAGCCATCACTTCCTCTTCCATTTGATTTTCAACTAGATCTGGAAGAGAACCTTTAGGAGCAGCAGCTACAGTAGCCATTTGAGCAAAAATACATCACATGCAAGCAAGGGAAAGGTGTGAGATGCAAGTGCAGCAGCTGTTTTGAAGAGGACAGCTCGTGCAAACCCCCAAGTGCAGACCCGATCATTGATTTACCCTCACTTCTCCTCTCCATTCGGTTTTCAGTAATTTTGAGAGTGATTTTTCAAGTTCCAGTAGCTTGGGTATGAATTGGAGACTTGTTTTAAAGTGTTTTCAGCTCATGCAACAGCTTGTGATGGTTTGAATGCAGTTTTGAAAGTGTCAGCCGTGCAACAGCTCGTGAAGGAGATCTGAAGCTGTTTTGAGGTGAAGGACGACACATTAAAGGTGAGGTTACTATCTTTTGAGAGTGTTTAGGTTGAAATTGAGTAGTTCTAAACCGTGCATGTTGATTTTGGATTGAAGGAAGCTTGGTTGTGAGGAATAATTAAAATCAGCTTGCATGCATGACAGTTTACGGGCTGTTTTTGGAGGTTTGGACATGTAAGCTACTGCTATTGTGCAGGTTTTATGTATTTATGATGCTTGAGTTGATGAAAAATTTGATGCTTGGAGGCTTGTATAGGTTCGGTCAAGAGAGATTTTAAGGACAGCATTTCGCGAGTAATTATCGGAGCTTTCGAAGAGATTTTTTAGAGGTATGTTGAGCTTTTTATGGACTTTATTTTGATTGAAAATGTTTAGATTGAGTATTGGATGAGATTCGATGATGTTATGATTGGGTTTTAAGATTGAGAACTTCATTAATGCGGAGGTTTGTTATATTATGTTTCATTGCAATTTTAATGCGATTGCGGATGATCTCATTGTTGGGATGTTTGTGTAAAATCTCTTTTTAGGGGCTGTTTTTGATTGATTTTGGGCTGTGAATTGGTCACTTGATGGACTGTTAAAATGCACTTAATCGAGTTGTCTAAAAACGTCGCGAAACAAGCCGTTGCAACATTACGTTATATGCTGTTTTGAGGATTGTTTTGCATGCTGTTTTGGTGTTGTTTTAGAGGTAATTTATGGGCTATTGTGATGTTGTATCATGCTGTTTTGGTTTAGAATTACAAGCTACTTTGACATCAAGGCTGCCCCGATTAATCGCGTACGCTAGTTTTACAAATATAAGCTATTTTGAAGTGATGTTAAGTGATGTTTTTGCACCGGAACTATTGGTTTGATTGTTGCGTGTTGTTTTGATGATAATCATGGATTCGAATGAATGTTATGCGCTCTTTTAATGCGTGAGCTACTTTAAGTTCATTTAGAAGTATTTCAACGTTGTTATGTAGTAGTTATGTTATTGATTAAGCAATTGGATTCACATGCGACCTTACCTAAAGCGTTAACGTTAACTGTATAGGTAACGTGGAGGCAAAATCAAATAAGTTGTGAGCTTCGCAGTAGGGCATCCAGTGAGTGTTATTAAATTGTTTCGGAACTATTGTTTAATTTTAAATTATTTGAATTTTATAAACGTTTTGGCATGAATGAATTTAGTTTAAGTCTTATGATTTCATGCGAGCTTATTTAAGTTAAATGACGTTATAAGATTTTAAAGTTACGAAGTTTTACATGACATTATATTCTATAATCAGATATGTCATGATATGAATTATATTAAATATGATATTCTCCTTTACAAATTTTTTATATTCAAGAATGAAATGTGGATTTGGCTAGCCAATAGGATGATATTAGCAGTACTGTGTCGTTACACCGACATATAGCTTTTGACAGATGGATTATAAGAGGTATCGGGTGTCTGGTCCTGAAGTCGAAATCGATTATGATATGCGACCCGACAGGTAGCCACCGAGTGATCGATGTCAGGAGACCCGAATTTCGGTCCATGGTATTTTGTTAGAGTTTACGAAAGGCATTATAAAATATACAAGAAAATAATTTTAAAATGATTGAAAATGAAAATTATTGAGTATTATGTATGCCTCAAATTATAATTGGAGTTCTTTGTAAATTATTTGTAAAAATTTGAAAATCGTGTGAAATTTTGATTTATGACTTGAGTTTTAAGAAAGGTTAATAGATGGTGAATATCGTGTGATTATAAATTAAATAAATGAGTTATGTATTTTCTATGTGCAAAGGCTAATGAATTGATCAATTGGTGAATTGGATACAAAAAAACTAAAAATGGCCATTTAAAAGTAATTTTTTTATGTTTATATGTATGTTTCAGTTAATAGATGTTAGTATGTATTGTTATGAATATTTGAAAACGGAAAAATTTGAATTTTGTAAAGACATACGTGAAAAATGACTTTTATGCATTCAGGTGTGTTTAATAGTAAATTTATATCTTTGTGAATAATTATAAAAATTTGAGAATTGAAAAATCTTTCTTTACAATCTTATATTTTGGAAATTTGTGAGTTTAAATTTAAGTGTACACCAACTAAATAGAAATACTCAGTGTGTTGGACTTTCCGTGCGTACGTATATGGTTTGGGCAATGTAGATAAGGTGAGATGAGAAGACAGTTGCCGCATGTCTTACTAGTCACATCTCTCCATCTTTTGGGTAGTTATTGTGTTCATGGGATTTTGTAAATAATAATGTAAATAAATATTATAAAAGACTTTAGTATTGTAAAGTGAAATTGTAAATAAATTGTTAATTATCATTTAATTGGTATTTCATTTTGTAAATAATAATGTAAATAAATATTATAAAAGACTTTAGTATTGTAAAGTGAAATTGTAAATAAATTGTTAATTATCGTTTAATTGGTATTTCATTTCAATTAAACTGATTTTCATTAAATATTGCGTATATGACTGTTTGTGTGGTGAAGTAATTTTGAAGTCGGACGAAGGGTACAAATTGAAAGTTGAGAAAATAAATGTAATTTTAGAAGTGCTATCATTTTCTTTACAAATTTTTAAATTTTGGATTTTTCAAAAAATAAAGAAAACTCTACCGGATTTTTATTAAATTAAACTGAACGTTTTAATGAAACTTTTTAATAACGAAAATAGAATGAACAGAATAAATGTTTCAAACAGATTTTAATAAATAAATAAATTGATTCAGATAACATCCTTCAACTTAGTTTCTATTCTAATAGGAATCGGGTAGAGGGTGTTACATGACAATCGCTGCTTAGTATGGAAAGTCAGAAGGCAAGCGCAACAGATCCAGTCTGCCTCAAGCAGGGCACAACTAGTTCATCAAAAAGAAAAGTAGATCTAGATGGTTAGTGGTAGGAGGATGAGTCGAGGAGCATCATCCAGTCAAGGGTCAACCAGACCATCTATAGCGCCTAGAAGCTCCCGTGACATTAGAAGTTCAGTGCTAGTGTGCAGTATATGTGGGAGAAGGCATCTAGGCGAGTGTCGGATGAGAGGCATAGACACTGCTTGTTTCCATTGTGGGCAATTTTACGAGAAAGTGCTCGTAGTTAGCCACCACAGCGAGTTTAGAGGCTGGACCTTCCACCATATCTACATAGGCCAGTGTGGGCTAGAGACATGAAGGCAGAGGCTCCCAGACCAGAGGACGATGTACTTTAGTTTCAGTCAGAGGTGTAGTAGGCAGATGAGTGTTTTCTGTGGGTCAGCCAGATAAACCCCATGCTCAGGCCCGAGTGTTCGTCATCACTGAGTAAGAGATGGTTGTCGCTCCAAAGGTCGTCACTAGTATGGTTTCTATCTTTGATCAGGATATATATACACTTATAGATCCCGAAGCCACACATTTTTTCGTGTTTGTATAATTTTCAGCAAAGATCAGAGCAGAATTACAGTCTTTAGAGGGCGGTGTAGTTGTTTCTATCCTTATTGGAAACTCTTTTATTGGCTGAGAATGTGATAATGGATAGTAAAATTGGGATAGAAGACAAAGAGTTTCCGGCTAATCTGATTGTATTAGACATTCAAGATTTTGATATGATATTAGGGATGGACTGACTATCCAAACATCGGGCTATAGTCGATTGCTATAAGAAGGAGGTCAGATTGGCCAAATGAAGGGAATAAGAGGTAGTATTCCACGGAATACAGAAAATACTTGCCACCAGTGTTGTGACTGCCATAACAGCCAGTAGGATGCTCCGTAAAGGATTATCAAGGGTACCTGGCTTATATGGTCGAACAAAAGAAGCATGATGTTTGATTAGTAGATATTCTAATGGTCAGAGAGTTTCCAGATGTATTCCCAGAAGATCTACCAGATTTACCACTTGATAGGGAGATAGAGTTCAACATAGATTTGGTTTCAGGAATTGAGCCAATCTTAATTACTCTGTAAAAAATGGCACTGGTAAGTTGAAAGAGTTGAAGGTACATATGGAAGAATTGATGGATAAGGGTTTTGTGCGACCCAGTACATCGCCATAGGGGGCTCTAGTGTTATTTGTTGAGAGGAAAAATGAGAGCTTATAGTTATATATTGATTACAGATAATTGAACAGTATGATAATACAGAATCAATACCCGCTCCCGAGGATTGATGATTTGTTCGATCAATTACAGGGATCAAGAGTATATTCCAAGATTGATCTGAGATCGAGGTATCATCAGCTAAAAGTTTGTGAGAGCGATGTTCCAAAGATTGCCTTCAGGATTTGGTATAGGCATTATGAGTTCTTAGTTATGCCCTTTGGGTCGACAAATGCCCCAGTCGCATTCATGGACTTGATGAATAGAGTCTTCCGACCCAACCTAGATAAGTTCATGATTGTGTTCATTAATGATATTTTAGTGTATTCAGGTAGTCATGAGGAGCATGAAGAACATCTTAGAATAGTGTTACAAACCTTGAGAGAGCACCAGTTATGCGCTAAGTTCAGCAAGTGCCAATTTTGGTTAGACCGAGTTTGACAGGCCCCGTTCGCCTTACCCTAGTACGTCCGGTGACCCGTCCGGCGACCCCACGGAAGACCTCCAGAGGATACTTGATCCAACTAGAAAGTTCCCGTGAAGCTAAGTCTTTTCCTGATAATTGGAAATATAACTATACAAATAGTTTTGGTAACCCCGGTTTATATAAAAGCGGAAGTTTAAATATATTTTTATACATTCAAAACTTTGTAGTAAGATTTAAATCGAGTAATTAAAACAAAAGGCATCAAAGTGGAATTCACAACATCATTTAAAATAGTTTAGAGTTCATATTTAGATAGGTTTACAACTTTTTCAAAATATAGTCAGCATAATTCAAGTGTTAATATTTACAACCCAAAATATTTATAACAAAAGTCAAGGATAAACACGCACAGTAATTACAATGCAACCAAGTCTTGTTATTCATGAGTCGGCTGAAGTTGTGGCACCTAAAGCTGCATCTTGACCTGGAGAGTTTGATTTTATAACCATATAATAGGGTGAGATAATGACCTCAGAGAGTGTTATAATATTCTAAATAAAATTCAGTCTCAAAGTAGTCACTTAACTTTAAATATAATGATAAAACATAATTTTGGAACAAATTCAACAGCTTATATCATTTCAATATATATATGTATATCGTAAACTTGTAAATTAAAATGGTGGTATACAAATTAATAAGAATTCATTTTATAACAATACAGTAAATCAACCACCAATACTTAAATCGCCAAATGGTATACCCAGGTATATGGCAAAGCGGAATCCTACATCGCAAGGCCATATGATCGGTAACTAAGTAGCGGAATCCTACATCGCTCAGGTAGTAAGCTAGCTCATAATATACCCTAGGGAGAGGCGTAATCCTACATCGCAACTCCCAAGTGAAATCCGACATCGCTTTAGGGTATTCTACCATTACCGACAACATCATAAAATCATCCTAAGGAATACCATAGGTTGGATAAAAGATTTAAATAAGCTGCATTTAATATAAAATCCACATTTCATTCTTGAACATAAAAAATTTGTAAAGGAGAATATCATATTTAATATAATTCATATCATGACATATCTAATTATAGAATATAATGTCATGTAAAACTTTGTAACTTTAAAATCTTATAACGTCATTTAACTTAAATAAGCTCGCATGAAATCATAAGACTTAAACTAAATTCATTCATGCCAAAACGTTTATAAAATTCAAATAATTTAAAATTAAACAATAGTTCGGAAACAATTTAATAACACTCACTGGATGCCCTACTATGAAGCTCACAACTTATTTGATTTTGCCTCTGCGTTACCTATACATTTAACGTTAACGCTTTAGGTAAGGCCGCATGTGAATCCAATTGCTTAATCAATAACATAACTACTACATAACAGCGTTGAAAAACTTCTAAATGAACTTAAAGTAGCTCACGCATTAAAAGAGCGCATAACATTCATTCGAAGCCATGATTATCATCAAAACAACACGCAACAATCAAACCAATAGTTCCGGTGCAAAAACATCACTTAACATCACTTCAAAATAGCTTATATTTGTCAAACTAGCGTACGCGATTAATCGGGGCAGCTTTGATGTCAAAGTAGCTTGTAATTCTAAACCAAAACAGCATGATACAGCATCACAATAGCCCATAAATTACCTCTAAAACAGCACCAAAACAGCATGCAAACAGCACCAAAACAGCATGCAAAACAGTCCCCAAAACAGCATATAACGTAATGTTGCAACGGCTCGTTTCACGACGTTTTTAGACAGCTCAATTAAGTGCATTTTAACAGTCCATCAAGTGAACAATTCACAGCCCAAAATCAATCAAAAACAGCCCCTAAAAATAGATTTTACACAAACATCCCAACAATGAGATCATCCGCAATCGCATTAAAATTGCAACGAAACATAATATAACGAACCTCCGCATTAATGAGGTTCTAAATCCTAAAACCCAATCATAACATCATCGAATCTCATCCAATACTCAATCTAAACATTTTCAATCAAAATAAAGTCCATAAAAAGCTCAACATACCTTCAAAAATCACTTCGAAAGCTCCGATAATTACTCGCGAAATGCTGTCCTTAAAATCTCTCTTGATCGAACCTATACAAGCCTCCAAGCATCAAATTTTTCATCAACTCAAGCATCATAAATACATAAAACCTGCACAATAGCAGCAGCTTACCTCATGGCTGTCCAAACCTCCAAAAACAGCCCGTAAACTGTCATGCATGCAAACTGATTTTAATTATTCCTCACAACCAAGCTTCCTTCAATCCAAAATCAAAAATCAACATGCACGGTTTAGAACTACTCAATTTCAACCTAAACACTCTCAAAAGACAGCAACCTCACCTTTAATGTGTCGTCCTTCACCTCAAAACAGCTTCAGATCTCCTTCACGAGCTGTTGCAAGGCTGACACTTTCAAAACTGCATTCAAACCATCACAAGCTGTTGCATGAGCTGAAAACACTTTAAAACAAGTCTCCAATTCATACCCAAGCTGCTGGAACTTGAAAACTCACTCTCAAAATTACTGAAAACCGAATGGAGAGGAGAAGTGAGGGTAAATCAATGATCGTGTCTGCACTTTGGGGTTTGCACGAGCTGTCCTCTTCAAAACAGCTGCAGCACTTGCATCTCACGCCTTTCCCTTGCTTGCATGTGATGTATTTTTGCTCAAATGGCTACTGTAGCTGCTGCACCTAAAGGTTCTCTTCCAGATCTAGCTGAAAATCAAATGGGAGAGGAAGTGATGGCTGTTCTTGCTCGGGTCTGCACTGGTTCTGGTTTCAGCTTTCAAGTTCTCGCTCTCTCACTCTAAGCTCACGGGTTTTGATTGCAAATGGGAGACTGAAAATGGGTCTTGCTTGAAGCTTTCAAATTCTCTCTTTCTCTATTTTCTTGCTCTCGGTTCAGCTTGCAAAATGAGGGACCGAAAGTTGAACTTGGCTTTTAAGGTAAATGGTGACCGTGACTTCTTCTCATTGGTTGTCTAGCAAAGAAACATATAGATATATTAGTTTTAATTCGATGCCACTTGTCACTCACTCTTGGTACCTTTGCCACTAGATTTCATTTTACTTTCGAATTCTCATTCGATTCCATCCGTCCGGGTAATCCGCTTATAATTGCTTTCGCCTTTGGAAATATAATTAATTTAATTTTTTTTTTTTTTTGGGATCCATCTCCACATACTCAAAATTATTTTATTATTCTAAAATAAATATTCCGAATATTTCTAAACTCGAAATTATATTTTTCCGATCGAAGCTCTCCGACGAACGAGATTTTGGGTTTTACAATTCACCCCTCCTTATAAAAAAATTTCGTCCTCGAAATTTACACAACTTTCATGCAATGCATTTCAACACTGGAATCAAATATATTCAATAATTTCTCAAAATATAAAATTCTTAGCTCAAATTACTAAATATACTTACTTGTATCAAAAAGATGCGGATACTGACTGCGCATTAACTCCTCGTGCTTCCATGTGGCTTTTTCCACTGCATGATTCCTCCACAATACTTTAACCAATGGAATGACTTTGTTGCGAAGAACCTGTTCTCTTTTGTCAAGAATCTGAACTGGGGTCTCCTCATAAGATAGGTTCTCCTTGAGTTCCATTGGCTGCTCTGACAACACGTGCGAAGGATCTGCTATATACTTGCGGAGCATCGAGACATGGAATACATTATGGATCCTGGAAAGTTCTGCTGGTAGCTCAAGCCGATGTGCTACCTCACCCACTCTGCCAATCACTTCATAGGGACCGATGTACCGAGGGCTTAACTTACCACGCTTCCTAAAACGAATTATTCCTTTCCAAGGCGATATCCGCAAGAATACCTTATCCCTAACCTGGAACTCCAAATCCTTCCTACGCTTATCTGCGTAACTTTTCTATCGATCTCGGGCTATCTTTAAATTGTCCCGAATAACCTTGATCTTATCTGCAGTCATCTGAACAAGCGCGAGCCTAATCAACTTTCTCTCGCCCAACTCATCCCAACATACCGGCATCCTACACCGTCTCCCATAAAGTGCTTCATACGGTGCCATACCGATACTAGCTTGATAACTGTTATTATAGACAAACTCAATTAACGACAGATGAGTATCCCAACTTCCTCTAAACTCCATCACACAAGACCTGAGCATATCCTCTAAGGTTTGAATAGTACGCTCGGACTGCCCATCTGTCTGCGAATGAAATGCTGTACTGAAATGTAATCGAGTACCCAAGGCTTTCTGTAGACTAGGCCAAAATTGGGATATAAATCTTGGATCTCTATAGGATACGATCGACACTGGAGCCCCATGCAATCTCATGATCTCATCAACGTACAACTTAGCCTATCTATCTAGTGAATATGTACTTCGGATAGGTAAGAAATGAGCTGACTTCGTAAGTCAATCCACTATCACCCAGATACTATCATAACCATTCCGACTCCAAGAAAATCCTATCACAAAGTCCATAGTAATACGTTCCCATTTCCACTTTGGGATGGAGAGTGGCTGAAGAAGTCCTGATGGCCTCTGATGTTCAGCTTTCACCTGCTGACAAATCAAGCATTTTGATAGAAATTCAGTTATCTCCCTCTTCATACATTTCCACCAATAATGCTCTTTCAAGGTATGATACATTTTCGTACTTCCAGGATGCATAGCGTATGCTGAGGAGTGAGCCTCATCTAAAATTTCTTTCTTGAGTTCTGCCACATCTGGAACACACAGTCTCTGTCTCATCCTCAACGTACCATCATCCCCGAATGAGAAGTCTCCCTGCTGGCTTGACTCTACTCCCTGTCTAATCTTAGTTAACTGAGGATCCTTAATCTGTAACTCTCAGATTCTATCCACGAGTACCGATCGAATCTGAAATGTAGCTAGCAATGCACCTGAATCTGCTGCTTCCAAACTAACTCCCAAAGATCTCATCTCTACTAACAATGAAAAATACCCAACTCTGAAATGAGCTATCGAGCTGGAGGGTCTCCTACTCAATGCATCGGCTACCATATTTGTTTTTCCTGGATGGTACTCTACAGTGCAGTCATAATCTTTAATCAGCTCTAACCATCTCCACTGCCTCATATTTAGCTCTTTCTGAGTAAATAGGTACTGCAAACTCTTATGATGTGTAAAAATCCGATAGGGAGCACCGTATAAATAATGCCTCTATATCCTGAGTGCAAACACTACCGCTACAAGCTCTAGATCATGGGTTGGGTAGTTCTGCTCATGCTTTTTCAATTGCCTGGAAGTATAAGCTATTACTTTATCATTCTACATTAATACACAACCCAAACCCTGACGAGAGGCATCGCTGTACACTACAAATCCGTCTGACCCTACAGGTAATACGAGTACCGGAGCCGAAGCCACTCTGCTTTTCAACTCATCAAAACTGTGCTGACAGGCATCTGACCATTCAAACTTTTCTTCCTTCTTAGTTAATCTGGTCAATGGGGTCGCTATCCTAGAAAATCCTTCAACAAATTTTCTGTAGTAACCTGCCAACCCAAGGAAACTCCTAACCTCGGTAACATTTGAGGGCGGCCTCCAATTCATGATAGCTTCGATTTTCTGAGGATCCACGCTCAGTCCTTCAGCTGAGATAACATGGCCCAAGAAAGCAACTCTATCTAACCAAAATTGGCATTTACTGAATTTAGCATATAATCTATGCTCATGCAGGGTCTGTAGCACTATCCTGAGATGCTCTGCATGCTCCTCATGACTACCTGAATAAACTAATATATCATCAATAAACACAATTATGAACTTATCCAAGTAAGCTCGAAAAACCCTGTTTATCAGGTCCATAAAGGCGGCTGGGGCATTCGTCAACCCAAATGGCATGACTAAGAATTCATAATGCCCATGCCGAGTTCTAAAAGTAGTCTTTGGCACATCTTCATTGCGAACCTTCAGTTGATGATACCCTGATCTTAGGTCAATCTTTGAGTACATTCTAGATCCCTATAACTGATCAAACAAGTCATCAATTCTTAGGAGAGGATACTGATTCCGGATTGTTGCTCGATTTAGCTGCCTGTAATCAATACATAACCTTAAACTCCCATATTTCTTTTTAACAAACAGAACTGGAGCTCCCCACGGAGAAGTAGTCGGTCTCACAAAGCCCTTGTCTAATAACTCTTCCATCTGAACTTTTAATTCCCTCAACTCGACCGGAGCCATCCTGTAAGGAGTGATTGAGATTGGTTTAGTTCCCGGAGCCAAGTCTATCTTAAACTCTATTTCCCGATCTGGGGGTAAACCTGGAAGGTCCTTTGGAAATACATCTGGGAACTCACTGATCACTAGGGTAACTTTCAATCGGCTCTCATCCCCCGACTGATCAATCATATATGCTAAATATCCTTGGCACCCTCTACGGAGCATTCTACTAGCTGATATAGTGGTCACAATATTGGTGGCAAGTACTTTCCTCATCCCTTGGAACACCACCTCTGATTCCCCTGACCTGACCAACCTGACCTCCTTTCTATAACAGTCCACCGAGGCTCGGTGCCTGGATAACCAATCCATCCTTAAAATTACATCAAAATCTCTAATGTCTAACAAAATCAGATCTGCTGGACACTCCCTATCCTCTATCATAATTTTACAGTCAGGAAACACCTTATCAGCTAACAGTGAGTCTCCAGCGGGGATAGAAACTATCATATTATAATTTAATGCCTGAACCTTCAAATTTGCCTTAGCAGAAAATTGCACAGAGATAAAAGAATGCATAGCTTCAGGGTCTATTAATACATAAGCATCAAGATTGAGGATAGAAATCATACCCGTGATAACTTCTGGGGCAGCCTCCGCCTTCTGCTGAGTAACAGCAAACACTCTAGCCTGAGCATAAGGCCTTCCTGACTGACCTGAAGGAGGTACTCCTCTGTCTCCTGAACCTCTACCCGGGGATGTGCGACCTGATCCCCTCGCCTGAGAGCCTCTACCTCCCTGACCTTGACCGTATCCTGACTGAACTTGTGGTGCGGGTCCGGCTTCTGACTGAGCAATATTAGGTAACTGTGGACAATCCTTAATAAAATGTCCAGTCTGTCCACATCGATCTGTACACACCCCTATGCCTCTTTCCACATTTGTTACATTTTGGCCACTGACTCACACCTTTAAAGCCTCCGGGTGCTGCAGGTGGTTTAACTGATCCCTGGCTAGACTGAGCACCTTTGCCTGGTTTCTTGTTACCTGACCATCTGAATTTGCCCTTTTTCTTAGCAGTCTTACTAGACCCTTCCTGAGGCATATTGGATCCACCACGCTTGTTTTCTGACTTTGTGCCCTGAGCAATAATGGTTGCATTTCTTTCCACCTTTATAGCAGCTTCAACAAGTTCCCTATAATTTGTCTAAGAAGCCCAGGATAAATGGATACGAAGACGAGGACTTATACCTGCAAGAAACCTCTTACACTTCTGTTCCTCATTATCAGCGATGAAGGGAACAATCCGGACAAGCTCTGAGAACCTCTTTTCATAATCAGTGACTGAGGTCGAGCCCTGCTCTAGCTTGAAGAATTCTTCTGTTCTAGCATCTTTATAGCTTTTCGGATAGAATTTGTCAGTAAACTCTCGCTGAAACTGATCCCACGAAATCCCATTTGGATTTCTCCTTTCTAGTGCCTCCCACCAATCTTTAGCCCTGTCTTCTAATAGAAAGCTGGAGAGTGTGACTTTCTGATCATCTGAACACCCCATGACTTTATAGATTCTATCAATTCTATCTAACCATAATAGAGCACTCTCGGGATCACCACTCTCATTGAACGGCTTCGTGCCCAATTTATAAACGCGCTCAATAGAACATTTCGAAGATTCTGGGGTCTCTCGCGGTTGTCGCATTGCCGCCAACAAAATTTGAGCCACTTGATCAGCATTAAAGTTCCCTTCCGATTGATCTGTCGATCTCGGTGTTTCTGAGCGAGGCTGATTCATAGATGCCTCTTCTGACCTAGTTTCATTTTCAACCTCTTGGACGGTAGATGCTGTAAGAGCTGAAGCTTCCGGTATAGCTTAGTGGAAACCTTCACGACCACATCGTTGCATTATACGGTGGTTTTAAACAAAACAAAGTTATATAACACTTGAATGTTTTTGAAAACCAATGTATGAAAAACAATGATGAAAAATCAATCTGGTTTTTCATCAGGGTTACTCGATTATCATAGTAATATGAAAATGCTTCAAATAGTCTTGACGAGAAAACACCTAACACGAGTTATAAAACCAAGGCTCTGATACCAACACTGACAGGCCCCGTTCGCCTTATCCTAGTACATCTGGTGACCCGTCCGGCGACCCCACGGAAGACCTCCAGAGGATACCTGATCCAACTAAAAGGTTCCCGTGAAGCTAAACCTTTTCCTGATAACTGGAAATATAACTATACAAATAGTTTTGGTAACACAGGTTTATATAAAAACGGAAGTTTAAATATATTTTCATACATTCAAAACTTCGTAGTAAGATTTAAATCGAGTAATTAAAACAAAAGACATCAAAGTGGAATTCACAACATCATTTAAAATAGTTTAGAGTTCATATTTAGATAGGTTTACAACTTTTTCAAAATATAGTCAGCATAATTCAGGTATTAATATTTACAACCCAAAATATTTATAACAAAAGTCATGGATAAAGACGCACAGTAATTACAATGCAACCAAGTCTTGTTATTCGTGAGTCGGCTGAAGTTATGGCACCTAAAGTTGCACCCTGACATGGAGAGTTTGATTTTATAACCATATAATAGGGTGAGATAATGACCTCAGAGAGTGTTATAATATTCTAAATAAAATTCAGTCTCAAAGTAGTCACTTAACTTTAAATATAATGATAAAACATAATTTTGGAACAAATTCAACAGCTTATATCATTTCAATATATATATGTATATCGTAAACTTGTAAATTAAAATGGTGGTATACAAATTAATAAGAATTCATTTTATAACAATACAGTAAATCAACCACCAATACTTAAATCGCCAAATGGTATACCCAGGTATATGGCAAAGCGGAATCCTACATCGCAAGGCCATATGATCGGTAACTAAGTAGCGGAATCCTACATCGCTCAGGTAGTAAGCTAGCTCATAATATACCCTAGGGAGAGGCGTAATCCTACATCGCAACTGTCAAGCGGAATCCTACATCGCTTTAAGGTATTCTACCATTACCGACAACATCATAAAATCATCCTAAGGAATACCATAGTTTGTTTACTTGATGTGTTATTGGTGGGATTTTGATGTAAATCAATGTTATAGTTATGAGTTATTAAAAAGGGAACTTGAATGACAAATAATGATGTAAAAATGGTAGGTTAGGATTTATGGGAGAAACCCTAACTTGTGATTTAAGTTGTTGGAAAAGCAAAGGTAGTTGTAGATTAAATATTTGATGAAATGGTTAAGAGAGATTGACTAGTAAAAGTGAAAAAGTAGTGTTTGTGTGTGTGTTAAGGACATGAAGAATAGTAGATAACCTCTGAGCTTAGATGGTTTTGAACTCAAATTTAAGCATGAATAAGATTAGAAAAGCATCTAGAAATGATAGAGTTGTCAAAGAGCTAGCTTTGGGCAATTTACGAATCCCGAGCTCAAACCATGAGATAGAGACAACCTATGCAATTCTGACATATATATAGTTGTTCTACACCTCAAATGATGCCTAGGAGTCATAGAACATCATAGGTTTTGGAACGAATCGATTCCGATAAAAATTGCGCAAGTTATGCTCAAAATAATGTCGTTAGACAGTCGATAAGTTAAATAACTATGTAAATGCAATTTTTATTGCATGTAATGAATTTAGTTGATCATACTTAAGTAAAAAAAGCTTAGATACGAAAGAAAAACCATCGCCGCTCGTTCGATACGAAAAAGTGCATTGAAAAGTGCCTAACATAGGGTGTTTTTCTTAGATTTGACATAGCAAACGATAGAATTTTTCTACGAAATTTGACGTGTGACCAGAATGTGAGATAAGAGGACCATAGGAAAAAGAACAAAAGGAAATAGACCTCCAGGTAGGTTGCTGCATCACATTCTGTTTTGGGGTGTCAAAAGTGGCTTAAATTTGTGATTTTTCGTTTCGGGCCTCTAAACATTATACGGACTGTGTGAGGGTATCCCTAGGGGTCCAAAACTGAAAATTTTGCAAAGAAATTGGAATTAAAGAGTCTCAGTTGAGTTAGAAACAAGTTGGAAAGTTATAGTGTAAAAAGGGTCATATTGGAGAATGTTAATTTAAAGTTAAAGTTGAGTTATGAGATTTTCACTAGTGATGATACGAAATTTCCATATAGGTGACGAGCGAGCAAACGATGTCTGAGAGACTCGTCAAGACGCTTGATTGAATTTGCGCGACTTGAAGGTAAGTGTTCTATCACTTACGTTATTTCCGTTTTTTTATTAGATTTATATACATTGTTGTAACTAAGTAATTTCAAAAACGATTTTCAAAACCATGAGTTAAATTATTGCAAAATAATACTTATGTTGGACTTACAAAAGAGAAAGTGAAAATAAACTATTTTTGAAGAAGAGATGAGTAAAGAGTTTTGTAAGCCCATGTATACACTCTTAGCTTATTCGAGATTTAGCACTACGCGGCGATGTAGAAAATCCCGTCCGTAGTTGCTCAGTTTTCAAAGTATTTAGAGCGATATGTACGATGTAAAAAATTATGTACATGATTGCTAAGATATAAAGAGATTTCTATCGATACGTTGCGATGTAGTAAATTCCGCACGTAGTCGTTTAGATTTCAGTTTTGGCACTACGTTGCGATGTAGCAAATTCCGCCCGTAGTCGCCCAGAGTGTTAGTACTACAATTACGATGTAGAAAATTTCGCATTGTAGTTACTCAGATTTGAGATCGTCTTGCTAGCTTCACATTTGGCATTAGTTGAAAAATCACCACGTGATAATTCAAGAGCATTAGAGGTATACATGGTGTTTTTAGAAAGGAAACTTTTAAAAAAAATCAAATATGATAGTTAACTAAATTATAAAGTGGCATGTGATTATATTAATATAATTTATATATCTTGAACTAACGATTTATTTTGTTGTGTAGTTTGTTTGTTCTAGCCGGTGTTATTGTTTTTGTGGCCAATAGAGCGACATTCTACTTATAGGTGGGCGTCGAATAGATGATGTGCATAAACTCTGGATATATTTTGGATATTGTAAATAATATAATAAAAATGATAGCATAACTTGAATTGTGAATATGTGAATGATGGTTTTTAATGAAATGTTATGCATACTTATGTATTTTAAGACAATTGCATATAATACGCACCTATATTTAAAATTTCTAATTGAGTTGCATGACAATACAATGGTTAAAATGTGTGTGCACGGGAATTGTATGTTTGTAAGAATGGTTTGTAAGATTGCATGATTGTGGTTATAAGAAGTTGGGAGGTAATTTAATATAGTTCGAAGTGTGTTTTCTTTACAGGTTGATTTTGGAAATGTTTAAAATATAACCGTTATATTGTCAAAATTTTTACAAACTCATTTTACAGAAATGAGAAAAATTTACACCAATTCCAACTATGTTAAAGAAAACTAAAGTTTTAAGTTTAAACGAGTAAATAGGCTAAGAAAGTTAGGGGTTCGCTTCCCGAATTTCTTCAATCCGACGAGTTGGGTTCAGGAAGTCCGTTAAAGTGCTCGGTAGGATCCTCTAGACAAAAGCCTAGAGAAGGTCTGGTTCGGGTCCTGTCAAGTTGGTATTAGAGCTCGGTTCTCGTTAAGTTGAGAGAAAATTTTAAAAGAAAGTTTGAGCTATTTTCGTATAAAGCATGCGTTAGTGATGCATCAGTCATGCATGAAGCATGAAGCCATTATATGCATTCATTTTTTTTTTAAGATTATATGAGTTATGCTTTCATTAATTGCATAATTTGAAGCATAAGCTGTACGATTTGAGTTGAGTATTGTATGAAATTTGTATATTAGTTATATACAAGGTCATTATATACGTGAAGCATGAGTTAGCTTATGCAGTATATACATGAAATAAAATAAGATATAGAAATTGAAGTTGAACATTGCATGAGTATCGTATTATTTCATGCATTATAAATGTTCTAACTTGAGTTTTATGATTATTTGAAAATTATAAAGTTATGCAGTGATGTACCCGTTTTTAGGCGAGGCGGACAGCCGTAGAGGCACCCCCATCACAGGACGAGGATGTTGACGAGTCTATCAATGTGCAGACGAGCTCATCCCATCTGAAACCTTCAGAGCCAGCCCGATCAGAGCCTACCCCCGGCAATATGGAGCAAATGGCCCAAATGCTCACAGCGGCACTCTAGTAGCCACGAGAGACAAACATATCCATAGAGTGCCCCGGCAAGTTAAGCGCCCAGCCATATGACGGTACTAGTGAGCCCGAGAGAGCACTATCCTGGCTAGAGACTAATGAGGAGATATACAGAGTGATGGGTTGCAATGAGGATCAGATGATGACATTTTCAACATTTCTCCTCAAGGACCGAGCAAAAGATTGGTGGTAAGCCCACTAGAGAACGCATCCAGTAGGGGTGTCTTAGGAAGATTTTAAGAAAGAATTTACAGACAAGTTCTTCCCAAAAAGCTACAAAGATGCAGAGATGGAAGAATTTTTTCAATTAGAGCAGGGGACTTCTACGATTACAGAGTATAAGAAGAGGTTCTCCAAGCTAGTTCGTTTAGTTCCTTTCATTACCGAGAACGAAGAGCAGAAGATAAATAGGTTCACGACAGGGCTGAGTCAGAGAATTAGGGCATATGTGACTTCGACTGTACACACCATATACGAACAGTTAGTAGAGGCCGCCATCAGGGTTGAGCATAGTGTGAAGCCTGCCCTTCAGATAAAGAAATTTGAATAGAAGTGGAGCTAGACAGGTAGCCAGCAATGAAGGTCTAGTAAAGTGGCCAAGAGCAGTCAGAGGCCAGCATGGTCTGAGTGTAGACGACCGAGTCAGAGACTTCAAGCTAGCTAGAGTTTAGTCCAATCCTCAGGCGGATCCCAATGCATACCGAGTTGGGAGAGCAGACCTGTTTGCAATAGATGCGGTCGGTCACATCCCGGTGAGTACCTTCAGGGTAAGATCGAATGCTTCAGATGTGGGATGGAGGGTCACTTTATGAGGGATTGCCCCAGTGTGGTTGCCTCTAGCCCAGTAGAGGCCAAATCCACAGTGTAGGGACAGACGAGCCAGGGTCGTGGACCAGATAGAGGAGGCCCCCAAACCAGAAGAGCCGTAGCCTTAGAGACACCTAGCAGTGGTCCGAGCAGAGGTATGCTGCCTAGAGCACCGCTTGGTAGACCTCGCAGCCAGAGTGTATAATGTAACCCAGCAGCAGGCTGATGCAGCCCTAGAAGTGGTTATAGGTATTCTTACTATATTTGCTTCAAATGCATGTGTTTTAGTGGACCCAAGAGCTACCCACTCCTATGCATCTAGGGAGTTTATTGATAGAGTTGGGGTAGAAGTGAGACCGACAAAGTGCAGTATGAGAATGTCACTTCCCACTGATGAGTCACTTATGGCCGACCAGTTTTATGTAGGAAGTAAAGTGATTATAGTGAGTCAAGAGTTTAAGGCAGATCTGATTGTTTTAGCCATCCATGACTTTGATGTTATCCTGGGTATGGATTGGTTTCGAAGCATCGAGCTACAGTTGACTGCTATAGAAAAGAAGTTAACTTGAGTAGACCCAGAGTACCAGATGTGATTTTCTGCGGAGAGAGAAAGATACTTCTAGCTAATTTAATAAGTACCCTAAGGGCAAACAAGATGCTTAGAAAAGCATGTCAGGGGTACTTGGCCTATATCATCGAGCCGGATGAATGCAAGCTGTAGCCAGCTGATCTACCAGTGGTTTGTGAGTTTCCTGATGTGTTTCCGGAAGGTCTTCCAAGATTACCACTGGATGGAGAGATAGAGTTTGAGATTGAGTTAGTACCGAGTACAGAGCCTATCTCTATAGCACCTTATCGGATGGCACCAACAGAGTTAAAAGAATTAAAGGTTCAGATGGAAGAACTTTCGAGTAAGGGGTTTGTGAAATCCAGCACATCACCGTAGGGAGCTCCGATGTTTTTTGTGAAGAAGAAAAACGGAAGCCTCCGGCTATGTATTGATTATCGATAGCTTAATAAAGTTACTATCCAGAATCAGTATCCCCTTTCGAGGATAGATGATTTGTTTGATCAGCTATAAGGGCCTAAGGTATTCTCAAAAATTGACTTAAGGTCGGGATACCATCAGCTGAAGGTACGTAGAGAAGATGTTCCTAAGACGGCCTTTAAGACTCGCTATGGGCATTACGAGTTCTTGGTAATGCCATTTGGTTTGACTAATGCTCCAACAGCCTTTATGGACCTGATGAATTGAGTCTTTAGACCCTACTTGGATAAGTTTGTAATCGTGTTCATAGATGACATCCTAATGTATTCAGGTAGTCAAGATGAACATGCTAAGCACTTAAGGATTATGCTGTAGACGCTGAGGGAACATCATTTATACGTAAAGTTCAGTAAGTGCCAATTCTGGCTAGATCGTACGGCATTTCTAGGACATGTGGTATCAGCAGATAGGATATCTGCGAATCCTCAAAAGATAAAAGCTGTAGTAAACTGGAAGCCACCCACAAATGTATCCAAAGTGAAAAGTTTTCTGGGTTTAGCTAGATATTACAGGAAGTTCGTGGAAAGGTTTTTTAGGATTGCTACTCCACTGACCAGGCTGACAAGGAAAGAAGAAAAGTTTGTTTGGTCAGAAGCATACTAGAATAGTTTCGATAAGCTAAAGAAGAGACTGACCTCAGCCCCAGTCCTTATACTGCCATCGGGAAGTGATGGGTTTATGGTGTACTGCGACGCATCCAGACAAGGTTTAGGTTGTGTGTTGATGCAGCACAACAAAGTGATAGCTTATGCCTCAAGACAGTTGAAGAAGCATGAAGTCAATTATCCAACACATGATTTAGAGCTAGTTGCAGTGGTGTTTGCTCTATGGATATGGCGACACTACCTTTATGAAGCACCCTGCAGGATCTTTACAGATCACAAAAGTTTGCAATATCTGTTCTCACAGAAAGAGTTGAACATGAGATAGAAAAGATAGGTAGAACTCATCAAAGACTATGATTGCACCATCGAGTATCACCTAGGCAAAGCTAATGTGGTGGCAGATGCACTGAGCAGAAAACCTACCAGCTCCTTAGCTCAGCTTAAAGCGAAATACTTACCCATGTTGATAGAGCTGAGATCAATAGGTGTTCAATTAGAGATGACGGATTCAGATGCCTTATTAGTAGCATTTCATGTCCGACCAATGTTCGTAGATCGAATTCGAAACTTACAGCTTCAAGATCCTTACTTGAATAAGCTTAGACATGAAATAAAAGAAGGGCAACAAAGTAACTTTGCATTGAGAAACGATGGGGCACTAATTTTGGGGCAACGATTATGTGTGCAGGAGGTAGATGCATTGAAGCGAGAGATTCTATAAGAAGCCCACTTATCAGCATATGCCATGCATCCAAGGAGTATTAAAATGCATCGAACTCTGAGAGACCACTATTGGTGGAGAGGAATGAAGAAAGAAATAGTAGAGTTCGTATCAAAGTGTTTAACCTGCCAGCAAATTAAAGCAGAGCACCAAAAACCTGTAGGTGTATTACAGCCTTTGTTGATTCTTGATTACGATGGACTTCGTGATTGGAAATGGGAGAGGATTACGATGGACTTTGTGATTGGATTACCACAGACTCAAAGTGGACATGAAGCCATTTGGGTGATAGTTGATAGATTGACTAAGTCGGCCCACTTTCTAGCCATCAAAAACACTTATTCCCTAGAAAGATTAACTCAGTTGTATGTAAAAGAGATTATAAGGTTACATGGCGCACTGGTGTCCATTGTATCAGATAGAGATCCTCGGTTCACTTCAAGGTTTTAGCCGAAGCTGCAAGAGGCCATGGGCACTAGATTACACTTCAGTATGGCCTTTCACTCGCAGACAGATAGCCAATCGAAAAGAATCATCCAAACTCTTGAAGACATGCTAAGGGCTGATGTAATGGAATTCAAAGGGAGTTGGGATAGTCACCTACCTTTAATCGAATTTGCCTATAACAACAGCTATCAATCCAGTATTGGTATGGCACCATACGAAGCGTTGTATGGCAAAAAGTGTAGAACCTCAGTCTGCTGGGATGAGGTAGGTGAGAGAAGATTAATTGGCCCGGAGATTGTCCAAGCTACAACCGAGAAGATTAATGCGATTAGAAAGCGGTTAAAGATAATAAGTGACCGGTAAAAGAGCTATGCAGACAACCGAAGAAGAGATCTAGAGTTTGAAGTGGGTGACAGAGTGTTTATGCAAATCTCACCTTGGAAGGGTATTTTAAAATTCAGGAAGTGTGGGAAGTTAAGCCCACAATACATTAGGCCGTACGAGATAATGGCAAGAATGGGTGAAGTAGCTTATCGATTGAAGCTGCCTTTAGAGTTAGCAAATATTCATGATGTGTTCTACGTCTCTATGCTCCGCAAGTACATAGCCGATCCATCGCACATCTTAAAAGAGCAACCAATGCAATTAAAAGAGAACTTGACCTACGAAGAGCGGCCAGTAGAGATTTTAGATCGTAAGGATCAAGTGTTGCGTAATAAGGTGATTCCACTAGTAAAGGTGTTATGGCAAAATCACGAAACAGAAGAAGCTACATGGGAACTTGAAGAACAGATGCGCTCCAAGTACCCACAGTTATTTGTTTCAGGTATGTAGTTTAAAATTTCGAGGGTGAAATTTCTATAAGGAAGGGAGAAATTGTAACCCTCTATATTCGATTTTTACGTTTCCTCGCTTTAGAAACTAAATTACCGAATAAAAAAGGCAGAACGATCATTTAATGAATAAGAAACATGAATGGATAGCAAAGTTATAAAACTCTAATTAAGTGACTTTAATAAGTTAATTAGAAATGAAATGGTAAAAAGACTTAAAAACCATAAATGTTATTAGTAAATAACATCACTAAGTGTAATTTTGTAAATCCAACATGTCAAGAGAGGATATGGTGGTCATTTAGCAAAAGGTGGCCATATAAATACAACACTTAGTCAGTTTTTCATTCAAAAAGAAGAAGTAGCCGTGAATGCAACAAAAAAAAAAGTGAGAGTTGAGAGGGAGAGCATGATATGGACAACAATTAAAGGGGGAGAAGAAGAAGTGATTTTTCAACCCATTTTCAAGCTTCCAAACAATTGTTCTAGTTGATCCCAAGCCAAAACATCAAACCCTAAGCACAGATAAGGTAAGATATCATCTTCTCCATAGACTTTAATGTAGTGGAAATATGTAAAAGCATGATGTTGGGTTTGTATGATATGATGATGGATTAGTTTGTTTACTTGATGTGTTATTGGTGGGATTTTGATGTAACTCAATGTTATAGTTATAAGTTGTTAAAAAGGGAACTTGAATGACAAATAATGATGTAAAAATGGTAGGTTAGGGTTTATGGGAGAAACCCTAACTTGTGATTTAAGTAGTTGGAAAAGCAAAGGTAGTTGTAGATTAAATGTTTGATGAAATGGTTAAGAGAGATTGACTAGTAAAAGTGAAAAGTAGTGTTTGTGTGTGTGTTAAGGACATGAAAAACAGGAGATAACCTTTGAGTTTAAATGGTTTTGAACTCAAATATAAGCATGAATAAGGTTAGAAAAGCATCTAGAAATGATAGAGTTGTCAAAGAGCTAGTTTTAGACAATTTGGGAATCCCGAGCTCAAACCATAGGATAGAGACAACCTGTGCAAGTTTGACATATATAGGGTTGTTCTACACTTCAAATGATGTGTAGAAGTTATAAAAAATCATAAGTTTTGGAACGGATCGATTTTGATAAAAATTGTGCAAGTTATGCTCAAAATAGTGTCCTTAGAGAGTTGATAAGTGAAATAACTATGTAAATATAACTTTTATTGCATGAAATGAATTTAGTTGATCATAGTTAAGTAAAAGAAGCTTAGATACGAAAGAAAAACTATCGCCGCTTATTCAACACGAAAAAGTGTATCAAAAAGTGCCCAAAATAGAGTGTTTTCTTAGATTTAACATAGCAAACGATAGAATTTTTCGACGAAATTTGACATGTGACTAGAAATATGAGATAAAAGGACTGTAGGAAAAATAACAAAAGGAAACGGAGCCCCGAGCAGGTTGCTGCATCGCATTTTATTTTGGGGTGTCATAAGTGGCTTAAATTTGTGATTTTTCGTTTCGGGCCTCTAAAAATTATATGGACTGCGTGAGGGTATCCCTAGGGGTCCAAAATTGAAAATTTTGCAAAGAAATTGGAATTAGAGAGTCTCGGTTGAGTTAGAAACAAGTTGGAAAGTTATAGTGTAAAAAGAGTAGTATTGGAGAATATTAATTTAAAGTTAAAGTTGAGTTATGAAATTTTCACTAGTGATTATACGAAATTGCCATGTAGGTGACGAGCGAGCGAGCGAAGTCCAAGAGACTCATTGAGATGCTTGATTGAATTTGCGCAACTTGAAGGTAAGTGTTCTATCACTTACATTATTTCCGTTTTTTGTTTAGATTTATATACATTGTTGTAACTAAGTGATTTCAAAAATGATTTTCAAAACCATGAGTTAAAGTATTGCAAAATAATACTTATGTCGGACTTAGAAAGAGAAAGTGAAAATAAACTATTTTCGAAAACGAGATGAGTAAAGAGTTTTGTAAGCCCATGTATACACTCTTAGCTTATTTGAGATTTAGCGTTACGTGGCGATATAGAAAATCCCGTCCGTAGTCGCTCAGTTTTCAGAGTATTTAGAGCGATATGTACGATGTAGAAAATTCCGTACATGATCGCTGAGATATAAAGAGATTTCTAGTGATACGTTGCGATGTAGCATGTAGTCGTTTAGATTTCAGTTTTGGCATTACGTTGTGATGTAGCAAATTCCGCTCATAGTGGCCCAGAGTGTTAGTACTACAATTGCAATGTAGAAAATTCTACATTGTAGTTACTCAGATTTGAGATCATCTTACTAGCTTCACGTTTGGCTTTAGTTGAAAAATCGCCATGTGATAGTTCGAGAGCATTAGAGGTATACATGGTGTTTTTAGAAAATGAAACTTTAAAAAAAAAAAAAAAATCAAATATGATAGTTAACTAAATTATAAAGTGGTATGTGATTATATTACTAATATTTATATATCTTGAACTAACGATTTATTTTGTTGTGTAGTTTGTTTGTTCTAGTCGGTGTTATTGTTTTTGTGGCCAAAAGAGCGACATTTTACTTATAGTTGGGCGTCGAGTAGATGATGTGCATAAACTCTAGATATATTTTGGATATTGTAAATAATATAATAAAAATGATAGCATAACTTGAATTGTGAATATGTGAATGATGGTTTTTAATGAAATGTTATGCATACTTATGTATTTTAAGACAATTGCATATAATACGCACCTATATTTGAAATTTCTAATTGAGTTGCATAACAATACGATGGTTAAAATGTGTGTGCACGGGAATTGTATGTTTGTAAGAATGGTTTGTGAGATTGCATGATTGTGGTTATAAGAAGTTGGGAGGTAATTTGATATAGTTTGAAGTGCGTTTTCTTTACAGGTTGATTTTGGAAATATTTAAAATATAGTCGTTATGCTGTCAAAATTTTTACAAACTTATTTTACGGAAATGAGAAAAATTTACACCAATTCCAACTATATTAAAGAAAACTAAAGTTTTAAGTTTAAACGAGCAAACTGGTTAAGAAAGTTAGGGGTTCGCTTCCCGGATTTCTTCAATCCTACGAGTCGAGTTCAGGAAGTCCGTTAAAGTGCCCGACAGGCTCCTCCAGACAAAAGTCTAGAAAAGGTCTAGTTCGGATCTTGTCATTCTGCCTCCTGGGCGGTCGATACCTCAAGTGCGGGACCTTTTAAGGTGGCTTTACGAGGCCCTTTTGATCTCGTCAGTGTATAATGCTGTGATTTAAAAATATATATATTATAAAACACTAAAAATTTTGAAATTGTATGCATAACAATAAAATAACGGAAACACATCTGGGTTGCTTGATTTATATAACAAAGTAAAATAAAATGATTTAAGAAATCAAAACATAAAATATAAAATCTCATTTCAAAACCTTGCTCTGATACCAACATGATAGGCCTTATTTTTGCATATTATTTCCATACAGATGATAGCTTGTTGGCAATCCCACAGTGGCCCTCCAATTGATATTTAATCTGATTGGAAGGTTTTTGTAAAGTTAAGCCATTTTCCTTTATTTAAAAATTTACTTTTTCTTTTAGAAATTCCTTTTTCAACGGAAACGAGTGAAAATTTTTTTATCTTTATCATATGATTACAAAGAAACTTTATAAAATTTTGGATAGCATAACGACTGTTTTTCTGAGATAGCCACCCTACAAGTTTCTGATAAAATTTGTACACTTATAAAATCAAACAATTTCCTCAAACTTCTGAACCTCAGGCCCTCAATTTATCAATTTACAAGCAACCACAAATATAACATCACATTTAAAAATAACTTGAAACACATTTACAAGTTATGCATATATTTATTTACACATTTTTCGAAACCATAGAAAAATTGTACAATCATTTATATTCAACTTTTTGAGGATATCTAAAAATACATTTAAGCAAACACAATAGCATACATGACTCGACTTGTCTAATCCTAGACTATAGTCCCTGCTACTGATATACTTGTCCCTGCATTTACCTCTGGGGAGGTTTTGTTTATAAAACATAAAATAACATGTGAGCTACATGAGCCCAGTGAGTGTCATAAATTTTCATTTCAATTTTAACTTTATAAAGTAAACCTCCCTTTTTGTTTTAAAGTATTTTACAAACCTTTAATTGCTAAAATATTAAAAATCAATTTTCCTCTTAAAATTGTTATTCAAATAAATGCATAGATAAACAATTTTTATAATATAATTCGATTTCATTATAAAACTGAATACGACAACAAAATACTATATGCTTTCAACTTTCTATTAAAAAATGTAAATAGTGGTGGCGCTATTGTTTTTAAAAATCCCTAAATAAATTATGTCAACCACTAAAGGTCCGTACCACATGACATCCTAGATATGGAGAGAAATTTTATCTCGCTCCGCCTTCCCGAAATTTTTCCTATTTTGGGCCATCTATCCAGTTTTAGATAGCAAAATTTTTTTCTCGCTACAGAGCAATATTTTTCATCGCTTAGGTAGAAGTTAGCTAATAATAAAGCTTGTACGTGCATTGGGCGACATATAAGACTAAACTGACACAACTTTATAGATTTTACCTACCAGGTCCACAAACATATTTATAAATTCGTATGATCCATAGCTCACATTATATATTTTACAATCCATGTAAAACATTTCATTTCAAACTCATTTAATTCAAATTCTAATTTCAACATATCAAAGCACATATTTTTAATATATCAAATCAATCATTTAAAAGATACTCACTTAGTATTAACTCACAGTAATACACGCTTTAGGGTTCCATCGATTCCGAGTTACCTATATATTATCGCATTTCACAATTAGGCGACGTTCCAATCAGATTCAATCATACATTTATACTTTCATGGAGATATTAGCATACAAACAAGCATCCAAAATGTCTAGAGATTCCAAACACTCGTAATTCAAGTTGTAATGACTACATTTATTTACACATGTTTTCCTTTCAAATTTCTTAACATTGATGCATGTTAAACATCACAATTGGAGTCCAATTTCTTTATCAATGCATTAAACAACTTTTTGCGCCTTTATCACCCATCTTGGTCGAATGCACTCCCCCTTTCAACCCATCCATCCAATTCAATTTTTCTTACTAAAATCATATTTCAAAGCGTGCAATGTATCATAGAATTTAACCAAACTCATAAAATATCACAATTACATAACATGGCATAATTTGGCCGTGATATACATCTTTTAAAATCCAATTGAATTCTTTTCAATTCCATACTAAATTCATCACCAAAACAACCCATAAATCCATCTAAAGAAATAAAAAAAATCATCCATCACACAGGTCCCTTTATGGCCAAAAATATAACACCCTAACCTACCATATTTTTTATTTTCATTTTCACAATCTAACTTGATATTTTAGCATAGTCTCATGCATAAAATCAGTTTAATTAAATCAAACACAAAAAGAACCACATCACTCCTTCTTGGCCGTGTATAACACCCATATGTGCACCAACACTTCATCAAATTTTTCACTTCAAATCTATGCTACATCACATCAATTTTAATGACAAAACAACTAATCCACAAATCAATATCAATTTATGCTTTAATCAAGATTTCACTCACACTAGTGTACTTACCAAATTTGTCCTTGATCACTTGTTTTGCTTTCCCTCAAGTTTAAGGCTTCAAATCTCTAAAGCACCACATAAAAAATTTTATCAATAACACATGCAATCCATTGACAACATTGGAATAAGTTTTTCACATAATAACTTCATGGAAACTCAACCATTTTCACTTGCAAATCACTTACCCTTATTAGAGAACCTTCCTAGACTTGTTCTTCACCATCAAAGGGCTTGAAAACCTCTTAAAATGGCTTGAAATGGTTAAAGAATAGCTGTTGTCCCTAGTGCTTTTTGTTTATGCCGAAATTGTCTCTCTCCCTCTCTCAAATTTTCTTCCATCTTCTAGTCACTTCTCCACACTTATATATATATATATGACCTTAAAAAATTGCCCCTTAAGTTTGAGACATAATTATAAGTAATGCCATTGACATAATTTTACAAATTTCCCCTCATGTTCTCTACACTTTTCATACGTTCTCTTTTCTAATTTACTTTGCCATAATTTCCTAGAATGTATTTCAAGTTAGTTATTCCTTCTTATCCTTTCTTGAAAAGTTTTTCTTAATACCAATTCTATGCTAACCCTAATCGATTATCATACCACTTCACATATTTGAAATCGTTTCCAATTTACTTCGGAGATTTTATCAAAATTCCGTTTCACATTTGAAAATTCTATCGAAATTCAATCATTCCTCTAGACATTTTAAATCATTTCTTTTTTCAATAAATGAGAGCTTACTTATACAGTACATTTACAACACTAAAATTGTGAGGGTGTATTACAAAAGGACCCTTGGTTAGATTTTTATTTGATGACAAAATGAGTGGTGGAAAAGGTGGCTAGGTGTATAACATTTGGGCCATGCATGAGAATATATATAAATATGATTTTATGTGAATTAAAGTGCAACCCCACCCATATTTTCCAAGCTTGGCTGAGTACCCTTCACAAGGAGAAAGAAAAATCAATAGCAAGGAAAAAGGAAGAAGGAAGAAGAAAGAAGAAATAAGAATAGGTGAAGGAAATCATGGAAGTTTGGAAACAGATTGGTGGTAAGAAACTAGTTCTAATTTAGGATCAATTTTCTTGGTTTAGTTCCTATAGATTCTAAGTAAATCTTGATGTTGTTTTAGGTGAAAAAGGTTCCACAAAGGAGTAGAGACAGAAGAAGGGAAGAAGGAAAGAAAAGAAAATATTTTGGGTGTCCAATTATCCAAATAAGTTTATTTTAATAAGATTTGAATTCTAAAAATTTAGTTTATTTTCTTATAAGTTCTAAATTGAGTTTTATGTGATTTTAGGAAAGATCCAAGATTATAAGAAATCAGAAGGGAACTCATTTTAAATCTAGAAATAAGCAAATGAGTTATATGAGTGAATAGTTTTATTTTTAATTAAATTGATTGAGTTATATTTATTTATATTTTAGATTTTATTACTTATTTCAAGTAAATCATTTGTTCAGTTAATTAATTTTATAGATTACAAATTATGTTTTACTATTGAAATAAATGTTTTTTACGAATTCGTATAAATGCATACTTATCAGAAATTCCAATAAGAATTTATGTTTTCAGTTTGAGTTATTATTAGAAAAATTTTAGTATATTTTAAATAATATGATTTTGTGTTTTAAGAAAGAATATTGATTTTTGTTTGAGAAAAGTATTATTTAATATTATGTATATTTAGAAAAGATTTGGGAATGAAAAATAAAAATATTTTCAGAACACCATGGTTGTACCCTCTCCTATAACGGTCAAGCTGGCTTAACGTGAGTAAGTTCAAAAGAATCACTTAGCACGTGTATGACAGATGTCTAAAGTTATTGAGTCACTCAGCATGTGTATGGCAGATGTTATCCCTTACTCTGCGTGTGTGTTGAGTATCTCTATCACGTATGACAGATTCCTCTGGTTACTAATTGGTGTAGATTTCTAAATTACAGATGTTATATACTAAGTTTGATCATTACAAAATGAGATATGCATAATACCATATATATAGAAAGATATTCTAGAAAAGTTTATAGATTTAGAATGATTTCTTAATTTTTCAGAGGAATTTTATATAAATAATAGTTTCAAAATATATTTTTATCAAAGATATAATGATGATTTGTATATAATTATAGTTTTATTTTTAAATTAGAATTATTAGTTATTATCATAAATATATTAGGTTTTATTTAGAAATATTTTTAGAAAAATTATATCTACTCACTAGACGTTAGTACTCACTCTTTTATAAATCCATTTTTTCAGGTATCCATCATAGATTCATGCAGATTATTGCATATAGTAAGGGAGACCACATGATGATAAACAGTTGCATTTGTGTATATTAATTCTTTATTTACAAGATTTCGTAAATGTATTTCCAAAAATAGTTTTATAGATGAATTATCATTTTACAGACATTTATAAATATTTATATATTTAGTGTATAAGTTCAGCAAAAGAAATTTAAAGATTTTAGATTTATTCAATTTACATTTCGATCAAAGTGATCATTAAAATTATGATGACTATTTTAAAGGATTTTCAGTAAATTCATATTTTAATCCAGAAAACCCCAGTTTCTACAAGATCCTTTTGGGCTTAAGATAGGAGTCGAGATGAGCCCATCAAAAATAGTCATTTCATTGAAGTTTTGAAAATTAGAGCCAAATAGTCCTTTTATCAATTTAGTTAAGGTTGACCATCAACTTAACAGTCAAATAGACTAAAAGGATACATCCATAAATTGAGGACCAAATGAGTCATGTAAAAATATGTTATTTAAGTGCATTTGATGTATGTTATTAGATTAAACTATTTTCATGGAATTGAATTGAGTTGAATTGAAATTGACTAAATTAATAATAAAAAAGTATTTGATGCAGTTGAGATTCGATAAAAATAATATTGTCATTTATTTAGTATAACTTGGGATTAGACAAAAAATAATATAATTAAATTATTTTTAAAAAAATAGTTAAAATTACTTACAATTAAGGTTAAATAAAATAATATTTATTTGTTAATTAATATTACAAATAATATTCTATAACATGATTTTACATAATAGTTTTGTGAAATAAATATATTCATTATAAATTAATAATATAAAAACTGTTATAAAATAAATAAAAATGATAGAATGCAATCATAAAAGAATAAAGAAGTTGATTGCTCTCACTGATCTTGAAGAACTTGAAGAACGTAAATAACAAGACAAAGTGTAATATACGAGCAAGCAATAAGCTAAAGAAACTGAAGCTATTGGAAAGCAAAACTCAAAACTGTGTTCATTTCGTTTGAAGTTGAACATAGAATGGCATACATATATCGCACTACGGGAAACGGCTATAATACAAACATGTAAAGTGTTTGTATCATACAGACAAATAAAAAGAATAAAATCCAACCGTTGGATGATCAAAGTTTACATCCAACGGTTAGGAAATTTGAAAAACCAAAAAAAGTTAAAAAAACGATGAAAACCGGTCACCGGCTAAGTAAAGGGGAGAGTAATTGAAAACTGGAAAACTGAAAATATATAAGCCAAACCTAATCAGTCTCATTTCTCTCCAAAAGAAACCCTAGCCGACACCTATTTTCTCTCCAAGCTCTCTGTCACATCATCGATGATCTCGCTGCACCAGCATCGTCGCTCTCTGTCAGCAGCATCGTCGACTCGCCGGCGTCGCCTCTCTGTCTCAGCAATCAGCATCATCGAATCGTCACAGCCTCACAGTGACATGATTGTGGACTTTTCGCCCTCTGTCATGACTCACAACATCATGGTCGACTCGCCGCTCTCTCCGAGCTTCATCGTCGACTCGCCGTCATTCCCCAGACCGTCAACTAGCAAAGGTCCGTCCTCTTCTTTTCCTCCATCAAGGACCCTGATTTCTGAGTTGATGTTGGTAGCTGTCGGAATGTGTTTGATGGGTGACCGTGGTGGGTGTTTGATGTTAATCGTCGTGGTGGTGGTGGGTGGTTCTGGTGGGTGGTGGCTTCTGGGTGTGGTGTATGTGTATGATGGGTGGCTATGGGTAGGCGTGTGATGTTGGTTGCTGTTCATGGTTGCCGTCCATGAGAAAAATGACAGTTGCAGTGTTTTATTATCTATATTGATATATTGTATATGCTTGGTAGTGACTTTAGGATTTGTTGCAGTTTCTTCAGAACGAGCAGAGAAACATTTCGCTGCAGTTGGCTTCGATGGAGCAGAAAAGGGATAACGAGAATGTTCTAAGGCTGGTTGAAGAGCTAAAGGTGTGCCACTTCGTTGCTTTGATGAATTTGACCTTTTTGTTTTTTTAAAAAGTTTTCGTCTTTTTTAATACTTGTTGATGTTATTTCTTTACTTTGTTTGAATTACATGTTGCTGTTATTTATGAACGGAGATTCGTGCGCTTTTCAAAGGAGAAAGAAGAGGCTCTAAGAGAGATTCTAAAATTAAAAGATGAGCTGAATGCGAAGCAGAAGCTGGAAATGGAACTTACAAATGCTAAGAAGAAGATGGAAGAAATGAACGATGTGTTGAATGAGAAAATAGAAACTTCGTGTGACTTACAAAGGATTTAAATATAGCTGTTATCACCAGAGAGCTCCAAAGCAATGATAAACTGCTAGAAGCTTGCAAAGAATTAATATGGGTATTCCTGTTGAAATTGTTTATAATCATTTTGTGATCGCATGGTTTAAATCAGAGCAGTATAAACAGTACCAAATGTCTTTAATGTGGCTTATTGGGCAATATAAGAGCCTAAAACATCAATATAATGTGTCATATACATATAAAATTATAGAAGCTATAGAGAAACAGATGAGAAGGTTATCACTTTTAAGTAAGTAGATGAGAGGGTCACAGGTTTTTATTTTTATAATTTTTGAGTCATTATTGCCTTGTAGTTTTATAATTTCTCTGTTTTTGTTGTGTTTTTTTGGGTGGCAAGGTACCATATTTGTTGTGGGGATCACTTACTATTGATTTTGTTTTTTGTGATCAGATAGAGATAGAGAGAGAGAGTCAAAAGTTTGTATTTTTGCTTTGTTTCGAGAAGGTAAAGATGGGATTTTTGGTTTTTTGTTTGTATTTGTTTTTGTTTTTGTTTTTTGTTTTTTGTTTTTTTTTTCGTGGGAAGGTGCTATTAAATTGTTGTGGTTATCAGTTTGTGTGATTTTGTAATTTTTTTTTAGAGGTGGATATTTGATTTTGATTAAATTGGGTTTGTTGTAGAGATAGATTTATTGATATGTGTTTGTTTGACTATATGTATATGTGTGTATGGAGTCTGTTTGATGAAATGGAAGGAAAATCTGAGCTTGATATGTTATTGGTATGGTTGATCATGTTTTTTTGGCCCATTTTGTGGAATGTTGGCATCTCTCGTTTGATTTTAATTGGTTAAGTCTTGACGTATTTTTGTTTAGTACTTGGTGGACGTGTTTTTGGCTTTAGAGACCACTATAGTGTGGTCCTTGTAGATTGTTATAAGACCTGTAATAGTATTGTTAGAGTGGTTTGGATGCTTTGGTATTGGATGGTCGTATGTTGTATGGTAATTTTTTCTTTTTGTCAACTTTTTTCATTTATTTATGTTGAGAGATTTTGGGTGCCATATATAGATTGTAAGTCAGTGATTGGGATTTATTGCTGACTCTACCTGTCATTTGTTTGAGGTCCTTGTTTGGGTTCTTGTGGAAAATAAGGGTATATTAGCGTAGATTAACATTTACAAAATTTGAAGTTTGATATCTTGTTTTGCATGTACCTTAAAAGTGGTGCTTTTTATTTTTTGTTTTCCAGTTCTTTTCTTCTTTTCCTTTTGTATATGCAGGAAGAGTTTCAATCGGCTTTCTTCAAGAAATGGAAGAAGGAAAATTTGTAATTGTTTTAGATTTAGATGGAATTATTCTTTAATTCAAAAATATGTTATCAATTAGATTGATTGTATGTACATATTCTTTTTTTTTTTTTTTTTTTACAAGTGATAAAGTTATTTATAAGTGATGAATCACCAAATAGCACTAATTGTATTTGTATATATTAATTTTAGTAAACATATTTGAAATAAATGTATTTAATTTTATAATATTTAATTTAAGTTTATATGATGGATATATGTTTAAATTTAGTCTTATATTTGTGTGAAACATTATAACTTGAGAATATTTGACTAAATTAGATTTAATTGTGATATACTTATTAAAATGTTATGTTGAGATATTAGATACTAATTTGATTAAATTGGATTTTGGGTTAAAAATTTTAAAAATACTGTGTTTTGTAAAATTTAAAATTTGAAAACATTACCTTGTATAACTGTAAAACCCAAAATCGCGTTCGTCGGAGAGCGAAATATTTTCCGATGGATCGCGTCCGATCGGAAATATATAAATATCGAGTCCGGAAATAATTGGAATAATTATTTTCGCTTTAGAGAAATAAATTCGAGTTCACGAAGACGGGTTCGGAATTTTTATTATTCCAAAGGCGAAAGCGATTAAAAAGCGGATTCCAGGACGGACGGACGGAAACGAAAATCCGAGCTTGGAAGTTAAACCGAGAATGCATGGAAGGCTTTAAGAATAATAAAGGGAATGCATGTTGGTGACACGTGTCACACATGCATTGGATAAAAAAAAAAAAAAAAAAAAAAAAAGCAAATTATAGCATTCTCGGTCACCAAAGAGAAAGCTAACAAGCTTGGTCAACAAATTCTTATTATATCAAAAACCAAGCAAAGCATTATATTCATCAAGCTCGGTCATCTATGCATTCAAAGACAAAATCATAACCAAAGCCATCATTCGGTCACCATTCATCTTCATTTCAAAACCGGATCCAAGCAAAACATCTGCCAACTTCTTCTTCTTCATTTCAAAACAGAAAACTGAAGACAAGAAAGAAGAGAGCTGTCGTGCATGCAAGGGTCGAGCCCGTGAGGTGTGAGCTGGCCGTAAACGGGGATCCAGAATCTGAACGTGAGCAGGTGCAGCAACGAAGGAGAAGAAGTGCTGTTCGGCCAAGGACTTTGGAACAAACAGATCTGATCGTGCACTGCTGCCAAGTGCTGTCGTCAGGTGCTGTCACCGTCCCCAAGAGTTGCTGCCGCTGCTGTCGCCGGTGAGGAGCTGTTGGGCGTGAAGTTGAGCTGCTGTTGCCATCATTTTAGGTGCTGCCATGAAGCTGGAGCAAGCAAGTTGAGCTGCTGTCGTTGCTGTCCAGCTGCTGGCGTGAAGAGTTGAGCTGCTGCCGAGCTGAGTGGCTGCCATCGTGAGGGTGCTGTCACGTTGCTGAAGCTGTTGCTGTCTGACCGTGAACAAGAAGACAGCTGCTGGCGTGAGGTTGTGCTGTCACCTTGCTGCCGTGTGCTGTCTTGTGCTAGCTGTTGAGCTAAAACTGCCTTGCTGCCATTGCCGTTGTCACCGTTGTAAGCTTGCTGTCGTGCCGTCGTCACAAGCTGTCAACGTGGATGTAGTTGCTGCCAATAGTTGCTGTCAAGTTTATTCACTATTCAAGAAACCAATTCCGAACTGAAGCGAAACAACATCAAAGGAGACAGCGTGCGAGAGATTCGTCGCCGTTTCGGAAGTCGTTTCGAAGCCGAGAATAGTTTATTTCTTGGGTAAGGTGCTGTCCCATTTCTTTTGTTGAGTTGTTTCGAGTATTTATAAGCTTGCTTATGAATTAGAAATCAGATTTGGTTGACAATTGATAATTGCTATGTTTGGGTTTAGGATGGAGAACCTCGTTAGTGCGGAGGTTCGTGCGTTTGTTGTTTCGATTGTGTTATCATCGATCGTATTCGTTGCGAGTTTTGTATATGGACTGTCATGCTAAGTTAGGGGCTGTTGAGATATGTTTTTACTTTCGCATTTGTGGTCGTGGAAAATAGATAATATTAGAGTGTTTTAAAGGATCGGATATTCGTTCGGTTATTTAGAAATCGTTTCCGAGCGTTTCGGTTGAATTTTTCCACGAATGCGAACGTTGTTAGTTTATGATTTTCGTTGTCGATTATAAAAAGATTGTGAACGTTATCTCGCTGCCCCAAAATTGATATTAAGCCCGTTAAAGTGTTTAAGTAAAGTCACGAGCTGTTATTAACGATAAGTTTAAGCGGAAACAAAGAAATCGCACGAAACGCGTAAAATCGAGAAATCGCGATGATTAGTGAAATCGCGTAAGCTTTAAGTTCGTTGTTTAATTTCGAATCTTTTGTTTAGTGAATTCATTAGAATCTAATTTTGATGATGTTACATTAGATTCGAATGGCATAGTTGTCGGTTTTATGACCGTAGAGTTTTGAATATTTTAAGTCGCGATAACGAATCGGTTTGAAATCGTTTTCGCGTGCGAATATGAGGTTTCCGTTATGTTATCGTGTGAGGATAATCGCTTGAATTATTGTGTTTATAAATCATCGTATGGCTTAAAGTTTAGTTGCGCACAAGTTATGTTTTAACGACATCTCGATCGAAATCAATTGTAGGTGAATCGGGAATCGAACGAGAGCCGTAGCGGGAAACGGTGATAAGTATTTTGGAAGCAAGTTGTGAGTGTGGATTTTTAAAAGTTTTCATATATTCTACTTTATGAATGCAATCAGTTTTAGCAAGTAAAAGATTTTGAGATTCTAGTAAAAGTTTATAGTTTTCAGTTTATCGTTTATAAATGCATGTATATTTTTATATGAGATGCTATGAATATGTTTATATTCTTTAATAAAGTAATTGAGCAAGTTGAAATTATATACATGCATAGAGATAGTAATTGTGAAAGTTATTTTGCGATATTATAGCATATTGCCGAGATTTCATTTTTATATATATGCCTATGGTTTACCCTAGCCCCTAAGATTACACCCGGCCGAAAGTATTCCATACGTGTACGGTAGATGGGGGGAGTTACTAACTTTGGGGGGATCGAGTCTGTCAGTCACCCTCTGCACGTATGGGATAGTGTAGATCTGCCTGATGTTGGAGGGATTCGCGATCCCAGAGTTGTATCCACATCTGCGACTACACATGGTGAGAGTTCCCCTATCCTAGTGGCGTATTTTCGCACCGTCACGAAGGACAAGATTTCCCTGGGTTGCCAGATAAGGCTAGTAAGAAAATAAGAAAAGTTTTAAGAAAAGTTTGATAAATAACTTTCGCAGCTTTTAAACGAGTTTACAGTTTTCAGGAAAAGTAAGTAAGTAATAGTTTTCCAATCTATTTTTGGGAGGAATAGTATTTTTTAAGCAAAAGTACAGTTTATGTAAACTTACCCACTCACTGAGTTATTCTCACCACTGTTTTCCTGTTTTCTTAAAAACCTCCCTCAGGTGCAGGTGCGAGTAGCGCAGTTGACGTATCTCCTTCGGACGGACAGGCCAGCTAGACACGCGTGACCAGATTGCACTATTTTCTAGCATAACATCATGTATTGTATTTACTATCATTTTCCAGATTCTCTAGTTTTGAAAAATATTATTTTGAGTTAAGGATTTTATGTAAATATCATGCATGTCGTTTTTAAGATTCATTCAAGTTACTTCCGCTTAATTGCATGATTATGAGTTTGAAAATGGCCGGAGGCCTATTGATTATAGAAATTGTTTGTGAATACAATTATACAGGTCTTATGAGATATTTTACAGGGTGGAATTTTAGAAAAACAGCCGTTGTGCTGCCGGTTTTCTGTGAAAATTCTATTTTCATAAAGTTATTTTCAACGAACAAAATTCCCACCCTTTTTCAGAATAAAAAGGATTTCAAGTATTTTAGAAAAGAAAAGAGGCTTAGCTTCACGGGAACTTTCCAGTCAGAGCAGATCTCGACTGGGGAGCCACCGTGGGGTTGCCGGGCAGGTCGCCTAACTAGTAGTTAGAAAGGGGCCTGTCAAGCTCAATTGGTAGCAGGTGTGCTTCCCATTTGCCTAAGACCCTTAGGGCATGGGTTCGAGCACCTGTGGAGGCAAAAGAAATCGGTGAGGGGGGCCGAGATATCCAAGTGAGTGGGCTCGCGGGGCAAACCTGGGCCAGCCCGAGGGGAGCCCAGTATAGGCAAATCCCGGACCCCACAATAAAAAGGCGCCTTTTTATTGTGGGGTCTGGGATTTGCCTATACTGGGTCCCTCGGGCTACCCCAGGTTTGCCCCTCTCACCCACTCACTAGGTACTGTTCCCTCCCCTAGGGACTTTCTTTCGCCTCCCCCACCTCTCGAACCTGGCACCAGGGGCTTAATACCAAATTCTTAGAGAAGTGGGTACCAATTGAGCTAGTAGCTCAATTGGTACCCACTTCTCTAAGAATTTGGTATTAAGCCCCTGGTGCCAGGTTCGAGAGGTGGGGGAGGCGAAAGAAAGTCCCTAGGGGAGGGAACAGTACCTAGTGAGTGGGTGAGAGGGGCAAACCTGGGGTAGCCCGAGGGACCCAGTATAGGCAAATCCCAGACCCCACAATAACACTTGTGTATTTTTAATATATAAATTTAATAAATTGGATTACACTAGTATGAGTGTGTGTTGTTACTAACACCGATGCGGCTGCGCACCAACACTGGAGTAAGTACACCAACCATAATATTCGATGTTGTTTGTTTTGTTGGATTTAAGGGTTGATACGTAATTAGTCAAGTAAAAACTCACCTACAAAGAGTTTGGGAGATAATAATGTTTTGATGGTCACGTTTTCTTAAAAATTCAGTGAATGAATCAACTCACTATATTTTTCACGTGAATATAGTGCAATAACCCCACAAACATGATTAGATAAATAAGATATGATTGCAACGAAGAACTCAATTCTTTTGTAGTGTTCCACGAACTAAATGTTTTACGTATTTATTAAACATCATAACCGTAAAGATGTAATTGAAAAATTAAATTCTAATAGAAAACAAAATTTCCTTGAAATTATATTAAAATTACGTGTAAATATTTTTACACATTTGTAAGATATAAATTTAAAAAACTTCGTAGATTACTTCAACATCGAATTTGTTAATAAGTTCACGTTAGATAACTTGTTGACATGAACGTTAAACTTGTTGATCGAACAAGTACGACGTTTTCACCCGACATACGTCCGAAGTTGTTGAGTGTCAACAACATTGGATGTTGCTTCAACGTCCAACTTGTTTGACTTGAACGTCAAACTTGTTGAACGAACAAGTTGGACGTTGGCTGACGTCCAATGTCCGAAGTTGTTGAGTCTCAACAACTTCGGACGTTGCTTCAACGTTGAACTTGTAGAACGAATAACTTAGACGTTGCGATGAACAAGTTCACCTTCGATAACTTGTTCACTTGAACGTCAAACTTGTTGAACGAACATATTTGAAATAAGTGTACTTAATTTTATATTATTTAATTTAAGTCTATATGATAAATATATATTTAAATTTAGTCTTATATTTGTGTGAAACATTATAACTTGAGAATATTTGACTAAATTAGATTTAATTGTGATCTACTTATTAAAATGTTATATTGAGATATTAGATATTAACATGACTAAATTGGATTTTGTGTTAAAAATTTTAAAAATATCGTGTTTTGTAAAATTTGAAAACATTACCTTGTATAACACTTGTGTATTTTTAATATATAAATTTAATAAATTGGATTACACCAGTATGAGTGTGTGGCCACACTAAAACACTGGTGCGGTTGCGCACCAACATTGGAGTAAGTACACCAACCATAATATTTGATGTTCTTTGTTTTGTTAGATTGAAGGGTTGTTACGTAATCAGCCAAGCAAAAACTCACCTACAAAGAGTATTGGGAGATGATAATGTTTTGATGGTCACGTTTGCTTAAAAATTAAGTGAAGGAATCAACTTACTATATTTTTCACATAAATATAGTGTAATAACCCCAAAAACATAATTGGATATGATTGCGATGAAGAACTCAATCCTTTTGTAGTGTTTCACGAACTAAATGTTTTACGTATTTATTAAACATCATAACGGTAAAAATGTAATTGCAAAATTAAAGTCTAATAGAAAAAAAAAATTTTTCCTTGAAATTATATTAACATTACGTGTAAAAATTTTTACGCATTTATAAGATATAAATTAAATAAACTTATTTTCTTCAATAATATAAATATATCAAATTTTAATCCAATTTATTTAATGTTTTAAAAAAATCCCATTTAATTTTTAAATATTTTACTATATTTAAAAAATTAAAATTAAGTTATCTTTTAAAAAATATAATGTGAACAAGTTAACGTTAGCCAACTTGTTCACTTGAACGTCCAACTTGTTCAACGAACAAGTTGGACGTTGACGTCCGAAGTTGTTGAGGGAACAACTTCGGACGTTGCTGTGAACAAGTTGACGTTCGGCAACTTGTTCACTTGAACGTCCAACTTGTTCGTTGAACAAGTTGGACGTTCACGTCCGAAGTTGTTGAGAGAACAACTTCGGACGTTGCTTCAACGTCCAAGTTGTTGAGAAAACAACTTGGACGTTGCTGTGAACAAGTTGACGTTCGGCAACTTGTTCACTTGAACGTCCAACTTGTTCGTTGAACAAGTTGGACGTTGACGTCCGAAGTTGTTGACGGAACAACTTCGGACGTTGCTTCAACGTCCAAGTTGTTGAGAAAACAACTTGAACGTTGCTGTGAACAAGTTGACGTTCGGAAACTTGTTCACTTGAACGTCCAACTTGTTCAACGAACAAGTTGGACGTTGACGTCCGAAGTTGTTGACGGAACAACTTCGGACGTTGCTTCAACGTCCAAGTTGTTGAAAAAACAACTTGGACGTTGCTGTGAACAAGTTGACGTTCGAAAATTTGTTCACTTGAACGTCCAACTTGTTCGTTGAACAAGTTGGACGTTCACGTCCGAAATTGTTGAGGGAACAACTTCGGACGTTGCCTCAACGTCCAAGTTGTTGAGAAAACAACTTTAACGTTGCTGTGAACAAGTTCACGTTGGAGAACTTGTTCACAACAACGATGAAGTTGTTCAATGAACAACTTCGAAGTTGTTCAATGAACAACTTCATCGTTGATTTAAATTTTTAACAAAAAAAAATTATTAAAATAATATAATATAAAATATTATTTTATTTTTTTATGTTTTGTTTTAATTTGAGTATATAATATTTTCTGTTAATAATAAATTATTAAAAATATATATTATATATTTTTTTATTATTAAAATATTATTAAATTAATAATTATTAAAATCATAAATAATAATTGTTAATAATTATTAAAATAATATAATATAAATTATTATTTTATTTTTTTTATGTTTTGTTTTAATTTAAGTATATTATATTTTCTGTTAATAATAAATTACTAAAAATATATATTATATATTTTTTTATTATTAAAATAATAATTATTAATAAATTATTATTTTTCACTGCAACAAGGTTTCAACAAAAACATTTGGCTGCCATCAAATGTGTTTGTATGGTACAAACAACTTTGTTGTTAGTATCATAGTCAATCCCACCTACTTAGCTGGTAGTTTGTTTCCATTCTTTTTTTATTATTATTATTTTTTTCCAACATTCCTAACGGTTGGATGCAATTATTTATCATCCAATGGTTGGATGATCATCTTTTAGGTTCTACGTATCACACGAACAACTTCTTTGTCTGTATGATAGCCGTTTCCTTGGGTACAAAAGAGAGAGAATGAATTAAAAAAAAAATGCATTCAATTATCTCTGTCTCTTCCATGTGCTTTTTCTGTCGACCAAGTCTCTCTCTCTCTCTATCTTCGGCTTCATCGGTGGAACCCATCTGGAATTTGGTGGCGGTGGTGGGTCGGTGGTTTCTAGGTTGATGTTGGTGACCATCTGAATGTATTTGATGGGTGAGTGTGGTGTGTGTTTGATGTTAATGGCGATGGTGGTGGGTGTGGTGGATGCGTTTGATGGGTGGCTGTGGGTGGGTGTTTGATGGTGGTCGCCGTCCATGGGTGGTTTCATCATCATCTTCTTCTCTTCTTCCTCTTCTTCTCTTCTCTTTCTTCTCTCCTTCTTCATATATGCGAACCCAGATTTTTGGGTTCGATTAGAACATTGAACCCAGAAAACTGGGTTCAGAATCAAACAGAATCGAACCCAGAAACTGGGTTCGATTCGTACCTAGTTTATGCGTTCGATTCTAAACCCAAATGAGTTTTTTTTTTTTTTTTTTCCAGTTTGATTGATGATTTTTGATGATTTTCATTTGGGTTTGGTGATGTTTGATGATTTTGGTGGTGGTGGGTGGGTGGCTTCTTGGTGTTCAAGGTGGTGTCGGCGTGTGTGGTGGTTGTTCGATGTTGATGGCCGTCCGGGTGTGGTGGGGGATTTCTCTCCAACATAACTTTTTTGTGCCTCTTTCTCATCTGCTTTCCCCTGGTATGTGTGATCCTCCAAGTGCTTTTTCGATTTAACTTTATGGGTGTGGGATTTTTGTTTTGGTGTTTTGTTTTAAATTCTTTTTGGGTGTTGTTGGTTCTGGTTTTACTTGAGCAAAATGGGAGGAAGAAGAAGACTTACAGTCCTACACGAAGCCTAAGAAGATCAAGCACAAGAAACAAGGTCACAAGTTGCTCTGTTAGACCAGCATACCGCATTTGCTTTCAACTTGTTAGAAGCTTATGAAAAATATTTATATGAACTTGCAAGAAGGCCGGAGGTGATTTTCATGTCCTTTGTTGATTTCTAGTTTATGGTTGTCATTGTTAGTGTTAAAAACTTGTATGTTGATTTCTTTGCTTGATTGTTACTAGTTGAATATATTTTGAGTGTTGTGGTCTGTTAAGATAAAGAGAATATTTGACAACTTGAAAATTGATTTGATTTGAGGATTGTTTGTGAATATGTAATTGATGAATACTCTTTGTTATTGTTAAAGTTATTGTCTTTGTTACCAAATGTGTGCTATCAATTCCTGTGAACATTATGTTTATGGATATTGTGGTGAAAGTAATGACATTTCCATTTTATAGATATATGATTACGTATGAGTTGCATTTCTGTTGTTTTTTTGACAAATAGATACTAGCATAATTTGGTTTTTTGGTCAATTTAAAGGAATTTACCAAATCTTATGGGTAGATTTGTTAGAAATTGATATTGTAAATTTTAATTTATAATGAGTCTTCAAACATGGCAATGAATCAACTCATCCTAAAAAACACACACACACACACACACACACACACACACACATACAGAGACACACACACTTACACACACACACACATATATATGGTAAATTGGGTTCTCAGGTGGCACCACCCTCTAGAAGTTTATGTGCATCAGTAGCTCCATAACTCAACTCTGCCTCCAGTAGCATACCTCCTCAACCCAACTTTGGTTGGTTTGTAATATTCATTGTTCTTATTTTGCTCAACTCAATTGTTTTTTGTAATGTCGCTGTTGTCTGCTTGTACAAATATTATTATGGTAGCTGGATTGTCCCATGGACTTTAGGTCCTATCATATAAGATAATTCTTCTAAGCAGTAATTATCAAATCACGTTGTCAAATTTCTGCTTCATGCTATTGATACTATTACTACAAAATTGTCATATGACCTGATAATACCTCTCATTTTTTCCCGTTATGTCTGCAAGATCCCTAAAGCCACATGGAATGCAAAAGAGAGGTCCCTTTCCTATTAGTTTTTAGCAGTTGAAGCAGAGCCAAGTTCTGTATTTTGGTGTATTTTGTCACTCACTTTTCCATGTTCCAGTCCAAGGATTTCGAAAGCATTTGTGAGGTTGCATTGGTTTGTCTCCTAATGAGCTAGTTCTTTTTTTTTTTTTTTTTTATGTATTAATTAGCTGGTTCTAAGATGCTTACATTTGATGAGTTGGTTCTAAAATGCTTACATTTGACATTTCCAGCAATGGTGCATAGTTCATTATGTTTGCCTAGATTTGTTTTAGTTTGGTGACTTTATGACGCCATTAAGGTTTAAATCAATTTATTACTTTCTTATATTTATTAAATCTATAACATATAGATATTAAGAATCTTGTTGCCTTCTACCATAGGCGACAAAGCTAGCCTTGCATGGACAAAGACAAGAACCTAGAAGATAACCAAAATTGAATAGCAAAGAAGTATGTTCGTATTGTTTAAGTTTGTGATGAGCTTAATTTATGGCCTTGAATAGCCCTTACTAGGCTGTATTATCATACTTTTGGTTTTAATATATCATGCCATGTTATTATCTTGTTTTAGTCTTCTTTATTCTGGAGTTAGTTAATTTGCTTAGCTTTAGGTGCTGCAATGAATTAAAATAATAGCACAATTTCACAAGGAAAACTGTAATACCCTATAAAGATTAGTTTCTTGTTGGTGTTAATGCATGATGTAGCTATCAATGAAGATCAATTTTACTAATTACTTGGAAGCTTTATCCAGAAGTTTTGTTGTCTACTTATGATGTTAGTTCTTTGCTTGTGGTCCAAAATAGTGGTGGGTGGCAAATGAACTGTATTCAAACTAATTTTTCAGATTTTTTGGATTATAAGGATTCAAACCAATAATATTTTTCTTTTCGGAAAATCAATTTTCAATCTGAAATTTTGTATTTTGTCTTTAAACATTGTGTAGCAGTGTAAATTTTTTACTTCAGTAGCATATATGTAAGATCCGGACAATATACAGGTATGAAAAATAATTACTTCATGGTGAGAACAATATTTTGGATTCACTTTCTTCGAAAAATCATTATATTGAGTGCCGTTTGTATGTCTCTATATTTGGCCTTTCAACGTTTAGTTATCTTCTGGTAAATGTTTCATTTACTTAAAAAATGATAATTGTTCTTATTAGTTGAAAATAGCATTCACTTAGCCAGAAAAAAAAAATGTATTTTTAATTAATGTTTGGTAAAACTATAGGCGTATTTTTAATTAAAAAAATATTTTTAATTAATGTATTTTTAATTAATATTCAGTTATGATCTCATACTGAATACTGATAAATATGCTTCTTTGTTTGTGATGTATGCTCTACAGGGTTTCTATGCAATTGTGTTCTTCTAGTGACTTTAAAGTGAATGAAAGTTTGATATCATGAATAAAAGATAAACCTTGTGAAGGAAGAGAAGATATCGGCAAGTGAATCAAACAGATTCACTTCTTCAAATTCTTCATCATCCTAATCGTCTTCTCCTTATTCTACGATAATGCGAGGCAGAAGTAGAACCAAGCGGCATGCCATTGCTCCATCTTCACCTTTGACTCTTGGGATATGGCTATGATACGAACATAAAAATGCGTTCGTATCATACGAATTGGAGAAAAGAAGAGAGCTAACATTTGTGTATGTGTAACTTCCCATTTGTTATGACACCCATTAAAATGTTGAAGGTTTCTGTAAATTTGGAGTTCATTTTGTGAATATATTGTTGGAGGTGATTGCTTTTGCTAATCAACTTTGGTTTTCTAATTTCAATTTTTGCGTTACGAAAATATCTGTTTGGTTTGAATAATATTTTCTATTTTGGTTTGGTGTTGTGTTATTGTTCTTGATTATCTCAATTTTATGTTTTTGGTATGCAAGTATATTGTGTAAAATCAAAGGAATGACTATGAACGTTGACCAAAATGTCATGCGGGTTCTGTTTTGTGGACCATATTTTCCTAGCTCTCATGTTCATAGTAAAGAATACTTGCAAAAATATCCTTTTATGCAAGTAGAGCTACGCATTTATGATGATATGTGTTGCATATATATAGATACATAGTAAAAGAAAAACTACAATGAAGGATCAATAGTTCTATGGTGCAAATTGTAGTGTTTTCAAGATTAAAAGTTTATCCTTTGTCAACTTTGTGCCATATATCAATATTTTGACCTCTACCCAACTTAGTTCTTATATAGTTCCTTCATCATATGTTGTTGTTTTCTTAGTTTAATTTATCTAGCAACAGCATAATTATTTTGTTACATTTTGGGGGCACATGCTAGAATTTAATGCAAGAAACAACTTCACATTTGATTATTAGATGAGTATATTCAACGGTACTTAATTATCTTAGCGAAACAATTATATATAAGAAATATAGTTAATTGTCGAAGATTCAACAAGTTTAACTCATACTACATGTTCGAATGGAAGTAACCAGCACATTTTAGTTATGATTGTCAAAATTCAAAGTTCAAAATTCAGTATTTATCATTGAAATGATCATTTAGTGCTTAAAGATTTATAACATTTAGATTTGTTGGAAAAAAATTAATAAAATAGAAATAGATGGAAAAAATAAAAAAAATAAAAAGAAACGTTGGCATAAAATAGAAATAGATGGAAAAAATAAAGTAAAAGCGTACGCAACCACGTACTGATGGTACAGATAAGGGTTTTCGAACATTAATGTTTGTAACATGCAACACCCGTACTAGTGGGCATTGCTTTTATCATGGTATGTGTGTGTGTGTGGAAGGCCTTGTCAACGCCGTGTGTCGGAGTGCAGTTACTGGCCGTGTTGGTAAGCAGTCGCTCCCGGATGTGCGGGTGGACGCACACCCATTAGAACTGGGAAGCATGTCTTGCTGATAGGTGCACCGCTACACTGATGTGGAGGTGCGGCTGCGCAGTTTTGGCAGTGGTGGTGCACGGCTGCACCTATCATGTGGTGCGGCTACGCAGTTTTGGCAATGGTGGTGCACAACTGCACCACATAATAGGTGAGGCCGCACAGTTTTGGCAGTGGTGGTGCACGGCTACACCTATCATGTGGTGCGGCTGCACACCCATAACCATTTATCACGTTGACCACTGCCTTAGGTGCGCTGACATGATGACATGGGAGTGAAGCCGCCTAACCATTTGTACTGACTCAACATTTCTTGGTTATGGGGGCGCGGCTACCTTAGAGTTTTTTTTTAAGCGGGTGCGGGTAGGAGTTATATAAGAGACGGGTATTTCACGGGTCTCCAGATACACCCATAATCTTGTCTTGGTTATACGGGTTGTACTGATCCGGTTCTTTTAATGGTTTTTTGTATTACCGATTCGAGTCTACACCCGAATTATTGCATTACGGGTATGGAGACTTATTTAGACCCTGTCCATTTTGTCGTTCTTAAACCACAGATTTACTTCATTATTTGTGCATATTCTTTTTTTTACGAGCGATATAGTTATTGATGATACACCAAAATAGCATGTATTTTATTTTTACATATTAATTTTATTAATCATATTTGAAAGCTTATACTGGTATCCATTCCCGACCACATTAAAACACTTATGCGCCCGTGTATCAGCATTATGACTAATGAACAGTTTGCACTGGTAACTATTCATTAGTCATAATGCAGTCGCACACCAACACTGGAGTAAGCATACGGTCGCATACTTACTCTAGTATTGGTGTGTGGCCGCACTTTTGTTGCAATGTAACTGTGCACCTATGATCGCATTGCATTGGAATAGGCACGTGACTGCATTAAAATAATGGTGCAGCCATGCACCAACATTGGAGAACCTCTTATCACACCAAAGGTAAGCGTGACAGGAAAGCCTCAAGCATGACAAGAGAGCCTTCTGCCACGCTTGTGAGTGTGGGTGTGCAACCTCTTATCATCATGCTTAAAGCAATCATGATAAGAAAAAGCGTGACAGGAGAAACCTTCAGTCACGCTTGTGAGTAATAATATAAAATTTCTATTTAATATAATATGAAAATTTAAGAAAAAAAAAAATTCAAAATCCTGTTATATAATTAATTGTAAACTATTGATATATTTAAAGAAAAATTGTAGTTGTTTTAGATTTAGATGGAATTATTCTTTAATTCAAAAATATGTTATCAATTCAATTGATCGTACGTACATATTCTTTTTTTTTTTTTTTTTTTTTTTACCAAGTGATAAAGTTATTTCTAAGTGATGAATCACCAAATAACACTAATTGTATTTGTATATATTAATTTTAGTAAACATATTTGAAATAAGTGTATTTAATTTTATATTATTTAATTTAAGTCTATATGATGGATATATGTTTAAATTTAGTCTTATATTTGTGTGAAACATTATAACTTGAGAATATTTGACTAAATTAGATTTAATTGTGATATACTTATTAAAATGTTATGTTGAGATATTAGAAATTAACTTGACTAAATTGGATTTTGGGTTAAAAATTTTAAAAATACCGTGTTTTGTAAAATTTGAAAACATTAACATGTATAACACTTGTGTATTTTTAATATATAAATTTAATAAATTGGATTACACTAGTATGAGTGCGTGGCCACACTAAAACACTGGTGCGGTTGCGCACCAACACTGGAGTAAGTACACCAACCATAATATTCGATGTTCTTTGTTTTGTTGGATTGAAGGGTTGTTACGTAGTCAGCCAAGCAAAAACTCATCTGCAAAGAGTATTGGGAGATGATAATGTTTTGATGGTTACGTTTGCTTAAAAATTAAGTGAAGGAATCAACTCACTATATTTTTCACATGAATATAGTGCAATAACCCCACAAACATGATTGGATATGATTGCGACGAAGAACTCAATCATTTTATAGTGTTCCACGAACTAAATGTTTTACGTATTTATTAAACATCATAACGGTAAAGATGTAATTGCAAAATTAAATTCTAATAGAAAAAAAAGTTTCCATGAAATTATATTAAAATTATGTGTAAATATTTTTACGCATTTATAAGATATAAATTTAATAAACTTATTTTCTTCAATAGTATAAATATATAAAATTTTAGTTCAATTTATTTAATGTTTTAAAAAAAAAAATCCCACACAATTTTTAAATATTTTACTATATTTAAAAAATTATAATTAAGTTATTTTCTAAAAAATAATTCACTTTATGTTATTTTCTAAAAAAAATTTCACTTTCATTTGTTATCTAAAAATTATTCCAATTTAAAAATAATCCAACTTATTACACTTTTAATTGTTTTCTAAAACAAATTGTAAAAAAAACTTGTTAAAATTGAGTCTCAACAACTTCGGACGTTGTTTCAATGTCCAACTTGTTGAACGAACAATTTCGACGTTGCTGTGAACAAGTTCACGTTCGACAACTTGTTCACTTGAACGTCAAACTTGTTGAATGAACAAGTTCGACGTTGGCTGACGTCCAAAGTCCGAAGTTGTTGAATCTCAACAACTTCGGACGTTGCTTCAACGTCCAAGTTGTTGAACGAACAACTTCGACATTGCTATGAACAAGTTCACGTTCGACAACTTGCTCACTTGAACGTCGAACTTGTTGAACAAACAAGTTGAACGTTGGCTGACGTCCAATGTTCAAAGTTGTTGACTCTCAACAACTTCGGACGTTGCTTCAACGTCCAAGTTATTGAACAAACAACTTTGATGTTGCTGTGAAAAAGTTCACGTTCTGCAACTTGTTCACTTGAACGTCGAACTTGTTGAATGAACAAGTTCGACGTTGGCTGACGTCCAACGTCCGAAGTTGTTGAGTCTCAACAACTTCGAACGTTGCTTCAACGTTCAAGTTGTTGAATGAACAACTTCGACGTTGCTGTGAACAAGTTTACGTTCGGCAACTTGTTCACTTGAACGTCGAACTTGTTGAACTAACAAGTTGGACGTTGGCTGACGTCCAACGTTCGAAGTTCTTCACTCTCAACAACTTCGGACGTTGCTTCAACGTCCAACTTGTTGAGGGAACAAGTTGGACGTTGCTGTGAACAAGTTCACGTTCGGCAACTTGTTCACTTGAACGAACAAGTTGGACGTTGGCTGACGTCCAACGTCCGAAGTTGTTGAGTGTCAACAACTTCGGACGTTACTTCAACGTCAAACTTGTTAAGGGAACAAGTTGAATGTTGCTGTGAAAAATTTCACGTTCGGCAACTTGTTCACTTGAACGTCCAACTTGTTGAATGAACGAGTTGGACGTTGGCTGATGTCCAACGTCCGAAGTTCTTCACTCTCAACAACTTCGGACGTTACTTCAACGTTCAATTTGTTGAGGGAACAAGTTGGACATTGCTATGAATAATTTCATGTTCGGCAACTTGTTCACTTGAACGTCCAACTTGTTGAACGAACAAGTTGGACGTTGGCTGACGTCCAACATCCGAAGTTGTTGAGTGTCAATAACTTCGGACGTTGCTTCAACATCCAACTTGTTGAGGGAACAAGTTGGACGTTGCTGTGAACAAGTTCACGCTCGGCAACTTGTTCACTTGAACGTCCAACTTGTTGAACGAACAAGTTGGATGTTGGCTGACGTCCAACGTCCAAAGTTGTTAAGTGTCAACAACTTCGGACGTTGCTTCAACGTCCAACTTGTTGAGGGAATAAGTTGGACGTTACTGTGAATAAGTTCACGTTTGGCAACTTGTTCACTTGAATGTCCAACTTGTTGAACGAACAAGTTGGACGTTACTGTGAATAAGTTCACGTTTGGCAACTTGTTCACTTGAATGTCCAACTTGTTGAACGAACAAGTTGGACGTTGGCTAACGTCCAACGTCCGAAGTTGTTGAGTGTCAATAACTTCGGACGTTGCTTCAATGTCCAACTTGTTGAGGGAACAAGTTGGATGTTGCTGTGAACAATTTCACATTCGGCAACTTGTTCACTTGAACATCCAACTTGTTGAACGAACAAGTTGGACGTTGGCTGACGTCCAACGTCCGAAGTTATTCACTCTCAACAACTTTGGACGTTGCTTCAACGTCCAACTTGTTGAGGGAACAAGTTGGACGTTGCTGTGAACAATTTCACGTTCGGCAAAGTTGTTCACTTGAACGTCCAACTTGTTGAACCAACAAGTTGGACATTGGCTGACGTCCAGCGTCCGCAGTTGTTCAGTCTCAACAACTTTGGACGTTACTTCAACGTCCAACTTCTTGACGGAACAACTTAGATGTCAAAGTGAACAAGTTCACGGTCGGCAACTTGTTCACTTGAACGTCCAACTTGTTGAACAAACAGGTTGGACGTTGGCTGACGTCCAACGTCCGAAGTTGTTCACTCTCAACAACTTCGGACGTTATTTCAACGTCTAACTTGTTGAGAGAACAACTTTGACGTTGCTGTGAATAAGTTCACGTTCGGTAACTTGTTCACAACAACGATTAAGTTGTTCAATGAACAAGTTGGACGTTGATGTAAATTTTTAACAAAAAAATTATTAAAATAATATAATATAAAATATTATTTTATTTTTTTATGTTTTGTTTTAATTATAATATATTATATTTTGTATTAATAATAAATTAATAAAAATATCTATTATATATTTTAGTTTATTATTAAAATAATTATTATTAATAAATTATTATTTTTCACTGCAGCAACTGGTTGAAACCAGTTGCTACAGGTTTCAACAAGCACATTTGGCTGCCAGATGGCAGCCAAATGTGTTTGTATGGTACAAACAACTTTGTTGTTTGTATCATAGCCATTCCCCAAATCTAATAGTTTAATATGTTATATTAAAATAAGGGTGGAATCCACCACCATTTATAATACTTGCCCTTGGATGACAACATTATATTTAAATTTTGCTAGTAGAAACTGAATGCATGGGATTGAAACCTAAGCAAGATATATTTCATGATCTACTAGATTAAAACAAAAATATATGACGATCAGCTGGATCTAATAATACTTGGATGTGCGTAAAAATTGCCTCATTAAAAATCTTGTAAGAAATACCTAACAAAACAAAACCTAACCAAAGAAAAAAAGGTTTTAGTACACATATGTCTATAATGATTTAATATACTCCCATTAAGAATGCTCTCTTTAATGAAGTGCTCACTCTAATGGGATAATCTCTATGATAATGTTATTCCAAAACAAATCTTCAACTTGTGTCAACATGTGAGAGAAGCCTTTATGTATTTTAAATATGATAAATAATACATCTCAACCGTAAACATGCTTACCTTGAAAGTGATAAAATGTTGTCTTGGCAAAAATCTTGCTTCTTTGAGAACCATAAAATTGTTATGAGTAAGAAACATAAAAAGAAGTTTGGTGTAGAGCCTAGAAACACTTACCATTTGTATAACCAAATATACTTTGAAAGTAATTTGATTTTAAATAGAAAAATACCAAATCTACTATTTAATGAAGATCATGAAAAACATATTTGATCCCGTCTAGTACTATAATGTTGTGTATGATTGGATCTTGAAAATGTATTTCCAATCGATTGCATTATGTTGCATATATATTGTGCAAAAGACATAGCACTCATGAATCAAATATCTTTCAATCAATTATTTTATATCAGGACTGACCGTTCTTGAATCAAAAGGATAATTAATAATAATACTTATAGGGATGAAAATATGTATTCAAATATTTCAAAATCCTTTCAATATATGTCCGATAATAGAAAACATTTTATTGATATTTTACTTGATCACCAAATTGAGACAACACTTTTCTCTTTCTTTCGTTATAATTACCAATATTCAATATTTTTTAGGAATTTTTTTAGATCACAAGTCCTTAATTAAATTCATATCATCAACAATTATTTCAATAATTGCATATATAGATGCTAAGTTCCCTATGGATATATAAAGTCATCAACATATTAGCATTTCATCGTATTGAATTATATTAAATTTGTCCATATTGCTTTTGTCACGACCCGGGCCCTGGGCCGTGACAGAATCGTAAATATTAATAAATAGTTATTTTCAACTTTTTTAAAAATATTCCAAAATTTTTCTGTTTTGGATACTCTGAATTATCAAAATAAAATATTGTGAATGATAAAACAAAATATTCAAAAATACTCTAAATTAATCTCGGTGGGGACCATTCCCAGAGATATGTGAACACCTGCTAAAAATCATGGATTCTGAGTAGATAATAAAAGACTGAATTACAATTTAGCTACCTGGTTGAAACGCTTTTACAGGCGGAGCAAATGTTTCAATTTTATTGCAATTTACCCCTCTGTCGTTAATGAATCCCGTTACACTTAACTGAGAGAGGGGTAAAATTGTCTTTTGATATTAATTTTAATTTTTTAAAATAAAAAAAAATATATTAACCAGATCTCCACCGTCCATCTCAATATGGACGGTAGAGATCAATTTAAGAAAATAAAAAAATTAAATCCATTATCATCAACTTCACCGATTCCAGCCAACTTCAATCCATCATCATCAACTTCACCGGTTCCAACCAACTTCAATCCATCGTCATCAGCCAACTTCAATCCATCGTCATCAACTTCACCGGTTCCAGCATAAAAAAATCAACCAAATCCAGCATCAAAAAATCAACCAAAGTCACAGGTTGAACATTAACCAGCAAAATCAACTTCAATCCATCAATCCAAAGTCATCAACTTCACCAGTTCCAGCATTAGAAAATCAACCAAACTAGCATAAAAAAATCAACCAAAGTCACCGTCAACAACCAAAACTGAATCACCAAACTCTGGGTAGAACCAGAGCACAAACCCAGATTTCTGGGTTCGCATAAACCCGGATCTGGGTTCATTGCGACAAACCCAGATCTGGGTTCGTTGCTACGAACCCAGAGATCTGGGTTCGTGGCGACGAAACCCAGATCTCTGGGTTCGTCCCAGATCTCTGGGTTCGTGCGACGAACCCAGAGATTTGGGTTCGTGCCACGAACCCAGAGATCTGGGTTTCGTCGCCACGAACCCAGATCTCTGGGTTCGGATCTGGGTTCGTCAAGAACCCAGATCTAGGCTCGCTGACGCTGACGAACCTCCAGCCCGTTGACGTACTCCAATCTGCACGAAGAAGAAGAAGCGGAAGAAGGGAAGAAGAAGAAGAAGCAGAAGAAGAGAAGAAGAAGAAGAATGAGAGGAAGAGGGAGATTGGCAGAGAACGAGAGACTGATGAGAGAGAAACTAATGAGTTGACCCTTGACCGGACTTATATTTGGTCAACTGGTCAACTCCTGTCAAAGGACAATTTCGTCTTTTTACCGTTTTAATACTGTTTGCCGTTAAATGTAACGAATCTTACTGATGGTAGGGGGGTAAATTGCAATAAAATTAAAATATTTGCTCCGTCTGTAAAAGCGTTTCAACCAAGTAGCTAAATTGTAATTCAGTCATAATAAAATCATAAACACTTAGTCGTGCAATCAACTTGTCATAATTAAACATTTTCATACATTTAGAATCTCAAATGAAATTCCAACACTTTGGTGTTCTTAACACAATGTCTTAAATACATTGTATGCAAGTCCCTTAAATGAGTTGCAAGGACATTTAATTCCAAATACCAAACTTGAAATGAAATAAACTAAACATCCATATCACAGGCATAATCCCTGATTTCCTTGGTCTTCTACTTAATTCGTCTGATGGCCACCTAAATCACCCTGCACATTTCCTAGAAGGGAAAAAATAAAGTAGGGGTGAGCTATTGCTCAGTAGGATTTCATTCCCGATAAGTTTTTGGAAATCGCTTTCTAAAATCATTATTAAAACTCTACATGCTCAACTGTTTAATAAATTCAATAAAACATTTTATAAAATATATAGGCTACTAGAATATTCATACAACATTTAAGTGTTTATATAAAATCATATTATTTTCAAAACAAGGTAAATCTCGTCCCCTAGTCATATACCCGGTGGCCTATAGTTTTCAGTAAATTATTTTGAATAAGAAAAACAACATTTGGCACACTGTGACCCTAGTAGCAATACTAGAAAATACCATGCGCAATAACCAACGTAATAACCCCGACATAAAGTCGTATCATATGAATAGCAGAAAATATAGTGACCTGGTAGCCATACCAGAAAATACCCTATGCAATAACCCGTGCAGTAACCTCGACACAAAGTCATATCATATGAATAGCTATTGATAGCATCACACAATGATTAGGACGGTGGATTTTCACCTTATTTAAGTTAACAAAACGATTCAGATGAGTTACCATGCAATCAATACAATATATATATAATTCGATATTTTGAAAGCTTTCATTTTTATTTATAAAATTTCGGCAACATAACGACTGCTAATTCAATAGGCCAAAATTTATAAACCTGTCATAAAGCCACAAATTTTCACCAAACAAACCATAAATACTTCCAAAAGCAATCCACAATATATATCCGCATATAATCAATATACTTTCAAAATTATACATATATATTTTAAATAAATTCCACTTTAACATAAAAATTACTAAAAGATTTGGATAGAACTCCTACCTCAATATAATCTATTAGTCACTCCAAAAACTTAGATTTCTAAAGTAATTATTGTGGTTCTGGATCGAATCTACACGGTAACGTAATATAAATAATTTTTAACACGGCTATCCTATAGGGAAATTACCTATAAAAATGGATTCTACATTTAAAAACGAGTTTATAGATGCGACTGGAACTAAATTTCAAGTTCAGGAAGTCAAAAACTCACCTTCACCGTATGTGGCGATCGGCGGCAACTTTTCGGCAATGGATTATGGCGACCACGGTGGCGGGACGTGCGACTAGGTGGGTTTTGTTGTCCTCGACATGTTTGTCACAAAAATGGGGTTGGTCCGAGTTAAAATCGCCTAGTTTCACTGGGATCTAGAAAAATAAAAGTTGGTTAATAGCAGACCTTCCTCTACTGAAACGAACACCCAAATGAGAATAAAACTTGACAAAATTGGTACCTGTAGAATCTACGTCGCACAAACTTTCCAACAGTACTGAATTTGGCCGAAACGGAGGTCGGATGAGGTCAAAACGACGACTCAAAGTCGAGCTCGCAGGAATGGAGCGGCTAGAGAGAAAATGAAAGGAGGGAGAAAAAGTGACCGGCTGAAGGTTGAATAAGACTGTGTAATCCGACCAAATTAAAATTTGGTCCCCTCAACTATTTAAAAATTACAATTTTAATCTTAAGCTTTAAAGATCTAACTTTTTAACTCTTACACTTTTACATAAATTTTTATAATATTTTCAATTTCACCCTTGGTACAAATTGAAGTTTTACAGCTTTAATTCCATACAATGATCAATTTAGTCTTATTGCACACAAGCAACAAATTTTCAAAGTACATGCTTTAAGTAATTTTAATCCTCTAAGGATTCTAATATAGGCATTAATATCTAATGAATCATAAAGATATCATAACTACATCCATTAGACATTTTTCAAGTCCTTATAATATTGTAAACATTGTAAAAGTCATAGAGTAATTTTATTCACTATAGATGCATATATTTCATCATAATTAATCACAAAATTTTGCATTAAGTTTTATGCACGCCTTATATCTCGTAACCTTAATTTTATCTAATACCTATCTATATCCAATAGATTTGACATTTTTAGGTGTTTGTATTTTAGGCATGAATATCCTTTGTTTGGCCAATTTTGATCGATTTTTCTATTTAGGCCAATCTTGCCTATGAATTTATATGATTCATAATCAAATTCATAACCATTACTTATACTTTAGGCTAGTCATGCCTAAGAGTTTGTATGGTTCAAATTTTTAACCATCATTTGTACTTTTAGTAGATGCTATATATAAGCATATGTCATCAATGACTACTTCATAATTCCACATTTCTCTTATGCAATAATAAAACGTTATGTAGTGCATAATTCTTTGTACTTCTTCAAGCTATAATAAAATTTTATTGATTTCATGATTCTACCTTATTAAGGACATACAAATTTTCAAGAGTTTATGCCCATTCAAAAACTTTTGTCATTTCAAGGATTTATACCTCTTCGAAAACTTATGTCATGTCTAGTAATTGTATCTCTTTAAAAATATAATTTTACTTTGTACCTCATATCCTTCAAGGACTATCAACTCACTATATGAGTTCTCAACATTATTTTCAATAGGATCTTAATTTTTAGTTTCTAGAAGCAATATCCATTCAAATCAGGTGGGAATATGCATCATATAATTTCTTTACCACCATTTTCTCAAATTGTTCTTCAAGATCAATCACTCGAGTTAATATATAAGCATTTTACAAATGATTCTGCAAATACACATGACAACTCAAAAAATATCTGAAGATTACTTATCCTCCATATAAGGATTTGAATGAGACACAATTATTCCATTAGTAGCGAAATGCATTTCTTTTATGTATAATTTAAGTTTTCACTCTTTGTTACAATAGGGGAAGTCTCATGCCTTTGTTATGTATAAGAATAACTTTTCATTCATGCTCCTTTGCTAAAGAAGTTTTGCATATTGGTTATGTATCATAGCAACTTTTCTCCATTGTTCTTTTCTAGAGAAGTTTTACATATATATCATATATAGTAATAGCTTTTTCACAATCTTCTTATATGGAGAATTACTCTTATCTACTAGAGAAGTTTTACATCTCAGTTATGCACATCAATTATGTACATCAATATTTTTACACATTTTTCTGTTTTAGGGAGCTTTAACTTTCCTCCAATGATTGAGAAAATTGTCGAACAACATAACTTGCAAATCATGCAGCAACATCACCTTTCGAAAGCATAAGTTAGTAATAGTAATTGAATTAAAACTAACATAAATCCCTAAGTATGTTGCAATCCTATCTCAACTCAATATGGGATATGCAATGAAGACATATACAATTTAATAAGATATACTTGAGTGAGATTTATTTGGAATGGAGTAGAGAGATGTGCTAAGATGAATGAAAATTAAGAATGTAACATTCAAGAGCATGGGTTTAGTGCATAAAATAGTGCTTGAAGTAATGAAGTTCTCGTACTTACCTTAAGGCACTTGCATAATTATGGTAATTGACCATATAACTAAAAGCTTGAAATTAATACTAAGAGACATACAAAAATAATCCAATTGGTTATGTAAATTCATCATTATTATTTACTAATGGTTGAAGCCCTTTGATTTGTACAATTTATCTATCAAAGATTCAATCATCATAAGCAAACAACAAACAGATATATGTCTTTATGCAAAAATCATAAATTTGGAATCATAGTAACATAATAATAGGTTAACATATATTTCTTTTAAACCCTTTGTAATAAAAATGAGGGATTTAAAACTCATGTAGAAAAACAATCTTATAGAACCTTGTAAAGCCCAGAATTTTCTCTTTTTATGAAAACTATAATTTTTTTTATGATTAGTATTTTTGGGTGAATGGTGTTCCGTGAGAATAGTATTTCCGAGTGAAAAGTGAATTTTGAAAAACGGATCCCGAAAATTATAAATTTCTAGAATAGTTATTAGAGACTAAAGAAACTGAAATGGAACAAAAATGAGTCTATTCAAATAGATTATAAGTGATTCGAAGATTATTGAATCAAAATACCCTTTCTGATCTTAGTACTATACATGTATTGTATATAGTATTTATGGAGTAATTAAATAATTTAAAATGTCTGGGTGTGTAATTGTGTTAATTGAGTATGCTAAACATAGCATAGAGTTGATTATCTCTCGGGTTTGCAAGATGATTATAAGATGTTCTACATGATCCTCTCTACTACTAGTATATATTGGAATATCATCAATGAATGCAATCATGAACCTATCCAAATAGAGATGGAAGATTTTATACATCAGATCCATAAAAGGCTGCTAAGGCATTAGTTAACTCTATAGGCATAATTAGAAACTCATAGTGCCTATAACAAGTTCTGAAAGCAGTTTTAGGTACATCACAATCCTTAATCTTAAACGGATGGTAACTTGAATGCGGATCTTTTTTTTCTTTTTCTTTTTTTTTTTTTTTTTTGAAAACACACTTGCACTTTGAAGTTGGTCAAACAAGTTATCGATATATGAAAGTGAATGCTTGTTACGCACTGTCACCTTATTCAATTGCCTGTAGTTAATGCATAATCTCAAGCTTCCATCTTTCTTCTTAACAAATAAGGTAGATGCTCTCCACAGTGATATATTAGGCTTGATAAAACCCTTGTTCACTAATTCCTCTAGTTGCACTTTCAATTATGTTAGAGTCATTCTATAAGATGCAGTAGAGATCAGAGTCGTACTCGAAGACAAGTCTATCTCAAATTCAATATCTCTATCAGCTAGTATCCTAAGAAGATCTTTAGGAAGCACATCTAAAAATTCTCTTATCCTAGGAATATCTTCTAATTTTATTTCGCTTATTGTAGAATCAAGCATATAAGCCAAATGAGCTTAACATTGTTTCTTAAGTAATTGTTACGTAGTAATGGCTGATATAACACAAGAAGGAAGAATTTTTTGTTCCCCACATAAAACAGTATCAAACTCTCCTTATTTTGTAAATCTTACTTCCTTTTATAAGTAATCTACCATGGCATGATAAAAGCACGCCAATTCATTCTTAAGGTAACTTAAAAGTCATGTATATCCAATAGAATCAAATCAATATGTAAATCACGTTCAACCACCATAACTTTGCTATCTCTATACACACCCTTTGCTAACAAAGATTTCCTTGAAAAAGTAGCTACCACTATACTACAATCTAAAGGTTTCAACTCATTGTCCGCATTCAACATAAAAGATTGGAAAACCAAAGAATAAGTAAATCAAGAATTTATTAAGACATAAGCATCACAACCAAAAATGATTAAAATACTTGTGACAACATCTGGTGTGGCCTCTGCATCCTATTGGGTCATAGTGAACACTCTAACCTCAGTACGGGGTCTACTTAATTGGCTCCTAGGTAAGTTACCTCTAGTTGTAACCTCACTAGCTTGACTCAGAGCTGTAGAACTTTTCACTTGGGGTCCTTTCCTTTCCTAAAATTGTCCACCGCTACTTTGTACTTGAGAACTAATTTCTACTCCATTGTACCACTTGAAACTAATTCAAGGCAATTTCTTCAAAAATATTCGACTTGCCTATAATTGTAGCAACTTGACATACCCTAATGTGGTAGACATCATGATGTCTATCACATTTTTGACATTAAGGTCATCTACCCTTACTCATACTAGTACCTTACTAACCTATTGGTGGTTTAATGGATCCTTGACTAGAACTAACTCTATAATTTTGTTGATAACTGCTAGTCTATCTAAAATAGCTACCCTATGTCTTAGGTACTTTACCAATGAAGCCTTCCACTGACCAACTCTAACTATTGCGTTTCTATCTTTGTTGCTCAAACTTACATGCTTTCTCAATGTTTTTCTCTACCCGCAATGTAGCCTCTACCACTTTTTCATAAGTGGTATGTTCAATAGAAGAGACATAGATTTTAATTTCATATCGAAGGCCTTTTTAAACTTTTTACACTTATTTTCTTCGTTCTCCACTACAAATAGAACAGCCTTGGAAAGCTCTGTAAAATTCTTTTTCATATGCTTCGACTGTTAAAGAACCTTGCACCAACTTGAAAAATTCATTCATCTTCATATTTTGGTATAACCTAGGATAGTAATAAGCATTGAACTGTCCTTTGAACACATCCCAAGATATCACCTTAGTGTTTTACCGTCGAACTGATTCCTACTAGTCATAAGCTTTATCCTTCAATAAGAATGTGTCAAATGCAAACTTCTGTTCATCTGAGTATCCCATAACCTCAAACATATGCTCCAAATTACTCAACCATGATACAACACTACCAAGATCATTGGAACCATCAAAAGACATAACCCCAATATTACGTGCACGCTCTATAGTGTTTTTTAAGGCACTTGTCTGCAAAACAGTATCGTTCAAAAGCTGAGCAATTTTGTCTACAAGCTTCTCCTTAGGTTTTGGCATAGGTAGGTTAGGATAGGACTGCATCTCCATCTCATTTACTGATTAATTACCCTGTTCAGGTGTTAATTTTTTTCCTAAGTTTGCTGTCGGTCTCTACTTCTATAGGTAACAAACTCTACACATGATGTTGTAACAAAATATGATTAGTGATTAATACATGAAACTAGGTGCCATAAACTATACAATAGTCTAAAATCACAAACCGAATACTCTGATACCAAGATGATAGGACCCTTTTAGGTTCCTATCTTGAACCGAAGAAGACCTTTTAGTAAGTTGGGAAACTATATATGATTCTAAACTTTCAAATGGAAATCATTTAAAAATCTAACAATACATAAGGTGATTTAATAAAAATTTCAACAATATAATACAATAATTCCAACCTATAATATATGAAATAAACACTTCTAAAATATTTCAAACCTCAACTACGTAAGACCTTCGGTCTCTCTTTTAAATCACATTGCAAATAGAATGCAATATCATGTAAACCATATAAAACAAACTTGCTTTTATATGAAAACATAACCATAAAGTATGTCTTTATCATTTGCAAACTGATGAGTAATTAAATATTTTACAACATTAAAGTATAAGTATACACACACATGCCTAGATGTCATAGAATATATAGAAATATATATATATGTATATCAAAATATGATTCCTTTGCATCATGTGATCAAGTGATCCACCTCTTCTTATCTGAAGATTTCCTTTGAGATTCAACGGTTACTTGGGAAATAGTTTTAACAATATAAAAAGGTGAGCTCTAATGCTCAATGAAAGGGTATAACTTTCGAAAACTAAATATATTATTTTCTTTTAATAATAACTAGCATATCATAAAACTGGTAACAAAAATAAAATCGAAATCATCCATACTCCATTCTAAAAATAAAACTAAAATATCATCTCATGTTGTGGTAAACTATAAATAGCTATATGGAAAACTAGTTATATATGATGGAGATATTTAATACACACGCAGAACAAGGGATAACATCTGGTCATACACATGCAGGGCGACTCTATGACTCCTTAGACATTTGTCATACAAATGCTGAGTAACTCTCTAGGATTTACACATATGAAACTTGATGACCATTAGTGGGAAGGGTACAGTCTTGGTGTTTCAAATGTCTCATTTAAATCGTTTCCAAATCTCAAGTCATTTTTATATGCAAATTATATGATTCTATTTCTGAATATAAATATAATTCTTAATAAAGATTCTTCTCAAACTTACATCAACAATACTTAAAATATCTTGAAACTTTTCATATAACAAACTTTAAGTTAGAAAACAATAATTTCCAGTAGGAATTACTAATATGTAAACATATATATGTATACAATTAAATTCGCTTCTTAGGCATGAAACATAATTAATAATTCAAAAAATTAATCAACTAACAAATAATTCGTTTCTAATTATCCATAAATAATAAAATCTGAAAAATATAACTGTCAATAATCAATTCAATTTAAATAAACGACAAAATAGGTTTCAAGCTCTATTCGAAACCACTAACACCTGTGTTATCGTTAGGTTCTTTCCCACCTAAAAACAACACAAGATCCTATTAAAACTTATGAAAATCAAATTAGGAGATTGAATCTGAAACTGAAATAATTGCACACCAAAATCAACCCAAAACCTGCTCCAATTATTTTTCCCTTTTTCTTTTTCTCATTTCTTCCTTCTGTTTGTTTTTTATGCTTCTCGTTGTTTGCTGCCCGTACTCGATCCTTGTGTTTGTTACAAGGTTTACATGAGTGCATATGCAGATATATTGATTATTGTGTGACCGCCTTAATCCCCCTTTCTTATGCAAGTAATTTAGTGCCTCATCATGCAAAGCATGATTAAATAACACTTGTCCCTTATTTTTTTTCTTAAACAATCTCAACCACTAACATCTCTACCTCACATTCTGTCCGCCCACTCTTTACTTCAATCTCATTGTATGGCCTTTTTTTTTTTTTTTTTTTTGTGTGTGTTTTAAAGCTCATGGCCCAATTGTCTCTACTATGCACCCTTATGATATTGATAAAAAAAAAAAAAAATATGAGTATATTCAGTAAAGCAAAAGGTTGCATTAATCTTCAATTTGGGCACTTTTAAAAAATTTAGCCCATTTAAAATTTGGGCTCTCCGATTAGGCCTCCTTGACTTTTTTATTTGAGCCTCATTTTTGTTTTTAAAATTCTACTGGATCCATTAAGATTCAAGCCTTAGACAATCTAATCAATAATTTCCCTATGAGCAATCGATATAATTTTTCTCATTTATCTCTAAAGCCTTTTAATTCTTTGCTAAATATTAATGAGAAATTTCAATGACCCATTGTATTATCATAGATCTTGGATCATCAACGTAGTCATGCCAAAACAATGGGATTGAAGAAATGTGTACAAATCCCAACTGATCTTCATGGCTATACGATATAATCCAAATGATCACATATGAAACCTTTTTAAATATTAAAATAAGCTATTGACTTGAACTGAACAATACAAAGATATTCAACAATATATGTATTTGTAGCCTTAATATGATATACTTAAACCAATCATAGAAAACAAAATTCAATGAATCATCAACCCCACAATAATGAAACAACGGAGGAGGGACCAGGGCATCGGACCATTAAATTGAAGGGAAAAACAACAATTATTTTTATGAAAAATATTAATTTTGCGGAACACTAAGTTTTAAAATTTTTTAGAAAACTCAAGAAATCCTAGATCCATAAAATAATGAAATAAAATAATATAAGAAAAAAATAAAAATAAGATTTTTATCTTATGTATTGATCTCTATGGATTGCTCACTACCTAGTCTTCTTTGATATGTCTCTACACCAAAAAACAAGTGAGTGGATACAATTATATAGAATTATGCTCACTTTCTATTGATTTCTTTTCTTAAAAGAATCAATAATATATTTAAGAGGTGAGTATATGATTTTGGTTATGCTATAAAAAAAAAAACTTTTTCTCTTCTTTTTAAAGAATGTATAACAAAACCAAAATTAACTTCTATTAGGAAAAGAAAACTATTTCTTTTCTATTTATAGGCAACTACTTAGGGTTTTAATTAATCAAATTAACATTAAATCTCAAATTTATTAAAATTAAACTTTTACCTCATATAACATAATTAATTCATGTTATATTTTAAAATTAAACTTGTGACCTGTAATTAATTCATAATTAATTTATGTCAGGCCACTGCTGAGAATCAAATTCAAGACCTCTTAAAAAATTAATTAAATAATTATTAATTCATAATTAATTATTAGCTAATTAATTATTAAATAATTTAAATAATCAATATTATTCAAATATTAAGTGAACACAAATATTGCTACTTACGTAACAATTGTAATTGGACGGTCCAATTACAATATTCTATATACAAGTTTCTTATAATGAAATGAGCTATCAAGGGAACCCGATGGACCTACAATTTTGAGCTCCAATAATATCAAAATTATTAATTAAACTCTTCAATTAATAATTCACTATCATTAATCTTAGAGTTACTCCACTAAAAATCTAATATTCCACTCTCAAAACTGTAGATATTTTTATACAATCTGAAATTTTTAGTATCCATTGATTTAATCACTACATATGATTTGACCCTCCACAAATAGTTCATAATTAGAGTTAGGTCAAAATGTCTGTTTTACCCCTCTAATTATTTCTTAATCCTTAAGTATCATTGATTCTCTAATGAACAATATATCCATAACAACTTATGAATTTATCTTTCCATTTTCATATGAATGGAAAGTTGAGCGCTCATATTGTTCAAGACCTGAATCAACCCTTAAAAAAACTACTTCTCTACTTCTCGCAAGAAGGAGTGGATTCCACTATCGTGTAGAATGTTCCCAGCTACTTACTAAATCATATCTCCAAAGTACGAAGTTATTGATCGGACATCTATACCAATCTCACCCATGTAAATTAAAGAATATAACTTAACAAGCAGAAGTCCATAATACACTCAGAATTAAGATCAATTCATATATGATCATCTGGTTGATAAATATAAATCTCTGAGTTTAATGGATATTGATAAGAGACTTATATTTATCGTGGTCCAGTCCTATGGAATTTATATTATATAAGGTACCTCCATTTTCATGTCACTACATGAATAGTCTCAGATAAGACTATCATACCGAATACAAAATGGACCGCAACTGTAGATTTACCACAAATAAAGTACCTAGCTTTATTTGTTTTCTACGGTACGGACTTTTTAGATTACTTATTTCAAATTAAATCCGCCTATATATAACACTTATATACTTAGTTTGAAATTACATCAGTAATCAATGATGTTTCTCATGATATATACAATTTTTATAAAATATATAAATTGAATAAAATGAATACTTTATTATTTATAAAATCGTTTACATTATTACAAGCTCTTAGGGTACAAAACCCAACATAAATTCCCTTGATTTAATAACTAGCCAATCATCACAATGAAACATCTTCAAATCAAACACTTCCCCAAGAGTTACAGTGTTGAAGCGAAGTAGATATTGTCATAATCTACTTAATATGTTTTAGCTTGCTAACAATATTACAGCTCTTCTTGAGCTTTTAACCAAGTCCTCAAAACTTAATAATATATATCATCAATATTTGAGAAATATTAATCTTGAACAATTCTATATGCTACCCTGTTGTCTATAAGACATTTTTCATATCCCCATTTGCTAAGGGAAAGTTTGTTTTTAAATCCATATCCCATATTAGTGAAAAAATCGATTTTACCTTGTGGGAAAATATATTAACAATGTCCATTACATCTGCTATTTGAGCATATAATGAATATGTTACTAGTGCCCTTCGTGCCTCAGTTATAATGCACATTATGTTTAGAAAGATTTAATTCATCGTGAGCCCTTTTCCACATTTCCATTTCACCTTAAAACCATATTCCACCTCCGAAAAAATATTAGCTCAATTATCAAATTCCTCAATATGCTTTTTCAAGAGCATACTTAGGGGGCCAATATAAGGTGAATTATGACATATGTTGTTAATTTTTTTTTCCTTTGATTGATTCCACCATTTGTCATACAATTCAATTTCAATGTACCGAGCTTCATAAACCATTTATGGAAATAGTGGTAAAATATTTTAATATTTTACTCATTTGGCAGGAATTTATGAAAATCTCTTACAATTTAAATCTATCAAATGACAAAAATCTAGATTTATGATAAAAAGGCACATTCAGAATAATAAATAGGGCATATTTAGTTAAAACAATGAATAAAGTAAGCAAGGTCACACATATCTAGGCATAATAATAACAAAATAAGTTTAGTCATATATGTAGTGCATAAATATAAACAAAATTAGCAAATGAATTCATATAATATATAATGAAAAATATAATCCGCATAGCCATAAATGTGATGCAAAACAGAATATAAGATCGGCACAACCGTATATATAATACATAATAGTAAATGGAGTTGACATAATCATTCATATAATGTATAATAATAATAGTAAATAAAGTCAGCAAAACTACACATAATTAAAACAATAACAATTAATAAAATCGACGGAGACGCACTGCATGACAATAAATAAGGTTAGTATAATCATATACATATATATATATATATATATATATTGAGTTAACAGAATCGTACATTGATTAAATCGATAGAAATATATATTAGGGAGTCAACGAAGTCGTACATTTATTGAGTCAACATAATCAAATTTACAAGAAGAATTATGCATAAATAAATATTAAGTAATAGGCAAATAACTCAAAATGAAAATTTGTTTACTTATTTGAATCGTGCTAATAACATATTATAAAATAAATAAAAATAATATAATACAATCACAAAAGACTAAAGAAATTGATTAGTTTCACTGATCTTGAAGAACTTGAAGAGCGTAAAGAACAAAACAAAGTTAACAAACGTGGAAGCACTAAACTAAAGAAAGCTAAGCTATTGGCAAGCAAAACTCAAAACCGCTTCATGTCGTTCGAAATCGAACAAATGATGGTATATATACAGCACTACTAAGTCGGTTAAACAAAACCGACTTCAACTGTTAAGTATATTAGATTAAAATAATGGTGGAATCCAACCCAATTTACAACGAAAAGCAATTTTTAAATAATATTATATTATTACATTATCTGTATACACATTAAAATATTTTAAATTTTATAACCTAAATATTATTAAAATAAATAATAAAAAATAATTATTATATAATTTATATAATCCCATGATCCGGGACTCTGCAAAACCCAGCCCACTCCCTTAGGGACTGGGACTGGATTTCGTTGTCCCCGGTACCAAACGGTATTTAGCTGCAGGGCTGGAGCAATCAGCGTCTAGGTCCAATATGCTTGACAATCTGGGAATTTCAGCACAGGCTAAGCACATTAACTCTCTTTCTTACCAGAGCTGTATGCAGACATGCCAGGTTCTCTTTCTTATTCCAGCAACATTAATCACGGAGCAGCAGGGAAGTCCACAACATATTAAGATGGCATAAAGATGATTCCCCGTACCTAAATTTATTCAAAGAGTCACTGAACCAGATTCTACTTAAAAAACAACTGATCTCCCTTTCCAGTGCTGAAAAACAAAATTTGAATACCTGTGGTACACGCAGTGGTTCACCATATATAATCGATTTGATATACGCCACTGTTGTAATGACTTTGTAATCCGCCTGACTAGGAAATCCAAGCAAATAAATCAAGCACGATAATAGCGCTCCAAACTTCAATCTTGGTATGATTACAGTTCATGTTCAGACGAAATACTAAAGAGGAAACAATCTATCTCATTCTCAACAGCCCTCCAACAGAGATTTGGAATCTCATGCCCAAAGGCTTGTAATTTGCTGATAGCAGTGAGACAACTAAACTCAACGGAAGGGAAACAAAAGCATCGCAAGAATCCAGTCATCATCATCAACACTTGGTATGATCCATATGCTAAGTCCGTGGCTGATTAAAATGTTGGACTTAGAAAGGAACTGCAAGTATTAAGAATTTCATATAAATACTCATTTAGGATTAAATAATAATTTAACAACATTACATTAATTTCCTGCAAGTAGCTATTATAAATATAAACGACTTATCTTTCCCAAAACAGTTCTAAACAATAAGGCAAGCCAATTCAGAATAAATGCATCACTCTGTATATTTTGAAGTTAATTTAACAAAAGACAAATGATTAATGCAAATACAAAAATTACCACAAGTTCTCAGACAGGGCTGGAGGCATTTCACATGCAGACTGAGAGCCCACAATCAACTCAACTGCCAAAGGTTCAATGAGTCGATAGCCCTGGAAGACAGGTCTAGGTAATCATTGAAATTTCATCATGATGGAATAGATCATTGCAATTGTAGTCTTCAAAAAGAAAATCATTGTAAGTGCGAAACGTCAGCTTGTCATTGACCACGTCCTTACCCTTTGTACGCATTGCCAACGGCTCCCACCGAAGTGCTGGCCCAATTACTTGCTGCGAAACTCCTGAAACAGGTCACTTCTTATCTTAAACTGAAGAGGTCATTCTAAAATGTCAAAGACACTATTAGCTACATTGATCCCACATTTATCCTTACTTCTGCTATCAGATACAAAATATATAACTATAGCTTACCAAAGTAAAAGCATAACAAAAAAATTAATACTTCAAGATGTATTCTCATTTTTATTTCCATTTGCTACAATCGCTGAAAAGCTGAATAAATCATTTTAACAGAACATATTTGCAGTAGAAACCTGCAACAATGGCTGGGATGTCCTTGTAATTCATTTGTTGCTGTTCTTTCTCATCCTGCATCTATAGCATAAACATCACATTCCATAAAGAAAAAGAAAAAGATTAAGTTAAAATAAAATTCATCCATGGGGACTACATTACCTGATTGAAACTCCAGAGGGATTGGCTACAATGCTTGCACCTGTACAAGAGGAATTATAATATAAAAGAAAAAGATTAAGTTAAAATAAAATTCATCCATGGGGACTACATTACCTGATTGAAACTCCAGAGGGATTGGCTACAATGCTTGCACCTGTACAAGAGGAATTATAATATTTCCACTGAAACCAGTTTGCTAAATGCATTCGTAATCCAACTCTATGCAGGGAATTTGTCCTTTCCACTTGAAGCATTCTTTCGTCAAAAGAGGACACTCTGAGATTCTAAGTCGTCCAAGAGAGGAAAGCAGGCCTTTTAAAGGCAAGGAGCGAAGTTTATGGCAATGAATGATCTGTAGCTCTCTGAGCAATGTGAGATTATTGAGTACCCTGGACAGAGTTTCCAGATCTTCGAGTTGACAGATGCAGAGAGATATAAGATTCTCAGGAAGCATATATTCATTATCTTGAAAACATCCACCAGAAATGCTGAAATCTTTAAGAGAAGCCAATCCGTGCAGATTCCACTCGGATATGGGATGCTTGAGATTCATACAATTCCAAATCTCAAGTGATGTTAAATCTGGGGGCAAACAGCCAAAGGACTGAAGACTTGGACAGTCACATAATTTTAGAAATTGAAGACACATGGGCAGTCCAGTTTCTGGAAAAGATATTAGATTGGGACAATTAATTATAACTATTTTAGTAAGATGGGACAGATCATGCAGGGGCTCAGGTAATTTGTAAACGTTTTCACAATATGAGATTTCAATATATTCAAGTAATTTACTATTCTCAACATTCCCAATCATTGTTTCCGTAGGAGGTGCCAGCCACGAGCATTTTGAAAGCGTTAGCATTTTAAGACCATAGGGCAATTTGCCAGAGGTAGAACATTTAAGAGACGGACAATCAACGATCTTCAGGATCTCAAGCTGTGACACATAACTGCTGTTATCATCACACATAATTCCTTCAGGCATGGACTGTAGATTTTTACAACGTTGGATTGTCAACCATTTTAGCGTGGTAGGTAACTTGCCTTCAGGAAAGGATTTGAGAGAATGGCAATTTTCAATCTTCAATTCTTCAAGACAACTCATTATATTCTTCGGCAAGGCCCTCAGTGCTTGACAATCATTTAGTATAAGATGTCTGAGCATGGATACACAAGCTGTATCTGGAAATGACACAAGTTTTGGGAACGACTCAATCAGTAAATATTCGAGAGAAGTGAAACAGTGCAGCTGAGGCAACATGTTCTTCAGGTTACCAAAACATAATGAATCTGGTTTCACCAATGACATCGACTGGGAAGAGGCTTCAGCGGTAGAAAAACTAACATCGACAGGTTCAACCCTCTGCCTCCCCCATGAATTCGATTCAGTGCAATTAGAAACTGTCTGAAGTTTAGGAGATCCTTGAGACCACAGAACTCCTTCCAGCAGACACGTACACTCTTGAAAATCCCTGATCTTTAGAGTTGTTAGGGAGGAGAGACCAGAAATGCTTCTCACACTTGGGCATTGAGTAACAGTAAGATTCACAACTGAAGGAAATTGGCTGGGTAATTTTACCTGCAACTGAGGGCAGTTATGTAGGGTAAGCTGACGAAGATGAGGAAAAGTTTCAGTAACTCCGTTATTAGACCAGTGCACCCACTTCAGCATATTTTTGAACTGCAGAATTTCCAAGGAAGGAAATGGCTTAGCAGTTTCTCCATAAAACTCGGTATCCACTCTTTCTATTTGATCCATGTGTTCAATGCATAACTCTCTAAGTGCAGGTAGTAGCCCAAGTGATGGAAATGACACAATGTTTCTACAATTACATAGGTTTACGCATACCATACCAGTGAATGAGGGATCTCCTATCCACGGTGGAAATTTTGTTCCACCATAATGTGAAATTCTAAGCTTTCTAAGACCCCTATGAGGTCGTAGGAAGTCGAGCACAGACATATCAATCTGTTTATTCTGCGAATTATGTATGTTCTCACTCCATTCCATGGCCAATTCATCAAGGTCATATTTCTCCTTTAGATTGGCAACCCTTGCCTCCACAATATCACCCACATTACCCAACCCATAAATGGAAAGCTCCCCTCGAAGACACAAGTCTTTCAACTCTCTAAGACTGAGCTGATCACCTTTTCCCACAATATATTTGGTCAACACTCGTAGACTAGTTAAATTACCAATTCCTGGTGGCATCTCTAGCAAACAGTTTGTATCTCTAATATCCAGGCAATACAGGTGGATTAAACAGCTGATGCCTGAAGGTAACTTTGTTAATTTCGAGCAACCACACAATCGCAATGTCTCTAAATTGACAAGTTTAGTTACTGATTCAGGTAAGCACTTAATCTTAGTATAAGACAAATTAAGGTATCGTAAATGCTTGAGATCACTGATTGAATTTGGAAGCTTTATAATATAATAACCACTCAAACAGAGGGATCTTAAGCATGTAAATGTTTTCAGCATCTCACTCAATACAATTCTGCTTAGGTAGCAACATGCAGTCCAAGGTGATTGATGAATTGGTAGTGCTAAGAGTGTTCGTAGAGATTCCATTTTGTAGCAGTGTTTGAATCTTTGAGAGACATCATACACACAACGAGTGAAAGCCAAGTGACGAATCCTTTTAAGAGTTCCATCATGCCCATCATCGTCAAATTCACTGTGTAGACAAAAGCATATATCTCTGGCAACATATTGAGCCAAATCTTGAATGAGGTCATGCATAACAAAATGTCTGCCACTTGATCGTTCAAAAAATGACCTTGACAACAATTCGTTAAAAAAACCATGACCTACATCTTCCACCTGTTTCTTTTCTCGTTGTTGTGGGAGAAAACCCTCAGCCATCCATAGCAAAATCAACTCATCCTTATCAAATTCATAATCCTTTGGAAAAATCGAGCAATAAGCAAACAATCGCTTTAAATGGGAAGGAAGGTAGTAGTAGCTTAGCCTTAGAGCTGGAATAATATTACTTCTTTCTTCTGGCAAATCCCATATCTTGCTATGTAATACAGCTTCCCAATTACCAGGATCCAACTTGTTCCGCAACAAGCCTCCCATAGTTTTTACTGCTAAGGGCAAGCCCTTACACTTTTTCACTATCTCTTCACCAATCGCTTTAAGATCCGAAGGCACAACAAATCTATTTCCGAATGCATGTCTTTGAAACAAAGAAAAACAATCTTCATAAGACAGCAACGTCAGATGGTGAGTAGCCTCCGTGCCCATAATTGATCCAACCTCTTCATTACGAGTTGTTACAATTATTTTGCTTTGAGAGTCCACTCTCATAAAGGGTTTTCTTAAAACACACCAATTCTCATAATTCTGATTCCAAACATCATCCAAAACAAGTAGAAATTTCTTTCCACTCAACTGCCTTTCCAACATTACTTGAAGGTTGTTCAAATCATCACTAACACCACAAGTTTCGTCACAGATTGCAAGCAAAATCGATTTAGTTATCCTTACAACATCAAAATCTTCGGAAACACAAACCCACGCTTTCAAATCAAAACCATTAGTAACCGTCTCATCATTGTAAACAAGTTGAGCAAGAGTTGTTTTACCTATACCACCCATTCCACATATAGGAATCACACCAACATCACCACCACCACCACCACCACCATTGAACAACAATTCTATGATTGCCCTTTTATCATTTTCTCTACCAAAAACATCAGGTTCAACCAAAGATGAGGATGTTAGTCTCTGATAGCTAAACGTTTTCCTCTCATGAACAACAATTTCTCTCAATTGAAGGATCTTTTTCTGTTTCAACATATCCTCCAATCTAGCACATATCACTTTGAATTTGGAACCAATTCTTGCATTAAACCCATTAAATGAATAGACAAAAGACCGTACCTTGTACGTGAAGCGTGAAGGGTTGTTCATCAACTTGTGCTGCAAATTTCTGGTTGCAAACTCGTCAAGTATGTCCTCCATATCATAGGCCAAGTCTCTTAGTTGGTCCAGCCAGAGTTGCAAGGATATATCGGACATTTGATTCTCGTCTGCATCTCGAAGCAAAGACTGTATCTTCGCCAAAAGGTTTCTCAACTTGTCGACTTCATTTGAAACCTTCTCCTGACGTGCGAACTGGAGCAGATCAGAGGAACTTAGTTTATCAAACAGCTGTCCCACCATAGCCGAAACAATCGCATCTGCGATTATTTCCATATAACTTCTTAAGCTTTACTCTCTAGAGTTTTCGAGTAGATTCTCCGGTGGTGGTGTTTGGGTGGGTCTCGGCCGGTTGAAGAAGGGCTTTGGGACTTGTTGAAGAAATCTGGGCTTAGTTTGTATGGTTAACAATATAGGTTTGTGTTTTTTTGAATAACTTTTGTATTTTTTATTTTTTTTATTAATCTGGTGTTATTGTGCTGCTTTTGCGAATTTAATTGAATAAGAACAGTTTTGGTTGAAGGAAATTTAATTTTTGTTGAAGATACAATGAGGCTTTGTTGAAGATAGAATGAAATGGGCTTTATGTGGAGTTTTAATTCAAGACGAAGAGTTTTATATGAAGCGGAAGAGTTTTTGTCTCGGAATTATCAAAATGGATTTTAGCACCAGCAGTACCATGGAACGCAGAAAATTGCAAACTTACCTCAAATGTCTTAGACTGCCTTTTAACACATTACTCTCGCATTATTCTTTCACAAATCACACCAAGAAACGCAATAAAATTAAATTTTTACACAGATTCTTTTGTTACTTAAACTTGACACTTTCTCTAAAAACAAGAGTAGAAAACCTTTTAAAAACAAGAATTAGAAATGGAAGAAAAAATTGGTAGACTACGATAAAGTTTTTCCTTGATAAAATGGCTTAGGTTAAATTTTATCATTTCGGTTAAAGACAAACTAGGTTTGACTCTAGCGAAGGATGAACCGGCAAAAAAAAGACATTACTTTTTTGTTATTTTATTATAATAATAATAATAATAATTATTTTATATATATTAATTGATAAATATTGTTTATTTTATTTTTCTCATTTTTAATTATTTTTTAAATTTATTTTTTATGTTTTATATTTTAATTTTTTTTAAATGAAAACCTGAGAGGATTTTCATCATTGCAGAAAGACATAAGAGCATTTCAATCTTTTACTTTGATTTATACTATTGATAGTTAAATCTAACAGACTTTGAATAATGATAGGGGTTAATTATAATAAAAGTGAAATGTTTGTTCTGTCTAGAAATATTTTTTAATTGAATAATTAAATTATAATTTACTTTTTTCAATAATATTTATTATGCTCTTATGCTTTGTATTTTTTATCTTGAACTAGTACCTACCTCACTTTTCTCATCCCATTCCTGCATCTTAGATCAAAATAAAAATTGTGTATATATTTTAAATATTATTTACAAACTTTCCATTACCAAATCAAAAATTATGTTTATGTTTAATGATTCTAAAATTTACAAAGCATTTAGGGTGTAAATGCCTCTAGTTCCATAATTTATGGATATTATTAATATGTCATGAATATCTATAATCAATTTATTAAAAAAAAATATTCATAATGAATCAAGGAATGAATCAAAAAGAAAAAAATAAAGCTAAATAAATGAACTGATATATTGATTAATAGTTTGTCTATGTAATTTCAATTTTTAAGATATTAATATACATATTTAGGTAAAAATTAACATAATCCATAATTTTATTGGGCTTTAATAGGATGTTTAATTGAGATAGATTAAATAAATAATAAAATGTTTCATTTAGATGGTTCTAAATAATTAAATGATAGCATGGGCCCAAGAATATTATTTGGAAAGACGTCCTTTCCTTTCCTTTTAAGACAAGGAAAGGAAGACATTCATTTAATCATTCTGATAACATAAATTTATGGATAATCCAAATCGTGGAATGATTTCAACTTGGAGAAGATGAATCAAGGATCTAAAATGTTCTAGATTTGTGACCATCTGGAATGATGTAGATTATCAAATAATTTGGATTTAAAGCTCGATCAATCAAAGATCTTATTTGTTATCGATTTGAAAATCGGATCAACGACTAATCTAGTTTATATTTTTTATAAAAAAATTGTTATTAAATTGATTTTAATTTCCCACCATCTATTTTAGAGTAGTTGGTGGAGATCTTCCTCTATTTTTTATTTTAATTTTATTTTAATTAAATTTCATCGCTACCTTCCATATCTAATATAGGCAATGGAGATCTTTTCATTTTAAAAATAATAATAACAATAATAATTTTTAACTATTTTATTACTTTTGATCATCTTCATAATCTATTAGATGAAGATTTTTTTACTTTTGATAAAAATAATTGACCAACGAATATATCCCTCTCTTAGTTGTAATCGGCCAACGTTTAAATAACGATAAAAATTAAATTGATGTATTTTGAAACATGAGAGTAATAAATGGATTTTGTCTTTAAAAAAAAAAAAAAAAGTAAGTTTAAAAAAAAAAGAGACAGGAATTAAAATGAAATTTATCCTTAAATCAATACTGCGTTTTTGCTCTCGGAATTATCAAAATGGATTTTATCAGCCAGTACCATGAAACGCAGAAAATTGCAAACTTACCCCAAATTGTCTTAGAATGCCTTTAAACACATTACTCTCGCATTACTCTTTCACAAATCAGACCTGGAAACGCACTAAAATTAAATTTTGACACAGATTCTTTTGTTACTTAAACTCGACACTTTCTCTAAAAACAAGAGTAGAAAACCTTTTACATTAAGTGCAGATATATTTATCTAAATTTAGTAAAAAAAAATTATGATTTAAATTTTTTATCTGTTTAATAAATAATCGTTTACCTTCTACACTCGTTTACTTAAAAGGAATAGGTGAATTAAGAGTGAATAAAATCTTTTAATTAAGAATAAATAGATGTATTTCGTCAAAAAAAAAAAAAGGAATAAATAGATAGATAGGTTTTGATGTCATAATGTTGAATTATTTTAACTCCCGTTTTTACAACCTTTTTTTTTTATATAATGCTCATAATTGGTCTTTCGTGTATGTATGTGAATTTTTTCATAGCAATTCCCTTTGAGAAAAATAATATGTTTAGAAAGTAGTTAAATAGTAAAATTTTCCACAATTTACAACCTTATCGTAGAATATGCAATGGCTAAAAGGGTAAAATGCAATGATATGCCCTTACGGTTGCCCATACCACTATCAAATCGAACCTTTGCTTTAATTATTTAGTCTTAACTTTATAATTGAAATATTCTAATTGTCCGTTCCTAATATTTTATCAGTTATTTTCAAAATTATTCTTCAAAATGCATGATAAAATAATACAAATTTTAAAAAATAAAACAGTAACATTTAAAACAAAATAAAAAATGAGATGACAATAAAAAAATAAAAAGCAATATCCAATGCAGCATCATCACTAAACTGACTAGATCTACAACACCTAACCATGACCAATCCTTGCCAACTCTCCAACGCCATTCCCCACACTATCATCAAGCTCTCGACCACTATCACCGACTCCATCCGCAATATTTTTGTCAACCATGAAAGGAGATTTTGTTTAAACCACAAAGCCGCCACGTCCACTAAATCATTCCCTTCCACTACCTCTACGCGTCTCATATTGTAATAGCATCATCATCCACCAACGTTTCCATTTTTGACTCAACATCTCCTTTAAAAAATAAATAAATAAATAAAATTCACTTGAGTGCCTAAATTTTAATGAAATAATGCATTTTTATTTGTGAATGTGTTTTTAGTTTTTATCATTTATAATGTTTATCAAATTAGCCTCTGTGACCGTTACTAACGATCAAATATGGTGAAAATTATACAAAGATTAAAATACCCTTAGTTATTTTGTCCTAATTTATCTACTAATAAGTATTCAACACATGTCAAATAAAAGTTGATAAAAAAAAAAAAAACAATTTTACACCAATAATGAGTCGCCACATCATCATTTTATAAATTAATATATTTAAATAAATGCAACTAAAAAACTTTTTTTTTCTTTATAAAGCATATTTTTTAAATGAAAAAAAATACATGAATTCCATGTAAATCTCCACCATATGGAGTTGATGAATGTGCCCAAATGTTTAAAAGATTTGGGTTCGAATATCATCAAATCTAGGTTCGATTGAACCCATATATTGAAGTTTTGGGTTTGATCGAACCTACAATTAGAAACAAAAGTTTTGGGTTTGATTAAATCTAAAACCAAAACCAGAATTAGAATTTGAAAGTGAACTCGACCCCTACAAACCCAGACCCTCTCTTCCTAAACCACAAATCAAGATCTTCATCCATCTATTGTGGTTTATGTTCAGAATCTATTCGAATTAGACTCGTCATGATTGTTCGAATTAGATGACTCTTCGATCTGGTTTGAACCAAATAAAGAACTCATTTGGTTTGGACCAATTGAAGAATCCATTTGGTTTGCCTTCAAAATGTGCATATGAGAAACCTATTTTGTTTGAATTGAGCAGTTGAGAGAGAGAGAGATAAAGAGGAAAAGAAAAAAGGTTAGTTGTTGGTGTGATTGGCTTTATAGACACTTGATTGCGAGAGAGGAAGACATACGAGGTTGGTTTCAAAAGGAGGGCTTTGAGCATTTGAAGGCTGATCTGGTAAAGCCAGAGGAAGACATCTAGGTTTAAGTGTTTGAGTATTTAAAGCCAAAGGAAGACATTGGGCTTTGAAACTTAAATCGACATCGATCTAGGCTTTTAGTGGAAACCAAGATCGACATCTAAGTTTCCTAATCACTCGATCATCCTAGATAGGCACGATTCGATTTCCATCTCCATATTTTGTTCTTCAAGTTCATCTTTTTCTTTTTTTTTTTTTTTTTTTACCTTTTGTTTATATAAGTTTCATCTCCACCGTCCATCTCTCATATGGACGATGAAGATGCATTTTCTATTTTCTATTTTTTTACTTAATTTATTTAATTTTAGTTTTACATTTTAATTTTAGTTTTAGTTTTTTTTTTTAGTTTATTTTATTTAATCTTTTCTAGTTAAATCTTCACCATCCATCAAAATTGTGATGAATGATAGAATTTTGAAGTTTTTTTCTTTATTAATTCCAAATAATTAGTGGAATAAAAACTCAAAATATCCTTCCGACTTTTAAGTTTGACTAATTATCAATTAACGAAATGACTAGTTTGATAAATTTTTAAAATTTTAAGGATGATGGAAATTAAAAACGTATTAATGAATAAAAAAAAAATAATATTTCACCAACAATTACAAACTAAAGCGAAATTTTCCTTTAAGGTAGATGTGATGCGATCTTCTCGTGGAGATTGCTTTAGAGGAGATATGGACAATCTTCTCATGGAAATCACAATAGATTGCCATTTGAGAGATCCTCTATAAAGTTTTTAATTTTTGTTCATTTATTCATTTATTTATATAATCATTTAGAACCTTTCCCACTTGCATTACTTTTATAATATAGTATTTTTTGTTTTGTTTTCTGGAAAAACCCCCCTTTAACCTTGTATCATAAAGTCTCCTATTAAGTTTAAGATAGTCAATGTGGTTACGGCATCTTTCCCAAATTACTGTAAAACTTAGATCTCGTAGTGATATGAGTAAGCATGACGATTGTTATTGCAATTTGCCATAATTAAAACGTTCAGTAAATTATCTATAAACTTTATAATTTAAAAATAAAATAATTAAAGATAAAATTATTTAGAAATAGTCCATAAAAGGGTAAAAAAATTCATTTCGACATAAATAAATTATTCATTTTTAATCTCAAATAAAAGTTTAATCATTCTTAATCTTAAACTTGTGAAACATTTAACATAACATCGCATATGAAATGTTTAATATACATAGAATTTTTTTCAAGCGGAAACATTTATTGTATTTGAAAATATCTTATGTGCAATGTTGCACATGAAATATTTAACATTTTGGTTAAAAATGATTAAAATTTTATTTGAAGTTGAAAATGAGTTAAAAATGAATTTAACCCAAAAATTTATAAATATTTTGATTTAAAAATTTGTAAAAATATAAAGATTAAAACGAAGTTCAAAACGACAAAATAAATACATTTACAAGCATTTTTTGTTTTTAAAAGTAAAAAAATTAGTTTTAAAATAATACCAATACAACCTGCAAATTTATGTTTTTTTTACCCCGTTATGCTTTCTTTTTATGCCTTCTCTTTTTCAAAGTTTTTGTCTCTTTTCTTCATCCTTATTTACCTTTCTCACTCTCTGTTCCTTTTTTGTTTTCTTTACTTTTTGTTAGAGTAGATATTTCAGCTCATTCAGTAGCTCAAGCTCATTTAGCTTCTCAAGCTACTGTCAACAGCATTACAAAACAGCTTGTATTGATATCAACTTAGCTAAGCCAATAACTATGCCTACTCAGCTCAGTCATTTAGCTAATCATTAGCTTAGATGGCTAAAGTGTTCTGTTAGTAACATTTTAGTATTTTTGGAGGGAAAATCCCGGTGTATAATATCTTGGTGATTGGGTAGCTTGCAGATTAAGCACAATAAAGAAAAATCAGTTTCTTGGATCCCATCGTCAATTCTCTGAAAAACAAACTCTCAACATTACTTCACTTTCTTTGACAGACCCCTTTCTAACTACTAGCTAGGCGACCTGCCCGACAACCCCACGGTGGCTCCCAGTCGAGATCTGCTCCCCGAATGGAAGGTTCCCGTGGAGCTAAGCCTCTTTTCTGTTCTAAAATACTTGAAATCTATTTAGTTTTGAAAATGGATGGAAATTTTGTTCGTTTAAAAATAACTTTATGAAAATAGGATTTTCACGAAAATCCGGCAGCACAATGACTGTTTTTCTAAAATTCCATCCTGTAAAATACTTCACAAAACCTGTATAATTTATTCACAATATTTCAATAATCAACAGGCCTCCGGCCCTTTTCAAAACTCATAATCATACATTAAAGCGGAAAGTAATTGAATAAAATCTTAAAACGACATGGATGATATTTACATAAAATACTTTATCCAAAACAGTATTTACAACACTTGAGAACTTTGAAAAACGATAATAAATGCAATACATGAAAACGTGTTTAAAACTAGTGCAGCGTGGTCGCGTCTACAACTCGCCTGTACGCCCAATGGAGATACCTTTGCCGCGATGCCCACTCCTACACCTGGGGAGGAATTTAAATAAAACAGAAAATAATGGTGAGAAAAACTCAGTGAGTGCACATAATAATAACTTATGCTTTCATTAGTATTTTGAAAAGATATGGCTTATATAAGCAAGAGATTCTTTTTATTCTAAACTAACGTCTGTTGACGTATTTCAACTTAGAAGGGTAACTCTAGAACAACTTATTCTCTTAAACTCTTAAACTAAATATCTATATGATATGAAATACTAGAACATTTCTGATTGCGTGTACTCAGATGCGGGAACTTGGGATTACGATTCCCCCCTAACATCTGGAAATATACGGGAACTTGGGATTACGATTCCCCCCGAATGTTAAGCCGTACGGGAACTTGGGATTACGGTTCCCCCCGTCTAATAGGCGAACGGGAACTTGGGATTACGATTCCCCCCGTTTAGTAACATACACGCATAGAGTACCTCGGCCGGGTTCTGTTAAGAGTTAAGATAAACTAAAGAGATATAATTTACCTTTAAAATTTATCTCATAAGTGCTTTGTTTTCTACTTACGGTTTAAAACCGAAAAACTTGCTTTCTAGAGCGAAAACTCAATTATTGAAATAACGTTCTCAAGTATCTTTATGACTAATTACATATATACAACTATATATGCATTATAGGGAAAGCGATAATATTTAAATGTTACTTGAATAACATAATCATAAACTACATCGCATTAATAATTTCATATAACAGAATTCACGAAAGCTTAATAAAAATGTACACTCACAACTTGCTTCCAATAACTGATCAACCACTCCTGATATAGCTCTCGTTCGGTATCCGATCCATCTACATTTGATTTCGATCGGAAAGTCGTTAAAACATAACTTGCACACAACTAAACTTTAAGCCATACGAGGATTTATAAACACAATAATTCAAATGACTATCCTCACACGATAACCAAACGGATAACTCATATCACACGCGAAAACTATTTCAAACTGATTCGCTATCGCGACTTAAAATACTCGAAACTCTACGGTTACAAAACCGACAACTATGCCTTTCGAATCTAATATAACATCATCAAACAGATTCTAATGAATTCACTCAACAGAAGATTCAAAACCAAACGACGAACTTTAAGCTTACGCGATTTCACTAATTATCGCGATTTATCGATATAAGCGTTTCGCGCGATACAAAAACTATGCGATTAACTCTGTTATAACTCGAACTATCCTAACTTCAACTTTAACACTTTAACGGCCTAATAACAAACTCGGGGCAGCGAGCTAACATCACATTTACTTTTATATTCAACAACGAAAATCACAAACCAACAACGCTCGCATTCGCGAAAAAAATTCAACCAAAACGCTCGGAACCAATTTCTATTTGTCCGAACGATTATCCGATACTTTAAAACACTTTAATACTAACTAATTTCCACAACAATGAATGCGAAACTAAAAGTATAACTCAACAGCCCCTACACATCTCATAACAGCCCATAACATAAAACACAACGAACACGATCGATGATAAAAACACAATCGCAACATCAACGAGCGAACCTCCGCACTAACGAGGTTCCTAATCCTAGTCCCAAACATAATATTATCAATTTATCTCAACTCTAATCACATGGATGCTCACTAATTACTCAAAACTTCTCAACAAAAACAAAGGGGACAGCACCTTACCCAAGAAATAAACTGTTTTCGGCTTCGAAACGACTTTCGAAACGGCGACGAATCTCTCGCACGCTATCGGCAACAAGCTGTCTCCTTTGATGTTGTTTCGCTTCAAATCTGAATTGGTTTCTTGAATAGCGAATAAACTTGACAGCAGCTGTTGGCAGCAACTATATCCACGTTGACAGCTTGTGACGACGGCACGGCAGCAAGCTTACAACGGTGACAACGGCAGCACTTCGACAGCTTCAGCTTGTACAAGACAGGGACGGCAGCATCACCAGCATCTTCCCTTTGCTGGCAGCAGATCACGCTCAAACAACAGCAACCTTCACGGCCAACAGAACCTTCAACTCGGCAGCGCCGGCAACAGCACCAGCACGACCTTGCGGCAGCTCAGCTCTTCAGCTTGCACAAGACAGTACCAGCGTACGAAGACAGTAGCTCACCACGGTCTAACTCACGCCAGCAGCTCCCTTCACCGGCGACAGCAACAGCAGCTTCAACTCCTCACTCAGTGACAACTCACGACAGCTCACTCTCTCTTTCATGCATGCACGGTCAGAAGAGCTTAGATCTGCCCTTGCATGTTCATCTTTGCATCAGATCTGCAATCTCCTTCCACTTTGCTTTACCTTGGTCTGACAACAGCTCAATCCTTCCTCATTTTCACGATCACACTCCCTCTCTAACTCACTCTCGGTTCTCACTTACACGAGCAGCACCTCTCTCATTTCACACTCTCTGATTTGATGAAGAAGAATGGAGATCGAGTGAGATATAAAGGCACACAACTCTCTCACTCTCAATCTCTATCATCCTCGGGTTTCCTTTGAGAGACCAAAATGTTGATAGCTTAGACTTGTTTTTCTCCAATGAATATTGATGATCGAGCATGATAATTCCTTTTTAAATTGTTGTTTGACCGAGTGCACTATTTACTTTTTAAATCTTTATTTCTTGACTTTCAATTCCACTATTTGCTTTTTCTTCACTTAAATATCTAATTGTTATAAAAGGATGCCACTTGACAACATGTTCCATGCATGAATGACATTTGTCCATCCTTTTCATGCACTAATTCTATTTAAATCATTTCATGCATTCTCGATTTTTAATTCCAAGCTCGGATTTCGCTCCGACCATCTGACTGGTAAATCACTTTTAATCGCCTTCGACATTATTTAATGAATTTCGAATCCGTCTCTCGAACTCGAATTCATTTTAATCTTCTAAAATAATTATTCCGAGTATTTTTTTTTTTTTTTTTGACTTGAGAATTATATATATATATTTTGCTCTCCGACGAACGCGGATTTGGGTTTTACATTCTTTATTTACAATTTTACATGGTATCAGAGCCCTAGACCAACGTCAATGGATTTTGATTCAAGCTCTTCATCAACAAACAACGAAGATGATCATTTCTCAGCTCACTTATCAACACGATCGATGAACGCCCATTCACTAGCTAAGATACTCAATTTTTCTTTGCCAATCAAGCTCGAAAAAGACAACTATATTGCTTGGAAAACTCAGGTAATACCTACTATTCGAGCTTTAGATCTTAAGGATTTCATTTTTGGTTCAACAGTTTGTCCACCTAAGTTTGTCAAAGTTAAATCTAGTAATAATGAGGTTAAAGAAGTAGTCAACAAAGAATTTACAACCTGGAAAAAGACTGATCAGATGTTACTCTGTTGGTTATTGTCTACAATTAGTCAAAGTATAATAGGACAAGTTACTGAGTGTGTAACTTCATGTGAGGTTTGGAGAGTTCTAGAGAAATTGTACACACATAAGTCTATGGCTAAGATTATTCAGATTAGGCATAAGCTTCAAATTGTAAAGAAGGGATCTAGCACAATTAGTGACTTTGTTCTAAAGGTCAAGATGCTTTGAGATAGTTTAAGAGCAGCAGGACAACAGATTAGTGACCATGACATGATATTGAGTGTGTTAGGAGGTCTTGGTCACAAATATGACCCTATAGTAGTACTAGTTTCTTCACAAAAGAACACAATGTGTTTACAAGATGTTCAATACCTCTTGATGATGCATGAGCAAAGGATTGAACAGTTAACTGGAGGAATACCATCTGATTTAGGCGGAGCCAGTGCTAATTTTGTCTCAGGAGGACACCAGGATAGGAGAAACCAAAGAGGTGGTTTTAATAGAAGGAATGCAGGAAATAGAAATAGAGACAGCGGAAGGTTTGGTGGAAGATGAAACTCAAATGGGAAACCTTCTTGTCAATTATGTGGAAGGATAGGTCACACTGCAATTCAATGTTACTATAGGTTCGATAGATCATTTTAGGGTGTGAATCATAGTGTTGGAGGGTCTCAGAATGGTAGTGGTTATACTCAAAACAATAACAATTACTCTGCACCAGCTTTTTTGTCTGATAGAAATCAGTTTCAAGGAAATATCTCACAAGCCAATTTGATTCAATCATATGCTAATTTTGCCACTCCAAACACAGTCAATGATAGTGCTTGGTATGCTAATACTGGAGCAACTGATCATGTCACTTCAGATTTGAACAACTTGTCATTTTCTTTAGAATTTCAGGGCAATGAAAGACTTGCAGTTGGCAATGGATAACAGTTGTAGATATCTCACATAAGTAAATCCTATGTTTTATCATCTAACCCAAATAAAAAGGCTTTGGTCTTAAAAAGGATTCTTTATGTTCTAGGTATAACAAAAAATCTCATAATTATCTCAAAACTAACATATGACAACAATGCATATGTTGAGTTTGATTGTGATACTTGTGTGATTAAGGACAAGGCTACTCATCAAGAGCTGCTCAGAATGATACTTAAGAATGGCTTGTACCAGCTACAAATATTGAAAGATTAGCAGACTAATGAAAGGGAAAAGCATGGTGACTCTAATTCAGCTTATGGTACTGTTAATAAAACTTACTTCTCATCTATAGATAGAATTTGTGATAATAGTTTGATTAATGGTGACGATTTGATGACTAGTTTGAATGATGGTGACAATTTGTGATAAATCATCACTAACACCACAAGTTTCGTCACAGATTGCAAGCAAAATCGATTTAGTTATCCTTACAACATCAAAATCTTCGGAAACACAAACCCACGCTTTCAAATCAAAACTATTAGTAACCGTCTCATCATTGTAAACAAGTTGAGCAAGAGTTGTTTTACTTATATCACCCATTCCACATATAGGAATCACACCAACATCATCACCACCACCACCACCACTAAACAACAACTCGATGATTGCCTTTTTCTCATTTTGTCTACCTAAAACATAAGGTTCAACCAAACATGAGGATGGTTGTTTCTGATAGCTAAACATTTTCCTCTCATGAACAACAGTTTCTCTCAATTGAAGGATCTCTTTTCGTTTCAACATATCCTCTAATTTACCAGATATCTTTTTGAATTTTGAACCCATTCCTACACTAAACGAAGAGAAAAAAGGTCGTACCTTGTACTTGAAGCGTGAAGGGTTATTCATCAACTTTTGACGCAGATTTCTGGTTGCAAACTCATCAAGTATGTCCTCCAAATCATAGGCCAAGTCTCTTAGATGGTGCAGCCAGAGTTGCAAGGATGTATCAGAGATTTGCTTCTCGTCTGCACCTCGAAGCAAAGACTTTATATCCCGCATAAGGTTTCTCAACTTCTTGAATTCATCTGAAACCTTCTCCTGACGTACTAACTTGACCAGATCGGAGGAACTTAGTTTATCCAACAGCAGTTCCACCACAGCTGTAATCAGTGGCGGACCCAGAAAATTTGTTTAGGGGGGGGCACATGATGAAAGTTATAAAAACATCGAAAATTAAGAATATACTAAATATATAAAGGTTTGACTACCTTACTTAACAATTAACTTTACCTTTTAATTGGAGTTCTTAGATTAGTTGTAAGAGTAGTTATTGAAGTTAATCCAATGGCTTCAATTGAAAGGTAAGGTTAGTAGTTGAGGAAGGTAGCTAAACCCAATATATAATGTTTTTATATAAAACAATATTTGATAACACTATATAGTTTAAATAAAGTGAAATATACATAACATTTAGATAAAACGAATAGTTTTATACTTCAAAATTCTAATAAAATCATTAAAACAAATAAAAATGGAAAAAAAAATTAAAATTATAAATTTTCTCAATAAAGCTTCATGTTTTATAATCCTTTAATGATAACTTCTCTATCAATTTTATCAAAAATAATTTTCGACATATATGCAAGCAAATTATTATTTAACCATGATCTCTCATTCGATATATAATTCAATCTTCATAATGTTTATAGCAAAAAAGAAAAAAAAATTCACTAAAATTGTAAATTACCAATGAATTTTGTATAGCACACAAAATGTAGAAATAAATAATCCTTATATACAAGAGGATTAAAATAAAAAATTGAAAAAAGATAATATTAATTAATTAATAGTAGAAAAAATATTAGAAATAAAAAAATTAGGTCTCATAAAAATAATAAAAATATAGGAAATTAATCATATTAGAAATAGTAAAAATAAATAACATAGTTAAAAAAAATTAATGAACAACTATAAAAAAGAAAGAAGGATAAAAAGTTCAAATAAAATAATAATAATAATTAATAATAAAAATAATAGTTTTGATGTAGTGTGTTCAGTCATTCCAATGAAAACCATCAAAAATAAAATAAAAATAACAGTTTTTTTATATAAAAATAAAATCAGACATCACAAGCATTGTACTGCACACAAACATAAGAGGCTCCTTCAAGATTATTTTTCAAATCTCAAGGGGGGCACGTGTCCCCCCTCACTTTGCAGTGGGTCCGCCCCTGGCTGTAACAATCGCTTCTCCCATTACTTCCGTAGCTTTTACTCTCTCTTTTTTTTTTCTTTTTCTTTTTTTTTTTTTTTGTTTTTTAGCTGCTTTTACTCTCTTTCTTGGACTAGTACCTACCTGCCCTTTAGTATCACATTGCTTGCTACACCTTAGTTCACTATAAAAATTATATTTTTTTAAATATTATTTGCAAACTTTCTGTCGCCATATCAAAAAAATAAAAAGTAAACGAAAAAATAAAAGTGTCAACCACCACTCCCATCCTGCTAGAAAGAAACGCTTCTCCGACTACTTCATTTGACTTCATTCGCTTATGCCTTTATTCTCTACATTTTTCTAAAAGTGGCGATATTTTCCTCCCTAAAAAATGACCTGCGCGCCAACTCGAGTTTCACCGGTCCCAGAATGAAAAACTTAATTTTAGCACCTAAGATTTCGAAAAATATTAAACTTTTAAAGCATTTTAGAAAATAGCTCTTTTTATATCTAATTTTTTCAAAATTGTTCAAAAAAATCAAAATTATCTATCAACTTATGCCCAAGCTAAACAAAAAAAAAAAAGGAAAAAGACTCAATCACCCCTCATAATTTAAAATGACTATTTTATCCATAATAAAATCAAAATATTACATATCATTTAACTAATAAAAAGCTGACACATGTATAACAATATGATTATCTATTTTTTGACACATGTATAATAATATGATTATCTATTTTTTGAAAAAATCTTATTATTTTTTCTAAATTAAACAATAATTTAAAAAAAATAAAGAAAATAAAAAATCTTATTATTGTTTCCATCCATTCTCCTTCCAACCATTAAAAATACTTATTTAAAAGATAAAACAAGTTTTTATTTTTTAGCAAAATAAATAAATAAATAAAACAAGTTAATTTTAAAAAATATAAACAAATGAATTTCATTTTTTTCTTTGATCCGGAAGAGTTTAGAACAAAAACAAAACCTTTCATTTTTTTTCTTTGATTTGCAAGAATCCAAAACAAACACATAAAATCTTTCATTTTGTTTGAATTATCTCTCACCCACCTCATTCATTTCTTTTCCTTCTCCTCCATCTCCTTCGTTCTTCTCCTTATTCTTCTCCATCGACTTCCATCTCCTTATCCTCTGTCCTTTCTCTTTCTTCCTCAATCTCTTTTACCCACCATCTCCTTCATTTGCCTCCATCTCCTTCTCTTCCACCTCAAATGAAGCACCCTAATGCTATAGAGGTGCGATCCGTCAGAAATTGAGCTAATATACTCTATCTCCAACAGGTCTTTATCTCAAACCGGGATAGAGGTCTTCTTTAGTTTTGGGTTCCGAACCTAGATTTGGGTTCGTCAAACCCAAATGAAGGTCATCAGCCCCTTTACTTTGATTTTTTTTTTTTTTTTTTTGGATAAAATGTTTTGATGTTGTTATTTTTAATGTTGTTGTTAATATTGTTATTGTAGGAGATGATGAGGTTAATGATTTTGTAACATTATTGATCATGTTGAAGACTATGTGAGATGATGTTGATGAAGTGAGTTGTTGATGAACAGGCTTGATGATGTTGAGGATGGTGGAGATCCAATTTGGTGGATCTCCACTTTTTTTTTTTAATAAAATTAATTTTATGTATGTAATAAATTATTCAAATTAATTTTTATATTTTTAAAATTTTTTATATGTTTATAATCTTAGCAATTCACGTGTTGTAATCTTAGCCTCTCACATGACAATCTGTCATCATTGATCGTCAATTGATTAACAGTTTAGACTTATCGACGTTGTTTTTTAGTCGACCGATTCTTCAAGCTCAATACCTGCAACTAAACAACAAACACAAAGAAAAAAGACAAAGAAGAAGAACAACACACAAGTTTTACGTGGTTCGGCTGAAAACAAAGCCTACGACCACAAATGTCACTCTCTATTTTGTCAGAGTCACTGTATAATATTTATCTCTTAGTCTCTACAATGAGTTTGCATCCTTATTTATAGCGAGGGGTGATACAATTTGAGTAAATTTGAATTACATACAGATAAAGTAAGAAATAATTTACATTAATTATGATAATTATGAAGCTCGAAATCTTCTCCAACAAATTAGTAACGAAACTCCTATAATCTCGAGATTTGATTTGCTTCAAACAAAGAAAGTTGACTTCTTCCCTTATTAGGCTACTTCAGGCTTTTAGAAAGTCAACTGTATCAGCCATAACAACCTAACATTCTGATGAGCTAATATGCCACTCATCGAGTAGATGGAGAGTCTTTAAATACGAGTTGATAAATGAACTGACGATAAGAAATAGTGCGCTCTTACAGCGAACACTACACAATGACCAGATCATCTGGCTCATTTTCAACAACCAAATCAACAAACTCTTATACGCGACCAGATTATTGGGTTCTCTAGGCTTCTGGCCATTGTGCCAATTTTTTGGACTTTTAGTGGCTCATTTATCCAGATCGCGAAAATACCCATAACACTAGCTTCCTAGCTCCTAGTGCATTTTATGGACTGGAAGTTATAAGCTCATCGGTAAAGCTATTTTGGCAGGATTTGTTACGTTGTCTCTTCAAATTCTATCTTATCTCTTGAACACGTGGCATTTCCCTGTACGGTAATACATGACACGTCTTGTGTAGTGCGTATTTAATGTGCACGTCTCTCAATTGACTATGCATAATGATAAAATCTCGAGACTTGCGTTGCATCGTTGGATCAAAGGCAGTTATACATCTATTAAATCTGACGGTTAGGCTTCGGACTTAGCAGCTATATAAAGGCAGCACTGTTCCATTTTCTTCTCTTACTTGTCACTTTCAAACTCAGACGTCTTTTGGCTTTCAAGTTTTCGTCCGTCCAACGCCGTTACTCAATGTTCATCTTCTAAGATCATCAAACTTTACTACATTCAAGGTGAGTTTCCACCCTCATCTTCGATTTTGATTCATATTGTGCTTTTTCTAGTTTCTGCGAACCTGTTTTATGTTGTTGTTTGAATATTGTGCGACTCTTCTTATTTTTTGTTTGAAATAGTTTGAAAAACCTGAGAAAAAGAGTTGTTTATACTGCTGCTTATTTGTAGTTGCTTGGTACTCAAACTCTGGCATGTTTGTAGAAGTAGGGTTGAGTCTAAAATCTAACCATCAGTTGCCTATAATTTTAGAGATTTGACGAGCTCGCATCTGGAGCCCCCTTGCTTTCAGCAGTTCCCCTAAACACACAACTTGATATTTAAGAGAATAGATGTAGGAAAGACCCTAGTCTTTTAGGCTCAATCTACTACTAACGACCTAATCCCTTTGCTTCTTTTATAGATATCAAGTCATAGACGCCGAGATCATAAAATAAGGGATGCTGACATGGATCTCGAAGAGCAATCTGAGCACTCAATCAAGGATGCACAAAGTACGACCTCCCAAAGTGGTGAGGTCACTCCAAAGCCTATAGGATTCGATGATCCTACAGCTTACGAGCCTTTATTTCAATACACATCCACTGTTAGCCTCTGCAAGCTCACTTCAATAGCTCAAGACTTTGATTTTCCATCAAGATGTCGTGCAATAACGCCGGCACTCCACGACCACGTGGCTTACCCTCATCCAGGGTTTATTGCGATCAGCCGCCAACACATAGAATCTGGCTTTAGGTTTCTTATCCCTCGATATCTCATCAAGTTGTTAAACGACCTTGTTTTGGCTCATTTTCAGCTTACCCCGAACTCCTACGCCCATCTAACCTCTCTAGCTGCCTATTTATTAAAAATAAGCTTTCACCTCCTACCCCGCAAATGATCCAACACTTTTTTCTTTTTAAGTCTACCGCAAGTTTGAAGGCGGAGAAGCAAGACGGGTTCTTTTACACTCCAGCCTGTAATTCACCTTACAATGTATTTTTACTCAAGGGGATCGGTAAATTAAATATGGGCGACTATAAGATCCGCTGCTTCTATACGTCCTGCCTGTCTCTCCTTGACCTTAAAAATTTTTCCTTTTCTTCTTCTCCTGGTAAGCACACTTCTAGCTCGTCATTTCATAAACATATATATATTTTTATATATATTTTTATTATTATTTAACGATCTCTTGTTTCTGTTATGCAAACGTCACCAAGAGCTCGATTGAGCTTTCTGACGAGGAGTTAGCGACTCTACAGAAATTCTCTAAAGTCAAGAGTCCATTAGACGACCAGTTTCCAACCGACTACTTTCTACGGGAATACGGGCTCACACCCAAGGTTGAAAGCAAACGCCTCAGTTTCAATCGCGACCTCGGGGTTTGCAACAAAAAGGAGGTACCTTCAGTTTTTGAGGGAATATTGAGCTCGTTATAGAGAAAGTCTGCTAAAATGGTAGAGCTCAATTATGATACGCCACCTTTCTTTCCAGAAGATGAACCTGAAGATCCTGAGGTTCAAATAACGGGCTCCTCTGATCTCTTACCTCCTCAGTCAAGAGCCCTCAATCCATAAATTGGCCACAAAACTACTACGAGGTCATCTTCTCAACCAAAAGTCATAGAAGCCTCTTAGAAACAAGGTCTAAGGTACAAGACCGTGGGGAAGAAACCCACGAGCAAAGATCCCTTAGCACAGAAATAGCCCCTCAAATAATCGGTCCCCCCTTTAAACAGCTCGGTAGCTCGACGACCTAAGGCTGCGAAGAAAGGTAAAGGGCTAGCACAGCCTCCCCTAAAACGCCAAAAGACAAAGGGGAAAGAGCTCACAGGCAAAGAGAGCAATGAAGGGCAAACTCAGAAGTTTGATACTGGGATATACTACAACGACCTCATGGAGTACACGCCACAACTTTTGGAACATGATAAACCGGCCTTTTACCAAAGTGACAGGCGCGGTGATAGGTTGATAAGCTATATTGGTCATCATACTCTATTGGTAAGTCTCGACTTTGATTATAAAAACTTTCCTTCATTTTCTGTCCAGTGCTAAAGTTTCCTTGTTTCAAGCTGCCATGGCTATAATGAAGCTATTCAGAGACATTCCCAACTTTAAGGAAAAGAAGGCTTCATTAGAAACAGTAATAAAGACACTCGAGGGCAATAAGGAGAAAATCAAAGGCAAGTCAGAATTCTTTCAACTAGAATGCGAAAAAGCGAAGAAAGCCGCTCTTAACTTCAAATAGAAGCTTCAAGTGGCCCAAGAGCAAAAAGCCAACGTAAAGAAATCTTTGCAGCTTAAAAAGAACACAATCACCTCACTTAAAAGCCAGCTTGGTAAGGCTTTAGATGAGATCCAAAAACTAAAACAATAAGCGATCTCACATCAGAAGCGAGCTAATAATGCTGAGAAAAAGGTTGAGTAGGATGTAGCTACGATAAAAGAGGAGCTCGCTCGAGCCGAGGCTCATACTAAGGCCCTGGTCGAAAAAGAGCGCAAAAAGGCTACCTCGAAGACAGAGAGTTCATTTTTGTATATTTTATGGAAATGTCACCTAGAGATGAACTTCTCATTCTTTGGGCCAAATGCGATTAAAGAGGTAAAAAGATATACGGCTGCTGCATCCAAGGCCGCTCAGACTCAAGCCGTTAAAGTTGTTCTATAGGGGGTTAATCCCTCGGCTCCATAAAAAGCCTTACTCCTTCAACCTCTAACGCTCCTCTAGCTCTCCTAAGAGGTTGTCTTCTATGATTGCTAAAGGTGCAGCTTCATCAGCTTTTTCATCGAGCACTACCTCCTTGGCTCAGCAAGGACCTTCTTCAAGCTCTTCACAGCCAACAACTTTTAGGGTACAAGATATTGCTCTAAAAGAGGGTTCTAGCGACCAAGATTCCACCAAGATCCCTGCTAGCTCTTCATGAGCTTTTTCCTTGAATTCTTGTACTTTTTGAACATTTATTATAATACATTTACTTCTCGAGGTAGTAACTCTATTTGCAATTTCTTTTTCGTTACTTGGTTTTTTTATTGGTTTGTTTTACTTTTCAAGTTCTAAATGTAGTATTTGAGCAATGAATGAACTCAATTATATAACCAAACATAGCTAAGTAACATGACAATATCATATTAGGTTGTGGATATTAGCTAGATAAGCTAAATTAGTCACAATATAAAGTGCCCACAGGTCGCAAGAGCAATTAGCTCGAATACGCCTTTTAGGACTTCTGTATGTGAGTTTGGAGACAATAAGACATGCTTCCAGAGCTCGTTGACTCATAGGTTACCCAAATACTTTCCAGAACGTTAAGGTAACAGTTCACAGGTTGCGAGTACACCTTCCAGAGCTTGCACACTCACAAATAGTATTGGCACCTTCCAGAACATTTAAATAAGAGTCCACAGGTCACGAACACACTTTTCAGAGCTTGCACGCTCATAGGTAGTATTGGCATCTTCCAGGACATTTAGATAAGAGTCCACAGGTCACAAGTACACCTTCCAGAGCTTGCATGCTTATAGGTAGTACTAGCAGCTTCCAGAATACTTAGATAAGAGTCCACAGGTCGCGATTACACATTTCAAAGCTTGCATGCTCATAGGTAGTACTGACACCTTTTAGGACATTTAGATAAGAGTCCACAGGTCACAAGTACACATTTCAAAGCTTGTATGCTCACAGGTAGTACTGGCACTTTCTAGGACATTTCGATATTATCGGCTTACAGATATCAGTCGCGTCTTTTAAAGCTCAGGTGCTCACAGGTAGCGACTGTATCTTCCAAAGCCTACGATCATGAGCTCGTAATTATCAATTGCATCTTCTAAAGCATAAGTGCTCACATACAACAATTAAACCTTCCAGAGCTCAACTGGGGCTGTTATGGTGAAAAATACGTATCAATCATAATATCGTCACGAAAAGACTTCACAGCTAGCGAACCAATAATAGCTCGCGCAAAATGGTTACTAATAAACAACTCGCATAATAAATAAGTCAACTCATACAATGAAGCTAAGAAGCTCGCATAATAAAATAATTACAAAAGTAAATAACTCATTAATAATTGCTAAGTAATACAAAGGTTGTGAGAGAGCTGACTAGTCAAGCAAAATATGGCTAGAGGTGCCCCACATTCCAAACTCTTAAGATCCTGACAAACCTTTGGCATTTGTCACATTTCTTCACCATCTCAAAAGATGGTCCTTATTGTGGACATGTGATCTTGGCAAACCTTTGGCAATCTGTTGGAGCAACTGTTGAGCTGGTTGAGGATCCTGTTGCTGGGATAGCTGATTTGCAGGTCACACCAGATATTCTCTCAAATGACCTCTTCTGATCAGATCTTCTATAACATCCTGAGTTCCCTATAATCTGAAGTATAGTGTCTAGTTTCATTATGATAAGCGCTTTTTTTTTTTCAATTGATATATATATATATATATATATATATGATATTTAATTCCTTGACATGTGGCACCCATGCAAATGAACTTCTTGCCACATGTCTTGTTTTCCATGCCATTTGTCACCTTCATTTCATGCATTCTTTCATTTCGATTCCAAGATCGAATCCATTTCCGTCCGTCCGTCCGTGAATTTGCTTATGACTCAATTTTGTTTTCGAAATTATTTTTAAATTTTAAATCCGTCTCCATGTACTCTAACTTATTCATTTTTCTAAAATAAATATTTTGAATAAATTTCGGACTCGAAAATTATATTTTTCCGAGCAAATACACGATCCATCAGAAAATAATTTGCTCACCAATGAACGAGGTTTTGGGTTTTACGTAAACACTTCTAAAATTAACTCATTTTCCCCAACTTATAGGGCCTCAGGCCCTTAATCTTGCCAAATCACAATCAACCATAAACATGTCATCAAATTTAAGATTATGAAGGGTAATACAATCACAAGTCATGCATATTTTCATTTACATCATTTTCAAATACAAAGAAAAGTTATACAATTATTTATATACAATTTCTTAAGGATGTTTGAAATATATTTAAACAGTCACAGCAGCATTCCTGACTTGGTCTATCTATTCTGTGACTGGAGTCCCTGATCCCGATATACATGTACCTGCATCTGCCCTTGGGGAGGTTTTGTTTATAAAACATAAACAAGGTGAGCTACTTGAGCCCAGTAAGTGTCATATACTTTCATATCGAATTCAAATTTATAAAATGACCTCTCTTTTTGTTTTAAAAACATTTTATAAAACTTTAAACCTTGTAGCACTTAAAATTTATTTTCACTGAAAATCACATTTCAATTTATTGCATGGATAAATAACTTTCACAAATACTGCTCGGATTCATTATAAAATGAATGATAAGGCTAAATAATGCATGCATTGTATTTTTTGCTGAAAATATAAATAGTGGTAACACTTTGATTTCAAAAAAGTTTCAAAACAAACCAACCAACCACTACTGTCCATACCACATGTTATCTTAGGTCTTGAGCGAAATTTTGTCTTGCTCTGGCCTTCTTAGAATTTTTTCTTGTTCAGGCCATCTATCCGGTATTACGTAGCGAAATTTTTCCTTGCTACGGAGCGGCATTTTTCCTCGCTCAAGTGGAAGCTAACTAATAATATACTATATACGTGCATTAAATGATATATTGAATTAAACCACTGACTCGACACAATTCCCCTTGCGGGTTTCCTCACGCTGTTAGTGACAGACTCCCCTGACACTACCAATGCACGCTTCAGGTACTCAACTTTAACTGAAGATAACTATAATATCTACCAGACATATCATAGGCTCATAAATATATTTTCAATTCATGCAATCTATACTTTATAAAATAAAATTTTTCAATTCATACAAAATTATTTTATTCAAGTCATTCATTTCAATTTAATTTTTATTAAAACACATCAAATATATTATTCTTAATAAATCAATCAATGGAAAGATACTCACCTAATGGCAATTCACGAACTTGCACGCTTTTTAAGGTTCCCTCAATTTTCAAACTCCTACATAATTTCGCATTCTCTATATTTAGAAAGCATTAAACTAAAAATCGATTCGATACAAACATTTCTATTGGCATGCAATATATCATAGAATTCAACAAAACTCATAAAACATCACAACTCCATACAATGACATAACTTGCCCGAATTATACATCTTATGCTTTCCAACTAAATTCTTTTCAATTTCATGATGGATTCAACACCAAAACAGGCCCTTTATCCATCTAAAATCGTCAAAACAATTATTTAACACACCAACCTTCACATAGCCGAATTCATCTTATTTGCATCTGATTGTTTATATTTTTATTTCATACTAATTCCATCCTTAACATAACTCAATTAAACATCCAAAAACATATCAATTCATTAAAAAACAATAACCTTACACCAAATATCCCACTTGGCCGAACATAACCCCCAAACATACTCAAACACTTCATCAAGTTTGTCACTTAAAATCCATACCAAATCACATCAATTTTCATGTCAAGTTTCATGGTATAAGCTTTCATATCTCTAACATCATCAAGCCTAATTCAAATCAAATTCATTTTAACTAATATACTTACCAAATGAGTCATTGACCTTTTTGCCTTGTTTTCCTTCAAGTTCAAAGCTTCAAACTCTAAATCAACACACCAAAAACATCATCATCATCATCACGAGCAGTCCATGGACTGTTTTAAATGACTTTTTCACCTAAAAACTTTATAGAATCTCAACTATTTTCACTTGGAAATTACTTACCTTTGCTTGATAACTTCCCTAGACTTGTTTGTGACCTTTTGGAGGCTTGAAATCACTTGAAAACTTATTTGAATTGCTTGAGAATTGAAAGCTGTCCACTGTTCTGTTTTTCTTCTTTCTGCCGTGACTCCCTCTCCCACTCTCTCAATTTCTCTCAACTTTTCTAGTAAATTCTAACACCTGTATATATAAGCATAACCTTGGCAATTTACCCTCCAAGTTAAAATTACAATCCATGCCATTGATTTTGTTTCACAAAGTTTGACCCTAAAGTTTGAAACACAATTACCACTCATGCCATTAGTTTGTTTTTACCAACTTATTTCATTTTATCTCTACACTTTTCCTAATCAAATTTTAATAATTTTATCCATATATAAATCCAACTTATTTACTAATTTATACCCTCCCTTGAATATTTCTCTTAATACAATTTCCTTGCTAAACTCCATCTTGAATATCTTATCATTTTTCGATTTTGATTTCTTTGCCAATCTACCCGAAATTTTATCGAGATTCAATTTTGTATTCGGAAATTTTACTGAACTTTGATTATACTTCAGAGTATTTTGAATTATATCTTTATTCCATACATGGGGTATGAGAGTACAATGTGTTTACATCACTAAAATAGGGATGGTATATTACATAAACACATTACTCTCTCATTACTCTATCACAAATCATACCTGGAAACATAGTAAAATTAAATTTTGACATAGTTTCGTTGTTAACTCAACTGTTTTCTTTAAAAACAAGAATAGAAACCCTTTTACAATTAAGTACAAATGTAAATCTAAATTTAGTAAAAAAAATTATGATTTAAATTTTTTATTTAATGAAGAATCATTTACCTTCGAATTAGTGATTAAAACGAATAGGTGAATTAAGAGTGAATAAAATCTTGTAATTAAGAATTAATAGATCAATAGATTTAATGTCACACTATTGAATTATTATAAATCTCATTTACAACTTTTATTTATTATTATTATTATTATTATTTGTTTATAATGCCCAAAATTGATATTTTGTGTGTGTATATGAATTTGTTCATGGGAATTCCCTTTGGGAAAAATAATATGTTTAGAAAGTAGTTAAATAGTAAATTTTTTCACAATTTATAACTATATTGTAGAATATGCAATGGCCAAAAGGGTCAAATGCAATAATATGCCCCTTAGGGTTGCCTATACCACTATCATATCGAACTTTTTTTTTTAGATAAAACGAGTACTTTCATTAAAGGAAAGACAAAAAACAATTGGGCTTTGAGTCAAGCCATAATCTTTCCTCCTTAGAGGAGAAGCCAAGACCAACAAGGGTGTGTGCTACCCTCTTATGAACTTTTGCTTTAATTATGGATAAATATCATCAACTGGTTTAACCATTGTGGCTTTATTAATAATCTTTAACTTTGAAATAGAAATATTCAAATTGTTTGTTCCTAATATTTTATTAATTATTTTTGAAACTATTCTTCAAAATACATGATAAAAAACAATAACAATAATTTTTTTAAAAAAATAAATCACAGTGAAAATATTAAGAACAAAAAAAAAAATTGATAATAAAACATTTAAAAATAAAAATAATGAAATGACAAATAAAAAAAAATTAACAATATCCAATACGACATCATTACTAAACTCACTGCATCGACAACATCTGACCATGACCAATCCTCACCAAGTCTCCAACACCATCTTCCACACCATCATCAAGCACTCAACCATACTATCACTACTCCATCCATATTATTTTTACGAACCATAAAAGGAGATTTTGTTTAAACCACATAGCCGCCATGTCCACTGTCATCATTACCTCTTACTACCTCTATTCTCCTCATATTGTAATAGCCTCATCATCCACCAATGTGTCCACTTTTAACTCAACTTTCCCTTTGAAAATAAGGTAGATGTGATGTGATCTCCTCCATGTAGACATGATTATGGTTTAGTTTGAATCTGAACCAGAACATAAGGTTCTGGTTCCGATTAAGAATCGGATCGGAACCGCTACTATAGCGATTCCGGTTCCAGTATTGATTCTTTTATTAATGGAATCGGAACCGCCAGTTCAAAGAATCGGTGGAACCGAAACCGTCTTGAACCTACGATTCCGATTCTAAAAAAAAAAAGGACCGCAGAACTTGACCGTTTGGCCCCAACAATCAAAATTTTAAAAGTGACAAACGGTCACTTTTTTTATACACTTCACAATTTCCCTTAATTTCTCTTTTAACCTCTCCCTTTCCTCTATCTATAAATATCTCTCTCATTCTTAATTTCTTCTCACACCTATGTCCCTCAATCTCAACTCTTTTTCTCTCCATTAATCTCAACTCTCTCTCAATTTCAATTCTTGGTTTCAATATTCTCTTCAGTCTCAATCTTAATTTCCTTTAATTTTTTTTTAATTATATCTATAAATTATAATTTTCAATTTATTGTTTGAAATTTCAAATTCTTAATTTATTATTTTTAAATTTCAAAATCTTGTTTTGTTATTTTTAAATTTCAAATTGTTAATTTATAATATTTATAAATTTCAAATTTTCAATTTATAATTTTTTTTTACTTATAAATTTTGATTTCAATTTATATTTTTAAATCTAAATTTTTAATTTATTAGTTATTAATTTTAAATATCAAAATTTTAATTTATTATTATTAAATTTCATATTTCAATGGCTAGTTCTAGTTCTAGAAAATCATTTTCTAGGAACAAGGGTAAAGATTCTATTAATATCAAAGAAACATCACAACCAAATGCAGATCTTTTAAACCTTGGTCTTTTCAATGAGAAAAATTATAATGATTTTATACAATAACAAGTAAAATTTTTAGAAATGCTTGGTTCCCAAAATCCTCCTAATCTTAATCCTCCCCATGCTACTTCTCAAAACCCCCAACCCCAGGACCAGTCTGAAACACCGACGTCTCGTCAATCCCATTTTGGAAGCAATTTTGCTAGTATGTCTGGCCTTGGGGATTGTGATGCAGCTAATGCTGATGACGAAAAGAAGTATATATCTGATCTTTTTAAGGTACACATGAAGAAGGTTGAAAATGAACCAGGAACGATCAATGTTGTATGCAACTACTATGGGGCAGAATTCAAGTGGAACAAATCCGGAGGATATGGCTCATATTGAAAACACATAAGATCCTAACATCCGGTCGAAATGAACCGTGCACATGGACAACAACAAATTTCCAGGTTTGCAAGTCCTACTAATCAATTATTTAATTATACTGATGTAAAAAATAGGGAAGAATTAGCTGATTTGTAGCCACAAAAAGCTTATCTTTTAGTTTTGGTGAAAAAACAAGTTTTCTTCATTATTGTCGTAAAGCCTTAAATCCTATTGCATATAGGGTGCCTAGAACAATTCTTACACGTATACTATATGATATTTATAAAAGAGAGAAAAAACTTTAATTAGATTTTTTTAAAATATATGAAGGTCGTATTACAATTTGTGCTGATATTTGGAGTGATAATTTGCAACATTATTCATATTTAGGTGTTACTTGTCATTTTATAGATAATTCATGGATTATGCAAAAAAGAGTTCTTGCGTTTCGAGTTTTTGATGATCCTCATTCTACATAAAATATTTATAGACTTATGAAAATTATTTTTGAAGAATATTCTATTGAAAATAAAGTTTTTACAATTGGTTTTGATAATGCTGCAAATAATACTGATGCTATTCCTCATTTAATTAATTTATGTAACCCATATTTTAGCGGTAATTTTTTTCACCAAATATGTGTTTTGTTACGTTTTAAATTTATGTGTATAAATTGGTTTAACTTTATTTAAAGAAAGTATTCGCCCAATTAAGAATGCACTTTATTATTTATGGAAACATCCAAATATCATGAAACAATGGACTAGATTTTGTAAATCTAATAGAATGCATCCAATTAGATTTTCCCATGATGTTTCACATCGTTGGAACTCAACATATAAATTGCTTTTCGAAAGTTATGTATATAAGGATTTATTAGTTACTTTTATGCAATATGATTGTTCAGAAATTTCTTTGTTTCCTCAACATTGAGATGTTTGCACAAAAATTTGTAAATTATTAAAAGTTTTTAATGATAGTACTAATAATTTATTTGGCATTTATTATCCTACCACCCATTTATTTTTTGAAGAAGCTCTTAATATTATAGGTGCATTTTCTACATGTGAAAATGATGAATTGTTAGGTAATGTTATAGTAGTCATGAAACAAAAATGGTTAAATTATTATAGAGAAATTCCTTTAATTTATGCAATTGCATTATGTTTTGACCCACGGTGTAAATTTAAAAATTTATTTATTTATTATAGTAATTATTATTAATGTTTAGGGATAACTGATATAGATCCTGTTGTTTTAGCTAATAATATTAAGACTTTATTTTATGAATTATATGATGAGTAACTTAGATTATACGGTCCATCAATAAATATTACCGTTCAGACATTTGAAAATGCCTTTGACTTTAAAAGTCGAGAATCCTCTTCATCATTTATGAAGTTAGTAACTATGTTGATGTCTAAACAAACGAAAAAAAGTCGAACTTCGTCTTCATCCTCCACCTCAATAGTTGACATCTACTTAAAAACGCAGTTCGAGTTTATGGACAGTGATAACATTGAATTTAACATCCTAGAGTGGTAGAAGGAACATAAGAAACATTTTCTAATTTTGTCTATAATAGCCAAACAAATTCTTGGGACTCCCCGTCTTAACTGTGGTAGTGGGACAAGAATTTAGCTCTGGCGGTAATATTCTAGACCTCAAACGGTTCTTAATGAGTCTAGAGTCTACACAAACTGAAATTTGTGTCAACGATTAGATGAAAGTACAACTGAGAGAGTAAGAGATGGATGAAGCGAAAGCTCAAGGCAAAATTTATGATTTTTTTGAAGACATTGATCAAACTACCACCGGGGGCATTGGAAACACAACTGACGATTAGGTAAGTCACAAATTTTCATAAGCTCCATGAAATAAAAGGTAAGAGAACTACGTAGGTTTTGATTCCTCTGAAATTTGAGACGATACATAGCCAACTTAATTATGGTAATAAATTAAGTGCAAGCCCAATGTTTTTATTTTATTTTTTTATTAAATCAAAGTTCAAATAATTAAATTTCTTATTTCTTTTGTGTATAAATTTATTTTTTTAATATCAAAATATAGTTTAATATTAATTTTTAAATTTTATTTTTATTTAAAAAAGGTTTCGGAACCAAAACCGAAACTGTTAGAGAATCAGAACCGGAATTGGAACTAAAACCATTACAGAATCGATGGTTTCAGAACCAAACTGGAACCGTTTAATCTCAGTTAAGGTTTCGGTTCTAATTTTTTCAGAATTAGAATCGGAGAACCAAATCGAACCGTGGTCATGTCTAGCTCCATGGAGATTGCTTTAGAGGAGATATGGGCAATCTTCTCATAGAAATTGGTGAAAATAAATTTTATAATAATGGAGATTAAAACACCTACAGAAAATACGCTTTCCTTAAAGCAATTTTTGTCGCCCCCTACCCCCGCTCCGTCTAAAGTTGCTTAAAGGTTATTAGGTAATTAATTTTGCAAATAGCTTCTAGGATATGACAAGCCTTAGAGAGAATTTGCACTAAAGCAATAGTGAAAATCCTCTAAGGAATTTGAACACATTAATTTTGGAAACAACTCAAAGCAACAAATAAAAAGAAAAAGTTGATAATTTGATCTATCTATTTTTTTAGTTTTTATAGACACATTGGCACCATTTCAGCATGTTTTTTCTGAAAAGTTGTATTGTTTCCAAAAGACACATACTTTTGCTTTTTAAATAAATGTGTCTGTTTAACATATATGTTTTTTTTCTCAAAAGGTGCATTGTTTCCAAAAGATGTATTTTTACTTCTCATATTTTCTTTACTCTTGAACAATTTTTTCAACAATCTCCCACTTGTTCAAGTATCAAGAAAATTCTATCAAAAGAACATTTTTTTACTAATACAGTAATGTATCTTTTGATTTGAACTTTACCTTAGTATATATGACACAAAGCATTGTTGAAATCCTAGGTAGCATAAAAGCTTGAGACCTATTATTCCAAATAACAAAACCGGTGACACATACACATAAAAAACACTTATGTTCATAAATTCCACACCATACTCGCTTAGAACTATTATGGCCATGTGGTCATCCTTATTCATGAATTTTTCAAAAAGAAAACTATAACTCTCCTTAAGACGGCACCATCTCGAAATTCACATAGGTGAAGTTCTTCCAGTATATTTGTTGTATTAGAGATACTTGTCTTGAATAGACTGAATCTTCAGTAAGAGTTTTAATTAAGTCAACCCTCATACTGGTAATTCTCCATATTAGTGCATACATAATAGTGTTGGTAATTCTCCATTTATCAATAACTTGTTTTTCCCATTGAATCTAATAACTAGTAATTCACTAGTGTTAGTTTGGTTGCCATTATTAATAAATTATTTAATTAAGGAGTTTTCGCCCCATCTCTCTCAATGTTGATCTCACTAAGTATCTGGCCAAAGGCTTAGTAAACGGATCCACCAAATTCTCACTTGATTTTACAAATGTAAGGGAGATAATTCCATCTTTAATTAGCTTTCATACATAACCATGTCTTGAACTAATATGTCTAGACTTTTCATTGTATACTTCACTGTAAGCTCTTGCTTGAGTGGCTTGAACATCACAGTGTATGGATATAGAAGACATTTTCTTCGATATCAAAGAAATTTTTAAAAGAAAATCTCTAAACCACTCAACCTATTTCCCTATTTCTACCAAAGCAAAAAACTCATATTCCATCATTGAATGTGTAATTAAAGTTTGTTTCTTGGATTTCCAATGTAAAACCCAAAACCTCGTTTGTCGGTGAGCGAATTATTTTCGATGGATCGCGTGTTCGTTCGAAAAAATATTTTTCGATCCCGGATCCTTTGGAATATTTTAGAAAAGAAATATTAAAATAATTTCGAGTACGTGAAGATGGATTCAAAATTTAAAAATAATTTCGAGTGTGCGAAAACGAAATCGAGTCATAAGTAAATTCACAGACAGATGGACAGAAATGGATTCGAACTTGGAATCGAAACGGGAGAATGCATGAAATGAATATGACAAATGGCATGGGAAGTAAGACAAGTGGCAAAGAAGTTACATGCATGGGTGCCACATGTCAAGCAATTAAATAACATATATATATACATATCAAGTGAAAAAGCAAAAATTGAATGAAAAATGTTGCAAAGCCATTCGATCACCATTGCAAGCAAAAACCTTAAGAGATCGAGAGTGTGAATTAAAGGGAGAGAGAGAGACCTGCTTGTGAAAGGAAGAAGCAAGGCAATCATGGGAGAGATCAAGAACCGAGAGCTCTAAGTGGGAAGAGAGGAGTGTCCTTCATCCATCCAAGCCGAGAGCATCATCTATTCATCTTGTGAGAGAAGCCATCAACCCGAGAGTGAGCTCATGAAGGGAATGAAGAATGAGCAGCATCTTCAAGCTCGTGCTTGCAGCAAGGGAAAGGTGAGATCTGAAACTAGGAGCTGCATCTTCTATTCGTGAACTGGTGTGTAGAAGTGTAGCGAGTGAAGAGGGAGAGAGCGAGCTGTCCAGGAGCAAATCTGTTCGTGCATGCAAGCAAGGAAGGACGAGCAACTGCTGTCAGGCCGAGAGCAAGCATATCAGACCTAAGGTGAAGCAAAACCAAGAGGAGACAGCACATGCAAGCAAAGAAGGACCAGACAATTACACAAGTGCAGCAACCCGTGAGCTGGTGCGTGAGTGTGAGGGCTATCTGGTGAGTCAATCATCAGATTGAGGTGAGTTTAGAGTGCCATTGAATGTGATTTCAGCTTGTAGTTAATATTAGATGCTGTTAGGAAGCTGATAGTTTGTGCTTACAAGTGAGGAAGAAGAGTTAGCTGCTGCCATGAGTGACTTTTGGTGTCGTCTTGCCGTCGCGAACGCGTGGAGGCTGTTTCGAAGCGAAGAACAGCTCACACAAAGGTAAGTGCTATCCCATTTGGTTTTGTTATGTTAGTTTGAGTAGTTTTTAACGGTTGCATGTCAACTTGGATTGAAGGAAGCTCGTGGATTAGAGCAAGGTTGTAGGCAGTACCTTCATACAATCGTTTCGAAGTTTTGAATTAAATTTCGAAAGGTATATTGAGTTTTATTGATTTCATTTTAACGAAAAATATTTAGGATGAGTTGTGGATAAAAATTGATAATGTTATGATTGAGTTTTAGGATTTAGAACCTTGTTAGTACGGAGGTTCGTGCGAATGTGTTCCGTTATGATTGCGGATAAATTTCAATGTTGAGATTGTTGCGTAAATATTGTTGTAGGGGCTATTATAATAAGATATAGGGGCTGTTATGTTGTGTTGTTAACTTCAAGTCTGTTGTTGTGAAAAATGATTATTGTTGGTGTGTTTTAAAGTATCGAATAGTCGTTCGGATAATTGAAAAATCGTTTCCAAGTGATTCGGATAAGTTTTCCGCGAATGCGAATGTGATTTAGTTATGATTTTCATTGTTGAATATGAATATGTGCATGATGTTAACAAGCTGCCATGTTGTGTGATTATGTTTATTAAAGTGTTAAAGGTTGACGTTAGGATGGATGGAATTATATTAAAGTTAATCGGATAGTTTTCGTTGCACGCGATTATATTAAATCGTTGATTTTCGAAGTTGAATCGGAAACTGAATAATCATGTAGTATACTGCCATGATTTTCATTTTTGTGTATTAAAGTGTTTGAATCTTCGTTTTCCATTATTTGAGTGAAGTTACGAGTAGTATTGATGATAAGTTTGATTGGAAACGAAATAATCGAGTAAAGCATTAAAAAGGATAGTTCTCAGTAAATTATCGAAATCGCGTAAGTTTTACATTATTTGTTTAGATTCAAATATTCTTTTTGTTGAATCCATTAGAATGTGATTTCGATGTTATTGATTGAGATTCGAATAGCATTGTTATTGATTTTGAAATAGTCAAAAAGCTAGTGAAATCATAAAGTTTCGATTAGATTATGTTGCAATAATGATTTGGTTTCGAGATAATTTCCCCACGTGATTTAAGTTTAGTTTTTGCGCAAGCCATGTTTTAATAAAAATCTGGATCGAAACCAATTGTAGGTGAACCGGCGAGCGGACGAGATCCATAACGAGAAGTGGTGATAAATTATTTAGAAGCAAGTAGTGAGTGTGGATTTTATAAAAACATTTCCATGCATTTTATTATATGCGATTTCATTATATTTCATACGATGCATGTATAGTTTTACATGATTTATATTGTGAATGTATATATATTCTTCAAGTAAAGTAAATTAATTAGGTTAAATGATATACATGCATAGAATATTATTTGTGAAAGTTAATTGCAATGTTACAGTATATTGCTAAGATTTTACATATATATATGTCTTTGGTTTACCTTAGCCTCTAGTTTACTCCCGGCTGAAGTATTTCATGCGTGTATGGCAAGTTGGGAGGAGTTACTAACTTTGGGGGGATCGAGTCTATCAGTTGCCCTCTGCACGTATGAGATAGTGTAGATCTGCCTGGTGTTGGAGGGAATCGCAGTCCCAGAGTTGTTTCCACATCTGCGACTACACATAGTGAGAGTTCCCCTAATTCTAGTGGCGTGTCTTCGCACCGTTATGAATGATAAGTTTTCCTAGGTTGCCAAATAGGCTAGTAAGAAAATAAGAAAAGTATTTAAAAAAAGTTTAATAAAGTATATTTTGCATTTATAAAATGAGTTTTATAGTTTTCAGAAAAATAAAGTAAGTAGTAGTTTTTCAACCTATTTTAGAAGGAATATTATCTTGAGTAAAAGTATAGTTTATATTAAATATACCCACTCATTGATTCTTACTATTATTTTCCTGTTTTATTAAAATCCTCCCCAGGTGCAGATACGAGCAGCGTGGCGAAAGCATCTCCATCGAACGTACAGGCGAGCTACAGACGCGACCACGCTGCTCTAGTTTTAATCAAGTTATCATATACTGCATTTACTATCATTTTCAGACTTATCAAGTATTGTAAATCTTGTTTTGGATAATGGATTTTATAGTAAATATCATGCATGATGTTTTAAGATTTTAATTCAGTTGATTTTCATATCATTGAATTTTTAAGTATGTGATGAATGATTGTAAATTTGAAAAAGGGCCTAAGACCTATTAGTTAAGGAAATATATTGAATGAAATTATACAGGTTTTGTGAAATTTTTACATGGTGGATATCTTAGAAAAACAGCCGTTGTGCTGCCGAATTTCCGTAAAAATCTATTTTCATGAAGTTATTTTCAACGAACAAAATTCCTACCCATTTTCATAACTAAAAGAGTTTCAAACATTTTCAGATAAAAAAGAGGCTTAGCTCCATGGAAACTTTCCAGCCGGAGTATATCTCTATTGAAAAGCCACCGTGGGGTGCCGGGCAGGTCGCCTAGCTAGTATAGTTAGAGATTGGCCTGTCATCCAAGATATAACCCCTCCACCTAATGTAAACACCCAACTAGTAGTAGAGTTGTTGTCTCTTACACTTGATATCCAACTAGCGTCGATATATCCTTCCATGATAGCAAGGGATTTTTGAGTATTGTAGACCAAGATTCTTGGTTTTCTAGAGATAACCAAGGACTCTCTCAATGGCTTTCCAATGCTCATAACTCGGGTTGCTGGTAAATCTACTTAATTTACTAATAGCAAATGTTATGTCTAGTCAAGTCTTGTACACTAGATTGCATGCATAAGACTACCAATGGCACTTGCATACTCAATTTCAGCCACAACTCTTCCTTCATTCTTGAAAAGCTTGATACTTGGATAGCTTGATACTTGGATCAAACAGGGTACTAGCTTCTTTAATAGTTAAGTGATTGATTTGTTCAACACTTTCTCTATGTAATGAGTTTGACTCAAAACATAAACTCCATTATCTTTAGTCACTTTAATACCTAGAATGGTATCTACTTGTCCAAGATCCTTCATCTTGAATATAGAAGATAGAAACCTCTTTGTTTCTATGACACATTCATGTCATTGCTCATAATTAGCATATCATCAACATATAAACAAATATCACATTCTTATCACACACCTTCATATAAAAATATTTATTAGTAGTGTTATGAATAAAGCCATTTGAAAGAATAATAGAATCAAATTTTTTATGCCACTGTATAATGATTTAACCAGCTTTCACATTTTATGTTCATTTCCAAGTAGAGCAAAACCTTCTGGTTGTTCCATGTAAACCTCCTCATCAAGATCTCCATTTAAGAATGTAGTTTTAATATCCATTTTATGAACAAAAAGATCATGGATTTATGCCAAAGCAAATAAAACTCTAATAGAATTTATTCTTAAGACTGGAGCATATGTGTCAAAATAATAAATTCCTTCATTTTGTTGAAACCCCTTAGCTACTAATCCAGCTTTAAAAGTATAAAGAGTTCCATTAGTATGGTATTTCTTCTAAACACCCATTTACAACTAATGGGCTTTGAACTAAGGGGTAAATTAACATGTTCCAAGTATGATTCGACATAATAGAGTCCATTTCATCATTAATAGCATATTTCCAAAAAGCAGCATCTCTAGAAGACATAGCTTCTTTATAAGTTTTAGGATCATCTTTAACTTGATAAATGATAGAAGTTGTTCTCATGGCTTTCTTCCTATTTCCTTCAACAAGTTAAAAAGAAATTAATTGAGAGTCAATCTCATCATGTCCTAATTCTTTTGCTTTCCATACTCTTTTGTTTTTACGAGGTTCACTAGGTTGTTTTTCTATAACCTAAAGAGAAGTCTCTTTATGTGATCCTTCACCAGTAGAAGTTTCTATTTTAGAATCTCCATTATTAGGAGTTTGAGATTTAATTCTTGAAATAAATAAATTTTCAAAGAACTCCACGTCTCTAGATTCTATTATCACATTAGATTATAACTTTAAAAGTCTATATGCTTTACTATTTGTAGTATAACTTACAAAAACACATCTTATTTCTTTTGGACCCAACTTGGTTATTTTGGGATCATTGTTCTTCCAATATGCAAGACACACCCACACTTTAAAATACCCTATGTTGAGCTTTCTTCCTGTCCATAATTTATAGAGAGAAATTTGATTCCCTTTTAAAAGAATTCTATTAAAAATATAACAAGCAACAAAAAGAGCTTCACCTCACAAACTAAATGGCAATTCAGCATTTAATAACATTGCATTAATCAGTTCGAAAAAAGTTATATTCTTTATTTCAACCAAACCATTTTGTTTAGGTGTGCGTGGTGTAGAACACTCATGAATATTACCATGTTCTTCACAAAATATATTAAAATTATTTGGAAAATATTCTTCTTTTCTATCACTTCTAAGAACTCTAATTTGTCTTCTCAATTGATTTTATACTTCAGCTTTATAAATTTTAAATACTTTAAAAGCATCATCTTTATTCTTCAGTAAATAAACATAAGTAAATCTTGAACAATTATCTATAAAAATGATAAAATATATATTATCACCTCTAGTTGACATGCCATTTAATTCACATATATTAGAATGTCAAGATCTAATAATTCAGAATTTCTTTCAACACTAAGAAAAGGTTTCTTTGCCATCTTTGATTTAACACATACTTCACATTTTTCAAATTTATCAACATTATCACATGATATTAAACCACATTTAATCATTCTCTTTATAGTGCTAATTCCTACATATGCTAATTTATCATGCCATAAAAAAATAGAATCAACCATATAAGCAAAAACATGATTATTATTATTATTATTATTATTATTATTAGCATTGTCAGTAACACATAACTTGACCATTCTTTCACATGAATAGCCTTTCCTAAAAAAGACACCATTATAGGATAAAATCAATTTTCCCACTTCATAAATAGATTTTATTCCAGGTTTTCCCAAAATATCCCCACTAACTAAATTCTTGTTCATATTAGGGACATGAGGTACGTTGACTAAAACAATTTTCTTTCCAGAAGTGAAGAAAAGTTCTACTATTCCTTTGCCAAGCACTTTGGAGCGTCATTCATTTCCCATTTGAATCTCTTATCCATCAATCACTATAAGATATGTTTTGAACAGCGACCTATCATAGCAAATATGGATTGTGGCTCATGTATCATACCGCCAACTAGGAACTTTGCCTTGGACAACATTAATCTCACTTACACAACAATAATTTGTTCGCTTTCTTTCACGAAGCTCACTTTTACCTCTTGATTTGGTTTCTTTTTCAACCTACAATCATGAGCATAATGCCTAAGTTTGCCATAGACAAAGCATGCTCCCCTGGTTATCTTTTGGTTCTAGTTTTGAGATTTCTTGAATTTTCCTTGATTCTTTATAGGACCTAGGGAATTTCTTTGTTTCTAGTTTCCTTTGTTGGTTTGTGAGGGCTTACTCACTATATTAGCTTTAGAAGTGTCTTCATATAAATTTTCATTCTTTTCTCTTTCCCTCGTTCCCTCTATTCCTTTTTGATTTGAAAGTGTTTCTGAATATTCTCTAAAGAGAAATTTTTAGTGTGAAGTAACTTTTTTCTATAATCTTTCCAAAAAGATGGTAATTTATCTATAATAGCACCAACTTGAAAAGATTCAAGAAGTTTTGACGGGACCCTTCCTGAATCTCCCTTCTGGACCCGAGAAAGACCCCGTAACACCCCGAATGAATTCTCACAAACCCTATACTCAACCTGAAGGAACCCCGTCAGGGCACCAGAAAATCATTTAATTAGGTATTTTAACTTCTTTTACAACGTAACGATTATCAATTTTTCAGTAGCTCAATTGGTACCCGGGGGAGGCGTGGCTTAATCAACAAATCCCATGGTGGGGACAATACTTAGAATAAGTGGGACAGGCCGGAGGGGACCCCATAAGTTTAATCTTCGTAGCCCTCCGTTTATTGATAATGATTTGCAATTCATGTACTTCAGGGAAAATAAGTTTATCATCAAGCATTTTGAAAATATTTAGATATCAAAAACTTTTTCGTATCTTCCTTTTCAGCCTTATACTTGAATTCTAGTGTATTCCAAATATCTCTTATAAATGGATTATTAGTGTAGAGATCATAGAGTCGGTCTGATTGGGCATTTAGAATATGACCATGACATATGAGTTCATCTTCTTATTGCTTCTTACGTTTTGCCTTTTTTTTGTTTAGCATCCTAATCAGAAGGTTTAGGAATTACTTCAAGTTCAGGATCAAGAACATAGAAAATTTCCAAGGTTGTTAGTAGAAACTTTAGTTTGTATTGCCAGCGAGCGAAATTGATACCATCAAAATGATCCAGGCAAATAAGACCTTAGTTCATCACTTTGATGGTAGCATTTGCAATATCATTCTCCATAGCCATAATATCACTTAAAGATTATTGAAAATAAATTTTACAGAAAATATGCTTTCCGTAAAGCCATATTTGTCCCCCATCTGATAACGTTGCTTACAGGGAATTAATTTTGCAAATAGCTTGTAGGATATGCCAACCCTTATAGAGTATTTGCACTAAAGCAATAGTGAAAATCCTCCAAGGAATTTGAACACAGTAATTTTGGAAATAACTCAAGGCAAAAAACAAGAACAATAAATAGATAATCTAATCTATCTATTTTTTTCAGTTTCTATAGACACATTGACACCTTTTCAACATGTATTTTCTAAAAAGGTGTATCATTTATCTTTTCAACATATCATTACCCAAAGGTGTATTGTTTCCAAAAGAGAGATACTTTTGTTTTTAAGTAAATGTGTCTATTTAATAGATATATCTTTTCTCAAAATGTGCATTGTTTTCAAAAGATATATATTGTTACTTCTCATATTTTCTTTACACTTGAACAATTTTTTCAACAATAATCACAGTATATTGCCATTTGAGGAGTCTTCAACAAAGCTTTTAATTTTTGTTCATTTATTCATTGATTTGTATAATCATTTAAAATTTTTCCTATTTGCATTATTTTATAATCTAGTATTTTTTTTTATTTGCTATAAAATACCCTTTAACCCTTGTATAGTAAAGTCTATTATTGAGTCTAAGATAGTCAGAATGGTTATAATATCTTCCCAAAATTACTGCCAACATTTAATTTAATAGTGATATGAATAAACTTGAGGGTTGTTATTGCAATTTGCCATAGGAAAATTTTTTTAGAAATTGAATAGAAAACTAACCTAGTCTTTCAATAAATTGTTTATAAATTTTTATAATTTAAAAATAAACATAATTAAAATTGAAAATTATTTAGAAATGGTCCATAAAAGGGTAAAAGTCATTTTGAACTAAAAAAAATAATTCCTTTTTAATCTCAACTGAAAATTTAATAATTTTTAGTCTTTAGCTTGTGAAACTTTTTATGTAACATTGCATGTAAAATATTTAATATATATTGAATTTTTTAAGTGGAAACACTTATTGTAGGTGAAAATATTTTATGTGTAATGTTACACTTGAAATATTTAGCATTTTGGTTAAAAATGATTTAGAATTTACTTGAAGTTGAAAATGAGTTTAAAATGAATATTTAATCCAAAAATTTATAAATACTTTGATTTTAAAAATTCATAAAAATATAAAGACTAAAATAAAATTTAATCTTTACAAAACAATAAAATAAATACATTTACAAGCATTTTTTATTTTTAAAAGTAAAAAAGTTATTTTTAAAATAATCCAAATACCACCGGATAATTTATGGTTTTTTTTTCTCCTCCTTATCCTTTCTTTCTTTCTTTCTTTCAATTTTTTGATACACGTTATCCTTTCCTTTTATGCCCTGTCTTTTTCAAGGTTTCTGTTTCTTTTCTTAATCCTTGCTTTTTCAAACTGACTCTCTATTTCTTTTTTGTTTTATTTATTTTTACCTGCAGTGTTTATCTCCAATCAAGTCTGGTCATAAAATTCAAAATTACTTAATTTTAATTATTTATTCTTAACTATCATCACAAAAAATGGTGAGATTAATATGAATGAATCGTGAAAACATAATATCTTAAAATAAATGATGAGACCTATATATATGATTAATGAAAAGTCACATATATATAGCTCTTTTAAATCTGAATTTAAATTTTAATAAATTTATTTATAGTAATTATTACTTATACAATTTTAAAATTTACTTCCATAATTGTGGATGCATAATTCTCGCCATATAAAAAAAAAAAAAAAATACAAACCCATGCACTATGCTCCAAATAAATGTACTGATCGTAATATTCTTGCTAATCATGGAGGTCACTTGATAAGGTGATGGGTGGTTTATATTTCACATCTGGCAAGGTTCGAAGTTGCAAAGTCACTACATCAAGGTCAGGTTTTACATGCCAATCCGGATGTCATATCACGCGGTGCCAATGCCGCGTACAACATCATATAGAATTGCCATTTTTGATAGAGCTTTCACATGAATCAGAGGACGCCTTATTCTTTTTTTTTTTTTGTTTTTTGACAACCGAGGACACCTTACTTGCGTGTACGAACCGCGTTTTCCTGACTTTAGATATATATATATAATAAGGATATTTATTCTTTGGCACTCAGTGTTTGATCATAATCTAAAACCCCTTAATTTAATAAATAGCTATTTTTTTCCTGCTGTTAGTTTATAGTTAGAAAGTTGACAATGGCACGCGCAGAGTAGCAAATGATTTCTTTGTCCCTTATTTAAATTTAATTAAAATAAAATTAAAAAATCAAAATAAATTTAATTAAAATAAAATTATAAAATCAGAATTATAAAAGAAAATCTCTATCATCCATCATATGATGGACGGTGGGGATAATTTAAAAATAAAATTTAATATTTATATTTGTTTAAAAAATTAATTTTTAAAATTTTATTAAAAATAAAGATAATAAATCTTTATCGTTTATATTTAAGATGGACGATAGCGATCAAAAAATTAAAAAATAAAATCTAAAAAAAATGTTGCATAAAAATTACTTTTTTTTAAAAAAAGAAATCATTTTAAGGTTGGGATTATGAACTCAGATCTGCAAAAAAAATTTAAAAAAAATCTCAATATATATATTTTTTACATTAAATCTCAACAAATTGTTGAAAAGGGAAAAAAAAGAAGAAAAATTCAATTGAAGATCTGAAATCTAGATCTTCAATAAAAAATCCCTTTAGAAAATGAAACAAACAAAATTGAAAAAATAAAAAAAATAAAAAATAAAATTCAACTTCAAATCAACAATCCAACACAACTTCAATTCAACACAACCATCCATCACAACCAATCTTCAATCTAACAAAACCAATCAACATAACATTATAAATCAATATATATATTTAAAAAAAAAAATTATCTCCTTCATTTGGGTATTGGAACTTAGATAAAGGTTCTTCATTTGGATCGATGCAAATCTAGATGATGAAAAAAAAAAGAGGAGTGATGGAGATGGAGGTTTGGAGAAGGAGAAGGATCTGGAGAGGAACGACGGTGAACCATTGGTCACCACCACCATCACTTAGTGGACCCAAACCCTACCTCCACCGTAACCACACCAATCACCACCACTAAGTAACCTAAATGAACCTAGATTTCTGTGTTCAAGAAGATGAAAAAGAAGGAGAAGAAAAAGAAAAAAGAGAAGAAAAAGAAAAAAGAGAAGAAAAAATCTTGATGGGTTTCTAGTCAAACCCAACCATGGATGGCAATCCACCATAAAAAACATCACTTAGGTTCAAACCTAGATGATGGGTTTCTATCGATCTCGAAAGAGAGAGAAAAGTGAGAAGGACTAGCGACGAGAGAAAAGAAAAGAAGACAACAAAGATAGAGCAAGAGAGAGACGAAGAGAGTTTATTGGTAAAAGGAGAGAGAGCAGACGAAGAAAGACATGAATCATTTTTTAAAATTTTTTTAAATAAATAAAATTTAAATTTTTTTTACTAATTTATATTTATTAATCACTTTTATTTATCATTTTACATTTTTAACCCTAATGGTGATGAAGGGATTAGCGACGATGGGGTGTTGATTCTTTGTTTAATTAAACTTTGATGAGATAAACTGATAATTATGAAATTAAGGGGAGGTGTTTTAGATTATGATCAAGTATTGGAGAAAATTATAAATATTCCTTTATCATAATGTGTTTTTTGACGGAATCTTCTTGCTTTATTGAAAAAGCTTCGTTGGTTGTTGACATTACTAAAGCGAATGTGCTGTCAGCTACAGGCCCACACTTTCTTGGTCGGTTCACCGTATCATTTGATGTTGTTAGGCTTCAACCAAGATAAGATAGGAATAACTTCTGAGCTAAAAACGGGTTGTTTGAATATTTAACATCTATAAAAAATTTCGATTTAGTTTCGAACACTCGATAAATTGTTATTCTTACTCTTGAGTCTTGAGAAATTGAGTCGATAGAGATCTAATTAAACATAGAAAATAAATTAAAAATAAAATGAAACTTAAAAAAACCAAATCACCAAAAAAGAAATTCAAAAAAATTACAAAAAAAAAAAAAAATGAAGCAGATCATTTTGAATAATCTGGTTTCAAATCATTCTAAACGTTCTGGTAGAGTTGGAAGGTGATGGATGGCAGTTATCTCTTATTCATTCAGACTTGAGCAGTAACGATCGCCGTCATCATTTGGCTATTCTCTTTTTCAAACCATTCTATCTGGTAAAGAAGAGCTCGTCAGAATTGGAGTTTGAGGAACCAAACGATGACGGTGACGATTGTTTGCTCTTGCTCTTTCTCTTGCACTCTAGTTTGTGTTTTTATGCTTGTGCTGATAGAGATGGGTCTCCATATTTGCTGGCTTTGTGCTTTGCAAGCGGCTCAAATGGTGACGATTTGCGTCGGTAATTTAAATCGTCACGATCAGGGGTTTCTATAGGGAAGAAACCCAAGTTGACTAGGGTTTGCACCTAGGTTTTGATGTCGAAACCCTGGTCAACGCTCTACGTGGCTGTTGCGATGGAGACCTGGTGTCGCGCTTGAGTCGTTGTGGTTGTGGTAAGAGTGGTTGCGGTGTGACAGAGTGGTTGTGGCGGAGTGGTTGTGGATTTCCCATCTCTGCGTTACGGTTGCGATGGAATGGGTCTCCATCTGATGCGGTGCGTTGCAGTTGTTGATTCCTGCAACAAACCAAGATTATGACGATCGTACCGTCACGATGTGGTGACGAAGGGTCTCCGTTTGCTGGATATCCAAATTAAATCTTCACCGTCCATGGATCTCCGACTGATGATAATTATTTTTCTAAAAAACTTTTCTCTTTTTATTTACAAATATTTTTATTTAGGATAAATTTTATTTTAATCACTGTAAGGGCTATTTTTGACATTTCAATTGCCTAGATTTTCTTTTTTTTTTAATAATTTTTTTTCAAATAAATCTTGTTCACACGACTCAAACCATTCCAATGTGTGAGCACTAAATTTCACATCATTTTGATGGTTACATCAAATTTTTCTATACTCTAATGTATTCTACATCAAATTAGTATAAATGGTATATTCAAAAAATATTTTATATATAATTCTTTAATTAATATATATTAAAAATTTAAAAATATATTAAAATATATTCAATATTATATTCATTTTAAAGATATCAATAAAATATTTTAAATGATATTTTTTATAATAATTTAATATATATTTTTAACTAAATTAATTTTTAGATCCACACCAAATTTGATGTAATGAACAGTGTAACACCAAATTTAGTGTTATACTGTTCATTAACACCAAAATTTGTCTTGAACGAATAAAAATGATGCTCACCTTGAAACATGAAAATGTACTTACACCATTTTGATGTATTCATTGGAGAGGGTCTCAGTGGGATAAATGCATTTGAAAATATTGAAATTACCCTATCTATATGGTCAACGTTTGATTTGACTTATGGTAAACTATCCAGATGGAATATTTTTATATGCTTTGAAACTTTAGGAAAGATTGGACGTGTTTTCAATATATAATTAAAAAATTATAACTATCCCAACAGGTAGAGAGGAAATAAAATTTGCCACAATAATTAATAGGTGGCTGCCATCGTTCTACATGTACAAGCAAATTGGAGTGGCAAATCCACGTGTAAGGAAGACAATCTCATGGCAAGAGCAAGCTGCCTTATAGTATACTAAATGTCAGCCACAGATTGGGTAGAATCTCCTAGAATAAGAGCTTTAAATTTGTAGTGGATAGTCTGAAAATCAAGCAAATTTTGAAATAAAACGCTTCTTTGGCTCAAGACTTGCATACAATTTTAATTACAAAAACTTAGGTGGACAGGAAAAAACCTAATAACAAGTTTGTCAGATGATCTAAGCTCAACTATAAATAGATAACAAATTCATACAACAAATAAAAAATTCAACTTTTACAATGTAAAGGGTTCAAATGTAGAGCTATTAAGACAAATCGAACTTTGATATCATATCCGTAACCATCAAAATAAAGCTTTTGCTAAAATGAGAGGACACATTTATAGCATTTAAGACCAAGATATATAAATTTATGATATATTATATTACCAATTGTTATTTAAATTTTTATAAAATGTTGCTTTCATTATATAAATATATATATATATATATATTATAAACGGATCCTTACAAAATATACATTTAAGAGAGTTTAAAATATTTCAAGTTTCATAAAGTTAAGTCTTATATGACTTTTGTTATATGAGAAAGTATGACTTCCAAACAGCTCCTATTTGCTCTCTACATCTACAATAAAAATTTTAAATTAAATGATTTATTCTCTACACCATTTCAAATATCAAAATTAAACTTTTTTGTGCGTGTGTCTATAACTAATTTAAAGTCAAACACACTAATCACTTGAATTTTTTTGTTCATGATCCCCATAAAATATATCGTGACTTTATGCTTTTAAATTTTATTTTTATAATATATACTTGAGTAATTTCGATTATTTTTGCGTGCTTTTATTTATTATTTTTAACTCAGTCATGGAAAAATAAATTAGCAAATTAGTGAGGTTTTTTAGACAAATAGCATGCATGGATTAAAATAATTGTAAGGAATAATTATTTGGGTTGAAATAATTTATGTGAAAATTACAAACAATGCCCATCTGAAAATTCTCGATTTTATTTTTACCCCATATTTTAAAATAATTTGTTTTTAAACCTACAAACAAATTAATTTTAATATATACCCAAATTACCCATAATACCCCTATACATTTTTACCCATAAACTCTCAACTATCATCAGTTTTATGAAAACTCCACACGTAAAATTACTAAATAGACCCCACCTATATTAATGGGCAAAAATGGATCACCGGCCAAAAGCAAAATAAAAAACCAACCAAAAGCAAAAACCGACCCGATCCGAACTCGATCGCGACCCGACGACGCAAACCAACATATTCTGGCCATAACAACGACATTTTCGACCTCTACAGAAGAGCTACGACCGCCGACGAGGAAGTCTTCAAGTCAAGGCATGGTTTTTTGTTTTGCGGTTGTATTTTTTTATTTTGATTTGCGATGTTGACATATTTGTGTAATATGGATGTTGAGTTATCAGTATTTGATTTAGAGGAGGTTGGTTTGACTATTATTGCACTGATTTTGTGTTGAAAATGGCCAATTCCAACCATAGCAGCGTCGTCGGAATTGAATTGATTTTTGGAGTTCGATTTTTCGATTTTGATTTTTCACTTCGGTTGTTCGAAAAACCGAAATGAAAACCGAAGTGAAAAAAAAATATGAAAAACGAAGATTAAAATTAAAACCAAGTAAATAATCGAACTGAAAAACAGATGAGGAGAATTGATTTTTGAGATATAGTAAAAAATCGATTCGGTTTTTTAGATACAGTAAAAAATCGATTTGGTTTTTCAGATATAGTTAAAACCTGATTCAGTTTTTCAGATATAGTAAAAAAATGATTCGGTTATTCATCTTGATAATGATCTTTTGTTGTTGTTTTTCTTTCCTACAGATGGATTTTAGATACAAATATAGCTTGCAAAAGTTTTTGAAGGATTTTAATGTGAATACACACATTAGTCAAAGATTGGTTAATAAAATAATGGTCATTCTTACTAGAAGAAAGTTGTACGATAAGTTCATAAATGAGTGTCCATTTGGACATATTTTGAAAATTACCAATAATACGACTGTTGGCTTCTTGATATTATAGCTTCTTGCTAGAGAAGTGGAGGTGGGTGGTCGCACTGATGAAATATGGTTTGAGATCGATGGGAGAACATATAAGTTTGGGAAACATGAGTTTTTATTGATTACAGGACTTCATTTTTGGGGTATCAACTGTGAAATCTTAATACAGTACAAAATGATCAGAATAGTCTCCTATGGCGATGGTTTAATAGAATGATACCGGATATAACTGAATTCACCACGTTTCTTGAGGTAAGAAGCCATATGGACTGTGAAGGTGACTAGGTCATAAATAATGAAGATCTTATGAAGTTAGTGAATTTAAGGATCGCTTTCCATCTCTTTATGGAACAGAATGACCGGGCGAAGATTCCGCAATTTATGTGGATCGTAATTGAGAACACAGAGAGGTAGAACTCGTTTCCTTGGGGAACATTATGTTACAATGTCCTATTGTACTTCCTCCACCTGACAGTGAATGAAGAGTGGATCAGAAACCCACCGTCTAGCATTAATATTTATGACTATGTCTTGATATTTCAAGTATAACTAATACTTTTAATAGTTTTTGCTTTCTAATATAGTTATGTATTAACTATATGTTTGTTTTTGCATTATAGTGGTGGTTGGTAGAATTATTCCCGGTGTTGAGAGAGAAAATATCGAAAAGTAACTCGTCTTTGCAAAATGATTTGCCAAGATGTAAGAAACAATCACTTAAAAGGACACTGACAAAGGCAAAAAGTCTTAATGATTTTTCTCCCGTAAGTGGCAAATGTAAACTAAATTGGTTTAAATTAATTGTTTGTTTTAACTATCCTTATTTATATGAAGTATACCACTATAGTATAACTATATATATGTATATAATGCAGATAATTGACATTGCGCAAACTCTTGAGCCTACCGAAGTAGAAAGAAACACGGATTATTGAAAATTTTTCAATCTGAATCATTTGGTTACGGATGAAGTACATAAACGTGGTGGCGGAAGGAGTGAGGGTGACATTCAGAAGGATGATGATGGTGATGATGGTTATGGTGATGATGATGATGATGATCACGATCATGGTGTAGGGGGACATGATAATTATCAGGTGGAGGGTGGAAATGATGATGTCATTATGGAGGGTGATGATAAGGTTGAGGGTGACTCTATCGCAAATGAAGACATCCTAAACATGCAATCAAAATCAGAGGATACATTTTCAGAGTTTCGAACATAAAAGACACACGATGTACCAAACGTCCATCTTGAGGTATAAATCAAACTATTTATATGATTATTCAATAAATATTCATTGTAGTAAATTTTAAAGAGTTAGACATTGTTGTATGGTAGTAAGGGGTCGAATAAAGAGACGGAGTCTCTAAACATGATAGACAAAATGTAATTTCTTCTATGCAAGTTATATTTCCTTGGATACTTAAAAAACAATGGAGGCTTTGTCAAAATTTTTTATAATTGTGTTCACTATGTAAGATGATGCATATGATTATTTTCTACAGGTGAAGCGGTTGTTTGAGTACATTGTAGATTTACAGAAGGTTACTCATAAGAAATTAAGTAGAATGAAATAGAGGCAGAAGACAACTTTGAAGCTCATTGGGGACATCGATAGGAGACTGAGACGGGTGGAAGAGCATTTACACCTTCCTACATTTTCGACCGGTGGCCATGATCCAGATTACAACGACGGTGAAGACGACGATCATGACGATGGGAGCTTTGTCCTAGAGGAGCATATCTATAGCCCGTCACCAGTACTAAAAGCACCACCAGCACTACATCAGAACGAGGGGGTCCATCAGACACCTGTCCATGAGGAAAAAAGGGTGTGTCTGGACGAAGGGGTCCATTAAACACCTATCCATGAAGACGTGTGCGTCAGACATCTCTCCATGAGGACGAAAGGGTGTGTCAGTCACCTATTAGGCCAGTCAGTCATCCTTCAGGAGATTCAAGAGATCCTTCAATCACAAGGTGTTTATCAGTCACCCCATCAGCAGGAGGCTCATGAGATGTAGTTTGACATTCAGAAGAACTTAGGAGGTGTATCAGATACAAAGGTTGAGCGTTGTTATGAATAGGTAGACAAAGTATATATAGTGTGTTATAGTCTGACATATAATTGTAAATGTACAAATCGTGTGTTTAATTTGCTTAAAGTTGCAGGAAGAGGGCATCCAAGAATGGGGCAAACGAAATACAAAGTCAGCTGCATGTCTACAGACGCCATACACGGATCATAAACTGGGGAAAAAGAAAAAGAAAGTGGCCCAACAGTAAGTCGAGGAGGTGGCGAAATCTGTAGACCCCTATGAGACGGTCTATAATGAATACAAAACTTCAACATCTTTAGACCTCAGGTATTAAAAAAAAAAACATAATTATCCTTCTATGCAAGTTATACACTGTCTTCTGAATTACAAGAATGTATAATTTTTTTTTTTTTTTAAGCGTGCGATTCATCATTGTAGGTGGTGTGTGATACTAACCACACTGGTCACCCTCGAGAACGAAAACATGTGGTTGACTAGTAAGTATATCAATACGTATTTGATGTGCCCACGGAATAAATGGTGGAATGAGGTTAAGGATACTAGATACGCCATCCACGACAGTTCTTTATTTATAAGTTTTTGCATTTCCATTAGTAATGCTTTTACAATTTCATTTCATATGTCTCTCAAGTTAACTAACATGTTTAATTACCATGCAGGCTTTTATGACAATACATTAAAATTAGCAATATGTCAGCAAAGGTGAAAAATTTGATCCGGCTACAACTGTGGTGTCCTCTGAATGACATGCATTCGGATGTGGGCAGATAGACGCATCAGTCTTGTGGTGACATGTTGACAATGTAAATGTTGTGTGCGAAGATTACTATTTATTATTTCATCATGCAAACTAGTCTTATAGTACTGACGTCTTCAATCTGCAGGTGCTACTATCGTGTAGTCTGAATCAAGATCACTGGGTCCTCTATCAGGTGTGCCTCAGAGAGCAAAAAATTGTAGTATATAATTCCCTGACAAATGTTGACGTAGCGGTATGACTTAAGTCACTTGAGCTGCTGGTGTGTTTTATACCCATCCTGTTGCGATTCATAGGATTTTATGAGAAGACCTAGATAGTTATGCCTATCGTGGAGGAGCGGTGGAAAGTTGAGCATCTTGATAGATCAGTTGTGTCCGAGCAACCCGATTGGTGAGTAAATTTAGAACTAAATTAATTAATATATTTAATAAGTTATGTTTTTTAATAATTAATTCATTTATTTATGACACACAAAGAGTTGTGGAGCATATGTCGCCATATACGTATGCGACCTTTTACTGTAAAACCCAAAACTTCATTCGTCGGAGAGCGAAATATTTTTCTGATGGATCGCGTTCGATCGAAAAAATATAATGCTCGAGTCCGGAAATAATCGGAATATTATTTTAGAATAATAAAAATAAATTCGAGTTCGTGAAACGGATTCGAGATTTATTAAATAATTACGAGAGTGGGAACCCTAGATTTAATCAAAAGCGGATTACCAGACGGACGGTCGGAAACGGAATCCGAGCTTGGAATTAAAAAGCGATAATGCATGGTAATGACACATGTCACACATGCAAGGAAGGAGTTATACAAGTGTCCAAAGTGATGAAAAGTTGAAATAAAAAAATTGAAAAGCAAGAGATTAAAAGTGAAGGAAGTTTGCAATAATCAAAAGATGAAGATGTCAAGCAATTATATATATTATATATATAATTGAAAGTGAAGAAAAGCTTAATCATATTCGGTCAACAAGAAGATTGAAAAAGCATAATATTAAAAGTGAAACATTTGGTTTATTCGGCCACCATTTCCCAAAGTCTACCGAGAGCTTCACCTAAAGAAATCAAAAGAGAAATTGAGAGAACGCTTGAGAGTGAGTCGTGTGTGCTGCTCATGAGTGAAAGAGAGAATATGAGAGTGAAAGATAGACAAAGGGAGACCGAGAGCATCATCCGCATCTGGTGAAAGAAGCAATCAAAACCGAGAGTAAGTTAGAGAGTGAGAGTGATCGCGAAAATGAGAGAAGAACGAGCTGTTGACAGACCAAGGTGAAGCAAAGTGGAAGGAGACTTCAGTTCTGAAGCAAAGGAGGACATGCAAGGACCAATCTGAGCTCTGCAGATCGTGCATGCAAGCTGGGCGCAGTTAGACCGAGAGCCGAGCAGCTGCTGGCTAGAGGAGCAGCTGGCGTGAGAAAAACTAGTTGCTGTCGTGAAGCTCCAGCTGCTGCCTTGAGGAGCTGCTGGCGTGAGGAGGCCGTGCTGCTGCTATCGCCATCCTCGCTGCTGGCGAGAGGAGTTGCTGTCCTGTTATTGCCGTGCACCAGCTGCTGTCGCCGTTGCTGTTGAAGTTGCTGCCTTGCTGCTGTGCTGTCGCCGTTGCTGCCATTGTCATGTTGCTGTCGATGTTGTGCGAGCTACTGCCGAGCTACTGTCAAGTATGGCCGTGAACTACACAACACAGCAGACCTGAAGAAAAGACAGTTGCTGGTGGAGGGAGACAGCTTGCTGTTGCGAGAGATTCGTTGTCGTCACACTTGCTCGAAAGTTGTTTCGAAGCGAAACTATTAAGGTAAGTGCAGCCCCATTTCCTTTGTTGAGATGTTTCGAGTAATTATTAAAGTGACGATGTGAAAAGAATTGTATTATGGATGATAATTGAAGATATATGATTGGGTTTAGGATTGAGAACCTTGTTAGTGCGGAGGTTCGCTCGTTGTTGTTGCGATTGTGTTTTTATCATCGATCGTGTTCGTTGTGTTTTGTTTACTGGCTGTTAGAAGATGAGTTGGCAGCTGTTATAGTACGCTTTTGAATTCATGTTCGTCGTCGTGGAAAATAATGCATTTTAGTGTGTTTTAAAGTATCGGATAGTCGTTCGGATATTGAGAAATCGTGTCCGAGGGATTCGGTTGAATTTTTCCACGAATGCGAGCGTTTTTAGTTTGTGATTTTCGTTGTCAAATATGAAAGTATTTGTGATGTTATCTCGCTGCCCCGAGATGTTATTAAGCCTGTTAAAGTGTTAAAGTTGATGTTAGAATAGTTTGAAAGACACTTAAGTTAATCGGAGAGTTTTTGTTTCACGCGAAATCGTTGATTGTCGAAATATCGGAGTTTAAACCGGAAATGGATTTTCGTTGAGCTTGCTGCCATGTTTTTCTTCTTTATGCTTTAAAGTGTTTGAATATTCATTTGTCGTGTTTTAAGTAAAGTCACGAGTTAAAATTGACGATAAGTTTAATTGGAAACAAATGAATCGTGCGAAATGCTAAAATCGATAAATCGCAATATCTAGTTGAAATCACGTAAGCTTTATGTTAGCCGTTTGGTTTTGAATCTTCTTTTCATTGAATCTTTTAGAATCTGATTTTGATGATGTTACTCTAGATTCGAATGGCATAGTAGTTGGTTTTGTAACCGTAGAGTTTCGAGTAGTTTATATTGTGATAACGAATCGGTTTGAAATAGTCTTAGTGTGCGATTATGAGTTTTCCCTTTTGTTATCATGTGAGGATGGTCACTTGAGTTATTGTGATTAGAAATCCTCGTATAGCTTAAAGTTTAGTTGCGCGCAAGTTATGTTTTAACGACATCTCGATCAAAATCAATTGTAGGTGACTCGGAAACCGGGCGAGAGCTATATCAAGAGAGGTTGATCAGTTATTGGAAGCAAGATGTGAGTGTGCATTTTATTTAAGCTTTCGCGAATTCTGTTATATGAAATTATTAATGCGATACTATTTGAGTTTATGATTTATGTTATTCAAGTAACATTTTAGAATATTATCGTTTTCCCTATAATGCATATATAGTTGTATATATGTATTTAATCGTAAAGATATTTGAGAACATCATTTCAATAATTGAGTTTTTGCTCTAGAAAGCAAGTTTTTCGGTTTTAAACCGTAAGTAGAAAACGAAACACTTATGAGATAATTTTAAAGGTAATTAATATCTCTTTAGTTTATCTTAACTTCTAGTAGAACTCGGCCAAGGTACCCTATGCGTGTACAGTACTAGACAGGGGGAATCGTAATCCCAAGTTCCCGTACGGCTTAACATACGGGGGAAATCGTAATCCCAAGTTCCCGTATTTTTCTAATGTTGGGGGGAATCGTAATCCCAAGTTCCCGCATCTAAATACACACAACCAGAAAATTTCGAGTATTTCAAGTCATATAGATATTTAGCTTAAGAGCTTAAGAGAATGAGTTGTTTTAGAGTTACTCTTCTAAGTTGAAATACGTCAATAGATGTTAGTTTAGAATAAAAAGAATCTTTTGATTATAAAAGTCGTATCATTTTCAAAATACTAATGAAAGCAGAATTTATCATTATATGCACTCACTGAGTTATTCTCACCATTATTTTCTGTTTTCTTAAAATTTCCTCCCAGGAGCAGGAGTGAGCAGCGCGGCAGAAGTATCTTCATCGGACGTACAGGCGAGCTGTAGACGCGACCACGCTGTACTAGTTCTAAACACGTTATCATGTATTGCATTTATTATCATTTTTTAGATTTCTCAAGTTTTGTAAATATTGTTTTGAGATAAAGTATTTCATGTGAATATCATGCATGATGTTTAAGATTTTATTCAAGTTGCTTCCGTATTATTACATGATTGTGAGTTTGAAAAAGGGCCTGAAGCCTATTGATTATGAAATATTTGTGTATAAACTTATACAGGTTTTGTGAAGTATTTTATAGGGTGGAATTTTAGAAAAACAGCCGTTATGCTGCCGGATTTTCGTGAGAATCCTATTTTCATAAATTTATTTTCAACGAATAAAATTCCCACCCATTTTCAGAACTAAAAGGATTTCAAGAATTTTAAGTAAGAAAAGTGGCTTAGCTTCGCGGGAACTTTTTAGCTGGAGTAGATCTCGGCTGGATAGCTACCGTGGAGTGCCGGGCAGGTCGCCTAGTTAGGATAGTTAGAAAGGGGCCTGTCATTTGCAGTCCAAAAAGAGTACATGGAAATCCAGAAAACTCGATGTAGCTGCAGACGCCATCGCTCTGAGGGTAGAGATTATGCGAGATATATATGTATTCGACGCCTATGTATAAAGTAAATAAATTTGAAAAATAGATAATAGTCTCTGATGGGGATGTTATATATAAGTAAATTTATATTATTCTTTATATGTTAATCATTTATTTAAAATATAATTTCCAAATCGGGTTTTACAATGCTGAAAAATCAAATTCGATTTTCTAGAGTGCTGAAAAAGTGAAAATAATTTTTGGTTTTTCAGACGGCATTTTCAATTTTTCAAGCTGCCTGAAAAATTGAAATTGGTATTACATACCCCTTTAATATATTGACAACTGAGGTATTTAAAACAAATATATATATATATATATATTTATGTAACTATTTAAATTGTTTGATTGCTTACTAATATATTTTTTTTAAATAATACATATTTAATTACATATCTTATTTACATAACTTAAAATATTAAATCCCTAAGTAAATTTTATAAGTAAATTTTTGAATGTCATATATAGTTATAATTATTCCGATTCCAAATCATTCCGAATCCTCATTTATATAGTTTTTAATTGATATTTTGTTGAAATTAATTATTACTGTAAGTGTTTTGTAGAAGAATTGACAGTATCTTTGACACTTACCAAAAGATACTCATGTTGCTTGATTAGAATATTTAAATTTTCCAACCAATTTCAAGAATATTTAATTTTCAGATTTATACATTTAACATTTCACTTACTAAATTTATTTTTAAATTTAATAGTAAAATAATATTAAATGTTGTTGTTATTATTATTAGTATTAGTTCAAACTATTTTTTATTATAATTGTTTTAAATTGTTCAGTAATACTGTTGTTATTATTATTATTATTATTATTATTATTATTATTATGTCCGTTGTATTAGTTAATACCTATCTACTTTGTATTATCCAGTATAACATCAATTAAAGCAATTATCCTCTCTTTATTCATTTAATGCGTCAAATTGAATTCAACTATTTTAAAAAAAGTAAAATTGGATTGAACTGGATGTAGAAAAATTAACAAGTATAATGATATGTTTGATGTGATATGAAATTGGATAAAATAGTATTATTTTGTGTTTAATACAATATGAGATTGAATAAATATAACAAAATGTTATGTTTAATAGAGCAAATAATATATAGTTTTATTTATATACAAATTATTTATAACACTTTAACTCAAACTAAACTAAATTTTATTTTTTTTTTCAATTAACTTCTATTCAAATTAAATATTTTTAAAAATAAAATTATTTATTTTAAAGATCAAAAAATTAAATAAAATTATAAGATAAAAAAATAGAGACTTAATTGCTAGTATTGAAAAAAAAAAAAATTAAAAAGAAATTGTAGCATTATTTAGTCCCACATTTTTTGATATGATTAATTAGTTTTTATACTATCACCAAGCATGAAATGAGATTATAATTAGTTCGATTCAACCTAAATGTTATAGATTTGTATCTAAATCAAATAAAAGATTTGTTCATTATTTATTTCAATAATTTTGTTACTTTAATGATTTTACGCATAAACATTCTAATCAAATCAACAAATTAATGATTCGATTGGTTTGTACAATTAAAATAAATAAATAAATCATCAAAATCAATAAATCAATAAACCAATCATTCGATCGATCCATACAATCAATTTGGATCAATAAAAATTTATGTATTAATCAATAAAGTCAATAAAAAATCAATAAATCAATAAAAAACAATGTGCATCAGTTTTCTACAACGCCTGAATCGGTTTTTCACGGAAACTGAAAAATCGATTTCAGTTTTTCATAGACATTGAAAAATCGATTTTAGTTTTCCAGACTAGTATAAAGCTTTTTTTGAATCGGTTTCATAGTACCTGAATTGGTTTTCCATGATACTTGAAAAATCGGAGCCGGTTTTTCAGTGTCTCGATTCCTTTTGACCTGTAATTGAAAAAGCAACAACGTACAAGTAGTAACTTTATTCATTAAATTTCATGTCAACTGATATTTACTTATTTCATGATATTAATGACAATGCATTACGAAAAAATGAACCTATCATTCATGCATTCATTAAAAACTCAAATAAATAACGAATCCGATTATAATATATCAATTTAACAAAATAAGTTAAAATATACATGAAACAGAAGTTCAATGCCAATGTCTACTCATTGTTTTCATCATTATCCACCTCTGCATTTGGAGTAGAAAATCTTAGGGGACATCGACGTTTGTTGTGTCTAGTCTTATGACATAAGCGACATCTTCGGGACGGTGGGACATTCTTATTAATATTTGTGCTCGTGCCAGCTTCTGCATCCATGGTTGCGCTCGTCTCTTCGCTAGTAGAAGTAGGGGGGTTAGGGCAACGAAAATGGTTATGCTCCCTCTAACCATATCTTCCACACTTTTTTCTACAATGATCTTCTCTAACTGAAGGAATCCGAACCTCTTTTGCCCTACCTGGTTGTCTGTTTCCTATGAATGGTAGTACAACCATGCTTCTAACTTCCACAGAAACATTCCAACTGGCTAATTTATGGACTGGATTGATCGGACTTGCATATACAGCTTTTAACCATTTTGTGCTATAATATTAACTGCAAAGTATATCACAATTGACGCCTTTGAACCTATACAAATATGAAAAAACTCAAATTTATGTATCATGATATGACATAAAAAACCGAAAGCAACAACGTATAATTACCATACTTGACCACAACACATGCATGAGCATATGGTAACTGATCTAGGTTCCATTGCTTATACGTATATGTGTGCTCTTGAATATTAACCACCGCATCTCCTTTGCTATGATGCATGACACTGTACGTGAACGGTTTTGTAATGGGATGTACACTACCTTCTGATGATATATTTTTTGCCAACATAATACGATCGTACGCAGTGGTGATAACATAAGTTGTCAGCTTTTTAGCAGCAACACGTCTATTATTAAACCATCTCTGTAACACATTTTTTATATATTCATGTGCAGTTGTTATTGACAAACGACGTGCTTGCATCATACATTTGTTGAGTGACTCTGCAATGTTGGTGGTCATCATTTCATATCTTCTTTTTGGACAATATGCTTGTGACCACCTGCTCACCCCAACCTTAACCAAAGTTTCATGTGTCCTCGGATGTAACACTCACATTTCTACCAATATTCTATTACATTCCTTAGGCATATAATAGTATGCCGCATTGTAAAATGAATTTTCTACATTCGAACGCTTTTTACCATGTTGTTTAAGGTTTTATCATAGGTGAAAAAAACATAACACGTGTGGGATTTCAGGAAAAGCTGCTATCATCCCATTCGATATGCTTTTACGATGATCGGATACAATAAACAAATCGTTTGACATGCCAATTGCCAATCACAATTTTTTTAAAAACCAAGTTCATGAACAGTATGACTTTCCATCAGCAAATCCATAAGCAATGGAATAAATCATCTCATCTCCATCTTTGCATGCAGCGAAAAAAATCACTCATTTATATTCATATTTCAAAAGAGTTGCATCAATAGCAACAACTGGTCTCATATAAGATCGAAAACCGTCAATGAAAGCTCCAAGTGCAACGAAGGAATACAAGAACCGGTTGTTTTCATCTCTCTCAATTGCTGTCATTGTGCCGGGGTTTGCTAACTTTAACATTTCAAAGTAGGATGGAAACTGTTGATATGACTCATCCGTTTATCCATATGCTAATTTCTTTGTATATTGTAAAGCCTTTAAAGCTTTGCTATATAAGATCTAAACTCCATACTGCTCCAGCATTTCTAATCAAATGATTAGATGTATAAATATCTCTCCACACCTTTCCTTTATACAATTTCCCAATGACAATAGCCTTCATGCTCTTCATATATGATTCCATGGCTGTCTGACGATACGTGTACTCCACCTCATACTTCAACACAAACCATATCGAGCAACCCTTTCTATATCTTGCACGAACTATAAAACTACATGTTTTATCCTTATAACTGGCCTTAAATCGCTCCATGTCTGAACGTCTAACCCGATATTCAAACTTCGATTTTAGAGTATATTCTCCAATAACTATACTTATTTCTTATTTACTATTAAAAAACGCTCCCTTATACAATGAACCATATTAGTAGACGGTTGACGTAGCACTTGAAGCAGCCTTAATGTCGCCCAATTCAACATCAAGAACAATCCAGTATGGTTATAAAAGATTGTTCTCAAATTGTAAACCTGAAAATCTTATTTCTGGAAACCCTTTTTCTTCTTCAAAGACATCATCAAATCGAGTTTCCTCGTTATCACTACCTTCAGTTTCCTTTTCGTCATTATCTCGTATCTCATCACCATTATCATTTACGTTTTGATCTTTATCACCAGTACCATAATTCATATAGTCATCATTAACGTTGCAAATGGGACTTTCTATAGATGTAAATGGGGTGACAACAGTATCAACTTGATTGCTCTCAATACTTGAAGTAAGATAAAAATGACTTTCAACCATATGGGGATTTACAAGTCTTGACGTATCTGCCTCGTCATATCTTCTATCTGGTATTGAGTTAGTGACAATCGGATGAACGATACGCCTACTAAACTCAGCTCTAAAATCTTTCGCAATCTTATCTACATAAATATCTTTAACATCAATATTTTTTATTGTCATCAAACCAACAACACCAAAATCGGACATGATGTGTATCTTTTTAACTTGATTACCTATCGCACTTTGTAGTAAATAATGTATACGGACATCCTACATTCTTCTATCAATACTAGTTTCTCTGTACACAACATCCACTAATAATGAAAAACTACTATTTTTGTGGACCCCACACATGATCGACTCCCCTCCAACGTAATTACATTCATTCCACTTTCCATTAAAATTGATTACAAGTGTCTCCTGAGCCATTCCTGTAACGTTTAGATCAAATAATATTATTAATAAATCAAACTCATTTTAATCTGACAACATTACAAAATACAATTTTATCTAATCAATTTAACACTATAAATCAATATCTAGGATCAACAACTCAAGAAATATTATAATTATGCTAATAATGTGTTCAACTCGGTTTTTAATTGGACCTTGACTATTGAAACCAGTTTTTTGCTCTACTAAAACGTATTGATTGTGCACTCACAACACTCTCCACTCAAATATAATCAAATAAAATATAAAACAATCATATCTAAACACATATAACACTAAAATTTAATTTACAGCATTCAAAACAAAAATATAACAGTCACAAAAAAATTGCTAATTTTGGGCTTTTAGGGTATCGATTTTTCACATATCATTTATCGGTTTTTCAGTGAATCAGTTTTTCAGTCTGAAAAATCGATTTTTAGTAACTGAAAATCCGTAATTGATTTTTCAGTCACTGAAAAATAGATAGGCCTCTTCACTCAGTTTTTCAGTCATTGAAAAATCGATTATTAATCATGAAAAACCGATTTCGTCGCAGATTTTGCATTTTTTGTCGCAGATCACGATTATCAAAACCATCACAATCAATACATTCTCATAGTCTTTTAGTACGCAAATATGAACAAAATAACCCAAAAACTAACTGAAAAAACATATATATTACCTTTGATACTCAAATGCTTCAAGAATCTTCTAATCTTTCAATAGATGATGCTTGAATGTTAAAAAATCTTCAATGGCTATTGTGAGGAAGAAGAAAAAGAGGAAATATGGTATCAATGGTGAATCAAATCTCAGAATCCATTAATGGAGAATGATGGAGAAGGATGGAGAAGAAAAAATATGGAGGATGTTGTGAGGAAGAAGAATGTTAGTTTTGTAATTTCAATATTGGGTATTTGGGTAATAGAAACTTAAGGTTATTTTCATAAACTTAGGTATACAATGAAAATAATTTGTTTGAGAGGTCAAAAACAAATTTTATTAAAAATTTGGGTAAAAAAAAAATTTCTTTTCATTTGGGTAAAAACTATAAATTTCCCTTTATTTATTCTTATTATTGTTTTTAATTCACAAATCAAATTTCAGCCCATTTTGTTCAAACCATGCAGCTCATGTTGTTGATGAGTTGATGGAGATTCAGCCCATGTAGACTCGCCCAAGTAAATTATCAAAATCAGTGCATGAATTAAAAGACAGGCTGCAAGCCAAGAAGAATTGGAACTTTTCACCCATAAAATACAACAACTCAGTCCAAGTGCAATGAAATGAAGCAATTCAGGCAGCCCATGAGAGGAAACCAAGCTCCTAGCCCATGAAACAAAAGCCACAAACCAACCATGCCACTCCAACATGAAAAAAACATGCAGACCTGGAGCTGATCGCGACTCGAGTTCGCGAATAGCAGGTCGCCACCGCCATTAGCGGTGCGCTACAGAAACCAACGTGCAGTAGCTTGTTCCGTGTAGGTCAGAAACAGCTGGTTTTGATGCCCTAATTTGACATTATAAAATGGTGATTTAAGAATGAGAAACGCAGCTTTTGATAGCCATTCAGCAGCCACACAACACAACCAAAGAGGAGAGAGTGAAGAGAAGTTTTGGACGTGGTTTTAAGGGGTGTTTTGAGCGTCAACTTCTATTTTTAACACTCCTTGAACCAGTTCTTGGCAGTCATTGAAGAGAATTTTCTGCAGTCTTTTGGAGCAGCTTTTGAGGGAGCCGAAACACGTCCAAAAGCAGAGAAATTAGGGAGAGATCGATCATGGTTCTAAGGGGGTTTTGAGTACCATTTTCTGCAGGTTTCTGCAGAGATTTGCAGCAGCCTTTGAACCTGATTTGTAGCACCTCTTAACCAGCCTTGGGAGCAGTATTTGCAGGGTCTTGGATTCTGCGGTGTTTCAACAGTCTTTCGAGCCGATTTGGAGCAAGATTGGAGGCAGCTTTGTGACCTGTTTTTGCGTGACTTTTGCAGGTTTCAAAGTGGAGTTAGAAGGCTGGATTTAGGCCACAAAATCAGCGCAAATACAGCCCTTGACAGCAGGTGTAGACAGCCCTTGAAAATGCCTCAAAACAGTCCGCAGAGAAGAGATTTTTGAGCCGAAAAGCAATCCATCATCAACCTATCTGGAGTTCTACAACAGCCTATCATCATCCACATACTTGGTGCATAAATGGCGTGGGAGAAGTGAAGATTTTGTCACTGGAATGGTGACCGATTCTTGGTGGTGACAGAGGATCATGCTACCACCATGAAATTTTCTATTCCTATGCTTTGATTTAAATTGTTTAATGATGATGTTGGTTATTTGCTTGTTTGGTTTGATTTGTATGATATTGATGATGACTTAAACTTGTTGTCTAGGGTTGCAATGAACCCTAATCCATGAAACTCACCTTTTGGATATTGTTGAGTAATTGAATTTTCATTATTCGAGTTCTATTCTATTTTGTACTTAATGCTCTTAGATTATTTGATCACTAGTTAAAGAGATTTGGTAACTTTAAGTGAACTTGAAAGAAGAACTCTATAGTTTAAACCTGAATAGAATGACATATGACATGTAGCATAGAAATATACTTACGTGTTATGTATGATTGTATATGAGTACCTATTTGTAATGAGTTTGTATTAACCATCTAACATAAAATATAGCTGGGTGTTTATTGCAAACATACTCGTGATGGACTCGAAAGAGGCTTGAAAATACTATAGTGTTACTTGATTAAGCTCATGATGAAAATAAGATAATTAATAGTGGAAATATAGGTTGAGTGGATTGGTTGATTGAAATTGTAGCTCTAGACCATTATCTCTTTAGTTGTGTGTGTAGTTTATTTAGTCATATTTGTTATTTACTCAATTTAGTGTAAGTTATTATGGTGTAAGTTATTAAATTCATCTTTTGACAATTTTGATAAGAGTAGTCGAGCTTAATTTTGGTAATTAACGTAGCTTAGACAATCTCGTGGGAACGATACTGTACTCATCATATATTATTTGTGGATCGTGTATACTTGTATGTGTTTCTAGTATGAATTTTGTGCAAAAGAAAATATCTTATCATTTAAATTAGTTTATAAAACACATTAGAAATTTGCCATAAGTTCTTAACCAATATAAATCCATGTCCAAGCCTAAATTAATTTAGCATTACCTTTTAGAGCTTAGATTTACATGTGTGACTAATTTTAAGCAAAAGAAGGTAGGGGTGAGACAAGAAAAAAAAATATAATTGATAAATTAAAGTTGAGGAGCATGAAGAATGTGTTGTGCATGCTTATGAATGTTATGAATTAAAAAAAAAAAAAAAAACAAGAAGAAAGTAATAGAAAGAAAGTGGAGAAGAATTGAAAAGGAAGACAAATGAGAAGAAACTTAGGAGGTTGGAACAGATAATAGAGTTTAGTACCTAAATAATCAAATTCTTAGAGCTCATTTGGAAACTATTTATTACTTTCTTTCTTTTAACCATTCACTTCTTGGCCCTATTATAATATGATGAAAAAACCTAGTTGATCTCTTGAAAAGTTAGACTATTCTGTTTAAGCGAATTGAATCCTGGAACTTGAATGTATGTTTCTTAAAGTTGTAACGTTTTAAGTGTTGACATTCACAAGGCACGAGAGGCATGACTTGGATTTTCATGATTATATTCTACTTATTGATTGAGCATATGGATTGTTGTTGTCTTGTATTCTAGTTCAATCATCTTATTTGTTTCATGATTTATGAAAAGACGTTTATGGATTTCGTAATTGGTAAACCCTCAGGAGACATTAAAGGTTTGTGGCATATGCTCAATGTAATCATGTTTACTTACGAAAATGGATTTGTTTTTGTTTAGAGTGTTTTTAGTTTTTATATTGTTTTTTAGATTTGCTTAACAACGAGCAAAAGTTAAGTTTAAGGGTATTTGATCGTGCTAAAATACTTTATGATTTCATGCTTTTAAACCTCATTTTTGTAATGAATAGTTGAGTAAATTACGAGTGCTTTTAATGTTTTTAAAAGTATTTTATGTAAGTCACGTTAGTGTTTGATGACTAAAGTAGTTTATTTTCTAGATAAATCGAAGTTGAAATGATAGATTTTTGTTTTGGGCTAGAATACATGTTGTCTTGTGTGAGCTTGTACAAAGTTTACAGTCCTAGTTACATGAGCATAATCAATCAAATTACAGCTACAGATGTCTAATTTTTATAACAGTTGACGGTTCGTGAATCAGAGTTTTATAGAGAAAGTTATGGTCAAAGTAGTAAGGTCAAGTTGTCGAGAGTTGCAACTTACGACCACAAGTAGCAAGACTCCCAATGTGTATCACGAGCCATGATAGTGAGGTAGTCCCTTACAATCATGACTTCCTATAATGAACCATGAAGTTCGCGAGCCTTGATTGAGAGTAGTGATAGTTACTCCCTATATGCTAGACAACTGTATTGTAAAGCAGGCTCGCGAGAGAGAGTCTCACGATTATGGATTGCAATATAGCCATGCCACACACATGAGAAGATGTCGCAATCCTAGTCTCTAAAGCCTATAAATTCATCATTTGATTTGAAATTCATTCTTTGAGACAATAGTCACTGACAGAAGCTTTGTTCGTCAATTTTCATCCAGCTTTCACTAATTCTTCAAGGTTGATCATTATTCATCAATCAACTTCAATTAGAGATCACGCAAGCCAAGCAGGTGAGGAGTTCAATCACTAGAGAGTTGAGGCTATATATAATTTTCACAATCATAGTGACCTTTTCTCTTTTTAATTAAATTGATGTTGATTATTATTATTGTGATTGCTTTGATTTGTAAAACTATGTTGAAATAATTTTCTTAATTTAGGGCTACAATGTAGCCTAATCATGATTTCAACCTATTCAATGATTTAATGGATGTTTATTGTTTATCTTTCAATACTCTATTCTATTGTTGTTTAACGCTGTCAATTAATTTGGCACTTTAATTGATTAGATCTTGTGGCCATAATGCACTTGGAAAAGGTGTCATATGTTTATAAATTGATAGAATGGCATAGATCGTATAAGATAGGAATATACTTGTAAGGTTTTATACTCGTGGGTGGGTAATTAAATCTTAATGAACTTTGATTAACCAATCAACATAGGAATATAGTTGTCTATTTAATCTTGGTATGTTTGCTGATCGTTTGGAAGAGACCTACAAACATAATAGAATTACCTAATTAAGTACACGATAAAAACATATATATTTTGTAAAATGAGAATAGGTTAATGTATTTGATTAGGTGAAATTGTCTAAAGCTTTTAATCTATTGTTGAAAACCCAAATTTTTATTTGCTTTACTTACGTTAGCTTGTAATTTTAAAATAATTTTTAATATTTCATATTAGGGGTGGGCATGAAAACGTGGAACCGACTTGAACAACCCAACCTAAACTGATCCATGGGTGTTCAGTTCGATTCTCATTTTCAAATTAAAAGTGTTTGGATCTTATGGCTAGAAAACAGTATGTTTCACTGATCGATTTGGTTTTGGGTATCTAAAACCGACCCCACTCATGATATGATAAACATAAGGGACACATACATCATTTCCTAATGGTCATATATAAAACCCAACCCTAAAACCTACCCCTAATCTCTTTCTCTCTCTTTCTCTCTCATCTATTTGTATAATGTCCTCTTTGAGTGTTGTATCAAAAAAAGGCCCATGGATTGTGTGTTATGGTTGTACAATGAGTTGGTTGTTATTGACTGTTGAGATTTCTCCAGAGACTTACACTTTCAACCTATTGATATGAGGGCTTTATGATTTGGGTCATTTGGTTAAGGCAAATGAGCTATTTAATAGAATGTTTGAGAAGGGTTATAGGTCAAATGAGTTCAGTTTGGGATCTTGGTTTGCGGGTATTGTATTGTTAGGCTATTAGTGAAGGGTTGGAGCTATTGTGTTTGATGAGGTATTTATGTGTTTTGAACCAAACTGAACCAAGCTGTTCGGTTCAATTCAGTTCTTCCTCCTTAATGGACCATGTTCGAATCCAAAAGTTGAAAACTGAACATTTTTCATGTTCGGCTTGATTTTAGTAGAAATCAAACTAAACATGGTAATACCCACCCCTATTTGATAGTTTGAATAAAGTTGTTTTTAATCATTTTTGATACTTTGACACTAGATCTAGCAATTGTCTTAATGGGAATGACCTTAATTTGCCACTATATTGCATGTGAGCCATGTATACTTGCACGTGTTTTTGTATAATTTTAGTGCACTAAAAAATAATCTATCACTGTCTGCGTTATTAATAGAATTTATATTTAAAAATTACATTTCGTCTATCATGTTTAGAGATTCGGTCTCTTTATTTAACATGGTACTACCATACAACAATTTCAAAACTTTTCAATTCAATAAAATGAATATGTATGTACAAATTAATAAAATAATAATATAACCTATGTACCAAAGGATGAGACTGTCCATGCTCTGTCCTAAGAGTATCATGCATCTTCTTTGACCTCTTCTATCTACATGCATGCCCTAATAGAGACTCTTTATCATGATGCTCAAGTAGAAAGGGCAAAAAAAATTGCAAATAAAAAATTACACATTAGAGTCACTGTTTTTAACAATCATATAAAAATTTTGACAAAGACTCCCTTTTTTTTTTTTTTTTACTATATGGGTTATTAATAGAAATTGTATATAAAATTACACTTCTTCTATCATATTTAGAGACTGCATCTCTTTGTCCAACTCCATGATACCATACAACAATTCCAAAACTTTTGAATTCAATAAAATGAATATGTATGTTCAAATTAATAAACTAATAATATAACCTACATACCGAAGGCTGACTTACCAGAAAATGAGACCATCCATGCTCAATCCTAGGAGTTTCATGCACCTTTTTTGACCTAATTTCTCTAGGTGCACCATCTAATTGAGTCAACTGTCATGGAGTGGCATGTGAGACTCGGTGTTGGCTTATACCAAGTAGTTTATCCTTGAGTCTAACACTAGTGCTCTATTTAACGGATGACTTCCGTGGACGTTTTCCCCCCTCGACCTTGTTGTGTCAGGCTAATGGCTTCCATGGGGGACTTTTGCATCACTAGATGATCCTATCTCCTTAACAAAAGATGACCCCATCTCTTCATCCCTGTCGCCCTCCTCAAAGACCCTCTCTCCAACATTATACAGCGAGTTTCAAACTTCATAAAATCCGCCCTTAACTCATCCTCATTTGGCTCTAAGGCGCGTGCTCCTAGTGCCTACAAAATATATATAACAATTATTAATATATACATATATTTTAATATTACAACCAAAGATAGTGAAAAAGGAATCAAAATAAGCCACGATTAGACGCTTACAGTGGGACCTAGAGTGCAAAATTTATTGTATGTCTTAGATGGATACACCCACCTCAAACAAATAGGAACCTTCCAATTATTCTTATCTTGAATGAATTTGGCCTTAATTGCATGAGCGAACGAACACTGGGAATGCTAATCAGAAACCCCTATAATGCAAAAACAATTAAAAACAAAACAAGCGTTTAACATATATAAAACTAAAATCATTAATATTAAAGACCATGTGCTAAATGTTGTAACTCAAACGCTCAAACAAACCATAAATATTGACGGCACATGACGAAGCCTCAACTCTTTGAAGCCGCTCAGAAGTAATTGCTTGACAGAGGTACTTTAGAGTTGAATTAGAAACATATATTCCCCAAGCGAAATTCTTAAACATGTCCAAATCCTTTACCAGATGCGACAAAAATGGTTGAATCGGTGTTTGCTCATCTTTCTCGAGCATGATGCAGTGGTCGACGGAAACAACAATATCTTCAGCATGTCTTTTGGATCATACATCACTTATTGTGAGATAATTTGATTTATAGGGACCTTCATCGAAGAAAATCCTAAAAATAGTGGTCAACTACACTTTGGTCCCCCATATTCTTGTAGTCCACTTTAACATGACGTGGCTTGACCACACCCGAACCAGAGTCTCGTGACCAATACGAATTACTGCTTCCCAAAACAATATGCATGCCCCTTGTTTCAAACCACATCTCATCTTTCTGAGCACCAGGATAGATGAGCTCCCTAACAAGTACTTCTAGCACCAATTTCTTGGCAAAAAACTGCATATCAGGATTCATATGCACAAGATGTCCTAAAGGGCTTGAAATGAATCTACTGTACATATTATTCCGCGTCAAGATATTGTGGATATGTGAAATTCACCTGCATTTCGAGGGGTATTTCCCAGATCTCATGCTTGTAAACAAATTGCAACTATTACTACCTGTCAGCATCCATCTGTATGAAAGAAAACAACAAATTTAATTATGCCATTAATAATTCGAATGGGCTCCATCTGTGGCTCCTGTCATGGATGGAGTAGCCTCGAATAGGCTCCGGTCCATCCATGATAAAAGAGGCTTCGCTAGTTGGTTCATTTTATGCTCTTGTCACGAATGTGAAAAATGAACCGATCAATGGAGAAAAAACAAAAACTCACCTAGATCCACACAAACAATCAAAACCCATCAGATCCAACCCAAAAACCAAAATCCACCACAAATAATTTAATAACAAGTCAAAACCCTCAAAATCCAAATGAAAGTGGGTGAGTTTGGGCAAGATTTACCTTTGAACGATGATCAGCGGTGTTGCAGCAGTGTGGCGGTGCGACGGGTGTCACAGTGGCGAGGCGGTGTCGCTTTGCTGCATGTCATAGATGAGAAGAAAGTGGATGGTATGCACTGATGAGAGAAAAGTGGAGAATGAAAATGGATTGTTGTGATAGGGTAAGGTTATTTAAGGGAAGGGGTAGCTTCATACTTCCGTGTTCGATTTTTGTTTTTTGTTTTTTGTTTTTTTTTTTGTTATTATTTTTTTTTAAATGATGAGGGTAAGTGGCTAATTTAATTGTAGGGACAATTTGATAAGCACAGGCGGAAATTATTTGTTTGGATGGTTAAAAATATATTTTCTTTTGGGAGGGGTAAAAATGATTTTTGATTTTAAAATTGGGACAGTATTTAAAATTATCACTAATTTTTATCTAATTTTATAAAATATCAAACACAAGACAGCATTTTAGCTCTACCTTATTGTAATCAATAATGTTATTAGAATAAAACTTAATTGTTAGATTCTAATTCAATGATCTACAAAAATAAACAAATTTAAAGAATATATAAATAATGTCTTCTCATAATTGTTTATTAACATTAGAATGTAGGCGTACTCTCAATTCTATATTCCAAAACCTAATTAAGTATAATAATTAATTTAATTATATTTTTTTTAATCTAATCAAATCAAATTCAATTCTATACCAATTGCGGACATGTTAAAATCATCAATTGAAATATATGTTCAACATGTGAAAAGTACCACAACGTATATTTAGGAAAAAGATATGTGCAGTGTTTTGTTTTTATTTTTTTGGTTTGTTAAATATAACTGAATGGACCAAGAAAAATTGCGGGATTGACATCAACCGCTAAAATCGACTTTGCATTGGCATTCTCAAAAAGCAAATGACGCCATCTCGAAAAATTTCTTCCTATTCTTAACTTATTATTATTATTATTTGTGTGGGATTACTTTAACTAAGCTTAAATCCCTATGATTATATAAGTTAAAAATTATGATGTACATACATGTTTAAGAGAAAACTTCAAAATTTTCAAGTTTAATGAATGTAAAAATTTCTGTGTTAAGGGAAAATAAAAATTAAAAATTGTCTTTTCTAGAATTTGAGAAGTTTCAATTAGTTTCTCTGCCCTAAGAGATCTATAATGATAAGTATTTTTCAAAGTGTCTGACCAATAACTGAATTATTAATTAAAGGTTCCATAAAGAAACAAAATTTTCCAATCAGACCATTTTTGAAGGGCAATTTTTCAGTACAGTTTTACCATCAATAAATGGTTAATTCATTGACCACTGTTCCAATATAATCAAATTAGTAAATATATATAGGATAATCTTAAAAAAGTTACTATAATTTATAAAAATATTCATTTTACCACTTAAGTTTTATTTTTATCCAAAATCCGTAAAATCGTAAGTGGACGAGCCGAACAAGTAATATAATGATGAGAGAAGTATCGTCCCACGAGGATTGTTGTTAATTAATTCATAAAATTAAAGTAACTCAATTTTTATTTGACGAACGCAATTTGATTTAAGGAGTTGACAACTATAACTAAATTTAACTACTAATATGAATGAATTTTTACTTAAATTAATTAAATAATTAAAACCCTAAAATTTTGATTTCACTATAACTAATCTATTCCTCCCCTTTGTTCATTTTAACAAAAATTAACTATCCGATTGCTAGTCGAGATTTCCTGAATTATTCACATAATCCCTCCTGAGATCTAAGGAAAATACCCTATAAAACTTAACTGCTATGTTCCCATGCAAGTCAAAACATTAAAGGATTTATTAAAATTTATGGATTTTTTTTATAGACTACACAAACTATGAAGATATATTCCTGTTCTGTATGTAATTTATGACACTCAATACAATGAACTAATACACATAAATCAGCTTCTGCTACCATTATAATTAATAATTCAACTAAATAGTGGTCAGTTATTTAGAAACATTAAGATTAGTATTAAATGTATCAACCAAGATAAAAAATCATTAATTGAATTGAACAAATGATAGAAATATCAAAGTTAGGCAACATCATAATCTTAAAAAATTAAATCTACTCCATACTTATATTAAAATTGACAAAACTAGAAAATTAAACATAACAAAAGATAAGAAAATTTAGTGGGTTGAAGTTTTACTGTAGAATTTCTTTCTCCGCTTTATTCCTCCTCTCTAAGCTCTCTCTTTCTCTAATCTACTTGTTATTTTGATTTCTAATGGGATGCTTGGAATGGTGATCCTAAAGCTTATTTATAGGTAAAGTTCACCTCCAATTACATTATCGCATGTATCATCTCTTCTCTTTCTAATTTTTCACCCTTCTGCATCATCACTTACATCATGCTTCACCCACCTCATGCAAGTCAAACTTTATATTACATCATTGCTTACATCATAGTTCACATTACATTATTATTTACATCATAATGATATAAGTCCTTACATTAACATGACATAATATTTATTTTTAGAATACTCGATCTTTAAACTGCGGTAACTTCTTTATGCGATCTTCGATTGAGTTATTCTTGAAGTGATGAGGTACTTTGAATGACATTCATTTTACAGCGATGAACTTGTTGTGAACAATAGTACTTTGTGGAATCCATATGCGATTTTTCATCAATTTTATTCTGAAAATGAAAAATGCAAAAAGATATAATAATTTACTTAATAATAATAAAAATATGAAGAACTAAATAAGAATTCAGGTTTAAAAAGATAAAATAACTCTATAAAAATAGAGTTATCACACCCCCAAACTTAAGATTTTGTTTGTCCTCAAGCAAAACTAAAAATAACAACCTAACCTAAAAACACAGAAAATAAAAATACAATCCATTTTTGTAGGTAAACACGATGACATTGAGCATATGCTACAAGCCGTTAAACCTCTAGTTGTCCCTAGTAGGAGTAGTTGTGTCTCCTATGAGTTTACCAACAACGATACCCATAAACGTTAAAAGATTCCACTTGTAACTCATCAACATCTTCCTAAATGTAAATTAACAGAAATCTCATATATGTATGATCTTGCATCAGAACTAAAGATAAGTCACAAATGGTCTAAAACACAATCATCAACAATTTTACACCACTCTCAAAGCAATTTCATTTCAAAACACCATATTCACATGTCATGGACTTATTTCGTCTCGACTCTAATCCTCACAAGATATCTCTCATAACTCTCATAAATCCTAAAGCAAAGACTTATGCAATCATATGTGCTAGGAGGTTATGTAAAAGCATAACAAGCGTTATTTACATCATATATGAATATAGATGTTTAAAAAGAACCACACTTTTAAGTGAATAGATCTCATGATTGAAATTAAATACTAAGAATGTAGATAGAGCATGATGACATACTTCAACTCTCAAATTAGATTTCCTTTTGAATATCAATAGACTTTATTAAAAATTGTATTTGGACTATGGTTAATTGATATGTAAGAAATTTTAAGGTACAGGTTCAACAAGAACTTAAGATCATACCAAAGTACTTCATTTATTCTCTTTAATTCGTCACAACTTCTCTGTTCTCCTTTTTTTTTTTTTTTTATCACAGAATTTTTCAATTAAATACTTTCTTTTTCCATTTACTTCCACCTCCCTTTATACACTAGGTATTATAAAACTTGTGCTTCTCGCATTTTTTTTTTTTCACAATACTATTTAGAAACACACTTCTTTTAATGCATATGGCTATGTACATATAATATAAATGTTAACACTTCAATTATCTTCTTCTCTTTCACTACATAGTATGATCCCAAACTTCATAAGGTATGATTAAATTTAAAAGCTCAATAAAGTCATTTAATAAGGGTAAATAAAGAAAAATGTTTAAAGTGTTTTTCTTCAAAGGGTTATGATGTATCTCAATTCAAAGTAGAAAAGTAAACTTTTATGGAGTAAAAATTATCTATATCACTTTTAATAAGTTGATTCAATTTTTAAATCAAAGTAACTCATGTTATCTACAATGATGATTTGTTCTTTAATATTCAATGCAAAACCTATAAAGATCATCTATTAAGAATAAAATGAAGAGTGTTTAAGAGTAAAAATAAATAAATCTCTAAAAAAAAAAACGTTTAAACAGCTCAAATCTTCACCAAGAGTAATCACCACTAATAGTTCATAATTCATGTAAACATGATATTCATCCCCTCAATTAACTAAAATCATGACATTCAAAAGTCTCAAATCATGCAAAGATATTCATGGCTATTCTCTAGTAAAGATATCCAACAAAAAACATGCATTAAGACTCAATTAATAAACATAAAGTAATTAGTCAACTTGTTAGGGTAGAATTTAAAAACAAGAAAAAAAATTAATGGAAAAAAATAATGAAAATTTTTGTAATTTTTTAAAAAAAAAAAAAAAAAAAATCAAAGATGTGTATCAAGAGCACAAAAGTACTCCTTACTCTGCTATCTTTTGGTTTCAACTCGGACTAGTTATGAATCTTATGATTTTAATAATAACAATTTTTTTTTAAGAGCAAACTCTACCACCAAACTTATTTGAGACATTGTCCTCAATGTCTAGTAAGATAAAAAGAAAAATGAAAATGTTATTAGTAAAACCATAGGGTAAGAAAGTTACAACCGGAGATTAAAATCCAGTACATGCTTCTTGTTATCGCTTGCTTCAGAATCCCAAACCACATGCGACATGATTGGATCAACTTCGGGCACAAAGTTTTGTAGTTGGTCAATCAGTTCATCAACACTTAAAGCTGAGACTAGAATGCACCGGCTTGCTTGAGTCATAAAACCTTATTTCACAGCATGATCAAGAAAAGTCAATAAACCATCATAGAAACCGTTAACATTAAACAAACCTAATAACTTTTTGTAAATGTTGAGATGGGCCCAAGACGTAATGTTGAAAATTTCTTCAAACGTTTACAACCACCAAGTAACGCGATAAAGGTATCAACATTAAGTAACATGTACGCCATTCGCCTGTGCATGCTCATGACCTAAAACTCATTACCTATACTCATACAAATGATATCTCTCTTTTTAGCCAGAGGCTTTACTATGATACCTAGGATTCTGCTGCCTGCAATATTTACAGTTATCACGACAGAACCCCTCAATTCTAAACTGCATTCCCCATACACTAGATCTATGTGTCGGGCAGTTAAAACTTTACCAAGTTCAATGGCTGCCTTTGAATATAGCTTATCCACATTAGATTTCGAGCCACAAAAAACATAAATGGTTTTGAATCTGCTGCTCGAGGACTCTGCCATTTTTTTCTAATTTTTTAATTTTTTTTTCTACAACACTAATTGTTTGTTATCAACAATAAGCACTCATTTAAAAAAAAAGGAAATAGTAAAAGAATAGTTCTACGATGCTAAACATAAATGATAAAGGGGAAAAAATGTTAAGTATAGAAATATCAAAAAGAAAGCATAATCTTCAAAAAATATTTAAAACAAGCTGCTAAAAATAAAAAATTCAAAATGTTAGGTGAAAAAATATCAAAAAGTAAACACAAACATCGAAAAAGTTTGAAAAGAGCTGTTAAAAATTCAAAATGTTAGGTGATGAAACATTAAAAAGTAAATATAATTATCGAAAATGTTTGAATAAGCTGCTAAAAAAAAAAAATTTGATGTTATAGTAGTTGTGATTGTGGCTCACATTTTTCTCTGATTTTATGTCCAGAAACGGTTTAAACACCTTTTATGAGTCGAAGATCGACTTCTTATCCAGTTTTCTTATAAACTGGCAAACAAGGTCTTTTAAAATCAGATTTCCAAGACTATAACGTTGTTTCTCTTTACTGAATAACTCTCATAAATCTAAAAGAATGTATTGAACTGTCCCACAAGGATGCGTCTTCAGAGTCTCAAGGATATTATCCAGAGACTCCTTACCCAGTCCATCTTTTATGCATTTAATTTTATCTTCTCAATATATGGATAAATATCCAGGATTTTTACAGCGTGTGTTGCAGTTCCATCTTGCACACTTATAATAGACTCTCATTCTTTTAGCTCTCCTCTTTTTTGAGTAAGAACTTCTTCCCAATCCTGGTAAACGTTTAATGAATGAATAATTCAACTCATCTACTAGACGTATTTTAGCTTCAATGATCCACTGAATATGCTCGGGAAGACCTAAACATATTAGTGCCCTCATTCTTTCGATTCTGCACTTGTAAATCTTTTTTAGTACATCTTGAGGTAGAGTAGAGAAATGATTATTGAGTGTTGTAAGATTAGCTTCCATCTCTAAAAGAAAAAAGAAAATTATCAAAGAAAATAATAACACACTAAGTGAACAATAACACACAAACAAAAGAAAACTAATTAAGAACGAAAAACTTGGGTTACCTCCCAAAATGTGCTTAATTTATAGTCGTTAACTTGACTATTAAAAAATGTTTTAATTTGGGTCTGAAAGGGCGATGGTAGATTTTTGTTGAGGCTATCCACCATCCATATAAACTTTAAGTTATTGTTTGTTGACTTTGAATCGACGATCCGCACTTCGAATTTCAACAACACCATGTGGAAAAACTTGAACAATTGTAAAGGGTCCAGATCATCTGAAGCGTAGCTTACCTGAGAACAAACATAATCGTAAATTAAATAAAAGAACTTTCATAACCTAGAGTGAACTCCTTGTTTATGATACGTTAATCATGCCATTTTTTTGTGCGTTCTTTGTAAAGTTTAGCATTTTCATATGCACCATGACGGAATTCGTCCATCTCATCGAGTTGCAACATTCCCAGAGCTCCTGATGCTCCTATGTCAAAATTTAACTTTTTGATAGCCCAATATGCACGTGCTCAAGTTTAACGGGTAAGTGGCATGCTTGTTCGAATACCAACATATACGGAGACATCCCAATCAGCATTTTGAACACTGTTCTGTAGGCCCATAATGCATCATCAAGCTTTTTTCGACCAGTCTTTTCGAGATGCACTTACTGTCTTTTTCAAAATCCATTTCAATTCTTGATTTGTGATTTTAGCTTGTCTATTCGTTTGCGGGTGGTAGGCAGTAACAACTTTGTGTTTGACTCCACATTTGGCTAGAAGAACATCAAAATACTTGTTGCAAAAATACTTCCCTTCATCACTGATGATTGCTTTTAGAGTTCCAAATCTGGTAAAGATATTTCTACACAGAAAATTCACCACCACTTTAGAGTCATTGGTTGGTGTAGCAATGACTTCAACCCATTTTGACACATAATCTACGGCTACAAAATGTAAAGATTCTTGAAAGACAGTCCCATGAAATCAATACCCTAAACATCGAACAACTCTACTTCTAAAATATTGTTTAGGGGCATTTTATGCCTTCGCAAAATGTTACATGTGCATTAGCACTAATCGCATGTAGCAACATACGATTGAGCATCCTCGAAAATGGTGGGCCAATAGTAATCAGCTTACCATGGGATATTGCTTGTATCCAAAATGAAGAGTTGTTCATCAGGAAAAGTTTATTTAAATGCTATGTCGAGATCATCCTTATCCCCTTATTGCTCTAGTCTAGATAAATGGTAGGCTACCATATTTTCACTTCCCTTCATATCTCGACTCTCTAAATCAAACTCTTATAGCAGAAGGACCCATCGGATCAGGCGTGGTTTTACATCTTTTTTTTCTAGAAGGTACTTGATGGCTGAGTGATCCGTGAATACAATGACTTTGGAATCGATCAAATATGGCCGAAATTTGTCAAATGCGAAGACCACAGCTAGAAGCTCTTTCTCAATGGTAGCATAGTTGACCTGTGCATCAGTTAGTGTACGGTTAGCATAATAGAAGGTATGAAAAACCTTACTAATACGTTGTCCTAGCACGGCTTCAATAGGATAATCACTAGCATCACACATCAACTCAAACGACAAAGCCCAATCAGGTGCAATAACGATTGAGGCTGTCATAAGGACCTTTTTCAGTATCTCAAATGCCTCTCTTCATGTATTATCGACATGGAATGAAATATCATTCTCAAGCAAATTGTATAAAGACTTTGTGATCTTCGATAATTCCTTAATGAATATTCTGTAAAACCTTGCATGCCTTAAGAAACTTTGAATGTCTTTAACAGATGTTGGTGGTGGTAGCTTCTCAATTGCTTCAATCTTGGCTCTATCAATCTCAATGCCCTTGGCTGAAGCTTTATGACCTAGGACGATCGCTTATTGTACCATGAAATGACATTTCTCCCAATTATAAATCAGTTTGTCTATTTGTATTTTTTCAATACTTATGCTAAGTTATCCAAACAAGAATCAAATGATAAGCCAAATACTAAAAAATTATCCATAATTACCTTGATGAAGCATTCCACCATATCTGAAAAAATTGACATCATGCACTGTTGAAAGGTGGTTGGTGCATTGCATAGACCAAATGACATTCTTCGAAACGCGAACGTTTCATATGGGCATGTGAATGTAGTCTTTTCTTGATCCTCAGGTGCTATAGAAATCTGATTGTAACAAAATAACCGTCTAGGAAATAATAGTAATAGTGACCTGCTAATCTGTCGAACATCTTATCGATGAAGGGTAAAGGGAAGTGATCTTTCCTAATTGCCTTATTTAGTTTCCTGTAGTCAATGCACACTTTCTATCTGATTACTGTTCGTGTTAGAATCAGCTCATTGTTTTCATTGGTGACTACTATCATTCCTCATTTCTTTGGTACCACTTGTACTAGGCTTACCCATGTGCTGTTCGAAATGGGATAAATGATATCTGCATCCAAAAGTTTAAGTATCTCTACTCGGACAACCTTCTTCATGTTTGGATTTAAACGTCGTTGGTGCTTGATGGATGGTCGGTATTTATCCTCCATGAGAATTTTGTGTTGGCATATAGATGGACTGATTCTTTTAATATCTGCGATCAACCATCCAATAGCCATCTTGTGTCTTGTAGTACTCTCAAAAGTTTTTCCTTCTGTTCTATACTTAAAGAAAATGAAATAATAACTGGTAGTGTAGATGAATTATTTAAGAATACGTACTTGAGATGAACTGGAAATGGCTTGAGCTCCAACTCTAGTGGTTTTTCTGTTGATTGTACCGGTTGTCTCTTACTCGTTCCAAGTTCCTCGAATGGTCGTTTGATAAAGATGAGAGGTGAAGCTTCCAATTTGTTAACACATTCAATGATGTTCAAACTTTCTGAGTTTGACGTTCCATTTAGGTAAGCTTTAAGTTGATTTTTTGGAGTGATGGTTTGATGTATTTCTTTGATACACTCATCTACTACATCTACCCTCATGTAGTTGCCAACATCTTGTGGATGTTTGAGTGCTTTTAACACATTGAAGGTCATTTCTTCATCTTGAACTTTTAGTATGAGTTGACATTTCTGTACATCAATGAGAGTTCTTCCTGTTGCTAAGAATGGCCTACCCAAAATGATGGGTATTTCTTGATCTTCTTCCATGTCTAGAACAATGAAATCCATAGGAAATATGAACTTATCCACTTTTACCAGGACATCTTCTATAATTCCTCTTGGATATTTGATTGATCGATTAGCTAGCTATAAAGATACTATAATAGGTTTTGCTTCTCCAAAGCTAAGTTTCCTAAAAACAAAGAATGACATTAAGTTAATGCTTGTACCAAGATCACATAATGTTTTATCAAAGAATGAATCACCAACAGTGCAAGAAATTGTGAAACTCCTTGAATCTTTTAGTTTGAGCGGTAGCTTTTTTTGCAAGATTGCACTATATTTTTCGGTCAAAGCTAACGTTTCATGTTCTTCCAACTTCCTTTTATTTGATAGAATTTCCTTCATGAACTTCACATAGCTGGACATCTGTTCCAGAGCATCTGTAAAAGGAATATTAATTTGTAGTTTCTTAAAAACTTTCAAAAATTTAGAAAATTATTTATCTAGTTTCTGCTTTTAGAATCTCTGAGGGAAAGGTAATGGTGGTTTGTATGGTGTCGGATTATTTGGAAACAACTTTGATTTTAACTTCTCTACTTTTTTTTGTTCAACCATCACTTCTTCTTCTATTTTGCTAGATTCTTCTTTTTCATATATTCTTTTGACATGATCTTTCAGTATTTTACCACTTCGTAATGTGATAGCCTTTAGGTGCTCCCTAGGATTGGTCTCTGTGTTGCTTGGTAGGATCCTTGAGGTCTTAAAGTCAACAGATTTGAGATTTCACCCATTTGTACCTTTAGATTTTGAATGGAAGTGGCTTGATTCTGGAGCGTGGTGTCTGTTCTCGTCATAAATTGAGTAGTACTTGCGGTGAGCTGAGTAAGTGCTTCTTCAAGCGATGGTTTGTTGGCCTGCTGCTGTTGAAATGGTGGCAGATATGGTTGCTGGGTCGATCATTGTTTGTCCATGAAAAGTTTGGATGATTCCTCCATCCTGAATTATATATGTTGGAGTATGGGTTATTTTATTTTTTGTTGCCCACAAAAAAGGCTTAACCTGTCTAGTCTTCATCACACTGCCCATTAGAATGGTCTTCTTCATAAAAATCACAAGATGCCGACTGAGTATGAATGGCATTAGTTGTTAAGTTTCTGAGTTGCTTAACTAATGTCTCGACCTGAGTGAAAAGTCTAGTTAAAACATCATTTTCTTGTATTCCAAATTTTTTTTTTTCGAAACTGCTCTTTTTGATGACCATTGATAGGCATTTGCAACCATTTCCTCTAATAAGTCCCAAATGGCTTGATAAGATTTTCCCAAAAGTGCTTCACCAGCTACGGCATCTACCAATATTCTCGTGGAACTCTCCAAACTATTATATAATATGTATAGCTACAGCTAATCAGCAATTTCATGATGTGGACACCTTCTTAGTAGATCTTTGAATTTTTTCCATAATTCGTACAATGACTCTCCATCAAGTTGTCTGAATGTGACTATCTCAGTTCGTATTCTTGCAGTTTTGGTTGGTGGAAAGAATTTAGCTAGAAATTTTTGTGTCAAGGTATCCCATGTAGTAATACTCCTTGATGGTAAATAGTTGAGTCATTTTTTGGCTTTGTCTCGAAGAAAGAATGGGAACAATCTCAATCAGAAGTCGTTATCAGTAACACCATTATGCTTAAAAGTATAGCAGATCTCCAAAAAGCTGTCAATGTGGGCATTTGCATCATTGTTTAGAGCCCCACCGATCTGATTGTTTTGTACCATCTAGATAATTACTAGCTTGATCTCAAAATTATTAGCAGCAATGGTCAGTCACCGTATTGTTGAAGCATTACCCACTGTAAGTAGAGCATAATCTCAGAATGCTCGAGTATTTTCAGCATTTATTGGTACACCGTTTTGTACGTTGTTTGGTTTTTCAACCACGTCTACGAGAGCAGCACTTGCAGTTTTTCTTGTTTCTTTCTAGTTCTTGCGGTAAGTTCTCTCAATTTCTAGATCAAATAATATCAAAACTTCATCCCCGGACTTTCTCATATACCAGAAAAAGCACCTACAATAAAGTAAATAGAAAAAAAAAATAAATGACTAAATAATATATTAAATTAAAATTTGAGTTACGTTGTATCAGTATTAATTTAAACAAACAATCCCCGGTAATGGTGCCAAAAACTTGTCATCAAAATCGTAAGTGGACGAGTCGAACAAATAATATAATGATGAGAAAAGTATCATCCCACGAGGATTGTTGTTAATTAATTCCCAAAATTAAGGTAACTCAATTTTTATTTGGCAAACACAATTTGATTTAAGGAGTTGACAACTATAACTAAATTTAACTACTAATATGAATAAATTTTTACTTAAATTAATTCAATAAATTAAAACTCTAAGATTCTGATTTCACCATAACTAATCTGTTTCTTCCCTTTGTTCTTTTTAACAAAAATTAACTATCCGATTGCTAATCGAGATTCCATGAATTATTCACATAGTCCCTCTCAAGGTCTAAGGAAAATACCCTATAAACTTTAACTGCTATATTCCCATGCAAGTTAAAAATTAAAGGATTCATTAAGATTTATGGATCTCTTTTATAGACTACACAAACCATGCAGGTATATTTCTATCCTGTATGTAATTTATGACATTCAATACAATGAACTAAGATACATAAATCAGCTTCCGCTATCATTATGATTAACAATTCAACTAAATAGTGGTCAGTTATTTAGAAGCATTAAGATTAATATTAAATGTATCAGCCAAGATATAAAATCCTTAATTGAATTGAATAAAGGATTGAAACATCAAAGTTAGGCTAAATCATAACCTTAAAATATTAAATCTACTCTATACTTAAATTAAAATTTACAAAGACTAAAAAATTAAACATAACAAAAGATAAGAAAACTTAGTGGTTTGAAGTTTCGCCGTAGAATTTCTTTCTCTGCTTTGCTCCTCCTCTCCAAGCTCTCTCTTTCTCTAATCTACTTGATATTTTGATTTCTTATGGGATGCTTAGAATGGTGATCCTAAATCCTATTTATAGGCAAAGTTTACCTCAAATTACATCATCGTATGCATCATCTCTTTCTAATTTTTCACCCTTCTGCATCATCACTTACATCATGATTTACCCACCTCATGCAAGTCAAACTTTATATTACATCGTTGCTTACACCATAGTTTGCATTACATCATTACTTACATCATAATGACATAAGTCTTTACATCAGCATGACATAATATTTATTTCTAAAATACTCTATCTTTAAACTGCGATAACTTTTTTATGGGATCTCCGATTCGAATTATTCTTGAACTGATGAGATGCTTTGAATGACATTCACTTTACAGTAATGAACTTGTCACGAACAATAGTACTTGGTGGTATCCATATGCAATTTTTCATCAATTTTATTCTGAAAATGAAAAATATAAAAAGATGTAATAATTTACTTAATAATAATAAAAATATAAAGAACTAAGTAAGAATTCAGATTTAAAAAGATAAAATAACTCCATAAAAATAGAGTTATCAATCCCCCCTACGATTACTAAGTTAATAAAAAAGTTAGGAAAATTATAGAACGACAATTTTGGCCCTGATAAAAAAAATTTTATTTAAAAATAAAATAATTATAAAATAATATTTTGAAATAAAAAATATAAACTAATAAAATAAATAAATAAAAAGAGATCCATCAACCATGGACCATTTTCATCTTTAACCTTTAACCTTCATCCTCTTCATCATTAATCTTCATTATCAACCTTCAACACACTAGCTATGAACTCTACCAGATCACCATTACCAACCACCACCTTTTTCTTTTTCTTCTTCCCCTCTCTCTCCCCCTCTTTTTTCTCTCTGACCCCATTGGAAACCTAGAATTTTCTGGGTTCCCAATAAAAAATTCTAGGTTTCAATTCCTAAACCTAATTATCAACCAAAAAAAATCTCCCACATTAACCTAACATCAATCATCAATCATTAACATCATTATCATCAATCATCAACACCATTATCATCAATCATCAACACAATTACTAACCAAAATCAACAACCAAAATCAATTAAAATCAACAACCAAAATCAACCAAGGAAAAGCATGGCACACAACTAGCCAACCACCAACAAGGAGAAGCACGATCCGTACTGTAGAAGAGGTTTGTATAAACAATGTAAATATGTTGTATAAAATTTGCTCTCATTGGTGAAATAATACAATTGTTAGTTTTTTTGGATTGTATAATCAGATTTTTAGTATAATTTTCGAATGGATCGGAAATGAATTCAAATCTGAAAAATGATATAATGATTTTATCTATGGTATAAGATGGAATTTATATCTAAAGATATCCAAATATGGGTATAAATTGAATGAATTAATTTAATTGCATTATAGGTGAATTTTTCAAAAACTAGTGTAATGCATGTTAATAAATAAACAAAAGAGGGCAAAATTGTCAAAGAAAAAGAGTGGCATGACATGTAATTATGTGACAAAGTTTAAGGGCAATTTCACAAGTGATGGAAGCATATAAATATATATATATATGAGAAGATGAGTGAAAAATCTAGAAGAATAAGCAATTCTTGGGCAAAAAAAGGGGAGCAGAACCAGAACAAGGGCTGCAACCATACCAAGCTATTTTACATCATTTTTAAAGGGTTTTCAAGCCATAGAAAGGTGAAAAACAAGTTTTGGATGATTTCTAAGCAAGATCAAGTAAAAAACAAGAGGTAAGATTTAGTTTTCATAGAGATTTTTAAGTGAGAAACTATCAACATGCTATCCATGAAGCAACTTGTGATCTTGATAAGTTTTTCATATTTAAATTTAAGGTCTTGAGGCATAACTCAAGTAGGAAGGCAAGACAAGGGATCAAAAAATAATTGGTAACTGATTTGGTTGAGAAATATTATGATTTGAAGTGAGTTTGATGGTGATTTATGAAGTGAAAATTCTATTGAGTTTTGAATTAGAATTTTGGTTGGATTTTTGTGTGAAAAGTTTGATGATTTGTTAATGTATATGTTGCTATGTACTTTGGTCATGATAGGGTAAAATAAATTAAATGAAAATTGATTGATTAGTGAGAAATAAGGGCTGTTTTGATATGCAAAAATGATGAGATGAAATGAAGTTAAGATGTTTGAACATATACTTGTGTATTTGGCCAATATGAAAATTTTATGTATCAACTTTGTTTGAATTATTTTGATAATGTTACATGCTTGAATTTATGTTAGAATGATAGTTTATGATGTTAAAATATGAAATGAAACCATGGTGATGATGATGAGAAGCATTCGGTCAAGGGGTATCTAAAATGGTGCGAGGCTGTCTTTGAATGTTTAGGATAATTTTTAGGGGTTGTATTGGTGATGAAATTCATGTGAGAATGAAAAGGAAAAGTTGAGTTTTTGTGTGATGTTAATTAAACTAAGAAAGGAAGAAAGTGTTTGTAAAATTATGTAATGCTTTTGATGAATTTGGTAAGTATATGACGCGACCCAAGCCAGATCTCATCTAGACTAATATTTGGTAGGCCTCGCTTGGCACTTCAACGGACCCCCCTTAACCCTATAGGCAGCTAAAAAAAATCTGCGAAAGCGAACCTTGAAAACTTGCCCGTTTGCTTTGCTTTGAAACTGTTTTGATATCTTTGTTTTTAAACTTGTTGGATTGATTTGTTAGATTTTAAACTTCATTTCGTTTAAAGTCATAAATAAATTGTTCTGTTTTCAAAATCCAAAATCATTGTAACGAAAATCTGGCAGTATAACAACTGCATTTATAAGGTTTCCAAAATTTTCCTGCATAGAAATACACTCCCAATAATTCATTTACAATCCAACTTCGTCGTTTCTCAAACATACATCTTAAGAAATTTACGTGGAGTAACCAATGAATTTCATTTCAAAAGTCTAAAAGCAGAAAGTTTGTATGCCCACAAAATCGATTTATGGCTGAAATAATCCTTCAGATAGTGGTACCTCTGTTTCCATAAGGCAATTATACCCTATGGATTTCAGATAACCAAAAAGGGCCATTGATTATATTAAATGGGCAAAAGATAAGTTCATAATATTATCTTTATATGACGATATTCTATTAACCAAAAATGATAAAAGAGTTCATGATTACCCTTAAGAAATGGTTATCCTCAACTTTCGAGATGAAAGACATGGTAGAAGCTACCTTTATTTTAGGAGTTCAAATCAATAGAGATCGTTCAAGAAGATTTTTGGTATTATCATAAGAGCCATACATCAAAAAGATTCTGAACGATTCCATATTGTTAATTGTAAATGTATGGATACTCTTACCTCAAAAGGTCAGACTCTTAATTATGAAATGTACCCTAAAACTCCATAAACGTGTGAAAGAATGCAAAGAGTTCCTTACTCCAGTGCTATCGAAAGTCTAATGTATACTATAATATGTATGAGACTTGATATCTACTATGCAATTAGATTGGTAAGTAGATATCAATCTAATCCTAGCAAAAAACACTAAATTGCCATGAAAAGAATATTAGTATATCTAAAAAGGACTGCTGATTACTCCTTGTGTTATTAACGTAGCAAAATGTGTCTAGTTAGGCATACAGATGCTGATATAGTAGGTGATTTGGATGAACAAAAATCTACATCTGGTTAAGCTTTTTTATTAAGCTAAGATGCTATTTCTTGAAGCAGCAAGAAGCCACCATGCATTGCACTGTCTACCATGGAAGCTGAATTTATAGTATGTTCAACTGCAATTTAGGAAATAGTCTAGCTCAAAGATTCTTAAAAGATCTAAAATAGAAATTGAAGAGAAGAAGCTAGTTACTATATACTCTGATAGTCAGACAACAATTGCCTATAATAAAGATGTCAAATATCACAGTAAATCAAAGCATATAGAGAATAAGTACAATTTCGTCAAAGACACAGTGATGAAAAAGGAATGTAACAATTAAGTATGTATTTATGCATGAAATGGTTGTAAATCCACTCATAAAAACTGTGAAAAGAAATTTATTTATGTCACATGCTAGATCCTTAATTTTGTGTAGATTGTGTTTTTATAACTGTTATGTTAAGCTATATCTATTTATGAATAGATACGTCATTTTAGTTATATAAAACTATCACATATTCATTTAATATATATTGTATACAAAAATATGTCATCAGGTTTAAGATTGGTATTCTTCCACATACAGTTGTCTTGGTTGTTAGGATAACAAGTCAAGATGAGACACATATATTTTCAGAGGATAAAGTTGAGATTATTCTCTGAAAGGCTAGATATATATGAAATGTCACTTTGACTGTGGTCAAGATAAGGTTTTACCTAAAATTATTGAACCACTCGTGATGTATCCTTACCATCATGATAATCTAATTAAGTCAGATGTGAGTTTCTTGATAATAGGTGCCTGAAAGATAAGCTTTTAGGAACTTAGTTTAGGCGCTAAGAAATTGTCCGAACTAAGACTTGTATAGAGAATAATCTCAATATAAAAGACATATGAGTCCTTATTGAATGATAATATTCACTATAACATGCGTTTCATATCACATGTTGCTAGTGCACATGTGTGTGGTACACTTAGTAGTTGGCACCTTATGGCAATTTGAGTTGATCTTGTGACACTTACTGTTGAACTTATGGCATTGAGGTTCACTGTGTGAGTATTATATTTGATTTTTTTTGTGCAACAAAACTTATGGATAGCATGTGTTTATGTGGACTGCAGCATGCTTATATGCTATGTTGATTATTGTTTGAGCTATAACATGCAGGTCAATGTTACAATATCAGTTTGGATATTATAATGAATTTTTCTTGACAATTCATAATGCAGGTTTTAGTATATTTTTTTTGAATAAATTCATAACTATTTTATTCTCATTTTTATGTTTCTTATCTGACTTATTGAGTAATTGTTTGATTATTAAATATTGTTATTTCCATGAAGTGTATAATTTCCTTATAGCTTTAAATTGAATGAAATATCTTTATATAAGGAAATTTTTTAATGGTTGACTTGAGTGAATTGGAAAATATCTTTCCATGGTTATAGAAAGTATTTTATATGTCAACTAATCTTTTCTATTGCAGGAAATTTCTTTCTTTCCATAGTTTACATATTTGGAAGAGTAAGGATATTGTTTCCTTATACATTTGGTCAATGGAAACAAAATAGGGAAGTTTCCTTCTTTGGTTTGATTTTTATTAATGTAGATTTTATTTTCTATCATTTTCTTTCAAGAAATAACTTTTAGGTTATTTTCTTGACAGATAAGGTGCGGCATATGTGCTTATATAAGGACGGAGAATGAAAGACTTCTGGGTACGTATAAGAGAGAATTCTTAAGAGGCAAGCACTGTATTCACGTAAGCAGAAGTTTGAGTGCTTGCGGTTTATATGTGTGCATTTTCGTATATAGTTTAGAGTGTAGAACATGAGAGAGTTTATCATATAAACTGCATGTATTTTTAACTTAAAGTTTTTCTCAACTTTAGGTGGTTATTTGTTTAGGTGAGAGATTTAGAATATGATACATATATATTCAGAGATATTCATTGTAGCACTTAAAAGAGGCTTGCTCTTAAAGTTTATGTGCTAGAATTAGGCTTGTGAGGCTGGAGAGTCTACAGTAAGTACCTGTTAAGATAACAAGACGTTTGGCTATAGAGAGAGGAGGCAAACTCATAAGTTGAAGAGATTTTAAACTGCTGTCACTTAGGAAGGCAAGGGGAGCTTGTTGAAACAACGCCCATAACACCCTTCGCCTAACTCCATCCGAAAACGAAGAATCCTGACAGAGAATGCTACCTTACTAGTCTTTTATTTGAAAACTTGACTATTACTAGTATTATTAGTTTTATAAAATTCGGTAGAGTTTCTTTTGTTTTTCTAAAAATTCAAAAATTTAAAAACCTGCAAGGAAAATGATAGGATTTCTAAAATTTTTATTCTCTCAACTTCTATTCGGACTCTCCGTCCGATTCCAAATTCACTTCTCTATACAAACATTTATAAACATAATATTTAATAAAAATCAATTTAACCGAAATGAAACACTAATTAAAATGCAATTAATAATTCATTTACAAATTCCCTTTACAAACCAAAAGCTTTTTCTACAATTAATGTACATCATTATTTACAAAATCTCACGCCTCAATATACATGTACATGTATCTTCATATAAATTAACACCATTATATAATATCAAAAGAATAACTATCAAATGTGGAGGGACTGGGACTCGCAAAAAATGTGGCTGCTATCTTCTCATTCGTCTCTATCTACAGTGCCCAATTTTTAATCTACGCATGGAAAATCCAAACTAAATATTTCTATTTAATGGGTGCACACAAATTTTAAATTCATCATTTCCCAAAGATGCAAAGTTGTGAAGAAAGATTTCACAATTCTCAAATTTTTATAATGAATTTCCAAAACATCAATTTACTAGTAAATACATACATGAAGTACAATAATGTCATTTTAAGCGACCATTCTTAAACTTTGTATCAAAATTTCACTATATATTCCATTTACTAACAATTTCAAGTACAAAATACATAAAATCATTTATTTTCAATCACTATCGCATGATTTTTACCCAATACTAATATTTCTCAAAATATAAATTGTAAATTAATATTTCTTAATTTTTCAAACTTTTGGAAATAAATTACAAAGAACTTGTTGTATGTATTTTTGGGCTGTGTCAAATGGGCTGGTAAAAGCCCAAAAGCCCAATGAAATTGGCCCAGCAAACAAAGGCCCAGTGTGTCAAGTGTTAGCTCGCTGAAGCGACCCAGCAGAACACTGGACAAGCAGCTCGCTTACACGTATACAACTAGCTCATATAAACAAGCTCTCAAATGACGACCAGCTCCCTGATATAAGAGCCTGCATCCCAACTCACTGAGATTAGGTCGCTAGCTACTCAGCACCTAACGAGCTCCAGCTTGCCCAGAGTAAAGCCAGTTCGTGGAGTGGCATGATGTAAAACCTAAAATTTCATCCAATGAAAAATAAATTATTTTCTGATGGATCATGTTTTCAAATCGAAAGTATCCACGAGAATAATAATAATTTTTTTGAAAAGCAGACTTAGTGGATGGAAAGATTCAAAATTAATATTAGAGTTAAATAAAAGTGAAGCAGATCGAAAATGAATCAATTCAGATAAATTTCGAGTGATCCAAAAATTTATTAGATAGAAATATTATTTTTGATTTTGAATCGTAAGAAATATTTGTAGAGAAATAAAATAATTCCAAGTGCTTAGAGGTGAATGTGAAATTTAAAAATAATTTTGAAGATATAATCGTGTTATAAGCGAATTTTTGGATGGACGGAAGTGAATTTGAATTCAAAATCGAAATGGAAGAATGTTTAGATTAAAGCATGGCATGAAAATATGTGCATGTGTGACATGTGTCATGCATGCATATAGGAATGAAGACAAATGTTATTCATGCAATTAAGATTCGCGACAAGTGTCACGATATCATTAAAAACATATATATATATATATATATATATAGAACTTGAAAGAAGAAATGGAAGTGCTAACATTCATATCAATCACATATCAATTATTTCCATAATTGTGTCATCATTATTGTAATATATTTGTGTTACCATATTTGTATTATATTATCTTGTTTCCATTTTTGTAATGTGCCTATAAATAGGCTTCATATTGTAAATCATTAGAATGTGTGAAATGTACGATTTATTCACAATTATCATGGTATCAAAGTTTAGGGTTTTGTAATTTTTTCCTTATTGTCTTTGTTACTGTGTTTGTCACACACCACCCAAACACATCAACTGTCAACTTTCATCACTGTCATCACATCACCACGTTGCCGCTGCACCATCAAGTCGCATCTTTCTTTCCATCGCTTCTAATTCGAGTTCGGTAGCCGATTCTGCATCATCTCGGTTCTGTCATCACGTTGCACAACTGTCACCACTGTCATCGTGGTCCTGCTCCATCACCGCTGCTACACACCGCCTAATTCAAGCCGTCACATCTGTTCTTGCATCTGGTTTCATCATCACTACACTTTTGAATCCATCACTGCGTCATCATTGCTACACTAACATCATCTCTGTCTTCACCGTTGCACCTCTCCACCGTTCGTTGGCAACATTCTGTCGCATCAAATCGTACCATCATCGCTGCATTATACCATCATATCGCATCGCACTGCGGCTACACCACCACACTACTGTCGCACATCACTCTCTTTCCTCTTTGATCTGTGCATTTTTCCCGTAGCTCAACAACCACTACCATACCCATTGGTTTGTGCTCTTGTCTTGCGATTATAACCAATCATTGGTCTGTGCTCTTCTCTAAAATCGAGCCAGTTGCAGCATTGCAATCTGCCACACCACTACATGCTACTACCACCATTTTTGGTCTGTTATCACACATTGTTATCAGGTTTTGATTTTTCAAATCTTTATTTGGTCTCAAATTGATATTTATTGGGTTTTTTTGTGTTTATTGGGCTCTTAAATTGGTATTTTTTATTGGGTTGCATATTTGTTTATTGGACTTATTTATCCAGTTTCTTTATGGAGAATTCATCCAAGACACCTATTTTTCATTATTGCAAGTTGCCAGCACATGGTATTCTTTATTGCCCAATAAGACGCTGTAAGTATTGCCAAAAAATTCGACCAGGGCACTACAATCAAGATTGTCCTCACAATACCAATAATGGAGGATTTTCAACTAAATCCAAGGGTATTTCTCTCAAGGCTTGTCAAACCAATCAGCAATTTCCTATGGCTATAGCTGACAACAAACATGATATTGCTAGTTCCTCTTCTATCTAAGTTCACGATCTTGTGTCCATACTCCATCAAATCATTTCCAAATCTGGTAATACATCCACTTTTGCTCCCTCTGTGTCAATAGGTAATTCGTCTTGGTATTTTGATTCTATATGTTGTAATCACATGACTTTTGACCCTACAAGTTTTTCTGTCCAAACATCATCTTCCTCGTTACCTGTCATTTCTACAACTAATGGCTCATCATGTCTGTTCAGCATATAGGTCACATTTCTATAGATAATTTGTCCTTACAAAATACATACTTTATTCCTAATCTTATCTCTGTGGGTCAGTTGTGTAAACTTGGCTTTGATGTACATTTTACTTCTTCTGGTTGTCATGTGCAGGATCCACAAATGGGAAAGATTCATGGGATTGGTCGAAAAGTCGAACATTTGGTTGAGCTTATTAATCTTCAACTACCTTCACAGGTCTCATCTCTCTATCAGTCTACCGCCACTTCTTCATCTTTACCGTTGAGTCTTTGGCATTCATGGTTATGTCATACTTCATTTAGTCGCTTGCGTTCTTTATTACCTAGTGGACATTTAGGCTCTATAACTGATGATCACATTGATTGCTTATCATGTCAATTATCCAAACATCATGCATTACCTTTTCATAATAGTGATTCAGTTTCTCAGGCACCGTTTGACTTAATTCATTCAGATATTTGGGGACTTTCACCAATAACTACCATGGGGGGACCTTAGTATGTTGTTATCTTTGTGGATGACTATTCCCGTTATACATATCTTTATCTTATACATAATAGGTCTGAATTATCTAAAATTTATTTTGATTTTATTTGAATGATTCAGACTCAGTTTTCCAAAACTATCAAAGTTTTACGTACTGATAATGTCATGGAATATCGGGATACATCATTTCTTAATCTGTTGAGTCAAATGGGTACCATATGTCATCGTTCATGTCCTAGTACATCGCAACAGAATGGTCGTGTTGAGCGCAAACATAGAAATATTCTTGAAACTATTTATGCACTTCTCATATCTGCCTCTTATCCTGAAAGTTTTGGGGAGAAGTGGCATTGATAACAGTATACACTATCAATCGTGTTTCATCTTCTATCATTGATAATCAAACTCCTTATGAACCACTATATGACACTCCTCTAAACTATCAACATCTCAAAGTCTTTGGATGTGCTTGATTTGTTCTTCTTCATTCTCACGAACGAACCAAATTAGAGTCTAGAGCTCGTTTGTGTTGTTTTCTTGGCTATGGGATTGAGCATAAATGTTATCGTTATTGGGATCCTATCTTAAATCGTCTTCGTGTCTCTCGTCATGTTGTATTTTGGAAACATAAGATGTTTTCATCCATATCCAAATTTCACACATCATACACTTCTCCTCATAAACTTTTTATAGATCCCACTGTTTCTTTATTTTTTTATGAACAAGATTCAAGTATTCATGAGACTCAAACATATCCTTATGATGATATCCAACTGATTCCTGAACAATCTCACCTGTCCGTTGATCCTGCACCAGAGTTTTCTTGCCCAATCCCACCTGTTGCACCTTCTCATCCTACATTAGAGTCATCTCATCCAATCTCATCTATTGCTCCTCCTCCTCGTCGCTCTAACAGGGTAAGAGAACTACTTGTGACTCTTCAAGATTTTCATTATTTTTCTACCATTCTTTCTTTGTATGAGCCTCGATCCTTTAAAGAGGCAACACTAATCCTGTTTGGCAGCAAGCTATGGTTGAAGAATTGCAAGCCCTTGAGAAGACTCACACCTGGGGATGTCAAAATATAACCCCCCAAGAATGTCCATAGGAGGTGCTTCTGCAATGGCCTTGGGTGATGATCCCCGAGTAGAGGACACAACCTGTTTTCCCTTCTCCTTTGAAACCTTCTTAGTATGAGGGGGCTTGCTGGCGGCATCATGTTCTTTCCTCTTTATCCCCTGGCGAGGTGTAGCCTGTTTACCTCTCTCCGCAGCAGTAGCATCCTTTACTTAGATTCGTGGAAGCTTGCGACTGAGATACGAATTCGGCGACCTGCGGAGTACCAATTGAGAGGACTAAGATGCCAACTGGAAGGACCTCAAGGATTGGCGATTCGACTGTACTTGTGATTGGGGCCCTCATTTGCTTGGGATGAACTGGGAGCAACTGACACTACCACAGTAGGGCCTCCGGGCTAGCGACTTCTCTTCCTCGGAGGATCAACTAGCTTAAGGGGTGCCATTTTTGCAGCCTCTTTTGATATGATCTGGACCTCAGCACCGCTGGGTGAAGACAATCCTAACGAACTTGAGCTAGCAGTGACGTCACCCTCTTAAAGGCAGACCTTACGGGCTAAGTGCGTTGTGACCCTATGTGCCTGGAGTTGATTAGGCTATCTTCAGGAATGGGAGCAAGCTGCTAGTATCAAAGAAGCTCAGTTGTCAACTTGACGTCGTCCTCGTGAGACTTCTGAGAGGAGAAAATCTCAAGATTTGTTGCTTCACCTTGAGTCGGATTAAATTTCTTCGCTTTAAGGTCTTAAAAAAAGAAAAAAAAAGAAAAAGAAAAAATGAGGGGTCAATTCGAATGCAAGACTGACAAAAGCAAGACAAGATGTGGACTGGGGAATCTTTACTTGGTTCAACTCGAAAGCTGAAGTTCTCAAGGTTTACTAAGGAGGGGCAAGACGCAAAAAATCAATGTATTTTGTAATTACCTATATTGGATTTACCTTTGGCCTCCCCCTGTGGTAGAATCTCCCTATATTGGGATTGACTGGGTGAAACGTAATGAAACTCATCTCGTGGTGCCCCGTAGTGGTACCCTTAAAGGCGTAAAGGTACTTTAGGATTCTAGGGGAAGGAAAGGGAAGGCCGTATTTCCTAAAAAAGATGGCTAAGAAAGATATTTGAGTATACGAGTTTGGAGTTAATTGGAACGGAGTGAGTCCCGGATCGTTAAGGAGCTTAATCAGGTATGGAGGAACTGAGAACCTAAGTCCGGCTTCTAAGTGTTGTACGTTGATGGCCACGAAGCCCTTGGGAGGAGTAGTTACGTGGTCGACTGGAGAAGATTCCATTAGGCGACAACCTATAAGGAAATGGTATTCTAGCCTTAATTCTATGAGATCATGGTGCGATATTTTTGTGGGATAACGCTTAAACATATAGCGAGCCTTCCTAAATTCTGCAGCCTCAAGTTCTTCAGCCTCAGCGGACTGGTTCCCCCCAGGATTCATCCAAGCTGCGAACCCCTCAGCAGCTTCTTCGCTTTGCGAGGGCACTTGATGGATCTCTTTCACCTGCTCCTCGAAGCTGGAGGTATCATCCTCTTCTACTATGTGTGTTTGGCGTCTGCGACTTGAAGACATCTACAAATAAAAAGAAGTGGTTAGGCCGCTGAACGCAGACCATACCTGCAAAACCTAAAGTTCCAAATCTCCTAATCATTGTTTTCTTAGTCAACAGGTCACAAACGCCACACAAAGTTTATATCATACAGCCCCTAAGGTGTATCCTAAAAATCTACAAGCTGACAATCTACCTATATGTGAGCCCAAGATCGCACAAATCACAAACAGCAAACAGGTGACGTGGTAACAACTTATCGAATCAAACCAGTAGAATATGAAAAGACGCAGGCATTCAAACAAGCATTCAAGCCAATAAGAGTACTAAACACTCAAACAATGACAAAAATCAAGAGAAAATGATGAAGTTGTAAAGAACCTTAAAGCGAGAATAACAGTTATGAACTTACTATTGATCGGAGTCGGAGATGGTAACCTAGAATGTGAACACGACAGAGCTGAAATCCCAGAACCAGGCAACGAATGAAAGAAGAAAAATAGAGAAGAATATTGAAATTTGAAAATGACAAGTGGAATGTGAAAGGACAGGGTCCCCGCTTTATATATGGGTGCGAAGTCGCATCCCTGACCGATAGATTTGATGGCTTACCAACCGCTTCAAATCTGACGGTGAGGTGCAAACCTTGGAAAGTGGCCATCATGCGCCGTCAGTTGAAGGGACATGCATTAAATGCCAGCTACAGGCTCTGAGTTATTGTCTGGGGAGTCGCCATGTGTCCAAGAAAAAAGGAAATTTGAAAAATGGTGGAAAAAGATCGAGTGATAAATCCCGTCAAATGGCTTTCACCAGTGCAATTCGGAGCTCCTAGGCCGTTGAACGCCCTAACAGTTGGGGGGCTGATGTTATGGGTATTTTTCGGATTATCTAAGTGGGCTGGTAAAAGCCCATGAGGTTAGTAAAGTGGCCCAAGCAGGTTGGCCTAATAAGCGAGGCCTAATATATAAGCTTGCAGTTCACGAAGGCTATTTGACCTTCAGCGAAGTCCATTCCGTATTATAGACGACGCCAAGATCGTTTCCCACTGTAGCGATGTCGAGTTCATTGATGAGTCCGTTCACATAGCTCCAATCCGTATTCTTTGCAGCTTCAGTGCGTTTTGACCCGGTTCGCCCAGTACCAGTCCAAAACAGTAATCTGACATGTCTTACACGATAAAAAAGATGATAGCGTAATTTGAGGAAATCTCACCTAACCAGCGTGGGTTAGCGTCTAAATCCACGTTTTGACAGAGTTGACCTGACAAATGTCAAGAGCATTAAATATAATTCAAGTACATTAATTATAAATCATCATGTTATTTTATCTTATTGATTTCTACTATAGCACCTCCCCCTCTATAAATAGGGGAGGATTTTCATTGTAAACTAAGAGAGAAACACGGAGAGAAAACATTATCATTACTCTGCAGAAATATAGAGAGAACAGTGGACGTAGACAGTTAAAAAGGCCGAACCACTTTAAAAATCTGTGTTTTCTTGTTCTTCTTTCACCTCTTTCTTTTGTTTTTATTCTGTTTCTTGTTTGTGATTTTCTTATACTGCAACATTGGGCTCAAAAGAATTTTGTTGACTAGTTTCTCACGTCAACACTTTTCATTATAGAGGGTTTTCAGATTTTTTCCTATATTTATATAATATATTTCTCTTGAAAGATTGCTTAAAAATGATTAAAAATGGTGCTCATTCTTCAAATGCGCATCACGATCTTTATATAAGCTTGTTTTGTTTTTTATTTCTCTTTTATTGAATATTGCATTGTTGGATTGACTTAATTCTCGAGTTTTTGTCTCTCAAAAAAACCAAAAAAATTCTCGAGTTTTGTCTTTATATGAATTTTTTTTTTTTTTTTTTAAATAATCTTTGTATGAAAGATTTTGGTGCGAAGAGTCCACACAACCCATTCTTATTTCTCTCTTGGATGCATATGCAAGTCCCTGCTCCCACTTTCTATAGAAACAAACTGCACGTCATTCGTTTGTGCGGCTTGATAGTATTATGGAAACAGCTTTCAATATCATTAGACATTTCCATATGTCAGTGGTGGATCTATCTGTAGTACTGATGTTATATTATTGACTACTAAAAAATAAATATAATGTGAATAAACAATTAAAATAAGGGCAATTAATATAAAATCTAAGTTCACTTGTGTTTCAGTTTACACATATTATACAATGTCACCAACCAGCTGGCTAACCCTATATAATTGAAGATGATCATCTTAGGATCCAAAATCTTCATAAGAAAGAAACTTATATTTGTTGTTCAAATAAGCTAACTTGTGTTATCTTTGCATATTTAATACCAAGCAATTACACTCTATAACTTCAGAGACATATGTATCCGTTGATAATGATGTACGTATGTGCCACGTCACAATCATGCTAGTTGGTGCTTGACTATTCAATTCTTTATTGGCCCGCGCATGTAAAACATAATTGAATAAACATATGTTGAGAACTACAATTAACAACGTATTCACTAATTGAATTATCGCAATATGATGTCATTAATTTTTAATTTATTTTTAAAATGAAAAAGTTTGATAGTATGTATGTATTTATTGGTGATAATGATCACAAGACCTTTTATTCAACTAAAAAAAAATCTTCAAGTAAATAGGTTATTCCTTGAGAAACCATATATAGTTAATTTAATTAATTATAAATAAAAATTAAATGAAAGTTAATATAGGTTAGACAGTAGAATAGCCGCCACCACCGGTTAGTGAATGAGGTACATGTACACGTGATTAAGATATTAATGTCAAAAGTTATTAGCATTCATAATTGAAATTACAATGATATCCATACTTTTCGTATTGGTCAAAAAATATGCATATTATTCACTATTATAATCATATAAAATAATTAACTTATTAGTTGTTAGAGTTTACGAATTGAGATGTTTGACAAAGAATGTCAGACCTCCAACCAGCACAAAAAGATTTTGTAATTATCATTGCAATTTGTAGAAAATGTACTTTTAACGTGTCATAAGATGATTTGTTTTTTGGTTGTGAATAAAAATTAAATTAAAAGATGAACTGAGATTAATAGAAAGTGTAAATTAGTACGGAAGTAAAAAAGGTAAACATGCTCATGTTGTGGTCATAAGATAAGATAAGAGAACATTGTTCATGCATCATTAAAGCTATAAGGGTCCATATAATCACCATATAATCAAACTTTTAAACATTTCAAACATCAATTTAAAACGAATCTTCTTGTTAGTTCTAAACCAATGACTCATGTTATGTTGAACAATTGCAATATTAAAATGCAATTTTATGAATAATTTTGATTAAGGTTTGATCTCGATTTTGGAAGATCATGAAAACATTAAATTAGTATATTTGTTTGTCAGAATGGTACTTGGGTGATGAGATATTAAAGCTCAAAGTATACTAATTGGGAAGAAAATAAGGTCTTTTGAAATCTGAATATTAGCTGGAGGTTTCTGCAATATTGATTGTTGAATCAATTTTGTGTTTGTAATTGCAGACATGATCATTTTATAAGTACATACAGTTATTAAAATAATTAATTTTGAATTTGTTATGGGTGTTTTAACGATAAAGTTAGATGGGCTACTAAAAACCTAAAGGATGAACCCAATGGTCAAATGCCCAAAAGGCTTAGCACTCTATTCGTTCATCAGCTCGTCCATTTACTTGTTCATTCACTCGACCCTCTACATGTGCTCGTTTATCAGCTCGTCTATGAGCCCATCTATGAGGTCAATTGCCTGCTAATTCATCATATTGTCATCTAGCCAGCTAATCATCTCGATCAATAGCTTGGAATGGGATTGGCTCGGAAGAGAGTCTTATTTGCTTGTCGGCTTGACAAGGCATCCTGCTCGTTAAAGAGCTCGCCGTATTAACATTGTTGAACTTCTAGAAGCCTGAAGCGATTTATTCAGAGAAGAAGTCAACTTCCCTGTTTCGGCCTATTACATCAGCCTATCAAAAGGAAGGCCCAGCAGGCCTAATAATCCAAAGTCGAAGAACAGCTCGCGAGGACTAGATAACGATATGCATTACCAAATCCATAGCACATCGACCTTGTGCATCCCTGCTTATGGGAGCGAGCTCATTCCTGTCATCTTTCAGATTATAGGTCAACTACCGTCAGAACTGTCAGATAGATTTACAGCTTAAGGCGTATCGTACACGCCAATCCCGTTAGAAATTACAGCATGGATTAAGGAAATCTCACCTAACCCGCCTGGGGTTAGCGTCTTAGCCCAAACTTTGGCATGGTTGGCCTAACACTATTAGTTTCATTAAATGTAATCTATCATTTTAGTTTGAATTACTGTACTTTGTCTTATTATGTATTATTGTAGCACCTTCTCGTTCTCTATAAATAAGGGAGGATTTTCATTGTAAAATAATAAGAAAACACTTTTTAGAGAGAGGGCCGTTATTCTGCCAAGATATAGTGAGAAAAACAGTGGACATAGGCATCAATTGGGCCGAACTACTTAAAAGTCCTTGTGTTTGCTATTCTTCCTCTTACCATTTTCATCCGTTTCCTTTGCGTTTTCACACCTCTATATACAAGAAAGGCTTCTCGGCTCCATTGCTGTGATGTGTTGATAAGCCAGACTGTACCATGATCTTGTAAGACATCGACATTGGTCATTGTGGCAATCATGCTGGAGGGCTGTCCCTAGCTCAAAAGGCGCTCAGATAAGGGTTCTATTAGCTAACGATAAAGCAAGATGTCATTAATCTAGTGAAGAGATGTGATAAGTGCCAGAGGTTCGTCAAGATTCTGCAAGCTCTACCAGCTTACCTGCAGCATATGATCAGTCTATGACCCTTCGTAATCTGGAGAATAGATCTAATCGGACCTCTTCTAATAGGTCGAGGTAGGTATAAATATGTCATCGTTGCAGTAGATTACTTCACGAAATGGGTAGAAGCGAGGGAACTTACTAAAATCTCCATAACGAATATAAAAAGGTTCGTATTAGATAACATTATCTATAGGTTTGGAGTTCCTCAACAGCTCGTGACAGACAATGAAACTCAATTCACCAACGAACAATTCCTCGAGTTCTGTAGCGACCTCGACATCACCAAAAGCTTCTCAGCTGTAGATCGCCCCCAAGCCAATGGCCAAGTGGATGCAGTCAACAAGATCATAAAGTAAGTCTTGAAGACTAGGCTTGAAGCTAAGAAATGAGCATGGGTAGACGAGCTTCAAAAAATGCTGTAGGTTTACAGAACAACAGCTCGTAGCACCATTGGAGAAACTCCTTTCTCAATGGTCTATGGGTCCGAAGTCATGATCCTTGCAGAGTTTGAAGTGACTAGCCAATGGAGAGCCAATTTCAATTCTTCAAAAAACGATCAGCTTCTGGCCATAAACCTGGATCTCCTTGAAGAGACAAAGGAAGCAGCTCGCTTGAGAGTAGTCATCTACCAATAAAGGATGGCTAGGTACTACAACAAAAGTGTCCAAATTCAAAAGTTCAAACCAGACGACCTTATGTTACGACAGATTCTTCTTAGAGCCCACAATCCTAGCCATGGCACGCTGGATCGAAATTAGGAAGGACCCTACATCATTCATGAAGACCTCGGGAACGAAGCATACTACTTAGTAGACATGAATGGGGCAGTATTTCCACAAGCCTGGAATGTTGTACATCTATGGTGATATTACCAATAACTATTGTATTGATTAAACTGCCTCTGTAATGTTGATCATGTAAATATTATAAAAGCTCCATATTTACCTTGTATTATTACTGTTATGGGTAATTTAGCGATCAGATTATTCGGGCCCAGGAAGATCTACAATGTAGGCCCAATAACCCAAAGGCTCAGCAATCCGTCCTCCCTCCGGTCCACCTTCCCAATAGAAGACCCAATTCGGTAGACCCACTCTCCATTTTTTTCGACATAGCCCAAGTCCCCCTCTTTGTTTGCTGGTTCTAGTCGCTTAGGCTGTCCGTTGGTTCTAATCGCTCAGGTTGTCCGCTGGTTCTGATCGCTCAGACTGTTCACTGGTTCTAATCGTTTAGGCTGTCCGCTAGTTCTGATCGTCCAGGCTATCCACTGGTTCTGATCGTCCAGCCTGTTTGCCATGTCTGATCGTTTAAGCTATTCATCGAAAAGATGACCACCAGACCTATTTCTTCCGGACTTGTTCATTCGGGGTTACCCCGCTTGGTATTCGATGATCTTCACTTGTTCGCTTGAGAGATTGTTCGCCATAGACTACCCACGGAAGTATCGATTCATAATCTGTCTTCCTAGTTATCGAGATGTTCGGTTCATTAGAAGTCAACCTGCTCGCCAGTTGAACTAGATATCCTATCTGTTGAAAGGCCCATCTCAACCATCCCTTTCAGAATCGCTAGTCAGCAGAAATCAAAAATGTCATGCAATATACAACTCCAAGCGTGCCATGCACGTCATATCAGCCAGAAGCTACAACCAAGATTTCGGTGGCCTCTCATGGCCCACACAGATCAGTCACCTGAAGTCTCACTCGATCAGAGCCCAAAAGTGACGGATTAGACCGCATTAATTGTAATTTCGGTCGCATTTAATGTACTATCAGCCGCATTAATTGGAATCCAGGCGCATTAAATACGGCCCATCATTATATTTTCAGTTACTATATATTCTTGTCTCATTCTAGTTTACTGTAGCTCCTTCCATTTCTCTATAAATTGAGGAGGATTTTCATTGTAAAGGAGAGACTTTTCTGAGTGCTATTACTCTGCCAAAATAGTGCAAGAACGAACAGTAGATGTAGGTATCTTTTTGGGCCGAACCACTTTAAAATATTCTTGCCTTTTCTTGCTCCTCGCCTCTGATCTTTTCACCTTGTTCCACTTTTACCTTGCATAACTGACATCGACCACCTGAAACTGCAGCTTAGGCCCAAAAACAATCTCGTTGACTAGGGAGCCAAATCTGGATGTTAACATTTTTGGCGCTAGAAGGAGGGGCTCATATTCAGTTTCACCAACATTTTCTTCTCACCCTACCAAGCTTGTTTTATTCGCCATGGTCAGAGGGAGGATTCCTAGGAACTCCAACGTAACAGATAACAACCCACAAGCTTTAGACTAGCAACAATATACCATGTCTACTAGAGGGCTACTTAATGTGGGTGCGGGGACGTCTAGTGTACCCGTAGCAAGAGACGCTCCAAGCATACCCCCTCTTCCTACTCGCCAACTTATGTCTAATGTTGCAGGGGAAGATGTCATACAGGTGCTACAGCGACGACAGGAAATTTTAGAAAATAAGATGGCGCAGCTACTCGGCGAAGTCAGAACGCTGATTCGGACATAAGCCCAACCTCCTCAGGGGCCTCTCCGGACCACTTTAGGAAGGGATACTCCCCGAGGGAGACGTGCAGAAGACCCTAGCGCGGACAAGAGGGATGTCAGGGAATCTGAGCAAGAAGGGTCAGTTAACTCTTCTAGCATGCATTCTAGCGCTCGACCGCCTCGGGCTTGTGGTGAGCATTGGCAGGGACAAGCTGACAGCGGCCACGATCAAGTCCCCTCCTGCAAAGATAGGACAGGGCCAGGACCTAATAATGGAGGACTGGTGACTCGAGATCATATATCCCTGAGTAGGCAGGATAGACAGTCCACCATCAATCGAGCCGAACCACAAGGCCAGTTAATTGAAGAGCTCCTTCAGAGGGTCCGACAGCTTGAAGCAATACTCGGGATACAAGAGCAGAAGGGCCAGACAGGAAAAAGGACCCCATTTGCCTCAGAAGTCGAGTTAGAACTACTCCCTCCAAGATTGAAGTCCTCAACATCCCTCAATATAAGGGAGACTCCGACCCCTACGACCATCTGGACGCCTTCAACATTCAGATGGATCTGCAGACGATAAGCTCGCTCGTAAAATGTCGTGTATTCCCGACCACACTTTGAGACATCAAGCGGATGTGGTTTAGGAGCCTTCCCCCCCTAAGCATCAACAACTGGGAAGAATGCCAGCAAAAATTCCTGAACCAATATAAGGCGTTGAAGAGGCAGCTCGCGCCACCCTGCCATCTCGCTACCATTTATCAACGTCCCGATGAGCCTCTAAAAGTGTATATCAGCAGGTTCAGGAACAAGGTAACGAATGTGGAGAATCCGACAGATGAGGGAGTACTTACAGCTATCTCATCGGGCTTGAGAAAGGATGAGAAGCTATATGAAAGCATTTATAAATCCCCAGTGAATGATTTAGGGAAATTTTATGAATGGGCAGAAAAGGAAATCCGATGGGAAGAAGCGACCAATCCTAGAAGGGCTAGTTCCTAGAGAGACGAAGCTGGTGGCTCCGGCCTAGGTAGAAAAAGGGGCAATGGAGGAAGTAACCTTGGGGGACAAAAGGACAACAACCAGATTGCCAAGAAAGCCAGGAATTGGCATAAACCAGGGAGTAGTCGGGGGCGAGAGCGACCTCGGTATCAAGGCCGGTACAACATTTACAATGTCTTGTCTGATACCCAAGACAGGATCTATGCTATCGAGAAGAACAGGGAGAATTTCGGGTGACCAGCCCCCATCCAAACTCCTGAAGGGCGGAGAGATAGAAACAAGTTTTGTGCCTATCACAACGAAGTCGGACATAACACTTTAGACTGCTAGGCGCTCAAAGACGCTATCAAAGAAATGACTAGAAACAATCGTCTGAGGGACTATGTTGTGAGACCCCTAAGGCGACCGTCCTAGCAGCAACATCCCCGCTAGCACTCACAAGACCCGCCAACTTAAGATCAGCCAGAGCCAAACTCCACCCAAAGGCCTTCAGTCATAACCATTCATACCATCCACGGGGTCCCTCAAAAATAAGGGAGTCCAATAGGTCCCAAGAGCGTTTTGTGCGTGAAGCGGGACGCGTCCAGCTCGCGGGTCAGAGAGAGTCAGGGGTTCTAGCAAAGAAAGCTAAAAGAGCATCAGAGGACATAGTGTTTACAGATGAAGATGTCCGAGACGTCCGCCTTCCCCACAATGATGCATAGTGATTTGGACGCGCATTGGCAATTCATGGTCAAGAGGATTATGATTGATACGAGAAGTTCAGTGAATGTGATGTATAAGGGATGCTATGATCAAATGGGAATCGGTGACGAATAGCTGAAGTCGTTCCTTGAACCTCTGTATGGATTCACTGGAGACTCAGTCATCCCTGTCGAACAGATTCGATTACCTCTGACCCTTGGAGACGCTACTCATCAATCCACGGTGCTCGTAGATTTCCTCATCATCGATTCTCCCTTCGCATACAAAGTGGTGTTGGGAAAACTTGCTATAAACAATCTCGACATGGTCACCTCCACTAAGGCCCTCACGGTAAAATTCCTAACTCCCAATGGGGTAAGATATGTCCGGGGCGAGCAGTCTCTAACTTGCCGCTGCTACATGGATGCTATAAGAAGGGGAGTTAAAGGAAAGAAGGCAGAAGTAGCCCAAGAACGTGAGCTGCAAGCAATCGCTTCATTAGAAATCAGCCACGACTTGGATCCCAGAGAATTCGATGCATGTCAAAGTATGGGTCCAGTGGAAGAGCTTGAGGATATCCAGGTTAGAGAAGCCGATGCAAGTAGATGTATCAAGCTAGCAAAAACCTAATATCGAGAGTGGAGGCTGAGCTGGCAGGTTGCCTCAGGGCAAATTTGGATGTGTTCGCCTGAAACCATGAGGATATGGTAGGGATCGATCCTCATGTAATGACTCACAAGTTGAATGTCGATCCTCACCACAGGCCAATCTGTCAGAAAAGAAGGCAAATGAATCGGAAACATAGCGAAGCTCTGAAAGAGGAAGTGGACAAACTCCTGGCCAACAAGTTCATCCAAAAAGTCTAATACCCAGCCTGGATAGCCAACCCTGTATTAGTGAAGAAGAAGAACGGGAAGTGGAGAACATGCATAGACTTCATGGACCTGAACAAAGCTTGTCCGAAAGACAGCTTCCCCCTGCCTAGAATCGATCAATTGGTGGATGTAATGGTAGGGCATGAACCTTAGTTTCATGGACGCCTACTCGGGCTACAACCAGGTTCCTATGAACCCTAAGGACGAGGAATGCACATCATTCACTACAGACCGAGGATTATATTGCTACAAGGTAATCCCCTTTGGACTGAAAAAATACATGAGCGACTTATCAAAGGTTGGTAAACAGGATGTTTGAAGATTTGATCGGGAAAACCATGGAAGTATACGTGGACGACATGCTCGTGAAATCCGAGCAGGCTACTAACCATGTCCAAGATCTCGAGGAAATGTTTCAAATTCTGAGAAAATACCAGATGAAGCTTAACTCCCTCAAATGTGTTTTTGGGGTCTCATCAAGTAAGTTTTTGGGTTTTATAGTGAACAACAGAGGAATTGAAGCCAACCCGGAGAAGATCTAAGCCTTACTAGACATGAGGCCATCGACCAACTCAAAGGAGATTCAGAGCTTGAACGGCCATATAGCAGCTTTAAGTAGATTTGTGTCCAAGGCCTCCGATAAATACGCTCCGTTCTTTGAAGTACTGAAGAATGCCAAAATTTTCAAATGGACCTATGAGTGCGAAGCCGCGTTTTTGCAGCTGAATGAATATATGGGATGAGCCCAACTGTTATCTAAGCCTAAGGAAGGAGAAACTCTGACGGTCTACCTAAGGGTATCCCAGCATACCTTGAGCGCAGCTCTGACAAGAGAAGAAGGAAACGGAGCTTAGGTCCCAGTCTATTATGTTAGCAAGAAGTTGGTAAAAGCTGAAACAAGATATACCCCAATGGAGCTGCTCGTTTACTGCCTGGTGATGGCATTCAAAGAACTGCGCCCTTACTTCTAGGCGCACAAGATTGAAGTCCTTATGAGGTATCCGTTAAGACAAATCCTTCAGAAACCAGACACTTCTGGTCGACTTATTAAGTGGGTCATCGAGATTGCCCAATTCGATATTGAATTCAAGCCAAGACCAGCAATCAAGGGGCAGGCTTTGACAGATTTTATTGCTGAATTTACCAGGTCCATGGATGAGGAGGCGGAACCTTCTGAAGGTCTGTTTTGGGAGCTGTTCGTGGATGGGTCCCTCTATGAAAGGAGCGCAAGAGCTGGAATTCTGTTGATCAGCCCGAATGGGAGTAAGTTCCTCTATGCTCTAAAATTTGGTTTCAAAGCAACGAACAATGAAGCAGAATACGAAGCACTATTGACAGGACTCCGCTTGGCCAATAAGATGCAGGTTCAACGGCTAAGGATATTCAGTGACTCGCAGCTGATGGTCTGTCAAATAAAGGGAGAGTATCAAGCTAGTGGGTCGAAAATGACAGTCTATCTAGAAAGGGTATAGGAGTTGTTAGGGGCTTTCGAGAAATTCGAGTTGAACCAGATTCTGCGCGCTCAGAATTCCCATGTAGATACGTTGGCTCACCTAGCGATCGCTTAGGACGCAAACTATGTCGAAAATATACCTGTGGAGTTCTTGCCAAAACCAAGTACTGAACCCAGTGTAGCAGTGATGACTTTGACGGTGACAGTGGATTCATGGATGAGCCAGCTGATTAATTACCTGCAAGAAGGAAAGCTGCCAGAAGACAAGATGGAGGTCCATTAACTACGTATAAGGGCGGCAAGATATTGCATATATGGTGATGTCCTTTATAAAAGGGGTCTCTCAGCCCCCTTACTTATGTGTATCGACTAACCGGACTACACCGCGCTGATGAAGGATATTCATGAGGGGCATTATGGCAACCATGCTGGAGGACTCTCTTTGGCCCAGAAGGCGCTCAAACAGGGATTTTACTAGCCAACCATGAAGCAAGATGCCGTTGACTTAGTAAGGAAATGTGATAAATGCCAAAGGTTCTCCAAAGTTCCTCGAGCACCACCTGTCTACCTCCGACAGATGATCAGCCCATGGTCATTCGCTATCTTGGGTATGGATCTGATCAGGCCCCTCCCAGTAGGCCGGTCGAGATGCAAATACGCCATCGTAGCTGTCGATTATTTCACAAAATGGGCAGAGGCGAAAGAGTTAGCCGAAATCTCCACAACAAAGGTTGAGAAATTCGTATGGGATCACATCATTTGCAGGTTCAGTATTTCCCAGTAGCTTGTGACAGACAATGAGACTCAATTCACCAACGAGCAGTTCTTGGAATTCTATAGTAGTCTCGGTATTGTTAAGAGCTTATCGGTAATAGATCATCCACAAACTAACGGTCAGGTAAAAGCGGTCAATAAGATCATTAAGCAGATTCTGAAGACCAAGCTTAAAGCAAAGAAGAGGGCATGGGTGAACGAACTATAGAAGGTGTTATGGGCCTATCAGACAACTGCCCGCAACACCATAGGAGAAATCCCTTTCTCAATGGTTTATGGATTCGAAGCTATGATTCCAGCAGAATTCGAAGTTTTCAGCCAGCGACGAGCCCATTTCAACCATGAAGAGAACGACCAGCTCCTGGCCGCTGTTGTGCAAAATCGCAAGTGAACGAGTCGAACAAGTAATAAAGTGATGAGATAAGTATCGTCCCACGAGGATTGTTGTTAATTAATGCCCAAAATTAAAATAACTCAACTTTTATTTGGTAGATGAAATTTGAGTGAATGAGTTGATAACTATGATTAAATTTAATTGCAATTGAAAATAAATGAAAATTAATTCAATGAATAAAAACTCTAAGATTATGATTTCACCATAACTAATCTGTTCCTCCCCTTTGTTCTTTTTAACAAAAATTAACTATCCAATTGCTAGTCGAGATTCCCTGAATTATTCACATAGCCCCTCCCGAGGTCTAAGGAAAATACCCTATAAAGATTAACTGCTATGTTCCCATGCAAGTCAAAACATTAAAGGATTCATTAAGATTTATGGATCTCTTTTATAGACTACACAAACCATGCAGGTATATTCCTATCCTACATGTAATTTATGACATTAAATACAATGAACTAGACACATAAATCAGCTTCCGCTATCATTATGATTAACAATTCAACTAAATAGTGGCCAATTATTTAGAAGCATTAAGAACAATATTAAATGCATCAACTAAGATAGAAAATCATTAATTGAATTGAACAAAGGGTTGGAACATCAAAGTTAGGCTACATCATAACCTTAGAAAACAAATCTACTCCATAATAGAATTTACAAAAACTAGAAAATTAAACATAACAAGAGATAGGAAAACTTAGTGGATTGAAGCTTCACCGTAGAATTTCTTCCTCTGCTTTGCTCCTCCTCTCCAAGCTCTCTCTCTCTTTCTCTAAACTACTTATTGTTTTGGTTTGTGATGGAATGCTTAGAATGGTGATTCTAAGGCCTATTTATAGGCCAAATTCACCTCCAATTACATCATCGATTGCATCATCGTTTCCTGATTTTCCACCATTTTGCATCATCGCTTGCATCATCTTTCACCTACCCCATTCAAAGTCAACTTTCAAATTGCATCATTGCTTACATCATCGTTCACCTACCCCAGTCAAGTCAACTTCTATTACATCATTGCTTACATCATAATTTTGATTACATCATTTCTTACATAAGCATGACATAATATTTATTTCTAGAATACTCGATCTTTAAATTGCGATAATCTTTTTGATGCGATTTCTGATTCGAGTAATTCTTGAGGCGATGAACTGTTTCGAATGAAATTCATGATCTTGTCTCGAGCGAAAGCATTTGGTGGGGTCCACATACGATTTTCACAAACTTTATTCTGAAAATGAAAAATACAAAATGATGAAATAATGTACTTAATAATAATAAAAACATCAAGAATTAAACAAGAATTCAAGTTTAAAAAGATAAGATAACTCTATAAAAATAGAGTTATCACACCCCCAAACTTAAGATTTTGCTTGTCCTCAAGTAAAACTAAAAATAACAACCTAAGTTAAAAACACAGAAAATAAAAACACAATCCATTTTCGTAGGTAAACACGATGGCATTGAGCGTATGCCACAAGCCTTTAAACCCCTAGGTGTCCCTAGTAGGAGGAGTTGTGTCTCCTGAGGGTTTACCAGCAACGATACCCACAAACGTTAAAAGATTCCACCCATAACTTATCAACATCTCACTAAATACAAATTAACAGAAGTCTCATACATGTATGATCTTGTATCAGGACTAAGGATAAGTCACTAATGATCTAAAACATAATCATCAACAATCTCACACCACTTTCAAAGCAATTTCATTTCAAAACATCATATTCACATGTTATGGACTTATTTCGCTTCGACTCTAATTCTCACAAGATATCTCTCATAACCCTCATGAATCCTAAAGCAAACACTCATGCAATCATATGTGATAGAGGTTATGTAAAGGCATAGCAAGCGTCATTTACATCACATATGAATATAGACGTTTAAAAGAACCGCACTTTCAAGTGAATAGATCTCATGATTGGAATCGAATACTAAGAACGTAGATAGAGCATGATGACAGACTTCAACTCTCAAATTGGACTTCCTTTTGAAGATCAATAGGCTTTATTAAAGATTGTATTTGGGCTATGGTTAATTGACATGTAAGAAATTTTAAGGTACAGGTTCAACAAGAACATATGATCATACCAAAGTACTTCATTTATTCTCCTTAATTCATCACAACTTCTCTTTTTCTTTTTTTTTTTTTTTTTTTTTTTTTAGAAACACATTGTGTAAATGTTAACACTTCAATTCCCTTCTCCTCTTTTACTTCATCGCATGATCCCAAACTTCATAAGGTATGACTAAATTTAAAGGCTCAATAGGGTCATTTAATAAAGGTAAACAGAGAAAAATATTTAAAGTGTTTGGCTTCAAAGGGTTTATGATGTGTCTCAATTTAAAGTAGGAAAGTAGGCTTTTGTAGAGTAGAACTAACCTATATTACTTCTAAGAAGTCGATCCAATTTTCAAATCAAAGCAACTCATGTTATCTACAAAAATGATTTGTTCTCAGTATTCAATACAAAACCTATAGAGATCATCTATTAAGAACCACGTGAAGAGTGTTTAAGAGTAGAAACAAATAAATCTCTCAAAATGAAACGTTTAAAAGGCTCAAATCCTCACCAAGGATAATCTCCACTAATAGTCCACAGTTCATGTAAACATGATATTTATCCACTCAATTAACTAAGATCATGACATTCAAAAGTCTCAAATCATGCAAAGATGTTCATGACTATTCCTTAGTAAAGATATTCAACCAAAAACATGCATTAAGACTTCATTAATAAATACAAAGTAGTTAGTCGACTTGTTAGGGCAGAAAGAAAAAATAATAAAACAAATAATGAAAATCTTTTTGCGCTTTTTTATTTATTTTTTTATTTTTTATTTTATTTTTTTGAAATGAAAACAAAGATGCGTATCAAGAGCACAAAAGTACTCCTTACTCTGCCATCTTTTAGTTTCAACTCGGACCAGCTTTTGAATCTTATGGTTTTAATAATAGCAAACTCTACCCCCAAAATTATTTGAGACAGTGTCCCCAATGTCTAGTAAGATAAAAAGAAGAAAAACTTAAATGGAAATGCTATTAATAAAACCATAGGATAAGAAAGTTACAACCGGAGATTAAGATCCAGTGCACGCTTCTTGCTACCGCTTGATTCAGGAGCCCAAACCACCTGTGACATGATTGGATCAACTTCGGGTACAAAGTCTTGCAGTTGGTCAATCAGTTCATCAGCACTGGAAGCTGAGACTAGAATACGCCGGTTTGCTTGAGTCATAAAACCCTGTTCCACAGCATGATCAAGAAAAGCCAATAAACCATCATAAAAACCGTTAGTGTTAAGCAAACCTAATGGCTTTTTGTGAATGTTGTAATGGGCCCAGGATGCAATGTTGAAGATTTCTTCAAATGTTTCCAAACCACCAGGTAACGCGATAAAGGCATCAGCATTGAGTAATATGTACGCCATTCGTCCGTGTATACTTATAACCTGAAACTCATTACCTATGCTCGTACCGATGATGTCTTTCCTTTCAGCCAAAGGCTTTACTGCGACACCGAGGGTTTGCCTACCTCCAACAGTTGCAGTTACTGCGACAGAGCCCCTCAGTCCTAAACTGCCTCCTCCATACACCAAATCTATTTTTCGGGTAGCTAAAGCCGTACCAAGTTCAGCAGCTGCTTTTGAATATTGTGTACTCATACCAGACTTTGGGCTACAAAAAACATAGATGTTTTTGAATTTACTGCTCGAGGACTCTGCCATTTTTTTTTTTTTTTTTTCAGAGAAAACGAATTATTTGTTATCAGTCATAAACACTTATTTAAAAAAGATGAAAGAGTAAAAGAACAGTTTTACGATGCTAAACAGTATTGGTCAGGGGGAAAAGGAAATGTTAAGTGTAGAAATGTCAAAAAGAAAGCACAATCTTCGAGAAAAAATAAATAAATAAATAAAACAAGCCGCTACAAATACAAAATTCAAAAAGTTCGGCGACGAAACGTCAAAAAGTAAACACAAACATTGAAAAAGTAGACACAAATGTCAAAAAGTAAACACAGACATCGAAAAATTTTGAAAATAGCTGCTAAAAATAAAAATGTTCGGTGATGAAACGTCAAAAGTAAACACACTTATCAAAAAAGCTTGAAACGACCTAAAAATCCAAAAGGACAGGTAAGGAAAAGTAAACACAATTATCAAAAAATTTGAAACAGACTGCTAAACAAAGAAAAAAAATTGATGCTACAGTAGTTGTGATTGTGGCTCACATCTTCCTCTGGTTTTACGTCCAGAAACGGCTTAAACAACTTCTATGAGTTGAGGATCGGCTTCCCATCCAGTTTTCTTATAAACTGGCAAACAGGGTCGTTTACAGTCAGATTCCCAAGACTATAACGTTGTTTCTCTTTACTGAATAACTCCCATAAATCTGAAAGAATGCGTTGAACTTTCCCACAAGGATGCGTCTCAAGAGTCTCACGGATATTATCTAGAGACTCCTTACTCAGCCCATCCTTTATGCATTTAAGTTTATCTTCTCGATTTATGGATAAGTATCCACGATTTCTACAGCTTGCGTCACAGTTCCATCTTGCACACTTATGGCAAACTCCCATTCTCTTAGCTCTCATCTTCTTTGAGTAAGAACTTCTTCCCAATCCTGGTAAACGTTTAATGAATGAATCATTCAACTCACCTGTTAGACGTACCTTAGCTTCAATGATCCCTCGAATATGCTCTGGAAGACCTAAACATGTTAGTGCCCTCATTCTTTCGAGTCTGCACTTGTAAATCTTTCTGAGTACATCTTGAGGCAGAGTAGGGAAATGATTTTTGAGTGCTGCAAGACTTGTCTCCATTTCTGAAAAAGAAAAGAAAATTATCAAAGAAAAACAAAAACACACAAAGAACACAATAACACACAAACAAAAGAAAACTAGCTAAGAAAGAAAAACTTGGGTTGCCTCCCAAGAAGCGCTTAATTTATAGTCGTTAGCTTGACTGTTGAAAAACGCTTTAAGTTGGGTCTGAAAGCGCAATAGTGGCTTTCTGTTGAGGCTCTCCACCATCCATGTAAGCTTTAAGTCTTTTTCTGTTGACTTTGAATCGACGATCTAGAGTGAACTCCCTATTTAGGATACGTGGATCATGCCCCTTTTTGGTGCGCTCTTTGTAAAGCTTAGCATTTTCTTTGATACATTCTTTCATTACATCTACCCTCATGCAGTTGTCAACATCATGTGGGTGTTTGAGAACTTTCAGCACATTGAATGTCACCTCTTCATCTTGAACTCTAAGTATGAGTTGACCTTTCTGTACATCAATAAGGGTTCTCCCTGTTGCTAGGAATGGTCTACCCAAGATGATGGGTATTTCTTGATCTTCCTCCATGTCTAGCACAATGAAATCCGCAGGAAATATGAATTTATCCACTTTGACTAGTACATCTTCTATGATTCCCCTTGGATACTTGATTGAACGATCAGCTAGCTGCAACGAAACTGTAGTGGGTTTTGCTTCTCCAAAGCCGAGTTTCTTGAAAACGGAGAATGGCATTAGGTTGATGCTTGCACCGAGATCACATAATGCGTTTTCAAAGAATGAATCACCAATGGTGCAAGGAATTGTAAAGCTCCCCGGATCTTTGAGCTTGGGTGGTAGCTTTTTCTGCAAGATTGCACTGCATTCTTCGGTCAAAGCTACCGTTTCATGCTCTTCCAGCTTCCTTTTATTTGAGAGGATTTCTTTCATGAACTTCACATAGCTGGGCATTTGTTCGAGAGCATCTGCAAAAGGAATATTAATTTGTAATTTTCTAAAAACTTCAAGAAATTTAGAAAATTGCTTATCTAGTTTCTGCTTCTGAAATCTTTGAGGGAAAGGTAATGGTGGTCTGTATGGTGGCGGATTGTCTGGAAACAACTTTGACTTTGGCTTCTCTGCTTCTTTTTGCTCAACCATCACTTCTTCTTCTACTTTGCTAGGTCCTTCTTTCTCGTCTGTTCCTTTAACAAGCTCTTTCAGCATTTTACCGCTTCGTAATGTGACAGCTTTAACATGCTCCCTAGGATTGGTCTCTGTGTTGCTTGGTAAGGTTCCTTGAGGTCTTGCAGTCAGTAGATTTGAGATTTGACCCATTTGTACCTCTAGATTTCGAATTGAGGCAGCTTGATTCTGAAGCGTGATGTCTGTTCTTGTCATAAATTGATTAGTCCTTTCGGTGAGCTGAGCGAGTGCTTCTTCAAGCGATGGTTTGTTGGCATGCTGCTGTTGAGGTGGTGGTAGATATAACTGTCTGGGTTGATCATTGTTTTTCCATGAAAAATTTGGATGGTTTCTCCATCCTGGATTATATGTGTTGGAGTACGGGTTATTTTGCGGTCTGTTGCCCATAAAAAATGCTTGACTTGTCTGGTTTTCATCGCATTGTCCGTTGGAATGGTCTCCTCCACAAAAATCACAGGATGCTGACTGAGTATGAATTGCATTTGCTGTCAAGTTTCCGAGTTGCTTGGCTAATGTCTCAACCTGAGTGGAAAGTCTGGTTAAGACATCATTTTCTTGTATTCCGAAAACTTTTTTCGGAACTGCTCTTTCTGATGGCCACTGATAGGCATTTGCAGCCATTTCTTCTAGTAAGTCCCAAGCGGCTTGATGGGGTTTCCCCAGTAGTGCTCCACCAGCTGCGGCATCTACTAATGTTCTCGTGGAACTCCCCAAACCATTGTAGAATGTGTGTAGCTGCAACCAGTCAGCAACTCCATGATGTGGGCACCGTCTGAGCAGATCTTTGAATCTTTCCCATGTTTCGTATAATGACTCCCCCTCAAGCTGTCTGAATGTGGCAATCTCAGCTCGTAGTTTTGCAGTCTTGACTGGTGGAAAGAATTTGGCTAAAAATTTTTGTGCCAAGATGTCCCATGTGGTAATACTTCCTGATGGCAACGAGTTGAGCCAACTTTTGGCTTTGTCTCGAAGAGAGAATGGAAACAATCTCAATCGGATGGCGTCATCAGTAACACCATTATGTTTGAAAGTATCACAGATCTCCAGAAAGTTATCAATGTGAGCATTTGCATCATCGTTCGGAGCCCCACTGAACTGGTTGTTTTGTACCATCTGGATGATTGCCGGCTTAATCTCAAAGTTGTTGGCAGCAATAGTTGGTCTCCGTATCGCTGAAGTATTACCCACCGTGGGTAGAGCATAATCTCGTAATGCTCGAATTTCAGCATCTATTGGTACAATATTCTGTGTGTTGTTGGATCCTTCAGCCATATCCATGAGTACAGTACTTGCGGCCTTCCTTGCTTCTTTCCTATTCTTACGACAAGTTCTTTCAATTTCTGGATCAAATTGTAAAATTTCGCCCCCAGACTTTCTCATATACCAGAAAATTCACAAGTAATAAAGCACATAAAATAAAAATAAAAATAATAAATAAATAAATGACCAAATTAAAAATTGAGTTACGTAGTATTAGTATTAATTGAAACAAACAATCCCCGGCAACGGCGCCAAAAACTTGTTGTGCAAAATCGCAAGTGAACGAGTCGAACAAGTAATAAAGTGATGAGATAAGTATCGTCCCACGAGGATTGTTGTTAATTAATGCCCAAAATTAAAATAACTCAACTTTTATTTGGTAGATGAAATTTGAGTGAATGAGTTGATAACTATGATTAAATTTAATTGCAATTGAAAATAAATGAAAATTAATTCAATGAATAAAAACTCTAAGATTATGATTTCACCATAACTAATCTGTTCCTCCCCTTTGTTCTTTTTAACAAAAATTAACTATCCAATTGCTAGTCGAGATTCCCTGAATTATTCACATAGCCCCTCCCGAGGTCTAAGGAAAATACCCTATAAAGATTAACTGCTATGTTCCCATGCAAGTCAAAACATTAAAGGATTCATTAAGATTTATGGATCTCTTTTATAGACTACACAAACCATGCAGGTATATTCCTATCCTACATGTAATTTATGACATTAAATACAATGAACTAGACACATAAATCAGCTTCCGCTATCATTATGATTAACAATTCAACTAAATAGTGGCCAATTATTTAGAAGCATTAAGAACAATATTAAATGCATCAACTAAGATAGAAAATCATTAATTGAATTGAACAAAGGGTTGGAACATCAAAGTTAGGCTACATCATAACCTTAGAAAACAAATCTACTCCATAATAGAATTTACAAAAACTAGAAAATTAAACATAACAAGAGATAGGAAAACTTAGTGGATTGAAGCTTCACCGTAGAATTTCTTCCTCTGCTTTGCTCCTCCTCTCCAAGCTCTCTCTCTCTTTCTCTAAACTACTTATTGTTTTGGTTTGTGATGGAATGCTTAGAATGGTGATTCTAAGGCCTATTTATAGGCCAAATTCACCTCCAATTACATCATCGATTGCATCATCGTTTCCTGATTTTCCACCATTTTGCATCATCGCTTGCATCATCTTTCACCTACCCCATTCAAAGTCAACTTTCAAATTGCATCATTGCTTACATCATCGTTCACCTACCCCAGTCAAGTCAACTTCTATTACATCATTGCTTACATCATAATTTTGATTACATCATTTCTTACATAAGCATGACATAATATTTATTTCTAGAATACTCGATCTTTAAATTGCGATAATCTTTTTGATGCGATTTCTGATTCGAGTAATTCTTGAGGCGATGAACTGTTTCGAATGAAATTCATGATCTTGTCTCGAGCGAAAGCATTTGGTGGGGTCCACATACGATTTTCACAAACTTTATTCTGAAAATGAAAAATACAAAATGATGAAATAATGTACTTAATAATAATAAAAACATCAAGAATTAAACAAGAATTCAAGTTTAAAAAAATAAGATAACTCTATAAAAATAGAGTTATCAGCCGCTAGTTCTGATCTGCTCGAAGAGTCCAGAGAAACTTCCCGTCTCAAAGTAGTTGTCTACCAGCAGAGGATGGTGAAGCATTACAACAAGAAGGTCCGGGTATGCCAGTTTAAACATTACAACAAGAAGTTCTGCTTGGTGCTCACAAAACCAGTGAAGGAGTATTAGGACCTAATTCGGAAGGGCCATACTTGATCCACGAAGATCTGAAGAATGAAGCTTACCACCTGACAGATATGAGCAGAGCAATACTTCCAAGGGCATGGAATGCTATCCATTTGAGGTCCTGCTACACATAACCTTTGTAATTTCGAACGATAATTTGTAATCTCTATAGGGTGAATCATGTATAGACATAATGAAAACCACCTATTCATTGTTATAAATTATCTCTAACATGGAATGTTTATGTGTGTTTTTGTGTGTGAGGTACACAATCATAAAGGGCAAAGGAGTCAGCTTAAAAATCAAGCATTCATTAACCTCGTTGGGATAAAGGGCTGAATATCGATGAATACCGACCCCATACCTGCCCTACGAGGTAAAAGGGGCTAAAACGGCCATGAGCCTGCACACCTAATCGCCGCTCGCTGATCGACCTCACTCTCTATAAGTTGTTCTACACACATCGCGACCCGATCCATCACGTGCGAACAAAATGGAAGATCAATCACCAGGCACCTATCCCTAAACTCACTGTAAATGTTCAAGTTCTGACCTTGTGAGCACAGTTGAGGTCTTGACCTCCATAATTACTGGCTGTAAATGCTCAGGCTTCAGCCTTGTGAGAGCAGCTTCAAAGAGCCAACAGGCTGTAAAAGCTTAGGTTTAACATTGTGAGCGCAGTCCATTGTAAATGCTCAGGTTTAACCTTGTGAGCCCAATTAACTGTAAATGCTCAGGTTTAACTTTGTAAGCGCAGTCGGCTGTATGTGCTCGGGCCCTAACCTTTCGAGCACAGCCCCAACCGGTTTTGATAACGACCAGTAAAGATCTACGAACAGAATCACATACTCATCATCCGATCTTTTCTCTCTTTCTCAACTCATGTCACTCAATCAGCACTATCTTGAGATATAGTTGTCAACGACTGCACGACTACATCAACTGTTCCGCTTTTCGATAGTTAGTGCTTATAATCCAGTCACTGGATCCACTATGCACGGGGCCATCTATTAAGTAACTTGAAGGTACGCTCACAACCCTGAGAATCATTTCCCTTATTTTATCCCTCGAGAAGGACTTATAGGCGATCAGATTCAATATTGGTTTGATTTACTATCTATCTTATTGAACGTGTACATTTCCAAAATATTGTAACGATATGTATGAGGCACAATAAGTGACGAGACAAATCAACGAAAGTCACACACTGGTAAAAACGCTATGAAATTAAAATAAAAATGACATATACAGTATCAACATTTGAAATTTGGGCCTCATCGGCGAGAAAGACAAATTTTATGTTCATCTAATCTAAGAAGTCTTGGAAGAGCTGGCAGGAACATCCTTCGGATCCTTCTCATTGGGGGCTCCATACAAAGACGAACCCTGTTCCCCACCTAGTATCGATTCTTGAGGACCTAGGGAGGGACCGCCCTAGGCTGATGGGGCACCAGTTTGAGTAGACGAAGACTCAGAACCCTTCTTCGAGGGTGCAAGAATTATTTCCTTCTGGACGAGTTGTGCAGTTTTTACCTGGGCCTCTCTGGCAGCGCGAGCAGCGTACTTCTTCACTTCCTCCACCATTTCCTCCCCGAAAAATGAGAAGTCCAGCTCAGGATGATGTTTCCATAGGGTATACAAGAACTTGCTACTTGTCTTCTCAGTAGCCTCCTTGCGAGCTTGCAAGACTTATGCCTCCGATTGGCTGAACATCTCCCTTAATTGAGCAAGCTTGTCCGCTACTATGGTCAAATCCTGCTGCACCGACTCGGTTTTCTTCTTGACATCCTCAGCCCGTCTCTTCTGAAAGAAAGCCTCTTGAGTGACCTTATCCACATCATCGGTGGCATCTTTGAGCGAAGAGGCAGTGAGCTGTCGAAGCCTCTTCTCTTGAGCCAAGGACTCCTCTTTTTCCTTTAGTGTCTACTCGAGCTCGTTAATGCTTTTAAGCTTCTACTCAAGCTTATGAACAGTTTTCTTGGCAGCTCCTGATTTCTCTTTGAGCTTCTTATTATCAGCCTCCAACTTCTTATTTGCAGCCTTCGGTTTCTTGTTCTCGGCTACTAACTTTTTGTTTTCAGCTTCCAATTTCCAATTCGCCTCCTCAAGTGAAGCCCTCTCCTCTGTTAGGTCGGGAAAGTCCCGACGCATCTTCATTAGAGCCAGTGAAGTCTAAAATAATAAATATGTCAGCAATAAGTGTGGAGATAATATATGGTTATGAAGTAAAGAACAGGGCCTATTGACACATTGTAGCACGTGACGTAAGCAATCAACTGGTCCCCACGAACATGTTTCTGATAGACATTCGACTTGTCCGATCGCAGTAATTCTGGTAACTGATCCAACAGATCATTAAAGTATTCCCCTGCATCAGCCTCCTGGGTCTGTTTCTCATCAACCCCTCCTGTCATAGGCACTTTATCTTTGGACCTCAAACGCTTAGCAAGGGGTTCCATAGCCTTTTTCCCTTTGTCTCCGGCCCTTGAGGGCCTTGCTGACCCTTTTCCGGGAATTGAGATTCATTTGCTAGTAGCACCCTTCGGTGGGGGTATCTGCTTCACGGTTTTCTTCCCTACGGATTTGTACTTCAGCCCTGGCCTTTTAACAGATAGGCCAACCACTGACTTTGGTAAATCCACTGCCTGTGTTGGGGGCTCATTCGAGCCTGTGATCTCCACCTCAGGTTCTCCTATCTCGACTAGGGGTGAAGACGAGGGAGAATACATCTGAAGATTCACCATGGTTCTGGGTTTCTTATGCACCAAAGCAAAGGCATTTTCGTCAAGTCCTACGAAAACAGATCGAACCTATTGACCTTTTCGTACTCTAGTGTCCACAGCCAAGTTGAGAGGCTTGGTCCCGATCCCAGGCGCGAGACTGTATTTCCTCAAGAAAAAGCTCCCTGGGAAGTAATCATCCTCAGGATCTTTCACCCCAGAAAACCTCTCGAGTGTCCCTAACTCCTCGTTTGAAAGATCGACTGAACTTTTGTTAATAGCTGCATGCAGATAGAAAAATGTCAGTAATAATGAGAGGCAATAGTGTACACATGTATGCAAGGGTAGAGAGCAGAAGCATGCTCACCAAGATTAAGAACGAAATCAAAGTTGACAAGTTTCAACAAAGACAGACAAGACACGTAAAACCAACGAGATTTATAATCCCCTACGTTTGATCTGCCAGTTTTCTATGGCAGGAACGCCTTATAAGGCAAGTTGCGAGCGATCATATAATAAATGTCGTCCCGTTTTTTAGCCTTAGGGCTAGTGGTGGATTTGAAGAAGAAAAGGCTTTGGATTATGTTCGTGGTCGGTGGTGGAAGGCTGTTTTTGAGAAAAATGTAAGCCAAAATGGTTATTTGAGCGTAAGAATTCGGTGTAAGTTGGAAAGGAGCTATGTCTAAGCCGTTCAACAAGTCAATCAGGTACTGGGGGATCGGGAACCTAAACCTTAGGTCCACATATTGATGGCTGATCCCTATAAACCTCTCAAGGGAAGACGCTGCATGGTCGTGATGAGCGGGGACCATGACATGACAGCCAGCAGGGAAACCGAATGTTGTAGCTACGGTTTTAAGCTCCTCGACGGTAAGTGAAGAATCGTGTTGATAAAAGGACTGGTTAGTGAAGGTTTCTTCTCACCCAGAGGAACTTGGCACATCCCCTTCGCCTTGGGAAGTTGCGCTCGGAGAATCTCTGCCATGTTGAGAAGAGCCCTCCTCGAAACCCTCCTCGCTAGACATGACTCGTTGGTATCGGCGCTCACAACTTGACATCTACAAAAGAAGCAGCTAATTAGGCAGCTAACAGTCGACCAGACCAAAGAAGTAAAGATAGCCTAATTCTAATGTCCCTAAGCGTCAAGTTGTGCGCCTCGGAAGCTAATAAGAGACAAGAAGGGCCTCGTTTGACAAAAGTCCCCTCGAGCCAAAAGAAGAAAAAGGGAGGAAGAGAAAGAGAGAAACAAAAGAAACCATTTCACAAGTATTAAAGACCCATCCGGACCAGAAACAGCACGGAGACACTCCGTCCATACCGGTCCAAACTCTTAGAAAAATAGGTAAAATAAAAAATAAATGAAAAATGAATGAAAGAATAATGATGATGGAAGCGATTGGAGTAGAGAAAAGAGAGAGAGCCTTACCCGAAAGGTAATGGTGGCCGATAGCCTTAGTTGACGATCAATGAACGGGGGAAGAAGTCCAAGAGAGAAAACAAGCAAACAGCAATGGGGTCTCTGATTTTTGATAATGCCAGACGAGAGGAAGTTGGAGTGTCGCCCTCCTTAAAAAAGATAGCTAAGCCCCAAGCATTGGATCGAGGTTACTGTGTAACCACTCCTGATCTGACGGTATGGCGTGGTTCTCGGGATTTTGCCATCATGTAGCATGTCAGTTAAGTGACATGCATTAAATGCGTATGGTGCGTGGTATGACTTGAAATCGCTTTCTGGGGGAGCTCCACGTGGCCTAGCAATAAAGCGGAATTTAAAAGGTGTTGTAACTATTCCCGCCTCATCTGCTCGCTCTAAAATTCGTAACTCCTGGTCCTCTATATAGCACTAAGAGCTAGGGGGCTTAATATTATGGGTAATTTAGCGATCAGATTATTCTGGCCTAAGAAGATCTATAATGTAGGCCCAATGACCCAAAGGCTCAGTAATCTGCCCTCCCTCCGGTCCACCTTCCTAACAAAAGACCTGATTCGATAGACCCACTCTTCATTTTTTTCGACATAGCCCAAGTCCCCCTCTCTGTTCGTTGGTTCTAGTCGCTCAGGCTGTCCGCTGGTTCTAATCACTCAAGCTGTCCGCTGGTTCTGATTATCCAGACTGTTTACTGGTTCTGATCATCCAGGTTGTCCACTGGTTCTAATCGTCCAGGCTGTTCGCTGGTTCTGATCATCCAACCTGTTTGCCATGTATGATCGTTTAAGCTATTCATCGAAAGGATGACCACCAGACCTCTTTCTTCCAGACTTGTTCATTCGGGGTTACCCACCTGGTATTCGATGATCTTCACTTGTTCGCTTGAGAGATTGTTCGCCATAAACTACCCACTGAAGTATCAATTCATAATCTGCCTCCCTAGTTATCGAGATATCCGGTTCATCAGAAGTCAGCTTGCTCGCCAGTCGAACTGGATATCCTGCCTGTTGAAAGGCCCATCTCAACCATCCTTTCCAGAATCGCGAGTTAGCAGAAGTAAAAAATGTCATGCAATGTACAACTCTAAACGTGCCATGCACGCCATATCAGCCAGAAGCTACAGTCAAGATTTCGGTGGCCTCTCATGACCCACACAGATCAGCCACTTAAAGTCTCACTCGGTCAGAGCCCAAAAGTGACGGATTCGACTGCATTAATTGTAATTTCAATCTCATTTAATGCACTGTCAATCGCATTAATTGGAATCCCGACGCATTAAATGCGACCCATCATTATGTTTTCAGTTACTGTATATTCTTGTCTCATTCTAGTTTACTGTAGCTCCTCCCCTTTTTCTATAAATAGGGGAGGATTTTCATTGTAAAAGAGAGACTTTTCTGAGTGCTGTTACTCTGCCAAAATAGTGAGAGAACGAACAATAGATGTAGGCATCTTTTTAGGCCGAACCACTTTAAAATCTTCTTGCCTTTTCCTGCTCCTCGGCTCTGATCTTTTCACCTTATTCCACTTTTACCTTTCATAACTGACATCAACCACCTGAAACTGCAGCTTGGGCCCAAAAGCAACCTCGTTGACTTGGGAGCCAAATCCGGACGTCAACAATTACTAACATAAATCAATTATGTGCTTCTGTGTGAAGTGTGTAACTGTGAAAAGTAAGGAACAAGTTGGAGATTCAAATGTTTAAATGACCCTGTAGGGATAAGAGGCTGAATATCGGTGCAATGATCGATCCCACACCTGTCCTACAAGGATAATGGGCTAAATATCGGTGGACAACCGACCTCACACCTGTCTTTGACAGAGTCGAGGGGTTGATACCACCGCGAGCTTGCGCACCTAATTACCGCTCGTTAACAGGCCTTCCCCTTAGATCATTCCAAACACTTCACGATTCTGATCGCCATACGATGATCCGTCTAACAAAGCTTATGTTGTATATGCTCGGGTTAGAACCCTGGAAGCGCAGCCGAAATTCCACTATTTCCACAACTCACTATAGATGTTTGGGCTCTAACCTTGTGAGCGTAGCTCGAGAGAATATTACGCTATATAGCTCGGGTTTCGATCTTGTGAGCGTAACCTGTTATAGATGCTCAAATTTCGACCTTGTAAGCGCAGCCCGTTGTAAATGCTCAGGTCCCAACCTTGCGAGCATAACGTGCTGAAGAAGCTCGGGCCCCTACCCTTTGAGCATAGGTTATAACCAATTGAAGAACAACCATGACAGCTCGTAAGCCTGGGATGATGAAAAACTCTTATCATATCAGTCAGTTCTCTCATAACTCTTATGTTACTTTATGAACGTTTACCTATATTGCAGCTTTTATTAGATATTATGCCTTCATGTGACTTGATCTGATTCCTTTTTAGAAGATATCTACTATTATGCGAGCTAAATACTTAATTTATTGATTAAGGTTCTTCTTCCTTTTTATAAGTTATATGTTCCTCCAGAGCAATCCTAAAGTTTTCAAAGGCGCACTCACGACCTATGAGCTCGTCTATATGCTCTGGAAGATATTTATGCAGATATTTATACTCTGTAAGGCATCTTTGTGACCTGTTGTTACTTATCATTATAACTGAGCATTTTTGGCCAGTTCTCTTGATCAGGTTCATTATTCCATTATTTAATTGTTTAATTATCTATTTTACTGCTTACGCATGGTCGCGACTTATTCAAATTATACAATGAGAATTATAGTTCAATGATGCATACAAAACTTAGAAATATAAGGCAAGTCAATTGAGATCTCATCTCATAAAGAGTAAAAATATATAACAAAATCAAATCAAGTCCTTATCCTCGTTGTTCAAAGATAAACACAACAAAGAACAAAAGAATGAAAAAGCTACTGTCTAAAGGGCTTGTGAGGAGCTGCTAGAGACCTTCTTCGAGTTTTAGCCATTGGGGGCCTTCTTTGATGATGCATCTTGTGCCCCATGGGTTGTTGGCTACGAGGACCCGAGGAAGGTCCTTCATGAGTGAAGGAAACAGTGCTCGGTGAAGAAGCCGAGGAACTAGCACCTTGAGTAGGCATTACAACTGGGTCCTTAGGAGGAACCGGATGAGCCACAGCCTGAGCAGTTGGAGGTACTAAACTCTTCTTGGAGGTTGGAAGAAGTGTCCCTTTCTGAGTAGCCTTTGCGGTTTCAGCCTGAGCGGCCTTAGCAACACGAGTCACGTACTTTTTTACCTCTTCAACCATATTTTTCCTGAATAATAAGTCGTCCAGCTCTGGATGACGTTTCCACAAAGTATATAAGAATGAACTCGACGTCTTCGAAGTGGCATCCTTGTTGGCCTGCTCAGTATGAGCTTCAGCCTGGTTGAGTGACTCTTAAGCACGACTAAGGTTACTTCTCATTGCGTCCAAGTCTCGCATCACCAGCTCGACCTTCTTCTCAATAGTTTTAGCTCGCTTATTCCTTGAGCTCACCTCCTACTTCAGCGAGTTCACTTCCTGCTTCATCTTCTTATTTTCCTCAGTGGCCTTATCGAGTGAGGAGGCGATGACATCTCGGAGCTTGATCTCTCAAGCTAAGGACTCCTCTGCCCTATCCTTCTGCTCCCTAGCATTCTTGAGTTTCTGCTCGAATTCATGCATAACCTTCTTCGCCTTATCGGATTCCTTGAGAAAAAACTCTAAGTCGGCTTTGATTTTCTTGTTGTCGCCTTCGAGTTTCTTGTTCGCTTCCTCATGTGAAGCCTTTTCCTTTGCTAGATCAGGGAAATCCTTGAACATCTTCATTAAGCCTAAGGCAGGTTGGGATGAAGATATTTTAATAGTGGATATATAAAAAAATAAAATAAAATAAAAAAAGCAAAGGTTTAGTGATCAAGATAGAAGCTTACCAGCATAACGTGACGAGCAGAATATCCAACCAAATGGTCACCGCATATATGATTCTGGTAGACAGCTAACTTATTAGGACCTAAGAGTTGCGACATCCAATCTAGGAGATCGCCGAAGTATTCCCCAACATCGAACTCTTGGGTCTGTTCTTCATGGCCTCCCTCAACAGCGGGCTCCTTGCCTTTAGTTTTTTGGCATTTAAAAGGGGGCTCCGAGATCCCTTTTCCTTTGTCTACGGCCTTAGATCGCTCTGGGACTAGGATTATTTGGCTAGGAGGCTTCTTCAATAGGACAACATCTTTGCTTAAAGCTTTTCTGCCCACCGATTTGTATCTCACACCTTGCTTCTATGAGGTCACTGTAGTTTCTGGTCGAGAAGATGACTCCGTAGTAGCTTTTGGGGTAGCCTTCAAGCTAAGACCTCCCAAGGTTTGGCTAGGTCATGTGAGCTAAAAAGATGGAGGTTCTGTAGACCCGTTATCTATACATCGGGACCTGAAGCTTCAGCCACTGAAAAAGATGGTGGCGTCTTTAAGTCCAACTCCACCATAGTGGCAAGTTTTCTCGAGATCGGGTCCGGCGTTCCCTCTTAAAAAATTTCGAAGACTGAGGGGACCTTCATTTTTTTGCGGACTCCGATGTCCTTATGAATGCTCAAGCACTTGGTCTTAACCTTTGGTGTGAGCCCGTATTCTCGCAAAAAGTAGTCGCTTGGAAACTGATCATCCAACGGGCTATTAACCTCGGAGAACTTTTGAAAAGCTTTTACCTCCTCATTTGTGAGCTCGATCGAGCTCTTAGATACGTCTGCACATGAAAAGGAATAACTATATGTGCAAAGTTAGCGAGCAGAAAGAAATTTTCGAGGTTAAAAAGAAATGGGCAAGACGTATAGAACCAACGAGTCTTGTAATCATCCACGTTCAACCTAAGGATCCTTTTGGATACGTATACCTTGTAAGACGAGTTACGAGCTGCGGCATAATAAAATTCATCCCGCTTCTCTACCTTGGTACCCATGGTGATCTTAAAATGAAAAAGGTGTTGAATCATATTGAGGATCGGAGGTCGAAGTCCGTTTTTTATGAAAAAGAAAGCCAAAACGGTCAGGTAGGCGTATGAGTTTGGGGTAAGTTGAAAGAGGGCCAAAGCAAGGTCGTTCAGAAGGTTGATAAGGTACAGGGGTATAGGAAACCTAAACCCAGCCTCTAAGTGTTAGCGGCTAATCGCTATGAACCCCAAAAGAGGGTGAGCCACATGGTCACGGAGGGCCGGCACCATTACACGGCACCCTGAAGGAAGGTAAAGTCTTTGAGCTATTGTAACAAGCTCGTTGAGAGCAATATTGGAGTCGCGTTGAAAAAAAGGCTCGCTAACAAGGGAGTTCTCTCGCCCTAACGATTCCAGTACACTTTCACCACTTTGGGAAGTTGCACCCAGGGTATCCCTGACTTACTGGGCAGATTCCCTATCAGAGTCCTCATCACTAGCCCCTACTTGGTGGTTACGGCGTTCACGACTTGACATCTATAAAAGAAGCAAGAAGATTAGGTCGCTAATAGCAAACCAAGCATAGAAGACAGAATTTTTTTGAATCCATTTTCCTAAGTGTCAAGTCGTGCGCCTAAAAGAGTTGCTAAGAATAGGAGAGTTTCTAGGTTTGAGCTTACCAAGACCCAGCAAAAATAAAAAATAAAAAATTGATGATGATGAAAAAATGATGAACAAAGAAGTTTTTTATAGGTACCCCAGATTTAATCAAACCAGAAGCAGCATGCAAGCATGCTCCCAGAGCGATTAAACAAGCATTCTGTTCAGGTTTTTCAAACCCTCTTAAACCAGAAATACGAAGAGTCACAGAACGCTCAAGCCAAAACAGAAACCAGACTCGAAAAAGCAAAATAGTGTCATGCATGCAAACATAAATTAGAAGAATCAAGGGTAGATATTCAAACTCATCTTGAATATGGCGAAATCTAGTAGTTCTGGTAGAAGAGAGATGAACAGCGGCGGTGGAAGGTGCAGAGAAACTCAAAAGAAAAAAAGGCATCTGATACTTGAAAATGACAAATAAGAAGAAAACAAAGCGTCTCTATCTCAATATAACTGCTGAGCCCTAGCCATTGGATCAGATAGCTGTGTAACCACCTCAAATCTGACGACGATGCATGATTCCCAGGTTTTTGTTATCATGCGCAGTCAATTGAAAGATGTGCATTAAATGCATGTAACACATAGTTTAAAATATCTATGATTTCCACGATATTTCCACCGATATTTCTGTAAATCAAGGGTACCGATATCGATAAGGGGTGTAATCTCCTATCCATCAAAATATCCTAGAAATATCCACGATATTTTCGTAAAATATCATTTCCATGAGCTTATAGTATAAATTTTACAAAATATCGAGAAAATTTTCGGAAATATTCGTAGAATATCCATGAAATATCCTAGAAATATCGGTTAAATTTTCATGAAATAAAAGTGAAATTTAAACTTTTCAAATAAGAATTTGTTAAGCTTTTATCAAATAAATAAAATAAATTTTCAACCCACGTGAGGAATCTCATTTTCATCAAGAATCACATTATTATATTTTATTTTGTAGTCAATCTCAAGCATCTCATAATTGCTATTATATTTTAATAGTCAAATATTTCATGATTGCTGTTCTATTTTAAAAACAAAAACTCTTAAACCTTTGCTATGTTTTCATTTCCATTTTCAAGTACTATTCTCATTATCTCTTTGTTCAAAACTTCAAAATACAAGCTAATTTTTGACGAACTTGTTTACAAGCAATAACCAAAACACAAAACGTAATTTGAAGGTCTTTTTCTCCCTTAAATTCATCAAAAATTACTTTGTTCATTGAAATTATATTGAGTAATTAGTTTTTTAATAAGGATTTTGTTGAAAAGTAACCCATTTTTGATAACTCATTTGAGAAATAACCTTTATTTTTTAAATCTTTGCACAATATCATTTTTTGGACGAAAATACCCTTGACCTATCCTTTTTTGTCAGTCACTCTCTCTACCAAACAATCTGATTGAGAATCCCAACCTCAAGGTTGGGAATCCCAATCTCGAGGTTGAGATTCCAATCTACATTCCAATTTCAAAGTTGAAAATCTCAACCTCGAGGTAGATAATTTTAACCTTAATAGAACATCCAAGTTCACATTCTCAACTTTCAGGTTGAGAATCTCAACTTCTAGATTGAAAGTCCTAATCTTGATTCAAATCCACATTTGGAATCTCAACCTTAAGGTTGAGATTCCTAACCTAGATGTTAAATCAAGATTAGGAATCTCAACTTAGAGGTTAGGGCTCCCAAAATAGAGGTTGAGATTCCCAACTTAGAGGTTGGGAATCCCAACATAGAGGTTGAGATTCCCAACTATAAGGTTGAGTATCCCAACAGTAATTCAAATGGCTATCATTTCATTAAGGGTATTTTTGTCCACCCAATATCTTTTCCCAATATCTTTTTTATAACAATAAAACAAAAAATGTTATTTTTGAGGTTGACATTTCCAAATGAGTTTTTTTTTGTAATTATTCCTTTTAATAATGTGATTATTGTTGTGTTTTTGTTAAAAGTAATTTGGATAATTTTGTTTCTACCCATTTAGCAACTTGTTACAACCAAATGCAAAATCTACTCTTGAGATAATTTCATTGTTTTTTTTTTTTCTAATTTATATAGAAGTTACATTGTTGTTGATGATATATTTAAATAATTAGTCTTTTAATGATTATTAAATTATTGTTAAGGACTTGCATACTTCTTTTATCCTATATATAAATCCTTGAAACCAAATAATTTTTTACTTTCAAATTTATTAAATTAATGTTTATAACTATATTTATATCATTATGTACATTGTAAAATAATATAATGAAGGATATATTAATTATTATATTTAACATATAATTTGAAGATAAGTTGTATGTATATGAAATTTTTATGTCAACTAATATTAATTATGTATTATTTCAAGAATAAGAGAAAAGGAAAATTTATGTATTTCATTTAGATATATGATTTACAGATGAATTTAAAATTAGTAAAAACAAACTTGTCTAAATTATAGAAAGAAAAAAAAAAGGAAAAAAAAAATTGTTATAAAATGGAGTTGTTGGCTTGGCTTACACTATACTTGAAGAAGAGAGTGATTATGTTGTATACTTATCTTGTATTTGTGTGGAGAGGAGATTGGAGAATTTTTGTCTAGTGATTCCATGTGGGGCCTTAAAATTCCACTATACCTTAATGATGATGAAGGTAACCTCAATCCCTAAATTGCTACAAGTGCTCGTGAATATGGAATCAATGTTGAATAATCATAAGAGGTTACGAGTAGTAGTAGAGGTGACCCATGGGACATGGGAATGTATGAAAAGGTACATATGTCCAGAACTAGCTTTCATCTAGATGATCATATTGATGGAATTGATAATTAAGACATTGGTAACATCGCAATGCGATGAGAGGTGCCCAGGTCCATAACTAGCTTCAATTAAGATGATCATATTGATGGAATTCATAATGAAGACAATGGTGTTGATGATGGTGATGATAGTGTGATGATGATGATGATGACAACGATAATGACGACGATGATGATGACAATGGAGGAAATAATGATGCTTTTACTCAAAGAAATGATACTGATACAGGTTTGCCATTGAACCCATTTACTTGCGAAGAACAATATACTTATTGCACACAAGATGAAGACCATGGGTATAGAGCTACGGGTCCAAGCATAGAGGCTCTTGGTAAGGATTATACAAGGAGAATCCATCAAATGCAATTAAGGATGTCACCATCTAATGAAGATTACATTTCAACTACTTTTGAATCTATGAGTTTAGGGACTAGTGATGATGACCATAAAAGTTTTAGGATCTCCAATGATTCTTACACAAAATTTTCTATCTATGGACATATAGTGGGAAGAAATCGAGAAGTTTATTTATGGCATGTTCGTGATTATATGCAAAACCATTCAAATTATATGTCATGATATCAGTATTGTATAAATCTAGATGCTAGCTATACCATGTATGAACCACCTAGACTTTATTTTGGTATTAAAATTTTGCATGATTTATGTGATGCATATTAATTGAAAAGTTTTAATGGAAACTTTTTATATTTTTATATATATCCTCTATATATTATATCCATATTTATACATTTTAGTTGTTACTTCTTAGATAAAATATGTTTTTTAAAATATAATATGATTTTTGGTTGTAGAAATGATTATTTTGACATTACTAAAAGTTTCATTAAAAAATATTATGTTTTTAACTAAATTTCCGTACTTTCCATAAATTTTACGTAAATTTTCGTCGATATCGATATTTTCGACGACATTTTCACCTAATTATAGTACCGATATTTTCATCGATATCGATATTTTCAACATTGGTGTGACGTAAGGTGTGCCCTGTAACCGTTGTCTGAGGTGATGCCACGTGTCCCGAAGATAAAATAGAATTTGAAAATGAGTAACTGTTCCCACCAAAGAAGTTCATGTATAAGCTCGTAGCTCTTGGTCCATAAAATGTACCAAGAGCTAGGAGGCTTGTGTTATAGGTATTTTAACGATCAAGTTAGATGAGCTACTAAAAGCCCAAAGGATGAACTCAATGGTCAAAAGCCCAAAAGGCCCAGCACTCTGTTCATTCATCAGCTCATCCGTTCACTCGGCCCTCTACATATGCTCGTTTATCAGCTCATCCATAAGCCCGTCTATGAGGTCAATTGTTTACTGATTCATCAGATCGCCATCTAGCCCGCTAATCATCTCAATCAATAGCCCGGAATAAGATTGGCTCAGAAGAAAGTCTTATTCGCTCGTCAGCTTAACAAGACATCTTATTCGCTAAAGAGCTTGCCGTATTGACCTTGTTAAACTTTAAGAAGCCTGAAACGATTTATTTAGAGAAGAAGTCAACTTCCTTGTTTTGGCCCATTGCATCAGCCCATCAAAATGAAAGCCCAGCATGCTTAATAATCCAAAGCTGAAAAGCAGCTCGCAAGGACCAGATAACGCTATGCATTACCAAATTCATAGCATGTCAACCTTGTGCATCCCTGCTCGTGGGAGCGAGCTCATTCCTGTCATCTTTTAGATTACAAGTCAACTACCATCAGAACTGTCAAACTGATTACAGCTCAAAGAGTATAATACATATCAATCTCATCAGAAATTATAGCATGGATTAAGAAAATCTCACCTAACCCGCCTGAGATTAGCGTCTAAGCCCATACTTTGGTAGAGTTGGTTTGATATTGTCAGTTTCATTAAATGTAATGTATCATTTCAATTTGACTTACTGTACTTCGTCTTATTATGTATTACTGTAGCACCTTCCCGTTCTCTATAAATAAAAAAGGATTTTCATTGTAAAAGAATGAGAAAAACACTTTTTAGAGGAGGGTCATTACTCTGCCAAGATATAGTGAGAAAAACAATGGACGTATACATCAATTAGGCCGAACAACTTAAAAATCCTTATGTTTGTTGTTCTTCCTCTTATCATTTTCATCCGTTTCCTTTGCATTTTCACCATCTGCAGTACTGGGCTTCGACGAACTTAAATTAACCGTTATTGAACGTCAACAGAATTGAATATACAATATTAAATTTGAATTTTGTAACTTCATATATAATTAATTACAAATTAAATTTATGAAATTAATTTTTAAATTTTGTAACTACAAACATGATTAATGCTTAATTGAATTTGCGGAATTAATTCTTAAGTTTTGTAATTACAAAGATATTTAATTCTGAATTAAATTTGTAGTATTAACTCTTGGATTAATGTTTTGTAAATACAAAATCAATAGAACTAAAAATAATTAAAAGATTATTATTTTTTTTGTTTTTAAATTGTCCATATGAAGTTTATAAATTAACGTCCTTTCTAGTTGTCTGGTAAAAAACTAGAATATATTTAATTTTTTTTTAATTTTTTTTTTTTTCAAACACTAAAATTCTTTTTAGTTTTTTATTCTTATATATGTCGGAATAAGCCGACATAAATTTGCATACGCGTTTTGATTTCCTTCTGGCCATGCTCCAGACAATGACAAGTATGCCCCTCATCAATAGACTGTACACTAGTTAGAATTTGCAACATTGAATATAAATTTGGAAACAGAAAGATAGATGATTATATACACACTTCAATTACATGTAAGTTATAAGGATGCAACTTGAAACCTCCATCAACATAAAACAAACAGTTCGCACTTATAGTTACCCTTTTTCGGGCTATAAAAAATGGCAAAAAGACAGGTGTGATTTTTCAATCCACGAGCAAAATAACTATCACAATGGTCCAAACAATTAAAAGAAGATGTCCAAGCTAGCTTGAGATCCTGAGATTACTACAACAACGCTGGTAAGCTAATAGTTGCTGCACTGAAAAGTTGGAAGTATCATCAGCTGGAACCGCAAAACAGTAGGTGGGCCAACATGTACAAAAGCCCACATATTTGCTGAGTAATGCTCCAAGAGCTTTCGTCGAAATTTGAATGTACTCATTAGAGAATGATTTTCCATATCCCTATCTCGTCTAACTTTTTAGTTTCTGAGTAAGTTTTATTATATCTCCAATTATTTCGGTGTATTACATTTATTTTTTTCTTTTGTTTACAATGAAGTTCATTGTATCATCAAGGTTTGTCAAGAAAACATGGAATATAAATGAATTCAATACAAAATAGAGGGCCTGCATTAAAAAATCTGCGGACAGTCTACGCGGGAAATTGAACAAAACTGACTGCCCCTGTGAAAATAAAAACCACCATCTTCTCATTTGAGCTATAACATACAAAAATTATGGAGAATCGTGAGTTTTTCTAACTTCAATATTGTAGAACGCTTCAGTAGCATCATCTGCCCCTTTGTGAACGATAATTGTATCACCAACATGGAGGTTTTTATTACGAACAAATTGAAGCCATCCTGAGCAGAAAACAGGCCTTGGGTTGATAGAAGATTGAAGAGAGCAATGAAATGTCCACACATTACCCATTTCGTCTTTGATTTTTAGTTCTGCTGGCTGGCCTTTTCGAACATGTGGGAATGCTTCAACGCAGTATCTTGGAATCGTGAGTCTTCTCTCAATATCAATTCTTGTAAGCGTCCTCGAAAATATTGCCATACTTACTAGCTACGTTACAAAATTTCAACGATGAGCATTATTTGTATCCAGATCCCCATATTTATAAGCCAGGGGCGAACCAATAATGTGGGCGGGGTAATTAAGTTAATTTCATTAATATTTAAATATATAAATGTAATACAACACTTTCCAGTCGTTACAGAATGGCCCTGATGGTTGCAGTTTGCATTTTTCTCCAAATGCCACCAGGGTTCGATCCTTGGCCCCATCAAATTGTTTTTGCTTTTTCTCTTTTTTTAATCATTTAATATATTATATAAATAAAAAGCCAGATTCTAAAACACAAAGGCTTGGCCAAATTGCTTTTGCTTTTTCTCTTTTTTTAATCATTTAATATATTATATAAATAAAAAGCCAGATTCTAAAACACAAAGGCTTTGTTGGCTGTAGTTCTAGAGCCAAACAGGTTCAATCCCCCTTGGTCTCACGAAGGTTTTTTTTTTTTCCTTGGTCTCAATGTTTTTTTTATTCACTTATAAATGTTGCTTTGTCATATATATATATTGTTGTAGCATGGATCTTGTTATTTTTTTCTTCCATGCACCATAGTTCATTCTCTTTCCCCATCAAAACATGTTACTTTGCCTTCATTTTTTTTCCCTTTACGATTCAATTTGCTCCTCTATCAAAACATGTCATTTTTTCTCTTTTTTTTTCCCCTTTATTATAGACTAATCGTCAAATTTGAAATATTTTAACTTCATAAATTTTCATAAATTATTATACTTATTTAAAATTATTTTTTATTAGAAACTATATCATATTTACACGAACTAAAGAATAAAATATATAATATAATCAAATCTTAATAAGTCTTGGCTTATTCACGATTATTGGTATCAATTATTTTTCTTTTACATAAATTATTTTATATAATAAAATTCATAAATAAAAAAATTCATATGTATTATAATTGTTTTTATATTTTATTTTTGTTTTACTTTACTTTGTTATAAATTATATATATTTATTAAATAAAATACTATAAATGTAGCTTGATTTGTAACTTTAATAATAAATATATATAATTTTATTACATATAACTATTTGTAATCTGAATAACAACTCTCATCATAAAATAGATAAATCCTTAAATTAAGTTTTTATTTATTTATTTTTTATAATATCAAATTTAAATTTCTCTTAAAAATAAATAAAATCAGTACACAATCAATTCATAACTAATATATTTTTAATTTTGTACGTATATTAAAAATGTTATTATAAGTATATATCCTAACTAGTTATGTCCTTTTACATAGAATTTTGGGCCTGTCCCTGTTTATAGCCCGTCGTGATGACGCACAGACACTACCACCAAATTCTACAAAAGAATGATTGGGCTAAATTAAAGTTGATGCCAACATCTGTCCTGATTAGGAAGTGTTAATAATTTATATTTATCTTTTACTATTTTTATAGGTAATGTTAAAATATAGGGAGACAGAACATATTAACAATCAAATTTTCAAACAATAATTGGTATTTATATTATAATATATCACTATGCAATTTGTGTTTAAAAAATTAAGTATGATTTTTTATTTAATTTTTCTTACCTTACCATATGTTTTTAAGATATATATCAATATTTTTCTTTTTCTATTCAATATTTTTAAAATTTATTTAATTCTTTAATATTAACATACATTAATAATCTGTCTATTACTAATTATGAAACATGATTTTAAATATGTCGAAGTAGGTGCCGTTACTATATTTGAAGCTGACCGAAAAGTTGACAGTGACAGCTTGTCAGAAACAATTATGTTGATAGTGACATATGGAGAAATATACTGATACGTGGAATCCCAGTGAAAATGATACCGACAGGTTCGTGGAAGCCACGCTGCACACACCATTGGTTGATTTCGAGCGTTGTTCTGAGGCTGATGGAAATTAAGCATAAAACTAGTGTCAAAGCTAAAAAGTAAACACGCATTAGATAAGGGTCCACACATAATCAAAATTTTAAGCATTTTCAAACGTCAATTAAAACGAATCGTGTTAGTTCTAAACCAATGATTCGTGCAATCCCTATAAAGCAGAGAAAGAGTACATATATATATATATATATATATATAATATTTTCAATCATCGTCGATCATAAAAGGTATAATATTTTGGTCTAGGATATGATGTTGCTTTTCAAGGTTCTCAAGTTGGATTTATTTTGTTTCATTCTTCAATACATTCAAAATCTTAGACGTGTTTATTTAAAATATTTATTAAAAAAAAAAATAGACATGTTCTTACCTCACATGACCTCAGCTGATGATCGACAGCCAAAGGTAGTCAAAATTATATTTATGAGCAGTTGTGTCACATACTCACAGCCAGCAGATCAATGCTTCAATACAGACTTGCCTTCGATCAGAACATTACACCATGACACGATATTGTTAAGATGAGGCTTTGACAAGGTTTTTGGAATATATTGGCAGATCTAGAAAAAAAAATTAATTCTTCAGCTGAGTCGGATTTTCTTAGTTAATAGATCAATAGTTCTCCTTACATCAAAAAGAGTTTCTTAAGAGTTGGAATCTAACAATCCAACTCTCTAACTGGACTTGAAATTACTAATAAAATAAAAGCACTGTTCACAAACTGTTCAAGCTTTTCATCAAATATTTTTCATTTTTCATCACACACCTTATAGAGGTTTGATACTCTTAATATAGGCCAGTAAAAGTCTAAAAATTTAATATTATAATTACTGAAAGATAAATATAAAATTTTCATTTGTATCATCAATCACTATTATTAGAACATATGGTTTGACATTTCAAATGTTTAAAATAATGATTTAGGATATCACATATTGTTTTTCAACTTGCTTTTTCATTTTTTCACTTTTTGTTCTTTTTATTCATAGCTAAATATAAATCCAAAATCTTGGACACGTCTGAAGTTTGGTTAGATGTCACTGTAAAGAACGCAAATGTGTTAATTATTCAAATAGGCTATTTTCACTTTATCAAGAACCAGAAATGATTAGTTAAATGTCATATTTTGCTTTCGCTGTCAATGAAATTAAAATTGCACGGATCACGAGATCAATTCAAAAGAATAAACTGCTTTTCAAGGTGGTGGATTCTGTACGATTCTATCAATTGGTCGATGGGCCCACGAATGTGAAGATTCCCATGTGTTTTTTTCTTCCAGATGTTTTGCTAGCCAGACCTGGCACGTGTTACGAAGAATTTGCATTTAGATCATTATATTATGTTATATGTGATTTAAACAAAATCCATCTCGCCCATTTGATGCATCAGCATATAACCAAAATGGAAATTGATATATAATATCATCATTAAAAATATTTACTATGAATATATATAGGCACATGAAAGAAGAATATGTTATAAATTATAATATATTATTTAATGGATAAGAAATCTTTTTATAAGCTCAGCATCACTAGCTTTGAGAACACGTCCAGAAGAAGGATCCACATCCACATGCTCAAACTATTAAAGTGGTGCTAGTCTCACAAAGCAAGACGAAGAAGTGCTAGAAATCTAAATAACCCTTTTGTTAACGTGCGTACAAGTTTTAGAGGGCCCACTCTATAAAAGTTGTTGCACCGTAAGAAACAATTTTTAATATAAAAAGTTAGTTGAAAAGATAAAGATAATCATCAGACATATGTTATTGCTATTGGTTTAAGTATTTATTAAATATATTATAATTATAATTTAAGTGTAGAACTATCCAATTCCATTGATTAAGTGTTGTATTTTTCCAATTCTATGTGAACTTTCCCATGTAGTCATTTTTCTAAAAAAAAAAAAATCATATAAATTATACTTGATATTACCTTTTTAATGCTATAATTATTATTTATAATAAATAGTGATGCAATGGATCTCAGTTTCAATTATAACCATTTCATTCAGTTAACTTGATGTACGATTAATATGCATTCATATATCATTTAAAATTATTTACAGCTAAATTGGATCTTGGCATATTGTCATGTGTGCTATTAGATTATCCTTTTGTATGAATTACTGAGTTCTATCGCTTATTCAAATGATGATCAATGCGATGCTAACGTGAAAAATAAATTACAGGCATTTGACATAAGCTAGGTGAACATGTCAATTTATCCTTCATAACATGCACTCGTATTCAAAATCTATTTGAATTTATTGATGATTTGCCTTTTATTTTATATTTCATTTTCAATTTTCAACTCTGTTATTTATTTTAAAAAAAGCTCTCTATTATTTTTTTTAATGTATTTTATCTTTTCATTCATACCCATATATTGTACCAAAATCTTTGCAACATATTCCATCAATCACGATCGAAAGTTGTGCTTGTTGCCGCTGTAAAATATATAAAAGTAGTAACTATTTCAAGTGGCCCCTGCAAATGAGATCTAAAAGTCTTTTCAAATGATTAAAATAAGAAACAAAGGTGGTAAGAGCATATGATATTGGATGTCAAATTTCACAATATTTTTATGTCAAAAAGATATCTATATCAAATTTTTTATACTAAATTTTTTTATACTTCAATGTATATTAGGTTAAATTAGTATAAATGATATTTTTAAATAATATTTTATACATAATTCTTTAATCAATATATATTAAAAATATATTAAAATATATTCAAAATTATACCTATTTTAAAGATTTTAATAAAATATTTTAAATGATATATTTTTTTATAATACTTTAATATATATTTTTAATAAAATTAATTTATAATTCAACATCGAATTTAGTGTTACAAACAGTGTAACACCAAAATTGATGTTGTACTATTTATTGATAAAAAAATTTGTCTTAAAACAATAAAATTAATATATTCATTGAAGCGCTAAAATGCACCACAATGGTGCACGACACCATCTTGGTGTATTTGTTGGAAAGGGCCTTTAAGTAATAAGCTAATGTCATGCCTTGCTTTCGCTTTCCATTAAAATGCGCGAATCCTGAGATTGACTAATTTAGCTAAAAAAACACTGGTCTCAAAGTTGTTGGATTGTATGCCAAAATTCTATCGAACAGTTGATGGGGCCCCGCATTATTGATATGCGAAGATTCAATGTTTTTTATTTTTTCTTGTTTCCAGATGTTTGAAGTGATTTCATTTATGATGTGAGTGAGAGAATTTACTGGCTAGACTTGGCATGTACAATGAAGAATTTGCATTTGGATCATTATATTATGTTAGATGTGATTTAAACAGAATCTCTCTTACCCTTGATGCCTAAACATATAACCAAAATGAAAGTTGGTAAACAATATTATCGCTTAAAATGTTATATCATATTATTTAACACAAATATCTACATCTAGGCATATGAAAGGAGAATATATTATAAATTATAATTTATTATTTAATGGATAAGAAATATTTTTAAAAGCCCAGCATTTTTAGCTTTGACAGCATGGAAGAAGGACCCACACCCATATGCTCAAACTATTAAAGTGGTGCTAGTCTCACAAAACAAGATTAAGAAGTGCTACAAATCTAAATAACCTTTTTGTTGATATGTGTGCAAGTTATTGAGGGCCCACTCTATAAAAGTTATCGCACCACAAGAAACAATTTTTAATATAAAAAGTTGGTTGAAAAGGATAAAGATCATCATCAGACATATGTTATTTTTATTGTTTTAATTATTTATTAAATATATTTTAATTATAATTTGAGAGTAGAAATATCTAATTCCATTGATTATGTGTAGTATTTTTTTTTTTTCAATTCTATGTAAATTTTTACATGTAGTTATTTTTCTTAAAAAAAAAAAAAAATCATATAAATTATGCTTGATATTACCTTTATAATATTAAATTATTATTTATAATAATAGTTATGCAGTGGATCTTAATTTCAATTATAACAATTTCATTCAGTTTACTCGATGCACGGTCAATATGTATTCATATATTAGCTAAAATTATTTATATAAAAATTGGATTTTAGCATTATTATATTATGTGTTATTAGATTACCTTCTCGTATGAATTCTTGAATTCATCACTTTTTCAAATGATGATCAATGGGATGCTAGTGTGAAAAATAAATTATAGGCATTTGACATAAGCTAGGTGGACATGTCAATTTTTTTGTGGTGTAGATAAAAATTTCTTCTTAATTACATGGACTTTTATTTAAAATATGTTTGAATTGATTGATGATTTGGCTTTTATTTTATATTGCATTTTCAATTTTCGACTCTATTATTATTATTATTATATGTATATATGATACCAAAATCTTGTCAACATATTCCGTCAATCACCATCGAAAATTCTGCTCGTTGCCAACGTAAAATATATAAAAATATTAATTATTTCAAGTGGCCCCTACATAAGAGATCTAGAAGTATTTTCGAATGATCAAATTAAGAAACCGAAGTGATAAGTTAATGTCATGCCTTGCTTTCTCTTTCGATGAAAATTGCGCAGATCACATTGTTGGATTGTATACCACCATTCTATCAACTGGTTGATGGGGCCCGTTCATTATTGGTGCGAAGATTCCATGTATCTTCTTCTTTTTTTTTTTTTTTGGTTTTCAGATGTTTGGAGTGATTTCATATATGATGTGAGCCAGAGAAATTGCTGCTGGCTAGACTTGGCATCTACTAAGAAGAATTTTGCTTTAATTTTAAACAAATCCTATCTCGCCCTTTGGTGCCTTAAAATATAATCAAAATAGAAGTTTGTAAATAATTATCACATGAAATGTATAAGATAGTTAACTGGCCTACAAAACAGTGGTAAGTATTATTGGCTCACCATGATTTCTTAGAAAGATCATGGTTTGACACCCTATTATCATAAACGTAACTAATTTTTTTCTTATATTTTTGTGAATTATTTTTTTATCTATGTGTAGATGTTTTGTTTCATATGAAAATTGCTATTCAAGCTGTGTTTTTAGTATTTTATCTCATTTGATCTCGATTATCTTTAAGATCAATTTTAATAATGAAAAAAAAAAAAACAAATGTACAACATAGTATTTAATAAGAACATCTAGCTTGACCAAATTTAGGCACATCGGTGAAGAATAATTCATGATCTCATTACTTAACGGATAAGACAATTGTTTGAAAAGTACAAGATCACCAACTTCTATGGTTACCGACAACATTGAAGAAGGACCCACAACCACATGCTCAAATCTGTCGCTCTGCTAGTGATGACCAATAACTAATCAGGTACAGACTTTTTCTTTTTTCTATTTTGAAGGGCGGTACAGCCTTGTCGTTGAAAAGTGGCAAAATGGATAGAAATTTATCACTGAAGTGAAAGGCGGGCACCTAAATATTCTTTGCTTTTTTTGTCAACATTTCTGTAAATTACAGAGGGGCCCATTCCACAAAAGATGTTGCACCATAAGAAACAATTTCTTTAGACTTTTCTACTAGGGTTGGTGTTTTCACCATCTGTGGCAGGCACGAGAATATTTTTCACATGAAACTGCCTTTTTTTTCTTTTTTTCTTTTTTTTCTTTTTTAATGTCATCACTGATCCCGGATTCTTAATGTCATCTTTTGCAGCTTCGCTTTTGCTTTCATTGAAACTTGTACAGCTCCGAGATTGACTAATTCTACAAAAGAAATTGCACGCAAAGTTGTTGAATGGGCCCTTTAGTTATTTCTGTGAAAAATTGCTCTTGTTTTTCAGATTTTTGAATGTTTAGTGCAAAAGAGAATAATGTTTTGAATGGTTTGATGTTAATATATGATGTTTTCCTGTTGGACTTCACATGTAGCTGGCCAAGGAGTATGAGACTGATATTTTATTATTTAGGTAAAAATCATAATTTGGATTCAATAATTATTAGAAAATTTATATGATTCTTTTTAATAGATTAATACATACTTTTTTATGTATTAATAGAACAAAAAATAATTAAAATATATCCTTGACGCATATTTTAAAGGTTGAGACGTCAATAAAAAAAAAAAATTATATTTATTTGTACAAGATACAAGAAGTTATGTGTTAATGTGTGTACAGTTTCGTTAAAGTAGAAATTATTTATTAATTTAAAAGAATAAACAGAAATTATTTATTCAAGACTTATATGGTTTGTGGTAGAAAACTGGTATTTAGGAAGAAGAAGATGATAAGTTGTGGATTTTTTTCCAATCTATTTACTTTTGTTTTTCTAATTTTTTTGTCTCTCACGTTACTATTTTTTTCCTATAAATTTTTTATTAATATTACACATGATATTTATATATTTTAGAAATAATTTATTCACTTAATATAGAAGAAAGGTGAAATTGACTTTTCAAATTGAAAGTTAGGGGTAGAATTGACTTCGTATTTGGCAAAGTTGGACAACAGTTAATTCTTACTGTGGTCAGTATTTGGTCAATATATTTTAGGAGGGGTCTGTGCAATTAAAGAATCTTTTTTATATGTAGGTGCTGTTAACTTAAAGTCAGAGTTGTTAGTTTCAATTTTCCAAATTTAAAACAGAAGCGATAAGTTATTGTCAAGTTTGCCTTCGCTTTCGTTGAAAATGCACTGATCACGACATTGACTAACTGGGAAGAAGAACTGCTGTGAAAGTTGATGGATTAATTCTATGTGCCGTTGTCCTATCAACTGGTTGATGGGACCCATTAATTATTCATGTGAAGATTTTCATGCTTTTTTTGTTCCCATGTTTGGAGTGGTTTGATGTGTGACGTAAGTGATAGAGAGAATTTGCCGGCTAAATTTGGCATGTATTATGAAGAATTGCTCTTGGATCAATATATATATATATATATATATATATATATTACGTGCATGTGGTTTGACCAAAATTTATCTCGCCCTTTTGATGCATAACCATAAAATTTTGCTTTCTAATTTTTCATTTTTAAGTCAATGAATTTTATGTTATATATTATATGTTTTTATTATAAAAATATTTTCAATACGAGTGATTGAAATGGAACTTTAATGATAAATAATTTTATGTTGTAAGACAATCTAAGACTTTGAAATGCCCAGCCTACTAAAGCTTAAATTGCTACCGTCAACATTGAAGGACCCACATCCACGTGCCCAAATAAAGTTCCAACCAATCAAGCTTTTGATTTAAAGGATCATGTTCAAGATGTACATGTCTTTATGTTGATCTAGCTAGTCTTATATTTTTTACGAAAAAGAACCAAGATAAAAAACAAAAGGAAACTGATACAATCATGCAGATTCATGACACCATAGCCCTCATATTCGAAGACTAGTAAACTGAAAACTGAAACAAAACGTCTAAATATTTGAGGACATAAAAATGTCATTTATCTGGAAATACACATAGGAAAAAAAAAATTATATACACCTTATATATATATATATATATATGATGCACGTCCCACCAAGATTTTGTCATGTGGCAAAACTGATGTGAGATGCACCATTTGCAGGTTCAACGTCGCCCCTTGTGGAACAAAGTATTTCGGCACCAAAAAGCATAAATTTAGAGTACTCTATTTTGATTCTTAATCTTACCTCGTTAGTTTCATTCTTCTCTCGAAAAAGAATGATCTTGTCACCTTCATGAAGTCTTTTCTTGCGAACAAATTCGAGCCAAGCTTCTTCACTGATCACAGGCTTTAAGTATTTGCCTTTTGTCCGCGTGGATAGACGAAAACACCATTCCCTCTCAACGGTATCCATGACTTTAATACATTTTTTCTCTCCAAGGGATAAATTTGCAATCTTCTTCAATTTCCTAGAGGGAACGACCAGTCTATGGGTGGTATCTGTTTTGGACAATTTTTTTGAGAAGATAATGTCGTCCATTTTTCTGAAAAAGGGTTTTGTTATTCTTGCTGCAAGGAAAACAAAGTATATCGGATAAAGCAGCTCGCTATGTGCATATATATGCATATTTATAGCAATCTAAGTGGTCCACTAGTGGGATCAGGAGATCCCTGATAAGATTCTAAATGTACATTTTGCATAAATTCCAGACTACAATTGAAAAGCTGATATGGACAATGACTAATTAATTTGGTTGTTATTGTTATCTATATTCTCCAAAAGCAATGGCTATTAATTTGGAGGTGTGAGATGTACGTACTCCATCATTGGTTCAGTGTCATGTATTGTGTTACAGTGAAAAAGTCTCCTTACATTTATGAATTTCACTACTTGACGTGTCAAATTTGTTCTTTTACCAAATGATAACTAAAAAAATAACCTGATTAATCAATTAATTATAAATGTCGTATATTTATATAATATATCTCCCTTGAAAGATTCCTTAAAAATGATTAAAAGATAGTGAACTATTTATAGATGTATATGCTTTGTTTTTTCTCTCTTTTATTGAATATTGCTTTATTGGATTGACTTCATTCTCGAGTTTTTGTTTTTATATAGAAACAACTGTACGTCTTTCTTTTGTTCGGCTTGATAGTATTACGGAAACAGCTTTCAATATCATTAGATATTTCCATGCAAGTGGTGGATCTATCTGTACTGATGTTATACTATTATGGACTACTAAAAATTAAATTAATATAATGTGAATAAACAATTAAAATTATTGTAATTAATTTAAAATCTAAGTTCACTTATTTTTCAGTTTACGTACATATATTATACAATGTTTCCAACTAGCTGGCTAGCCCTATATAATTGAAGATGATCATTTTAGGATCTAAAATCTTCATAAGAAAGAAACTTATATCTATGTTTCAAATAAGTTAACATGTGTTATCTTTGTATAGTTAATAACAAGCAGTCATACTCTCTAATTACAGACATATATGTATCCGTTGATAATGATGTTCGTATGCGCTGCAATCATGCTAGTTAGTACTCGACTAATAAATTCCTTATCGGCTGTTACATGTAAAACATAATTAAAAAGACATATGTTGAGAACTACAATTAACAACGCATTAACTAATTTAATGATCACAATATGTTGTTATTAATTTTTAATAATTTATTTTTAAAATGAAAAAGTTCGATAATATATATGTACGTATTTATTGGTGATAATGATCACAAGACCTTTTATTCCACTAAAAAAAATCTTTAAGGAAATAGGTTATTCCCAGAGAAACCATATAATTAATTTAGTTAATTATAAATGAAAATTAAATGGAAGTTATATAGGTTAATTAGACAGTAGAATGGCCGCCAGCACTGGTTAGTGAATGGGGTACATGTACATGTGATTAAGATATTAATGTCAAAAGTTTTATGCATTCATTTGAAAATGCAATAATATCCATGCTTTTCATTTTGGTCAAAAAATATGCCTATCATTCACTATCATAATCATCGCATTAAATAATTAACTTGTTAGTTGTTAAGAGTTTATGTAATTGAGATGTTTTGATAAAGAGTGTCTGCTCTTCAACCACCACAATGATTTTGTAATGCAATTTGCAAAGAACAAACTCTTAACGTGTCATGAGAAGATTTGATCTTTGGTTGCGAATAAAAAATAAATGGAAAGATGGACTGACATTGATAGAAAGTGAAAACTAGTATCAAAGTCAAAAAGATATACATTCATATATTGTGGTGATAAGATAAGATTAGACAATTTTGTTCGTGCATTATTAAAGCTATAAGGGTCCACATAATCAAAATTTTAAACATTTCCAAACGTCAATTTAAAACGAATCTTCTTGTTAGTTCTAAACCAATGACTCATGTAATCCCTACAAGGCAGAGAAAGAATATATATATATAATGTTTTCAATCATGATAAAAAATATAATATTTTGGTCTAGGATGTGATGTTGCTTTCCAAGGTTCTCAACTTGGATTTCTTTTGTTTCATTTCTTCAATACATTCAAAACCTTAGACATGTTCTTACCTCACATGACCTCAGCTGACGATCAAACAGTCAAAGGTAGTTAAGATTATATTTATGAGCAGTTGTGTCACAAGCTCACAGCCAGCAGAGCAATGCTCCAATAGAGTTTTAGGATTTAACAAGGTTCTTGTAATGATTTAGCTGAGTTGGATTTTAAATGTTAGAACGTATATTTTGACATTTCAAATGTTTTAATAATTTAGGATATCATATATTTTCTTTTCAACTTGCTTTTTCATTTTTTTGGCTTTTTGCTCTTTTTCATTCATAGCCACATATACAGACAAAATCTTGGACACATCTTCCGCCAACCACCACTGAAGTTCCGTTAGATGTCACTGTAAAGAATGTAAATGTATTAATTATTTAAATAGGCTATTTTCATTTTATCAAGGACCAGAATTCGCCATCAATAAAATTAAAATTGCACGGATCACGCGATTAGTTCAGAAGAATAAACTGCTCTCAAAGTTGTTGGATTCTATACGATTCTATCAACTGCCGATGGGCCCGCTAATTGTTCATGTGAAGATCCCGATGTGTTTTTTTTCTTCCAGATATTTGCTGCTAGCTAGACTTGGAATGTACTATCAAGTAAATTTTTTTTTTTTTAAGAATTAAGATTGACTTAAGAAATTATCAGAATCAATCGATATAGAAATACTGTGATCTAGTTTAGGGAATTACTTCCAAATGGAAAGAATTCATCCACATGAAAGTAAGAAAGAGATCCATACATAATAATGAAAAAGTTTTCTATTTAGATAACTTAGGTGTCAAACCCATGCCACTAAAGGCATAGGGATTGCCGGTGCCTATACCAACAACGCTAGCAATTTTGATTATTACGAAATATCTGCATTTAGATCATTACATTATGTTTTATGTAATTTATACAAAATCTATCTCGTCCTTTTGATGCCTAAACATATAACCAAAATAAAAGTTGGTTAATAATATTACCCCTTAAAGTGTTATATCATATTATTTAGTATGAACACCTACATTTAGGAACATAAAAGAAATATATATATATTATAATTCATTATTTAATGGATAAGAAAACGTTTTAAAAGCCCGACGTCACTAGCTTTCACAACATTGAAGAAGGAACCACACCCACGTGCTCAAACTATTGAAGTGGTGCTAGTCTCGCAAAACAAAGATGAAGTGTTACAAATCTAAATAACCTTTTGTTAATATGTGTACAGGTTATAGAGGGCCCACTCTATAAAGAATGTAAATGTATTAATTATTTAAATAGACTATTTTCACTTGATCAAGGACCAGAAATGATAAGACAATGTCATATTTTGCTTTCGCTATCAATATAATTAAAATTGCACGGATCACGAACTAGTTCAAAAGAATAAACTGCTTTCAAAGTTAGTGGATACTATACGATATTACCAACTAGTCGATGGGCCCGCTAATTATTCATGCGAAGATTCCGATGTGTTTTTTTCTTCCAGATGTTTGCTGCACGCTAGACTTGGCATGTACTATGAAGAATTTGCATTTAGATCATTATATTATGTTACATGTGATTTAAACAAAATCTGTCTCACCCTTTTAATGCCTAAACATATAACCAAAATAAAAGTTGGTTAATACTATTATCACTTAAAATGTTATATCATATCATTTATTACGAACACCTACATTTAGGAAAATGAAAGAATAATATATATATATATTATAAATTATAATATATTATTTAATGGATAAGAAATCTTTTAAAAGCTCAACATCGCTAGCTTTGACAATACGTACGGAAGAAGGACCCACATCCACATGCGCAAACTATTAAAGTGGTGCTAGTCTCACAAACAAAATGAAGAAGTACTATAAATCTAAATAACCCTTGTGTTAATATGTGTACAAGTCATGGAGGGGCCACTCTATAAAAGTTGTTGCACCATAAGAAACAAGTTTTAATATAAAAAGTTAGTTGAAAAAGATAAAGATAATCATCAAATATATGTCATTTTTATTGTTTTAATTACTTATTAAATATATTTAATTATAATTTGAATGTAGAAATATCTAATTCCATTGATAAGTGTTGTATTTTTCCAATTCTATTTAAATTTTCCAATGTAGTTAATTTTCTAAAAAATAATAATAATATAAATTATGCTTGATATTAGCTTTTCAACATTACAATGATTATTAGTAGTTAATAGTAATGCAATGGATCCCAATTTGAAATATAAAAGTTTCATTCAGTTTAGTTGATGCACGATTAATATGTATTCATATATTTGTTAAAATTACCTACATCAAAATTAGATCTTAGCATATTGTAATATGTGCTATTAGAATATCCTTTTGTATGAATTCTTGAATTCTATCACTTATTCAAAAGATGATCAATGGGATGCTACCGTGAAAAAGAAATTATAGGCATTTGACATAACCTATTAGATGGGAGTAAAGATTCTCTATCAATATTAACATGATGCTAATTTTTTTATAAGATCAATTTAAGTTTGAGTTATGTAAGAGATAGAAAAATATAACAATCTTGGTCATCAATTATTTTTTATACTAATTTGTCAATAGATTATTAAAAATTTAACGAAAAAAATGATGACAGAATCCTTACCCACTAGATAAATATATCAATTTTTTGTGGTGTACATAGAAATTTATCCTTTATTACATGTACTTGCATTCAATATATGTTTGAATCGATTGATGATTTGCCTTTTATTTTATATTGCATGTTCAATTTTCAACTCTCTATTATTTTTTATATATATTTTATCTTTTCATTCATAGCCATACATAATACCGAAATCTTTGCAACATATAATCAATCAATCTCCATCGAAAGTTATGCTTGTTGCCGCTGCAAAATATCTAAAAGTATTAATTATTTCATGTGGCCCCTACATAAGAGATCTAGAGGTCTTTTCGAATGATCAAAATAAGAAACAAAAGTGGTAAGCTGATGTGTCATGCCTTTCTTTCTCTTTCGATGAAAGTGCGCGGATCACGAGATAGATTAATTTAGCAGAAAAAACTGCTCTCAAAGTTGTTGGATTGTATATCATAATTCTATCAACTGGTTGGTGGGGCCCGTCATTATTGATGCAAGATTCCATGTTTTTTCTTTATTTATTTTTTATTTTTGGTTTCCAGATGTTTGGAGTGATTTCACATATGATGTGAGTGAGAGAATTTGCTGGCTAGACTTGCCATGTACTAAGCAGAATTTTAGGATATCATATATTGCCTTTTCCAACTTGCTTTTTCTTTTATTTTTTTCGCTTTTTGCTCTTTTCATTCATAGCCAAATATAAAGTCAAAATCTTGGACACATATTCCACCAACCACTACTGTAGTTCGGTTAGTTGTCACATGATCAAGGACCAGAAATGATAAGTTAATGCCATATTTTGCTTTCGCTGTCACTAAAATTAAAATTGCACGGATCATGAGATTGATTCAAAATAATACATTGCTTTCGAAGTCGGTGGATTCTATACGATTCTATCAACAGGTCCATGGGCCAGCAAATTATTCATGTGACGATTCCCATGTGTTTTTATTATTTATTATTATTATTTTTTTCTAGATGTTTTCTGCTAGCTTGACTTGGCTTGTACAATGAAGACTTTGCATTCAGATCATTATCTTATCTTATATGTGATTAAACAAAATCTATTTTGCCCTTTTGATGCCTAAACATGTAACCAAAATGGAAGTTGGTATATAATATTATCGCGTAAAATGTTATATATATTATTTAATATGAATATTTAGATCTAGACACATGAAAGAAGAATATGCTATAAATTATAATATATTATTTAATGGATAAGAAATCTTTTAAAAGCTCAACATCACTAGCTTTGACAACCCTTGCGGAAGAAGGACCCATATCCACATGCTCAAACTATTAAAGTGGTGCTTGTCTCAAAAAGCAAGATGAAGAAGTGCTACAAATCTAAATAACTCTTTTGTTAATATTTGTACAAGTTTTAGAGGGCCCACTCTATAAAAGTTGTTGCACCATATGAAACAATTTTTAATAAAAAAAGTTAGTTGAAAAAGATAAAGATAATCATCAGACATATGTTACTGTTATTGGTTTAATTATTTATTAAATATATTATAATTATAATTTAAATGTAGAAATATCTAATTTCATTGATTAAGTGTTGTATTTTTCCAATTCTATGTAAACTTTCCCGTGTAGTCAATTTTTCTAAAAAAAAAAAAAAAAAAAAGGCCATATAAATTATACTTGATGTTAGCTTTTCAATACTATAATTATTATTAATAGTAAATAGTAATGCAATGGATCCCAATTTGAAATATAATGGTTTCATTCAATTTACTTGATGTACGGTTGATATATTTTCATATGTTAGTTAAAATTATTTCATCAAAATTGGATCTTAGCGTATTGTAATATGCCCTATTAGATTATCCTTTTGTATGAATTCTTGAATTATGTCACTTATTCGAATGATGATCAATAGGATGCTAGCGTGAAAAAGAAACTATAGGCATTTGACATAAGGTAGGTGGACATGTCAATTTTTTGTGGGCTACATAGAAATTTATCCTTTATTACCTGCACTTGTATTCAAAATATGTTTGAATTGACTGATGATTTGCCTTTTATTTCAGATTTCATTTTCAATTTTCAACTCTATTAATTATTAAAAAAAAAAAAAAAAACTCTCTATTATTTTTTTATATATATTTTATCTTTTCACTCATAGCCATTCGCAAAGCTTTCATCAATCACCATCGAAAGTTGTGCTTGTTGCCACTGTAAAATATATAAAAGTATTAATTATTTCAAGTGGCCCCTACATGAGAGACCTAAAAGTCTACGCGAATGATAAAATAAGAAACAAAAGTGGTGAGTTAATGTCCTGTCTTGCTTTCGCTTTCGATCAAAACTGCGCGAATCACGAGATTGACAAATTTAGCAGAAAAACTGATCTCACAGATCTTGGATTGTATACCATAATTCTGTCAACTGGTTGGTGGGGCTCGTTCATTTTTGATGCGAAGATTCAGTTTTTTTTTTTTTTTTGTTTGCAGATGTTTGGAGTGATTTCATATATATATATGATGTGAGTGTTGGTCGCCCTTTTGATGCCTTAAAATATAATCAAAACGGAAGTTGGTAAATAATTATATCACATGAAATGTACAACATAGCATTTAATAGGAACATCTAGTATGACATTCAGGCACATCTGTGAAGAATAATTTATAATCTCATTATTTAACGGATAAGACAAATGTTTGACAAGTACAAGATCACCAGCTTTTGTAGCCACCAACAATATTGAAGAAGGGTAGGACCCACAACCGTCAAATCTATCGCTCTGCTGGTGATGGCCGCTGAATAATCAGGCACAGCCACCTTTTTTTTTTTAATAGCCGTACGGCCTTTTAGTTGAAAAGTGGTCAAAACCTGAGTATTCTTTGTTTCTTTGTTGACATGGGGGCCCATGTTAGAAAGATGTAATGCACCATATGAAACAATTTTTGCTAAAATAAAGTTAGTTGAAAAAGATAAAGCGAATGACAAGACCTCTAAATTCAGTTTGGTTGGCTATGCTTTTATGATTCATTTCATCACAGAACGTCAATGTCAACTAAATAATTATAATACGTCACTATCTAACCCCAAGTCTTGTCAAATAATTCGGTGATAAAAAATCTATTGACAATCATTCCCATGCAGAATTATAAGTTCGCGCATGGCTGCTTCTCTTCATATAAGTTCGTTTGTTATATTACTCAAAGCCAGTCAGGCAGTTGTGTCAAGCATACTAGACATGGCCATATTCACAAAGACACTTAGCAGCTCTGATATAGAGAGAAGATTGACGATTCCAGATGATTGTATCGAAGAATTTCCTCCTTTCAACCGAGGCCAACACAATGAAGTGAACGTCGAAGATGAGACAGGACGTGTATGGAGCTTTCGTTGTTCCCATCAACCTGCAATGAACTCTGGAATTGTTTTCACTTCAGGTTGGCTTCTATTTGGTCGTCGTAATAATCTGCAAGTTGGTGATACAATCCATTTCCGCAAAGAACTAGATCAGTCTACCAGAGCACATCATTACAAAGTTTGTATTGACAAAAAAGATAAGAGTTGGCCATGATGTAAATATGGATATATTGTTTAATTAATATCCACTTGAGAGTTTCTCAGGTTTATTTTCTTTTGTTTTCTTTTATTTTCTTTTTCAAAAAGAAAAAAAAAAAAACTAATTTTTATACCTATATCCAAATAATATGAGCATATGATAAGTTATTATCTGTGGTTGATTGTGTCCTTGAAAGAGTGATGATCTTGTGTGATCAATCTAAATCAGGACTAGCGCAACTCAAGGTCTTGCGACCAGCACAGAAATTACTATTTTCCAATTTTCTTGAAGAATCTTAATTTGACAAATGCTGTCTGCTTTTAAAATTCGAAGTGCGACTACTATAAACAGTACCATATGTAGGCCCCATGACAAATGTTGATGGGCCAGTTACTAATTTCTTTTATTTTTATTTTCTGAAGTAGGACCTGTTACTAATTTCAATCTCCTGAAAGATGTACACTTACTGTTTTTTTTTTTTTTTTTAAGAAGAAGAAGAAGAAAGATGTGCGCTTATGAGAAGATGGATTATTAATTAATTATACTTTTAAGTTTTACCGAACACCTTATAGATATCAAACTTATTAAATCAAATGTTAACTTCTCAAACTCAATATCAAATAGAGCTTTAAATTGGAATGGTTTAGTCTAATATGTATTTGTATACATTTGATGTCTTGCTATTATCCATTGTGAGAAAAAATTTTACATAAGATTGTTCTACTACTGATGTGGTGCGACAGTTCAATGAAAAAGGTAAGCGGAAAAAGAATAACACTATTTCATTGGTCTATCACACCACATTAACTATTTAACAATTTCATGAAAGATTTTTTCTCGTTGTGGAGAGATTATATATATAGTGATTTTACAATTAGTACTTCCTAACTTTAAAAAGTTATGAGAAACCAATTAAATTTATTCATTGTATTTTCTTTCCTAAAATAAATTCTCTCTTCTAGTTAATTCAAATACAATGAATAAATTTGATTGGTTCGTCCTAACATTTTAAAGTTGGGAGGCACTAGTAGTAGAATCATTATAGTGATTCTACTATCAGTGTCTATATATATAGTAATTCTACCATTAGTACATATAGTGATTCTATAGTAATTCTACCATCGATGTCTCAATACATTTTAAAGTTAGGATGAACAAATTAAATTTATGTATTGTATTATCTCTTCTAAAAAAAATTCTCTATTTTATTTAATTCAAATTATAATGGATGAATTTGATTGGTTCACTCTAACTTTACTTTTTAAAGTTAGGAGATACTGATGAAAAAATTACTATATATATATCTTAAAATTTTGAAAGTACCAACTACTAGATTGCAAAAATTAATTTGCTTGCATTGTCTAGATTTACTCAAAAGCCCGTTAATTGACAAACAACTCTCAATTTTGATGAAATTGCAATTATAGGTAACTTTTACTTTTCTTGTACAAATTTTCCATTGAGAATTTTTATCTTAATATTATTTTAAGATAAAGTAATTCAAAAATTAAATTAGTTAATTGAAAAATAGTATAATAGAAAATTTAAATGAATCTATCATTAGTGGAGTGGAACACCTCCAAAAATTAAAGGCTAGCTATGTCTTTTGTAAATGAAGGATATCAACCATAATCTTATCCACTTAAAGGATTTAATAAGAAATCTCTTCCTTTCAAAGGAGATTACACATGTACTTTGTGGAGGTTTCCTCCACAAACTAAAGTCCTACATTACTGTCTAAATGATCATTCCCCCCTTTTTACATGTATTTTTTCAATTACAAGTTTTAAAAGATTAAAATTTATTTCACAATCTTAAATATGCTAGATTAGTGATTAAAAGAGTTGTTCAAATTATTTATCAATTTATTTTTTATATAAAATGACTTTTTACCCCTAGATAATAAAATGATATGTTAGTGAGTTGTTTTTTAGGTGTTAGTGAATGATTAGTCTAACCGATAGTCAATATTTTTCAAGGAAGGTTTATGGACTAAAAGAAAACATTACTTAAGGAGTGTAATTTGGTCTAAATGGAGGGATGATTTTGCAATTAACCTTTCAAAAGATTTGACTTCTTAGTGTATCCAATCTTATTTAACTCGACAAGGCACTACAAGAAATTCTACCAGTAGCAACATTCAAAAAGCAACATGCATCAGGTCTACACTGCGATAGGTCACCTACAGCAACCTACAAAGGTTGCATGTTGTGGAAGTGATTTACAACAATGTGCAATCGTATGTTGCTGAAAGTAAATGACATATGGCAATATGCAAAACCATGCATGTTGCCAAAAATCTACCTTTTGGCCACATACAAAGCTACACGTTGCCCCAAACCAATATTTTGGCAACTTACACTGCTGTAGGTTGCCAAAAAGCTAACTTTTAGCAATGTGCATGAGTGAACATTGCTAAAAACCCATATTTTAGCAACCTGCATGACTGCAAGTTGTCAAAAACCCACCTTTTGGCAACGTGGAAGGCTGTGAGTTACTAAAAACCTATCTTTTAAATTGATATAAATGATTTTAATTTTAAATTTACTTTTATTTAATATCATAATGAGTAATCACATACCATCTCAGACATAAAAAAATAATTATTCCTGGACTTAAATACAAATTGCTTACCTGAGGTATAACCTAATTAAATTGATAAAAATAATTCAATTTCGAAATTAATTTTACTTAATATCATAATTAAAATATGATGATCATATATCAGTAAGTTATCTGAAATGAAAAGCATAATGATGCATTTATTTCATTTGAAAAAATTGAAATAAGAATCAGAATGATTTAAAATCAGAATTATATGTATTAAAATCAGAATAAATTATTTACTTCAACTATAGGAATCGAAATCGGAATCAAGAGTATTTCCATTGAACTATTTATTTTACTTTGAAATCAAAATGAATTAATTACAAATTACAAAAATATCTTTCATTAAAATTATGGATTAATTACAATATACAAAATAGTATTTAAGATACAGTATCATATTTTTGTCATGTAACTCGTTATAATAGACTAAAAATAAATAAATAAATAAACTTTCTTAATAATATTATTGTAAGCATAGGCTAAATTTATGGATTAATTACAGTATGCATGTTGTAGATCGGTTGGGTTAATTGGGTTAGATCAGGGCAAGCTTTCTTATTGACCACTTGAAAAATGAATAAAATAGTTTAATCAATCCCATTAGTTTCCAAATTTGATTGATTCTTGAATCATGTTATATCATATCCTACATGCCAATACCCTTTTTCTTGTATCTTACGATTGTATCTTTGATTATTTTTCTCGTTGTTTACATAATTAGAAATTTTTTTATGAATAATTTAGCTAATTAAAACGTTTGTAAATATGTTACTTAGAGATTATTTCGAGATTCTTCAAATAAATTATTTTAGATAAAGGAGGCCAAAATATAAATAAATATATATATAAAGATATTAAAATTAATTCTAAACAATACTCAATCAATGTTTTTTTTTTATATATATTTTATTATTTAATTGATTTTCAAAAAATGCTATAGACATCTAACCTATTTTGTTTTTATAATAAATCAAGGTGCCTCCCATTGTCAAAGTTCAAATTACCCATTGATTGTGGCAAGTGAGGTAGGTGCAATGACATAGTCATCCCCATCCATGCACTAAGTAATGGTTTTGATCCGTATCCTCTTATTAATTGTTGATTGTTTTTAATCTTTTTTTTTAATTTTTCATTTAAAATAAATTTTCAAAAATTTAAAATAAATTAAAAAAATTGCAATCAAATGAATGGTGGAGATCAATTTAAACAAATTTAAAAATCGAATATAAATTAAATAATTAAATAATTAAATAAAAATTATTTATTAGATCTAGACAGTGAGGATTATTATTTTTTAAAAAAGTAAAAAATTCATTTTAAAAAATTTTAAAAATTAACAAGAAAAAAAAAAAAACCTAATTTGCTCCTCTAGCTACTTCACTTTCATCGAGTGATGGATTGATGATTGATGATGTTGCCTAGTTTCTAGTTTTTGGGTTTTAAGTCACTTGGAATTTTTGGGTTTCCTATATTTTTGGTTTTGTTTTTTTTATTTTTTTATTTTTTTTAGGGTTATTATTGTTGATGAAGATGATCTGTATTGTGCAAAGTTTCAATTCAAAATTTTTTATATAATTTTTTAAATTTTTTGAATTAATTTTCACCGTCCATTTTTTCACTATTCATCTTAAGATAGACAGTGAAAATCTTAGGAACATTTTATTTATTTATTTTTATTAATTTTTTTAATTTTTAATTCTTTTTATTTTTTTCATTTGTGTCACTGTTGTTTGTGGTTCATAACCTTATATCCAAAATGATTAGTTATTCATTTAAGAAATAAAGAAGATATTATTATTGTCTTTTATACGTATAAATGAAAAATTATTGATCTTTCAAAAGAAAAAAGAAAATAGTATTGAAATATTATTGGAAGATGTTGATAAAACAGTGTTGAGATTATTTTGCTTTATAGGAGTTTCATTTTTTAAATCATTTTTAAAGCTAGAGAGATGGGTTTCATTTGGACCTATAACCACTTATTTTCTCTCTCACAATCACTCCCCTTCTCTCAAGTCTCCATTTGGACTCACATTTTCCCTGTGTTTATTATTGTCGTGTTTCTCAAATAGGTTTTACTTGTAGTGCTTCTCAAAATAAGTAAAATTCATGTTTTCCACATCGGCTCGATATCTTTAATTTACCTCACAAATGGGTTTTATTTGCGAACTTTTAAACTTTTGGCTTATCAAATGGGATTTTTGAGGATTCAAAATGACTTAGTTTATGCTGCACAATAATCAACTCTCTCTTTATGTAGGGTGGTCCTTGAAAACTTTTGGCTGAACGCTATTATTGTGTTGTGTTATTTATGTATAAGAATATCTTTAGGGGTGTTTGATTTGTATTGTTTTACTTGGATACAATAGCAAAAGGTCAAGTCGAATTATTTTCAAAAACTCCAAAACACTTTCTTAAGGAATGTTGATTTTGGCTGTGCTTAACTGATTTTTTTTTTTTTTTTAAAGTAAACACCTAAGTTAGATTGCTTTTGTGTTATAATTAGATTTTTTATTATTGTTGTGTGTTTGTATAGGGCAAGCTGAGAACTCTAGCTGAGCAACACTCTAATATTCTTTAGAGGTGTGTCATATTTATATTTATATTGCTATTTTCAGAGACATCCAGGCATGTTCTTAGTATTTATATATATGGAATAGAGAGATCCAGACACGTTCTTAGTATATAAGTTTACATATTTACTATTAAAATATTCATATTTATATTGTTGTCGTTGTGTTTTTATTATTTGATGTTGATTAGTATTTCACAAGAAAAGCCACTTTCAATAGGACATGTTATATAGAGACATTTATCATTACAACAAAAAAGAATATTCATACCAGAATATCCATGTCGAGTGGTCGGTATGGGTAACATTATTTAATTTTTTTTAAAAAATTATATGGAATTATTCATAATAGGCCATTAATGCCTAGTATGGATAATATATATATATTTTTAATTTTTAAAGTTAATTATCCATACTGGGCACTAATGGCCCGATATGGACAATATATATTTTATATTTTTAAAAATTTAAATTTCATTATCTATACCGATATTAATAGCCCGATATAGATAATTATTTTTAAAATGAATTTTTAATATTCATACAGAGCACTTGACCCACCTGGCATAAATAGTGTTTGGCATCCATATTGGACGGGTCAGGCGTCCGATATGAATAGTTCATTTAAAAAAATAAAAATATAATTATCCATACCGGGCACATGACTCGTTCGGTATGGATAATTTGGGTTAACCACATATCAGGCTTTAGTTTTCCCCTCATTTTTCCATTTTTTAATCTCTCTATTTCTTTCTCTCACATCATCTCTCTCCCAAACCCTAATCGCCCCCCTCAACGTCATCAACCATTTGTCACTTTTGTAGACATCTATTTGCTGTTAATTGCCTCCGTTGTCGATTCGCCACCGGTAAACAACTCTCCTCTTCTCCTTCTCCTTTCCTTCTTCTTCTTCTTTTCTCTTATTCTTCTCATTTCCTTCTTCTTCTTCTTTTTCTTCTTTCGTCCGTGGACTGACTGAACCTACGTTGGTAGCTCAATTGCTAGCGCTATAGTCCGACCGTCATTTTTATTTTTATTTTTTTAATTTTTCTTTTCTTTTAATTTTTTCACTTCTTTTCTTCTCTTAAAACGCCATTGAAAATTTTGTCGTCATTCGGACACCATCGTATTTATCGATCTACTACTCTTTTATAATCCAGTACCATCATCTTCACTGATCTACTCATTTTCTTTGTTAAAAAGATATGAAGTTTATGATTTTGTATTTTTCAATGTTTCATTTTATAATTTTATGTCTTATAGATTTTACTGGATATCGTGTATGTATTATTGTTATTATGATTTTCAATTATTTTGACATAAACATAATATTGTTGTTGGGGAATTTTCTATTGTTGGTTTTGTGAAGTTTTTTTTTAAAGGTTAAAGTTATAATATTTTTTACTTTTTATGTGTAAAAGATATATGTATATGCTAGTTTATATGGTTAATAATGATAAGTAATATGTAAGATGATTGTAATATTAATTTATAGATGTGGTGAATATGAATGTAAATGTGATTGTTTTATTTTTATTCAAAGTTTAATAATTTTAATGTAGTTTAACACTATGTTATTGCATGTTTTGTTTTTTTTAATATTATATGTTTTCAAATGGATAGAGAGTGATTAAGATTTTCAAAGTTAATATCCTAAACTCAATCTATAAAGGTATAAAATTTAAACTTTTAATGTTTTTAACAATTTCTTCTGTTATTTTTAAATTTTAGAGTATCAAAAAAATATAGAGAGATAGAGAGAGCAAAAAACTTTGTTGAGGCTGCAAATAAACATTCAATAAATACTAGTTTTATCCTTTGCCCTTGTATAAAATATCTTAATGGGAGGTATCATTAAACTAAGATAGTGTATAAACACTTAGTCATTAATGAGATGGATCCTTAGTTTACAACTAGGTTCATATATGAGGAACCCTTGAAAGTTTTCACACCCATTGAAAACATTTCCAATACATTTAAAATTTATAAGGATGCAAACCTTAAAACTTATTGTAATGTTGAATCTGCTGTTGAAATAAAAGATGAAGACATCATGACAGACCCAGTTTTTGCACGTTTCTCTGTACAGACGGTAGCTTACCGACAACCCCACGGTGGCTCTCCAATCGATATTTAATCCGACTGAAAAGTTTCCATGAAGTTAAACCGTTTTCCTTTACTGAAATCCATTTTAGAAATCTTTTTTAATTACGGAAACAACTGGGAATTTTTTTTTATCATACATTTATATAATAGATTTAATAAAAATTTGGGTAATATAACGATTTTTTTCTTGAATATGCCACCCTGCAAAATTTTAAGAATATATACACTTCTAAATTCAAATATTGTTCCCTAAACTTCTAGTCCTTAGGCCCTCGATTTATCAATTCACAAGCAACCATAAATATATCATCCAATAAAAAATAAATAATCTGAAACACAACCACAAGTCTAAGTCATGTATATATATTTATTTACACATATTCGGAAACAAGGAAAAGTCATATATATAATTTACTATATATACAAAGTTTTAAGCATTTTCAAAATGAAATACATTTAAACAATCACAGCATCACTCAGGACTCGATCTGTTTAATCCTGGGTTGAAATCCCTGCTACTGATATACCTATATCTGCATTTGTCCTTAGAGAGGTTTTGTTTATAAAACGTAAAGCAATGTGAGTTACCCGAGTCCAGTGAGTGTCCTAAATTTCTGTTTCAAGTCTAACTATATAAAATGTCTCCCTTAAGTTTTAAAAACTTTTAAAAGCTATAATATTCAAATTTGCTTTTTCTTTGAAAACCATATTTCAATTAATTGCATAGATAAATCATTTTTTTATAAATATTATTCGCTTTTATTTAAAAACTGAATAATAAATCAAATTTACTGTATGTTTTCAATTGTCTACTGAAAAAAATGTAAATAGTGATAGCATTTGCTATTTTAAATAATCTCTAAATAAATCAAACCACTCACTAATGGTCCATACCACATGGTATTCTAAGTATGAAGCAAAATGTTTTCTCACTCCGACCTTTTTGAAATTTTTCCTCGTTTAGGCCATCTATTCGGTTTTACGTAGCGAAATTTTTTTTCGCTACGGAGCGGCATTTTTCCTCACTCAGGTGGAAGCTAGCTAATAATATGTCTTGTACATGCATTAGGCGACACACTAAACTGAACTAATAACTCGACACAATCCCCCTCTGGGTTTCTTGCTACTGTTATTGACAAACACTCTTGACACTGCTAATATATGCTATAGGTACTCAACCTCAACTGGAGATAACTGTAATATTTACCAGGCATACCATAGGTCTACAAATACCTTTCCAATTCTATGCAATCCATAATTCATATAATGATTTCCAATCTATGCAAAACATTTTATTTCAAACTCATTTAATTCAAAATCAATTTCTAGCATATTCAAACACAAATTTTAGCATGTAAAATTAATTATTTAAAGGACACTTATATAGTATTAACTTACGATAACATGCGCTTTAGTGTTCCCTCGATTTCTGCGTCACCTATATATTTTCATATTCTACATTTAGAAAATGTTGCAACCAAATTTAACTTATATGCAAGCACTTCTATTGATATATAAACATACAAATAAACATTTAATCCTCAATATTTATACCGTAACGACTCCAATTATTCGCGTATATTTTCCACTTGAATTTCTTAACTTTTAAATATTCAAAGCATCACAATAGAATGTCAAATGCACTCCCTTACTCAAACCATCCATCCAATTTAATTTTTCCCACCACATTCACTTTCCAAGGCATGCAACATATTATAGAACTTAACCAAACACATAAAACATCACAATTACATAAAAGTGCATACCTTGACCGAATATGCATCCTTTGGTATCTAATGGATTTATTTTAAATTCCACGCTAATATCGTCATTAACATAAGCTATAAAATCATCCAAATATTTATAAAAAAAAAAAAAATCTAATATTTTGATATCCTTAGAGCTGAAAATGACAGCTTAGCATCCCTTATTATTACACAAACTTTTACTTCCCTTTTTAACATAAATGTAAATCTTTCAACACACTTACATGCATGAAACCTACTCAAAGCCATCAAACACCATTTAAATCATAAAACCCTAACTTGGCCATGTATACACCTATGTAAACACCAAAACTTTATCAAGTTTTTCACTTAAAAACTCACTCAAAACTACACTAACTTAACATGGTAGCGGCTCATCAATATAACCCACATTAATTCCATTAAAACTCATCAAATTAACTTAACTAATTACTTACCAAAGCTGCCTTAAAACCTTCCTTAGCTTTTCTATAAGTTTAAAGCTTCAAAACCTTGAATCCATGCATAAAAATATCATTAAAAACTGCACACTTACATAGATAGCTTTGCAACATATTTTTCATATCAAAGCTCAATGAAAACTCAATCAATTTCATTTGAAATTCACTTAACCAAGTAGGATAACCTTTCTAGACTTGTTTTCCACCTTTTTGGGGCTTGAAATCACTTGAAAAATGGCTTGGATCAACTTCTGTTCTACCCCTACTCTGCTTGTCCGAATTCTGCTCTCTCCACTTTTCATTTTTTAGTGAGTTCTTCATTATATATATATATATTTATATTGATGGCCTTGACAAAATGCCCTCCAAGTTTGATATATAATTACAACTCATGCCATTAGTTTTATTTTACCAAATTGACCCTTTTGTCTCTACACTTTCCATAATCAATTTTTCCAAATATCCTTATATAAATCTAATCCATTTACTAATTATACCCTTCCTTGAATATTTCTTTTAATACAAATTCCTTACTAAACTCCAAATCGATTATTTTACCACTTTTCGATTTGGAAATCATTTCCGATTTACCCGAAAATTTCACTGGAATTCAATTTCATATTCGAAAATTTTACCAAAATCCGATTATACTTCCTTATACTTTAAATTATTTCTTTATTCTATAAATAGAATATAAGTGTACAATACGTTTACAATACTGAAATAGGGAGGATATATTACACATCACTAATAATTTGGAAGATGTTGAAACTCCTTTGTGTAAAGGTTATTCCAAGTATATTAAATTATCGACTATTGTAGCTTATACAAATATAAAACTACATATGATCTATCCAATAATGGATTTGATGAACTTCTTAACTTCGTTCGAGACATGTTGCCCTCAAATAATGTTTTACTAGAATTATTGCACTCATCAAAAAAGTTGTTGAAAGTGTTTGATTTAGAGTATAAAAAAATTCATGCATGCATCAATGATTATTGTCTGCTTGGAAAAGAATTGGAGCATTATGCATAATGTCCAAAATGTGGCACTTCTAAATGGTAAGTAAACAAAATTACTAAAAAGATTCATAAAAGAGTACTAACCAAAGTACTTCGATACTTTTCAATCATATGATGGTTTAAAAAATGTTTACTTTAATTGAAATGGCTAACGACGATTTAGGAAAATTATAAAATAAACAATTAAAAAAATTTTAAAAATAATAATAAATGAAAGAATAGATATTTAATTAAAATAAAAAATAATTAAAGTAATTCAAAAATAATAAAAATGATATTTACCCTTAAAGGAATTGAAAATTTTTAACATTAAAAAAAATAAAAAATTAAATATTAAAAAAAAAAAAACTTTTCCCTATGTCGCTTCAATTCTATCGAACCTAGAAATCTCATCCGTGTCTCTCTCTCACTATCAGCTATAGCGTCATCTCTCTCATCGAGACAGATGGAACCATATCTCTCTCTGCTCCTCTTTCTTCTCCGCTGCAACCGTATCTCCTCCACTATGCCTGCGAGTTTTCAACCTAACCAACTTCATCTGGTGATCGAGTAAACAGTTAGATGAAAATCTGATAGATGGTTTTTTTGATCTGGTAGTGTTTTTTAATACTTAATAATTTTATTTTATTATTCTATTTAACAATAACATTTAATATTAATGATTTTTTTTTTTTAATTTGTACTCCAAAAACAACTGAGTCTAAGGGCAAAACTATAATTTCACGTAAACTAGCAAAGGGTAATTTCATAATTAAAACGTTATTGTAATATTTAATTATGGATGGGGGTATGATGGTCTTTCTGTTCATTTTAACTAAGTTCAAGGGTAAATGAATATTTTCACATTTTTCGTTAGTTAACTAATGAGAGAGACTAATTTGATATTTTTTTAAAAAAAAAATGTTAGGGTTCATTCCGTTATTTTCTAAAATATAATTAAAAATTTGATCATTTCTCAAAAGTTAAGAACTAAAATAATTTATTTATTTTTTCATGTTTAGAGTGGTTTGATGTGTGACGTAAGTGATAGAGAAAATTTGCCGGTTAAATTTGGCATGTACTATGAAGAATTGCTCTAAGATCAATATATTATGTACATGTGGTTTAACCGAAATCTATCTCGCCCTTTTGATGCATAACCATAAAATTTTGCTATCTAATTTTTTATTTTCTAGTCAATGAATTTTATATTATGTATATTATATGTTTTGTAATAAAAATATTTTCAATACGAATGATTGAAATGGAATTTTTATAATAAATAATTTTATGTTGGAAGACAATCTAATACTTTGAAATGCCCAGCCTACTAAAGCTTAAATAGCTACCGTCAACATTGAAGGACCCACATCCATAAGTCCAAATAAAGTTCCAACCAATCACGCTTTGGATTTAAAGGATCATGTTCATGATGTACCCGTGTTTATGTTGATCTAGCTAGTCTTCTATTGTTGACGAAAAAGAGCCAAGATACAAAAAGAAAAGGAAATTGATACAATCATGCAGATATTATTTTCTTAATCGTTGTAATTTAACTGAATAAAATTCTTAAATAAATTTCATCTTAAAATAAAATCTATATTATATAAATAGAAAATAGACATTAGCACAAATAAGCAAGAACAGATGTACAGTTACATATTATATTATGCTATTACATTGCTAATGCTACCGGTGCATTATTAATTAATTCTACGAACATGTTGAAAATAATACAAACATGAAGAAGTAAGTACTCATGAGCTACGTGGAGAGAGGCATGCATGAGTACTGCTTTATTATACGAAAATATATTGCTGTTGGTTCAAATATATTCATTCTTCAACATAGTACCAGTTCTTCAAATTGTCCCCAGCAACAGCCCGCTGTCTATTTACGCCCGATAATTTCACCAAATAACATCACCGGTTGACAGACTCTGATAATCTCCTCATTAGCTTCATCATTCTCCTTATAGAAAGTGATCCTATCACCCTCACGAAGCTGCTTCTCTCGTACATAACTGTTCCAATGTTCAGAACTGATAACAGGTTTAGGGTGGCCACCTTTTCTTTTGGAAAGACGAAACCTCCGTTCGCGGCGCCCAGCTTCATCCATGACTGGAACAAGTACGTCATTCTGCCCTTCGGGGATGACTGGAAAGTCTTGCAAGTTCTTCATGGGGATGGCTAGTCTATTTTTCACATCTGTTTTGGACAGCTTTTTTGTGAAAATAGGATTTGGGATCGACATTTTTTTCACAAGTTTTTTTTTTTTTTTCTCTCTCTCTTTTCTTCCTAATGGAACTAAGTTTTGGAGATACAAGAGCAGCTAACTAGCTATGGCTTATTTATAGCCAATCTATGTGAACATTTTGTGAACGTACACATCAAAAGATATGAAGTGGACAATCAATAATTGATCTATGTCGTCATTTTATTGTAAATGTTAAATGATCCACACTTGTGTTTCAATTGTTATCAGCCTTGTCTTATTTTATTTTATTTTATTTTTTGTTGTAATAAATTGCATTGTTAAAAAGCAATGGTAGTGCTAAACTGCCGCCACATGGTGATGGTAGCACCTTGTTTTTGACTTTTTGTCAATATGGGACCATATTTCCGATGAATATATGATATTTATCAAAACCATAAGATCCCTTATTCAGTAGAAAATAATTGTCGGTCTTATGTACAGCTTCACAAAATTAGTATCCGTCAATCGACTTGTATTGTGTTCTATATGAACTATAATCACCACATGATACAAAAGCGAACAGTTTGTTGGAAGCTTCCATCTACTACCTTAATATCCAACTTGGATCGGAGATCATTTCGTCATCAGTCCATGCCGACTGCTTCAACTTTCTTTTATTCATTTCATTCACTTTGAATTTGCCTTTTTTAATCATCCTCTTTTAATAATAAGCATTGTAAATTCAACAGTGGAGTCGTATTTGATGATCGATTGTGTATATGTATGAAGAACCAATAAATGATGTTAACATATCAAATTTCATGCTTTAAATATTATTTTAGATTCATATTATCTATTATAGGCATTTTTGCAATCATAGAAAATGGACTGAAAAAAGCCCAATGATGAACCCAATATGTTATTCTATGAGAAGAAGTCTAAGAGGCTAGTCAATTAGTCAAAGGTCAAATGAGGGAATATGTGGTCATTTATTAACCTGTGAACTCAAACACATCTGATCGTATGACTGATCGTTTTAATTACTGAGTGATTGATCGTATTATTTGAACACATGATTGATCGTGTGGCGGTTTGGTCACGGGTTGTGATCGCTAAGTCAATCTGATCGTGGTCAAGAATTGCTCAATAGTATTCTTTAAAGGCCATCAGAGCGATCAGGAGGTTTTCTGAGTTGCTCGTTGGGTACAATATATGGTCACTTGAGTAGTCTGTTCATTCAAGGTGCTTGTTAAATTTAACCAGTTGATCTTCTAGAATGTCGAATCAGTTTAATTTAGGAAAGGAGTCAACTTGTCTATTTCCATGCAAATTGAATCACGATATTCTTGACAACTTTTACATATACGGATGAGATAATCTTGAGAGATATTATCTTAATTAATGAATATTATTTTTTAGCTTATTTGTAAAATCCTTAAACCTATTCGAATTGTAACATCTCCTCTATAAATAGGGGATCAAATTCATTATAAAAGACTAAGCAAGAAATATATACTGTTACTTTGAGAGAATAAGGGTGACAGTCGTGGACGTAGACCATTACTTTGTCGAAACACGTAAAAATCATTATGTCTTGCTTGTTTTGATTCTAGTCATTATTGTTTTGTTTGTTAGTTGATGTTTCACAGTTATTGGACTTCAAGAACTAGGTTGACTAAAATTAAGTGTTAACATCTTTTGGCGCTAGAAAGAGGGCCTAGACTCTACGATTCTATAATCTTTTTACTATATTTGTGACTCATGAGCATGGCCAGAATCAAGACAACCATGATTGTTACATCGGAAGCTGACCAATCAGAAGGTCACCAGGGTAAGGTCACGCTGCAGGAACTTCCAGTGAGGCTTTGCCTCCACTTCCCCCGCATCAGGCTGCCACTAGTGGAGATGTTGTACCAATTTGGCAGCAGCGCTAGGAAGCGTTGAAGAATACAGTGGCGCAATTGACAGAAGCAATCAGGGTTCTGATATAAGCCTAGGCTCAAATAGTTCCCAAGAATGTAGAACCCCAGTGCCAGCCAATGGATGTGATACTTACAAGAAGAGAAGAGGCTGTTAGAGAGAGAGTACAGTTAGAAGTCTCGGTCCATTCCTCAAATTTACGCTCCAGAGGAGGTGGACGTCAGGCTCGTAAAAAGGAAGTAGCACTTTGCCCACCCAGTCTGAGGGTAATAGTAAGCTAGGATGGAAGCCACCGGGTAGAGGTTGATCATGGGAATGAGCGAGCTTATGGACGTACTGAGGAACACATGCACCGAGGAGAGTCGCACCGTGTAGAGAGCTCGCGTATAAGAAACAGGTCACGTGAAAGAGTCCCAGTTGACCGAGAGAGGTCACGTGATCGTTTTTCAGGAGATAGGGAAAGCAGGAGGAGTTACCGGTCCCTCACAAGAAGAGTAGAACGACAAGACCCAATGGTAGAAGAATTGATGTAGAGACTCCAGCAATTGGAGGCGAGACCTGCACTCAATGGTCAAGAAGCAATGCGAGAAGAAAGAACCCCTTTTCGCAAGGGAGATCGAGATAGAGCCATTGCCACCGAGATTCAAGCTCCAGAGTGTCCCACTCTATAACGGGGCAGTGATCTATATGACCATCTAGATGCTTTCAATGTCCAGATAGACCTATAGACATCCAACCCTCTAGTCAAGTTGCCGAGTGTTCCTAGCCATATTGGGGAATGTGCCGAGGGTATGGCTGAGGAGCCTTCTAGCTCGCAATATTAATAGTTAGGAGAAATGCCAGATGAAGTTCATCGATCAATATAAGGTACTGAGAAAGCAACTCGCACCAACTTGCCACCTAGCGATGGTCTTTCAGAAGCGAGATGAGTCATTAAAGACTATATCAATAGGTTCAGAAATGAGGTGAATAATGAGAAAAACCCCTCAGACGAAAGTATCCTGTCAGCAATTTCAGCGGGACTTAAGAAATATGGGAAGTTTTATGAGAGCATTTATAAGTCTCTTGTAAAGGATTTTAGTGAGTTTTATGATCGAGCAACAAAGGAGATCCGCTAGGAAGATGCTTTGAGGCAGAAAAATCCAGCAATCAGAAGAATGGGGCGAGCAGTTCTCACCAAGAAAGGAAAAGAGGCTAAGGTGAGAACAAAGAGAGCAGTAGTAGAAACCACTCAAGCAACTAAGTAGCGAAATGGCCAAGGAGTGAGCCTAGAAGAAAGACATCTCCGTTGCGGAGTCGCTACCAAAATTTTAGTAGCAGAAAAGAGACAAGAGAATTTCGGGAAGCCAAGTCCCACAAACATCCCGAATAGATTTCGAGACTCAAGGAAGTATTCTGCCTACCATAATGAAAATGGATACTATACTTCCCAATGTAAAGAGCTTAGGGACGCAATAGAAGACTTAATCAGAAGAGGTCGCTTGAGGGAGTATGTAGCGTGATCAGAAGATCAACGTCCCCAGTGTAGGCATCAACCAACAAAACAACATTCTGATCCGGCTCAGTAACTTGCTCAACAACAACAACCTCAGCAAATAGCTAATCAGGACCATATGCCTGCAATGAGGATCATCTTTACTATTTATGGTAGGCTGCACATTACAGGGACGTCAAACAGATGGCACGAGCAATATGTGCGGGAGGCCAGTCACATTCTACTTACGGGGCATAACGAGGCAGAAAGATTCTTAAAAAGGGTCAGAATGACTTCAAGTGGCATTGTGTTCAATGAAAAGGATGCTAGATGTGTACACTAGCCTCATAATGATGCGTTAGTTATCAGGACAAGGATTGGTAATGCCAAAGTGAGGAGGATCATAATGGACACAAACAGCTCAGTAAATGTGATGTATAGAAGCTGCTTTAAACAGATGGGTCTGATGCCCAATCAAATAATGCCATCTCTTGAGCCTTTTTTCGGGTTTACTGGAGATGCAGTCGTGCCATTAGGGCAAATCAGATTTCTCTTTGTTGTTGGAGATTCGGACCGACAAGTTATGACGATGACAGATTTTCTGATCATTGACTGCGTATCAATATATAATGTTATCCTCGGAAGACCAGCCATAAATAACCTAGACATGGCAGTATCGACTAAGACCCTCACAGTCAAGTTTCCAATGCCAAATAGAGTAGGGTGTGTGCGAGGAGAACAGGAATTGACGAGAAAATGTTATAGAAATGCAGTAAAAGCGGGGGCTAAAGGAAAGAATGTTAACATGGTGGCCGAGGATAAACCGCGATCAGTTAGTATAAGGGGGATAAGTCAGGATCTGGATCCCAAAGAGATAGAAGTGTGGAAGAGCTCGAGGAAGTGTTAGTTAGTGAGCAGGATGCTGAGCGATGCTTAAGAATAGGGAAGGATTTGCCTTTAGATGTTAAAACACAGCTTACTGACTTTTTAAAGGAAAATTTAGACGTCTTCGCTTGGAATCATGAAGATAGGATAGGGATTAGTCTAGATGTTATGTCACACAAATTAAATATTAATCCCCACCATCGGCCAGTTCGTCAAAAGAGGAGGCCAATGAAGGAGGAGCATTATGAGGCACTCAAAGAAGAAGTAGAAAAACTCCTGGTGAATGGATTCAAAAGGGAGGCTTACTACCTAGTTTAGGTAACAAATCCCGTCCTGGTAAAAAAGAAGAATGGGAAATGGAGAACTTGCATTGATTTCACCAACCTGAACAAGGCATGTCCAAATGACAGTTTTCCTCTATCGAGGATTGATAAGCTCGTTGATGAAACTGCCGTTCATTAGCTCCTCAATTTCATAGATGCTTACTCAGGGTACAACTAGATCCCGATGAACCCTGATGACGATGAGATACTTCATTCGTCACTGATCGTGGGTTTTATTGCTATAAAGTAATCCCGTTTGGGTTGAAGAATGCTGGAACAACTTATCAACGGCTGGTCAACATGATGTTTGATGACTTGATTGGCAGAATGATAGAGGTATATGTTGATAACATGTTGCTGAAGTCTAAGCAAGAATCCGAGCATGTGCGCAATTTGAGAGAGATCTTCTAGATCTTGAGAAAATTTCAAATAAAGTTGAATCCTTTAAAGTATACATTTGTAGTGGCCTCGAGTAAGTTTCTGGGTTTCATGGTCAACAATAGGGGTATTGAAGCAAACCCCGAGAAGATTAAAAGCTTTGATTGACATGAAATCGTCCACCAAGATCAAAGAAATACAGAGCTTGAATGGTTAGGTCGCTGCTTTCAACAGATTCATATCCAGATCGACAGATATGTGCATCCCTTTCTTTAATGTATTGAAAAAAGTAAAAAACTTTAGTGGACTGAGAAATGTGAAACAGCTTTTTAATAATTGAATGAGTATATAGGCCGAGCACCATTGCTTTCTAAGCCTATAGAAGGGGAAAAGCTTATTGTATATCCGGGGGTTACTTAGCATGCCCTCATTGCCGCCTTAGCTCGCGAAGAGAACGGGATACAACTTCATGTATATTATGTCAGCAAGAGGTTACTTAATGCAGAGACCAGGTATACCACTATTTTCAAGCCCATACAATTGAAAGTTTCACCCCTATTTTCACCCCTATTTTCAAGAAAGTTTCACCCCTATTTTCAAGCCCATACAATTGAAAGTCTAATAGTTACATCAAGAAAGTTTCATCCCTATTTTCAAGCCCATACAATTGAAATGCTGACCAGGTGTCCATTGAAGCAGATTCTTTAGAAGCCTAACACATCTGGTCGTTTACTAAAATGGGCCATCGAGCTTGCCCAATTTGAAGTAGAGTTCAAACCCCGGATAACGATTAAGGGGCAGGTGCTAGCAGATTTAGTAGCTGAGTTTACAGGGCCGGGGAGTGAAGAAGCCAAATCCTCTTAAGGTCCGTTTTAGGAGTTATATGTGGATAGATCCTCAAGCGAGTAGAAGGCTAGGGCAAGTGTGATGCTGATAAGCCCAGAGGGTCATAGAATTTTATGCGCCTTGAGATTCAAGTTCAAAGCTACCAACAATGAGGCCGAGTATGAAACACTGCTAGCAGGACTAAGGTTGGCCAATAAAGTACGAGCAGAACGAGTAAGGATATACAACGACTTTCAGTTCATAGTATATCAAGTTCGAGAGGAATATCAGGCCAAAGGATCCAAGATAGCTATTTACTTGCAAAAAGTCTGGGAGTTGTTGGCAATGTTTGAAAGATATGAAGTGCACCATGTTTCGTAATCACAGAATTCTCATACGGATGCATTAGCCCGTCTTGCCATAACGAAAAATACAGATTTTATGGGGGCTCTACCAGTGGAGGTTCTACCAGTCCCGAGCACCGAACCGCTAGATGAGATGATGACGATCGTTGTGGCATAAGACTCTTGGATGAATCCTTTGGTTGAGTATTTACAGGATGGAAGATTGCTTGAGAATAAGTTAGAAGCTTGTCATCTTCGAGCCCAAGCAGCCTGATATTGCATTTATGATGATAGGGTTTACAAGAGAGAGTTCTCGGCCTCATTGCTTATGTGCATGGATGGCACGGACTACCAGATCATTCTTGAAGACATCTATGCGGGACATTGTGGCAATCATGTTGAAGGGGCTATCTTTGGCTCAGAATGCTCTTCGGCAGGGATTTTATTGGCCAACAATGAAACAAAATGCGATCGAAATGGTCAAAAGATGTGACAAGTGCCAAAGGTTTGCCAAGGTTCCACAAGTCTCACTAGCTTTCCTACAGCAAATGGTCAGTCCATGGCCTTTCGTCGTATGGGGCATGGATCTGATCGGCCTTCTCTCTACAGCTTGAAGAAGATGCAAACATGCAATAGTGGAGGTGGATTATTTTACAAAATGGGTAGAATCTAAAGAACTTGCTAAAATATCCACTACCAAAGTCGAGAAGTTTGTCTAGGAGTATATTATTTACAGGTTTGGAGTTCCTCAGCAGATCGTGACGGATAATGGAACCCAGTTTAGCAGTGAGCAATTTTAAAAGTTTTACAAAGACCTTAGAATAAAGAAGAGCTTTTCAGCTGTGGACCACCCTTAACCGAATGGGCAGGCTGAAATGGTTAACAAGATAATCAAGTAAAACTTGAAGACTAAGTTGGAAGCATAGAAATGAGCCTGGGTTGATGAGTTGCAGAAAGTGTTATGGACTTACAGAACAACTGCTCGTAATACTATTGGGGAAACTCTTTTCTCGATGGTGTATGGATCAGAAGCAATGATTCCAGCAGAGTTTGAGGTCACTAGTTAACACAGAGCAATGTTCAGATTGGAAGATAACGACCATCTATTCGTAGCTAATTTGGATTTGCTTGAGGAAGTTAGGGATGAAGCTCGAATAAGAGTTGCAATTTATCTACAAAGGTTTGTCAAGTTTTATAATAGGAAAGTCCGAGTTTGAAGCTTTAAGCCTGGTGACCTGGTCTTACGTCTCATTTTATCTGCTGCTCAGAAAGCTAATAATGGCAATCTTGGTCCAAACTGAGAAGGCCCTTATGCTGTAAAGGATAGTTTAGAAAACGGAGCTTATCACCTGGCTAACATGAATGAGGCTGAAGTCCCACGAGCATGAAATACCGAGAATTTTCAATCATGTTATGTTTAATTTATTTATTTTATTTGACTTGTATGAATGCAGCTATTCCATCAATAAATATTCTTTTGGCCAAACAATTTTGATCGTGTTTCGTTCCTTGTTTGGCAATTCGTTATTTTATTTCTACTCATACTTTGGAAGGTTCAATTGCTACCTGTGGATGAGTAGACTTTGAAAGGTGCAATTGCTACCTATAAGTCAATGCTTTGGAAGATATGATTACTACCTGTGAGTAGTCAAGCTCTGGAAGATATAATCATTATCTGTGAGCTAAAAATATCCTGGAAGGTTTCAGTATAGCCTATGAACGATCAAGCTTTAAAAGAAATGCTTATAGCCTATGGACTTATAAAAATATGTTGGGAGGAACCAACACTACCTTTGAGCAAAAAAACCCTGGAAGGGCTAAGCGATCCCATTATCATATGGATTATGGGCGTCAGTGTTGAAATTACAACTTAATTAGTATTCGCGAATAGTTCAGATATTTTATAATCAGATTTGGTTAGTGATCAGAGTTGCTTGTCATTCAGCCTTAAATGAAAACAGATAAAAAAAGCATATGGCATTAAAGTTTGTGAGTTGAATAACTTATATTACAAATCGGGTTAAAAGAACGTCTTGCTCGCCCATTGCTGAAGCTTTGCCTTCATCCTTAATAATAATTGGCTTAGGAGAGCTCGAAGAATGTTCTAGATGAACTGGAGGAGTATTATCAAAAGAGGGACCATGATCTTGAGAAGTTTCGCCTTGCGATGTTGTAGGGCCTTCAGGCTGATTTGGGGACACTGCTGAAGCAGAAGGGACTAGGCCTGATTGGGGAGCTGGAAGACTAACTTCTAATTGAGCATTTTGCACAACCTCGCGAGCAGCTCTTGCTGTGTACATTTTTACTTCTTCCACAGTCTCCTGGCTAAAGAACGAGATGTCCACATCTGACCGCTTTAGCCATAAGTTGTATAAGGACAGACTTCTCATTCTTTCTTCCGCTTGTCTAACTAAGGGTTTAGTGCGGCCTTATTCCTAGGCTAGTTCCTCTTTGATTAAAATCACCCGCATTGATTTGATCATCTTCTTAGCTTCGTTAGCTTTATGCTTGTGCGAAGCTAGCTCCTCTTTTCTCCTTTCAGATTTTTCTTCAAGTCTTGAGCATTATTGAGCTTATTCTTCAACTCATTTCCCTCTTTCTCCAGCGAGGCAATAGTGTTATTTTGGTACTTCACAGATTTCTGCAGCTCCAGTCTCTGTCTTAGAGATTTCTCATGATTCTGTTCCAGGTCGCAGAAAGCCTCCTGAAACTTCATGTAGGTCATGGATGCCTGAAACGAGATGTTAGTAAAGTGATAAAGGCCAAAAAAGAAATAAAAATAACAGTAATAAGTATGGAAACTTACAAATAGATAATGGAAACCTAGATAATTAATAAGCTTCTCGCTCTTCATATCTTCATTATAAAAGACGGATTTCTTCATACCAAGGAATTAAGGCACGCAATCCAGGAGATCATTATAATATATCCCTGTGTCAAAGTCCTGAATTTGTTCTTCAATAACAGACTCTTTCCCTAACATCTTTTGGCTTTTGGGGGGGGGGGGGGGTTTTCCTTGCCTTTATCAATGTTCTGGGTGCACAAAGCAGACGAGCTACCGGCAGCAGAAACTGATCTTACAGGGGACTCCTTAGGAACATCTTTACTCGAGGTTTTTTTCTCTATTGATTTATGTTTCATACCGCGAGCAGAGGGTGTAACAGAATCCTTTTGAATAGCCAGCCCTGTGGTAGCTTTTGTGGTCATCTGGGAATCAGAACCCTCTGCAGCTTGATCAGTTTTCTTCGGAGGAGGAGCTTCTCCAGGATGGGATTGCTCGAAGTGAAACCGTACCATTGTTGAAGATTGGCTTTCTTGTAAGTTCGGCACTTCCTTCCCAAAGGTCTCAAAAGTAGAAGAAATTTCTTTATCTTTGCAAGCCTCTAGGTCAAAACGTTTGTCAAGCAACTTCTAATGAGCCGGAGGAGCAAGGTCGTGTAATTGAAGGAGATGTTCAGATGTCGATTGGTCGTCCAAAAGGGTCTTCACCTCCAAAAATCTTTACAACAAAACTAACTTCTCGCTTGTCAGTGCGATCTTACTCTTGGCAACGTCTATACAAAAGTAAATATTAATAATGAGCAGTATGTATGTAAAGCAGTAATATAAAAACATACTCACCAGCGGAAGAGCAAAATGAAGAGTTTTTTAGATTGGTCAAAGACAGGCAAGATACATAAAACCATCGCGTCTTATAGTCACCTACGTTGGATTTATCAACCTCCTTTAAAAGGTTCACTTTGTAGGAAGAGTTATGGGTCAATCTATAGTAAAACCCATCTTTTTTTCTTTGATTTGGGATCCGTGGTGCTTTTAAAAAGGAAAAAATGTTGAATCATTGCAAGGGTTAGTGGAGGAAGGCTATTTTTTTTTTTTTTTAATAAAAATTGAATCTAAGATAGTAAGGTGAGCATAGGAGTTAGAAGCAAGCTAGAATTGAGTGAGCTTAAGGTCGTTTAAAAGGTTGACCAAGTAAGGATGAATTGGGAATCTAAAACCAGCTTCTATGTGCTGACGATTGGTAGAAATAAATCTCTTAGGAGGAAAGGCTGCATAATCGTGGGTTTTCAGCACCATTGCCCGACACCCAAAAGGTAAGGAAAAATCCTCAGCAATGGATTTGAGCTCGTTGGACTAATAGAAGACTCGTGTCTAAAAAAGGGTGTGCGAGCAGGGGGATTATGGTGCCTGAAGGTTCTCATACGGCCTCATCGCTCTGAGAGGTCGTGTTATCAGTGTTCCTGACTTGGTCAAGTTCTTCCTCAAAATCCAGTTAGCAGCCCCCAACTTTATGGTCGCGATGACTATGACCAGACATCTACAAAAGTAATGAAGGGGTCAGGTCACGAACGACAGAACATAATACAATGTTTAAGGCTATTCTACTTTTCTAAAGATCAAGTTGCGCATATAGAAGAAGGCTACCGAGTGTAGGGAAACCCTATTTACAAGCCTAATGGACTACAGAAATTATCAAACATCAACAAACTTCCAATTCGACCAGAGTTGGGATATTAGATGGCTACGGACAAAGAATGGTACACATGTATATGGTTTACGCAACCAACAAAGCTCTTGTTTAGGTTTTTCAGGTTTTATCATACTGAGAATGTAAATAAAGTTACAGAATACTCATACATGCATAAGAATAGATTCATATATGTAATTCAGTGATGTAAGCAAAAATCGTAACTAAAAAAGTTGTGAAGAATTATGGAAATTTACCTTAAGTATGGCGGATTTCTACGAACGAATAAGAGGTTGATATAGAACAGTAATGGCAAACGAAAGAAAGTTAAAGGCAAAAAGACGTCTGCTTTTAAAAGTGACTAGTAAAAGCAGAAAATGAAGCGACTAAGGGTTTATATATAGCTGCCATCTTAAAAACCCTAGCCATTGGATCAAGACAGCTGTGTAACCGTCATTAATCTAGCGGTACAGCGCAAAACCCGTGATTTTGTTGTCATGCAGAGCCGGTGAGGAGACGTGCATTAAATACGCATTAATAGTGCACGACATGGGACGTGCAGTAAACTAACACCTAGGGGAGCGCCACGTGTCACGGGATAAGATAGTATTTGAAAAGTGACAATATGGATCCCGCCAAAATTGCCCTTAGGGATGAGCTCGTTGCTTCCAGTTCAAAAAATGTACTGAAAGTAAGGGGGCTAGTGTTATGGATATTTTTGGGATCATAGAAAATGGCTGAAAAAGGCTCAAGGATGAGCCCGGTATGTTATTCTATGAGAAGAAGTCCGAGAGGCTAATCAATTAGTCAAAGGTCAAATGAGGGAATATGTGGTCGTTTCTTAGCCTGTGAACCCAAGTACATCTGATCATAGGACTGATCGTTTTAATTAGTGAGTGACTGATCGCATCATTTGAACGCATGATTGATCGCGTGGCGGCCTGATCACGGGTTGTGATCGCTAAGTCAATCTGATCGTGGTTAAGAACTGCTCAATAGTATTCTTCAAAGGTCATCAAAGCGATCAAGAGATTTTCTCAGCTGCTTGTTAGGTACAATATCTGGTCGCTTGAGTAGTCTGTTCGTTCAAGGTGCTCGTTAAATTTGACCAGTTGACCTTCTAAAATGTCGAATCAGTTTAATTCAAGAAATGAGTCAACTTGGAAATGAGTCAACTTGCCTATTTTCATGCAAATTGAATCACGACATTCTCGATAACTTTTGTAGATACAAATGAGATAATCTTGGAAGATATTATCTATATTATTTTTTATCTTATCTGTAAAATTCTTAAATCTATTCAAATTGTAACATTTCCTTTATAAATAGGGGATCAAATTCATTGTAAAAAAACTAAGCAAGAAATATATACTGTTATTCTGAGAGAATAAGGGTGACAGTCGTGGACGTAGATCATTACTTTGCCGAACCACGAAAAAATCATTGTGTCTTACTTATTTTGATTGTAGTCATTATTGTTTTGTTAGTTAGTTACTGTTTCGCAGGTATTGGATTTCAAGAACCGGGTTAATCAAAATTAGGTGTCAACATTATCCAACTTAAACTAATGAATATTAAACTAGCCGTTACTACATTAGTAATAATTAGGTTATAATGAAATGTTGTTGAAAATTGAAATTATAAAATTATAAAAATGGCTAAACTCTAAGGATTGAGATAATAAATAGAAAACTCTTATGTATTTAAATATTTTGAAATCTAACACTATATATATAGTGATTTTATTGTCACTATCACCTAACTTTAAAAAATAAAGACAAACCAATCAAATTTATCCATTATATTTTTTCTCTTAAAATAAATTTTCTCTAATATTAAATTCAAATATAATAGATGAATTTGATTGATTTGTTATAACAAGAATTTATAAAACACTTAGTTTTAAAATTTATTTATTAAACTTAAAAACCCTAGGTCATGAAATAAAATAATATATATGCACATTTATAGCAATCTAATAAGTGGGTCCATCGCTGGGATCAGGAGATCCTTGATAAGATTCTAAATGTACATTTTGTATAAATTCCACGTTGAAAAGCTGCTATGGACAACCACTAATTAATTCGGTTGTTACTGTCATCTATATTCTCCAAACGCTATGGCCATTAACTTGGAGTTGTGAAATGTACGTACTCCATCATTGGTTCAGTGTCAGTCTATTGTGTTACATGTAAAAGTCTCCATACATTTATGAATTTCACTTGACGTGTCAAATTTCTTCTTTTACGAAATGATAACTGAAAAAATCAACCTGATTAATCGATTAATTATAAATGTCATATATTTATATAATATATTTCTCTTGAAAGATTCCTTAAAAATGACTAAAAGATAGTGCCCAATTTGTAGAGGTATCTGTTTTGTTTTTTCTCTCTTTTAATTGCTTTATTGGATTGACTTCATTCTCGAGTTTTTGTCTTTATATAGAAACAAATTGTACGTCATTCTTTGGTGCGGCTTGATAGTATCATTAGATATTTCCATGCAAGTGGTGGATCTATCTGTACTGATGTTATACTATTATGGACTACTAAAAATTAAATTAATATAATGTGATAAACAATTAAAATGATTGTAATTAATTTAAGATCTAAGTTCACTTATATTTCAGTTTACGTACATATAAATCTTTCCAACCAGCTGGCTTACCCTATATAATTGAAGATGATCATATTAGGATCTAAAATCTTCATAAGAAAGAAACTTATATTTATTGTTCAAGTCAGCTAACTTGTGTTATCTTCGTATATTTAATAACAAGCAGTCACACTCTCTAATTACAGAAATATATGTATTCGTTGATAATGATGTACGTATGCGATGCAATCATGCTAGTTAGTACTCGACTAATAAATTCTTTATTGGCCGGTACATGTAAAACATAATTAAAATGACATATGCTGAGAACTACAATTAACAACGCATTCACTTATTTAACGATCACAACATGTTATTAATTTTTAATAATTTATTTTTAAAATGAAAAATTTTTATAATATCTATGTACGTATTTATTGGTGATAATGATCACAAGACCTTTTATTCCACTAAAAAAATCTTTAAGGAAATAGGTTATTTCCAGAGAAACCATATAATTAATTTAGTTAACTATAAGTGAAAATTAAATGAAACTTATATAGGTTAATTAGACAGTAGAATGGCCGCCACCACTGGTTAGTGAATGGGGTACATGTACATGTGATTAAGATATTAACATCAAAAGTTTTATGCATTCATTTGAAAATGCAATGATATTTATGCTTTTCATTTTGGTCAAAAAAAATATACATATCATTCACTATCATAATCATCGCATAAAATAATTAACTTGTTAGTTGTTAGAGTTTATGTAATTGAGATGTTTGATAAAGAATGTCTGACTTCCAACACAATAATTTTGTAATGCAATTTGCAAAGAACATGCTTTTAACGTGTCATGAGAAGATTTGTTTTTCGGTTGCGAATGAAAAATAAATGGAAAGACGGACTGACATTGATAGAAAGTGAAAACTAGTATCAAAGTCAAAAAGATATACATGCATATATTGTGGTGATAAGATAAGATTAGACAATATTGTTCATGCATTATTAAAGCTATAAGGGTCCACATAAGCAAAATTTTAAACATTTCCAAACGTCAATTGAAAACGAATCTTCTTGTTAGTTCTAAACCAATGACTTATGTAATCCCTATAAGGCAGAGAAAGAAAAATATATATATATATATAATGTTTTCAATCATTATAAAAAATATAATATTTTGGTCAAGGATATGATGTTGCTTTCCAAGGTTCTCAAGTTGGATTTCTTTTGTTTCATTTCTTCAATAGATTCGAAACCTTAGACATGTTCTTACCTTACATGACCTCAGCTGATGATCAAACATTCAAAGGTAGCTAGATTATATTTATGAGCAGTTATGTCACAAGCTCACAGCCAGCATAGCAATGCTTCAATAGAGTTTTAGGATTTAACATGGTTCTTGGAATGATTTAGCTGATCTACAAAAAAAAATTAATTTTTTAGCTGAGTTGGATTTTAAATGTTAGAACATATAGTTTGACATTTCAAATGTTTTAATAATTTACGATATCATATATTGCCTTTTCAACTTGCTTTTTCAATTTTTCGCTTTTTGTTCTTTTCATTCCTAGCCACATATAAAGACAAAATCTTGGACACATTTTCCACCAACCACCACTGAAGTTCGGTTAGTTGTCACTGTAAAGAATGTAAATGTATTAATTATTTAAATAGACTATTTTCACTTGATCAAGGACCAGAAATGATAAGTTAATGTCATATTTCGCTTTCGCTATCAACAAAATTAAAATTGCACAGATCAGGAGATTAGTTCAAAAGAATAAACTGCTTTCATAGTCGGTGGATTCTAGACGATTCTATCAACTGTCGATGGGCCCGCTATTTATTCATGTGAAGATTCCGATGTGTTTTTCTCATCCAGGTAGTTGCTGCTAGCTAGACTGGCGTGTACTATCAAGTTTTTATTATTAACCAGAATAAAAGTTGGTTAATAATATTATCGTTTAAAATATTATATTATATTATTTAATACGAACACCTACATTTAGGAACATGAAAGAATAATATATATATTATAATCTATTAGTTAATGGACAAGAAAACTTTTTAAAAGCCCGGCGTCAGTAGCTTTGACAACATTGCAGAAGGACCCGCAACCCATATGCTCAAACTATTAAAGTGGTGTTAGTCTCACAAATCAAGATGGACTGTTACAAATCTAAATAATCCTTTTGTTAATATGTGTACAAGTTGTAGAGGGCCCACTCTGTAAAGAATGTAAATGTATTAATTATTTAAGTAGGCTATCTTCACTTGATCAAGGACCAGAAATGATAAGTTAATTGCTTTCGCTATCAATATAATTAAATTGCACGGATCACGAGATTTAATTCAAAAGACTAAGCTGCTTTCAAAGTTGGTGGATTCTATACGATTTTACCAACTGGTCGATGGGCCCGCTAACTATTCATGTGAAGATTCCGATGTGTTTGTTTCTTCCAGATGTTTGCTGCTGGCTGGACTTGGCGTGTACTACGAAGAATTTGCATTTAGATCATTAAATTATGTTAGAAGTGATTTAAACAAAATCTACCTCGTCCTGTTGATGCCTAAACATATAACCAAAATAAAAGTTGGTTGATAATATTATCACTTAAAATGTTATATCATATTATTTATTATGAACACCAACATTTAGGAAAATGAAATAATAATATATATTATAAATTATTATATAATATTTAATGGATAAAAAATCTTTTAAAAGCCCAAAATGCTAGCTTTGACAACACGTACGGAAGAAGGACCCACATCCACATGCTCAAACTATTAAAATGGTACTAGTCTCACAAAACAAGATGAAGAAATGCTACAAATCTAAATAACCCTTTTGTTAATATGTGTACAAGTCATAGAGGGCCCACTCTATAAAATTTTTAATGTAAAATGTTAGTTGAAAAGATAAAGATAATCATCAGATATATGTCATTTTTATTGTTTTAATTACTTGTTAAATATATTTTAATTATAATTTGAGTGTAGAAATATCTAATTCCATTGACAAGTGTTGTATTTTTCAATTCTATTTAAACTTTCCCATGTAGTTATTTTTCTAAAAAAAAAAATAATAATATAAATTACGCTTGATATTAGCTTTTCAACATTACAATGATTATTAGTAGTTAATAATAATGCAGTGGATCCCAATTTGAAATATAAAAGTTTCATTAAGTTTACTTGATGTACGATTAATATGTATTCATATATTTGTTAAAATTATCTACATCAAAATTGGATCTTAGCGTATTGTATTATGCGCTGTTAGATTATCCTTTTGTATGAATTCTTGAATTCTATCACTTATTCAAATGATGATCAATAGGATGCTAGCATGAAAAATAAATTATAGGCATTTGACATAAGCTATTAGGCAGGAGTAAGGATTCTTTATCAATATTGACATTATGCTAATTTTTTTATAAGATAAATTTAAGTTTGAGTGATGTAAAAGAGATAAAAAATATAACAATCTTGATCATCAATTATTTTTTATGCTAATATGGTAATAGATTATTAAAAGTTTAACAAAAAATAATAATGATAGAGAATTCTTATCTATTGTATGAATGTATCAATTTTTATGGTGTAAATAGAAATTTATCCTTATTGCATGAACTTGTCTTCAAAATATGTTTGAATCGATTGATGATTTGTCTTTTATTTTATATTGCATTTTCAATTTTCAACTCTCTATTAGTTTTTATATTTATTATATCTTTTCGTTCATAGCCATATATAATACCAAAATCTTTGCAACATATAATCCATCAATCACCATCGAAAGTTGTGCTTGCTGCCGCTGTAAAATATATAAATTAATTATTTCAAGTGGCCCCTACATAAGATATCTAAAAGTCTACGCCTTGCTTTCGCTTTCGATCAAAACTGCGCGAATCACGAGATTGACATATTTAGCAGAAAAACTGGTCTCAAAGTTGTTGGATTGTATACCATAATTCTATCAACTGCTTGATGGGGCCCGTTCGTTATTGATGCGAAGATTCCAAGTTTTTTCTTTATTATTGTTATTTTTGTTTTTGGTTTCCAGATGTTTGGAGTGATTTCATATATGATGTGAGTGAGAATTTGCTGGCTAGACTTTTCCGACTTGCTTTTTCTTTTTTGAAAGAATTACTGGTAGGCCTTTTAACATATATATTATTATAATTAAAATTATTTTATTTTTTATAACAATGACCTCTCATTTGATCACGTTTGACCGTTTAATATAATTGAAAAATAACAAAATAAGATAAAAAGACGGATATACCCTTGTAAGACTATTATCTCAGCAGCAGCAGGATCCTGTGCTACTCTCTTCAACTGATCATCATACTAAACAACAATACCAATCACATGATCAGCAACATCATGGTGACAGATTGCTGAATGGTTAGAGCAGGGGATATTTTGCTGAATGGTCAGAGCAGGGGTATGGTTTATTAAGTGTGAGTTGAGCTGGCAGTTGTTCAGTTATTTTTGAATGGTTAGGATTAGTTTTGTTAAATGATTAAAGGCTGAGATTTTGATTTAATTTTTGTATATATATATATATATATATATATATATATATATATATATATATAGGGGTTCTTGTTCTAGATAGTTAATGATAATGAAAAACAGATCTGGCAATTTCTTTCATGTCTAATATCTTCAGTTTTTCTTCTTTCAATACATCAAGTTTCTGTTCTTGATTTCTGCTAAATCGTTATAACCCTTGATTTATAAAATTCAATCTTCTCATTCTTCGACTCTCACCCTTCTCTCTCTCTGTGTCTCTCCCTCTCTTCTTTTTCTTCTCTTTTATTTCTCTATTTTCTTCATCGGCACCCAGATTCTCTCACCTCTCTCTCTCTCTCTCTCTCTTCTCCTTCTTTTCCTTCTTCTCTTTGTTTTTGGTTTTTTTCACCAGTCGATCTAAGTTTCAGAACCCAAATCGGACGTTTGGGTTTCCAGATGGAAACCCAAATGGGTTTTCGATCTCCAGATGTAACACCCTTACCCTGATATTCCTGTCCGTACGAGAATCGAGGCGTGGGATGTTACTCTTTTTCTTATTTCAAAATTTCTTTTATAAAAATTACGTTTTCAAAAACTCTTATTATATTTTAACCAAATTTCGGCAGAGTTTCCTCTATTTTTCTGAAAATCCAAAATTTAAACCTGTAGAGAAAACACACTTCTAAATCAATTTATTTTCTCAACTTCCAGTTTCGGACCTTTCGTCCGTTTCCAATCCACTTCAACACATAATCATTTGATAATAAATATTTCGATTAACATTCAAATATTTTACAAAGATAATACCATATAAAATCTTTTTCAGCAGATAATTTACAGAATTTACTTCAAGTGCTAAACTTTAAATATAAATTTTGTTTACAATATTTACAGTACCAATAAAATGCACACAACATGATTGTGGTCAAAATAGGATATTCCTACAACACAAAAATGGTGATTACCGAAACGATAAGGGCGGATGTGACTTGAGGGAAGCTGCAGCTATTTTGTCTTCGGCTTTACTTCAAGCCCTACTTAACTACCTGCGCGCGGTAAATCCAACGGGCTAAGTCTTTCGACTTAGTGGGTGTACTCATATAATATTGAAATCATATTTATTTTCAAAATACAAGCATAAATTAAAACAATATGCACGATCATAATTTATTTATCAATAAAACACACGGTACACAATTTCACAAAATAAATCATAATCCTGTAGCTTTCCAATACATTTTATTGCAAACACAATCACAATCGAATTCTTACAAAATTAATTATCAAATAAATTTACAAGATTTTCTTTATTCAATTTATTAGAGCCCTTCGTAAAGTCTATCACGATACCATGGATCGGTAATGGGTCTTCTGGCATCGGCCACTCGGTGGCAACCCGCCAGAATAAACAGTGACCCCGGCATCGGCCGCTCAGTGAGTATCCACCGGGTCACATATCACAATCTGTTTCCGTTTCAGGACCAGACACTCGGTGCCTCTCAGGGTCCATCATACAACGTCTGTGATCAATCGTAACGGTGCAGTACTGCTAATAATTACCCTATTGGCTAGCCAACTACCAATCCCCACCTACCGGTTATTAGTTTTACTAGGGCCCTTTAAATTTTTCAAAAATACGAAAGGTTTAAATTTTTAACAGAACTTTAATCGCACAAACTTTTTATTTCCTATTTAAATCTATTATTCTAGATTCTTCGGGGTACCACTCGTGGTCATTTCAAATGACCATTTAGCCCTTAATCTCGTTATCACATCTTAATAAAATTATTATCTCTTTTCTCTTATTTTAGGACGATCCCAAAATAGGATATTCTCACATTTTTCATTCCGAATATTAAATTCATCAAACATACTACCAACACATCTCATAATTAACACATCAAGGAAAGCGGAATGACGGAAATGCCCCTATAATATTTTATATATTAGATTCGACTATAGGGGATTTTAATCTCGAAAATTGTTTCGAAATCATTTTTCTCCAAATAAATTCATCAAATAACATATAATTAACAATCAAAACTATTTAATATCTCAAACAAATAATTAATTCAACTATCACAGTAATACATATATATTAAAATTCGGAATTAATAAGCAAAATTTTTAAAAATATGAGTACACCAACCTTTGGACTTTCCACTAGCCTCTATCAGCTCCCAAATGATCTCCACAATCTTTAATTGAAATTTTTGGGATCAGAATCGCTTAAGAGGAGATTAAGCTATCATATAATGTTATTGATGCTTCCTAGATATTCTAGCATGCTTCTACATGAATTTTTACACAATTTGAGCTCTCAAACGGACAAAAAACTTGACTTACCCGAATTGCCCCTTTACTGTCAATTTCCCAAATCTATATTTAAACACCCAATAGCTTGAATGAGGTTAGATCTAGGTGTTTTGGCTAGAAAATGGGTTAAAAAGGATGATTAAAGTAAAAGAAATAAAGAAAATAGAAAATAAAATAAAAGCAAAACAAAAAAATCGCACCAGAGATGAGTCGGCCGAAGGAAGGAGAAAGGAAATAGTGGCGGTCACTATTCTCCTCTTTTTATATAATTTTTTTTATGTCAAATTACAATTTAGTCCCTCACAAATTTAAAATGCTAAATCGACCCCTAAACTTTTTAAAATTCTCATTTAAACCCCTCAGACAATAATTATTCATAACTTGATATTTTCTTTCATTTCTTATTCCATCTTAGCCCCAAGACTAACTACTTTATTACCTTTATGCCACTCATTGAATTTTATTTTAATCCCACTTAAAAATAAAATTCAATATATATTTAAAAAAAAATCCTAGAAAATTTTGGGACGTTACACCAGATTTGGAAACCCAGATCGATTTGGGTTTCCAGATCGAAAACCCAGTTTGATCTGAGTTTCTGTTTCTAAATCTGAAAACCCAGATCGATCTGGGTTTTTTCGTTTCCATCTAGAAACCCAGAGATTCCAGATATGGGTTTTCATTTGGGCGATTGATTTTTATGATTGTGTTTATGATGATGATGATGATGATTGTGTTTATGATGCTATTGATGACTGTGTTTATTGTAGATGGTGTTGATGATGATGTTTTGGGTCTGTTTGATGATGATGGTAGTGGTTTTATTTGTGATAATGACTGATGATGCTAGATTAATGTCTCTGTTGATGAACCAGAAATCCAGATATCCTGACTCTATTGATGAACCAAAAATTAGATATCTTGAAATGTGATGAACTGAATGACCATCAATTTTTTTTTTATTTTTTTATTTTTTTAAATATATATTTTTTAAATGGATCTAGACCGTCCACCTCAAACATGGATGGTCTAGATCAATTTGAAAAAATTTTAAATATTTTTAAGTTTTAAAATTTTAAATTATTTATTAATGAATATAATTTTTTTAAAAAAAATAAAAATCAAATAAATTGATCAAAATGTCTTTAGTGCAGTTAATTTTGACGGTCACTCATGGTCAAATCATTAGCAGATAGGAGATCATTGTTATAAAAGATAAAAATAATTTCCGACTGTAATAACGTAAATTACTAGAGGCTTTCTAGTAATTCTCTCTTCTTTTTTTTGCTTTTTGCTCTTTTCATTCATAGCCAAATATAAAGCCAAAATCTTGGACACATCTTCCACCAACCACCACTGTAGTTCGGTTAGTTGTCACATGATCAAGGACCAGAAATGGTAAGTTAATGTCATATTTTGCTTTCGCTGTCACTAAAATTAAAATTGTACGGATCCCGAGATCGATTCAAAAGATTACATTGATTTCGATGTTGGTGGATTCTATACGATTATATCAATAGGTTGATGGGCCAGCTAATTATTCATGTGACCATTCCCATGCGTTTTTCTTTCTCTAGATGTTTGCTGCTAGCTAGGCTTGGCATGTACAATAAAGACTTTGCATTCAGATCATTATCTTATGTTATATGTGATTAAACAAAATCTATTTTGCCCTTTTGATGCCTAAACATATAACCAAAATGGATGTTGGTAAATAACATTATCGTGTAACATTTATCATATTATTTAATATGAATATTTACGTCTACAAACATGAAAGAAGAATATGTTATAAATTCTAATATATTATTTAATGGATAAGAATTTTTTTTTTTATTGAAAGCTCAACATCACTAGCTTTGACAACACGTGCGGAAGAAGGACCATATCCACATGCTCAAACTATTAAAGTGGTAGTCTCAAAAAAACAAGATGAAGAAGTGCTACAAATCTAAATAACGCTTTTGTTAATATTTGTTCAAATTTTAGAGGGCCCACTCTATAAAAGTTGTTGCACCATAAGAAACAATTTTTAATATAAAAAGTTAGTTGAAAAAGATAAAGATAATCATCGGACACATGTTATTGCTATTGGTTTAATTATTTATTAAATATATTTTAATTATAATTTAAGTGTAGAAATATCCAATTCTATTTAAACTTTCCCATGTAGTCATTATTCTTAAAAAAAAAAAAAATCATATAAATTATAGTTGATGTTAGCTTTTCAATATTACAATAATTATTATTAGTACATAGTAATGCAATGGATCCCAATTTGTAATATAATGGTTTCGTTCAGTTTACTTGATGTACGGTTAATATATATTCGTATATTAGTTAAAATTATTTAGATCAAATTTGGATCTTGGCATATTGTAATATGTGCTATTTGACTATCCTTTTGTATGAGTTCTGGAATTCTATCACTTATTCAAATGATGACCAATGGGAGGCTAGCGTGAAAAAGAAATTATAGGGATTTGACATAAGCTAGGTGAACATGTCAATTTTTTGTCGTGTACATAGAAATTTCTCCTTTGTTGCATGTACTTGTACTCAAAATATGTTTGAATTGATAGATGATTTGCCATTTATTTTATATTTCATTTTCAATTTTCAACTCTATTATTTATTTAATATTAAAACAAAAAAACTCTATTTTATTTTATTTTTTTATATATCTTTCTTCTTTTCATTCACAGCGATATATAATGACTAAAATCTTTGCAACATATTCCATCAATCACCATCGAAAGTTGTGCTTGTTGCCGCTGTAAAATATATAAAAATATTAATTATTTCAAGTGGCCCCTACATAAGAGATCTAAAAGTCTATGCGAATGATAAAATAAGAAACAAAAGTGGTTAAGTTAATGTCATGCCTTGCTTTCGCTTTCTATCAAAACTGCGCGAATCAGGAGACTGACATATTTAGCAGAAAAACTGTTCTCAAAGTTGTTGGATTGTATACCATAATTCTATCAACTGGTTGGTGGGGCCCGTTCATTGTTGATGCGAAGATTCAATGGTTTTTTTCTTTTTTTTTTGTCTTGTTTCCAGATGTTTGGAGTGATTTCATATATATGATGTGAGTGAATGAATTTGCTGACTAGATTTGGTCGCCCTTTTGATGCCTTAAAATATAACCAAAACGGAAGTCGGCAAATAACTATATCACATGAAATGTACAACTTAGCATTTAATAGGAACATCTAGCATGACATTTAGGCACATCTGTGAAGAATAATTTATAATCTCATTATTTGACGGATAAGACAAAGTTTGAAAAGTACTAGATCACCAACTTCTATAACTACCAACAATATTGAAGAAGGATAGGACCCACAACCACATGCTCAAATCTATCGCTCTACTGGTGATGGCCACTGGCTAATCAGGCACAGCCTTTTTTTTTTTTTTTTTTTTTTTTTTTTTTTTTTCCATTTTTGAATAGCAGCACGGCCTTTTCGTTGAAAAGTGGTCAAACTGATAGAAATTGATAGCTGAAGTTAAAGGCGGGCACCTAGATATTCTTTGTTTTTTTGTTGACATAGGGGCCCATTTTACGGAGATGTTGCACCATAACAAACAATTTTTGCTAGAAAAAAGTTTGTTGGAAAAGATAAAGCTAATGACAAGAGACCTAAATTCAGTTTGGTCGGCTATGCTTTTATTTATATTTGTGATTCATTTCATTGCAGAACGTCAATGTCAACTAAATAATTGTGAGTATGTCACTGTCTTACCACAAGTCTTCTCAAATAATTCGGTGATAAAAACAGTATTGACAATCGTTCCCACGCAGAATTATAAGTTCGCGCATGGTTGCTTCTCTTCATATAAGTTCGTTTGTTATATTACTCAAAGCCAGTCAGTCTGTTGTGTCAAGCATGCTAGACATGGCCATATTCACAAAGACACTCAGCAGCTCTGATATTGAGAGAAGATTGACGATTCCAGATGATTGTATTGAAGAATTTCCTCCTTTCAACCGAGGCCAAGACAATGAAGTGAAGGTCAAAGATGAGGGAGGACGTGTATGGAACTTTCGTTGTTCCCATCAACCTGCAATGAACTCTGGAATAGTTTTCACTTCAGGTTGGCTTAAATTTGGTCGTCGTAATAATCTGCAAGTTGGTGATACAATCCATCTCCACAAAGAATTAGATCAGTCTACCAGAGCACATCATTACAAAGTTTGTATTGACAAAAAAGATATAGCCGGCCATGATGTAAATATGGATGTTGTTTAATTAATATCCACTTGAGAGTTTCTCAGGTTTATTTTCTTTTGTTTTCTTTTATTTTTTTTTTCAAAAAGAAAAAAACTAATCTTTATACTTATATCCAAATAATATGAGCACATGATAAGTTATTATCTGTGGTTGACTGTGTCCTTGAAGTAGTGATGATCTTGTGTAATCAATGTAAATCAGGACTAGCGCAACACAAGGTCTTGCGACCAGCATTGAAATTACCTTTTTTCCAACTTTCTTGAAGAATCTTAATTTGACAAAAGCTGTCTGCTTTTAAAATTCAAAGTGCGACTGGTATAAACAGTACCATTATGTAGGCCCCATGAAAAATGTTGATGGGCCAGTTACTAATTTCTTTTATTTTTTACTTTTTATTTTTATTGTTTTTTTAAGTAGTACCATACTAATTTCAATCTCCTGGAAAATGTGCACATACTTTTCTTTTGTTTTTTTTTGGAAGAAGAAGAAGAAGAAAGATGTGCACTTCTAAATTTTAACGTCTCAAACTCAATATCAAATAGAGCTTTAAATTGGAATTGTTTAGTCTTATATGTATTTGTATACATTTGATGTCTTGTTATTATATATTGTAGGAAAAAAATCTTCCATGAGATTATCATACTGCTAATGTGGTGCGACAGTCCAACAGAAAATGTAAGAGAAAAAAGAATAACACTATTTCATTGGTCTCTCATACCACATTAGTTGTGGAACAGTTTCATGGAAAATTTTTTTCTCATCATGGAGAGATTATGTACACATAGTGATTTTACCATTAGTATCTTCTAACTTTAAAATGTTAAGACGAATCAATTAAATTCATCTATTACATTCTTTCTCCTAAAATAAATTCTCTCTACTGGTTAATTCAAATGCAATGGATAAATTTGATTGATTCGTCCTAACTTTTAAAAGTTAGAAGATACTAATGATAGAATCACTATAATGATTCTACCATCAGTATCTATATATATAGTGATTCTATCATTAATGCATATATATAGTGATTCTACAGTGATTCTATCATCAGTGCTTCATAACTTTTTAAAATTAGGATGAATCAATCAAATTCATCCATTGTTTTCTCTCTTCTAAAACAAATTCTCTCTTATATTTAATTCAAATAATAATTGATGAATTTGATTGGTTCATCCTAACTTTTTAAAATTAGGAGACACAGATAAAAAATTACTATATATATATCTTAAAATTTTGAAAGTACCAACAACTAGTTCGCAAAAATTAATTTGCTTACATTGTCTAGATTTACTCAAAAGCTTGTTAATTGACAAACAACTCTCAATTTTGATGAAGTTGCAATTATAGGTAACTTTTCCTTTTCTTATACAAATTTTCCATCGAGAATTTTTATCTTAATATTATTTTAAGATAAAGTAATTCAAAAATTAAATTAGTTAATTGAAAAATAGTATAATAAAAAAAGTTAAATGAATCTATCATTAGTGGAGTGGAACACCTCCAAAACTTAAAAGCTAGCGTCTTCTATAAATGAAGGATATCAGCCATAATCTTACCCAATTAAAGGATTTAATAAGAAATCTCTTCCTTTCAAAGGAGACTAGGCATCTATTTTGTGGAGGTCTCCGCCACAAACTAAAGGTTCCTATTATTGCCTAAATGATTTTTTCGCCCTTTTTATACGTATTTTTTCAATTACAAATTTTAGAAGTTTAGAATTTATTTCACAATCTTAATTATGCTAGATTAGCGATTAAAAGAGCAGTTCAAATTATTTATCAATTTACTTTTTTATATAAAATGACTTTTTACTCCCATGTAATTAAATGATATGTTAGTGAGTTGTTTTTTAGGTGTTAGTGAATGATTAGTCAAATTGATAGTTAATATTTTTCAAGGAAGGTTTATGGACTAAAAGAAAACATTACTTAAGGAGTGTAATTTGGTCTCAATGGAGGGATGATTTTGCAATTAGCTTTCAAAAGCTTTGACTTCTTAATGTATCCAATCTTATTCAACCCGATAAGGCACTACAAGAAATTTTGCCAATAGCAACATTCAAAAAGCAAAGTGCATTAGGTTTACATTGCGATGAGTTGCCTATGGCAACGTGCAAGGGCTGCACATTGTGGAAGTGATCTACGACGACGTGCAATCACATATTGCTGAAAGTAAATGATATATGATAATATACAAAACCATACATATTGCCAAAAATCTATCTTTTGGCAATGTAAAAGGTTGCCCGTTGCCCAAAATCAATATTTTGGCAACTTGCATTGTTATAGGTTGTCAAAAACCTAACTTTTGGCAATGTGTACTATTGAACATTACTAAAAACCCATATTTTGGCAACATACATGATTGCACGTTGCCAAAAACCCACATTTTGACAATTTGCACGGTTGCAAATTACCAAAAACCAAATTTTTGGCAATGTGCATTGCCAAAAACCCACCTTTTGGCAACGTGAAAGGATGTGTGTTGCTAAAAACATGTCTTTTAAACTGATATAAATGAATTTAATTTTAAATTTACTTTTATTTAATATCACAAGGACTAATAACATACCATATCAGACATAAAAAAATAATTATTCTTTGGCATAAATACAAATTACTTACCTGAGTTATAACCTAATTAAATTGATAAAAATAATTCAATTTTGAAATTAATTTTACTTAATATTATAATTAAAATATGGTGATCATATATCAGTAAGTTACCTGAAATAAAAAGTATAATGGCGTGTTTACTTTATTTGGAGGAATCAGAATAAAAATTAGAATGATCTGGAATCAGAATGATGTGTATTAGAATCAGAATAAATTATTTACTTCAATTATAGTAATCGAAATCGAAATGGGAATCAGGAATATTTTCATTGAGCTATTTACTTTGTTTTAGAATCGAAATAAATTAATTATAAGTTACAAAAATACCATTGATTAAAATTATGGATTAATTACAATATGCAAAATAGTATTTAAAATACAGTGCCATATTTTTGTCATCTAACTTGTCACAACAGACTAAAAAAAAAAAATTTGGGGAAATTTTAATTTAATCCCTAACGTTTGGTAAAATATTACTTTTTTACTAACGTTTGCATTTCGAATTCCTGTCATCTCCAACGTTTCGAAAATACATCAATTTAGTCCCTCTGACCAAAAAGATAACAGTCAAACTAACTAGACGAGATAAAAAGACAAATTTACCCATAATATAATTTAAAATAGTTAAAATGACATAATTACTAATTCAAAACCTGATAATTACAAAATAAGCATTTCAATTATTACAAAATTGTTATTGATCACCTTCCAATAAAATTGTGACACATTATTAAATCAAAATTTTTAATATAATTTATTGTTAACAAATATTTTAATTAAAAAAATAATATTTTTAATATAAAATAATAAAAAAAAATTCTTCTTCATTTTCATCTTCTACCTTTCATTATCTTCCTCGTCTACAATTTCATCTTCTACATTCATCAAAATCATCACTTCATTATTTTCGTCAAATCAACATCATCCAAATTAAAGATATAACATCAAACCAAACATCTTCCAAATCTAAAAAAAAAAAAAATGTTTATCCAAATTAAAAAAAAAAAAGAAGTTAACGTAAAATAAAAAAAAAAATGAAAAAAAAACAAAACAAAAAAAGAGACCTTCTGGTCTCCATCGCCGGAGACCAGATCTGGTCTCCGACGATGGAGACCAACCATCGGTTGGAGCCAGAAAACTGGTCTCCAGCGGCTGGAGACCAGAAACTGGTCTCTAACGAGGCTGAAGACCAGTTTTTGGTCTTCAGCCCAGTTGCGGGTGTCTCCAGCAACTGGTCTCCAGCCCCGCTGGAGATCAGAAAAAGTCCAGTTGCTGGTGCCTCCAGCAACTAGTTTCCAGCCCCGCTGGAGACCAGAAACTGGTCTTTAGCGAGGCTGGTATGGTCTTCAACGAGGCTGGAGATCAGTTTCTGGTCAGTTGTTGGAGTCACCAGCAACTTGCTGAAGACCAGTTTCTGGTCTCCAGCCCAGTTGCTGGAGTCACTAGCAACTGGTCTCCAGCCCAGTTGCTGGTGTCTCCAGCAACTGGTCTCCAGCCCCGCTGGAGATCAGAAAAAGTCTAGTTGCTGGTGTCTCTAGCAACTGGTTTTCAGCCCCGCTGGAGACCAGAAACTGGTCTTCAGCGAGGCTGGTCTGGTCTTCAGCGAGGCTGGAGATCAGTTTCTGGTCAGTTGCTGGAGTCACCAGCAACTGGTCTCCAGTCTCCAGCGAGCTGAAGACCAGCACCAGGTCTCCAGCGAGACCAGGTCGGAGACCCGGTCTCCGGTCCGGCGATGGAGACCAGTCGTCGGGAGGAGAAGGTCTCCATGACCTCCTCTTTTTTGTTTTTTTTTGTTTTTTTAACGTATTTTTTTTTATATATTAAATTAAAAGTATAAAAATATATATTATATTAAATATATATATTAAAATTATATAAATATATTCAAGTTAAAATGATCAAATTAACCCTCGTTGACTAACATTTGACTAACAGAAGGACTAAATTGATGTATTTTTGAAACGTTAGGGATGACAGGAATTCGAAATACAAACGTTAGTAAAAAAGTAATATTTTACCAAACGTTAGGGATTAAATTAAAATTTTCCCAAAAAATTTCTTAATAATATTATTGTAACCATAGGCTAAAATTATAGATTAATTACAATATGCATGTTGTCGATTGGCTGGGTTAACCGAGTCAGATCAGGGCAAACTTTGTTTATTGACCATTTGAAAAATGAATAAAAATAGTTTTAATCAATCCCATTAGTTTCCAAATTTGATTGATTTTTGAATCATGTTATATCCTACATGCCAACACCCTTTTTCTTGTATCTTATGATTGTATCTGTAACACTCCTTATCCCGACTTCCCATCAAATCGAGAATCGAGACAAAAAGCGTTACGGTTCCGTACTGAAATTTATTTATTCGTTTATTTTGAAACTTATTTATTAGAAATCAACGATAATTTCTAAAGAAAACTGTTTTATATTTTTTTCAAATTTAGTTTTGTTAGAAAAATCGGCAGAGTTTCCCCTATTTTTCTGAAAACCTAAATCTTAAAACTACAAAACTTTTAAATATTCATTTTTCACACTCCAATTTAGACCTCCCGTCCGATTCTCAAACCACTTTAGTACACAAACATAATAAAAATAAACATTTATTTAAGATTTAATTTTCATAACAATACACACTACTTGAAGTATTTATCAAATAATATACAAAATTTACATTTTTGGAGAAATTCACACGTACATGATGGTGCCAATGCATATATATATACAGATGATACAAAATGATTATTACCCAAAAATTTATATCGGATGTGACTCGTAAAAAATCTGTAGGGGCTTCGTCTTTGTCTCGGCGACAAGCCCGACTAAATTACCTGTGCGTAGTAAATTCAACGCGTTGAGTATTTCTACTTAGTGGGTGTACATTTAATTTAAAGGTCATAAAACTTTATTTTCCCATAATATAATTTCACACTTTTCGACATCTTTTTAGAGTTCAGAAATATAATAAAATAAAAATTTCATCATATATTAGCTTTTCTCAAAACACAAGTCATGAAATGTATAAAAATCATGGTTCAAGTATAACATTACAAAATTCAATTTTCCTAGTTTCAAATAATCATTACATAACACACTAATATTTATTAACTAATAAATAGATATGAACATAAAATTACTTTTGACGACATTTTGAAACGATTTTCATCAAATATTTTTCGTTACTAAAATTCACAATTAAATTAATTTACTAATAAATATACACACAAGATACATATAATTTATTATTAGGCATATCAATTTTATTTATAAAAATTTTATTACACATCGCTATGAAAATATTTTACTATTAATTACACATATCAAATACATAATAATATTTTCTCATATATATATATATATCTAATATTTTCTTAAAAAACATAACACGATTTCGTTTAATAATTTTTGTTTCTTGAAATGCCAATCGTAAATTAATATTTCACAAATTTTTAAATTTTTATCAATTTCGCTAATTATCCAATTTACTAATAATTTCAAATGCAAAACATATAAAATTATTTATATCCATTTACAATTCATATAATTTTTCAATTAATATTTTTAACACCATTCTTAAACTTTTATCTAAAAATTACTAATCGATCATTTCATCAACAATTACACAAACAAATTATATAAATTATTTATTTCCGATTTTAACCATATTATTTTCACCAATTATTTTTTATTTTCTCAAAACTCAAGTCATAAATCCGGATTTCATAATTTTTCAAATATTTATAATAGAACATAATAAGTTTCATTTCAATCTTTTTAACATGGTAACTTAATTTCAATTTTACTGTAATGAAATATATAAACGATTAGTTTTTTCAAAAACACATATATCAAACATGATTCACTATAAACTTCAATAACATAAACTTTTTCGAAATCCGTTATTAAACATATTTACACTATTATCCTTTCAAACTTAATTTCATATCATAATCATAATTATATTTTCGAAAACAGTACGTTATTATCAAATAAAAATCAAAATACAATATACGAATTTCAACAATATTTTCATAATACATAAACTAATCATTCATAAAGTTCATAATATAATATCAACTAATAAATAAAAATTTCAATATTAATCATTTCAAATTTCATTTGTCACACCTAATTACAATAGTACCCTTTTCTAAATATCATTTCTCTTTATAACATATTTCACATCTTTTACATATTTAGTACACATTTCACCTTATCAAACTTAATTTTTCAAACATATTTACGATTTTATTATTTTTCTTTAATTAGAGCTCATTATAAAATTCTATCATGAGACCATAGATCGATAACGGGTTTCTTCGACATCGGACATGCAGTGCCTCCTCACTGGAGTGTAGTTAACAAAATTTTATAGAATTTTCAAATTCTTGGACCGGGCACTTGTTGCCTCTTAGGGTCCATTATTTGGTATCGGTATTCAAGCATAACGGCGCAGTACTGCTAATAATCACTCTATTGGTTAGCTAACTATTAATCCTCACCTACCGATAACTAGTTTTACGCGGGCTCTTGAAATTTTTCAAAATTACGAAATTTTCAATTTAAAACTAAACTTTTAATCACATAAACTTTTTATTGAATATTTAAATCTATTTTTCGAATTTCTTCGGGGCATCACTCGTGACTGTTTCAAATGATTATTTTGCACCTAGGTTTCATATCACACTTTATCAAAATTACATATATTTTTTTTTTAGTTTTCATTAGGCTTTAAAGAAGAAAATTTCAAAATTTTCATTTCGAAACTTTAATCCATTACACCTATCATCAAAACATCATATAATTAATGCGTAAATACAAGCGAAATGATAAAAATACCCATAGTCTAGTCTATGATCACCATTCGGCTTAGAGGTGTAATTTTTTTTTTTAAAATTTTTATTTCAATTATTATTTCATCAAGTAAACCATCCACATATCATTAAATTAATGCATAAATGAGATTGAAATGATGAAAATACCTATAGGGTATTTTATATATAATTTTCGGTCATAGGAGGTTTTATCTTGGAATTGTTTTCGAAATCGTGTTTCATCAAATAAATTCATCTAATGGCATAAAATTAACACACAAATAACATTCAAACTCATTCATTACATTAAAGAAGCAAAATCATTAAGTTTCAAAGGGATTTTCTCATTGAAAACAAACTAATAAAAATGAATTTTATAAGTATGTGTACGCCAACCTTATGAACTTGTTCTTTTGCTTCCTACATCTCCAATGAGAGCTTATAACTTTTCTCTAACTTTCCCTAAGCCATTTGGATTCAAATTGTTGCCTAGGGTTTCGAAAATAGACAAAAATCAACAATAAACTTAAAATAATCATTCTAAATGCTAAAATAACTTCAAATGCATGCTTATGAATGCATTTATGACATTCCTAACTAAAACCCAACATAAAAGAATCAACACACACCAACTTACATTCTTTGACCTTTTTCTAACAAAAACCAAACTTAACAACTTTATGGATTTTATTGATTTTGAGATTAGAGATAGGTAGATGATTGATGGAGCAAACAAAAGAAATGATTTTGAGGCTTAAATGAAGAAGAAAAATTGAAAAAAGAAGAAGAAGAATGTCACGACAAGAAGAAGAAGATATGAGGTCGGCAATAAAAAAGAAAGAAATGAAAATTTTCAATTAAAAATCATCTATTTATGCTAGCCAATTTTTCATATTTGCACTTTGGCTCCAACTTATTTTATTTGTAATTTGACCCCAATTAACACTTATCATCATGCCATTGGACACCCTTGCAACACACCATTCAACTATCTCATTCAAACTTATTCATAACCTTATCTTTGTCCAAAAATAATTAATTTATTTTAATTCCTATTAAAACTTTTAAAAATTCTTTATTCAATCCAAAAATTATCTCATACGATACGATCCAATTTCACTTACTTATTTGCCAATTCTAACCTTCTTATTCTTCGACTTATTTTATTTAAATTCGAAAATAATTTGTTACACGGAAAAACGTTTTCGAAAATATTAAATTTCACTTATTAACGATCGAAATATATATAATTTCGTACCAATTCGCTCAATTTCGAATTTAATCTCACATATTGGTTTAATTATTAAATCAACGAATACTAATCGTACAAAAATAAATATTGAGACGTTATAGTATCTTTGATTATTTTTCTCATTATTTACATAATTAGAAATTCTTTTATGAAAATTTATCTAATTAAAACATTTGTAAATATGTTACTTAGAGATTATTTCGAAACTATTCAAATAAATTATTTTGGATCAAGGAGACCAAAAAATATATATATAAAGATATTAAAAGAAATTCTAAAGAGTACTAAGTCAATTTTTTTATATAGTTTATTATTTAATCGATTTTCGAAAAATGTTATAGACATTAAGCCCATTCCGTTTTTATAATAAATCAAGGTGTCTCCCATTGTCAAAGTTCAAATTACCCACTATTTGTGGCAAATGGGATAGGTGCAATGATATAGTCATCTCTACTCATGCACTAAGTGATAGGTTCGATATGTATTCTTCCATTAATTGTTGATAGTTTTTAACCTTATTTTTTTATTTTCATTTAAAATAAATTAAATAAAAAATTGAAATCATATGGATGGTGGAGATTAATTTAAAAAAATTAAAATTTCAATATAAATTAAATAATTAAATAAAAAATTATTTATTAGATCTAGACGGTGGAGATTATTATTTTAAAAAAAAAAATTAAAAAATTCTTTTAAAAAATTTAAAAAAAGTAAAGAAAAAACAAAAACAAAAACAAAAATTTTTCCTAATTTGCTCTTCTGGCTGCTTCACCACCTTTTAAGTGATAAATTGATGATTGATGATGTTGCCCAATTTTCAGTTTTTCGGGTTTTTAGTCACTTGAAATTTTTGGGTTTCCAATTAGAAACCCAAATTTCTATATTTTTTTTTTTTCAATTTGTTGTTGATTTTTTTTTTCAGGGTTATTATTGTTGATGAAGACGATCTGGGCTGTGCAAAGTTTTAATTGAAAATTTTTTTATATAATTTTTTAACTTTTTAAAATTAATCTCTACCTTTCATCTTTTCACTGTTCATCTTAAAATGGACTATGAAGATCATATGTACATTTTATTTATTTTATTTTATTTTTTAATTTTTAATTCTTTTTATTTTATTTTTTTTTTCATTTGTGTTACTGTTGTTAGTGGTTCATAACCTTATATCCAAAAAAATTAATTATTCATTCAAGAAATAAAGAAGATATTATTATTGTTTTTTTAAATCTATAAATGAAAAATTATTGATCTTTCAAAAAAAAAAAAAGAATAAATTATTGAAATATTATTGGAAGATGTTGATAAAGTAGTGTTGAGATTGTTTTGCTTTGTGGGAGTTTCATTTTTTAAATCATTTTTAAAGCTAGAGAGGTGGGTTTCGTTTGAATGCGTAACCACTCATTTCCTCTCTCACAATCACTCCCCTTCTCTAAAGTCTCCATTTGGACTCACACTCTCCCTTGTTGTGCTTGTCATTATTGTGCTTCTCAAATGGGTTTTATTTGTAGTGCTTTTCAAAACAAGTAAAAATCATGTTTTCCATCTCAGCTCGATATTTTCATTTACCACACAAATGAGTTTTATTTGTGAACTTTTGAACTTTTGGCTTGTCAAATGGGATTTTTGTGGAAGTGAAATGACTTAGTTTATGCTACAAAACAACGTCAACTCCCTCTCTTTTTGTAAGGGTGGTCTTTAAAAACTTTTGGCTGAATGCTATTATTATGTTGTTTTATTTATGTATAAGAATATCTTTAGGGGTGCTTGATTTGCGTTGTTTTACTTGGATACAATCGGAAAAGTTCAAGTCGAATATTTTTTGAAAACTCAAAAACACTTTCTTAAGGAAGGATGATTTTGGCTGTACTTAATTGATTTTTTTTTTTTTTTTTAAAGTAAACACCTAAGTCAGTTTGCTTTTTTTGTTATGATTCGATTTGTTGTTATGTGTTTGTGTAGGGCAAGCTAAATACTCTGGCTGAGCAGCACTCTAATATTCTCGAGAGGCGTGTCATATCTATATTTATATTGTTGTTCTCAAAGACATCCAGACACGTTAATTCTTAGTATTTATATATATAGAAGAGAGAGATCCAGGCACGTTCTTAGTATATATTTATAATTATTATTCAAAATTTCATATTTATATTATTTTCGCTGTGTTATTATTATTGGATGTTGATTAGTATTTCACTAAGAAAAACCACTTTTACTAAAATATGTTATATAGAGCCATTTATCACTACAACAAAATAGGATATCTATACCAGACACTAAAGGCTCGGTATGGATACCATTATTTAATTTTTTTTAAAAAATATATATATGAAATTATCCATACTGGACCATTAATGCTTGGTATAGATAATATTTTTTTATTATTAAAGTCAATTATCTATACTGGGCACTAATGATCTGATATGGATAATATATATTTTATATTTTTAAAAATTTAAATTTGATTATCTATACTGGGCATTAATAGACCGATATGGATAATTATTTGTAAATAAAATTTTTAATATCCATACCGGGTGTCTGACCCACCAGGTATGGATAGTGTTTATTATCCATATCGAGTAGGTCAGGAGCTCGGTATGGATAATCTGGGTTAACCACAGGTTAGGCTTCACCTTCCCCCTCATTTCTTTATTTTCTTTCTCTTTCTATCTCTTTCTCTCGCATCATCTCTCCCCCAAACCTTAGCCGCCCCCCTCCACTTCATCAGTCGTTCGCCGTTTCGATAGCCATTTGTTGACTGTTGACTGCCCCTATCGTCGATCCACCACCGGTAAATAACTCTTCCATTATTTTTCTTCTCTTCTTCTTCTCTTTTCTTCCTATTCTTCCGTCCACGGACCGGTTGGACCTACGCGGGTAGCTCGGCTATTGGCGTTGCAGTCCGACCGTAGTTTTTTGGTTTTTTGTTATTTTTTCTCATTTTTTCACTTCTTTTCTTCTTTTGCAGTCACCGTCAAAAATTTTGTCATCGTCCGACCACCATCATATTCGTTGATCTATTGCTCTTTCGCTGTTCGGCACCGTCATCTTCACCAATCTACTCCTCTTCCACCATTTTCTTTGTCAAGAGGAGTTTATGATTTTGTGTTTTTCAATATTTAAATGTATGATTTTGTGTCTTACGAATTTTACTAAATCTCGTATATGTATTATTGTTGTTATGATTTTTTATTATTTTAACATAAACATAATATTGTTGTTGGGGTAATTTTCTATTGTTGGTTTTATGAATTTTTTTAAAGGTTAAAGTTGTCATATTTTTGCTTTTTATGTGTAAAAGATATGTGTATATGCTAGTTTGTATATTTAAGAATGACAAGTAATATGTAAGATGATTGTAATATTTATAGATTTGGTGAATGTCTATGTGAATGTGATTGTTTTCTTTTTATTCAAAGTTTAATAATTTTAATGCAGTTTAACATTATGTTGTTGCATATTTTATTTTTTAGTATTATAAGCTTTCAAATTGATAAGAAGTGGTTAAAATTTTTAAGGTTAATATCCTAACCTCAATCTATAAGGACATAAGATTTAAACTTTCAATGTTTTTAATAATTTTTTATGTTATTTTTAAACTTTTAGAGTGTCGAAAGAATATAAAGAGGGAGTCAAAAACTTTGTTGAGGTTGCAAACAAACATATAATAAATATTGGATTCATCCTTTACCCTTGTATAAAATATCTCAATGGGAGTTATTATTATACTAAGATAGTGTATGAGCACTTAGTCATTAATGGAATAGATCCTCAATGTACAACTTGGTTCATGTATGGAGAGCCCCTGAAAACTTTCACACTCGTTGAAAATATTTCCAATACATTTAGAATTTATAAAGATGCAAACTTTGAAACTCATTGTAATGTTGAACCTATTGTTGAAGTAAGAAATGAAGACATCAATGATAATTTGGAAGATGTTAAAACTCCTTTGTACAAATGTTACTCCAAATACATTAAATTATCGGCTATTGTAGCTTATATAAACATAAAACTACGTATGGTCTATCTAATATGGATTTGATGAACTTCTTAACATCGTTCGAAATATGTTGCCCTCAAATAATGTTCTACTAGAATTATTGTACTCATCAAAAAAGTTGTTAAAAGTGTTTGATTTAGGATATGAAAAACTTTATACATGCATCAATGATTGTTACTTGTTTAGAAAAGAATTGGAGCATTACGAAGAATGTCCAAATGTAGTACTTCTAGGTGGAAAGTAAATAAAGTTACTAAAAAGATTCATAAGAGAGTACCAGTCCAAGTACTTCAATATTTTTTAATCATACGATGATTTAGAAAAATGTTTACATTAACTGATATGGTTAATGACGGTTTAGGAAAATTAAAAAAAAACAATTAAAAACATTTTTAAAATAATAATAAATGAAAAATTAGATATTTAATTAAAATAAAAAATAATAAAAATAATTTGAAAATAATAAAAATGATATTTACTCTAAAAAGAATTGAAAATTTTTAACATTAACAAAAAAAATTGAAAAATTAAATATTTTTTTCAAAAAAAAAAAAAAAAAAACTTTTCCTCACTTCAATTCTATCGAACCCATAAATCTCATCCGTGTCTCTCTCTCACCATCAGCTGTAACATTATCTCTCTCATCGAGACAGAAGGAACAATATCTCTTTCTACTCCTCTTTCTTCTTTGTTGCAATTATATCTCCTCCACTACACTTGTGAGTGTTTAACCTCACCAACTTCATCTGGTAATTGAGTAAATGGTTGGATGAAAATTTGACAGATGGTTTTTTTTGATTTGGTAGTGTTCTTTAATACTTAATGATTTTATTTTATTAATCTATTTTACAATAACATTTAATATTTAATGATTTTTTTTTTTTTTTAAAATTTGTACTCTAAAAACAATTGAGTGGAAAGGCAAAACTATAATTTCACAAAATTTACATTGTAAACTAGCAAAGGGTAATTTCATAATTAAATATTATTGTAATATTTAACTATGAATATGAGTATGATGGTCTTTCTGTCCATTTTAACTAAGTCCAAAAGTATAAGAGTATTTTCACATTTCTATTAGTTGACTAACGGAGGGATTAATTTAAATTTTTATAAAAATGATAGGGTCCACTTTGTTCTTTTTTGAAACATAATTAAAAACTTGATCATTCTCTAAAAGTTAAGGACTAAAATAATTGTTTCTCTTTTCTTTCCCATGTTTAGAGTGGTTTGATGTGTGCCATAAGTGATAGAGAGAATTTGCCGGTTAAATTTGGCATGTACTATGAAGAATTGCTCTAAGATCAATATATTATGTACATGTGGTTTAACCAAAAGCTATCTCGTCATTTTGATGCATAACCATAAAATTATGCTTTCTAATTTTTCATTTTCAAGTCAATGAATTTTATATTATATATTATATGTTTTGTTATAAAAATATTTTCAATACGAATGGTTGCAATGGAATTTTTATAATAAATAATTTTATGTTGTAAGACAATCTAGTACTTTGAAACGCCAAGCCTACTAAAGCTTAAATAGCTACCGTCAGCATTGAAGGACCCACATCCACAAGTCCAAATAAAGTTCCAACCAATCACGCTTTTGATTTAAAGGATCATGTTCATGATGTACCCGTCTTTATGTTGATCTAGCTAGTCTTCTATTGTTGACGAAAAAGAACCAAGATACAAAAAGAAAAGGAAATTGATACAATCATGCAGATATTATTTTCTTAATCGTTGTAATTTAACTGAATAAAATTCTTAAATAAATTTCATCTTAAAATAAAATCTATATTAGATAAATAGAAAAGAGACATTTAGCACAAATAAGCAAGAACAGATGCACCGTTACATATTATATTATGCTATTACATTGCTAATGCTACTGGTGCATTATTAATTAATTCTACGAACATGTTGAAAATTATACAAACATGAAGAAGTACTGATTAATTACGTGGAGAGGGGCATGCATGAGTACTGCTTTATTATACGAAAATATATTGCTATTGGTCATATGAGTACTGCATTATTATATTGCTGTTGGTTCAAATATAATGATTCTTCAACATAGTACCAGTACTTCAAATTGTCCCCAGCAACAGCCCGTTGTTTATTTACGCCCTATCACAACACCAAATAACTTGACCGGTTGACAGACTCTGATAATCTCCTCATTAGCTTCATCATTCCCCTTATAAAAAGTGATCATATTGCCTTCACGAAGCTGGTTCTCTCTGACATAACTGCTCCAACCTGTAGAACTGATAACAGGCTTAGGGTGGCCAGCTTGTCTTTTTGAAAGATCAAACTTCCATTTGCGGCCAGCTTCATCCATGACTGGAACAAGTACGTGATTCTGCCCTTCAGGGAATGCTGGCAAGTCATGCAAGTTCTCCATGGGGATGGCTAGTCTATTTTCCACGTCTGTTTTGGACAGTTTTTTTGAGAAAATAGTATTTGGGATGGACATTTTTTTTTTCTCTCTCTCTCTCTTCTTTTGCTAATAGAACTAAGTTTTGGAGATCCAAGAGCAGCTAACTAGCTATGTACTGTATTTATAGCCAATCCATGTGAACTTTTTGTGAAGGTACACATCAAAAGATATGAAGTGGACAATCAATAATTGAACTTCGTCATCATTTTATTGTAAACATTAAATGATCCACACTTGTGTTTCAGTTGTTGTCAGCCAATTTTAATTTAGTGATAACAAAACATCCACGTTATTAATTGCATTCTTAAAAAGCAATAGTAGTGCTAAATTGCCGCCACATGGTGATGGTCCCACCTTGTTTTTGTCAATATTGGATCATATTTCCCATGACTATCTTGATATTTATCAAAACCATAAGATCCCTTATTCAGTAGAAAATAATTGTCAGTCTTATGTACGGCTTCAATAATTATTATCCGTCAATCGACTTGTATTGTGTTCTATATGAACTATAATAACCACATGATACAAAAGCGAACAGTTTGTTGGAAGATTCTATCTACTACCTTAATATCCAACGTGGATCGGAGATCATTTCGTCATCAGTCCATGCCGACTGCTTCAACTTTCTTTTATTCATTTCATTCACTTTGAATTTGCCTTTTTTAATCATCCACTTTTAATAATAAGCATTGTAAATTCAACAGTGAAGTCCTATTTGATAATCGATTGTGTGTATGTATGAAGAACCAATAAATGATGTTAACATATCAAATTTCATGTTTTAAATATTATTTTAGATTCATATTATCCCACTTAAACTAGTGAATTTTAAACTGGCCGTTACTACATTAGTAATAATTAGGTTATAATGAAATGTTGTTGAAATTTGAAATTATAAAATTATAAAATGGCTGAACTCTAAGGATTGAGATAATAAATAGAAAACTCTTATGTATTTAAATATTTTGAAATCTAACATTATATATATACATATATAAACATAAAGTGATTTTATTATCAATGTTATCTAATTTTAAAAAATCAATATGAACTAGTCAAATTCATCCATTACATTCTCTCTTATAAATAAATTCTCTCTTCTATTAAATTTAAATATAATAAATAAATTTGATTGATTCGTCTTAACATTTTAAAGTTAGAAGATATTGATCATAGAAGTTCTATACATATATACATAAAGGTTTTGAGACTAGGATTAACTTGAACTCATAACTTTTAAGGTATAAATATGAAGGATTTACCATTGAATCAACCTCATCTTATCAACCATAAATATTTTTTCGTTGTTGGTTGCTCAACAACAAACGTCACTGAGACATTAACATTATATTTATGGCAAAAAAACCAAAGTATATATTTATATTAACATGGTTTGAGTGGAGATTAAAATGTTGTAAATTGTAACACATGTCAAATATTTATTCAACGCTAATGTGGAGTGGTGGCCACTATTATTTATTTTTAGGATATTATTTTATCTTTTTTAACAAGTGCACAAGTACTTGTAGAGAGACCATTCTATTAAGATGTTACACAATAAGAAACAAATTTTAATAAAATGGTTAGTTGAAAAATGATAAAAGTAATCATCCGGACCCTAACTTCAGTTTGCTTGTTTAATTTTTGTTTAAAATTGAACGATCGTAAAATCTATTATAAAATAAATAAAAATAAATTGAATAAAGAAATAAAAGCAACTGAAATTGAGAATAACAGTGGAGGGAGAGAGAGAAAACGAGAACAGAATTTCTGTGTCTTCAAATTTTGTTTTAAAATTGAGCAAAACATTACATATATTTATAGTGCAGCTTGAGTCGGTCATCGCCAACATAAGCCAATCAAATGACTTTAATTATATTAATATATAATATATCATTAAACTGGTGGCAATCATTCATCGTTTACAATACTCTCTTTTGGATGTACACCAATTTAAGATATACTGTCTCATTAGAAACCTTACCAGTAAAACTCAACGAGATAAAACCTGATCGAAGGAAAAAAAAAATGCAATACATGAAACTCTAAAAAGAGATGACATATTCCCTTTGATGAAACTTCTGAGATGATATTGTTTAAATTTTGCTAGTAAAAACCTAATAAGAGAAAAATCTAAGCAAAAGATATTTCGTGATCTACTAGATCAAAACTACTATAATCTTATAAATTCAGTAGTATTTGAATGTGTTTAAAGAGACTGTTTAGTTAAAAACTTTATCAGGTAAATCCAATGGGATAAAATTTGATTAAAAATAAAAAAGAAAAAGTGCAGTGCACATATGTTCATATTGACTTAATATATTTCTCTTGAAAAAAATGCTTCTTTGGATGGAGTGCTCACTCTAATGAGATACTCTCTATGATAATATTATTCTAAAAACAAATCTTCAACTTGATTGATATAAATGAGAGAAACCTGCATGTACTTTAAATATGATAAATAATATATCTCAACCATAAACGTGTTTAATAAGGTTGAGTAATATGAAAGTGACCAGGGTAAAAGTCTTGCTTCTTGGAGTCTCATGAAATTTCTACACCACTAGCAAATTTTAGTAGTATAACCCCAAACTTGTTATTCCACGAGCTAATGAAAAATATGTTTGATCTCGTTTCAATGACGTCGTGTTGGTTCAAAACTAAACTTTGTCAATAGATTTACTAGAAAAGTAATATCAAACATAATACATTATACTAAATATAATAAAGTATCAATTATATTCAGATACGGTGAATCTAGACCCAGTATCTGTTTATTATCTTCTTAAAGTCAAAATAGATCATTTTAGGATCAAGAGATCGAACAACAATAGAGATACTCAAGAGATAGGTTTTATACATACTCAAATGTTTTAGAAATTTTTTTAATACATTCTGACTATTAGATAAGTACTCCATCTGATTTATGCTCGATTTCTAGACTGAGATAATATTTTGTTTTGTCCAAAATTATTTATTTCTAATTTTCTTTTCAAATATTCAACAGTTTTAGAAGCTCTTTAGGAGTATCAAATTAAATTCACATTATCAACATAAACTACAACAATGACAAATGAACACATATGAGAATATATGATTATTAATATATCATTCATTTATCAAGTATTCGCTAAGGTGACTATACCACATTTGCATTGATTGTTTCAACCAATACAAAGTGCATTGATTGTTTCAACCAATACAAAGTCCGTTGTAACTTGATAGAATAAACATTGTTAGCCTTTGATTTATATGTTTCAGGCATTTTAAATCTTTCAAAGATTATTCTCATCATAAACTAATGACGAGACCATTTATATCCATATTGTCAATATTAGATTTCTACAGTAAACTCTCTAAGTTGAGATATTTCAATTTTCATATGAATAATTATTTCAATCAAAGCATATAACATCTTCAAGCGTTCATATGACGAGTCTAATAAGACTACATAAGTATAACTCTGCTTTTGTTTTGATCAACAATTGTTATGTCGACATTTATCCATAATTTATGATTCAATATCCTCATTATTATTCTGTAATATGCAGAACAATAAAATATATAAGATTTCTATCTTCTTTAAATTTTCAGTACACGTGCCTCTTTAGGGCCTACTATAAAATTTACATATTCTTAAGGTAAACTACAATATCTATAATTTAGGTATATGCACATTTTCATATGCAATTAAAATCTCTTTTATGAGTTTTATAGGGGGAGATTACATAAAAAAGTTTTATTTTTTCAAGAACATTTAACTTTTCAAGAGTTATCATTTATATGATGAGGATTACATATAGCTTGAGCGTAATACTTAAAATGATCATAATCTTTCATTGTTTACATTAAGGAATAATAATTTTACAATAACATTTATTTTTCATATTTTTATGTGTAACGAATGTTTTATTTATTACTATTTATATAAACTGTCCTTTAAGAATAATTATCCGAGTTAAGATATTGGTAATGAGAATAAAATCATTATGATATGCAATTTGTAAGTGAGTAATCCTTTGAACTTTAGGTTCACATGGCACATACAGTAATTGTCATAATGTAAAGGTGATACATGCCAATTGTAATTTCACATCATTAATTTTTATAATTTTATTTAAATTCTCCTCTAATGACTAGAAAATTTAATTATTAGCCTTATTTTATTATTCTTTAGGGACTTATTTACATCATCGTAATGTCCTTATCGGACTTATTTATATCGTCTCACTATCCTTTACGGATATTTTGGACTATCATATTATTCATTATTGACAAAAGTGTAATGTCGTATAATATTCTTCAGGGACTGAATTGTAATACCAAATATTATCCTTCATGGACATTTACTATATAAGAATCTTCAAACTTTATAATAGATATCCATGTTATTTTCAATAGTTTCATGCATCATTTTCTTTATATCATTGGATGAAAAAAAAACTTTCGGTTTATCACAATTCTTGATCATATTGCATTTATGATCATATGATAGTCACAATCTTTAAATATGCTTTTGGCATATGACAATATAGATAATATAATGTACTTTTCTTAATTGATCCTTTCAAATTTATTAGAGTAACAAAGTGATACTTATACAATACTATTGTTTTTCACTTTGCAACTTGCTCTTTTAGAGCCCTTATACATAATTGGAAAAAGACTAATATGATATTAACATATACTTCAAGCATACAATTATTTAATTTCATATTTCCACCAATAGTAAGCATTTTTCTCATTCTGCATTAGTGTGAATTCCACTTGTGGTGGTTAAAATTTATTATAATTATCTAGATTTTATTGACTATAATTACTATCACGACTATTAGGTGATTTAACATTTGCTTTACAAAATAATATTAATTGATTTAGCCATACAAGACAAATGATTTTTCGTTTTATAATCATTAACATTACTACTTCGGAACCAAATTTGAAATACGAATTATTTCAATCATCCGACTTCATTTGTTTTGTGATCATATATATTTCTTAAACACATGAATGAATCATTTACCAAAAAGATATATATATTTCTTTTAGATAGACTACAATAAATTAATGAATAATTTCTCAAAAATACAATTACAATTAATTATAATAAATATTTAATAATCAATTAAGATATAAGAACATATATATCACGTACCCGATTTTCGCATCTTTTTTTTTTTTTCTTAAAAGCCAAAGCTTCAAGCTATGATATGATATTGTATATCATAATTACAAGTCTAAATTTGATAGTAACTTAAAAACTTCAGGTTTGGTAGAATTGGAATTGAAATTTTTTTCCAAATCACACTAATCACTTTAATTGGTTTTAGAACTTCAGGTCCTAATTGAACATTTTAAATAAATTTTATAGTACAAATGCGATCTTGATTGAAGAAACATAAGCGGATTTTCTAAATCCACCATACCTTCAAATAGTTCTCAACTTATTCAATTTCAATAAAAACATGGGTTGAATGCTTAAAAGCATCATTTATTATAAATAGTTACAAAGTCAACTGATTCAGTTTCAATGTAACCAAAATCATGGCAACATAAAACAAACATTATTTCCTCAATTTTTTTCATTTGTAAGATATTTTTAGAATTCTAGATCTAATTGTAAATCCTAATTTTGAAACTTCTGGTTTCAAAATCTAAATAAATTGTAATATAGAATTTCTTGTAGTGTAGTAAAGATTAAAAACTTGTAGTTTTAAGATCCAAATTGTAGAACCCTAAGTGTCATTTGCGTGAAAAATAATTTTTTTGATGAATAGTATCAGTGTGAAAGTGACTTTTCGGAAAGCGGACCATGAAAATCAAAAGTCTTGAAATAGGAATTAGTGTTATTAGAAACTGAAACGGAACGAAATGAGTTCATTCGAATAAGTTTAAAGTGATCCGAAATAATTTATGAAAATGCCCTTTTTGAGAAATAATGGATATTAGTGATTTAACACCCATCTAAATTTTTTTAAAGTATGAGATTGAGACGTTTTATACTTAATTAGAATATTTCATGGTCAGTTTAATTATAGAAAGACCATAAAATATTTTTGAAATTTATATGAGTGTGAATAAAATGGTCATTTCAAGCTCAAATAATACATAGATTTGGTGTGAGCACTACATGAAAAGAACTTGAGCAAAAAACACAATCCATGTTATGTGAAATGAACTAATGGGAGAGTGGCATGTCAAATTAAATTATGAAATTAATGGGTGATAGTTGGCATGCATTAAAAAGGTATTAATAGTTTAATGACTAAGTTACTAAATTGCCCTTGGATGGATGAATGATTATGAGCTATAATTAAGGGCACTTTGGTAAAATTAATTAAAGGATTTAATGATTAATTGATGATTTAATGAGGGGCATTTTAGTCACTTACATGGAGTACTATATAAAGTGAATGGGTGATCATTCTAATGCATTCTCTTGGACAGCAAAAAGAAGAGGAAGAAGAGCTAGGTCACAACAAAGAGAAGGAGGAAGAGCATGAAGATTTGACTCATTTCTTGATGCCAAAGCTCTTAAATCATCATCCAAAGAGTGTTAGAGCAAGTTTGGAACCAAAAAAGTAAAGATTAAGTGGTAAGTAAGTAATTTTAGTGTTGATTTATATGGGATTTTCATGGGTTTTCATGGATGTGTGATGGTTTAATATATTTGTGGAAGTTTTGGTGTGATTAGAAGTTGATTCTCTAGTTTTTGAGCTGGGAATTGGAAGAAGACACAAAGGAGGTTGTGGTGACAAACAAACTAGTGAGGTAAGTTAGGGCTTACATGAATTTTTTTTTTTTTAAATTTCAATTGAGTTACTACTAGGTATTAGATAGATTAGGGTGTGATTTTAATCAGTTTGATGATCATAAAATTGAAAAAAATATATTGGATTCACTAGGGGTGGTGTTCGGCCAAAGCTAGCTTTGTTATGTGATTGAATGAATTTTTGATATTTGATGAAGTCATATAATGTTTGACATGGTTTTGAGTTAATGAAAAGAAAAGGTTGTGTTTGATTTTTATATGAGTTCGGCTAAAATAGAAATAATGTGCACATGAGTTGATTGTGATATTTTGAGATAATTACATAAAGTTTAGTAAGGTTTTAATGTGATTTAAATCAAGAAATTGAAAAGAGAATTGATGGATGAGTAAGGATGTGCGTTTCGGCCAAGGGGGTAATCAATGTGCAGACAGTTGTTTAATTTATTGGATGAGTTTTAATGTGTTTATACATGTAATTGAGTAAATTCTAAATAGGAATCATGTTATACTAAGTGTAGGAGAAGTTCGGATTAAAGAAAAGTGAAAGAAGAGTTCAGAGGAGTGGTATACTAGTTCAAATAAAGTTGTGAGTGTGGTTGTTTTCAAAGTTTTTATGTAATTTGTTGTTTAAAGATTTATATTTGCAAGTGTTAAATTTAGCATTCAATTTAAATTAGTTGAATTAATTAAACTTTTAGCATGTGATCCTTTCATTTTATGATGCGAGTAATTTAGATTTATGTTATAAATGTATATATATTTTGGAATTAAAGCAAATTAATAAGTTGAGCGAATTATATGTCAAGAATACTTGCAAATATTTAGGCTTTCCCTTAAAGAGATAACATTTTCGATTGAGAATTATATATTAAAGAATGAAAAGTTTCTAGTTAAGTTAAATTATTTTTATGTCTAATGTGGCTAAGAATTCTTTCGTAAAGTAAAAGAATTTATAAATGTATTGTTTACCTTAATTCCTAGTATATTCGGTTGAAATAGCATGTATGGCAAGTTGGTTAGGAGAGTCACTAACTGCGGGGTTGAGTCAATGAGTCGCCCTCTGTATGTGTGGGATAGTGTAAATCTGCTGATGTTGAGAGGGAATCATGACCTCAGAGTTTCTCATTTCTACGACTACACATGATAGTATTCTTGAGTTTTAGTGACGATAAGAAATTCCGTCACGATAAAGTAAGTTTCCGTGGGTTGCCTTGGTTAGTTTTCGAAAGAAAAAGAGCACATCTGTAGGTATGAAGTTGAAAAATAAAAGAATTTTAGAAAGCGATATATTTTATGCTTTATTAAAGTTATTACTAAATTCCGAGTAAAGTTATATTATTTATTGATACTAGTTTTTCAGTTTTATAAAGTTTAGTGAGAAATTATAAATTTTCTGAAATTATTTGGGGAGAATATTATTATATTTTAGAAAGTAAATTATTGTTTGAAAAGTTTACCTACTCACTAAGTTATATATTCACCACTCTATTTTTATGTTTTCTGAAAAATCATACCAAGGTGCAAGAACGAGCCAGCAATCAGACGCCATTCCATCAGACGTGTTGATGGGCCACGAACACGATATTATTGCATTTGTTTAATTGCTTCAAATGTTTGTGCATACATCATATTTCATGCTTCTTTGTATTTTTATAAATATTACTTTTGAATGCTTATAAACCCTTTTGAGAATTTTGTTTTGAAAATTAAATTTTGGTGGATATTATGAGTTTATGTAAATGATTTTATTTTTAAATTTATTTTAAACTGAAAGCATGTTTGGGTTCAATTGTGAGAATGAGGGTTTGAGGCTCGGTAGTTGAGAAAGATGCATGCTATATAAATGTTTTTCTTAAAATTGTAGGATGACATTTTCAAAAAGCAGCCGTTATGCTGCCGAAATTTTTATAATTCCGTTTTGAAATTTACCATAAAAGAAAATAAAAAGTATTTATTTATTTATGCTAGAAAAAAATTTCAAAGTAAAATTGGTATCTCTACGGGGCCTTTTCAAGCCGAAGGGAGGGTTCGATTGAGTTTCGTTGGGGTGCTTCGTAGATACTCTCGTCGGGTTCAGTAAAAGGAATTTGGAGCAGGTCCTTGTACAAATAAAATTGAAAATAAATCTATTGATAATCTAAAACTTCTGATTGTAAATTTAAAATAAAATTATAAAATCTAGATTCATCGAGAATCCAATCAATTAAAGCGAATTTGATGAAACCATTTTGTCATATGCAAAAAATAAGAACATAACATCGTAAGATCAATCATCATAAGATCAAATCCGTCTGATCTTTGTTTATTTAATTTTTCATAAATCGAGAGAGCCACATTGCTTTATGTGTTTACGTCTATGCATAACATTGGCTTTAAACGTAGTTCAAAATCTAATGTAGTTTATTACCTTGTGTTTTAGACCCACGATCAAAAATACACTATTTCTATAAAATAAGTAAGGGCCAATTATGCTACTTCAGACAATTACAATTATTTGACCTCTTCAATTGCACATAGTGTGTGTGAAAACTAATAAAAGTTAATTGAAATTTAACTAGAATATTTTATTTCAAATAAAACAGGACTATATATAGTTAATAACAAGCAGTCATACTCTCTAATTACAGAAATATATGTATCCATTAATAATGATGTACGTATGTGCTGCAATCATGCCAGTTAGTACTCGACTAATCAATATTTTATTGTAGTAAAATAATTAAAAAGACATATGTTGAGAACTACAATTAACAACGCATTCACTAATTTAATGACCACAATATCTTGTTATTAATTTTTAATAATTAATTTATAATTTATTTTTAAAATGAAAAAGTTTGATAATATATATGCACGTATTTATGGGTGATAATGATCACAAGACCTTTTGTTCCACTAAAAAAAAAAAAAAAATTCGAGGAAATAGGTTATTCCTAGAGAAACCATATAATTAATTTAGTTAATTATAAATGAAAATTAAATGAAAGTTATATAGGTTAATTAGACAGTAGAATGGCCGCCACCGTTAGTGAATGGGGTACACGTACATGTGATTAAGATATTAATGTCAAAAGTTTTATGCATTCATTTGAAAATGCAATGATATCCATGCTTTTCATTTTTGTCGAAAAATATGCATATTATTCACTATCATAATCATCGCATAAAATAATTAACTTGTTAGTTGTTAGAGTTTACGTAATTGAGATATTTGATAAAGAATGTCTGACCTCCAACCACCACAAAGATTTTGTAGTGCAATTTACAAAGAACATACTTTTAACGTGTCATGAGATGATTTGTTTTTTGGTTGCGAATAAAAAAATAAATAAATGGAATGATGAACTGACATTGATAGAAGGTGTAAACTAGTAGCAAAGTCAAAAAGATATACATGCAGCATATTAATGGTGATAAGATTAGACAATATTGTATGCATTATTAAAGCTATAAGGGTCCACATAATCAAAATTTTAAACATTTCCGAACGTCAATTTAAAAACGAATCTTCTTGTTAGTTCTAAATCAATGACTCATCTAATCCCAACAAGGCAGAGAAAGAACATATATATATATATAATGTTTTCAATCATCATAAAAAATATAATATTTTGGTCTAGGATATGATGTTGCTTTCCAAGGTTCTCAAGTTGGATTTCTTTTGTTTCATTTCTTCAGACTTCAATACATTCAAAACCTTAGACATGTTCTTACCTCACATGACCTCAGCTGATGATCGAACAGTCAAAGGTAGTCAAGATTTTATGAGCAGTTGTGTCACAAGCGCACAACCAGCAGAGCAATGCTTCAATAGATTTTTAGGATTTAACAAGGTTCTTGGAATGGTCTAGCTGATCTAGAAAAAAAAAAAATTAATTATTTAGCTGAGTTGGATTTTAAATGTTAGAACATATAGTTTGACATTTCAAATGTTTTAATAATTTAGGATATCATATATTGCCTTTTCAACTTGCTTTTTCATTGCTTTATTACATTTTGTGGTGTACATAGAAATTATCCTTTATTACATTTGCTTGTATTCAAAGTATATTTGAATTGATTGATGATTTGTCTTTTATTTTATATTGCATTTTTAATTTTCAACTCTATTATTTTTTATATATATCCTATCTTTTCATTCATAGCCATATATAATACCAAAATCTTTGCAACATAATATTCCATCAATAACCATCGAAAGTTATGCTTGTTGCCGCTGTAAAATATATAAAAGTATTAATTATTTCAAGTGGCCCCTATATAAGAGATCTAGAAGTCTTTTCGAATGATCAACATAAGAAACAAAAGTGGTAAGTTAATGTGTCATGCCTTGCTTTCTCTTTCGATGAAATTGCGCGGATCACGAGATTGACTAATTTAGCAGAAAAAACTGCTCTCAAAGCTGTTGGATGGTATACCATAATTCTATCAACTGGTCGATGGGGCCCGCCGTTCATTATTTGGATTTTATTTAAAATTAAAGCAAAATTCTTCTTAGTACATGCCAAGTCTAGCCAGCAAGTTCTCTCACTCACATCATATATGAAATCATTCCAAATATCTGGAAACTAAAAAAACAAAAAAAAAAAAAACATAGTATTTAATAAGAACACCTAGCATGACCTTTAGGCACATCTGTGAAGAAAAATTTATAATCTCATTATTTAACTGATAAGACAAATGTTTGAAAAGTGCAAGATCACCAACTTCCATAGCTACCAACTATTGAACAAGGACCCACAACCACAAGCTCAAATCTATTGCTCTGCTAGTGATGGCCACTAACTAATCAGCTAGAGCCTTTGCGTTTTTTTTGGCCTTTTTGAAGAGTGGTACAGCTAGCCTTTTTTCTGACAAGTAGTTAAACTGATAGAAATTGAACACTGAAGTGAAAGGTGGGCATCTAAATATTCTTTGTTTTTTTGTTAACATAGGGCCCAGTCTACAAAGATGTTGCGCCACAAGAAATACTTTTTGCTTAAAAAAATTGGTTGAAAAAGATAAAGCTACTGACAAGAAATCTAAATTCTGTTTGGTCCGGTATGCTTTTGTTCATATTTGTGATTCATTCTTTTAGAGAACGTCAATGTAAATTACATCTGCAAGTTGGCGATATAATCCATTTCCACAAAGAACTAGATCAGTCTACTAGAGCACATCATTACAAAGTTGTTTTGAGAAAAAAAATTTCGAGCCGACCACCATGTAAGTTGTTCCCAATTTTGCCAAATGGATGTTATTTTCTTTTTTTTTTTCAGATTAATTAATATCCACTAGAGAGTTTCTCAGGCTTTTTCTTATTTTCTACATTTTTTTTTTAAAAAAAAACCTGATTTTCATGCCGATATCCAAATAATAAGAGAATATGATAAGTTATTATCTGTGGTTGATTGTGTCCTTGAAGGAGTGATGACCTTGTATGATCAATCCAAATCAGGACCAGTACAACTGAACTGAAGGTCTTGCGAGCAGCACAGAAAGTACTCTTTTACAGCTTTCTCGAAAAATCTTAATTTGACAAAAGCTCTCTGCTTTCAAAATTCAAAGTGCGACTGATATAAACGGTCCCATTATGTGGGTGGGTCCCATGACAAATGTTTATGGGGCCAGTTCATAATTTCAATCTCCTGACAGATGTGCACTTTCGAGAAAATGTTTGAGAGATTGTTTGTGATATATTATATGCACTGTCAATGTGATTTTATATATTTGTATTGATTATGTTAGCATGTGTGTTGCTATAGATTCTCAACTTAAAATATCTCACCCGTGATATGAATATGACTGATCAACAAAGCTTTTTTTTTTTTTTTTGGAAGGACTGATCAACAAAGTTATCTCAAGGCATATCATATATGCATCCAAACGATATTTCAAGCAGTAATACTAAATATACTCTTCCAATATATTATTTTTATATGCTCTCCATTCAATGTATGATACATGTACAAATTAATTTGTGCCTTCATGTATTTTTGTTTTTGTTTTAAATATTGTACCTTCATGTATTATTTGAACATACATATAACAAGGTTCACATTCTTAATATAAATCTTATATCATAAAAGTACAAATTTATATATATGTTACGTATTGACTGAAGAGAATATTAAGAGAATGTATTAGAAAAGTATATTTAGTATTTATCTTTTAGAAACTTCTTGAACGATAGATCCTTAAAGATGATAATGCAAGTGATTGATTATCTTATTTTTCTCATGAGATTGACTTGGTAAATCATAAAATACTCAGCAAATTGCATTCGATTGTACTATTACTTATTTTTTAAATTGAAAATTGCAGATGATTGATCTACAATTTGCTAATGTAGAGCAAGTCTCATTGGCTAGCTTTTCAGAAATCTAGTAACCTGTAACTTGCACAAAGTTAAACAAATAAAGCGAGGGTGATCTTGGCACTGAGATAATGCTGGCTAAAGACACTACAATACTAAAGTTTATACATTCAAAATTGTTCGCCTGGTTGTTCGGTAGTTTCTGAGCACACTCGTATGCCTGCTCGCTTGTGAAACTGTTCGCCTAATATTATGTCTGGTCGCGGAAGAACTGATTCATGATCTATCCCACTAACTCTTAAAGTGTCCGATCCATCAGAAACTCATCTGTTCGCCAGATCAACTAGATATTTTGTTCGTTGGAGAGTCCATCTCCGCCATGTCTCCCAAACCGTGAGTCAGCAGAAGCCAAAGACGTCATGCAAGATGCTGTTCAAAGCGTGTCATGCACGCCATCTCTGCCAAAGATTACAGCCAAGATTACGGTGGCCTCACCTAATCCGTACAGATTAGCCGCCTGAAATCACACTTGAGCGGAGCTCAGAGGTGACAGTTTCAGCCGTATTTAATGTAATTTCGGCCGTATTAAATGCACTGTCAGCCGTATTAAATGAAATCCCGACGCATTAAATGTAGTTCATCATTGTAATTTCAGTTTACTGTATACTTTTGTCTTATTCTGTTTTACTGTAGTACATTCCATTTCTCTATAAATAAGGAAGAATTTTCATTGTAAAGGCATGTACAATCTTTTGAGGACTAATACTCTACCAAAATAGTGAGAAAGTGAATAGTAGATGTAGGCATCTAATTGGACCGAACCACTCTAAAATCTCCTTATGTTCTTCTCCTTACCTCTGACCTCTTCTCCTTTACTTCTTTACCTTACATATCTAATATCTACAATTCGAAATTGCAGTTTGGACAACCTCGTTTACTAGGATCCAAATCCAAACGTCAACAAAAGGACTATATCACCACTCTATCGTTATTGACTAACGTTAATCAACTATTCGTCAATGGTCAGAGGGATGTTAGTGCAATCAACACAATATTTTAGGGATCAGTGTAAATATGGAAAAATCAGGGATTAGTGCAATTTGCCAATTTTAATGACTTGTAAACATTATCCATAATCTTTGTGCTAATATATTCTTTTACGTTTGACATCAAACACCTCAGATTGTTGGAAATTTTGAAGATTAGTTAATCATTACATACGTTATCTATTTCCAGGTAAAGAGAGAAAGCTTTTTATATATACTTATGCTTGTATGTATAGGATGAAAAATGTGAAACTGCACAGACATAATATTTTATAATTACTAATCTATTAGCTTGTATACGAGAAACTGTTATGGGTATTTTCTGGGCTGTGTCAGATGGGTTAGTAAAAGCATAAAAGCCCAATAAACCGGCCCAGTAGACAAGGGTCCAGCATCAGCTCGCTGAAAGCAACCGAGCAGACTAAACAAGTAGCTCGTGTAAGACAAATAATCCATTGCTGTACGTTCCAGTCTTACCAACAATCAGCTCGCTGAATAGGTCGCCAGCTACTAACGAGCTCCAGCTCGTCCAGCACAGATCTAGCTCGCGCAGTAACGTGATGTGCACGACCAATCTGTCCAGATTTGTGGTAGCTTGACTTTCTCAACCACTAGGGCATAGGTCAGTGTCAGAAACCCATGCTTTTGGCAAAAACTTTGACAATTGTAATAAACATTTAATGTTTTTCCATTTGTATAACTGTAGCACCTCCATCTCTCTATAAATAGAAGCAAAAAACATTATAAAGGAGGTTGGTCTCGGATGGTCTGCTCTGGTCTCTCCCTCTTCTCTCTCTCGCTATAGTCACACAAACTTAATAACAGTGATTACCTCTCCACAGCAAAGGAGGCACCGTGGATGTAAGTCATTTTTAAGGCCGAACCATGTAAAACTGTGTTTCATCTTTTTCCTCTCTGCCTTTTCTCTTTTATTCGCTGTGTTGTTATATTGATTGCAATCTTGGGCCAAACAAACCACCAGTCGACTAATAAATAACGTCGACATCTTTGGCGCTAGAGGAATGGCCCAAACTGCATCTCTTTTCCAGTTTGTAGCAGTCATGGCAAGTGGAAGAAAGACTAAACGTTTCGGCGCAGCAATCGCAGATCAACCAGAAGGGCAGACAACTCCACCCATGGACGATGCTGCTGAAAACAAGCTCCCTCCAGCTCCTTTCCAGCCAGTCCTGACAATCTTAGTGGCTAGGAGGCTTCAGGAGTTGCATCAGCGATAGAAAGTGCTGTAGGGCACACTGCGACAGCTTGTAGATGCCTTAAGGGCGCTGGCAGAAACCCAGGCACAGAGTGCATCTAGATCAGAAGCTGTTGCTTCCCACCAGCAACGAGAGCAAGTATCAGCTCGCCCCCTCTAATTCTCATTCTAGAGCTGACAATCATTCAGCTCGAGAGGAGAAAGCAAAATATCGATAGCGGGTAGAATCGCACCAAGCAATCAGTTTGCGAAATAGGGGAAATACCTCAGGTCACGGCTTCTTAAGTCGCGAGCTTAGAAGAGAGTATAGAGCTCAGGATCAAAAGCTAAATGAACTCATTTAGAGAGTTCAGCAGCTCGAAGCACGCTCTGACTCTCCTAACCAGCGTGATCTGCATAGGGAAAGAACCCCTCTCGCCAAGGAAGTTGAAGTGCAACCCGGAGCCCATGAAAAGGGGAGTCAGAGCGGAAAAAGGACTTCATTCACCTCAGAGTTTGAGATGGAGCTGCTTTCCCCCAGGTTCAAAGTTCCCAACATTCCACAATATAATGGGGATGCCAATCTTTATGACCACCTCAATGCATTTAACATCCAAATGGACCTATAGAGTACCAGCTTGCTAGTCAAGTGTCGCATTTTTCCAACAACACTTGGGGATATTCTGCGGACATGGTTTAGAAACCTCCCACCTCGCAGCATCAATAATTGGGAGGAGTGCTAGCAAAGATTTTTGAACCAGTATAAGGCGCTCAAGAGACAGCTCGCGTCACTTTATCACCTCATTACAATTTTTCAACGCCCTGGTGAACCGTTAAAGGACTATATTAGCTGATTCAGACGTGAGGTACATAACGTGAAAAGCCCTACGGACGAGGGGATCTTGACAACTATCTCAGCAAGACTAAGGGAAGGCGAGAAGTTATACAAGAGCATTTATAAATCCCCAATGAATGACCTAGAAAAATTTTATGAACGAACGACGAAGAAAATGAGGTGGGAGGTAGCATTTAGCCCCAAGAAGACGAATAATCATAAATATGAGACTGATAGTTCAAACCATTTAAGAAAAAAAAGCAATGGTGAGAGCGAAAATCGAGATCATGACTCGAGCTATCAGGTCACTAAGAAGGCCAAAAATGAACTTAGGGCTAAATGACCTTAGCGTCCCAACGACTACAGCATCTTATCAGAAACCCAAGATAAAATCTACGCAGTCAAGAAGGGCAAAGAAGACTTTGGGAAGCCTAATCCCATGAGGTCCTCCGTCCGTAGCAAAAACAAGAACAATTCTACACCTATCACAATGAGGTCAAAAACACCACCTTAGACTGCAGAGACTTGAGGAACACAATTGAAGACCTGATAAAGCAAGGTCGCCTAAATGACTATATTGTGACACGAGCAAGCTCACAGCTTTAATAAGCTCGACAATTAGCTCAGTAGCGAGCTCCCAAACAACAACATAAACATGTTATACAATGACCCTCGACATAAAGGCACATTTCTATGTTCAATAATTTTCTGAGCTAAAGCTCTTAATGTTAAATTCAATTTTTTGAATATCAATGAATTGCATTGCTGAGCTATGATTATATACTCTATGCTATTAATTGCTAAGCCTTTTTGGCCAAAGAATGCGCAGCTCAGTATAAGCTCGAGCTATGTTTTTGGGTGACGACCCCTAGACAGCCCTAATCGCTTATGCTGTTGACGGGGAACGACCTTATGGACAGCTCACAGGTTATCTCGCTATAGAGCTCGGATTCCGTTCCTTTTAGCGTAGCTTGAGAGGTTCATTATGTTGTACAGCTCGGGTCACAACCCTTGGAGCGCGACTTGCTATATAACTTAGGTTTCAACCTTGTGAGTGCAGCTCGCTGTAAAGCTCGGGTTATGACCCTAAGAGCGCAGCTAAGGTTCCGACCTCTTCAACTCTCGCTATGATATCAAGTTCCAACACTCTCTAGGCATAGCTTGAGAGGTCTGTTATTGCTAATGACTTTGATTTTGAGTCCACAAGAAACTCAAAGACTTGACAAAAGCACTAAGTAACGCTCAGATAAAGCGAGTGCCAAATGACCTCACAACAAGGTGAATCAAAGTCTATTAAGCTTGACAAGGCAAAACAGCAAGTTCAAAGCTCTCAGCCAGTAAACGAACTAGGAGCTGGGGGGCTTATGTTATAAGTATTTTCTAGGCTGCGCCAGATGGGCTGGTAAAAGCCCAAAGCCCAATAAACCGGCCTAACAGACAAGGGCTCAGCATCAGCTCGCTGAAAGCAATCGAGCAGACTGAACAAGCAGTCCATTGTTGCACGTTCCAGTCTTACTAGTGACCAGCTCGCTGAATAGGTTGCCAACTATTAACGAGCTCCAACTTGTCCAAAACAGAGCTAGCTCGCGTAGTAACATGACGTGCACGACCAGTCTATCCAGATCTGCGGCAGCTTGACTTTCTCAACCACTAAAGCATAGGTCAGTGTCAAAAACTCATGCTTTTGGCAGAAGACTTTGACAATTATAATAAACATTTAATGTTTTCCCATTTGTACAATTGTAACACCTCACCCTCTCTATAAATAGAAGCAAAAAACATTATAAAGGGGGTTGGTCTCGGATGGTCTGCTTTGGTCTCTCCCTCTTCTCTCCCTCGTTGTAGTCACACAAACTTAATAACAATGACTGCTTCTCCACAACAGAGGAGGCACCGTGGAAGTAGGTCATTCTTAAGGTCGAACCACGTAAAACTGTATTTTATCTTCTTCCTCTTTGCCTTTTCTCTTTTGTTCTTTGTGTTGTTATATTGATTACAGTCTTGGGTCAAACGAACCAGTAGTTGACCAATAAAAAACGTCGACATAAACTTTTGAAGACAGTTTATTTGACTATTTATAGTAACTTAGACCGGTGGTTGGCTTAATGGATACGACAAATCAAATCAATATGCTGCTTGTCAAGAAATTTCTGCACATCAGAACACACCGACAACTATTATTTTTTTCTCATTGGGTTGTTAGTATAAAAAGCATTAATAAATAATCTGGAACCTTCGAACTGCTTGAACATTATCATCGGAGCAATTATTTATTTATTTTATTTTTCTACAAGGACTACAAACAATAAATCTGCGTCATTTTCAGTGGTTGCTCGAACGTGGGACATGGTAATTGTATTGTCTTGCTGACTGAAGTTCAGTGCTTGAATAATTTTTAAATATTGACTTGATTTAATTTTAAATGTTGACTTGGTTTATTTTTATAATCCTATTGGATAAGTTTGAATAATAATAATAAATTATTAAATATTATCAATAATAAATGTATATCCCATCTTTTATATCTCATTTTGAATAAATAATTATTAATGACCATTCATTCATCACTTGACAAATGGATTAAGATCAAATTAAGATACAAGGATATTTAGCAGTATTTAAATAATATTGGAATCTAACTCTTAAACAGAACAAGATAAAAATAATAATAATAATGATAACGAAACTTATATAACTACCATCAAGCTAGTTTACAGCTTTTGCTTCCAACGTGAAGGTAGTAGACGACGAACATACGATATTATTTCAAGACAAGCAAACTAAAATTCGACAACTAATAACACTAACTAATAAAAGTTACTACCCCCTTGATTTGCGTTTGTTTGAGCGGGAATCAAATATCAAGGGAGCCTTTAACTCTGTTCGGACTTTGAATCTGACCTTATCAGCTTCATTTGTCTTACGATAAAAAGTGATCTTATCACCTTTTTTGAGATCTTTCGCGCGAACAAATTGGAGCCACTCTGTGCAACTGATAACAGGCTTTAAGAAGTTGCCCCTTTTCCGGGTGGATAGACGAAACCTCCATTTATGACCAGTGTCATCATGGACTAGAATGCGTTCCTGCTCTCCCAGAGATAATGCTGCGAATAGCTTTAATTTATCAGTGGGAATGGCTAACCTGTTGTGAACATCTGTTTGGGAAAGCTTTTTTGAGAATATAGTCTCCATTTTCTTCAAAAGGGTTTTGTGTTTTTCTCTCTTTTCTTGTCTGGAGAGCAAAGTGTGGTGAGATGAGATGAAGCAGCAACTGATTATACCTATTTATAGCCATAACACTCGTGGGATCGCAATGATTTGTGGCTAATTATGTACTGCTATCATTCTAAAATGATAGGATGTTCGTGCTATATTTCTCAGTCAATGAAGACTTCAGTCCACGCGCACTTGTGTTTCACTCGTCGTCTACGTTGTTATAATCAGATTAAAAAGATAGGGCTTTTTTTGTTACATGTAAAAGTCAATCCGATGTGATATTATTATCTTGTTCACCCGTGTGATGTCAGTAATAAAGCAATTTATCAAAAATCACATTAAATTATATATATATTCACGTATTAACCTCAAGTCCTAAATATTATAGTTGGATCATTTTCTATCCTTAAACTTCTGAGTCTGGTGATAATTAATATAAAATTAATGCTTTGAGGTCTCTTGTTCAAACACTCTCTCTTTTCCCGTATCTCAAATTCTTGTTATACATGTTATAACAGTATAAAGCATTTAGTATGTTTCCGATATTTGTCATCTGTCCATATTATACGTAAAAAGGCGTGTCACATATCAACCTTAAATTATAAATACTATAATTGAATCATTTCTTATTATTTTAAACTTTTGGATCTGATGTGTGTATGTGTGTGTGTGTGCATATGTGTGTGTATATATATATATTACCTAGATAATAATAATAATAATGAAAAAGATAGTTTTTTTTTTCTTTTTATTTTTTTTGGTTGCACTAAAAAATGTGAACTTCAAAATTAGTATAGAAAAAAATAATGATTTTTATTAGTATATCATAATGAATAATAGTTATGCTAAAAATTCTTACTTTATTTTATTAGTATTAGTTAAAAATTTCATATTTTATAGTATTATGTTTTGAGATTTTCACCATAAAAAAAATTATAATAAATTTTGATAAATTTGTTTAGCTTCAAGATTTCGGATATATCATTGAATAACTTAAGAAAACACTCAAAGCATGTCGTGATAGCTAGCTAAAAGGATTTAAAACCATGCACTGACCAGAAAAAAAGAAGATTCAACTACTTTTCAAAGCTAATAGATTAAATCTTGAATGCTTTAAAGATTTATGTGGGGACCTTAGTTTAATTATCGAAATTCATGATAAGGTACTTATAAAAATCTTTCTTCTTCTATTTTTTTTTTTTTTTCCGAAAAACCAAATTAACGAAACTGGAAGTTAAATAATTAACTAAATGATGACATTGCTACTGCAATGATTCTATCACACAAATTCTATACGGAAAAATAAACTCAGATAATGTATTTCAAATTAAAAGGCATTAAACAAGTGCAAACATGTAAAAAAAAAGTAGTAGGCGAATTGAAGTTCCAATTTAAAACAATATTTGACGTCCAACAAAGAGTAATTAAGCAACTACATAGGAACCATTTATATCAAAAATGACGAAGATACGACAAGAAATCAACCGATTCAAGGTTACTCTTTAGAGTGATCAAATTATTATTGCCATTGCTTTCCGAAACTTCGAATATTTTGATTAGAAGATGTTATAAATGATTCGGGCTGCTGTCTTATAATTCTTTCTCTGCTCATTAATAAATAGAATTCTTATCTCAAAAAGAATAGTTTGAATGGTTATAGATTGTTTTTGTATTCACAAGTGACAAAAGGTTAGAAATAATAACTCTAACTCTAAGGTTAGTTAATTGGTTCAACTTAAAACGATTTTGAGTTCGTTTTGACTAAAAAAATGCTATAGAAATTCTATCAAAAGCGGTCAAACATTTTTATGGTTTATGACGAAAAATATTAGTTGAACTGATAATATGTAAGTTGTAAATATGAGGGACACATACCATTAAGCCGACCTTATCTTTTTAAAAGACAATTTAACTGCACGTGTAATGTTTGAAACTTGGTGTGTGATGGTACAGATAGAAAGAATAAGAAAAGTTATCGAGAAAAAAAGGAGCTCCACTCATTGCGACATTCAAATCCTCTTTTTGTTTGCTTTTGTCACGACATACTGGAATGTATCAAACACATTCAGTTATCTATCCACAACAAAGCCATCCACATCACATCACAGGTGTTGGTGATCAAAATTCAAGAGCAGAAGATATTAATTCAAAAGTGACGCAAATATATGCCAATTAATATTACACATGATATCATATTCAATGAACAAAAAGTTTGGTCCAATTAATTAACTGCTTCTCCATAAACGTGCCTGAATGATGTGCTAATGATAAGATGATGTTCTTACTTATATGCGTTTAACTGTAACTTATACAATATATGATATATAATAATAGCATTGGCCTAAAAATGGAAAATGAAAAAGTAAAGTTCTTTCGGTGGCTCCATGTGGTCAGGCTTCTAAAGGGCAAGACAGATTTTGGTGACATCTACATGTAATACAATATATACTGATGATTAATCCAATTAAAATATGTAATTACACTATCAATTATTTGCAAGAACTTAAGTATCATTTGAAGTGAATAATGAAATAATCACTTTTATGGAAAAAGTTTTATCATTTGTACTTCTATACCAACAGCAACTTGTCATATGAGAGGTTTACCACATTTGTTGGTATTATAGTTAAATTGAGGTTTTGAGAGAGAATAATTCGAACTGATCATAATCTCTAAAGTATAACTACGAGGGACTTACCACTAAATCAACTCCATCTTATCAACCGTAGATATTTTTCTGCTGTTGGTTGCTTAGCTACAAATGTCACTGAAATATTAAAATTATATTTATGGAAAAAACCAAGTCTATATCTATTAACATGGTTTGAGTACAGATTAAAATGTCGTAAAATATAACACAGATAAAATATTCATTGATAACTTGAAGTGGTGGCCACTATTATTTCTTTTTAGGATTATTATTTTGTCTTTTTTTTAACATGAGAACAAGTTGCAGGGCCCATTCTATTAAGATGCATGTTGCACAATAAGAAACGACTTTTAATAAAAGGTTGTTGAAAAAAGATAAAGTAATCATCAGGACAGTTTGCTTGTGTAACTGGAGAATATTTGTTTAAAAATGAAGACGAGTAAAATCTTTTAAGGTTTTTTTCTCTGGCAAAAGTATTAAGCATGTTGCGTGGGTCCTTCTTTGTTCGTGACGATGTAATATTCTACTGTATATGTTTCAATTTTTTCTTTTAACTAAATATAATACTAATCTATCAGTCGAACTCATACAGAGATTAAAAAGTTCATGATGTCAAGTCTTGTACGTTAATTAGGACAATATTTTCGATGCATATGACACTCATTATAATTTATTCTATATTGAACAAGATAAAACCGACAAATCTTAGTTTCTACCAACCCAATAGCAAATTTAGCTGTCCCTACATTCATATATTTCTTCACATAGCACATGACAATGTTTTACTTTATTGTATCCATGCAATTAGGCTGTCTGATAGACATAGCTAGGCTTTATTTTATCTTTATATGTTACGATAAGGGTTCACCATCCATCATAACGAAAAATTCCATGTACGATAACATTATAGACCTTTCTACAACAGGAAAAAGCCGAAATATTTTACTAGCATCTAACTAACTAAAGAGTTTGTGTGGTTGGATTTTTGACAAATCTCCATGTGCAAAAGGTCTATCAATAGTATATTAGAAATAGATCTTTTGAAAAAAAATTATTATTTAGTTGAATCATATCAAATTAAAGTTATTAATTAAATTATTTTGTTTTAATAAGGGTATTTCAATGTCAATTATAAAAATTTAAGGATATTTAGATCAAATACATCCTTTTTAACAATATCTATTTGGAAAAGCTCCTCCCTATGAGCTTCTACCTAATTAAGGTTTTAACCTCTACTAGAATTAAAATAGATAATCTCAAAAGTCCAACGAAATATTTTCACTACAAAAAATGTGAATGTTAGATACCATACATTTGGAATTGCATAGATATTTGGTCTCTAAATAACGCCTTTGGCAACACACTCTGTTATTCGTCTCCGCAGATAAGAATTTTTGTTTCATGGTAGTACTTTTAACTTGGGGAACATTTTGAAACGATATAATCCGTCTTTAAATAAAGCAATCTACTACATTACTTATTTAGTACCAAAATGTTTGTTACATTTTGAGTACAATTCAATTTTTGTCTTTGACAGAAACGAATTTTAGTACTCATCTCCACAAACATGGATTTTCAACAACCGTGGGGAACATTCAAAGACGACATAATGCGCCTCTGAATCATGTTTCTACTACAATAAGATATTTTGTCTCCAAATACTAGTTACCTTTTGAAGCTAATTTAAATTTAGTCTCCAAAGAAAGTTTTTAACTACGCAATTTAGTGTTTATCTCCATATATATAAATTTTAATTTACTTTGAGACATTTTCCATGGGGTTGGAGATGATACATTGCATCCTAGTAGCAAGCATTCTGCTGTGAAAGGAATTTGGTAGCCAAATATTATTTTATTGTTCGTGCCCAATCCCGCCAAAATATTATGCCAATTTTGGATCTACTTGGATAACTATTTGAATTAAAATCCTTGATTTAAAAGTGTCTTAGGAGACAAATATTTTAGTAGCCAAAAACATAGTTATTCTCTCTTTAAAGACTAAATTATTGGCCCCAAAAATACAATAAATTTTACGCAAGTTAATAATTGGTGAAAAATGCAAGACACAAGATTGTAGCGGTGAAATGGTTATGTTGCTTTCTTTGTTTCTTATACCAAAATATTAATCTCAATTCAATGATAAAATTTAACATAAGAGAGTGAGTTTGAAATATAAATTTTTAAATTCGATTGAATGTGGATGAAAAATAAAGTTGCATAATCCTGTAAAATTGGTGATAAAACAAATTAATATTACATAAAAGATTAATAAGGTAATAATAAGTAAATAAATATGTGCATGTGCGTGTATATATATATATAGGGGTTGGTTAATTTCAGAGTATGCATTAATTCGAGTCCAGGCGTGCAGCTAGCTTAACTGTTAATTTCACATATTCCTAATATCTAGTTGAGAAATTAAACAAGTTCTTATTTAAAAGGAATGTTAGCTGATTTATCAAATGCTGTTTTAATGTCTCATTGTAAAAATTTTAAACATACTACTCATTAATTTTATAATATATATACGTATTTGTTCGGCCAAAGAATATTTTCTGAACAAAAATGCCATCTAGCACTTAGAAGTCTAACTAACTCTACGTGTAATATTTGAATCTTGGTGTGTTATGGTACAGATAGAGAGAAAAATAGGAAAAATTATCGAGTAAAAGTTATCGAGAGAACTTTTAAGAGAGAAAAAGTTGGAAGTTGGAGAGAGATTATAAACAAGTGGTGCGATGGTTGGGACCAGGGAATAAAACCACAAAATAATATATATGAAACAATGAAGCCACTAATCCTTAGGGAGGTTGATCAGGGGAATTTCAATGGCTATAAATGTTGTAGAAGTGCACCAACGGTTTCGCATCTGTTCTTTGCGGATGATAGGATTTTCTTTTTTGTCTTTTTTTTTTTATCCTTTTTTTTTTTCAAGCTTCTTAAAGAGATAATTGTTTAACAACTAGGAGAGTTCTAGATAGATATTTTATTCCATAAATCGACTTTGTGTTAGTAATCAAGTTTCTAGGATTGAAGGGATTCGGCTGGCAGGGATTTTGGGGGTGCCTTTGGTGGACTGTCATGAAAAGTATCTGGGGCTGCCTAGATTGGTGGGACTACAAGAAAAAGTATTATTTATAAGCTTTAAAAAAACATTGTAAAAACTCTTTCATGACATTTATGAAAATATTCCAACGAAGGATGCGGTAAAAAACTAACATTTATTAATGCATTCCAATAAATGTCGTAAAAATTTATACTTACGAGAGCTAAAAAATACCATTTAAAAAATGTCATATTAAAATAAAAACAAAATAAAAAAAAAATAAAAATCATGCAATATAACATTAGGATAAATTGATAAAGTAATATCATTGAGAGGATAAATCTGAAAGAAAATATTTTAAATTAACTGAAATGTATTTTTTTTCTTTTTTGAAAAGAAAATTAAATGAAAAGTTAGAATTTATATTTTTTTTAAGTATTTCTTTTTATATTTTTAAGTAATTTGATCATTTAAAAAAAAAAAAAAAAAAACCTCTGAATAGATATAATTTAGATTCGTTAAGTATGAAACATATGATGTCCACTGTTCTCCTAGAATAGTATAAAATTAAATTCAGACACAATTAACTTGTATCTTTTATTCATTAGTGTTTGACCATATATCAAATGGATTGCATACTTGACTTGCCAAACACAAGATCACAAAATAAAGAAAGCTAAACCAGTAAATTAATATTAAAAACTGCATTACCTGTTTCTGAAGATTTAATAAAGGCAATATTTCTTTTCTTAATTAGTACAGGATGCTCCACTCGAACAGCTTTGGTAGAAAGTTTTGGTTTTAGAATAACCTGCAAGAGATGTTACATGAACAATACTTAGCTATAATTTAGAGAATACTCATTCACACGGTGAAGCAAATATTCAGAAAATTCATAAAGCATCTAATTATAAAGGATAGTTATAGAAAAATATCGTAAGGTCCTTTGAAGCTTAATCTCTATAGGACTAGAAATGTTATTCATGAATGCTAACAACAACCACAGACATTGTCAAAAGACATATAATAAGTAAGAGTCCAGTAGCAGTTCAAAAAGCATAAGTGACAATATATATACATATATTTATATACAAATATATATATATATATATATTCTTACCTTGTTGCAACATGGGCAGTGTCAAATCCACTTGAGAACAATATTCACGCATTGTTCGTAAATACGACCGCGTACGGCCGTACATAACCCAATACGGGGCATACCGGCAGTGAGATGTGCTGATACGCACATATTAGGGCCAGAAACTATCAAAACCTGTATATGGCCGTCTCATACCAATACAGTAATATATGGATATATACGACCAGTCGGATAAATTAAAAATAAATAAATAAATCAGGTATATAAACCAAAAAACTCTAAAATCCCTACAACCAGAATCGATTGACATCCTCTCTCTCAAATCGGCACTCTCCTCTCCTCACCGACAATTTTAGCTTCTATTTTTAATGACTTTTCTCATGGGCAAAAGCTTTCGGGCCACTTCTATCACATGTAGAAGTTTTCTGACAACTATTCTAATGTGGGATCGGAGAGAAATAGAAAGCAGAGGAGAGGAGGAAAAGAAGAAGAGGAAGTAATAAGGGAAGAAGAAGAAATGGGTGATGACCAATTAAGCATTTGGCTCTACATTTCGTTGTTTGTGTGTTAATAAATTAATTTTTTTAACACCAAGTGCTTACACTATGCATGCCATATATAGCAAACACTTAACCTGTTTTTTTCTTTGGATGTCACATAAATATTTATTTAAATAAATATTTATTTAATACAAAATAAATATTAAAAAATTAGTTTTTTTAAATCATTTTTTATTGATATATTTGTACCAACCCTATAGGATGTACCATATAATACCACAACAGGATGCCCATACTGTACCGTATCACGTATTTACGAACATTATATTCACCCAATTAAGTTTAGTCTTTGAAACAAAAACAAAATATCCCAAAACAAGTTTAAATACCCGCAAAAGAAATAGACAATCTAGTAAAACCCAAATAAACTTGCCTCCCACAATCCCTGCACATAAAATAACAAAAATAGTTAGACCATCAGAAACTGATTAATTTAAGAAATATTATGAAAAACCCTCCTAAAATGTAAAATAATCGTGAACACTAAACTTTTTTTTTTTTTTTTTTTTTTCTGTTAGATGAATCGCTCCCTACTGTTTAAAAAAATTGATTGATGTTAAAGTTACAAGATATAATGGTAATTAAATGAATAATTTTATTTTTTTAATAAAATTAAATAAAAAACTAAATAATTAAATAAAAATTTAATCCATCATACCTCTATCGTCCATTTTAAGATGGACAGTAAAGATTAATTTTAAAAAAATTAAATAATTAAATAAAAATTAAAAATTAAATAAAAAATTTAATTTATAAATAATTAAATAAAAACTAAAATTTAAATAAAAAATTTAATTTATCATATTTCTATCATCCATCTTAAGAATCAAAACCATGATTTCCATCTCTACTTTTTATGCTTCTTCTCTGCTTTTTTGAAATCTGAGTTCGACACTCGCTATCTCTTTTCTTCTTCTTCTTCTTATTCTCTTGTTCTTTTCTTATTCTTTGACTAGGTTCGTCAAACTCAAACCCAGTTGAATCTGGGTTAGACGAATCCAAACTCAACTAGATTCATCAAACCCAATTAATTCAACGAATCCAGATTACCCAATTGAATCTGGGTTTAATTGAATCTAGCTACATTAAACCCAAATTCAACTTGGCTTGTCATTTTTCTTTTAAAATTTGTCAATTTTTTATTTTTAATTTTTTAGGCTTTTTGGATTTTGTTAGTGGGTTTTGTGGGTTAATGTTTCTAACATTAGTTAATGTTGATGGGTTGATAAATGGATTTTTTTTCTTTTTTCTCTGGTTGATATTGATTTTTAAGGGGTGAAGATCCAATCCATTATTTTGTAATGGAGGGTGTCTAAATCTTCACAACTTAAAAAATAATTTTTTTAATTTTAATTTAATGGTTATTTTAGTCATTACATAATTTTGAAGGGCCTGATAAAAATTTTATAGAATTTTAATAAGGATATTTTTATCATTTCATGATTTTGAACGGAAAATATTAATATTTTAGATAGAAAATTAAATGTAAGAAGCAGTTCATACAATTAAAAAAATAAAAAATCAGGGGTTGTTTACAATTTTTTTACTTTTCAAGGGATTTTTCATAATATCCCTTAATTTAATTAAACACATTTAACCAAGATCCCCCTAGCAAAAAGATAAAAATAAATAAACAAAACAAACCCATTTAAATTTGAAATATTATATATATACACACACACACACACACGATATCTGATTTTGATGATAAGATTACCAAATACGTGACTCCTATCTGCTGGTTCTCTTGTAGAAAGTGACACCTGCATATTGTGAGCTTCTGGACCAATGATAATTTGGAGATAAACAACACTATCTTAAGATTACACGACGAACATAGTCAATCGAATTGTAGCCAAACAGAAACGTCTTAACAATAACAAAAAATCCAACAAATGAGTTTACAAGGAGAGAGTATTCCGGAAAGCATCTTGACATAACGTAACTTAAGTATAAAATTGAAATTTTCAGAAAATAAAATTATAAAATTTTCAGATAAAAACGAATAAATAAATTCCAGGAAGCAGAGTACACACAACATGTGCAGAGAAAAACAATATTATAAAAAAAAAAATAAAAAAATCAGCAAATACAATTACATGAAAAATAAATAAAATCACTAAATCAATAGGAAATATACGAACCTTCTATTGACGAATTTCCTGTATCTAAGCCTTTGCGTTCAAGACCAACAGCACCTGAAGTAACTAAAATACTCTCATAACCTTGAGAATTCAACTCTTTAAGCTGCAAACAAATTTTGAGCCACGTCTCACAAATTTTGATCAACTCTTTAAGGTCGTGAGTAGAAGACTTTTGCTTCTTTGTCTGTCCATCAAAGAGGATGCAACAGCAGTTCCTGTCAGATCATAATGGGCCTTTTCAGTTAGTTCTGAAAGGAACACATATTATTTTCAAAGAACAACAAAATAAAATAAAACAAATAAAACCCTTTTCCAGTTAAGGATGTCAAGCTCCAAAGAAAAGGCCATAAGAAAATAGATATATATAGAATAATAGGCAACTAATCATAATGGGATCAAATTCACATTATTAATCTTGCACTAATCACCCATTCCACACTAACAAGTACAAGACGATATACAATAGTCAAATTTTTCATATTTCATTTTCAGACATCCACAGATTGGCAAGAGACTGATTCAACATGGTATTAATCTAACATTAGTATGTTTATCTTCTTTTTAACTATAGGAAACAAACACATCTTGAGCGCGAAAAGGAATTATGAAGGCAAACAACATTAGTATATTCATCTGTTAACATGCAACAGAATTTTCTTTGGTCATTGATGCATTTCAAGGCCTTTTATAAGTTGTTTACTAATTCATACAAATAATACTGTAATTCTCATTATGTCTTTCATCAAATTCAATATGGCAGAGGAAACAAAATGATAATACCAGATCAGGTTTCCTGCTAAAGATAATCCTGCAACCAATGCTGCAAGACTTCCAATACAAATAAAAAGTTGGTTCACAGACCCAAGCACATATGAATTTCAGTGGGTGAGATCTAACCCATAAAAAAATGGTATTAGCAGGAAGGCTTCCAAATAAAAATTATAAAATATTCACAAGATAGTTTACGTGCATGCACCCACACAGACACAAGCAAATGCACACATATATATAATACCTCAGATATGTGAAGTCGAGCAATGGCAGATGAGATGCCAATGCCAATTCCAATTCCAGCAAGTACGCGGCCAATTAACATAGTCTGCATGTTTTGGGCTGTAGCACTGATAATATTTAAGATAGAAGTATTAGTGTCCAGAGAATAGAATGAAGATCACAATGTGATACTATATGAATCAATGACAAAGGGCACACCATAGAAATGCTCCAATTGCAAGAGGCATTGCATCTAATTGGAAAGTTTTTGTTCTGCCTAACTTGTCAGCCAAAGTTCCTCCAGTAAAAGAACCAGCAGTGGCACCAGCAAGCAGGGGTGCTAACGATCCACCCTACTCAAATTGTTATAGACAAATAAGCTAGCTAATTATTAGATAAATTACAACTTAACAGCCTTAAAAGACAGAAAAAGAAAAAAAGAAACTTAATAGTTTGCTTTTATGTTAAATATACTACATAAAATACTTTTTCTTCAAAGCATTCCATTTACGAAACATGAACGATTTTCTGCCGGGGGAAGGGGAGGATAATAAGTAACAAAGTTTGACAAATGGCATGGCTGGCCAAGTTCTTTATAAACAGGACCAAGCATTTGGTATGAATAAGGCATGTTAGGTGCTATTCTAACAACTTTTTTCAGAACCGATATAGCCTATCATCCAAAAACACATTCCATAAGCATCAACTCATTGGTCAATCAAATTTGACTCGAAACAGGAAACGCAAACAAAAAAACCTGTTTGAAATGACCATGAGCATAGTGAGTAGCTTCACCAAGCAGCCACTTAACTTGAGGGTTAATCTCATTCTTCGTCCCCTTCCGCCTTCCTCTAGTGTTATTAAGATGCAAAAAACAACACGTTTCAATTCATCATCTATTCATCCACACTTTACCAATAAAAAACAAAATGTCACACCTTTCTTGATTTTCTATGAAAACTACCATATTTGATGGCTTCCATGAACTCATGCATGCCTTTCGAAGCCACATCTTCTTCACTATATCATAAATTTTCAACATTTTAAAAAACAATCAGTAAGCCATATCACAAATTTTCAAAATTTACAATGAAAGTCAATCCGATTTCAATTAAAATTCTTATGTTTGCTCTTCAAGCCACATCTTCTTCATTATATCACAAAATTTCCAACATTCAAGAGGAAGGAGGTGTTATATAACAACCTGCCACCTTACGTCTCTTCCTTCATTCCTTCCATTGAGTGTTTTCCTTATTCATGGCCAATTGATTTTCATAGGTTTAGCACATATCAATTAAAATCGACAAATTAACATCAATTAAACAAAATCAACAGATTAACATCAATTAAAAACTGATTACACAACTAAACATGGAGATCAAGAAACAAATAAACAGTTAAAAGCCACAAAATCACTCTTTTTTTTTTCTATCTTTCTTTTTTTTCAAGAGCAGAAACTGGGTGCACAAAAGGAAGTTAGCAAAGAGAAATAACCACGTTTGAATGCTCCTGTATTGACATTTATAACCAATCTTCATATATCACAAAAACGTTTAATGTTTACAAAACAGCTAGAATAGGTAACGTCTTATGCAAGCTTCTAAAAGCCAAAGATAAACACACAATGAAATGCTTAAAACATAACATAGTTATCTAGTATCAGGAGAGCTGGACATACTCTGCAACTGAAACTTGCCATATATATCAATGACTTATACCATGTATGATGGTTTCCATCTCAACAACAAGAAGCATGAAGAATTGAAGGTTATGATTCACAAACATTTTAAGTTTCAACCAGAATGTCCATGACTAGAAAAATATTAATGTGGACAATTCGGAGAGAATTTCTTTGCATTCAACTTCAAACAAAACTAATTATAATCATAGATAGGATTCTTCAAATCATTATAAAAGGAAAAATAAAAGGTACTCATTAAGACAAGCATAAAAATAAAAGGAAAAATAAATCATGCAATCACTTTCAAACCAATCTCTCACCAAACTTTTGAACAAGACTGACCCTATTGTCATCTATATTAGCCCACTCAAAGTCCAACAATGATGCAATCTAATCTTTCAATAATTTGAAACATAATACTACTTTAAACACCTCCAATTGTTTGAAATATTAAATGTCACCACCAAGATAGGGAAGCAGTTTATGAAACAAAATTTGAAAATCCAAGTCCAATGGATAGCTAGATAAGTTTGGAGACAAAGTATTATAGTTCAAAGTGCAATTAAAGCAATGCCTAAAGAGGACAACTAATAAAATATCCCAATGTAAATTACATCAATATATGAAGGCAACATAAGAATATAGCATCATAGGCATATGAATTTTAAATATTTATCAGCTTACCTGCACCACTGAAACTAAAGAGATAGCACCATCGAAATGGAAATCTTAAATATAACAATTGAAGCTCACCTAATCTAGCTGTTGACAATGTAAAACTATTGACTAAGGCAAGAAAGTGAGTGCACGTTTAGAAAAAACAGAGCAATCTAAAACTATAATCAAGATTGAAAACATGAGACAAAAGTGTAAACGACAAAACTCAAAACAGAGGTGAGATTGCTGATGACTTACGGTTAGGCTAAGTGAATCCGTGTATCGACTCATGTCCTCGCTGCTATTAACAACAACATCAAAACTGTAGAAAGCAAAATCTGCCAATTAAAAAAAAAAAAAAAAAAAGGAAAAACAGAACACAAAATCTTTTTATGGTTGATTATATCCAGAATTAAATCCTCTCTGATAAGTTATAGGTTTGTCAAATAAGCAGAGATCAAATAATTCATATCAGACCTAATAACAAAGACAAAGTGATACAACAGTAAATTGAAAGAAACAGAGAACTCAGCAGCAGTGATAAAAGGATGATGAAGAACCCAACGAGATTGATAAAGATCAAAATTGCTGTCGAATCTCAACGAGTTACACATAAACAATCATTTAAAATGTGATTGATAGCAAATAAATGAAATCAAGAATAGAAGAGTGTTGTGTACCAGAGTTGAAGAAGTCGCGCCAAAGCCAAGTGAGAGCTTCGATCTGTGTCGGAGTCACAGGAGGGGTTGAGCAACCGGTCAATGCCTCCTTGGCCCCCAATTATACAAGTAAAACCTAAAAATTTGAGTTACTTATCAAAATTAAACAATAATTAAACCCTAATTCAATGCTATTCAACATAAACACTGACATTTTAAGAAATAATTAAACTGCAAATTCGTGAGGTAGAAACGACGCTTTGAATATGATCAAAGAAAAGAAAAGAAGTTTGCCACAGCGAACAGTGACCTTGTGCGTACGGAGGAGGCGGAGGCGGTGGAGGAGATGCTGGTACGAAGAATGGGAAAAGCAGGTGCACAGAGGTGGTTGAGAAATGCGAGTGTTTTGGAAGGACCTTGCCGGAGAAGGAGGAAGAGGAAGCAGAGAGAGCGGCGACCCTATCCCATCGAAGCGTGCAGTGAGCGGTGATCGCCGTCATTAGTTGCGGTCGAAACAGCTGTGACTGTGAAATGGTGAGAGAGAGAGACAGAGCGAGTTGAGAGTGAGTGACAGAGCGAGTGGGATTGTGAGGGGTTTGTCATTCAATATGTCATAAAACGATATATAATACTGTTATTATCAACATGAATTTGAGTCTTCTGCTGCTCTGACTAGGGTTCCTTCTCTGGTTTTGGCTTCTAGAAGTTGACCTCACGTTTCTGCGTGCCCACCCGCCCCACCCCCACCACCACCCCCCCCCCCCCCCCCCCCTTTTGAGGTGTTTATCCCCTCTGTTGTAGAGGATTACGTGGGTTTCTTATCTTCTTTCTCTCCAATGGAAACTGATGAATTATCTATTCACTGTGAGCGTCTTAAGCTCAATGATGAAGACGGCCCAATCGAAATCGAGGAAGAGAGGTTTCAGCTTGCAGGGATCCAGGCAGTCTCAAGGTGTCATCTAGGGAAAATAATCACTAATAAGGTAATCAATAGGGAAGCTTTTCGCTCCACCATCTCAAAAATCTGGAGAACCACTCATGAACTAAAAGTAGAGTCGGTACAAATACTTATGTTTTTTGCTTTGGCAGTGAATGGGACAAAAAAAAAGAGTTCTTGAAGGAGGACCCTGGAACTTTAGCAAAAGATTGATAGTTCTTAAGGAAGTTCAGGGGCTGGGCAAAATCAAAGAAACTGATATCCATCGTACACTTTTATGGGTGCAAATGCATGATCCTCCGCTAGCTTATATGAATAAGGACATGAGTCATTACCTGGGCGCAAAAATAGGTAAAGTTACTTAAGTGGACCCAAGGGAAAATGGTGATTACTTAGGCGAATATTTTAGTGTAAAAGTTGAAGCTGATATTACTTAACCTATTAAATGAGGTCCAAGAATGCTCACGGGAGATCCTAAGGAACTTTTCTCTATTCGTCTTCTGTACGAGAGGTTGCCGAATTATTGCTATGTTTATGGCAAGATTGGTCATCTGTTGCCTGAATGCTTGGATAATAGAGAACATATTGAAGATGAAACCAAACTAAAATATAGACCTTGGTTGAGAGCTCCGAGTCCTCCTCAATGGAGAAAGCCAAGTAACCCCTCCAACTCTATCCCACCTCCCTCTTCCCTACAGAATTCTTTTCAAGACTCTCCTCAAGAAGCTGGTATCTCCTCTTTTAAAGCTTTCAAGCCACAGCAGGACTTTATAGAAAGAGACAAGTATGACCGACTTTTTGGAAATATAGACTCAACAATTATCCAGGGATCCACTACTCATACGTGCAAAGTTGGGGAGCCCATTTGCCTTGATGCACTCCAGGTGCTCGACAAAACTCCCTTAAAAGTGTGTCAAGCTCAGATACTAATTCAGTAGTTGCAACAGGGTCCACTTTCATGGACACATGCAACAACTCCTTAATTATAAAAGCACCTCAATCTCCATTCAGTGCTTTGAAGACTTTAGAAAAGGACGGAATAGTCTCAACGGCTACACATCAGGGCATTCTACCATAGCAGGTTAGTCACTCTTCTCCCCTTGTTGTGACTCTCACTTGTCCCTCCTCTGTTAAAGCTCAAAATGAGATTGAGGTGTCTCAAACTCTTGCAAAAAATTGGAAGCATCAAGCTAGATTCTGACCCTAACAAATGGCTCCAGCAGATTCTGAATAGTTTCTTGGAAAGCGATCTTTACCCCATGATTATAACTCTTATAGAGAAATGGAGAAAGGCAAGCAAGTGGATTTAGAAAACCAATTGGCGGTGGCTGGTTCCTAGCCTCACCAGTAGACATGAATCTCCTCTGCTGGAATGTTCGAGGGTTGGGAAATCCTCGAACATTCCAAATCCTGCAAGATCTTATTTGCAAGAACTCCCCCCTTTAATGTTTCTCTCAGAAACCAAGTTAGAGAAACACAACGTGGAAACTTTAAAGTTTGTTTTAGGTTTTCACAATATTTTTGCTGTAGATTGAGTGGGAACTGGTGGTGGTCTTGTCCTGTTTTGGAAGAATAATATTGATTTATCTATCTAATCCTTCTCCATTGGACATATTGACACCAAAATCAAGGATTAAGATGGCACCTTTTGGCGTTTTGCAGGCTTTTATAGAACTCCTAAAGCATATTTCCCCTAGCAACTCCTACGTCGTCTTGGTGGCTTGAACTCTCTGTCATGGCTAATCGAATGAGACTTTAATGAAATTATCTCTGCTATGAAAAAAATGGAGGTATCCCCAGATGAGATTCTCTTAAGGCTAATTTCAGAGCAATGATTGATAATTGTAATCTACTGGATTTGGGTTATTTTGGGGGCCTTTTTACCTAGTCAAATAAGCAATAAGGGGATGCTCTCATCCAAAAGAGATTAGATAAAATGTTCTACAATTGTCAATGGAGGGACCTGTTTAGCGAAGTTCGAGTTCAACTCCTTGGAAGATCAGGTTCGGATCATAACCCTTTTCTTGTTTCTAATCTTTTTATTACCAGGGGTCTTCGTTCCAACAGACTCAAATGGGATCCTCGCTTTCAAATAGAAGAAGCTTGGGCTGAAGAGGAAGGTTGTAAAAGTTTAATTACCTGATATTGGGAAGAGGTTCTTTCTTCTGATCCTATTAGTGCTCTTGTTAATAGTATCTCCTGTATTTCTGATAAATTAGCTTCTTGGAATCATTCCTAAAAAAACTCCTCTCTCGGGAACTCGACACTATTCGAAAGAAACTCAGATTTTTATAAAATCAGGAAGCCAATCATAGAGACCTCATCTATTCTCTTGAAAGCCAAATGGATGAACTCCTAAAACGAAATGAAATCTTTTGGAGGCAACGGTCTCGTGCTCTTTGGTTAAAGGCTGAAGACAAAAACATTAAGTTTTTTCATCAAAAAGCAACCTCTCAACATAAAACCAATAGGATCATTGGTCTCCTGAATGATAAATGTGTCTGGCAATATCATCCTCAGACTATCATTGAACTTGTTTCGAGTCATTTTCAACAACTATACTCTTCTAGTTCTCCCCTTTCCTTTGATATTATAGTGGTCTATGATACAATTCCTAAAAAGGTCTTCTCATTAATGAATAATCTCTTGATTTGTAGCTTTACAAAAGATGAAGTGAAGGCTGTTCTATTTCAACTTGGAGCATCTAAAGCTCCTGGCCCTGATGGCCTTTCAGCCTCTTTCTTTCAGAAGTTCTAGCCTACTGTGGGTTCTAAAATTTGTAAGGCTGCTTTTGTCAATTCTAAATGAAGAAAAAAGCATGAATCAATGGGGTGTCATTCTTGTTGCTCTTATTCCCAAAATCAAATCTCTAGTAAAGGTGAGTGATTTTGTCCCATTAGCCTATGCAATGTAACCTATAAAATTATTGTCAAATCACTTGCCAATAGACTTAAGCAAGTTATCAATGAAATCATTTCTCTTTCACAGAGCTCTTTTATACCTAATCGACTAATTTTCGATAATATCATTGTTGGTTTTGAAGCCTAGCACCACCTTGAAAACACAAGGTTAGTAAGTACAGATTGATGGCTCTTAAATTAGACCTTAGTAAGGCTTTTGACCTCATTGAGTGGCAGTTTCTTGCCCATGTGATGTTCAGATTAGGGTTTGCTGAGAGCTAGGGTAGGCGTGTCCTCAACTATGTTACCTCAGCCCAATACTCTTTCCTTATTAATGGTCAACCTTGTGATCTTGTCTCACTTTCAAAAGAGTTGTGCCAAGAATGTCCACTCTCTCTCTATCTCTTTTTGCTTTGCACTAAAGGTTTGATAAGTCTTGTAAATAATGTTGTTACTACTGGCCATTTACATGGTATCAAGGTTGCGAGAAGTGCTCCAATTATTTCTCTAACTTTTTTTTGTCGATGACAGTCTTGCATTTGCCAGAGCCACACCGAACAAAACTTCTGTTATAAAATCATTCTTGTTCTAATATGGCAAAGCCTCAAGCCAAGCTATTAATTTCTCAAAATCAGTTGTCTCCTTCAACCTTTCTATCTCTATAAACAACAGGCAAGCTATCCTCCAAATCTTAAATATGCACTCGTCCCTTGTCATAATGTTTATTTGGGTTTACTAGCTACTAATAGAAGGAATAAACATTAGCTTTTCGGTGAAATCTCAACTAAAGTGAGGCATAAACTTCAAAGCTAGTAGCATAAACTCTTCTTAGAAGGTGGAAGGGAAATTCTTATCAAAACATTAGCTCAAGCAGTCCCTACTTATACTATGAGCTGTTTTCATCTTCCTCCTTCCATTTATACTAACTTGCACCATCTTTTTGCTAGTTTTTGGTGAAGTGGCTATTTGAATACTAAGAAAATCCATTGGGCTAGTTGGACCTCACTATGTCACTTCAAAGAAGAAGGTAGTTTTGGTTTCAAAAACTTTGCGGCTTTTGATCAAGCTATGCTTGCAAAGCAAGGGTGACGAATTCTCATAAATCCCCCCTCTCTTGTAGATCAAGTCCTTAAGGCATGATATTACCCCAACACTTCTTTCTTAGCTTGTTTTACAGGTAGACTTCCCTCGTTGGTGTGAAAAAGTATTTTATGGGGTCGAGAAACTCTCAAAAAAGGTATTAGGTGGCGTGTTGGGAATGGAAATTCTATATCCATTTATGATGATCAATGGCTTCCTTGTCCGTATACTTTCAAAGTCACATCTCTATAGCTTCTTCCGATTGGATCTACAGTCTTCTACCTCTTTAGGGAGCCAGGTAAATGGTGTGAAGCCATGGTTAGGCGATATTTCTTACCTAAAGAAGCCGACCTTATTCTTAGCATCCCTCTCAGTAGTTCCTCCTCTTAAGACGAGCTATTTTGGCACTTCGACAAATATGGCACATTTTCTATTAAAAGTGCTTATAAGGTTGCCTTATTAGATCATCCCTTTGGTCTTTCTTCTAGCTCATCCGGCTCTCACTTTGTTTGGAAAGCCCTTTGGAAAACTTTTTGTCCTCTCAAAAATAAAATCCTTCTATTGGAAAGCATGTAAACTTATTCTACCTACTCAAGCTTCACTTTTCTTTAGGAAAATCATAGTTGATGGTTACTGCCCCTTACGTAATAAAGCTTTAGAAACAGTGTATCATATGCTATGGGGTTGTAAATGTGCTCAAGATGCTTGGGGTTCTTGTCCCCTCTTACAAAAAAGGTTCTTCTCTAAGTTGCATTGCCCTTCTTTTGTTGATCGAATCTCATATGTTTCCGATATTTAGGGGTCTTGTTTGGTTTTGCTAGTCATTATTGCCTCATGGTTTATATGGTTTAATTGCAATCAGCATATCCACCACCATAAGCCACACTTCCATGTTGATTGTTGGCTATCAGCAGGGAGCTATCTCTAAGAGTTAGATTACTCCAACTCAGCTTCTCTTTCTTCCAGCGGGTCTAATATCTTATCTTTGCGATGGTCTTCCCCCTCTATTGTTTATCTCAAATTGAATTCTGATACAGCTATTAACAAACCCCATAAGCGAATTGGAGTAGGTTTGGTTATTTGTAATAATCTTGGTTAGCTTTTTCTTGCAACTGCATCTGTTTTTCGTTACTGCACAGATGTTGTCACTATAGAAGCTCTTGCCATTCGAAAAGGCTTGCCAAGCAGCTAGCTATTTCCAACATATGCCTCTCTTTAACTTTGGAGTTGATGCTTTGTAGGTTTTCAATCTCTACAATAAAGAAGTATCTTCGAGGCTTGACATCCAGAACATTGTACAGGACATCAAAATTTTCATTTCATCCCACAATGTTGGTCAAATATGTTTTGTATATAGGCACAGTAATCAAGTTGCCCATTGTATAGCTCATTGGATCTTGGCTTTAACACCTCAACTGTTTGACTTTCTACCTTTCCTAGTTGGCTGCTTAAGTTAGCAGCTCAAGATGTTTCCTTTTTCCACCTTTTTTGTGGTTCTTGTGGTTAATACAATTACCTTCTTTCTTTCAAAAAAAAAAAATACTGTCATTATTATTATTATTAATGCATGAATTTGTCTTTCAACATTTTAAAAATACTGTTTATTGAATCATTAGTGACATTTTTTAAATTCTTCAAAAAAATTATCTCACTCAATCTTTTTCGATTTTGTTAAGAATCAATCATGCAATTAAAAGCAATTGCGACTTTTATTTATAAATCTCAGAAAGCTAAAGTTGTAAATCCCATGGAAAAGAATAAAAGGGAATTGTTTGTTAGTATTAGAGTTAGGGTCTAGAATAAAATTAAGGGATGGAGGGGTAAATTGTTCTTGAGTGGATGCAAGGAAGTGTTACAGAAGGCTATGATCCAAGCTATCTCATCTTATTCTACGAATCTTTTTTCTTTTTTTTTTTTGGCATAAAGGGTTGATTTTTTAGCTTTACGAGATATGTTCAAGGTTTTTGTAGGGACTGTCTGAGGAGGGTAGAAAAATTCGTTGGTGTTCTTGGAAGAGATTATGTTGAAGTTATCTATGTATCATAACCTCAAGTATTACATATTATAGTTAGGTCATTTTCTAATTATCAACTATTATGGGTAATTTAACGATCAAGCCCAATAGACCGAGGAAGATCTACAGTATGGGCCCAATGATCCGAAGACTCAAAGGACCTAGCAAAACTATCCATCTCTCTGATCGCCACTCTGTCCGTTCGGTCGATTCATTACTCTACCCGTATTCCAAGTACCCCCTACTGTTCGCCAGACCTGCTGATCGCTAGACTTGATCGCCAGATGTGATCGTCAGAGCTGATCACCAGATCTGCTCGCTCAGAGTTGTTCATTCAAAGCTATTCATCCAATTGTTTGACGATTGCTATATGCATCCCCGTGATCGTTCATTTATGAGGTTATTCATGTAGTATTGTGCCTAATCGTGGAAGAACTCGCTCGTGACCTAGCTCATTGATTCCCAAGAGTTCCAATCCACCAAAAACATGTTTGTTCGCTAGCTTAGCAGAGTACGCTATTCGCTGAGGAGTTTACTCCCGTCACGTCTCCCCAGATCGAGAGTCAACAGAAGTCAAAACTATCATGCAAGTTACAGCTCAAGGCGTGTCACGCACGTTACTTCTGCTAGCTGATTTTCATGGGCCAGCCACCTGGAACCTTCCTTTGGCAAAGTTTAAACCTAACATGTTCAGCCGTATCAAATGCATGTTCAGCAGCATTAAATGCCTGTTCAGCCGCATTAAATGAATTTCAGCCGCATTAAATAAAGGTCCGACGCATATAGCATTAAATATGACCCATCATTACAATGTCAGTTTACTGTAACTATGAACTATTTTACATTTATTGTAGTGTCTCCCCTTCTCTATAAATAGAGGAGGAATTTTCTTTGTAAATGATGGAAATTTTTCTTAGTGTTGTTACTCTGTTAGAATAGTGAGAGAGTGAACAGTGGACGTAGGTATATTTTTGGGTCGAACCACTCTAAAAATCCCTTGGTGCATTTCTTCTTCTCCTCTGACATTTTCTCCTTTATTCATTACCTTGTTCATTTGCTATTTCGTTCGCCTAACGATCACCATTACAAGCATCCAACCCAAAACTGTAGCTTGGGCCCAAAGAAGAATCTCGTCAGCTAATTTCCAACATCGACATCAACTTAAACTTTTAAGTCTAGTAGTAATAAACATGATATCAAAGTCTTTAAGTCTATGGTTCAAACTCTTTCTCCGCTCTTTATTTGAAATTCTCCTTATTGTACATTTTATATGGTAGAGGATGTTTAACATATATCTGACATTTGTTATTTGTTCACATTACACGTGAGGGAACATCTCAATGTATCATAAATTTTTGGGTCTAATGGTAACCAACATGATATCAGAACCTAGTTACCACATAAAAGAATATCGTGCAAGTATATATGGTCCTCAAATAATATAAAAGTGAATACAGATCATTTCCATGAAGATTGCAAACCTAATTGCACTAAAATTGTCTTAAATTAACCATATCCAAACAATTAAAAATCTGAATTTGCAAAATTAAAAATAAACTAATAATAAAGGTGAAGGTCCTAACCAATGTTATATATAGAGGTTCTATGATTACAATTTCACCCTATCATTTTACTAAACCTCCTCTTCAATTATTTTCAAATAGTTGCTCACCATGTTGTTAACCAACTAATATTTCTCCATATGCCTCTTCTAATAGTCTAGTGGAAATATCTAAGCCCAGTTAACCCATTATATTTCTATGAGGATTAACTAAGTTAAGTTCATTAGGCATAAGTTACTCAATATATGTTATGGGTCACAGGTCCTTTGATCGTAACCACATTAAGTTTTTAGGTACAATGGTAATTAACAGAAGAGAAAAAGGTAAAAGGACTTGGTTTTCAAAAGCAATGTTTTCAATAGAGCTATATTGGCAAAGCGAGTATGGTAGTTGATTAGGGAACCAAATTCCCTAGCTACAACACACAAAGAGAAAGATAGAGGGAGATTGAAAACACAACATAGTTATAAACAACACACACATGCACATAACAAACAACTAAGAAGAGAGAGATTGAAAACACAATTGTGTCACAGAGGACACACATGAATCATCATCATCAGCTCTTTAACTCGTATATATTCCTCCTCTGTATCATCATTTCCAGGCTAGAGCTCCAATCATCAAACGTCGTCGAATCATCATCAATTGCCAACACCAAGCTAGATCTCCCTCCTCGGACCCTTATTAGAGACACTATTTCAGAAAAACCACTGAGAGTTCTTTTGATCTTTCTCTTCTTTATGGGGCTAAGGTTTTAGTCAAGGATTAAGGGTTCTTCTATTCTAATCCTCTCTTCTCTCCTTTGTGACTTTAGGTTTGCATGAGAGAGGGTTGAGAGTGAGTGAAGTAAAGCTCTAGTTTGATAGATCAGTGTTTCATTATGTTTTTAAATACCAAGTCCAAAACGACGTCATTTTTAATCTCCCAAAACGATGTCATTTTGGTTATTTTTTAAAAAAAATAAAATAAAATAACCAAAACAAACCTAAAATTGTGCTGTTTTGGACCTAGATTAAAAAAAAAAATGGCTTTACAACACTTTGCTTAGGCAGCAAGCAGACTAAGAGCACCAATTTCCATGAAATTAGTGCGGTTAGTGACTGTTAGCAGCCTAGGCAGCACCTGGATGATTGAAATTGATGATTTTTAAAGGGGATATTATGAAAATCCCCCCCAAAAAGTGGAATAATCAGAAACGGACCTCGATTTTTTTTTATTAGGTCAACCGTCCCCCACCGTCAAAAATCCATACAAAAAGTTAAAGTTTTCTGTCCAAAATTGTTTAAAGTCTAAAATGCCCTTAATTGACAGGTTGATGAGACAAACTAGCTATAAAGCACTTTTAAACCAATAAAAAGACCAATATACCCATGTACACTGCTGGAAAAATAAATGAAACAAAAGACTAAGATGCCATTTAAAATGTAACTGTTGCACAACGACTCTAACATCACACCACCTTTATAAATATGTTTCCAATATATATATATATATATATATATAGCCAATCAAAATACAGCTACCAAACACTTTCATTCAGCATACAACCACGATCACACTTGTGTTTCAACAGTACTACACAAAATACTACTCAAAATTTGCAGAAAACTGATTTGTGATCTCAGCCACATGCTTTTGAAGCAAAATACATCTAAAATCTTTCAAAGAAACAGTGCAAGCAACATAAGCAATTCTTCATTTCACCAACGTAACAATATCAGCAACACAAGAAATGGAAGGATTCTCAAGTTCACCAAGCAACATCAATGGTGTAATACTAAAGTTTAAAAATAGAAAATGCTATTGTGGAAGGAAGGCAGCAGTGAGAATTTTAGAGTCAACAAACAATCCAAACAAGCTCTATTTCACATGTGATACTAGGCAGTGTCATTTCTACTCATTTTGGGAGCCGAATGCTACAGAATTGAACTCAAAAGACATGCTGCAAAAGGCTGAGCAAAATCCTGGATCCAAGTTTGTGGAAGATGAGATCAAAGATATAAATGCAAAAATTCAGAACCTTGAAGCTGTACATGCAAAAGTGCAAAATATTGAAACCTTAAATGGTAAAATGCAGAACTTGGAAGCTATACAAAGTGGGTTAAGGTTTATGATGTTGATAAACATGATGTTTTTGGGCATTTCTATGGCAGTGTTTGTATTAGCTAAAATGAAAATGTAATGTAATGAAAAAGTAATGAAAAGAAAATGCAATGAACATGGTAGTGTTTGAACAAGTACTGTGATGTTACATATAGTTATATCAAACAACAAAAGTAATATGAACTTAAATTCATTTTGTTCCCAACAAAAGCAGTATAATGATATATGATGATTGAGGCCAGTTATGAATGACATAAACATCATACTCTACTTCAATCATGCTAGCTCAAAAGAATTGCAACCTAAGTTTCGTAGCAACAATAATATGCTAGCTCAATAAGTACTCCAAAAAGTAAGCAAACTTTACCAAAAAAAAACGTAGAAGCCTTTACACCAAAATATCTACCACCCAAAGCCATTACTGAGATGTTAGTTCAAGTCCACTGTGACTAGAGATTGTGTGATGGTCTATTGCTATGACGATGATCCCTCTTCGATTCTCTATATATGATATAAAATTAAATTGAAATTAGTCATGAGAAAAATAAATAAATAAGAATGAAAATGAGTTATATCCCTAAAATAAACATGTTTCTTTGATGGTGTTGTCTTCTTGCTAGTATGTTGTGATGATGGTCCCTCATCGATTTTCTATAAATGATATAAAACGAAATTGAAATTAGTCATGAGAAAAGTAAATAAATAAGAATGAATTTCAGTTAAAAAATAAACCTTTTTCTTTGATTTCTTGTTAATATGTTGTCACTTTGGACCTTTACATGTCCTTTTGTGTGATCAGTCCCTCCACAAGTGTTGCAACTGATATTAGTCCCCCTTTTTGGCTTTCCTTTCTCCCCTTCTTCTCTTATGCGTTGAACCTTTAGCCTACCAAAGAGCCTCTTCACATGTGGTGGAATAAGGGGTCCAGTTGTAATTGCTAGCCAAGTGCATATATCTGGAATTGGATGAATGATCCCTCTATAAGTCTTAGAGAATGCAGTGCGAGATAACATAGGGTGCATAAATTGAGAAATGTTTTCCATCAATGAGTTTGTTTTGCAATAGTCACCTGCATTTGTTAAAAAAAAAAACATTTCAAAGAATGTTATATGAAAATATTTATCTAAAAACCAAAAAATAAGAAAAGTAAGGTAGTTAAATTACCTATGGCTGACAGTGCATGATTGCATGGGATGCCACTCACTTGCCATAATCCACACTCACACCTAGAATCTGCCAGATGGACTATATATGTCCTTTTGTCACCCTCAATTTCATACTCTCCCATGCCAGCCTTTAACACTAAAAATGACCTACTATCATGATTTTGCTTCATAACTCTAGAGTAGACAGTGGAAGACACTTTAGATTTCTATTTACTATACTCTTCCTTCTTATCATGAAACTTTTTCATTATTATCCTCCTTATATGCTCCAATAAACTGAGGTAGGTTTTTTTCCTTATGATCTCCCAAAAGGCTGTTGAAGGACTCAGTCATGTTGTTCGTTACGCGGTCACATTTGATTCGCTGATCAAATTTACACCTTGACCACTATTCAACCTCAATGGTCTCCAACCATTTCCTAGTATCCATGTTAGGGCTGGCAATTTGGAACCTGATACGATGGGTCGACATGAAACCGACACGATAATTACGGGTTAAGGTTAAGGGTAAACGGGTTGGGTAAATTAACGGGTCAACCCGTCTAACCCGTTAACTTATCGTGTCGAGTTCGTGTTGGGTTAATCGTGTCACGAGTTGACCCGTTAAATGAGGATAAAAATATAATTTGATATTAAAGGGGCATTTATGTAATTTAAATGACAGCTATATACATTTTTCGGTCTTCATTCTTTCAAAGCCCAAAGGCCCCAAACCCTACCTGCTACCTATTTGTCTTAGTCTTACAGCCGCCGCACCCCTCCACTCCACCAGTCTACTGTGCACCTCCACAGCCGCCGCAACTCCTTCCATTCAGCGTTTCGTTCGGTCGTCGCCATACAGATCTGCTTCGGTCGTCCCCATAAGTCTCCTTTGGTCGCCGTGCCGCATCTTCTTCTTCATCCATCGTCTCATTCGGTAGCTGCCACTCCTTCTTCTATCGTCGTCGCATCTTCTTCAGTAGATCGTCTCTTTCGGGTCGTCGCCACGTTGATCTCCTTCAGTCGCTGTGTCGCATCTCATCCGCACGCCGATCTCTTTCAGTCCCTGCCACCCATCTCCTTTGGTCGCCACGCCGTATCTCTTTCGTCACCCAACAACACCAATTTGCTTCGTCACCCAGCAATGCCAGACCCCACACCATTTCTTCATCTCAGACGCGGTTCATCAGCTTCGTCGCCAAGCTGCGCTGGTATGTGAACTTTGAAATGTGAACATGTCTGCACTGGTATGTGAACTATGAAATGTGAACATTGTGGATAGAAACAATAAAATCTGATTTTTATTATTAGTTTTCTGATTTTTGAACGGCGTTATTATTAGTTTTCATGTGAACTCTGAAATGTGAATATGTTAAATGTATTAGTTTTCTGATTATTGAAATGTGAATATGTTGGATGTATTAGTTTTCTGCTTTTTATTATTGTTAGATGTATTAGTTTTCTGATTTTTGAAACAGTACAATCTGTTTTCTGCTTTTAAAACTAATAATAACATATAACAAGTGAATTTCAAATTCCTGTTGGATATCAACTATGAAGAAAGGAAGAGAGAGTAAGTATTGATCAAGTGTTAGCTAAACGGTGATTATAGTAAACCTTTCTTGCTTAGAAAACACGTTTTCTTGTTTCCTTTTCACTGGGCAGCTATGTTGATTTGTTTTTTATTACATCTATATTAAAATTTAAATGTATTAACTATTGTTAAACGGGTTGATAACGGGTCAGTTAAATGGGTTGATAACAAGTCGGTTAAACGAGTTGATAACGTGTCGGTTAAACGGGTCATTAACGGGTTGATAAACAACCAGTAAATAAACGGGTTAATCATGTCGTTTTTGTGTCAACTCGTTACGAATCGTGTCGTGTTGTTTAGTTATCTTGTCATGTTCGGGTCATGTCAAAAATTATCATGTCGTATTCGGGTCGTGTTCAACCCAATCCGCTAACCCGAATTGCCACCCCTAATCCATGTTCACCTGTCCAATTTCATCCATTGTAGCTTAAAAATTAGGCAGATAGCTACTTTTACTAGCCTTCTAAAACAAGTTCTTCAACTTTTGACTTAAATACCTTTTCTTGAAGTTGGCATATATATGTCTAGCACAAAACCTGCAATGTTAACCACCGATTAGTGAATGTAAGTTTTGTTAAAAATGAACAAACAATGTAATAATTAATGAATTTATTACCTGTGAATGGCTTAAGGCCAATAATTCTCCACCGCATTTATCATTCCTTTCTGCCTATCACCCATGAAATATATAGGCTGATCAGATGGATATTTCAAGAACCACTTTAAGTTGTCCATAAACCAAGACCAACTCGCCTCACATTCACCCTCACAAATGCATACAGCAAGAGGAAACAATCCACTGTTGGCATCCAAAGCCACAGTTGACAATAAAACACCTTTGAAATGAACCTTTAAAAAACACCCATCAAGTCCTATAAATGGTCTACAACCTTCCAAGAACCCAATCTTTTGAGCTTCAAAACTAAGCATGAATCTTTGAAAGGTTGGGTGGGGCTCTTGAAGCCTAATATAGACTACAGACCTTGGGTTTGTTTGTTTAACCATGTATGCATACTTTCTAAGATGTTTGAAAGACTCTGCATGATCTGTCTTCAATACTGCCACAATTATTTTCTCAGCAGCATACAACCTCTGCTTGTCCATATTGATATGATATCTCTCCCTTAAGATTTTAGCTATTACTATAATTTTAACATCTGGATTAGACTTCACCAACTTCTCAAATTTTTGTGCAATCCATTTGGATTTAGCCTCATTGCTTCTATAGGACCACTAACATGTATGCACATTATTGTAAGTCTTAATCTGCATTGTCACCTTATCCCCCTTCATCACTCTAGCATAAATCCTCCATGGACAGTCTAATGCCATACCCTTGTATGTTATTCTATCCTTATCATTTTTCTCTCTATCAAGAGTAATCCCTTCTTGTATGGCATATTCTTTCAAGGTTGCTCTCAATGCATACACGGAGTCATAAGTTTGATCTACTACAAACTCTATTTTCCCCCTACTACTTGCTTAAAGGGATTGCCCTTTAGTAATTTAATCGCAGTAATGGTTGGATCTTCCTACTCATCCTGACTATAATAGACATCGTCATCATTTAACTGATAACCATCAAAATACTTGAGGGTATCTTTAAAATCAGCATGCTCATATGCACACCTGCACACTCTCTGCCCCCAACAGTACCTATACACTTACGACCCCTAGCTTGACCTGCAAACTGACTACCCCCAACCTGAACAACACCCGTTCTGCCTTCATGTTCAACATGCAACTGATCTGCCCCATCACTGTCACTTTTATCCTCACTGAAGTCAATACTAACCTCATCATCCTCACTGTCATCGTTATCATCTTCACCCTCAGTTTCATCATCCTCGCCTTCATTACCAACTTCTCCAAACACATTCTATTCAAAATTAGCCCAATGCTTAATGATAATAGGATCATGCAACAAATTGGAATTGACACCACTAGTGTCGTCGACAGACCACTCATGCACAATAAATACTATCCTCTTAATTCCATGCTTACTAAACTTATCCAAGACACCTAACAACTCCATATCACTTTTAATGCGTAAAATACCAATTTCCCATGGAATGATAACATAAACATCGTAATTGTTAGGGGGAACATCTTTCTTCCCAGCCATCGCTACATGCATGGAATGCAATATTTCAATCATACTAAAATGATCTCTCTTACATACACCCAACTCCATTACATGCTCTTTAAAAAGAATAACCACCTTAAACTCATTAATCATCTTTCCTACAAAAAGTAAAATGAACAAATATAATTGAAAATGAAATGATAAGTAAATTAAATTTTCATTCACTAACATACTTACAATATTTACTGTCATCTCATAAAAAACACATGCATTCAAGTATAAACAAGTATTAGCAGTACACTAACATACTTACAACAACAAATCAAGAATAAAACAAACAATAAAACTATCATGCAATAAAACAAACAATAAAACTAACTGTTGTGCAATAAAACTGTTAATCATTTACTGTTATAACCTAAAAAGCTCATGCATTCAAGTATAAACATATATAAAACACAACGAAAGTATTGGCAGACCATTTCACTTCAATTATTTACTGCCATCATTAACACAAACTATTACATTGCCATCTTAGAACATAATCATATATATATTTATTTATAACATAAGGAAATCGTACATACAACACAAAACTAGTACAGGATGATGCTTCAAATATTTTTAACATCAACAAACATGTTTAAACACTAACGGCACATCACTGGCAACAACAAAACAAATGATAAATCACTTGCAGAACATCATATAACATGTTTAAACAACACATGTACAACACAAAACCAATACTTTATCATGTCTAATATATGTTAACATCACATAGCACGTTTAAACAACAACAAAACAAACAATAAAACCATTGGCAGAACATAAACAAACATGCAAGATTATGTCCTTATTTACCAATTGCATGCATCATTTTTTCACAATAATTTGCTCAAACATGTTAACTCTCACGCATTTTGTTGTTACGTGCTTCAAACACGAAACCCCTAAATTTAACAAAACCCTAACTCGAATCCAAGCCATCAAAACCCATTTCAAACCCCGTTTTCATCAAAAACCAACTTTATCCATTAGAAACATAAAAGAAAAGAAGAAAAACCAAAGCTTTTCAAGAAAACCTCACCTCGTCCGTTTTCCTCTCATCAAGTCGTTTCCACACCTTCAACAGGTACCCACACCTTCTTTCCACTTTTCCACCACAGTCGATAGGTCCTCACCGTCATCTTTTTCGCTCGGTTTTCACTGGTTCATGGCGATGAGAGTTTTTGGCGTGAAGGGTTGCAGAAAGGGGGTTGTTGAAAACAACTTTTGGAGTGACTAAGTTGGCCCCAAGCTTTTTTCACCCTATGTGGACACGTGTGTGGCTAACATTTTTTCACCATTTAAAAATCTAATTTCATATATGAGATTACCCAGTTATCCTCACAATTTAACACCGTTTAGGTTTTTCTGACAGTGGGAGGCAGTTCACCTAATAAAAAAAAAAATCAAGGTCTGTTTCCGATTATTTCACTTTTTAGGGAGGTTTTTCATAATATCCCTTTTTAAAACATTTTTCAAGAGAAAAATGGAGATCTCTACCCTTCTACCAAGTTGACGTACTTGTGGTAGTAGAGGTGGCCATAAATAGAGTTGATCTCCATGGTAACTTGATTTTTTGTGTTTCATATTATATGCTTCTTTTTTTTTTTTTTTTTTCAACAGAGATGATCCTATATTTATTTTTTATATAGTGATGTGTTATTTGATTATAAAAAGTTTAAAAAAAAAAAGAGAAAGAATCTAAATTCCTTTTTACATTTATATAAATTTTTTTTGTTTTATTAGTTTATATTTTAAAATGATTCTTAATTTCTTTTTATAATTGGTACATTAGGAAGTGATTATATCATTAATCTTGAAAGCATTTAGGGTATGCTTGTTGCACAGAATAGAATTGGACTAGATATGATTGAATTGCATGGAATTGGAGAAGACTAAACTAATAATAGTATGATTGATGCAAGTGGGATTGAACTAAAAATAATATTAATTTTATTTGATGTAGTATAAGATTGAAATATATATACATATATATATCATGCTTATTTAGTGTGACATAAATCAAATTAATTTAGGCATAAGAAAATATTTTATTTACTTTTTAACATTCATAAATATATTTTTTAAAGGTTGGGCTAGAATAATTTAAAATTTTGACTAAGAAAGTGACTTCAATATCTATCCATTTGTTTCCACTCAATCCAATGGTAAAAAAAAGTGAATGAATTCAAAATTGATAATAATTCTTAGATTGAGTGAAAATGGATAGGTAGATAACACAATCACTCCATTATATATATATATACACTCACGTGATGCTGACAATCCATCAGACTATTTTTTTTTAATACAACACTATTTTCTTTTCCCTTTTTCAGTTACAATCTTGAAGATCTCTCATTACATTCACTATTGTAAAGTTTTATTTGAGTTCGAAGTGATGAAGAATATGCAATCAAAATAAATTGTAAATTTCAAAATATTTGAAACAACAAAATTCTAAATTGATAGAATATTATTTTCAATAAGAAATGATGAAGCTGGTTATTATTTTTTTTATATTTAAACTTAGAGTTTCTTATTAAGTTTTAATTTTCAAAATTTTAGATTGTAGCATATGTGGAATCTACCATATGCACATAGTTGCATTGGGAAATATTGATGATTTCTTTTAAATTCCATTCAAAAAATATATATCATAAAAATTAATAATAGATGCTATTAAAACAAAATAGAGTGGCTTCAAAAGTTAGATTACTTTAATTATTTAAATTGTTATTATCGTTTTACCCTCTGGTTTGAAAAATAATGTGAAACCACCCTAATTTTGAAAATATTATATCCAAAAAGATCTAGACGTTAATGAGTTTGTGATTTTCATCCATAAATTGAAGAATCCGTTAGAAAGAGAGGGCAAATGGGTAAATGTAGGTGTTAAATAGTGTGAGACAACTGTCAGTACTATTGTCACCGTTTCTCTCTCTCTCTCTCACCGTCTCCCGACCCAACCATCTATCTCACTTCACTGTTTTTCCTCACTCTCTCTCTCTCTCTCACCTTAACCCAACCAACTCAAATCGTCAATGATGGATTTTTTTTTCCTTAAAAGTTAGTTAGCATAGCTTGCCAATCAAGCGGACAGACTCTCTCTCTCTATTTCTCTCTCGTTTTCTCTCTCTTTCCTTTTGCTTCTTCTTCTTTTTCTTCACCATCTTCTTCTTCTCTGCTTCTTGTTCAAACTCTATTTAGAATGCAAATTCCCTACCCAGAACCCCTCTTTGTAAGCTTTACTCCTCTTGTTCAATCTACCCAAAACCCCTCTCCATTGGCCTTACCTTTGGGTTTGTTTGTTCAACGACAATGAACCCATCTAAGTTGGTTTGATGACAAACCTAAGTGAGTTCATACCAGACAACAATCTAGATTGGATCTCCATCTTTTTTTTTTTTTACAATTTTTTATTTATTTTTTTAGTTTTAATTTTTTTTTAAATGAATCTCTACTATCCATCTTAAGATGGACAATAAAGATCTGAAGAAATTTTTTTATTTCATTTTTTCATTTTTTTCAAATTAATCTCCACCGTTCATCTTAAGATGGTCGGTGGAGATCCAACTTTTTTTTAATTGTTTTTTATTATTGCTTATTAATTGATTAATTTAATTAATTTTTAATCAATTATTTACTTTTAATTTGCAAGGGGTCAACAAGCGTATTTTGGTCTCTTAGTATTTTTATCATAAAACTACTAAAATTTTGGATGAAAACCGTTTTTGATTGACGATAGGGGGTTTTTAGTAATTAGGGTAGTTGATAATACTTTCTATTTCAAAGAGTCATTTAGATTGTTCCCTTATTTAAATTTGACTGTTTCAAAATAGGACCGTTAAAATATCAAAAGAATAATTAAAAAAAAAAAAAGACAGGTATATTTACAAATTTATTTTAATTTTAATTTTTTGGATAAAGTATCTTTGTGAAAAACTATATTTATATATTACTTTGACTAAAAAATGTTGACTAGTGGTGACTGGGACAGGATCATAGTCGCTTGAAACTTTATAAGATAATCATAAAATAATATTGGGACTGGACCGCAATCGTTATCGTTGAATAATATTATATTGTCATTAAACTAACCAACCAAATTCATGTCTTCAACGTGCTAAGTACGTATTTTGGTCAAAAAGGTAACGAGTGCACTTTCAATAAAATGTACATATACATTCTGTTGAATGTTGTGGAACCAAAGGTGAAGTTTCCTGTTTAAGAAGCTAACAAAAGAGAAACGCGTAATTTCAAAAAAACAAAAACAGAGAAACGCGTAAATTAATTTGTATATAAATTATATTGCAGCAAAAGAATCTAATTATCAGGTTCTCAAATTCACAATTTCAATCTGAAAACCCTACTGCAAAATAACAAAATCTGAAAGCAATTAATGGAATCGGTGGTGTTCTCAAAAATCCTCACACAGAAAGATGTTACAAGAAGCTTGTCAATTCCAACGAGTTATTTGGGGCCTTTCGAAGAAGGCCATTCCATGGACATGCCTGTTTATGATAATTGTGGGAGATTATGGAATTTTCCCTGCTCGATTCAACAGATCAGTGGCGAAGGACTTGTTCTTTCTTGTAATTGGCTTGATTTTGCTAGGGACAAAAATGCTCAAGTGAATGATGAAGTCATTTTTGCTAAAGAGATTATCATGAATGATGATCATAGTATGCGATCAAAGGTGAATATTCAAGTGAAAAGAAAAATCAGATTATTTGGTCAAGATATGTGGGGTAATGTGTGAAGCAATCTATCACACACGTCTCCTGGTCCTTCAAAAGCATTCGACGTCGCATTTTTTCTATATATTTAATAGTTTGATCAATTGATGTCGACAAGCATATTTGTTTTTTTATAGAAATTGGATTCGTTATAGGATAGATAAAATTGCATAATAAAATGATTAAATTTGGGTGATTGATTTTGTGGGAGAAATAAGATTTCGAAAATGATTTGTATTTGTATGATTGAGAAAGCAAATTCACGTCATAAGTTTTATTTCATTATTGGACTTGTTATTGTCAATACCTCTTTTTTGTTCAGAGACTGCTTTTTAGGGTAAATTCCATAAATAACCCTAAAATTAAGTTTAACTATAATTATCAGTCACTTTCCTATTGATCACTTAGCAAAAGTGGTATGAATCCCATGCTACAATGAATTTCATTGTTAATAATGAATGTATCAACAATATTTACTGTACAGATCTAATTAGTTCATTCACTGATTCTAACACCTTACTTGAGTCCATAATGCTCATTTTAAAATATTTTTAAGTGCTAATTACAATCTCACATCTAGTTTAATCAGGTTTTTATGATTGTAAGGCTATCATGATCGGTTTCAAATATATTTAATAGTGTGATCAATTGATGTAGACAAGCATTTTTTTTTAATAGAAATTGGATGGATAAAATTACATAATAAAGTGACCAGATTATTGGGTCATTGACTTTGTGGGAGAAATAAGATTTCGAAAATGATTTGTATTAGTATGAATTGACAAAGCAGATTCACATTATGAGTTTTATTTTATTATTAAACTAAAATACTTCCTGTTGTTGTCACATTTTTTTTTGTTCAGAGCAGTAGACTTCTTTTGTGGGCAAGTTTTATAAATAACCCTGAAATTAGGTTTAGCTATAATTAATACTACAAAATTGTTGAAAGACATCACTAACAAGATATCAGTTTTTAAAAAACCAATAATATGAAAGTTTGAAGATATTAGTTTATTAAAAAATGATATCTTAAATTTTTATGGTTTAAGATATCGGTTATTAGAGCATCTCCAATGTAAATATAGATTGTCTTTTAAAAAAAAAAATGGACATATCATCAATGTCAAGGAAATGTGCATCCTATGTGACATAAATATGGATTTATAAACACTCAATTCTAAAATGACTCTCCAATACTATTCTATTTATTTAAATGATAAATAGTCAAATAAAAATATATTATTAAAGAAAATTATCATAAAATATTATTTAATGAAAGTTTTAATCATTTATTACTGACATGGCTGTTCAAAAGACTATTTGAAAATAGACATTGAGGTTGACAGCTACTATTTTCATTTTTGCTATGTCAGCTTGATAGTGGTTGGAGAAATTTGTATTGGAGAGATTAATTTTAACACTCTATCAATTTATCTCATGTGGCACTCCATATTTTTATAATTCATACTTGTATTGGAGATGCTCTTATATAAACCGATATGGATTTATTTTATATTTCTACATCGGTTTTGTTCAAAACTCATATCTTAACCGGCTTAAAAGCAAAGAAATTGTTTTTAAAATAAACCGATATATTTATTAAATTTTACCTCCCTATTTAAAACACCACACGCCACTCACCATTTCACTCACCAAACACCCCGCCCTATTTCACTCTCGCTCACGAAACACCATTTCTCACTACTCACCGGTGATGAGCGCCCGCCACCACCACCCACAACCAACATGCGACGACCGACAACATAGATTGGCAAAGAACGACCCACGATGAGCGACTACGAGCTATCGATGAGGAGCAACTCTCCACGACCCATAACCAACGAGCTACCCATGACAAGTGACCCATGACGAGCGACGAATAGCAACGAACGATCGACAATGGGCGGCGAGGAGCGACAAGCAGGAAGGAGACTCGAAACTCGTGACCCGATTCAAACCAGCACCAGTTATACCCAATCTGATAGCAATTGTACCCGATCCGAGAACATCAAGAACCAGTGAGGAGCGGCGAGCAGGAGGGTGGCTTGACAACGGCACCCAATCTTTCCAAACCGTAAAAGCCCACGACCCAATTTCAACCCGACCATGGTTAGTTCTTCTCTTTGCATTTTCGTTTTTGCTTGGAATTTGTATTTTTTTTTTTTTTTTTTGTAGTTGAAACTTTGTTTTTCTTTCATTTTGTTTATTCTTTTGAGTTAATATTTTATAGCTGCAAATTTTGTTTTGAGATGTTTGGTTTTATTGGGTGTTCATGACTTGTGTCTGTTTACTGATTAGGTTCTCATTATGTTTATGGATTTGTTTATTTTTTGAGTAATTTATCGAACTTGAAGTTGTTAGAGTGACAAAAAAATAAGTGTATTCTTGGTTGTTTTAGTTCTGTTTGAAAGTTCTAAGCTTTGTTGTGATTGAGAGAGAGAGATGTGTGTTCTAATAGGCCATATGGTTACATCTGAGGCAAATGACACAGTTTCATGGTGGTTCACTGTTATTTGATTTATAATCATGCCTTGTCAACATAGTTTAAAATATCCGCGATATTCCCGATATTTCCGTTGATATTTCCATAAATCAAGGGTACCGATATCGATAGGGGGTGTAATCTCCTATCCGTCAAAATATCCTGAAAATATCCGGAAATATCTGCGATATTTTTGTAAAATATCCTTTCCGTGAGCTTGTAGTACAAATTTTACAAAATATCGAGGAAATTTTCAGAAATATCCGTAGAATATCCATGAAATATCCTGAAAATATCGGTTAAATTTTTATAAAATAAAAGTGAAATTTAAGTTTTTCAAATAAGAATTTGTTAAGTTTTTATTAAATAAATAAAATGAATAATTACAAAATAGACTCATTTGGTAAGAACAATCTCTAAAATAACATTTTTTATTTTATTGTTATAAAAAATACATTGGGTGGACAAAAATACCCTTAATAAAATGATAGTAATTTGAATCACTGTTGGGATTCCCAACCTTAAAGTTAGGCATCTCAACCTCTATATTGGGAGCCACAACCTTTAAGTTGGGATTCTCAATTTTGATTTAACATTCAGGTTGGGAATCTCAACCCCAAGGTTAAGTTTTCGAATGTGGATTTGAATCAAGATTAGGACTCCCAACCTAAAAGTTGGGATTCCTAACTTAAAAGTTGGGATTCCCAACCTCAAGGTTGAGAATGTGAACTTTGATGTTTTATCAAGGTTGAGATTCTCTACCTTGAGGTTGGGATTTCCAACTTCGAAGTTGGGATGTAGATTGGGATCTCAACTTCGAGGTTGGGATTCTCAACCAGATCGTTTGGTAGAAAGAGTAACCGACAAAAAATGATGGGTCAAGGGCATTTTCGTCCAAAAAAAGATATTGTGCGAAGATTAAAACAATAAAGATTATTTTTTAAATGAATTATCAAAAATAGGCTAGTTTTCAACAAAACCCTAAATAAAATAAGTTTTCAACCCACGTGAATAATCTCATTTTCATCAGAAATCTCATTATTATATTCCATTTTGTAGTCAAGCTCAAACATCTCATAATTACTATTCTATTTTAAAAACAAAAACTCCTAAGCCCTTACTAGTGATGGAATTCATAATGAAGATAATGATGGTGATGATGGTGATGATGATGATGATGATGATGACAATGATGACGATGATAATAATGATGATGATGATAACAATGGAGGAAATAATTATGTTTTTACTCAAAGAAATGATACTGATACAGGTTTGCCATTGAGTCCATTTACTTGTGAAGAACAATACACTCATTGCACACAAGATAAAGACCATGAGTGTAGAGCTGCGGGTCTAGACATAGGGGCTATTAGTAAGGATTATTTAAGGAGAATCCATCAAATGCAGTTAGGGATGTCATCATCCAATGAAGATAACATTTCAACTACTTTTGAATCTATGAGTTTAAGGTCTAGTGATGATGGTCATATAAGTTTTGGGATCTCCAATGATTCTTACACACAATTTCCTATCTATAGATAGATGATGAGAAGAAATCAAGAAGCTTATTCATGGCATGTTCGTGATTATATTCAAAATCATTCAAATTATATGTCATGGTATCAGTATTGTATAAATCTAGATGCTAGCTATACAATCTATGAACCACCTAGGACTTCATTTTGATTTTAAAATTTACATGATTTATGTGATGCAAATTAATTGAAAAGTTTTAATGGAAACTTTTTATATTTTCATATATCTCATCTATATATTATATCTATATTTATACATTTTAGTTGTTACTTTTTATATAGAATATGTTTTTTTTTTTTAAATATAATATGATTTTTGGTTGTAGAAATGATTATTTTAACATTACCAAAAGTTTTATTAAAAAATATTATGTTTTTAACTAAATTTCCGTACTTTCCGTAAATTTTACGTAAATTTCTGTCGATATCGATATTTTCGTCGACATTTCCGCCGAATCGTAGTACCAATATTTCTGTCGATATCGATATTTTCAACATTGCTTGTTAATCTTTTCGATAGATTAGAGATGCAGTGCACAGTTTCTCTTTGTTTTCCATAGCTGCAAATTTTGTGTTTGCTTTTTTTTTTTTTTTTTTTTTTTTGAGGGCTACATCTTCATTTTTACTTTGGTTTTTGTTTGTTTTTCATAGCTTCAATTTCGTTTTAGGTTTGATTTTGTTTGTTTTTGACAATGACATGTCATGGAAACCATAAGACATGACATGTAAACCATAAGACTTGAGTCACCCTCTATTAATTGAGTCAATCTTAGGCAGAACTATGTATTCATGTGTTTGTTTATTCTTTTAAATGAGATCCATTTCCCAATATGTTCATTTCATTTTATTTAATTTAATATTTCGGCTTAATTGGTTCTTATGAATAGTTTGTCTTTCTAATTAAATGAACTTATAATTTCAGTTATCATTATATGATGTTGAATTTGAGTGGTTATTTCAGTTGATACATTGTTTGTAGATTTGTTATTTAGGAGTAAAAAAATGCAGCAGATGATTGTTAGTCATCTATGCTTCAAGTGGTTAAATGTTGTGAATTTGATATTCATTGATAATTTGGAACTGTTTGACTGTTCTAGAGAAGTTTTGGACCAAGCTTGAAATCTCCTCGCGATGATTTTGGATTGCTTCACAGAGTCACTCACACACCAATAACAATATGTTTAATTTAAATATATGTTATTTGATTTCATGGACTTGTATGTGAGTGACTGTGTGAGGGTGTATGATGCTTGTATATATGAGTGTGTGGGTGCCGAACTTTGAAGATATTTAATATTATATCTTTTAATATGTGTGGAGTTACGTAGACTACAGAGTTGGAAGTCAGTATATGTGATTTTTCTTTTAATGTTGGATATGATTGATTATTATTTGTAGGTTCAAATATTTAATATTATTATTTGTGGCATCTATTGTTATTTATCACTATATTTGTTATGCATGTTATGCTGCTTTTCTTGTTTGAATTCCAATTTATACTGACTGTTGTGCATGATTTAGAATTCTAATTGTCATATAAATGTATTCTAATACTGGTTTCTAATCCCAGGCATATATTCATCCTTGCTTCATAAACATCTTTTATTGTGGATTGCAGTGCCCTTTTCACAAGTCAGGTAGGGCTTAACCATATTGTATAAAAATTAGCTTCATTTGTTTGCCTAGTCGGTCTTCTAAAAGCATGTTGTACTAATGAGTTTTGTTCTTTCTTTTTATGTTTTGAACAAAAATCAACAGTTACTGTTGTAGCCAATATAACAAATTTTGCAGCTGGATACACCTTTGCTATATTAAAATTCATTTTGCTAATATTTTATGCCTTTTTATTGCATTATGGTGTTTATGTTTTGATGGCAGATTGGTGGAATGTGCCTTGAGAATTGCAGGTTGCTAAAATAGACTCTTCTACTAATTATTCTATTTCCCTAGATTTAGTTACTGAAGCAATCTCTCATGACCTTGGCATTGGATTGATACCCTTCTTTTTATGTGCCACAGTAAATGATTTAGTACTAATGGTATTTTCTTGTTATACCTTTCCTTTGAGTACCTTAAATAACTAATTGGTAAAAGTGCTATAAGATGATTGATTTTGAATTACCTATTGGCTTTAGGTTTCCAATAGTCTTTCGTGTGCTTTGTTTCATAAGACATTCGATATGCGAAAGTTAAATTATTGTGCTTGCTTATATATGGACTTTTAATGGATTGAGTGGACTCAATCATTCAATGAGTTCAAAAGATTTTGAACACATGTAGATTAGTTCTGGACTATTATGTTTGAGTGTGTTTTTGTTATATAAATGTCTTGTTAATAACGTCCATATGTCCATCAAGTGGCTTGTCAAATGTGTCATTAAGGTTTTATTTTGATGAGTTAATATTTCTCAATTATTTAACAATGTGTGTTAGTTTTGATATGGTTTGATGTTTTTCAAACGGATTGCTTAAAAAGAGAATCAAGAAAATATGGACTTTTCCGGCGTTAATAGGTTCGAATGGTTTACGAATATTTTGTAAATCTAAAAATAAATATTAATTCTAAGATAGAGATTTCCTTTTTTGTTTTGAAAATTATTATATTTGGTAAGTCATTGTGGAGTTATATACTGATTGTATTATTAAATGTTTTATTATTCTAATAGAAATGAAACTCATTTTGAAGTTATGTGCTAGTTGCATTATTAAATTTATGTTATTATTCTAATGGAAATGAGAATCGATAAAGTATTTTCAATATTTAAAAATTTATGATTTAAAAATGTATGAATTACAATAAGCTAGATGAGAAATATAATTTAGTAACTACATCAAAAATAAATGAAATATAAATAAATAATTAAACAAATAAATTGATTTTAATCATAAATTTGATTTCTTTTATTTGCACTAAAAACATCGGTTTTAATATAAAACGATGTCTGTTAGCTTGTATATAACATTAATTTTACATGTAACCGATATATTTTAGAATAATGTAAATCGGTTTTTAACGGATGTCTTTGTTGTGTTTTTTTTTCACATCATTCAAATAAACAACGGCTAAAAAATCGAATAAAACCGATGTAAAGTATATAAAATAACTGATGTCTTTCAACTATATTGTAGTAATATTATTCATTTTCCTAGTGGTCACTTAGAAAAGTGTTATGAATCACGTGGTACAATGAATTTCATTCTCAATGAAAAGTGCATATATCAATAATATTCACTGTATATATCTAAGTTCAGTCATTGATTATTGTGCCTTGAGTCCTGTTGTATATATTTTTGGGTTACCTTAAATAGGCTGGTAAAAGCCCAACAGTACAACAAAATCATCTCAACAGATAAGGGTCCAAGTTACTGGTCCAAAGAAACGGCATAACTTTGTGTTCGGTTGTCAGATCGTCTATTATAATATGTTTTCGGAATGAGATTTTTGTGCTCTATAACGTGGCAACTAGGATTTCCCGATTGATGCTATTGACACTCTAAGAATTGTTGTTTTAGTGGATATGTTCTTGAGGTTTACGTTTGCAATCCTCTTATTCTTCAATTTCGATGAGCATACAGACAGGCTGATGAGTGAGCAACTGTATAAGCAACTCGCGTGACTGTACACAACATCCTACTCACATTAACGAGCAAGGTCGACAAGATGATGAATGAGTAGACGGACGAACAAGGATCCAGCCAAGACAAAGCTTAAACAATCAGCTCGCGTAAAAGCAATCTGCTTACTTCGGCGAGCCCATTGGCAAACAGCTTAGCGTTACAAGCTCCTAAGCTGCTCGATCAGCTTGTCCGGATAGTTTATGCGATCAACTTGCATGACTAGTCTGACGAGGTCTCTGTTCGCCTAGTCAAGCTACCAAGTCTCTGACCTCACCCCGAGCACCAGCTCGTCCAGAGCAGGAGCAGCTCACGAAAAGGAATGGCGTGCACGTCAAATTTTTCCAAAATGGTAGTAGTACTATGTAAGAAAAAGTCAACTACTGAATTCAGGGATCAAATCAAATCTCGAAAATCAATGACACATTATTGTAATTTATTGCTTTTCTATTTGTGTTGGACTAAAACTGTACAACTCCCCCTCTATAAATAGAGATGAGAACTATTGTAAAAGGGGATTCCCTCTCGAGATCTCTTTCACTGTAGACACAGAAAACTTATAGTAACAGTGACTACCACCCTTCACCGGAGCTGGTGTCGACGCCGTGAACGTAAGCCCTTCCTATGGCTGAATCACTTAAATCTCGTGTGTTTTTCTTTTTACTTTTTGCCTCTCTGTTCGTTTGTTTGTATTTTTCATAGATTTATAGTTTTGGGCTTCACGAACCAATAGTTGACCATTATTTTATGTCAACAAGTCCATAAAACTTGATTTAAAACATTTTTAAGCGTTAATTATAGTCTCACATCTAGCTTAATCAGTTTTTAATTTTCATGATTCTAAGGGTTTCATGATAGGTTTCAAATATATTTAATAGTGTGATCAATCAATGTAGACAAACATATATATATATATATATATATATAGATTATTGGGTCATTGATTTTGTGGAAGAAATAAGATTTCGAAAATTATTTATATTTGTATGATAGAGAAAGAGTTTCGTGTCATGAGTTTTATTTCATTATTAAGCTATAATACATGTTGTTTTCACTTTTTTTCTCTTCCCTCAAGAGCAGTTAACTGCTTTTTGGATAAATTCCATAACCAACACTAAAATTTGGTTTAACTATAATTATCACTCTTTTTCCTCGATGATCACTTAACAAACATGATATGAATCACATGTTATAGTGAATTTCATTCACAATAAAGAATGCACAAATCAACAATATTCATTGTACAGATTTAAGTTCAATTGTTGATTCTAGCGTCTTACTTGAGTCCATAAAACTTGCTTTAAAACACTTTTAAGTATCAATTATAGTCTCACATCTAGCTTAATAAGGTTTTCATAATAGTAGGGCTATTATAATCAGTTTCAAGAGATATTATTTCTTCTATAAGCTCCATGAGATTGAACAACGAATTTAATTCTTTATATATATGTGCCTCATCTTAGCTTTCTCACTTAGCAACTAAGGTGACCGCATGTGTAAAAATGTCAGTCCTAATATGATGACATATCTTAATTTATCTTATGGGTGTAATTATGCTAGCAATATATATCAACTCAAATGATATATTATTAAACTATAAAACAATGTATGGTTTTGATCTTTCAACAAGCACATCATTATAATTTATACAACCCCAAAATGGAGCATGTCTCCAAGACATCTCATATCAACCATAAAGATCAAGTAAGCATGTTAAAGATAAGCATCTCAGATAAGCATCTTAGACCTTGGTTTTTAGTAAATGGGTTCGCTACATAGTATAGATTTGGCTGTACTATCAAATCCTATAATAAGAATTGATTGTAGGAAATCATAGTTTGTCTCTATATGCTCTTGTATACTGTAGTACTTTATGTTCTCACTATGAGTGATCATTACTTACAGTATACAAGTACTAATTACTGATATTAGTAACTATCATAAGATTCTAATTATCTTTCAAGTCATATTGATGGAAGCCAAAATAGCAATCATGGAGGAACATGAGACAATTGGGTAATGAGGCAATTTAAGGCAATGAGACTTAATCATAAAGGCTTTGGATGCTAATGGAAGATAATTAAAGGTAAACTAGAGTTAATTGGGCTTTATTGGAGACTTATTGGAGTTATTTGGGCTTTAAATAATTTGAGCTGAGTTTATTTTAATTGTAATGGGTTTTTAAATTAAGTTAGTTCATCTAATTTCATATTGGGTCTTAATTTATGTATTGGGCTGAAACATTTAATTATTTTAAACCCATGAGTATGTTTAGTGGGCTTAATTATTAGAAGGCTAGGGTTTTATGTTATGTTATTTTCTTTGCCTATAAAAAGGCTTGTCTTGTAACCCTAGAAAAGATATAACAAGTGAATAAAGTTGCAGCCAATTAGGTTTAATTGAGATTGAATTTTCTCTCTTGTTCTTCATGAACAAATGATCTTATCAAGCTATGCTTGTGGCAATCAAAACCATGACTTATCTTCCACATTCTCATCTATGTCTTGGGAGTGGCGTCAATATCCTTCTTTTATAATTTTGGTTCTTGATTGAGTTCTAATTATTGGGTCAAAGTTTTTTATAACTTTGGTTCTTTATTGACATATAATCAATGGGTCAAAATTTCTTATTTTATAAACCTGTTTTAATCTTTCTTAGGGTTGTGTTACAATTTGGTCGTAGGTGTCGTATCTTTATATAAGGGTTCGCATCAGTTGGTATCAGAGTTTTGGGTATTAATTCATGTTTGATTCATCAATTTAATTGGTTTTTTTTTTTGTTTTATTTTTTTTTTTAGCCGCATATCATTTTTTTTTTTTTTAGGGTTTTGTTCGTTAGTTTGTTTCCTATTTTGTTCTTGTCGGCATCAACGACTTCAGCCTTTCATATTTATATATTTTGATTATTTTTGTTTCTTGATTGCCGCAAGCCACCATCCATCTTCAATTTATTATTATTATTTTGTTCTTTTGTTTCTTGTTGACCGAACCATCATCTATTACTTTTCTCTAACTTTCTTTTCCTTTAATCTGCCACACTAGCCATTAATAATTTTATATTCTTTGAGTTGCTGCATCACCCACCATCCATTATCAATTTTATATTATTTTTTGCACCCATCTTTTTTTTGTCTTCCTAAGTGTTGCAGCCGCTTCATGTCATAGAATTTTGTGTCTTGCAACACACTGGATGCATATTGCTTTCTGGTTGTTGGACGATGTCATTGTTTTAAGGTCTGATCTCATTGTGTCTCCACATTATTTTGTTCCATTATCTTGCTGGTCTGATTTCCGCATATCATTGTACATGTTCCGCACCATACCATTACATTCGGTCATTGTGTTCTATTGTTCCGCATACTACTACATTTGTTCTACACCATATCAAGTCTGTTTCAAACCTGTTTTCGCATCCACTAATATGATTCTTTCTTGTTTTATTTTTCTGGTGTGATTAAAAATGAGATGAGACAAAAAAAAAAAAACATGAACCACACAAGCGATTAGAGTGAAACATGTGAGGGAATGTTGTGAGGATTTTCTAACATTCTTGTCAGGTTTCAATTCCATGTTCGAACAATCATAAAGATGGGTCACGATTTGAGGACAAATCATTTTGAAGAAATGGGGAATGATGGAAGCCAAGATAGCAATCATGGAGGAACATGAGACAATTGGACAATGAGGCAATTTAAGGCAATGAGGCTTAATCATGAAGGCTTTGGATGCTAATGGAAGATAATTAGAGGCAAATTAGAGTTAATTGGGCTTTATTGGAGACTTATTGGAGTTATTTGGTCTTTAAATAATTTGGGCTGAGTTTATTTTAATTGTAATGGGTTTTTAAATTTAGTTCATTTAATTTCATGTTGAGTCTTAGTTTATATATTGGGCTGAAACATTTAATTATTTTAAACCCATGAGTATGTTTAGTGGGCTCAATTATTAGGAGGCTAGGGTTTTCTGTCATGTTATTTTCTTTGCCTATAAAAAGGTTTGTCTTGTAACCCTAGAAAAGATATAACAAAATGAATGAAGTTGCAGTCAATTAGGTTTAATTGAGAGTGAATTTTCTCTATTGTTCTTCATGAACATGTGATCTTATCAAGCTATGCTTGTGGCGATCAAAACCATGACTTATCTCCCACCTTCTCATCTATGTCTTGGGAGTGGCGTCAATATCCTTCTTTTATAATTTTGGTTCTTGATTGAATTCTAATCATTGGGTCAAAGTTCTTTATAATTTTGGTTCTTGATTGACATATAATCAATGGGTCAAAATTTCTTATTTTACAAACCTGTTTTAATCTTTCTTGGGGTTGTGTTTCAATTTGGTCATGGGTGTCGTATCTTTATATACGGGGTTCGCATCACATATAGTTTCTTATACTATTACCAAACATGCTACAATCTTAGATTCATTGGGAAACCATGCATTTTTGCTATTTATTACTTTATGAGGTAGCATTTCTAATAAGACAAAAAACACAAACCTAAAAGGTTGGTTTTGCTTTTCTAGACCACCACTTTTTAGGTATTCATTAGAAGCGTGAATCTCTAATAGCATATAGTAGTCTTGCAGTACATTTCAAATTTACGCTAAAATCCTTTGAGACATTAAATGTTCAATCTAAGATTGGATTGGTATTCATTTATCAATTCCTTAGCAAAACAAATATAATGAGACCATGTGCATATCTCTTTACACTTTATACTCGTCATGATATTGGTACTAGGAACCCATCATTATTTGTAGATGTTATGGAGTGTTTTTTTTTTAGGTCTATAACAAGGCTAAGAGTTTTACTTTTATTAGAAGTGCCTAAAAGTTTACAATTAACTCATTGTAGATCTCTCAAGATTCTTTCTAATATATAATTGTAGTGACAGAGATAGAAATTTTCTTGAGTGATCTTAATTAACTTGTACTTCTATTAAATGAGTAGCTCCACTCATATTTATAATCTCAAACAACTTTGAGGTTAACCATTTTTTTGCTGTCATTACAAACTCTTCGTACTTTCTAGCTAGCAGAAGTTTGTTTACACATAAAAATAATATCTTTTATCTTTAGACCATTTGAAATAAATGCACAATGACCCTTTGTGGTTAAAATTGCACAGAAGATAATTATTTAGGCCTAATAATATCATTTTAACATGCAATCTTTGTACTCAAGGCCTTTTGAAACAAAACTCTAGTTGTTCCATGTACAATTTTTCCTCTAGTTCTTTCTTAAGAAATGTAATATCAGTATCTAACTGATGCATTTGACACACAAAAGCAAACCTTACAAGTAGATAGATGGTTTCTTTATAGTCTATACTTATGCCTTTACGTAAAACTCATCGAATCAAAATAGTTCATTGTTAAGGAGTTAAGTCAATTAGCTTCCATACATGATTACGTCGTAAAACTCCCTATCTATTTCCATTGCTTTCATCTTCAATTCCTTAGCAAGATTATTGAAAGCCCATTCAAAAGCATTGGCTCATCACCATCTCATGAAGTAATCGTAAAGGTTTCTCTATCAATCTAAAATTGATGACTTGGGATAGCTAAATGATTAACTTTACAAGTTGGTTGTTTTGTCAAAACTAATCCTATAGTTGTGTCACTCTAAGTAGATTATAATCACCAAGTAAATTATTATTTACTTCTAATTATTATCCATTCTACAAACTTTTAATTATTATCCATACAATCACCAAAATTAATTCAAGTGACATTATTAATTAAGGAGAACAATCTCAAAGTCTAAATTATGTTAGTGCATATTTCAACATCAATGAGAAGTAATTAAGGTTTAGTTATAAAAAAAAAATCCCAGATTGTTAGAACCATGCCTTCAACTTCAAACCCAAGATTTGACAGTACTCACATGTATACATTACATTCTTCAATAAATTCAACTGTACTCCTTATATGCTTTCTAAGATCTTACTTAATGGTATTCCACATTTAAGTCTACAGTCTGTATTGATGATGAGATTTAGAAACAAATACCAAACTAAATATTAAAGCATATACATCTTACTTGGAGTATAGGTTATGCATTTTTCACCTAAATGGATTCATAAGTGAAAGATAACATAATTTGTCACAATTGTAACAAATTATTTTATTCTTAACCATCATAAATTTGTCACTTTTTACCTTTTGTTTCAAGGTTAAGAGAGCATATTATGGCTAGATTTGGTATTCATTTCTTTCAAAAAATATATATTTCCATTATGCCGCTCAAAACTCGAAGTGTTAGCACAAATCTGAAAATTTATGCATATAAAACTAGCTAGGAGCATTAGCCACCTCTAAGCGCTAATCTTCCAAAACCAAATGGTGCTACTGTTAGGGTTATGTGCCCTAAGAGCTTGTAATTTGTAATCGTTTAAATTAAATAATAAATAAAATATATTTATTTTATTCAATTTATGTGCATTTATGAAATGATTGCTTCATACAAAGATCATGTAACATCCATGGTTACTTATGTAATCTCAAACTAAGTATATAAGTATTATATACAAGAGGATTTAGTTTGAGATCAGTAATCTAAAGAGTCCGTAGAAAGCAAACAAAGCTAGGTACTTTAGGTACTTTGCTTGTGATAAATCTACAGTTGCGGTCCATTTTGTATTTGATACGATAATCCTATCCGGGATCATTCATGTGGTGACATGAAAATGGAGGCACCTTATATAATAGAGATTATATAGGACTGGACCATAATAAAATGAATTTCTTATTAATATCCGTTAAATAAAGAAATTCATATTTATCAACTAGATGATTATATATGGATTGATCTTAATCCTGAGTGTTTTATGGACTCCTATTTGGTAAGTCATATCTTTTGATTTACATGGGTGAGACTGTTATAGATTTACAGTCAATAAGTTTCGTACTTTGGAGATGTGATTTAATAAGTGACTGAGAATATTCTACACAATAGTGGAATCCACTCCTTCTTGCGAGAAATAGATGAGTAGTTCTCTTAAGTGTTGATTCGAGTCTTGAAAAACCAGAGCGCTCGACTTTCTATTTGTAAATAAATGGAAAGATAAATTTATAAGTTGTTATGAATATATTGTTCATTAGAGAATTAATGGTACTTAACGGAATAAGAAATAATTAGAGAGGTATAACGGACTTTAATGACCTAGTTCTAATTATGAACTACTCGTGGAAGATCGAACCATATGAAATGATTAAATCAATGGACACTGAAAATTCAGATTATATAAAACATCTATAATTTTGAGAGTGCAATCTTAAGTTTTTAGTGGAGTAACTTTAAGGTTAATAATAGTGAATTAATTAATTAAAGAGTTTAATTAATAATTCAGATATTATTGGAGTTCAAATTATAGGTCCATTTGGTCCCCTTGCTAGCTCACAACCACATAAAGAAATAAAGGGAAGAATATAATTAGATTGTCCAATTATAAGTGTACATACAATTTATGAACATGTTCACGAATAATTTAAATAATTTGATTATTTAAATATAAATAATTATTTAATTATTTGTAGAGGTTAAAAGTTTAACTTTAAATGGTATCATTAAATTATATAAGATTTAGAATCATTTAATTTAATGAAAAATATTTTAATTAATGGAAATGGTAATTTAATTTAATTAGAATTAGATTCCATATTAAATTAGATTAAAGAAGTTTTAATTTAATAGAAATTAGATTCCATATTAAATTAAAAGTAAAGAGTTTTAAACTAATAAGAAATTTGATTCCATATTAGATTTGAATTAAGCTTTTCAATTTAATTAGGAAATTGTATTCCTTATTAAATTAGAAAACTCTAACTCACCATTATAAAAAAAGTATTTTATATTGGTAACAATGTAGAGAAAAGAAAGAGAGAGAATTCTTGGTTACATGAACCAAAAACTTCCATTAATTAAAAAGATTTCGTGATATAATTCTTCGAGATTGTGCCCACACACAATTTCTCTTGTGAAGAGTCATAGCAAGGAAGATCAGGTGGTGAAGAATTTGCGAATAAAAAAGGATCAATTCAATTTTCATGCAAGGTAAGATTCAATCTTATTAATTTAATTATTGAATTGTTATTATTAGCATCGATCGGACGTGTTTTTATTTGAAAATTTTTTTGAAATCCACGTTTCCGCATTAAATTCAGAATTCAATTTTTCCTTCAACTACATGATATCATATGCATTATATTATATGTACTATGAATTGAAAGTCTAAATACTATCAATTTATCCTATTAGCAGAGCCATATTTTCTTAAACCGTTTAGTACTCCTTAAACTTACATAGGATATCATCATTCTTATTGTTTAAACAACCTTATGTGACCAATAATATCTCATGATTGACATGTTAAGTAAAAGTACATTGTTAATTAGGTCTTATAATGGTGTTTGTTAGAGTTTTGAGAGTTGTATATTATATGCGGATATACTAAATCTTAAGGTGTCAATAACCCTAATTTACACCATTCAATTTATCCTTATCTAATAATAGGTCACTTAATCTAAGATGTAAAAGCCACATCAAAGTAAAAACTTATTATTCTATAATGCTAGCGTAAATTCTCAAAAAACAAACACACACATGTATAATTGCACCAAACTACTACGCACAAAAATATGATAAAATAATATGCAAAAATAGATTTGAAAGTTAGTCTAGGCTCCCATTCATCATTTGATTCCAAATATTAAAATGATCATATAGTCTAGTGTATTTGTTCAAAAACAAGTTCTAACATTGTACAATCAATTTAGAACTCCCACTAAAATAAATATTCAAAAATATTTAAATAAGCATGCATGAACAATGAATAATAATATCACTACAAGAAATCAGCAATACGACAACATTTAGATAGCAATGTACATATGCTTCATGTTGCCGTAGTCATTTAACGCAACATGCAAAAAATGTGTCTTGAGGAACACACGTACAACAACTTGCAATTTATGTTGCACATCATAGGACACATACAACAACGTATTTTTGTTGCCATTGCAATATATACAACAACATTTTATTCAACCATGTTGCTAAATATATTATTTTTAATTAAAGTAGTAGAAAATATAAATAGCAAAAAAAAAAACCCTAAAACCATCATTTTCACTTCACACACACTTCACACCAATATCAACGCCAACCTTTACGCCCATCAGCATCGACTCGCACCCTTACACTTTTTGTCGACGACCCCCTGCATTCTTTGTCATTGATCAACCTCGTCAAACATCATTTCTTGTTAGTCTTGGCGATTGGTCATCCTTGCCAGTAGTTGCATTCTACAACATATTTTGTATAACGGGCTAACCCACCCCCGTTCTATCCAACCAGCCCAGCCAGGTGGTAGCTTGGCCATCCCACGCCCGATAGACCAATCCGGCCCAGCCACTAGTTCAAATAGTATACATCTTACTTCCTATTTATACGTAACCCCTAAATCATAGGTTCGAGAGTTGTGGGAGGTGAGTAAAACCCCATGGGGAATGAGACAGTATATAACATCCATGTGGCTGAGCTAGATTGGTAGATCGGACGTGAGATGACCAGGCTACCACCTGACTGGATCGGTTGAGTTGAATGGGGGTGGGTTAACCCATTACATTTTGTATGTTGCATTATAGCTCTACAACTACATTTAATTGAAGTTGTTAAGATATATGACTACATGGCATTATGCGTTGTTGTAAACAAACATAAAAACTTAAAGTTTATGTTGCAACGTATAGTGCATGTTACTATGATGTCTATAGTGTTCAACATCATGTTGTTGTTAATATAAGTAAACGTGAGACTAACATTGCTAAAGAGGTATACTTTTGGGCAACACGCTCATCCGTAACATAAAGGTGCATGTTGCGAAAGACTTTAGCAACATCTTCTGTATGTTGTTTTATTGTTGATTTCTTATAGTGAATCATTATCATTACAAAGTTTTTGCAATTTCTCTTACCTTTTTCAAGCGCGTTATTGCAACTATTATCTCTTTCTTTAGCATTGTTATTCACATGCTTTGCACTTTGGATGTCTAACAATATGCTCAATTCTGTTGTGAGTCACATTTTCATAACATGACTCTTTTCTGCAAATTCTAAATTGCAAGCATTCTGTTATGTCATATTATAGTATCATTCCTAGCTTTTTCAACTTACAAGTCGTACATGACTTGGTTTTTAGGTAATTTCGTGAATTGAATTTTATCGAATTTCTCCAAATATATTTTTTGAGTTAAATAAATCCATGATCGCTTGTCATGGTAGGATTCCAAATCCTTTTACATTGTGACCCAGGAGACAATGCTAATTAAATTCAAATATTTCTATGCTCAAAAAATATTTCCTTTGTAATGATCTTTTCAATTACTAAGTAAAACTTAATGGGTTTCCAAAAAAAAAAAGTAAAACTTAACGAAATCTTCCCCTCTCAAATATATCAAGATTAGAAGGAGAATTATAAAATTAAGAGCATCCCACTTGAGCAAAATTTCTTTGAATTTACTTTGAAAAAAAAATTAAATAATTTTTTTTTCACTAAAAAAAATAGTTGAAAAATTACTCGATTATCTTATTTCTCAATATTTTCTTTTTTTTTTAAAAAAAAAAAAAAAAAAAGAACTAAACAATTAAAGTAATAATTGTCCATTTCTTTTCATTTAATAATAAAATAAAACTCATTGATTGAAAAATAAATAAATAAATCAACAATTAAAATAATAATTATCTATTTCTATTTATAAAATTACATTGATTCCATTTAGAAGATTAAAATATAAAATTTGGAAAAAAAATTAAAAAAAAAATTCTAGCTACCAAAAACGACACCAAGAAAAGATGGCTGCAGTGCATGGCAGCCATGCATGCCAACCACACGTCTACTGCATTGGAAATTCCAGTGTAGCTCAAGGCCCACCACGAGCTCAACATGTGAGGGGTCCACTCCTCGTCTTCTAATCATTTCCCAATGATCGGACCTCATTTTGCCGACCCCAAATTTTATGAAAAATCTAATGGTGCCCTCGGTTTTCACATTCAAGTCAGAGGTTGTTATGTGTATTTTGAAAGTACTTAAATGGACTGTAAAAACCCAAGTTTGATCCAGTAAAATTGCCCAGTTGGCTAAAGCCCAGCTCGCTAAGGGTCCAGCTCGCCAGACATATAGTTCATCAGACAATCAGCTCATGAACTTAGATTCTCAACTCTCCACATGCTTAATCTATGGAAGCAAACTCACAGTCAGACTTGACATTCCAACTCTTGGAAATGAGCTCTCGGCTACTATAGCTTGTAAGACACGAGTCAATTACTGTCAGAACTGTCAGATGAAATTCAGCTAAGCATATCGTACACGCTAATCCTTTCAAAGATTACAGTTTGATTTAAGGAAAATCTCACCTAACCAGCATGAGTTTAGCGTCTAAACTATGCTTTGATAGAGTTGACCTGATAAATGACAGTCTTTGAAATGTAATTTATTATCATTCTACTTTTGTGTTATTGTACGTTACTGTAGCTTCTTCATCTATAAATAGAGGCTAAAAATTTATTGTAAAAGAACGACACGAATAATACACATACTGTCACTCTGCCGAATAGCTAGTGAACAGTTATGGACGTAGGCAATTCTTTGGGTCAAACCACGTAAAAACCTGATCGCAATAGTGTTTCTTCCTCTTCCTTCTCTTCTTTTCTTCACTCTTTGACCACACTCGCAGTTTGGGTTTCAAAACCTGGTTGACTTGTTGACAGAGGTGAAACATAATCTCCGCAAAGGCAAGTGAACATTGTTCTTGAGTGTTAAACTTCATCTTCAACCTCCTAACAAATTTTCAAAAAATCAATTTTCAAATTAAAACTTAAAATGTGTTTTTCTCCCTTTTTTCTAATCCTAATTGAGCTTATAATATATTGTTGGAAAGCTCTAAGAAAATCATTTCTAATGGTACCAAGGTTGCAGAAAATAAAACATAATGCAAAGAATTATGGACTAATCAAATTATGTGATTCATATTTAAATAAATTCAATAACGAGTTCAAAGCATATCAAACGACAATTAATCTTTTTAGAATATATAATTATACACTAAGGTTAACATATATTCTAGAAAATCAAATAAAAAACAGTTGTATGATGTTATGTCATTAATGGTGTCAAGTTTCATAAATAAACTTAAAACATCCCTAACTTGGCGATTTCTATAAGAATAAGTCATCATACGAAAAATTTTGAATCATGGCATTGGCAGATATACATGTAACCCATATACATACATACATAAATATATGTAACATGCTTGAATTCATTAACAAAAAATAAGCATGACATTATTTTAAACAAAAATACTTCAAAACTAAAACAACCCAAAAGAACAATCCCTAAATATTGCTTTGATACCAATGTTGGTAATCATAATAAATAAAGTCATCACAGTGAAAGATGAATCTTTGGGATTGCTACATATAGTCGGAAAGTAATTACTGGAACTACCAACTCAAACCAATGTGCAAAAACTATATACTAGAATATAGGAAGAGACCAACAAAATAAAGACCCTATATTTCACTGAATGCTTTTAGTCGTTTAGAGTTGGATACTAAAATGAATGGGAGAGGTTTCTATTTATAGGCCTTAAAATGCCACCAGATAATCACAACTTTAATTAAATTAAATTTGAATATTATCCTAGTGATAAATGTGTTATTATCTAACTGATTTAAATCATAATTATCCCAATGACAATTTTATTTCAAATCATTTATCCATCTAATACAATTATCTAATTGATTTAAATCATAATTATCCCAACGACAATTTGATTTGAAATTAATTATATATCCAGTAAAATAATTATCCAATTGTTATCAAATCAATTTGTTCACTTTTGAGTGTACAAATTTAATCTCAATTTGTTCACACTTAAGCATACAAATTCAACAGACTGAAGTAGAAGAACAATGTGCTTTGTGTTGATTTTTTGTTGAAGAGGGACGGATTGCTGAGGATGAGTTTTTCTAGGTTTAATTCCATCATGGGATTATTGAAGAAGAAGATTGGTGAATGTCGACACCTGAATTTAGTCAACCAAAGTTCTTGACCCAATACCTGCAATTAAAACAAAACAGAGACAAAAGCAAAGGGAAGCAAAGAAGAAGAACAGGAATGCAAGGGGATTTTTATATGGTTCGACCCAAAAAGATATCTGTGTCCATGACGGCTTCTCTGATTATTTTAGTAGAGTCACAGTATATTATTGAGTATTTATTTTGATGCCTTTACAATGAATTTTCAGCCCCTATTTATAGTGTGGGGTGTGTTACAATTTGAGTACAATATGAATATAAAATAATTTTACATTAATTACACTTCTAAAACTGTGTTCGTCAATTTAGGGATTGACTCCGCCAAAATAGGAGTTTGATTCTATTTCCATTTTTGATAGTTGACTCCTCTTTAAATTAGGCTATTACCTTTTTGGAAGATTCATTTAATGAGCTATTTCGAGCTATGAGCTTGACTTCATTCTGCGTGATCTAGAGCTGAGCATAAGACAGTCTTGATAATAATTGATTAGCGACCTGAAAGCTGCAGTAGTGAACTAAGAGCTCGTTTCTGCGAGCTAGATGTTGGCGAATTGGGCTTTGTCTATTGGGTCAACCCATTGGATCAGTTCTTTAGGCTTTTATTAGCTCATTTACATAGCTCGAAATATACCTACAACATCAACCCCTTATCTTTTAGTGCGATCTGTGGACTGAGAGCTCAGACTTGTTGGTAAAAGCTAACATACCACGACCTATCATGCTACCTTTTTAGATTTTATCCCATCATGTGACTTGTTGCGACTCTTCAAGTAACTGCACCACTTGCACATCTCGTTTTATACGCATTTAATGCGCAGCTTCTCAATTGTCGGACCATGATGACTAATATGTTGTCAACCCATAATAATAAATCCCTTAACCCGAGTGACACTGTTAGATCTAGGGCGGCTGATTAACTCCCAAATCTAATGGTTGGGGTCTCGATTTGGCACCTATATATAAGTTGAGGACTCTTCATTTTCACACTTACTCTATCATTTTCAAACTTGAGACGTCGTAAAGCCTCCCTTTTCTCTCATTTTCTTTCAAGACCAGTGTCACTGTTCTTAGGCACTCGAGGTTTATTGTGTTCACAGTAAGTCTCCATTACCATCTCTTAACTCTTTGGTTTCCATTTTTCGTATGCACTATGTTATTTCTTCTCTGGATTCAATATTGAGTTAACTATCTCATGTTCTTGATGTTGCATGTTTGTTAGTAGTTGCGACTTTTTATTTCCTTTTGGTTTGATCTTGTTGGTCAGCCTTTTACAGGCTGTTTATTATTTGGAACTCCATATGAGCGAGTTGTAAAATAAGATATTTTTAGGTCATCAGCTCGTAAGTCATTAAAATGCATGTCGAGCCCCTCATGTCCTTAGTGATTTGTATGACGTTTACGACCTGTAGACTATAAAGTTCCCCTTTAGAGAATAGGAAACTTATATTTTAGGTACAGTCAACATGTAGTGACCTAACTGCCCCTTTTTATATGTAGATGTCTTCAGGTCGTAAATGTTGGTCACATAGAATAGGAGATTATGACTCTTTCAGTTCAGACGGGCTCGACATAAAGGAAGCTCGCATTATTGAAGAGGCGATATCCCTAAGTGGAGCGGTGGTTGGGGAGTTCGTAACTCAAGCTGACTCTGTAGTAATCCGGCAGACTATTGAAGAGCAGTGAGCTCATGAAGCCATTATGGAAAGAAGAGCTCGCGAGGTGTTTACCCACTATACCTTGAAGATAAAATATGAAGAGTTGAGGGGAATAGATTTAGAATATCATCTCCCCAGAGATTATCACATCATGCAGCCCTCTCTTGGTAACCACGCAGCCTATCCTCCTAGGGGGTTCGTTGCCATCAGCACCTACCATCTTAGGCATAGGCTCAAATTTTAAATCCCTGCCTATATCATCAACCTCATGAACGGGCTAGCCCTTTCCAGTTAACCCCCAACTCATACTCCCAGCTGACGTCCCTGGCCTTAGTTTTCAAGAGAAACGGTTTTCCATCTCTAATCCTAAGAATCTACCGCCACCTTTTTAGTATCAAGAGTGTCGGCAACTTAAAAGAGGGGATACGAGATGATATTTATTATCTCGTAGCTCGAAAGACAGACTTCAAGGACCTCCTTCCTCAGGGAGAAGGGAAGGGCAAGTCCAATATAAGCGACTACAAATCGAGCTGGTTTTATATCTCTTACTCTTCTCTTAGATAGCTCAAAAATTTCGCTTTCGTCCTTAGTTCAGGTAGACAGATAGGACTGATTTTCCACGAGCTACAATAGATTTTTTTTTAATGTTTTTTATTTCATCTCTCAGATTTGACAGACGATAGGGCAATCCTTATTGAGGAGGAGACTGACATTCCTAAGACATTCGAGGACTCACAAAAAGTGAGAACTAATTACACATTCGATGGCAAGTTCCTCAGGACCCACCATCTAGCTCATCTAGCTCCTCCTTTGAGCAGCAAGCTGCTTGATAGTTATAAAGAAATCAACATTCAAGGGGAACTCGAGCTCGCTTCTGCTTTTAAAGCTATTAGTAAAGTAGAGGTAATTCATGTCCCTCAAGTGATTTCGAGATGGTGAAGCTCGCTTTCCACCAACGCTCTTCACTCAGTCTAACCAGTCCACAACTCCTGTAGTTGTTGTCTCTACCGAGGTGACCACTATTGAGTCGGTTTCGGAAGCTTCAGAAGCCCAAGGAAAAAGCGACATCTTTTTTAGCAACCTCAGCTCACTATACGGTCTTCTCCAGTTCGCGTTTTGCCTTGTTTAGCTCATCTTCACTCTTGAGGATTTTAATGGTGAGGTTTGACCTTATAACTTCATGAATACTCTCCTAATGAGCTAGAGCATCATCAGCCTCCCTTTTAGCCTCATCGGCATTATTTAGCTTGGTCTGAATGAGTTGCTTTGAGTTCTTCACCTTCTCAACTTCCATGGTCATAAACTAAGGAGGAAGCCGAGGTGTGGATCACTAAAGCTAGAGAGGAGGCAAAATTAGAGACCTCCAGCAATTTCCTCTACACTTTATCGGAAGTTCATCCTGAGTTAGACTTCTCATTCTTTGGTGAAGAGGCAGTCGTAACGGTGAAGAAATACAAGAAACAGGCTACCCAATCCACTGCTATTCCAAACACAACTCCTTTGAATGTTGAGCTCCCAAGTGCGACCTCCTAGAATAAGATAGTTCAGGTCGCAATACCTTCAGAAGCATCCTCCGATGATGTAGCTCCCAAAGATTCAGTCCCCCAAGTCCAGGGCTTCGAGTACACTACTTATAGAGTCGAATCGTTTTCTTCTTTTTTGTGGTTTTTCATGACTTTTAATTTGGTTCATCTCGCTATGCGAGGTCATTTGTAATGAATATATGAACCTCATTTTGAAGGTATTAAAATTGATACATTTTCTTCACTGTTGTCTTGTGCTTTTATTTTACTTTTTTCTTTCGCAATCTTTGAATTTCCTATGAATTAATAAGTAATCAATGTATAAATAAGTGATAATAAAAGTGGGTAAGAGCTCATGAAGTAATAGTTCACAAATGATAGTTTGATTTGAAATATTTTAGGAAAGTCATATCCAGAAGATCGGAACCCCAACTAATATAGCTTAATAAAATTTTCGTGAGTTATATGTAATAGGTTGGAACCTCATATAACATAGCATAGTATTTTGGCGAGCTGTTCAGTAAGTCAGAATCTCAACTAACAGCATAGCATTCTTACGAGCTATGTCCACTAGGTCGAAACCTCAGTTAACATAGCGTAATAAAATTCTTGCATGCTATATTTAATAGGTCGGAACCTCAGCTAACATAACTTAGTAAAATTTTGGCAAGCTATGTCCAGTAGGTCAGAACCTTAACTAACATAGCAAAATACAATTTTTTGCGAGCTATATTCAATAGGTTGGAACCTTAGTTAATATAGCATAAAATTTTAGCGAGCTGTTTAGTAGGTTGGAACCTCAGCTAACAGCAAAATATTTTGGCGAGCTGTCTAGTAGGTCGGAATCTCAGCTAATAACATGAATTAATGAAATTTGTCAAACTATATCTAGTAGATCGGAATCTCAGCTGATATAACATGACTTAATGAATTTGTCAAGCTATATCTAGTAGGTAGAAACCTCAGCTAACATAGCTTGACTTAACTTCTATCAAAGAGAAACTTGGTGGAGAGGTCACATTTCTTAACATTTAATAAAGAAATTATCAAAGAAATCATTCATAGTAACGTAACATAGGAAACTTGAAGCTTTCATTAATTTTCGAAAATTAACTTTCAAGTTAGAGATATGCGTACAAAAAGTTACTGAAAGTATAGACGAAGATGCTCAGCATTCCAAGCTCGTAGGACTTCAGCTCTATTCATATTAGTCAAGTAATACACTCCAATTCCCAGGTTTTTTTTTTTTTTTTTTTTTTTTTTTTTTATAATGTAAGGATCTTCTCAATTTGGACCTAACGACCCATCACTGGCTTTATAAGCTTCAAGTAGGATAAGGCATAGTACGAGATCATCGACTTTATAGTGCTGAATTTGAACCTTTCTATTGTAATACTTTGCAACCCTTTACTGATAAACAGCTACCTTCAAACGGGTTGTCTCTCTTACCTCATTGGGAAGGTTGAGGTTAGCAGCAAGCAGTTGCTTGTTACTTTCTAGATCGAAGGTCACTTTACGCTGAGAGGTCACTTTACACTGCGAGATCACTTCTAATTCTGCCGGAATCATAGCTTCTGATCTGTACACCATAGAAAAAGGAGTTTCATGAGTAGTACTACGAGTTATAGTTCTACAGGCCCATTGCACTTTTTGTAGCTCATCCACCAGTGCTCCTTTTTTTGCTTTCAGCTTTGTTTTCAAAATCTGCTTTATTATTTTATTCACAATGTAGATGGTCTACGGCTGATAAGCTCTTGACAATCTTTGGGTCGCTGCAGAACTTGATGAACTAGTCACTATTGAACTGAGTCCTATTATCTGTTATGATCTGTTGAGGGACCCCGAACCTATAAATAATGTTACTCCACACAAACTTTTCTATCTTTGTATTAAAGATCTCCGCTAGTTCTTTGGCTTCTACCCATTTGGTAAAATAGTCCACTGCGTCCATAGTGTGCATGCAATTCTCGTAAGCTATTGGTAGACGCCTAATTAGGTCCATTCCCTAAATTGTAAAAAGCCACAGGCTCACTATTTATTAAAGATAAGCTAGTGGAGCTCGCAGAACTTTGGCAAACCGTTAGCACTTATCATATCTCTTGACTAATTTTATGACATCTTACTTCATAGTAGGTCAATAGAATCATTGTCAGAGTTCTTTTTGAGCTAAAGATAGCCTCCCAGCATGATTTCCACAATGGCCAGCATGTATCTGCTTTAGTACGATCTCGCAGTCCTGACCATCGATGCATCTCAAGAGTGGAGTTGAGAATCCTCTCTTGTAGAGCATATCATCATAAATACAATATTGAGTTGCTCTAGCTCACAGGTGATGTACCTCCAGTTTGTCACTTGGCAACTTCTCGTCCTACAAATAATCTAAGATCAGGCTCATCCATGAATTTGACAGGACAACTATGACCATCATTAAATTCTTTTCTTTTATGCTTGAGGCATGCAGGAACTCTATTGGGATAGCTCCCAAAAAGTCTAGATTTCTGGTAGTTGCTAAGCGAGCCAGTGCATCTACATGCGAGTTTTGAGCTCGTAGGATCTGATTCACTTCATACTTTTGGAAAGTACCCAGTAGCTTTTGAATGTTATGGAGGTAAACAGCCATCTTAGACCCTCTGGTCTAATATTCCCCTCAGATCTGATAGACCACAAACTGGGAGTCGCTGAAAATCCTTAGTCGCTCAGCTCGCATCTCTTTAGTTAGATGTAGACATGCTAGCAATGTCTCATACTCGGCTTCATTGTTGGTGGCCTAAAAGCCAAACCTTAATGCGCAGAGAATTTTTTACCCTTTGGAACTGATCAGTAACACCCCAGCCCCAGCTTTTTGTTCACTAGAAGATCCATCCACATATAGTTTCCAAGTCAGACCTTCGAAAGATTGAAGCTCCTTTTCTACGGGCCTTGTGAATTTTGCGATAATGTCTATTAGAGTTTGGGCCTTTATTATTGATCTTGGCTTGAACTCGATATCAAACTATGCAAGCTCTACTGCTCACTTAAGCAATCGATCCAAGGTATCTAACTTCTGAAGGACCTATTTCAACGGATACTAAGTAAAGACTTCAATTTTGTGGGCTCAAAAATATAGGCGTAACTTCCTTGACACAACTACTAGGTAATAGGTAAGTTTCTCCATTTGCGTGTACTTGGTTTTGGCATCGAGCAGCCTCTTACTCACATAATACACAAAAAGTTATGTCCTTTCTTCTTCTCACACCAAAGCTACACTCAAGGCATACTGGGATACTCTCAAGTATAAAACGAGCTTCTCTCCTTCTTTTGGCTTGGATAGGAGTAGAGCTCAGCCCATATAGTCATTTAGCTTCTGAAATGTCATCTCACACTGCTCAGTCCATTCAAAGTTTTTCGTCTTCTTCAATATGTTAAAGATAGGAACTTATTTATCAATGACTTTCGAGATGAATCTGCTGAGAGTTACGACCTGGCCATTGAAGCTTTGTACATCCTTGACCTGAGCAGGGGACCTCATGTCAATTAGCATCCTAATCTTTTCAGGATTGCCTTCAATCCCTCTATTGTTTACCTAAAAGCTAAGGAATTTTCTAGAGGCCACCCCAAATGCACACTTTAATGGGTTTAACTTCATTTGTTAGCTCTTTAATATTTGGAACATTTGCTCTAGGTCTCGCATATGGTCAGCCACTTGCCTGGATTTTACTAGCATGTTATCCACGTACACCTCCATTGTCTTCCCGATTTGTTCCTTGAACATCATATTGACCAAACACTGGTAGGTTACCCCTGTAATCTTCAATCCAAATGGCATCACCTTATAATAGTACAGGTCGCGATCTATGATGAATAAGGTGTGCTCTTCGTCCTCCAGGCTCATTAGTATCTGATTATAACCCAAGTAGGCATCCATGAAGCTTTAGAGTTGGTGATCGGCTGTTGCATCCACGAGCTGATCAATTCTGGGCAAGGGAAAGTTGTCATTTGGGCATACCTTATTTAAGTTCATAAAATCAATACAAATTCTTCACTTCCCATTTTTCTTCTTAACAAGTACAAGATTGGAGACCCAAGTTAGGTAGTAAGCTTCGCGGATGAATTTGTTAGCCAATAACTTATCTACCTCCTCCTTTAAAATGGCATATCATTTTGCTATCATTAGCCTCCTTTTTTGACGAACCGGTTTGTGGTCAATATTTAGCCTATGCGACATGACCTTAGGATCTATTCCCATCATATCCTCATGGTTTCAAGCAAAAACGTCTAAGTTTGCTTTGAGGAAGTCAACGAGCTGGGATTTCACTTCTGGAGTTAAATCTCGCCCTATCTTGAGGCATCTTCAGCATCCACTTCGTTGACTTGGACATTCTCGAGCTCTTCTACTAGCCCAATTGTACTGTCTATGTCCACTTCGCATTGGTCAAGGTCGTGACTTACCCCTTTCTCATTGATAACTCGTGGCTTACCCTCCGAAATCATGTTTACTTTCTTTCCTCTAATCCTCATCTTGATTATGTCTTCGTAGCAGCGTCGAGCCAGATGTTGCTCGCCTCGCACATAACCTATCCCATTGAGGGTTGAAAATTTGACTGTGAGAATGTTGATGGAGGTGACTATATCCAAGTCATTTATAGCAAGTCTTCCCAGAACCATATTATATGTTGAAGGGTAGTCAATTATTAAGAAATCTGCCACCACAGTAGCTTGACGACCTGAATCCCCAAGTGTAAGTGGAAGTTTGATCTGGCCTATTAGAATGACGTCTCCGGTGAAGCCATAAAGAGGTTTTAGGGAAGGTCTCAATTGTTCTGCCCCTAGTCCTATATGATCGTAGCACCTTCTGTATATGACATTTATCGAGCTCTCCGTATCAATCATGATTCATTACACCTCGGAGTTACTAATACTTACTCGAATGATGAGTAAATCATTATGAGACCAATATATACTTCTAGAATCCTCCTCAGTGAAAACAATATAATCCAAGGCCATTCTTGTCTTTTTCATAGGTCCTTCCAGCCCATTGTTGCCTGTGAGCAGGGCATGATTTGCTTCCCGTACGTAATGCTCATGCGACTTATTGGATGTACCTGCAATGTGAAGGCCACCATGTATGGTGAAGATGGTCCTCACTACGAGCTCATGCTCTTGTTCGGGAGCTCGCTGAGGCAGCTACTGTACTAACTATGGTAGTTATTGAGGTCATTGCTGTCAAGGTCACGGTTTCGCTGGTCACACGATATAGTCTCTCAAGCGACCTCTCTTGATTAGATCCTCGATAGCGTCCTTTAACGCCCAACATTCGGAAGTGTTGTGCACGATCTCATTATAATAGACACAAAACTTGTTCTTATTCCTAAGGTTAGTAGGAGTTCTCATAGGATTGGACTTCCCGACGTTTTCCTTGTTCCTTTCCGTTGCAAAGATCCTATTCTACGTATTTGATAGAATGCTGTAGCTATTACGACAACCTTGAAGCTGAGGTTGTTCTTTTATGGGTTCATTCTTGGCCTTCTTAGCGACGTGATCATTTAAGCCGTTATTTCGTCCTTCACTTCTGTTCCCACCCTTATTCTTTTCTTTGATTGGTTGGAACTGCCCATTTCACCTTTCTGGTTAGACTTTTTGGAGTCAAAGGTCTCCTCCCATCTAATTTCCTTTGCAGCTCATTCGTAGAACTTGCCCAAGTTTTTCACTAGAGATTTATAGATGCTCTTATATAACTTCCCATCCTTATGAAGCCTAGCAGAGATTGCAGTTAGGATGCTTTCATCTGAAGGGTTCTCTATATTACTGACTTCACATCTGAACCTGGTAATGTAATCTTTCAATAATTCGTTTTACCGTTGGAAGACTGTGGCGAGGTGATAAGATGGCGCGAGCTGCCTCATCAGAGCTCAGTATTGGTTGGTGAATTTTCGTTGACATTCTTTCTAGCTATCTATGTTACGAGCTGGGAGCAGTGTTCCAAAACTCGTTACTCGCGACTGGATCGGCGAGGCAGCGAGCTGCGAGTACTCGACAACTCGGCTAGTACTCGGGGAGTACTCGGTTTGACCATCGGTCAACGGTCAAACCGTTGACCCACGGTCAAACCTATAAAAAAATAAAATTTAATAATTTTTTATAAAATAAAAATATAATCATATGACCACAAAAACCCTTAAAATCTATCTCATGCAACCTTCAAAGTCATTTTAACACAATTACATAATTACAACCTTAAAAATTTCGACAGCATATCCACTATTTTTTCAACAATTCCACCTGTAACATCAATTATCAAACAAATTTATCAAACAAACATCAATTATCAAACAAATTTATCTTTAAATGTATGTCCTCCCAAAAATTCCACTATATTTTATAATCAATCATTTAAATTATAATATAAAATGTATATATGTATATGTATTATATAATTTATATTATCATATCACCTTTGTATATATGTCACTACCAAATAACATAAGTCACACTCACACAATATATTTCCAATCCTATGTTATAATCTCATTTCCGTCAATATAACAAATAAATCACAAATATACAAACAAATATAGTTTATATAATCCATCAATCATCAATCCTAAACAAATATACAAAACTCTAAACAAAATCACCGGTGAAAGCAAAAAAACAAAATGAAAAAACAAAAAAAAAAAATTGAAAACAAACAAAATGAGTGAACTCACAGATGGCGACGACGATTGTAGCAGGCGGAGCGACGGCAGCAGGCAGAGCGACGGCAGCAGGCGGAGCGACGGACGACAGCGGCCGTAGAAGTCGCACCCCACTCGGTGTTGGCGACAGCGGTAGCAACGCAGCAGACGTCGCACACCAACGGACGACAGCTGCAGCAGAAGTTGCACACCAACCAGCGACAGCAGGACCAGACTTCAGCACACCAACCGATGGTAGCAGAACAGCGGGTAGAAGCAGAACGGCGGGTTGAAGGCTTGAAGCAGAACAGAAGTGCAGAACGGCAGAATGCAGAAGAAATGAGAAGAAGCAGCCAGATCTGAGTGAAATACGATGCCAAAACGACGCCGTTTTGGCAAAAAACAAAATTATATAAAAAAAAAAAAGGCTGACTCGGTCGATCCGATTCGGGCCGATTTTCTACAGTAGCCGAGTTGAACCCCCCGATCTGGGGGTTCTCGGCTCGGCACCCGACCGAGTGGCGAGTACTCGATCGATTCGGTCGAGTTTTTAAACAATGGCTGGGAGACTCTTAAATCAAGTCCATAGAATGTCCTTTAGGGTGGCTTGGAAAACGTGACATTTGACTAAATTATTGTCCATCAGAGATCCATTTAGACGTTAAACACATCCAGGTGATCATAAAGATCGCGATCCTCATTATACTTAAGAATGTTAGGGACTTTGAATCTGGGAGGGAAAGGTTGTGTCTCGATCTCTCTGGTAAAGGGGGTCCTCTCCCCATATTAATCATGCTGGTTTGAAGTTTCAGGGCGTGCCTCAAGTTGTTGAACCCTCTTAAAAAGCTCATTAATCCTTGGGTCTTGAGGCTTGTGTCATCTTCGATGTTCGCAACCTAAAGATCGACAGTCTGGTATATATCCTTGGCTAGCCCTTCACGAGCTGCCAACTCAGTGCGATTCCGCTTGTTACTGATGGTCTAACTCATCTTCTTCATACTAAGATGCGGCCCAAACTTGGTCACGATCACCTTCCACGTGGCAGCTCCCATCCTAGCTTACCCTCACTCTTAAGCTCGCAGGACGCTGGACTTCTTTCTTTTCACAAGCTCGACGGCCTTCAGCTCTCGAACGTGAGTTGGAGGAACGAGCTAAGTCGGTAGGTCGCGGCACCCCTGTGTTGGGTCTTTCAAGAGCTGGCACTTCCTCTCGCTACTATTGATAAATCTCTCTGGGAGCAACAACCTTAGGTCTAGGTGCATTTTGTGTTTGGGCCTATGCCAACGCCCTGACTACATCTGCAAGCTGCTGCACTGTATTTTTTAGCGACTCCTACCACTGGTGCCATACTTGTAGCCCCTCGACTGTAGGGATCGTTTGTATTGGTTGGAGATGGACTAATGGAGGTAGATCCACGATAGCGCCGTCAATGGGAACATGAGACGTGCCTGCCATGAGCACATTTATACCTTCAATTGGTTGGATGTCAGGCTATTGCTAATCCATTTGCCTTTCTGGTTGATCAGTCGCCGCATCTGAACTTCTGATGGTTCTTCCTCTTGCTATGGTAGTTGTAGATTGCAGTTTGGACCCTTGTTCTAACACCAAAATATCGACATCTAAATTCGGTCAACCAAAGTTCTTGACCCAATACCTGCAATTAAAGCAAAACAAAGACAAAAGCAAAGGGAAGCAAAGAGGAAGAACAAGAATGCAAAGGGATTTTTACGTGGTTCGATCCAAAAAGATGCTTATATCCACGACTGCTTCTCTGATTATTTTGATGGAGTCATAGTATATTATTGAGTGTTTATTCTGATGCCTTTATAATGAATTTTCAACCCCTATTTATAGCGTGGGGTGTGTTACAATTTGAGTTCAATATGAATATGAAAGAATTTTATATTAATTATACTTCTAAAATTGTGTTCGTCGATTTAGGGATTAACTCTGCCAAAAAACAAGTTTGATTCTATTTCCAATTCTGATAGTTGACTCCTCTTCAAATTAGGCTGTTACCTTTCTGAAAAATTCATTTAATGAGCCATTCGAGCTACGATCTTGACCTCATTTTGCGCGATTTAAAGCTGAGCATAAGGCAGTCTTGACAATAATTTACCAACGACCTGAGAGCTGCAGTAGCAAACTAGAAGTTCGTTTCTACGAGCTGGATGTCACCGAACTGGGTTTTTGTCTATTGGATCAACCCATTAGATCAGTTCTTTGGATTTTTACCAACTCATTGACACAGTCCGAAATATATCCACAACATTAAAGATGTGTTATTTTTATTTAATGTTTTAATCAAATTAATACAATGCTTAAAAAGTAAAATAAATAATAAAGATTACGACAATATTTACTTGTCACTCGGGCAAGATGGTTAACGGTTAATTTTAACTATTGACCAATAACATTAGGAATGGTTTGTGTTAATTTTTATCACAGTTGCCAATGAGTGCAATCTGCAATTTAACCTTATTTTATGATGCTTCATTGGTCTTTTGGTCTTTGCTGCTTATCTTGCGGACAAAGACCAATCTACATTTGAAGTTATCGTTTCTTGTTTTTATTCTGATCATTTGAAAAACCTTCTGGAACTTTTTTGTGGCGGCTGTTTTAATAATTAATAAATGTGCATTAATTCTTAACAGTGACACGTAATATAACTTTTTGGTGGTTTGGTGCAGCAAGTGGCACAAATTTTGGCTTCATATTAGATCGTGCTTGGCTGACGCGTCTGAAGATATAAGTTGAATGAAAAAAAATAAAAAAGATACATGTTGGAAAACCAATATTTAATCATTAATACACATTAAAAAATCTAAATTATCAGAGAATGGACTTCAATTTATCGTGTCAACTCACCAAATTATCAATATAAGAGCGATGCATAAATTATAGTACATATCAGACAAACGATTTTTGTATCTGCCAAGACTTTCACTGGGCACATTCTTATGCAATTTATTTATACAATACCGCCAATCATCATATGAACAAAGTCGTTCGAAAGCGAAACACAAGCGTGGATGCTGTATTGACTTCAAATAATTAATCGTCTACATCATACAGCTCCATCTTAATATGCATGGAGTTTTTTTTCTTTTGGAAAGAATATGCATGGAGTTTTGATGGTGTACAAAAAGTTCATGTAGTTTCCTAGTGTGGGATAAAACATAAATCAATATATCAATTATATAAATCAAACGGATAATAAAATAGGAGAATAATTTTTTAGACCTTCAGTACCTTTTAATTTGTCCATTTATCATTAGTTTTTATTTAAACAAATATAACTTAACAAATTAATATATTTATAAAGATTATATACATCATATTCCGTTGAAATTTAGCCAATACATTATAATTTGGATTAGAAAATTTAACTTAATATAACTCGCATTAGAAGGTATTTTAGCTAAGGGGCTTCACCTGGAAGCTTGCCGTGGTCCTCCTTGATAATTTGGATTAGAAATTTAACTTGATATTAGACAAGAAGATCTTTTAATAATGGGGTTTAGTTTGGAGCTGTGATCCTCCTCTAATCTTGTTTTTTATTTTGAATTTTGTAATATTTTTAACTTTTTTCTTCAGATTTTTAAGCTAGTAACTACTTACGGTTTACATCCTGTAGTATACTAACACCAAAAATTAAAGCTATGTTGTAACCTACTGAAATCTATTATTTATAATTAAAAAATTTACTTTATAACATCCAAAAAATATCCTAAATGATAAAACTCTTTGAAGTACCCATGATCTCACATACATCACATTCCGTTTTCACAATTTGAACGAATTCTTTGGACAAGTTTGAATGGTGTATTAACTTTTTCATCTAACATGATAACCATCATATCAATTAATAATTGATTGACGTCTATATTTATATATAAAAAAATGATGATGTAAGATAATTTCTGGAAGTCCAATAAGATACATTTGCACATGGCTTTGTCGAAAGGTATATTTGGAATCTTTATTGGTGATTCGACCGGTATGTGGCTATAAAATATGATCAATGCTTGCATTGTTTGGGCTCAGAACACAAGAAATCATGAACTCTATCAGATTGCACTCACCAGTATTTGTTTTTCTCTTCACTTTGGGGTTTTTGCCCCCCGGAATGGCTTTCTTTGGAGTCAATTATGGTCGGATCGCAGACAATCTCCCTTCGCCGGAAAACGTAGTACCGCTCGTTCAATCAATTGGTGCTACTAAAGTTAAGATTTTTGATGCAAATCCACAGGTTATCAAGGCTTTTGCCAACACTGGTATTGAACTCACCATTGGACTTGAAAATGAGCATTTGTCAGACATGCAAAACCCTGCTAATTCCCTAACGTGGGTGACAACAAATGTCCAAGCTAACTTTCCCGCCACCAGGATCAGTGTCATCGCAGTAGGCAATGAAGTGTTGACACTCGCTGATGCTTCATCTAGGAATAGCTTAGTTCCTGCCATGCACAATATTTATAATGCACTAGTTCAATTGGGGTTGGATAAACGAATATTTGTAACCACTCCGCATGCAATAAACATTCTTGCATCGTCGTATCCTCCATCTTCTGGGTGTTTTAAACAAGAGTTGCTGGAAATAGTTGCAGGGATTGTGAGCTTTCACAATCAAACTGGTTCTCCCTTTTTCATCAACGCCTATCCTTACTTTGTCTACAAAGAAAACCCAACAAACATTGACCTTGATTTTGTTTTATTTCGGCCCAACGAAGGGTTTTCTGATCCGAAGACAAATCTTCACTATGACAACATGTTATTTGCACAGGTTGATGCTGTTTACAGTGCACTCGCTTCCTTGGGTGCCACGGAAGTGCCTGTTTACGTATCAGAAACCGGTTGGCCTTCGAGAGGGGATGAGAATGAAGCCGGAGCCACAGTGGACAACGCGAAAGAATACAATGGGAATTTGATGAATCTTGTGGCTAAAAGAAAGGGGACCCCTATGAGGCCAAAATCCGAACTAAATGCGTGCATATTTGCTTTATTTAACGAGAATAAGAAGCCTGGACCATCTTCTGAGAGGAATTTTGGACTGTTAAGGCCTGATGGAGCACCAGCATATCTGCTCCAAGAAATTGCAGAAGACTATGGTAACAGTACGAGCTCTGGTTTTTCACAACCGTCAATGATAAAAAGGGAAATATTGCAGATGGTGAATCATGTGGTGATTCTATGCTTGATTCATCACCTGGGTTGATCTTCAGAAAATGAGATACAATTTGGTTTTGAATCATCATGTTTCCAAGCTTTCGATAATCTATTTTGGTTTGCCATTCCTGATAATCTTGTATAATAAGGCAGGTTAGTTATGTATTGTTACAGCTTTAAATATTTTCTTGTGTAGAAAGAAAGTTCATGAAGTGTATTCTCCATCTTTAAGAATCTAACTTCATCATTTATTTTAATTTAAAAGTGTATCATCAAAAATCCTGTAAACTAACTCATTGGAGCTTCGTAATTAAATCTTCCGATTGAACAAGGTGTGAAAAAAGAAGTGATTCACTTTTTGGGATATTAGGCTTGGTGTTAGGCTTAATTATTGCCTGCTATCATAGTGTCAAAATTGTTTGGATCACCACATGCTGTTAATAGATTACTGTTGAGTTGATTTATGATCCAAAAAGACCACATTCCTTTGTTTTATTAGCTGACCCTGCTAATAGCACTGACAGCGGATCAATTCGTGTGGATTTACCAGGACCCGTGCCTAAACCAAAACAATTGCACCCGCACCCGCAAAAACCTCTGTGGGTGCGGGTGCAGACCTACGTGCGGTGGATCCAAGTTCCACCCGTAAACCCGCAATATTTTTTTTAAAAAAAAAAACAACTTATCAATTTTATGCAAATAATTTTTTCAAACATCACCTAAAAATTATAAAAGATATAATTTCCACATCTTAACGGTATCATCAACCACCTAACAGAATTAAATTTAATATTTCAACCTAAAAATTAAGTTATAACATCTAGAATAATAATTTCAAAATAAAAGACATAAACTACATAAATCCTATAAATCCAAACCTGGCTAGCACCAACAGAAAAAGTTGTTGGTTTTTCTCAAAAAATAAGAAGTCTTCGGTTTAAAAATGTCGGCCTTACCTCGGGTAGTCATGGAATGAGCGGGGACATGTGAGACTATTTATGGTGTGGAGATATTGCTGGTTAGGGTAGTCATATGAGGGGCAGAGAGATTCAACTATGGGTCGGATATATGGTTGGTTTGGTGATTGAGATGTGGACTCAGAAACAGCGTCGACAGCCGCAGATGGCAAGGACAGTTCGTATCCGGCTTGCGAAACTGACGATGGCATGAGACGGCAAGCCAGAGTCGGTGGTGATGCAGTTGGGTGAGAGAGACATTGCTGGTTCGGTTGAGTTGTTTTGGGATGATCTATAGGGAGTTGGTCAAGCCATGTTGGTGTTGTGGGAGAGAGACTTTGCTGGTTTGGATCAAGACAGGTTGGTTGGTCATGGTTTTGAGGCTGGCTGGTGTGAGTGATTTTGTGAAATAGATGTGATATCATTTGATTAAGATCGAAGAATGAGGCAAAACAAAGGTTAGTTGATGCGGGTGGAGAGACAATTGAAGCAAAGCGAAATGTGATAAGATCCGAATATATGTGGATGTCTTTGAGGAATGAGTCTTGTATCAACAAAGACTTTATGATGATTAAAAACAATAAAATCTGACACCTTTGACTAGGCAGTGTGGACCAGGTCGTCGCAAAATTTTTGACATGTTGTGACTGCCAGAAGACAGAAGGAAGACAGAAGTAACTTCAGAATAAGAAACTCGATATTAAAAACAATATGACAGAGAGATGAGTCACTATATCCAATAAAATACATTTATAGGTGTGAAACTAAAATTTGTTTTTATTGTATGCTCTCATATAGGGGTACCAAGCACTCCTAAAAACGCGTAAAAATCATAATCACACTAAGATTTAAATAGGTTTTATCACGAAAAAATAACATATAAAATTGGGTTGACAATCTATTAATGAGATAAATTACCATAGAAAATGCCTCCCACCAATATTTTAAAGGCAATGATGTTTATGCCAGAAGTGTAAGGCCAAGTTCAACAATGTATAGCTGTTAAGTTTGTCAATATATAGATGCTTTCGCTTAACCTTACCAATGCATTTTTAGCAACAAAGGTTCAAAATATCTCTACACACCCCGATCATGCACTTTGAATAGTTTTAGTTCTTTTATCAAATCGATTTTTAGTAAGGTTTTACAAAGAAAAATCATCTTCAAAATTAATGTAATAACAAAAACCATTTTGTGGAGAGCATTGATGCTAGTCCCCAAATATCATAATGTATTAATTCAAGAGATGAGCATTTTTGATACTGGATATAAAAGGTAAAGCATGATTTTTACCAAGTTGGCATACATGACAAAAGTAAAGTATTTTATTCAATGTAACTTTCTCATTATAAACATATAATAACATTGACAGCAAACCCTTACTAGATGAATGGTCCAACTTTTGGTGTCAGATTTTATTCTTGAGACTAATTTCAATAGACGCAGAAGCTGACTTAAACTATGACTCATACTACTAGCATTTTTATTTGAAACAGACACAAGACTTTGACTTTTCTTTAACATGCCGAACAGGATTGAAAAACTTGTGGAACATATTTGACATAATTACTACTACCAAAGCAAATGGCAAATCCAACTAATATAGTCCATTTTAAGTCTCCCTTAAAAATGACCTTTTGAGTTTTCTTATCCTTCACAACATAGACGTGTAAAAAAATTCAATAACTATGTTACTGTCAACTATCAGTTTTGAAATACTTAATAAATTTTTAGCAATAGCAAGAACATGTAAAATTTTATTCAAATGAACTTAGAATGAGGTGTATTTAATTGAGTACTGCCAATAAGTTTACTATCAAGAAGACTACCATCACCTATAATAAGTCATTTCTTACCATAATAATCTGACTTTACCATTAACTTGCTCAAATCACTAGTAACATGATTCATCACTCTACTATTGACATACCATGATGGATCTCTGATAATTTATGGTGAGGCTATAAAAGCTCTTGTATTGTTATTTTGATTCGAATTGTTGTGGGAGAATTTAAAATTTCCTTAGTTGTTGAAATTCTTAGTGAACTAGCAAAAACAAATTAATAGCAGCCATATGGCTAATCTTGCCCCAAACTTGGCATGATGGATGTTGACCTAGTTTGAACGACCTTTGCCATGGCCATTTGTCCTATGACAACCACGATTGGATCCAAATTTTGCAGCTGGACCATGGTTCTGAGGCTATTGGTCCCTGTTTCTTAGATTATTGCTACCTTTATTGTTTACTTCGACATTTGCTGACATCTGACCGTTTGAATTTCGATCATTTAGCTACTCAATTCAACTCTCTTGAGTTATGAGTATCGCTTCAACCTCTGACCAACTGATAGTGATCTTTTGGTGTGTAATCAATGATATCACACTATCATAATCCCGATCAAGACCTGCCAAAACAATAGTTATGAGGTCAAAATCTTGAATTAAATGTCGACCTCCATCTGATTAGCCAAAGCTATTCATCTCGGTGAGGTATTCATCAATGGACATGGATCCTTATGTCATTCATTACATCTGCTGGTGATAATCGAGTGTATTCGTCATGTTTTCGTTGGTGAATATTGCTTCTAATTTTTGCCACACTTCATGTGATGTGCACAAATCAACGACTTTAATTTGCAAGAATAGACTATGTCATGGAACTTAATAACCACCCTAATCGAGGATAGTCATGCACCACCCAATATTCAAAAGCTGGATTTGGTTGTGGTAATGTGTCAAGTGTGGTGACGGGTAGAAATTTGGGTGGATAAGGAATGGTTCCTAAAAGATATCCATCTAACTCATATCTTCTGATTATAGGGGGTAATATGGATTTCGAAAGTAGGTGATTGTTGCAATCCAACTTGATCACAGACATATGATTTAATTTTTCCCTAGAGGAGAGAATGTTTCGGCAGCAAATATGGTAGGAAAAGAAAAATGTACTTGTATTCGTGGCTGTAAGCTGGTTTGAAATTGGCACTGTAAAGGTAATTATAGTATCAATTGTGGACTTGTGGTTGAGTGAATTGTGGAAGTGATATATTGTGGTTGAGCGAATTGTGGAAGGGATGTATAGTGGTGTTAATAGCTCCAAGTTTGTCACATATTAAGATAGGTAGTGATGCAGACATGATGAATCAAACGGAAAAAAAAAATATATATATATATATATATATATTTATATACACAGAGTAGAAAAAGAGTATTTGGACATTCATCTATGTATCAGGCACCCTGATACCAACTTAAAATCCTAAAAAACTTAAACTTTGTGAAACAAAAAAAAAAAAACAAAAACAAAACAAAATACTTGATTCAGTAATTTTCATTACGTTAAATGAAGAAGATAATATAGTTTGATTTACATTGAAAATCTTTTTAAATTTAAAATACAAGTAGAACAATAAGATAAGATTGTATTCTCATGTAACCACTTGATAACAGGATAATAACATATTTTAAACTACAACAGTTTAGTGTAAACCCAAAACACACACATAGAATATGTCACGTGTCAACCTCAAATCTTAAATACTATAGTTGGGCCCTTTCATATCAGCTTAAACTTTTGGGTCTGATGGTAACTAACATGGTATCAGAGCTTGGAGGTCATTGGTTCAAACCCTCTCTCCCCCCTTTATCTGAAAATCATCTCGTTACACATGTTATACGGTAGGAGGCGTGTAGCATGTGTCCGTCATCTATCATCTGTCCACGTTACATGTGAGGGGGCGTGTCACGTGTCAACCTCAAATCTTAAATACTATAGTTGGACCCTTTCCTAACAAAAACAAGAGATTCTATGACGAAAGGAAAATAAGTGGCTGGTTGTGTCCTCTCGCGCGAAACGTAGCGATAAAGGGACAGGAAGATGCCACTGCGTCGACTCCTCGAAACCCAAGTCTTCCAGATCTTTGAACAAAAAAACACCGAAAAAAACTCTACGATAGGAGCTAATTCCAGAAAATAAAACTGAAAATATTTCAATACAAAACTACTTTTTTGTTTCCTAAATAACAAAACTACTTTTATGCTCTAGGTACATACTTTATATAAAATAAGACTCCACTATAATTTTAAAGTTCCTAGACTTAGTCAGCGGTAGGGGTGGGCATTACCATGTTCGGTTCGGTTCCTATTGGAACCGACCCGAACATGATAAATTCGCGGATCGCCATTTTTGGGTCCAAACATAGTCCGGTGAGGGAGAGGAACCAACCCGAACCGAACACCCAGTGTTCGGTTCGGTTCGGTTCGGTTTCCATGTTTGGGCCCCAATTTGGGTTTCATTTTTTGGGCCCAAATTTGGGCTTCATTTTTTGGGCCAAAATTTTTATTATTTTTTAAGGCATTCATACATAAGCAGTAATTGGTTACCTTCAATACAACAGCCATAAAGCTTCACAAGATTTGGGTGCTGTAAGGCTGATATCATTCCTATCTCATTCACGAATTCACGGTTTCCTTGCTTCGATTTGGAGGAGAGCTGCTTAACAGCAATTACTGCACCATCTGACAGTGTACCCTGGAATCAAACAGATAAAAATTTCAGAACAGCGTATACATAATATTCTTTTTCCCACTAGCCACTGTTTTCAGCGTGTGCATAGAATGGAAAATCGCCATTACCTTGTAAACAGGCCCAAATCCTCCTTCGCCAATCCTATTTGCAGGGTCAAAATTATTGGTGGCAGCTTTAATTTGCCTAAGGGTGAAAAAACCAGTTTGAAGATCTAGCCCGCGAAGTTCTGTACCAGGAAAAGAGAATCAAATTCAATCAAACAAGAAAGTTAAAAATGTGGATATATTCGTATGGTGCACAAGCATGTTAATGTCATGAAGATCCAAACATATTTAACTCTTCCAAGATAATTCAACTTCAAGAAATCAACAATTGCAAATTAACAAGAAAGTGTTTAATGTATGTGTTCATATATATATATATATATATATATATATATATATATCGATCTTACGTTTGTCTGTGAGGTCTTTTCTGCCAAAGCAACCTTTCATCCATAGTACAAGCAACAACATCATGACAGCTGCACATGAAGCAACTACGATGCCAACAATGGCTCCAGCAGACAAGCCCCCAGTATCAACTTTGAAGTCTACAAGCAGAAAAAGAAGTTAAGGGACAAGTTGGAAGAAAAGAAAATAGGCCCTGTGGAGAAGATAAAACATACTTGGTGTGACAGTAATGGCAGATATAAGAGGTCCATAGACACCTCTGTAAGGAATGGCAGTGGTTCCTTTTCCTGCCCAGAGTAAATGAATCTCCAGAGTGCTACCATTGACGGAGACATTTTTAAATTCCTTAGTGATACCTTTTCCAACGCCTCCAGCCTCCTCCGCGATATTGAAGGCTTCACCGTGATGATGCCGACGAGGAGAAGCTCGGCCACGGTCACGGCAATAAGAGGGTGATGGCGTCGAAAACGGTTAGAGCCTTAGAGGTGACAGACGGCGTCGACAGCAACGGTTGGAGATGACTCACGGTGACGACGGGGCCACGGCAACGGCAACAGCGACGAAAGGTGATGGCCGACGAGCGATGGAATGAAGAAGGGGGATACGGTGCTGTGCGGCGCGGCGACAGGAACCAGGAACAAAACTGAGATCGGGTGGATTTTTTTTCAGCTAGGGTTTGACAGGTTTGTGTGTGACATTATATAGGGACATGCGAAATTACACTTGTACCCCTGTTCATGGGTCGGTTCGATTTTGACCCTATGGAACCGAACCGATCCGTCAAACATCATGTTTTCTGTTTGGATGACCCGAACATCTTCAAATTTAACATGGAATCCGGCCCGAACACCCACGGATCGGGTCGGATCGGGTCGTTCGGGCCGGTTCCATGTTTTGGTGCCCACCCCTAGTCAGCGGCATACCCACTGTGGGCTCAGATGGGGCCCATACCCTACCTCAAATATATATTTTTTTGAACTTTACCCTCCCTCAAATATTAAAAAAATATATTCTACTATATTGATTTTAAAAATTTTTATTCTCCACATTTTCTCATACAATAACATATTTACCCTTTGATTGATACAAATTAGTGAAATTTCATTTTTTTGTTAAATTATTACATCTATTATTACGTTTTTTTAATTATGTTTTGTAAATTATAATATATATTTTTTAATTTAACCAACTTCCCATTGTGATCTTTCCTTGTTAAATTTATAGCATCAAAATTATCATATTCAAATGTTTCAATTATTATTTTTTTTTAATCTCTCATTTCTTTTCAGTATGATAGTGTTCATTTTGTTATTTTATTGACTTATTTTTAAAAAGTATTTTAATTACGATATAAGTGTAACATTTTCCAAGTTCATTGATCAGGTGTATTATTTTGATTTGATATAAACTTTCTCATTCAATAAGTTTTTTAAATAAAATCATATAAATTATGCTATGATGATAGTTTTTCTACATTATAATTATTATTTGCAGTAAATAGTAATACTATAGAATTCAATGGTTAGATAATTGATTCATTTACTAGAAATTTACATCCACTCATAATTCAAGTGATTAATGAACTTCTTAATCATGTATATTTGCAAGTATGTATAAGAGTTTTCTCACTTTATTGTGAGAGTCTCATAGTACTATAAGAGTTAATTTTAATATTATATATACTTATAATTGTGGTGGCTACAGATCCAGGCCCAACAATCATAGGCCCACGAGTTAATTAAGTGTTGACCCAATGTGTCAATCGACATAAGCTTATAGTCCGACTTATTGGTCGACACAATTTTATATTTCTTCATATGAATTAGTCAACAAGTCAAACGATAGTCCACTCAACTTAGAGTAAATATATCCTGGTAGTGATGAATCCTACATCAGTTAGCGAGGGTGTTCTTGGGTGTTATATATATGGGTTTGTAATCCTCCCCTTACAAGCTAGCCTTTGAGGAGGAGTTAGGCGGGGTTTTTATCATATGATATCAGAGCCACACCTCGTCTGGTCGATGGGCCACATACGAAGATTCTCTGCACGAGGACATACAGTTTAAAGTGGTCGGGAATGATGAGTCCCACATCGGTTAGTGAGAGTGTTATTGGGTGTTAAATACATGAGTTTGAAATCCTCCCATTGCAAGCTAGATTTTGAGGAAAAGTTAGGCGGGGTTCTTATAAGGTAGAATAGCTTATTGAGTTGACCAAATTTAGTTTAACTATGAACTGATCCTATAAGTTGGTCGACATGACATCGATCTAAGGTTCATAATCCGATTCAAACTCTTCCACCTCGAGTCCAATAACATCGGGACTTAACCATCTACTAGATAAGGCACAATCCAATTAGGATTAACCCTCATCGTCTCCGATAACTTAGAGATGACTACGACCATTCCCCATTTTATTCAAACTCGGACTTTTAAGTCTACTGAAACTAGATTTCTTCTAACTTTGTAAGACAACACATCTATAAGAAGGTCCTCATATCCTCAAATCGGGCAATCTATCTCATATACACTGTCATGTTGCTAGATCATCGTCAGACTCCTCTGAGACTCAACTTCGACCACCATTAACGACGAAATCCTCACGATACCATCTACATTCTTCTTCATCATGATCCTTCTTCCAACAAGCTCAATTGAATCCATCAACATAATATTCTTAATCACTCAGTACGATCTACCCAGTGCTGGACCGTCACTGTTTTGGAACTATATCAACGTTATTCCAGCCAACAGCCTTGATCCAACCTGCCACCATTGACTTCCATTTTCACCGACTTATAGTCTACACGGTCTATATTGTTTAATGATTTCAACCATCTCGATTTTCCATCCTAACATGACTACGACGACACTTTACAGCTTTCCATTATCGTTTATATTCAAAGTACTAACTTGAGCATTGAAAGGTCTTTTGCCGGCACCACACTGGTGTCATGATCATCCACGTTCTCTCTTATTTGATTTGTGTAAGACACAAATTACTATATTCTATAATGTCGACTGACGAGGCCCACTTAAGGTCGACTGACGAGGCCTATTTTCAGTCAACATACTCTAGTTCGATCCTACTATGATAATGTTTAAGTTTAGTAAATTTTAACAGACTATTGGTGTGATTAACTTATAATTATATATGTTTAATCTCAACAGGTCCTAATTGACCCTAATTGTTGATGTGATTACTTTATGTGTGCGTGTGTGTGTTTATATATATATGGAATAGTTAGAGATATGTCAATTAATAGTAGTTACATCATTAGTTTGATTTTGGCGTTATTGTATTATGTTTTATTACAGCGTCCCCTCTCATATAAATCTCTGGATCCACCACTAGACTTATTTAATAAACCCTTTAATCTCCCAATAACATATTAAATATTTCCTTAAAACCAATATTGACTAAGACGCTATTCTTAGACTAGATTTTTAATCATTCTCCCCTGCTATATAAATGTCTATACTCTTTGCGAGTTGCCATCTTTGCTGCTTGGCATTTTGCTCCATCAGTCTTCATAAATCCTTCTTCACTCATCCATGAATTCTCACAATCAATTTTTCTCATCCATGACTTTACAAGAAAGTGAAAATATGAACCAGACCTGGTTTTCATCTCTCGCACTTCGACAAGCGCTTCAATAGCTTCAACTTCTTTGCTAGGAATCTGTTTTGATATTTCTTTTCTCAATCTGGTTGGCTCCAGCACCTAATTTTCCATGAAAAGTATGAAGATCAGCTACATTAACTATATGTTTAGGCCCTGAGGAAGTTCTAACTCACAAGCATTCTCTCCTAACTTGCGCAATACCTTGCATGAGCCTATCTTCTTGCTCTTTAACTTATGATAAGCATCTGTAGGAAATCTTTCTTTTCTTAAGAGCACCATAACAAAATCTCCAACCTGGTACTCTTTGAAATGTTTGTGTTGATCTTTCGCTTCTTTATAGTGTTGGTTCATCTAAAGTAACCTTTGTCAAACACTTTCTTGAATTTCCTTCAATTTTTTTGCGATGGCAACATCATTATCACTTACTCGTGGCTGATCTGATATGTCAACAAGCTTTACAATGTGATTCCGAAAATGCCCTTACACAACTTAAAATGGACTTTTCCTTGTTATTTTGTTTACAAAGCTGTTGTAAGCAAATTCAATCTGTGCCACGATCAAATCTCATTACTAGATGTTGACTTTTGGTAGACATCTCAACAAATTTCCCAGACTTCAGTTTACTACCTCTGTTTCGTCATCCGTTTATGGATGAATGCATTATTGTATTGCAGTCAAAAATTTTACATCCTGATCTGATGCTATTGTTTTTGGCATCCCATGTAACGGAACCACCTCTTTGAAAAAAAGATTTGTAATATAGGTGGCATCTGGAGCCTTTTTACAAGCAATAAAATGCACCATTTTAGAGAAACCATCAACCACAACAAATATTGAATCCATGGAGCTATAGCTACTGGTAAAGAAGTGGACAAACCAATATTCTGCTGTTGACCTTTGGAAACTTGGCATGTATGACACCAATCAACATGTCCATACACATCTCGACGTATAGTCAACCAAAAGTATCTCTCAACTACTATTTGTAATGCTTTGCTTTTGCCAAAATGTCCTCCTAGACCACCACCATTCAACTGTTTAATCAGCAGCTCCCTTAAATAACTTTCAACCGGTATGCATAATCGAACACCTTTGAATAACTATCAATTGTTGATCACAAATTCAACAAACACTTTACCAGTTTTGGCACCAAGCTTTGTCAAGTATTTCTTGAAAATTAATATGGATATGCATTGTGTTTTTCTTAATTACCTCATATCCAACAACCTTGGTGGTCATAGTTTTCAACAAATAAACTCTTCTACTTAAAGCATCAACCACTCTGTTTTGACAGCCAACCTTGTGCTGTAGCATGAATGTGTACTGTTGCAAATATGTGACTCTGATTTTCGTGTATCCGTTGAGTCATTAATTATTATTATTTTATTCTCAAATTACCTATTATTTATATTATGTTTTGTAGTAGAATTGATATTTTTATTTCATTTAGTGTTTTTTGTTTAAATGTAGGTTTTGAGAAGAAAAGAAACGGAATCGAAGGATTTTTTGAGAGACAATTTCAGTGGATAAAAATTGGAGATTTGGCTCGAAATGCTTGCAGTGTAACAATTGTGCTGAAACAAAATAAATTGAATTTTTCTGGGAATCTATGGATATGTACCTGTCATTGTAAGAAGCTTGGAAGGTTTCAACATCAAGGGCTTAATCATAAATTCTGAAGATTAATGAAGCTCAATGGAATTAGAAGAACGTAATTAGCCGGTCAAATTTCTAATTATGATACAATGTTCATATTACTAGAATCTCTCTAATTATGATATGACTATTATGTCATTCTAGAAAAACTTTTAAATGTATTTGATGAAAACATTTCAAGTTATCATCTAAATATTATATAAATGTTCTTTATAAACAATTAAACAATTTACTGCATAAATGTATATATAACTTATTTTCCAAATATATTTACCTAAACTTTGGTTATTAAAATAAATTAAGTAATAAAAATTAAATTAAAATTACACAAGCATTTATGCATAATAATTCGTACAAATTATGTCAATAATTTTACATGAAATTGTATTGATAAAGGTAAAAAAAAAAAAAAAAATTATCTAAATATTAATTCTATTGCAAGTGATTATATGAGGTGGCGACATTGGATTATATGAGGTTAAACCAGCACCATATTAAATGCAAGTATGTAAATCTTTTATGATCTTTTAAATACCATTACCTAAATGATTTATAGCTAGTTCAATTATACAAACAGTTGATTCTTTCTGCTTTCATGACACCTAACATGTTAAGGATGGGAAGAAAGAAACCGGTTGATGATAATCTGAAAGACTAAAATTTGTTATGACGACCCGAACTGTTCTAATTCAGCGTAAACCTGAAATCGAGAATAATATTAAAAGAAAATGAAAGTAATAAAATAAAATAAAATAATGGACACAAAATTTATGTGGTTAAACCCTCAATGTGAGTAAAACATCCACGAATCAAGACTAGAAGAATTTTATTAGACCAACAACTACAATACAACTTTTCTTTAAAATTTAGGAAAGAATTTAGGAGAATCTCAAATGAACTTAAGAGTTTGGAAATAGGATGATAAGAAGTGAATTACAATTGTCTATTTATAAACTACAATGTGGAGGTACAACTTGCTTCCTTTAATTTTTTAAATGCAAAGTTGGTTGTAGCCACCACACCACATTATTTGACTCACTAAGACAGCTAATACACACACCTCCACATGTGCCTCTATTTATGGAATGGTCACATCTTCACATATGCCTCGATTAATTTAAACTAATGACTTCAACTTTAACATTCTCTCACTTAAAGACATTTGAGATTATCTAATTTATCCTTCTAATTTTTTATCAAGCTCTTGTTGCTTACGTTTCTATCAGACCATATGAGGATCTACACCAAATAAATTTATCAGTATTGATAGACTTGTGCATTACATCTACTAGGTTCTCCCTAGTCTGTATCTTTTACATGTCCACACTACCATCTTCCACTACTTTACGAATGAAATAATATTGAACTCTTATATGTTTTGTTTGGGAATAAAAGATTGGACTTCTTACAACATGCAAGACGCTTTGATTATTACAAAACAAAGAGATTTTCTGTTGTTTGTGCTCAAGCTCCTCCAATAACCTTTCTAATCCAAATTGTTTCCTTACAAGCCTATGTAGCTGCTATTTATTTTATTTCTGTTGTAGATAAAGCCACGATTGTTTGTAATTTAGATATCCAACTCACAGCTCCTTTTGCAATCGTAAATATATAGTCTATAGTGGATTCTCTTTTATCGAAATCCTTTGCAAAATCTAAATCCATATAGTCTTTGACTATAAACTCTAATCCTTAATAACATAATGTAGCATCTGAGGATCCTCTAATGTATCTCAGAATCCTTTTCACAACATTCCAATACTATCTACTAGGATTTGCTATATATTGACTAACTACTCCCACTACTTGTGCAATATCCGATCTTGTATATATCATAGCGAACATTAAATTTCCTACTGCTGATGTATACGGTAATTGAGACATTTCCATCCTCTCCGCTTCATTACTAGTCTCCGCTGCATTGTTAAGGCTTATACTTGAGGATAATTTGTAATTCACAAGAAAATGAGTAGAAATTAGCTTACAATCTTGCATGTTGAAGCGACACAAAATTTCTTAAGTAATTTCTCTGAAAGAGTCAAATCTTCCTATCTTTTCTGTCTTGGTGAATTGCATCCCCAGAATTTGTTTGTTGATCCCAGATCCTTCATATCAAACTCTCTAGCCGACTGAGTTTTTAATTCTTGAACTCGATCTTTATTGGGGCTTACTACCAACATGTCATCCACATACAACAGCAAGATAATGAAATCATCACTATCTCCAAATCTCTTATAGTATGTACAATGGTCTGAACTAAGTATGTTATATCCAAAGCTTATAATGAAGGTATCACATCTCTTATACCAACACCTCAGTGCCTGTTTTAAACTGTATAGAGATTTCTTTAACTTGTAAACTAAGTTTTCCTTGCCTTCTTCAGCAAAACTTTCAGGTTGAAGCATAAAAATTTCTTCTTCAAGTTATTCATGAAGAAATGTAGTTTTTACATTTACCTGTTCTAGGTGTAAATCAAATATAGCATATATTACTAGGACCACCATTATTGTTGTAAGTCGAACCATCGGGAAAAATATCTCATTGAAATCAATACTTTCTTTCTGAGCATATCATTTCACCACCAATCTTGCACGATACCACTTCACTTGGTCATTGCCACCCCGTCTGATCTTAAAGACCCACCTGTTTCCAATGGCTTTTCGACTTTGTGGTAGAGGTACAAGTTCTCATGTCTTATTTTTGTATAAAGCTTCAATTTTTTCCTGCATTGCTGTTATCCATAGAGGTACATCTGGGCTGCTTGTAACTTCATGGAAAGTTGAAGGCTCTTTATCCTCTGTTAGAAAACAATATGCAACATTATTCTCCGTAATATATTCCAAGTGCCATACTGGTGGTCTCCTCTTTCGAATTAACCATCGAATTTCTAGAGTCTCGGTCTCTACTAGTTCTTGTACTTCGTGCTCTGGTTTTGCTTCAGAAGAATCTAAATTTTCATGTTTAGAATTGTTTTCCACCTATATGATTGTAGTATCTGAATTTTCTTTTGAAGTGTCATCATCTCCAATGCTTTTAAGTTGATCTTCTACAAAGATAACATCTCTGCTAATTTTAACCTTGTGGGTGATGAGATCTCACAGACGATAACCCTTCATTCCATCAGTATGCCCCAAGAATATATATTTCCTTAATTTTTTGATCAAACTTTGTTCTTTTTTAGGCATTATACATTATATACACAAGACATTCAAAAGAATGCAAAGTAGAATAATCAGCGGATTTACCGATCCACATCTCCATTGGTGTTTTCAATTTAATTGTTGTAGATTGACATCGATTTATCAAATAACAAACGGTCTTCGCTACTTATGCTCAAGATGACTTGGATAAACTTACAGTCTTCAACATAGCTCTTATTCTTTTTGTAAGAGTTTTGTTTATCTGCTCTGCCACCCCATTTTTTTTGTGAAGTATATGTGATTGTGAATTATCTTTTGATTCATTCTTGCTAGTAAAAAGCAAGAAACTCCCCGCTTATATATTCTCTTTCGTTGTCTGTCCTCAAGTACTTGATTTTTTTCTCAAATTCAAATTCTACTCGCACTTTAAATGCCTTGAACACTGGAAATACATCTGACTTCTTCTTGATAGGGTACACCTAACTTCTCCTGGAGTAATCATCAATGAATAATACAAAACATTTTGTTCCTCTTAGGGATATATTCGATGATTTTCAAATATTAGAATAAATCAAGTCTAGAATACGTTGGCTTCTAGTAGTAGAATTACTGAACTTCAATCTATGCTGCTTACTTGTCACACAATGCTCACAAAAAGATAGATTTGCAATTTTGAGCCCACGAAGCAATCTACGTTTGTAAAGAATCTTCAAACCCCGTTCAAATATTTGGCTTAATTTGCAATGTCATATTATTGTTGACTCTTCCCCATGGTTGGTTGATGCAACACATGAATCAGCCTTTAGTTGTGTTTTTCTTTTAAGCATGTATAAATTTGTAGCAATCTTTTCTCCTTTCATGACAATAAGCGCACCTTTGATAATTTTCAAGACCCCACTTTCTATATAGATTTTACAACCAAGATCATCCGATTATCCTAAAGACAATAAATTCTTCTTCAAGCCCTTCACATGTCGTATCGCTTGAATGGTGTAAACTATACTATCATTCACCTTTATCTTGATTGTGTCGATATTAACGATCTTCAAAGAATGATCATCACCCTTAAATACTCCTCCTGAGATTGGTTCATATATGTAGAATTATTTTTTACGAGAGGTCATATGTCAGGTGGTTGCTAATCTAGAATCTATATATCAGCAAACCGTAATTTGCTTTCTACAATAATGGTTGCTTCATTGTATAAGACGTCATCATCATCTAAGGTATTTGCTACACATCCTCACGAGTTTGATGACTCAAAAGTTTTATTCTTCTTATTGTGCCAACACTTACTTTTGACATGCCCTTTTTTGCCATATTTGTAGCATCTGACATTTTTTTTACTTTTTGATTTTGATCTACCATGATTGAGACTCCCACTGAGACCACGTTCCGTTGATCTCCCTTTTGTCATTGTCAAAACCTCTGCTTTTATACCACTTGCCAATTTGTCTTCCTTGTTCTTCCGCATGCTTTATTCTTCTAAGACAATAGCTGTAACATCATCGAAAACTAGATAGTCTGAGAGGATATTATTTATCAAGTTGATGATAAGTTGATCATACTAATCGAGTAGAATTTGAAGTAAAATTTCTGCACATTCATTTACCTCTATTATATGACCTAACACTGAAAGTTGAGAAAATAGAGTATTTAAGGTGTTGATACGGTCGATTATTGTTGTAGATTCCGCCTCGAAGATTACCAAGTTTCATTTTTAAGAAAATTTTCATATATAGTGACTTGGACTCGTACAATTTTATCAGAGTGTCCCATATTTCCTTAGCAGTCTTCTTCTCTGCCACACTTGATAATACACCATTTGCTAAGGCTAGGTGGAGATTGGCAATTGCATTGCCATCTATCTTGTTCCACTTGACATCATTAGTGATCTCGATTGGCCTTTCTTCTATTACTTGTAAGCAATTGTCTTTTCTTAAAATAGCCTTTATCTTTATCTTCCACAATAAAAAATTATTTCCATTAAACCTATCAATTTCAAATTTCACTGTTATCTTTATGAAATACTCACAAGATATGTAATGAACAGTATCATCAATAGTACCCGTATTTCAAATAATAGTGCTCCTGGTTAGTTCCCAAGAAAGAGAGGTGGGTTATAATGAATATACTTAAATATCAAGTCTTTCCTAGTCAGAACCTTACCTAAGCATGCACTTCTATATCATCACACTTATTTCAGTAACTAGGAACAATTTTTTTTTTATGTGGAAGATCAGACAATGCCGCAACTACAGAGTATACTCAGAATTTTCTAAAGAACCTATGACTTTGATACCACTGCTATGAACTTATGATAACCCGATACTATTTTAATACAATGTAAACTTGAAATCGAGAATAATATTAAAATAAAATGAAAGTAATAAAATAAAATAAAAATATTGAACACGAGATTTACGTGGTAAAACCCTCAATATAAAGGAAACATTCATAGACCAAAACTAGAAGAATTTTATTAAACTAACAACTACAATACAACCTCTTTCTAGAATTTAGGAGAAAACTTTTCAAATAAATTTAAGAGTTTAGAAATGGGATGATGAGAAGTGAATAACAATTGCCTATTTATAGGCAAAAAATGTGGAAATACAACTTGCTTCCTTTAATTTTTTAAATTCAGAGTTGGTCATAGCCACCACATCACATTATTTACTCCACTAAGACAACTAAATACAAACACCTCCACATGTGCCTCCATTAATTTAAGCCAATGGCTTCAACTTTAACAAAACTAATAATTTCTGTTGTTTTGAGTTTCAAAAGACAGTGTAAGATTCCAAGTAAAGCCCTGTTCTTTCCCTTTGTTTCCCAAAACAATAACTGTACCAAAACAACAGAGAAAATTTATAGTAAATCTAATTCAAATGTGACAAATCAATATATAAAATTTTGGATGAATGATAATCAATGAAAATTACAAACTTACAACTTTGCCAATGGATATAGAGATCCTGTAAGCCATTGATTCTGTGCTGGTGAGAACTCACAGAAAGATAGCTAAAATTGAGCATTAATTCAGTTTCATCGTATTCAAAAGATGCACAAAACAGTAACTCCAATGGATTTTGAGTGTAATAAGTAGGTTGATAGTGTTGCCTGAGCCGAAAGAAAGATGCATGACAAAAATCTCAAGTCATCCAATTTGTGCAAGAATATCAACCTTTAAGCCATTCCCAGAAATAAGACTGCTTCTTGTCTCGATCAGCAAAACTAAAATTCTCCTCTACAGTACTTTTAGGCTTGTAGCATAAATGCATATCATGAACGCAGGACTTATCCATAAAAACAAATTAGAAGAACACATATAAGCACTAGTGGTGCAAAAGAAAAAATAAATGAAGAAGAATCTAAAATAATAGTTGAGATACCCCTAATGCCTTGGAAATAGCAAGAAAAACACATTCTTTTCCTATGCTATAAGCCACAACTACAACAAGGGTTTTAGGTTGCTTTTTAAGGAAGTTCTTTGTAACTCGTACAAACATAACTCAATGCATCTTCTTTAGAGGGAAACCTGAAACAACAAATGTTATCTAAATATGTTACAAACAACACAAGAATCAAGAATTCCCCAAGAAATAACAACTTCAGAATATCATTAACACACTTATACTTTGGATTGCAATATGTAGGATCCAAGTAAAGCACATTAATGCGGCGGTTTACAAGAAGCAGGTAAGTTCGCATCATTTTACAAGCCTGTACCCAATTTTAGTCATAGTCACTGAACCAGGTTTTATTAAAAAACAACTGATCCCCCTTTCTAGTGCTGAAAAACAAAAGTTGAATACCCATGGTACATGCAGCGGCTCACCATGTATAGTCGATTTGATATGTCACTGTTGTAATGACTTTGTAATCCACCTAACTAGGAAATCCATGCAAATAAATCCATGACTAAGTACGAGAATAGCACTCCAAACTTCAATCTTGTTAAGAATACAGTTTATGTTCAGACGAAATACTGAAGAGGAAACAATGTATATCATTCTTGACAGGCCCCCAACAGAGATTTGGAATCTCATGCCAAAAAGCTTGTAATTTGCTGATAGCAGTGAAACAACTAAACTCAATGGAAGGGAAACAAATGCATCGCAAGAATCCAATCATTATCAACACTTGGTATGATCTATTATTGAGCTCTTTAAAGCTGCAAACCATGAGAATGGAGATACAAATTTCACACATTCTTTGAGCTTGGCAAGCTACAACGCTCAGTGTATGGAACTTAATATCATATCTAAAGAAAGACAATGAAGTAAATCATCTATCAGTCAAAGGGTTTGTTTCTTTGTATAATATAAATGCACAAAGGTACCACATATTTGAAATTAGTAATTATTTCATTTCTTTTAGTTTACTGTTGATTAGTTAATAAAATGATATGTGATTCTGAGTTTTTATCCATGAAAAGTATAGAAGAATCCAAATCCATATTGCAAAAAACTGGCAGTCAGATATTTGACGAAATCTAAGTTAACATAGATAATAATTATTTGAATATTAATTCTGTGACAGTTTGACAAACAGTAATCATGCATATAGGTAACAAAAAATCCAAATCCAAGAAAATATATATATATATATACAATTTACGTTTTGTGGTAATATAAATTAAAGTCGATTTGTCAAGAAATGCTCTCAGTCTAGATTTTATGAATCTAAAGGAGTTAAATGGTGGTTAGAGACCTCTTAAATAGGCTTTGCAGTGTTGACACATTGTTCTAACAGTAAAAGCATAAAAATTGGTGAATGCAATAACTAACAAACAATTTAAAGGAGAATACTAAAATATATGGAAACAAAATATTACAACATACCAAATTATCAAATAGCCCAATGCATGTGAAAGGTGGAATCAAATACCCCAGAGTAATCAACAAGGTTTAGTGTAAACAATCAAGTTTGTAGCACATAGACGTGGGCGAATTTTCCACAGCCAAGGAAAACTGCTTTGATCTCCTATCAAAAAAATTCCCAATTCTCCTTTAGGGGCTTCGACTCTCACATAAAGTTCTTGGTTCGGTAACTCAAAAGTAGGAGAAGGTTTTTTTAATAGTAAATCGATCTTCAAAATCATTCCGTTTTGAATTTCTTTCTCTATCATAAATTCTCGTAGGGCCCCCTTGGGAATTCCTTCCAAAACCTGTTGAATAATTTTTACAAACTCAATCATTTCAGCAATTTGGACTAAGTAACAAGCTAATGAATCACCTTCTTTTAGCCAGTGGATTTCCCAATCAAATTTTTCATAACACTCATAATAACCAACTTTATGAAGATCCCATTCTATTCTAGATGCTCGTAGCATTGATCTGGATAAAACCCAATTTATTGCCTCTTCTCCACCAAAAGTGTCTACTCCTTCAACTCGTTCTAAAAAACTGGGTTTCGCATAACAAGTTTTTGATATTCAACAACTCGTTCTAAAAAACTAATTTTCTTTCTCTGAAAATATTGAAGAAGAGAGTCTGTGCATAGTGACACTGAAGAAAATATATAAAAACAAATCAAAACAAGTATAGATAACTTCAATTTTACAAAAAACACACTAACCTAATAGAAGAGATTTTTAGGTTGAATTGAGAACTCAGCAACATATGCTAAGTCTGTGGCTGGTTAAAATGTTGGGCTTAGAAAGGAACTGCAAGTATTAAGAATTTCATATAAATACGCATCAAGGATTAAATATTAATTTAAGAACATTACATTAATTTCCTGCAAGTAGCTATTTTAAATAAAAATGAGTTATCTTTCCCAAAACAGTTCTAAATAACAAGGCAAGCCAATTCAGAATAAATGCATCACTCTCAATATTTTGAAGCTAATTTAACAAAAGACGAACGATTAACGCAAATACAAAAATTACCACAAGTTCTGAGACAGGGCTGGAGGCATTTCACAGGCAGACTGAGTGCCCACAATTGACTAAACTGTCAAAGGTTCGATGAGTCTATAGCGTTGGAAGACAAGCCTAGGTAATCATTGAAATTTCATCATGATGGGAATATAGATCATTGCAATTGTTGGTCTTAACAAGAAAATCCTTGTAAGTACGAATCATGAGGTTGTCGTTGACTACGTCCTTACCCTTTGTACACATTGCCCACAGCTCCTACCAAAGTGATTGCCCAACTACTTGCTGAGAAACTCCTGCAACAGGTCACTTCTTATCTGAAACTGAAGAGATCATGCTAAAATGTCAAAGACACTATTAGCTACATCCATCCCACATCTCTCCTCGCTTCTCCTGCTATCAGATACAAAATAAATAACTATAGGTTGCCAAAGTAAACACATAATTTAAATAACTATAGGTCACCAAAGTAAACACATAACAAAAAAATTAATATTTCAATATGTATTCTCATTTTTATTTCCATTTCCTACATTCGTTGAAAAGCTGAATAAATCATTTTAACAGAACATACTGGCAGTAGAAATCTGCAACAGTGGCTGGGATGTTCTTGGAATTCATTTGTTGCTGTTCTTTCTCATCCTGCATGTATAGCAGAAATGTCACATTCCATAAAGAAAAGGAAAAAGATTAAGTTAAAATAAAATTCATCCATGGAGACTACATTACCCGATTGAAACTCCAGAGGGATTGGCTTCAATGCTTGCACCTGTACAAGAGGATTATAGTATTCTCCACTGAAACAGATTTGCTAAATGCATTCACCATCCAACTCTATGCAGGGAATGTGTCCTTTCCACTTGAAGCATTCTTTCCTCAAAAGAGGACAGTCTGAGATTCTGAGTCGTCCAAGAGAGGAAAGCAGGCCCTCTAAAGGCAAGGAGCGAAGCTTATGGCAACGAATGATCTCTAGCTCTTTGAGCAATGAGAGATTATTGAGTCCCCTCGACAAAGTTTCTAGATCTTTGAGTTCACAGATGCAAAGAGATATAAGATTTCCAGGAAGCATATATTCATTATCTCGAAAGGAACGTATATCTCGAAAACATTCACCAGAAACGCTGAAATCTTTAAGAGAAGTCAATCTGTGCAGATTCCACTTGGATATGGGATGCTGAAGATTCATACAATTCCAAATCTCAAGTGATGTTAAATTTGGGGGCAAACAGCCAAAGGATAGAAGATTTGGACAATCACATATCGTTAGAAGTTGAAGAGACATGGGCAGTCCAGTTTCTGGAAAAGATATTAGATCAGGACAATCAATTATAGCTATTTCAGTAAGATGGGACAGACTGTGCAGGAACTCAGGTAATTTGGAAATGGTTTCATGTGAGATTTCAATACATTCAAGTAATTTACTACTCTCAATATTCCCAATCATTGTCTCTGTAAGGGGTGGTGGCTCCAGCCTCGAGCAATCAGAAAGCTTTAGCATTTTAAGACCATCGGGCAATTTGCCAGAGGTAGAACATTTAAAAGATGGACAACCAATGATCTTCAAGATCTGAAGCTCTGACATATAACTGCTGTTATCATCAAACATAATTCCTTCAGGTATGGACTCTAGATTTTTACAATATTGAATTGTCAACCTTTTTAGCGTGGTAGGTAACTTGCCTTCAGGAAAGGATTTGAGAGAATGGCACTTTTCAATCTCCAATTCTTCAAGACAACTCTTGCCCTTGCAATCATACATCATTATATTCTTCGGCAGGGCCCTCAGTGCTTGACAATTTTTTAATATAAGATGTCTGAGCATGGATACAGAAGCTGTATCTGGAAATGACACAAGTTTTGGGAACGATTCAATCAGTAAGTATTGGAGAGAAGTGAAATGGTTTAGCTGAGGTGGCATCTTCTCACATAATGAATCTGGATTCACCAATGACATCGACTGGGAATAGCCTTCAGCAGTAGAAAAACTAACATCGACTGGTTCAACCCTCTGCCTCCCCAATGAATTCGATTCAGTGCAATTAGAAACTGTCTGAAGTTTAGGAGATACTTGAGACCACAGAAATCCTTCAGGCAGATATATACACTCTGGAAAATCTCTGATCTTTAGAGTTTTTAAGGAGGAGAGGCCAGAAATACTTCCCAGCATACCCTCATTGCATTCTATAACATTTAATTCATGAAGGCATGTGAGTGTTATAGGTGACACCAAATTTGGGCATTGAGTAACAGTTAGCTTCACAACAGAAGGAAATTTGCTGGGTGATTTTACCTGCAACTGAGGGCAGTTATGTAGGGTAAGCTGATGGAGATGAGGAAAAGGTTCGGTAACTCCATCATTAGACCACTGCACCCACTTCAGCATATTTTTGAACTGCAGAATTTGTAAGGAAGGAAAAGGCTTAGCACTTTCTCCACAAAACTCCGCTTCCACTCTTTCAATTCCATCCATGCGTTCGATGCATAACTCTCTAAGTGCAGGTAGTAGCCCAAGTGATGGAAGTGACACAATGTTTCTACAATTACATAGGTTTAAGCATACCATACCAGTGAATGAGGGATCCCCTATCCATGGTGGAAATTTTGTTCCACCATAATGTGAAATTCTAAGCTTTTTAAGACCCCTATGAGGTTGTAGGCAGTCAAGCACAGACATATCAATCTTTTTATTCTGCAAATTATTTATGTTCTCACTCCATTCCATGGCCAATTCATCAAGGTCACATTTCTCCTTTAGATTAAGAACCCTTGCATCTACTATATCACCCACATTACCCAACCCATAAATGGAAAGCTCCCCTTGAAGACACAAGTCTTTCAACTCTCTAAGACTGAGCTGATCACCTTTTCCCACAATATATTTGGTCAATACTCCGAGACTAGTTAAATTACCAATTCCTGGTGGCATCTCTAGCAAACAGTGCGTATCTCTAATATCAAGGCAATACAGGTGGATTAAACAGCTAATGCCTGAAGGTAACTTTGTTAATTCTGAGCAACCACGCAAATGCAATGTCTCTAAATTGACAATATTACACACTGATTCAGGTAAGCACTTAATCTTAGTATAAGACAAATTAAGGTATCGTAAATGCTTGAGATCACCAATTGAATTTGGAAGCTCCATAATATAATAACCACTCAAACAGAGGGATCTTAAGCATCCAAATGTTTTCAGCATCTCACTCAATACAATTCTGCTTAGGTAGCAACATGCAGTCCAAGGTGATTGATGGATTGGTAGTGCTAAGAGTGTTCGACAAGATTTCATTTTGTAGCAGTGTTTGAACCTTTGAGAGACATCATACACACAACGAGTGAAAGCCAAGTGACGAATCCTTTTAAGAGTTCCATCAGGCCCATCATTGTCAAATTCACTGTGTACACAAAAGCATATATCTCTAGAAACATATTGAGCCAAATCATGAATGAGGTCATGCATAATAAAATGTTTGCCACTTGACTGTTCAAAAAATGACCTTGACAATAATTCGTTAAAACAACCATGACCTACACTTTCCACCAGTTTCTTTTCTCGTTGTTGTGGGAGAAAACCCTCAGCCATCCATAGCAAAATCAACTCATCCTTCTCAAATTCATAATCCTTTGGAAAAATTGAGCAATAAGCAAACAATCGCTTTAAATGGGAAGGAAGATAGCAGTAGCTTAGCCTCAGAGCTGGAATAATATTACTTCTTTCTTCTGGCAAATTCCATATCTTGCTATTTAATACAGCTTCCCATTTACCAGGATCCAACTTGTTCCGCAACAAGCCTCCCATGGTTTTTACTGCTAAGGGCAAGCCCTTACACTTTTTCACTATCTCTTCACCAATTGCTTTAAGATCCAAAGGCAAAAATCTTTTTCCGAATGCATGTCTTTCGAACAAAAAAAAACAATCTTCATAAGACAGCAACTTCAGACGGTAAGTAGCATCGGTGCCCATAATTGATCCAACCTCTTCATTACGAGTCGTTACAATTATTTTGCTTCGAGAGTCCGCTCTCATAAAGGGTTTTCTTAAAACACACCAATTCTCATAATCCTCATTCCAAACATCATCCAAAACAAGTAGAAATTTCTTTCCACTCAACTGCTCTTCCAACATTACTTGAAGCTTGTTCAAATTACTAACACCATAAGTTTCATAACAGATTGCATGCAAAATTGATTTAGTTATCCTTGCAACATCAAAATCTTTGGAAACATAAACCCACGCTTTCAAATCGAAACCATTAGTAACCGTCTGATCATTGTAAACAAGTTGAGCAAGAGTTGTTTTACCTATACCACCCATACCACATATAGGAATCACACCAACATCATCACCACCACCACCATTGAACAACAATTCCATGATTGCCTTTTTATCATTTTCTCTACCTAAAACATTAGGTTCAACCAAAGATGAGGATGGTAGTCTCTGATAGCTAAACGTTTTCCTCTCATGAACAACAATTTCTCTCAATTGAAGGATCTCTTTCTGTTTCAACATATCCTCCAATTTACCAGATATCTCTTTGAATTTTGAACCCATTCTTACACTAAACGAAGAGAAAAAAGGCTGTACCTTGTACTTGAAGCGTGAAGGGTTGTTGATCAACTTTTGCCGCAAATTTCTGGTTGCAAACTCATCAAGTATGTCCTCCAAATCATAGGCCAAACCTGTTAGATGAACCAGCCAGAGTTGCAAGGATGTATCGAACATTTGCTTCTCGTCTGCATCTTGAAGCAATGACTGTATCTTCGACATAAGGTTTATCAACTTGTTGAATTCATTTGAAACCTTCTCCTTACGTGCGAACATAAGCAGATCAGGGGAACTTAGTTTATCAACCAGCTGTCGCAGCATAGCTGAAACAATCGCTTCTGAAGATGAGTTTTGGGTGGGATTTTCCATGATCGGCGGCACCGCCACACTCTACACTCTACTGGATCTTTGCCAGCTCGTCGTTGAGCACTTCCTCCCCCAGATCTCCGTCCAGAAGAAAAGGGAAGTGAACCTCGATATTGAACCAAGAAGAGAGAAGTGAGAAGTGAGACTCAAGAAGAGAGGTGAACCACGGCTGTAAACCACGGCCGAATGAAGGGTTGAAGACGAAAATGGAAAAGAAGAAGAAGATAAAAGTGGCAATGGCCAGAAGAAGGGTTGAAGACGAGGGTGCTCCAGTCAAACTTCAAAAGATTATTTATCTTTAAATATTAAATTTAATTATTTCAAAATCAATACGGTACCAAATAACACAGTATCATTTTTAATACGATTTCAACAGCATTAAACGCACTACAGCGCTAATTAATTTTTTAAAAAAAATCTTAAAAAATCATCTAATTTTCGATAAATTATCTATTTTTTTCAATATAATTTTGATTTTTATTTAAATAATTGAATTATATAACACTCTTACTAGATTTACTTAACATAATTTAAAATTTATTTATCTTTTTATTACATCAAACTCTCGTGTCATTATTTAACTACCATCAATTTTAACAGTGATGAAATATACTAAATAAAAAATAATTATATAAATTAAATAAAAATAAATAGAATAAAAACTATTTAAAAATTAAAATTAAAAGTATATTTTTGCCATCCATGTAAGATAATTTTTTTATTTTTCAAAATGTAAAAAATATTAAAATTTTTTTAAAAAATAAATTAATAATTAATAACTAAAATATGAAAACTAAATTAAAAATATGAAAAATAAATTAAAAGTTAAAAAACTTGTTGCCAAAAAAAAAAAAAAAAATTAAAAATAGGGAGATCTTCGGATCTGCAACTTGAAAATAAAAATTTACAAAAAAATGATTGCAAAAAAATTTTAAAAAAATCTACGTTTTCAAGTTGAAGATCTGGGCTCCGATTTTTAATTTAAAGCTCTGGAATCCAAAAAATAAAAACTCATGTTCTATCACAAACTTCTCCTCCACTAACAATTTAACACACCTCTTCTCTCTTTTCCACAATCTCATTCACTCTTTCTGACTCACCATTCTTAACCACCATCGCACTCGTAACCTCATCGTCGACCTGTCCCTCTGCAACTACAACCTCTCTCGCTTACTCTTCGACTCTTTCACCTCCGAGTTAGAGATTCATCGTAGTTTTGCTCCCAGCCAATCGTCAACCTCCATCACCGTCTGTTTGCTCCTAATCGTCGACTCCGAGTTCTGTTCTCCATCACAGACATGGAGGTTCATCTCTACGATGGAGACTATAAGGGTTTCCATCACAGTGATGGAGAGTCGAATCGAGATCTCCAGTGCATGAAATTCTCGATTTTGGTCTTCATCACCATGACAGAGACCCAAAATCTGATCTCATTATTCTTTATTCTTTCATTTTCTCATTATTTTCTCATGAACCAAATGAGAGATATTTTGTGTTGTTGTTGTAAATCGAAAAATGGAATGTCCAAACAAGAACTACTTTTTGGAATATAATAGTTTCCTTGTACGGGTGCTTTGTGTTATGGGCATTTTTACAATCATAGAAAATGGGTTGAGAAAGGTCCAAGGATGAGCCCAGTATGCTATTTATGAGAAGAAGCCCAAGAGGCTGTTCAAATTAGTCAATGATTAAATGAGGAAACATGTGGTTGTTTCTTAACTTGTGAACCCGAGCACATCTGATCGTATGGCTGATTGTTTTAGTTACTGAGTAATTGATCGAATACATGTTTGATCGCGTAAAGGTCTGACCGCGTGTCATAACGCTAAGACAATCTGGTCGTGGTCAAAAACTGCTCGATAGTATTCTTCAAAGACTATCGGAACGATCAGGAGGTCTTCTTATCTGATCGTTAGTTGTAGAGGCAGATCACTTGGACAATCTGCTCGTTGGGTGCAATATCTGATCGCTTAAATAATCTGTTCGCTGAAGGTGTTCGTTAAATTTGACCGGTTGACCTTGTAGAATGTCGAACCAATTCAATTCAGGAAAGAAGTCAACTTGCCTATTTCCATGCAAATCAAATCACGACATTCTTGGTAATTGTTGCAGATACGGTGGAGATAATCTTGGGAGATATTATCTCAATTAATGTATATTATTTTTTGTCTCATCTAAAAGATTCTTAAACTTATTCAAATTGTAACATCTCCTCTATAAATAGAGGATGAAATTCATTGTAAACAACTAACTAAGAAATATATACTGTTACTCTGAGAGAATAAGGGTGACAGTCGTGGACGTAGACCATTACCTTGCCGAACCACGTAAAAATCATTGTGTCCTGCTTCTTTTGATTCTAGTCATTGTTGTTCTGTTTGTTAGTTGCTGTTTCGCAGGTATTGGGTTTTAAGAACCGGGTTGACCAATACTAAGTGTTAACATATTTTGGTGCTAGAGGAAGGACTCAGACTCTACGATTCTGTAATCTTTTTAATACAATTGTAATTCGTGAACATAGCCAGGATCAAGACAACCAGAATTGTTGCATCGGAAGCTGACCAATCTGAAGGTCACCAAGGCCAAGGTCACGCTGCAGAAACTTCCAGTGCTGTTTTGCCTCCACTTCTCCCGCATCAGGTTGCCGCTGGTGGAGATGTTATACCAATTTGGCAGTAGCGCTAGGAAGCGTTGGAGAATACGGTGGCGCAATTAATGAATGTAATCAGGGCTCTGACACAAGCCTAGGCTCAAACAGTTCCCAAGAATGCATATCCCCAATGCCAGCCAGTAGATGTCATACCTGCCAGAAGAAAGGAGGCAAGCGAGAGTACAGCTAATAGTTTCTGTCCGTTCCTTAAATTTACGCTCCAAAAGAGGGGAACGTCAGGCTCGTGAAGAGAAAGTAGCGCCTCACCCACCCAGTCTGAGGGTAAGGGTGAGCCAAGATGACAGTCACCGCATAGAGGCTAATCATGGTAATGAGCGAGCTCATAGACGCAGTGAGGAGCGTGTGCATCGAGGAGAGTCGCACCGTGCGGAGAGCTCACGTAGAAGAAACAGGTCGCGTGAAAAAATGCCTGTTGACCGAGAGAGATCACGTGATCGTTTCTTAGGAAATAAAAAGTCCAGCAATTGGAGGTGAGACCTAGGCTCTACGGTCTAGCAGAGTTGTGAGAAGAGAGAACCCCTTTTACAAGGGAAATTGAGATGGAGCCATTACTGCCAAGGTTCAAGCTTTCAAGTGTCCCATTCTACAACGAGGACGGTGATCCATATGACCATCTAGATCCTTTCAATATCCAGATGGACCTGTAGACATTCAACCCTCTGGTCAAGTACCGAGTGTTCCCAGCCACATTGGGGACCGTGCCAAGGGTATGGCTGAGGAGTCTTCCAGCTCGCAATATCAATAGCTGAGATGAGTGCCATAGGAAGTTCACTGATCAATACAAGGCACTAAGAAAGTAACTCGCGCTAACTTGCCACCTAGCGACGGTCTTTCAGAAGCGGGATGAGATATTAAATGACTATATCGCTAGGTTTAGAACTAAGGTGAATAATGTAGAAAACCTCTCAGATGAAAATATCCTAACAGCAATTTCAGCGAGACTTAGAAAAAATGGAAAGCTCTACAAGAGCATTTATAGGTCCCCTGTAAAAAATTTTGGTGAGTTTTATGATCGAGTAGCAAAAAAGATTCGTTGGGAAGATACTTTTGGGCAAAGAAGATCCAGTGACTAGAAGAATAGAGCGAGCAGTTCTCACCAAGGAAGAAAGATGGGTCAAGGTGAGAGCGAAGAGAGCAGTCGCAAAAATCGCTCCAGCAATTAAGTAACGAAGCGGGCAAAAAGCGAGCCCAGAAGAAAGACATCCCCGCCACGAAATCGCTACCAGAACTACAGCGTCTTGACAAATAGACAGAACAGGATTTATGAAGTAGAAAAAAGACAAGAGAATTTCGGGAAGCCAAGTCCCACAAACATCCTGAACAGATTTCGAGATTCGAGGAAGTATTGTGCCTATCATGATGAAGCTGGGTACTATACTTCGCAATGTAGAGAGCTTAGGGATGTTATAGAAGACTTGATTAGAAAAGGTCGCTTGAGGGAGTATGTTGTGCGACCAGAAGATCAGCGTCCCCAGCGTAGGCATCAACAGACACAACAGCGTCCCGATTCGGCTCAGCAACCTGCCCAACAACAACAACTTTAGCAAACAACTGATCAGGACCATATGCCTGCGGTAAGGACCATCTTTACTATTCATGGTGGACCGCACATCGTAGGGACGTCAAATAGATCGCAAGAGCAATATATGCGGGAGGCCAGTCACATTTTGCTGACGGGGCACAGTGAGGCAGAAGGGTCCTCCAAAAGGGCTAGAATGACTTCAAGCGGCATCGTTTTCAACGAAGAAAATGCTAAAGGTGTACACTAGCCTCATAATGACGCGCTGGTCATCAGGGCAAGGATTGGAAATGTTGAAGTAAGGAGGATCATGATGGACACATGCAGTTTAGTAAATGTGATGTACAGAAATTGCTTCAAGCAGATGGGTTTAAGGCCTGATCAAACAACACCATCTCCTGAGCTTCTTTTCAGATTTATTGGAGATGCAATTGTGCTGTTGGGACAAATCAGACTCCCCCTCGCTGTTGGAGATTAAGATCAGTAAGCTATGATGATGGCAGATTTTCTTATCATTGACTGCCCATCAGCATACAACGTTATCCTCGAAACACCAGCCATAAATGATTTGGATATGGCAATATCAACTAAGACCCTCACAATTAAGTTTCCAATGCCAAACGGAGTAGGATGTGTGCGAGGAGAACAAGAATTGGTGAGGAAATGTTATAGAAATGCAGTAAAAGCAGGGGTTAAAAGGAAGAAAGTCAACATGGTAACTGAGGAGAAGCCGCGAACAGTTAGTATAAAGGGAGTAAGCCAGGACCTAAACCTGAGAGAGATAGAAGCAGAGCGAGCAACGGGTCTTGTGGAAGAGCTCAATAAGGTGTCAGTTAGTGAGCATGATGCTGAGCGGTGCTTAAAAGTGGGGAAGGATTTATCATCTATTGATGTCTTCGCCTAGAATCACGAAGACATGGTGGAGATCAATCCGGATATTATGTCGCACAAATTGAATATCAATCCTCACCATCGATCAGTTCACCAGAAAAGGAGGCTAATGATAGAAGAGCAATATAAAGCACTTAGAGAAGAAGTAGAGAAACTCTTGGCGAACAGATTCATAAGGGAGGCCCACTACCCAGTATGGGTAGCAAATCCCGTTCTAGTGAAGAAAAAGAATGGGAAGTAGAGAACCTGCATCGACTTTACTGACCTGAACGAAGCATGTCCAAAAGACAGTTTTCCTCTGCTAAGGATTGATCAGCTCGTTGATGGAACCGCTAGTCAACAGCTCCTCAATTTCATGGATGCGTATTCAGGGTATAATCAGATCCTGATGAATCCTGATGACGAGGAGCACACTTCATTCATTACTGACCGCGGGTTATATTGCTACAAAGTAATGTCGTTCAGATTAAATAATGCTGGAGTAACCTATCAGTGGCTGGTCAATATGATGTTTAAGACCTGATTGGCAAAACGATAGAAGTATATGTAGATGATATGTTGGTCAAGTTCGAGCAGGGATCCGAGCATGTGCGCGACCTGGGAGAAATGTTCCAGATCCTGAGAAAATTTCAGATGAAGTTGAATCCCTTAAAGTGCACATTCGGGGTGGCCTCAGGCAAGTTTTTGGGTTTCATGGTCAACAACAGGGGGATTGAAGCAAATCTCGAGAAGATCAAAGCATTGATTGACATGAAGTCGCCCACCAGAATCAAAGAAGTACAGAGCCTGAATGGCTAAGTCGCTACTCTTAGTAGGTTCATATCCAGATCGACGGACAAGTGCATCCCTTTCTTTGATGTGTTGAAAAAAGCAAAGAACTGTCAATCGACTGAAGAATGTGAGGTGGCTTTTCAACAATTAAAGGAGTATATAGGTCGAGTGTTATTGCTTTCTAAGCCTTTAGAAGGGGAAAAACTGATCGTTTACCTGGGAGTTACTCAGCAAGCCCTCAGTGCCGCCTTGGTTCACGAAGAGAATAGGATACAACTTTCTGTATACTACGTAAGTAAGAGGTTGCTCGATGCAGAAACCAGATATACTCCTATGGAGAAACTGACGTACTGTCTAGTGGTTAGGTCAAGAAAGTTTCGCCTTTATTTCTAAGCCCATACAATTGAAGTATCGACCAGGTATCCATTGAAGCAAGTTCTTCAGAAGCCTGACACCTCGGGTTGTTTACTTAAGTGGGCCATCGAGCTGGCCCAATTTGAGATAGAGTTCAAACCTCGGACAGCAATTAAGGGTCAGATACTAACAGACTTTGTAGCTGAGTTTAGAAGGCCGAGGAATGAAGAAGTCGAATCCTTTAAAAGCCCACTTTTTGAGTTATATGTGGATGGATTTTCAAGCGAGCAGAAGGCTAGGGCAGGTATGATGCTGATAAGCCCAGAAGGTCATCAGATTTTGTGCGTCTTGAGGTTCAAGTTCAAAGCTACAAACAATGAGGCCGAGGATGAAGCGTTGTTAGCAGGACTAAGGCTAACTAAAAAAGTACGAGTAGAACGATTAAAGTTATACAACGACTCTCAACTTGTAGCATGTCAAGTCCGAGAGGAATATCAGGCCAAGGGATCCAAGATGGCTATTTATTTGTAAAAATTTCGAGAGATGTTGGTTGTATTTGAAAGATATGAAGTGCACCATGTTCCGCGATCACTGAAGTCTCATGCGAAAGTATTAGCTCGTCTTGCCACAACAAAGATACAGATTTCATGAGGGCTGTACCAGTGGAGGTTCTGTCAATCTAAAGCACAGAACCACGGGACGAGATGATGACGATTGTTGTGGCACAAGACTCTTGGATGAATCCTTTGATAGAGTACTTGCAAGATGGAAGATTACCTAAGGATAAGCTAGAAGCTTGTCATCTTCTAGCCCGAGCAGCCCGATACTGCATTTACTACAACAGGCTTTACAAGAGAGGGTTCTCGGCCCCTTTGCTCAGGTGCATTGATGGTATGGACTATCACGTCATTCTTGAAGACATCCATGCAGGACATTGTGGTAATCATGCCAGAGAGCTGTCTTTGGCTCAAAAGGCTCTTCGGTAGGGATTCTATTGACCAACCATGAAGCAAAATGCGATTGAAATGGTCAAGAGATATGATAAGTGTCAGAGGTTTGCCAAGGTTCCATGAGTCTCACCAGCTTTTCTGAAGCAGATGGTCAATCCATGGCCTTTCGCTGTCTGGGGCATGGATCTGATCGGTTCGCTCCCAATAGCTCGAGGAAAATGTAAGCATGCAATAGTGGCGGTGGATTATTTTACAAAGTGGGCAGAAGCCAAAGAGCTTGCTGAAATATCCATTACCAAAGTCGAGAAGTCTGTCTGGGAGAATATTATTTACAAGTTTAGAGTTCCTCAGTAGATCGTGACGGATAATAGGACCTAGTTTAGCATTGAGCAGTTCCAGAAGTTTTGCAAAGATCTTGGAATCAAAAAGAGCTTTTCAGCTGTGGACCACCCTCAAATGAATAGGCAGGTTGAAGCAGTCAACAAGATTATCAAGCAAAACTTGAAGACTAAGCTGGAAGCCAGGAAAGGAGTCTGGGTATATGAGTTACAGAAAGTATTGTGGGTTTACAGAACAACTGCTCGCAATACTATTGGGGAAACTCCTTTCTTGTTGGTGTATGGATCAGAAGCAATGATTCCAACAGAGTATGAGGTCGCTAGTCAGGGCAGAGCAACGTTCAGACAGGAAGACAATGACCAATTGCTCGCGACTAATATGGATTTGCTTGAGGAATCAAGAAATGAAGCTCAAATAAGAGTTGCTATTTACCAACAAAGGATCGTCAGGTTTTATAACAGGAAAGTCCATGTTCGGAGCATCAAGCCTGGTGATCTGGTCTTACGTCTCATTATACCAGCTGCTCGGAAAGCCAGTGATAGAACATTTTATCCAAATTGGGAAGGCCCTTATGTTATAAATAGTAGTCTGAAAAACGGAGCTTATCACCTGGCTAACTTGAATGGGGCAGAGGTCCCCCGAGCATGGAATGCCGAGAATTTTCGGCCATATTATGTTTGACTTATTTAGTTTATATCTTGTTTGATTTATTTAGTTTATTTGACTTGTATGAGCGCAGCTAATTTATCAATAAAGACTCTCATGGCAAAGCAATTCTAGTCGCATTTATCCTTGCTGGGCAATACCTTTTGTTTTTTCTACTCATGCTTTGGAATGTGCAATTGCTACCTATGAGCGAGTAGACTCTGGAAGGTGTAATTGTTACTTGTAAAACAATGCTTTAGAAGATATGATTATTACCTATGAGTAGCCGAGCTCTGAAAGGGGTAATCATTATCTGTGAGCTAAAAATATCCTGAAAGGTCCCAACATAGCCTGTGAGCGACCAAGCTCTGAAAGGAATGCTTATGGCCTGTGGACTTATAAGATGTCTTGGAAGGTCCCAGCATAGCCTATGAACGACCAAGTTTTGGAAGGAATGCTTATGACCTGTGGACTTATAAAATAATCCTAGAAAATCTATGTAGCCTGTGAGCGAGCAAGCTCTTGAAGGAACATTCAATCTGTGAATTTTTATATGCTGGGAGGAACCAACACTACCTGTGAATTTTTACAAACTCTAGAAGAGCTAAACGATCCTATGACCTATGGGCGTTGCAATTTAGTTGATACGTGCTTCAGATATGCTATTACAATCAGATTTGATTAGCAGTCAGAATTGCTTATCATTTAATATTAACAAAAAGCAAGGAAGTGAGAAGCGAATAAAAGAAACAAATTGCATTAAAGTTCATGAGTTGAATAAATTATGTTACAAAGGAAGTTAAAAGAATTGAAAATTTTCTAAGTGTTGCTGGGAGGAATATCCTGTTCACCCGTGACCTCTGCTGAAGCTTTGCCTTCATCCTCAATAACAATTGGCTGGGAAGAGCTTGAAGAAGGTCTTGAACGAGCTGATGGAGCACAATCAGAAGAGGGAACTGGATTTTGAGAAGTTCCACTATACGATGCTGCACGAGAAGGGCTCCCGAGCTGATTTGGAAGCACCTCCATTGGGCCTGATTGGGAAGTTGGAAGACTGGCTTCTAATTAAGACTCTTGCGCAGCCTTCGTTGCGTACATTTTCACTTCTTCCACGGCTTCCAGGCCAAAGAACTAGATGTCCATATCTGGCCGTTTAAGCCATAAATCATATAAAAACAGACTTCTCATTCTTTCTTTTGCTTCTCTGACTAAGGTTTCAGTACGGCTCTGTTCCCGAGCTAGTTCTTCCTTGGTTGAAATTACCTCCTACTGCATCGATTCAATGATCTTTTTAGCTTCCTCAACCCCATGCTTGTACGATGGCAGCACCTCTTTCAGCCCCTTGTTTTCTTCTGTTAGTTTCTTTTCCAAGTCTTGGGCATTATGAAGTTTCTTCTTCAAATCTTCGCTTTCTTCCTTCAAGGAATTGATAAAGGAATCTCGAAATTTCATAGCCTCCCTCAGACCTTCCCTTAGCTTGATGGACTTTTCAAGTTTCTGCTTCATGACGTGAGCGGTCTTTTGGGATTCTTCAGCCTCTTGTTTGAAGAAATCGGCTTCGCCCTGGATTCTGTTCTTCTCGTCCTCCAGTGAGTTTATGGCCACCTCTAGTGAGTTTATGGCCACCTTCATGGTAGCTTTCTCCTCAGGCCAATCAGAAATTTTTCTGAAAAACTTTATGTAGGCTATGAATGCTTGAAATAAGATGTTAGTAAAGCAACAAAGGACAAAAAAGCAATAAAAATGACAATAATAAGTCTGGAAACTTACAAGCAAATTGTGGAAACCCAAATTGTTAATCAACCTCTCGCCCTTCATTTCTTCATTGTAAAGGGCGAGCTTCTTCATACCAAGAAATTGTGGCGCGCGATCTAAAAGATCGTTATAGTATATTCCCGCATCGAAGTCTTAGATCTGTTCTTCGACAGTGGACTCTTTCCCCAGTGTTTTTTTAGAGCTTTGGAGGGGGTTCTGCAACTCTCTTGCCTTTATCAATGCTTTGGGGGCACGGAGTAGGTGAGCTGCTAGCAGTAAAAGCTGATTATGAAGTAGGCTCCTTGTGAGCATTTTTGTTCGAAGGCTTTCTCCCTACCGATTTGTGTCTCATACCACGAGCAGAAGGTGCGACAGAATCCTTTTCAATAGCCAACCCTGTAGTAGCTTTTATGGTCGTTTGGGAATCAGAGCCTCCTGCCGCTTGATCAGTTTTCTTTAAGGGAGGAGCTTTTCCAAGAAAGGATTACTCGAAGTGAAGCCGTACCATTGTTGAAGATTGGCTTCCTTGTAAGCTCAGTACTTCCTTCCCAAAGGCTTCAAAAACAGAAGAAATTTCTTTATCTTTGCGAGCCCCCAAGTCAAAGTGACGAGACCCTTCCCGAATCCCCCTTCTGAACCCGAGAAAGATCCTGTAGCACCCCATCAGAACTCCAATGAACCCTAACTTTGGCCCGAAGAAATCCTGTCAGAGCATCGAAACTTACTTTGAACTTTATTTTAAACTCGTTTACTAGGTGGTAGGGGTACCAATTTTTCGCTTTTCTATTGAAAATCTGACAGCATGCCGTCTGTTTTCTAAACTATGCCACCCTGCAAGTTTCAAATACAATTTATAAAACACTTCTATGAAATTCATTTCTCAACTTCCAGAGCCTCCGGCTCATTTTTCACAACACAACCACAACCAAATAATTAAAATCAGAAAACTGATTCATATAAAACTTTAATAAAACATTTTTAACTAATACATCCACGATCTCTTTAAAATACTTACAACTATATATATAAACATATAAATGATCAAAATAACATCATATATACATATAGTAGATATCGTCCTATACGTTCACTTGTACGTCTGACTGAACTCGTTGGTGGATGACTAGATCCTGCATCTGTGGGAGAATTTTTAAGAAAAATATTTAAAGAAAAACGTGAGTATAACTCAGTGAGTGGTAGTAACTTTTAAACTAAAACTCATTTCTACACTTAAATTTCTCCCAAAAACAGTTTAATAAAACTAAAGTATTTTTCTAAAATACTTTCTAAAACTCATTTAAAACTACTTTTGAATCTCGTTCTAAATTTCTTTCTAAAATTTTCTGAAATCTTTTCTTAAAAATCTTTTCTAGTTTTCGCCTAAATGGTAACTCAGAGAATATCTACTTTTGGCGTGGTAGCATATAAAATCTAGCTAACCACTAGGAGTGGGGATCTACCATGTGTAGTCGTTGAAAGCGAGCCCACGCTGCGGACCGACTACACTACCTTATACGTGCATACGGATCACTTATACCTCGCTCACACATGAGTCGACTAGACTCAAATCTCACTGACTGATTTCCTCTCATTTATCGTATCACGCATAGGGCATTCGGTCGGGCACTAAACTGGAGCTAGGGTAAACCATAGGTTATTAAAATTTCTTTTTCTTAATACACTAAAATATTCTAAATCTTAAGGCAATAAGCCTAAAATCTTTAATTCTAGCATATTTTTATATAAATAAATAATAAATTAAAATCTTTATGCTAGAATTATAATATAAATTCAATTAATAAATAAATAACTATTTATAATAAATTCTTTTAACTTTAAAAATAAACTTTAAGACGATATAAATAAAAATTTGTAATTCCACTCACAACACGTCCTCGGATAGAATCCGATTCTCCTCCGAATGACTCCGGAGGTCTCCGCTTTTACCCTAAAATATCAAATATCCATTTAAGGTCACTTAACTCATTCAAATAATATTCAAAATCAATAAAAATCCTATTATCTCTATTTATATTATTTAATGCCTAAACTTTCGGATATCAATTTCTATTCAATCGGGGTTTTCGAAATCCGTTTTCTCTACATGAATCCTACTTATTCTTTTCTACGAATATCTCAGAATACTCAATCTCATCGTCGAAAACTTGAAACGAAATTTGATCGGATTCGCTTACTAACGAAAATCACTTTTCGCTCCGGACTTCCGACAACTTCAAAAATCAATCCTCTAGTGTTCTAACACCCAACTATGATTAAATAAACCGTTTCGAACGTTAAACGAACGCATTTCGAAGGGTTTCAGAAATCGTCCATCAACTCATCCGTTTAGTTCCGAAATAGATCCTAAACTTTTCGTTTTCGAAATCTAACTTCAAAAGATTATTCCCTAACCTCTAAAACATAAATCTAATGCCTTATAATCAAAAACGGAATCAAATTCCATAAAAAACTTATTTTTGACCACTACTTTCCTCTCTCGTTTTATCTAATTTTCTTCCATCAAATCACTTATAAACCATACCAAAATCATCCCCACATCTCCCTCTTATCATCCCTAATCTCGGATTCGAAAAGAAACGAAAGAAAAAAAAATTGGTTTCATATAAACATCAAACTTAAAACTGAGATAACTCACCAAATAGGCAACCGTTTTGCTTCAAATTTGTTGGGTTAGCTAGAGAAGATGACGAGAAACAATTTTCGTGAAGAAACCGTGGCGAGATACGGACCGAATCACCCTCTCTTTCTCCCTCTCTCTCTCGCGTGCACTCATGGCCTCAACCACTCTCGGCTTCTCTCTCCATTTCTCTCTTATTTCACGATAAAAAATGTCTCAAATGAGACAAAACTAAGTTATATATATTTTAATACTCATTTACTAAAAAGTCCCTCAAGAAAATTTCACTTAATAATCCCAAACTTTCACTAATCTCACTAGTGTCCAAAAATAAATGATTTTATATTCTATTGGTCCACTTGGCACATTTTGGTCCATTTATTTCTTCAACCAATCCATGGATGGCACGTGGCACAACCATAACCACTACTTTTCAAATCACTTATCTCATTTCTCATTAGTTGAATTAAAATATCTTTTACTTTATTCCATAAGCTCACCTCGCTTGATTAACACGTAAATTTCACCTAATCACTTTGTAATCATATCGGGGTCAACCAAACGACATCCAATTTGCGATATGAATATATAATAAACTTCAAATAACACTACTGGAGGCTTATGATTCGATCGTAACTCAATTCGAAGATTTCTAATACCATAAAATAATAAATCTGGGTAAAGGCTTACACTTGGTGAATTCTCATTTCAATAAAACTTTCAATACCTAATCCTTCTGAAAAATATTCTACAAATATTCTACACACATCTTATGGCCAATTCGACTTTATAAACTTCAATTTAGGTCTAATACCTCTCATATATACTTCATAAAGGAAATGTTCCCAACCGAAATCTGATCGAATCAACCGATATATTTTTATACGTATCTATAGCTTAAATACTCAATTTTTACACTCATTCTCATTAACTCATTCTCATTCACTTGGGTTGCACTCCTTGAAACTTCCGCATATTATTCTCATGCGTGATCTATGTATACTTAACTTAAAATGTCCATTTTGCCCTTTTTATGATATAATTTCACTTTGATCGAAAAATATTCTAAAAATATTTCATGATCATCTAATCTTCAAATTGACCATGAAATACTCTAACTGGGTGTCTTATCTATCAGTCTCATGCTTCGAAAAAAATTCAATTGGATTTAAACTCATTAAAACCTATTAATCTCTCAAAAGGGTAATATCGTAATTTTTTTTGGATGCTTAAAACTGATTCAAATGGTCTTCTTTTTGATCCATTTCTGTTTCTCTATACTCTCATGTTATTTTTGAACCTTTTCAACCCTTAAGGTCAATTTCTGAAAATTTTACTATTCATTTAGAAATTTTAGTCCGAAAAATACTATTGATCAAAAACTTTCGTTTTCCATCGAATCTAAATTCATGACCTTGGACAATATAACCGGATCCAAATTCGATCTTAAACACAAACTTTCGAATCTTTTTTAAAAAAATCACTACTTATTTAGATCCGAATACTATTCACTGAAAATTCTTATGTCTTCCTAACACGATACTCAGGGCCTTATAAATATAATCGAATTCTAACCGGACCTCTTGCATTATTTTTGGACTATTTATTCTTTATCCGATCGTCGAAAATGAATTCTCTAAGGAAACTAGGATCGGGGTCTATCACAAAGCGTTTGTCAAACAATTTTTGGTTAGTCGAAGGAGTAAGGCCGTGTAATTGAAGGAGATGCTTAGTTGGCAGTTGGTCATTCAGAAGAGTTATCACCTCTGAAAATTTTTGCAGCAAAGCTAACTCCTTGCTTGTCAGCTCGATCTCACTTTTGGCAACGTTTGCACAAAAGTAAATATTAATAACGAGCAGTATGTACACAAAATAGTAATATAAAAACATACTTACTGGGAGAAGAGCAAAATGAAAAGTTTTTGAGGTTGGACAAAAAGAGTCAGGACGCGTAAAACCAGCACGTCTTGTAGTCGCCTACATTGGATTTACTAACTCCTTTTGGAAAGTTCACTTTATAGGGAGAGTTTCGGGCCGATGTGTAATAAAACTCATCTTTCTTCTCTAATTTAGGGACCATGATGCTTTTAAAGAGAAAAAGATGTTGAATCATTGCAGGAGTTAGTGGAGGAAGATCATTTTTAAGAAAAAATAAAGCAAGGGTAGTAAGGTGAGCATAAGAATTGGGAGTGAGCTGAATTGGGGCGAGGTTAAGGTCGTTTAAAAGGTCGATCAGGTAATGATGGACTGGAAACCTAAAGCCAGCTTCTATGTGTTGGTGGCTAATGGAAAAGAATCCCTTAAGAGGATAGGTTGGATGGTCATGGGTTTTCGGCACCATTGCCTGACACCCAGAGGGCAAGGAAAAGTCCTCAACGATGGATTCAAGCTCGCTGAGGCTAACAGAAAACTCATGTCTGAAAAAGGGGATGCGAGCAGGGGGATTATGGTGCCTTGAAGGTTCTGATATAGCCTCACTACTTTGAAAGATCATGTTATCAGTATTTCTGACTTTGTTAAGTTCCTCCTCAGAATCCATGTTGGCAGCCCCTACTTTGTGACTGCGACGACTATGACCAGATATCTACAAAAGTAACGAAAAGGTCAGGTCGCGAACAACAGACCAGAATTCAGTGTTTAAGGTTATTTCTACTTTCCTAAAGATCAAGTCGCCGTATAGGGGGCTACCGAGTGTAGGGAAGCCCTATTTGAAAGCCTAATGGGTTACCGAAATTATCGAACAAATCAACAAACTCCCAACTTGACCGGAGTTGGAGTATTAGATGGCTAGAGGCAGAGAATGGTATATATATATGTGGTTTATACAATCAAGTAAGTATTTATTCAGGTTTTTTAGGTTTTATCATGCTAAGAATGCAAATAGGAATATTCATGCAACAGAAATGGCAGACTCATATACACAATCCAATAATGCAAGTAAAAATCGTAACTAAAAAGGTTTAGAAAAGTCATGAGAGTTTACCTTGAGTATGGAGGATTTTGGTGGTGGAGAAGAAGTTGATGTAGAACAAGCAATGGCAGATGAGAGGAAGTTGAAAACAAAGAGACAACTGTATCTGAAAGTGATTAGTGAAAGCAGAAAATGAAACGACTAAAGGTTTATATAGCTGTCATCTTGAAGCCCTAGCCGTCAGATCAAAAACAGCTGTATAACCATCATCAATCTAATGGTGCAGCGCAAAACCCGTGATTTTGTTGTTATATGCAGCTGGTGAAGAGACGTGCATTCAATGCACATTAATAACGTATAACGTGGGACGTGTAATAAATTAACGCCTAAGGAGTTGCCGCGTGTCACGGGATAAGTCAATATTTGAAAAAGTGATAATATGGATCCCTCCAAAATTACCTTGAGGATGAGCTCATTGCTTCCAGCATAAGGAATGTACTGAAAGTAAAGGGGCTAATGTTGTGGGCATTTTTGCAATCATAGAAAATGGGCTGAGAAAGGCCTAAGGATGAGCTCAGTATGCTATTTTATAAGAAGAAGACCAAGAGGCTGGTCAAATTAGTCAACGGTTAAATGAGGGAACATATGGTGGTTTCTTAACCTGTGAACCCGAGCACATTTGATCGTATGACTGATCGTTTTGATTATTGAGTAATTAATCGAACATATGTCTGGTCATATGAAGGTCTGACCGCGTGTTATAACGCTAAGACAATTTGGTCATGGTCAAGAACTGTTTGATAGTATTCTTCAAAGGCTATTGGAATGATTGGGAGGTCTTCTTATCTGATCGTTAGTTGTAGAGGCAGATCACTTGGACAATCTGCTCGTTGGGTGCAATATCTGATCGCTTAAGTAATCTGTTTGCTAAAAGGTGTTCGTTAAATTTGACCGTTTGACCTTGTAGAATGTCGAACCAATTCAATTCAGGAAATAAGTCAACTTGCTTATTTTCATGCAAATCAAATCACGATATTCTCGGCAATTATTGTAGATACGGTGGAGATAATCTTGGGAGATATTATCTCAATTAATGTATATTATTTTTTGCCTTATCTGAAAAATTCTTAAACCTATTCAAATTGTAACATCTCCTCTATAAATAGGGGATATTCATTGTAAATAACTAACTAAGAAATATATACTGTTACTCTGAGAGAATAAGGGTAACAGTCGTGGACGTAGGTAATTTCCTTGCCGAACCACGTAAAAATCATTGTGTTCTGCTTCTTTTGATTCTAGTCATTGTTGTTTTGTTTATTAGTTGCTGTTTCACGGGTATTGCAAGTTGACCAAAACTAAGTGTCAACAATTTTGTAGTGCTTGTTTCTATTGTTTTGTCACATTTTTCTTTCTATTTTCAGGATTATGTTTCTTGTTTTGGTTTTTTCAAGTTTAAAGAAATTGTACATTCGTTGTTACAGAGATTGAGAGCATTAGAGCTGTATTCAGGGATCTAGCAAGTGATGTTGTTGGTGTTGTGATGATGATTCAATCTCCCTGTTATCTTCATCTGGAGATAGGGATTGCCTTGGGTCATTGTTTGTAAATTTGATGTTGTTTTAAGAGTGTGGAGAAGGGAGGAGAGGTGTGTTGAACTGTTAATGGAGGAGAGGTTGACGATGGAACATGAGTTTTTATTTTGAAGATTGAAAACCAAATCTTCAAACTTTTATTTTATTTTAATTTTTTTTTCTAAGATATGGGTAGATCTACCCAGATCTTAAACATCATTTTTTAGATTTTTTTTTTCTTTTTAAGATCTGGGTAGATTAAAGATCTACCCAGAACTTCATCCCACGTTTTATTTTCCTTAATATTTTTATTATTTTTTAATTTTTTTATTTTCTATAATTTAAATTATAAAAGAAAATTAAAAAATAATAAAAGTCTAAAATGCCCTCAAGTTAGATGGATTTGACTAACATTAACTATTTTTAACTAACGGAATGAGGGTATTATGTAATAAAATAATAAATATATTTTCGAATGTTTTTAGGCAAATCTCAAGAGGTTAATATGCAATTGAAAATCTCCCTTTTGTTACAAAATTAACAGAAAAAATAGACAACAAATAAAAAAGATAATTTTAACCCTCAAACTTTTACTTACAAAATAATTATAAATTAATATTTTAAAATAAAAAAAATTATAAACTAATAAAAAATTTTAAAATTTTAAAAAATAAATGATCATCAATGATCCAAAACCATTAATCTGCCAAAAAACCCAAGCACATCATCCAGATATCAATAAGCAAAAACCCATATAGACATCGTTACCGCTTGTAACAACAATATACACACAGTCTGTAATAACAATATATAAAAACCCATCCAGACATCAATCTACAAAAACATAAGCACATCATCAGTCATTTGCAAAAACACAAGTACATCATCAAACAATCATCCACTGCATCAGCCTTAAACACCCATCCATTGCAAACCCATTTAGATATCATCGTCAAACATCATCTTCAATCAAACCCAAAAATAATAAAACCCAAATTTATAGGTTCCATTACCCAAAAATACCCATGAGGAAAAAAGAAAGGGAGAGAGCATAAAGAAATAAGTTCATTGTCCTAAAATTAAAACCATAAAATCAACAACCTGATCATGCTAAAATATATCGTGATTTGATATTCATTTTCCTAATTTTTGTGATAAATTCTTGAGTAAATTATGTTAATTATTTAATATTTTTATTTGATTTTGAATAATTGGTGAGTCATGTGTGAAAAGGATCAAACGCCGTAAATATTAAATTGTTTCAAGGCAAATAAACCATGGGTTGTAGTCATTTTAAGAAACTATGTCACCACCATGCATTTGTGTCTTTTATTATTAATTTCCATGAAATTGTAAGTTGTTGTCTTAAATAATTTGTAATGAATCATGCAGCTATCTTGAATTGAAGACAAAGTGAAGCCGTGAGCTTTGAACAAGCCAAGACGTGAGTCGATGCAAAAGTCAATCTCATGCCATGTGTTCACAAAGCTATGAAAGATGAAAGTTATATGAGAGACATGTGATGCAAGTTCACAACAAGACAAAATTCATATGAAAAACAAAAGCAATTATCGAAAAAGTGCGTGCAGGTCATAAAGCCACGTACCCGTGAAGCACAGAACCTTGTCTAGCCCATTAAACAATTACAAGCAGAGGAAAACTCAAAATGAGAGTTTGCTAGCTTCGTCCAGTAACCGTTTTAGTTGTTATACACAATAAACTTTGGGTTGGGTTCAAGTTCTGCACACAATAAAATAATGAGGAGTTTTATTTACATTTATGTAATATTTGTTTTTTTTTTTTTTGAAATAGTGTAATATTTGTTGTCTTTTAAAAAAAATAAAATAAAATATTTTTGCTTTTTTAAGAAAATGTGGATGTTATACATGAGTGATCCATTTTTTGGTATCAACAAAATATATATTTAAAATTATAATTAATCTAATATATTACTTTATGATAAGACACACGTTGAATAAGACTATAGATTAAATACATAATTATTATATGTGAGATTATATCACGACGTTGTAGCAGAAAATGCTCAAAGGTTAACTGGATCTCTCATCGAGCATCTACTTCATACAATAGCTGACCTCAACTAGATTCTACAACATGATCTGTAAAAAAAAAATAATAATAATAAAACTTTAGTTAGGGTGACCCGAAGGTTTGTCTAAGGGAGTACTCTCTGATCCTTAAGTCAGACATTGTTTCTTAATAATCTATATCATAAAGAATAATAAAATAGATAAATTACCTTCGCAATGATGCATCATGACTCATGTGAGGCTGCTTAAATATCTCCCATTATTCTATTAGGATCATTCGTCCGAAGGTTATTAAACCTATCGAAGGCTAACATCTCTTGCCTTCACTAATAATTTATCTAGTTTGTCAATATTTATAATTATTTTCGTTCAGGGAGAGCCATAACAGTTCTCGGTTGAACACTATTAGGGGATCCAAACTAATAGAACCATATTTGATGGTATCTATGCATCATCTACCACAAGTCTAGTGCTATTTATAATAGTCATCAAGAATTAAAAGACAAAAATGCTCTTTCTCTATCATCTAGCATAGATATTGGGGGGCAAAATGAAAATTATAAATAATACTAACATCATCTGTGAATTAAAAGAGTAAAAGAATATGTTCGTAATTTAACGAGAGGACTCCTTTGTAATTTACACATAAGAGGGACTTTTCGGTAATTTGCCACGGTTGGCATCCATCTCCTTCAACCCGACAACCATTCATGACTCAATCACCTATGACAGCCTTATTAGACAAGCTATGGGCTTTCGCTGTGGGTGCATGGAACTGGGGTTGATCGCCAGCGTCACCCGGTTCCACAGGTTCGACGATCATCACTCTCTTCCTCTTCCTTTTTCGCAGTCGTTGAGCCCGCTCGACCCACATTTCTTGTTTCAATTGTCCCTCTTAGCAACCTACTAGCTGATGTTGACGAGATGGCCTCCAGATGGCGGTGCATGGCAGTCTATGAAGCTATCAAAGTTACTAGTTGGGTGCTCAAATGGTTGTCTTGAAGACGTAGGAGAGAGGTTCGTATGGAGTCGGCACCGTCACTTTTGGCGACGATGGATGCCAACAGCTTGTTGGTGGTCTGCTGAGGTTGATGGCGACAGTCACTACTTGTTCTCTTCACCCCTATTGTTATTCAAGAGAGAGATAAAGAGAGCTGGAGATGAGATTGTGTTTGCCGTGTCCAGTAGGGGTGGGCATCACCATGTTTGGGTCGGTTCTTACTGGCACCGACCTGAACATGGTAAATGGTCGGGTCAACACTTCTGAGTCCAAATATGGTCTATCCGAACACCCAATGTTCGGTTCTGTTTGGGTTCTATATTTGGACCCAATTTTGAGTTTTTTTGGGTTAATTTTTTTTTTTTGTTAATTTTTCTACTCTGTGACTTCATCTCCTTCATACTTTTGTTCCTTTGAAACTTCATCTGCTCCATGTTTTTGTTGAGTGACTCCCTGTCTTATATTATTATTATAAATACCCAACTCAACAACAAACACATGACAATATAACATGAACATTTTGCTCAAATTTATTAACATTCAAAAAATTATTTATCCATCATAAACATTTTGCTCATCCCTGTCAATAGATTTCCACACAGAAAATGCCACAAAACAAGCATGCAATCTCAAACACAAACACCCATAACAAAATCTAATAAAAAATGTATTAGGTAAGATACAATTAAAAGTTGAAAAGAGCAACTTGTTAAAAGCTGCAAGGAAACCTGATAGTTGAGAGTTGAGAGGAGGATCGGTGATAAGAGGTGGGCGGAGATGCTCTAGTGGTCGTCAAGGATGACACAGTCAACGGAAAGAAGAGAAGGGGAAGAAGAGAGATGAGAGGAAGAAAACAGAAAGGATATGGTGACGGGTAGAAGAGAAAACGACGAGAGATAAGAGGAAGAAGAAAAGAAGGGATACGGTAGCAGCAGATGAAAGCTGCAAGAAAACCTAATAGTTGAGAGTTGAGAGGAGGATCAGTGAACAAGAGATGACCGAAGATGCTCTGGTGGTTGTCGAGGATGACGTGGTCGACAGAAAAAAGAGAAGGGGAAGAAGAGAGACAAGAGATGAGAAGAAGAAAATAGAAGGAAGGTGGCGATGGGTAGAAGATAAGACGACGAGAGATGAGAGGAAAAAAAGAAGAAGGGATGCGGCAGCGGTAGATGAGAAAGGGAAGGAGAGAATGATGTAGGGTTAGAGGCTTTTATATAGGGGTATGTGAAATTACGCATATATCCCTATTCACGGATTGGGTTGGTTTTAGACCTTTAGACTCGATTTGATCCGTTAAACATGGTGTTTTTAAAGTAGATGGTCCAAACACCCTATAAATGAACGTGGAAACCGACCCGAACACTGTTTGGTCAAGTTGGATCGGGTCGTTCGGTTCGGTTTCTTATTTTAATGCCCACCCTTAGTGTCTAGAGAGAGATTGCTTTTCTTGTCTCCAAGCAGTAAGGCTTGTTTGTTTGTCGGGATTGGACTAGGTTTGGATTAAATTTTAACCAAATCCACGTTTGGTATAGACAAATAAGGCTAGACAAATTTAACCCATTATAATTTTATCCCATTGAAGTGGGATAAATCCAACCCGTTGAAATGGTGGGTTAATTTTCTCCCATCTAATTTCTCATCTCTTACCGACCTCGACGTGTTCTTCGAAGAGATCACACTGCCATATCAATGTCCAATAAGACACCGACAATGGTGATCACATTGCCACCAAGTCCGATGAGATCGTGCTGAAAACGACATTCAAAACAGTTTTGGAAACGGCATCGCTCGACGTCGATTTAGAGGTAAAGCGAAGATGATGGTGGAGAGTGAGAGGCACAATTTTGCAGTGGAGGTGAAGAGCTGTAGAGGGATGAGAGAAGGTGGTTCGATGAGGAACGACGTGAGGTGGAGGGATGATAGAAGGGGGGCTCGATACGGAGGATAGAAGGAGGAGAGAGGTAGTGGTTGGTGAGTCTACGATTTTCTAGTTTTGAGAAGCATATGGAAAATGTTGGAAATTAATGTAGGTTTTGTAAAATTTCTACCAAAATCCTAAAAAATTTCTTTAAAATCCAAGTTTATACCACTATTTTTAATTCTATCATATACTTTATCAAATATGAGATAAAATTTAAATTAATATAATCTAATCTCATCTCATCTAATCATCCAATTCTACATAAATAATTCAATTTTATCCCGTGTATGAAAGGAGATCTAAGAGAATGGGAGCTCCAATGAGACTGGGTTGAGTGACACATGGCTGATGCGGGGAGAACAGGGTGGACTCCATGCACTGGTCCACTTTACTCCCCATCACACGAGCTCTTTAGCTTACGGATTTGATGACGAGAAACACCAAAATTGCTGAGAAAATTCTTTGAAATTGAAAGTATGTTTATCTCCGGTCGCCGATTTTGGAATAATCTTTCTTGGACGTTATCCATACAAAAGGCAATCAAACGCAATAGCTACAGGACTATTTAATTAAAAAATCTTCACAGATGCGGTCTCGTATGTAGAGACTTTTTTAATCGTTTTGTTCTGCTTTTCTTCGTTTACATAAATGTTTCTCTGCATAAAATGAAATCGTATTCTTGTCTGATTAATTTTGTTGTAAACTAATCCGTTAAAAGCCAGGAATATTTTGCCATGCAAGAATTATATTTAATTAGATTCAACCTAACAAATACGTATGCCAACCTTTTTGTCTGAATAAAACAAAACGTAAGAAGATTGAAGTTCGACTAAGCATCTGGAATATCTAATCATGGTGTAAGACCTCTGATATCACGGTTCGTAGAATTGTTTTTGCTTAGATTTCGATGGTTGATAGAACTTGAACGATTTAATAAATAATGTGGGACCTTTGAAAACTATATATTACTATTATTAAGAAACTTTTTTTAAGTTGTTTTAATTATTATACACTAATAGATAAAAAGAATTCCTCAAAAAAAAAAAAAAAAGATAAAAAGAAAATTATTCCCATACGAAGGCGATAGACTTATTATGTTGAATAAGAAACTTAACCTGCATTTCCGGCATCACATTGAAAGTTCTGATCTCACTATCATGTGCATGACCATTAGTTAGTTTTATCGAAGCATCAAATCAGATAACAAATAAATGTTTGGAAAAAAGAACTGATAGCAACGGGATTCGAAATTGTCAATCACATGAACATTTACTCATTTGTACACTTTCTTTCGTATTTATGGTAGGGATTATTTGAGTTCCAATATAAGTATTTGTCAACAGATACAGGGAGTTATTTTTCTTATTATGGGAGTACATTTCTCCATTTATAATAATAAATTTTCAGGCCACAAATAGAGACAACTCCTAATAAATTCCAATCATTATAGTGATGTGGGATTACAATTTAATTGTATTACATAGATAAATAAAAAGCAACCACATTGTATTAATTATTTTATATAATTATGTCAGTTAATTGTTTTGTAACTCATGATCAGTATTGTTCTTACCATAACTCACGGTCAAAGTCTGACTGAATCTTTGTTAAGCCTTTTCAGTTTCTCCTTCGATGTTACTCTTCACCTTTGATTCTCCATTATCACTCGACCTTGCAAAACAAATAACACCTTCGTCAAAATAACCCGAAGGTTATATCTGAAGCATACTCTAATGTTTGAGTCAATTTATTATTTTTAGAAGACTCGCTTTTTCCTATAAACTATCATCTCCCCCTCAAATAAACCATAAAATCATCTTTAATAAGGAAACAAAATGTATCGATTAGGTGTCTTAATGTATGCCAAGATACTTGTCATTTGTCATACACTTGTTCTTTGGATTTTAAGTGTTTGCCACATGTTTCACATATGTCGTTTCTCTTTTCGAGGAACAGTTCCCCCAAAGGTCAATTTAATATGCCATCTAATATCTTCTTCGTTGAAGTTTATGATATTAGCCACACGTCTTTTCTTAATTGCACTAACGTTTCTTCTTTCCATTAGGTTTATCTCTATTAGGAAACAATCACCATCAATCACTCAAGTCAACAATCAATCACTATCAATCACTCAAGTTAACACTCAATCACCACCAATCACTCAAGTCAACAATCAGTCATCATCAATCACTCAAGTCAACAATCAATCACCACTAATTTCCTAAATCAACACATGAATGGATTGCCTTGTATATTTCTCATTATAATTGTAATTAATCACTTACCATGTGTAGTTTGTATCCTATTGTATAAAATATATTGTAATACATATGAATGAATTAATCCAGTTTCAATATTTGTTTTCTCTCCTAGTTTTTAAATCTCCATATGATATTAGAGCTATAAGGCTCTCATGAGTTTTCATTCCAAACCAGTTTTTAAAATCCTTGTTTTACTTTACCACTTACAATGGACAACACTAGTTCTGCAACAACAACACTAGCCCAACCTTTAACAACCATTATAAATGGTTCACTTTCACCAAATAATTTGATTTCAATCAATGCTTCTCAACTATTGTAAAACTATCTCCATCAAACCACCCTTCTTGGAAGGTACAATTCGATGCTCTTCTTTTTGGTTTAGATCTACTTGGGTTCATCGATGGAACCAAACCTTGTCCACCTCTCGAAATCACCACTAACAGTACAAAAGTGCCTAATCCAGAATATCAAAGATGGCAACGACAAGACAAACTCTGTTGGATCGGAATTGTAGCATCACTTACTAATCGAGTGATGCCAATTGTTAGCTCTTCAAAAACTTCAAAAGAAGCTTGGGATCGTTTGGCCAAGTATTATGGCAACTCATCATCATCTCAAGTTATGGGATTAACAGATCAACTCTCGGGTATCAGTCGTGGAACTCAATCAATTACAAACTATCTAGGCACCATTTGAGGTTTGGCTGATGAACTTGCTCTCATCGGATCTCCTGTCCCTAATGCAAATCTTGTACTTCACATTCTTAATGGACTTGGCTCAGAATATAAGAAACTTGCAGCAGTTGTTCGTGCAAGAGATACAGTAATCTCTTTTGAAGAGCTTTATGATAAACTTGTTGAATATGAATCATTTCTTAAAAGGGAGGAGAACAAGATACAGCATTAAGGAAAGAAAATTTTTCCACAAAACCATTACAATCAAGGTGGACAACAACGTTCCAACCATTTTGGACAAAGCAGTGGTGGTTAGACTAATAATTCTAGTAGAAACTCCAATGTAACATGCCAATTTTGTGACAAGCAGGGACACACAGCTCGTGAATTTTATAATGTCAAACGTCAAATGGGGTTTCCTGTACCACCAAAAGCCAATCATACCATTACAGGTAACAATCGTGGTGCAAGTTCTAATTGGTTGCTAGATACAGGTGCATCTCACCATGTCACTTCAGATCTTAATAACCTCACTATCCATCAACCATATGAGGGTTCTGATGATATTATCATTGGTGACGGTTCAGTTTTGAATATCACACATACTAGCAATTCCACTCTCTCAACCATATCTAAATGTTTTTCCCTTTCAAATGTGTTATGTGTATCTTATATAAAATAAAATTTGGTCTCTGTTTCACAATTTTGCAAAACCAATAATACCTCTATTGAATTTGACCCTTATTTATTTCGTGCAAAGGATCTAGCCATAGGAGCACCACTCGCCAAGGGGCGGAGCAAGAATAATGTTTATGAATGGTCCAGCATAAGAAGAACTCAACCAATGGTTAAGAAAACATGTCTTGGTGTCAAAACTACTATTGACCGGTGGCACGATCGTCTTGGTCACCCATCATCAAAAGTCCTTAGTCATATTGTGTCATCAAATAAACTCCCAGTTCAATCGAGTCAATTGAAATTTATTTTTTGTGATTCCTTTCAGTGCAACAAAAGTCACAAGTTGGCTTTTGGAGAGTCTAGTTTAAAAAGTCATGGTCCTTTAGATCTATTGTACACGGATGTATGGGGTCCATCCCTAATTTGTTCAATAGATGGTCTATCCTATTATGTTATTTTTGTTGATCATTTTACCAAATATTCATGGTTATTTCCTATAGCCAATAAATCTAATGTATTTTCTATTTTTTTCAAAGTTTAAAACTATGGTACAAAAGTTTTTTAACACATCTATCCATACTATATACTCTGATGGTAGAAAAGAATATCAAGGTGTAAAAACTATGTTTGAAACTACTAGCATCCAACATTTAATTTCACCATCATATACACCACAACATATTATCTTAGCTGAATGCCATCATCGACATATTGTTGAGACAGGTCTTACACTTTTGCATCGGGCGTCTTTGCCTCTTTCATTCTGGTTATATGCATTTAATGCTACTGTTTACCTTATTAATTGTCTGCCCATACCAATACTTGACAACAAATCTCCTTTTTATTGCCTTTTTCACACCACTCCAAATTATTCCAAGCTTAAAATTTTTGGGTGTCTTTGCTATCCATAGCTCCGTCCCTACACCAAACATAAGTTAGAACAATGCTCGAAACCGTGTATTTTCCTTGGTTACTCAAATCTCCACAATTCATACATATGTTTTTGAAACTAAAAATAACAAAATCTATTTTTCATGTCATGTCAAATTTTTTGAACATAATTTTCCATCTTTGTTATCATATACCAAATCTGATCGTGTCAATTCTCAAATAATTTCAAATTGGTGTGCTACCTCTAATTCGCTCAACTCTCTTTTCTCCATTATTTCCATACCATCAAACCCTAGCATTATACTTGACTTCTCTCATTTATGTGTTTCCTCTACATGTGTAAACCATGATAGCTCTCCCAATTAATTATGCCAATCTTCCCTTAAGTTCACTAAGTCAAAGTCACAAGGTCTTTCATCATTTCATGACACTCACTCTAGTGACTCCTTACCTGCTAGTACTCTACTTTGTTGGGAATCTTCCTATAATTGGTACCAGACATGACACCCTTTCTCCTTTTTCCTTGAGTGATAAACCCTCTGGTAATGATCCCTCTCACTCTACATCCACTACCTCTCCCCCCACACTTGATGAACCATCCAACACTTACACCATGATTACCCGATCAAATAATAACATTTTTAAACCTCTTACCAAATTTTCCTACACCGCTTTAAAACATCCTTTACCACCCTCACTTGAACTTGCCACTCATCAAGCCCTTAAGGATAAATATTGGAAGGCAGCCATGCTTGAAGAGCTTACTGCTTTAACCCAAAGTAATATATGGGAGTTGGTTCCTCATCACCACAACCAAAATATCATTGGTTGTAAATAGGTTTTTCATGTCAAGCATCATCTAGATGGTAGTGTAGCTCACTACAAAGCTCGTATTGTTGCCAAGGGGTTTCATCAACTCCTAGGCATTGATTGTCAAGAGACATTCAGCCTAGTTATCAAACCTACAACCATTCGAGTTGTTCTCACCCTAGCTCTCTCTTGTAGTTGGTCAATCCATCAACTTGATGTCAACAATGCATTCTTACATGGTCGTTTAACTGAGGAGGTTTTTATGTCACAGCCTCCTAGCTTTGTTGATGATTCTAAACCAACACATGTTTGTCGTCTATATCGATCATTATATGGTTTAAAAGAAGTGCCTCATGCTTGGTTTCAAGAGCTCAAGAATTTCATCCTTTCACTTGCATTTACCAACTCTAAGTCAGACACCTCACTGTTTATATATGCTAATGACAAGCTCACCATTTACTTTCTTGTTTATGTAGATGATCTTTTGGTATAGGCAGTTCCTCATCAGCTGTTCGAATGTTCATTACTACTCTTTCTCAACGTTTCTCCATTAAGGATTTTGGTCATCTCCATTTTTTTCTGGGTGTATAAGTTCTTCCCACAAGCCATGGATTTTTTTTATCTCAACATCACTATATATAATATCGTAGAGCGCTTCAAAATGACAAGCATGAAGGAATCTACCACACCCATTAGCACGTCAACCAAGTTGGTACAAAATGTTGCCTCTTCTCCTATTGATTCCACGTAGTATCGTAGTCTTATTGGTGGTATGCAATACTTATCCATTTCTCGACCCGACATTGCATATACTGTTAATAAGCTTGCTCAGTTCATGCACTCCCCAACGTAAGTTCATTGGATGACTGCTAAACGGCTCATTCATTATCTCAAAACTACAATATCTTCTGGGCTTACTTTTAGTCGATCACAACCAATGCATTTGATAGCATATTCGGACGTTGGCTGGGTTGGAAATCGTGATGACCTCACTTCCACCTCTACCTATGTCATTTTTCTTGACTCCAATCCTGTGTCATGTTGCTCTAAGAAACAGAGAACAATTGCTCGTTCATTTATTGAAGCTGAATACCGTTCTGTTGCTTTTGTAGCTGCTGAACTCTCTTGGTTAACAAATCTTCTCACTGAGCTTGGCGTCAATCTTCCTCGACCACCGTAGCTTCTATGTGATAATCTTGGTACAACTTATCTTTGTGCCAATCCAGTATTCCATTCTCGGATGAAACATATTGCACTTGACTACCATTTTGTTCACGAGAAGGTTGCCAATGGTCTACTTCGTGTATCTCATGTGTCCATGCATAATCAGTTTGCTGACTTACTCACCAAGCCTCTTGCCAAGTCTCGTTTTGCTCTTTTGCATTCCAAGATTGGTGTTTCTGATAGAAGCACCATCTTGCGAGGGCATATTAGGAAACAATCATCATCAATCGCTCAAATCAGCACTCAATCAACTCAATCACCACCAATCACTCAAGTCAACAATCAATCACCACTAATTTTCTAAATCAACACATGAATGGATTGCCTTGTATATTCCTCATTATAATTGTAATTAATCACTTACCATGTGTAGTTTGTATACTCTTGTATAAAATATATTCTAATACATATGAATGAATTAATCCAGTTTCAATATTTGTTTTCTTTCCTAGTTTTTAAATCTCCATACTGTCACACCCATACAAGTATCATGATTTATTTCATTTATCATATTTTATACGAATTAAATTATTTGTAACATGTGATATGAACTAAATTACAATACTGATTATTAGGACACAACTTCGGATACAGTTATCTAATGTTACTATATATTGTTCATATTTTAAGTAAATATTGGCACAATAACATACTTTTCGGCATCTCATCAATATTTCACCTATTTATGTTTTAGTTAACATGACATTAAATGATGGACGTTCTTTCATAGTAGCTTCGGCTTCAGTTGGTAGATGTGTTCCGACTACTTTTATTATAACTAATTATTCTGTCAACATCGCTGAAGAGCAATATTGTCTTGACCACGACAATATTGTCTTGATCAACCACGACACAAAATCCTTAGAACTTCTTGGAAATTATGATCGATTATAAAATGAAACACAAGTACACTTTGGTTAACAAATAGATATTTGATCATCGTGTTTCAACTCATCTTAGCAAATTTGTGCTATAAAAGCTAGCTCGTCTAGGCCTGACATCTTATTATCTGTTATAACAAACTTGATCCATAGACAACAAGGCTTCTTCAAAAGGAGTATTCAGGTTGCAGCTATATATGGAGATCTTCTCTAAATTACTAACATCCACTGATGTTAGTGATGGACTATTGATCCCAAATGGGGCGCTGCTACATATTCCGATACCAAATGGAGGTAGACACTACTACAAGTGTTTGGCGGTTAATGACTGGATTGGTAAACTGTGGAATTTCTACTTCTCCACTAACAGATTTGTTTTCACTAAAGGATGGATTGAATATGTTCAAGAGAAAGGTGTTAAAGAAGGCGATAAAGTCATCTTCTCAGGGGACCAAGATGGAGCGAGTGGAGCAACACAATATAGTATTGTGGTGATGCGATCTCCTTTCACTTTCCAAAATGAGCCTGTTTATATGAATGTGAAAGAACTGCCAAGAGAAAGATTGTCAATCCCTACTTTTGAGTTTAATTTCTTCATATATATATATATATATATATATATATATATATATATATATGAACACAAAAGATTGTTCGTTAATTTAAAGCCTTGCTTTATGTTTCTTTTTTTTCTTTTTTTTTTTATTCATGTTTTATATGTCATTTCCTAATGTATTTTTTCTTATTTCTGTTTCTTAATAAACTCTCGATTAGCAGAATGTTATATATCCTTTTTTCTTTTTTCTTTTTTCTTTTTTCTTCTTTTTTAAAAAAAAAAAATAAAACGTTATACATCCTTTTAAAATGAATCAATTATCATTTATATTTCATAAGAGAAATATTTGTATGCTAAGAGTCAATTGTTAGATAAACTTTAATAGGTATAAACCTATACTATAATCTAAAAACTCATATTAAATCATTAAGAATTATTTTAGAGAAAACATACCTGAATCCATGTTGATAAACTTGAATAGGATTGGATCTTTCACAGTCAAATCTCCTTAGTTGCTCTGCAGTTTTCTTCTTGAATGGGAATGAAAAAGAGAGCAAAAAATATTATTGATTTGACTTGGGGACCATAACTCTTTATAATGTTCTTTATATACTAATCTAATTAGGTTCTCATTAACCTTAATTCTATTGGTATTAGGTTTCTACACATTAAAACCCATAACCAACAGATATTTCTAGATTCCAATTAATATATCACTTATTTGGCCCTATTAAAATAGATAGCTCATAATATAATTGTTATTAAATATGTAAGCCCATAATAGGAAATATATAAAAAATCCTAGCAATCTCCCACTTAGGCTACATATGTTTCCTGAGACAATTATATTATCTATAATCTTAAGTGCGCACTGAAAAGCTATTTGTCCTAAAATATCCCTTTAGTTACAATCTGGTCCATCTATTATATCAGTATGAGATCAAAGCGACCTTTGTTACATTTATTTGTAACTAGACCCATCAATGGTCACCATACCAATATATTCAAGGACATAGATCGAGTATGGATGCGTAGCATGGAAATTACATGCAATGTGATCTCAAACATGCCTATTTCCAACTGGTCCTACTTTAATCTTTAATGAGATCAAACACAAATAACATTCAGAGTTTATAATCGAACCATATACTTTATTCTACAGAAAATAAATATAGAATATATCTATTACAAAGAACATCAAAATACTAACTCCCACTAAACATGCACATCATCAATCAAAACAACACCCATATGAGCAGTGTACTCATGAAAGACCTTAGGTGGTAAACCCTTAGTAAGCGAATCCGCAATCATGGAATTTTTCCTAATATGTTCTATAGTCACCTGACGACTCTGAACTCTTTCTTTAACAACAAGAAACTTGAGGTTTATGTGCTTAGACTTCATAGAGCTTCTATTATTGTTCGAATAAAGCACAGCCGAATTATTGTCACAATATATCTTTAATGGTCTTTTAATAGAATTCATAACTCACAGTCCTATGACAAAATTTCATAGCCATATCTCATGATTAGATGCCTCATAACAAGCTATGAACTCAGCTGCCATGGTGGAAGAAGCTATGAGTGTCTGCTTAGCACTTTTCCAAGAAATAGCTCCATCAGCTAGCAGGTAAATATAGTCCGACGTTGATCTTTTACTGTCTAGGCATTCAACAAAATCGGAATCAATATACCCAACGATCTTTAAATGATTTGATCTCCGATATGTGAGCATGTGATCTTTTGTTTTTTGTAAATAACGCATAACTCGTTTGGCTGCTTTCCAATGATCCATCCCTGGATTACTTAAATATCTGCCCAACATTCCCACTATGAATGCAATATCTGGACGCGTGCGTACTTGAACATATATTAGACTTCCTACAGCTGATGCATAAGGAATCTTTTGCATTTCTTTTAGTTCCAACTCATTTTTAGGGCACTAATTGAGACTAAACTTGTCTCCTTTAGCTACTAGGGTGTCTCCTGGTACATAACCTTTCATGCTAAATCTATCAAGGACTTTTTTGATATAGCTCTTTTGTGATAACCCAAGGATACCTCAAGAGCAATCTCGTTGTATCTATATACCTAATACAATATAGGCATCCTCAAGATCTTTCATATCAAAATTCTTTATTAGAAATCTCTTGGTTTCGTGCAATAAGCTTATATCGCTGCTGGCAAGCAGTATGTCATCGACATGTAACACCAGAAATATGTATTTACTCCCATTGAACTTATGATATACATAATCTTTAACTTTATTTACCTCAAACCCATATGAGATAATAACTTGATGAAATTTGTGATACCATTGACGGGAAGCCTGTTTGAGACCATAGATGGATTTCTTCAATTTGTAAACCATTTTCTTTGGATCACCAGATACAAAGTTTTTTGGTTGCACCATATATATTATCTCGTCAATGTCACCATTGAGAAACACAATCTTTATATCCATCTGATGTAGCTCTAAATCAAAATGAGTCACAACTGTCATTATAATCCTAAAAAAGTCTTTCGTAGAAACCGGAGAGAAGTCTCTTTATAATCAATGTCTTTCTTCTGAGTGAAACCCTTAGCAACTAGACGAGCCTTATATCTCTCGACATTGCCTTTTGAATCCCTTTTGGTCTTAAATATCCATTTGCAACTAATAGGTTTCGCATCTTCAGGCAATTCGACGAGATCCCAAACATCATTGTTCTTCATGGAATTCATCTCATCATTCATGACATCAATCCACTTTTAAGAACTAGAACTTTGTTTGGCTTGATGAAAGTTGATTGGATCATCTTCCATCATTCTTATATCAACCTCATGTTCTTAGAGATAAAAGACATAGTCATCCGGAATCGCACTTCTCCTTTCTTTAATGAATCGTCTCAATGACATATCCTCTTGAGGTTGTTGAGTTTGCACTTCAGGCATAATTTCTTCATTTTGCATAAGGAGCTCTTCTACATTGTCTTGATATTCTAGATTTGCATTTTGAACAATGTCAGGGATAGAAGTCTGATCATTATTATAGCAATATTAGGAAAAGAAACAAATTCTTCTTCAAAGACAATGTCTTTAACTTTATCTCCCCCCACAACCTCAATTTCCTCAAGAAATCTCGCATTTCCTGTCTCAAAAAATGATCTAGTAGTGGGATCATAAAACTTGAAACCTCTTGACCGTTTAGAGTATCCAACAAAGTAGCAACTTATAGTTCTTGAGTCCAGTTTCTTTTCATTTGGCCTATAAGGCCTTACCTCAGCTGAACAACCCTAAATGTGTAAATGTTTAATACTAGGCCTCTTACTTGTCCATAATTCATAAGGGGTTTTAGCTACTACTTTACTTGGAACCCTGTTGAGAATGTATGCTGCAGTCTTTAGTGCTTCTCCCCAGAAGGATTCTGGTAAAGAAGAATGATTGATCATACTTCTTACCATGTCTTTAAACGTTCTGTTTCATCTTTCAGCAACACCATTCATGCTAAGTTTACCTAGCATTGTGTATTACAGGACGATACCGCATTCCTCTAGGAATTTAGCAAAAGTTCCTGGACGTTGTTCACCGGATCCGTCATATCTACCATAATATTCACCACCACGGTCAGATTTGACAGCTTTAATTTTCTTGCCAAGTTGATTTTCAACTTCAACTTTGAAGGCCTTAAATACATCCAGGACTTAAGACTTCTCATGTATTAAATATAGGTACCCATACCTTGAATTGTCATCTATGAACGTAATAAAATACTGTTGACCATTCCAAGAGGCTGTAGGAAATGGTCCACAAATATCAGTATGAATTAGTTCTAAGACATCAAAACATCTGTTGTCACCTAATCTCCTAATGTTCGTCTGTTTCTTTTTTATACACTCAATACAGACTTTGAAATCTATCAAATCAAGGGAATCAAGAACTCCGTCAGACACAAGCCTCTGAATTCTCTGTTTAGAGATATGACCTAAACGCTTATGCCATAGTATGGCGGAATCCCTGTCAGTTAATTTTCGTTTTATACCTCGTGAATTTATATGCAAAGTTTTGTTAATTAAGGCAATTGTATCCAACAAATATAAGTTATCATGCAAAGATAAAGACCCAATGCCAATAAGATTAGAATCTTGAAAAAGACTAAATTTATTATTTCCAAATGAACAAGAATAACAAAATTTGTCCAAAATAGAAATTGAAACCAAATTTTGTCTAAAAGACGGTACTACATAAGTCTTCCAATTCAAAAACTGACCAGTCTTTAATAATAACCTAAAAGTTCCTATAGCCTCTACTGCAACTGTTTTGCCATCGCCCATATAGATGAATCTTTCAGCATCACTTGACTTTCCGCTCCACAGGTAACCCTGTATAGACACATTTATATGAGTAGTAGCACCAGAATCTATCCACCAAGTGTGTTTAGGTACAAAAGCTAAATTAACTTTAGAACAAATTAGATTGAGAAGCATACCTTTCTTGACACATCAGTTGGTGTATATGGGATATTCTTTCTTTATGTGTCCAGCTTTCTTGCAAAAGTAACAGGTAAACTCTCCATCCTGTTTCTTTTGTGCCTTATGCTGTGATGTCCAAACTGTAGCTTCTTTTCATCTTTTCCTTTTCTTGTCCTTAGAGATAGTTGCTGAGTTAGCACTTTTAACACCTTTTCGCTTCAATCTTTCCTCTTCTTGCAAATAGTAAGATATGAGCTTATTAAGAGTCCATTTGTCCTTTTGAGTGTTGTAACTCATTTTAAACTGATTGTATTGTGTAGGAAAAGAAATCAAAACTAAGTGCGCTAGCAAATCCTCAAACAACTATAACTTTAGTATCTTTAGTTTGGAAGCGATATGAAACATCTCCATGATGTACTCATTTATGTTCCCTTTTCTATTATACTTCATTGAAACAAGTTTCGTCCAATGAGTACTTGTTTCAACCTTCTCGTTTTTCGCAAAACGTTGTTTTATTTTCTTAAGGAACTTCTTAGCATTTTTCTCTTCAGACATAAAGCCCCTAAAAGTTTTCGGAATGGAACGTTTCATGATCATAAGACTCATGCGATTAGAACGGTCCAACTTCTCCATTCTCGCCTTTTCAGCAGCAAAACTATTCTCATTAAAAGATGGAGGTCATTCTTCCCGAAGCGCAAGGTCAAGATCCATGCAACCGAGAACAATCATAAAGTTCTCTTTCCAATTCTTGAAATTCGTGTCATTAAGCACAGAGATTGAATTAATATTGGCAGATATTGTTAAAGCAGAAGTAATTGAATCGAGAACAAAATTAAATACAAGCTCACAATCAATTATCATGTCACAAAAAAAAAAAAATACTCAATTAATAAATTCATACATGACATGATTTAATAATTCCCATAAAGGTGGGCCCTAAAACAAGATACCTAGTACAACATTGACATTTAGTCTTTGGACAAAAATATCAACTGTAAATGGTACTCTCCGTGTAGTAATCAAATATTGACAATTAATCCCGTCAAGTAGTAAGCCTTTCTTTGGACCGACTTATTACTCACATGAAAAACCTAATAATCGTCATATATTTATTACCACATATATGCCCATTATTTGGTCAAACAACAACCTTCCTTTAGGCCGATCATTGTTCACATAAATAATAGACATACACATCTTAATATTCCAAAATAAACAAATTTACATTATAAAGATTACTTTGGCAACATATAATTTCAATTCAATTTATTTTGAAATATCAAACTATGTTTTTTCTTAATTTTCGAACCAAAACAATATAATATAACTGTTGCAATAAATTTTAATAATTTATTTTGCAACATATATTCACAAACTGATATTTTCAAATGAAAACAGAACTGTCATCAATTTAATTATTATGCTTGCATTGTTGGCTTTTGTATATATACTAGCATTAGTATATATAACTTATTCATAAGCAAAAGTAATTAAATGATTGAATCCATAATTCCGAATCCATAAACAGGGAAGGGCCAAAAGTCAAGTAATTCGATCATCAGATAATAAAATAAAATAAATAAACCAACAACAAAAGATTGATGATTGTCCAATGAATCCAGAATATACACGGTGCAAAAGTAAAACACACAAAAGCACCATCATCATAAAATAAATAAAAGAAATCGAATCACACACGGGAATAGAAAACTTAAACAAACAAAAAAGCACTAACATCCAATAGATACATACCAAAAGCAAACCCCGTGAGTTACCCTTTTTGACTTTTAAACTATATTATATTTATATATTCTTCAATTGGTTTCAAAACAAAACACTCAAACAAACACAAGTGGAAAATATATATCTATCATGCAAAATCAACATATTTTCCTTCATGCTTCCATAACAATAATAATAAATCAAATCAATTAATCTCTTAATGATTTAATATAAGTTGGCTCTGATACCATTTGTTAGATAAACTTTAATAGGTATAAACCTGTTATGGGTGATTTTACGATAAGGCCAATTGGACCAAGGAAGGCCCACGGTACAGGCCCAATGACCCAAAGACCTGAAAAAGTCCAGTAATCGATCCACCTATCTGATCGGGCGAGTGTTCACTGACCTGCTCGTTTTTTTGATCGTTGTTATGCTCATATTCCCGATCTCCCTACTGGTCGTCAACCTGCTCGTTATCGAGGCCTAGTACCCTGCTCGATATCCTACTCAATACCTGTCCGTCCCCATGCTCGCCCATTAGACCAAATAAAAGCCCACCTGCTCTGATTGATCAACTTGCTCACCAATCCATGCTTATGCTCTCTTACCTGCTCATGTCTTAGATCTTTTGCCCGTTGAGTTATCCGACCACCTAAGAGTTCGCTAGCGGCCTACCTCGCGACATTTGAGGGGGCCCAATTATCTTAAACTTTGTAGGATATTCTCTTCGTTAGAGAGGTTCATCTCTACCAAGTCCATCACATCACGAGTCAACAGAAGTCTAAACAGCCAAGTGAATTACAGCCCCATCCACGCATTACAGCTTGGATTTGAGAATCCCACCTAACCCGCGTGGGTTAGCCGCCTAAATCCATGCTTTGGACAGAATAAATATGACACTGTCAGCTGCATTAAATGCTATCCCAACGCATTAAATGCAGTCCATTATTGTAATAGTAGTTTACTGTATATTATTTTATTACCCTTTACTGTAGCTCATCCCCTTCTCTATAAATAGGGGAAGACCCCCATTGTACAAGAGATAATCTTTTGAGTACTGTTACTCTACTAAAATAGTGAGAGAGTGAACAGTGGATGTAGGTATCTAATTGGGCCGAACCACTTAAAAACTTCTTGCGTCTTCTCCTTCCTCTTCGACCTCATCTCCTTTGCTTCTTACTTTACTTATTTAACAACATTAATCCAATATTGTAGCTTGGGCCTAAAACACAAACTTGGTTGACTAGGATCCAAATCCAGACGTCAACATTTTTGGGGCTAAAAGGAGGGGCCCATCTGCAGTTCCATCACCTTCATTTTCAACTTACAGATCTCGTTCAGACAATCACCATGGTCAGAGGAAGGACCATAAGGAATTCTGATGCTACCGATGACCACCCGGAGATCTCGGATCAACAACAGAATACCGTGCCTATGAAGGGACTTGCCTAATGTCGGTGTAGGAACGACCAATGTACCCATAACTGGGGATGCTCAAGGTATACCTCTCATTCCTACTCGACAGTCTGTGTCGAATTCTGCTGGAGGAGATGTTATACAGGTATTGCAACAGCGACAGGAGATGTTGGAAACTACAATGGCATAGCTGGCCAATAAAGTGAGGACACTAATTCGGACTCAAGCCCAGGCCATTCAGGGACCACCCTAGTCCAATGTGAGAAGGGATGCTCCCTGATGAAGGCACGTTGAAGACCTTGATGCGAATGAAAGGATCATCAGGGAGTCAATGCGAGCGGGATCAGTTCATTCTTCCAATGTGGGGTCCAGCGCTCGGTTCGAGCGAGCTTGCGATGAGCATCAGCCGGTAAGAACTGGTAGTGACCTCGATCGGGTCTCAGCCCTTAGGGGTGGAGCAGGACCAAGACCCAATGATAGAGAGTTCAAAGATAAGAGGGGACTGGGGGCTCGAGGCCATCATTCCCCTAGTAGACAAGATAGGCAGGATAAGCAGTCCACTGTTAAGAGAACTAAGATGCGAAGCCCACTCATTTAGGAGCTCATTCAAAGCAGACAGTTTGAAGCACGACCAGAGGCCTAGGAACAGGGAAGTCAAAACAGGGAGAGGACCCCATTTATCTCAAAAATTGAACTGAAACCGCTCCCTTCGAGATTTAAAGTTCCCAGTATCCCGCAGTGTAAAAGGGACTCCGACCCTTATGACCATCTGGACGCTTTCAACATTCAGATGGATATTCAAACCACCATCTCGCTTGTAAAATGTCGCATGTTCCCGGCAACATTGAGAGACATCCCGCGGATATGGTTCAGGAACCTCCCGTCTCGCAGCATCAATAATTGGGAGGAATGTCAGCAGAAATTCCTGAACCAGTATAAGGCGCTGAAGAGGCAACTCACGCCACCTTATCACCTTGCCACCATTTTCCAATGCCCCAACGAATCATTGAAAGAGTACATCACCAGGTTCAGGCGCGAGGTGATTAATGTGGAAAACCCGACATATAAAGGGGTTTTGACAGCTATCTCAGCAGGTCTGAGAAAAGACGGGAAGCTGTATGAGAGCATCTACAAATCCCCAGTAAAAAAACTTAAGGGATTTCTACGAGCGAGCAAAAAAAGAAATCAGGTGGGAAAAAGCGTTCGATCCCAAGAAGGCTAGCATATAGAAGGATGAAGCGAGCAGCTCTAACTAAGGAAGGAAAATGAGCAGTGGGGAAAATGGCCTTAGGGCCAAAGAAACAATAACTATATTGCAAAAAAGGCCAGAGATGGGCCTAGGCCGGGGAATAACCAGAGGTGGGAGTGACCTCGGCACCAAGGCCACTACAACACCTACAATACCTTGTCTAACACCCAAGATAGGATTTTTGATACTGAAAGGAATAGGGAGAACTTCGGGAGATCAACCCCTATCCAGACTCTTGAGGGACTACGAGACAGGAGCAAGTTTTGTGCCTATCACAACTAAGTTGGACACAATACCTCAGACTGTTGGGCGCTCAAAGACGCTATCAAGGAGATGATTTGAAATGGTCACCTAAGGGATTATGTTGTGAGACCTTCGGGGCGACCATCCCAGCAGTAGTGTCCTTACCGACACCAACAGGAGCCACCAGCCCAATCTCAGCAAGAGCCTAACCTTCCGTATGGACCTTCTGTCAAAACTATTCATACCATTCATGGGGGTCTTTCGATGGCAGGGACATCTAACAGATCGCATGAGCGATATGTGTGCGAGGCTAATCGCGTCTAAATTGTAGGCCAAAGAGAGTTTGAAAGACCCGCTAAAAAGGCCAGGAGGATACCAAATGAGATTGTTTTTACCGAAGAGGATGTTCGAGATGTCCGCTGGCCGCATAAAGATGCATTAGTGATCCGAACCCGTATCGAAAACTCAGTGGTCAAGAGGATAATGGTCGACACTAGGAGTTCAGTAAATGTGATGTACAATGAGTGCTACGACCAGATGAGGATAGGCGATGAGCAGTTGAAACCATCTCTCGAGCCTTTGTACGAGTTTATAGGAGACTCAGTCACTCCTACCGGGCAGATAAAGTTACCCCTTACCCTCGGAGACGTAGCTCATCAGTCAACAGTGCTAGCAGATTTCCTCATCATTAATTCCCCCTCTGCGTACAATGTAGTGTTGGGAAGACCTGCCATGAACGACCTCAATATGGTCACCTGTACCAGAGTTCTTACCGTGAAGTTCCCAACCCCTAATAGAATTAGGTGTGTGCGGGACGAGTAGTCCTTGGCTCGTCGTTGCTATGTGGATGCCATACGAAGGGGAGTCCGAGGAAAGAAGGTGGATGAGGTCTCAGGGCATGAGTTGCAAGCCATCACCACATCAGGGGGTTAGTTACGATCTGGACCCTAAGGAATTTGATGCACACCAGGCAACGAGCCCAGTGGAAGAGCTCGAAGACATCCAAGTCAGCGAGGTGGATGCTACAAGATGTCTTAAATTGGGCAAGAACCTAATTCCAGAGGTAAAGGCCCAGCTCATCAGTTGCCTAAAGGCAAATCTAGATGTGTTTGCCTAGAATCATAGTGATATGGTGGGGATCGATTCGAGAGTAATGGCTCATAAGCTGAATGTCAATCCTCGCCACAAGCCTATTTGCCAGAAGATGAGACAGATGACTAGAGAGCATTGTGAAGCCTTGAAGGAGAAGGTAGACAAGCTCCGAGCAAACAATTTCATCCGAGAAGTCTAGTACCCTACCTGGGTAGCGAATCATGTGCTCGTAAAGAAGAAAAAGGGGAAACGGAGGACGTACATTAACTTCACGGATTTAAACAAGGTTTGTCTGAAGGATAGTTTTCCTCTACCCCGGATCGACCAGTTAGTACACGCAACTATCGGGCTTGAGCTCATCAGCTTTATGGACACTTATTCGGGCTATAACCAGATTCCTATGAATCCCGAAGATGAGGAGCACACCTCGTTCACTATAGACTAGGGATTGTACTGCTACAAGGGATTGTACTGCTGTTGGGGACATTTGAAAGGTATGAGTTGAATCAGATCCCGCGAGCCCAGAATTTCCATCCAGACGCACTGGCCCACTTGGCTACAGCTTAGGACACAGATTTCACTAGGAACATACCCGTGGAATTTTTACCAAGACCAAGTACCAAACCTGGCGCCGAGGTGATGAGCCTAGTAGTGGCGACGGATTCATGGATGAGCCCGCTGATTAATTATTTATAAAAGGGTAAGTTACCAAAAAATAAGATAGAAGCTCGCCGTCTGCAAACAAGGGCAGTAAGGTATTGCATATACGGTGATGTGCTTTACAAGAAAGGCTTCTCGGCTCCATTACTCTGATGTGCCGATGAGCCAAACTGTACTACTCTCCTGAAGGACATCCATGAGGGGCATTGTGGTAACCATGTTAGGGGGTTGTCTTTGGCTCAGAAAGCACTTAGACAGGGATTCTACTGGCCAACCATGAAGCAGGACGCTATCGATCTGGTGAGGAAGTGCGATAAGTGTCAGAGGTTCTCCAAAGTCCGTCGTGCTTCCCCAACCTACCTTCAGCAAATGATCAGTTTATGGCCTTTGCCATTTGGGGCATGGATCTGATTAGGCCTCTTCCAGTAGGACGGGCAAGATGCAAATATGTCGTAGTAGCAGTCGACTACTTCACAAAATGGGCGGAAGCAAAGGAATTGGCTGCGATCTCCACGACGAAGATTGAAAAGTTCGTGTGGGACAACATTATTTGCAGGTTTGGTATCCCTTAACAGCTTGTGATGGATAACGGAATGCAGTTTACGAGTGAGCAATTCCTAGAATTCTGCAGCAGCCTTGGCATAACAAAGAGCTTCTTAGCGATAGATCATCCACAAACTAATGGCCAAGTGGAGGCGATCAACAAAATCATTAAACACACCTTTAAGACCAAGCTCGAAACCAGAAAGGGAGCATGGGTAGACGAATTACAGAAGGTACTGTGGGCCTACAGAATAACTGCCCGCAGCACTACTGGAGAAACCCCTTTTTCAATGGTCTGCGGGTCCGAGGCCATGATTCCTATCGAGTTTGAAGTGTTCAGCCAGCGGAGAGCAAGTTTTAACCCTAGAGAGAACTACCAGCTTCTGGCCGCCAGTTCAGACCTTTTCGAAGAAGCTAGAGAAACAGCTCGCCTCCGAGCAGTTGTTTACCAGCAAAGGATGGCAAGACATTATAATAAGAAAGTTCGGGTACGCAAGTTCAAAATAGGCAATCTTGTGCTACGGGAAATTCTACTTGGAGCCTGCAAAACCAGTGACGGTACGCTAGGACCTAACTGGGAAGGGCCCTTCATCATCTAGGAAGACTTAGAAAATGGAGTATACCACCTAACGGACATGGGCGAAGCTATGTTACCGAGAGCTTGGAACTCCATCCATTTAAGACCTTATTACACATAACTGTTGTATAGTTATTGTTACATTATCTCTATGAAAGCTTACCATGTGAAAATGCAATGAAAGCTCCATATTTCTCATATATCATTACTAATGCAGAATGTTTATTTGTTTTCATATGTGTGAGGTATGCGGTAATTAGAGGCAAAAAGTATAATCAAAGCTCGAACACTTGTTCACCTTGTAGGGATAAGGGGCTGAATATCGGTGGATACCGACCCCACACCTACCTTACAAGGTTAAAGGGGTTAAAACGGTCGTGAACTCGCACACCTAATCGCCGTTCGTTGTTCGACCTCCCCCTCTATAAGTTGCTCCACACACCTCACAACCTGAGTCATCGCACACGAGTAGAACATGACAAAGAATCAACCACTAAACGCTTGACCCCAAATACGTTGTAAATGCTCGGGTTACGATCCTGTGAGCACAGTTGAGGTTCTACCACCTTTCCTCTTCTAAAAATGCTGTAGATGCTCGGGTTCTAGCCCTATGAGCGCAGCCCAGTTTCCGCTACCATTTTCGTTCTCGTTATATCTACTCAGGCTCTGACCTTGTGAACGTAGCTTGAGAAGATAACAAGCTGAATAGCTCAGGTATCGACTCTACGAGCCCAGTCTGTTGTAAATGCTCTAGTATAGGCCCTTCGAGCATAATTCGCTGTAAATACTCAGGTAAAACCTTTCGAGCGTAGCTAATTGTAGATACTCGGGCCCTTACCCTGATAGCGCAACGCCGTGTAGAGGCTCGAGTCTTTACCTTTCGAGCATAGCTTCTACCAAAATAGTTATACGAGCAGGCCCATTTTTCGTATGGAGGGCTGCCCGTCGAAGTATTTGAAGATACGTCGGTGACTTAGGAACATGATTTTCGTGCGCTGGGAAGAATCAATACGATCCCCCAACACTTACAAGTAGGACAGAGCAATTGCAGTCGACCTAATCGGTTAGATCTACCATTTAATCATTTTATTAAATGTTTCATCATCCACATTCGCTCATAGTCCATCTAGAATATGCAAGTATGATATTACCTAATGATGCATATGAGGTTTAAAAAATGAATAAGCAAATGTAGCAAACTAGTAGAGATTTCATATTGTTTGAAATAAGAATTAAATATCCAAATCAAAACCAAAACGATTATATCATCTATCAATAGTATCGATGTTCAACGATAAGCTCTATCAAAAGAAAAAAAACACAGGGAAAAAACACAGAGAAAGCAAATATCTAGGGGGCTTGCGACGGGCCTGCAGGAGTTATCTTCTCACCCTAACCATCGGGGGCTTCCTTCGAGGATGCATCTTGAACTCCTGAAGCTGTTGGCTGCAATGAGCTCGGAAGAGGTGCCGATGGCGCTGAAAAGGAGACAGTACTTAGAGCAAGATCAGATAAAGTCGGGCCTTGAGTAGATGGAGGCTTCTCTTTCTAGGTTACCCGCACCGCTCGATCGACATACTTCTTCACCTCTTTTACCGTATCGTCGCCGAAGAAAGAGACGTCAATCTCTGAATGGAACTTCCATAAAGTGTACAGAAACGAGCTTGACGTCTTCTCAACTGCCTCCTTGCAAGACTGGCCGAGCATTTCTTTGGTGGGAACAAGATTCCTCTTCATCACATCCATGTCACGTAGCACCAGTTCAGCTTTTTTCTCAGCCCGTCTATTGCCCGAGCTCACGTCATGCCTCAGTGAGCCATTCTCCTTCATTAGTAAAAGGACATCCTGCTTTAGCTTTTTGATCTCTTCGGTAGCAGTGTTGAGGGAGGAGGCAGTAATATCCCGGAGCTTTACTTGGTGGGCTAGGGAGTCTTCAGCTTTGTCCCTCTGCTTCTTGACCACCTTCAACTTTTGCTCTAGATCCTGTACGACCTTCTTAGCCTTCTCTAACTCTTTGCGGAAGTAATCCGCTTCCCCATTTATCTTCTTGATATTGCCCTCGAGCTTCCTGTTTGCCTCTTTCGGTGAGGCCTTCTCTTACGTCAACTCCGGGAAGTCCTTGTACATCTTCATCAAGCCCAGGGTAGAATGAGGTGAAGATACATTAGTCGTAGGTATGTATTGCATGAGCAAAATATTAATATATCGAGAAAAAAACTCACCAGCAACAGATGTCGAGCAGAATACCCGACCAAGCTCTCACCGCGAATGTGGCTTTGATAAACGTCTGGCTAGTTAGGGCCCAATAGCTGCGGCATCCTGTCAAGGAGATCGCTGAAGTACTCGTCAGCATCGAAATCCTGGCTTTGCTGCTCCTGACCTCCCTCCACTTCGACCTTCTTGCTCTTAGTCTTCTGGCGCTTTAGATGAGGTTCCACAATCCTTTTTCCCTTGTCTACCACCCCTAGCTACCCAGCTGGCCATCTGTCTGAAGCTTACATCTCCCCGCTTGGAGTCTCGCTTGGTGGAGTAGAATCTCTTGGGGGCTTCTTGCCCACCGTCTTGTACCTCCTTCCCTACTTTGGTGGAGTAGCCTTGGTGTCAGGCTTGGAAGGAACCCCTATTGTAGCTTTCATAATGGTTGGCGAGCTCGGTACTTTTTGTGGTGGACCGACGGGGCCTATAGTGCCATTATTTGGACCTCTGGGTCCTCATGATGGGCTCTTGGTGAGGCTGGTGGAGTGGCAAAGCGCAGTTCTACCATGGTAGCGAGCTTCCTCAAAGTCGGATCCGATGCCCCTTCTTTGAAGACTTCAAAAATCGAGGGAACTTCCCTTGTCTGTCGGACGCCGATGTCCTAATGAATGTTCAAAAGCTTGGTCCCGACCTTCGGTGCAAGCCTGTACTCTCGCAAGAAAAAATCGGTAGGGAGCTGATTGTCTGATGGGTCCTTAACCTCAGAAAATCTATTAAGAGACGCTACCTCATCGTTTGTAAGATCAAACGAGCTCTTGGACACATCTACATGTAAAAACTAAGGTCAGTAAAAGTAATGATAAGTATATATATGTGTGAGAGCAGGCATCAACAAACTATTGATTTACCAGGATAAAGAGAAAAAGAAAAATTCTCAAGATCGAACAAAGACGGACAAGACGCATAAAACCAACGGGTTTTGTAGTCACCCACGTTCGATCTGATGGCCTTCTTCGGTAAAAAGACTTTATATGGCGAAGTACGGGTCGCGGTGTAGTAAAATCCATCCCTCTTGCTCGTTTTGGGGCCCGTGGTCGCTTTAAATTGATAGAGATGTTGAATCATGAAGGAGGTCGGGGGTGGAAGACCGTTTTTGATGAAAATAGAGGCAAGTGCAGTCAGATTGGCGTAAGAATTGGGTGTAAGCCGGAACAGAGGTAGCTTCAGGTCGTTTAGGAGGTCGATAAGGTAATGGGGGACTGGGAATCTGAATCCAGACTCTAAATACTGGTGGTTGATAGCTATAAACCCTAGAGGAGGGTGAACCGCATGATCATCCTCATCCGGTTTCATAACCCGACACCCTATGAGAAAGTCATATTTCTAAGCTATGGATACGAGTTCATGGTAAGGCACGACAGAGGCATGCCTGAAGAAGGGATCGCGAGCAGAAGAGTCTTCCTGCCCTGACGGCTCCGAGGTACCCTCGCCACTTTGAGAAGCCATGCTCGAGGAATCCCTTACATGATGAATAGATTCCTCCTCAGAGGCATCATCGTCAGTCCTTACTTGATGGTGACGGCGTCCACGACTTGACATATACAAAAGAAGCAAGAAGATTAGACCGCTAATAGTAGACCAAACTTAAAAAAATAGGATCTTCTTAAACCTCATTTTCCTAAACATCAAGTCATGCGCCCGAGGGAGGAGGAGGTTGCTTAAGGTAAAATGAGTCCCCAAAAAAAAAAAAAAAAAGGTTCTTTCATTTCTTATGCAGGTGTTCCTAGAAGATTTCTTGAATGAATAGTGAGAAGAAAGCGACATGTGTGGCCCAGGTTAGACCAGATATCGTTTTTTCTACTCAGGTAGCTTTCCAAATTCCTTCATACCAGAAAAGTAGGGAAACACCCAGTACTCAAGTAGAAACCAAACCTAAAAATATAATGAAACCAACAGCACCATGCATGTAGAAATAAAAGATAGAATGCAAGACTGAGCATGTGAACATACCTTAAGTGTAGCGAAGGTTGGGAACCCAGAAAGAAGAACGGTAAACAGCGACGACAGAAAACGTAGAGGACACTTGAAGACGATAGAGAATCCAGACTCTTGAAAATGACAAGAAAGCAGAAGAAGATGAAGAGTCTCGGCCGTTTTATTGCTGCAAAACCCTAACCGTTAAATCAAGACAGCTGCTGTGTAACCGTTTCAGATCCGACGGTACGGCGCGATTTTTGGGATTTGTCATCATGCAGCAGTCAGTTGAGAGACGTGCATTAAATGTATACGACGCATGATGTGATCTATAACTGCTACCTGGGGTGATGCCACGTGATCTGGTGATAAAGCAAAATTTGAAAATAATATAACTGTTCCGCCAGGATATTTTACATTTGGGTTCATAGCTCTTGGTCCATAAAATGCAGCAAGAGCTAAGGGGCTTGTGTTATGGGTGATTTTATAATCAGGCCAATTGGACTAAGAAAGGCCCATGGTACAGACCCAACGACCTAGAGACCCGAAAAGTCCAGTAATCGATCCACCTATTTGATCGCGCGGGTGTTCGCTGACCTGCTCATTTTTCTGAACGTTGCTATGCTCATATTCTCGGTCTCCTTGCTGGTCATCAACCTGCTCGTTATCCAGGCCTAGTACCCCGCTCGATATCCTGCTCAGTACATGCCCGTCCCCGTGCTAGCCAATTAGACCAAATAAAAGCCCGTTTGCTCTGATCGATCAACTCGCTTGCCAATCCATGCTTATGCTCACTTACCTGCTCGTGTCTTAGATCTTTTGCCTATTAAGTTATCCGACCACCTGAGGGTTCGCTAGCGGCCTACCCCGCGACCTTTGAGGGGGCCCGATTATTTTAAACTTTGTTTGTTCGCTAAGTCGACAGGATATTCTGTTCGTTGGAAAGGTTCATCTTTATGTTGTCCATCACATCACGAGTCAACAGAAGTCTGAACGACCAGGTGAATTACATCCCTAAACGTGCCATCCACGCCAACTTCGTCAGAGATTATAGCTTGGATTACAGGAATCCCACCTAACCCTCATGGGTTAGCCGCCTAAACCCATGCTTTTGACAGAACAAACCTGACACTGTCAGCCGCATTAAATGTTATTCCGGCGCATTAAATGCAGTCCATCATTGTAATAGTAGTTTACTGTATATTATTTTATTACACTTTACTATAGCTCCTCCCCTTCGCTACAAATAGGGGAGGACCCCCATTGTACAAGAGAGAATCTTTTGAGTGTCGTTACTTTGCTAAAATAGTGAGAGAGTGAACAGTTGATGTAGGCATCTAATTGGGCCGAATCAATTAAAAACTTCTTGCGTCTTCTCCTTCTTGTTCGACCTCATCTCCTTTGCTTCTTACTTTACTTATTTAACAACATTAATCTAATACTGTAGCTTAGGCCTAAAATACAAACCTGGTTGACTAGGATCCAAATCCAGACGTCAACAAAACCTATACTATAATCTATAAACTCATATTAAATCATTAAGAATGATTTTAGAGAAAACATACCTGAATCCATGTTGATAAACTTGAATAGGATTGGATCTTCTACAGTCAAATCTCCTTAGTTGCTCTGTAGTTTTCTTCTTGAATGGGAAAGGAGAAAGAGAGCAAAAAATATTGTTGATTTGACTTGGGGACCATAACCCTTTATAATGTTCTTCATATACTAATCTAATTAGGTTTCCATTAACCCTAATTCTATTAGTATTAGGTTTCTACACATTAAAACTCATACCCAACAGATATTTCTAGAGCCCAATTAATAGATCACTAATTTGACTATATTAAAATAGATAGCCCATAATATAATTGTTATTAAATATGTAAGCACATAATAGGAAATATATAAAAAATCCTAACATCAATTTCTTACATGAAGCAAGTAAGACATTGTAATATTGGATATAAATTTGAGACAACTGACATTTATCATTTTCGTTATACAAAATTTGAAATATAATTAAGGTAATTTTTAGATGATTGGTCGAAACCTAGTAGATATAATTAATTTGTATTACAAGTAGACACTATCAAACAGCAAACTTTTGCATGCATAAGAAATTGCCCCAGTGCAAAACACTAAAAAATAAAATTTTCATTTTATTATATCTTTAAACAATTTTGTATATGTTGACTGAGTATTAATGGAGGCAATTTTTTTTAATAGCATTTAATATGGGGTGATTTGTGCAACTAGCACCAAACTAATAGATTGAGTTTTTAGGTCACCTACTATAGGATTCAGATAAAATTGCCCATAATATAATAAAGGTCACTTTTTGTGGTTGACCAATGGCCAGAACAATAATAGTAGAGAGAGATAAATAGATAGAGAATGAGAAGACAACAATTGATAAATGATGGTGTTGACGGTGTACGACTGTGATGGTGAAAGAGACTGTGAATCATCAATAATAAAGTCTTTCTTTTGCTAAGTTTGATTAAACGGAAGAGTTAATTTAAAATCTTTATGTTGTGTTGTTTAATAGAAATCACAGATTTTGAATATATATATATATATTTTGCATTAGTTGATTACATGATGGATTTGAATTTTCAAATAGAAATGTGAGATTTGTGGTTTGGATTTGTGTTTTCTTTTTTTTTTAAAAAAAAGGTAGGGGATTAGGGATTTTATGCTAAAAATGGGTTTCAAATTTGAAAGTGACAACTAGGTCTCGATTTAAGATTCAATTCGGAACCAAAATATCTCAATTAAGGATCACATGTACCCGATTCAAGTCCAACTTACTCTCAACTAGGGGACCTAAAATTGACCATTTCGGGACTAGACAAGTACAATTTGGGATCAATATATCATTCAATTCGGGGTTCAATTATGTACCCCATTCGGAATCAACCTTAGTTCCTCTAATTTTCACTTTAGAATCCTAAAACTAACCAATTCAAGACCAAACAGATTCAAATAACCTAACACTATCAATTCGAGACCAATATTGTCGTTTTTGGAACAAATACTAACAAATTTGAGACCAATTATATCCAAATTGGGATCAATTTAGTCAATTCAAAACTAATATTGATGTTAACCCCATATACCAATATGACACCCATAAACAATATTGAAACAAAACCTGAAGAAAGATAATTGTAGGTTAACAAGAAAGAAAATATTTGAACCAATGATTATTAAAATCAAGAACCAAAGATATAATAAAGTCACTCCAAAAAATAAGATGAGAATGAAGGAGATAAGTCAAGGTTGATAAATCAAGAACAATTATTGATGCAATCTTAAAGTTCACAAAAGAATAATGGAGGAAAGTTGAAATTCATTCAATAAGCATAATGTTTAGTATTACATAGTCTTTTATAGGCAAAGAATTAAACCCTAACACCCTAATAGCCCTATATGCCTAAGACACTAAATACACCCACTTTGGATTTAAATTAAATTAAATTAAATGTCTCAACTCAAATAATATAATCTGAAATAATAAAATAAACTAAGTATATTGCCCAATTAACCCTTTTAAACACAATCCACATGAATTAAATTAAATTGCATGGTCCATATTACAAATTAGGCCCTACATAACTTCAATTTGCCACACAAGCCTTCAAGATTAGTGATCTTGGATTTAAACAATATTTTGAAGCCTCAATATTCTCACTATATTGTCCAGGTCATGTTATGCTAGACTCTCAACCCAAGTCTCTTAAACCAGCCTATGCGAAGCCTTTTTCATCCTCTTAACTCTAGCCTTAATCATAGGTCCACCATTGATGTTCAAAAGATCCGTAGGTTTGATTCTTATGTTTTCATCAAATACTGTTAATTCAAGACCAAATACTGAGAAATTCGGGAACAATTATATCTATTTCGAGACCAATTTTGTCAATTCAAGAATTATTTTCGTCAATTCGGGATCTATTCAGTAGTAGATGCTCATTATCATGGTCTTATACACAAGTCTTGAATTTGGGACGATAGATCCCGAATTTGGGATTAGGGATTGAACAACGAAAAGGGTTTCAAATTTGAAAGTGACAACTAAGTCCCAATTTGAGGTTCAATTCGGGACCAAAATTTCTCAATTAATGACCATATATACCTAATTCGGACCAATTGACTCTAAACTAGGGAACCAAAGACTAACATTTCAAGACAAGAAAGGTACAATTTGAGGTCAATATCATTCAATTCGGGATCAAGTATACCCTATTTGGATCAACCCTCTAATTTTCACTTTAGAAGGAATCTTAAAACTGACCAATTTGGGACCAAAACAGTTTAAATATGACCAAATACAATCAATTTGAAACCAACACGATTAATTCAGGACCAAATACTGACAAATTTGGTATCAGTTGTATCCAAATAGGAACCAATTTTGTTAATTTAGGACTAAATATTGATAAATTTGGGACTAGTTATATACAAAACGGGACCAATTTTGTCAATTTAGACATATTTTCGTCAATTCGGTATATTTCAACAGTATATGCTTACTATTATAGTCTTATACACAGGTTTCAAATTTGGGAAGATAGGTCCTGTTATGGGTATTTTGGCGTAATGGAAAAAGCCTAGGAATGGAGGCCCATTATGTCGTCTTGTAAAGCCCGGAAAGTGCTGGTCAAATAGACAAAAATCAAAGGAAGGGAGATAGTCATCTACTAGCCTGTGCGCTCGAGCACACCTAGTTATGTGGTTAAGAAAAGATTGTTTGAAGTTCTGGCCGGTAGGCAAAAACATAAAGATAATCTGCTCATAATCAGAAGTCTGCTCGTCTGTTCGGCAATAGAAGCATACGATTTTTTAAGTAGTCTGCCCGTTTGATGTATCGTCTGGTCGATGAGCAGGCTATTCGCTGGAGTTGACCAGTTGACCTTCTGGAAGGGGAATAAATTTAAAATAGGAAAGGAGTCGACTTGCCTATTTTCATGCAAATTGAATCTCTACACTCGTGGAAATTGTTATATATGTGGGACAGATAATTTCGAAAGATATTATCTTAATTAATGTAAATTATTTTCTGCTTTATCTGTAAGATTCTTAAGCCAATTATGATTGTAACACCTCCGATATAAATAGGAGGTAGAATCTAGTGTAAAGGACAGAGTGAAATAAAAAATACAATTACTCTTGTAAGGAGGAAGGGTGATTGTCGTGGATGTAGGCCATCGTTTTCGTCGAACCACGTAAAAGTCTTACTGTGTCCTATTTGTTTTGATCCCATACTACTGGCGTTGTGTGAGATTTGTTGTATCACAGGTATTGGGCTTAAAGAACTGGGTTGACCAAATTTGAGTGTCAACATCTTTTGGCGCTAGAGAAAGGGCCCAGACTGTGATTTAACAAACTTATTCTTTAATATTTTACTTTTTTGTTGCAATTTGCTGACATGGCCAGGATCAATACAACCAAGGTTGTTGCGACAGAAGCTGACCAATTAGAGGCACACCAAGGCCAAGGACAGGCGGCAAGGACGTCTAGTGCAGCTTTGCCACCACTTCCCCGCAATCGGCTGTAGGTGGCGGAGACGTTGTACCGGCTTGGCAATAGCGTCAGGAAGCGCGTCAGGAGGCGTTGAAAAATACGGTGGCACAATTGGCAGAAGCCATTAGAACCTTGACGCAGGCCCGAACCCAGGATGCTCCCAAAAACGCAAACTGACAACCCCGTTCGGTAGGTGTCGTGCCTATTAGAAGAGAAGAGGCTAGCAGGATAAGAGAACAGCTTGCAGCTTCTGTTCGTTCCTCAAACCTACACCCACGAGGGGAAGGACGTCTGGCTCGTGAAGAAGAAGCGGCTCCTCGTCCTTCTAATCGGAGAATCAGAATGAGTCAGGGTGACAATCACCTTATGGAAAATAACCCTGGGGATGGAAGAAGTCGACAGCGCAACGGGGGGCGTTCATATCGACAAGAGTCTCCCCATGCAGGAAGCTCTCGCATGAGGTATGGATCACGTGAAAGAGTGTCGCTGGATCGAGGAAGGTCGCGAACCCGCTTCTCAGTAGTAGGAGAAAGCCGGAGGAATCGACAATCCCCAGCAAACAGGATTAAACGACGGGATCCAATGGTGCAAGAATTAATGCAGATGGTGCAGCAGTTAGAGACTAGACCTGGACTCCATAACCAGGCAAGGGAGCGAGAAGATAGAACCCCATTTTCAAGAGAGATCGAAACACAGTTGCTGCCTCCGAGATTCAAACTTCCAAACATCCCACTTTATGATGGAGATAGTGACCCGTATGACCATTTAGACACTTTCAACGTTCAAATGGATCTGCAGACATCTAACCCTCTGGTCAAATGTAGGGTGTTCCCAGCGACACTAGGGAATGTGCCAAGGACGTGGCTGAGGAGTCTGCCAGCCCGTAGTATAAATAGCTGGGATGAATGCCAGAGGAAGTTCAAGGACTAGTACAAAGCGTTGAGAAAACAGCTTGCGCCAACTTGTCACTTGGCGACTATCTTTCAGAAGCGGGAGGAGACTTTAAGAGATTACATCGCCAGATTTAGGCGTGACGTAAATAATGTGGAGAACCCCTCTGATGAAAGTATCTTAACCTCAATTTCTGCAGGGCTGCGAAAAGATGGAAAGCTTTACAAAAGCATCTACCGTAATCCTGTGAAAAGTTTGGGGGAATTCTATGACCGTGCAGCAAAAGAGATTTGCTAGGAAGACACATTCAGGCAGAAGAAGTCTAGCAAGCAGGAAAAAGGAGCGAGCAGTTCGCGCCAAGGAAGAAAGAGGGATCAGCATGAAAGCGAAGAGAGTGGTCACAAACATCGCTCCAGTAATCAGGTAGCAAAACGGTCAAAAAATGAGTCCTGAAGAAAGACATCTCCACCTAGAGACCGCTATCAGAGTTACAGCGTCCTGACTGACAGACATGATAGAATCTTTGAAGCAGAAAAAAGACGGGAGAACTTTGGGAAGCCAAGCCCCATGAATATCCTCAGGAGATTCCAAGACCCAAGGAAGTATTGTGCTTATCATAGAGAAAACGAGCATTATACATCTCAGTGCAGGGAACTCAGGGATGCGATCGAAGAATTGATCAGACGAGGCCGTTTGAGGGAATATGTGGCGCACCCCGAAAATCAGCATCCATTACAAGGGCATCAACCAGCCCAAGAGCACCCTGATACATCTCAGCGACCTTCCCAGCAACAACCACAACATATGGCTGATCAAGGTCACCAGCCCGCTGTAAGGACTATCTTTACTATTTATGGAGGACCGCACATCGCAGGGACGTCTAACAGATCGCAAGAGCGCTATGTGCGGGAGGCCAGTCGAGTCTTACTAACGGGTCAAAGTGAAAGAGAAGGGCCGATTAAGAAAGCCAGAGTAGTCGCAGGTGGTATGTTGTTTAATGAAGATGATGCTCGAGGTGTGCATTGGCCTCATAATGATGCACTGGTTATCAGGGCAAGAATCGGCAGTGCTGAAGTAAGAAGGATAATGATGGACACAGGCAGCTCGGTAAATGTGATGTACAAGGGTTGTTTTGAACACATGGGTTTAACATCTGAGCAGTTGACTCCATCCCCAGAGCCCCTTTTTGGCTTCACAGGAGATGCAATTGTATCACTGGGGCAGATTAGACTTCCCCTCGCCATAGGGGACTCAAGCAGACAAGCTCTGGCAATGGCTGATTTCCTAGTCATCGATTGTCCATCGGCGTACAATGTTATCCTTGGGAGACCAACTATGAATGACCTTGATATAGCAATATCCACTCGAACGCTCACTATTAAATTTCCCACTACGAACGGGTAGGATGTGTTAGAGGGGAGCAGAAAGTGGCAAGGAGGTGCTATAAAAATGCAGTAAAAGGAGGGGTCAGAGGGAAAAAGGTCAGCATGGTGACCGAGGAAATGAGGCAACCAATCAGCATGACAGGAGTCGGTCAGGACCTGGATCCAAGAGAAGTAGATGAGGATGGAGTAATAGGCCCTGTAGAGGAATTGGAGGAGGTGCAGGTTAGCGAGCAGGATACAAGACGGTATCTGAAGATAGGGAAAGAACTACCCCCAGGCATTAAAAAGCAGCTCGTTAAGTTCTTGAAGGAAAATCTGGATGTCTTCGCGTGGACTCATGAAGACATGGTAGGAATCAGTCCCGAAGTAATGTCGCATAAACTAAATATTAATCCTCTCCATAAGCCAGTTCGTCAAAAGAGGAGACCTATAACGGAGGAGCGATATGAGGCGCTCAGGGAAGAAGTGGAAAAACTGCTAGCGAACAAATTTATTAGGGAAGTTCACTACCCTGTCTGGATAGCAAATCCTATTTTGGTGAAGAAGAAAATTGAAAAATGGAGGACATGTATCGATTTCATCGATCTGAATAAGGCCTGTCCGAAAGACAGTTTTCCTTTACCTCGGATCGATCAACTCGTTGACGGTACTGCTGGGCATCAGCTCCTTAGTTTTATGGATGCCTACTCGAGGTACAATCAGATTCCAATGGACCCAGGTGATGAGGAGCACACCTCTTTCATTACTGACCAGGGACTTTATTGTTATAAGGTAATGTCATTCGGATTGAAAAATGCAGGGGTCACTTACCAACGGTTGGTGAATATGATGTTCGAACGTCTTATTGGGGGAATAATGGAAGTATATGTTGATGACATGTTGGTAAAATCTAAACAGGCGTGCAAGCATGTGCGAGACTTAAAGGAGATGTTCCAGATCTTACGTAAGTATCAAATGAAGTTGAAAATGAAGTTGAATCCTTTGAAATGTGCGTTTGGAGTAGCCTCGGGTAAGTTCTTAGGATTCATGGTCAACAGTAGAGGGATCGAAGCAAACCCTAAGAAAGTTAAAGCCCTCATTGACCTGAAATCACCCACTAAGATCAAAGAAGTGCAGAGCTTAAATGGTCAAGTCGCCGCCCTAAGCAGGTTTATATCCAGGTCGACAGACAGATGCATTCTGTTCTTTGATATGCTGAAGAAGGCTAGAAACTTCCAATGGATTGAGGAATGTGAAGCGACTTTTCAGCAACTAAAGGAATACATGGGCCGAGCACCTTTACTATCCAAGCCAGTAGAAGGGGAGAAACTAGTCGTTTATTTGGGAGTTTCCCAACACGCCTTTAGTGGGGCCCTAGTTCGTGAAGAAGATGGAAGGCAACTTCCTGTGTACTATGTGAGTAAAAGGTTGCTTGATGCAGAAACTAGATATACGCCCATGGAAAAACTCACATATAGTTTGGTGATAGCATCGAGGAAGCTCTGCCCTTACTTCCAAGCCCATACCATTGAAGTTCCGAACAGATACCCCCTGAAACATGTTCTTCAGAAGCCTGATACCTCTGGTCGTTTGCTAAAGTGGGCCATCGAGCTCGCCCAGTTTGAAATAGAATTTAAGCCTCGAACGGCAATCAAAGGGCAGGTGCTAGCAGATTTCGTGGCTAAGTTCACAGGGCCGAGTAATGATGAACCCGAGTCTTCTGAAGGTCCATTCTGGGAATTGTATGTAGATGGTTCCTCAAGCGAGCAGAAAGCTGGGACCTACATAATGTTGATTAGCCCAGAAGGTCATAGAATTTTGTCTGCCTTAAGATTCGAATTCAAGGCCACCAACAATGAAACCGAGTATGAAGCACTGTTGGCAGGATTACGATTGGCCACAGAGGTACGAGCAGAATGGGTAAGGATTTACAGTGATTCTCAGCTTGTTGTAGGTCAGGTCCGAGAAGAGTAACAAGCCAAAGGGTCAAAAATGGCCATTTATTTGCAAAAAGTTTGGGAACTTCTGGTGGGGTTTGAGAAGTACGAGTTGCAGCATGTTCCGCGATCATAAAACTCTCATGCAGATGCATTAGCTCGTTTGGCCACGGCCAAGCATGCAGATTTCATGGGAGTTGTACCAATAGAGGTGTTGCCCGTTCCTAGCACGGAGTCACGAGATGAGATAATGGCGATTGTGGTGGCGCATGACTCCTGGATGAATCCTCTGGTGGAATATTTGCAAAATGGGAAGTTACCTGAGGAAAAATTAGAATCTCGCCGTCTTCGAACGCGAGCTGCCCGGTACTGCATTTATGATGATAAACTATACAAGAGGGGATTCTTAGCTCCGTTGCTTAGATGCATCGACGGTCGGGATTGTCAGGTCGTGTTGAGCGAAATACATGCTGGACATTGTGGTAATCATGCCAGGGGGCTATCATTGGCCCAGAAAGCTCTCCGACAAGGGTATTATTGGCCGACAATGAAGAAAGATTCAATTGAAATAGTCAAGAAATGTGACAAATGTCAGAGGTTTGCCAAAGTGCCTCGAGGCCCTCCAACTTTTTTACAACAGATGGTCAGTTCGTGGCCCTTTGCCATTTGGGGCATGGATTTAATAGGACCGCTCCCCACAGCCCGAGGAAGGTGTAAGCATGCCATTGTAGCAGTAGATTATTTTACAAAATGGGCAGAAGCTAAGGAGTTGGCCGAAATATCTTCCACCAAGATTGAGAAATTTGTTTGGGAAAATATCATTTGCAGGTTTGGAGTCCCACAGCAAATCGTCACAGATAATGGAACCCAGTTCAGCAGTGAGCAGTTTCAAAAGTTCTGCAAGGACCTCGGAATTAAAAAGAGCTTCTCGGCGGTAGATCATCTGCAAGCCAACGGACAAGTGGAGGCTGTTAACAAAATCATCAAGCAAAACTTGAAGACTAAGCTGGAAGCGAGGAAAGGGGCTTGGGTGGACGAGCTGCAAAAAGTGTTATGGGCGTACAGAACCATTGCTCATAACACTACCGGAGAAACTCCTTTCTCATTGGTCTACGGTTCAGAAGTGATGATTCCAGCAGAATATGAGGTTGCCAGTCAGCGCAGAACAACGTTCAACCTGGATGATAACAACCATCTGCTCGCCGCTAATTTAGATCTGGTGGAGGAGGCAAGGGATGATGCCCAAGTAAGGATTGCTGTCTACCAGAGACGAGTGGCCAGATTCTACAATAGGAAGGTTCGTACCCGAAAGTTTAAGACAGGGGATTTAGTTCTGCGCCTTATTTTACCTGCTGCCCGGAAAGCTAGCGAGGGAACGCTTGGTCCAAATTGGGAGGGGCCTTACACTGTGAAAGAAAGTTTGCAGAATGGAGCCTACCACCTAGCTAGTTTGGGAGGAGCAGAAGTCCTCCGAGCATGGAATGCTGAGAATCTGCGATCATACTATGTTTAAGTTATTTGGTTTTTTGCTTGTTTTGATAATTGATTTTTTGGATAAGTGCAGTCGAATCAATAAAGATTTTCTTCAAAGGATAATTCCTAATCATTTTACATTCAACCAATTCTCACTTCTACTCATGCTTTGGAAGGTTCAATTGTTACATGTGAGTGAATAGACTCTGGAAGGTTCAATTGGCACCTGTAAGCAAACGCTCTGGAAGATATGATTGCCACTTATGAGTAACCGGGCTCTGGAAGGTGTAGTTATTATCTACGAGCTAAAAACGTCCTGGAAGGCCTTAGCATCGCCTGTGAGTACTCAAACTCTAGAAGGGATGCTCATGACCTATGGACTTATGAAATAACCTTGGAAGATCTATGCAACCTGTGAGCGAACAAGCTCTGGAAGGAGCATTTGATCTGTAGGTTCAAACGAGCAGGGGAAAGGGGCCCCAAAAGGGATAATTTCAGCAAGACTAGCTGTCCCCACACCTACTCTGCTCGGACAAATTCAAATGCTGGGAAAAAGTGATAAACCAAAACAGTCAACCCAGATGATCAACCAAGCAGAGGTAAGGGGTCTCAAGGGAGTAATCACAGCGCAATTGCTGTCCTCACACCTACTCTACTCATATAAAATCGGTCACAGTTTCAGCTTACGCGATTGAACAAAATGACTAACAAAGACGTACAAATAGAGAATAATAACACATAATTCATTAAATCAAATAAAATTATCAATAATACAAATTTAAACATTGAGAGGAAAATTTTATTGGCCAAAAGCCCCGCTGTCATCTACATTGATTGGACGAGGAGAGCTGGAAGAAGACCCTGTGTGAGTGGAAGCAGCACTATCAGGGAAAGGAGCTCCGGACGATGAAGTTGGAGGATTGGCCTTGGATTGAGCTTGTTGAGCGTATAGCTTTACCTCTGCCATGGCTTCCGGACCAAAGAATGAAACATCTACATCTGGTCGTTTGAGCCACAAATTGTACAGGAATAAACTTCCTGTTCTTTCCTCTGCCTCCCGAACCGCAGTTTCAGTATGCTCTTTCTCCAAAGCAATTTGTTCTTTGAGGGAGATCGTCTCTTGCCTCATTGCTTCCATAACGATCTTAGCTTCAGCGGCTTCATGCTCGTGCGAGGACAACTTCCCTTTCAGTTCCTTATTCTCGATTTTCAACTTTTCCTCCGACTCTCGAGCAAAATGAAGAGCATGCTTCATTTTTTCGATTTCCTTGTCCCTAGAAGCAATTTGCTCTTCTTGCATCTGCATGGTCTCCCGCTGTTCGTACTTTTGGTTAAGTACCTTTTCATTTTCCTGCTCCAGCTCGCAGTAGGCCTCTCTTGATTTTTCAAGCTCTAACTCATAAGCACCTACTTCTCCTTGCATCCTATTCTTCTCGTCCTCCAGGGAATTGACGGTGGCCTCCATGGTTGCTTTCTCCTCGGGCCAGTCCGCGATTTCTCTTAGAAGTTTCATGTACGCCATGGACGCCTGAAATGAAGTGTTATTCAAGACAAAAGGAAGCAACGACGATAAAAATAAAAGACTTACGAGCATGTTGTGGAAACCCAAGTAATTAATTAATCTCTCGCTCTTCATCTCTTCCTTGTAAAGGGCCGGCTTCTTCATTCCTAGGAACTGAGGAGCACGATCTAAAAGATCTTGGTAATATATCCCCACATCAAAGTCTTGGGTTGGTTCTTCGGCAGCGAAGTCTGTCTCATGCGTCTTTTGGCGCTTTGTTAGGGGTTCTGCCTTTTCTGAACCAGCAATCCCTTTGCCTTTATCTATACTTGGAGGGGGAGCAGTCGGGGAACTACTGGAAGCAGAAGTAAATTGGGGGGTGGCATCTTTATGAATATTCGAAGATTTTTTCGCCACCGATTTCTGCCTCATAAGGCGAACAGGGGACGCGTCAGGATCTTTTTGTTCAAGCGATTCTGAAGGGACCTTAGTGGCAGGGGGAAAATCGGAACCCTTAGCAGCCTGATCGGATTCCTTTAAGGCAGAAGCATGACATGGTAAAGGTTGTTCAAAATGAAGCCTCACCATTTCCGGCGTTTGAAGATTCACAAAATTTGGGATTTCTTGTCCGGAGACTTTAAAAGCAGAAGAGATCTCTTTATCTTCACGAGAACTTAAGCTGGAATCCTTATCCAGCAACTCTTGGTCGGTCGCGGGAGCGAGACCATGTAGTTGAAGCAAGTGCTCAGAAGGTGGTTGGTCGTCCGAATAAGTTTTCACTTCAGAAAACCTATCTAACAAAGAGAGTTCTCGATCTGACAAAGGAATTTCACCCCTGGAAACATCTGCACAGAAAAAATATTAGTAACGAGCAGAAAGTAAATTAAAATAAGTAGAGACACAAGCACACTTACTGGGAGAAAGACAGAAGGAAAAATTCCTCAGGTTTGACAAAGAAAGACATGACACGTAGAACCATCGCGACTTATAGTCGCCTACGTTGGATTTACCAACACCCTGAGGAAGGCTTACTTTGTAAGGGGATTTCTGGCCGAGGCATAGTAAAACCCATCTTTCTTCTGAGACTTTAGGCCCGTGGTGCTTCTAAATAAGAAAAGATGATGAATCATTGCAGGGGTTGGAGGAGGAAGGCCGTTTTTGAGAAAAATTGAGGCCAAAGCGGTCAAATGGGCGAAGGAGTTAGGAGTAAGTTGAAAAGGGGCTAAATTAAGGTCGTTCAGAAGATTGACTAGATAAGGATGAACTGGAAATCTGAATCCAGCTTCTATATGTTGGTGGCTAATGGCGAAGAAACCCTTAGGAGGAAATGCCGCGTGATCAGAAGCCTTGGGCACCATGGCCTGGCAGCTAGTAGGCAAGGAAAAACCTTCAGCAATGGTTTCAAGATCGCTGAGGCTAAGGGAAGACTCGTATCGAAAAAAGGGAGTGCGAGCAGAGGAGGTATGATGGTCAGAAGGGGCTGAAGTAGCCCCACCACTTTGTGGGGAAGCATTACTAGTATCCCCGACTCGATCAAGATCCTCCTCGGAGGCTGCATCAGTGGACCCCACCTTATGACCGCGACGACTATGACCAGACATCTACAAAAGCAACAGGGACATCAGGTCGTAAAGAACAGACCAGAGCTCAGTATTTATAGGTACCCCTATGTATATAATGGGGGCTACTGGGCATAGGGACCACCCTTTTTATAAACCTAACAAATAATAGGGAATGTTGAACAAGCCAATCGGCTATTAAACCTACCATGATGAGGAAATCAAACGAATGCTAATAAGGAATGTAGCATATAGGCGCAACTTGAAGCAGCAGTGTGTGTGATTGTCTATTCTTTAAATAGAATCATGTTACCGAGTACACACAAGCAATAATCATGGCAGAAAAGATTAGAAGTTACCTTGGGTATGGTGCGTTTTGCTGATGAAGAGATTTAAGGATGTAGAAAGACGACGGCAGATGAGAATATTAGAACAACTATTTGCAAAAACAGACGGAAGAAGGAGAAAATGGAACGAAAAAAGGATAATATATAGCTGATGTCCCGAAATCCCAATCGTCAAACCAAAACGTTCCAATCGTCGCCAATAATTTGGCAATACGGCACGAAAAGCTGAAAGAGTCATCATCATGAGCAACCATCGAAAAGACACGCATTTAATGCATGCAGTAATGAACACGACGTTTGAGAGACAGGGAGCCGACGCCTGGGGAAGTGACACATGGCACAAAAAAAAAAAAAAAGAAGAAGAAAATGGGGGAGGCAACGGTTCACATCCCGCCAAAAGTGTTCTGGGCATGAGAACATTGTTTCCAATACAAAGAGCGTACTGGAAACAAGGGGGCTAGTGTTATGGGTATTTTGACGTAATGGAAAAAGCCCAGGAATGGAAGCCCATTATGTCGTCTTGTAAAGCCCGGAAAGTGCTGGTCAAATAGACAAAAATCAAAGGAAGTGAGATAGTCATCTACTAGCCTGTGCGCCCGAGCACACCTAGTTATGTGGTTAAGAAAAGATTGTATGAAGTTCTGGTCAGTAGGCAAAAGCATAAAGATAATCTACTCATAATCAGAAGTCTGCTCGTCTGCTTGATAGTCAGAGGGACGGTTAAGTCTGCTCGTCTGTTCGGCAATAGAAGCATACGATTTTTTAAGTAGTCTGCCCGTTTGATGTATCGTCTGGTCGTTGAGCAGGCTATTCGCTGGAGTTGACCAGTTGACCTTCTGGAAGAGGAATCAATTTAAAACACGAAAGGAGTCGACTTGCCTATTTTCATGCAAATTGAATCTCTACACTTGTGGAAAATTTCTATATATGTGGGAGAGATAATTTCGAAAGATATTATCTTAATTAATGTAAATTATTTTCTGCTTTATCTGTAAGATTTTTAAGCCAATTATGATTGTAACACCTCCGATATAAATAGGAGGTAGAATCTAGTGTAAAGGACAGAGTGAAATAAAAAATACAATTACTCTTGTAAGGAGGAAGGGTGATTGTCGTGGATGTAGGCCATCGTTTTCGCCGAACCACGTAAAAGTCTTGCTGTGTCCTATTTGTTTTGATCCCATACTACTGGCGTTGTGTGAGATTTGTTGTATCATAGGTATTGGGCTTAAAGAACTGGGTTAACCAAATTTGAGTGTCAACAGGTCCCAAATTCAACAAGATACGTTTTAAATTATGTTTAATTCATAACATGTTTTTGTTAATTCAAAATCTATTCAACAATAGATATTAATTGTCATGGTCACACACATGTTAGGGTTTGTATCTTAAAAACTTGTAATTTGTAAACGTTTAAATAATCAATAAATAAAATATATTTATTTTATTCAATTTATGTGCATTTACAAAATATTTATTTCATATGAATATCATGAAACATCATTAATTACTGATGTATTCTTAAGCTAAGTATATAAATGTTATATACAAACAGATTTAGTTTGAGATAAGTAATCTAAAGAGTCCGTAGAAAGTAACGAAGCTGAGTATTTCGTTTGTGGTAAATCTATGGCTACGGTTCATTTCCTATTTGATACGACAGTCTTATTTGAGACTGTTCAAATTGTGACATAAAAATAGAGACATCTTATATAATAAAGATTATATAGGACTAGACCACGATAAACATAAGTCTTTAATTAATATCCATTAAACATAAATATTCATATTTATCGATCAGATTATCATATATGAATTGATCTTAATCCTAAATGTATTATGGATTCTTGCTTTTTGAGTTGTATCTTTTGATTTATATAAGTGAGATCGGTGCAGATGTCTGGTCAATAACTTCGTATTTTAGAGACATGATTTAATAAGTAATTAAGAACATTTTTTATAATAGTGGAATCCACTCTTTCTTGCGAGAAGTAAAGAATTAGTTCCCTTAAGGGTTGATTTAGGTCTTGAACAATAAGAATACTCAATTTTCTGTTTATATGTAAATAGAAAGATAAATTTATAAATTGTTATAGATATATTGTTCATTAGAGAATCAATGATACTTAAGAATCAAGAAATAATAAGGGGAGTAAAATGAACATTTTGACCTAGCTCTAATTATGAACTATTTGTGGAGGATTAAATCATATGCAGTGATTAAATCAATGGACACTGAAAATTTTAGATTATCTAAAAACATATATAGTTTTGAAAGTGTAATCTTAGGTTTTTAGTGGAATAACTCTGAGATTAATAATAGTGAATTATTTAATTAAAAATTTTAATTAATAATTTCGATATTATTATAGCTCAAAATTGTAAGTTCATCGGGTCCCCTTGATAACTTATTTCACTATAAGAAATATATATATAGAATATTATAATTGGATTGTCCAATTACAGTTATTACGTTAGTAGCAAAATAAGTGTTCACTTAAGTTTTTGAATAATATTGATTACTCAAAATTATTTAGTAATTAATTAGTTAATTAATAATTATTTAATTAAGTTTATAAGAGGTCTTGAAATCGATTCTTAATAGTAACTTTGGTGTAAATTAATTATGAATTAATTTATTTGAGGCCACAAGTTCGATTCTAAAATATAACATGTTATGGGTGTTTTTCGGACTCCTCAAATGGGCTGGCAAAGGCTCATTAAGATAGTGGCCCAAGCCACCAGGACCAAGTATGAAGCCCGGTATATCAGATCGCCAGATCGCGAGACCGCTATAATGACTGACAAGGTCGAGCCCGTTAGAAGATTAGCGAGGTCGAGATCACGGATATTCTAATTACGGTCATAACGACGTTGAGATCACCAGTTCGCCAAGAAGACAAGATCGCTACATCGAAGCTTCAGTCCGTTTTCTACCTCAGTTTGCCCAGTATCAGTGAAAGACAGTAAGATGGCGTATCTTACACGATAAGCAAGGTTACTTCACCTAATGACAGCTTAATTTCAGAAGATCTCACCAAACCAGTATGGGTTGACATTCAGCCCACGTGATGCCAGAGTTGACCTGGCAAAAGTCAGAGACATTAAATGCATTTCAGCAGCATTAATTACGATGGATCAAGACCTTTTTATCTATTTGTTCTCTTTGTAGCCTCATCTCCTCTATAAATAGAGGAAGGCATTTATTGTAAAGGGATCCAGTTTTTCGAGTGCGGTTATTCTGTAAAAGTATAGAGAGAGCAAAACATTTAGAGAGAGACTCCCAGAAATAACAGAAACAGTGGATGTAGGCACTTCTAAAAGGCCGAACCACTTTAAACATTGTGTGTTCTTCTTCCTTCTTCTCTTCTCTTTTGCCATTATTGGGTTTGTCTGTTGCAGGTCTCCTTATCCGTGCGGCATTGGGCTCAAGAATCTGGTTGGCTGGTTTTCCACGTCAACATTTTGACGCTAGAAGGATAGTGTTTAAACATCTCGTGACCTCGCCTAATCTCTGCGGGGTCAAGACCTCCGGCCTCTGAAGGCTGGTCTCCTTCAGAGCTCATCCGAGCTGAAAACCCCTCAGCGGTCTCCCCACTATGCAAGGACGCTTGAGGAACCTCCCTCACTTGATCCTCCGAACTACAGGAATCATCCTCTCCTATGGTGTGAGGTGGACGTGTCCGACCTGAAGACATTTACAAACAAAGAGGAGCAATTAGGTCGCTATATGCAGACCGTACCTATCGAACTAAAGCTCCAAGTTCGCTACTCAGCCATTCCCCAGAAACAGGTCACAGACGCCACGCAAGACCGCTAGCGACCTCAAGATCGTGTTTTCTATTTCCTAGGCGAGATCTCAAGATCGCTAAGACCCTCAAACAACAAATCTAACGGACTACAGTAGCCTAACGGATCAAACCAAGGGAATATGAAAAGACGATGGCATTCGAACACAAGCAAAAGAAAGAAAATCAGAAAATCAAGCAACACGCAAACAAATCATCACCAGAAAAAGAGCAACAAAATGCTGAAAAATGAAGAATCGGCAAAGATAATGAGCTCACCGGTGATCGGAGACGGAAAAGACGCCGGAGTGATGCGAACTGAAGAGTCGAAGACTGGAACTTGGTGGCAGACGGAAGAAAAAAAAGAGTGAAGAAGACGACTGGAGCGTGAAAATGACAAGCAGAAAGCAAAGGGGCATCATTTCTTCCCTTTATACCTGGTCCCGAGGTCGCGTCCCCAACCGTTGGATCTGCTGACTGACCAACCGCCTCAGATCTAACGATGCAGCGTGATCCTAGGGACGTGATTCAAAAAGACGTCATCAGACGAAGAGACGTGCATTAAATGCCCGTTGTAGAAGCTGAACCACCAACGGGGGTGTTGCCACGTGTTCGAGAAAAAATGAGGGAAAATTTACTCATTTAAAATTCAAGGTTGTCAGGCCGTTAGAGTTCTCAGGCCGCTGGAAGCGACCTAAGAACTGGGGGGTTGATGTTATGGATGTTTTTCGGACTCCTCAAATAGGCTGGCAAAGGCCCATTAAGATAGTGGCCCAAGCCACCAGGACCAAGTATGAAGCCCGGTATATCAGATTGCCAAATCGCAAGACCGCTATAATGACTGACGAGGTCGAGCTCGTTAGAAGATTAGCGAGGTCGAGATCGCGGATATTCTAATTACGGTCATAACGACGTTGAGATCGCCAGTTCGCCAAGAAGACAAGATCGCTACGTCGAAGCTTCAGTCCGTTTTCTACCTCAGTTTGCCCAGTATCAGTGAAAGACAGTAAGATGGCGTATCTTACACGATAAGCAAGGTTACTTCACCTAATGACAGCTTAATTTCAGAAGATCTCACCAAACCAGTATGGGTTGACATTCAGCCCACGTGATGCCAGAGTTGACCTGGCAAAAGTCAGAGACATTAAATACATTTCAGCAGCATTAATTACGATGGATCAAGACCTTTTTGTCTATTTGTTCTCTTTGTAGCCTCATCTCCTCTATAAATAGAGGAAGACATTTATTGTAAAGGGATCCAGTTTTTCGAGTGCGGTTATTCTGTAAAAGTATAAAGAGAGCAAAACATTTAGAGAAAGACTCCCAGAAATAACAGAAACAGTGGACGTAGGCACTTCTAAAAGGCCGAACCACTTTAAACATTGTGTGTTCTTCTTCCTTCTTCTCTTCTCTTTTGCCATTATTGGGTTTGTCTGTTGCAGGTCTCCTTATCCGTGCAGCATTGGGCTCAAGAATCTGGTTGGCTGGTTTTCCACGTCAACATAACATGAGGTTAATTTTAATAAATTAATTAATTATGTCTTATGGGATAAAAGTTTAATTTTAATAAACATGAGGTTCCATGTTAATTTTGATTAATGATACCTTGATTGTTGCCTATAAAAGGAAACAAAATAATTTTCTTTTGAGGAGTTTTCAGTTATGCTATATGTGTGTTTGCGAAATAGAAAATTTTTTTTTTTTAATAGCAAATAGAAAGAATTAGAATTTGTGTCTTTATTCTCTGTATAATCAAAATCAAACATTCAGCTCTTATAAGCATTGATTTGATTTTCTTTTTAGAAAAGAAATTAAAAATAAGTGAGCACAGTTCTATATAATTGTGCTCACTCACTTGTTTCTTGATGTAGAGATATATCAAGAAAAGTAAAGTAGTGAGCAATCCAAATAGATCAATATAAAAGTAAAAGATTCTATTTTTATTTAATTTTATTATTTTATTTTACTGTTTTATGAATAATAGGTTATTAAGTTTTATAAAAAAGTTTTAAAACTCAATATTTCGCAAATTCTTAATTTTTAATAAAAATAACTGTTGTTTTTCCCTTCAATTGGTATCAGAGTATGATTCCAATAAAACAATGATTTTTAAAATAATATATTTGTATTGATTTTGTATGTCAAAAAGTAGGCACTAATTATTTAATTATATACATGTTTTTGTTTATTCATATTGAAAAATAAGATTTACATGGATTGATCGTTAATTATATGATTCTTTAGCTAATTTTAATTTGATTAAATTTGTAAGTCATATGTGGTGTTTAGTTTCGGTTGTAATCATAGTTTAGCTTTTTTTTTTTTTTTTTTCCTTTTTTCGAAGAATTAAATGAAAAGAATGATGCTAAAACGGGCTGGAATTTGGGCAAAAAGTTGTGATTGAATACGGAATCAGTTTAAGAAAAATTGATGTGCAATCGGCGCAAAAGTTGCGCCAGGTTGATGCAAGATTGCACTGACCAGGTCTGTTTCGACTGGATGGCAGCGCGGAAAGGGTTGTGTTGGTTTGATGGCGTGATGGGTTTTGAACCAGTTAGCTGTGCACATTGGTGGCTGGTTTCGAACCAGTTAGGAGTACGATTTGGTGTGCCATTTGTGCAGTTTGGTGCGCTAATTATGAACCAGTTTGATGTCTAGCTCGGCTGTGCCACCAGATGTGCATTGGTATGCTGCGATTGATAGGCCGGTGGTTTCGTTTATGCAGGCTGATGCGGCTGTATGAACTGGTTCCGCACCAGTTTTGGTGTGCGATCAATGGACTGGTTTTGAGCCAGTGTTTGCACCGACCAAGTTTTATTATTATTATTATTTAAAGCACCGACTTGGTTTCTTGCATGCACAAATTGTGTGGATGCGAGCTGCCCACAAGGCAGCGAGCTGCGTGCACCAAGTTGCACGCAACTACTGCCACTTGGCAGCCAAAAAGCTGCTGCCGTATGAGTTTTTGGACAGCTCTAAATCGGTCCGTTTTCAATTTTTCCCAAGTTTCAGGTTTCTATTTTCAATCGTAAAATTATTGAAAATTGTCCACTTATTTTGGACAATTTTGATTGTATTAAAAAATTAATAAATTAGCCTTTAGCCCAATCCATTTTATGAATATTCTTGACTGATAAATTGGATTTAATTTTGAGCCTCAAAAAATTCATTAAGGTTTTGAATATTACAAGTAAAGGTCAAAAAATGCTTTGACTAATTTTTGTAATCTTAAAAAATTAGTTTAAGGTCGTTAAAGTCACAAAACTTGGTCAATTACATGTTATTTATTTAAATTGTTTATTATGTGATAATTGAATAATTTGTTGATAACATGATCATGTATAAAATATATCATATAGAATAGAGAGTGCCTACTCATTATATTATAACAAAACTGTAACACCCTTCCCCCGATTCCCACTGAAATGAGGATCGAGGCGAAGATTATACTTTTCTTATTAAAAATTCATTTACTAAAAATTTATTTATTAAAACGTTTATTTTATTTTATAGAAAATTCGACAAAATTTCCCTTATTTTTCTGAAAACCCAAAATTTTTAAAACCTGTAGGAAAAATAATACACTTTTAAAATATTTATTTTCTCAACTCCCATTTAGACATTCTTTGTGTCTCTACTTGTACTTCACCACACAAATAATTATAAACACAACATTTAATAAAGGGACAAGTACAAAAATAGCACATTAAATTAATGACTTAACATTTATGTATTTTTTCAAAAAATGTAACAATTAAGTCATAAATCATGTGTAAAAATACTAAAATATCCTTACAATAAATGTAACAGTTGAGTTATTTTTCAAAAAATGTAATATTCTCACTAATTTTATCAAAGATATTTGTGTAAAAAAAATAAGGTTTGAGACTCAATTGTTAACTTTATTGAAATGTGACAAGATTGTCAATCCAATATTTAAAAGTGTCATCTAGTGACATTTTCTCTTTAATAAATGTTAGATTAATAAATTTGTTTTAAAAAAATCACTTTACAATTCCAAAATCTTTTATATTATTTATATACGTTATTATTTATAAAATCTCATGAACACGAATAATTATCCAAAACATGGAGAGATGTGACTCGCAAGAAGCGCGACGGCTATTTTTTCGTCCGACTCTATCTACAATGCCCAAATCTCAACCTACGTGTGTAAAATCTAATGCGCTAAATAGTTTTACTTAGTGGGTGTACACTTAATATTAAATGTTACAAAACTTTATTTCACAATAATATAATTTTACATTTTTTGACATTTTTCAAGGTTTAGAAATATAACAAAATAAAAATTGGATAATTGATGAAATTTAAAAATCAATTTTAATAATCATTCATAAATTTTATTTCAAAATTCGCTAATTAATTAATTTACTAACAATTTCATGTACGAAATGCATAAAATTATTTCTTTTCATTCATTACTCATATGTTTTTTACCATATATCAACTTTTCTCACAATACAAGTCATGAAGTGCATAACAATCATTTTTCAAGTACGACTTTACAAAATTCAATTTTTTCAATTTCAAATAATCATTATAAGGCACTCTTAAATTTATTAACTGATAAATACATATGAGCATAAAATTACTTTTAACGACCCTTCTTTCTAACTTTTGTATCAAATTCACTAATTGATCATCTCATTAATAACTACACATATAAAATACATAAATCATTTCTTTTCAATTATAATCATACGATTTCTACCAAAAATTGTTCGTTTCTCAAACCGCAAGTTATAAATCAAGATTTCCCAATTTTTCAAACTTTTATAAATAAATTACAAATGACTTCATTTACAAATTAATGTACACATAAAACACAATAATTTTCATTTTCAATATTTTTAACACGGTTTTCTTTGATATTATTCAGCACCATTTGTAAACTCTAACACGATATCATGGACCGGAATTTGAGTCTCTTGGTATCGACCACTCGATGACTACCCGTCAGGTCGTATATCACAATCGGTTTCAACTTCAGGACTGGACACCCGGTGTCTTTCATAATCTATTCGTCGAAAACTGTGTATCGTATCGATATAACGGTGTAGTACTGCTAACATCACTTTATTGGCTAGCGAATTACTAATCTCCACTTACCAATATTTAGGTTTATTCGGGCCCTTCTAAATTTTATTATTCATCAAAAATTTCACATTTTTTACAACTTTTAATTTTAAATAAAATTTCATTCAGAAAACGAATAAACATAATTTCAGTCACACTTTTTCACATAAATTCCAATTATCAATATGGACATTACAAAACTTTATTTTACATTCAATTAACATATCAAATCTCTTTCAACACATTTGTGCCATTCTTCCGATATATATGGTCAAGGCACTGAACTTGTCCATTACTTTTCCGTTTTCGTCCATTACTTTTCCGTTTTCGTCCAATTCTTTTCCGTTTTCATTCGAAATTCGTTAAAATCATATTTAAACATCGTTTATTACAATTTCTCCGAATAATTCCATGTATTTTAAAATCAAACATAAATTTTAAATCATGTAAACATTTAATCGCATATTTGTAACAACTTTTCAAAATATTTTAAAATGTCAATCTTAATCATTTCAAATTACCATTTTACCCTTAGTTTTGACATCAAAGTTTAGCAAAATCCATTCTTGTCTTTTCATACACATTTTTAATCAAACACCCTTTTTGTTTTTAAAACTTTGTTTTAAACTTAAATTCTATTTTAACATTATTCAAAATATTTTCAATTTACATAAAAATCAATATTCAAACATAATCAGTATATCAATTTAATTGAAATCATATTATTTTAAAAACTCATAAATACGAAACCTTACTAATAAAATTCGAGTTTTAAAGGAAGTATACACCAACCATTTGGGCTTAATTTCTAGCTCACGGAAATCTCCCGATTTTCTATGTCGTGAAAATTTTACCAGCTTGAATTCCTTCACCTCCTCAATATTTGATTAATTTGCCTGTCATCTTCAAGCTACAATTTAATTTAAGTTCATCACACACTAATTTTCTTTGAAACTAAAATCAATTCACTTAAACTTAATTAATGTTACTTATACTAGAATTATAATACTTTCCGAAATCCATCTAATTCTCATCCAAATAAATTCTAACTTTATTTTCCTTCCATAAACTCAATCACATGTCACTCAAAACTACATAAAACATCATCTAAACACTTTTAATCATTCAAAATTCAACACAACACATAAAATTCCTATACTAACCAATTTCATCAACAAACTATCCAACTAATTCTTTTTCATTTTCTTCACACAAACCAACTCAAATCCATTTAAATTTTCACATAAAATCATCAAACATAAAAAATAAAAAAATAACAAAAATAACAAAAAAACTACAAAATCACCATACTAACCCCCTTTGGCCGGATAGTACCCTCACACCCATCCATTATTTTTTTGCAATTCCGACAACATCAATCACTCTTAAAACATTCAAAAATTAATTCAACATCCAAAAATAAATTCAAACACTAAAAGTTATCCAAATACATAAACTTTTCCAAATTATATACATACTAATAATAACCAACTTAATTCATCCTCTTCATATAAAATTTAAAATCACTTCCAAACACTTCAAATAAATATCAAATATTCAACTAAAATCTTAAACTCAAAAATCAATTAAATCTCTACAAAAATTGACAGGACCCGAATCAGACATTCTCTAGGCTCTTGTCTGAAGGATCCTATCGGGTACCTCAACGGACATTCTGAACCCGACTCATCGGATTGAAGAAACCCGATAAACGAACCCCTAACTTTCTTAGCTGGTTTACTTATTTAAACTTAACAATTTGGTTTTCTTTAAAATGGTTGGGATTGGTGTAAATTTTTCGCATTTTTTCAAAATAATTTTTATACAAATTTTGACAATATAACGACTGTAATTTAAACATTTTCAAAATTCACCTGTAAAGAAAAACACTTCCAACAATTTCAAATTTCCTCCCAACTTCTTTTAACCACAATCATGCAATTTCACATGTATGTGTTTTTATAAACATACAATTTTCATAACATAGAATTTCACAAACAATTCAATGATACGCGTATGCATTCATATAGTTATATATGTATATAAAACATATCGTGTAATAAGTGTGTAACATGTGCGAGTGTCTCATGTATATATATACATATCAAATAAGTGTTACAAGTTCTCAAACATAAAATCCCTTAATTTTACTATTTACAATACCAAAAATATATTCAAGGTTTATACACATCATCTACTCGACGCTCACCTAAAGCAATCGATGTGGTGTCCAAAATGCAGAGTCACCTATACAAGCACCTAATTCAATATATAAGCTGCACAAAGGTAAGAAAGTTAGTTCAACGAATAATAATGACATCAAGATGTAAATTACATCAAGATTTATAACTCATTTGTTTATCAAACTTCTCGATTTAAAAGAAAATATTTCTTTTTAAAACTCCATTATACCCCTAATGAACTCCACCATCACGTGGCGATTTTTAACTGATGCCAAACGTAAAGCTACTGGGATCTCTCACCACTACGATGTGGAATTTATTGTGTCGCAAACATAGTGTGGAAGATCTCAAATTTGAACTACTACAATATGAAATTTTCTGTATCGTAATTGTAGTGCTATAACTCTAGGCGACTACGAGCGAAATTTACTACATCGCCACATAGTGCCAAAACTATATATCTAAGCGACTACACGTGGAATTGTCTACGTTGTAACATAACACCAGATATTCTAGAAAACTGAGCAACTATGGACGGAATTTTTTGCATCGTCGCATAGTGCTAAATACTTTGCAAACTGAGCGGCTACGGTTGAAATTTTCTACATCGTCATGTAATGCTAAGTCTCATATAATCTGAGGGTATATACATGAGTTTCGAAACTGTATTGCTAAGTGCAAAAGCACAAAACCTCTTACTTTTCAAACTCTTAAAATTCTCTCGATTTTGAACATTTGAAAATCAACTTGTTTTGATTCCTTCACTTGTGAATTCCATAAGGAACTCATATGTTCAAAACTTGCATTTAAAATTTGAAAATCATTTTTGTTTTCGTTTAACAACAATATACAAAGTTTAAAATAGAACCCGAAATAAATGCAAGTGAAAGACACTTACCTCAATCCGTGTAAACTCAAGTTAAGCGTCTCAACGAGCCTTTCGTGCCTCACTTGCTTGCTTGTCACCTACATAACATTCATATTCATAAGAAGCAAGTTTAACGCTTGACTAGTTGATAATATACATAGTCACATTGTTTTGCACTTAAACTAGTCATACGGATTTATCTTCGATCCGATAATTAAAATCCCAATTTCTTTGTAAAATTTTTACTTTTAGACCCCTAGGATCATCCTCATATGGTCCTTATAATTTTGAAGGCCCGGAACAAAAAATTGAAAATTCAAGCCTCTTTTGACACCCCAAAACATATCTGAATGCACAGCCCTAGTTGGGGATTCATTTTCTTTCATTCTTTTTCCTACAGTCCTCTTATCTCACATTTTGGTCACCTATAAAATTTCATCGAAAAATTCTATTGTTTGCTATGTTAAATCTAGGAAAATCGCCTTTTTTCGAGCACTTTTTGAGGTACACTTATGAAATCCTATATGCAACGACTTCATTTCTTTCATATCTAAGGTTCTTTTACCTAATTATGATATAATACAATCATTTTGGGTATTGAATAATACATTTGCATCCTTATTTCACATTACGACTTTCTACGTGCATTATTTTGGTCATAACTTCATCAATTTTTATCGGAATGATTCCATTCCAATTTCTATAGTTTGCTATATTCCCGAAGCATGTTTTGAGATCTAGAACAACCCCAAATAAGCTAGAATACGTTAAGTCATTGTCAGCCCTTCATCTAGCTCGTGACTCCCAACTTAGCTCTATGTTTTTCTTTTTTAATTCTAACTCTACTATATGCTTTTCTAATCATATTTGTACATAATTTAAAACATAAAGAGGTCAAAACACAATGGGGTTACATACCCCTTCATTTGCCGTGAGTTGCCCTTCACCAAGCTCTTTATTTTCTTCCAATTTCTACTACCAAATACACATAAAAGTGTAGAATTTTTATACATAGTAGCTCACACCCATTTAAGTCTTAAATTCACATAAACCCTAACTTATTATTTTGATTTCTTACTTAATCTTCCAAGTTCTCTCTTACCAACTCACTTAGATTAAGATACCTACTTTAAAACAAGCAAACTAACTCCATAAACTCATCATCTAAACATATAAAGCTACACACAAGTATTACTCATAACAAAATCATGAAAACTTACTTATTTTGTGCTTGATTTATTTGAGCTAAGAGTAGATAATCTCCCTAATTTATTTCCATCTTGATTTGGTCTTGCAAAGGGATGAAAAGCACTTGAAGAAAATGACTCAAAGCTGCCGTGACTTGCACCTATGTTGACCGACCACCACTCTTCTTTTTGCTTCCTATTTTGCCGTCCAAGTGATGGCTTTTAAGTGGTCATCCCTTATATATATTTATTGCCACTTAATTGGACTAAAATACCCTTTATTCCATCACAAAATAACCACTAAATCATCTCATTTCATTCACCATTTACCTTAATACCCTTAACTTATATTTCATGAAAGTTTATTTAGGAAAGGGACAATCTAGTAACTTTTGAAATTAAAATATATTATTCTTTACTTATGCATGACAACTAATATATAATAATTCATATTTAACTTCTAATTTGTCATTCATTCATTGGTTCAAATCTAATGACATGGATTGTGATTTTTCTTTTTATTTAAGTCCATTCCATGTAATCCTCATACCAAAATCATAAGTTAATTAGGTTTGAATTTCCTATTTCACCCTTAATACATTTAATTACCATTTACTAACATCCTAATGACGTTTATAAGGATGACATTGACGAAATCTAATTTTTTCATCCTTTAGTCTAGCTTCTAACATTAAGGGCTCTAGAATTGAGGATGAAAGTTTACAAAAATTATCTCAAAATCCTAACTCATACCTTACTAATTTCCATAACTCATAATTGCTTGATGTTTTCTTTTCCTTCCAAGCTTGATTTAGAGGTGATCTAACTCTATATAACTCAAAAATTCCATAAAAACATCACTTAATCGTTTAACTACAAAAATTCATCAAAATACCATGAAAAATCTTAACTAAATCACTTATTTCCCTTCAATCTTTACTTGAGCATCTCATGAGGAGTTGGAGAGACTAGGGTGGAAGGATCACCTTCTCTTTTTCTTCTTATTTTTTTTCCTCCTTCGGTTTTCTCTTTTTTTTTTTCTTTCTTTTCAACCTCACTCTGCCTCTCGGCATTTTCTCTCTTTTTCTTTCTTTTGGACTGATTCTGCTCTTTGTGAATGACACACACACCTTCAAAATTCATTTCATGCTTTAGTTATATATATTAATCACCAAAAGATAATTTTATCCTTAAAATTTCCTAAAATCACAAAAATACCACCCATTAGAAACTTGACACGTGTCCTCATGTTTATCCATTCGCTACGTGTCATTTATCCAATGGTTGATTTTTTCATGCTTACCTCTTCCTTTATCTTTTTTATTTTTAACTTTTCTGGGACATTTGGATTTCAACTTTTCCGAGATTTTTTCGAAATCCTTTCAAAATTCATCGGGACCTATATTCGAACTATCAACATACTCATGGTAACTTCAGTCACCCTTAAAAGTCATTCCATGCCCATTTTCGACTCTCCATTTTTTGTTAAATCGCCTTTGGCGATTTTCAATTTGACTCCGATTCGATCCAAATTTTCTTCGGAAGTACCGTTTGAGTTTCTAAAATATTTTTTTGAGTATTTTAATACTCATTTGACACTTTTCAAGATTTTCAAAATTTTTCGAAAATCCAATTTCCAGTTGGATCCGAAAACTGCTCCGTTTTTGTCTCAAATCGATTCGTTTCTTATCCGTTTAAGTTTTCGTAAGTGCCAATATAATTTTGAGGAATTTTAATATATGAAACCCATTTTTTAAAAATTACTATTTACACGGACAGTTTTCGTCTGAAAATACTATTCACCTGAAATTACTATTCATCAAAAATTTTATTTTCACTGATTTTCGAAATCCGATTCTCAAAAATCACTATTCACTTATCACTGTTAATCTGAAAATCACTATTCATTTCAAAATACTATTCATCCGAATATTCAGGGTATTACAAAGACATACATACATGTATTATTATTTATTTTTCCTATTAAATAGTTTGTTAGTTTAAATAAAGATAATAATATATAGAATACCAATTTCATAATTTGTTAGGATTTTAGTTGAAAATCCTAGGTTTACAAATTAGAAATATATGATTAGTTTTAATGTGATTAAACAAATATATTTCAAATAATTGATATTCATAATGTGATTAGATTTTAAGAGTTAAAATTGGGTAATTCACATTATTACTAATCTAATTTAATTAAAGAGTTTAATTTATTTAGATTAGTAAACCAGTTAGAAATATAGTTTTAATGTGATTAAAAAGATATATTTCACATAATTGGTATTTATAATGTGATTAGATTTTAATTAGCTAAAACTGAAAATTTTCACATTAATTTTTATCTTTATAATTAAAGAGTTTATATTATATAGATTAGATCACGCATAATAAATTAGATTTTTAAGAGTTAAAAATCAAGTAATCTATCAAGTATTAATAGGATGATGATTCTAATAATATACAAATTCCTAGTAACTTAGATATCTTCTTAACCGTTAATAATCCAAGATGATGACTAGCAATATTAAATAAAAAACACTTATCCTAAATAATGAGTGGGAGAAGGATATAAGACAATATATCTTGCGATCTCCATCATTAGTTCAATACCATGAGATTTAAATGGCGCATCGAGACGGCTTTGTTATCGTTCCCCTACGAATGGTGTCCAAATAGGTTGATTAAGTTTGACTTTCTAACAAATAGGATTCTTAGATGTATCTTGAAATTAACCTACCCTACAATGGTAGTTCTTGAGTTAAGTCCATGAAATCCGAAATTATAAGTTACACTCATAAATGAAATAATTAATTGTTAATTATCTTCCTGACTAAAAAACGGTTCTCAAATAATATAGGAATAAGAGTTATTTTGTTATATTATTTGATTTAGAATGTCTCATTCTAACATACAAATATTTAACCTACCCTACAGCAGCACCTATTTGTGGCACGTTAGATTATCGTGGTATAATAATTATTTTCTAGGGTATTTTCTAATTCATTATTCGTGTATCATATATCAAATTTAATTTTATGTCAAACTTATGATATTGTATTAATGCAATTTTAGAATAAAATATTTTATTATTATTTAATTCAGCAATGTTATCTCCTTTTATGTGTATACTTATCAATGATAAATTAAACGGGGATAACTATGTTAAATAACTTAAATGTCATTTTGGTCAATTATGACCTAAATTTTGTCCTGATAGAAGAGTGTCCTCTTGAGCCTAACCAAGTAAGCATGATACTGGAGACTCTTCTAAAGAGTTTTATACAATTCAAGGCAACTATGTTATGAACAAGTTCACCATGCATTTGGCATCTAAGATGTCGTGTTAGCTAGAGCAGTGGGAGAAGTTCAACTTCTATTTTCTAATAGTTATTTTATTGTTTTGAACAATGTTTTAGTTGAAATATGATTTTTCTATTTCTAAACTCATGGAACAATAATATTCAACTTATTTTAATAATAAATTAGTTATTATTTCTAGAAATGGTTTGGATAATTGTTCATAAATATTAGAAAACAAGTTATACGAGTTAAGATTGTTAACTCATAGCTGCTTAAAGTTGAAATGTTTAATGATTATGAAGAACCTAAAACAAAACGACAAAAGATTTCTCTCAATGATGATACCTATTTTTGGCATCTAAGACTTGGACATTATAACTTTAATAGAATAGATAGACTTGTAAAGAGCAAACTTTTGAGTTAAAGATTGGCTCTTTACTTGTTTGTGAGTCATGTCTAGAAGGTAAAATGACTAAAAGATTTTTTATTAAAAAATGGTTTAGAGCTAAGAAGCCACTAGAGCTTATACATTCAAATATATACGGTCATATGAATGTTAAAGCTAGGGACGATTATGAATCTTTCATCACCTTTATTGACGATTATTCTTAATATGGGTATGTTTACCTAGTGCAATATAAGTTTGAATCTTTTGAAGAGTTCAAATAGTCTCAAGTTGAAGTTGAAATCAATTAGGTAAATGGTTAAAAGTTCTATGATTGGATCATAGAGTTGAGTACCTCAATATGTAGTTTAGGGATTACTTTATTAAGAATAAGATTCCATATCAACTCACAGTTCATAAAACACCTCAACAAAATGGTGTTATAAAGAGGAAAAATCGAACCTTATAGGACATATGAGATCTATGATTAATTTCTCATTATTACCTAGTTTCTTCTAGAGAAATACACTACAAACTGCAGTGTATATCCTAAACATAGCAACTTCCAAGTCTGTTCCTAAGACATCTTTGAATTTCTGGAGTGGTCACTAAACTAGTTTGTGACATTTTCACATATGAGGTGTCCAGCACATGTACTAAAGAACGAGACTAGTAAGAACTGGAACCATGTTCATAGGTGTGCCTATTTGTAGGTTACACTAGAGAAATTAGATACATATTCTTTTATTATCCTCAAGAAGACAAAGTGTTTGTATTGACAAATGTTACATTTCTTGAAAATAATTATATAAAAGATCACAAAACTCGATGTTATGCTCGAGGAGTTATTATCTGGTTCGACCAGTACCCAATCAATAATAGTTGTTGATAACAACATAGTTAAGACCATATCTGAGTGTGAGACAGATTTCCATCAAAGTTATCTACCACCTCATCATAGTGAGAGGGTTGTAAGACAACCTATTTACCACATATTTTTGGAGAGGCACAAATTGTCATTTCTAATAATAGAGTAGATAATCCATTGACATATAGAGATGCAATGGATGACTCTAATAAAGAGAAAAGGCTTAAAGCCCTTAATCTCAAGATGAAGTCCATGCGCTCTAATTCCATCTAAGAACCTACGGATCAATCAAATGAGATAAAACCCATAGGTTGTAAATGAATCTACAAAAGGAACATAGGAATGGATAGGAAGGTAGAGACCTTCAAAGCTAGGCTATTGGCAAAGGGTTAAATCTATGAAGAGAGAGTTCACTATGAAGAAATTCTCTCGTCAATAGTCATGCTTAAGTCCATTCACGCTCTTCTATCCATAGTTGCATGTCTCAACTATAAGATATGGCAGATGGATGTCAAGATTGCAAATTTGAATTAGAATTAGAGGGATACGTTTTCCAAGGTCAAGAGCAAAAGATTTGCAAATTATAAAAGTTCATTAATGGACTTAAATAAGCATCTTGATATTGGAATATAAGGTTTGATACTTCGATTAAATTAAATGATTTTGAGTAAAATGTTGATGAACCTTGTGTATACAAGTGTAGCATCGATAAGCAAGTGGTTTTTTTTTGTACTTTATATCGATAATATCTTACTCATTAGGAATGATGTAGGAGTATTATTTGATATAAAGAACTAGCTTGCTAACCAATTCCAAATGTAAGATTTGGAAGAGGCTAGTTATGTTTTTAGAATTCCAATTATATGAGATCGTAAGAATAAATTGTTAGCATTGTCTCAAGCAGTGTACATTGATAAGATCATTGTATGGTTTGCAATGCAAGAATTCCAAGAAAGGTGTTGTGGGTATTTTTAGTAATGCCTATGGGGCCTGATAAAAGCCCAGCCAACTGACCCATCTGAGTCAAGCCCAAGATCAACTTATTCATCAGAAGAAATCACTATTCTGCCCGCGACGTGCTCCAATACCTTCAGCAAAGTGCAACCCCAACGGAGTGAGATTCATGACCAAGCATTGAGATATCTCACCTAACGTTGTGCGGAGTCCGGAGTCCGAACCGCTCACTTCGCAGAGCTAAGGCAACTCCACGACAAGATAAACCCGTGAACGAGGAGCTGAGATCGCCGTTCAGCTCTCTCTGAGGTCGCCGTTCAGCTCTCTCTAACGACAATCCAAGCCACCTGGAGCCCTTACTTCGCTTACTACCATGCCAGATCATCACTTAGCTTGCCTTACACGTCAAGCTTGTCAGAGATTACTGTTCAGATTACAGATCACCACACCTAATCAGCGTGGGTTAGTCATATAAATCTTCCACCTGTCCCTTGCATTTAATGTAATCCGGCTGCATTAATTGGGGGTCAGGTTCATTAACTGCTGTAATCATTTTAGTTTAACGCATTGAACATCGCTGTAGCACTTCTCCTTCTATAAATAGGAGAAGCCCTTCTCTGTAAAAGGAGAGCGAAAACACTTAGTGAAAAACTGGCTGTTACTCTGTCCAGGTATTGAGAGAACAAACAGTGGACGTAGGCAAGCTTGGCCGAACCACTTAAACATCTCATTGTCTTGCGTTCTAGCTTTGCCATCTTTATTCTTATTGCTTATTACTTGCTCAGTTTATCGTCCGTACAGTGTTGGGCCTGGAAGAACTTAGTTGACCAATTCCATACGTCAACATTTTGGCGCTAGAAGGAGGGGCTCATCTGCACCTTTTCTTCATCGAAATCATGGCAAAGGGTAGAATCACCAGAAGTTCAGATGTGGGTGTTGAAAGAACAGAAGGCTCGAACCATAGGCGAGGTGATGTACCAGTAACTCTGGGTGCAGGTCCTTCTCGTGTTCATGTGGATAAAGCAGCCCAAGGGGGAAATTCTGTGCAAATATTACAACGCCAGGAGAGGTTGGAAGGTACAGTCCAACAGTTAGCTGAAGCTGTGAGAGCATTGACTGAAGTTCAAGCCAGGGGACCTCGCAGACCGGACAACGTCCCTGCAATCGAAAGAAGGGTAACTAGGGAGGTGCCACCTTTCCAGGGGTCAAACTTGTCATCCAATATACGTTCAACAGCCCGGACCAGGCGAGCTCGCGAGAACGAAAATGAAGCTCAACCTTCAAATTTACGGGTGAGAGTGGATCATGGTGGGCACAGGAGAGTCGAAGTGAGCCATTGAAATGTTCAGGTGTCACCCCGTCGAAATGAAAATGAACGCCATCAAAGCTCTCACAGAGAAGTCCCAAATCGATCACATCGGAGACAGGAGCCCAATCGCCGTTCTCCTGAGCATAGAAGTAAGAGGCATGAACTTGATCAGTATCCTCCCAATAGGGAGAGTCGACTGGATAGGCGATCTCCTGCTAGACAGCCTTCAGTGCAGGGAGCTGTGATCCAGCACCTTCTTCAAAGGATGCAGCAATTGGAGGCCAGGCCGGAGCGACCTGAGCAGAGGATTCCTCTGGGAGAATGGACTCCATTTTCTGTTGAAGTTGAAGCTGAGCCCATTCCTTTCAGATTCAAAATCCCCAGCATTCCTCAGTACAATGGCGACTCTGACCCTCATGAGCATCTGGATGCCTTCAATGTCAGAATGGATCTCCAGACTACCAGTTCGCTGGTAAAATGTCGTGTCTTCCCTGCGACACTAGGTAACCTTCCTCGATTATGGTTCAAGAGCCTCCCACACCGTAGTATTAGCAGCTGGGATGAGTGTCAGCAGCAGTTCTTAAATTAATATAAAGCGTTGAAAAGACAGCTTGTGCCATCGTGTCATCTGGCCACGATCTTCCAACGTCGTGAGGAATCGTTGAAGGACTATATTGATAGATTCAGACACGAAGTGAACAAGGTTGATAGCCCGAATGAAGAGGGTATTCTGAACGCCATCTCATCAGGTCTGAGGAAGGATGGGAAATTATATGAGATTATTTACAAATCTCCTGTGAAGACCTTAGGTGAATTTTATGAGCAAGCAGAGAAGGAGATACGTTGGGAAGAGGCCTTCGGGTCCAAAAAACTAGCTGATCAGAGAGACAAAGCTGGTAGTTCCAATCAATATAACAAGAAGAGGAACAATGAGAGGAACAACCATGATGGACAGAGAAGTACCCATCAGGTCGCGAAGAAGGCGCGAAGTGACCCAGGGCGCAGGACGAATGGGCGGCCTGAGCAACTTCCTCAGTCAAAAAGATATGAGCATTATGCCCTCCTATCTGACTCCGTGGGCAGGATCTTCGCTTCTGAGAGGGACAGAGAGAATTTCGAGAAACCTGATCCCACCAATATTCCCAATCGGTTCAGAAACAAGAATAAGTACTGCGCTTATCATAACGAGGCAGGGCATTTCACTTCGGAATGCCGCGCGTTGAAAGATGCCATTGAGAAAATGATCAAAAATGGGCGTCTTCGTGATTATGTAGTGCGACCTGCGGGTCAGAGGCCTCAAAATCAACGATCTCAGCAGCGTTCACCGACCAAACCTGGCAGACAAGATGCTGAGCCAGAACGAAGTCAGGAAGTGAGAACTATATTCACCATCCATGGGGGGCCTCACATCGCAGGTACTTCTAACAGATCTCATCAGTGCTATGTGTGTGAAGCCAATCATATACAGGTTGCAGGTTCAAAAGAAGGAGAAGAATCCTCCAAGCGAGCTAAAATAACCCCAACAGAAATTGTGTTTACAGAGAATAATGCCAAGGATATCTGCTGGCCTCATAATGATGCCTTGGTAGTCCGTGCTCGGGTGGGAAATGTTGAAGTCAGACGTATTATGATTGACACCGAGAGCTCTGTAAACGTGATGTACAAAAGCTGCTACGACCTGATGGGCATTGGAGATGAACAGCTTCAACCATCCCCAGAGCCTTTGTATGGATTCACAGGGGATGCCATTATTCCCATGGGGCAAATCAAGCTACCCTTAACTTTGGGAGACGTCCAACGTCATTCAACTGTGCTTGCAGATTTCCTAATCATCAACTCACCTTCTGCTTATAATATAGTGCTTGGGAGGCCAGCCATGAATGACTTGGACATGATCACATCCACCAAGACCCTTACTGTGAAGTTTCCTACTCCCAATGGCGTGGGGTGTGTACGAGGTGAGCAGCGCATAGCTCGCCAGTGCTATGAAAAAGCTGTTAAGATAAGCATCCAAGAAACCCTGAAAATCAATGTGGTGTCTGGTGGTGAAGCGCGTGTAATGACAGAAATCGGGGTAACTCACGACCTGGATCCTCGCGACGTCGATACTGATAGGGCTACAGGTCCTGTAGAAGAATTAGAGGATGTACCGGTCAGTGAGTCTGATCCTAAGAGATGTTTGAAACTGGGAACCAGATTGGTCCCCGAAGTGAAGACTGGACTAATTGCTTTTCTAAAGGCTAACCTCGACGTCTTTGCTTGGAACCATGAGGATATGGTGGGGATCAGCCCGGAGGTGATGTCTCATAGGTTAAATATCACTCCCCATTGCAGACCAGTTCGCCAAAAGAGGAGACCTATGACACAAGAGCGATATGAAGCATTAAAGGATGAAGTAGAGAAACTCTTGACAAATAACTTCATCAGAATCGCCCACTACCCATCTTGGGTTGCCAATCTCGTACTTGTGAAGAAGAAGAATGGCAAATGGAGAACTTGTATTGACTTCACCAATCTCAACAAGGCTTGCCCAAAAGACAGTTTTCCATTGCCCAGGATTGATCAGCTCGTCGACGCTACTGCTGGTCACGAGCTCCTCAGTTTTATGGACGCATACTCCAGATATAACCAGATTCCTATGAATCCTGCAGACGAGGAGCACACTTCGTTTGTGACTGACCGTGGACTGTTTTGCTATAAAGTTATGCCCTTCGGACTGAAAAATGCTGGGGCAACTTACCAGAGGTTAGTAAACATGATGTTTGCAGATTTCATAGGGAAGAGCATGGAAGTATATGTTGATGACATGCTAGTAAAATCTACTCAAGCCGACGACCATGTCAGTGATCTAGAGCAAACCTTCCAGGTATTGAGGGCGTACAGGATGAAGCTCAATCCTCTAAAATGTGCCTTTGGAGTAGCTTCAGGTAAATTCCTTGGGTTCCTAGTGAATAGCAGGGGCATCGAAGTCAATCCCGAGAAAATACAGGCTTTGTTAGACATGAAGCCCCCTGTCTGCAAAAAGGAAGTACAAAGCCTCAACGGCCAGGTCGCTGCACTAAACCGATTTATCTCCAAAGCCACGGACAAATGCATCCCTTTCCTCAACGTTCTGAAGCAAACAAAAACCTTTGAATGGAATGAAGAGTGCAAGGAGGCATTTCAACAATTGAAAGAGTACTTGGGGCGAGCTCCGCTCCTTGCAAAACCAAAAAAGGGAGTACCTTTACTACTCTACTTGGGGATCTCTCCTCATGCCTTGAGTGCAGCTCTGGTACAGGAAGATGAAGGTGTTCAGCACCCAGTATACTATATCAGCAAGAAACTAATTGATGCTGAGACTAGGTATACTCCCATGGAGAAGCTTGCTTATTGTCTGGTTGTGGCATCCAGAAAGCTGCGCCCTTATTTTCAGGCACACACGATCTCCGTCCTCACCAAGTACCTTATAGGGCAAGTCCTACAAAGACCAGAAACTTCAGGCCGCCTTCTCAAATGGGCTATCGAATTGGCTCAGTTCGACATCGAGTACAAAGCAAGGACAGCAATCAAAGGACAAATTCTAGCTGACTTCGTTGTTGAATTTACAGGGCCTAGTAATGAATCTGAAGCTGGGACCTCGGAGGGACCTTACTGGGAACTATATGTTGATGGCTCCTCTAATGACCAAAAAGCTGGGGCTGGTATGTTACTAGTTAGCCCAGAAGGGCAAAAGGTTCTCTATGCTCTCCGATTCGGATTCAGAGCCACCAACAATGAGGCCGAATATGAAGCTCTACTGGCGGGACTTCGCTTGGCAAAAGAATTGTCCGTTGAGCAACTCAGAATCTTCAGCGATTCTCAATTGGTGGTATGTCAAATACAAGGGGAATACCAAGCCAAAGGGATCAAAATGGTGGCCTACCTGAAAAAGGTACGAGATCTATTAAAGCGATTTCATAAATATGAAATAAACCAGATCCCGCGAGCTCAGAATTCCTATGCCGACGCCCTAGCCCGCTTGGCAGCTGTTCAAGATGTTAATTTTTCTGGGGAAATACCTATTGAGTACCTGCCTACACCTAGCACTGAATCTCAAGAAGAGGTCATGACTCTAACAGTGGCAGTTGATTCCTGGATGAGTTCGCTGGTCAGCTACTTACAAGAAGGAAGACTGCCCAATGACAAACTAGAGGCACGCCGTTTACGTACGCGAGCTGCAAGATACTGTCTATGCGACGACGTGCTCTACAAGAGAGGATTCTCAGCTCCCTTGTTAAGGTGTGTTGATGAACCAGACTGCACTAGTATTTTAACTGAAATTCATGCAGGTCATTGTGGAAATCATGCTGGGGGAATCTCCCTAGCTCAAAAAGCCCTGAGACAGGGATATTATTGGCCTACCATGAAGCATGATGCTCTCAATTTGGTAAAAAAATGTGACGTTTGCCAAAGATTTGCCAAAATCCCACGAGCTCCACCTGCCTACCTACACAAATGATCAGCCCATGGCCCTTTGCGATCTGGGGAATGGATTTAATAGGGCCACTTCTTATAGGACGAGGTAACTGTAAGCATGCTATTGTTGCAGTTGATTACTTCACCAAATGGGCTGAAGCAAATGAGTTATCCCAAATCTCCACTGCAAAGGTAGAACAGTTTGTCTGGAACAACATTATTTGCAGGTTTGGAATTCCTCAGCAGCTGATGATCGACAATGGCACTCAATTCAGTAGCGAGAGATTTGTTAACTTCTGCAACAATCTTGGTATCAAGAAAAGCTTCTCAGCAGTTGATCACCCCCAGGCAAACGGCCAAGTAGAAGCTGTCAACAAGATAATCAAACAGATACTGAAGACCAAGCTGAAAGTTAGGAAAGGAGCATGGGTGGACGAATTACAGCAAGTATTATGGGCTTACCGAACGACAGCTCGCACTACCACAAGAGAAACTCCTTTCTCCCTAGTTTACGGTTCTGAAGCCATGATCCCTACTGAACTCGAGGTTGCTAGTCATCATCGAGCTAACTTCGCTCCAATGAATAATGATCAACTCCTCATTACTAATCTGGACCTTCTTGAAGAACTAAGGGAGACTGCCAGTATGAAAGCTGCTATTTATCGTCAGAAAGTGGCCAAGTACTACAACAAAAAGGTCCAAGTCCGAAAGCATAACCCTGGTGACCTCGTACTTCGCCTCGTCCTACCTGGAGCTCGTCAACGGGGTGATGGGACATTGGGACCAAACTGGGAAGGACCCTATATTATCCAAGAAAGTTTGGAGAATGGGGCCTACCACTTGATGACAATGGAGGGAGATATCTTATCACGAGCTTGGAACGCTGAGCATCTCCGGCCTTATTTCCAATAATCCCTCACGTCTTTTTGTATATATGAATATTTTCTCAAATGAATAAAAGTATCCCTACTCAATTGTCCTTAACAGCTATCTTGCTTATAACGACCACTGAAGCGTGGCACCAAAGATGGCATATTTATGATTTCTAGCTACAAATAAATCATAAGGGTAAGGGGTTTAATATCGGCGTACTAACCGACCCCACATCTACCTTATGGATACTCAAATCGTCAACTTTGTTGATAGGCCACGTGTTCTCACTTCGCCTATATGCAGATTTTGATAATCTTTGTTGGCACAATGGATAAGTATTTATCATAGTTGACATTTAAGCTATGATGATGATATTGATGCTTAAGCTTCCAAATAAGTTCATAAATTGCTCATGTTATTGCACTCCTACTGGCTCAGTTTGTTATTAACATTCATTTTGTTATTCTAAGTTTATTTTACTGATACAGGTAATATATAAGAGATATAGGAATTATTGATTCCTCTCTGTTTATTGTTCTAACGAAGTAATTTGGCATGAAAAGTAAAAGTCAAATTCAGTTGGAATAATGTGCATAACTTCCTCATTAACAAGGTAAATGAAATAATACTGGTTCAATTACTAAAAATCGAATAGTCAAATTCAAAACAAATACAAGCAAAAAGCTATAAAATCAGGCTGCAGGATCCTGAGGAACTGACGAGGAGGGTGCTTGATCCTTTATACCTTCAGCAGGAGGAATCTGAACATTTCCTGCAAGCGATGTCTCTGGGACTTGACCTTGCACTTCAGCCTGTCCTTCTGCTGCATCTTCAACGAACTGCTGAACTTCTCTGACTCCGCCTTCACCAAAAATAGAGTAGTCAAGAGTAGGATAAGTATTCCACAAGGTATACAGCATCCTTGTCTCTGTTTCTATCCTGATCTCCTCTATACGGGTCTCTGCTGCGGCGAGCTGCTCCTTCAGTTTAGTTATCTCTTGAGAAGCGATTTCCACCTCCTTCTCCCGTTCGTCTAATGTATCTTTAATATTTTTGAGCTGGGATTGCAATTTGGAGGAGGATATTTCATGGAGCTCCTTCTCTCTCGCCTGAGCGACCTCAAGAGCATGCTTAGCGGCGTCAGATACATCTAATCTCGACTGAAGTGCTGCGGCCTTACCATCTGCCTCAGCAGCCATGTCTTGGGCTTTCTGCAATGCTTGCTCAGCTTTAGCTGCTGCTACTTGAGACGACTTCGCTGTCTGTTCGGCCTTCTTCGCGGACTCCTGAGCCTTCACAAGTTCCTCCTTGACTAAAGCGAGCTCCTCATCCTTCTTCTTGGAGGCATCTCTCAGCTTCTTATTGGCAACTTTGAGTCTGTTATATTTTTCCTCCGAATACTCTTCCTCGTCTATGGCCTTCATAAGTGCTATAGTAGTCTACAAGAAAATACACATGCTCAGAAGCTAACAGGAAATTAACAGGCAGAGAAAATGTTTCCTTTGTATCTTACCCGGATTGATTGACGAAGTCCCCAAGTAAGCAGTCGAGTACCAACGAATTCTTCTTCCTCAAGCCTCTGCACTGCTAAGCCCACAAGAGAGGGAGCTTGTTCGCAAGCAGCATCCAGGTAAGTTCCCCCAGGAAACTCTGTAAGGGCTAATAACACGGGAACTTTTGGTCTCGATTTGGGGGGCTGGTCAGCGACCTGCTTGCCCTTTTCTTTCCGAGTTTTCTTCGCAGGAGGGAGTTTTCTGGCCTCCACAGGCTGTTTCCTCTTCGCTCCAGTCTTCTTGCCTTTGGAAGCTGCTGTATCCTTTGGATCTTGGAAGCTCGGAGGATGGATTGGATCTTGGGAGCTCGGAGGCCGGACTTCAGCACTTGTCTCTTTAGCTGTAGAGGCTGGAGGTCCTTCCGGAGTAATAATAACTGGAGACTCCGCTGTGCTCAGATCGGGCACTTCCCTCTCCATTACTGAAGAAGAACCAGGTACTGCGGAAGTGGCAGCCACCGAAGCCCCGGGTTTGGCTTTCCTCTTTGGAAGTGGCAATAAAGTCAGTTTACCTCTTGGCTCCGTCATCCTTACTGCCTCTTCAGGAATTATCTGTACCTCCACTTCGCTAGGAACTGCCTCTTCGGAAAGTATCTGCACCTCCACTTCGCTAGGAGCTGCCTCTTCAGGAGCCCTATACGCCTCCACTTCGTTAGGAGAACTCAGTCCTACAGGTGTGCCAGAACTTTCACTGATGTCCTCAGCAGTAAAAACCGACCCTATATTATCAACTCCTTGAGTTCCAGCGTGCTTGCTTTTAATGATTGCACTCTGGGGAGACGGGGCGAGGTCAAATTCTCGAAGCAGCTCAGTTGTCAGTTTGACATCGTCCTCTTCTGTTTTTCTTGTCAAGAGGATGTCTAGTTGAGCCTCTTCCTCCGACGTTAGATCGACCCTCTTAGCCTTTAAGTCTGCACATCAAAAGAGAAGGAAAAATTAGTCAGAATATTTAAACTAGATATCATACCAGCAGCAGTGTTGAGCAAAGCATCGTACCTGGCTCAGCCCGGAAGGTAAAATATTGTAAAGTGACAAGCGAAGGGCATGAGATATAAAACCAATGTGTTTTATAGTCTCCTACATTAGATTTTCCCTTTGCTTGTCCTTTGGGCAAAATATCTTTATGACGGGTTCGGCGAGGTGAAGAGTAATAGTACCCGTCTCTTGGTTGCCTAGCACTAGTCCCTTTAAAGGTAAGCAAGTGTCTGATTATGTTTGGACTGGGAAAGGGGAAGCCATTCTTCCTAAACAGAATAGCTAGCGAAGTTATTTGATTGAAGGTGTTTGGGGTAAGTTGAAATGGGGCTACGCCCAGTTCGTTGAGGATTGCAATAAGGTACGAAGGAACTGAAAATCTAAGCCCCGCTTCTAAGTGTTGTTGGCTTACACCTATAAAGCCATCAGGGGGATAGGCGACGTGACCCTCTGGTGAGAGCGCTAAGATGCGACAGCCTCTAGGGCGGTGAAATTCAAGCACTATCCCCATCAAGTCTATTGCAGCGACGTTAGAGGGATGGCGCTTGAACATTTCCCTCGCCGCCCTTTCTTCGGCAGCTCGTTCTGCCATGGTTGAAGCCTGGGCCAAAGGAACAGAAGCCCAGGGAGGAAAAACGCTTGAAGCACCCTCTCCAGATTGTGGAACTGGTCCCTGGGAAGCCTGCTCATGTCCTATTTGCTCTTCGGAGCTCGAGGATTCTCCCTCTCCTACTATATGTTGGCGTCTGCTTCCTAAAGCCATCTACACAAGACAAGGAATAATCAGTCCGCAGTACGCAGACCCAGCCTAAACTCTTGTCAAAATTAACTTTAAAGCTAATTCGTCTATGGGCTCACCTATGAGCAACAGGTCGCAGACACTAGAGGGAATTATAAGCGAGGTCAGGTTCGGGCCACTATATTGCGGCCTCCGAGCTGCTTATTCATTTTCCTACTTATTATGTCCTAAGTCTAGGAAAAACAACCAGCAACCTACCCTATGGCCTTCGAAAAGATCTAAAGACGGTCATCTTTATATTTGATGCTCAAAGTGTTCATGCAAAATGGCTAGACAATGAAGAACACTTCTCATTCAAAATACAATCTGAACGACTACTTTCATCTCAATATCAAAACATAAAAAGATTTATCATTACTTACTTGTTTAAGTACGAAGCTTGAGCTGCCTGAAAAGATGAAGTTGGATCGCCGGTGAAGAACGAAGGTAACAATCACGACCGCGGGGGGAAAAAACTGAGATTCTCTCTTTGACAATGGCTGCGTCGCTGTTGAAGAAAAATGAAAGAAGAGTATCTAAACAGTACTTTTATTTGTTGCCCCAAAACGCCCTGACCGTTAGATCTTGTAACCGCCTTAGATCTAATGGTCTCGCGCGAAGTCAGGAACGGTCATCATGGCGCCGGCAGTTGAAAGACGTGCATTCAATGCACACGTTGTACGGGACACGCCTCTTCACCTTCTCTAGACAGCTGCCACGTGTCAGATAAGACAAATTCGAAATACAGAGAGTAACGGTTCCCGCCTATTCAACTTTTATCAGCTCAGCTCGGAGTTCTCAGCTCGCTATACGCCCTAAGAACTAGGGGGCTTATGTTGTGGGTATTTTTAGTAATGCCTATGGGGCCTGATAAAAGCCCAGCCAACTGACCCATCTGAGTCAAGCCCAAGATCAACTTATTCATCAGAAGAAATCACTATTCTGCCCGCGACGTGCTCCAATACCTTCAGCAAAGTGCAACCCCAACGGAGTGAGATTCATGACCAAGCATTGAGATATCTCACCTAACGTTGTGCGGAGTCCGGAGTCCGAACCGCTCACTCCGCAGAGCTAAGGCAACTCCACGACAAGATAAACCCGTGAACGAGGAGCTGAGGTCGCCGTTCAGCTCTCTCTGAGGTCGCCGTTCAGCTCTCTCTAACGACAATCCAAGCCACCTGGAGCCCTTACTTTGCTTACTACCATGCCAGATCATCACTTAGCTTGCCTTGCACGTCAAGCTTGTCAGAGATTACTGTTCAGATTACAGATCACCACACCTAATCCGCGTGGGTTAGTCATATAGATCTTCCACCTGTCCCTTGCATTTAATGTAATCCGGCTGCATTAATTGGGGGTCAGGTTCATTAACTGCTGTAATCATTCTAGTTTAACGCATTGAACATCGCTGTAGCACTTCTCCTTCTATAAATAAGAGAAGCCCTTCTCTGTAAAAGGAGAGCGAAAACACTTAGTGAAAAACTGGTTGTTACTCTGTCCAGGTATTGAGAGAACAAACAGTGGACGTAGGCAAGCTTGGCCGAACCACTTAAACACCTCATTGTCTTGCGTTCTAGCTTTGCCATCTTTATTCTTATTGCTTATTACTTGCTCAGTTTATCGTCCGTGCAGTGTTGGGCCTGGAAGAACTTAGTTGACCAATTTCATACGTCAACAAAAGGTAATTTACCTTTCTCATCATGGAGTTCATTTATTTAAGGCATAGTGTCCTATTATGGATAAATTAGCGATCAGAATAATCGAGCCCAGACGAATCTACAGTACAGGCCCAGTAGCCCAGGAGCCCAATTTTTCGTCATCCCTCTAGTCCATTTTCCTGGAGAAGGGGTCCATTAGTGGACGCATGTCGTGACCGCTGATCGCTATCACTCAGACTGACTGCTGATTCTGACCGCAGACGCCCTATTCCGAAAGCTGGCTGTGACTGCTATATTCTCCGCCAATCAGACCGTCGATCTCTCCGGCAGCCTTGTTTGCTCAGTTTGACCGTTGGTCCCAATATTTGACCGCCAGCCTCCATTCCTCAGACTTGCCGCTAGCCGTCAACCGCAACGACTAAGGCTGCTCGCCAGGAAATCCGTCACGATCAACCGTCTACCTCTCCATCAATCTGGCCCGACCGAAATATCCGCCAATGGAAACCACCCGCCAGTAATGTCCAATAGGTCCCTCTCACCCAGAATGATCTGACTGAGCTGATCGCTAATCTTTGAGCATGGCCGCCTACCGACTCCTTCACTCATGATATTCTCCGCCTCCTTGCCATGACCAGCTGGGAATACGCCGACTTACCATCCGCATCATCGACTCTCCAGGTAGCCAAACTTATCAGAGATTCTATTATTTTTCCCAACTGACTTGGCGTTTGGTCTGCTGGAGAATCCATCCGCCTCATTCCTGAGATTCCCAGATCAACAGAAGTCGACAGCACCATGCAGAAGTACTGTTCCAAGGCTTGCCATGCACACTACATCCGACAGAAGCCCTGATCGAGATTTTGATAACTCATCATTGCATATCCGACCCAGCCATCAGAAATCTCCCTTGGACAGACCTCGGATGCGACGGATTCGGCTGCATTTAATGTATTTTCGATCGTATTTAATGCACTGTTAGCTGCATTAATTGAGATTCTGGCGCATTAAATGCTGTCTGTCAGTGTAACTGTAGTTAACTGTTTGCTTTTGTCTTTTTCTGTTTTACTGTAGCATGTCTCATTCCTCTATAAAAGGGGACGATTTTCACTGTAAAAAGGATCCCAATTTCTGAGTGTTGTTACTCTGCCAAAATAGTGAGAGAGTGAACAGTGGACGTAGGCATCTTTTTGGGTCGATTCACTCTAAAAATCTTCCGTGTTTCCTCCTCCTCGCCTCTAACCTCTCTTCCTCACTCTTATTTCTTTGCATGCATCCTGTTATCTGTCCGAAACTGTAGCTTGGGCTCGAAAACAACCTCGTTGACTAAGAAAAACCATTTTCCGACGTTAACATGTCCTAAGACACCTTAAGAAATAGGGGATATGAGATGGATTCTCTATGCCTCTGTAGTAGATAGTCTTATGTATGTTATTCTATGCACTGCACAAGACTAGATATATGATATTCAATGGGAGTAGTCAGTCGTTATTAATCCAATCCAGGATCTAATCACTAGATGCTGTAAAACATATTCTCAAGTATTTTTGGAGAATAAGTGTTGCTCGTGCTGTGGACAAAACAAAGTCCAATTCACACATAAAGTTATCATTTCTTGTTTTTACTCTGATCATTTGAAAAACCTTCTGGAACTTTTATGTGGCGGCTGTTTTAATAATTAATAAATGTGCATTAATTCCTAATAGTGGCACATAATGGAACTTTTTGATGGTTTGGTGCAGCAAGTGGCAAAAATTTTTGGAAAAAATCCACTCTCATAATAAAAGACGAAACTCTTTAAACTACTCATTAACCACATCCATCGCATTCCGTTTTCACAATTTGAACGAATTCTTCAGACAAGCGTGAATGGCGTATTAACTTTTTCGTCTGACATAATAACCATCAATTATTGATCAATGTCTACATGCATAAAATGATGATGTAAGATATTTCTGGAAGTCCGTGATACATTATTTGGAATGTCAGTGATTCGATCTTAATGTACATGGCTTTTTCGAAAAGTTTATTTGGAATCTTTATTAGTGAATCGACCAGTGATACGACTATAAATTATGATCAATGCATGCATTGTTAGTCTTACTTATAGTATACACCTTCCAGGCCCTCTCCCTCTCAAGAAATCATGAACTCTTTTAGATTGCACTCACTAGTATTTGTTTTTCTCTTCATTTTGGGGTTTTTATCCCCCAGAATGGCTTTCTTTGGAGTCAATTATGGTCGGATCGCAGACAATCTCCCTCCGCCGGAAAACGTAGTACCGCTCGTTCAATCAATTGGTGCTACTAAAGTTAAGATTTTTTATGCAAATCCACAGGTTATCAAGGCTTTTGCCAACACTGGTATTGAACTCACCATTGGACTTGAAAATGAGCGTTTGTCAGACATGCAAAACCCTGCTAATTCCCTAACGTGGGTGACAACAAATGTCCAAGCTAACTTTCCCGCCACCAGGATCAGTGTCATCGCAGTAGGCAATGAAGTGTTGACACTCGCTGATGCTTCATATAGGAATAGCTTAGTTGCTGCCATGCACAATATTTATAATGCACTAGTTCAATTGGGGTTGGACAAACAAATATTTGTAACCACTCCACATGCAATAAACATTCTTGCATCGTCTTATCCTCCATCTTCTGGGTTTTTTAAACAAGAGTTGCTGGAAATAGTTGCAGGGATTGTGATCTTTCACAATCAAACTGGTTCTCCCTTTTTCATCAACGCCTATCCTTACTTTGTCTACAAAGAAAACCCAACAAACATTGACCTTGATTTTGTTTTATTTCGGCCCAACGAAGGGTTTTATGATCCGAAGATAAATCTTCACTATGACAACATGTTATTTGCACAGGTTGATGCTGTTTACAGTGCACTCGCTTCCTTGGGTGCCACGGAAGTGCCTGTTTACGTATCAGAAACCGGTTGGCCTTCGAGAGGGGATGAGAATGAAGCCGGAGCCACAGTGGACAACGCGAAAGAATACAATGGGAATTTGATGAATCTTTTGGCTAAAAGAAAGGGGACCCCTATGAGGCCAAAATCCGAACTAAATGCGTGCATATTTGCTTTATTTAACGAGAATAAGAAGCCTGGACCATCTTCTGGGAGGAATTTTGGACTGTTAAGGCCTGATGGAGCACCAGTATATCTGCTCCAAGAAATTGCAGAGGACTATGGTAACAGTACGAGCTCTGGTTTTTCACAACCGTCAATGAAAAAAAGGGAAATATTGCAGATGGTGAATCATATGGTGATTCTATGCTTGATTCATCACCTGGGTTGATCTTCAGAAAATGATAGACAGTTTGGTTTTGAATCATCATGTTTCCAAGCTTTCGATAATCTATTTTGGTTTGCCATTCCTGATAATCTTGTATAATAAGGCAGGTTAGTTATGTATTGTTGCAGCTTTAAAATATTTTCTAGTGTAGAAAGAAAGTTCATGAAGTGAATTCTCCATCTTTAAGAATCTAACTTCATCATTTATTTTAATTTAAAAGTGTATCATCAAAAATCCTGTAAACCAACTCATTGGAGCTTCGTAATTAAATCTTCCGATTGAACAAGGTGTGAAAAAAGAAGTGATTCACTTTTTGGGATATTAGGCTTCATTATTGCCTGCTATCATAATGTCAAATGTTTGGATCACCACATGCTGTTAATAGATTACTGTTGAGTTGATTTATGATCCAAAAAGACCACATTCCTTTGTTTTATTAGCTGACCCTGCTATTAGCACTGACAGGGGATCGATTCGTGTGGATTTACCAGGACCCGTGCCCAAACCAAAACAATTGCACCCGCACCCGCAAAAACCTCTGTGGGTGCGGGTGCAGACCTACGAGTGCGGTGGATCCAAGTCCCACCCGTAAACCCGCAATATTTTTTTTTAAAAAAAAAAAAAAAAACTTATCAATTTTATGCAAATAATTTTTTCAAACATCACCTAAAAATTATAAAAGATATAATTTCCACATCTTAACGGTATCATCAACCACCTAACAGAATTAAATTTAATATTTCAATCTAAAAATTAAGTTATAACATCTAGAATAATAATTTCAAAATAAAAGACATAAACCACATAAATCCAATAAATCCAAACCTGGTTCGCACCAACAGAAAAAGTCGTTGGTTTTTCTCAAAAAAGAAAAAGTCTTTGGTTTAAAAATGTCGGCCTTACCTCGGGTAGTCATGGAATGAGCGGGGACATGTGAGACTATTTATGGTGCGGAGATATTGTTGGTTAGGTAGTCATATGAGGAGCAGAGAGATTCAACTGTGGGTCGGATATATGGTTGGTTTGGTGATTGAGAAGTGGACTCAGAACCAGCGTCGACAGCCGCAGATGGCAAGGACAGTTCGTATCCGGCTTGCGAAACTGACGATGGCATGAGACGGCAAGCCAGTGTCGGTGATGATGCAGTAGGGTGAGAGAGACATTGCTGGTTCGGTTGAGTTGTTTTGGGATTGATCTATAGGGCGTCGGTCAAGCCATGATGGTGTTGTGGGAGAGAGACTTTGCTGGTTTGGATCAAGACAGGTTGGTTGGTCATGGTTTTGAGGCTGGCTGGTGTGAGTGATTTTGTGAAATAGATGTGATATCATTTGATTCAGATCGAAGAATGAGGCGAAACAAAGGTTGGTTGATGCGGGTGGAAAGACAATTGAAGCGAAGTGAAATGTGATAAGATCCGAATATGTGTGGATGTCTTTGAGGAACGAGTCTTGTATCAACAAAGACTTTATGATGATTAAAAACAATAAAATCTGACACCCTTTGACTAGGCAGTGTGGACCAGGTCGTCGCAAAATTTTTGACATATTGTGACTGCCAGAAGACAGAAGGAAGACAGAAGTAACTTCAGAATAAGAAACTCGATATTAAAAACAATATGACAGAGAGATGAGTCACTATATCCAATAAAATACATTTATAGGTGTGAAACTAAAATTTATTTTTATTGTATGCTCTCATATAGGGGTACCAAGCACTCCTAAAAACGCGTAAAAATCATAATCACACTAAGATTTAAATAGGTTTTATCACGAAAAAATAACATATAAAATTGGGTTGACAATCTATTAATGAGATAAATTACCATAGAAAATGCCTCCCACCAATATTTTAAAGGCAATGATGTTTATGCCAGAAGTGTAAGGCCAAGTTCAACAATGTATAGCTGTTAAGTTTGTCAATATATAGATGCTTTCGCTTAACCTTACCAATGCATTTTTAGCAACAAAGGTTCAAAATATCTCTACACACCCCGATCATGCACTTTGAATAGTTTTAATTCTTTTATCAAATCGATTTTTAGTAAGGTTTTACAAAGAAAAATCATCTTCAAAATTAATGTAATAACAAAAACCATTTTGTGGAGAGCATTGATGCTAGTCCCCAAATATCATAATGTATTAATTCAAGAGATGAGCATTTTTGATACTGGATATAAAAGGTAAAGCATGATTTTTACCAAGTTGGCATACATGACAAAAGTAAAGTATTTTATTCAATGTAACTTTCTCATTATAAACATATAATAACATTGACAGCAAACCCTTACTAGATGAATGGTCCAACTTTTGGTGTCAGATTTTATTCTTGAGACTAATTTCAATAGACGCAGAAGCTGACTTAAACTATGACTCATACTACTAGCATTTTTATTTGAAACAGACACAAGACTTTGACTTTTCTTTAACATGCCGAACAGGATTGAAAAACTTGTGGAACATATTTGACATAATTACTACTACCAAAGCAAATGGCAAATCCAACTAATATAGTCCATTTTAAGTCTCCCTTAAAAATGACCTTTTGAGTTTTCTTATCCTTCACAACATAGACGTGTAAAAAAATTCAATAACTATGTTACTGTCAACTATCAGTTTTGAAATACTTAATAAATTTTTAGCAATAGCAAGAACATGTAAAATTTTATTCAAATGAACTTAGAATGAGGTGTATTTAATTGAGTACTGCCAATAAGTTTACTATCAAGAAGACTACCATCACCTATAATAAGTCATTTCTTACCATAATAATCTGACTTTACCATTAACTTGCTCAAATCACTAGTAACATGATTCATCACTCTACTATTGACATACCATGATGGATCTCTGATAATTTATGGTGAGGCTATAAAAGCTCTTGTATTGTTATTTTGATTCGAATTGTTGTGGGAGAATTTAAAATTTCCTTAGTTGTTGAAATTCTTAGTGAACTAGCAAAAACAAATTAATAGCAGCCATATGGCTAATCTTGCCCCAAACTTGGCATGATGGATGTTGACCTAGTTTGAACGACCTTTGCCATGGCCATTTGTCCTATGACAACCACGATTGGATCCAAATTTTGCAGCTGGACCATGGTTCTGAGGCTATTGGTCCCTGTTTCTTAGATTATTGCTACCTTTATTGTTTACTTCGACATTTGCTGACATCTGACCGTTTGAATTTCGATCATTTAGCTACTCAATTCAACTCTCTTGAGTTATGAGTATCGCTTCAACCTCTGACCAACTGATAGTGATCTTTTGGTGTGTAATCAATGATATCACACTATCATAATCCCGATCAAGACCTGCCAAAACAATAGTTATGAGGTCAAAATCTTGAATTAAATGTCGACCTCCATCTGATTAGCCAAAGCTATTCATCTCGGTGAGGTATTCATCAATGGACATGGATCCTTATGTCATTCATTACATCTGCTGGTGATAATCGAGTGTATTCGTCATGTTTTCGTTGGTGAATATTGCTTCTAATTTTTGCCACACTTCATGTGATGTGCACAAATCAACGACTTTAATTTGCAAGAATAGACTATGTCATGGAACTTAATAACCACCCTAATCGAGGATAGTCATGCACCACCCAATATTCAAAAGCTGGATTTGGTTGTGGTAATGTGTCAAGTGTGGTGACGGGTAGAAATTTGGGTGGATAAGGAATGGTTCCTAAAAGATATCCATCTAACTCATATCTTCTGATTATAGGGGGTAATATGGATTTCGAAAGTAGGTGATTGTTGCAATCCAACTTGATCACAGACATATGATTTAATTTTTCCCTAGAGGAGAGAATGTTTCGGCAGCAAATATGGTAGGAAAAGAAAAATGTACTTGTATTCGTGGCTGTAAGCTGGTTTGAAATTGGCACTGTAAAGGTAATTATAGTATCAATTGTGGACTTGTGGTTGAGTGAATTGTGGAAGTGATATATTGTGGTTGAGCGAATTGTGGAAGGGATGTATAGTGGTGTTAATAGCTCCAAGTTTGTCACATATTAAGATAGGTAGTGATGCAGACATGATGAATCAAACGGAAAAAAAAAAATATATATATATATATATATATATATTATATACACAGAGTAGAAAAAGAGTATTTGGACATTCATCTATGTATCAGGCACCCTGATACCAACTTAAAATCCTAAAAAACTTAAACTTTGTGAAACAAAAAAAAAAAAACAAAAACAAAACAAAATACTTGATTCAGTAATTTTCATTACGTTAAATGAAGAAGATAATATAGTTTGATTTACATTGAAAATCTTTTTAAATTTAAAATACAAGTAGAACAATAAGATAAGATTGTATTCTCATGTAACCACTTGATAACAAGATAATAACATATTTTAAACTACAACAGTTTAATGTAAACCCAAAACACACACATAGTAATAACAAAAACCAAGAGATTCTATGACAAAAGGAAAATAAGTGGCTGGTTAAGGGTGGACATCTCTAACCCAACCTGACCAACCCAACCCAACCTGACCACTTTTTATCGGGTTAAGTTGGGTTATATCTTTAAAAAAAATTGAGATTGATTGAATTGTGTTGGGTTCAAAATTAGATTGGGTTAGGTTGGATTGAAAAATTTTTAATCCAACCCAACCCAACCCGACAAATGCCCATCCCTATTCTAAATCCAACTTTTTCTTTTTTTTCTAAAAACACATTTGCTAAAGATGAAGATCAAGAATAGTCTATGTGGTTGATTAAATCTTTTATTTTTAATCATTGAATATTTATTTGTATCCATTTTATTTGTAATCAAATTACTAAGACTATAAGAGTTACTAATTAAACTTTTTATGTCTTCGTAATGGATTAAATCTAACCCGATCAACTTAACATAAATCAACCCGATTATTATTGGGTTGGGTTGAAGAATTTATAGAGTTGGGTTGAGTTGAAAAATTTTTAACCCAACCCATGTTGGGTTGAGAGATTTTCAACCCAACCCAACCTGAACCCGAAAACGCACACCCCTATGGCTGGTTGTGTCCTTTAGCGCGAAATGCAACGATAAAGGGACAGGAAGATGCCACTACATCGACTCCTCGAAACCCAAGTCTTCCAGATCTTTGAACAAAAAAAGGCCGAAAAAAACTCTACGATAGGAGCTAATTCCAAAAAATAAAACTGAAAATATTTCAATACAAAACTACTTTTTTGTTTCCTAAATAACAAAATTACTTTTATGCTCTAGGTACATACTTTATATAAAATAAGACTCCAACTATAATTTTAAAGTTCCTAGACATACTCAGTGACAGACCTAGCATAGGCTCAGGTGGGACCATACTCTACCTCAAATATTAAAAAATATATATTATATTATATTGATTTTAAAAAATAGCAAAATACACAAGACCTCCATGAGATAAGGCTTTAAAGATTCATAGTCAAAGTTTGGTTTTTATAACACAATACCCCCGATTTAACAGTCAAAATGCGTGAAATCTAACCATTGACTGTGTTCTATGATAAAAAGACGAAAATACTCTTGATTTTTAAATTAATTTTCTTTTAAAATTTAAAATAATAAACATTAATTTAATTATAAATAAATTTAAAAAAAAAAAAAAAAAGCAATATCATCTTTATCTAATCTGAAAAACCGAGAACTCAGATCAGAAAAACAGTATCATCTTCATCTCAGAATCATCATCATCAACTTCAAACTTAAACTCCATCTCAGAATCATCATTATCAACAATAAATCAAACTCAAACATAAATAAAAGAATCATCACCAGAAAAATCATCAACTGAGTTCAAATTGAATAGATTTCATAAACCTGGATTCGATTCGAACCCAGATCTAGGTTAAATAAGAAAAAGGGAAGAAGAATAAGAAGAAGAAGAAGAATGTGGAGGTCTGGTCTTTGGTAGAGAATGGTGAAAAGCGACAAAGAGAGATGGAAAATGGTTTTAATAATTTTTGTTATTAATAAAGGTCGAAACTACCCTTAGTCAACCAAACATTGACTAACAGACACTAATGGCTTGGGAGTATACTGTTATAAAAATCAAACTTTAACTATGGATCTTTAAAGTTTTACCTCATGGGGGTTATGTGCATTTTACTATTTTAAAAAAGTAAATTACAATTTAGTTACCCAGTTGAAATATGATTATAGGTGGAACAACTGTTTATATATTATTGCAATTTACTCCCCTCCCGTTAGCAAGTTTCCGTTATATTTAATAGTAGACAGTATCAAAACGGCGGAAAGATTAAAATACTCTTAAAATGTGTGTTAACTCAATTGACCGAATAAAAAAATAAAAAACAAAATAAAATTTTTTTTTAATAAACCACTTCGATCATTCCTAACATAAACCACTCATCATCCTTAGTTCATCGCCTCTCTTTGCCCATCCTTTATCTATCGTGCTCATCTGCTCTCCTCTCCTCTTTTCGCTGCCGCTCTCCTCTCCGCCGATGCTTCCTTCCCTTTTTTTTCCTTGTCTCTCCTCTCTTTTCTTCTTGCTGCTTTTCTCTTTTCCTTAATCATAAAGGTTCATTGTCGAACCTAGACGAAGTTTCATCAATTCGAACCTAGACGAAGTTTCATCGATTCGAACCTAGATGAAGGTACATCTGGGTTCGTCGATATGAACCCTTCGTTGATGATTGTGAGGTTGATTTTTTTTTTTCAGTTTGATTGATGGTTTTGATTTCAATGATAATGTTAGATTTGATGGTTTTGTGAGAGATGGATTATGTTGGGTTTGATCAATGATGGTTGATGATGTTTGAGGTTATTTTTTGGGTTTCCAAGAGTTGATTGATAATGGGTGATGATGTTTAAGACCATTTTTGACGACTGGAAACCCAAATCTGGGTTTTCACGCGACTGGAAACCCAGTCTAAAAACCTAGAATTTGAGAATAAAAGGGGTAGAGACAAGGGGCAGGAAGAGAAAGAAAGGGGAAAAAGATGAAGAGGAGAGAATGTGGAAGAAAACTAATGATTTTGATCTGGAAGAAGATTGATGTAGGAGAAGATTTATGATTGATGATTTTGAATTGGAAGAAGATTGATGTTTGAGAATATTGATAATTGAATGTTTAATTTTTATTTATTTTATTTTTTTAATATATATTTTTAAATTGATCTCTAATTAAAATTTTTTATTTAATTTATTTTTAAATTTTTAAAATTAATTTTAAAAGAAAAATAAAAATAATATCAAAAGACAATTTTACCCTCTCAATCTATTAATTGTAACTTGATTCATTAACGATATGGGGACAAATTATAATAAAGATAAAAATGTTGCTCCATCTGTAATTACGTTTTAATTGGATAGCTAAATTATAATTTACTCTTTTAAAAATTAAAAGTTTGCTTGGTTTTTACCTTTTTTTAATAATTTTTATGTATATATTAAATTTTTATCCTCCTTATTTTCTCATACAATAACATATTTACGCTTTGATTGATATAAATCAGTGAAATTTCATTTTTCTATTAAATTGTTATACTCTATTATTACTTTTTTTTTTTTGTAGATTATAATTTTTTTTATTTAACCAACTTCCAATTGTGATCTTTCCTCATTAAATTTATAGCATCAAAATTATTAAATTCAATTGTTTCAATTTTTTTTTATCTCTCATTTCTTTTTTGTATGATATTGTTCATTTTGTTATTTTATTGATTTATTTTTAAAAAGTATTTTAATTACAATATAAGTATAACGTTATCCAAGTTTATTAATCAGGTGTATTATTTTGATTTGATATAAAATTTCACATTCAATAATTTTTTAAATAAAATCATATAAATTATGCTATGATAATAGTTTTTCTACATTATAATTATTATTTGTAGTAAGTAGTAATACTATGGAATTCAATGGTGAGATAATTGATTCATATACTAAAAAATTTATGTCCACTCATAGTTTAAGTGATTAATGCATTTCTTATTCATGTATATTTACAAGTATGTATAGAAATTTTCTCACTTTATTGTGGGAGCCTCATAATATTATGAGAGTTAATTTTCGAGTAATACTTAAAATTATGGTGGCTATAGATTCAAAACCAATAATCATAGGCCCACAAACTAATTAAGTGTTAGCCTAATGTGTCGGTCAACATAAGCTTATAGTCCAACTTATCCGTCAACACAGTTTTATATTTCTTCATATGGATTGGTCAACAAGTCAAACAATAGTCCACTCAACTTAGAGTAAATGTACCCGGTAGAAGGGCTTATTGAGTCAATCGACCAAATTTTGTTTAACTATGAATTGGTCCCATAAGTCGGTCGATATGATACCGACCTAACGTTCATAATCCGATTCAAACTCTTCCACCTCGAGTCCATTAACATCAGGACTCAACCATCTACAAGATAAGGCATAATCTGATTAGGATTAACCCTCATCGTCTTCGATAACTTAGGAATGACTACGACCATTACCCATTATATTCAAACTCGTACTCTTAAGTCTATTGAAACTAAACTTCTTTTGACTTTATAAGACAACACACCTATAAAAGGGTCCTCACACTCTCAAATCAGGCAATCCATCTCACATACACTATCACACTACTGGATCGTAGTCAAGCTCCTTTGAGACTCAACTTTGACCACCATTAATGACAGAATAGTCACGATACCACCTACATTCTCCTTCATCATGATCCTTCCTCCGACAAGCTCAATCGAATCCATCAACACAACATTCATAATCACTCAATACGATCCACCTAATGCTGGACCGTCACTATTTTGGAACTACATCAATGTTGTTCTAACCAACAGCCTTGATCCAACCTGCCACCATTAACTTCCATCTACATCGACTCACTGTCTACACGGTCTACATTGTTTAACGGTTCCAACAATCCTAATTTTCCACCCTAATGTAACTAGGACAATTCTTTACTACTTTCCATTTTTTTTTTATACATTCAAAGTACTGACTTAGGCATCAGAATGTCTTTGACCAGCACCACATCGATGTCATGATCAGCCACGTTCTCTCCTATTTGATTTGTGTAGAACATAGATTGCTAGATTCTATAAGGTCGACCGACGAGACCCACTTTCAATTAGCATACTATATTTCGACCCCACTACAATAATGTTTAGGTTCAATAAATTTTAACACACCATTGGTGTGATTAACTTATAATTATATATATGTTTAATCTCAACAGATCCTAACTGACCCTAATTGTTGATGTGATTACTTTGTGTGTGTATGTACATATATATTTATAAAATAGTTAGAGTTATGTCAATTAATAGTAGTTACATCATTAGTTGGATTTTAACGTTATTGTATTATGTTTTATTACAGCATCCCATCTCATATAAATCTCGGGATCCACCACTAGACTTATTTAATAAACCCTTTAATCTCCCAATAACATATTAAATATTTCCTCAAACCAATATTGACTACGACGCTATTCTTAGACTAGATTTTCCATCATCCTCCCCTGCTAAAAAAAAAAACAAAAGGAAGGTCTACACTCTATGCGAGTTGCCAACTTTGCTGCTTGGCATTTTTCTGCATCAATCTTCATAAATTCTTCTTCACTTATCCAAGAATTCTCACAATCAACTTTTCCCATCCACGACTTTACAAGAAAATGAAAATATGAACCAGACCTGGTTTTCATCTCTCGCACTTTGACAGTCGTTCAATAGTTTCAACTTCTTTGCTAGGAATCTGTTTTGACATTTCTTTTCTCATTCTGGTTGGCTTCAGCACCTAATTTTCCATCAAAAGTGCTAAGATCAGCTACATTAAACATAAGAGATACGTTTAGGCCCTAAGGAAGTTCTAACTCATAAGCATTCTCTCCTAACTTAAGCAATACCTTGCATAAGCCTATCTTCTTGCTCTTCAACTTGTTACAAGTACCTATAGTAAATCTTTCTTTTCGTAAGAACACCGTAACAAAATCTCCAACCTGGTACTCTTTGAAACGTTTGTGTTGATCTTTCTTCTTTATAGTGTTGGTTCATCTAAAGTAACCTTTGTCAAACACTTTCCCGAATTTCCTTAAATTTTTTTTTGCGAAGGCAACATCATCATCACTTACTTGTGGCTGATTTGATACGTCAACAAGTTCTGCAATGTGATTCGGAATATGCCCTTACACCACTTAAAATGGACTTTTTCCCTGTTACTTTGTTTACAAAGCTGTTGTCAGCAAATTTAATCTGTGCCAAGATCAAATCTCACTAGTAGATGTTGTCTTTTGCTAGACATCTCAACAAATTTTCCAGACTTCGATTTACTACCTCTGTTTGGTCGTCCATTTATGGATGAATATACTATTGTATTGCAATTTAGTAGCCATTAACATCCATTAAATCCTCCAAAAATGGCTCAAAAATTTTACATCCTGATCTGATGCTATTGTTTTTGGCATCCAATGCAACCAAACCACCTCTCTGAAAAAAATATTTGTAATATAGGTGGCATCTAGAGCCTTTTTACAAGCAATAAAATGCACTATTTTAGAGAAACGATCAGCCACTACAAATATTGAATCCATGCTAACTTTAATCCATGGAGCTATAGCTACTGGTAAAGAAGTGAACAAACCAATATTCTACTGTTGACCTTTGGAAACTTGGCATATATGACACCAATCAACATGTTCGTACAGTCAACCAAAAATATCTCTCAGCTACTATTTGTAATGTTTTGCTTTTGCCAAAATGTCTTCCTAGACCACCACCATTGAACTCTTTAATCAGTAACTCCCTTAAATAGCTTTCTGGTATGCATAATCGAACACCTTCGAATAAGTATCCATTGTTGATCACAAATTCAACAAACACTTTACCATCTTTGGCACCAAGCTTTGTCATATTTCTTGAAAATTAATATGGATTTGCATTGTATTTTTCTCAATTACCTCCAATCCAACAACCTTGGTGGTCATAGTTTTCAACAAATAAACTCTTCCACTTAATGCATCAACCACTTTGTTTTGACAGCCAGCCTTGTATTGTAACATGAATATGTACTGTTGCAAATATGCAACTGTGAATTTTGTGTTTTTGTTGGGTCATTACTTATCATTATTTAATTCTCAAATTATCTATTTGTTATGTTATGTTTTTTACTAGAATTTGTATTTTTATTTTGTTTAGTGTTTTTTGTTTAGATGCAACGGAATCAAAGGATTTTTTGAGAGATAATTTCAGTGGATAAAAACTGAAAATCCGACTCGAAGAGCTCGCAATGTGACAATAGTGCAAAAACAAAATAAAATGAATTTTTTCGGGAATATGTAGGTATGGACCTGTCATCGTGAGAAGCTTGGAAGATTTCAACATCAAGGGCTTAATCATAAATTCTAAAGATTAATGAGGCTCAATGGAATTAGAAGAAGATCAAGGGGCTGATCATGTAATTAGCTAGTTAAATTTCTATTTATGATACAACATTCATATTACTGAAATCTCTTTTAATTATGATATGACTTTTATGTTTTAAATGTTTGGTGTAAACATTTCAAATTATCATCTAGATATTATATAAATGTTCTTTATAAACAATTTATTGCATAAATGTATATATAACTTATTTTACAATCATATTTGCATAAACTTTGGTTGTTAAAATAAATTAAATAATAAAAATTAAATTAAAATTACACATACATTTGTGCATAATAATCCATACAAATTATGTTAACAATTTTACATGAAATTGTATTGATAAAGGTAAAAAAAATAATTTATCTAAACATTAATTCTCTTGCAAATTGGATTGTATGAGGTGGATGCATTGGATTATATGAGGTTAAACAAGCACCTTATTAAATGCAAGTATGTAAATCTTTTATGATCTTTTAAATATCATTAGCTAAATGATTTAGAGCTGGTTCAATTATACAAACGGTTGATTCTTTCTACTCTCATGATACCTAACATGCTAAGGGTGGAAAAAAAGAAATCGGTTCACAGTAATCTAAAAGACTAAAATTTGTTATGACGATCCACTACTGTTCTAATCCAACGTAAATCTGAAATCGAGAATAATATTAAAAAAAAATAGAAGTAATAAAATAAAATAAAAATAGTGAACACGAGATTTACGTGATAAACTCTTAATGTGAGTGAAACATCTACGAACCAAGACTATAATAATTTTTTTAAACCAACAACTACAATACAACCTCTCTCTAGAATTTAGAAGAGAATTTAGAAAAATAACTTCTCAAATAAACTTGAGAGTTTGAAAATAGGATGATGAAAAGTGAATTACAACTACCTATTTATCGACAAAAATGTGGAGGTGCAACTTGCTTCCTTTAATTTTTTAAATACAAAGTTAGTGATGGCCACCACATCACATTATTTACTCCACTAAGACAACTAGATACACATACCTCCACATGTGCCTCTATATATGGAATGGTCACACCTCCACATGTGCCTCCATTAATTTAAACCAATGACTTCAACATTAACCTTCTCCCACTTGAAGACATTTTAGATTATCTGATTTATCTTTCTAATCGTTAATCAAGCTCCTGCTACTTACGTTTTTACAAGACCATATGAAGATCTACACCAAATGAATTTATTAGTATTGATAAGCTTGGTCATTGCATTTGCTAGATTCTCATTGATCCATATCTTCTACACATCTACACTACCATCTTCCACTACTTCATGAACGAAATGATATTGAACTCCTATATGTTTTGTTCTGGAATAAAAGGCTAGATTTCTTACAATATGTAAGGCATTTTGATTGTCACAAAACAAAAAGATTTTCTGTTGTTTGTGCACAAACTCTTCCAATAAATTTTTAATCCAAATTGCTTCCTTACAAGCTTATATAGCTGTCATTTATTCTAGTTCTATTATAGATAAAACCATAATTGTTTGTAACTTAGATGTCCAGTTCACAGCTCCTTTTGCAATCGTAAAAACATAGCTTGTAATGGATTTTCTTTTATCGAGATCCCTTGCAAAATCTAAATCCATATAGCCTCTGACTATGAGCTCTGATCCTCTATAACATAATGCAGCATCTAAGGATCCTTCGATATATCCTAGAATCCTCTTCACAGCATTCCAATGCTCTTTACTAGGATTCGCCATATATCGACTAATCACTCCCATTACTTGTGCAATATTCGGTCTTGTATATATCATAATGAATATTAAACTTCCCACTGCTAATGTATATAGTACTCAAGACATCTTCATCCTTTCTACTTCATTGTTAGGGCTCATACTTGAGGATAGTTTGTAATTCTTAAGAAGAGGGATAGAAATTGGCTTACAATCTTGTATGTTGAAGCGGCACAAGATCTTTTTAAATTAACTTCTCTGAGAAAGCCAAATCTTCTTATCTTTTTTGTCTCGGTGAATTTACATCCCTAGAATCTTGTTTGTTGATCCCAAATCCTTCATATCAAACTCCCTAGCTAATTGTACATTTAATTTTTTAACTCAAACTTTGTTAGGGCCCGCTACTAACATGTTATCCACATACAACAGCAAGATAATTAAATCATCACTATCTCCAAATCTCTTGTAGTATGTACAATGGTCTGAACTAAGTCTGTTGTATCCAAAGCTTATAATGAAGGAATCAAATCTCTTGTACCAATACATCGGTACCTATTTTAAACTGTATAGAGATTTCTTTAACCTACAAAATAAGTTCTCCTTGCCTTCTTTCAGCAAAACCTTCTAATTGGACCATATAAATTTCTTCTTCAAGTTCTCCATGAAGAAATGCAGTTTTCACATTTAACTTCTCTAAGTGTAGATTAAATATGGTACACATTGCTAAGACCACCCTTATTATTGTAAGTCAAACCACTGAGAAAAATATCTCATTGAAATCAGTACTTTCTTTCTGAGCATATCATTTCACCATTAATCTTACACTATACCACTTCATTTGGTCATTGTCATCCCATTTGATCTTAAAGACCCACCTGTTTCTAATGGCTTTCCAACCTCATCATAGAGGTACAAGTTCTCATGTCTTATTTTTGTGTAAAGCTTCAATTTCTTTCTGTATTGTTGTTATCCATAGAAATGCATCTGGGCTACTTATAGCTTCATGGAAAGTTAAAAGCTCTTTATCCTTTGTTAGAAAACAATATGTAACATTGCTCTCTGTAATATATTCGAAGTGTCATACTAGTGGTCTCCTTTCATGAGTAGACGGTCGAATTTCTGGAGTCTCAGTCTCTACTGATTCTTGTACTTCATGCTCTAATTCTACTTCAGAAGAATTTTCATGTTCAGAATTATTTTTCACCTGTACAATTATAGTCACTGAATTTTGTTTTAAAGTGTTATCATTTCCAATTCTTTGAAGTTGATTTTTTATAAAGATAACATCTCTTAATAATAACCTTGTGGGCAGTGAAATCCCACAGGCAATACCCTTCACTCTATCAGCATACAAAAGAATATACATTTCCTTGATTTTGGATCAAGTTTTGCTCTTTCTTGGGCATTATATATTAGATACACAGGACATCCAAAAGAATACAAAGTAAAATAAGTAACGAGTTTACCGATCCACATCTCTATTTGTGTTTTCAACTCAATTGTTATGAATGTACATCAATTTATCACATAACAGACAGTCTACACTGCTTCTGCCCAAAATGACTTGGATGAACCTACAGTCTTTAACATAGCTCTTATTATTTCTACAAGAGTTCTATTCATCTGCTCTGTCACCCCATTTTGTTGTGAAGTGTATATGACTATGAACTGTCTTTCGATTCCTTCTTCCTTGCAAAAAGCAAGAAACTCCTCATCTATATATTTTCTTCCATTATCTATCCTTAAACACTTTATCTTTTTCTCAAATTCAAGTTCTACCCACGCTTTGAATGCCTTGAATACCGAAAACACATCTAACTTCCTTTTAATAAGGTACACCCAACTTCTCCTGGAGTAATCATCAATGAATAATACAAAGTATTTTACTTCTCCTATGGATATATTAGATAATTCCTAAACATCAAACAAATCAAGTCTAGAATACATTTACTCATAGTAGTAGAATTATTGAACTTCAATTTATACCGTTTACTCGTCACACAATGCTCACAAAAAGATAGATTTATCTTTTTGAACCAAGAAAGCAATATGCGTTTGAAGAGAATCTTCAAACCCTGTTCAGATATTTGGCCTAATTTGTTATATCACATCATCGTTGACTCTTCCCCATGGTCGGTTGATACAACACATGAATCAACCTCCAATAGTGTTTTTCCTTTAAGCATGTATAGATTTGCAAAAATCTTTTCTCCTTTTATGACAACAAGCGCATCTTTGATAATTTTCAATACCTCATTTTCTATATGGGTCTTACAACCAAGATTATCCAATTGTCCTAAAGACAATATATTCTTCTTCGAGCCCTTCACATGTTGTACCTCTTGAATGGTACTAACTGTACCATCGTGCATCTTTATTATGATTATACCAAGAAAGCATGATCATAACTCATAAATACAGATCCTCCTGAGATAGGTTGATATGTGTGGAACCATTCTCTACAAAAGGTCATGTGCCAAGTGACTGCTGAATCTAGAATCCAAACACATCGGCAAAAAGTAATTTGCTTTTCGCAATAGTGGTTGCTTCGTTGTATAAGACATCACTATCATCAGAGGTACTTGTTACACATCCTTACAAGTTTGATGACTCAGGAGTTTTATTCTTTTTATTGTGCCAACACTCACTTTAAACATGCCCTATCTTGTTACAATTGTAGCATCTGATATTCTTCTTACTTCTTGATTTTGATCAACCACGATTAAGACTCCTATTGGGACCATATCTTCCTTGTTCTTCCACCTGCTTTCTTCTTCTAAGACGATAGTTGCAACATCATCGAAAACTAAATAGTCTGAGAGGATATTATTTGTCAGGTTAATGACAAGTTGATCATATGAATCGGGTAAAATTTGAAGTAGAATTTCTATACGTTCATCTACCCCTATTATATGGCCAAACACTAAAAGTTGAGACAACAGAGTATTTAAGGTGTTGATGTGGTCGGTTACTGTTATAGATTCCGCCATTCAAATATTACCAAACTTTCTTTTTAAGAAAATATTCATATGTAGTGACTTAAACTAGTACAATTTTACAATACACCATTTGCTAAAGTCAGATGGAGATTGACAATTGCATTGTTATCTATCTCGTTCCATTTGACATCATCAATTATCTCGGTTGACCTTTCTTCTATTGCTTATAAACAATTGTCTTTCCTCAAAATAGTCTTCATCTTCATCTTCCACAATAAAAAATTAATTCCATTGAACCTCTCAATTTTAAATTTCGCTGCTATCTTTATAATATACTCACAAGATATTCAATGAACAGTATCGTCAATAGTATCCGTATTTCATAATAGTGCACGTATCTGTAAATAGTATTTTAGATCAGTTCTCAGAAAAGAGAGATGGATCACAATACAGACTGAAATACCAAGTGTTTCCTAGCCAAAACCTTTCTTAGGCATACACTCTCATACCACCATACTTATTTCAATAATCAGGAACAATTTTTTTCTGATATGAAAATTCAGGCAATCCTGTAGTCATAGAGCATACTTAGAATTTTCTAAAGAATCTATGGCTCTGATACCACTGTTATGACGATCTGATACTATTCTAATCCAACGTAAATCTAAAATCAAGAATAATATCGAAAGAAAATGAAAATAATAAAATAAAATAAAAATAATAGACACAAGATTTACACGGTAAACCCTCAATATGAGGGAAATATCTACGGACAAAGACTAGAAAAATTTTGTTAGACCAACAACTATAATACAACATTTCTCTATAATTTAAGAGAAAACTTAGGAGAAGAACTTCTTAAATAAATTTGAGAGTTTGGAAATTAGATGATGAGAAGTGAATTATAGTTGTCTATTTATAGACAAAAATGTGAAGGTGCAACTTACTTCCTTCAATTTTTTAAATGCAAAATTAGTGATAACGACTATATTACATTATTTACTCTACTAAGACAATTAGATATACACACCTCCACATGTGCCTCCATTTATGGAATGATCACACCTCTACATGTGCCTTCATTAATTTAAACCAATGGCTTCAATGTTAACAAAACTAATAATTTTTGTTGTTTTAAGTTTCAAAAGAGAAAGTGTAAGATTCCCAGTAAAGTCCTATTCTTTCCCTATATTTCCCAAAACAATAATCATACCAAGACAATAGAGAAAATTTATAGTAAATCTAATTCAAAGAGTTATGACAAATCAATATACAAAATTTTGAATGAATTATAATCAATCAAAATTACAAACTGACAACAACTCTGCCAATGGATATAGAGATCCTGTAAGCCATTGATCCTGTGCTAGTGAGAACTCACAAAAAGATAGCTGAAATTGAGCATCAATTCAGTTTCATCTTATTCAGAGATGCACAAAGCAGTAACTCTAGTGGATTTTAAGTGTAATAATTAGGTCAATAGTGTTGTTTGAGCCGAAAGAAATATGCATGACAAAAATCTCAAGTCATCAAATTTGTGCAAGAATATCAATCTTTAAGCCATTCCCGGAAATATGACTGCTTCTTGTCTCAATTAGCAAAACTAAAATTCTCCTCTACAATACTTTTAGGCTTGCAACATAAATGTATATCATGAACGCAAGACTTATCCAAAAAACAAATTAGAAGAACATATATAAGCACTAGTGGTGCAAAAGGAAAAATAAATGAAGAATAATCTAAAATAATAGTTGAGATACCCCTAATGCCTTAGAAATAGCAAGAAAAACACATTCTTTTGCTATGCTATAAGCCACAACAACAACAAAGGTTTTAGGTCGCTCTTTAAGGAAATTCTTTGTAACTCATACAACATAACTCAATGCATCTTCTTTGGAGGGAAACTTGAAACAACAAATGTTATCTAAATATGTTCCAAACAACACAAGAATCAAGAATTCCCCAAGAAATAACGACTTCAAAATATCATTAACATATTTTGGATTGCAATATTTAGTATCCAAGCAAAGCACATTAATGCGGTGGTTTACAAAAAGCAGGTAAGTTCGCATCATTTTACAAGCTCGTACCTAAATTTAGTCATAGAGTCACTGAACCATGTTTTATTAAAAAACAACTGATCTCCCTTTCCAGTGCTGAAAAACAAAAGTTGAATACCCATGATACAAAAAGCAATTCACCATGTATAGTCGATTTGCTATCATTATTGTAATGACTTTGTAATCCACCTGACTAGGAAATCCACGCAAATAAATCCACGACCAAGTACGATAATAACACTCTAAACTTCAATCTTGTTAAGAATACAGTTCATGTTCTGACAAAATACCGAAGAAAAAACAACATATCTCATTCTTAATAGGCCTCCAACAGAGATTTGGAATCTCATGCCAAAAAGCTTGTAATTTGCCGATAGCAGTGAAACAACTAAACTCAATGGAAGGGAAACAAATGCATCGTAAGAATCCAATCATCATTATCGACACTGGTATGATCTATCATCGAGCTCTTTAAAGCTGCAAACCATGAGAATGGAGATACAAATTTCACACATTCTCTGAGCTTGGTAAGCTACAACGCTCACTGTATGGAACTTAATATCATATCTTAAGAAAGACAATGAAGCAAATCATCGATCAGTCAAAGGGTTTGTTTCTTTGTATAATATAAATGCACAAAGCATAGTCATCAAAGGCGGGCCTAAGCGCTAGGCGGCTCAAGACGCTGTTCCTACGCTTGGCCTCCCCTAAGGCGCGTCTGTGTTCATTAGGCGCACACTTAGGCGAGGAGGTGGTAGGCGCGCCTTGCAGCATCACATACCCTTTATAAGGGTCAGAGTCAGTCAAAGCCTGTCAAAAATCCCTTCTCATCTCATCGGTCACCTTGTCTCGTTCTCTCATCTAACCAGTCACCTTAGGTCACTTTCCCAGTGTCGGAAAAGCTTTTCAACGCCGAAAATAGCTGCCGACTATTGAAAATAGCCCACTGACCGCCGACAGCCATTAAAATCACACTTTTCAAGCTTTCCAGCTGCCGATCCACTTATCGTCTCTTCTTCTCTGCTCACGTCGGTAGTCCAACTACCAATCTACTTCTCTTTTGCTCACGCCAACGACCGACAATCCAACTCTAGCTACCGAACTACTTCTCCTCTTCTTTTTTGCTCACGCTGATAGTCCAGTTACCGATTGCTGTTGCCGTTCCCGATTCCAACCTCCTCTCTTCCCCGTTCCTATCCTCTAAAGCTATAGCCAGGTTAATTCTTCTTCTCTCTTCTTAGTTGTTGAGTTTGTAAGTTATTGTATTTGACATTTATAGCTTGTTTATGATTATTTTTGTTGTGTTATCTGATGATAATTTAAAAGTTGTTGTTTATGACATTTGTAGAATTTGGAGTGCAACTAGAAGATGAAAAGGAAATTGGAGAGAAAGATGATGAAGATGATTATTTGGATGATCTTGATGATGATTGATAGCTTGATGCATGAATTTTTTTTTTTTTTCTTTTTTTTTGTGCGGAGATTAACGCTTTTAAACTTTAAATTTTTATTGTTAGGTAGATGTCTAACAAGTAACACCTATTTGGTAGGTGTCTAACAATTAAATTTCATTATTGTTTCTGATGTTACAATATTTTAAGTTTTTTTACAAAACGTGCGCCTCTCATTCGAAAGACGTGCCTCGCCTCATACACCTTACACCTCAAGCTCCAGAGCCTTTTGCACCTTGATACGCTTTTCGCTTTTCAGAGCTATGGCACAAAGGTACCACATATTTGAAAAGCAGTAATTATTTCATTTCTTTCAGTTTACTGTTGATTAATTAAGAAAATGATATGTTATTATGAGTTTTTATCTATAAAAAGCATAGAAGATTCCATATCCATACTACAAAAAACTAGCAGTCAGATATTTGACGAAATCTAAGTTAACATAAGTAACAATTATTTGAATATTAATTCTGTGACAGTTTGACAAACAGTAATCATCCATACAGGTAACACAAAATCCAAATCCAAGAAAATATATATATATATATATATACACACACACACACACACACAAGTTACTAACCTGTTGTAATACAAATTAAAGTCGATTTGTCAAGAAATGCTCTCGGTGTAGATTTTATGAACTAAAAGGAGTTCAATGGTGGTTAGAGACCTCTTAAATAAGCTTGGCAATGTTGACGCATTGTTCTAACAGTAAAAGCATAAGAATTGGTGAATGCAATAACTAACAAACAATTTAAAGGAGAATTCTAAAAAATATGGAAACAAAATATTGCAACATACCAAATTATCAAATAACCCAATGCATGTGAAAGGTGGAATCAAATACCCCAGAGTAATCAACAAGGTTTAGTGTAAACAATCAAGTTTGTTGCACGTAGACGTGGGCGAATTTTCCACAGCCAAGAGAAACTGCTTTGATCTCCTATCAAAGAAACTCCCAGTTCTCTTTTAGAGGCTGTGACTCTCACATAAAGTTATTGGTTCGGTAACTCAAAAGTAGGAGAAGGTTTTTAACTAATGAATCAATCTTCAAAATCATTCCATTTTGGATCGCTTTCTCTATCAAAGCATTGCATGTATTTCTAAATTCTCATAGGGCCCCCTCGAAATTCCTTCCAAAGCCTGCTTAATAATTTTTACAAATTCAGTCATTTCACCAATTTGGACTAAATAACGAGCTAATGAATATCCTTCTTTTAGCCAGTGGACTTCCCAATCAAATTCTTCGTAACACTCATAATGACCAACTTTATGAGGATCCCATTCTATTCCAGACACTTGTAGCATTGCTCCCGAATAAACTTCAATTTATTGCTTCTTCTCCACCAAAAGTGCCTACCCCTTCAACTCATTTTAAAAAACTGGGTTTTATGTAACAAGTTTTTGATATTCAACAACCCCCATTAAAAAATAATCACAGAAATCAAAACATTTACCTATCTAACCACGAGATAAATCAACCGCAGTCCCTCCACTGAAAAAATAATTATGCATCATTCTCAACTAGTGGCAGCTTCGAAGAGATCATTTACTAATTTTTATATAAACACAAATCAAAACAAGTATAGATAACCTCAATTTTACAAAAAAACATACTAACTTGATAGAAGAGATTTTTAGGTTGAATTGAGAACTCAGCAACATATGCTAAGTCTGTGGCTGCTTAAAATGTTGCGCTTAGAAAGGAACTGCAAGTACTAAGAATTTCATACAAATACGCATTAAGGATTAAATAATAATTTAAGAACAATACATTAATTTCCCGCAAGTAGCTATTTTAAATAAAAATGAGTTATCTTTCCCAAACCAGTTCTAAATAATAAGGCAATCCAATTCAGAATAAATGCATCACTCTGAATGTTTTGAAGCTAATTAACAAAAGACGAACGATTAACGCAAATACAAAAATTACCACAAGTTCTGAGACAGGGCTGGAGGCATTCACTGGCAGACTGAGCGCCCACAATTGACTAAACTGCCAAAGGTTCAATGAGTCTATACCTTGGAAGACAGGCGTAGGTAATCATTGAAATTTCATCATGATGGGAATATAGATCATTGCAATTGTTGGTCTTCAAAGAGAAAATACTTGTAAGTGTGAATCATCAGGTTATCGTTGACTATGTCCTTACGCTTTGTACACATTGCCCACTGCCCCTCCCAAAGTGATTGCCCAACTACTTGCTGAGAAACTCCTGAAACAGGTCACTTCTTATCTGAAACTGAAGAGGTCATGCTAAAATGTCAAAGACACTATTAGCTACATCCATCCCGCATCTCTCCTCACTTCTCCTGCTATCAGATACAAAATAAATAACTATAGGCTACCAAAGTAAACACATAACAAAAAAAAATAATATTTCAAGATGTATTCTCATTTTTATTTCATTTCCTACATTCGTTGAAAAGCTGAATAAATCATTTTAACAGAACATACTTTCAGTAGAAATCTGCAACAGTGGCTGGGATGTCCTCGGAATTCATTTGTTGCTGTTCTTTCTCATCCTGCACGTATAGCAGAAATGTTACATTCCATAAAGAAAAAGAAAAAGATTTAAGTTAAAATAAAATTCAACCATGGAGACTACATTACCTGATTAAAACTCCAGAGCGATTGGCTTCAATGCTTGCACCTGTACAAGAGGAATTATAGTATTCTCCACTGAAACAGATTTGCTAAATGCATTCACCATCCAATTCTACACAGGGAATGTGTCCTTTCCACTTGAAACATTCTTTCCTCAAAAGAGGACAGTCAGAGATTCTGAGTCGTCCAAGAGAGGAAAGCAGGCCTTCTAAAGGCAAGGAGCGAAGCTTATGGCAATAAATGATCTCTAGCTCTTTGAGCAAAGTGAGATTATTGAGTCCCCTCGACAAAGTTTCTAGATCTTTGAATTCACAGATGCAAAGAGATATAAGATTTCCAGGAAGCATATATTTATTATCTGGAAAGGAACATATATATCGAAAACATTCACCAGAAATGCTGAAATCTTTAAGAGAAGTCAGTCTGTGCAGATTCCAATTGGATATGGGATGCTGGAGATTCATACAATTCCAAATCTCAAGTGATGTTAAATTTGGGGGCAAACAGCCAAAGGATAGAAGATTTGGACAATCACATATCGTTAGAAGTTGAAGAGACATGGGCAGTCCAGTTTCTGGAAAAGATACTAGATTGGGACAATCAATTATAGCTATTTCAGTAAGATGGGACAGACCGTGCAGGAACTCAGGTAATTTGGCAATGGTTTCATGTGAGATTTCAATACATTCAAGTAATTTACTATTCTCAATATTCCCAATCATTGTCTCTGTAAAGGGTGGTGGCTCCAGCCTCGAGCAATCTGAAAGCTTTAGCATTTTAAGACCATCGGGCAATTTGCCAGAGGTAGAACATTTAAGAGATGGACAACCAATGATCTTCAAGATCTGAAGCTCTGACATATAACTGCTGTTATCATCACACATAATTCCTTCAGGTATGGACTCTAGATTTTTACAATATTGAATTGTCAACCTTCTTAGTGTGGTAGGTAACTTGCCTTCAGGAAAGGATTTGAGAGAATGGCACCTTTCAATCTCCAATTCTTCAAGATAACTCTTGCCTTCCATCATTATATTCTTCGGCAAGGCCCTCAGTGCTTGACAATCTTTTAATACAAGGTGTCTGAGCATGGATACAGAAGCTGTATCTGGAAATGACACAAGTTTTGGGAACGATTCAATCAGTAAATATTCGAGAAAAGTTAAATGGTGCAGCTGAGGTGGCATCTTCTCACATAATGAATCTGGATTCACCAATGACATCGACTGGGAAGAGCCTTCAGCAGTACAAAAACTAACATCGACTGATTCAATCCTCTGCCTCCCCAATGAATTCGATTCAGTGCAATTACAAACTGTCTCAAGTTTAGGAGATACTTGAGACCACAGAAACCCTTCCGGCAGACATATACACTCTGGAAAATCTCTGATCTTTAGAATTTTTAAGGAGGAGAGGCCAGAAATGCTTCCCAGCATACCCTCATTGCATTCTATAACATTTAATTCATGAAGGCATGTGAGTGTTATAGGTGACACCAAATTTGGGCATTGAGTAACAGTAAGCTTCACAACATAAGGAAATTTGCTGGGTGATTTTACCTGCAACTGAGGGCAGTTATGTAGGGTCAGCTGATGGAGATGAGGAAAAGGTTCAGTAACTCCGTCATTAGACCAGTGCACCCACTTCAGCATATTTTTGAACTGCAGAATTTCCAAGGAAGGAAAAGGCTTAGCGCTTTCTCCATAAAATTCAGCATCCACTCTTTCTATTCCATCCATGCTTTCGATGCATAACTCTCTAAGTGCAGGTAGTAGCCCAAGTGATGGAAGTGACACAATGTTTCTACAATTACATAGGTTTAAGCATACCATACCAGTGAATGAGGGATCCCCTATCCATGCTGGAAATTTTGTTGCACCACAATGTGAAATTCTAAGCTTTTTAAGACTGCTATGAGGTCGTAGGAAGTCAAGCACAGACGTGTCAATCTGTTTATTCTGCAAATTATTTATGTTCTCACTCCATTCCATGGCCAATTCATCAAGGTCACATTTCTCCTTTAGATTAAGAACCCTTGCATCTACTATATCACCCACATTACCCAACCCATAAATGGAAAGCTCCCCTCGAAGACACAAGTCTTTCAACTCTGTAAGACTGTGCTGATCACCTTTTCCCACTATAAATTTGGTCAATACTCGGAGACTAGTTAAATTACCAATTCCTGGTGGCATCTCTAGCAAACAGTGTGTATCTCTAATATCAAGGCAATACAGGTGAATTAAACATCTAATGCCTGAAGGTAACTTTGTTAATTCTGAGCAACCACGCAATCGCAATGTCTCTAAATTGACAAGATTGCACACTGATTCAGGTAAGCACTTAATCTTAGTATAAGACAAATTAAGGTATCGTAAATGCTTGAGATCACCGATTGAATTTGGAAGCTCTATAATATAATAACCACTCAAACAGAGGGATCTTAAGCATCTAAATGTTTTCAGCATCTCACTCAATACAATTCCACTTAGGTAGCAACATGCAGTCCAAGGCGATTGATGGATTGGTAGTGCTAAGAGTGTTCGTAAAGATTTCATTTTCCAGCAGTGTTTGAATCTTTGACGGACATCATACACACGACGTGTGAAAGCCAAGTGACGAATCCTATTAAGAGTTCCATCAGGCCCATCATTGTCAAATTCACTGTGTACACAAAAGCATATATCTCTAGAAACATATTGAGCCAAATCATGAATGAGGTCATGCATAATAAAATGTTTACCGCTTAATCGTTCAAAAAATGACCTTGACAATAATTCATTAAAACAACCATGACCTATGCTTTCCACCTGTTTCTTTTCTCGTTGTTGTGGGAGAAAACCCTCAGCCATCCATAGCAAAATCAACTCATCCTTATCAAATTCATAATCCTTTGGAAAAATCGAGCAATAAGCAAACAATCGCTTTAAATGGGAAGGAAGATAGTAATAGCTTAGCCTTAGAGCTGGAATAATATTACTTCTTTCTTCCGACAAATTCCATATCTTGCTATTTAATACAGCTTCCCATTTACCAGGATCCAACTTGTTTCGCAACAAGCCTCCCATGGTTTTTACTGCTAAGGGCAAGCCCTTACACTTTTTCACTATCTCTTCACCAATCGCTTTAAGATCCAAAGGCACAGGTCTATTTCCGAATGCATGTCTTTGAAACAGAAAAAAACAATCTTCATAAGACAGCAACTTCAGATGGTAAGTAGCATCTGAGCCCATAATTGATCCAACCTCTTCATTACGAGTCGTTACAATTATTTTGCTTTGAGGGTCTGCTCTCATAAAGGGTTTTCTTAAAAGACACCAATTCTCATAATTCTCATTCCAAACATCATCCAAAACAAGTAGAAATTTCTTTCCAATCAACTGCTCTTCCAACATTACTTGAAGCTTGTTCAAATCACTAACACCATAAGTTTCATAACAGATTGCATGCAAAATGGATTTAGTTATCCTTACAACATCAAAATCTTCAGAAACATAAACCCACGCTTTCAAATCGAAACCATTAGTAACTGTCTCATCATTGTAAACAAGTTGAGCAAGAGCTGTTTTACCTATACCACCCATACCACATATAGGAATCACACCAACTTCATCACCACCACCACCACCACCATTGAACAACAATTTCATGATAGCCTCTTTATCATTTTCTCTACCCAAAACATCAGGTTCAACCAAAGATGAGGATGGTAGTCTCTGATAGCTAAACGTTTTCCTCTCACGAACAACCATTTCTCTCAGTTGAAGGATCTCTTTCTGTTTCAACATATCCTCCAATCTAGCAGATATCTCTTTGAATTTGGAACCCATTTTTACATTAGAGACAATCCCAAATGAATAGAAAAAATAACGTACCTGGTACTTGAAGCGTGAAGGGTTGTTCATCAACTTTTGCCTAAAATTTCTGGTTGCAAACTCATCAAGTATGTCCTCCAAATCATAGGCCAAGTCTCTTAGATGGTCCAGCCAGAGTTGCAAGGTTGTATCAGACATTTGCTTCTCGTCTGCATCTTGAAGCAAAGACTGTATCTTCTCCGCAAGGTTTCCCAACTTGTTGAATTCATTTGAAACCTTCTCCTTACGTGCGAACTTGACCAGATCAGAGGAACGTAGTTTTTCAACCAGCAGTCCCACCATAGGTGAAACAAACGCTTCTGCGATTATATCCATCAATTCTCAAGCTGTTACTCTCCAGATTTTTCCAAAAGATATTTCGGTTTCCTCTCGACTGGAAAGTTTTTGCCTGGCTTTAAATTTTTTTCCTAGTACCTATTTTACCCTTTCTCATCTCATCCCCACACTTTGGTCCAAAATAAAAATTATATATTTTTAAATATTATTTACAAACTTTCGATCACCAAATAAAAAATTATGTTTATATTTAATAATTCTAAAATTTACAATGCATTTAGAGTGTAATTGCCTCTAGTCTCATAATTTATGGATAGTATTAATATGTGCACTTAAGTCATGAATTAATATCTATAATCAATTTATTAAAAAAAATATTCATAATGAATCAAGGAATGAATAAAAAAGAAAAAAAAAATAAGCAAAATAAATTCATTGATTCATTGATTGGTTGTTTGTAAATTTAATTTCAATTTTTAAGATATTTATATATACTTTTAGGTATAAATTAACATAATCCATAATTTTATTGGGCTTTAATAGAATGTTTCGTTTAGATAGATAAAAAAAAAAAAAAAAAAATGAATGTTTGATTTTGTCGGTTCTAAATAATTAAAGGATAGCGTGCGCCCAAGTACATCATGAGGAAGGCATCTTTCCATTCCTTTCCCTTTAAGACAAGGAAAGGAATAACCTAAATTTATGGATAAATTTCATTTTTATTTCTTTTTATCTTTTGATACTTCCTTTTTTTTAACGTGAATCTGTTTATGAATTTATCGATTACTTATGTCTAGAAACCACTTAAATTTAGTCCTTTTAACGATAGTTTTCTGATAAAATCTCAAAAACTAGCTTGTAGTTTACTTAATTCTCCATTCCACCTCCTTTAGTTTGAAATTTATCCAAAATCTATCATGAAGGTTGAATAAATAGTTAAAATACCTATGGTTGAAAAGATAATAATTTCTCTTACCATGGAAATTATTGTTTGAAAAAAATTCTTCAGGGTACATATGTGTTTTTTGACTCAGATAACATTTTCTTTCAGGAAATTGACGGGAGATGAATTTTGGGTAAATTTCAAACTAGAGTAGAATGAGTTTTTGACATTTTCCCTATTTTGTACTATCAACATTAAAAATATATAAAAAGATTATTATACCCTCAATTTAAAAAATTAAATTATTATTTTATCATTTTTAAAATTTAGTAAAATGAAAAATATATCTCTACCATCCATCAAATTGAGATAAACGGTAAAGATTCAAAAAAAAAAAAAAAAAAAAAAAAAACTAAATTAAAAATAAAATTAAACTAAAAATCCACTTTTAATATCCACTCTCCGCCAACATAGATGGATGGTGGATTTTTTTAAAATTAAAATATTAAGAAAAAAGATGATGTGGAGATTCCATCAATATTGATAGATGGTGGAGATCCAATCTGGGTCTCTACCTTTATCTCTATTGGTCGTCCATCACCAAAGATGGAGGTCCAACTTCCATCTCCGACAATAAAGGACTATAACACAATAGAGACGAAGAAATGAACCAAAACATCAACACAATTTAGTTCGTCGAATCAGATCATCAAACAACAATCTGGTTTGCTGAAATCAAATCATTGTTTGACGATCTAGTTGTCAAACTGTTGAACAATCCGGTATTCAGATTGATTGATGATCAACAATTCAGATTGTCGAATGATGTGGAGTGTTCTAGATTTATCAACGATCTAGAATGTTTCAGATTAATCAACAGTCAAGAATTTTTCATATTATAAAACAATATGGATTTGGAACCAAATCAATCAAAGATTTAATTCCTACCAGATCAACTATCAATTTAGAAACCAAATCAACAACCAATCTGGTTCATATTTAAAAAAAAAAATGTTTAATGATTTAATAAATTATTAAATTTATTTTGATCTCCCACTGTCTATTTAGAGATGAATGATGGATATGTTTCTTCGTTAATTTTGATTTTTTAAAATTTTTAATTTTATTTTAATTAAGTTTCATCTCAACTGTCCATGTCTAATATGGATGGTGAAGATTTTTAACTATTTTGTTAACTATTTTGTTACAATAGATGGTGAAGATTTTTTATTTTTTAATAAAAATAATTATATTGAATGATGAAAATACTCCTCTCTTAATTATACTTGACCAACTTTTGACTAACAGTAACAAATAAATGGATGTATTTTGAAATGTTGTAGTTATAAATGGATTTACGTTTAAAAAATATATATAGAAATTAAAATGAAATTTACCCTTAAATCAATTTGTGCGTTTTTGGTACGTTATCCATGGTATCTGAATTATCAAAAGGGATTCTATCAACAGTACCATGGAACATAGAAAATTGCAAAATTACTCCAAATTTCTTAGAATGCCTTTAAACACATTACTCATTACTCTTTCACAAATCACACCTAGAAAAGCACTAAAATTATATTGTGACAAAGATTCATTGTTAAACTTGACAGTTTTCTCTATAAACAAGAATAGAAAACCTTTTAAAATTAAGTGCAAATACATTTATCTAAATTTAGTAATAAAAAAGTTATGATTTAAATTTTTTACTTATTTAATCAATAATTGTTTACCTTTTAATTAGTAATTAAAAGGTGTAGGAGAATTAAGAGTGAATAAAGTCTTTTAATATAGGTTTTGATGTCACAATGTTGAATTATTACAACTCCCGTTTACAATTTTTTCTTTTCTTTTTTTTTTTTTTTATAATGCTCATAATCGGTCTTTTGTGTATGTATATGAATTTGTTCATTATGTTTAGAAAGTAGTTAAATAGTAAATTTTTTTACAATTTACAACTTTATTGTAGAATATGCAAGGGCTAAAAAGGTAAAATGCAATGATATGCCCTTACGGTTGCCCATGCCACGATCATATCGAACCTTTGCTTTAATTATGGATAAATATCATCAACTGATTTAACTAGTGTAGCTTTATTTAGTCTTAACTTTATAATTGAAATATTCTAGTTGCCGGTTCCTAATATTTTATCAATCATTTTCAAAATTATTCTTCAAAATACATGATAAAATAATACAAATTTTAAAAAATAAAACAGTAACATTTTTTTTTAAAAAAAAAAATCACAATGAAATGATTAAGAATAAATTAAAAAATGACAATAAAACATTTTAAAACTTAAAAAATGAGATGACAAATAATATATATATATATATAGCAATATCCTATACTGCATCGTCACTAAACTGACTAGATCAACAACACCTAACCACGACCAATCCTTGCCAACTCTCCAACGCCATTTCCCACACCATCATCAAGCCCTCAACCACCATTACTGACTCCACCCGCAGTATTTTTGTCAACCATGAAAGGAGATTTTGTTTAAACCACATAGCCGCCACGTCCGCTAAATCATTCCCTTCCACTACCTCCATGCGTCTCATATTGGAATAGCATCATCATCCACCGACGTTTCCATTTTTGACTCAACATCTCCTTTAAAAAATAAATGAATAAATAAAATTTACTTGAGTGCCTAAATTTTAATGAAAGAATACATTTTTATTTGTAAATGTGTTTTTAGTCTTTACCATATCTAATGTTTGACAAATTCATCAAATTAGTCTCTATGACCGTTTACTAACGATCAAACATGATGAAAATTACACAAAGACTAAAATATCCTAAGTCATTTTGTCCTAATTTATCTACTAATAAGAATCCAACACATGTCAAATAAAAGTTGAAAAAAAATTAAAATAATTTTATACCAATGATGAGTTGCTACATCATCATTTTATAAATTAATATATTTAAATGAATGCAACTAAAAAAACATTTTTTTACTTTATAAAGCAAATTTTTTGAATTAAAAAAAAAAAAATTATGAATTCCATGTAAATCTCCACTAGATGGAGTTGATGAATGTACCCAAATGTTTCAAAGATTTGGGTTCGAATATCATCAAATCTGGGTTCGATTAAACCCATATATTAAAGTTTTGGGTTCGATCGAACCTACAATCAGAAGCAAAAGTTATGGGTTCGATTAAACCTATAACCAAAACCGGAACTAGAATTTGGAAGTGAACTCAACCCTTACAAACCCAGACCCCTTTTTCCTAAACCACAAATCAAGATCTTCATCCATCTATTATGGCTTATGTTTAGAATTTGTTTGAATCAGATTCGTTGTGGTTGTTCAAACTAGATGTATAAGCCCTCATTCTCATCCTTGAACTCCCTAGTACTATTCAATAGTTTATGAAATGAAATTACAAAAGTTGTAAATAGTCCAAATAGAAAGTAGTAAAGTTGTCGGATACTAATTATGATGCAAACATGTAGACAAGGGCAAAATGATCGTTTTGTTAAATTAAATGCCTATAAAGATGATAAGAATAAGTTAGTTAGGGAGAATTATGAAAGCATATAAAAGTTAATAGAATATTATGAAAATTATGCAAAGGTGGAGGAGATTTAGTTAAAATTCCAAAGAGTGACATGAATGTAATTGAGTATCAAACTTCAAGGACAATTTCTTAAGTGGAGGCCTATATATATGTGATGTTAGTCACAAACACTTAGCAAAATTTTGAGTGAAAATAGAGAGAAAAGAGACGAGAGGGACGACCACTAAGAAGAGAGGAAGAATAAAGCTTTTCCAACCCATTTTCAAGTCTACAACCAAGATTTTATGTGATCCCAAGATAAGAAGAGCAAACCCTAAGTAAGATTTAGGTAAGTTACCATCATTTTACTCAATTATGAAGTTAGTTGAGTTAGTATGTTGTGTTGATGATGGAGTTGGATATTGATATGCATTTGATGTGGGATTCCCTTGAAATCAAGTTTAGAACTCAACTAGTTTAGAAAGGGAGCTTGATTTTCAATAAATCATGCAAGATATATGAGTTAGGGTTTATATTGGTAAAACCCTAAGTATGGATTGAAGTATGTTTTACTTAAATTGAGTTGTAGATATTATGTTTGATGAAATGTCTAAGTGAATGACAATGTAACAATGTTTAAAAATTAAAAGAAGCAATGTGTGCTGTGTGTAAGTGAAATTTGGCCAACATGAGAGATGCATGATCCCATTGAACTTTGGTGCCTTAGATTCATGTATATTAGATGTTAGAAAAGCTATTAGAAGTGTTGGAATTGAAAAAAGAAAAGTGTAGAGATAGTTTGAGAATTTAACGTCTAGTTGAAGGGCATTTCGAAATCTCATACCAAATGCATTATTTGATGCATGAATTGGGTATGTTCGATCATAATTGAGTGAAAGAACATCAAATACGAAATAATTGAATTCATTTCATGTTTAAGGTAAATTTTGACACTAAAAAATGTTGAAAAATAGACGTTTTTTATAGGTTTCACTCCTCAATACTTAGAATTTTTCGAAACCATTTTATGGTGACCTAAATGGGCGATAGGGAGATGAACGAAGTGAAAACAGAAGTGAAAAAGCTCATGGACTGGGTTGTACACCATTCGGCCAAAGGAGGTCTTAAATTGGGATTTTTGGTTTCGAGCTTCTAAAAATTATTTCGAGCATGTCGGGGTGTTCCTAAATGATAATAAGTGAGGTTCATGAAAAGAAATCGAAATTTGAAAGTCTCAATTAAGTTAGAAGTTAGATGAGGAAGTTGTAGTCTAAAAGGTCTTCAATAGAGTTAAGCGTGTTTAAAACTTCATTTGTGTTTTCATAAAGTCTATTTGAGTAAAGTTTGAATAAGAATATGATATGTAGGTGTAGAGCAAGCTAGCGGAGCGATAGAGGCTCATTAGAGCTCATTGGCGAGCATTGATTTTGATGTGAGTATATTAACTCACACTATGTTTAATTATGAAATAAATTGTAATTTATTTGCTTGTTAAAAGTTTATGAATAAATTGTTTTTAAACAAATATCTTAATTGAACAAGAAAAGCAATATATGAATTTTAAAGAGGTTTCGAAATAAAGTAGTGTTTGACGAATTAAACTTACGAGTTTCAGTTCGAAGTTTTGAGAGAAAAGTTGTTTGGTGTTTAGTGCACTTAACGAAGAAAAAAAGTTTTCAAAGGCTTTTCATTTACTCAAAAATTAAATATGAGATAGCGCTACGGTGAACGATGCAGAAAATTCCGCCCGTAATCGCTTAGAGACTACAGTTTAATATAGCGCTACATATTGCAATGCAGAAAATTCTGCAATGTAGTTGCCCAGATTTGATATAGTGTCTCATACTACGATAGTGATGCAGTAAATTCCGCACGTAGTTGTCAAGCCTATATAGTAACCCGCACTACGGTTTGCGACGTAGAAAATTTCGCACGTGATTGTCGAGGAGTATTAGTAGAGTCACGATTAGCGTTATTTAAAAATCGCCACGTGACAGAAAAGTGAGGGGGTACGAACGATTCTTTTAGAATGAAAAGAATTTTATGAAAATTCTCTACAATTTCAATAAGTTTATAATTGTTTAGTTATGGATTATTTATTTACTGAAATCGTGTTAAATTTATATTGTTATTGTTGCTTTAGTTTATAAAACCTCCATAGGTATCAACACCAGAAATCGAAAGCAAAAAGAATTTCTTCATTGACACAGGTGGAAGCTCTTGATGTGTGTATTATGTAAATTACATCTACTTTTTGTTAAACTCCAACGTATCGTACATGCATGAACTTGTAAAATATTTTGAGATGTAAATCTTTTGTATAACTTCTCTTATGGTATGAATCACTTGATGCACCAAATTATAAATTTTTGTGAAAACGATGACAAGATTTGTTGAGATGTGTGATTGTGTAACAAATGAAGTTGGGTTGTGATTGATACTTTTGGGAGTGTTAATTTCACTTGTAGGAATTTGAAAATTTTAGAAATATAGTCGTTATGCTGCCGAATTTTCTTTAAAAATATTTTAGACTTTGGAAACAAAATGATCGCTTTACAATTTTATTATGATTGAAAGTTTTGAAATAAATAAAATCAACTCAACAAATTTCAAATAGCGATAACCAATAAATATCAAATCAAAAGTACAAAACGTGCAAGTTTCAAGGTTCGTTCCACGAATTTCATTTAGCCGACCAGTCGAGTTTAAGAGGGGTTCATTAGAGTGTCAGACGAGACCTATTAGATACTAGCCTAGAGAAAATCTAGTTTGGGTCTTGTCAAGATGACTCTTCAATCTGGTTTGAACCAAATAAAGAACTTATTTGGTTTGAACCAAATAAAGAACTTATTTGGTTTGAACCAATGGAAAAATCCATTTGGTTTGCCTTCGAAATGTGTATATGAGGAACCTATTTTGTTTGAACTGAGCAGTTGAGAGAGAGATAAAGAGGAAGAAAGAAAAGGTTGGTTGTTGGTGTGATTGGCTCTATATACAGTTGAATGCGAGAGAAAAAGACATATAGGGTTAGTTTCGAAATGAGGGCTTTGAGCGTTTGAAGGCCCATCTGGTAAAGCTAGAGAAAGTAATCTAGGTTTGAGTGTTTGAGTATTTAAAGCCAAAGGAAGACATTTGAGTTTTGAAACTTAAATCGACATCAATCTAGGTTTTTAGTGGAAACCTAAATCGACATTTGGGTTTTCTAGTCATCTAGAAACCCAGATCTTGTTCTTCAAGTTCATCTTCTTTTTTTTTATATTTTTATTTTTTTTCCTTTTGTTTATATAAGTTTCATCTCCACCATCCATCTCTCATATGGGCGATGAAGATACATTTTCTATTTTCTATTTCCTATTTTTTAATTTTATTTTACTTAATTTATTTAATTTTAGTTTTACATTTTAATTTCAGTTTTAGTTTTGTTTTGTTAGTTTATTTTATTTATTATTTTCTCAATCAAATTTCCACCATCTATCACATCTTTGATGGATAGTGGAGATTTGAAGTTTTTTTTCTTTGTTAATTCCAAATAATTAGTGGAACAAAACACCAAAATATTCTTCCAACCGTTAAGTTTGACTAATTATCAATTAACGGAATTATTAGTTTGATGAATTTCTAAAATTTTAGAAATAATAAAAACTAAAAACGTATTAATGAATAAAGAAAATATTATTCCACCAACAGTCAGAAACTAAAGTGAAATTTTCCTTAAAATAAGGTAGATGTGATGTGATCTCCTCGTGGAGATTGCTTTAGAGGAGATATGGACAATCTTCTCATGGAAATCACAATAGATTGCCATTCGACGGATCCTCTATAAAGTTTTTAATTTTTGTTCATTTATTTATTTATTTATATAATCATTTAGAACCTTTCCTACTTGCATTACTTTTATAATCTAGTAGTTTTTGTTTTATTTTCTGTAAAAACCCCCCTTTAACCTTGTATCGTAAAGTCTCCTTGTTTAAGATAGTCAAAGTGGTTACGGCATCTTCCCCAAATTACTGTAACTTTGATCTCATAGTGATATGAGTAAGCGTGAGGGTTGTTATTGTAATTTGCCATAATGAAACGTTTGTAGAAATTTAATAGAAAATTAAACCTAGTCTTTCAGTAAATTATTTATAAATTTTTATAATTTAAAAAGAAAATAATTAAAATATAAAATTATTTAAAAATAGTCCATAAAAGGGTAAAAAAAAATTCATTTCGACATAAATAAATTATTCATTTTTAATCTCAAATAGAAGTTTAATCATATTTAATCTTTAACTTGTAAAACATTTTACATAACATTGCATATGAAATATTTAATATACATAGAATTTTTTAAGTGGAAACATTTATTGTATTTGAAAATATTTTATGTGCAATGTTGCACTTGAAATATTTAATATTTTGGTTAAAAAATGATTGAAATTTTATTTGAAGCTGAAAATGAGTTAAAATGAATGTTTATTTTTAATGTTACCTACTTTTAAAATTTAACCCAAAAATTTATAAATATTTTGATTTAAAAATTTATAAAAATATAAAGATTAAAATGAAGTTCAAAACGACAAAATAAATACATTTACAAGCATTTTTTATTTTTAAAAGTAAAAAAAAAAAAAATAGTTTTAAAATAATACAAATACAACCTGCAAATTTATGTTTTTTTTACCTCCTTATTCGTTCTTTTTATGCCTTCTCTTTTTCAAAGTTTTTGTCTCTTTTCTTCATCCTTCTTTTCCTTTCTCACTCTCTGTTCTTTTTTTGTTTTCTTTACTTTTATCTGCAGCGTTTGTCTCTATTCAAGTCTAATCATAAAATTCAAAATTACTTAGTTTTAATAAGTGGAAATTACAGGAAATACCCAATAAAAAAACATAAATTTTGTTTTTACCCCCTGAAATTTGAAAAATTGTTTTTAACCCCTCAAACAAACTAATTACATGCTATACCCAAAATACCCAGAATACCCCTAAGTATATAGGTGGCAGAAAGTGATGGAAAACAGTTTTGGATCACCGACCAAGCGGAAAACCGATCGGTTTTTGAGAGAAACCGAGGGAGAGCGAAAAACCGAGCGAGAGGCGACGCACAACCACTTTTTCCGGCCACAACGGCGACGATTCCGACTTGCCCAGAGGAGGATAGAGCTCGGGGGACGTGAGTGCTTTTGGCAAGGTTAGTTTTCGGTTGGGTTGTTGAGTTTTTTGATTTTCATTCGCGATTTGAACATGTTTGTGGAATATGGATGTTGGGTATTGCTTATTTGGTTTAGAATAGGTTGGTATTGACTGGGTTTGGCCTGATTTGTGGCTGATATGGCTGATTCCGACCATATGAGCGTCGTCTGGAACGCATCGGTTTTCCACAGGTGTGGAAAATCGATCGGTTTTCCACCACACCTGTGGAAGACTGATCGGTTTTGCACCACAGGTGTGGAAAACCGATCGGTTTTCCACCACACCTGTGGAAAACCATCGGTTTTCCACCACACCTGTGGAAAACCGATAATGGAAAACCGATGAGTTTGGAAAACCGATTTTAAATGTTTGTTGGTTGAATAGTGAAAAACGAATACGGTAAACCGATGTTACATATGAAACTCTGATTGGGTGATGCACTTTGACATAGGTTTTTCGAAATGTTATGAATCATATCGGTTTTGTCAGTTGGGTTTTTGAGATCTGCTCATTTCAGGTGAAAAACCGAAGTAAAAAACCGAATCGATTTTCCACATGTATGAAAAAGCGAATCGGTTTTCCACATCGGTGTGGAAAACCGATTCGGTTTTTCACATCGGTGTGGAAAACCGATTCGGTTTTTCACACCGATGTGAAAAACCGAATCGGTTTTCCACAGGTTTGTGGAAAACCGATTCGGTTTTTCACACCTGTGGAAAACCGATTGTTTATGTAGTGGCAGAATGGCTTTTAATCCTGATACTGATCTTTTTATCACTGTTTTTGTGTCCTACAGATGGAGTTCAAGTATAAATATAGTTTGCAAACAATTCCAAAGGAAACGAAAGGGATTACACATATTGGTCAGAAGTTGGTGAAGAAAATAGTTGATATCCTGACTGGAAGGAACTTGTATGACCGGTTTATAAGAGAGTGCCCATTCGGATATATGTTGAGGAATACCAACCATACGGCTGCCGGCTCCGTTCTATTATGGGTTCTCGCTAGAGAAGTGGAGGTGAGTGGACGTAAAGATGAAATGTGGTTTGAACTTGGTGGGAGCATATATAGGTTCGGGAAACAGGAGTTTTTATTGATTACAGGACTTCATTTTGGAGGCATAGACCGTGAAATTTTCCAGGCAACCCAAAATGACCCGAACAGTCTCCTACAGCGATGGTTCAATGGAGTATTGCCGACTATATCCGAGTTTGCTACATTTGTTGAGGCAAGAAGTCAGTTGAACCGTGAAGACGAGGATGTATTAAATGATGAAGATCTTTTAAAGTTAGCGAATATAGGGATTGCTTTTCATCTGTTTATGGGGCAGGATGAGAAGGCGAAGATGTCGCTATTTTTGTGGATCATCATTGAGGATATGGAGAGGTGGAACTCATTCCCTTGGGGCACATTATGTTATAGTGTCCTATTCCATTACCTCCGCATGGCATTGACTGAAGAGCGGATCAGAAAACCACCGCGTAACATCAATATTTATGGCTATGTCTATGCGTTTCAGGTATAACCAATACCGTTAATATTTATTCCTTTGCAATGTGGTTAAATTAAGTATATGTAATATTTGTTTTTTTTTGCATTATAGTGGTGGTTGGTAGAAGTGTTTCCGGCATTGGCAAAGAGAATATCAGAAAGTGTCCGAGATTTACAAAATGAATTGCCAAGATGCTTGAGAAAGTCACTTAAAAGAACACCGACAATTATGAACAGTCTTGATGATTTATCTCCCGTAAGTGGCAAACGTCAACTATATTAGTTTAGTAAATTTATTGTTTGTTTTAATTACACTTATTTATATGAAGTATAACATTATAATGTAACTGTATACATGTATATAATGCAGATAGTTGGCTTAGAGGAAACCCTTGAGCCTACCGACGCCGAAAGACAAACGGCTTATTGGAAATCCTTCAACCCTAATAATTTAGTAACGGGTGAAGTACATAAATCTGGCGGGGGAGGGAGTGAGGGTGACAGTGAAAGTGATGATGATGCGGATGATGACGATGATGATGGCGATGATAGTGATGATGATGATGATGGTGATGGTGATGATGGTGATGGTGATGATGATCATGACGAGGTTGACGATGTTAGGGTGGAGGGTGATGATGTGGTAGAGGGTGACTCTATCGCAAATGAAGACGTTCAAGGCATGCAATCATCATCATAGGATTCCCTTTCAGAGTTTCATTCAAAAAAGGTCCACGATATCCCAAACGTCCATCCTGAGGTACAAATCATCCCTTTATATGATTATCTACGGAATATGAACATTGTATATAATGTAAAAAATATGAACATTGTTGTGTGGTAGTATGGTGTGACGGAGAGACAGAGTCTCTAAACATGATAGACGAAGTGTAATTTATTATAAGCAGGTTATGTTTTTTTGGATACTTAAAAATACAGGGGAGACTCTGGCAAAATTTTTCCTACAATCGTATAACCGTGTCAAAATTTTGTTACAGGTGAAGCAGTTGTTTGAATATATTGTAAATTTACAGAAGACAACTAATGAGAAGTTGAGTAGGATGGAGAAGAGGCAGAAGGCAACTGTGAAGATCGTTGAGAGCATGGATAAGAGATTAAGACGGATGGAAAAGGATTTCTTATGGATTAGGACGTATCTCAGCGATAGCGATGATTCAGATGATGATGACGGTGACGACGACGATCATCGCGGTGGGAGCTTTGTCCCAGAGGAGCCCATTTATGTCCCGACTACAGATCAGCCAGCACCATCAGCTCTACATCAGGACGAGGGGGTTCGTCAAACATCTATCCCTGAGGACGAGAGGGTCCAGCAGTCACCTATTGAGGTGGGCCAGTCAGACATCCAGCAGGAGATCCAGGATGTCGTTCTGGCACAGGGGGATCACCAGTCACCCATTCAGCAGGAGGAGCAGGAGCAGGAGATCAGCGGTGTAGCCGCTGCAGAGGCTGGGCCGGATGATGACCAGGTAGACATAATTTAAACAGTGTGTTTAACGTTGACGATTGAATTATAAATATTCTTTTGTGTCTTTGAATTTCAGTGCAGCAGCAGGGAGAAGACGGCCACGAACGGGCCAAACGAAAGACCAGGCCAGCAGCACCTCTACGGACTCCATACACGGATCCTGGGCCGGCGAAAAAGAAAAAAAAAATTGTCCAACAGCAGGTGACAGAGGTTGCACAGCCTGTAGATCCCATAGAGGCCGTCTATAATGAATATAAAGCTTCAGCACATTTGGACCTTAGGTATGGAAAACAAAATAATAATTTCCTACAATCGTAGTTGTTGCCGTAACTTTAAATTTTTACCACTTTTTTAAAATTTTTTATTTTAGACGTGCGGTTGAGCGTTGCGCGTGGTGCGTGATTCCGACCACATTGGTGACCTTGGAGGACGAAAATAGTTGGTTGACTAGTGAGCACATCGATGCGTATTTGATGTGCATACGAAACGGATGGTGGAATGAGGACGAGGATAGAAGATACGCCCTTCATGGCACTTCTTTATTTGTAAGTTATTGGTTGATAAATTTTTCTAATGTATCATTGAAATCAAATAACATTATTAATTTTTAAAATGTGCAGGGCATTATGACCATGGAATACAATAAGCAATATGTCAACCAAGGAAAAAGATTTGATCCAGCTACAGCCACTATACCCCCAGAATGGCTGCCATTCGGATGTGGCAAGATAGATGCATCGGTCCCGTGGTGGTGTGTTGAGAATGTAAGTGTTGTTTTAATATTAGAGTCTTTTATTTGATAATTGGAATTAGTCCTACAACACTTACATTGAGAGAAACTGTAGGTACTATTGCCGTGTAGCTTGGACCAACAACACTGGGTCCTCTGTCGAGTGTGCTTGAAAGAGAAGAAAATCTATGTGTATGATTCCCGGGCGTCCACTGACATAGAGGTACGGCTCCGAGCATTGGAGCCGTTGGTGTGTTTTATGCCCGTTATGCTTCGCTTTATTGGGTTTTATGAGAGGACTCAATTACATATGCCAGCTGTAGATGAGCGATGGGAGGTTGAGCATATTGATGAGTCAGCTGTGCCACAGCAACCCGATGGGTGAGTTGTTAGTTAATATTTAGTTATTAATTAATATTTAGTTATTATTTAATATTTAGTTATTAATTAATATTTAGTTAATCATGGAAGTTTTTAATTACCAAATAGTTAGTATCTCTGAATTGACATATATTTATGAAACAGGACGAGTTGTGGAGCATATGTCGCCATGTACGTACGGGACCTTTTGCAATCCAGGGAAAGTACATGGGAATCACGACCACGTGATACACCTGCGGACGCCCTCGCACTGAGAGCTTCGCTTGCACGAGATATTTATTCATTTTCACGTCCTTTGTATAAAGTAAATAACTCTGGAAAATGGATGATTGATTCTTACGAGGAAGTTGTACTTAAGTGACATCAATAAACAGTTAATTATCCATATCCTATTCAAGTTTTGACTTCAAGTATTTATGTCAATCAGTGAAAACAATAATTTAGTTTAAATATTTTTTTAGTTATTAAAATATATTAATATAATTAACTAACAATAATTTAGTTTTTTATAATTCCACTAAATGAATAATTCCACTTAAAGAAATCATGAAATCAGTCGCACTAAATATTTCATCAAATGAAACCAATTTAAGTTAATTAATTGACATATATTAGAGTCTTTATTATGGTTAGGATATGTTAATTTAAAATTTCGAAATCATGAAATCATTGGTTTTGAATCATCCAACACTAATGATTTCATCAATTGAAATCAATTCAACTGAACGCATTGGCCTTTAGTTATTAAAATATATTAATATAATTAACTAACAATAATTTAGTTTTTTATAATTCCACTAAATGAATAATTCCACTTAAAGAAATCATGAAATCAGTCGCACTAAATATTTCATCAATTGAAACCAATTTAAGTTAATTAATTGACATATATTAGAGTCTTTATTATGGTTAGGATATGTTAATTTAAAATTTCGAAATCATGAAATCATTGGTTTTGAATCATCCAACACTAATGATTTCATCAATTGAAATCAATTCAACTGAACGCATTGGCCTTTAGTTATTAAAATATATTAATATAATTAACTAACAATAATTTAGTTTTTTATAATTCCACTAAATGAATAATTCCACTTAAAGAAATCATGAAATCAGTCGCACTAAATATTTCATCAATTGAAACCAATTTAAGTTAATTAATTGACATATATTAGAGTCTTTATTATGGTTAGGATATGTTAATTTAAAATTTCGAAATCATGAAATCATTGGTTTTGAATCATCCAACACTAATGATTTCATCAATTGAAATCAATTCAACTGAACGCATTGGCCTTTAGTTATTAAAATATATTAATATAATTAACTAACAATAATTTAGTTTTTTATAATTCCACTAAATGAATAATTCCACTTAAAGAAATCATGAAATCAGTCGCACTAAATATTTCATCAATTGAAACCAATTTAAGTTAAACCAATTTAAATATTATTGTGTAACTTAAATATTATTATTGTGTATTAACATCAATAACAACAGCAATAATATGATATATATATTTTTTTAAAGAAATAATATTATATTATTGTGTAATTTTGAAACCAAAGCTTGATTCGGTTTTCCATAGATCTGGAAAACCGAATCGGGTTTTCAGATCTGGAAACCCGATTCGGTTTTCCAGATCCTCTGGAAAACCGATTCCATCATTCAGATTCCCCCTGAAAAACCGATCGGTTTTTCAGGGTCACCCAAAAACCGATTCGGTTTTTCAGGGTTCCTGAAAAACCGATCCGGTTTTCCAGGGTTACCAAAAACCGAACCGGTTTTCCTTTGCATGGAAAACCGATTCCGCTAAAATATTGGACTTTCTGTAACTGATTAAAGCACTTATAACAGATGAATGTGGTGTGCGGACACAGTCAAGCAACTGTAACAGATACTAATCTATTAATCCGTTAAACAAAACTAAAAGCAAGACCAATGCGATTATAATACATCAATTTAACGAAATAAGATAACTTAAACATGCTTCAGAGAGTTCATACGCGATTCCTACTCATTGTTTTCATCATTATCCATTTCTTGATTGGTAGCAGGAAATCGCAGAGGACATCGACGTTGGTTGTGTCCAGTCTCATGACACAAGCGGCATCTGCGGGACGGTGGGCCGTTGTCAATAACAGATGTGCTTGGGCCAGCTTCCGCATCCGCAGAACCTGAGCTCATCCCACCCCTGGTAGAAATAGGGGGGTTAGGGCAACGAAGACGGTTGTGTCCCCTCTCGCCACATCTTCCACACTTTTTTCTACGACGATCTTCTCCGGCTGAAGGAATCCGAACTTCTTTCGGCCTACCTGGTTGTCTTTTTCCTATGGGTGGTAGTACAACCATACTTCTAACTTCCCCAGAAACATTCCAGCTGGCTAATTTAGGGACTGGATTGATCGGACTTGCATATGCAGCTTTCAACCATTCTGTGCTGTAATACTGACTGAAAAGTGTATCACAACTGACGCCCTTGAACCTGTCAAATTATCAGGTAATACAAGTTGAAGTGTATAGACATAACATGAAAAGCTGAAAGCAAACGTTGAAATATCATACCTGGCCACAGCACATGCATGAACACATGGCAACTGATCTAAGTTCCACTGCTTACATGTACATGTGTGCTCTTCAATATTAACCACCGCATCTCCTTTACTAGGATGCATGACACTGTACGTTACCGGTTCTGTAATGGGATATACACAACCTTCCGTTGCTAGATTTTTTGCCAACATGATGCGATCGTACGCAGCAGTGGTAACATAAGTTGTCAATTGAGCAGCAGCAATACGTCTATTATTAAACCATCTCTGCAGCACATTTCTTATATATTCATGTGCAGTTGTTACTGGCAAACGGCGTGCTTGCATCATACATTTGTTGAGCGACTCTGCAATATTGGTGGTCATCATTTCATATCTTCTTTTAGGACAATGTGATCGTGACCACCTGCTCACCCCAGCTTTAACCAAAGTTCCATGTGTCCTCGGATGTAACACTCGCATTTCTTCCAATATCCAGTTGCATTCCTCAGTTACATAACAGTATGCTGCATTGTAAAATGCATTTTCCACATCCGAACGCTTTTTACAATGCTGCTTTAGGTTTTGCCATAAGTGAAAAAAACATAACACATGTGGAACTTCTGGAAAAGCTTCTTTCATCCCATTCGATATGCTTTTATGATGATCGGATACAATAAGCAAATCGTCCGACACGCCGATCGCCAATCGTAATTTTCTTAAAAACCACGTCCACGAACAGTCTGACTCTCCGTCAGCAAATCCATAAGCAATGGGATAAATCATCTCTTCTCCATCTTTGCATGCAGCTAAAAAAATCACCCCTTTATATTCACCTTTCAAATGTGTTGCATCAACAGCAACAACCGGTCTCATATAAGCTCGGAAACCCTCTATCGAAGCTCCAAGTGCAACGAAAGAATACAAGAACCGATCGTTTTCATCTCTCTCAATTGCTGTTATTGTGCCCGGGTTTGCTAACTTTAACATCTCAAAGTAGGACGGAAGCTGTTGATATGACTCATCCGCTTGTCCATACGCAAGTTTCTTTGCATATTGTAAAGCCTTCCAAGCTTTGCTATACAAGATTTGAACTCCATACTGCTCTAGCATTTCTCCAATCAATCGATTAGGTGTATACATATCTCTCCCCACCTTTCCCGCATACAACTTTCCGATGACAATGGCCTTCACACTTTTCATATGTGATTCCATGGCTGTCTGACGACACGTGTGCTCCGCCTCATACTTCAACACAAACCACATCGAGCAACCCTTTCTGCATCTAGCACGAACTATAAAGCTACAAGTTTTGTCCTTGCAACTAGCCTCAAATCGCTCCGTGTCTGAACGTCTAACCCGATATTCAAATTTCGCTTTCAGAGCATATTCTCCAATAGCTATACTCATTTCTTCTTTACTATTAAAAAATGCTCCCTTGTATAATGAACCAAGTTGGTAGACGGTTGACATAGCACTTGAAGCAGGCTCAATGTCGCCCAGTTCAACACCAGGAACAATCCAATGTGGTTGTAAAGGATTGTTCTGAAATTGTAAACCTGAAAATCTTATTTCTGGAAACCCTTCTTCTTCAGACACATCATCACCTCGAGTTCCCTCGTTATCACTATCTCCAGTTTCCTCAGAATCACTATCCCGTATCTCACCACCATTATCATTTATGTCCCAATCTTCATCATCAGTACCATAATTCATATAGTCATTGTTAACATCGCAAATTGGACTTTCTGTACATGTAAATTGGGTGCCAGCAGCATCCAGCGGATTATTGCTCCCAATTCCTGAAGTTCGATGAAAATGACTTTCAACCATTTGAGGATTTATAGGTCTTGACGTTTCTGCCTCGTTGTATCTTCTTCCTGGTATTGAGTTGGTGGCAATCGGAAAACCGATACGCCTGCTAACCTCAGCTCCACAATCTTTCACAATCTTATCCACATAAATCTCTTTAACATCAATATTTTTTATTGCCATCAAACCAACAACACCAAGATCGGACATGATACGTATCTTTTTAATTTTACCACTTGTCGCACTTTGTAGTAAATAATGTATACGAATATCCCACATTCTCCTATCAATACCAGCCTCTCTGTACACAATATCGACTAATGATGAAAAACTATTATTACTGTGAACCCCACACATGATCGACTCCCCTCCTACGTAATTACATCCATTCCACTCTCCGTCAAAATTGATTACAATTGTTTCTTGAGTCATTCCTGTAACGTTCAAATAAAATAATAAATCAATCTCATTTCAATTGGGCAACATTACAAAATACAATCTTATAATCAACTTAATTTATTATTTTAAATTAACTGTAATCGGTTTTTTAGTACGGTTTTTCAGTGCCACTGGAAAACCGTTCGGTTTTCCAGTGGCACTGAAAAACCGAACGATTTTCCAGTTTTTGCTAGGTTTTTAGCCACTGAAAAACCGATCACACAAAAATCGATCGGTTTTTATCGATTTTTCTGTGATCGGTTTTTAACAGAAACCGGTTTTTATCCCTGCAAATCTTCAATGTCTGACTGAAAAACCGAAATCGGTTTTTCAGACGCTATTCGCCCCTGAAATACCGATCGGTTTTTCAGTTTTTCACTGAAAAACCGATCGGTTTTTCAGATCGGTTTTCACTGACTGAAAAACCGATCGGTTTTTCAAGCCACTGAAACTGAACACCGATCTGAAAAACCGATCGGTTTTTCAGTCCTCAAAAACCGATCGGTTTTTCACTCCTGAAAAACCGATTATCACTCACGAAAAACCGATTTCGTCGCAGCTTCTGCAGTTTCCGTCGCATTTTCAGATTTCCATATCCATCAAAACCAATACAATCTTACAGCCCTAAACCATGCAAATATGAACTAAATAACCCAAAAACTAACAAATAAACATATACATTACCTTTGATTACCAAATTCTTCAACAATCAAATCCTTCAATGGATGCCACTAATGTTCAAAATCCTTCAATGGATATTGTGAGGAAGAAGATGAAGAGCAAATATAGACACTCAAACTCAAATCTCAGAAATCATCAATGCAAAAGTAGGTAGAGGAGAAATATGGAGGTTTTAGGAGGAAGATGAAGGTTAGTTTTGTAATTTTGAGTGGAAGATGAAGGTTAGTTTGGTGATTTAATCTTAAGGGTAATTTCGTAATCTTGGGTATATAATAGAAATAGTTTGTTTGAGAGGTCAAAAACAAATTTGATTAAGAATTGGGGTAAAAACAAAATTTCTCATTATATTTGGGTAAAATTCATAAATTTCCCTTTTAATAATTTATTCTTAACTATTATCATAATAAATAGTGAGATCACTAATATGAATTTACGGTGAAAACAAAATATCTTAAAATAAATGATGAGATCTACGTATACTATCGATGAAAAATCACACATATATATTTTCTTAAATCTAAATTTTGTTATGAAGTTTCTGGATGATATTATAATAATATATTATTTAAAGTCGGTCATCTATTTTGGTCTATATATATATATGTGTAACGCCTCAATATAATATACATATATTTCTGCTTTCTTTTTATATGCTTTTCTGGCTTCTCATCTCTCTCTTTCATTTTTATCGTTTCCTGTTCACTTTATTATTTTGTTTTTCTCTCGTCTCTCTCTCCTGCTATTACTTTTGCTTTCAAAATTTATCACAAGTCCCTGGTAAATTCTCTTTAAACCCCTGATGATTATTAATTTTATTATATTCATTTATTTTAATTTTATAACACGTTATCACCACGATCTTGAACCTGAAGTTCTTGATATTCTGACTCAATCAATGTACGGCTCTGCCGATTCAATCAATGTACGACTCTGCCGACTCAACCAATGTACGGCTCTGCCGACTCAATTATTATTATCATGCATTACAGATCTAACTATTTAATTTTATTTATTTACTTATTGTTACATACTATATGTGCAGCTCTGTTATTATTATTTACTATTTTTATTATGTATTTCATGCACGGCTATGCCGGCTCAATATATTATTAATTAATTGATTTGTTATCTCTGTTATATCTTTATATTTCATATATTTTATTCTCTCAAATTTATAATGTACTAGAACCTGAAGTTCTGGATTTTAATCAATGGAATCTGAAGTTATAAATATTTATTGTTAAAACCTGAAGTTATTATTTTTGACCTGAAGTTCTAAAAATATAAATGAAATTTTTGGCAACCTGAAGTTTCAAATATATCATTTTGATTATGTCACTAATTGTGATATTTTATGTGTATAGTCATGTCAAATATCGCAAAACCAGAATTTGCTCTACTGGATATATCAGGAAATAATTATCTTTCATGGATCCTTGATGTAGAGCTGTATCTGCAGTCCAAGGACTTAGCTGATACAATTAGAGATAATAATGAAACATCTCTACAGGATAAAGCAACTGCAATGATCTTTATCCGCCGTCATTTACATGAGAGCCTGAAGACTCAATACCTCACAATTAGAGATCCACTGACTCTGTGAAAAAATCTAAAAGATAGGTATGACCATCAGAAAACCGTCGTCCTCCCCAGAGCCCGGTATGAGTGGAGTAATTTAAGACTCCAAGATTTCAAATCAGTCGCTGATTATAATTATGCCCTATTTAAGATAACCTCACAACTGAACTTGTGTGGTGAAATACTGACTGATGCAGATCTATTGGAAAAGACATATACTACTTTCCATGCATCTAATGTGCTCCTGCAGCAGCAATATAGAGAACGCAGGTTTACAAAATACTCTGAATTAATCTCATGTCTCTTAGTGGCAGAACAAAATAATGAGCTTCTGATGAAAAATCATGAACTTCGCCCTGCTGGCGCAGTTGCACTTCCAGAAGCAAATGCTAGCACAAGTAAAGGCCATGGACGTGGACGCGAACGTGGTAATCATGGTCGTGGTGGGTATAAATTTTCAGGTAATCGAAACCAGAAAAACATCTCTAAAAAATGGAATGTTTATAATGCTAAACATAACAAGGGCAAAAATGTAGAGAAACATGCCCCTAAAAAATTATGAAGATGTTTGTTTCAGATGTGGTATGTCTGGACACTGGTCTCGTACCTGTCGTACGACTAAGCATTTGGTTGATCTGTATCAAGCCTCTGTAAAGGGGAAGGAAAAGAAAATTGATACAAATTTTGCAGATCAAAGTGATGATCCTGTAGATATCACAAGCCTGGACTTATCGGATTTTCTTGATAATGCGGATGGAAAAGTGGATTACTCAATTGGTGATGGAGATATCCATACCAATTAGAAAGTTGCCTAGTTAATATAGTCATATTAACTTTTGTTATGTTAGTACATATTTTTGTAATCTTCCATAAGTAAGATAACTTATTTTGCTTTATATGATGTACTAACATATGGTTTATCTGATGAAAGACGAATATGGATGAATTATCTATTCTCAAAAAAGGAAGGTGCAGATATATGTATTGTCGACAGTGCAACAACACATACTATTCTTCAGAATAAGAAATATTTCTCAAATTTGACAGTAACCAAAGTCAAGGTAAATACTATATCAGGTCCTGCAGATCTGGTTGAAGGTTCTGGAAGAGCCATAATCTTATTGACAAATGGTACTAAATTATATATAAATGGTGCATTATACTCTAGTAGATCTAGAAGAAATCTACTCAGTTTCAAAGATATACGTAGTAACGGATATCATATTGAAACTACAAATGAGAAGAATGTTGAATATTTATGCATCACTAAAATTATCTCAGGCCAGAAGCTAATTGTAGAAAAACTCAGAGCTTTCTCATCTGGGTTGTATTATACAATTATGAGATCAATTGAAACTTATGTAGTTTCAAGCCAGAAGCTATTTAAACCAAAAACATTTCGACTTTGGCATGACCGTCTTGGTCATCCAGGATCTACGATGATGCGTAGAATCATTGAAAATTCTCATGGGCACCCATTGAAGAATCTAAAGATTCTATTATCCAATGACAATATATGCACTGTCTGTTCACAAGAAAAATTTCTCCTGAAGAGAAGCACAAGAAAAATGTCACTATTGGAGAGAAAAATGAGCTATCATGGAATGTGACAACAATATCTCATCTGGATCCTCGTACTACCCAATGTGAAAGTGAGATACGAAGAATAGTTAATCTTCAGATGATTGCGAATCAGTTGCCAGATGCATTTACTGATGCTGCTAAAGTGACAAAATCACACATACCAGCTGCCAATACACCAGCTAGAATAATTGTTCCTGTAGAACAATGTAATCAGAACGCAGCAAATGAATCATCTACTGCACGCCAGAAGCGTGGTAGACCAATGAACTCAAAAAGATAGTATTCCCCGAAAACGGAGAATGAAAAATTCTGATTCTTCTGAAAATAATACTCAAGCTACAAAATCCATTATCTCTGAAAAATCAACTCCAGAAGAGTTGCCAATCCCTGAAGAGACTAAAACCCACAAAGAGGTACAAACAATTGATGAGCCACAAAATTCTGAAAATCAAGAAATTTCAATCAATTGTGCTGAAGGTATGTGGAATCGTAATGAAATAATCATCGATGATATATTTTCATATACAGTAGCTTTGACAGTTATGAACGATGATTATGAACCACATACTGTTAATGAATGTAAACAAAGACACGATTGGCCTGAATGAAAAAATACAATTCAAGCAGAATTAAGTTCCTTAACCAAACGTAAAGTCTTTGGACCTGTAGTCCAAACGCCTGAAAATGTCAAACCTGTTGGATACAAATGGGTATTTGTACGGAAACGTAATGAAAAGAATGAAATTGTAAGACATAAAGCAAGGCTTGTTGCACAAGGTTTCTCGCAGAGACTAGAGATTGATTATGATGAGACGTATTCACCAGTGATGGATACAATTACTTTTAGATTCTTGATCAGTTTAGCAGTCTCAGAAGGACTCGAAATGCGGCTTATGGACGTAGTGACAGCATATTTATATGGGTCACTTGATACTAATATCTATATGAAAATTCCTGAAGGATTTAAAATGTCTGAAGTATTTTTCAGGGGGAGTATATTAAATCAATGTGGACATATGTGCACTGCACTCTTTTTCCCTTCGATCAGGTTTTATCCCACTGGATTTTCCTGACAAGGTTTTTAATGAGGTAGTCATTTTAAGCACATCCAAATATTATTAAATCCAGAAGATTATAATATTTTAGATCCAGCAGATCATAAAATATCTTTTGTTTAGATTTTGAGTTTTTATTGGTAGAAACTTTTAAATATATTATAATGATATCATCCAAGGGGGAGTGTTATAAAGTTTCTGGATGATATTATAATAATATATTATTTAAAGTCGGTCATAACCGACTCTATTTTGGTCTATATATATATATGTGTAACGCCTCAATATAATATACATATATTTCTGCTTTCTTTTTATATGCTTTTCTGGCTTCTCATCTCTCTCTTTCATTTTTATTGTTTCCTGTTCACTTTATTATTTTGTTTTTCTCTCGTCTCTCTCCTCTGCTATTACTTTTGCTTTTAAAATTTATCACAAGTCCCTGATAAATTCTCTTTAAGCCCCTGATGATTATTAATTTTATTATATTCATTTATTTTAATTTTATAACAAATTTAAATTTTATCAGAATTTTTGATATTAATTATTATTATTAATATAGTTTAAAATTTTACTTTCATAATAGCGGATGAATAATTCTCCTTATAAAAAAAAAAATTGTTACGAGAGTCGAGACCTGTTTCGATTCTCAATTGCCCCTTGTGTGCGGGTAATTTTCAGTTGATTTACAACTGAGAGCCATTGTTCCTCTCTCTCCCCTGAAGAGTTTAGTTTCATGTCGCTCCTCGAGTATTTCCATTAAGAAAGCTCTGCTTATGATATTTATATAACTATATCGCGAACCAAAGAGCATGCTCCCAAAAAAAAAAAGTCTTTGGTTGCTGGTACTGTTGATCGGGGCAGCAACCCCATATTTTCCTTTGTAAGAGCTATGGATTCGACACCCTAATCCCCAAAAATCCAAACAATATATAATCATATATTATGTAATAGTAATATAATAATATTATTAATAATGATATTAATATTAATCGTTGGTTTTTCATTATCAGTGTAGATTGATCTTTCGTCCTCGTATAGATCTCTTCTTCACCTCTACGTGGATAGATCTTTCCTCATTAAGAGTTATCTTTCGAATCGTTACATGAATATCCTATCTTGATTGATCTCGATAATCCTTTAGATTCGTTTAAAATACAGTTATTGTTTAAAAAAAAAAAAAATTGCAAACAAATGCTCCAAAAAAATGTACCCTCGCAAAAATAAATGTACTAATCGTAATATTCTTATAGTTTGTCATGTGGCTACTGTATAAGGTGGCCCGTGATTTATTTTGAACGTCTGGCAAGGTTCCAGGATAAGAAGGAATCAGGGAACATCAATGCAGGCTTTACATTGCGTGCACGGATGTGACATCAACGTCAGGAGTAGCTGTACCATTTTTGACAAAGCTGTCACATGCACTAGAGGATCTTGCGTGGAGTAACTGCATTTTCCTAACTTGATATATAATAATTTTTTCTGACAGAATTCTTGTCTCGTTGAAAAAGCTTTTCTTTTTTATTTTATTTTTGATACTGATAATTATCGGGACAATTTAATGACGCAATTAGGAAAACTACCCTCCGAAGAAATCGATCTAAATAAAGATAAAAAAAAAATAGTCTACACAATTTAGGGGATATTACTATGAAGCTTGCAATCCGCGTTAAGAGCATTTCTAAATTTATTTATTTTAAATAGATATATTATCAATATCTAAATTTATAAATATAACTATTTAAAAAATTCTTTAAAAATAGATGTTAAGGTTCACGGTTTTTTTTATTTTTTATTTTTAATAATTAAAAAAATATATGCTTATAAAAATTTTTTAATTTTATATTATTTTATTTTATATCACATCCTATGTTTTTTACCATTCATATTTAGATTTGAGGTGCTTTGAGGGGTAGGGGGCGTGGCATCTAGCAAAGTAGCCAACAGCTGGCTATTTTGTTGAAAGGGCTTTTCGGTTGCTGATATCAATAATTAATGTCAAAAAGTAATTGCATGGCATGCCAGCTACAGGCTTTTAAGTTACCGGCCTACTTGTTGTTTGACTTTTTTGCTTTTTCAAGAGCTACAGGCCTATTTCCGTAGAATCTCATAGGAGGTTTCTGTAGATATAATTTATACTTATAATATTAAAAAAAAAAAACGAAAGTATTTGGCTGTTTCTTTTATCAATTGATTTGTAAAGATTCCGACGCTTCAACCAAGAAAAAGTTGGAGTCACTTTTGAGCTAAAAACGGGATGTTTGCTCGGTTTGTCCTTAAAATTAAAAAAAAAAAAAAAAAAAAAAGGGTTGTTTGGATATATAATAGCTGTACGCTCTTATTTAAGCTTATAGCATTATATTAATAATTTAAATTTTATTAATGTTTAAAAATAGATTTTAATTAAAAGTATCTCTCAAAAAATTATATTTGCATCAATAAATCCCTCTCCCCTCAAATATGTGATAAAAAAGTGTAAAACGGGAAAGGAAAAATTTTGAAAATCAAAATCCATAAATAGATATAAAGAAAGTATTTAAAATCAAGTAAAAGAAAATAAAGAAAATCAATCTGACTAGTTTAGCTTCTTGAAAGAAACAAAATCTAATAACAAAGATAGCTACAAGAAAAAGAGAGTATAAATTTGGAGACCAATTTTACAAGAAGACCTAAATCCCAATAAAAAAATTAAAAGAGAGAGAGAAATGAAGTTAAAAAAAATTCAAATTTAAAACATGAGAAACCGGGAATTTTTCTTTTCCTAAACTATCAAATTAATTAACTCTCAACCAAAGTCACCAAAACTAATACGACTTTGGTCGAGAGTTGATAACTCTCAACGAAAGCCATTTTGACTTAAATCGAAAGTTAATATATGAGTTATTTTAATTTTGTTTTCGAATAAATTTGTTGTTTTAATGATTTAGAGTTTTCTTTTGAAATCAAGTTTGTTTTGTTGTTATTGTTTTCTACTTTTCACTTAAAGTTGTTTCTATCATAATTCATGATAGAAGGCTGACTGAATCTTCATTAGGCTTTTGCCTCTGTAGTTACTCCACCTTTGAATTTGTATTATTGCTCAATCATACAAAATAAATAACACATTCGTCAAGTGACCTAGAGATAATCTTTAGGTGCACCCTCCGATGTCATTTGTCACATATATATTCTTGAGATGATAGATGTTTGCTACATGTTAAACATTTATCGGTTATCCTTTTAAGGAATAGTTCCTTCCAAGGTTGACTTTGTCTACCTTTAATAACTTATTTAATTATGTGATTTAATATGTTATCGAACACCTTCTTTAATCGAAATTTATGATATTTGCAACATGTCTTCTTCTAATTGCACTAATGTTTCTTCTTTCTGTTGAGTTTTTTTTGCACCCGTACAAAAGTTAATCAAGCTTAAAATTCAAAAATAAAATTAGATCTAATCAAAGATTAAGGTGGTGTTTGTTTGTTTGTTTGTTTTTTTATCTTAAATCTTATAAGACCTTTTTTTAAATGATTGATTAATAAGATTTTATAATTAAATATATTTATTTTTGCTTATTTTCTATTTAAGATTCCTAAACTTAGATATTAAGTGATTGGATTATTAGTATTATACTTTTTTTTCTTATAAATATTAATTTCTATTATTTTTTAAAATAGATTATTATTATTTTAAGATATGTTAATTTTTATTTTGAATATTTTATATCTTAATTATGTTATTTTATATAATTAAAACAATATTTTAAGGAAAAAAAAAAACAAAAACAAAAACAAAACAAAACTCCCCTTCCATCTAGCTATTATTAGTGCAAAAGTAAACCACCGACAATAGAGATCGACGACCTCTATCCCAAAGAATGGAGGAGGCTTGTGACCTTCTCACATTCAAATGGAGGGAAGCTGGCTTCTCTGCCAAATGCAACAATAGAGATGGTCGGCTTCCTCACATTTAAATGGAAAGAGCCTGCAGTCTCATCTTTTTATTTGGGAGGAAACCGATCGACAACTAGTCGATAATTGGTAGTGGTTGGTTCTAGAGAGATTATATTTTATGGTTAAGGTTACGTTAGGATTAGGATTTGAATTTGATTAGAATTGGGGATCATTTTTTTTTTTTCGGGTAAGGGATATTTTAGTTATATTAGAATAATAATAGGTTAATTTAGGAAAGTAATGTATAGTTTTTAATAAAAGCTTTTTTTTCATTAAGATATAAGTAAGAAATTTTGACTTTTTAAATAAGATATATATTTTTTAACAATTTTGACTTTTTAAATAAGATACTTTTTAAACTTAAATTAAGTTGTAAATAAAAAAATTAAAATAAAAAAAACCAACAACAAACTAAAGACTTTAGTGAAAATAAGTCTTATTAGAGGGAAAATTCCCTGACTTCCTTTTCATGAAAAATGGCATTTGAACAAGAAGTGTGGACTATGAAAAATATTTACTAGTGAGATAAAGAGCAAAGGAGAAAGTTAGAGAAAAAAGAAAAGAGAAAAGCAAGAGAAAATGAGTGGTGGATGTGTTTTAATATACTACGGGTAATTGTGATACTCTGTCTATTTTACGTATTATTGAAATTCAAATTATTTATTTGATGATGTAAACACAAAAAATGGGGATAGAAGTGATAAATCCTATCATTTTCACTTAAAAATATGTAATTTAGAGAAAAGGATAAATATATGATAGATTACGGTAATTTAATAGATTAATTTTTAAGCTATTAATTGTTTATATAAATATATTTGCTATTTCTTAAAAATACATTCAAATAAAATATGTCACCATTTAGTAGAGATAGTTGTGCCTTCCTCCATCCACTAAGATATTAGGAATTTATTTCGGTCATCGAATAATATTGTTTATTTGAGTAGTTTTTTTTTTTTTTTTCTCTCTTATTACAAGAGTAATATCTCTCATTCATGAGAGTAAATATTTATATTGTGTAAATAATATTTTATTTATATAGATCCCGATAAACCTTTAATTTGTTCATTGAAATTTTAACCTTTTGCCTATGAAAGTAAATATTTAGATTGTAGAAGTAATGTTTGAGTTAAATAGTTTCAAACAAACCTCTAACACATTCGATATTGAAATTTTAGCATGTTTATTCTTGCAAAGAAAAACATGTCATTGCTACCCAAGAACTACCTACACCCGTATTATTTTAAAAATTATTCTTATTATTGAATTATTCTTATACTGAATTAATTGGGATCCTTTTCTATATGCATATATAAATTTTTTTTTATGATCTAAACTACTATTGGTAAGTTTCTTGTTATTATATAAATGTTATGAGTTTAAGTCCAGCACATACATTACAATAGGAAAGGATTTGGTTTACAATAGTATTAAGCATATATCTTCACTTTTAAAATAGAATATATAGAGACACGATGAGATCAATTGCTATAAGTATGATGTGTTTAGCAACTCTAATTACAAGAGATGAGTTTTCCTACACTTTGAAATTTTATAGGCAAAATTTTAATTTGGGGTTTGTCAGCATCAATGTTATGGGGAAGGATTTACGACAGCATTATTGTATTTTTATTGTTATCCCAACTTCTCATATGGAGTCTCTTGAGACTTGGTAAAATCAACGTCCACAACCACAACCATATAACAACTCCATGGAAGGAATGTGAAAAGGGAAATGTACAATTACTCAATTAAGATAATAGATACATTCTTATATGATAATTTTAATTCATAAGATAAATGTAGCGCATGGAATAACTCATAATGGGTTATTTGTCTAATGAGACATACATTACTAAGTTGGAGTATAAGATAGTATTGCAGTTGGACGAGTTTGATATTCATTGCAATATTAAGTTTGTATTTTATTTATTGCTTGATTGGATATTCACCCATAAATCAAGCCGTAATAATAGAGTTTTGAATCCTACTATACATATTTATCAACTTTTTTTTTTTTTGTAAAGATAGATATTTTTTTTACTGTTATATGAGTATATTTTAAGATTATATTTTAATATGTTAATTTTGATAAATCTGAATGGACTCTTAACCACTGATATCAGTATATTTTCGTATTAAAAAAAATATATCAGTAGATTTTCGATCTACGTGCATACATATCTATATATATATATATATATATAAATTACTCTAGCATAAAAAGTAGGAGTTTTGAAAATTGCACCAAAAATAAAAATTAGTATTTTTTGTTAACCACCATACAGTGTTTGATGTACAACGCACTTTCATGAACTGTCTCTTTTATTTGTGAATTCCAGTTTAAGGTGTTAGAAAAAACTTATTTAATTTTTTTATGATATTTTCAAAATTCTTGCAAAATTTAATGCTGCCATACACGATTTTCAATATATATTATATATATATATATGCGTGTGTAATTTATTCTTCCGAAAATGATCGATACAAACGTGCATTTCGATCATGATTTTCAAAAATTCTGACTCATAGTCGCATTTTGGTCATGATTTTCAAAAATTCTGACTCATAGTCGCATTTTGGTCATGCATGATGCAATTGCACCGAAAATTCTGACTCGTTGTCAAGCACATGTCAAGTTGTCAACTAGTTATTTTCATGGAAGAAACAATAAGATTAATTAATAGAATAAATTATAATTTAATTATCCAATTAAAACGTTTTTATAAATGAAATAACTTTTTCAATATTATTATAATTTATCCTTTTATCATTAATACTTTTCATTAAAATTTACTATAGAAGGGACAAAATTATCTCTTAATCTGATTTTTAATTTTTTAAAATAAATTTTAAAAATTTTCAAATAACTTTAATAAAAAAATATTAATCAGATCTCCACCGTCCATCTCAATATGGACAGTAGAGATCAACTTAAAAAAATAAAAAAATAAAATAAAATTAAAATTAAATATTTCAGCATAAACTTCATCAGTTAAACATAATCAACCCAAAAACTTCACCAATTAAACATAATCAACCTATTCAGCATAATCTTTATCAGTTAAACATAATCAACCAAAGTCATCAACTTCACCAGTTCAGCATCAAAAAATACCCAAAGTCATCGGTTAAACATAATCATCAACTGAAACAATCACTAATTCAATAACAAAATTTAGATCACAAATTCAACTCAAATAATCAAAAGAAAAATTGAAAAAAAAAATAAAAAAAAAATCCTAATAATTCTGAGTTCATGAACTCAGATTTCTAGGTTCGTCAAGATTCCTGAACTCAGATTTTTGGGTTCATCAAGAACCCAGGGATCTGGGTTCTGACGAACCCAGTCAGGAACCCACGATAACCCAGATCTGGGTTCGTGTCACGAACCTAGATTTCTGGGTTCGTCGTCAGGAACCCAGATCTGGGTTCCTGAGACAAACCCAGATCGGGGGTTCCTGAGAACCTAGATCTGGGTTGATTGGAACCCAGATCTGGGTTTGTCAACCCAGATCTTTCAGATCAGGGTTCATTTAGATCAGAGTGAACCCGATTTGCAGAAAAAGGGAAGAAGAAGAAGAAGAGAAGAAGAGAAGAAGAAGGGAAAAAGAAGAAGAAGAAGTGGAAGAATAGAAGAAGAAGAAGAATGAGAGGAAGAGGGAGATTGGCAAAAGACTGACGAGAGAGAGAGAGTGATGAGTTGACCATTCCTTATATTTGATCAACTGATCAACTTCAGTCAAAGGTTAATTTCGTCTTTTTACCGTTTTGATACTGTTTATCGTTAAATGTAACGGATTTTACTAACGGTAAGGGATAAATTGTAATAATATCAAAACAATTGCTTCACCTGTGAAAGCATTTTAACTGGATAGTTAAATTATAATTTAATGCTGTCATACACGATTTTTAATATATTATATATATATATATATATATGCGTGTGTAATTTATTCTTCCGAAAAAGGTCAATATAAACGTGCATTTCGATCATGATTTTCAAAAATTCTGACTCATAGTCGCATTTTGGTCATGCATGATGCAATTGCACCGAAAATTCTGACTCGTTGTCAAGCACATGTCAAGTTGTCAACTAGTTATTTTCACGGAAGAACAATAAGATTAATTAATATGATATATTAAATGAAATTATTATATTAAAAATCAAGATAATAAAAGTTTAAGATTTGAGTTAGAACTGAGAAAATATTATTATTATGTTGTAATTTGTAAGATTGGTGGCATACTGACCAACTTCTTTTGTTTTCTCTCTCTGTTTTTTTTTTTCTTTTTATTTTTTCCCCTTTCTTTCTTTCTTTTCAGTGACTTCTTTAGCATCTTATTAAAGATTAACGTGTTTATATTCTAGTTAATATGACATTAAATGAAGGAGCTATTTTAAAATAGTAGGGTGGGGTTGAGGGAGTGTCGGTGGAGGCAACACAACACCCGCCATTTTTTTAATAAAATATATCTAAATAATTATTTATATAACCATTAATTTTATATAAGCTACTTTTATTTATTGGCCTTCCTAAATATCCCTAAATAGGTTTTTGTCAAAAAAAAAAGTTTTTCTGGCTCCGCCATCTTCTTCTTTGATACAAATATGTTTCGACTTCTTGTCTTAAAAGAAAATTCAATGCACGATTGGAAATCACTTGAGAGCAACATCATGTTGCGAAGGATGTATAAAAGTTGGAGAAATTACACTAAGCCCTATAAACTTGAGGTTTTTATATTTATTTTTTATTTTTTATATGACATCAATGTATCGATGAGTTTAAAAAATGACACTCAACTATTAAATGAATTATAATAGAACCAAAATATTGTTCAACCATTTTTAAGGATAAAATTGCCCTTTGACTCAATGAGCGAACTTCGCACACAAATTACTAAGGGATGGTTCACATTGACAAATTGTTTCTGTGGACAATGCATGTTAACAAATAGTTCTGACAATTCGCAAACTGTTCTAAAATAGCCATAATCCTTGCCATATTTTTACCAACCATAAAAGGAGATTTTGTTTAAACCACATAGCCGTCACGTCCACTGACATCATTCCCTCCTAATCTGTAAAATAAAACATATTCTTTTCTTAAATCATGACAAATGGGTATACGTTTAAACATTGGATGCACAATTGACTTTTATTTGGAAATTCCTAGTTCACAATGTTCCTATGTACTGCTCTAGGAGAATTATTTTCATTTTTTCTTTTCAATCAGCAGCAGTTTGGTGGCTGGAATTTCCAGTTTGCTGTTCCAGGCAACAAACATTACAAACCCACTTTTAAAGAAAGATTTATTATTATTTCTTCAACTCATTGCTTTTATTTTATTTTATTTTTTGTTTTTGAAGATTACTTTTATTATTCTTGATAAGCAAGAGAAGAAATCTTTATCTACTGGCCAATGTATATCCACTTCGACGGAAACAATCAACCCAAATTTGAATCCGAAGCAAATTGTCTACATCATTTTTGGTACGAGACAGTAAATTAGTGGCCTACTTATCTTTTTGTGTCATATCACATGTCTTATAAAATAATCTTAAGCTAATAGTAGGAAGCGTCTATCTTTTGATGTCATGATTTTAACAAAATATATAAACCCTATTTATGTTTTCGAAGGATGCACTGAGCAATACAGAATTATTTATTATTAAAAAAAGTGATCTTTTACTGTGAAGGAAATATATATATATATATATATATTGTAATTCGCTGTAATAGTAGTTGCAAACGTTACCGTGTTAAAAAGTTTTGATACTGGTTACAATTGTTTGGTCTGGTATGCGTTTAAATATTTTTTCAGTTTTGTTTTAAATGTTTGGATTTTTTTTTTTAAAGTTTTGATAATTATATGAGGATATTTTTTTCAGTTTTGTTTTAAATTTTTTAACACCATATAATTTGAGTTTCCTTAATTGTTTATTTGTTTTCATGCGTATGGTAATTTCAGCTTGAATGGAACCCTTTCATGGGTTTGCTCGGATTGGAGACCAAGTATTTGACCTCGATATATTAGAATCTGGGGAATGTAGCGTGATTAGCATAATTAATGATGCTAAAAGGGAGTGGAAGGGAGAGGGAAAATTGGATAATGAATTAATTATAAATTTACCATTCCCACAGCTGCATAATCTGGTTTTCAATCTTATCCAATTGGGTTTTGCATTTGTATTAGTTAACGATGCCATGAATTTAGAATGATAACAGTGGCAACAAACAAAGGATGAAGAAAATTGGAGAATGAATTTAGGTTGAGAAAAGGATGAAGAAATTTGGAGAGACACAGAAAAAATTGCAGAGACAGGGAGATAAAAATTCGACGGAGAGACATAAAAAATTGCACAGCAAATTTGCCTTGGGCTAACAAAAAAGCTCGCTTTTTTATAACAAAATTTTTGTTACCGTTGCCCCTCGGTAACAACAATTTTTTTTTTAATTAAATTATTACATAAAATTTATAATTAAATAATCACACCAATTACTTCTCAAATAAATAATAATAATAATCACGTCAATTTTTTTTTAAGTTTTTACTCATAAATGGTAATTTGGTCAATAAATTATCTCAACAAGTTATGCACGGAGACCCATGTCACTCAAAAATAGCTACAAATAAGGGTATTTCGGTAAAAATATCCTCATAATAAATAAAGTGGTTTAGATTAAATTGTAATTTGATAACTCAAAATTAGAGGTATTTTAGATAATTTTATTTATAAATTCATTATTTTATAAAGATAATTCGATAATTTTAGTGCTATTAACAACCACGACAAAAATATCATTTTATGCATTCTATCTCCATTGAATTGACAGTTAAAATAATTTTAAAAAGTTTTAAAAAAATTAAGGATTAAAAGAGTTATTTTTGAAAAATATTTGAATTTTTAAAATTTTAGAGACTAAAATAAATTTTTTTCTATTTTTACTATCAATCACTTTTAAATTTACTTCAAAAATTTATGAACATTTTAATTTTAAAATTCATAAAATTACTAAGACTAAAATGAAGTTTAGGCTTTACCAAACAACAAAATAAATAGATATGCATATTTTGTTTTTAAAAGTAAAATATTATTTTTAAAATAATCCAAATACTTATGTTTTGTTTTTTTTCTCCTCGTTATTCTTTCTTTTTATGCCTTCTCTTTTTCAAAGTTTTTGTATCTTTTCTTCATCCTTACCTTTTCTTTCTCACTCTCTATTTCCTTTTTTGTTTTCTTTACTTTTATCTGCAGTTTTTATCTCTAATCAAGTTTAGTTATAAAATTCAAAATTACTTAATTTTAATAATCTATTCTTAAAAATCATTATAATAAATGGTGAGATTAATATGAATAAATGGTGAAAACAAAATATCTTGAAATAAAGAAAAACCTCATTTTAATTAATCATTGAGGTTTAGGAAATATCAAAAATTTAAATATATTTTGAAAATAGTTTTTTTTCATCCCTAATTTTTTCAAAACTTTTCAAAATAGTCAAAATCGTCAGTCAACTAACGGTTAACCACGGTTAACAATGACAGAATACATAAAAAGATACTTTTACCTTTAATGATTGTTAGTGACACTAAAATTACCATATTATTTTCATAAAATAATGAATTTATAAGTGAAATTATCTAAAATACCTCTAACTTTGAGTTTTTAAATTACAATTTAATCCAAACCACTTTATTTATTATGAGGATATTTTTACCAAAATACCCTTATTTGTAACTGATTTTATAGTCACAAGAGTCTAAGTGTATAATTGTTGAGATGATTTATTATCTAAATTATTATTATTTTTTTTTCATATTTAAAATCTTAGTCATCCACATGTCACAATCTTAGCCCGTCACACGAAAAACCACTTTGTCCTTCCCACCCAAACTATCTGCTATTGTTGATTATCAGTCAATTGAAGGTTTGAACTATTTTGAAAGGTTTTAGAAAAATTGGGGATGAAAATAGTTGTTTTCAAATGATGTTTAAAAATTTGATATTTTTTGAAACTTCAAGGACTAACATGGAGTTTACCCCAAAATAAATGATGAGATCTACGTATACTGTCGATGAAAAATCACATTTATATAATTTTTTTTGCATCTGAATTTAAATTTTATCATATTCGTTGATATTAATTATTATTATTTATATAGCTTAAAAATTTACTTCCATAATAGTGGATGAATAATTCTCCTCATTAAAAAAAAATTACAAGAGTCGGGGCTGATTGGGTGGTAAGTCGGGCCTTACTCTCTAACTCTGGTTGGTAAGTCGGGCCTTACTCTCAGTTACCCTTTGTGTGTGGGTAATATTCAGTTGATTTTCCTCTTGGAGCCACTCTTCCTCTCCCTTTTATGAAGGTTTCAGTTTCAGGTAATCTATCAAGAGGTTTTCTATTAAGAAACCTCTTGTGGTATTTATACCTGTGTATGTACTGTAATATGTCGAAAAAAAAAAATTACAAACGTATGCTCCAAGAAAAATATTACAAATTGTACCATCGCAAAAATAAATGTACTAATTGTGATATTCTTATCGTTTATCATGGTGGCCACTGTATAACGTGGGGCGTGATATACATTGAACGTCTGGAAGAGTTTTAAGATCAGATGGAAACTGGGAAAATATCAACGTCAGCTTCCACATGCCCACACGGATGCGATATCACGTGGTGCCAATGCTCTCTATACAACAACAACTGTACCATTTTTGATAAGGCTTTCAATGAATTAAATGACACCATACTTCCGTGCAGCAACTGCATTTCCCTGACTTGATTTATAATAATTTTATTCTGACAGACTTCTTGCTTCATTGAAAAAGCTTTTTTAATTTTTTTTATATTTGAAACTGATAATTATTGAAATCAACGAAAATAAAATATTAACAATGAGATCGAAGAATTATTTTTATACGAGAGGATCGATCCATGCGGACATGAAAAAAATACCTGCATGAATAAAAAGTCTACCGACATGAAGTAACAGGATATTATTATAAAGCGTATAACCCACGTTAAAAGGAACGACGATGTGACCAAACGAGCCAATGACCAGCTACTTTATTGGAAAACCTTCTGTTGATTGTTGATATCAATAACTGAATGTTAAAAAATAATTAATGTCATATCAGCTACAGGCCTGTTTTTTCTTATTTGTTTTTACAGGCTAACAGGCCTATTTGGTTGTTTCATGTTTTTTGTTTTTTGTTTTTCTATACTCTCGATCAAATATATTTTGACTTAGCTCGGATAATATACGAGATATATATATATATTTTCTTTTTTCCGAATAAATGTGTTGGTTTAATGCTTTAGAGTATTCTTTTAATATCAAGTTTGTTTCCTTCTTGTTCTTGTCTTCTATTTTCTACTTAGAAAAGTTGTTCCTACCCGTAAACCACTCATGGCTATTTCAAATGGAAAGAGAGAAAGAACTTATTGCTTTTTCAAATCTTAAATGATTTTATGCATGCTTAATACAATTCTTCAATAATTTTCCTTAATACTTTACTATATTCTTGAACCAATACATATGAGATTAGTGAGTTAAGTTCAGCCTGGATTCCTATGAGATTATAACTAGCAGCTTTACTTGATTACAATGTATTTGATATCTGTATTTGATATCGTATCTGATTGTATTAAAAAGAAGGTATTCCAAGACTATTGCTGTTGATTGGATTATAATATTTTAAGAAACATAAAATTAAGTAAAATAAAGTGCAATAATATGTGAAACAAATATTAACAGGTTGATTCTCCAACCAGGCTACACAACCAAACTGGCAAACTCCTTATTGAATGACATCAATCACAGAACCTCAGTTGGTACCAACAACTCTGAAGTAAGGTCTTGTAGAGGACCGATCTACGATATATTGATGTATAGAGTGAGTCTTGTCAATGAGCTTTTCAAGAACCTAGTAATATATATCCTGCACAAATTTAATAAAAAAGTGGGAGTGATCTTAACATCCGGATGATGTTAACTGAATACTTTAATGTTTAAGTTAGAAATAGAATTATAATAAAAAATGATTTAAATAAACAGAACGTACCTATGATATATATTATCGTTCGACTCTAAATGGAGGATGCATAATGCAAGTCGAATATGTCACTTGATAGCAAGGGAGATATGGTTCGTAAGGGTTGATTATCCGCTTTAGATATGGATTAGCATCCTACTTGAGGAAAGGATGGTGTCTTAGGGAAGGTGATATATATATATATATATATATATATATGCAAGAGTGATATCTTAAGAATGTTAAAAGCTTATGTTTAGAAACGTGCGAACCTCAAACTATTTTGACAGAGTAATTGTGCTCTAGAGTATAATCAGATACCCATTCCTCTAACATGTCTCTCATTTTATGAATGGGAAAGCCTTGGTTGGGAGTTAAAGCTTGTATTAATTGGTGAAGTAAAAATTGGTGAAGTAAAAATTCGCTGTCATAATTTTTTTTAATAATATTTTAATAATCTAATGATATATTAGTATAAAAAATAATATATGATTAAAATTATTTAATTTTTTTTCCTTTCATATATATTACTTAAACTTAAATTACTTTAATAAAAAGAATAACATAAATAAAATATCAACCAAGAATCTTTACTCCCGTTGGGGTAGTTATGAATTCTTGATTCTGGGTCCACCGGGCACACACTGAAGACGTGATACAGTAGGCTTAGAGCCCCATGCACTGATGGTAGCCAACCCTCATTTAATGAGATGAGTTTGGCGCTTCCATGCCCTGAGCCTTACATAGACTGGGTTGGCTAATGGGCTTTTGGCTTGGGCTCAAATGACACCTGGGCCTATTAAGTGAATTAACATCCTTGGCTTCAATCTTTGCACATCCATTGGACCTGTGCAACTTTTTGCCATTACAATAATTTAGAGAAGATCTCCATTAATGCTACCTCTTGAATATTCTTTCAGAGAAGTATTGTTTTCAATGGAATATGAAGCTTATTATATAGAAAATCTGATGAACAGGTGTCTTCTTAGCAATGATTTGCTGGTAAAAGTTTGAAAGGAGACTTAAACACGTTGATGAAGAATTTATCCTTAGTGATTGCTAGTAATTAAATCGCAATTGGATGCTTAGTTTCCAGACATTCAGGAACTTATTTCTTCACCAAGACAACATTTCTTTGTCAACGATTGATTTCCGAGAAGAAATTATTTAATAAAGTGGATAACACACACTCCATTCCATCCGTGTACAGACAAAGACTAAATTAAAAGAAAATAGTAATACCTAATTTTATATTACACATTAAGGAATGGAAAATCTTTAAAAAATAATAAATATTTAAGGATTAAAAAGTAAATAAATTTTTTCTTTTATATTATAGAAACTTGCATATTGATATATCAAATAAAATAATTAGGACTTATTTATTAATAGAAAGTAAATCTTTATTTTATTTATTCTTAAACAACTTAACAAATCTTTTGGATTTTCAAAAAAAGAAACAACTTAACAAAGTTCATTGGTTTGCTAAATTTCACATTTGAGCATATAATATTGATCATATTTGTTATTAGTTCCTAATTTTAAAAAGCCAATGGAATTGAATTGGTTGACACATTTTCCGAGTGAAAATCATGTAAAAACAAAGTCAGTTTAATCATTTATGGAAGTTTTTAAATGAGATGCATTTTATGTGCATATACTCATTGAAAGACTGATGAGAGTTTAAAATATCTTTAGGAGAGGGTCCAAATCCTTTACATTAGGTTTTGCTTAGTTTTACTTATATATTATTTCTATATAAAAGTAATATGTGGCATTTTCTCTTGTCAATATTAATATAGTGAAAATGAGGGAAAACAATACTAAAAGTTTGCTACTTATGTTGTTGTTATTGGGTTAATAGTTTAAGTTTTAATACCACATAAACTTCTCAAAATACCCTTAATGAATGCTTTTTGACTTGTTCTCATTTTTGCTTCCCTCTTCTCCACTTTCTCTCTCATTTTCTCTAACTCTGCCTCTGTCATTTTCTCTCTATTTTTTTTTGTGTGCATCTCTCTCTCTCTCTCTATACATATAAACACTCATTTCATCTTCCCTAAAAAATATGGCACTATGTAGACACATTGAGGGTCAAGTAACTATTAAATTCGAGATCTACCTTTCCAAATTTAGGACCTATGTATGTGATCATGACAATTAACATCTATTGCTAAATAGATTTCGAATTGACAAAAATAGATCATGAATTAAACATAATTCAAGACATATCTTGTCGAATTTGGGACTTATCTTAGAGTAAATTAATTAAGATAAGTTGGTCCTTGAATCGAGAATATATGGTAATTAATTAAGAAAATTTGGTCCCAAATTGAACCTCAAATCAGGACCTAGTTGTCACTTTCAAATTTGAAACCCATTTTTGTTGTGCAATCCTAATCCCAAATTTGGGATCTGTCTTCCCAAATTTAAGACTTGTGTATAAGACCATGATAGTGAGCAGTTATTATTGAATAGATTCTGAATTGATGAAATCATTTCTTGAATTGACGAAATTAGTTCTTGAATTGGATATAACCAATCCTGAATCTGTTAATATTTGGTCTCGAACTGACAATATTTGATGAAAGCATCAAAATCAAGCATACAGATCATTTAAGCATTATTGGTGGACCTATGACTAGGGCTAGAGTTAAGAGGATGAAGCAGGGTTAGCATAGGCTGGTTCAAGAGACTTGGGTTGAAAGTCTAGCACAACATGACTTAGACAACATAAAAAGGATACGGGGACTTCAAAATATTATTTAAGTCCAAGATCACTAATCTTGAAGGCTTGTGTGGCAAATTGAAGTTACGTAGGGCCTAATTTGCCATACAATTTAATTTAATTCATGTGGGCTATGTTTAAAAGGGTTAATTAGGCCTTAGTTAATTTAATATGTTTAGTCCATTTTATTATTTCAGATTACATTATTTGAGCTGAAACATTTAATTTAATTTAAACTCAAAGTGGGTGTATTTAATGTCTTAGGTGTATGGGGTTATTAGGGTGTTAGGGTTTAATTCTTTGCCTATAAAAGACTATGTAACCCTAAATATTACACTTACACATTTATTGAATGAATTTCATATTTCCTCCATTGTTCTTTTGTGAATATTAAGATTGAATCAAAAATTGTTGTTGATTTATCAACCTTAACTTATCTCCCTCATTTTCATCATGCTTTTGGGAGTGACTGTGTTGTATCTTTGGTTCTTGAGTTTTATAATCATTGGGTCAAATATTTTCTTTTCTTGTTAACCTGCAATTGTCTTTCTTCAAGTTTTGATTCAATATTGTTTACAGGTGCAATATTGGTATATGGGTTTTGCATCGATATTGGTCCCAAATTGACAAAATTGATCCCAATTAGGATATAACTGGTCTCAAATTTGTTAGTATTTAGTCCTGAAATGAAAATATTGGCCTCGAATTGATAGTTCTAGGTCCTTATTTGAATATATTTGGTCCCGAATTAGTTAGTTTTAGGATTCTAAAGTGAAAATTAAAGGAACTAAAGTTGATTCCAAATGGTATACACAATTGGTCCCGAATTGAATGATATATCAATCCCAAATTGTACCTTTCTAGTCCTAAAATGGTCAATTTTAGGTCCCTTAGTTGAGAGTAAATTGGACTTGAATCGGTTACATGTGACCCTTAATTGAGATATTTTGGTTCTAAATTGAATCTCAAATCGGATCTAATTGTTACTTTCAAATTTGAAACCCATTTTCAGCATAAAATCCCTAATCCCGTACCCAAAATAATAATAATAATAATAATAATAAAACGAATCCAAATCGTAAATCTCATATTTCTATTTGAAAATTCAAATCTATCACTTAATCAACTAGTGCAAAAAAAAAATAAAAAAAAATCAAAATTTGTGATTTCTATTAAACAAACACAAAATAAAGATTTTAAATTAACTCTTCTATTCAATCAAACTTAACAAGAGAAAGAAATTATGATTGATGATTCATAGTCTTCTTTCACCATCACAATCGTACACCGTCGGCACCATCACTTATCGATTGTTGTCTTCTCATTCTTTATCTATTTTTCTATCTCCACTATTATTGCTCTGACCATTGGTCAACCACAAAAAGTGCAAACCACAAAAAGTGACCTTTATTATATTAGTGGCAATTTTATCTGAATCTTATAGTAGATGACTTTAAACTCAAACTATTAGGCTGGTGCTAGTTGCACAAATCACCCCATATTAAGTGCTATTGAAAAAAATTGCCTCCATTAATATTAATACACAGTCAACATATTTATAAATTGATACAAAATTGTTTAAAGATAAAATAAAATGAAAATTTTATTTTTTAGTGTTTTGTACTGGTACAATTCTTACACATGTAAAAGTTGCTGTCTGATAGCGTCTACTTGTAATACAAATTAATTATATCTATTAGGTTTCGACCAATCATCTAAAAACCTTAATTATATTTAAAATTTTGTATAACGAAAATGATAAATGTCAGGTATCTCAAATTTATATCCCAATATTACAATGTCTTACTTGCTTCATGTAAGAAATTGACACTTAGCATACAAATAGTACTGTTATGAAATATCAATGATAATTGATTTATTTTAAAAGGATATGTAACGTTTTATTAAGAAACAGAAATAAGATAAAATACATTAGGAAATGAAACACAAAGCATGAATCGAAAAAAAAAAAAAAAAACCAAAAAAAAAAAAAAAAAGAAACATAAAGCAAGGCTTTAAATTAACGAACAATCTTTTGTGTTCATATGTATATTTTTTTATTTGAAGAAATTAAACTCAGAAGTAGGGATTGGCAATCTTTCTCTTGGCAGTTCTTCCACATCCATATAAATAGGCTCATTTTGGAAAGTGAAAGGAGATCGCATCACCACAATATTATATTGTATTGCTCCACTAGCTCCATCTTGGTTCCCTGAGAAGATGACTTTATCACCTTCTCTAACACCTTTCTCTTGAACAAATTCAAACCATCCTTTAGTGAAAATAAATCTGTTAATGGAGAAGTAGAACTTCCACAGTTTACCAATCGAGTCATTAACCGCCAAACCCTTGTAGCAGTGTCTACCTCCATTTGGTATCGGAATTTGCAGCAGAGCCCCATTTGGGATCAATAGTCCATCAGTAACATCAGCGGATGTTAGTACTTTAGAGAAGATCTTCATATATAGCTGCAAGTACTTAAAACACTTTTTTTGAAGAAGCCTTGTTGTCTATGGATCAAGTTTGTTATTATAGATAATATGATGTCGGGCCTAGACGAGCTAGCTTTTATAGCACAAATTTGCTCAGATGAGTTGAAACATGACGATCAAATATCTATGTGTTGACCAAAGTGTAATTGTGTTTCACTTTATAATCGGTCATAATTTCCAAGAAGTTCTAAGGATTTTGTGTCGTGGTCAAGACTATATTGTCGTGGTCAAGACAACATTGTTCTCCAGATCTAGAGATGTTGACAGAATAATTAGTTATAATAAAAGTAGTCGGAACACATCTGCCAACTGAAGCCGAAGCTACAATGAAAGAACTCAATCATTTAATGTCATGTTGACTAAAACATAAATAGGTGAAATATTGACGAGATGCTGAAAAGCATGTTATTGTGCCAATATTTACTTAAAATATGAATAATAGTAATATTAGATAACTGTATCCGAAGTTGTGTCCTAATAATCAGTATTGTAATTTAGTTCATATGACATGTTACAAATAATTTAATTCGTATAAAATATGATAAATGAAATAAATCCTGATACTTGTATGGGTGTGAGAGAAACCCAATGAAAGAAGACACGTCAGTGTAAATAGAAGAAGATGTGTTGCAAATATCGTAGACTTCGACGAAGAAGATATTAGATAGCATATAAAATCAACCTTTGGGGAACCGTTTCTCAATAAGATAAATGGTAGATGTGAGATATATAGCAAACACTTGTCATCCAAATAATAATATGTGTAACAAATGACAAACATCTTGACATGTATTGAGACATTCAAAAGATAAATCTTGTTTCCTTATAAAAGGTGGTTATGTGGTTTATTTGATGGAGAGATGACAGCTTTTAGGAAAAAATGAATTTTGTAAAAATAATAAACTGACTTAAACATCAGAAGGTGCTCCGAATATAATCTCCGGGTCACTTTGACCAAAATGTTATTTGTTTTGCTGGATCGAGTGATAACAGAGAATCAAAGATGATGAGTAACATCAAAGGACAAACTGAAAAGCTTAACGAAGATTCAGTCAGCCTTTGATTGTGAGTTACTATAAGAACAATACCGACCATGAGTTACAAAACAATTAACTGACATAATTATATAAATAATATAATGTGTTTACTTTTTATTTATCTATGTAATATAATTAATTTGTAATCCGACGTCTCCATAATGATTGGAATTTATTAGGACTTGTCCAGATTAAATACTCTATTTGTGGCCTGAAAATTTGTTATTATAAATGGAGAAATGCACTTCCATAACAAGAAAAATAACTCCCTATATATGTCGACAAATAGTTATATTGGAACTCAAATAATCCCTACCATAAATACCAAAGAAAGTGTACAAATGAGTGAATATTCATGTGATTGATAATTTCGAATCCCGTCGCTATCACTTCTTTAATTTTTTTCAAACATTTATTTGTTATCTGATTTGATGCTTCGATAAAACTATCTAATGGTCATGTACATGATAATGAGATCGGAACTTTCAATGTGATGCCGGATATGCAGATTAAGTTTCTTATGCAACATTATAAGTCAATCGCCTTTCTATGGGAATAATTTTCTTTATATCTTTTTTTTGTTTTTGAGGAATTCTTTTTATCTATTAGTGTATAATAATTAAAACAACTAAAAAGAAGTTTCTTAATAATTGTAATATATAGCTTTCAAAGGTCCCACATTAATTATTAAATTGTTTAAGTTCTACCAACCATCGAAATCAAAGAAAAAACAATTCTACGAACCGTGATATCAGAGGTCTTACACAATGATGAAATATTGCTTCGTCGAACTTCTATCTCCTTATGTTTTGTTTTATTCAGACAAAAAGGTTGGCTTACGTATTTGTTAGGTTGAATCTAATTAAATATAATTCTTGCATATATGGCAAAATATTCCTGGCTTTTAACGGATTAGCTTACAACAAAATTAATCCCTTACTGATGAGAATATAATTTGATTTTATGCGGAGAAACATTTATGTGAACAAAGAAAAGCAGAACAAAACAATTGACAAAAGTCTGCACATACGAGACCGCATTTGTGAAGATTTTTTTAATTAAATAATCCTGTAGCTATCGTGTTTGGTTGCCTTTTGTATGGATAACGTCCAAGAAAGATTATTCCAAAATCGGCGCCTGGAGATGAACATGTTTTTTTCTTTTTTTGAAAGCGAGATAAGCATACTTTCAATTTCAAAGAATATTCTCAGCAATTTTGGTGTTTCTCGTCATCAAATCCGTAAACTAGAGAGCTAGTGTGACGGGGAGTAAAGTGGACCAGTGCATGGTGTCCACGCGGTTCTCCCATGGTCAGCGATTTGTCACTCAACCCACTCCGATTGGAGCTTCTATTCTCTTAGGCCTTGTTTGATCCATGAGTTTGGACTGAATTCGGATAACTTTCAATTCAAATTCATGTTTAATAAGAGTATGGAATTAGAAAACCAATCTCATATTCCTTTGTTTTATGTTGTTACGGTGGGTTAAATTAAACTCACCACAACGGTTAGGGTAAAATAATCTCATATTCTTTTATTTTCTATTTTTTTTAATAATTGGTGGCTGCTTTTTTTTTAATGCTTTTCACATCAGCATTTTTCTCTTTAATTTCATGTCTCTCTCTCTCTCTCTCTATCTCTCATATTTTTTCATTTTTCATTTTTTTCTTTTTCCAATTTATATTTAGTAAATATTTTTAAAATATAATATTTTTAAATTAATTATAAAATGAAAATTATTTTTTCTAAAGTTGATTTTATATAGTTATATTTATTTATAAAATATAATTAAGTAATTTATATTATTTTTCAAATTAATTTAAATATTTTTATTATATGATATACTTATTTTATTTAAAATTAATTTAATATATTTACAAAAAAATCCTTTTATTATTAATTAACAAATTTTATTTCAGATTAAAATTAATTAAAAATAGATTTATTTATTTTTATGAAAATAATTAAAATATTTAAATTTGATGTTTTTCAATCCCACATTATACCAAACACATCATAACACTAATTTATCCAATTACATACTACACCAAACACATCATGGTATTAATTTATCCAATCAAATCTAATCTTATTAAAATTAATCCAATCTCATCTCATGAAAATAATCCAATCAAATCATGTGTGCTAAATGAGACTGTTGTGAGTATATTTGGGACTGCATAAGTAGACTGGTAAAAGCCTAATGGATTGATCCAATGAACCGACTCAATAGACAAAAGTCCAGTTTGTCAAAGTCTAGCTCACAAATACGAGCTCTCAGCTCGCTATTACCTATTACAGCTCTTAGATCGCTAGTTGACTATGGTCAAGACTGTTTTATGCTCAGTTTTAGATCACTTAGAGTAAGGTCTAGCTCATAGCTCGAAGTGCTCATTAAAAGAATTTTTCATAAAGAAAGTAGCCTAATTTGAGGAAGAATCAACTACCAGAATTGAAAGTGAAATTAAACTCTTATTTCGGTGGGATCTATCTCTAAACTGATGGACACAATTTTGAAAGCATAATTAATGTAAAATTCTTTTTCGTTCTAAATGTACTTAAACTATAACACCCCACATTATATATAAGTGTTGAAAGTTCATTGTATAGACAGGAAACAATATGAAAAACAATCAATAACATATAGTGACTTTGCCAAAATAACCAGAGAAGTAGTTGTGGACGTGGACATCTTTTTGGACCAAACCACATAAAAATCATTTTATATTCCTGTTCTTCATTTTCTCTTTCCATTGATTTTTGCCTATATTTTGTTTATTTATAGTAATTGGGTCAATAACTCAGGTCGACCTAATTTAGACGTCAACATTTTGGAGCTAAAAAGAGGGCCCAGACTGTAATCTTTGGAATTTTTAATTGCCATGGTAAGAGGAAGAACCACTAGAAGCTCTGATGTGACGGTTGATCAACCAAAAAGATAAATGGATTAGTAGCAACGTGACATCCAATTGATGGAGAATGTGACTATGCTCGTGGCAAGCGGGTCTCATGTCTCCACAACCGGCGTTACCGTGGGTATGCCTCCTCTAGTCCCTCGCCTACCAACACCAATGGTCCTTACAGCCGAGGAGCTATAAGTATGGCACCATCGGCAGGAGGCATTGAAAAATATAGTGCAACATCTTACAGATGCAGTCAGGGCGCTAACACAGGCCCATACACAGAACATGCCTAGACTTGAAACTGCTGCTCCCAGAGAAATTTACCAGCAGCAATGACAGAAAGTACCAACCCCTAAAAGACCTAACAGAGAGGTAATGTGACCTGCTGACTCAGCTCATTCCTCCAACTCACATTCAAGAACTAAAGGTCGTCGAGTTCGTAAAGAGGATGAAGTAGACTATTATTGACATGCAGAGTCGCACGGAGTTGGCGGCTCGTAAAGTTAGGGATATGTTTCAGGCTGCAACTCTCTAGATTGCGAGTATAAAAGAGGACATAGGCCTCAGGACCTAAGGATAGAGAAGCTCCTTTAGAGGGTTCAGTAACTTGAGGCACACCATGATACCTCAAACCAGCGTGATCAATATAGGGAGCGGATCCTTTTCACTAGGGAGATCGAAACACAGCCTCCCCCTCAGATTCAAGGTCCCCAATATCTCTCAGTATAATGGAGATAACGACTCTTATGATCACCTGGATGCGTTCAATGTCCAAATAGATCTTCAGACGGACAATCTTTTGATCAAGTACTGCATTTTCCCAGCCACTTTAGGGGACGTTCCACAGACTTGATTCAAGAGTCTCTTAGCTTGCAGTATAGATAGTTGAGAGGAATGTCAACGAAAGTTTACCAGCCAGTACCAAGCTCTAAGGAGGCATCTTGTGCCATCTTATCACCCCACTATGATCTTCCAACAATAAAATGAATTGCTAAAGAATTACATTACCAAGTTCAGAATCGAAGTCAACAATGTAGAGAATTCTTTAGAAGAAAGCATCCTAATTACGATCTCAGCTGGGCTTCCCAAGGATAGAAAACTATATGAGAGCATCTACAAATCTCTTGTGAATGACCTGGGTGAGTTCTACCAGCGAGCTACCAAGGAAATCAGATGGGAGGAAACCTTCGGCCCTAAGAAGTCTAATCAGAAGGGTGAAGCGGACAGTTCCAGCTAATCAAAGAAAAGAAATAATGGTGGGAATGAGAGTAAAGGTCGAAATAACAGCTCAAACAATTAGATCGCTAAGAAGGTTAGAAATGAGCTCATAAAAGAAAGACCTCAGCATTAAGGTCATCATGATAACTATAACATCCTATTAGATACACATCTTTATAACGGAGAAGAATAAGGAGGACTTCAAGAAGCCCAATCCTATGAGAACTCCTGCTAATCTCAGAAACAAGAACAAGTTTTGTGTTTACCATAATGAGGTCAAACATAACACTTCAGAATGCTGGATATTAAAGAATGTCATTAAGGATCTAATCAAGAGATGTCACTTAAGAGATTATGTGGTACGACCAACGAACCCACGATATAACACCTCGATTTTTTTTTATTTAAGAGAAATAAAAATATATCTTGATGAATAGTATTTTCGAAATAAATAGTATTTTTAGGTGAATAGTAACATTCGAATGAATAGTAATTTTGGATGAATAGTGATGAGTGAATAGTGATTTTTGAGAAATGGATCCCGAAAATCATTGAAAGTGAAATTTTTTATTAATAGTATTTTCGAGTGAATAGCATTTTTGGATAAAAAATGTTTGTATGAATGGTAACTTTTAGAAAGCGGATCTCGCAAATCAAAAGATTTTGAAATTAATATTAGAGACTAAAGAAATGGAAACAGATAAAAAATGAGTCCGTTTGAGGTAAAACGGAGCAGTTTCCTGGTTCGATGGAAAATTCTGATGGATTTTTAAAAAAATTAGAAAATTTAGAGAAGTATCAAAATGAGTATGAAAATGTTCAATAAGTATTTTAGAGACTCAAACGGTACTTTTGAAGGAGTTTTGGATTGAAATGGAACCAATCCAAAAGACGTCGGAGGCGATTTAGTAAATTACGGAGAGCCAAAAAGGGAGTATTGAATGACTTTTAAGAGTTACTAAGGTTACTAAGAGTATGTAAGGAGTTCAAATATATGCCCCGATAAATTTTGGAACAATTTCGAAAAAGTCCTGAAAAAACCGAATTCGGACGTTCTTAAAAAGTTAAATGAGGTTGGCATGATTTTTTCTATAATATTATATATAAATTAGTGGTGGGATCCATTGGAAAAAAATATATATAAGTGGATAAGGATGAAAAAAAATATATAATAACAATAATATAATAATTAAAAAAAGAAAGAAGAAAGAAAAGTAAACAGATGAGGCAATGGAGATAAGGAGAGAGAGGGGGGGAGGTGTAATATATATATATATATATGTATATATGTTGTCGGAACAAAACTAAAACAGAAGGAAAAAAAATGAAAGAAAAAAAGAAAAAAAAAACAGAGAGAGAGAGAGCTGAGAGGAGGAAAGAAGAAGAGAGAGAAGAAAAGTCATGGATTCGAAGGAGTTTTCATCTTCTCTTGCCCTAGTTATTATCCTCAAATAATCAAGAAAAAATTGGAGAAGAATTTGATGAGTAAAATGAATTTATTTTGATATTATTTGAAACTAATTTTATGGATTTTTTTGTGATAAGTTGAATTAAATTTATCGAGTTATGTTTATTTATATTTCAGATTTTATTATTTATTCCAAGTAAATAATTAGTTGAGATAATGAATTTTTTAGATTATAAATTATGTTCTACGATTGAAAGAAAAGTTTATATATGTTTCAAATTTTATTTATTTAAGCATTATTAGAAGAAGATTATTTAATTAGTTTATTGATTTATTGATTTGGTATTATGATTTATGATTTGATTATAGAATGTGTATTTTGATCATTATATTTTTATTTAGAAATCAAGTTATACACTTTTGCATATAAAATGATTTAAGATTTGAAAATGAATAAATGAGATTTTTAGTACGTTTACGTATATTTCAGTGTTTATTATGTATTAAAAATAAATTAATTATTTCGTAACTTGTGTGATATTACTATTTTTAATTGATTTAATTTCATGTTTATGTGAAAATCACATCATAGATAATTTTATAATATTATGTAATGAAAAATAAAAAGTTTGGGAAATATACATGGTTGAAAATAGAGATTGATTATATTTTGAATTATTTTGATAAATTATAATAATAGCTTGTGGAACTATGAGGACTTTAATCCTAATGATGGAATAGATACGTAGGCGTTTGAGATGATATCTCAAACTCAAGCCTAATTAAAATAATAATAATAATAATAATTTAGTTCCCTAGGTCATACGCACACTAGAGAATAACCTAGAGATATTTTTGTCATTTCAATCTTATTTATGTGTTAAACCAATGATTTTTGAATGCTATATGTGATGAAGTAATGCGTGAAAAAAAAGAAAAATTTTAGAACTACTTCTTAGGCCGAATGTATGTTAGTTTTGATATCCAAGAGTGTTTTTGTCATTTTATGTTTATTTATAAGTTAATTAAATGATGTTTGAATGAATTATGTGATAAATTAGTAAGTTGAAAGAAAAAGTTCATAAATTCTACCCCTTGACTGAATATGTGCATGAAAAGAAAAGAATTGGTTTTGATAAATTTTGATGCTAGAACTAGGGGTAAAATGATCAATTGAAATTGTTAAAAGTGAAATTTTGAACAATTTTTGAAAAAAAAAAGTATATATATATATAAAATAAAATAGACACAAATACGTAATTAAATATTTACATGATTTAAAATTATGTTTGACTTTAAAATACGTGAAATTAGTTTGATAAATTATAATAAAGGATTGTTTAAATATGATTTTGAAGAATTTTGAACGGAAACAAAAAAGAAACGGAAACCGAAAAGAAACGAAAGGAAACGAATAAGTTCAGTGCCTTGACCGAGTGTATATCGGATGAAGGGCACAAACGGTCTGAAAAAGATTTGATGAGTAAATTGAATACAAAATATAATTTTGTGAAGTTTATATTGATAAATTGAAATATATACAAAAGTTGTGATTGAAATTGTCTTTATTGTTTTTCGAACGAATATTTTATTTAAAGATAAAAGTTGTCAAAATTATGAAATTTCGGTAATTAATAAAATTGAGAAGGGCCCGAGTAAACTTGAACATTGGTAAGTGAAGATTGGAAATGGGCATGCAAATGAGATGGTATGTGAAATGAACCCCGGCGAGTAGTCACCGAGTGTCCGATATAGAGGTGATATTAACAGTACTGCACCGATTTGATTGTATACATTGATCCTAGATTCATTGGCCTTAAGAGGCACCGAGTGTCCGATCCTAAAATTTATGTAATATGTGAAATGAACTTTGGCGGGTAGTTACCAAGTCTCCGATGCCGGAGATTCATAGTAGTACTGCATCGATTTACTTATACAATGGGATTCAACGGGTAGTCATCGAGTATTTGATGCCGGAGAAACCCTTTTGATGTGATATGTGATATGAAATTTGACAGGTAGCGATCGAGTGGCCGATGCCTAGAAACCGTTTACCAATCCATGGTATCGTATCAGTGTTTACGAATGACTCTGAAAAATATAAAAGAAAATCGTATTGATATGATTGAAAATGATAATTGTGGTGTTTTATTTGTGTAAGAATTTGTGAATTGAGTTCTTTGTAAATTATTTGTAAAAGTTTGAAAAAAAATTGAGAAATAGTAGTTTACGATATGTATGTTGAGAAATGTTAATATTGGGTGAAAATCATGGGGTGGTAATAAAAAAGAAATGATTTTATGTATAATGGTTAGTGAATAGAATAATTAGTGAAATTTTGATACAAAGTTTAAGAATAATTGCTTCAAATGATTTTTATATACTTCATGTATGTGTTTACTTATAAATTGATCCTCTGACGATTTATTATAAAAGTTAGAGAATTTGGAAATTTTGTCACAACTTTGTAACTTTGGGAAATGACGAATTAAAATTTGTGTACACCTATTAAGTAAAAATACATAGCGTGTTGGATTTTCCATGCGCAGATTTAAAATGAGTTATTATAGATAGTGACAGATGAAAAGATAGTTGTTGCGCTTCCTACGAGTCACAATCCCTCCTCATTGATAGTTATTCTTTTTGGTATTGTATAGTGGTGTCAATATGTGTGAAAATATATGTATATAGATGTGGAGTCGAGAGATTTTGTAAATAGTGAGGTATATCAATTGTATAAAAAGCTATTGATTTGTAAAGTGATTTTGTAAATTAATTGTTAATAATCTTTTAATTAGCGTTTCATTTCAATTAAACTAATTTTTATTAAATATTGTATTTATAAATATTTGCGTGGTGAAATGAATATAGAAATTGGACGAAAGGTCCGGAATGAAAATTGTGAGAGTGAATATATTTTAGAAGTGTTATTATTTTCATTGTAGGTTTTTAAATTTTGCGTTTTTAGAAAAATATAGGAAATTTTGTCGAATTTTCCGTAAAATAAAAAGATTCAAAGAAAAGAATAATCGAAAAATTTTTATAAACGGTTTAAAAATAAATAAAAGAAATGTTTGTAAACGTTTTTTTTTTTTTTTTTTTTATGAATCTAAGTAAGATAGGTGATATTCTCAGTCCGGATTCCCGCTTCGGACGGTAGTCGGGTGGAAGGTGTTACACACAACCTCAACAACCGCTACAGCCAGCACAGTAGCAGTCCTAGCGAGCTCCCAAACATGAACCTACCTGAAGCTTGCAAGGCCAGTAATGGGTCATTTGGTCCGAATTGAGAAGGTCGTCATATTATCAAAGAAAACCTGGGAAATGAAATGTATCATTTGACTAATATGGATGGAGCTGAGGTCCTGCAAGCTTAGAATGCCAAACACCTTCACCTATACTTTCACTAACTTTTGTACGCATATCTCTAACTTAAAATTCAATCTTTGAAAATTAATAGAAGCTCCAAATTTCTCATACTAGTTTACTCTAAATAATGTTGTTATTAATTTCTTTACTAAATGTTAAGTGAAAAGTGATCTCTCCAACAAGGTTCTCTATGCCAAAATATTATGCTATATTAGCTGAGGTTTCGACTTACTGGACATAGCTCACCAAAATGCTGTACTGTTAACTAAGGTTCTGACTTACTTGTCAGCTCGCCAAAATATTATACCATGTTAGTTGAGGTTCCGACTTACTGGATAGCTCGCCAAAGTATTATGCTATGTTAGTTGATGTTCTAACTTACTGGACATAACTCGAAGAAATTTACTATGTTATGTTAACCCAGGTTCCGACCTACTAGACATAACTCGAAGTAATTTACTATCTTATGTTATCGTAGGTTCCTACTTGACATTGCTCGCCAAGATTTCGTTATGCTATGTTAGCTGAGGTTCCGACTTACTAGACATAGCTCGAAAAATTTTATTACGCTATGTTATCTCAGGTTTCGACCTACTGGACATAGCTCGAAGAATAATATTACTCTATGTTATCCCAGGTTCTGACCTACTAGACATAACTCGAAGAATAATATTACGCTATGTTATCCTAGGTTCAGATCTATTAGATATAACTCGAAAATTTTATTACGTTATGTTATCCCATGTTCCGACCTATTGGACATATCTCGAAAATTTTATCATACTAGATTAACACAGGTTCCGACCTACTAGATATAGCTCGAAAAATTATGTTATGTTATCCCAAGTTCTGACCTACTGGACATAGCTCGAAAAATTTTATTACGCTATGTTATCTCAGGTTCCAACCTACTGGACATTATTCAAGAAATTTTGTTAAGTTATATTAATTAAGGTTTTGACCTACTAGATATGACTTGACTTAAATTTTTTGAATTAAGCTATCATTTGGGAGTTGCAACCTCACGAGCTTTCACAAGGTTTTATTATCAGTTGATTTATACATTGATTGCTTTATTTCTCAGCTCATAGAAAATTCAAAGATTTAGGAAAAAGAAAGTAGAACAAAAGCACAAGATAACATTGAAGTAAATGTACTCAAAATAAATCTCGCAATGAGGTGAATCAGTTCAACAATAATAACCTCAAAATGAGGTCAAAATATTCATTACAAATGACATAGAGAAGCGAAATGAATGAAATACAAAGTCATGAAAAACTTCAAAGAAGAAGAAAAAGATTCAACTTAGCAAGTAGTCTACTCAAAGCCCTAGCCTTGGGGGGTTGATTCTCTGGGAGCTGTGTCATCATGCAAGGTTGCATCTGGAGGCACTACAACCTAAGTTGTTTTATCTTGGAAGATCACACATGGGAGCTCTATATTCTGAGGAACTATGTCTAGAATAGCCAAAGATTAGGCAGCCTGCTCGTTACACGTATCTACCTCCGTAACCGTCGATTCACCAAAGAAGGAGAAGTACAGTTCGGGATGAACTTTCCATAAAGTGTAGAGGAACATACTGGAGGTCTCTGACTCTGCTTCCTCCCTAGCTTTGGTGATCTTCTACTTGGCAAGAGCAACCTCTTGCTTAGCCTCCTCCACAGCCTTCTCAGTAGCCTTAGCTCGCTGCACGACCTTTTCTAGATCACTCTTTGCTTTGATCAGTTTCTCTTCACTCTTGAGCAGCTTGATGGTTAAGTCTGTCCTTACAGCTACATAAGAATCTTCCTCGCGAGTCATTCTTCAGTCTCTTCAGAAGGAATTCCTCTGAATTTAAATAAACGAAAGGAAATGAAAAGAAATGGACATTTTCATTGCCTTCACCGAATGTATATCGAAAGAAAGACACGAACATTGTGGAAGAGGTTTGATGAGTTAATTGAATGAAAAATGTGGTTTTTCAATATCCATATTGACAATTTGAATGTATGAGAAAAAGTGTGATGTAAATTGTATTTATCGCTTTCCAAATGAAATTTTTATTTAAAAATAAAAATTGTCAAAAATATGAAATTTTTGTTAAATAATAAACTTTAAAATGGCCCGAGTAAACCTGAATATTAGTAGGTAGAGACTGGTAGTTGGCATGTCAATAGGGTGATATTAGCAATACTACGCCGTTACACCGATACGATACACAACTTTCGATGGATAGATTATTAGAGGCACCGGGTGTTCGGTCCTGAAGTTGAAACCGATTGTGATATATGACTGTGATATGAGACCCGACGGGTAGCCGCCGAGTGATCGATGCAAGGGACGCCGCTGATTCTAGCGGGTAGCCACCGAATGGTCGATACCAGGAGACCCGAAATTTCAGTTCATGGTATCGTGTCAGAGTTTACGAATGACACTAAATAAAATAAAAGAAAATTGTATTAATATGTTTGAAAATGATGATTGTTGAATTTATATGTGCCAAAATTTGTAAATTTAGTTATTTGAAATTTTTTTTGTAAAAGAGTTTGAAAATTTATACAACATTGATTTACAACTTGTATTATTGGAAAAATGTTAATATATGTTGAGAATTGTGTGAGTGCATATGAAAAGGAAAGATTCTACATATTTTGTATGTACATTTAGTAATAAATTGATTTATTAGTGAATTTTATACAAAAATTAAGAATGGCCGATAGAAGTGAATTTTTAAACTTATACGTATTTCTCAATCAATAGATTTTAGTGTGTTTCATTCTGAATATTTGAAAATGTTGAAATTGGATTTTGAAAAAGTCATACGTGAAAAATAATCATTATGCACTTCTTGGGTGTGTTTATATCTCCGCGAATTTTGATATAAAGTTTATGAATGGTTGGTAAAATTGATTTTTTGTTTTTTATTTTTAATTTCATTAGTTAGTCAATTTTTATTTTATTATATTTCTGAACTCTGAAAAATGTCGAAAAATGTAAGTTTAAAGTATCGTAAAATAAAGTTTTGTGATTACTAAATTAAGTGTACACCCACTAAGTAGAAATACTTAGCGCGTTGCATTTTTCGCATGCAGGTTTAGGGTTGAGCAATGTAGATCAGGTCAGATAAGAAGATAGTTGTCGTGCTCCCTACGAGTCACATCTTTCCATCTTTTGGATAGTTATTTGTATTCTTGAGATTTTGTAAATAATAATGTATATAAATGAAATAAAAGATTTTAATAATGTAAAGTAATTTTGTAAATAAATTTATTAACATGATAATTATTAAATATTGTGTTGACAATTGTTTGTGTGATGAAGTAATTGTGGAGTCGGACAAAGGGTCTGCAATGAAAGTTGAGAAAATGAATGTATTTTAGAAGTGTGAATTGTTTCCTTACAGGTTTTTATAAAGTTGGGTTTTTAGAAAAGTAGGGGAAACTCTGCCGGATTTTAATTAAATTAAAATGAATGTAATAACAAAATTTTTAATAACGAAAATTGATTGAAAAGAATAAACATTTAAAAAGATTTTTAATAAGTGAATAAATCGATTCGGGTAACGTGAATTTTATATTTTGTGTTGAGTTTCCAAAATGAGTTTTATGATTTAACAAAGTAAATTATGTTATATAATTTATGAATTAATTACTTGATTTTTGAACTCTTAAAGTACATTTTGTAGTTTATGAATTTACGATTATGTTTTGTGATTTTTTTTTTTTTTTAAAAAAATATAGACCTTATGGTTTGTGAAATTAGAAATTATGCCTCTTGGTAATTTTAAGATATGTTTGATGATTTGTGAACTTTATAATTTGTATTGAGTTCCAAAGTGTATTTTATAAACTAATAAATTAAATTATATTTTATGGTTTATGAATAAATTAATTGATTTATGAAAGTTTATAAAATATTTTATAAATTACATGAGAAATTATGATTTTGATATATATATATACATGGATTTTTTGTTGGAAATTTAATGTTTGATATGGAAAGCTTTACAAAATATATCTGGAAATATACTTGGAATTTTTACTTGCAAAAATGCTTCTAAAAATATTTGAGAAAGGAAAGAGAAATAAAAAATCTTTTTAGAACAGCAAAGTGTATCATCCTTTCCAACAGTCAGAACGACATCACGTGAGTAAGATCGAGGGAGTTGCCTAACACATACTAGTACAGTAGTCAGATGAGATGAGTCATTAGGGCTTGAGAGAGAGTTATTGAGTCGCTTAGCATGTGGATGATAGAGGTTATCTCCCGCCCTGTGTGTGTGTGTTGAGTATTTTCACCACGTATGACAGAGTTCCTCGGGTACTAATTTGGTGTAGATTACAAATCAAAAATAATATTAGAAGAAAAATTTTACAGATTTTGGGTTTTCATATTTTATATGTACAGAATGAGAATTTACAAAATACCAGATTTACAAAAAGAAATTTTCAAAAAAGTTTTATAGATTTTAGATTTCATTTTATCATACTAAAGTTATAAACATAATTTATATAGAAATTATAGTTTTGTGATGATATAAAATTTATATTCAGTTTTATTTCCATATATAATCATTGAAATTATTTCTTTTTATTGATAAGATCATATTTAAGTTTAGTTTTACTATTTCGAATATAAAGTTTTATGAATTACTGAGAAGTATTTATAATTAAGAAAAATATGTTATGTTTTATTTAGAATAGGGATAATCCCAAAAAACCCCCTCACTTTTGATAAATTATCCATTCTCCCCCATATGGTTTTGTTTTTATCAACATTACCGCCTAACTTTTAATTAAACACCCAAAATACCCCCTGAAGGCGTATGAAAAGACGATAATACCCTTGACAGTAACTGATTCCGTTAAATGAATAAGGTTGACCTTTTGACTCCGGGGGTAAAAGCGAAAATACGAAGAAAGTTAAAAATCTATATATTAATTAATTAAAATATGAAAAATTAAAATAAATAAATAATATTAAATATAAAAATATAAAAAATAAAGATATTTTTATTTTTAAAAAATAAAAAATTTAAATAATTTTTTTTTTTCAGTCACTCACCACTTTCCCTCTCTAACCTCACCGTTCTCTTTCTCTCTAACTTTACTAGTCTCTGTCTCTCTCTAACCTCACCGCTCAGGCTCCGTCGCTCGCCGTCACCTCCGTCAGACATCCACCACCAACCTCTCCCTCGCCGACTCCTCTTCATCTCTCTCTCTCTGGCGCCGCCGCTGCCGCCTTCTCTCCTCTCCTCTTTCTTTTCAGATCAGGATCGAACCCAGACGACTGGGTTCCAACCCAGACGAACCCTCATCTGGGTTCGAACCCAAATGAGGGTTCGTCTGGGTTGGAACCCAGCCGAACCCAGTCGTCTAGGTTCGAACCCAAAGATTCGAACCCAGATGGAACCCAGACGACTGAGTTCGTCTCCTCTGGGTTCGAACCCAGATGAGACGAGATGAAATCTCATATGGGTTTGAACCCAGACGACTGGGTTCGTCTCGTCCAGGTTCGAACCCAGATGAGACGAACCCTCATCTGGGTTCGAAGCCAGATGAGGGTTCCAGACGAGGGTTGATTTTGGTTGCTGATTTTGGTTGTCGATTTTGCTTGATTTGGTTGTTGATTTTGGTTGATTTTGGTTGCTGACTTTGGTTGCCGATTTTGCTTGATTTGGTTGTTGATTTTTGATGCTTTTGATTTTGGTTGGTAATTGTGTTGATGATTGCTAGTAATGGTGTTGATGATCGATAATAGATGATGAAGTTAATATTTTTTTTTGGGTTGATGATAACTGAGTTTCCAGAAAATGGAAACCCATAATTTCTGTGGGTTCCAGTGACTGGAAACCCAAATTTTTTGGGTTTCCAGTCACTGAAAACCCAGAAATTCTGGGTTCCAGTCAGCTTCCAATGACTGGAAACCTAGAATTTTTTGGGTTTCCAGTCACTAGAAACCCAAAAAATTCTGGGTTTCCAGTCGCAGGGGGAGGAAACCCAGAATTTTTTGAGTTTCCAATGAGAATTTTTTGGTGATGAAGATGGAGATCGGAGGTTAAAGATGAAAATGGCCAAATGGATTTCTTTTTTATTTTAATCAATTATTTTATTTAAAATATTATATTATAATTATTTTATTTGTTAAATAAAAATGTTTTATCAAGGGTAGAATTGTCTTTGTACAATTTTTCTAACAGTTTTGTTAACTTATTGACGGTAGGGGGTAATTTGGATAAAAATGAAACTAAAGTGGTAAAATAGATATTTTTACAATCTAGAATCGGTTTTTTGGGATTATCCCTTTAGAATATTTTCAAAAATTTATATCAACTCATTGAACGTTAACGCTCACTCTTTAAAAATCTATCTTTTCAGGTATCCACCATAGATTCGTGCTTCTTGCATATTGCAAGAAAGGCCACGTGATGATAAATATGTTGTAAGTGTATATTATTTCTTTATTTACCAAATTTTGTAAGTGTATTTCCAAAATAGTTTTGCAAATTAATAAGCATTTTATAGATTTTAGAAAATTATTCTATATGTTTAGTTATGGGTTTTCAGCACGAGAAATTTAAAAATTTGAGATTTGTTCGATTTCTATTTCGATAAAAGAAATTATCAAAATTATAAGGATTATTTTAAAGGATTTTTAGTAAATATAGATTTTGATTCAAAAGACCCCACTTTTAACAGAATCCTCCCAAACTCGAGATAAGAGTCGAGATGGGTCCTGTCACACAAAGAGAGAGAGAGAAAGGAGAAAAGGGTTATGTATATGGATGATTAATGTTACAAAGAAAAGTTAAGAAATCAGAGGGTTGTGTGACTTGAGAGTTCAAGCCTTAAAACTACTACTTTGTATCCCACTTTGCTTGTGGATGTCAAAGGATGCTCTCTCTACCTTTGTATATTGTCATCCAATGTTGAAAGAAGTGGGTCAACAACATTTAAGACAAATTGTTGCGACTTTTGACCAACAACAATTGGTTGTAATGTAGTGATATTTTTCAACCAAAATATGAACTTTACTATTAGTTGAAATATTTATTATAATTTTCTTGTATATAAAATATATGTATATTTTTTTCTTTGGGTTTCGGTTCTATTTCGAGTTTGATATCCAGAACCTCATCGATTCATGAAACATGATGTTTTCTAATTATGGGAATCGAACACCTTCAATGTGAACATGGAAATCAGACTAAACACCCACGGATCGAATCGGATCGTATAATTCGGGTCAGTCCATGTTTTCATGGCCACCCCTAGATTTAACATTATAATGATTTAATATTAAATATCTAATAAAAATTATTTATATATTAACGAAAAAAGGCTAGCCACCTCTATCGAATTAAAGTGACATAGGCTTGAGTTTGCCAAAACTCCCTCATTGCAAGGAGTTGATTACAAACTCCTTTATTGGAGGAAATTGCAACAATCTCTTTTTGCTAAGGATCTACCTCAAGATCCAACAAATAACCTAAATTGTCCCAAGATCTCCCCCAAGACAAAATAGTTTTTTGAATCAATTGATCCACAAAATTGGGTAAATTGATTCTCTAGAATTGAATAGCAGAATTTACTCAATCGTAACCCAAACAATTCTAGTATCTCAAGAAAAGCTGAAAACAAGATAAATTACTTGATAAATGTATAGGATTTTATTAATTCTCCAAGCCAATATCCATACTTATAGTAATTATCATAAACTAATCTCCTATTTATAAACAACTAATGCTAACTTTCCTATAAAACATAATTTCCTTAGGAGATAAATCTTAAAACAAAACAAATTCAAAATTAATATAAAGAGAAATATTGATTTAAATATGAATAATATAACTAATCCTAATTAAATCCTAAAATAATAAAATCCTAAATTAATTAAAACTCTAATGCCGGTTCTCATCATTCCTACATTTTTCAAAAATACCCTTGTCTTCAGTGGTAGGATATGAAAATTTCTTGAATCTGCACGAGAATTGAACATTTATTCAAGCAAGTTCTTGAGTTCCATTCCATTTGTCACCCTACTTCGAATCAATACCATGACCTTGAAATTTGTCTACAGTAAATGCAATGATTCCTTTGTCAAACATGCTCAAATTACTCATCAGCTTTAAGGAGAATAATTTTTACTCAGTCTTTAACATCATGATAAAGCTTTAGGTAGATCAAGATAAAGCTTGAGGGAGATCTTGGGACAATTTAAGTTTCTTGTTGGATTTTAAGATAGGCCCTTAACAATTTAGTGCTTTATTGAGAGTTTTCTGGTGTTAATATTGTTAGAAAATTTGATTGAGAGTGTTTATAATAAAAAAATAATAATAAAATATATGTTGTCATTGAGAGACATGAAGCTCAGAGGATTAGAAACTTTGGAAAAATTGGTGAATCGTATTCATACTACAATAGTGTGAATATCAAGGGCTCTTGAAAGGCATTTAAAGAGCCAATGTTAGGAGGAAACAAAGGGAGAGCTATATAGACTATTGATGTTCAAATACTGGTCAACTCATGTTCACAAGCCCAATGTTGCAAATCTAATGAAAATAATGTAAGAAACGAATAAAAATATAGGAAAGGGCAAAGGAAGATAACACCGAGTTTTTTAAGTGGTTTGGTCCAAAGAATGCCTACGTTTACTATTCTCCCTTTCACTATTTCTGCAGAGTGACGACACTCAAAGATTGTCCTCATTTTACAATAAATTTCCTCCCCTATTTATAGAGGAAGGGGAGGCACTACAGTAATACCAAATAAGACAAAGTACAATAAGTCAAAATGAAATGATGAATTACATTTAATGAAACTGACATTTGTTAGGTCAACTTTGTCAAAGCATGGTTTAGACTCTAAACCCATGCTAATTAAGTGAGATTTCCTTAATTCATGCTGTAATCTCTGATGGAATTAGCGTATACGATACACCTTGAGCTGTATTCGGCCTGACAGTTCTGACTGTAGTTAACTTGTGTTGACGTTTAATTTCAGTTAAGGAGATTCTTCTGAACCCAATGCTGTAAATCAATAAAAAATATAGGTAAAGAGGAAGAGATTTGACACAGATTTTATGTGGTTCGGCCTTAAAAATGGCCTATGTCCACAGTGTCGGCTTCGGTGAGGAGAGGCAATCACTGTTATTAATTGTTCTTTTGGTTACACACAGAGAGAGAGAAAGAAGAGAAAAAGTCTATGTCTTTTACAATAATTCTCACCCTTATTTATAGAGAGGGTGAGGTGTTATAGTTTGATACAATAAGAAATTATTAATTACACTTTCCCATACTGATACTCATTAAATGCTGAGTCAAATCCCGTGAAATCTGAGTCTTGATTTGATAGTTGCGTGTTCCTTAATTTGCACTATTACCATTCTGAGAAAGGTTGAATATGTACGTCAAATAACGGACTGATTTTGCTTCGAATGATCTGGAGCTCGTCCAAAATGAGTTTTTGGGTGAGCTGATGAGCTGATGGATGAGCTTATGAGAGGAACTAGTAAGTTGATGCCAGCAAGCTGAGAGCTGGAGCTGAGCATCTTGGAAACTGAGAGTTGAGCTGAGCATCCTAGGAGCTGAGCATTCTGGGAGCTGCTTTAGGCAAACCGGAGCTCATTCTGTACGAGCTGGAGCTCGTCCATCTGTTCGTTGGCCTGCTTACACATGGACTGCTCGTCCAATATTCTACTGGGCTGCTTCCACGAGCTGAGGTTTGGTAAATTAGGCCTTTTTTTGCTAGGCCGTTGTTTGCTAGGCCTTTAGGCTTTTATCAGCCTATTTGGGGTATCCCAAAAATACACACAATATTAAGCCCCTCAGCTCTTAGTTCGTTCACGGGCTGGTAGCTCGAACTTAGCTGGTAAAAGCTGATGCGTATGAGCTTGCTGCCTTGATGAGATGGAGAAGTACTAGAAGCATGTTGCCGGATCTACCTTGTGGTGCGGTCTATTGGGCATTTGTTTCATCTGAGTTTCTTGTGGACTCAAAAGTAAAGTCATTAGTATTAATAGACCTCTCGAACTATGTCCATGGGATGTTAGAACCCAACGGCCTAGCGAGAGCTGAGGAGGTCAGAACCTCTGTTGTGCTATGAGGGTCGTAACTCGAGCTGTACATTGGGTTTGGCTCACAAGATTGAAACCTGAGCTATACAGCGAGCTGTGCTCACAAGGACGAAACCTAAGCTATACAGTGAGCTGCGCTTATAAGGTTGAAACTTGAGCGATACGGCACAATGCGCTCAAAGGGTGTTGGAGCCTAAATTGTTCAGTATAAGTCTCTCAGGCTACGCTCAAAGGGTCGTAACTCGAGATCTATAGCGAGAGTTGAGGAAGTGAAAAACCTCAGCTATGCTTTAAGGGTCGTAACTCGAGCTGTACAGCGTAATTTTCTTCGCGAGCTGCTTTGAAGATCGTTATACATAACAGTGCTTGAGTATTGCTGAGTTGCACACTTTTTTGCCAGGTGGCTTGGCAATTAAAAGCATAGAGTATATATAAAATAGCCCAGAGATGTAATTCATTAATATTCAAAAAATTAAATTAAACATTAAGAGCTTTAGCTCAAAAGGTTACCGAACATAAAGATGTGCCCCTGTGTTAAGGGTCATTGAGTGGCATGTTTATACTTGTTGTTCGGGAGCTCGTTACTGAGCTAGTTGTCGAGCTTATTAAGGTTGCGAGCTCCCTAGCGTCACTACATAGTCATTTAGGCGACCTTGCTTTATCAGGTCTTCAATTGCATCCCTCAAGTCTCTACAATCCGAGGTGATGTGCCAGACCTTGTTGTGATGGACATAGAATTTGTTCTGATTTCTGCGGTGAATAGGAGTCTTCAGAGGATTGGGCTTTCCAAAATCTTCTTTGTCCTTTTCAGCTTCATAAATCCTATCTTGAGCAAAGGACAGGGTGTTGTAGCTGTCATGGTAGTGAGGTCGCTTAGCCTTGGGCTCTTTTCTGACCTTTTTGGCAACCTGATCGCTTTTATCATTGGACCTCTTTGGCAGCTCACTCATAAAACTCTTCTAGGTCCTTGACTGGAAACTTGTATATATCTTTATACAATTTTCTATCCTTGCGAAGGCCAACCGAGATCGTCATCAGGATGGTAGCATCTGAGGGGTTTTCCACCCCACTGAGCTCACGTTTGAATCTAGCTATATAGTCTTTTAGCGATTCATCTCTTCGTTGGAAGGCTGTTACGAGGTGGCAAGAAGGCACAAGCTGGTTTTTTAAAGTCTTGTACTGGTTGATGAACCTTATCTACAATTCTTCCTAGCTACCTATGCTACGAGCTGGGAGACTCTTGAACCAACCTAGTGGAATGTCCCTTAAAGTTGCTGGGAAGACACGATACTTGACCAACGAGCTAGTGGCCTGCAGGTCCATCTGAGTATTAAATGCGTCCAGATGGTCATATGGGTCTGCGTTCCCATTATATTGTGGGATGTTAGGAACCTTAAGTTTGGGAGCTAGAGGCTCGAGCTCAACATTCAAGGCGAGAGGGGTTCTTTCATTGCACTGACCTTTCTGCTCTTAAGCTCCATGCCAGGCTTTGAGCTGGCGAACCCTTTGAATGAGCTTTTTGACCATTAGGTCTTGAGGACTGTGCGTTCTTTTGAGCTCGCGACTCGAGGAGCCATGGCTTAAGGCATTTATCCTATTTTGCGAGCTGACTGTTTGGTCTTGTTGCTGCTGAGGATCAGCAGCTTTTGATCTATGCGTGTTCTGCGCCTAGGCTTGGGTCAGTTCCCTGACTGTATCCGTGAGCTGACGCATTTAGTTTAGCAAAGCTTCCTGTCGTTGATGCAGCTCTTGAAGCCCCCCAGCAGCTGGGATTGTCGAAGCTGGCTGATGGGAGGCTGGAGGGAGTTAACCTTCAGTAGCGTCGCCCAGAAATTCTGGTTGACCCACGATTGCTGCGTTAGAGCTTCTAGTCTTTCCTCCCCTTGCCATGACTACCTGAAAACTGGAAAGAGATACAATTTGGGCTCTTTCTCTAGCATCAAAATGTTGACGTTAAATTTCAGTCAACGAGATTCTTCTGAGCCCAATGCTGCAAATCAATAAAAAATAGAGTAAAAGCAAGAGAATAGAGGCAAAGAGGAAGAGATTAGACGCAGATTTTACGTGGTTCAACCCTAAAAATAGTCTACATCCACGGTGCCAACTCCGGTGAATAGAGGCAGTCACTGTTATTAACTGTTCTTTTGGTTACAGAGAGAGAGAGAGAAGAGAAAAAGTCTATATCTTTTACAATAATTTTCACCCCTATTTATAGAGAGGGGAAGGTGCTACAGTTTGATACAATAAGAAATTATTAATTACATTTTCCCATACTGACACTCATTAAATGCTGAGTCAAATCCCGTGAAATCTGGGTCTTGATTTGGTAGTTACGTGTTCCTTAATTTGCGTTGTTGCCATTCTGAGAAAGGTTGAATATGTACACCAAGTAACGAACTGATTCTGCTCTGAACGATTTGAAGCTCGTCCAAAATGAGCTTATGAGCTTATGGACGAGCTCATGCGAGAAACTGGTGAGCTGATGCCAGCGAGATAGAGTTGAGAGCTGAGAGTTGGAGCTAAGCATCCTGGAAGCTAAGAGTTAGGAGTTGAGCATCCTGAGAGCTACTCTAGGCGAGCTAGAGCTCATTCTGGACGAGTTGAAGCTCATCTGTCTGTTCGTTGGTCTACTTGCACATGGACTGCTTATCGAGTATTCTACTGGACTGCTTCCGTGAGCTGAGGTTTGGTAAATTGAACCCTTGTTTACTAAGCCTTTGGGCTTTTACCAGTCCATTTGGGGTATCCCAAAAATACACACAACAACTTGTAATTTGAGAGGTGACAAAACGAGCTCTTTAGCGATAAGCATATCCTGTCAAGCTAACAAGCAAATAAGGTTCTCTACCGAGCTGATCCCATTCCGAGCTGCTGACAAAGATGGTAAGCGAGCTATGCTATGTAACAATCTGATGAACGAGCAGATAATCGATCTTATGAACGGGCTCATAGCCGAGTTGATAAACAAGCACATGCAAAGGGCTGAGCAGATGGACAAGTAGTTGGTTGACCAGAGGGCTAGGCTTTTTGGGCCTTTGGCCGTTGGGCTCATCCTTTAGACTTTTAACAGTCCATTTGGTTTGATCGTGAAAACACCCGTAACATAGATGAACTCAATGAGACATTATTTCAGCGGCTACAAGAAATCTACTAAGGGAGACGCGGACCGTTATGGTGGACGATGTGGTTCAACCCAACTCAAATTTAATAAGTCTGTCAGTGTGCACTATAAATCTGATGGTAAAAAGGAGATTGGAGCATATGGCTACCGGTGCAAGCAGAGGTCAAGTAGAGGAGACTCAACTGCCAATCACTAGTCTCTTCATCACCACTCACCAGGAACTTGGGACAAAGATGTAGATGTCGAGATGAGGAGAATACTGAAGAAAACAGTGAACGGTGCTAGTACTAAGACCACCAAAGGTACCAGTAATAGCAGCGACAGTGATAGTGACGAGGCCAAGGCAATAGTGGCAGGTTGGAGCACAGATCACTCCACAACAGAGAAAGCCATAGAAGGGAGCGGTACGGTGGCGAAGGTGATGCAGTTTACTGTTACGAAAGTAGTGGAAGGAACAGAAGCAGCAATGACAGCTAAACTGGTTTGTGAGACGGCGCCGTACGGTATAGTTGAAACAGACTGGTTGGAGAATAGAATAGCCATGCAAACCGACGTGGAGGAGTGGTATATTGCATACTGAACCAGCCAAGATCACTACTGTAGATTCAATAGAGACACGTGAAGCTTTCGAATGTGATGTTAGTCTCTCTGATGTTGGAGCTGCAATAAGTCAAGCAAAAATTGCTCGAGTTCATTCTCTGGCTGTTGAGTTTACATTTGAAAGTAAGAATCCTAACTGTCATCCAGAGGGCGGGGAGGGGGCAGAGGTCGTCAACGACGAAGAATGGAAGAAGAGTGGTGAGTTGACGGAGACGTTGAAGAAGGAGGTGCTGATATGAGGCTGAGTCCATACGACCCGACCTGTGAGCAGCAAGCTGACGTTTGTAGTATTGAGATGTGAAGATCTTGAAGATAACATCTGTGTGGGAGTGCTAAAAACAACCATGAATGCATTAGTTGCAACCGATAGAAACTTTAAGCTGGCAATGAGGCTGCTCTCATTCCATTCAAAGAGCACAAGGTTAAATGCACCATACCAAAAGATGATGGCACATTGGCCTCATTTATTGGATTCGAGGTTCAGCATGACAATGCTAGAGGACCTATTAAGGGTGGAATCAGATATCATCTAGAGGTTGATCCAAACAAACTGAATGCTTTAGCACAACTTATAACATGGAAGACAGCAGTGGCAAACATACCACATGGTGGAGCTAAATTCCACTGTATCTCAATTAAGAAAAGCCGAAAACAAGGTAAATTACCTGACAAATCTGTGGGGTTTTATTATTTTTCCAAGCCAATATCCATATGCATAATAACAATCCTAAACTAATCTTCTATCTATAGATAACTAATTATAACTTTCCTAAAAAACATAACTTCCTTAAGAAATAAATCCTATAACAGAATAAGTTCTAAATTAACAAAAAGAGAGGTATTATTGTGGGTATTTCTTGAAATACCTAATCGGGCTGGTAAAAACCCAAATGTCTAGCCTAGTTGGGCCAGGCCCGAATTTCATCAGTTCGTAGTAGGAAGTTCCCAAGTCACATTCCTCATGGACCTTGCGGCATGGAATCCGCTCAGCACCAATTACGGTATGGAGTCCGCTCAAAGCCAGTCCGTGTAAATCTATTGTTGGCTGAGACCGTCAATTATTATTTATTATCTTCCCGAACTCTAGTTCACCCAGAACCATGCTAAGTCGGTTTAAGACTTGTCGTGCACGCCAAACTTGTCAGAGATTATTGCTCAGATCACAGAAATCTTGTCTAACCCGCGTAGGTTAGTCATATAAATCTGACACCTGTCCATGACATTAAATATAATCCAGTTGTATTAAATATAATCCAGCTGCATTAAATGTAATCCGGCTACATTAATAATAATTCAGGTGCATTAACTGCAGTCATCATTCTGTTTTAACTTACGTTGTACAACTGTAGCATATACCTGTAGCACCTCCTTTCTATAAATAGGGGAGGATTTTCTTTGTAAACTAAGAGTGAAACACTTAGCAAAAAACTGACCGTTACTTTGTCCAGCTATTGAGAGAATAAACAATGAACGTAGACAAACTTAGCCGAACCACTTCAAAATCTTTGTCTTGTGTTCTTCCCTTGCCTTTTTCTATACCTTTTATCTGTTTCCTGTGTTATATTAATCCTTTCTGCAGTGTTGGGTTTAAAAGAATCTCATTGACTGATTTCGAACGTCAACAGATATTAATTTAAATATGAAATAATATAACTAATCCTAACTAAATAAAATAACTATCTAAATTAATTTAATCCCAAAATAATAAAAATCTTAAATTAATTAAAACTTTAATGACGGTTCTCATCACCTTTCTACGTGGGAGATATCGCAAATCAAGATTATTTGAATTTATACCTAAATATATATATTAATGACTAAAAAATTGAAATTAAAGTTACAATCAACACATCAAGGTGTAGACATGATCACGGTTCGGTTTGAACCGAACCGTCACTGTAGAACCGGAACCATAACATAAGGTTTTGGTTCCAGTTCGAAATCGAATCGAAACAGTCATTGTAGCGATTTCGGTTCCGATTCTGATCCTAAAGGAACCGAAACCGTCTTGAACCGATGGTTTTGGTTCTTAAATAAATAAAAAAATTAAAAAAAAAAACCAAAAAAATAGAAAAACGAAAACCCATAAACTGCAGTCTACAGAGGCATATCTGGTTCATCAACAAAGACATTAATCTAGCATCAAATGGATCCAAAACATCAATATCATCTACAATAAACATAATCATCAACACCATCATAAACACAATCATCATCAACAATAAACAGTAAAAATCAATCATCCAAACGGAAACTCAGTTCTGGAAAGATTTGGGTTTTCAGATGGAAACCCAGATCGAACTGGGTTCAGTATTCGAAAACCTAGATCGATCTGGGTTTCTAGTCTGGGTTTCAAGATCGAAAACCCATCTGGGTTTCTATAAACTCAGATCGATTTTCGATCTGAAAACCCGATCTGGGCTTCCAGATGGAAACCCAGACGCCGGACAGTGGAAACCCAGACATCAATCTGGGTTCTGAAACCCAGATCCAGACGTCAATCTGGGTTTTGAAACCCAGATCTACTGGTGAAGAAAACTAAAAACAAAGAGAAGAAGGAGAAGAGAGAGAGAGAGGTGAGAGAGAGAAAAGAAAACAGAGAAATAGAAAAGAAGAGGGAGAAGAAAAGGACGAGAGAGTCGAGAGACTAGAGAGACAAAGAGAGAAGAGTGAGCCAGCTCAGCCAGGGTAATAGATTTTATAAATTAAGGGTATTTCCGTCTTTTTACCTTATTTTGTCATTTTTCAGTTATATTAAACGGTCCAACGTGATCAAATGGGAGGTCATTGTTATAAAATATAAAAGTAGTTTTCGATTGTAATAATGCTAATATTCTGAGGGATGTGAGTAATTTACTCTTTAAATAATTAAATTTTTTATTTCGTTTGTATATAGTCGTATAGATTTATTTTTTTTAATATTAAAATATAGTTTAATATTAATTTTTAAATTTCAAATTGTCTTTTTAAAAAAGGTTCCAGAACCAGAACCGAAACCGTTAGAAAACCGTCGGTTCCAAAACCATCGGTTCCAGAACCGAATCGGAACCGTTTTATTTCGGTTAAGGTTCCGATTCTAGCTTTTTTAGAACCGAAACCATCGGTTCGAAACCAAAACCGAAACCGAACCAAACCGTGGTCATGTCTATCAAGGCATCAATTCATTTATTTCTGTTGATTATGCATACATTCTTTTTAATAAATTGATTATAGACAATAATACACTATTTAAGTACACATATTAATATTATTCATAAATTATCACATTAGAGATATTTATACCTTAAAACCTCGTTTAGTATGCGAAATTGGATTGAATTATTTTTAAAGCACTAAATTGAATACGATTGAATTAATTAGTGTCATAATGTAGTTAAAATCGTACTAAATATAACACTATGCGTTGTGTAATATAGTATGGGTTTGAATAAGAAAAATTATATTTTATATTTGATTTTAAAATAATTAGATTTAGTATTTAAACATAAATAATATTTTGAAGTTTGACTGGAGTATTCTCATCTTCAACCTTCATCTGGCCGTTGCCACAACTTCTCTCTTCTTCTTATTTTCTATTTCCGTCTTCAACCCTTCATTCGGCCGTGGTTCACTACCGTGGTTCACCTCTCTCCTTGACTCTCACTTCTCACTTCTCTCTTTTTGGTTCACTGTCGTGGTTCAATTCTCTCTTTTTATGGACGGAGATCTAGAGGAGAAAATGTTCAACGACGAGCTGGCAAAGATCCAGTAGAGTGTGGCGGCACCGCCAATCATGGAGATACCGCCACAGCAAAGGCGAGACGATGTCATTATGGCAAATAAGGAGGGCATCAACGATGTGATAGAGACGCTGGTGGCAAATATTGACCAGCTGAGGATGTTGACTGTTGCTTTATAACAGTTCGATACTGTTAGACTAATTCAACGCTAAATTGGATTAAAATTAAGTCAATATCAGTCCAATTGACGAAACAAACAAGACCTGAATGCCTTGTAAATTTTAAAATTATTAATTATGAACATAGTTTTTGAGCAAAAGAAATATTGTAAAAGATATAAATCTTATAAGAAGAAAAGATATTTTTAAGGATTCTAATAGCAAAGACAAAAGTTAAAAAAGCCTTTCTTTTTTTTCTTTAAAAAAAAAGTTAAAAGGATTTCTAGCAGCCTGCTCACACGGCAAAAAGAAACCCAAAAATCTATTGGAAAAATCTAGAGAACAACAGCTTAAGAAGTGATCATGGAAATAATCGCAGAACCGATTGTTTCAGCTATGGTGGGACAGCTGGTTGATAAACTAAATTCCTCTGATCTGCTCAAGTTCGCACGTCAGGAGAAGGTTTTAAATGAATTCAACAAGTTGGGAAGCCTTATGGCGAAGATACAGTCTTTGCTTCAAGATGCAGACGAGGAGCAGATGTCTGATGCATCCTTGCAACGCTGGCTGGACCATCTAAGAGACCTGGCCTATGATTTGGAGGACATACTTGATGAGTTTGCAACCAGAAATTTTAGGCAAAAGTTGATGAACAACCCTTCACGCTTCAAGTACCAGGTACGTTATTTTTTCTATTCATTTGGGATTGTCTCTAATGTAAAAATGGGTTCCAAATTCAAAGAGATATCTGCTAGATTGGAGGATATGTTGAAACAGAAAGAGAACCTTCAACTGAGAGAAATGGTTGTTCGTGAGAGGAAAACGTTTAGCTATCAGAGACTACCATCCTCATCTTTGGTTGAACCTGATGTTTTAGGTAGAGAAAATGATAAAGAGGCAATCATGAAATTGTTGTTCAATGGTGGTGGTGATGAAGTTGGTGTGATTCCTATATGTGGTATGGGTGGTATAGGTAAAACAACTCTTGCTCAACTTGTTTACAATGATGAGACGATTACTAATGGTTTCGATTTGAAAGCGTGGGTTTATGTTTCCAAAGATTTTGATGTTGCAAGGATAACCAAATCGATTTTGCATGCAATCTGTTATGAAACTTATGGTGTTAGTGATTTGAAGAAGCTTCAACTAATGTTGGAAAAGCAGTTGAGTGGAAAGAAATTTCTACTTGTTTTGGATGATGTTTGGAATCAAAATTTTGAGAATTGGTGTGTTTTAAGAGAACCTTTTGTGAAAGCGAACTCTCAAAGCAAAATAATTGTAACAACTCGTAATGAAGAGGTTGGATCAATTATGGGCTCAGATGCTACTTACCATCTGAAGTTGCTGTCTTATGAAGATTGTTTTTTTCTGTTTCAAAGACATGCATTCGGAAATAGACATGTGCCTTTGGATCTTAAAGCGATTGGGGAAGAGATAGTGAAAAAGTGTAAGGGCTTGCCCTTAGCAGTAAAAACCATGGGAGGCTTGTTGCGGAACAAGTTGGATCTTGGTAAATGGGAAGCTGTATTAAATAGCAAGATATGGGATTTGCCAGAAGAAAGAAGTAATATTTTTCCAGCTCTGAGGCTAAGTTACTACTACCTTCCTTCCCATTTAAAGCGATTGTTTGCTTATTGCTCAATTTTTCCGAAGGATTATGAATTTGATAAGGATGAGTTGATTTTGCTATGGATGGCTGAGGGTTTTCTCCCACAACAGCAAAAAAAGAAACAGGTGGAAGATGTAGGTAATGGTTGTTTTAATGAATTGTTGTCAAGGTCATTTTTTGAACGATCAAGTGGCAGTCATTTTGTTATGCATGACCTCATTCATGATTTGGCTCAATATGTTGCCAGAGATATATGCTTTTGTGTACACAGTGAATTTGACAATGATTGGCCTGATGGAACTCTTAAAAGGATTCGTCACTTGGCTTTCACTCGTCGTGTGTATGATGCCTCTCAAAGATTCAAACACTGCTACAAAGCGAAATCTTTACGAACACTCTTAGCACTACCAATCCATCAATCACCTTGGACTGCATGTTGCTACCTAAACGGAATTGTATTGAGTGAGATGCTGAAAACATTTAGATGCTTAAGATCCCTCTGTTTGAGTGGTTATTATATTATAGAGCTTCCAAATTCAATCGGTGATCTCAAGCATTTACGATACCTTAATTTATCTTATACTAAGATTAAGTGCTTACCTGAATCGGTAAGTAATCTTGTCAATTTAGAGACACTGCGATTGCGTGGTTGCTCAGAATTAACAAAGTTACCTTCAGGCATCAGCTGTTTAATCCACCTGTATTACCTTGATATTGGAGATACAAACTGTTTACTTGAGATGCCACCAGGAATTGGTATTTTAACCGGCCTCCGAGTATTGACTAAATATATCGTGGGAAAAGGTGGTCGGCTCAGTCTTAGAGAGTTGAAAGACTTGTGTCTTCGAGGGGAGCTTTCCATTTACGGGTTGGGTAATGTGGGTGATATAGTAGATGCAAGGGTTGCCAATCTAAAGGAGAAATCTGACCTTGATGAATTGGCCATGGAATGGGGTGAGAACATAAATAATTCGCACAATAAACAGATTTACATGTCTGTGCTTGACTTCCTACGACCTCATTGGGGTCTTAAAAAGCTCAGAATTTCGGATTATGGTGGAACAAAATTTCCATCATGGATAGGGGATCCCTCATTCATTGATATGGTATGCTTAAACCTGTGTAATTGTAGAAACATTTTGTCACTTCCATCACTTGGGCTACTACCTGCACTTCGAGAGTTATGCATCGAACAAATGGATGGAATAGAAAGAGTGGATGCCGAGTTTTACGGAGAAAGTGGTAAGCCTTTTGCTTCCTTGGAAATTCTGCAGTTCAAAAATATGCTGAAGTGGGTGCACTGGTCTAATGACGGAGTTACTGAACCTTTTCCTCATCTCCGACAGCTTACCCTACATAACTGCCCTCAGTTGCAGGTAAAATCACCCAGCAAAATTCCTTCTGTTGTGAAGCTTACCGTTACACAATGCCCAAATTTGGTGTCACCTATAACACTCACATGCCTTCATGAATTAAATATTATAGAATGCAATGAGGGTATGCTGGGAAGCATTTCTGGCCTCTCCTCCCTAAAAACTCTAAAGCTCAGGGATTTTCCAGAGTGTACATGTCTGCTGGAAGGATTTCTGTGGTCTCAAGGATCTCCTAAACTTCAGACAGTTTCTAATTGCACTGAATTGATTTCACTGGGGAGGCAGAGGGTTGAACCAGTCGATTTTAGTTTTTCTACTGCTGAAGGCTATTCCCAGTCAATGTCATTGGTGAATCCAGATTCATCATGTTTTGGTAACCTGAAGAATAAGCCACCTCAGCTGCACCGTCTCATTTGTCTCAAATATTTACTTATTGAATCGTTCCCAAATCTTGTGTCATTTTCAGATACAGCTTCTGTATCCATGCTCAGACATCTTATACTAAAGGATTGTCCAGCACTGAGGGCCTTGCCGACAAATATAATGAGTTGTCTTGAAGAATTGGAGATTGAAAATTGCCATTCTCTCAAATCCTTTCCTGAAGGCAAGTTACCTACCTCGCTAAAATGGTTGACAATTCAATTTTGTAAAAATCTGCAGTCCATACCTGAAGGAATTATGTGTGATGATAACAGCAGTTATGGGTCACAGCTTGAGATCTTGAAGATCGTTGGTTGTCCGTCTCTTAAATGTTCTGCCTCTGGCAAATTGCCCTGTGGTCTTAAAATGCTAAAGCTTTCTGAATGCTCGAGGCTGGAAGAGACAATGATTGGGAATATTGAGAATAGTGAATTACTTGAATGTATTGAAATCTCACATTGTGAAGCCATTTCTGAATTACCCGAGTTCCTGCACAGTCTGTGGCATCTTACTGAAATAACTATAGTTAATTGTCCCAATTTAAAAGCTTTTCCAGAAACTGGACTGCCCATATCTCTTCAACTTCTAACAATATGTGTGATTGTCCAAGTCTTCTATCCTTCAGCTGTTTGCCCCCAAATTTAATATCACTGGAGATTTGGAATTGTAAGAATCTCCAGCATCCCATATCTGAGTGGAATCTGCACAGATTGACTTCTCTTAAAGATTTCAGCATTTCTGGTGATTGTTTTCGAGATATACGTTCCTTTCCAGATAATGACTGTATGCTTCCTGGAAATCTTATATCTCTTTGCATCTGTGAACTCAAATATCTGGAAACTCTGTCCGGGGGACTCAATAATCTCACATTGCTCAGAGAGCTGGAGATCATTCGTTGCCATAAGCTTCGCTCCTTGCCTTTAGAAGGCCTGCTTTCCTCTCTTGGACGACTCAGAATCTCAGACTGTCCTCTTTTGAGGAAAGGATGCTTCAAGTGGAAAGGACACATTCCCTGCATAGAGTTGGATGGCGAATGCATTTAGCAAATCTGTTTCAGTGGAGAATACTATAATTCCTCTTGTACAGGTGCAAGCATTGAAGCCAATCCCTCTGGAGTTTTAATCAGGTAATGTAGTCTCCATGGTTGAATTTTATTTTAACTTAATCTTTTTCTTTTTCTTTATGGCATGCAACATTTCTGCTATACGTGCAGGATGAGAAAGAACAGCAACAAATGAATTCCAAGAACATCCCAGCCACTGTTGCAGATTTCTACTGAAAGTATGTTCTGTTAAAATGATTTATTCAGCTTTTCAACGAATGTAGGAAATGAAATAAAAATGAGAATACATCTTGAAATATTATTATTTTTTTGTTATGTGTTTACTTTGGTAACCTATAGTTATTTATTTTGTATCTGATAGCAGGAGAAGTGAGGAGAGATGCGGGATGGATGTAGCTAATAGTGTCTTTGACATTTTAGCATGACCTCTTCAGTTTCAGATAAGAAGTGAACTGTTTCAGGAGTGTTTCGCACCAAGTAGTTGGGCAAGCACTTTGTTAGGAGCAGTTGTATGCAATAAATGTAATGTTCTTAATTTATTAGTAATCCTTAATGTGAATTTGTATCTAATTCATAATACTTGCAGTTCCCTTCTAAGCCCAAGATTTGACCAGCCACGAACTTAGCATATGTTGCTGAGTTCTCAATTAGACCTAAAACTGTCTACTATCAGGTTGGTGTGTTTTTTTGTAAAACTGAAGTGATCTATACTTGTTTTGATTTAGTTTATATATGTTCTTCAGTGTCATTATGCAACATCTATGTGCAACAGACTTGATTGTTTACACTAAACCTTGTTGATTACTCTGGGGTGTTTAATTCCAGCTTTCACATGCATTGGGCTATTTGATAATATGACAATTTTGTAATATTTTGTTGCCGTATATTTTAGTATTCTCCTTTAAATGTGTTGTTAGTTATTGCATTCACCAATTCTTATGCTTTTACTGTTAGAACAATGCTTCAAACACTGCAAAGCGTATTTAATAGGTCTCTTAACTGCCATTGAACTCCTTTCAGATTCATGAAGTCTACACCGAGAGCATTTCTTGACAAATTGACTTTAATATGTATTACCCCGGATTAGTAGTGTGTGTGTGTGTATATATATATTCATGGATCTGGATTTTGTGTTACCGGTAAGCATGATTACTGTTTATCAAAGTGTCTCACAAAATTAATAGTCAAATAATTGTTAGCTACTTAATTTATCATCCAGTGTCAACTTAGATTTCATCAAATATCTGAGTGCTAGTTTTTTGTAGTATGGATTTGGATTCTTGTATGCTTTTCATAGATAAGAAGTCATGGAATCACATATCATTTTTCTTAACTAATCAAACAGTAAGAAAAAAGAAATAAATTAATTATGAATTTTCAAATGTGTGATACCTTTGTGCATTTATATTACACAAAGAAACAAACCCTTTGACTGATTGATGATTTGCTTCACTGTCATTCTTCATATATGATATTAAGTTCCACACAGTGAGCGTTGTAGCTTATCGAGCTCAGAGAATGTGTGAAATTTGCATCTCCACTCTCATGGTTTGCAGCTTTAAAGAGCTCAATAATGGATCACACCAAATGTCGATAAAGATGATTGGATTCTTGCGATGCTTTTGTTTAAGACAAGGTTCAACGAACCAGATAATGAATGAACTTACAAGAACAATAGGTAATACAAAGCAAAAAAAATCACACAATGGAGCTAAGAACAAAGAAAAACAAACCACAACACAACACAAGCAATTTTACATGATTCACTAATATGATTATTTCCACCTAGATATTAGAATAGCAGACCTCTACCTCACAAGCTTTCCGTCCCCTCTAAATCTCAATCTTTCCACCTTACACGTTCTCTTTATGTTTTTCGCTCTCTATACTTGTAAGACATTTTTTCACTTTTTCTCGTCTGAAAGCTCTCTTAGTAACACATTTTCTACTAGGATGTTTTCTACAATACAACAATACCCATCCAAACTGGAAATTATAAAACAGACATAAAACCATAACACATGTAGTTTCTTCAAGACATACATAATCAAACATTTTACAAGTGTCAATTTTTTTTTTTTTTTAATGATTTGTGCAGGATGAGTAACGCATGACTAGTTCATATCCTTTTCGGTCCTTCGGGCTTCAATACGATTCCAGGAGTGGACTTGTCACTTATGTAAATGTGAATGATAAGAAGTATAAATGTAAAATTGTACATGCTAGTCACAGTTCACTATAAATGTAAGACATCATTAAACTTGAGGGCCGCGTCTTTAATATCTATTGAAAATAACAATAATAGAAAATTATTTAAGCACATCGAACACATAATTAAACGATGTATTGACCAAAAAAAAAAAAACCAATCAAAGTAATGATGGAACATTCATATGTAGCATCCTTTTTTTCTTAAAAAATCAAAAATATTTTATTTTATGTTCTTTTAAGAGAACAAATATTACAAAAATGTATAAAACTCATTATTTTATTATGCGTGGAACTTGAACCCAGCCCAAAGTTTATTGTGTATAACAACTATAAAATGGTGTAAAGTGAGGTCAGTGCTGCGGTAAAAAGCCATCCCCATCCATGCAGCTCTAAGGTCATGGGTTTAAGTGTATCTTTCATGAATATGTAGGTTTCTTTCCCTATTCTTTGTGGGTTGCCTCTCATTCTGTGTGAGTTGGTCCCTCTTTTTCTGAGGGTTAATCTCGTGATTGTAATACAATATTTATCACTATTAATTTCAATAATTAAAAACAAAAAATACTCTAAACGGTTACCGGACGAATCTAGCTAACACTCATTTTGATTCACCTAACACATGCGTGCATGTATGTGAATCTTATTTAGAACTATCTTTCCTAATTTCAATTTTGTACCGTGCTTCTGTCACCTCCTGTTCTACCTCTTTGAGAAAGTACTAGATTGTATTGTCAACTTCTAGTTCTTTACTACGAACAAACTGGAGCCAGCCTGAAGAAATAACAGGTCTGGGGCTGACTGCCGATTGAAGAGAGCAATTGAAAGTCCATACGTTTCCCTTCTCATCTTTCACCTTCAATTCTTTGGCTTGGCCTCCTTCGGATGGTACTGGGAATTCTGATACACAATATCTGGGAACCGTCAATCTTCTCTCAATATCAGGTCTTGTAAGCATCCTTGAAAATATTGCCATAGCTTTTACTAAGTCTTACAACTTTCTCTTTCGAATGACAAGTTTCTATCTACCATCTAAGCTAGAAAGTTTTATATACAAAAGATCTCAAGCACTATATTCTATAAATGCACCAACAACCGCGTGACCATGATTTAAGATATGATTGTTTGCCATTTTTGAAGTGTTTGTTTTATTCTAAAAAAAGATCTCATAATATGTAACACGTAATACTATAAAAAGGATTTTGTCACTGACAAATTTGTACCTCAATGTGGAATCTTATCATTGTCATAGAATGTCACTTTGTTTTCAGAAACATATTTGTGAAAACCACACGCAACTATATGAACTTTTACTTATATATTTGTTGTTAAGATAAATATTAATAATTGAAAAAATTAATTGAAAATTCAGATTTACTTTATAAGATACAGATTTTAGGGTACATGTTTGACCATAAAAAAATAGCAGTATTAATAAACTCTTTGTGCTAAAATATTATGTTATATATAAATTAATTATAAGGTATTTTCTTATAAATAGCAAGGGTTTGTCATTACTTGTCAAGATTTATTACTACAAATACAGTTTAAAAATATATTCTCATAACAAAAAATATCCAATTCCCACGATCAGAGATGAAAACTTTTATATTTGTGGACTTGAATCTATATCATCTATGTGAAAAAAATTGTGTATTATTTATTTGAGTTATGAGTTGAAGATTGAAAAATAACACACTACTTACTTGAATTATGAATAAATAAAATTATGTATTATTTGATGCTCGGACAAAAATAACGAATGGTTATGTTCACGATCATGAGATCCGAACTTTCCATGTGATGCCCCAATGCGTGTAAGATATGCAACACAATAAGTCAATCGCCTTTGAAAAACAATATATTATTTTTATCTATTAATGGATAGTAATAACGACTAAATAGGTGTTTTATGATAACAGCAATATATGGTTTCAAAGGTCCCACATCCACTTTCTTGTTTCTACCAAACCATCCAAAATAAAGAAAAAGCAATCCTACCAACCATAAAATATTCTAGATGCTTCGATCTTCTTTTGTTTTTGTGAAGAATCCAAAGAAAATGGTTGATCAAAGGTGTTTGGCAGAAGAAGAAAAGTGTTTTGACGAAATGCCTATTAAAATCTGAAGAGAAACTGCTCCGCCATTGTTGAATTTCGAGCTTCCAGTGTATTTGATTAATGCTTATGATTACACTAATTAGTAATTACAATGTATTACTATTTACACGTGGTGTCAATAACTACAGCTAGAAAACACGGAGGCACCCTAAAACCGTCTCTAACGGAAGCTAAGGTTTTTTAAATATATATATATATATATCTTATAACACCTCATGTTTAAATAATTATCTAATGAGATTTTATAATTAAGATACTGATTTTTATTTGTTTTCCATTTAATATTTTTAAACTTAAATATTAAGTAATTAGACTATTACTATTATTTCGTTTTTCTTAAATATTAATTTCTATTTTTTTAAAAATAGATTATTATTATTATATTTTGACTTGTTTGTGTTTATTTATAATTTTTATTTCAATTATTTTATTTTATATAAATAAAATAATATTTTAATTAAATTAAAAAAAAAAAAAAAAACGAAGGAAGAGCTTCCTCCTCTCTTCGTCATTAGCAGTGTAAGCTTACACCGGCGATAGAAGTTAACTAATCATGACGAAGGATGACCTCCTCTTACACCAACCTCAATCATTAGGAATGGAGGTTGGCGGCACTTCAATGATCAGGCAATGACCAGCAACAGCAGTGGTTAGTCCCAAAGAGGTTAGATTTTAGAGTTAGGATTAGGCCTCGAATATAATTAGAATAGAGGATTTTCTTTTTTTTTTTGGGCTTTTGTTAGGGACATTTTGATAATAATATAATAAGAAGAGGGTAATTTAGGAAAGAAATGTATATTTTATTGATAAAAGTCTTTTTCATTAAGATATAAGTAAGAGATTTTGATTTTTTTTTTTATATAAATAAGGTATTTTTTTAACTTGAATTAAATATAAATATTAAAAAATAAATTAAAATCATTTTAAACAAAATTTTAGTAAAAATAAATCTTATTAGGAAAAAACAAATAACTCATAACTAATTACTGTCGCCTTGGCTTAACAACTAAGTAAAAACTTACTGTTAATAATGAAGCCATTTTTGTTGAATTACATGGGTGGCTCATTAAATGCTGCTAAGCTTTTGCAAATGGAAACATCAAGATTTAATCATCACGAAAATCTATATTAAAATATGAATTCTTCAATATGAACTATTCATATTTTCGTATTTTAATAATTAATATTGAAAAAAGCTTGATCAGCACCATGCAATGCCTTTATAAAGGCATGTGTATTAGTTGTTCATGCGTCCCATTCTCAATCATGATTGTGAGTTTTTCATCTCTCTTGTAATTCTCTCATAAAATTTGAGAGAAATATTGTAATTTTGTTAGTTTAAAATAAATAAGGATTATCCCAATTTTCCTCCTATTGTTTGATATAATCGCTAATTAATCCCGTAGTTTGTAGAAATTTCATTTTACACTTTATGTGATTTTTTTTTCTTTTATTATGAAACCCTTTTGTGATTCTATTATGCACAATGATGAAAAAAAATCAAGAGATTTTCTAAATATTTTTTAAACTATAAGGGGTTTTCTGGATATTTTCTTAAACTATAAGATATATTTTATTTATTTAATCAAACGATAGAAGATTTTTAACGATTTTTTAAATTAGTGGTGGATTTTGACTATTACACCAAACTGTAGAAGGGAAGTTTAAACTATTCCAAACAATTATGCTAGTTTTTATCTATAGATATTTCTCTCACATTGAGGATTTTACCATATTAATTTTGTCATGCTCCAAAATCCGAATATGTGAACAAATTATTGAAAGTAAATGGGAAGTAGATAGATCTAGAAATTTCTGCCTAAGTTTTTTTTCTAAAGCTTCCCAAGGGTTTCACTCGTTTGCATTTACAATATCTAAAAGTCCGCAAATAATGTCTATCACAAATAGATACTCCATCTTCCATATAACATTTATTAGACATTACAATTAGCATGAATATCACACCAAGTGCATATATTTCTATATTTTTTATATAAACAATTCTAATTTGAATATTACATTTGTAATTACAATCTTCCATATATATATATATCAAAGAGAATGAAACATGATCAAATTATTTATCTTTATATAATCTTTAAATAATAATCTTTAGCCTGCAAAAAAACAAATCGAATAATCTATCACTATAAAAATAAGGGGTGAGCTACAAAGCCCAATAGAAATTTAAAACCTTAAGACAACATATAAATCTCGATTTAAACATGTTCAAACAATTTACACTTCACATCATCCATGAGTAAAATATTAAATACAAATGAATGTATACGAGAAGCAATCTATTAAGAGTTCTACATTTCATAGTCATTGCATAGGAAGTTATACCACATGGAAGGATTATGTCTTTGGGTTCATAAAAGGAAAATCAAAGTACTACTGCCAAACATTTGATCAGCAATACCATCAGATGTAATATTCATGAAAAGCCAAGTTAAATCGTCAAACATCTAACCCAAAAACCACCAAGTACAAATGTTTGTAGAAAACCAAATTGAACTACCAAACATCTAACCTAAAAACTAGCGGGTATGTTCACAAGAAACCACATTAAACCATTAAACATATAACCCAAAAACTATCTAGCACAAATGTTTGCGAAAAGTCGAATTTAACCTCTAAGCATTCAATTCACAAAATCATCATATATGAATACCTACGAACACTCAAGGCATAAGTTTAATATAACTGTCAAGTAGAAGGCTCGTGAAAACCGTCACCCAAAGACATTTCTAATCATCCTCTTACTTCCACCATAAACCTTTACTTTGAAATCAACTAACCCAAAACATGATATGTGTGGATGAGCTTACTCTCATAAGGAAACTTAATTGATTTTGGTCTCCGAATAAAATACCGATTTTACAAAAGAAATCATTCTTCATTGCATTCAATTGAAGATGTTCCTGAACCATAGTTCTAGCGAATGAAATTTAAAAACACTACTGCCATTTTTGAAAAATATTCGGTTTGCACAAAACTCATATTTGAGTGAAACTACTGCCAAATGAAAGCTTTTTTAAGTGTGAAATCTAGTAAAAATATCAAGGATTCAAGAATGACAACCACATGATACATTTAGAAGAAAATAGACAAGACTGTCACGGCTAACAAGAAAATTTCAGCAGCTTTTGACTAATTTCAAAAATTCATCAAAAATCACATGCAAAGCTATTTGATATGAAACCAATTGGAAAATGAAAGCTTGATATGTCTAAATTGAGATGGATGAAAGAAATCTTGAAAATAATCTGTCGATTAGCATAGTTTCGCAAAAAAGTGTAGAGCTATCAACATGAAATGAAAATTGCAAGAGCCTTTGACTAAGTTTAAAAATTCCCCAAAAATCACACACAAAGTCATTTTATGTGAAACTAATGAGACTTTTTAGATATTATTTCTTTGTTTATGTTTTAATATTATTTCTTTATTAGTTATTTGATATTAATTCATTTTAGGTTTTTATTTCCTTAAATTATCTGATTTATTTTGCTTTTAGATTTTTATTTCCTAAGGAAGACTTGTTTCCTATTAAAGTTAGAATTATTTTAGGTTTTTATTTTTTTAAGTTATTTAATTTATTTTCTTTTTAGTTTTCTATTTCCCAAGAAGACTTGTTTTCTAGAAAGTTAGAATTATTTAACTATAAGTAAAATATTAGTTTAGGGTTATTATAATATTTTGGCTTTTAAAAAATGAATAAAATCTTGCAACTTTATGAGACAAGTATCTTAAGATTTTTTTAAGCTTTTCTAGATATTCTTGCTTAGGATTTCTTGGGCTAGGGCTAGAATAGTTAGAATATTACGTTATCTTATTCTTTAGAGTCAATTTACCTATTATGTGGGTTGATTGATTTGTTATCTATCCTTGAGTTAGATTTAGGTCATTCAATGATATGATTCTAAAGGGTCAATTTACCCATTTTAGAGGTTAGTTGATCCCTTATCTATCCTATTGTGTGATGTAAGTCATGGTGGCTAAGGCTTGTCATTGGATTATAGTTGGGCTCTCAACAAAAACCAATTGAAAATAAAAGCTTTGTGAGTACAAAATTTAATACAAAAAGAACCAATCTAGAATCATTTTCCAAAATGTCACAGTTTTACAAAAAAACCCCACTGCTATCACGATTTTTCTTCGGTATTTCGTTATTTCAATCCCCCCTTCCGTCACAACCATTCAGCAACACCATCCACAAACATCATGTTCACAACTCAATAAAGTTCTGGTAAAAGTTTTTAGCAACATTTAAAAAAAAAAAAATCCTTAATTTATTTCCAATATGTTATTCCTAGTTTTACCACACTAATGTGTGCCCCAACCAAAGAATGTCTCTTTAACTTTCTATATCTTTCTTGTTATTCTGTTCCCCAAACTCTTTAAAAAAGATATATACATCCCGGATTTGTATGCTTGACTTAAATCCTTTACCTAATTAATTTTCAACCTGTTATGGGTATTTTTGGATTCCTCAAAATGGGCCGGCAAAGGCCCATCAAGATGATGGCCCAAGTCGCCGAGACCAAATTTCCCCTATTCATCAGCTCGCGAGGTCGCTCCAGTATAAGACGAGATCGAGCCCGTGAGAAGACTAACGAAGACAATGTCAGATCGCCTTCACAGCGTCATTCGAGGTCGCAGATCGGGCATTGCGAAGTCTAGATCGTCAGTCCGGGTTTAGTCAAGATCGTCACAACGAAGTGTCAGTCCTTTCTTTATCACGGATCGCCCAGTTTCAGTGCAAGACAGTAAGATGGCGTGTCTTATACGATAAGCAAGGATTTTTCACCTAATAACAGCTTAATTTCGGGAAATCTCACCAAATCAGCATGGGTTAGCAATCAGCCCACGTGATGCCAGAGTTGACCTGACAAAAGTCAAAAGCATTAAAGACTCTCCAGAAGCATTAATTACGACAAGATCAGCCCTTTTTGTCTGTTTATTCCATCTGTAGCCTCAACTCCTCTATAAATAGATAAAGGCATTTATTGTAAATGGATCCAGAAATGGAGAGATTGAGAGAGCTGTTACTCTGTCGAAATACAGAGAGAGTGAGCATTTAGAGAGAGGCTGTCATTTATTACAGTAAAAGTGGACGTAGGCACTTCCAAAAAGGCCGAACCACTTCAAACTTTGTGTGTTCTTCTTCTTTCTTTCTTCTCTTCTTTGCCATTATCTGGTCTGTTTGTTGCAGGTCTCCTCATCTATGCGACATTGGGCTCAAGAATCTGGTTGGCTGGTTTACCACGTCAACACAACCAAACTCATAAAAATCTGAAGCAATCTAATATTTTAAATCTATGGGAGATCAAATAGATAAAACCAATATGTCTAAAGACATTTATGAATGTACCTATATGTAGGCCTACATGCTATGCTCTTACATTGATTAATTGTAAGGGTTTTATTGAAAAATGACCTTTTTTTATAGCCCATTTCTACCATAGTTTAACTTAGATTAATTGTCATAACTTTTTTTTTTTTTTTGTAACTTAGACTTGAAATTTTGTATAAAGTACTTGGTAATTATTTGAGATTGGGGTTCATTAACAAAATTTGAGGAGTGACAAGATGAAATCGGTAAGTGGTATGCCCTTCACACTAATTCAAGTCGTAATCTTCTTTCTCGAACCCAAATTAATTATAATGGTATAAAAACAAAATTAAAATGAGAATACACACAAATCTCATAATAATAGATATTTTGAGGACAAGAGAGAATCAAAGAAGCTAAGTGGTAATGGCTGATAGGCTGCCATGTGTGCAATGCAGCCTCTGAAATCTGCTTCATAAGAGCCCAATATCTATCCCTTATCCAAATATTTTGTTTATTAACTCCACGTGTTCAATCCTTGTTGGATAGTCAGATCCTAACCTGATCTAAAACATGGGCCATCTCTGTTTTCAACCAAGATTTCAAGCCCACAAGTAGTGGCTCACATTGGCCCTGAACATTTGCCATCGTCTATCGTGCAATCAGGGCTACACTTATTCTTTAGGGGCGGTTGCTCTCGTAACAGAAAGCAGCAAGGAAAAAGGAAGAAATGGCAACACAGGCTCTTGTATCATCATCTCTCACCTCTTCAGTGGAGTCTGCCAGACAGATTCTAAGGGCAAGATCAATCCAATCCCCATTTGGGTCCTCAAGAAAAGGATCTTTTGTTGTTAAGGCAGCTTCTACTCCCCCTGTTAAGGTCTGTTTATTTCTGTCTATATCTCTCTCTGCACAAGTTTAAGGACCTTGCATTTCTGGTTTTTGTGAAGATCATTTCTAATAACTTTTAGTTATATGAATTTTTCAGCAAGGAGCAGACAGACCCTTGTGGTTTGCATCTAAACAAAGCCTTTCATACTTGGATGGCAGGTAATTCTTGTATGAGTTAAATTTGAAGATACAAATTCTCTTCTAATCTGAACCTTTCTTTGGACATAATTGAAGCTTATGATGATTTATGAAACCAAAAAACAAAAAAAGGAGTATAGGAACAAATCTTAACCACCACACTCGGTAGAGTTCATATAAGAAAAAAATTCATGAGGATTGCCACACTTTAAACAACAATTGAAGAAACAAGTCCATAACATATTTCAATTGACCCCCATGTCATCTTAAAAATAATTGGTGTTTTCCAACATAATAAGTAACATTGACATCTAAAGTACTCTTTCTGAAAAATTCAACTTGACAGCCTGCCAGGTGACTATGGATTTGACCCACTTGGTCTTTCAGACCCTGAAGGTACAGGAGGGTTCATTGAGCCAAAATGGTTAGCTTATGGTGAGGTTATCAACGGCCGTTACGCCATGTTGGGGGCAGTTGGAGCCATTGCACCAGAGATTCTGGGCAAGGCAGGCCTAATCCCACCTGAAACAGCCCTCCCCTGGTTCAAAACAGGTGTGATCCCCCCTGCCGGAACATACAACTACTGGGCAGACCCTTACACACTATTCGTCTTTGAAATGGCACTCATGGGATTTGCAGAGCACAGGAGATTCCAAGACTGGTGCAGGCCAGGTTGTCTGCAGAAGCAATACTTCTTGGGACTTGAGAAGTACCTGGGAGGATCTGGAGATCCACCATACCCTGGTGGACCTTTGTTCAACCCTCTAGGGCTTGGAAAAGATGAGAAATCATTTAAGGATTTGAAGCTGAAAGAAGTGAAGAATGGTAGGTTGGCTATGTTGGCAATCGTGGGTTACTTTGTTCAAGCTCTAGTTACAGGAGTTGGACCATACCAAAACCTCTTGGATCATTTGGCTGACCCTGTTAACAACAATATATTGACTAGCCTTAAGTTTCACTAGAGAGTTTACTAGTTTTAATGCTTGATATCATTCGATCCTCATCTCATCTTTCTCTCTGTGGCTGCTTTCTGCCTTCCCTCATTGTAAAATCATGTGAAAAGTTATTGTGATCTGTGAGAAATCACATGTTAATCGCTATAAAAAGGCTCTTGGTGTTGCACATTATTTGATGCAGTTACTAAAAGCTATATATACTCCCTATACAAATGGGCATGATCAGCAACCTTCATTTTTGGGCACTTTAACACAAATTTTTATGATTATTGGATTGATACACTTTCAACTACAAAGATCACATTTGACATGCGCAATTAACGCAGATAAATAAATTTATATGAAATCACAGCTACTCAGTGTATAAATTCAATGACCTACAATGATGTATTGAACATGGTATAAAACAAGTCAAAATTTGAAATATGTCCTTTCCCATTGGCAATTACTTTATGACTCCAAAAAATATTAGTAAAGTGGTGTAAGAAAAATATGAAATGTAATAAGAAACACAAAAGCAATTAAAAGGCGTATCTACCCCCTAGATGTTGAATTAATATTTCAAAATTGTACCTGAAACTTTTCTTCTTATTATTATTAATTTATTTTCAATATAATTCAAACCCTCCCTCCCGTGGTGTGAGTAGAACTTGAACTCAAGACCTCTTTGTTATTTTAAATACAACTCATCTAAATCTATAAAAAATAATAATAATAATAATCTTAACATTCTTTTCATTTTCTGGTGAGGAGCAAAATTCCGTCCATAGAATGAGCGAAACAAAAAATATCTCATGGTTATATCACTACACTGAATCCACCAACACTTACAAAACGGTCGCATTTGGGCATCAAAAGAATTAACACATCAAGCGTAAGGAAGCATGCAGGATCATCTAAAAAGGCTAAAAGAATAAGGCCTCTCCAGGGTGACATCTTTAAGACTAACCTCTACGTTTAATATAATTCTCCCACATAAATGACCAGTATCATCTCAAGTTATGCAGCCTGAGCCACTGAATCATCTGCATTTGACGATTCTAGCCTGCAAATCACATGTGATTAGTAATATAAGAGGGGGCCTGTATCTAGGGAATAGTTAAAAAATAAAATGAATTAACACAAAAAAGAAATCTTCAAATTTGCAAGCAGCCCTCAACTAACTTCAGGTACCAAATAAGATTCAGTAAGTGAGAAAAGTGAAATAAAATTATCATAGTATTATTTAAAAAAGCGTGACAAAGAGGCTCACTGATAACAGGAAGCCCTTTGATGCCTTTGGGCTAGTTTTAAGTACAAAGAACAATGTTTTCAGGGAACAGTAGAAAAACTAGAGTTGTTTGGAACAAGTTAACTTTACCTTTGAATTCCTTCTCCGACTTCCATTCTGAAAAAACTCCCAATTTTTACAGCTGAGCCCACTTCCTTGGATAGATTATTCAGAAGTGTCTGGAGTAAAGAGTAATATATTAATCAACTGCATAATCAGAATTCACAGACACACAAAAAAGAAAAAAAAGAAAGAGAGAATAAGAAAGGTCTGCATCAACCACTGCAAATCCTAAATGACCAACATTGTGCATACAGTAGAGTGCACATATCTACCCACAAGTCGCTCACCATGCAAACTTGACATGAGTGTGTGTCACAGCAACTGACACCAGAGACACAGTTACTAGGAAGCAACAGAACACCGTCGAGATCCAGATTCATATCCAACAAATGGTTTTGTTAAAAGTCATTCTAATTGAGTGCACCACTTTAACCTTCGAAACTCTAAAATACTTTGACAACTAAGGATGGAAAATTCGGTTATTTCATTATCACATACCTTAATATTTAGAGTGTCATTCATTATAAATTTTTGCTCCATAAGAACAACATCTTCATAATATTTTCGCAAACGACCTACCACCATTTTTTCTACTGCCATCTGAGACTTCCCTGTGCTTTCTGCCTGAAAACAAAACCAAACCAGAAGACAAATTAATATTCCACAAATGAAGTTTCCACGACTTCACTAAACAGCTGTGTGGAATTGGTAATAAATTTTACAGTAAATAGCTACTTATCATAGACCAAATCAATAACTTCAAAGTAGCCAGGCTCAATTAATGGGTGTATCATAATTAATGGATGCATCTTTGTGTAAACCTACCAATTAATTTCATATTGTTCCCCTAGATATCATGACTCATATAACATCCAATTGCAGTGTCTGTGATTATGAAGGCTCAGAAATCTGATCTAACTGAAGGGGACAGATATCTATGAACTGATTGGGTCCAGACATCACCAAAAAAAGCTCCTGAATTCAATAAGACATGACTAGAATAGTCAGAATTGTCAATGGATTTCCAAATACCTGAGATTTAAGAATTTCACGCTCATTAGCCAATGCATCAGAAGAGACAAGTTCCTTTGTTAGGAACAATGGCTTTGCAGCAACTACATGCATAGCCAATTCTGATCCAACTCGCTGGAGAGCATCCAATTGAGCACTTTTGTCCTCTACTTCCAGCGATAACATTCCAGCAATACGACCCAAACCTACAACCGCAACAAAAAAATAAATAAAAGTGAAGCCCAAAGCAAATTCTTTGTCAACATTGATGCCGTTGTCCAGCAAAGCGCAGCAACCCAGCATAAATATCTTTTATTTATCAGGGATTTGCATTTGTGGCCCAAACCCTTGGACGACTGTGCATAAAATACAAGAACATTATCCACCACGTAACGAAAAAATAAAAGTAAAAGCTATGTACCTGGTTGAGGACTTGTATGGAGGTAGGTCGAAACAACCCCAGGTAAAGACGCAGACATGACAAAACCCCTTCTGAGTTTTACATTCTCCCCCATCATCACAGCTACCTCTGTAATTGCATTCTGAACAGTCGTTTCTCCACTTATTTTTGGATGTTCAAGATTTAACCGCAAATCCTGGTTGTCAAATAGTTACAATTAACTCAGAATAAGCTAGCAGGAAATACACACTTTCTTTGCTCTAACGAGTTCCATCTTGAAATAGACTTTGCAACACATGTAAGTGAACATAAATCCAGAAAAACAGAAAAAGCAATAGTAATGTTATCAAGACTGTGAATTTAACTCAACATGCACCACATGAACTTGAGGTCAACTTTAAAAAGACAATGGTCTTAAGACAGCTCTCTAAATTATTCCAGAATCATAAGTATTGTACACAGCCTTTCTCAAATTTAACACAGAAATCAGTCATCAGGAAGGAGAGAACACACTCGTCAAGTAAGGTTTTCACTTGATGGCTCTGGCAATTGAGAACTACGAATGATTTTTTTGTCATTTTGTGAACAAGAACAGTTATCATTATAAAAACTGTATGAAAGTAGACAAACCTCTCACCTGCAAATACTCAGGTCCAACAGGGTAGATTCCAAAAGCTTGCTGTGAAAGATTTTCAATCAGCAAAGTTTGCTTAGCCAATGCTAAGGCCTACAAGACAAATACCATGTATAAAGCACGACACGAGCATTAAAATTCAACGAATAAAAACAAAATAACAGTTAAATTTAAGCATTCCAAGTCCAACGCAATTGATTCCAATGAAACTTGAAACATAGAAAAATAATTACAATTTACAACACACTAACCAAGTGCTGAAATATCTCATTCCTGGCAACAAAATCAGTCTCACAGTTAAGTTCAATAACCGCAGCTTTGCCTTCACTTTCTGCTAAAGCAAGCAAACCCTCAGTAGCAGTTCGGGATGACTTTTTTGACGCCAAAACCTTTCCTCTTTTCCTCAACTCCTTCTGTGCCGCCTCTGCACAAAATCACTATACCATCAATTACACAGCTCCAACAAACCATCCCACAAAAACCCTGGTCTAAAATAATAATAACTGTCATGTTTTTCGCTTAAAAAGAATGCACTTTTATTACCAATATCCCAATTGCAATCAACAAGAGCTAACTTGACATCCTTTATCGGAGCACTCGTTAGTTCCCTTAACTGCTTAATGAGATTCATCTGCTCTATTCCGCTGGGAGCTTGATCACTGAACTGTCTAGAAATCAACCACCCAAACGCGGGATTCGGGTTCGCATATTTGATCGTAAACAAGCCCTTGACATCACTAGATTGAGAAACTGGGGACCCTCTGCTCACCACCCAAGTGGAGTACCCACTTGTATGGTATGTGCCACTACTACTAAAACTATTGTAGAGGAAGATCCTAAGTGGTCTTTTTGCATTTCTAAAGAGAGCAGCCATTTTCAATGCCTCTGAATATGCTAATTATCAACCTAGAATACAAAACAATAAAGTAAAATTAAAAAATAAAATAAAATAAAAAATATATATATATTAGGGTTTAAGGGTCTTGGTGAGATTGATACTAACAGAGACTTCGAAGAACAAGAAGTGATTTTTTCAATATTTTGTATACAGAAGAATAAAATGGTAATATGCTGACCTGAAAATGAATCACTTTCAAGGGCAAGGCTGCTGGAGGAAGGAGGGGCTGCAAATGAGCGACCTGGAAGACCCCCTCCCACACTGTTTTGTTTATTGGGTCCGGGTTGGGGATGGAACAATAGATTTTGAATGGTTCTATTGGCACCCTAACAATGCCTAAGGCGCCTCGCACTTCAATGTTCAGTATGATTTATAACGTAAATAATTTACTTTATATTTCAACTAAAACAAAATTTTTTAATCGGAAAATATATATCTATATATATATATATGTCTGAACAAATTATCATATTTTTGTAAATAGCCTTAAAATCTTGGAAATCAAATAATTTTCGATTTAGGTCATTTGTAGAATGTCAGTAGCAATACTTACAAATTTGTTCACCCAGAAGCACAAAAGCCTAACTAAAGCCCCACAAATTAGGTTTTACAAAAAGCATGGCTCATCATGGCGGTTGGCTAGATAAATCACTACAAGCGTTTAAGAGGTCTAGTAAACACCATAACTAACCTAGAGGGGAAGTAAATAAGTTGATTAAATTTCTTTTATCTTGTTTATATTCGAATTCATAGCGAAAAATCGAAACAACAATAAAAGAGTAAGAGAAAAGAGAGAAGTATTCACAAGAATTTTTAATGTAAAAAACTCAACAAGGTAAAAACGTAAAGCTAGAACCACCCTTTCTAAACATTTTGAAATAAAACCCCATAATTATTAGATACACTACAAATTCTTTTGCAACATCTCTTGTGACAACCTTGGGTCCCCTACCGAGATATTGTCCACTTTGGTCCGAGGTTGTCCCGTATAGTCTCACGATTTTGTCATTTGGAATGATATTCTAAAAGGCGCCTCAACAAGTCTCCAAGTAATCTCATTTATATGGTCTTCCCCAGATCTGTACTCTACTAATGTGGGATTCGGGACGTTACATCTCTTGTCTAGAAATCTAATTCCTTTATACCTAATAATAGCTACTTTAGTCTTACTCTTCATGAATCTCGAATGATAACTTATCTTCCACCAATCCATCCAGTCCAATTGCAGTAACTAAGGAAAGAGATTTTAAATTTTGATATCTAATCGTATGTATCTTTAAGCCCTCCAACAAAATAGCCCATTAAAAATTTTCCTCGTAGATCCCTCATTAATTGTGAGAGCATTGCAAACTCTTTTCGATAGGCACCAACTATTCTAGTCTATCGTAACAGGGATAATACCTTATAATCAAACTTTGTTGGACCAAATTGTCTAAATAGAGTCTTGGAAAACTTAATCCATGAAATCGGTTCTCTAGTTTTAATTAATCAACATTACCATTGAAGAGCGCTTCCTTCAAGATGGAAAGAAGTCAATCGAACTTGTTCTATCGAGATGTTTTGGTAATCAAATATTTATTTTGCCCGATAAATCCATCTATGCAGATCTTCACCATCGAACTTAGAAAAATTCAACTTCAAGGAACTACTCGACAATGAATAATCCAATTTTGCGAAACATTCATAAGGTATAAAATGTGAACTATTTCCAAAGATTGGATTCTTATTAAGCCTTGCACTTGAGCATATTGACCACTCAAATGACCTCACGTAGCAGCAAGATTCTAGATATTGCTAATAAGAGCAATGATAGGAACAGGTTTTGTGTATTTGGTCTGTAGGATGGATGCTGAAAAATGAGGTTCAGTATGCTGTAGGGTTGGGGAAAGAACAGCATGTATTCTGGAAGGAGATGATTCAGGAGAAGATATATCGGTATGAACATCTGATGAGTCTGAAAAGGAAGATTGTTGAATGATAAGAACAGCATCTTTCTCATCATTGGAACATTCGAAAAATAAGGATTCAATGTCTACATCAGAAGGAATCTGTTCTCCAGTAGCTTGTTCAAGATGTTGGACCATCTTAGCAGATTTTGCAGGTTGATTAGGGCATTTTTTGGCAAAATGACCTTTCTGACCACAGATGTAACACCGATTGGATTTTCTCCAAAAACGAGAAGCTTTCTTTCGATAAGACTTGAATTGCTTGTTCTTTCTGTGTTTGAAAGAGTGTTGAAAATGCTTCTTTTTCTTGGGTTTACAGTCACAGTGCTTAGAATCCTTGCATTTGATCTGAAGATTAGGTTGTTTGCACTGCTTGTCATATTTTTTCCCTTCGATCAACATCTTTGAAAAGAGACGTTGAGTAGCACAGAGTTTTTCTAGGCTTTGTAAAGAGAGCATGTGAATTTCACTAAGGGTGATGTCTCTGAGAGGACGACCAGTAGACTCAAGTCTACGCTGGAGCTCGTCTTGAATTTCAGGTGGTAATGAATTGATGTATACTTGTTTTAAACTTTCATCATTAAGGCCACCGAGAGCATGGTACCGAGAGGCCATGCGATGATAATGATGTTCTATGTCTTTCTTTTTAAGAGAACAACATCGCATATCAAAATACTCTTGTCGAATCTGTTTATAATACTAGTTTGCATCACCAAGGAATTCTTTGAAGATAATTCCCATTGCAGTATTAACAGAGTCAGAACGTACAAACTGTAATTGTCTGTATTCCCCAAGAGTTTGATACCAATCGCGAAGAGTGCCAGTGAATCGAGAAACAAATTCTCGAAGAATACCTTCAAGATTAGTTTCAGACTTAGTGACTTGAAGGTCAAGCCAAGCACTCATTTCTGAGATCTTTTTTCTCCATTCAGTGGAAGGACCATCAAGGGAGAACCATGGGCCATTTGTTGGTTTAGGAGGTGGATGCTGAGAAGCATCATCAGAAGGGTCTTCTATAATAGGAGAATCTGGAGGAAGATCAGGGTCCGGAGGGTAATAAGGAGGAGCTGGAGCAGCAAGGTAAGCTTCAGGAGGATCACTGGATGAAGAGGTGGTATGAAGCTGTTGGAAAGATCTAGTGGAGGTGGATCGGCTAGAAGAAGAGGTACTTCTAGAGCCTGAACTATTAGAGAAAGATCTGCGATATCCATGGTTGGGTTGAGAACTCATCATGGCTGCAGGAGGATGTCTTGAGGAAGATGGTTGGGAGTCTGGGGTCTTTGAGTGAGACCGAATAGGATGTCGGCGAAACAACTCACCAGTAGACTTGAAGTAGCTTTCATGTCGGTCTGCTGGAGGTGCTACAGATGATGGTGAGTCAGGGAACACCAAAGAGGAGGAATATGGGTATGCTCTAGGAACATATGAAGCTTGACGAACTTCATCTTTCATGTGTCGTAATTGATCTTTGAGATGACGGATCTCATATTCTTTTTGAGAAAATTTAGGACTATTATACCTATGTTGGATATAATAATAGAGATCTGCATCGAGCTTAGCAATCTGTGATTGGAGATCAATAAATGTGTCTCGAAACTGAGAACCCATAGATCGGAGCTGTTGATCGAATTGAGAAACATGACTGGATACAGTATTCAGTTTCTGATCAATTTGTTGTAGGACTTTGTTTTGGGATCTGGCATTATGAGTGTGCCAATTAAGAACTTGCTCAGCTTGAGTTGGTATCTTGCGTCCTTCAGGAAGGACTTCAGTTGGTTGGATGAAAGGTCTAGAGTACAGATGAGAAGACCGAACTTCAACAGGTTTCAATGGGGGAAAGTCTTTGTCATAAGAGGAAGCCATAAAACATGGTAATGGCTTTGGCAATATCGGAGGAGTTATGATAGGCTCTGGTTTGTTAGAAATCAAACCTTCAGAACATAAGATCTGAAGAGCTTCATCATAGATGGACAAAGGCTTTTTCTGTGGCTTATGTAGTCCAATCCAAGGATTATTGGGATCATCAGGGCGACGCTTCTTTGGTTGTGGTGTACAAGGAGGAGGAAGAGGTAGTTTGTTTCCTCTGCAAGGACAAGATTTGTCACACATATTGGGATCAACATCCCAGATAAAGTGTCCATTAATCTTGCTAACATAGGTAGCCTGGCCAGAAGGTGCAAAACTATGTATGGGAATTGATGGTTCAGTAGGGACAGGACGAACCATTAAAGCCTGGAAAATGGGTGCTGAGGAAGGCTCCTTTTGAGGAGGTTTGTAGATGGTTTTGACAGTACCATCTGATTGTGGTAGATTGACAGCTTCAGTAGTCAAGATTGGTTGATCATCTTGGAATAATTTTTCATAGCTAATGATCCATTCCAATGGCATGATCTGGATGAGCTGATCTCGGGATAATTGCTTTGGGATCTGGAGAATGGTAGGAACATCTCTTTCTCTTTCAGCAATAATCATAACAGTATCACCGGAGTGTCCGGGGATAGGGAGATCAAGGGCATGATCTTGAAGTCTGTAAGCAATCTGGTGATGTAAAGTGGCAGCATAAGAAGAGGTTAGCATAGGAGCACCGCTGAGTTGAAGTTGAACCTTAAGACATTTGGACATATTGTTATCCCTTAAAGGGATATTGAAGTTAGGTCTGAATACGAAAGAGATACTGCCAGCATGTAGAGAAGTCAAACATGTACCAAGGACAACATGTTCATATTTGGTGTAAATGGTGTTAAGCAAAGCAAGCTTAGTCACCATTGGAAGACCTTTCCTACCATGGAGAGTAAGAATAAGATAGATAGCACCAAAATGAAGGTGGGTGTATCCTTCAGAGATCCATTGATCAATGAGTGGTTGAGGAATCTCTATATCCATGTATTGTTCAATAGTAGAGGAAGGGATCAAGCAGCTATTTATGGCAGATGCTTGAATATATTCTTTTGGTGGAGGAGGTGTGTGAGAAATGAGCATTTTCATTTTTCTGGAAAAGGTATTTGTTTTGGTGAAAACATGGTAAGGATTGAGCAGAGGAAGATTTGTTTCAGAGATTTGGAAGTTTTCTGGAAGATAGCTAAATTCTACCAGATTTTGGATTTTGTTGGAATGAGTTCTTTTTATAGAAGGAGGAAGAATCATAGAAGAAGAGAGTCTGTGAGGGGTAATAGTATTATTAGTAGAAACGGGAGTGTTTAAAGTGGAAGCCATAGTTGGAAGACAACCTTTGAGTATAATACTTACTAATACAATTAACTTAATACAGTCTTACTCCACAAAGGAAAATGCTAACACACAGATAGAGTACGTGGCGTTGTTCAACCTGAGGTTACACCTACTACAATAGTGCAATTGTAGATCAGAGGCGTGATTAGCAGGTTTCCAGCCAATATACCTTACTGTATAAACCTACACAAGGCTTTGATACCATGAACTGGACCGGGAGCCCCACACCATAACCAACTTACAGAGCATAGTTTCGGACTCTTCCCTTGAGCGGCCTTTCCTCACGGCCTTGATGGGTACCAACCTTACTATGCTCAATACTCACTTATGGATGGGGACAGTAGTCAGGGATCGTAGCATCTGTTCTGATGTGCAGGATCCTCACTTGAGGCAAGCACAGAGCATACTTAGATCATGACAGACTGTATATCATTATTTGTATAGTAAAGTATCAACCCAAAGGTTAGAGAGAAAACTTAGAAGGCCATTGATAAAACACACTGATTTTATTGATAGGGAAACTGACTCTGCCTGGAGAGTCTGATTACAACCATATTTATAGAAATGGTACATGAAAGAGTGATTACATGAGTGGAGACACGTGGTCCCAAAGCATAAAGGAAAAGTAAACAAACAGATTACTTAAGACAGAAGTAAACAGTTAAAAGTTAAAATGATTACAACAGGACAAACAACTTTTCTAAAAGGAAAACTTGATTGCAATATGTCAAAGAGGCGGGGCCAGTCTGGTGGTGCATTATGGAGTGGTAGAAATGTTGCAATTCTGATGGTCTTCATCGTCAGAATCAAGGGCCCCACAGATGGAACAATGATAGAAACCAGAACGATCCAAATCCATTGGATCTTGTGACTCTTGAGAGGGACCAGAAGGTTGAGAAGATGTAGTTGGTAGGTCAGCATCCTGAAAAGGATGCCAGCTCAGGATTCTATTGCGTGGGACCTCAGGAAGAATGAATAATTCATCAGTGGTGACATTATTGATGTCGCAGAGGTGATTGAGCAAGGAAATTCGTCTGGATGGATAGAGATCATTAAAATTGAACAATGTGTCCCATTGATATTCTTGATTGTGGGACCAGACCATGTGTCGTGAGGAATTTCCAAAATAGGGTCGATGCATAATCCAAATACAGATGACTTCTCTGGCCATGTCAGAGGAAAACTTCCATAAGTTATAATGTCCCATAAGGCGGGTGAGTTCACGACGCCACCTAGGCAAAGGAGCATACCATTGAAGGAATGTCCAAAGGTGAGAACACTGAAAATTAGGATTATTAAGGTGTCCATAGAGAGCCTGAAGAGGAAAAGAAATAGCAACATGATGTAGGATAGCAAAACATCAAAGGAACCATAAGGTATCAACAGAAAATTGAGAGAAAGGCCACAGAAGGAAAATATCTAAAAACGGACGGAGAGGATTTATGATGCGATAAGAATGGTTATGAGCTCGTATCTTAGAATAATACGAGAGAAAATGACCTTGAGCAAAACCAGTTATTTGTTGGGCAGTAGGAGAACTGTTAAGAGGAAGAGAACTCAGAAGTTCTGGAGGGTAGGTTGCTATAGTGGAGGCAGCCATATTTTCGGGGTCAGGAGAGGAAGAAGCCATAAGCACAAAGGGAATGGTTCTGTGGGAAGTGAGAAGCTTGATGTGAGTAGGTCGGGACAGCATGTCTGGAATTATATTGGTAAAACCTTTCACGTGTTTAACAGTAAAATCATATCTAGCAAACCAATCTTTTAGACGCAATAATAAGGGAGTAGGTGGAATCTTATTATTGAAGTCTAGAATCTTAGGGAAGGAAGAATTGTCCATGTGTACTGAAAAGGTGGTAAACCGGAGATAAAAATCAAACTTTTGAATGCCATATTTGACGGCCAGAATCTCTTTATAAATTGTGTGATAATGTTTTTGAGATTCAGAGAATTGTCCGCTAGCGTAACCACAATAAAACTGGTGGTTATTGTAGTCTTGTAGAAGAATGGCACCCCAATAATGGTCACTTGCATCAGTCTGGAGGATGAGGCTTCCTGTAGAAGGAATAGTCAATGGTGGTGGATTGTGACTGATCTTTTTTAATTGCTGGACAGCAGTTGTATGGACATGGGACCATGAAGGTGGATTTTTCCTGAGTAAGGCCGAAAGTGGAGCTGTATGGTGGGTCACATGAGGAAGAAAGTGATGGACATAGTTGACAATGCCTAGAAACTGTTGAAGTTGTTTGACAGTGAGATGGGTATCTGGAAAAGTTAATAATTGAGAGGTCAAGTGGGGTCCAGGGCTGATGGAACCTTTTGAAATGTTCATACCAAGAAACATGATTTCTTGTCGGCCAATAATGCTTTTCTTTCAGAAAGCATAATGTCATGTAAATGGGCCAACTCATAAAATTGAGAAAGTAGCTGGACATGTGATGAAGTGTCTGGTGAGAAGAGTAAGACATCATCAATGTAGATAAGTGCTGATGAGAGGATAGGATAAAAAATGCGGGTCATGGCCTTTTGAAAAAGTGAGGGTGCTGTTTTAAGGCCAAAGGGTAAAACCGTCCATTGGTATTGTGCATCAGGGATGCAGAAGGTGGTTTTGTATCGGTCAGCATGGTCAATGCCTATTTGCCATAAAGCACCTTTAAGATCAAATTTAGAAAAGACCTGGGCTTTTGCCAATTGGGCAAACAAAGTTGTGGATCGGGGAATTGGAAATTTGTCATCTTGTAAGAAATGATTTAAGGGCTTATAATCAATAACAAGACGTTTCTTTCCACGGAGCTGTTCAGCCCGTTTTTCCACATAAAAGGCTTGACAGGCCCAAGGAGATGAAGTGGACTCAATAAGGCCTTGAGAAAGTAATTGTTCACATTCAAGGCGGGCCAAATGTAGGTCAGATGGAGACATGCCAGAATGGGTGGCTTTAGTGGGGTTAATGTCTTCATTGAGCTTGAAAGGAAGCTTGATGAAGAAGTCTGGATTGGTCCATAGGGGATGAGAATGCTGAAATTGATCATGTCTTTCTGCACAAAGGGTCTGTATTTTGATGGTAATGGACTGATATTCAGGAGAGACAGGGCTCAAAGGATAGATCTTTGGAATAGATACAAAGGGTATGAAATTCCGTTTGTACTTAAGACCTCTGGGAATAATTTGAAGATGTTCAGCTTTTGTTAAGGCATCCCAGCCAAGCATAAAGTCTTTATCTGGAAGAGTAGAACCCAAAACTTTCATCCAGATGATACATTCAGGGAATAATTGAATACCAATCTTATGTGTTGTAATAAGATTAGTAGTAAACAATTTTCCATCAGCAGCAAGGAAATGCTGGTTATGTTTGGACCAGGCTTGAGAAGGTAAGATAGAAGGATTCATCATAGTGCAATTGTAGATCAGAGGCTGAATGTGTTAGAAAAATTGATAATAATAAAAGTTACAACAAATTTGTGGTTAAAAAAGAAAAAAACCAAAATCATTTGTGTTAAGGCCCGTAGTAACTACAATGTTCTTAAAACAAATTTGTTGCTCATTTTCTGAGTTGTTCAGCGTTTATCTCCTAAGATGCAACAACACCAATTAAACTTATCTAGCGAATTAGACTATATATGAATTTCTATCATTTTGGACACTTATAACTAGGAATAGTGTTTGAGAGAAAATAAACAAATAAATTCTCAATTGTCTCTGAACAACTCGAATTGATGCCAATTTTTAGTCTCCACATTGGGCGATTACTAAACTAATTTTAAATCAGTCAATAAACTAATTAATGGTTACAATTTGAAAATTCAAAATTTCATTTAACACTAGCATTACAATTTAAATATTTAATTTTACAATTCATGACAATTAAATCTATAATTTATTTTTCAATTACAAATTTAATTTATAATCAATACAATTTGAAAAATTAAAATCATATTAACTTTTAGTTATAAATTCAATTGAAAAATTAAAACCGTAATTTAATTTTTCAATTATAACTTCAATTCAAAATTAAAGTCTTTAATTTTCCGGTCACAAACTCTTCCAAGTCAATGGCCCTTAAAGCCAATAGTCACAAATTAAAAATTTTAATAAAATTGCATATTATTTCAATATGGGACAAAACTTGCCAATATGTGCACTTTAAATCTCAATTTCTCATTCATTTAAGCACAATTTTTTGCACGTGAATACACAAATACATTTTAATCCATCTCAATTAAAATATTTAGCCTAACAAGAAATGAGTGTTTATCCTATTTTTCCAACAGAATGCATCCTGTCTTTCAAATTGTTCAGTAGCAAAGGTCTTTAGATAACAATTTTTTTTTTCTCTTTTTTTGTCTAGTCCCTTCAATTATTAGATTATAACTTTAATACTAAATATTACGTACAAAGTCTAGAATTAGAGTTTTAGATAGATTAGAATTTAGAACTGTTGGCACCAATTTTGTAGGAAGAATTGGGAGAAATTGGAAATGGTCGATAAAAATAATAAATAAACCTAGAACTATGAGATTTATTATTTTTATCTATTTTCAATAGTTTTATTATTTTTATCCTTTATAAAGAATAAAAAAAACCTTGAAATAATTTCAAATTACATTTATGCCATTTTCATAAAATATAATTTTTTTAGCATTCTCCATCTTTTCCGATGTCCTACATTTTTGTCGACATTCTTTTACTTTCTCCTCCTCCTTATTCTTTTTCTTCTTCTTTTCTTCTTCCGCAAATCACAACTTCTAGTCATGAGTCATGACAATAAAAATATTAATGACTAATGACAATGGAAATTGTCCATTGTCATGATTCATGATAATCTCTAATATCGTGACACATGATGATGGAAATTATTGTGATTTAGGATAATTTTGATTATTATTAGTCACGATAATTTTCATTGTAAATGGTCACAATTGTTCTCATTGTCACGACTTACGACCCAATCGCAAATATGCAAATTTGCAGATTTGGTAGGGAAGAAAAGGAAAGAAAATGAGAAGAAAAGAAAAGGAAAAGAGAAAAGAAAGAGATAAAGAAGAAGACAAAAAAGAAGGAGAAGGAGAAGAAAAAAAAACAAAAAAGAAACGAGAAGAAAATAAGGGAAAAGGACAAGAAAATTTGGTAAGAAAATGCCTAAAGAAGACCGGAAATAGAGTTGTAACCTAACTCTTAAAAAAGTACTTTAAAAAAAATTATAAATTATCAATGTATAGGACGTTAAATATAATTTTCCTAATTAAAAAAGAAAAAATTTCATTTTAATCCTTGAGATTTGACAAAATATTATTTTTTTAGTCACGAATGCGTTTTTAGTCATCGTCATCTAAGGGTGGGTATATAGGTGTTTAGGAACTGAAAGAGCCGAATCAATCAATGTTTGGTTCTTAATATGGAGAACTGAACATGGTAAATTTAGGGGGGAGAACCAATCGAAACCGAATACCCTTAGTTCGGTTCGAGTCAGTTCCTTCAGTTTTCAACTTAATAAAGCAAAAAAGTTGAAACAAAATAGCAAAAGCTCATAAACAAAGTTACCCGAGGCTAAGAGATTGGTGTTGCAGATCACAACGAATGGTTGGTGTTGCGGTTCTTCAATTAGAGAGAGATTGGTGCTACGGATGACAAATGATAAACAAAAATGAAAAAGAAACTGGGTGAGATGAGGGATGAGAGATGAAGAAGAAAAATGATAAATGATTAACAACTCGAAAACCTGACAAGAAAACTTATCCAAAATGAAAAATGAAACAGTAAATAACAATAAGCATGATTCAGTGATGACGACAACAACGACGCAGTTGAGATGACAGATGAAGAAGAACAAGGGTGATTGAGGTCAGATTGGTGGCTGAGTGAAAAGAATAAGAAGACTCTAGATTGTTAAGGGTTAGACGCAACTTTATATGTAAAGGGTTGGTTCCTTGGGTCAGTTCGATTTTGGTTGTTAAGGGTGGTTAGACGCAACTTTATATGCAAAGGGTCGGTTCATCAGGTCGGTTCAATTCTAGTTACTTAGAGCCGAACCGATCTGAGAAATATTCGATTTTCAACTTACAAGAATTGAACACCCTTAAATAAAACATGTGACCCAAACCAAATAACTTTGGTTCAAGTTGATTTGGGTCACATGTTTTATGCCCACCTCTACTTTAAAGTTTGAGAAATTCATCAGATAGGTCTTTCTACCAGTTGATCTTAGTCAAAAAAATTTTTTAAATCTCTACCATCCATCGACGTTGTGAACTTGTGATGGATGGTGGTGATTTAATAAGAAAGATTAAATATAAAATAAAAATTAAGTAAAATAAAATAAAAATAAAAATAAATAAAAAATTAAAAAAATTTATGGATGGTGAAGATTTAATGACAAAAAATTAAATTAAAAAATAAATTAAATGTTTAAAAATTAAAAAAAGAAAAACTTTTGATCATCATATATTTTTTTAAGAATTAAAATTAAAAAAAAAAAGCTTCAAACAATTTTTTTTCAAAAAAATGTTCTTGTTCAGAATTCAAGGAACTTCAAAGAACCTTTCATTCCCTTCAGATCGAAGAAAACCCTACTCCAAAAAAATTCAGAACCGGCCCCACTACCACTGCCTACCCCATAGAAAAACAAACAGCGCACATGCGAAAACCCCGTGCAGCGGTGACAAAAAGTAAAGCTGCTCTGTGAAAAGTCAGATTAGGTTGGCACAGGAGACTAGGAGAGTAGTAGGAATCCAAGAATTTCGTAGTGTTTGTTTATCAAACGCGTCATCGTGTCGGGGCGCCTCCATTGTTTGCATCTCAAAAGTATCCTTGAAATTTCGAGGATATCTCTAAGAAGCTTGCTTTCGAGGAGATGTCTCCGAAGCTTACTACACAGAGTACTGCTTATATATATACACACACATATATATATATATATATATGTATCAAATGAACACATCAAGTGTTTGAGAGTGTGAGTGATCTTATCAAGAGCAACGCGTAGCCACATGCTATCTGTGTTTTCTCGTCTTCAATGACTACTACTACTTCATTCAAGTTCGATGTTTTCCTCAGCTTCAGAGGCGAGGATACCCGCTACGGTTTCATAAGCCATCTTCACAAAGCTCTGAATGACAAGCAGATCGAAGCTTTCGTGGATCACGAGCTCAGTAGAGGGGATGAGATCTCCCCGGCTCTGTCAAAAGCCATCGAAGAATCGCAGATCTCGGTGGTCATTTTCTCCGAGAAGTACGCTAATTCCAGATGGTGTCTCGATGAACTCGTTCAAATCCTTAAATGCAAGGAGAAGGACAACCAGATCGTGATTCCTGTTTATCATCATATAGACCCTTCTGTTGTGAGGAACCAGACGAACTCTTTTCAAGTTGCTTTTGACGAACATGAAAAATGTTTTGACAATTCGTTGGTGAAGAAATGGAGAGAGGCTCTGACTGAAGCAGCAAATCTATCTGGTCTCGATACACGTAGTTTCAAGTAAGTGTTTAATTTTGCTGGCAAAAGAATGAAGGTTTTAGATTTGATTTGGTTTTCACTTTTTTTCGTTTGTGAAACCAATGGAATTCTAAATAAGTTGTTGTGTCTGTTAGGCATTTTATCGAATATATTGTCTACACATCAAACACCCCATTTCTCATATAAAAATGGAATTGCAGAAAAGGCCTACAAAATGCATTTTTTATGTTATTTGAGGTTGAAGATAATTTTTTTTTTCTTTGAAATAGAGATTGAAGATAATGTCAATTGAACTATGTTGAGAGAAAGTTGCAAATGGTTTTGAAACGGAGAATCAGATTTCAAGATTTGATTTTGTGTTTTTTAATAGCATTTTTAATTTATTTTGTGAGTTTCCACTTGTTTTAAGTTTATTTTATTTTATTTTTAAAGCATAAATTTAAGATCTAGGGAAGGAAAAGAACTTACATCCACAACCGCTAGGTGAAATAGTTTATTATTTGTGGGTCATATTAATTTTTGTCTAATTTAATAATTATATTTAAAAGAGTAAAATTATCATCACTTGTAAAAATGATTTAAACATTATTTATTTAAAAATAATTTTATGACAAAATTATCTTTAAATAAAATAGTAAATTATAATTTAATTATTCAGTTGAAAAATATGTTCAAATGGAGCAAATTTTTGACTTTATTACAAATAATTCACTTGTCATTAACCCATTTTCATTAGAGTTAATTGATTTAGGGATAAAATTATCTTTTGACCTTATTTATCTTATTTTTTTTTTATTTTTCTTTTAAAATAAATTGTAAAAACATTAATATAAATTAAATAATTTTATTTTAATAAGATTTTCTTCATTTATCTTAGGATTAACCGTGAAGATTAATTTGATAAAAATTAAAGAAGTAATTAAAAAGTAGAAAATAAAAAAAAAAAAATTAATCAGATCTCTATTATCTATTTTAAAATAGATAATGGATATTAATTTAAAAAAATTAAATATAATTAAATGAATTAAATAATTTTTTTATTAGATTTTCACCGTCTATCTTAGAGATTAATTTGAAAAAAAAATTAAAAAATTAATCTCTATCCATCATCACCATCATCATCATTAGCATCATCAACCTCTCTGATATCCATCTCTCTCTACCTCTATCTCTCCATCATTTTTGGTGCCCATGACTTTTGTCTTTCCATATTTTCTCCCTTTTTTTTTTCTCTTTTACCATGTTCTCTCTCTCTCTCTCCTCTCTTTAGAAACTTAGATTCTAGACCGGAACTTAGATTTTTGGGTTTTTAGTACTAGAAACGATGGAAACCCAGAATCATCAATCATCAACCCAATATATTATCCCAAAAAAACCGCGTTAGACCTAATAAAAAAACCTAATCTATCATCAACCTAATCAATTATCAGGTCATAGTTTTAAACGGTGCACCTAGGCGAGAGGCACAACGAGGCACACCACCGTTGTCCAGGCGGAGAAGCTTAAGGAGAGTCTAGGTGCGCTTAGGCAAAATAAATGGTAAAAACCAATCGACTAGTCACCTCGACCACCTGGTTGCCTAAACCGCTGTCGAAACCAGTTGTACAACCTTGAAATTGGCCAAACAGCCTTAAAACCAGTCTTCTTGTCCGATTCACTCCCCTCTCCTGACCTCAGCGTTCTAGTCATCGAAATTCACACTCTAAGATGGTGGTTGCTTGGCTGCAGACGGTGAGGAGAGCTAGAGAGAGAGAGGCATGAAAGAAGATGGTGAAGGAAGAGAGAGGGTGGATAAGAGAGTAGTGACAGCTAGGTTTCTTGGTTGTCCAAATTTTAAATATATACTTGTAGGAAATTACAAATAACTCCCTAAATTTATGATAAAATATCAATTAGAGATAGGAAAAATTGTAAATAACTCCTTAAATTATTATAAAATATCAAATTACACTCAGTAATTTGAAGAATAAATAATTATAAAAGACCTATAATTATATATAGGTCTAATTATATATACATATATAAAAGACCTCAATTTTATGATTTTGTAATATTTTAAGTTTTTTTTATTTATTTTTTATTTTTTATTTTTTTTTATATGCGGTATGTCTTGCTTTGAAAAGACGTGCCTTGAGTCTCGGGTTCCATAGTACCTTTGCGCCTCGATACGCCTTGTGCCTTTTAAAACCATGTATCAGACCAACATTATCGATCATCAACCCAAGTAGAGAGGCACGACCCTTTACTTAGGGACGGGTCTCTAGTTGCTTGAAAACTCAACATCATCAATCATCCGTTATAAAAACCCAAAAACACCCAAACATCATCAATCATCCACTACAAAAACCCCAAACATCCACTCATTGTAAATCCATCCAGACATCATCTTTAATCACATATAGGTCTAATTATATATACATATATAAAAGACCTTAATTTTATGATTTTGTAATATTTTAAGCCTTTTATTTTTTTTATTTTTTTTTATAAGAGGTGTGTCTTGCTTTGAAAAGACGTGCCTTGAGTCTTGGGTTCCATAGTCCCTTTGCGCCTCGGTATGCCTTGTGCCTTTTATAACCATGTATCAGACCAACATTATCGATCATCAACCCAAGTAGAGAGGCACAACCCTTTACTTAGGGACGGGTCTCTAGTTGCTTGAAAACTCAACATCATCAATCATCCATTATAAAAACCCAAAAACACCCAAACATCATCAATCATCCACTACAAAAACCCCAAACATCCACTCATTGTAAATCCATCCAGACATCATCTTTAATCATATCCAAACCAAAAACCCCAAACATCATCTTCAAACATATGTAGATCAACCAACATAAAAACTCAGCATTATTAATCAAACCCAAAACCCAACATTTCGGTTTGTCCCGAATGATGCATTGAGAGAGAGAGAGAGGGCTGAAGGAAGAAGGTAGAGAGAGATCAGAGATTGCGGTGAGAGAAAGAGAGGGTTGAAGGTAGAGAGAGGTGGTGATTGGGGGGAGAAGGAAAGAGGGAAAAAAATTTGTTTTTTGTTTTTTACATTAGTTGATCAGCACCGTCTATCATAGAGATGGACAGTGGAGATCTATCCGTTTTTTATTAATAAATATTATTTTTTTAATAAATTGATAAGAACCTTTTTAGTTATTTTATATTTAGGATTAGTTATTTCATCAACATAAATATTATTTTTTATTTTTCCCATTAAATCCCAAAAAACACCATTAACGTATGGAAATATGTAGATTTTACCGCCTATTATTTTATCTTTGTTCGAAATACCACTTAACATTAATAAAAATAATCAAAATACCCCTTAGAGATATATGAAAGGACATCTGTGATGGTCGTAAATTTCGTTAGGTTGACATAATTAACCATTTGACTATACGGGCAAAAAGGGAAGAGTAATGAAAAATTAATTAAAATATAAAAACAAAATAAATAATATTAAATATAAAATCATCAAAAATAAGATATTTTTATTTAAAAATAAATAAATATATATGATTAATTTTTTTTCCTCTTAACTGTCTGTCTTTTGCTCTTTCTCTCCCATCTTTTGCCCTTCTCTCTCTCTCTTTATCTCCGGCCGGTGATGATGGTGGTGGAGATCTCGATGGTGGCGGTAGCGTATTGGAGATAGTGAGTCGAGCGGGCGGGCGGGCGGAGATCTCTGCACTACCATGTAGCGTCGTCCTAGTCACCATCTTTAATAGCAACAACAGACAGAGCCACCAAGAGAGGCGACCAAGACTGGAAGGGTGAGTTTGGTGAGTTCCACGATGGCAGAAGAGGAGGAAGAGAAAGACCCTTGCTAGACCAGTCAGGACTTGGGCGATGCCGATGACCCCTTCTGTTAGCTATGAGTTCCACGATTTCGTTTGTTCGTCTGCTTTTATTTTTTAAAATGTTGATGAGTTTTTTTTTTTTTAAATAAAATTGGTGGCCAGAAATTTGGGTTCATGGTCGAAAACCTAATTTGGGCTCAAGGTCGGAAATATGGGTTTGTTTTTTATTTAAGCAAATTACAATTTAGATACCTGGTTGAAACGCTTTTACAGAAGGAGCAATATTTTCGTCTTTATTACAATTTACCTCCCTACCGTTAATGAATCCAATTACACTTAACTAAGTGAGGGGTAAAATTATCTTTTGATATTAATTTTATTTTTCTTTTAAAATATTAAAATAAAATAAATTAAAATATATATATTAAATAAAAATTGATTTTAAAATATATATTAAAAAATAAAATAAAATAAATAAAAATCAAACATTTTAATTTCACTGGTTCTCAAATTCATCAATCAACTTCTCCCAATCATCAATCTTCTCCCACATGAATCTTCTTTCAATTCAAAATTATTAGTCTTCCTCCACATCCACTTCTCTTCATCTTCTCCCCCTTTCTTCCTCTTCCTACCGCTTGTTTATCTCCCCTTCTATTCTCAAATTCTGGGTTTCCAGTAGAAACCCAGATTTGGGTTTCCAGATGACTGAAAATCCCAAAAATGATCCAAACATCATCAATCAACTAGCCAACATCATAATCCATTTTTGGAAACCCAAAAGATACCTCAAACATTATCTATCAAATCCAACATTATCAATCTTTCACAAAACTAACAAACCCAACATCATCAGTAAAATCAAAACTTTTAATCAAACTGGAAAAGAAAAATATATATAAGCGGGTTCGTTCGTGAACCCAGATCTGGGCTCACAAAATGAACCTAAAAACCTAAATCTGGGTTGAATCGTGAACCCAGGCTGGGTTTTTTGGGTGGATGAACCCAGATCTGAGTTTATCCACCCAGAATCTGGGTTCATCAGATCTGGGTTCTCAGGAACCCAGATCGGTGTGAACCCAGCTGAGGAAGAAGAATAGCAGAAGCGGAAGAAGGGAAGCGAGGAAGAAGAATAGTAGAAGAGGAAGAAGGGAAGAAGAAGAAGAAGAGGAAGCGGACGAAGAGAAGAAGACGAAGAATGACAAGAAGAGAGAGAATGGCAGAATGAGGAGTTGACCGGTCTTTATATTTGATCAACTTCAGTCAAAGAGTAATTTTGTCTTTTTACTACTTTGGTACTGTTTATCGTTAAATGTAACGATTCTTATTGACGGTATAGGGGGGTAAATTGTAATAACATTGAAACAATTGCTTCGCCTGTGAAAGCGTTTTAACTGGGTAGCTAAATTATAATTTGCTCTTTTTAGTTTGATTGTGTTGATTTGGGTTTGGTTTTTTGAAATGAAATTGGTGGCCAGAAATCTAGGTTCATGGCCTGAAATTTGTGGGGATTTTTTTTTTTTGTTTTTTTGTTGATTTCGTTGATTTAGGTTTTCTCTTAATGAAATTGATGTCCAAAAATCTGGGTTTATTGTTGGTGACCCCTTTTTTTTTTAATTTTACTTTTAAATTTGACGTGTTGATCTCCTTCGTCCATCTGTTCATCTTGAAGATAGATTGATGGTGGAGATTTGTTTTTATTAATTTAAAATTATATTATTTTAAAATATTATTTATTATTTATTTTTGTCATTTTTTTAAAGTTTTTAATTTGATGCGTTGATCTCCACAAATGGAAGGTGGAAATCAATTTTTATTAAATTATAATTTTTTAATTTTAAAATATTATTTTAAAATTATTATATTTTTAATAAAAGTCTCGAAGTTAAAAGTGTTTTTTTAACTTTTGTCCAACTTTTTTGTTATATTGTAATATTTGTGGTATTCCAAATAAAAATAAAAAAGTGAGTGGGAAAATGGGATTATTTTATATGTAAGGTGGTTTTTAATATTTTTCTTTTAATTAATTTTAAATTTTTTAGTTTTCTTTATGAAAATAAAAGGGTGAGGGCTTTTTTGTCTTTTACTCAGATTTATGCTATTAACTATTAACTCTAATAGATATGGACTAACGATTGAGGGAGTCATTTGTAATAAAAGGGAAAAAAATCATTTTAGTTCCTAATTTTTAGGAGAGCAAAATACTCAAAAGCCCCCTGAGGTAAGACTTTAAATATCCATAGTCAAAGTTTAGGTTTTATAACACATAATCCCTGATTTAACGGTCAAGAACTATTAAATCTAACTGTTGACTGTATTATATGATTAAAAGATAAAAATACCCTTAATTTTTAAATTATTATTTTTTTAAAAAAATTAAAACAATAAATAGAATCATCAAAATAAATTGAAAAACTCAAACATAAATCATAATCATCAATATCTTAGAATCATCATTATCAACAATAAATCAAACTTAAACATAAACAAAAGAATCATAATCATCAATAATAAATCATCATCATCAACATCTCATAATCATCATTATCAACAATAAATCAAACTCAAATATAAACAGAAAAATCATAATCATCAATAATAAATCATCATCGACAATAAATTAAACTCAAACATAAACAAAAGAATCATCTCATCAACAAATCTATTCAAAAAATCATCAACTAGGTTCGAATTGAATCCAGGTTTATGAAATTTGGATTCGATTTGAACCCAGATAAAATCTGAGTCCGATTCGAACCCAATCTGGAACTAGAGACGTCTGGGTTTAAGGAACCCAGACTAGATCTGAGTTTGGGTTCATTGAACCCAGACGAGGGTTCAATCAAACCTAGATCGTCTGGGTTCGAGGAACCCAGACCAGATCTGAGTTAAGGTTCCTCGAACCCAGACTAGGGTTCGATCAAACCCAGGTCTGGGTTCGTCGTTCGATCAAACCCAGACGAGGGTTCGATCGAACCCAGATCTGGGTTCCTCGGATCGAGACAAGATCTTTGTCAAACCCTGGTTTGGGTTCATGAAGAAGAAGAAGAAGAAGGTGGTTGGTGATGGAGAGTGATAGAGGGAGTGAAAGTGGCTGATGGTGGCAGATGGTAGAAAGCGACAGAGGGAGATGAGAGCGATAGAGGAAGTGAAAATATTGACTAATTTTTTATCATTTTTGTTATTAATAATAGACGAAACTATCATTGGTCAACTAAACGTTGACTAACAAACACTAATAGTTTGGGGGTTATATGTTGTAAAATCTAAACTTTGACCATGAATGTTTAAAGCCTTACTTTAAGAGGGTTTTAAGCATTTTACTTTTTTTAGGAAAAAGTCAATTTTTTGACTAAGTTTTTCAAAATGACAAAATGAACCTTAATTTTTTAGAAAAATGTTAAATTAGTCCCTCCAATCTATCAATTAACGGTCAAATATAATAAAAAACGTGAAAAGACTTATTTAACCCTGAACATAGTTAAAACAGATAAAAATGCCATTATACCCTCAAATAAAGTAAAATATTACAAAAATATATAATTACAAAAATTCTATGCAATATCCACACAACAAACCATCAAAACACCAATTCTTTCACACATAAAGTTTTACAATTAACTTTCGAAACACCCTAACCAATCCAACAATTGTACAGAACAAGTAAATTACAGTTTTTGGCGAATAATAAGCAGAAATCCATGTTCACAACCAATTTTTTAACAAAACCCACAAAAAAATTAAAAGAAAAAAAACCTAATAGAACCCTAATGGACTAACTTGACCTGATGAAAAAGTCATTGTAGCTCGAGAAGTTGGCCGAACGGTGTTCGGGGTGTAGTTGACAGTGAGTGAACGAGGTGCGGGTTAATGGGGGTCGGGTTGACTAAGCAGGTTAACAAACGGGGTGCGGATTGTTGAACGGGTCGGATGACTGTAAGTGGATGACCGCCGGACGGTCACGATGGTGGTCAAGGGTCGGTGGTTCGTCGTAGGTGAACGCATGTGGGTTGTTGAACGGGGTGGGATGTGGGTCATTTAAATGGACTAGGTTTGTGCTGGGAACGAGATGCGGGTTGTTGAACGGGTCGGACGACTGCAAGTGGGTAACTGTCAGATGGTGATAGTGATGGTGGTGGTCGAGGGACGTTGGCTTGTTGAATTGCGTGGGGTGTGGGTTGTTGAACGGCGATGGGATGTAGGTTGTTGAACAGGTCGAACGACTACAAGTGGGTGACCATCGGACGGTCACGGTAGTGATCAAGGGACGGCAGTCGGTCGTGGGTGAACAGGGGCTGGCTTGTTGAACGGGTGAGGTGTGGGACGGTGGCGGAGGGGGAGCAGGTTTGGGGTTAGGGGTGGGTGAGGGGTGGAGTGGGTTTGTGGTGGGGTTTGTCAAACAGTTTATTTTTCAATTTTTATTTTTTTGAGTTTTTGTTTTTTTCCTCATTTGTTTTAAATGATTTTTTTTCTTATTTTATCTTTCATTTTACACGTGTCACCGTCTTCTAATATGATTGGAAATACCAAATTTACCCCCATTTAGGATGCTATCAGTTAGGTTTGATCGTTAGTTGATCGATGAGAGGCACTAATTTGATATTTTTATGAAAAGTTAAGATTCATTTTGTTCTTTTGAAAAATATAGTTAAAAAATTGATACTTTTTCAAAAATTAGGGACTAAAATGATTTTCCTCCTAATAAAAGTGATAGTTTGCTTCACTTGAATATATTTTTCAATTAGATAACTAAATTATAATTTACTCTAAATAAAATTATAAAGAAGAATAAACACGTATTAATAAAATAATTAATGTCATTGGATTTGATTCGATTCAACACATTGTCAGGTCTATAAGAAATGTTCAATCGAAGGTGGTGGTGGATTGGAAGAGAAAATGATTTGAGCTATTGAGAAACACGTATAAAGAAGGACACACATTTGAATTGATTTGATTCGATTTAACTCATTGTCAGGTCTATAATCAGTGCCATTTGACAAGTGGCGCGTGAGAGTGGTTGAGTTTATCATGGAATGCCTACACATTGAATCATTATCCATGGGTTGTTGGTTGAGAGAGAGAAAAGCACAATGAGCTAATTTAGTGACACTATGAGAGTGGAGGTCATTTGCATAAGGGAGGGAGAAAGGGAGGTTGTTTGGGCAGGTGGGTGTTTTGAATAGGCTTGACTAAAAGTCTGAAAGGAATTTAAACCTCCACCACTGTCTCACTGTCTATCCATAGCTCAAATCATTCTCTCATTCACTTCGCCACCACCTCCCAATGCGATGTTGCTTTCATCCTCAGTCCTCACTCTTTCTATATTCTATTCTCTCTTATCTCATCTCTTTTGGTGTTATCATCAACACGATTATAATATTTTGTGAAAGAAATTTGGCTGTTGAGAGGTTGTTTGGATTGAATACAAGCTTAATGTTGTTTTCAATTTGGAATAGATCTAAAAAGGAGTGGTAAATTTCTTACCCAAATTATTTTTGACTGATTAATATTTAATTTTTAAATTGTTATTCCATAGAAAAGTGAAGGAGCAATTTTGTAGTTTCCTTTCTGGTGTTAAAATTTCAGATTGTCAATCTAACGGTCAACCCATTCGTGGGGTGTCACGTAGTTAGTGAATTAGTTGTCAGAGAGTGCAATTTCATAATGTGTTAAGAAAGTTATTGCAATTTTCCGTAATTAGTTATCGTAAGAGATTTTGTCTCTTCTGTTAAAAAAAAAGTGCATCGTTGTAATAAGCTATTTGAATACAAAATAAACTATTGGTGTCACTATGAAATTTGCCTTGATTTACTAAAGATTGTTATCAATATTTGTTAGGCTTGAGTCTAAACTCATAGAGCAACTTGTTGAAGACATTTTGAAGAAGCTAATGGACAGGTCCCCAAGTGTTGACAATAACTTGGTTGGAATTGAATCAAAAATCAAAAAGCTTGAATCGTTCTTACGCATGGAGTCTGTTCGCATTTTAGGAATTTCCGGAATTGGTGGCATAGGCAAGACTACTCTTGCTAGCATTGTATTCAATAAAATCTCTAATCAGTTTGAGAGTTCTTATTTTATTCAAAACGTTAAGAAAGAATCTGAGAAATATGGATATATGCGTTGTCAACAAGAACTTCTTTCTACCATACTAGGGGATGGAAATGTAAATGTGGATACTTCTATTTTAAAACGCACGTTCACCAAGGCAAGGCTTGGGCGTAAGAAGCTTCTCATTGTTTTTGATGATGTGACTGATTTCAGACAAATAGAATTTTTGATTGAAGTTCTTTATCGTCATGTTTCAAGTAGTCGGATTATTATAACGACGAGAGATAAGCAAGTACTTAAGAATTGTAGAGTGGATCAAGTATATGAGGTTCAGACATTATCTAATCATGAAGCTCTTGAGCTTTTTTCTCGTTATGCCTTTAGACAAAATTATCCAGCAGTGGATTATATGGAGCTATCAAATAAGGTTGTAAGATTTGCTGGCGGTGTTCCATTAGCTCTTAAAATTTTTGGGTCATTTCTACTTGACAAAAGAATAGAAGTTTGGAAAAGTGCAATGGATAAACTAAGTCGATTTTTTCATATGGATATTCAAAATGTGTTGAAAATAAGTTACGATGAACTAGATGATGAAGTGCAGAGTATATTTTTGGATATTGCATGTTTTTTTAAAGGGAAAGATAGTGATCTTGCTAAAAAAATCTTGAAAGCTAGTGGCTTCTACGCTGAAATCGGGATAAGCACTCTTATTGATAAGTCTATGATAACTATATCAGATTACAACAAGATAATGATGCATGATTTGTTGCAAGCGATGGGTAAGGAAATTGTCCGACAAAAATCTAATGAAGAGCCTGGCAATCGCACTCGGTTGTGGAACCACGAGGATATCTTCCATGTTCTCACAAAAAATTCGGTAAGTATACTACAATAATTGCTTTGTTAGATCTTGTGAAAATGGGGATTAAATGGATTTGATTTGTTTGATTTGATGAATTATATATTTCATTAATTGGCTCAACTCTGAACATTTGTTTTAACATTATAATTCCATAGAACTCCTAATGGTTAAGTTGAATGTGTTTGACTTTAATTTTTTATTTATTTATTTTTAAGTTATACTAAAATTTGATAGAAGTATTACTTTGTAAAAATAACAATGACTATAATAAAAGACACATTCTATGATGCACTTGGATATACATATATCTAGCGATTACAAATATGTGATTGCATTCTAAAATTACCGATTGTATTTATTATTTCTAATTACATATTTATTACATCTGATTACAACTAAATGAGTGAGATTGTATTATATTAGATCTGACTCATTTAATTGTAATCAGATGTAATAAATATATAATCAAATATAATAAATATAATCAATACTTTTAAAATATAATTGGCGTTAAGTGTATACGTACCCAAGATGATCCCTAAAACTTAGTCTCAATCATGGAGGCCTCAACCTCTATGAAGCATCAAGAAGTCACTTACAACTTCATGTTTCTTCGTAATTTTAATATTTTCTTGCATTATTTTTTTTCTGGGTTTTTATCTTCTATTATTTTGTGTTGTTTACTATGATTTAATTTGGAAAAATAAATTATGTAACCCTTGAGGTTAAGTGTCAAGAAAGATTTGTCCAAGAACGATTTTTTCAAAATTTTGTAATTTCTTTGACTACTTCTATTAAACTTAAGAAAAAGAGGTGACAATTTGGACAGCCATGAGGAGTGGTGACATAATCCCTAAAGATTTTACTACCTTTGGTCCTTACTTATCATTTTTTTTCTAATTATGTATTAGGGGACTGAAATAATTGAGGGCATATCTTTGGATACATCAAAGATAAGGGATATAAGCTTCCACACAAATGCTTTCCTAAAGATGCATAAATTGAGATTGTTGGAATTCTATAGCTCGAGCTATGCAGAAGATATAAATAAGGTGAATGTTTTTCACGGCCTTGAACCTATCTTCACCGGGCTAAAGTATCTCCATTGGCATGGATTCCCATTGACATCATTGCCACCAAATTTTTGTTTGAAGAACCTTATAATACTTGAAATGCCTTATAGCAAGGTTCAACATCTTTGGAACGGTTACCAGGTACATTTTTTATTTTTTATGGAGATACTTAGGTTGTAATTTGTTAATATGTATTTGAGTTATTAATTTGTGTTGATCATTTTTTCTTACAGCTTTTTGAAAAGTTGGAGGAAATAAATCTCAGTTACTCCAAATACCTAATAGATCTTCCAGATCTCTCATGTTTACCGAATCTTGAGAGTTTAATTCTTGTCGGTTGCACAAGTTTGCTTGAAATTCCATCATCCATTCAATATCTCCGTAAGCTTACTATCTTGGATCTAAGTGACTGCAAAAGCCTTAGAGGACTTCCGAATTGCGTCGATTTGAAATCTCTAACAAAACTTTATTTATCTGGCTGCTCAGACTTGAACATGTTGCCTGAGATCTCATGTAATATAGAAGAGTTATATTTAGATGAAACTGCAATAGAAGAACTTCCCTCATCCATTGAGTGTCTTTGCAGACTTGTTTTATTGGATCTTAAAAGTTGTTCAAGGCTTAAGAATCTTCCAAATAACATTTGCAAGTTGAAATCTCTTAAAAGACTTACTCTCTCTGATTGCTCATTGCTTGACAAACTGCCTGAGGACTTAGGGGCTTTAGAATCTCTCATGGAGCTTGAAGTTGAGGGAACTGCTGTAAGAGAAGTACCTGCATCCATCTTCTGTTTGAACAATCTAAATGCGTTATCTTTTAGAAGATATTGTAAAAGTCAGGACATGGTGGACTTGAAATTGCCTCCATTTAACTTGCACCATTTAAAGGAACTAGATCTATCCAATTGTGGTATTGTGGAGATGCCCAACAGTCTTGGTAAATTAACCTCTCTTGAAAGATTACATTTACGCGGAAACAATTTTTTGAGTATACCATCTTCAATTAGAGACCTCGCTAAGCTGTCGGAGCTAGACATAAGCAATTGTGAGAGGCTTCAATGTTTACCTGATCTTCCATTAATATCCATAGATGCCCACAATTGCGTATCATTGGAAGAATTATCGGGTTTACAAATCCTAGACACGATTGTGTCCATGGATCTACTGTTTATTGTAGTTAACTTTGTCAATTGTTTCAAATTGTGGTGGAATCTTGAAAGCGTTGTAGATGTTCTATCGAAAATGCAACATCTCGCAACTTTGTGGAAGGAAGAATACTATGATAAGGTCTCTTTCCCTCTCTGTTTAATACATTGTTGTTTTTTGTTTTTAACTCCAAAAACAATTTGATGATACAAATGATTATTTCTATGATACAGGGATGTGACAAGTTACCACGAGCTTGTATATGTTACCCCGGTAGCGAAATTCCCAAATGGTTTGACTATCACAGTGCAGAATCGTTTATAAGTATCAAGTTGCCACAAGACTGGTTCAATTGTAACTTTGTTGGTTTTGCTTTATGCATTGTGGTGGCATTTAAAGCACATCGGGATCATGATTCGGGTTTTGCTATTCGTTGTGTATGTAAACACAGGTGTGTTGATGACAGCAATTTCGATGATTGGGCCATTTTTTCGGGTGGACCGTTCTTTATTGAATCAGATCATGTGTTCATGGGGTTTGATTTCCACATGTATCCACCTGAGTGTATTGCTAAATCTTTTAACAATGAGGTCTCTTTCAAGTTCTATCTGGAGCATCTTTGTGGTGGTGGTAAGAGTGAATGCTGCTGGGTAAAAAATTGTGGGGTCAGTTTAATGTACACTCAAGATCTAGAAAAAGCGAATGGACATTTCTGCATGCATGAGAAGATAGAGGAACAAACCCCCAAGAAATTGAAATCTCTCTGACTGAGGGAGAAATAATCAGATGGATCTTGGAAAAGAGAATGCAAGTTCCTGCATGCATGGAAGTTTTGAGGGATAAATAATCCAACTGATAAAGGTAACTCAATGCTTCTATGCATTTTAGCAGTCTTACTACCTTAGTCTCCCAGGTGGATCTCTTGTTATGTCTATATTACTATAAATTTGGATTGAATTTATTTCAGTCATGACTTTATTTCTGGGAGTCACTGATTGTCAAATGACCATTTTTGACATTGTGTTATTGGATGGTGACCACTGCATTCAATAAATAGATGCATCTTCAGTTTATCATATGCAGTTAATTGTATGTCTTTACTCTTTTGAAACCTTATAGTTCAGCTCAAAAAGTTGAGAAATTTTGTTTTCAAAAAAGAAATAAGACTTGAGAAATTTTTGACATTGCCTTATTGGACAGGTTTATCAGCAAAAACAATAATCTGACGTAGTTTTTTCCTTAAGCTCTCTTTCGTGGGGTGGTGGCGTATTATTACCTCAAGCTTAGTAGGTTTGATGCTATGCAATTCAAGAGGTTCTTATCAGACCGTTGCATTCTCTCTGTTCTGAGCACTGCAAAACTTAAGATCATTTGTGGAAGTTTTTCATTGCAAATCTCTCCTGCATGTTGTTACACATTGGGAATTCTTCAAGCTCTGCTGGATGCAATATCTTTAAATAATCGTCCGTAGGTCTATTAAATGTGGGTTCATTTTTGCTTGTGTGGAAGAGTCATAATAGGCACTCCGTGTGAAGATCTCTAATAATTGATGCTTCTGTGTTAGGTTCAAAGCTGCTCTGCCGTCTGTGCTCGATATTCCTGGGCCACTTTCCTTGTTGAGACAGGTCATATTTTCCAGACCTTGGGGGTCAGTAAGTGTATGCATTGTGTAACCTACATTATCACCTGTTTTTGGATCCCTCTGGTTCATGGTTGGAGAAAAGTAAATACAGGGGGGGCTTGCCAATAATTTGGGACTGTTTTTCAGCCTTCTTTGCAGAATTCATGGCTGTTTCTCTGTGCATCTCTTCTAGTTTTTCAACAAATTTAAATGAGCTATTAAACCTAGTTAAACTTCTGTAGTCTTATTAGTCTACACTGGATATTGTTTATGTATACATCCATTCCTTTAAACTGAACAAAATTGAATGAGTATATATATTGGATAAAGTTTTCCATCAATAACAATCATTGGAAATTTTTCAATAATCATCCTCACAACCAATCTTCAAGAGTTATTATTGATGGAAAATCTTACTCAACCAGAAAGGTAGTCAAGTCCATAAAATAATTTAAGGTCTTGTTTGTTACCTAGGATGAGATTGGGTTTAGATTGTTTTTTTGTCCAAACCCATATTTGGTGTTTCCCCTCACTTTTCATTAAGTTAACCCATTACTAATTTATCTCATTAGTTTAAGATAAAACTAACCCATTCGATCACACGAGTTAAAATAATTTCATTGCTTATGCTCATTCTCCAACGTCTTTGGTTACTTCTCCCCCTCCTTCACCTTTCTCTCCCTCTACCTTTGCACACCTGTACTTGTCCTTTTCGTTCGCCTCTCTTTTTCTATTTCATCTCCGTCACGTTCGTCTCTACTTATCTATCATCTTCTTTGTCTTCGTTAGCAGTTTCTATGCTTGTTAATCTCTGTCTTCGTCTTCAGCTTCTTCTTCTTCGTCTCTGACTCTCTGTTGCGGTTTTTGTACCCATCTTCATCTTCGAGCAGATTATGTGATTTCTTTGGCATCTCCAATCATCAATATTTTATACGGTGTTGTAAATCGCTGATAAATGAGAGTGGTAATAGAGGAGGTAAATGATGGTGGTGATTGTGGAGTCAAGTTTAATCGGTCTTAAACTACAAAATTTGTGAAAAATCTTTTAAAAATTACTTTAAAATTCTAGTTTCTCTCACTATTTTTAATTTCACCAAACATGAGATAATATTTAATTTAATTTTATCTTATCCAATTTAATTCAATCTCATATAAATTATCTAATCTTATTCTACATACCAAACGAGGTCTAAGGTGAAGAAACTGAAGGGTTTCAAATAGGAAAAGTGCATTAGAAGCATTTTTCAAAATTGGCTCCAATAACACTATGGTTGTTGTTGCTTCTTGAGAAAATATGTAAGGATTTTTGTAATAATTTGTTCTAAAATAAAAAAGGGGTATTTTGGTCCTTTTGGTGATATTTGTTGATAAAAACTAAAAAAACTATTGATAAGAAATGAAAATAGTAAGGGCTTTTAATTTTGGGCCATTTTAGGGGAAAATTTTGATTTAATTTCTAATATTTATTAAAGTATTACTTTTTTACTCGTCCAAGTATTTTAAGTTAGTGTCATCCCTTATATTTTAAAAATATATCAAATTAATCTTTCTGTTAATTAATCGTTAGTTAAACTAGATAGTTAGAACCTTATCATCTATTAAAATTGTGATAGATAATGGAGATTTAATTGAGAAAAGATTAAATAAAAAATAAATTAAGTTAAAAAATAGAATAAAAAAATTAAAAAAAAAAAAACAAGGTGGAGATATTACAAAATAAAATCATTGAAATTTCTATTAAAAAAAAAAAAGAAACTTGGGATGTTGAACCCAAATCTTCGTGTTCGAAGATAATATTCCAGATTTAAATTAAAAAAGAATTTTCAAGTAAAAATAAAAACACATTTTTTTAAAAAAAAACAAAAATTAAAAGTCAAATCATCAATAACATTAAAATCAGCAAACGGGTTGTGATCAACGCCAATCTCCATTTTCACAACAACATAAACGCCGTCTGCAATTGTGCTTTACAACACCATAAAAGCAAATGTCCATTTCCACCGCCTGCACCATCCTCCACCGTCCACCAGATCCCCCACCATCTGTCGCCGCCTCCATTTTTACCGCCTACACTATCCTGCACCCATAAATCTGGGTCTCCCTCTAGGTCTCCGTCGCGTGAAGGAGACCTCATGTGTTTTGACGTTTCATTTTTTCCTTTTCCCATTTTTCAAATTTCATCAAATGGTTTGATGAATTTGTTGGGTTTGATATTGATTCTCTTTTGTTTGTTGTTGTTGCTACTGATGTTGTGGGTTGGGTTGGGTTAAAGGGGTTTGGGTTGGGTTGCGAGATGGAGATGGATAGAAGGCCAAAAGAGGTTGCCGTCAACCGACTCGGCAATGGCGTGCAATAATGAGTGTTGAACTCAGATGCTGATGCAGGTTTGTTGAATCAGATCAAAGGGTTCAACAAATTCGCTGTGGATGTGTGTGGTGGGGGAAACTGCTTTTGATGTTGGTGTAGATTTGTTGAAGCAGATGAAATGGTTCAACAAATGTTGATGTGGATTTGTTGAACAAAATGAAAGGGTTAAACAAATGGGTGTGACATGGTTTAACCAGGTCGGCATTGGTTCGAACTCAGATTTTCAAAACTTTTGAATTTTACTTTTATTTTTTGATTCCAAATCCAAATCTGGGTTTTTTGATTCTAGACTTGTAATATAACAGATTTTAATCTTTTCCAGTTTTTTTTGAAATAATTTTTCTGGGTTATGAGTAGGAGGTTGCATTGTGAGATTTTATGTTGTTTTGGTTGTTGAGAAAATTGTAGATGAGTTTGATTTTGGTCTGGGAGCGAGTTTGGACAATCTGAAAATCTTCAAAAGTTTGAAATTAAAGTCCTGGGTAAACCTAGATCTTCAAAATTTTATTTATATTCTTTTTTTTTTTTTTTTTGTTAGTTTGTTATTTTCAAGCTTTTGATTTTTTTTTTTTTTTAATTTTAAGTTTTAAAATTATATATTTACTAATTTTGTTTTATTTTTATTTTAAAATTTAATTTTTAAATATATTTTATAATTAAATTAATAAAAATAATAATGTCATTTCAATTTACCTAACCCATCTTAAAGGTAAATTCATTTTTGTATAACTTTTATTACGTTTGACCGTTAATTTTTTAGTCTCAAGATTAAATTTATTAATTTTTAAAATATTTGGGATGATAAATATTAAAAATATATTATTAATAAATAAAATAATATTTTATCAAAAATTAAAGATTAAAGCGAAAATTTTTCCCAACACATCACTTTCTTATTTAATTTTCTAGTTAAATACAAACATTACAGTTACGGTAACTGGATACAGATGTTATCGAATAATTAATTGAAACTGACCAAACAACATTACAAAGCACTACAAACACAACCGACACATGTGGCTATTTTGTAATTAGTGGACATTATCTCAAGCTCAACTATGGCACACGTGACAAAGATAAAGATGATGATTAGGTGGAGTATAGTTTATTTACGGACGCGAATCAATGGTGGGATCGCTTGCACGGTAAGTGCAGGAGCGATTCAAACATGATGCTTACTTGGCGGTGAGTGGGTGCATGGGTGGCGTTGACGGGCTTTGGGTAAACTTCAGTGATGAGTTTATTTAACCAAGAATGACAAAAATTAAAAATAAGGTTCACGCTACAGAAGAGGTTAGATTAGAATAACTTAAAATCTCGATTAATAAAATGATTTTAAAATTCATCAATCAATTTTCATACAATTCGAAGGTTGTTATCAATTTTGAATTCATTCACTTTTTTTTCACTATTGAATTAAATAAAAATTGATAAATAGATGTTGAAGTCACTTTTTAAGTTATTTTAATCTAACTTTAAAAAAAAATAAAAATATATGATTAAGTTATTCTAACCTAACTCTTAAAAAAAGAATTATAAATCATCAATACGTAGGATCTTATATATAATTTGTGAAAATTTCAATTTAATCCCTAATATTTAGTGAAATATTATTTTATTTATTTATTTATACATTTTGAATACCTATTATCTTCAACGTTTCAAAAATTCATCAATTTCAAACGTGATGGAAGTTACATAAAAACGGATTTACCCATAAATAAAAAAAAATAAAAATAGAAGGTTAAATCTTCAAATATAATTTGTTAAAAGGAAAAAAAAAAAAGAAAAAAGATCTTCTATAAAGATCTAGGTTCAAGTTCGAAGATCTTGGTTTATCTTCAACTAAAATCATCTATAAGATAATATATATATATATATATATATATATTTATATATGGAAGAGCTTCAAACTGTAAATCAACAAAACAAACATTGAAAAAAAAAAAAATAGAAGATAAGATCAAAACCAAAAAAAATGTAAGAAAAACATAATCAAGAAACACAAAGATTATCATCAACAAACATAAACACAGAAACCAAACTAAGTGAAAAGAAGAAATTAAAATAAAATAAACAACATGTCTTTCCTTTACTTGTTTCTATGATAATACAATAAAAACCACCTTTAAATTCTAGAGAATAAAACTCATATGATGTAGGCACTCAACCAGAAGTTTGAGTAGTTTGTGTGTACGACTCAAACTCAGAGCCAGACGAATGAGGAGCAAGAACTTTGATTTTGGGTTCGATTGAACCCAGAACCATCTCTTGTTTTGGGTCGTACCCAAGGACCCTTTAATGAAAGAGAGGCACCGGCTAGGCACCTTTAACACGGCGGAGGAAGCAGCCTTGGCTTACGATTAAGCCGGCACGTCCATGCGTGGCCCTCGCACTCGTACCCACTTTGTTTACTCCAACATGCCTCTTGGTTCCTCTGTCACCTCCATTATCTACACCGATGAGCAACACCACCACCAAACACAAAAACACAACTTCTGTTCCCTCAATCTCCATGTCCCTTTCTCTCAACTCGACCCGACTCCACCACCTATGTTCTTTCATCAAGATCTGGGTTTAAGTCATTTTTTTGGAAACGAAGTTTAAATAATTGTATTGATAAAATACATCAAGTTTGATTTTTTATGTTTCAAGTTTGAGTATTAGTGTTACAACTTAATTATTTATGTTTAAAGTTTGATTTTTTAGGTTTAATTTGCAAATTACAATTTAATCTATCAATTTGAAAATAATTGCAAACGCAGTTACATGTTGCTGTTTATTACGATTTACTCTCTTACCATTAGAGCCTCTCCATTAAAGTTAACAAAGACAAAGGTAATATTGCCTTTTGATCTAATTTTTAATTTTCTTTTAAAATAAATTATAAAAACTTTAAAATAAATTATATAAAAAATTAATTTTATTTTAATAAAAACTTTAAAATATTTTATTTTCTTTTAATCTTTTTCTTGTTCTTCTCTTCTTTTCTTTTCTTTTTCTCTCTTCTTTTTTTCTTCTTCTCTCTTCTCATTTTTTCTTCTTCTTCTCTTCTTCTTCTTCTTTGAACCTAGATTACATCAAGGTACGAATGCAGATGAAATCTGGGTTTGTTTTGAATGAACCTAAAAATCTCTAGGTTCATTCAAAACGAGCCTACAAATCTCTACGTTCTTTTAAAACGAACCCAGATGTTATTGGCTTTTAATGATTGAAGACGTTGGGTTTTGATGATTTTGTTGTTTGATGATAATGTTGGCTTTTGATTATTGAAGATGTTGGGTTTTTATTTTTTATTTTTGGGGTTGATTGAAGATGATGTTTGAAGAAGCTAATGACTGGGTTTGATTAAAGAAGGGGGGTTTGATTGAAGATGATGTTTGGAGTTTCCACTAGATATTTGAGGATGATGTTAGGAGATTTCACTAAAGATGATGTTTAAAGAAGATGATTGTTTGGGTTTGATTGAAAACTGGAAACTAGAAATCAATTTTTGATTTTTTTTTTTTTCAAATTAATCTCCATGAAGAATTTTTTATTCTTTTTCAATTATTTTTTATTTTTAATATTCAGGATTTTTTTTTTTTTTGAAATTGATCTTACTGGTGGAGATATGATGAAAATTTTTTTTATTTAATTTTTTATTTTTTATTTAAGAGCAAATTACAAATTAATTATCAAATTCAAACCTTTTTACAGCCGGAGCTGACCTTATATGTTTATTACAAATTACCCATCTACAGGTAGTTTAGGTTAGTCAACGGTTAATCAATTTCAACATATTTAGGGGTATTTTTGTCTTTTAACTGTATTTTGTTTATTATAATGTGAAAAATTATATTTTTTTAATAATTTAAAAAAAATAAAAAAATAAAAAATATAAAGGTGGAGATCTCAAACTCCTTTCTTTTTCTTTATGGAGATGAAGATCCAAGATCACCCATCCTTCCCACCTACATCAATCACCATCAATATTGCTAAATTTTTGGGTTCCAGAATCTAGAAATTTGGATTCCAAAAAACACCTGCATCAACCAACATCTGGGTTTCAAAATTCAGATCTTTCATCTCCATTTCCACTAAGAAACATACACAGAATTATAGAGGAATTAAAAAAAAAAAAAAGTTTGAAAACCTAGATCATGGCCTCCTTCAACGCAATGCCACTCACTTCACGCCATCAATATCTAAAACCATTTATACACAACCAGAATCACCATCACCATTTGCAAAATCATGATCATTATCATTATCTGTGGAACCCTTATAAGTTCGAACTTGGACCTTTAATTTGGGATCAAACTCAGATTGAAGTGACGCCAAACGACTTTTCTATGGTACGATGGTATTGATAACGAAGGAGGAAGAGGCTTTTTTGAGGGGTGGAGCTGGTAAGTGTGGTATTTATGAGTGTAAATTAGTTGATTGATCAATGACATGGTGAAAAGGACGGCGATGGTAGATGTGAAAGAAGAGGTTGACCATGGGGAAGAAGAAGTAATCCGACAGCGATAGGGAAAAACTTAGAATACGAAGATATGGAGGTTGATGATAATAGGGAGAAAGAAGAAGTGGAGGTTAACTTAGATGGGAAAAAGAATAAGAAGTAGAGGCGGACAGTGATAGGAAAGAAGAAGAAGTAGAGGTGGGTGGCAATGGGGAAGATGAAGTAGAGGTCGATAGCAATAAAGAAGGAAAATAAGGGGTAGGGGAAGAAAAAGTGGAGGTCAATGGCGATGGGAAAGAAGAAGTGGAGGTCAACAATGATAGGGAAGAAGTAGAAATGGAGGTCGGCGGCGATGGAGAAGAAAAAGTGGAGATTGGCAGTGATAGGAAAAAAAAAGAAGGGAATGAGGAAGAAGAAGTGGAGGTCGGAAATGATGGGGAAGAAGAAAGGGATGAGAAATGGATAGAGAAGAAGAAGGGGATGAGAAGTGGGTAGAGAAGAAGAAGAAGAAGAAAAGAAGTAATTTATTTTTTAAAGTTTTTCAAAAATATTTTAATTCATTTTTTAATTTAATTTTTAAAATTTATTTATATTTCAAGGGTATTACAATCTTTTTATTATTTGATTAGGATAATTATTAAAATTAATAATTTTTTAATAACAGTAGGTAGTTAGATTGTAATAAACTGATAAAATTGATTCTATTTGAAAAAATATTTGAATTAAATAGTTAAATTATAATTTTTATTTATTTATTTAATTTTTTAATTTTAAACTTTATCTGATACGTGTTGACTTTTCATTGATAGACAAAATAAGATAAAATGAGTAAGAATATTTTAATCTTTTTACCGTTTTCATCATATTTAATCGTTAGTTAAATAGTTAATAGACTAATTTTGTGAATATATTATTAGATATGACTACAGTTCAGTTCGAACCGTCCGATTCGGACTGAATCGGGTCTTCAAAACCAAAACTATAACAAAGGTTCTGGTTCCGGTTCAGAATCGGAACCGGAACCGCTACTGTAATCGGAACCGTCGGTTCAAAGAACCAGAGGAACCGGAACCGCTTTGAACCGGCGGTTCCGGTTCGGTTTCGGTTTTAACAAAAAAAAAAAAAAACCAAACCGCATCACTTTAAAAAAAAAAAAATTTAAAGTTACCGTTGATCACTTTTTTTTTTTACATTTTACCCCCTCTCCTTAATTTCTCTTTTAACTCCTCATTTTTCTCCATAAATACCCTTCCCATTCTTAATTTCTTTTCAAACCTGTCTCTCTCAATCTCAACTCTCTTTCTCTCCATTAATCTCAACTCTCTCTCAATTTTAACTCTTAGTTTCAATATTTTCTTAATTCTCAATCTTAATTTCCTTTAATTTTTTTTTAATTATATCTATAAATTATAATTTTTAATTTATTGTTTGAAGTTTCAAATTCTTAATTTATTATTTTAAATTTCAAAATCTTATTTTATTATTTTTAAATTTCAAATTGTCAATTTATTTTTAAATTCAATCAAAGTTCAAATAATTAAATTTCTTATTTTTTTGCATATAGATTTATTTTTTTAATATCAAAATATAGTTTAATATTAATTTTAAAATTTTATTTTTATTTAAAAAAAGATTCCGGAATCGGAACCGAAACCGTTATAGAACCGGAATCGAAACCAAAACCGTCGGTTCCAGAATCGATCGGAACCGTTTTATCTCAGTTAATGTTCTGATTCTAGCTTTTTCAGAATTGAAACCGTCGATTTGAAATCGAAATAGGAATCGAATCGAACCGAACCATGATCATGTCTATATTAAACGTTAAAGTCTTAGAAATGATAGAAACTAAATACACGTCCGCAACACCAAAATTTAAAGATTATCGTGAAATTTAAAAACACATGAAATGTCCACGTAAGCCAGACAGTCTAAAAGTGAAGTTGCACTGTTAAAAGTCAATGATGGCGGCTGTTGGAGTCTAGATTTTCGTGGTGTTGTCGTCAACAGCATCATCGTGTGCTAGGCGTCTAACCTTTTTTATCTCAAGGTTAGATGTTTCTAAGAATAAATATATATCCATATATCTATATCTATATATATATATATATTAAATGATCACATCAAATACTGTGAGTGATCCTAGGAGCAACCCACAGGCCGTAGCCACTGCCACATCTTATCCTGTGTTTTCTTCTCTTCTTCAACGACTACTACTACTCCTCCATTGAAGTATGATGTTTTCCTTGCTTCAGAGGTGAGGACACCGGCTACGGTTTCATAAGCCATCTTCATAAAGCTCTGCGTGACAAACAAATTGAAGCTTTCGTGGATCACGAGCTCAATAGAGGAGATGAGATCTCCCCGGCTATCTTAAAAGCCATCGAAGAATCGCAGATCTCGGTGGGATTTTCTCCTGGAACAACGCTTATTCCAGATGGTGTCTCGATGAGCTTGTTCAAATCCTTGAATGCAAGGGGCAGTACAAACAGATCGTGATTCCTGATTATTATCATATACACCCTTCTGTTGTGAGGAACCAGACTGACTCTTTTGCATCTTCTCTTCACAGACATGAAGAATGTTTTGATAATTTGTTGGTGGAGAAATGGAGAAAGGCTCTGACTAAAGCAGCAATATCTGGTTTCCATACACGTAGTTTCAAGTAAGTGCTTAATTTTGTGAGCAAACAATTCACTGCGTTTGATTTGGTTTTAACTTTTTGTTTTTTTTTGTGTGTGAAACCAATGGAGTTCTTTCTTTTTTTTCTTTTTTTTGGGAAATGGAAACCAACGGAGTTCTAAATATATCAGTTGTTGTCCACACGTCCAGCACCCCATTTCTTATATAAAAATGGAATTACAGAGAAGGCCTACAAAATGCATTTTTTTTTATGTTATTTGAGATTGAAGATAAATAGTGTTAGTTGAACTACGTTGAGAGAAAGTTGCAGATCGTTTTGAAACGGAGAAAAAGATTTCAAGATTTGATTTTGTATTTTTAATAAATAATATTTTTAATTTAATTCCTGCATATACGTGATATAAGAAATTGTACTGTACTCTTCAGAAATCTACCCACAAAAAATATTATTAAAAAAATAAACTTTTTTTTTTTTGAAGTTAAAAAAAAAACCTTAAAACAAGTGCAAACTCACAAAATAAATTAAAAATAAAATGTTAATTTATTTATATTGAAATTATTTTATAAATAAAATGTTCCTTGATATCAGTCAAATTCAGGATTCAAAATAATAATAATAATAATAATAATTAATAGAGCATCATCAGCTCCAAATTTCATATAATCTGCCTCAGTCAACAGATTTTCATTAAATTATTAACTTGATTTTTGTACCGATTAAGGAGCCTAAATTTCATCTTCACCATTTTTGGTGATAGCCTTTGTATATACTGTTGTTGTACCATGAATAATACTTGAGGTTTTTCTTCTGTTAAACACTCGAGGTGTTTGGTTGTCTCTTCTACCCTTGGCTTAAACCATACACACACCATAAGCTTGAACCCAAGTCTCAACCATGTGTTTTTCTTGGTTACTTCTCCTCTCACCATTGTTATCAATGTCTTGACCCAAAAGCCTCACGCATATAACTCTCCCGCCATGTTGTCTTTGTTGAAACTTTTTTTCCTTTTCAATCCATATCCTTAAACCCCCTTAACTGCTTGGACTTATCCCTAGATTGGCCCGATCTCCACCTCGTTAAGTCCAAATGTCTCACCCATTGTCACTCCCTCCTTGCCACCTCTTTATTCTGTAATAATTTGTTATGACAATTCGATACTATTTTAATTCCAACGTAAACTTGAAATCGAGAATAATATTAAAAGAAAATAGAAGTAATAATTTATAAAAATAGTGGACACGAGATTTACATGATGAAACCCTCAATGTGAGAGAAACATTCATGAACCAACATTAAAAGAATTTTATTAAACCAATAACTACAATTAGGGGTGAGCGTTTTCGAGTTGGGGTTGGGTTGGGTTGAAAATCTCTCAATCCAACATGGGTTGGGTTAAAAATTTTTCAATCCAACCCAATCCAATAAATTCGTCAACCCAACTCAACCCAATAATAATTGGGTTGATTTATGTTAAGTTGATCGGGTTGAATTTAATCTACTACGAAGGCATAAAAAGTTTAGTTAGTAACTTTTATAGTCTTAGCAATTTGATTATAAATAAAATGAATACAAATAAATATTCAATGATTAAAAATAAAAGATTTAATCCACCACATAGACTATTCTTGATCTTCATATCTAGCAAATGTGCTTTTAGAAAAAAAAGAAAAATTTGGATTTAGAATTAGAGATAGGTATTTGTCGGGTTGGGTTGGGTTAAAAATTTTTCTATCAAACCCAACCCAATTTAATTTTGAACCCAACCCAACCCAATCCAATTAAATTTTTTTAAAGATATAACTCAATCCAACCCGACAAAAAAGTAGTCGGGTTGGGTTAGAGATGCCCACCCCTAACTACAATACAATATCTCTTTAAAATTTTAGGAGAGAACTAGAGAGAAGAAAACTCTTAAATGTACAATTGAGATTTGAGATATGGGATGTGGGATGATTAACAAGTAAAATACAATTGCCTATTTATTGGCAAAATGTGGAGGTGTAAAAACAATTTAATACTTCGTAAATTTCAAAGTTTGTTCAACTACTCCACCGAAAATGTTGAAAAATTTTGGCTTCCAATTTCTTTACACACTCATTCAAACTACATTTATTTTAATGCTTTACCAAGTCAACTAATTCAGCTCCACCGCTATAAACAAATTATATAACTTTACTTTTCTTAACATTCTTCCACTTGAAGCCATTTTTAATGATATGGTTTTATCCTTCTAATCTTTGATCAAACTTCTGCTGTTTACGTTTTCGTGAGACCATATGAGGATTTACACCAAATGAAGATAGGCTTGGTCATTACATCTGCTGGGTTCTTCTTGATGTGTATCATTTTGCATGTACATATTACCATCTTCCACAACTTCATGAACAAAATGATATTAAACTTCTATGTGCTTTGTTTGAGAATAAAAGACTAGATTTCTTGTAATATTAAACTTCTATGATATTGAACTTCTATGTAAGACGCTTTGACAGTTACAAAACAAAGAGATTTTTTTGTTGTTTGTGCTCGAGATTTTCCAATAACTTGTTATTAAATCAACAACTACAATATAACCTCTATTTAAAATTTTAGGAGAGAACAAAGAAGAAAAAAAATTCTTAAGTACAATTGAGATTTGAGATATGGGATGTGGGGTAATTAACAAGTGAAATGTCGTATGCATCAGCAGTGGAAGTTTAGTGTTTGCTATGATATGTATAAGATCGAACATTGCACAAGCAGTGAGAGTGATTAGTCTATATATAGCAAATCCTGGTAGAGAGCATTGGAATACTGTGAAGAGGATTCTAAGATGCATTAGAGGAACCTTAGATGTTGCATTATGTTATGGAGGATTAGAGTTTATTGTCAGAAGTTATGTGGATTCAGATTTTGTAAGGGATCTTGATAAAAATTTCACTACAGGCTATATGTTTACGATTATAAAAAAAGCTATGAGCTGGGTATCCAAGTTACAAACAGAGATTTTTTTAGTCTACAAACTAAGTTCTTCTTGTCTTTTTCGGGAAAACTTTTTGATTGGAGCATATAAATTTCTTCATTAAGTTCTTAATAAAGAAATGTAGTTTTTACATTTAATTGCTCTAATTGTAGATTAAATATAGCACACATTGCTAGGACTACCCTTATTATTGTAAGTTGAACCACTAGGGAAAATATCTTATTGAAATTCATACCTTTTTCTTGATCATATCCTTTCACCACCAATCTTGCACGATACCATTTCTTGGTCATTGTCATCACGTTTGATCTTAAAGACCCACCTATTTCTAATTGCTTTCTGACTTTGTAGTAGAGGTATAAGATCCCATGTTTTGTTTTTGTGTAGAGCTTCAATTTTCTCTTGCATTGCTGTTATCTATAGAGTTGCTTCTGGGCTGTTTCTAGTTTCATGAAAAGTTAAAGGCTCTTTATCCTCTTAGAAAACAGTATGCAATATTGTTTTCCGTAACATGCTCCGAGCGTTATACTAGTGGTCTCCTCTCTTGAGTTGACTGTTGAATTTCTGGAGTTTTAGTCTCGGCTGGTTCTTGTACTTTGTGCCATGGTTTTGCTTCAGAAAAACTTATATTTTCATGTTATGAATTATTTTTCACCTGTATAATTATAGTCTCTGAATTTTCTTTTGAAGTGCTATCATCTCCACTTCTTTGAAGTTGATCTTCTACAAAGATAATATCCCTGCTGATGATAACCTTATAGATAATAGAATCCCACAGATGATACCTTTTCACTTTATTAGCATACCCTAAGAATATACATTTCTTTGATTTTGAATCAAGCTTTATTCTTTCTTGGGCATTATACATCACAGAACATCTAAATGAATGTAAAGCAGAATAATCAACAAGTTTACCGATCCATATCTCCATTGGTGTTTTCAACTCTATTGCAGTGGATGGACATTGCTTCACCACATAATAGACATGCTTCATTGCTTCTGTCCAAAATGACTTGGGTAAATCTGCAGTTTTCAATATAGCTCTTATTCTTTTTACATGAGTTATATTCATCCATTCTGCCACCCTATTTCGTTGAAGAGTGTATGTGGCTATGACATAGTTCTGAAAGGTGAAAAGCGCACCAAGGCGCAAAGGGCTCTGGAGCCTGAGGCGCAAGGTGCACAAGGCAAGGCGTGCCTTTCAAATGAGAGGCGTACGTTTTGTAAAAAAACTCAAAATATTGTAAAATCATAAACAATAAACAATAATGAAATTTAATTATTAGACACCTATCAAATAGGTGTTACTTATTAGACATCTACCCAACAACAAAATTTTAAAGTTTAAAAACACTAATCTCTGCAAAAAAAAAAAAAAAAAAAAAAACACACAAATTCGTGCATCAAGCCATCAATCATCATCAAGATCATCCAAATAATCATCTTCATCCTCTTCCTCTCCAATCTTCTCTTCATCTTCTAGTTGCTCTCCAAATTCTACTCACTCTTGCTCAATGTCACATTCCTCCTCCTTCTCCTTTTCAATCTTCTCAATTCTTAACCACTTTGATGAACCTGCTTGTGATCTTAATTGATGGCTAGGCTCTCCCACTCCTGCAGCCATGGAAACATCAGTCCAAGTCAAATCCTCAAACAATTACATTTTATTATACTAAACCACATCAGTAGCATAATTTTTTTACAATTACATTTTATTATACTAAACCACAACAGTAGCATAATTGTTTTACAGTTATATTTTATTATACTAAACCACAACAACAGCACAATTAAATGGAAGAAGTGAACACAACTATTAATGTCTTTCACTTTACAAACCCAAAAACAGAACAAGTGAACCAAAACATAATAAGCAGTTGATACAAACATTCAAATAGCAACAAAAGTTCCAAATTATGACCGATCTTATATCAATAGATATAAGAGATTTTTTTTTTTTTTTTTAATATGATATCTTTATAGTAAAGAATATTTGCAAAAAGATATCAGATATCAGAGAAGAAGAAGTGAAGAACTAACCTGACTATAGCTTCAGAGGAGAGGAACGGAGAAGAGAGGAGGCTAGAATCGGGAACGGCAACAACAATTGATGACTAGACTGTCAGTAGCTGGCGTGAGCAGAGGAGAAGTAGATCAGTGGTTATCGGGTTGGATTATCGGCCTGAGCAGAAGAGAATAGAAGAGACTTAGATCGGTCGTTATGAGCAGAGGAGAAATAGCTAGACTGTTGGTCGTCGGCGTGAGCAAAAGAGAAGAGAGGAAAAGAAGGTCGGTGGTTGGGCTATCGGCCTGAGTAGAGAAGAAGAGATAAGAAGTGGATCGACAGTTGGAAAGCTTGAAAAGTGCTATTTCGGTGGCAGTCGGAGAGGTCGGCGGGCTATTTTCGATTGTCGACGGCTATTTTCGATGTCAACGAGCTTTTTCGGCGCTAGGAAAGTTACCTAAATTGGCTGGTGAAATGAGAGAATGAGACAGGGTGAACACAGGGTGTTTTATGCCATTTGACCTGCCCTTTGACCAACTCTGATCCTTATAAAGGGTCTAAGATTTTCCAAGGTGCGCTTACCGCCTCCTCGCCTAGGCAGGCGAGGCGCTTGCCTAATGAACATGGGCACGCCTCTAGGGATGCGAGGCGCCGGAACAGCGCCCTGCGCCGCCTAGCGCCTAGGCATGCATTTGATAACTATGGACTATGAATAGCCTTTCGATTTCTTCTTGCTTGCAAAAAGCAAGAAACTCCCCTTCTGTATATTTTTTTCCATTATCTATCCTTAAACACTTTATCTTTTTCTCAAATTCAAGTTCTACCCGTGCTTTGAATGTCTTGAACATTGAAAACACATCTGACTTCCTTTTGATAGGGTACATCAAACTTCTTCTGGAGTAATCATCAATGAATAATAAAAAATATTTTGCTTCTCCTTAGGATATATCCGATGATTCTCAAACATTAAAATAAATCAAGTCTAGAATGTATTTGCTCCTAGTAGTAGAATTGTCAAACTTCAATCTATGTTGCTTGTTTGTCAGATAATGTTCACAAAAAGGTAGATTTACCGTTTTGAGCTCAGGAAGCAATTTGCGTTTGGAGAGAATCTTTAAACTTCGTTCAGATATGTGGCCTAATTTGTGATGCCACATCATCGTTGACTCTTCCCCATGGTTGGTTGATGCAATACATGAATTAGCCTCCAGTAATGTTTTTCCTTTAAACATGTATAAATTTGCAGCAATCTTTTCTCCTTTTAAGACAACAAGCACACATTTGACAATTTTCAAGACCCCATTTTCTATATAAATCTTACATCCAAAATCATCAAATTGTCCTAAAAATAATAGATTATTCTTCAAACCATTCACATGTCGTATCTCCTGAATAGTGCAAATTGTATCATGGTGCATCTTTATCTTGATTGTGTTGATATCAGCGATCTTTAAAGTATGATCATCATCTATAAATACATATCCTTTTGAGATCGGTTCATATGTGTGGAACTATTCTCTACTAGAGGTTATGTGTCAGGTGGCTACTGAATCTAGAATCTAGATATCAGCAAATTGTAATCTGCATTCTGCAATAGTGGTTGCTTTGCTGTATAAGACATCACTATCATCTGAGGTACTTGCTACGCATCCCCACAAGTTTGATGACTTAGAAACTTAATTCTTCTTATTGTACCAACACTCAGTTTTGACTTGCCATTTCTTGCCACAGTTGTAGCATCTAACATTCTTCTTACTTTTTGATTTTGATTTACCATGATTAAGACTCCTACGAGGGTCACGTTTCGTTGATCTTTCTCTTGCCGTTGATAAAGCCTTTACTTGTATATTATTTGCCAATCGGTCTTTCTTGTTTTTCTGCCTACTTTCTTTTTCTAAGATAGCAGCTGCAACATCATTGAAAACTAGATAGTCTGTGAGGATATTATTTGTCTGATTGATGATAAGTTGATCATAATAATTGGGTAAACTTTGAAGTAGTGTTTCTGCACGTTCATTTACCCTTATCATATGATCCAACATTGAAAGTTGAGAAAATAGAGTATTTAAGGTACCAGTGTGGTCGGCTATCATTGTAGATTCCGCCATTTGAAGATTACCAAAATTACTTTTTAAGATAATGTTTATTTGTAGTGACTTGGACTCGTACAATTTTGTTAGAGTGCCCTATACCTCCTTAGCTGTCTCCTTCGTTGCTACACTTAATAATACACCATCTGCTAAGATCAGATGGAGATTGACAATTGCGTTGTCATCCATCTCTTTCCATTTGGTGTCATCAGTGATTTCAGTTAGCCTTTCTTCTATTATTTGTAAGCAATTACCTTTCCTTAAGATAGCCTTCATTTTCATTTTCCACGATGAAAAATTACTTCAAATTTCTTTACACACCTATTCAAAGTTCACCTATTTTCATGCTTCACCAAGTCAACTAATTCAGCTCCACCGCCATAAACAAATAACTTGGCTTCACTTTTCTTAATATACTTGTAGCCCCAATACCATCTCTTTTATCAGCCTTTGCTTCATCCACCTCCACTCCGTCAAGTTCCTTATCTATGGCCTCAGATAGTGTAGCTTCCCGGCCATCTTCCTCAACACTGGTGAGTCCTCTACCTCTTTTTCTTACCGTTGTCACCCGGTCCCAAAACAATATGTACAGACCGAAAAAGACTTTATTGCCATATTATTTCTAAACTTCCTGAACCCTTTATTTCACACAAGCCTAAAAACATGCTCTTTGGCGTACTACCATGAGGGATGAATTTGATGTACTTGTAAATAATCACACATGGGATTTAGTTCCTGCTTCTAACAAAGAACAAAGTTGGTTGCAAATGGATTTATAGGATAAAGCGCAAACTTGATGGTCAATCGACCGGTACAAGACCTGCTTGGTTACCGAGGGCTTCACTCAACGGCTTGGTATTGATTTTCACTTCATTTTTAGTCCGCTCATCAAGCCCACAATAGTTTATATGATCCTGTCCATTGCCACTCAATTTGCATAGCCACTCCACCAATTAGATGTCAGCAATGTCTTCTTTCAAGGCAACCTTAAAGAAGAAGTTTACATGCAGTGGCCACTGGGCTTCGTTCAACCTCAGTTCCTGAATCATGTATCAGTTGGGGAAGGCTATCTATGGTCTTCGTCAAGCTCCACGAGCTTGGTATATTGAGATGAAACAATTTCTTCTTTCCAATGGATTTGTCAACTCTCAATCAGACATCTCTCTTCATCATTTCTTTCGGCAAAACACTTGTTTTTCTCTTTGTCTATGTTGATGATATCATCATTATCGATAATAACGTCGGTCTTCTCAATCAAGTCTGTCACTCTTTGGCTCATCGGGTCTCCCTCAAAGACTTTTGTGACCTTAAATTTTTTTCTTGGGGTGTAAGCCTTATGTACCTAGAATGGCTTGATTCTCTCTCAATGTAAATAGATTGCTAATCTTCTCCATAAACATAACATAAGTGACGCAAAGGGAGTTCATAGCCCTCTTTCCACCACAGAGAAATTGTGCTTACGAGATGGCCCACCTCTAACAGATCCTTCTCAATATAAGCAAGTCATTGGCAGCCTTCAATATCGTTCTCTCACTCGGCCTGACATCTCCTATGCTGTGAATCATTTATCTCAGTTCATGCATAGTCCTACTGCCTCTCATTGGTCTACTAACAAGTGTATACTTCGCTACCTCAGGCAAAATATTGCTCATGGCTTTTTACTTCAGCGTTCCTCTTCTATGACTTTTCATGTATTTTCTGATGCTAATTGGGCTGGCAATGCAGGTACTAGCAACTCCACGACAGCCTATGTTACATTTTTTAGTGTCAACCCCATTAGCTGGTCATCGTAGAAGCAACCCACTGTGGCCCGCCCCTTCATCCATTGAAGTTGAATATCAAGCTGTGGCTGCCACTGTTGCTGAACTAAATTGGCTTTTATTATGGGCATTTTTGCGATCATAGAAAATGAGTTGAAAAAGGTCCAAGGATGAGCCCAGTATGTTATTTTATGAGAAGAAGTCCAAAAGGCTGGTCAATTAGTCAAAGGTCAAAAGAGGGAATATGTGGTCGTTTCTTAGCTTGTGAACCCGAGCACATTTGATTGTAGGGCTGATCGTTTTAATTGCTGTGTGGCTGATTGTCTCATTTGGTCATTTGTTTGGTCACGCATTGATGGCATGGTAATCTGGTCGCGGAGTGTGATCGCTAAGTTGATCTAATCGTGGAATAAGAACTGTTCGATGATATTCTTCAAAGGCAATCAAAGCGATTAGGAGGTCTTCTCATCTGATCTCCTAATCGCTGGGTGTGGTAGCTGGATGCTTGGATGATCTGTTCGCTCAAAGCGCTCGCTAAATTTGACTAGTTGACCTTCTAGAAAACCGGATCAATTTAATTCAGGAAATGAGTCAACTTGCCTATTCCCATGCAAATTAAGTCACGACATTCTCGACATTCTCGATAATTATTGTAGATATGGTGGAGATAATCTTGAGAGATATTATCTCAATTAGTGTATATTATTTTTTGCCTTATCTGTAAAATTCTTAAACCTATTCAAACTGTAACATCTCCTCTATAAATAGAGGATCAAACTCATTGTAAAGGAGAACTGAGAAATATATACTGTTACTTTAAGAGAATAAGGGTGACAATCGTGGACGTAGGTCATTACTTTGCTGAACCACGTAAAAATCTTTATGTTCTATTTGTTTTGGTCTTGGTCATACTTGTTTCGTCTGTTGGTTGTTGTTTCACAGGTATTGAGCTTACAGAACCGGATAAATCAAAAAACAGTGTCAATAGCTTGAAAATCTACTCCAACAACTTAACTATCCACAATCTACTCCGCCAATAGTTCATTGTGACAATGTTGGCACTACCTATTTACGTTAAATCCTGTGTTTCATAGCTGTATGAAGCATATTAGGGTTGATTTCCACTTTATTCGCTCTTAGGTCTAGAACAAGCAACTCTGTGTGGTTCATGTTCACTCTGCTGATCAGCAAGCTGACTCACTCACAAAATCTCCTAGCTGTCAACAACATCAAGTTTAGTGTCTCAAGATTGGCGTTGTTGACACCATGCCTATCTTGCGAAGGCATAGTAGAGCATCATCAGCTCCAAATCTCACATGATCTGCCTTAATCACAGCCCCTTAGTAAACATATTTTCCTTTAACTAGTAGCTTGATTTTTGCACCAATTATAGAGCCTAAATTTCATCATCACCTTTCTTGGTAAGCCTTTGTATATATACTGCTATTGTACCATAAATAATACTTGAGGTTTTTCTTCTATTTCAATAACTTCTTAATAATTAGTTGGGAAAATTGCACCAACTCCTCCTATATATATGTGAAATTGTACTCTAGAAATTATTCTGTTAATTACATAAATACCCTTAAAAAGTTGACTAACAGTTTGATCAACACTTGAGTTGATGGTTCAAGGGTAAAACTGTCTTTTTGTACATTAATAATTAATTAAAACCATGAGAAAATTATGAAACAACCCAAATATTTCTATAATTACAAAGATTTCAAAATAAAATACATGAAATGGACCCAAAATATTTAAAAAATTATTACATATAAGAAAACAAACAAATTGGGGAGGAGATTTAAAAAATAACTTGTAGATTTCTCCCTAATTAATCAACTTGACCTAGTAAAATTACATCTAACCCACTAATTTGACCCAAATCCACTCGCATAAAATGGTTGATGTAACCCAATAATTAATAGTTTGGGTTTGGATTTAACACTTAGAAGCCATTAAAACTCATCATGAGTAAATGTATGGTTCAAAACTCAGAACTGTCTCTTTTGCAGTGATACATAATACTATTCATCACTAACTTCATTCATCAAATTCCATCTTCACCGTTCATCAAAAATACATTTATTCACTCCAAACAAATTAATAATAATAATAATAACAACAAAGATTTTTTTAAATGGAAAATAGCAAGTAGATTTGGGTTTTCATCCTCACTCCTAGTCCTCACTCTTTCTATATTCTATTCTCTCTGGTCTGTCTCTTTTGGTGTTATCATCAACATGATTATAATTTTTTGTGAAAGAAATTTGGTTGTTGAGAGGTTGTTTGGATTGAATATAAGCTTAATGTTGTTTTCAATTTGGAATAGATCTTAAAAGGGGTGGTAGATTTCTTACCCAAAATTTTTTTGAATTGATTAATATTTAATTTTTAAATTATTATTCTATAGAAAAGTGAAGGAGCAATTTTGTAGTTTCCCTTTCTAGTGTTAAATTTCAGATTGTCATTCTAACGGTCAACCCCATTCGTGGGGTGTCACATAATGAGTGAATTAATTAGCTGTCAGAGAGTGCAATTTCATAATGTAGAGAAAGTTAGTGCAGTTTTCCCTGATTAGTTATTGTAAGAGATTTTAGTGCAATTTTCCCTGATTAGTTATTGTAAGAGATTTTGTCTCTTTTGTTAAAAAAAAGAGTGCATCGTTGTAATAAACTATTGGAATACAAAATAAACTACTGGTGTCACTGTGAAATTTGCCTTGATTTACTGAAGATTGTTTTCAATATTTGTTAGGCCTGAGTCTCAACTCATAGAGCAACTTGTTGAAGACATTTCGAAGGAGCTAATGGACATGTTCCCAAGTCATAACAATGACTTTGTTGGAATTGAATCAGAAATCAGAAAACTTGAATTGGAGTCGATGTATGTTCGCATTATAGGGATTTCAGGAATTGGTGGCATAGGCAAGACTACTGTTGCTAGCATTTTATTCAACAAAATCTCTAATCAGTTTGAGGGTTCTTATTTTATTCAAAATGTTAAGAACGAATATGAGAAATGTGGATCAATGCGTTGGCAACAGGAACTTCTTTCTACCATATTGGGGGATGGAAGTGTAAATGTATATACTTCTGTTTTACCACGCATGTTCACCAAGACAAGGCTTGGGCATAAGAAGCTTCTCATTGTATTTGATGATGTGACTGATTTCAGACAAATAGAACTTTTGATTGAAGTTCTTTATGGCCATGGTTCAAGTAGTCGGATTATTATAACGACGAGAGATAAGCAAGTGCTTAAGAATTGTAGAGCAGATCAAGTATATGAGGTTCAGACATTATCTAATCATGAAGCTGTTGAGCTTTTTCGTCGTTATGCCTTCAGACAAAACTATCCAGCATTAGATTATGTGGAGCTATCAAACAAGATAGTAAGATTTGCTGAAGGTGTTCCAATAGCTCTTAAAATTTTGGGGTCATTTTTACTTGACAAGAGAATAGAAGTTTGGAAAAGTACAATGGATAAACTAAGTACAAGCTTTCACATGGATATTCAAAATGTGTTGAAAATAAGTTACGATGAACTAGATGATGAAGTGCAGAACATATTTCTAGATATTGCATGTTTTTTTAAAGGAAAGGATAATGATCTTGCTAAAGAAGTCTTGAATGCTAGTGGCTTCTTCTCTGAAATCGGGATAAGCACCCTTATTGATAAGTCTATGATAACTATATCAGATTGTAACAAGATAATAATGCATAATTTGCTACAAGCAATGGGTAAGGAAATTGTTCGACAAGAATCTGTTGAAGATCCTGGCAATCGCACTCGGTTATGGAATCATGAGGATATCTTTCATGTTCTCACAAGAAATTCAGTAAGTATATATGCTACAATAATTGCTTGGTCAGCTCATGTGAAACTGGGGATTAAATGGATTTGCTTTGATGAATTATATATTTCATTAATTGGTTCAACTCTGAACATTTGTTTTAACATTATAATTCCATAGAACTCCTGATGGTAAAGTTGACTGTATTGACTGTATTTGACTTTAAAATTGAAAAAAAGTTAAACTAAAATTTGATATAAGTATTACTTTGTAGAAATAACAGTGACAATAGTTAAAATAACCTATGATTCATAAGAAAAGAAAGTAAGAGAAACAAACAAAAGAGGTGGAGGTGGCCTCTTAGTCTCATGCGTGGAGACCTCAACCTCCATGTAGCATCAAGGGGTCACTTACAACTTCATGTTACTTCGTAATTTTAATATTTTCTTGCATTTTTTTTTCCGGATTTTTATCTTCTATTAATTTGTGTTGTTTTCTATGATTTAATTTGGAAAAATAAATTATGTAGCCCTTGAGGTTAAGTGTGAAGAAAGATTTGTTCAAGAATGATTTTTTCAAAATTTTAAAATTTCTTTGACTACTATTAAACTTAAGAAAAAGAGGTTTCAATCTGGACAGCCAAGAGGAGTGGTGGAATAATCCCTAAAGATTTTACTACCTTTGTCCTAACTTATTATTATTTTTTTTTAAATCATGTATTAGGGGACTGAAATAATTGAGGGCATCTCTTTGGATACATCAAAGATAGGGGATATAAGCTTCCACACAAATGCTTTCCTAAAGATGCATAAATTGAGATTGTTGGAATTCTATAGCTCGAGCTATGCCGAAGATATAACTAATGTGAATGTTTGTCACGGCCTCGAACCTATCTTCACTGGGCTAAAGTATCTCCATTGGCATGGATTCCCATTGACATCATTGCCTCAAAATTTTCGTTTGGAGAACCTTGTAATACTTGAAATGCCTTATAGCAAGGTTGAACATCTTTGGAATAGTTTCCAGGTACATTTTTCATTTTTTATATTGATGCTTATGTTGTAATTTGTTAATATGTATTTAGAGTAATGTTAGACTTTCTAAATTTTTTACTCAAATTTATACTTAAATGATGTGATATGAGAGTTGTTAAAATCTTATAAATCATGAGATGATATCATAATTAATATGATATTGATAACTCACATAACATATTATTTTAACCTTGATTTAGATAAAAAATTTGGGAATCTAGTTTTACTCATGTATTTAAGGTGATAATTTGTGTTGATAATTTTCCCTTACAGGTTCTTGCAAGGTTGAAAGAAATAAATCTCAATTACTCAAAATATCTAATAGATCTTCCAGATCTCTCAAGTCTACCAAATCTGGAGACTTTAATGCTAGTAGGTTGCACAAGTTTGCTTGAAATTCCATCATCCATTCAATATCTCCATAAGCTTACTTTGTTGGATCTAAGTGACTGCAAAAGCCTTAGAGGTCTTCCGGATTGCGTCGATTTGAAATCTCTAACAAAACTTTATTTGTCTGGCTGCTCAGACTTGAATATGTTGCCTGAGATCTCATGTAGTATAGAAGAGTTACACTTAGATGAAACTGCAATAGAAGAACTTCCCTCATCCATTGAGTGTCTTTGCAGACTTGTTTTATTGGATCTTAAAAGTTGCTCAAGGCTTAAGAATCTTCCAAATAACATTTGTAAGTTGAAATCTCTTAAAAGACTTACTCTCTCTGATTGCTCATTGCTTGACAAACTGCCTGAGGACTTGGGGACTTTAGAATCTCTGATGGAGCTTGAAGTTGAGGGAACTGCTGTAAGAGAAGTACCAGCATCCATCTTCCGTTTGAACAATCTAAATGCGTTATCTTTTAGAAGATATTGTAAAAGTCAGGACGTGGTGGACTCGAAATTGCCTCCATTTAACTTGCACCATTTAAAGGAACTAGATCTATCCAATTGTGGTATAGTGGAGATGCCTGACAGTCTTGGTAAATTAACCTCTCTTGAAAGATTACATTTATGTGGAAACAATTTTTTGAGCATACCTTCTTCAATTAGAGACCTCAGTAAGCTATCAGAGCTAGACATAAGCAATTGTGAGAAGCTTCGATGTTTACCTGATCTTCCGTTAATATCCATAGATGCGCACAATTGCGTATCATTGGAAGAATTATCGGGTTTACAAATCCTAGGCACGATTGTGTCCATGGATCTACCGTTTATTGTAGTTAACTTTGTCAATTGTTTCAAACTGGGGTGGAATCTACTTGAAAGCATTGTAGATGTTCTATCGAAAATGCAACATCTCGCAACCTTGTGGAAGGAAGAATACTATGATAAGGTCTCTGTCCCTCTTTGTTTAATACATTGTTGTTTTTTGTTTTTAACTCCAAAAACAATTTGATGACAGAAATGATTATTTTTATGATACAGGGATGTGACAAGTTACCACGAGCTTGTATATGTTACCCCGGTAGTGAAATTCCTAAATGGTTTGACTATCACAGTGCAGAATCGTTTATAAGTATCAAGTTGCCACAAGATTGGTTCAATTGTAACTTTGTTGGTTTTGCTTTATGCATTGTGGTGGCATTTAGAGCACGTCAGGATCATGATTCGGGTTTTGCTATTCGTTGTGTATGTGAACACAGGTGTGTTGATCATAGCAATTTCAATGATTGGGCCATTTTTTCGGGTAGACCCTTCTTTATTGAATCAGATCACGTGTTCATGGGGTTTGATTTCCACATGTATCCACCTGATTATATTGGTAAATCTTTTAACAATGAGATCTCTTTCAAGTTCTATCTGGAGCATCTTTGTGGTGGTAAGAGTGAATGTTGCTGGGTAAAAAAGTGTGGGGTCAGTTTAATGTACACTCAAGATCTAGGAAAAGCGAATGGACGTTTCTGCATGCATGAGAAGATAGAGGAACAAAACCCCAAGAAATTGAAATCTCTCTGACTGAGGGAGAAATAATCAGATGGAGAGAATGCAAGTACCTGCATGCATGGAAGTTTTGAGGGAGAAATAATCCAACTGATAAAGGTAACTGAATGCTTCTATGCATTTCAGCAGTCTTACTATGTTAATATAGTCTCCCAGGTGAATCTCTTGTTGTGTCTATACTACTATAAATTTGGATTGAATTTATTTCAGTCATGACTTTGTTTCTCGGAGTCACTGATTGTCAAACTACTGTTTTTGACATTGTGTTATTGGATGGTGACCACTGCATTGAATAAATAGATGCATCTTAAGTTTATCATATGCAATTAATTGTATGTCTTTACTCTTTTGAAACCTTATAGTTCAGCTCAAAAGTTGAGAAATTTTGTTTTCAAAAAAGAAAAAAGACCAGAGCAATTTTTGACATTGCCTTATTGGACAGGTTTATCAGCAAAAACAATGAAAGTTATTATTTGACATAGTTTTTTCCTTAAGCTCTCTTTCGTGGAGTGGTGTATTATCACCTCAAGCTTAGTAGGGTTGATGCTATGAAATTCAAGAGGTTCTTATAAGACCATTACATTCTCTCTGTTCTCAGCACTGTAAGATCATTTGTGGAGGTTTTTCATTGCAAGTCTCTTCTGCGCTTAAGAATTGTAGTCGGATTATTATAACGACGAGAGATGAGCAAGTACTTAAGAATTGTAGAGTGGATCCAATATATGAGGTTCAGACATTATCTAATCATGAAGCTCTTGAGCTTTTTAGTCGTTATGCCTTCAGACAAAACTATCCAGCATTAGATTATGTGGAGCTATCAAACAAAATAGTAAGATTTGTTGACGGTGTTCCATTAGCTCTTAAAATTTTGGGGTCATTTTTACTTGACAAGAGAATAGAAGTTTGGAAAAGTACAATGGATAAACTAAGTAGAAGCTTTCACATTGATATTCAAAACGTGTTGAAAATAAGTTACGATGAACTAGATGATGAAGTGCAGAATATATTTCTAGATATTGCATGTTTTTTTAAAGAAAAGGATAGTGATCTTGCTAAAGAAGTCTTGAATGCTAGTGGTTTCTTCGCCGAAATCGGGATAAGCACCCTTATTGATAAGTCTATGATAACTATAAGAATTCCCAATGTTACACATTGGGAATTCTTCAAGCTCCGTCGGATGCCATATCATTAAATAATCCTCCATAGATCTATTAAATGCAGGTAGCTTCTAAACTTCGTTTTCTGTTCGTGTGGAAGAGTCATAATAAGCATTCAGCGCTAAGATCTCTAATAATTGATGCTTCTTTGTTAGGTTCTAAGCTGCTCTGCAGTCTGTGTTCAATTTTCCTGCGCCACTTTACTTGTTAAGACAGGTCATATTCTCCAGATTTTAAGGTGATATAAGCTTCCACACAAATGCTTTCCTAAAGATGAATAAATTGAGATTGTTGGAATTCTATAGCTCGAGCTATGCAGAAGATATAACTAAGGCGAATGTTTTTCACGGCCTTGAACCTATCTTCATCTGGCTAAAATATCTCCGTTGGCGTGGATTCCCATTGACATCATTGCCGCCAAATTTTCGTATGGAGAAGCTTGTAATACTTGAAATGTCTTATAGCAAGGTTGAACATCTTTGGAACAGTTTCCAGATATATACATTTTCATTTTTTTTGGTGTTAATTAGGTTGTGTTAGGACACTCGCTAACGTAAATATAACAAAAGGTAGAAAAGGGGATTTTATTATTGATAATCAAGAAAACAAAAAGAAAACAAAAATAAAACTCTTAGTGTTACATCAAGAGGACAAGGTTAGTGTTACACTAAGTGTATGTTTAGTACAGTTTATTTACTAGTTAAAAGTATATTTTTAATGTCAAAACTTTTATTTGATTTTGTTTACGTCGTTTGATTGTCATTCTAATAGAGCTTTTTAATAATTAAAAAAATTGAAAAAGATTTACTTGAAGAAGTGAAAATTTTGAGCTTTTTCAAGTAAATTTTTTTAAGCTTTTAAAAAAATTGAAATGTCTAATATAACTTTATTAATTTCATTATACCCTTAAAATCATTTGATCCATTTTGATAAATTTATAATTTAAAATGTCTTTTTTAATTAACAACCAAACAATTAACAATATCTTTTTAAAAGCTTTACTAATAAAAGCTTTACTTTTAAAAAATCTATTTGGAGAAACTGCATCAAACAAAGTCTAATTTAGCATAACTTCTCAACAAACAACATTCAAAACTCAAAGATACCACTAACTTTCCTAACATCCCTTGTAAATATTATTTGCTACCAAAACAAATCCCTGCAATCAAGTTTCATTCCCAAAATATCTCCCATAAATCAAGCAATCATCCCTACAAATTGGATTGACTTCCTAATCAAGCTATTGCCAAAATCATTTCTCTTCAATCAAGTTCTATCCTCATTAATACTTTTGACTTATTAAACAATTCAACCCTTTAATTGATTTCTGCCTCTTATGGTAAGTAATAATGATTAGGTCCTAACAAGTTGTAATTTGTTGAACTTTTTCATTCAACACGGTGTAACCCATATAAGGAGCGAAGCGCTGCTTGTGGCACAGCTTTATTACGATATTTTCAATGATCGTAGCTAATTAGGCGAGCAGTCCTTTCTGATAGTGCTGGCTGTTGGGAAATAAACCCAGAAAGAAAGAAGAAGAAGAAAGTCGTAAAACACAATTAAGCACACACCAAACAAATAAATAAAAAAGACACAAGAATTTTACGTGGTTCAGGAAATTCCCTACGTACACGGAGTGCACCAGCACTTCTTCCACTATCAAATTGATGATTACAAACTCACACTTTTGTTTCTCTCACTCTCAATCACGAATTTCTCCCTCACAAATCTCTCACACCTTCTTAAACTTGTCAATCTAAGTCTAAACCCTTAGAGACCCTTAATACATCATATAATCACACCTATAAGACGTTCAACATGTGTATTTATAGGATAGGAACAACCCACAACTGATTCGGACTCAAAAACCTTAAAGAAAGAAGAATCCGTGTAAAACTGACCACCGGACGTTGTTGGGGCGCGTGAGGGCGCGTGAGACCGTTTTTGGCTGCGATTTTTACGACGTTTGATTCGTATCGAAACAAGCTTTCCAACGATACCTTATTCGCTTAAAACGAACTTCATTTGATATACTTTCGGGACAGATAAAGTTTGATCTGTTTTTGAATCCGAATTCTTCTGGAATTCGAATTCTTTCAGGCTTCACAATTCTAACAATCTCCCACTTGAAGACTGAAACACATGCAATCATCAATTCTTCTAAATAGTGAAAACGGTGCACTCAACTTCCTTTGCTTCAACCATGAAGACCAACTAAAGCTGAACATAGCTCCAGTTTCTCGATAGTCACTGGCTTGGTCAACATGTCAGTTGGATTTTTACTTCCGAGAATCTTCACAAGTGTCAACACTTCTTCATCCAACAAAGTACGAATGAAATGATATCGTAGACCTATATGCTTGGTCCTCGAATGAAATGCCGAATTCTTGGCTAAGTGTATCGCACTCTGACTGTCACTGTACAACACATTCAACATTTGTTTGAACCCCAATTCTGCTAACAGACCTTGTAATCAAATCAGTTCTTTGCTTGCTTCTGTAACAACTACATACTCTGCCTCAGTCGTAGACAAAGTCACAATCCTCTGTAGTTGGGAAACCCAACTAATGGCTGTCACACCCAAAGTAAAAACGTACCCTGTAGTGTTTTTCCTATGATCTACCTCTCCAGCAAAGTCAGCATCAACATATCTTTGTAGCTTCAAATCACTCTTTTTAAAGTATAAACATTTTTCTGTTGTACCTCGTAGATACTTCAAAATCCATTTAACTGCCTCCCAATGCTGTTTGCTTGGATTAGACATAAATCTACTAACTGCTCTCACTGCATAAGCAATATCTGGCCTCGTGCAAACCATAGCATACATCAAACTTCCAATTGCAGATGCATATGGAACTTTATCCATGTATGCCCTTTCTTCATCTGTCAGTGGATACTGATCCTTGGAAAGTCTAAAGTGACTAGCTAGGGGAACTTTGACTGGTTTAGCATCACTCATGCTAAAACGTTGAAGAACCTTACGAATGTACTCTGCTTGAGACAATTGCAATGTACCTCTCTTCTTATCTCTGTTAATTCTCATTCCAAGAATTTGCTTTGCTGCCCCTAAATCCTTCATCTCAAATTCACTAGACAGTTGTTTCTTCAATTTGTTTATTTCTTCCAAATCTGCACCAGTTACCAACATGTCATCAACATAAAGTAATAAAATAATGTAACTGGCACCAACCTTCTTGAAGTAACAACAATGGTCAGCATTACATCTCATGTATCCATTCTTTTGCATAAAACCATCAAATTTCTTGTACCATTGACGTGGAGCTTGCTTGAGGCCATACAAGCTCTTAGTCAACTTACACACCAGATTTTCTTTTCCTTTTTCCATAAAACCTTCTGGTTGCATCATATATATCTCCTCCTCAAGATCACCATGTAGAAAAGCGGTCTTTACGTCTAGTTGTTCCAGATATAAATCTTCTGCCGCCATAATGCTCAAAACTGACCGAATTGTGCTCAACTTCACAACAGGGGAAAATATCTCTGTGTAGTCAATGCCTTATTTTTGTTGAAAACCCTTGACCACCAATCTAGCTTTATACCTTTTAGAGCCATCATGTTCTTGCTTAATTCTGAAGACCCATTTATTTTGGAGTGCCTTCTTACCCTCTGGTAACTTTGTGAACTCCCATGTACGGTTCGAATTCAAAGACTTCATCTCATCCTTCATCGCTAGCTCCCACTTGCTAGAATCATCTACATGACATGCCTCAGCATAGCATTCAGGCTCCCCAGCATCAGTCAGTAATAGATAGTTCAAATCATACTTCTTGTTTGGTATTCGACGTCGCTTGGACCTTCTCAGTGCATTCGCTGGATCCTCTAACTCATCAGGGTATAAATCTGCAATACCCTTTTCTGCTGGTTTTGAGTCTACACCTTCAGGCGTCGAAGTTGAAGTAGTGACTGGTTCTTTTTCTGTGGTCTCCTTGGCTTCTAACTTCTTACCTAACTTAGGATTCTTCCAAACAGGCACATCATCATGATTAAAATAGTTAGGTTCAGACAACCCCTCACTAGAAGACTCTATAGATTTCCTATTTTTATACATAACTTTCTCATTGAAGATAACATCCCTACTCCTAATCATCTTCTTACTATTTTCATCCCAAAACTTATACCCAAATTCATCATCCCCATAGCCAATAAAAGTACATTTAATAGATTTTGGGTCAAGTTTGTTTCTAGCATTATCACTAACATGGACATATGCTACACAACCAAAAACTCTAATATGAGAAAGTTTTACCTCTTGACCACTCCAAACTTCTTCGGGTAGTTTGAAATCTAAGGGTGTTGATGGACCACGATTGATCAAATAAGCTGCTGTATTGACTGCTTCTGCCCAGAACTGCTTCGGCAAACCAGCATGTAGTCTCATGCTTCTAGCTCTTTCAGTCAATGTTCGGTTCATTCGTTCTGCAACACCATTCTGCTGTGGAGTACTAGACACGGTCCTCTCGAGACGAATCCCACTCTCGAAGCAGAATTTTTTGAACTCAGAATCTTCATACTCACCACCATTATCGGATCGCAACTTCTTGATCTTCAAACCGGTTTCATTCTCAACCATAGCCTTCCACTTCTTGAAAGCTTCAAACACCTCAGATTTCTGCCTCAGAAAATAAACCCAAACCTTCCTTGAGTGATCATCTATGAAAGTGACAAAATAACATTTTTCGCCAACTGAGGAAACTGGTGCAGGTCTCCAAACATCTGTGTGCACTAACTCCAATTTCGTTGTCTTTGAAGTTCTCCCAACTTTCTTAAAGCTCACCCTTTTCTGCTTTCCAAAAACACAACTTTCACACATGTCTAGGTCAATCGATTTCAAATCTGACAACTTGCCATTAGAATGCATGACTCGTAATCCCTTAGCACTCATATGCCCAAGCCTCTGATGTCATAGGTTTGGATCACCTCTACTTTCAGCTACAACAAATAAACCACGTCCATCTGTGGTTGTATAGAGAGTTCCAATCTTCTTTCCTCTGGCAATAGTCATAGCTTCTTTCGAAATCTTCCAGGCATCTTCTGAAAAAGTTGTCACATAACCTTGTGTTGCCAACTGCCCAATTGAAATCAGATTTTTCTTCAAACTAGGTACATGCCTTACATTATCCAATTTCCAAATAGATCCATTTAGGTTAATCTCCACCTTTCCTTCACCTACGATGTCGCATGCCTTATCATTACCAAGATAAACCTTACCCAGGTTGCTTGCAACATATTCTTTAAAGAATTCCTTCCTAGAGGTAGCATGAAACGACGCTCCTGAGTTTAATATCCATGATTCAGTATTGCTTTCTAAAGAGCAAATTAAAGCATCATCCGAGCCTTCCGAAACATAGTTTGCACTAGTCTGACCATCACTTTCTTTCTTTAGAGCTTTACACTCTGACCGGTAATGCCCCATCTTGTGACAATTCCAACACTCGATGTTTTTCTTACCACCATGTGAATTGTTCTGACCGCTCCTTGATTTAGACCTACCACGCCTCGACTGACTAACACAAATAAAACCAAAATAAACTGACACTGACAAAGGTAAAAAAACAGTATTTTTTTTTTTTTTTTTGCAATATATTAGAATAATCCTAAATTAAAACTAGTAGAAGAATTAAATAATCTAGACTAAACTAAGTTTTCTAACAATCCCCGGCAACGACGCCAAAAACTTGTTGTGCAAAATTTTAAATACTCGCAAGCGCACGAATCTATTGTAAGACAGATTATGCAAGTACGAAGTCGATCCCACAGAGATTGAAAAAATATTAATCTAAATCTAAATTAAATTTAATTCTAATCTAGTTAACAATGTTTGAAAATTGAGAATTAATTAAAACTAAAGTAAATAAAATTCTAAATTAACAAAACAATATTAAATCGCAAAATTCAACCAATAGACAAAAAATCTGAGGTTCAGAATCCACCATTATTAACTTATAATATTTCACTATTCAAAATATTATTCTCAATTATTAAAGAAACAACTTAGAAATCAATCTATTGTCTTCTCAGGATTTATCAATTAAGCTTGTAAAATAAATCTTATGTAATTCTTACTTCAAGACTTGAAATTAATAAGATCTAAGCATTACATGTATCCAATATATGAAAAACATATAATCACAAATCTTATGTATAAACCTTTCTAATCCAAAGTCAAATTAATAAAATAATTTCGTAACTACCTGAAATACATGATATTAAAGGTGAAACAATTTTACTCTATCAATTAATGAAACTAAGAATTATGTAAACATTAAAGATCAAAACAATTGAGAATAATACTTGAATAGCAAAAATATTACAAAGTTAATAGGGTTTCATCTTACACCTCAGAAAAGAAAATTAAGCAATCATTGAAAATTCAAGAACAAAGAATAAATTAAAACCCGGCATGATGTATATGAACTTTGGCTGCTATCTTGTCTCTCTACTGCACTCTTGTTCTTCGTTTTCTCCACCAAAGCTGCTATTTACTTTCTCCTCAGCCATCTCAAAAACTCACTTTTCTCCTCAAAGCTCTCCTTTTTATACTATGCCACTAGTCTTAATTTGTAAATTGAAAATTGCCTCAATAGTAAGACACCGTTTTTGGTCTTTCCATAAACTACATAATGAGCATTGATTTTTTTCTCAAAATCTACTACCTTTTTCTTCTTTTCTTGATTTGCTTCCAAATTTGATTTTTCCTTCATTGATCAATTTCCTTGTCTCAACTAATTTCCTAATTGTTTGACAAATAATTTTAGGCAAGAATTGAATCCTTGATTGACTTGGATTTTGACTTAATCAAAATTGGAATTTTTCCTCTTTCATCACACAAATCTTCTTTTATTCCTGTTTCACCAAAAACACAATTAATTAAAATAAATTCAACACAAAATTGGACTAATAAATCTATATTTAAGGGTAATAAATATATATAAATTATGTTTATCACCTCGACTTGGATCTACCACATTGCCCACCTCTAGTATTGCTTCTTCCTCTACTCTCCATATTCAAGGCTGAATTTGAATTAAAAAACCCATCTTCACGCCTATGAATCTCTTCAGTCATGATCATATCCACAACTTCTGAAAACTTCAATTTTTCTTTCCCAAACGCACCACTGATTGATTGGACGGTACCCTTCCAACTTTCAGGCAACTGATCGAGGATGAGTAGGGCTTGTACTTCATCATCAAACTCGATCTTTACGGACGCTAGTTGATCCATAATCTCATTAAATGCATTCAGGTGTTCTTTGAAGTTTTTGTTTTCTGACATTCGAAGAGAAAAGAGTTTCTTTATCAGATGTACCTTATTTGCCGTAGAAGGTTGTTCATAGAGATTTGATAAGGCTTTCATGAGAGACGTTGTCGTGTCTTGATTCTTCACATTAAAGGCTACCGATCTCGATAAACTCAATCGAATCGCACCTAGGGCTTTACGATCTAAAACTTTCCAATCTTCATCTTTCATGTCTGCTAGCTTTTCTTTGAGCGGTAAGTACAAGTCTTTCTGGTATAGGTAATCCTCCATCTGCATCTTCCAGAAACTAAAGTTCGTCCCATCGAACTTTTCAACCTTGTAATGGTCTTTCTTTGAACCCATATTCTTCCACTCAAACGACAAAACCAACTACTAACGAACTTGGCTCTGATACCAGTTGTTAGGAGATAAACCCAGAAAGAAAGAAGAAGAAGAAAGTCGTAAAACACAATCAAGCACACACCAAACAAATAAATAAAAGAGACACAGGAATTTTACGTGGTTCAGGAAATTCCCTACGTCCACGGAGTGCACCAGCACTTCTTCCACTATCAAATTGATGATTACAAACTCACACTTTTGTCTCTCTCACTCTCAATCACGAATTTCTCCCTCACAAATCTCTCACACCTTCCTAAACTTGTCAATCTAAGTCTAAACCCTTAGAGACCCTTAATACATCATATAATCACACCTATAAGACGTTCAACATGTGTATTTATAGGATAGGAACAACCCACAACTGATTCGGACTCAAAAACCTTAAAGAAAGAAGAATCCGTGTAAAACTGACCACCAGACGTTGTTGGGGCGCGTGAGACCGTTTTTGGCTGCGATTTTTACGGCGTTTGATTCGTATCGAAACAAGCTTTCCAACGATATCTTATTCGCTTAAAACGGACTTCATTTGATATACTTTCGGGACAGAAAAATTTGATCTGTTTTTGAATCCGAATTCTTCTGGAATTCGAATTCTTTTAGGCTTCACAATTCTAACACTGGCTTCTTGAAAAGATACTTCAATGGGTCCATCCTGGATATGTATTTAAGATGTTAATTTGTATTGATCATTTTCTCTTACAGCTTCTTGAAAGGTTGAAGGAAATAAATCTCAGTTACTTGAGATACTTGATAGATCTTCCAGTTCTCTTAGGTTTACTGAATCTTGAGAGTCTAATGTTAGTAGGTTGCACAAGTTTGCTTGAAATTCCATCATCTATTCAATATCTCCGTAAGCTTAATATCTTGGATCTAAGTGACTGCAGAAGCTTTAGAGGTCTTCCAAATTGCGTTGATTTGAAGTCTCTAACGAAACTTTATATATCTAGCTGCTTGGACTTGAATATGTTGCTTGAGATCTCCTGTAATATAGAAGAGTTATATTTAGATGAAACTGCAATAGAAGAACTTCCATCACCCATTAAGTGTCTTTGCAGCCTTGTTTTATTGGTTCTTAAAAGTTGTTCAAGGCTTAAGAATCTTCCAAATAACATTTGTAAGTTGAAATCTCTTAAAAGACTTACTGTCTCTGACTGCGCATTGCTTGATAAATTGCCTGAGGACTTAGGGATATTAGAATTTCTGATGGAGCTTGAAATTGAGGGAGCTGCTGTAAGAGAAGTGCCAACGTCCATTTCTATTTGAACAATCTAAATGCGTTATTTTTAGAAGATATTGTAGAAGTTAGGACATGGTGGACTTGATATTGCCTTCATTTAACTTGCACATTTAAAGGAACTAGATCTATCCAAATTTACCATTGAAACTATAAATACCAAAATAGATTTGCCAGAAGTATTCTTCAATGTGTTTCAATCGCTCCTCCACTTTCTTCTTGTATGAATCCTAACATTTTTTGGATTCAATTGGCATTGGATTTGCAGGTGAGTTAAAGACACTCCAAATTTTTGTCACTTGAAAATCATAAAACCAAGACGAAGAGTTGGATAACTCTAACATCGACGAGGAAAGCTTTTATGTTCTTCTTCGCTATAGTTGATCATTATCATTACTTGCAAGTTAAAAGTCCTTAGGAGGGAGAAGTTCACATGTTTCAGTTGCTGTATCAGCATTTATTAACTATGCCGGTTTTTGTGAACTATTTTGTGTTATCTTCTAATTATAGGTTTTGAGTTCGCTTTTAGGGTTCAATTCAACGCTGCAGCAATGCAATGTTGCCCATCATGAGTACATTCAGGTATGCCCTCGCATTCTCTTATTTCATGCATTGCCAGGATGAAAATTTACTGTTTTAAATTTACAGGTTGGTAAAGGACAAGATGTGGGACTCAATCAGATTGTTGTATTTGACGGGAAGGTTGCGGGTGGTAACAGCGAACGGGTTCTTAGTCGGGTTCTATATAGGCTTTGGGAGCTCTTCAATTTCTTTGAATGATGTCATTCTACTTTACAACTGTTGGATACTATATTTGTACAATGGTATGTGTGTAGTACGTGTTGAGTTTTAAAAAAAATAAGTTTGAAATGGAAAAATAAGTTACAATCCCACATTGAAAAGGAAAACCTTTATTTTTAAGTATATAAGAAAGACAATATGAATTAAGTTGTTGAATGGTTAACAAGACTTATATGAGTCTTGTTGGAGCTCCCCACATACATATATATACTTAATTATCAAAAGATGGGCCTTGGAGCTCATGATCTTGGGTTCCTTTTAGGTTGAGTCTTGGCCCATTAGCCAAAATTTTTATTTTTTATTTTATTTATTAATTTTTATTTTTGAATTTGAATTTAAATAAAATTCAAAAGTTGTGTTGATTCTAAACAATTATATTGGTCCTAAAAAGTTATGTTCTTACACAATTCTGTTTATAAATAGTTTTCTTCAGTTATTAATAAAATATATAGTTTTCCAGTTTTGTTTTGTTTAACGTTCACTGTAGTTTGTCTGACTTCTGGGTTGCCTTACTTCAACACGGAAGAATTGATAGTTGAATCCTGGGGGCAGTCTCCATTTGTCCTTCAAGCAAGAGGAATGAGAGAAATACTGTCTTAGGACATTGCACACTAACTGCAAGCCTCTATCATCTTTGATCGGATTTCTGTGATCAAGTCAGTTAATATTACTTCACTTCTATTTATTTTATATTTTTCTACTGTTATTATTATTATTATTATTATTTTTCCATGTATTATATCTGTAATTTAATACTGATTGATTGTTATTTCCAACATTACAATTGTTAAGCTCCCGCGAATAGGATCTCGTCACAGGTCGATTTACTGAAAAATCCTTGTGGTTTCCGTTGTTCGCGTTTCTCCCTTTCTTTGAAGAACCTATTTTGAAATAGAATTCCGGATGTTTGTTCCTAAGAGATCACCCAAACTCTCCTTACTTTTCTTATTGAAAAACCTCCATGAATCCTTTTATTTCATAACATTCTCTTTTATAATAAGAGAATGGTTTCAACAAGGTTACAATTTATTTGTTGCCATTCTAGACATCCTAAAAATAAATGACTACCAAAACAAGACTCTCCTCAATAAGGCAATAAAATATTAAAACTAAAGGAAACTACGTATTAATTAGAAAGATTTCATATCTATTTATGTCTTCCTATTCCTTCTCGTATAATGCTTGCCTATGAAGGCATCCCTAACAACGATATACAACCATTGCTAAGATCAGTGAATCACATTGCTTATTTTTCAATCTGGTTCCATGTCTAATTAAAAGGTTTATTGTTTCATGTGTTGAGTCTCTGTCATTGGCTTACCTTTTTATTTTGACTTACAAATTTATAAGAGGGCTTTACCTTTTATTTTACTTTGAAAAAATTTTGTTTTGGGTACCATTTTAATAATCAATTAATTCTTGGCAAAATTTAAGTCCTGAATACAAACTTTTCACGTTTGGAAGAATTTTGGTCTTAGGAGTCTTCTCAAATATGTCTATGATTCTAGTTGATGAGAGTTTATTAATGTTTTAACACTTTAATTGATGAAGGCTTGAATTCTTTACTGTGCGAAAAAGAAGAGAAGTCAGGGACGTATGATAGTTTAATTGATCGAATCCTTCTTGTCAAGTTTTGTTTTGTTAAGTTGTCGATTATATATTTATTTTGTGCATTTTTTGTCGCGTTGTGACCTTACTCTGATCCTGTCAATCTCCATCCACTATTTTGACTGATATAATTGAAAAATTGTATTTCAGAATCAAATGTCTTAGCTCTTTTACTCACTTAACTGCCAGTGCTTTGACTATATAGAAACTTTAATAAGATTTGCTGCATATATAAACCTGCATTTGTTTCTTCATTTTTAGAGTGATCATTATACTGCTGAGTACCATGCTGCAGCAAGAGCATTAGGAGGTAGCCCTATATATGTGAGGTAAGCCTGTACACATAAGCTCTCATCTAGCTGTGGGAATACAGATCCTTTATACCAAACAATATTCCTCATATATTTTGTTGTTTCTATAGAATTGTCACACGGTCACAATTTTAGTGTCATCCAAAGGTTGGTATTGCCTGATAGCTCCATCCTAAGGGCTAATTGACTGTCTGTTCGATGATCCAGTCACAGATGGAAAGAGGTAATATGATTCCTGTGTGTATTTTCAGAGTTGACGAATACCTTCAATTTTTGTATGCTTTGTCATCATTATTTACATTGACTTATTTCGGCCTCCTGAAGATATGGAACTTGAATAAGTCGTCAGAGATCATAGGTGCCTTCAATTGTCAAAGAGGAGGAGTGTGGCCACCTATACCAGGTGCTATATATGAGCAACCCTCAGAAGCACCTCCACCTGTCTCTGGTTTTGTCAGTCCTCTGGTCATTGATTCTCTTGAAGAAGAAGTTGCAGGCGAAAATTGGAGGGGAGACAGTGCAGCGTGTGCTTTCAATTCAGGTATTCTTTTATAGTTTTCTGAATTTTGTTTTATCATTTCCTGGATGTTTTTATCATGACCATTAATAATGTTTCAAATTGCAGGGTCTCCACACTAGTCTTTCCATCATATCGATTTTTGCATCTGTTATGTACTAATATCAAGTCTCTGAATGCAACAGGTTTACTATCAGAATATTCAGTTTGCTCCAATTGGATTAGTTGACTTGTACAACTCAGGAGGAGCACTTGAAGCAATGAGCAGCAGCAATGATCCCCATGGATGCACCATAAAAATTCAAGTAAGAGGATGAGGTCTTTTTGAAGCCTATTCCAACAAAAAAGCAAGGTCTTGTACTGTAGAAACAAAAGAAGAGGAATTTGAATACAATGCCAATGATGGATTTCTGACATTCAATTTCAAGGTTGTATGCAGATCAATAGACATTGAAATAGCTTACTTAGATTTTATGATTGTATTCTCTAGAATTGCTGCTTTTTTCTTTTGTTTGAAAGTATTGAAAATTGCTATTGAATTTGCTTGATGTGTTCCTTAAAGTTTCCGTAAAGTAAAGGATGCTTCATATGCAAAAATGTCTGTCTATGTAAAAGCTTAATATATATATATATATATATGTAACGTCCCGATATTTATTTTCGTTAAATTACTATTTGTTGATTTCATAAGTAATTTATTAAATAGGAATAAATTTGAATTTAATAAAATTCGCGCAATTGTAAAATGTTTTGATTGTTAATTAGTAAAATTTAATATTTTTGAAAACGTTTTTCCCGTAAAGAAGTATTTTCGAATTTAAATAAAATAAGTACCAAAATGAGAAGGTTAAGATAGTGTAATTAGATTGTATTATAGAGAATAATTTTTGAGTTAAATAAATGATTTATTATATAATTATTAGTATTATCATTATTATTATTGTTATTATTATTTTTCATTAAAATAAATTAATTATTTTTGGATAAAATAAAGTTATGAATAAATTTGAATGAGTTAGTGGGATGATGTAATGGCAAAAATGTCAAATGGGATATTAGAATGTGAGTAGGGGTGTAAATGCATAAAATAAAAATTTTTGGGGTTAATTTGTAAATATAAAAAATTTTGGGGCAAATTCATAAATACGAGAAGTTTGTGCCTTTAAAAATCAGTTTTTGCTCAGATTTTTCAGTTTTCTGCTGCTCATCGCCGACACCAGTTCTGTTCGTCTTCTTCTCCTTCTGTTCTTCAATTTTTTTTTATATTTGTTTGATTATTAAACATCTCAAAATTTATTAAAATCATCACCTACCCATTCAAGCTTCAAAAATCACTAAAACTCATGTATCTTCAAGCTGATTTTCGAAATTTAAGGGGGGTTTACAAAGAGGTAATTTGATTTTAATTGATTATTTTGTGTTGAGTTTTAGTTATGGATGTTATAATACATCTATGAGCATGATTTTGACGTTGTTTTAGCTTTTGATTTCGTTATTTTGATTTATTTGTTGAATTTTATTTATGTTGGAACCCTAAGTGAGGGATTAAGTTCAAAGGACTTAGGGAAGGATTGAGAGACCTGAAAACCTCTCATTGGATGTATAGAAAGCTAATGAAAAACTCAAAAAGGTTGGTGTACATATCTTTGAAAATTTCAGTTTTATTAGTTTGATAATAAATTGTGATTTCGTGGAAACTCAATTTAATTATTTTTGTTATGTGTTAAATGAGTTTGTATGATTTGGTGTATTGTTTGAATGTTATTGGAATGAAAAGTTGCTTGAAAAATGATTTCAAAAACAAAATACCTCTTAAGCCGAATAATAAGTGGAAAAGGATTTGAGGGCGGTTTTGTCAATTCCTTTTTATTTATATGTTATTTGAATAATATTTGGATGGTTTTTATGAGGATCAACTGGTTGAAATGAAAAAAAATTATGTTTACTAGTTTGATGTTTATATGGAAATCCCATTAGAAATTGTTTGTTTTGATTTTTCAGATATCTAATGGCTCTGGGTATTAAAAATATGACAATTGTATGTCATTGGACGAGTTGTGTGATGAAAAATGGTTTGGAAAATGATTTCATAAAATAAACCCCATTGTAGCTTAAGTTGAAATATAGAGCGTCTTAGGGGTATTTTCGTCATTTCACCTCCGTTGTTGTGTAAATTATATTATGTGTTGATAGTACGTATAACGGATTTAAAATTGAAAATGAAAAAGTTGAAATTCTCGCCTTTTGAAATTAAATTAGAATATGAGAAATGTGATAAATATTGTATTAATATATGATATGAAAACTGGGGCGAAATGGTGATTTGAAATGACCATAAGCGATGCCCAGAAGAAATTCGATGAATTGATTTAAATATGCAATAAAAGTTTTACGCCATTAAAATTTTCATTTTTAAATTGAACAATGTTGAAATCTTAAAAAAAAAAAAAAAACATATATAAAGGGCTCACGTAAAACTAGTCATCGGTAGGTGGGGATTGATAGTTGGCTAGCCAATAGGGTGATTATTAGCAGTACTGTACCGTTATGATTGCTTATAGACGTTGTATGACGGACTTTGAGAGGCACCGAGTGCCCGATCCCGAAACGGAAACAGATTATGATATGCAACCTGGTGGATAGACACCGAGCGGTCGTTGCCGGGGTTGCCGTTTAATCTGGCTGATGTCAGTAAACCCGTTATCAATCCATGGTATCGTGACAGAATTTTATAAATGGCTCTGATTAAAGAAAATGATAATATTGTAATCAGATGTGACAAATGAAATTTGAAAATATTAATGTTAAGATTTTTATTTATTTATTGATATTATGTTATAAACTTTTTGATTTGTTATAAATTTTAAATGATTAGTTTATATATTGTGAAAATATTGTTGAAATTGTATAGTGTATTTTGATTTTTATTTGACGATAACGTATTGGTTTCGAAAATATAATTGGGAATATGATAGAACGTTGAGTTGAATGAATAATAGTGTAAATGTGTTGCATAATGGATTTCAGAAAAGTTCATGTGATTAGAGTTTATATTGATACATATTGTGTTTTTATTGAACCATGTTGAATAGATGTGTTTTTTTTAAGAAATTGATCATTTATGTATTTCGTTTAATCTGCTTATAAGTGGAGAAAAAGCTAGAAAGAAATGATTTATTTATTTTGTCTGTGTAATTATGATAAAGCGATTGATTAATAATTTTCAAACGAAAGTTAAAAAAAAAAAAAAAAAATGATGTTAAAAATATTAATTGAGAAAATATGTGAATTATCAATATATATAATTAATTTATATGTTTTGCATTTAGAATTTTTAGTAACTTAGATCATTAGCGGAACTGACAATAATTTGAAATTGTGTGAAATATAAATTGACAACTGGTATTTCGAGAATTAAAGATTATTAAATGAAATTGTGTTATATTAAGTAAAGAAAAATATATTAGAGATATATATATATGAAAAAAATGATTATTATGTAATTGATAAACGTTATGAGTAATAATATGTTTTTCATCGAGATTTGTAATAAAATCTTTACAAATCGAGTTAATAAGTTTAAGAAGAAATAATCTTTATGTTAAGTATATAATTTAGATAAGTAAAACTTATAATAAAATGTCTTCATTAGGATTTGTTGTAAAATAAATAAATATATATATATAAAATGATCGTTACGCGTTTGATACGTGTGATTTTTGGTAATGTGTTTGAATAGGAATTTGAAATAAAAATTTTATTTAAAATCGAACTTATGTGATAAAGAATAAAATATATGTATTTTGAAGGTACGTTTATGAGTAAACTGATTTGAGTATAAATTTTAGTAAAACAATTGAGAAATATGCGCATACGTTGAAAATCCTGTAGAGGTAAATGGAAATAAATGTCTTTACGTATGTGGTATATGAAATTGATAGTAACTTGCGAAATCAGTAAATATAAACATAAAATTTATGAATAGATTTTAAGTAACTAGATGGACAATGCTTATTATGCATTTGATAGATAAAATCAATAGTAAAGTGTTTTCATAGTAATATATAATAAAATTTTATAAATGAAATTGATCTGACTATACTAAACGATATACATTCTGTATATGTATTTAGTAGTAAATAGATTTAATTGTACAATTTTAGTAAAGAAAAATATTTGGTGAAAATTGTTTCCAGATGTTGTTAAAAGAAATAGTATGAGTAGATCTATTTATCAGTCGATAAATATCAATGTGTTATATAAGGTTTATTTGAACTGAGGAAAAGCTAAATTTTATAAAGTCATATTTGAAACAAAATTTTTATGCACGTCATTAATGGTGTTTCCTTTTGAACTTTCAAATATTGTTGAAAAGTTTTGTGAAATTGTATTATGAAAATAATAAAGTTTTATAATTTTTAAATTAAGTGTACACCCACTAAATAGAAATACTTAGCGCATTGGATTTACCACACGCAGGTAATCAAATTTGGGCTTGTTGTTGAGATGAAGACGAAGCTTCTGCAGATACTCTACGAGTCACATCCAGTCATAAATTTTTGAGTAATATTCATTTTGCATCATATGTATATATGCATGGGCACCATTATGTATGTGTATAAGTTTCTAAATTTAAAAGTTTGTAAAGTATAATTTGTATTAAAGTTTTAACATATTTGTAAGTTATATATATTATTTGATAATTATGTAGTAAAAAGTTTTATAGTGATGAATTTTGAATTTTGGAATAAATATTGATTTTAATTGGTTGCGTGTTGAAGTGTTTTTTTTTGGATTTTTGGAATCGGACGGAAGGTCCGAATTGAAGTTGAGAATTAAATTTTTATAGAAGTGTTATTATTTTCTTTACAGGTTAAATTTTGGATTTTCAGAAAAACAGAGGAAACTCTGCCGGATTTTCTAAAATTATATGAGAAAATAATATTATAATTTTTTTTATATCGTAAAATGTTTAGTGATGATTCCATTTCTTCTAATAAGAATTCTTCACATAAACGAATAAATAAATTTTCAGTTCGGAACCGTAACGCTCTTCGTCTCGAATCTCGCGTCGACGGGAAATCGGGGTAAGGGGTGTTACAATATATATATATACACACACACACGCATTCTAACATATGCTTGGGATATGTATGCATTTGATAAAAAAAAATGAGTGATTGCGTTATAAATTATTGATTGTAATTTATTATATCTTTACTCTATCTGATTATAACTAAACATGTAATTACAATTAGTAAATATGATATTATTGATTACATTTACTGATAGTAATCAGACACGTTTAATCATAATCATTGTTCATAAATACATTCATGTACAACTGTATATACAACGGTATAGGCATATTGGTCCTAAGACGTACCGGTACATGTGTATTAGGATCGGAAACATCCAAAAATCGTCTCATGCGTATCAATACAACTATATATACTCATATACAGGAAAAGAAAAGATAACTGAAATATAACCCAAAAACCTTAAAATCCCTCTCACCTTTCTTGATTGATACCTTTTCTATTAAAATTGGCACGCCTTTCTCCCCACCAACGACTTCCTCACATGGGATCAGAGAGAAATAGAAAGTAGAGGAGAGAGAGAGAAGTTATTAGAGAGAAGTTATCAGAGAGAAGGAGAAGAAGAGGAAATGGGTGAGAGAGAGAAGTTATCAGAGAGAAGGAAAAGTGATTGGAGAAAAAGAGAGGAAAAGGGTTGTAAACCCTTTGTTTCTTTGTAGCAAAAACTTTAACTTACTTTTTCTCTTTTTTCTTTTTTCTTTTTTTGGCTACTTTTATTATTATTTTTTTTTTTGAGGTACTGAGACAAGCCCATGAAATAATTGGGATTAGACTGATAAGACTCTAATGGCATGACTCGAATCAGCGGTTCTTATATGACAGAGACCCATGCACATTAGAGTGAGAGACAACTTATACATATGAAAGAAAATTCCACCTTTATTAGGTGAGATGAGGTGTCAAACCTTAGTTTTGAAATCAAGGTTGCTTGTGTGCTTCCATTGCACAATAGGGCAATTGACCAGTTGCTACTTTAACTTACTGAAGGGTTATATTTCATCTCTTTTGTGCTTTAATAAATTATTTTTCAACACCAGTTACTTAGACTAGGCATTGCCATGTGTAGTAGACATAATTTTTTTTTTTTAATTATATAGAACTTTAACTTACTGAAGGGATGGTCATGTGACATAACTATTTATTTAAGTAAAACAAAAAGTAAATATTAAAAAACTAGCACTTTTTTTTTTAATAGCCATTTTCAGTTAATACGCCCATACTAACCGTACTGAACATATCGTTCCGTATCACAACGGGGTGCCCGTATTGTATCATATCACATATTTATGAATATTGGTTGTAATTAAATATAATAAATATATCATAAATTACAATTAGAAATTTTAAATGCAATTATTCAATTTTTTCGTCAAGGGTATGCATGCCTTAAGTGTACACAACACAAGGGGATTTGAGGATACTATATATATATTCACATTCTTGCATACAGTTGAGTATACATACACTTGACAAAAAAAAAAAAAAATGTATGACTGCATTTTAAAATGTATGATTGTAATTTATTATATATTATTACAACTAAACATATGATATTACAATTAGTATATGTGATCACATTTACTACTGATCTACTGATTATAATCACATTTACTGATTGTAATCAAATATGTTTAATTGTAATTATATTTAATAAATCATAATCACACATTTTAAAATATAATCACGTATTTTTTTTTTGGTCGAGTGTATGCATATCCATGTGTATCTAAACGGACTCCATATACATATATATCGTCTAAAATACATTTAGGTATCGATACATCTGAACTAATTACATTTTAAAAATTACTAATTGTATTTTATTATATCTTATTACAATTAAACATATCTAATTATAACTAAATATAGTTGATTGTTGTAAATGTGATCTAAATCATTTGCTTGTAAACACATATAATGTATATATAATCAAATATAATAAAATATAATTAGTAATTTTAAAATACAATTACTCATTTGTAGTTATCAAGTGTATTGATACCTAAGTTTACAGTAGAATATGCAATATATATATTCTTTTTAAATAATTTACTACATAGACATATATATCACTTAGATGTTAATACTCGTTATAACAATGGAGATAATTTAAAATATTTCAACCAAACACATTCAAAAGCTCATCTAGAAGGACATAAAAGTCATGTCATGATTAAAAGAAATTTTAGTAATATTTCAATCAAACAGTTTTAAAAACTCTTCTAAATTAAAAAGCTCTTTTGAAATGATAATCCAAATAGTACTTGAAAAGCTTGGGCTTTTATATCTCTTTTTCTATTGTCAAAAGTCAAAAACAAAAGTAATCTCAAACGAGACCATAAGCAATTGTGAGAAGCTTTAATGTTTACCTCATCTTCCATTAATATCCATAGATGCACACAATTGCATGTCATTTGAAGAATTATCGGGTTTTATTTACTTTGTTTTCTTTATATATATGGCCAAAAAAGTGTATAAAATATAGATATGGGCAAGTATAATGTATAATGTAAGACTTGCCCTTTCGAAATTTGATTTTATGTCAATATTTTCGTAGTGTTGTTGTGGGATATAAGCTAAATGCATGTTGTTTTAGCTATAATCCAAGTATAGTACCTTTATTTAATGCTAAATGGATGAATAGTATATAGCTGGAAGCCAATAACTTTGACTTACTTGCATTTAATGGCAGTAATTGAAACCTCTGGTGTAACAACGCACGTACTTTCACCAATACCAAATATTTTTGTTTTGTTATATTTTTTTTTATTATTAATTGAATTATTTAAATATATTAGGTTGCCAAACAATATGACAACTTGTGAAGAAAGTCAAATGAATACTTCGATTGGGGATAATGATATTGAGAATGTTGAGTTTTGTGTTTTGAGAGTAGCTAAACGAAAACGAGAAACAATGATAATATGGTGCAATGGCTAATCTGGTGCTCATTATTATACAGCTAATTTGGTGTTTCCAATGACATGTGAAATGGGAGAAAGATTGAATGATTGGTTACTTTTCCTCATATTTCGATACAAACAATAGCAAGGAGAATGATTGTTAAATTTGAAAAGTATTGGAGTGATATACTTGATGTAATAACTGTTGCAGCATTCTTATATTTATATATATATATATATGTTTTGTTATTTTGGAATGTAAATTAATGATAAATTTTAACTTTTAATGTTATTATTTTTATTTAATTTTGATTATGGCATGTTTTTTATAAAATTTGGTAAATGTGCAAGTCGAGTCAGGTTTGGAATTAGACCTTCATATTAATTTGAGGGTATGGGTAGGTTTTGGACCCTAAAAAAAAAAGAGGGTCCAATATGAGTTTGAGCCTAGTATGAGTCCAGACCTACATTTTGCCATCCTTAAAGACCAAATCTTAGTCTCCCATGGAGACCTCGTCAATGGAAACAATCTCCATCACTAAAGACCTCCAAATTAGAGTCGTCTCCATCGTTGGAACCTCCGACGATGGATGGAGACGGTCTTCATCATTGGACCATCGATGGATGATATCCATCGCTGGTCCAGTGATAGAGGTCCTTCGTTACTGGACTTCTAACGATGCTCCATCACCAAAGGTCTCTAACAATGGAGATCGTCTCCATCGTTGGAGACGCGTTGGTCTCCAACAATAAGCATGTCTCCAGCGATGGAGGATTGGTCTCCATCACCAGAGACTAAATCTGGTCTTCGACAATGGAGACTAGAGGGACCATCTCCAATTTTTTTTTTTTTTTAACATCTCATGAACTTTCAATTTTTTTTTGATTTGGGTGATATTTGGTTTGATGATGATGATTGATTTGGGTGTTTTTCATTTGATGAAAATGATAGAGATGATGATTTTGATGAAAACTAAGAGATAGATGATAAAGATTATGAAATGGAGATGAGGAAGATGATGATGTAGGTAGAAGATGAAGATTATACATATACATAGTTTAAATATTATATTATTATTTTATTAATTAAAAATATTATTTTTAATTAAAATATTTATTAATTATGAATTGATCATTTTACCCTTCATTATTTTGATTTAACGATGGTTGACTGAGGACAAGGGAGGTTTGTGTTGAGTTTTTGAAACCTTAGGTAATGCGAGTACGAGTTCTCCAAACATCATGATTTTTGTGCAATTTCGCTAAACCTTATGGAGTTTATGCAATTTGCCCTTAAGAATGACAAAAATAAAAAAAGATTCACATTACAAAATGGATTAGATTAGAACAACTTAAAATCTTGATTAAAAACGTGACTTTAATATTCATCCATCCATTTTCACACAATCCAAAGGTTGTTATCCACTTTGAATTCATTCAATTTTTTCACCCTTAAATTGAATGAAAATAGATGGATAAATGTTGAAGTCATTTTTTTAAGTCAAGATTTTAAGTTATTCTAACCTAACTCTTTAAAAAAAAAAAATTATAAAGTATCAATATATAGGACCTTAAATATAATTTGGAAAAATTTCAATTTAATCCTAATGCTTAGTGAAATATTATTTTTTTACTGATTTATACATTTCGAATATCCGTCATCCTTAACATTTTAAAAATTCTTCGATTTGGTTCTGTTGACCAAAAATTTGACAATCAAACATGACCAAAATTGCAAAAGGGGGATTTACCCCTAAAAAAAAAAAAATAGAAGATCAAATCTTCAAATGTAATTGTCAAAGGAAAAAAGAAAGCGAAAAATTAAATAAAAAAATAAGAAACAGAACCCAAATCTTCTTTGAAGATTTGGGTTCAAGTTTGGAGAACTGGGTATCTTCAACTAAAATCATATATAAGATAAAAAAAAAAAATGAAAATGTAAGAACTTCAAACTATAAAATCAACAAAACAAACCTTACAAAAAACCAAAAGAAAAAAATAGAAGATGAGATCGAAACCAGAAAAATGTAAGAAAAACCGAATCAAGAAACACAAACATCATCACCATCAAACATAAACACAGAAACAAAACTAAGCGAAAAAAAAAAAAATTTCTTTTTTCCATTTGTTTCTAACAACATTACAATATAAACCACCTTTAAATTTCGAAGAATAAAACCCATATGATGCATCCACTCCACCAAAAGTTTGACTAGTTGGTGCGTATGAGTCTGGGTTTGAGCTTTGGTTTTAGGTTCGATTGAACCCAGAACATGAGGTTCTGGGTTCGCATTAAACCCATAACTATCTATGGTTTTGGGTTCGACCAAGCCCAAGGACACTTTGGTAGAAGAGAGGCATCGACTAGGCATCTTTGACACGATGAAGGAAGCAACCTTGGCTTACGACAGAGCCGCCAGGCCCATGCGTGGCCCTCACACCCGCACTAACCTTGTCTACTCCAACATGCCGCTTGACTCCTTAGTCACCTCTATTATCTCCCTTGACAAGCAACACCACCACCAAACATAATAATGCAACTTCTCTTCCCTCCATCTTCACGTCCCTTCTTCTCAACCCAACCTAACTCCATAACCTATGTTCTTTCATCAAGATTTGGGTTTAAGTAATTTTTTTATGGAAACAGGGTTTAAGAACTTGATTTGATAAAATACTTCAAGTTTGATTTTTTGTGTTCCAAGTTTGTTTTTTTATGTTAAAGTTTGAATATTTATATTAAAATTTGATTATTTATGTTTAATGTTTGATTTTTTAGGTTTAATTTATTTTTTAATTTAATTTTTTTATTGAATAAATCTCCACCTTGATGGATGATGGAGATTCACAATCTTTTATATATTTTTTATATTTTTTTTATCAAATCTCCGCCATGCCCATATAAATTATATAGTTAATCAGATATAAAAAGATCAAAAATTCCCCTCATTATGTTAAGGTTGATTAAATTGATGAATTTATGAAACGTTAGGGATGACAGGTCTTAAACATCATCATTTTTATGCAATTTCGTCAAACTTCAAGGTAGATTTGTGCAATTTGCCCTTAAGAATGACAAAAATAAAAAGGATTCACATTATAAAAGGGATTAAATTAGAATAATTTGAAATCTTAACTAAGAAAGTGACTTTAACATCCATCCATCTATTTTCATACAATCCAAAGGTTGTTATTAATTTTGAATTAATTCACTTTTTTCACTCTTAATTTGAATGAAAATTGATGGATGGATGTTGAAATCACTTTTTTAAGTTAAGATTTTAAATTATTCTAACCTAATTCTTTAAATATATATATATATATATATATATAAATTACCAATACGCAGGACCCTAAGTATAATTTGGAAAAATTTCAATTTAGTCTTTAATGTTTAGTGAAATAATACATTTTTACTTATCTATGCATTTCAAATGCTAGTCATTTCTAACATTTCATAAATTCATCAATTTGGTCTTGCTGACCAAAAATTTGATAGTCAAAAGTGACAAAAGTTGCACAAAGATGGATTTACCCCTAAATAAAAAAAAGTTAAATAAAAAAAGAAGATCAAATCTTTAAATGTAATTGTTATAGGAAAAAGGAAAACAAAAAACTTAAAAATATATATATGATCTAGGTTCAAGTTTGAAGATCTGGGCATCATAAACTAATACCATATATGAGATAAAAAAAATGGAAAAAAAAAATGGAAATGTAAGCGCTTCAAACTGTAAAATCAACAAAACAAACCTATAAAAAAACCAAAAAAAAAAAAAAAAATTGGAAGATGAGATCGAAACCAGAAAAACATAAGAAAAACTGAATCAAGAAACACAAACATCATCACCAACAAACATAAACACATAAACCAAACTAAGAAAAAAAAAAAAACAAATCTTTTCTTCATTTGTTTCTAACAACATTACAATAAACACCCCTCTAAATTCCGAAGAATAAAACCCATCTGATGCTGCCACTCCACCAGAAGTTTGAGCAATTGGTGTGTATGAATCTAGGTTTGAGTTATGGTTCTTGGTTTGTCCAACCCAGGGACACTTTGACAAAAGAGAGGTACTGGCTACTAGGCATCTTTGAGACAACGGAGGAAGCAACCTTGGATTATGATAGAGTTACTAGGTCCATGTGTGGCCCTCCTACCCGCAATAACTTTGTCTACTCCGACTTGCCTCTTGGCTCCTCTGTCACCTTCATTATCTCTCTTGACGAGTAACACCACCACCAAACACAATAACACAACTTCTTTTCCCTCCATCCTCACGTCCCTTCCTCTCAACCAGACTCGACTTTATAACCCATATTCTTTCATCAAGATCAGGGTTTGAGTATTTTTTTTTTTTTTTTGGAAACAGGGTATAAGAAATTGATTTGATAAAATACTTCAAGTTTGATTTTTTTTTGTGTTCCAAGTTTGACATTTTATGTTAAAGTTTGAATATTTATGTTATAATTTGATTTTTTATGTTTAAATTTTGAATTTTTAGGTTTAATTTATTTTAGCTCTTTTTTTTTTTTTTTTTATGGAATAAATCTCCACCATCCATCACAATTTTGATGGATGGTGAAGATTTAAAGTCTTTTATATTTTTTTATTAATTTTTTTTTATCAAATCTCCATTTTACATATGTCAATTATATAGTTAATCAGATATAAAAAGACCAAAATTTCCTTCGTAGTATTAAGGTTGACTAACAAAAAGACTAAATTGATGAATTTATGAAATGCTAGGGATGATAGGTATTTGAAACGAAAAAAATTATTTTACTAAATATTAAGAACTAAATTGAAATTTCACCAACATAGTTTGCCCAATAAAAAAGAAAAAATTTCACTTTAGTTCCTAAATTTTGATAAAATATTACTTTTCGACTAATGTGTTTTTGGTATTCATCATCCCTAAAATTTGAGAAATTCATTAGATTGGTCATTCGGTCTATTGATCGTTAGTCAAACATAATAGTTGAAAGAATATTTTGATTTTTTTATTCCACTAACTATTTGCAATTAAAAAAAAAAAAAAAAAACCCCTTTAAATCTCCATGATGGATGTGATGAATGAGGGAGATTTAATGATAAAAGTTAAATATACAACAAAAATTAAGTAAAATAAAATAAAAATAAAATTAAGTAAAAATTTAAAAAAAAAATTGCAGATGAAAAATTAAATTAAAAAATTAAAATAAATGTTTTAAAAATTAAAAAATACAAACATTTGATCATCAGATTTTTTTAAAGAATTAAAAATTAAAAAAAAAACCCTCAATTTTTTTTTTTTTTTTAAAAGTTCCTGTTCAGAATCTAGATCAAAGAACTTCAAAACATCTTCGACTCTTCGACTTCAAGAACTGATATGGGTTGGTGAGGCAATCTGGTGTTAGTTTCGATCTGGCCATCAGCTGCGGCGAGAGGAGTGGACTTGATGTGGGTTAGTGAGGAGGCTGTCATTGACTCATCCCATGCATTGATTCTGGCTCCTCTACTGATTTCCGGGTTCTTCATGGGGATTTTTAATGAAGATGAAAATTATGTAAACAATTATGTAAAAAATGGAAAGAATTTCATTTAGGTTTCTATATTTTTAAAAAACTTCTCTTTTTCAAATGTGAATCTATTTATAGCATTTATAGTTACTTATATTTTAAAAATTCATCAAATTAGTCCCTCTAACGTGATATTTGATTGTCAACATAAAAAAAAAATGATAAAAATTTGTTTTACCTTTAACTTTATATACACTTTCCATTATTATTTTTATTTATTTATTTATTTTTTTAAATTCATTTGACATATATCCTTGTGTCACCAATTGATGTTAAAAGGCGAAACTATCTCTATACGTGTAAGTTTGATCATCTATTGATAGGTAATAAGAACTAATTTGATGAGTTTTTGAAACGTAAAAGACTATAAACGTTGTAAATTGATTCATATTTAAAAACATAAATTTTCTAAAAGTATAGGGATTAAAATGAAGTTTTTTCAAAAAAAATTATTAAAAATAAAAATAAAAGAATGAAAAACAAAGACACTCCTCCGACTTCAGCAACGAGGCCATGAGTTATGCCCTCAAATTTATTATTTGATTATGTATATATTTTGAACTGGAATTGATGTATTTTGGTTGAATTTGAGTACAAAGTTAAGTAGTTTTTTTAGGTAAATATATTAAATTTTTTCAAATCCTCTCCCATGACCAGATCTGGTTTTTTTCAATTATTTTTTCTTGAATTCTTTAATTAGTAATTATAAAATGAATGGTTGAAGAAGATATTATGTGAACCAGGTCTGTTCATCATCAATGGAGGATGCTCGTTAGGTTTCATTTAATTTTTTTTAATAATATTTTTAATAATAGTTTTTATACAAATTTTGATTTTTTTTTTTTATTTCAAAGTTTGTGTGACACGCGTTGGCTTCTCATTAATATATAAAATAAGACAAGATTATTAAAGATATTTTTATCGTGTTCATCAATCAAAATAGTAAAGAGATTGATTTTATGAATTTATTAAATGTTAAAGATATAGGAGACTAAAATCACATTGGTAACTATTAAAGTGAAATTAAAAACAAATGGCACTTACCTAATTCAATGAGAACCAGACAGTCTAAAAGTGGAGTTGGAGGGCGAAAAGTCAAGGATGAGACTGGTTGGAGTCAAGATTTTCGTGGTGTTGTATATCAACAACGTCATCATGTGCCAGCCGCCTACACTTTTTGATCTCACAGTAACCTTGAAATTTCGAGGATATTTCTAAGAAGCTTTGAAGGAAGTTTCTTCGAAGCTTACTACACAGCACTCCGATTGCAGAGCATATAAAATATCTACATATATATCTACATCATTAAGAGCAACCCGTAGCCACATATCTTATCCTGTGTTTTCTCTTCTTCAATGACTGCTACTACTCCATTCAAGTATGATGTTTTCCTCAGCTTCAGTGGTGAGGACACCCGCTACGGTTTCATAAGCCAGCTTCACAAAGCTCTGCGTGACAAGCAATAAAAATATGAAAAGACTCTTTTACCCCTCGCTTTATTTACACACATACAATGATCGATTTGCCTTTTAATAAATCTAAAAATTATAATTATTTAAAAATTAACAAAATAAAAATGAAAACTAAACTCTAACATAAAATGAATTTAAAAATTAAAACTAAACTAATCCTCACATCTTCATCTTCAATCTAATTACCACATCAATCTTCATCTTTAATTAAACAACACTCATTAACATCTAATTTACTCTCTTATCCATCACCACTTCAATAAAATTTCATTTGAAAATCTAGATAATATCAAGAAAAAAAATTCATAAATACAAAAAGAAAATTCTTCAAAATATATTTACAAACTAAAATTAAAATAATATTTAAAATATAAAATGTAGAGAATCTTTACAGTCCATTTTTACGATAAAGATTAAACATAAATAAACTTAAAATATAAACATAAATAAAAAATTAAAATAAAAGTTTGTTTTCAGTTTCTTAGGGTTCGTCTTTAATCTCAATCAGATCATTACTACTGCCATTGCAAGAACCATCAGATCGTTATCATCTTTGAGACCATCTTCAACTAGATCATCACTTAGTGAGGTTGAATTACAGCATGTTGACATAGAACAAATCTCGCCAATCAACTTTCCTTGAAACCTAGCAACTTGTATCATACACAAATCAAATAAAGAGAAAATGAGTGATCTTATCATTAGGGTGGTGCCAGCCGAAGATCCTTCGATGTTCAAGTTAGTAACTATTTGTAAATAAAGAAATAAAAGGGCAGTGAAAGTAAAGCATCACCTGACAATGCATATAGTGGAAGTAGATCAACATTGATGGAGACCGAAGATGGAGGCATAACTTAGGGTTAGCATAGCCGATGGTTGAGGATGGCTGTTCGACACAGAAGATGTGACACCAATTATGGTGTTAATTGTGAGTCAACAGTAGAGCACCAAATTGATGTCAAGCCAATAGAAGAAGGATCGTGCCGAAGGAGAAAGATATGACGGATCCGTAGTCTGAACTATTGACTAGCCTGAGATGGCTCTCAGGGGGTTCTAATGACAATTCAGTAGAGTGCCCGTATGTCGAGGGTTTGGAATCCCTCCTATTAGGGTGAAACATTTCCTTTCATAGGCAAGAGAAGCCCTACGAAATAGGATGTCTTTCCTAATTCATGTAGATTCTAGAATCAATCATTTCAAACAATTCAGGAGTATCTTCGGTCTATCCTTAGATTTTAAGAATGAAATAGGCAACTTTCTATTCCATCCCATTCCTATTTCATAGGGAAGAAATCCTGAATAAGTCAGAAGTCAACTGTGCTAGTGTAGGAAAGTAGATTCCTCGAAGGAATCTCACCCAAGTCTAATGATAGAAGAAATACAAACTTTTGACCTTGATGTCGACCGACCTTACCATGTTGATCGAACTACGAAACCAATCACTCGTCAACCAAACTATTTAATCGACCCATCAAATGGATCATGAGTTTGGGGTTGCTGAAGTCTTATTAAAAGTAAATAGGTGGACCAATGTTAGGCCATAAGCTTAAGTTGACGGAACTAATTGATTATCTATCATTAATGGATCGAGGACCTCCACCTTAGGCTTAATACATAGGCCAAAGTTTTTTGGCCATTATAGTCACCACCATAGTAAGAACCAAAACATAACACTAGGTACCTCAAGCCACAAATCTCTAAAACATTAGCAGTAAGAACCAAGAATTCACTAACCTCAAGCTGTAACCTCAATGAGATCCAAAATGTCATCAGACGAGTTTAAGATAAATAAATAAATAAATAATGTCACTAGACGCTGAACAAAACTAAGCAACCCATTTCAAATGAATGAACCTAAGTCGCCTAAGTTCATTCATCGTTTGGTGATGTTTTTCATTCAAATGAAAAAACCTAAGTTGCACTTGGGTTTGTTAAAGAATGAACCTAGGTCACACCTGAGATCATTCATCAATGAACCCAAACACCTAAGTTCATTCGAAGAAGACGAATGGACCTAGAAAACTAGGTTCATCTTCTTCGAACGAACCCAATCTTAGGTTTGTTTCTTTTTCTTTTTTTTTAGTTTTTATTTTTTTAATTTTTTTTTAATTGTTTTTAATCTGTCAAAATGTTTTATTTTTTATTTGTTTTTTTTATTCAATATTTTTATTATTTCATCATTGATTGGTTGATACCTGTCTACTTTTGTATCTAATTTTTTTTTTTATCTATTAATAAAATTACATAATGTCCAAAATATCTCTAACAATCATAGTTAATGTTAGTTTAACCGTTAATTAACAGACACGAGAGACTAATTTGATATTTTTCAAAACTTTAGAGAATATTTTATACATTTTCAAAATATAATTAAAAATTTGATACATTTCCCAAAACTTAGAGACGAAAATGAATTTTACACTATATTTAATTTATTTTCTAAGTTTGCACATTGTTTTAAGTTTATTTTTTTAAGTAAAAATTTAAGATTTACATCCACGATCTCAAATGTAGGTGAAATAGTTTATTACTATGTGATCTTAATTTTTGTCTAATTTAATAATTATATTTAAAAGGGTAAAGTTGTTGTCCCCTTTAAAAATCATTTAAACAACAATTATTTTTAAAATATTTTTATGACAAAATTATCCTTAAGTAAAATTAGAAAGAAGGACAAACACATATTAGTAAAATAATTAGTTTACTTTTAAAATTGTTTCTTTCCTAATTTTAAGTTAATAAAACAAATTCACTAATATTTCTACTAGAAAATCTTTAAAAAAAAAAAAAAAGTTTGGGAATCTTACATATATCAAATGATTATTTAGATTTTTTTTAAGAACAAATTCCAATTTAGTCTATTGATTATTTAACCAACCAACGTTATAAAATCTTTGTTAAAGTTAATTGAGGCAGTACAAAATTGTTTTTTGATCTTATTTTTAATTTCCTATTTTTTTAAATTATTTTTTTTAATGGCGGAGATCTAATTAGATTAGATCTCCACCTCTGATAATCACATTCATCAGCCACTCAATTAGTGCAAATTTTTGAAACTCATCGTTGTCGATCTACTTTTTCAACTTCTTCGAACACCAAACGAGCAACAATAACTACCGCTAGCTTTATCAACTTGTTCTCCTTTCTCATAAACAAAACGCAAAGGTCATCGAAAAAAACCACTATCACCATTATTAACAAAACCCACCATCGCTGATCTTCTCATTTTCTCATTCTCTTCTTTTTTCTTCCCATTCTCTTTTCTTACGATAACCATAATTGATTTGCATTTTTTTTTTTTTGAAAATTTTTAAATTTTATTTTTTACAAATTTGACCTGGTTTGACCGTTGATCGATGGTCAAACCGAGTACTCGCCGAGTTGGTGAGTACTCATTGCTCATTGTCTCATTGGTTGAGTCACGAGTAGCAAGTTTTGAAACATTAAGAAATTCATATACTCTGAAATCTGAAAGGATGAGGTCACTTAGAATCAGAACCATTACAAACAACTAGGATAGGGTGATAATTTGAATGCAGTCTAGGGAGAGTGATGCTTGAGACAACTATCCAATAATCAAGAAGAGAAGTTGAGCAAAAAATCTATCCATTTTTGGAAAGGGAAATACCACAAGACGAAGGTCCCACTCTAATGTAGAAAACACCACTGTTTTGAATTTTTTGAAGGTCACAAGCAGCAATGGTAGCCATAAAATCTTTAAAAGTGCATTTATTAACTACTGCTCTAGTCTGATGATGACCCATAATAGTGTTGAAATCACCAACAACCAACCACGGACATCTAACATCAATCATGTTTAGCAAAGAATTCCAAAAGGAACGACGAGTAACATAATTAACACTATCGTAAACAAAAGTGAAAAAAAAAAATGCAAGGACCCATTAAAAGAAACTGAAATCATAATTTGCTGGGTAAAATCCATATAAATAGAAACATCCAAAATATCAAAAGAAATAAACACCCACAAATTCAAAAGAGAGTGACTATTTAAACTAAGAAGGGTGAACCCCAAAGAAACCCAAAACCAAGAATCGACACCATCAAAGGAATAAAAAGACTTAGCCAAACAAAGAGAGTCAAGCTTGTGATGAGTGAAAAAATCACTTAACTCCCGTTGTGTATCTCTATTAGAGATACCCCTACAATTCCAATAGTGAATCTTCATTTAATAATGGCCTTCTTGGCTGCTCTTGTTTTAGGTGAAAAAATCACGTTTTTCTTCCTTTGCTTCCTAAAAACTACTGGCTCCCAAACACTTGCTTCCTCTACCTCATTTGCCCAAGAATGAGACCCATCAGTTTGGTTATGAACTACCATGTCCTTAGCAATCAAGTAGCGAACATCATTCCAATCATCTTTCGAATCAAAACTATTATCAATGACCTCACCATCCCTATTAACTTGACCACTATTCAGAATATCAATTGTAGAGTTACCTCATACATTAAGCTGTCCAACGTTAACTAAATTTCCATCAAAGTAATTCACCATGGGATTATTATTTTCCATAACAAGACATTGTCCCGATGATATATTATTCAAATTAGCTACTGAATCCTATGGCAAAGCATGTGCTGCTACATCACCATTCTAGTGAACTTGAATTGAGAGTGAATCTGTTGAGTTACCCATAAACTTATTTGCTTCTATTTTTGTAGGACCAGCAGAAGGGGCTTTGGATGGTGTGTGCTCAAAATCAATTTAATAATTTATTAAATTGCTGAACAATATTTGGTTTTTTTTTTTTTTTTAAAAGTAAAAAATCATGAACTAAATTGGTTGCTGATCTAGTTTCCAGATCAACAGTTGATCTAATAAGACTCTAATCTTTGAGCGATCTAATTCCAAATCCATGTTGTGTCACGGTCTTAAACATTCCAAATTGCTAGATTTGCAACCAAATCATAGAACAATGATCTCGTTTTAGTAAACCAAATCATTGTTCGATGATCTGATTCGACAACCCATATTGTTGTGATGTTGTAGTTCCTCTACACCTGAAAGAATCTGACTCGAATTAAAACTCTAAAAAATCTCAATTATTTTCATCTAAATTACCAACTTGCACATATTTTTCTCAGTATGCACAAAATTTTTAGAATTCATCAAAAACACTAGAAATTACCCAGGTTTTCATCACAAAAGCTTAATTTAAGGGTATTAAATAAAAATATATTTCTTTGTTATCATGGGTGTTGATGATGGAGATAGCAATGGCATGCGTACGGAGTTGGTGATAGCGACAGTGAGAGAGAGAGGGAGAGAAAAATTTATTTTTTATTTTTTATATTTTATTTTATCAAAATTTTTAAATGAATTTGTCATCCACATTTTCCTTTTTGATATAATGGAATCTTTGATGGTCAAAGATACTGTTCTCATCTCAACTCTTCGGGGTGGGTTTTGAGTAAATATCAACTAGAGTAGGTGGAATAAAGAATTGAGCAAACTATGAGTGGATTTTAAGATTTTCCCTGGAAAATAATGTTAAAGGGATTAAATTGTAGTGTTTTTCAAACATACAGACCAACACAAATTCGCGTTTAAAGAAAAAAAGAAATTTCAAAAAAATTGTACAGACAAAATTGAAATATACTAATATACTAATAAATTTAACTTAGTGGAAACTTAGTGGAAATTACCTACCGACCAAAATGAACGTCTTCCTTTTCCTTTTCTAAAAAGGAAAGGACGCGTTCCTCACAATGTTTTGGGCCCACGCTGTCCTTTAATTATTATTATTATTATGTTGAAATATGCCCTTTAATTATTTTGAACCATCTAAATGAAATATTCTATTTTTTTTTAAACAATGAAATTTTCTATTAAAGTCCAATTTTATTATGGATTATGTTAATATATACATAAAAATATATATTGATATCTTAAAACTAGAAATTAAATTTAGGAACAACCAATCAATGTGTTAATTCATTTATTTAGCTTTATTTTTTTTTCCTTTTTATTCATTCCTTGATTGATTATGGATAATTTTTTTTAATAAATTGATTATGGATATTAATTCATGTCTTAAGTACATGTGAAAATACTATCCATAAATTATCAAACTAGAGGAATTTACTTCTTAAATGCTTTGTAAATTTTAGATTATTAAATATAAACATAATTTTTGATATTTTTTTAATATTGACACTAGTCTAGAGGACAGTCGAAACTAAATGAGATCATATTTTGATAGTAAAATTTGAAAAACAGCTTCCAATGGGGGAGGGAGTAACCCACATCGGTGGAAAAATATCAACATATAATGGGAAAATGGGTGTAGAACCAAGGAGCTTAAGAAGATTATGTGTCGGCTGGAGCTCACTACCAGGGTACAGCTCCATCCACACTTTTTTATTATTTATTTATTTTTACATTTTATTTTTTGATATGGCGATGGAAAATTTGTAAATAATATTCAAAAAAATATAATTTTTATATTGAAAATTATAAAGTGTAGGTAGGTACCAGTTCAAGATAGAGAGTAAAAGCAACTGCAACTGAAAGGAAAAAAAAAAAAAAAAAAAGCAGAGAGTAAAGCCTATGGAAGCAATCGGAGGAGCGATTGTTACAGCTGTGGTGGAACTGCTGTTGGATAAACTAAGTTCCTCCGATCTGGTCAAGTTCGCACGTCAGGAGAAGGTTTCAAATAAATTCATCAAGTTGCAAAACCTCATGCAGAATATAAAGCCTTTGCTTCAAGTTGCAGACGAGAAGAAAATCTCTGATACATCCTCGCTTATCTGGCTGGACCATCTAAGAGACTTGGCCTATGATTTGGAGGACATACTTGATGAGTTTGCAACCAGAAATCTGCAGCAAAAGTTGAGGAACAACCCTTCACGCTTCAAGTACAAGGTACGGTACATTTTCGATTCATTTGGGAAGGGGTTTAATGTTAGAATGGTTTCCAAATTCAAAGTGATATCTGCTAGATTGGAGGATATGTTGAAACAGAAACAGATCTTTCAATCGAGAGAAATTACTGTTCATGAGAGGAAAATGCATGGCATGGAGAGAGTACCATCCTCATCTTTGGTTGAACCTAATGTTTTAGGTAGAGAAAATGATAAAGAGGCAATCATAGAATTGTTGTTCAATGCTGGTGGTGGTGGTGATGATGTTGGTGTGATTCCTATATGTGGAATGGGTGGTTTAGGTAAAACAACTCTTGCTCAACTTGTTTACAATGATGAGAGGGTTACTAATGATTTCGAATTGAAAGCGTGGGTTTATGTTTCTGAAGATTTTGATGTTATAAGGATAACTAAATCGATTTTGCATGCAATCTGTTGTAAAACTGATGGTGTTAGTGACTTGAACAAGCTTCAAGACACGTTGGAAGAGCAGTTGTGTGGAAAGAAATTTCTACTTGTTTTGGATGATGTTTGGAATGAGAATTATGAGAATTGGTGTCTTTTGAGAAAACCCTATATGAGAGCGGACTCTCGAAGCAAAATAATTGTAACAACTCGTAATGAAGCGGTTGCATCAGTTATGGGCACGGATGCTCCTTACAATCTGAAGTTGCTGCCTTATGAAGATTGTTTTTCTTTGTTTGAAAGACATGCATTCGGAAATAGATTTGTGTCTTCAGATCTTAAATACATTGGTGAAAAGATAGTGAAAAAGTGCAAGGGCTTACCCTTAGCAGTAAAAACCATGGGAGGCTTGTTGCGGAACCAGTCGGATCCTGATAGTTGGGAAGCTGTATTAAATAGCAAGATGTGGAATTTGCAGGAAGAAAGAAGTAATATTATTCCAGCTCTGAGGCTAAGCTACTACTACCTTCCTTCCCTTTTAAAGCGATTGTTTGCTTATTGCTCGATTTTTCCAAAGGAATATGAATTCGATAAGGATGAGTTGATTTTGCTATGGATGGCTGAGGGTTTTCTCCCACAACAAAGAGAAAAGAAACGGGTGGAAGATATAGGTCGTTGTTGTTTTAATAAATTGTTGTCAAGGTCATTTTTTGAACGATCAAGCGGCAAACATTTTGTTATGCATGACCTCATTCATGATTTGGCTCAATATGTTGCCAGAAATATATGCTTTTGTGTACACAGTGAATTTGACAATGATGGGCCTGATGGAACTCTTAAAAGGATTCGTCACTTGGCTTTCACTCGTCATGTGTATGATGTCTCTCAAAGATTCAAGCACTGCTACGAAATGAAATCTTTACGAACACTCTTAGCACTACCAATCCATCAATCACCTTGGACTGCATGTTGCTACCTAAGTGGAAGTGTATTGAGTGAGATGCTGAAAACATTGAGATGCTTAAGATCTCTCTGTTTGAGTGGTTATAATATTGTAGAGCTTCCAAATTCAATCGGTGATCTTAAGCATTTACGATACCTTAATTTGTCTTATAGTAAGATTAAGTGCTTACCCGAATCGGTAAGTAATCTTGTCAATTTAGAGACATTGGGATTGCGTGGTTGCTCAGAATTAACAGCGTTACCTTCAGGCATCAGCTGTTTAATCCACCTGTATTGCCTTGATATCAGAGATACAAACTGTTTGCTAGAGATGCCACCAGGAATTGGTAATTTAACTAGTCTCCGAGTATTGACCAAGTATGTTGTGGGAAAAGGTGATCAACTCAGTCTTAGAGAGTTGAAGGACTTGTGTCTTCGAGGGGAGCTTTCCATTTATGGGTTGGGTAATGTGGGTGATATAGTGGATGCAAGGGTTGCCCATCTAAAGGAGAAATGTGACCTTGATGAGTTGGCCATGGAATGGAGTGGGAACATAAATAATTCGCAGAATAAACAGATTGATATGTCTGTGCTTGACTTCCTTCAACCTCATAGCGGTCTTAAAAAGCTTAGAATTTCACATTATGGTGGAACCAAATTTGCACCATGGATAGGGGATCCCTCATTCACTGGTATGGTATGCTTAAACCTATGTAATTGTAGAAACATTGTGTCACTTCCATCACTTGGGCTACTGCCTGCACTTAGAGAGTTATGCATTGAACGCATGGATGAGATAGAAAGAGTGGATGCCGAATTTTATGGAGAAAGTGCTAAGCCTTTTCCTTCCTTGGAAATTCTGCAGTTCGAAAATATGCTGAAGTGGGTGCACTGGTCTAATGACGGAGTTACCGAACCTTTTCCTCATCTCCGTCAGCTTACCCTGCATAACTGCCCTCAGTTGCGGGTAAAATCACCCAGCAAGTTTCCTTCTGTTGTGAAGCTTACCGTTACTCAATGCCCAAATTTGATGTCACCTATAGCACTCATTTCTGGCCTCTCCTCCCTAACAACTCTAAAGATCAGGGATTTTCCAGAGTGTGCAAGTCTGCCGGAAGGATTTCTGTGGTCTCAAGGATCTCCTAAACTTCAGACAGTTTCTAATTGCACTGAATCGAATTCACTGGGGAGGCAGAGGGTTGAACCAGTCGATGCTAGTTTTTCTACTGCTGAAGGCTATTCTCAGTCGATGTCATCGCTGAATCCAGATTCATTATGTTTTGGTAACCTGAAGAACATGCCACCTCAGCTGCACCGTTTCACTTCTCTCGAATATTTACTGATTGAATCGTTTCCAAAGCTTGTCTCATTTCCAGATACAGCTTCTGTATCCATGCTCAGACATCTTATAATAAAAGATTGTCCAGCACTGAGGGCCTTGCCGAAGAATATAATGATTTATTGTTGCGACAAGAAGAATTGTCTTGAAGAATTGGAGATTGAAAAGTGCCATTCTCTCAAATCCTTTCCTGAAGGCAAGTTACCTACCACGCTAAAAAGGTTGACAATTCAATATTGTAAAAATCTAGAGTCCATACCTGAAGGAATCATGTTTGATGATAACAGCAGTTATATGTCAGAGCTTCAGATCTTGAAGATCATCGGTTGTCCATCTCTTAAATGTTCTACCTCTGGCAAATTGCCCAATGGTCTTAAAATGCTAAAGCTTTCAGATTGCTCGAGGCTGGAGCCACCACCCCTTACAGAGACAATGATTGGGAATATTGAGAATAGTAAATTACTTGAATGTATTGAAATCTCACATGAAACCATTTCCAAATTACCTGAGTTCCTGTACGGTCTGTCCCATCTTACTGAAATAGCTATAATTGATTGTCCCAATCTAATATCTTTTCCAGAAAGACTGCCCATGTCTCTTCAACTTCTAAGGATATGTGATTGTCCAAAACTTCTATCCTTTGGCTGTTTGCCCCCAAATTTAACGTCACTTGAGATTTGGAATTGTCTGAATCTCCAGCATCCCATATCCAAGTGGAATCTGCACAGATTGACTTCTCTTAAAGATTTCAGCATTTCTGGTGAATGTTTTCACGATATACGTTCCTTTCCAGATGATAAATATATGCCTCCTGGAAATCTTATATCTCTTCGCATTAGTAAACTCGAAAATCTGGAAACGCTGTCCAGGGGACTCAATAATCTCACATTGCTCAATGAGCTAGAGATCACTGATTGCCATAAGCTTCGCTCCTTGCCTTTAGAAGGCCTGCTTTTCTCTCTTGGACGACTCAGAATCTCAAACTGTACTCTTTTGAGGAAAGAATGCTTCAAGTGGAAAGGACACATTCCCTGCGTAGAGTTGGATGGTGAATGGATTAGGGAACCGGTTTCAGTGGTGAATACTATAATTCCTCTTGTACAGGTGTAAGCATTGATGCCAATCCCTCCGGAGTTTCAATCAGGTAATGTAGGTTCTCCATGGATGAATTTTATCTTAACTTAATCTTTTTCTTTTTCTTTATGGAATGTGACATTTCTGCTATACATGCAGGATGAGAAAGAACAGCAACAAATGATTTCCAAAGACATCCCTGTCACCATTGCAGGTTTCTACTGCAAGTATGTTCTCATAAAATGATTTATTCAACTTTTCAATGAATGTAGGAAATGGAAATAAAAATGAGAATAAAGCTTCAAATATTATTTTTTTGTTATGCCTTTACTTTCATTGAACCAGTTTAGTCGATTGTGGGCGCTCAGTCTGCCTGTGAAATGCCTCCAGCTGTCTCAGAAGTTGTGGATATTTTTTTATATGCATTAATCATTTGTCTTTTGTTAAATCTCTTCTATCTGGTTGGTGTGTTTTTTGTAAAATTGAAGTTTATCTATACTTGTTTTGATTTATGTTTATATAGTTTCTTCAGTGTCATTATGCAACGTCTATGTGCAAGCAACAGAATTGATTGTTTACTAAACCTTGTTGATTACTCTGGGGTGTTTGATTCCAGCTTTCACATGCATTGGGCTATTTGACAATTTGATAATGTTGTAATATTTTGTTTCCATATATTTTAGTATTCTCCTTGAAATGTTTTGTTAGTTATTGCATTTACCAATTCTTATGCTTTTACTGTTAGAACAATGCTTCAACACTGCAAAGCCTATTTAAGAGGTCTCTAACCACCATTCAACTCCTTTTAGATTCATAAAATCTACAATGTGAGCATTTCTTGACAAATCGACTTTAATTTGAATTACCGTAGATTAGTAACTTGTATATATGTATACACACGTTCTTGAATCTGGATTTTGTGTTACTGGTATGTATGATTACTGTTTGTCAAGCTGTCTCTCAGAATTAATATTCAAATAATTATTAGCTACTAAATTTATCATACCGTGTTAACTTAGATTTCATCAAATATCTGACTGCTAGTTTTTTGTAGTATGGATTCGGATTCTTGTATGCTTTTCACAGATAAAAAGTTGTAGAAATCAAACAGTAAACTAAAAGAATTGAAATAATTACAAATTTTCAAATATGTGATAACTTTGTGCATTTATATTAAACAAAGAAACAAACCCTTCGACTGATCGATGATTTGCTTCACTGTCTTTCTTCAGATACGATATTAAGTTCCATACAGTGAGCGCTGCAGCTTACCGAGCTCAGAGAATGTGTGGAATTTATATCTCCACTATCATGGTTTGCAGCTTTAAAAAGCTCGATAGTGGATAAAACCAAGTGTTGATAATTATGACTTGATAATTAAAATATTGTATATACATTAAAATATAATACATTTTAATGTATATACAAAAAATATAGAGCAAATTACTTAACAACCTCCAGATATTTGCCTTATTACAATCGGAAATCACTTTTACGTTTTGTAACAATGATCTTTCCTGTACTAACGGTTTGACTATAGTTAACCATAAGAGTTAACTGTAGTAAGGGTATTTTGGTCAATTTCTTTTATTTTTATTTTTTATTAAAAATTATATTAATTAATAAATAATTCAAAATTTTAAAACTTAAAAATATTTGAAAATTAAATAATTTTAAAATTTAAAAAATTAAATTTAAACTTTAAAAAATAATTTAAAAAATTTTCAAATGGATCTAAACTGTCTATCTCAAAGATGGACGACTTAGATCAATTTGAAAAAAAAAATAATATTAAAAAAATAGAAAAATGATAAAAAAAAAAAAAATTGATGATGATTCTGTTCGTCAACATTTCATTCATGGGTGAGTTTCTGGGTTCATCAATGTTTTGGGTATTTTTGGACCACTTTTCAGGGCTAGTAAAAGCTTAAGGTTATCATTAAAGGCCCAGAATAGTTCAAAGCCCAAAATCTTTCAAGGAAAAGGGACCACTCATTTCGGTTAAGGCAGAGTCCGCTGAGGAATCAACGTATCAGTCACCTATCTCATCAAGGATACAGAGTTCAATTTATCTAACATCCAGTTCGTTGAGATACCCAATCCATCAGACAATGTATCAGAGAGCCTACTCAAGGGACAAATGTATAGTCCGTCGAATGAGTCAGTTCAGTATACATGTAAACCATCTAAAAATATAGCTCGTCAACTCTATAGTCTACCCGAATACAGTAGGATCCAACTCATCCTTTATCCAGATCATCCGTAATGCAGCATACCCACTGTCTCACTTATCCATCACCCTGTACATCATACATATAGATTGCCAGGCCGCGACATCAAAACACGACCGATTCAAATGCAGCCAAACTTCAGACGTTCCAGCTCGCTCAGATGAACTCCCAACTAATCCAACTCGCCTGAAGCAAATCAGATATTGTCAGAATTATCAGAATGAAAGTCAGCAAAACGTGTCGTCCACGCTGTTCCCATCAACAATTACAGCATGCATTACGACAGTCTTACCTAATCCACGTTGATTAGCCTCCTAATGCAGACTTTAACCAACTTGACCTGACACACGTCAGACGCATTAACTACACACATTAAATGTAACTCATCATTACAAAGTAAATAATTGCACATTACTGTAGCATCTCTCCATCCTATAAATAAAAGAGGATCTTTATTATATAAACAACGCAATAACTTCTTAAGAGTACGCTTACTCTGCAGATATAGTAAAATCACAGTGGACGTAGGAAAAAAAAACAGTTTGGGCCGAACTACTCTAAAAGTCCCTTGTCCAGTGTTCTTCCTTAACCTTCTCTATTGCTTCTTAACTATTCTCAACATAAACTGTAGTTTAGGTCAAAAGAATCTCGTCGGTTAATTCTCAACGTCGACAATCAACAAAGGCATGGTTTATCAAGAATGATCCAACATCATCAATCATCTACACAAACAAAAACTACTGTCATGTTCAAACAAAAACCACTACCATCATCATCAAACAAACTCAAGAACATCATCATTAACACCATCTACAGATCGAGCTCGACAGTTTCTAGATCAGAAACCCAGCTCCATTTGTGTTTCCAATCTGAAAACCCAAAAACCTAGATCGAGTTAGGTTTTCGATCTAAAAACCCAAATCGAGTTGGGTTTCCAAACGGAAACCTAGTAGCCCAGATTGATCTAGGTTTTCAAATCTGGAAACCCAGATAGGTGTCTAGGTTTCCGTATAGGAACCTAGATACTCGATACCCAGACGTCAATCTGGGTATCCAGGCAAGAGAAAGAGAAGATAAAAATGAAGAGAAGAAGGAGAAGAGAGAGAGAGAGAGGGATATTGACTGATGAAGAAGATGAAGAAAAAGAAGAGAAGAAGGAGAAGAAGGAGAAGAAAAAGAGAGATAGAGGGAGGAGAGAGATGAAGGGGTCGGTGGGTTTTATAAATGGGGATCCAATCTCTCTAGATTGGATCTCCACCGTCCATCTCATCAAATGGACGATGGAGATCCAATCTGGAGATTGGATATCTCCATCTTTTTTTTTTTTTTTTTTTTAATATTTTAAAATATTATTATTATTTTTTAATTTTTGTATTTGAAAATTAATCACCACCATCCATCAATATGATGGACGGTACAGATCTCATTTCATTATTTTATTTTTTTAAATTTTAATTATTTTATAATTTAAAAATTATAAAATTAATTAGTTAGGGGTATTTTCGTCTTTTTGCTCTATTTTATCATTTCCAAGTAATCTCATACGGTCAACTATAATTAAACCGTTAGTACAGGGGAGATCATTGTTACAAAAGATAAAAGTGCTTTCCGATTGTAATAAGACAAATGTTTGGAGACTGTAAAACCCAAAACCGCGTTTGTCGGAGAACAAAATATTTTTTTCGATGGATCGCGTCCGATCGGAAAAATATAATTATCGAGTCCGGAAATATTTGGAATAATTATTTTCGATTTAGAGAAATAAATTCGAGTTCGCGAAGACGGATTCGGAATTTTAAAATTTTTCCAAAGGCGAAAGCGATTAAAAAGCGGATTCCAGGACGGACGGACGGAAACAGAATCCGAGCTTGGAATCAAAAAGCAAGAATGCATGAAATCAACTTGAGTTATTACATGTTGTGACACATGTCACACATGCAAGAGAGGAGCAATTATATATTAATATATGAAGTTGAAAAAAAAAAAAAAAAAAAAGAAGGAAGCAAAATCATCAAAACCGGTCATCAATTGTGCATAAAAGACAAAACCGAAATAAAAAAGAAAACAGAAGGTGAGTGGTGTTGTGTGCTGTTGGTGGAAGAAAAGCATTCAGTCAACTTCTTATTATAACAAAACCGAATCCAAAGAGAGAATAATGAGAAGCTATCATTCGGTCACCATTTTTCTCATATCAAAAACCGAATCCAAGCCAACAATCTGTCAACTTCTTCTTCTTCATTTCAAAATAGAAACTGAAGACAAGAGGTGCTGCTCGTGGAAGACGTTTTCAGGCCAAGTTGATGCAAGAGCTGGCTGAGAGCAGATCTGGAAGCAAGGAGGACGTGAGCTGCTACCGGCGAAGGGAAGCTGCTGTCTCGTTGCTGTGGCTGTTGCTGCCATTGCTGTCGCCGGTGCTGTCTTGCTGCTGCTGGCGTGGTGTGGTAGCTGCTGCTGCTGTGTGTTGAGCTGTTCTACTGTCAGCGTGAAAGTGCTGGTGCAACCGTGATGAAGTCCCTGCTGTTGGCTAGTGTTGAAGCTGCTGTTGCCAGATCGTGACAGCTGCTGCCATTGTCGCTGGTGCTGTCTTGCTGCATGGACTGAGGAGCTGAAGTTGTTGATCCAGGTGCTGTCAGCTTGAGCTGCTGTCGGTGAAGGGAGCTGCTGGCGTAAAGGTGCAGCTGCTGCTGTGGATCAGAGCTGCCGTCGCTGCCTTGTGCTGGCGTGAGGTGTTGAAGACAGCTGCTGCCAACGCCAGGTACTGTCGCTGTTATGCCGTGTGCTATCATCGTTGATGTAGCTACTGCCAAGCAGCTGCTGTCAAGCTGAAATCAACATCCAGTCTTGAAGTGGAACAGCAAGAAGAGAAGACATCTTGCTGGTAGGGAAGACAGCTTGCTGCCGAGAGAGTCGTCGCCGATCGGAAGCTATTTCGAAGCTGAGAACAGCTCGCTTCTTGGGTAAAGTGCTGTCCCCTTTTGTTTTTGTTGAGTTGTTTCAAGTAAGTAGTAAGCGTACGAATGATTAGAGTTGAATTAAGCGAGCATATCCCAATGCAATTAAGTTTTTGCGGGCTGTCGTCATGTGCAGTTTTTATGCTCGTCATGCGCAGTTTCTTTATGCTCGTTTTGTGCAGTTTTTATGGTGATTCAGGATTGATTTTAGGTGCAGCTTTTATGCTGATTTAAGGTTAGATAATGAGCTGTTATAGGGCTGTTTTGTGAGCAGTAAATGTGCTGTTTGTGGCCTGTCGAAGTGTGATGTTACGTGCTGTTTTCGGGACAGTTCTGCATGCTGTTTTGGTGCCGTTTGCATGCTGTTTTGGTGCCGTTTGCATGCTGTTTTGGTTTAGAATTACAAGTTACTTTGACATCAAAACTGCCCCAATTAATCGCGTACGCTAGTTCGACAAATATAAGTTGTTTTGAAGTAATGTTAAGCGATGTTTTTGCATCGAAACTATAGGTTTGATTGTTGCGTGTTGTTTTGATGATAACCATAGAGTTTCGAGTATTTTAAGTCGCGATAACGAATCGGTTGGAAATAGTTTTCGCGTACGAGTATGAGTTATCCGTTTTGTTATCGTGCGAGGATAGTCACTTGAATTATAGTGTTATAAATCCTTGTATGGCTTAAAGTTTAGTTTCGCATGAGTTATGTTTTAACGCCATCTCGATCGAAATAAATTGTAGGTGAATCGGAAAGTGAACGAGAGCCGTAGCGGGAAGCGGTGATAAGTATTTTGGAAGCAAGTAGTGAGTGTGAATTTTTAAAAGTTTTCATACATTCTGTTTTATGAATGCAATCAGTTTTAGCAAGTAAAAGGTTTTGAGATTCTAGTAAAAGTTTATAGTTTTCAGTTTATCGTTTATAAATGCATGTATATTTTTATATGAGATATGCTATGAATATGTTTATATTCTTCAGTAAAGTAATTGAGTAAGTTGAAATTATATACATGCATAGAGATAGTATTTGTGAAAGTTATTTTGCGATATTACAGCATATTGCCAAGATTTCATTTTATATATGTCTATGGTTTACCCTAGCCCCTAAGATTACACCCGGCCGAAAGTATTCCATACGTGTACGGTAGTTGGGGGGAGTTACTAACTATAGGGGGATCGAGTCTGTCAGTCACCCTCTGCACGTATAGGATAGTGTAGATCTGCCTGATGTTGGAGGGATTCGCGATCCCAGAGTTGTATCCACATCTGCGACTACAAATGGTGAGAGTTCCCCTATCCTAGTGGCGTGTTTTCGCACCGTCACGAAGGACAAGATTTCCCTGGGTTGTCAGATAGGCTAGTAAGAAAATAAGAAAAGTTTTAAGAAAAGTTTGATAAATAACTTTCGCAGCTTTTAAACGAGTTTACAGTTTTCAGGAAAAGTAAGTAAGTAATAGTTTTCCAATCTATTTTTGGGAGGAATAGTATTTTTAAGCAAAAGTACAGTTTATGTAAACTTACCCACTCACTGAGTTATTCTCACCACTGTTTTCCTGTTTTCTTAAAAACCTCCCTCAGGTGCAGGTGCGAGTAGCGCGGTTGACGTATCTCTTTCGGACGGACAGGCCAGCTAGACACGCGTGACCAGATTGCACTATTTTCTAGCATAACATCATGTATTGTATTTACTATCATTTTCCAGATTCTCTAGTTTTGGTAAATATTATTTTGAGTTAATGATTTTATGTAAATATCATGCATGTCGTTTTTTAAGATTTATTCAAGTTACTTCCGCTTAATTGCATGATTATGAGTTTGAAAATGGCCGGAGGCCTATTGATTATAGAAATTGTTTGTGAATACAATTATACAGGTTTTATGAGATATTTTACAGGGTGGAAGTTTAGAAAAACAGTCGTTGTGCTGCCGGTTTTCTGTGAAAATCCTATTTTCATAAAGTTATTTTCAACGAACAAAATTCCCACCCTTTTTCAGAATAAAAAGGATTTCAAGTATTTTAGAAAAGAAAAGAGGCTTAGCTTCACGGGAACTTTCCAGTCAGAGCAGATCTCGACTGGGGAGCCACCGTGGGGTTGCCGGGCAGGTCGCCTAGCTAGTAGTTAGAAAGGGGCCTGTCAGAGACTATGTAGTAATTTGCTCAAATAATATAACAAGTGGTAAGGCAATTAAAACGAGCCGGCCCAACTTCTCTCTCTCCATATGTATATGTGCGTGTGAATTAAAATGAATTCATAAGCAATTTGTTTCTCCTCTTTACTCTCTTGCTCTCTCTCGCAGCTATCCTCGCTTTAATTTTATTTTTATTTCTTTGTTCTATAATATGTTATCAACATGATCCAAGAAAGCAAACAAATCCTCATTATGAGTTACTTACTACTAACCTTTATATATATACACACAATTATTCTTGTAAGTCTGATTATGCCGACACCATAATGTACGGTTATGCCGACACCATAAATGTACAGCCTTATCAACTCAATGAATGTATGACTCTACCAACTCAATAAATAAATAAATATATATATATATGTGATTATATTAACCTTATTGTTATGTAATATATGTGCAGTTTTGCCAACTTTGTTAAATATTATTGATATACTCTATATGTGTAGGATTTGCTGATCTTATTCACTGTTATTATTATACATTATCAGAACCTGAATTTTTATATTAGATTTTAATTTATTAGAACATAAAGTTTTGGATTTTAATTAATAGAACTTGATGTTCCAGAGTTTTATTTACTAGAATTAGAAATTCTAAATTTTCAATTTAATTAGAACAAAAAATTCTATATTCTAATTTTGTTTAGAATCAGAAGTTCTACATTTACAATTTAATTAGAATTTTTGATATATAATTTATCTATTAGAAGCATAAGTTTTATAGTCTTGATTTATTTGAAACTAAAAATTCTAATTAAATTCCAATTATATTTTGATGGTTTTGACACTCAATATCGACAAATGTATGTGTCAAATAATTGTAGTTGCTTGAAGTAGTATAGTTGGCTTTGACTTATTTTATAGAAAAAAGTAACACAAGCAATAAAATTCATTAGATTGTGCTTTATGTTTGAAGCCAATGTTAGGAGTATACACATACATAGAAAGCAATATGGCTCTCTCGGGTTATGAAAAATTAAATAAACAGGGATCACATGGATTTGAATTTGTGATGATATGTTCTTTCTTTTTACATACGACATAATGGTTCCATTAAATTCGCTTTAATTGGTTGAATTCTTGATGAATGGATTGAATCTAGATTTTTGTATTTTATTTTAAATTTAGAACTAGAAATTCTAGATTCTTAATAAATTTATTCACAATTTTATTTTAATATTAAAACCAGAAGTTTCAGATACTTACTACAGTTATAGATTATACTTTATTTAGATTTTGGAATCAATAGTTTCAAGTTGCGAATGAAAAAGATTGAGAAAAGAATAAATAAACAGAAATCGAATGGATTTGAATTTGTGATGTTATGTTCTTTCTTTTTACATACGATATAATGGTTTCATCAAATTCTCTTTAATTGATTGAATTCTTAATGAATGGATTGAATGCAAATTTTTGTATTTTATTTTAAATTTAGAACTAGAAATTCTAGATTCTTAATAAATTTATTCACAATTTTATTTTAATATTAAAACCAAAAGTTTCAGATACTTACTATAGTTATAGATTATAATTTATTTAGATTTTGGAATCAATAGTTTCAAATTGCGAATGAAAAAGATTGAGAAAAGAATAAATCAATTCGAATCTGATATGAAAAGAAGTTTGTCTATAGAATTAGATAAGTCTCGAAGCCAAGTCTATAGAAGTAGAAACTTGTCTACCCATTAGACAATGTGTGAAAGGGTGAGTGGAGGGTAAAAGATCTGTTATACTAATAATTTTGTTCATGATTTCAGGATTTGTAGATTGTGAATTAAGGTCCATTACGAAATTTTTATTTTAAACATGATTATGTTAATCATGATTGGTCTTATTCCTTAACATGTTGAATGCATAATGCTCACGCTTCTTTAATCCTATAATGCCATGAATTGGATCATATATTTCATTGTTATGAATGCTAAATTTATCCAATTAAGGCCTGTAAATAAACTTATTATTAGTTGAAAAAAATTGGTTCAGTAAATTCAATATTATATTTGTTTTATGTTGTCATGTTTGTTGTTTATAAGTTTGGTTGCATTGAAACTGAATCGTTTGACCTCATAATTATTTATAATATAAGGCCACTAGTTGCGCTTTAAACCTTCAGTCATGCTTGTGTTGAAATTGAATATGTTGAGAACTATTTGAAAGCGTATTAGCTTTATTGAGAAAATCTACTCATGTTTATTAAATTAAGATAGTAAAATTTATTTAAAACCTGAACATAAAGTTTAAAGGTTGTTCCATTAGAACTTGAACTAAAACTAGTTAAAGTGATTGATATAATTTGGAAAATAACTCTAATCTCAATTATATCAAAACCTGAAGTTTTGAGTTATTACCAAATTTGGACGTATAATTATGAAATATAATCACATAATGGTTTGAAGCTTTGTTCTTTTGCGAAGAAAAGCAAGATGCGGAAATCATGTGCATGATATATGTTTTTCTCATGCCTTAATTTATTGATTATTAAATATTCCTTAAAATTAATTGTAATTGTATTTTTAGAAATTGTTAATTAATTTACTGTAATCTATCTAAAGGATTATGATATGTATATCTTTAAGTAAAAGATCCATTTATATTTTTAAAGATATATATATATATATATATATAGATATATATACGTATGCATAGTCACCAAATAAATGGTTATGGAGAGAAAAATTATTTAAAGCACATGATTAAATTAATTAATATAATGCCTTGAAGTGAATGTTAAATCATCTAATAGTCGTGAAGATGATTATGGTCAATAAAACCTTAGTAATCATAATAACTTTTAACTACTAGAAGTAGAATTCACACCAAAGCAAAATAAGAAAAATGTTTACTTCTAGTGGAATATGAAATTACAATAGTTGTGTATCTAAAGTATACACAAATATCATATATAATCTTTTACTAATTATGTATAAAAGCTTTAGAAGAACAAATTGCATATTATAAAGTGAAAAACAACAATGTTGTAAAAGTGACACTTTGTTATTTTAATAGATCCTGAAGGAATCTATTTAGATATACATTAAAAATATATATATATATTGTATTATTTATGCTATCATATGTCAAAAACATATTTAACGATTAGGACAATCATATGATCATAAGCACAATATGATCAAAAAATTGTGATGAACCAAATGTTTCTTTTTCATCCAATAATACAAAGAAAATAATGCATCAAATTATTAGAAGTAACGTGGATATACATTATAGAACCTAAAGATTCTTATCTAGTAATATTCGTGAAGGACGATATTTGGTTCGGTCTCTGAAGAACACTATGTGACATTGCATTTTAGTTATTGAAAAATAAGTCCCAAAAGGTAGTAAGACAATATAAAATAAGTCCCAAAATGACATTATGATAATGTAAATAAACCCATTAAGGGTAACAAAATAAAGCCAATAAAAAAAAAAAATTTCTCGTCATTAGGAGGAGAACATAAATAAAATTAGAAAACTTATTGATGCGAAATTACGATTGACATGCATCATCTTTACATTATGACAATATGTGTCATGTGAACCCAAAGTTCAAATGGTCATTCACTTGCAAATTGCATATCTGAATTATTTTAGACTCATTGCTAATATATTTATTCGGATGATTGTTCTTGAAGAATAATTTATGTAAATGACAACAAATAATTTATTCATTACTCTCCATACTGTGAAAAGTAAATGTTATTGTAAAGTCATTGTTCCTTTGAGTGAACAATAAAAGATCATGATCATTTTAAAGATTACGCTCGAGTTATATGTAATCCTTATCATATAAATAACGACTTCTAATGAGTTAAATATTTTTTGAAAAGATAAAACTCTTTGAATAAGGAACAAACTTATGTAATCTCTTCCTATGAAAATCATAAAAAGAATCTTAATTGCAAACAAAAAAATGCATATACCCAAACTATAAATATTATAGTTTGTCCTAAGAATATATAAAAGTTAACAATAGCTCCTAAAGAGGCCTATACTGAAAACGAAAAAAAAAAAAAAATAGATATCATATTTTATTGGCCTGCATGTTACATAATAATGATGATATTGAATAATAGATTATGGATAAATGTTGACATAAAAATTAATTTAGCCTACTAGTTGAAATCTTATTGTAGGCGGAATCACTTTTTGTGGTTTATTTTAATTTAGCCTATTGCTGTTACAAAATTTCATTAGACTTAATTGGGGACTGACAAAAAGAGCAAAATGTCCTCACTTTTTAATTATTTTTTAAAAAGAAATTAAAAAATAATTAAATAATATATAAAAAAATTTTCATTAGATCTCCTCCGTCTACCTCAATATTAAAATTGATTGTGGAGATTAATTCAAAAAAAAACTTAAAAAAATAAAATAAAGATTAAATAAATTTTTTCATTAGATCTTCACCGTCCATTCTACGATGGACGATGGTGATCAATTTGAAAAAAAAAAAAAACCAAAAAAGTTAAAAAAAAAAAAAAATTAAAAAAAGATCAACCGAGATGGTTGATTCGTCTCTCTCCCTCTCTTGTTCTTCTCTTTCTTCTCCTTCTTCTTCTTATTTTCTCCTCTCTTTCTTCTTATTATTCTTCTTCCTCTCCTTTTCTTCTTCTTCAAACCTATGTTCATCTTTTTTGAACCTAGATGAATTTGGGTTATTTTAAAAATCCAAATGAAATCTGGGTAACGGAACCCAAATTCATTTCAAACTCAAATGAATTCGGGTTCATTTTGAGTTTCTTTCTCTCTCTCCCTAGCCATTTTTTTGTCTTGATTTTTTTGGGTGTTGTTGATGATCCTTGTGATTTTTGTTGATTTTGTTGATTTTGCTAAGTGTGGAGAAGGAGGAGGTGGTGGTGGGTGGATCTAGGTTCGTCTCTCTCTCTCTCCCTCACCATTTTTTGGTTTTTATTTTTTTGGGTTTTATTGATTATTCTTGTGATTTTTGTTGATTTTGGGTGGTTTACTTTGCTGATAATTTTTGGGTGTTTTTGTTTATGATTCTTGTGGATGATGTTGTATGGTTGGGTTGATGTTTATGGTTTCATCTGAATAATTTGGGTTGATAATGTTGATGATGTTGTATGGTTGAAGATGAACTGGGTGGGTATATGATGGATTAGGTGTTGTTGTATGGTTGGCTTGATGATTCCGAGTTCATCTAAATATTTGTGTTGATGATATTGATTATGATGTATAGTTGAAGATGAACTAGGTGGGTAAGTGTATGGTTGAAGATTGATGGAAGATGGTTTTTTTTTTTTTTCCTTAGTTGAAGGTGAATTTTTCATTTTTTTTTTTTTGGGTTTATGGAGAGATTGGATCTCTTTTTTTTTTTTTTACAATTTTTTATATTTAATTAATCTGCACTGTCCATCTTAAGATGGCTGATGGAGATCTGATTAATTTTTTTTTATTTAATTTATTTTAAAGTTTTTAAAATTTATTTTAATAGAAAATTGAAAATAAGATCAAAAGGCAATTTTGCCTCCGCTTTAGTTACTTTAATAGAGATTTCTTAATGGTGATAGGCTAAATTATAATAAACCACAAAAAATGATTTAGTCTGCAATAAGTTTCTAACCAATAGGCTAAATTATAATTTGGTCAAAAATTATTGATCAAAATAGATATAGAGCTATACTTGTCATACGGAGACGTTTGAAGATGTCATATGTTTTTATTAAAATAAATTATTTCTATAAAAATTGAGATAATAAGATATAATTGTATATCAAAGAGTTTATTACAGAAACCTAATATTGATAATATGAAAATAAATTGTCTCGTAGTTAGCTTTTTATGATGTAGATAATCCTTAAAGGATTTAAAATACTTGAAGCATATAACTCAAATTTTCATAACTTTTATTCAACAAAGTTACAATGATTTTTATGTGATTTAAAGCAATCCAAACGAATATGGTATAATCATTTTAGTAAATACCTCAAAAAGGAAAGATTTATTAATAATTCTACATGTCCATGTTTATTCATAAACAAATAAGAATTTGGATTATAACAACATATGTTGATGACATAAATTTAATAAACTACTGAATATTTGAAAAAAAAAAAAAATTTAAGATGAAAGACTTAGGGCAAACAAAATATTATCTTACCGTAGAGATCGAATATAAATCAGATGGAGTACTTATCCATCAATCAACATATATTAAAAAAATCATAAACGTTTCAATATGGATAAAACTTATCCTTTGATTATTCCTATGGTTGTTCAGTCTCTTGATCCTAAAAAAGATGAAGATAATTAATAGATACTTAATCCAGAAGTATCATAACTCAGTGCAATTGGTGTTTTATTATATTTAGCACAATGTATTATGCCTAATATAGCTTTTTTAGTAAATTTATTGGCAAAGTTTGGTTTTGATCCAACACAAAGTCACTAGAATGAGATCAAACATATTTTTTGGTATATTTTTTAAACAATAGAATTGAGGTTATTCTATTCAAAATATGTTAGTGGTGTAGGTTTGATTGGTTATGTTAATACTAGATGTCTTTTAGATCTTAATAAGGCTCGACAAATTGGATACATTTTCACTTAAAATGATACAACAGTGTTATGGTGTTCCATAAAACAGACTTTTGTTGCCACACATTCAACCATTATGAAATTCTTGCACTTTATGAAGCAAACCAAGATTATATATGGTTGAGATCTGTCATTCATCATATCTAGAATACATGTGAACAACCTATTACATCAACTTTGTCGAGAATCATATATGAGGATAATGTTGAATGTATTACTCAAATCAAATGAGGTAACATCAAGGGAGACAGAACTAAACATATCTCACCGAAGTTTTTATACTCAAGAGCTTCAACAAAGTCAGCAGATTAATGTTAAATAATTTTGCTTCATGCATATTATTGCAGATTTATTCACTAAAACATTATTGCTAACATCAACATTCGAGAAATTTACTTATGGTATTGGAATTTAATTATGTAAGTTATATGATTAATTATGAAGCATTCTTTTCAAGGGGAAGTATATTAAGTCAATAGAGACATATATGCACTACACTATTTTATACTTCGATTAAAGTTTGTCCTAATCAATTTTCCTAACATGGTTTTAAAAGAGGTAGTTCCTTTAAATATGTCAAATACTATTAAATATAGAAGATGATTGTATATATATATATATATATATATATATATATGTGATTGATCCAGTTGATCATGAAATATCTTTTTGTTTCGGTTTTTATCTTATTAGGTTTTTATTAACAAAATTTAAATAATATAATCCCAGAAGTTTCATCAGGGGGAGTATATTATATCTTTTTAAGAGTTTTGCATATTGCACTTATTTTCCCTTCGACTAAATTTTATGCCATTGGATCTTGCTGGCAAAATTTTTAATAAGGTAGTTTATTTTAAATTAGTATACATCCAAGGTGAGTGTTATAAGTGGTGGATGACTACTACCAATTTAAGAAAAAATATTTTATATACTATTTTGGTGAGGCGATGAAACCACGCTGACCCAACTTCTATATATATATATGTATATATGTATGTGTTTGGCTATTCTTCAAACTGAATAAAAATGAATTCATAACCAATTTGTAATTCTCCTCTTTACTCTCTCGATTCTCACTTTAATTTTATTTTCAATATTATTTAAAAATTACTTGTTATTGTAAATGGTGGTGGATTCCACCATTATTTTTAGAGCAAAATGCACAGAACCTCCCTCAGGTAAAAGGTTAAACAGACAAATACGAAGTTTAAGTTTTATAACAAAATAGCCCTAGTTTAACGGTAAAAATGTGTTAAAATTGACGGTCAATTTTGGTTTAAAGTGAAAAGACGTAAATGCCCTCAGTTTTTAAAATTTTTTTTTTCTTTTAAAATTTAAAATAATAAATTTTTGAAGGTCTCTGCAACAACCCATCTTCCAAACCCTTCATCTTCACCCAGAAACCTTCATCAATTTGAAGGTTTCTGGTCACCCAGAAACCTTCATCTCCCAAACATCAATCTGCAACAACTCATCTGCATCCAGACATCAATTGCCACTACCTGCAATAACAATCGACAAAAACCCATCCAGACATCAATCTGTAAAAATCCAAACATATCATCAATCATCTGTAAAAACCCAAACATATTATCAATCATCTTCTTCAAACCCAGACAAACCCATCCAGATATCATCTTCAAACACATCTAGACATCATCTTCAAATAGATCTGGGTTTGAACCCAGACAAACCCAGATCTGGGTTCGTCGTGTCTGGGTTCGTCTAACCTAGATCTGGGTTCAACAAACCTAGGTCGAACCTAAACGAACCCAGATCTAGGTTCGATTGACGAACCCAGATCTGGGAACCCAGACGTCTGGGTTCATCATTGCGAACCCTGATCTGATCCAGGTTCGCGACGACGAAGCCAGATCTGATCTGGGTTCCACGAACCCAAATTAGGGAGAAAAGAAGCAAAAGAAGAGAAAAAGAAGAAGAAGAAGGTGGTGGAGATCAGGTAGAGGCAGAGGATGTGGAGAGTGATAGAGAGAGAGTTTCGAAAAAATGATTTTAATAATTTTTTAATAATTTTTGTTATTAGTAAAGGTAAAAAAAGTTTTAATAATTTTTATTATTAGTAAAGGACGAAATTACCCTTGGTCAATCAAATGTTGACTAACAGATACTATTGACTGAGGGGTATTGTGTTATAAAACCCAATCTTTGACTATGGATCTTTAAAGCCTTACCTGAGAGGGGTTTTATGCATTTTGCTCATTATTTTTGTATAATATATTAAACTATTATTGGATTTAAAGTCGGTTTGTTTAACTAACCTAGTAGTGCTGTAAATATCCAATCCTTTGTTCAAATTCAAACAAAATGAAAGCAGTTTTGAGTTTGGCTTCCTAATAGCTTCATTTTTTTTAGTTTATTTCTTGCTCATATATTACGCTTTGTTTGGTTATTTATGTTCTTCAACTTCGTTAAGATCAATGAAAGTATTCAACTTCTATATTCTTTTATGATTGCATTATATTATTTTTATCTATTTTATAACACATTATTAGCACAATTCAGATAAGTAAAGTGATTCTCATTATATGTTATATACTCACTGCCCATGTTTATTTATACATAATTCTTCCAGTAATTTTGACTATATTGACTCAATAAATGTACGACTCTGCCAATTCAATCAATATACAACTCTATGACTCAATACACACACACATACACATATATATGGTTATAATAAGCTTACTTGTTATGCATTATATATGTGACTTTACTGACTTTCTTAATTATTATTATTATACAATTTATGTGTGGCTCTACCAACTTTATTCACTGTTATTATTATGCATTATATACATGATTATGTCGACTCTATTTACTATTATTCATTATATCTATAGCTGTGTCAACCTTATATTTTATTTGTTATGGGTAATTTAGCGATCAAGTCGATTGGATCAGAGGAGATCTACAGTGCAGGCCCAATGACCCAAAGGCTCAACAATCTGTCTTTCTTTCTGACCACCTTCCTGATAACAAACCTGTTTGTTAGACCTACCCTCCATTTTCAGTCATGTCCCAAGTCCCTCTGCTAATCGTCAATCTACTCGTGAATAGTATTGGTAGCTTGATCAGTAATCTACTCATTGTCCTGCATACAACTACAATCAACACCGGTCCTTAGTTCTGATCTCTCATGCTGATCGCCATATCTGTTCGCTCAAGCTGATCGCCATATCTGATTGCTCATACTGATCGCCATATCTGATCGTTTAAGCTGTTTGCCGAAGGGTGATCAACAGATCTATTTCACCTAGGCTTGTTCATTCAGAACTGTCCGCCTGATTGTTCTGTGATTTCTGAGTGTGCTCATATACCTACTCATTTATGAGATTATTTGCCTAATATTATGACTGGTCGCGGAAGTATTAATTCATGATTTGTCCCCCTAACTCTCAAAGTATCCAGTCCGTCAGAAGCTCATTTGTTCGTCAACTCAACTGAATATTCTGTCGGCTGGAAAGTCCATCTTGGCCATGGCCCCAAACCGCGAGTCAGCAGAAGCCGAAGACGCCATGCATGACATAGCTCAAAGTGTGCCATGCACACCATCTCTGCCAGAGACTATAGCCAAGATTACAGTGGCCTCCTGTGACCCGTATAGATTAGCCGCCTGAAATCATACTCGGGCAGAGCTCAGAAGTGATAGTTTTAGCTGCATTTAATGTAATTTCGACCACATTAAATGCACTGTCAGCCGCATTGAATGAAATCCCAACGCATTAAATGCGGTCCATCATTGTAATTTCAATTTACTGTATGCTTTTGTCTTATTCTATTTTACTGTAGCACCTTCTCTTTCTCTATAAATAGGAGATGATTTTCATTGTAAAACGGTTACAATATTTTGAGTGCCATTATTTTGCTAAAATAGCGAGAGAGTGAACAGTGGATGTAAGCATATTTTTGGGCCGAACTACTCTAAAATCTCCCTGTGTTTTTCTCCTTGCCTCTGATTTATTCTTCTTGTCTTCTTTACCTTGCATATTCAATATCGACTACCTGAAGGTGTAGCTTGGCCCCAAAACGAACCTTGTTGACTAGGATCCAAATCCAGATGTTAACACTATTTTACATCATTTATATGGTTCTGCTGACTTTATTTTTGATTATACATTATATGAGTGCATTTGCTAATTTTGTTTGTATTTATGTACTACATATATGATTATAGTTATTTTGTTATTGTTATGTCCATATATACGTGACCTTGCTTACTTTATTTATTGTTTTAATTCAATATGCCTCATCCCTTCATTTTTTTATAAAGTTATCTGAATATGCCTTTTTTATTTCATAAATGTAGATTTTTGTCACTTGACAGATGTAAATTGCAAGAGATTTTTATACATCCTTACAGGATGCATGAGTCAAATATTAATATATTTTGTTGCCATTATTTCCATAAATGGTTCATGAGGCTCAATACCTCAAAATTGAATTGTATGGAAAATGGTGGAATCGACTAAAGGCATATTTCATAGTTCTCCTCATATTGGCTCCTTGAGTATGCTCTTGAAGAAGCATATTGAGGAATTTTATAATTGAGCTAATATAGTAAAGAAAATATATTCCCCCATCTTTTTAAGGTGAAATGGAGATCTAAAAAAGGCTTACGACGAATTAAACCTTTATAAACATAAATATACATTATAAGTGAGGCGTGCAGGGCACCAGTAATGTATTCATTATTTGCTCAAACACTTAGCAAATATAATGAGCATTATTCATATATTTTTCCAAAATGTAATATCGATTATTTATTAATATGAGATAAGGATTTAAAAATAACCTTTCTCTTATCAAATGGGGATATAAAAAATATCTTATAGACAATAGCATAGCATACAAAATTGTTTGAGATGAATATTTCTCAAATATTGATGTTGATATATATTATTAAGTTTTGAGAACTTAGTTAAAAGCTCCAGAAGAGTTGTAATATTGTTAGCAGGCTAAAGCATAAAGCAGATTATGACAATACCTACTTTGTTTCAAAACTATAAGCCTTGGGGAAGTGCCTGATTTTATGATGTTTGATTGTGTTGATTGACCTGTGATTAAATCAAGGGAATCTAGTGATCTTGATATGGGCCCACCTCCGTTGTTTCGTTATTGTGGGGAGGATGATTCAGTGGATCTTGTTTCTTATTGGTCTTAAGTATATCATATTAAGACTACAAATATAGATATTGTTGAATATCTTTATATTTTTTAATTCAAGCCAAAAACTTATTTTAAAATTTGAAGAGGTTCAATGCATACTCATTTAGATTATATTATATAGTCATAAAGATCAACTGGGATTTATACACATATCTTCTATCCCATAACTCTTCTGTTTTAGCATGATTACATAGATGATCCAAGATCTATGATGATACAATGAAGTCGCTGAAAATTCTCATTAATATTTAGCAAAGAATTAGAAGGCTTTAGAGATAAATGAGAAAAATTGTATTGCTTGCTCATAGGGAAAATTATTAATTAGATTGTCTCTCTACATGAATTTTAAATCCCCAGTTTTTGTTACAAAATGTTCAAAAGATATAAATATTAACCCATATTATGTTATTGCAATTCCAAATTGATGCTTTTGCATAAAGACATATTCGTTTATTGTCTACTTATAATGATTGAATTTTTGATAGATAAATTATACGAATCAAGGGCTCCAACCATAAATAAATAATGCTAATAAATTTACATATAAATGGTTGGATGATTTTAACATATCTCTAAGTTAATGTTATTATTATTTTTTAATTAGTTAAATGCAGGTTATTTTACGTGGATAGTAAAAAACTAAGGGACATTCTGTCAAATTTTTTATAAAATTTTTAATAAAGGAAATAATATTAACTAATTAAAAAGACATTATGTAAATCCTAAATAAGAAAATAGTATTAACTTTACTAAATAATATAAACTAATTAAAAAATGACATTAACTAATTGATGATAACTAATAAAAAAAAAGGAGATATTATGAAAACCCCTAAGAAAGTAAACTAATTGTGTTTAGCCCTTGGTTTTTTTTTTTATTAGATGAACCACCCCCTGCCTTTAACTTTTCATCTAAAAAGTTAACATTTTCTATCCAAATCCATGAAATCACCAAAATACATTTGTCAAGATTCTAGAAAATCTCTATTATATCCTTTAAACTTATTTAATGAACTGAAATGCCCTTCACATCATTTAAAAACTAAAAAAAAAAAATCATCACCATTCACATCACCACCCTCTCTCTCTCTCTCCATTTCTCTCTCTTCTTCTTCAAAATCTTGGTTCATCACTCGCTCTTTCTCTTTTTCTTCTGCTTCTTCTTCTTCTTCAAGGTTTGACAAACCCTGATTCATTTGGGTTCAAACCCGATGTTTGAATTTTTTATTTTTTAAATTTTTCTTGAAATGAGTTAATGCTGGATTGATGTTTGATGATGATAATGGTGGGTTGATGTTGTTGATGGTCGGTTGACGATGGTTGATGTTGAAGAAAGTGGATTGAGGATGATGTTTTGTTAAAGTTTCTATCATATTGATTAAGGGTTGATGAATGGTTTTCTCTTGGTTTTTTTTTTTTTGATGAAGATTTGTGGGTTGATGTAATCACTATTGATGTTTATGCAATAAATTGAAAGTGGAGATCCAATCTACAGATTAAATCTTCACCATCGATTAAAAAATAATGGACGGTGTAGATCTAATCTGGAGAGTGGATCTCCACCTCCAAAATTTTTTTTTTTAATAAAATTTTTTTTTATTATTTTTTTTAAATAATGTCCACCATCCATCAACATGATAGATGAAAATCATTTTATTTTTTTTTAGAAAATTAATAATTTTTTAAAAATAAATTAATAATTTTTTTAAATTTTTTTATTTTAAAAATATTTTAATTTTATTTTTTAAAATTTTATATATATATTTTTTATCAATTTTCCTCATTTTAAAATTTTAATTTTTTTATTAGATTACATTTTTCTCTCCAATTTTAACATTGTTGGGTCTTTTAGACAGTAGGGGGACAGTTTATCTAATAAAAAAAACCGGGGGTTTATCACGATTAGTTTACTTTCCAAAGACGTTTTTCATAATATCCCTAAAAAAAATAATATTAACTAATTAATTAATGTTAACATCGGAAAATGGTCTTTCTTAGTCAATGAGATTGTTTTCGGGCCCAAGCTGCAGTTTCGGGTGATCAATGGGATGCATGCAAAGCAATGAGGATGAGGAAGATGGGTTAGAGGCGAGGAGGAGGAAACACGAAAGATTTTTAGAGTGGTTCGACCCAAAAAGATGCCTACGTCCACTGTTCACTCTCTCATTATTTTGACAGAGTAACGACACTCAGAGATTGGATCCCTTTTACAATAAAAATCACCCCCCTTTTATAGAGGAAGGGGACATGCTACAGTAAAATAGAAAAAGACAAAAGCAAACAGTTAACTACAGTTACACTAACAGACAACATTTAATGCGCCGGAATCTCAATAAATGCGGCTGACAATACATTAAATGCGGCTGAATCCATCGCATCCGAAGTCTGCTCAAAGGAGATTTCTGATGACTAGGCCGGATATGCAATGATGGGTTATCGACATCACGGTCAGGGGTTCTGATGGATGTAGCGTGCATGGCAAGCCTTGGAACAGTACTTCTGCATGGCGTTGTTGACTTCTGTTGACCTGGAAAGCTCAAGAATGAGGCGGATCGTTTCTCCAACAGCCCGAGCGCTAAACCAGTTGGGAAGAAATTAGAGGACCTCTGACGAGTCCGGCTACTTGGTGAGTCGAAGAGGTGAATTCTGAGTCTGCATGTTCGCATCTGGTCATGGCAGTGAGGCGAACAATATCATGAGTGAAGGAGTCGGTACGCGGCCACGCTCAGAAACCAACGATCAGCTCAATAAGATAATCTTGGATGAGAATGGTTTGTTGGACATTTCTGACGGATGACTCCACCTGGCGGATGTCTGGCTAGCAGGATTGGCGGAGAGAAAAACGGTCAAATATGGTGGATAACTTGGAGAGCAGGTTTAGTTGTCACGGATGACGGCCATCGGTAAAGATCAACGGTCAAACCGGGCAAATAAAACTGACGGAGAATATAGCGGTATCAATGGCGGAGACAGTAGCGGTCACAGCCAGCTTTCAAAATAGGCGCCGTCTGCGGTCAGAATGAGCGGTCAGGCTGAGCGATAGCGATCAGCGGTCAAGATAAGCGCCTACTAATGGGCCCATTCTCCAGAAGAATGGGTTGGATGGATGGCGGATAATTGGGCTTCTGGGCCACTGGGCCTGCACTGTAGATCCATTTAGGCCGGACTATTCTGATCGCTATAATTTATCCATAACAGTTAAGGATAACTAATTAGAATTAACTAAAATGATATTAATTAGTTAAGGATAACTAATTAGCTAAGAATAAATAAATAATATTAACTAATTAAGGATAACTAATAAGAAATAAAATTAACTAATTAAAAAAATAATATTAATTTTAGTAAGTAATATTAACTTAATGAAATAATATTAACTAATTAAAAATAATAATATTGAAAATTTCCACTTTCCTATCAACTGGGTTTAATGGGCCCAATAACCCAATCTCTGTGTTTTGTGGGCCTATTAAACCCGACTGGAAGGAAATCCTTCCAACACTTAGATTACTATTTTTTTTTTTTTAAAAAAAAAAAAAAAAAAAAAAATCCATCCAGGGTGAGTTTAATGGGCCCATTAAACCAAGTGGGATAGTGATATCATGTTTAATGGGCTCATAAACCTAGTTTGATTTTTTTTTTTAATTGATTTTCCAATATTTTCTTCTTGAGAAAATGCATAAAATGATCTCTTTTAGCAGGTGCACTTCAAAAGTAATCATTTAGTTTTTGCTCATACAAAAAAAAGTATAAATGGACAAAAACGCCATTAATGAATGGAAGGCAAGAAAAATTGATAGGAGTTGAGTTTTGGTGAACTACTCTTTTCACCCCTTCGAAACCTCTCCCGCCAACCAGTTGTGCAGTAGTCTCCTCCCACCAACCGGCCTTCCATTCTATCACTTTCAACGGCCAACCCGTTTTCTCACTTTCTAAGCTCTCATGCCAAGTAGCTATGCAGCAGTCTTCGCCAACTGGCCTAACGTCTCGTCGTAATTTCGACAGAGTACATTTCTTCTGACTTCCTAGGGCCAACCTCCCTTCTCAGTTCCGACAGCAACCCTTTCATTTGTCTTCTGTTGCTTAAGAAAGGAAGGAGCGTAAATTTTTAGACTCTCGAAAAAGTGTGTCGATAGCTGCTAGTCTGCTTCTTTGCAGGTGGGTAGTATATTTGACTAGTTATGGTTACTTTGGGTAGCTAAAAATGGTGATATGAACCAAGAATGGGGTAATGAAAGTGGGTTTCTGTTTGGTGTACTGTTATGTGTGTGTTTGTGGATATGATAAGAATGTGATAGTTAGATTTTGGTAGTTGTAATGTGTAGCTGAAATTTGATTGTTGCAGTATTTGTAACGGAGGGTAAGATGAGGTTTGGGGTGAAATGTTCATGTCAGGGGTGGGAAACTTTTAGGTTGGGAATCTCAACTTTCAGGTTTGGATTCCAAACTTGTAGGTTGGAAAGCTTAACCTGAAACTAAGATTCCAAACTTTCAGGTTGGGATGTCATACGTTGGAGTTGAGAATCCCAACCATAAGGTTAGCATTGCCATGGTTAAGTTGCATATATGAACCATTAAGTTGAGAATCTCAAGTTGCAGGTTGGCAATCCGAATCTCCAAGTTTAGAATCCCAACGCGGATATTCAACCAAAGTTGGTATTCCCAACCTATAGATTGTGATTCTAAACCTTCAGGTTGGGAAGCACAACGTTGAGGTTCGTTTGTCCAAACATGGATTGGGATTATCAACCTTAAGGTTGGGATTAGGTTGGGATTTCCAATCTTGATTTAAGATCTAGGTTGGTAATCCCAACTCCAAGGTTGGGATTTGAAATGTTAATTTGAATCAACGTTAGGACTCCCATCGTGGATGTTGGGAGTCCCAATCTGGAGGTTGGGTTTCCCAATATTGATTTAACATTTTGGTTGAGAATCCTAACTCTAAGATTGAGATTCCAAATGTGGATGTTTAATAAATGTTATGACTCCCAACCGTCAGGTTGGGATTCCCAACCTATAGGATAAGAATATTGAATGTTTTATCAAGGTTGAGATTCCTAACTACGAGTTTTGGATTCCCAACATATAGGTTGAGATTACAAATTTTGAGGTTGTGAATACCAACCTAAAGGTTGGGAATTCCAACCTTGGGGTTGAGATTCAGAACTAGGTCAAGAATCATAATATAATTTGAAAATCTTAACCTCCAGGTTTCATTTCCCAACATTGATTGAACATTCCAACAAGTTAGAATGTGTTTTGTATTACATTTATGAATGTGATTGATGTGATATATATTTTTTGGTTTATTTATACATTTCATGTGCTTGTTGATTGTTGGTGTTTATTCAAGGTTTGGTAGTTATAGTAATGCGGACCGATATAGGGAGTTGTATAGCGTTGGCTATGAAATAAGAACTAATTGTTGTGAAATACGTACAAGTGATTGTTATCATTGAAATATATGCTATACATATTGAAAAAAAACTAGAATTATACACTGCCTTATTTGGGAGATTATGGAGTAGTAGTGCTGGTTTGTCACAAACCAGGAGGAAGCAAAAAAATATTGGAGTAAAAGTTGCTGCAAAAAAAATATATAGGCAGTGAAATGCTGTTTGGGCTGGAACGTACAATGAGCGAAGAACATGTGATGAGGTTTAAAAACTATGCAGATCACATATTTGATCATTATGGTACCGAACCTGTAGATGTGTGTACATCTCCATTGGCTCCTATAGAAGCATCACCAATTGCTAGGGTTGACAGTTCAAACTGGAATAAGTTAAAATCAGAAATAGATGAATGAGATTGTTATATTGCAACGACATCTTCGATTCCTCAAGGAACATATGGTGGATGTATTGACAGTGTCTTCAATAGTGTGAAAGATGTTCGACCTAGTGATATATGCTCTAATAAGGAAGAGCTACAACTGAAGATAAGAATGTTAGCTATTGCTAGACAGTTCAATAGAAGAGTAAAGACGTCCACCAAAGATTTACTGGTTTTGGCTTGTGTGCAAAAAGGTTGCAATTGGTGGCTGCGTGCAACGAAACTTATGGGCTTAGAAGCTTTTCGCGTGCGAAAGTACATTCCAGATAACATATGTTCTCTTGATTTGCTCGTTTTTCACCGTCCTGGACATTGTATCAAATGGAAGTATGAGGGTGCTTCTTATTGTTACCGACCAAATGACATAGTTCAGGACATGAAAAAAAGGTATGGGATGACTTGTAGTTATAATAAAGCATGTAGGGCTAGAGAGTTTGCTATGACGATAGTTAGGGGTTCACCCGAACAGTCCTATAGTGTACTTCCATTGTATTATGCAATGTTGGAAATGAAAAATCCAAGGATTATAACTAACATTGAATGTGATGCTTCTAATCGATTCAAGTACTTTTTCATGACATTAGGAGGTTCTATTGCTGGATTTAGATCTTCCATTCGGCCTGTTATAGTTGTGGATGGAACTTTTCTAAAATGTAACTATAAAGATACGTTATTTATTACAACTTGCATGGATGGAAATAACCAAGTGTACCCATTAGCTTTTGGCATTGGAGATTCAGAAAATGATGATGCATGGATTTGGTTTATGACAAAATTGCATGGGTGTATTGGAGAAGTTAATGATCTAGTGTTCATTTTGGATTGAAACACAAGTATAGCAATGACTATTGCACATTCATTTCTAGAGGCATTGCATGGAATATGTATGTATCACCTGGGGCAAACCATGAAGGCTAATTGTAAAGTTGGTGATGTGCATAAGTTGTTTTACAAGATTGCCAAAGCATACCAAGTTTCAGTGTTCAATGAAGTCATATTTCAAATCGCAGGAGTTAATGTTCAGATAGCTGAGTATTTGATTCTTGTGGATCCTACCAAATTGGCCAGATGTCAGTTTCATGGTAGAAGATATTCCATTATGACAACAAACATTACAAAGTGTTTGAATGCTATTTTGAAGGAGGCATGAGAGCTATCGGTAACGAAGTTAATAGAGCATATACGTGGCGTACTTCAAAGATGGTTTTGGAAAAAGAGTGAGAAAGCTGCAAAAAAGACAACGCCTATGACAAGATAGGTTGAAGCCAAGCTATGAGAGAGGATGAAGAAAGCTTCTTCTTATCTTGTAGGTGTCGTTGATGTACATAAGTACCTTGTCATCGATGAATTTTTGAACTCGATTGTAAACATGCAGAATAGAACATATGATTGCAAAAAATTTTAGTTGGACCAATTGCCATGTGCACATGCATTAGCAGTTTATAGTAGTTGCCATCTATCTTGTTACGACCACTGTGTGCCATACTACAATAGGGAATCATTAGCAGCAGCATATGTAGCTTCCATTTATCCGGTTGGCTCTGAAGATGAGTGGTTTTGGCCTTAACATCTTCAAGTTCCTGTTGTCTTACCACCTGAAGGTCGTAAACCTTGTCGATGACCTACTATAGAAAGAAAACCTTCTAAAGGTGAGGGTAAGCAGTAATCAAAGTGTAGTAGATGTAGTGGCTTGGGACACAACAGACAAAAGTGTAGGACACCAATTCTAGTATGCTAAGTTGTTGCATAGAAATTCAACTGCCGATTGGGGAAACGGTTAGACATTAAAACCATTATAAGAACATAATATGGAAGGGTAACTACTTATAAAACTTTATTCCGACTTTATGTAATTAGTTTGTTTTTGGCTGTAACATGAATTGCAATTTGTCAACACATGTGTTTTTCATTATTTTGTAATTTGACTTAATGTACATAAGTACAAATGCTATTATGTTGGTAGTGTTGCTCAACTGTATGACTTTGTCCGAATTAACCTCATTTTACATTGCGCCTATACTTCTACTGCATTTCATCAAGTTAAACATTTGTAAGAGGGAGATCAACTGAAGAAAAGTTATGTAGTGTAGTATGCAATGGTGGTAGGCAAATATGTGTTTGTAACTGATGATAGTTTGATTGATGGTACATAGCATTTTAAGGTCATCTATGAAGTATAACAAGTTGATCATTCCTTGTTGGCATTAACTTTATTTATTATTTAATCATTTTTTATGCAACTCCATATGACTGTTTTGTTGCTCCAGTAATGTTGATTCAGTGACATTTTACATAAGCCTTCAATTGTTTAACATTCAATAAGCAAACATTTAATCTGTTAGTATGTTGGGACTTAGTATGCTCAGTCCATTGTTGACTTCATCAAATGTATTTCATAATGTTATGTCCTTCATTATGAAATACATTACCATTGTTGCTTTTACTTTTAACAACTTCATGTATGAATTGAACATAAGCAACATCATTTTTTGGCCACCAGGATGAAGTTGAAATTTGAGTGGAAATATGAGTTGTATCAAATGTGGTAGGGAAGTGACAATATATAGTTTCTCATTTTTCTTTCGAAAAAAAAAATGCTCTTATTCCTACTTGTTATGGCTAATTTTAAAGTTTTCAACATATGTTGTCATGTTTCACCAACACAAATATGTTAGGACTACCATGACAAATGTTTAGATGGTTTTGTTCACTGTTACCCATTGAATCATCAATTTTCAATGACATCAGTTTTGTAACCATACTACATTGATATGTTTGTTTTGTAAACAAAATATAAGGAGAAATGTCGATTACAGAAACTATTATTAATGAATGTTATTTATCTAAAATAAACTGACAAGGAAATTCCATTAAATTTATTGATGCTTCAAATGATCACAGAATGCCATAGCAAGTAACATAACATTAAGATCAGAGGGCAGAAGTCAAAGATGAGCCTGACAATAAATTTAACACAGAACAATATAGACGTTGGTGCTAAGGTTTTAATATAGAAGAGGTATGACATAACAAAAGAAGTAAAATGCCAGTATGTGCTAATGTTGACGCAAAAAGCAATCTTGGAGTTGAATGCATTTTCATATTCGTTTGTGCAAGTACATGTATGTTGTCTCCTTCAACACCATCCAACCATTTACATGATCCACTATTGCCACACTTGCACCATGCTCGCAACATCAGCAAGTGCAAAAACGACAGTAACAGATGTTTAACGGTTGTTAAAGGAAGTTCCATATGCTTCAATTGCTTGTGGGAGGAAGTTCCATGGTTGTTATGCACGTAGCTGATGTAAGTACACATCAGGTGACCTGACCAATGATAAACAAATTACATATGTTAACATGGGTGTATTATATGCCTATACTCAACAAGCATTCTACAAATGAAAAGGCACCAATATATAAAAACTTTGTTGTTATCGTATGACCATATATAACAATTATCTAACCTTCCTATTGTATACAAGCTGCACTATCAAAGTCCATCGTAAGTGTTGGATATAACATTTTCACTGTGTTGAACAACTTATCCGAAGTCATTTTCGCAGAATCAGTGTCACAACTTAAGTCATCGAATCAATCACTTGGTCAACAGCACGTAAAAATAGAAAATTAACAGTGACTAAGTTTGAATGTAACAACATAAAATTATTATAGACGTATCACATTTATAGTGGCATTAGAACCATAAAAATGTTAAACTCACCCCCCCATAATTGTCTAGACCATTTCTAGAGGTTGAGAGCTAGTTGCTCCTGAAAATGTGATATGTGCAATTGGTTAAATGAGTCCACTGGCATGTCGTTTGCCAAGCATTCCACCAACTTGATTACAAACATCCCATAATCACCACTACTATATAAAATAAGACAAGATAGCAGTTAGCACATCCTATAAGAAACATTGCAATACCAAAAACTACTGCATGTGGTACAATTCTTACGTTGGTGCTTGTTGTGGCGTGTCATCGTAATGTGACAGTGTCCATCTCTCCTTCCTATACCAGTCTGGAGTCATGTGCGAATGTTTCCTATAGTGATCAATCTTCTGAAGGTGCAATGGCAATAGTGTTGCTATGGGTTGCAAAAAATGTATGTATTTGCATACGTACATGCCCAACGAGTTATACAGGGTTATGGTTCGGTCATTGAAATGTACTTTTAGGAGGACCCAATGTACACCCCTATAATTCAGTGGGATGTACAGCTACGGACACCACAAGTAGAAGAGAACCACAATTAAGTCGTAGTATATAACATAACAGTTAAAATGACAACTCCGAAGCAACTAATTAAGTATGATACTGTCGTAAGTCCTGCCCACAGACAACAGACTACCTCCCCTATTGTGTTTGTACAGTCGGCTACCTCCCCCATTGCGTATTTTATGCAGATGTCATCGTCAGCCCAAATGGATTTTTTCTTCGCATAAGCCTTTCATTTACTTTATAGGTGTTGCTACATATATTCAAACAAATACTGTAATTAGTAACGGAAAAATGTTTATTGCTTCAATGGCTAAGTTTACTTTAACAGAAAAAAATTATTTATCACAAACAAAATGTCAGTCGTTGTGAATGCTTCCATCTTGCTTGTGGGGAACGTTATTGACTTCCATTGAATAAAGCATAAAGTAGCATCTATATGCTGCAAATAGGGAAAATGCATACGTTTATACTACCACATATATGTATGGCATAACTACTTTCCATATTGTTTATATGCACCAAATCAGTCAACCAGAAATTGTCAGTGCACAAATCCTTGAACCACTGCCGAGTACAGTATCTTATTTGCAACTGGACCGTTGGTCTACAGTAGCATACAAGTTACTGACATTATGTTATATAAGAACCATATTTAACGTACATGAATAATAGAAAGTATGAATAGAGTAAGAATGACTGAAACATACAACTCATTTGGCACATGTGTGTCTCGCCTGGCTTTAAATGCGTTAATCTCACTATCGGACAGTTTACAAAATAGTTTGAATTTGGTGCGCTTTCTTGGAACCACTTCGAATTGTTGAAATGGAGAGGAAATTTATGGACCCTTTTTACGCATTCGCTTGAAAAATTTTATTTATAGTATGATCTTCAAACTTACGTCAGAACTGTGCAATGGTGACCCTACTATTGCTTGTCGTGGTAGGATAGGGTCCAAAATCATTTTCCCCTTGAATCTGTCTAATGTCATAGGTCTAACTTCCGCACTCCCCTCTATCGAATTAGGCAACGATGTTTGCATCCGTTTTTTGCCTCTAACTATCGATTGTGTAAAAAAGGAGGTCATTTGTGCACCCTCATCTCGCTTTCTAACAACAAAAGTGGATTATGGTCTTATCTTCACACTTATATTCGAACCAATAGAAGGTGAGCCTATAATTGGTTGAGGTGGGATGATAAGGTCAAATGTCATTTTGTCGCCGAAGCTGTTAACTTTCTCATGCGTGGCTTCTGGACGCTTATCAACCGCAACCGGCAACGATCCTTCTAGCCCTCCTTTTCTGGTAGGCTGTAACTTCAGAAATGCAGGAGTAGTGAACTTCTTAATTTTCTCGACCCTACCACTAGCAAGACTATCAGAGGCAATGCTGTCAGAAGACACCGGGTTGCACCCTCGCCCTTCCTCACAAAATATGTGCAATATTCCTCCTTTCCCTCTATTGGCGTCGGCTCCAACATCGGGTCGGCATCAAACTACAATGTGATGAAAAACAAAAGTATGAAAACATGTACTGGAATGTAGCGCGTGTATTGAAGGCAGTAATGATTTTATCAAACCGATGTAACAATGTAACTATTTCTCCTGATTTTGGGATTGCAGTTGAACTTCAACTTAAGATGCGGGGAAGCAAATTACTGGATTTAAGTGCAATTTGTAGTCCAATGCTCGGAATTGCTTCGCATGCCCATATCTACCATTGTACCAAAAATACATGAAATCTCATCGGCAAAGGAAGCGACTATTACCAAGCAACATCAACAAATAAAAGACATGTACTTGAAATGTATATGGGAAACCAAACAAAGAATAGAAGGCAGCATCTGCCTTCTGCCCTTTTTTTCGATTCCCACGTTCGTAGCCATTTTCTTGAAATCTTTTTTCATATCATGCAAGGTCATCTCGTAGCAGAGACAACCCTATGGGAAATTGTTGAATGCATTCATATCATTCAACAATTGAATATTCTCCCTTTGAATCTGATTTTTCGGATCCTTCCCAAGTAACACCGTCTCTAAAAAGTACAACAACGCAAGTTTGATGATGTCCTCGTCATTGTCCGAAGAAGCGCCCCTAAATATGACATCCAACCGTTTGTTGGAAACTTTGCCACTACCTGAAAACATTCTCTGACTGAATGTCTCAGTGGATGTATATTGATGAGCTGACTCCTCTTTTGGATACGACTGACAATCTAAGCTTGTCACGATGGAAAACTTTTGCATAGAAAACCGAATGATAGTGTCATTCGGAAGCCATAGCTCATCGGAATCATCACTTTCCACATGTCGGAGGAGCAAGTTATGCACTAACTGGCCGGCGAACCTAAGCTCATTCATCTGAAATAATTTACCAAAGCAAGAACTCTTGAGCATCTCCAATTGCTGTTGACTTAACTTGTCAACTATAACTTTTATGGCATGCAACTTAAAGAAGCATGTCATTTTTGAACTAAAATGCTATAAGTCTGTGATCTTGTAAATGATTGGAGCAAACGTCTGCACAATGACCTACAATTATAAAAGAACCCATTAAATATTGTTTATTACATTTAACGATTCAACTATAAAATAACATATATTATACCGGTACATTTTTCGTGTATACAAAACAAGTAATAAAACTCATGCATTTTTGATAAAGCAATAACGACTTGACACTTGATAACACACATTCAAAAACACGTCCAAAATTCACCAAATCAGTGCATACTTAAAGTGAACATTCACAAAGCCATATCTATAACCAAAACCCTAACGAAGATAAACACCAATCAAATAGCCCTATAGATGTCATTTGCCAACCACTGGCTTTTAAGCTTAGGGTTGAGAATTCAACCTCAAAATTTCCTTTTAACAATGATTTTGTCACCGAATCCCAACTGCAAAGTTCCACATCCCAACCTAGAGGTTAGGATGAGGTGGGGCATCCCGAGAGGTTGGCCTTCCCAACCTCACACAATAACGTAAACGCTCCCGAGTTGAAGGTTAGGAATCCCAATCCCGAGGTTGGAAATGGGTTGGGAGTCCCAACCATTGATACCAACCTTAAGTTGGCATTCCCAATCTTTAGGTTGGCAATTCCTATCTTGACGTTGGAGATCTTAACCTCCAGGTTGGGGAGGTTAAGAAATCCCACCATTGTTAGGAATGTTAGGACCAAAACTTGAGTTGGGATTCCTAACCATGAGGTTAGGAATTCCAACCCCCATGCTAGAAATCTCAACCTATAGTTCTCAATCCTTATCTTAAGGTTGGGCACCCCTACCGAAGAGTTGAGATTCCGACATATATGTTGGGAATCCTAACTCACAGGTTGTGAATGCCAATCGCTAAGTTGAGACCCTACAATTGATCCCAATGTCGAAGTTGGGAATCCCAATTCCGACAAACCAACCTCAAACCCTCGTTTCAACTAAAGTTCACATGTAAAATATATATATATTCATTCATTCAAAGCTTAGAAATCCTAACCTACAGTGAAATAACCCAACCCGGATTATCCCTATAGAGATCTGAGTGGAGCCCTCCTGGCACCCCACAGAATCATTGCAATCATTATGCAGGTGACTCAAAAGGACTCTATGAAGTAAAGCCGTAAACAATTTCATTTCTTAATTAATTAAAAATTTAGGATGAAAAATTTTCGATAGCACAACGGCTGTTTTTCCGATTATTTTCAACTTTTTAAAACACCTGTAAAATGATTTATAAACATCTCTAAATGCATACATTCTTTTCCAATTCCAAATGGGACCTCAGGTCCAACTCAAAATCCATTTTCAAACACAATTCAAGTATTCAAAACATAACCATTTCAAACTTTAAAATATTCACATGCGTGATAGTGTAATCATTATTATAAAACTTAAACATTTACATCATATTAAATCAGTTATACATCAAAACATTTACTTTAATTTTACAGTTACGGTCGCCTAATAAGCTTGCCTATTCTTGAGCTGGAGATCTGCCGTCTGGAGGACTCGCACCTGTGCTTGAGGAGTTTTCATAAAATAAACAAGAAAATAATGAGATAAAGAGGCTCAATGAGTGCTAAGTAGTTCTAAATAAGTTTCCTTTAATATCCTTTCTAAAATCTTTTGAAATAATTCTAAGTTCTGTAATAAGTTATTCAAAACATGATAAGTTATTCTAAGTTCTGTAATAAGTTATTCATAAATCATAGCCTCAGTCATAAAATGTGTATCCAATGGAACCCAGGGAAATCATGATCATCGCCCGGTCCTAGGACACCAGTGGTGGGGACGGTCAATCTCAATCATAACCACTATACCGCAGAATGTTACCTCAATGCACATAGGGCATCAGTCATAATAGTACCTTATATACGCCTAAAGGGCGACATAACAGACTCGATTCTCCCATAGTTAGTGAACTTTCCCCCACAGACATGCCATACGTGCAATAAGGCACTTCGACCGTATAACAGTCATATTTCAGTCATAAAATGGAGATTGGGTAGCCATCGGTTTAAAATACATTGACATGCTAAAATAATTGTTGTATAACATGTTTCTTCAATTAGAAATCAAAGCATAAAAGCGCATTTCAAACATAAATTCACACAATCAATATTGCTTTAGATGCATATATAAAAACATTTATAAGTGTACATCATTTATATAAATTCATTTAAATATTAAAAACGTTTCAATCTTTCCTAAAAGTATGGTAACCATAGTGCATTTATCATTTCATAAAACAATTTACACTCACCGATTTCTAACTCACGGAAACGTCTGGATTTTCTACCTCGTGTTACTTCTTCAACTTCGCTTCCCTCCGCTTTATCGATGTCTATAAAATTTAACATTCTAATATAAGCATGTCGTAACTATACCATTCGAATCTAAAACAACATCATCGAAATCACATTCTAATGGATTCAACAAAAAGGATATTCGAATCTAAACGAATAACATAAAACTTCACGCGATTCCAACGATTTACCGCGAATTATCGATTTAGCGTTTCACGCGACTACTTCGATTCTAAACAAACTTATTATTAATACTACTCATGCCTATACTTAAATCATGGAAAACGAATATTCAAACACTTTAAAACACAAAAATGAAAATCATGGCAGCAAGCTTAAACAATATTAATTTTCCGATTCAACTCCGAATTTCGACAATTTAAAGATTTCGCACGAAACAAAAACTATCCGATTAACTTAAATGAATTTCAAACTATCCTAACACTTTAACGAGCTTAAATACGACTCAAGGCAGCTTGATAACATCATTAACACTTTTACATTCAACAACGAAATTCACAAACTAAAAACATTCGCATTCGCGGAAAACTTATCCGAATCACTCAGAGACAATTTCTCAAAATCTGAACGACTATTCGATACTTTAAAACACACTAAAATGCATCATTTTCCACGACGACGAACTTGAATTTAAAAACATAGCATAATAGTCCCTAAATTTCCTATAACAGCCTGTAATCCATTTCAAAACGAAAATGACTACTGACAATTTCATTCCAAAAACATAACCAAACAATTATCGAGCGAACCTCCGCATTAATGAGGTTCTCAATCCTAAAACCCAATCATAACAATATCAATTTAAATCCATATCTGAATTCTAAATATTTTCCATCCAAACTAAAACCATAAAATCAACTTACCTCTCAACAATTGCTCGAAGCTTCGAAAATCACTCACGAATAAGTTGCCTATATCAATTCTATAATCCGAGAGCTTCCTTCAATCCAAAATTGACATACAAGCTTTAAAACCCACTCAAAACATCTTAACAAAGCTAATGGGCAGCACTTACCCAAAGAATGAGCTATTTTTCGCTTCGAAACAGCTCTCGAACAATTACGATGGTGAAACGACGCTCACTTAAGCTCACGGCAGCAAACAAAACTTCCTTCCACCAGCAAACTGTCTTCTATTGATTCTGCCTCACTTCAGGTTTGAAATGTTGTACTCAGCCTGACCTGACAGCAGCTGCTTGGCAACAGCTTACACAACGGCAACTGCTCACAACGGCGACAACAGCTCACGGCAATGGCAGCGACTCCCACGGCAGCAACATCACCAGCTCTCGGCAACAACAGCACCTAGCAGCAGTAGCACCAGTGCTCGGCAGCAACACTCATCCAAGACAGTAGCTCACAGCTTCACTTCCTCCTTGCATGCATATCCTTGGGTTTAGATATGCTCAATTGAGTTGCCAATCTCACTCTCTCACACTTCTCTCGATTGCACAGACACACAAGCTCACCAATTTTGGTCACACATCCCACATGCAACAAGGGCAGCTCTCGGTTTTGATCTCACTTCACAAGCTGCTACACTTGCTTCCCATCTTTTTTATTGCACCTCATGAGCAGACTTCACACTCATTCATAAAGGTTCTCTCTCTCGGTCATGAAAGAAGGATGAAGAAGAAGAAGACCGAATGCTTTCTTTTTCTAACTCTCACTCTGTCATTCTCTATCTCTCCCTCTCGGTCTCTCAAATCATCTCTTTGGCTCTCGGATAATGCTTGTTAAAGAATGGTGATCAAAAGGCTTGATTTCTTCAAGTCTTGCTTTTCAATTTTAATATATATATGCTTTCCAACATTTAGACACATGGCGTGCATGCTTGACAATTTGATGCCACTTGCCTTGTCTCCATCTACACGATGACACGTGTCGAAATTAGGTACCAATCATGCAATATGCTAATTCATGCGTTCTCCCATTCCAATTCCAAGCTCGAATCCGTTTTCACGCTCTCGAATTTATTTTTATTATTCTAAAATAAATATTTCGAATATTTTCAGACTCGAGAATTATATTTTTCCAATTGAACGCATTCCATCGGAAAAATAATCCGCTCCCCGATGAACGAGGTTTTATATTTTACATACATGTTGGGTTTCAACCTATGCTTGGGAAAGTATGTTCAACCTTTATTATAATCCAAACCTGAAAGTTGTGATTGCCAACCTCAATTTCCAACCAAGTTAGAAATTCCCAACTAGATTGGGAACCTCAACTAGGAGATTGTCAATCCCACCTTGAAGGTTGGTTTCAACTTTCACTAGGAATCCTAACCTTTAGTTGTTTACAATACCCATAATCGACTACACAAATCCAATTGTTTACAAATTTCAAAACAGAAACTCACTAATCTTAGGGATAACATCAAACTTTTTATGCTACAAATAACATACAACCACTAAACCTACTACAATAAAAACACCCCACAAGCAATGTATTCTTACTGTGGAGTTTTTTTTTTCAAACTGCTGCGGCTCTCACTTAACTTCAACTTGTTGCCTCTGCTATCTTCACCTTTTTGCCTCTTCTTCCCTCAACTTCTTCCTTCTTTCGTCTTCTTCTTCTTCTACTACAGACTGTCAGTGGGTGGAAATGACCTGAGAGTCATCACTGATAGGACATTCGATGGTTAGCAGGTCAACTTTTGTTCAGACTCTGACAGTGGTGGGCAGAGGAGAGGTCAGGTTGGGAGGTTAGGGTTTCTTTCACAAAAAATAACATACAAGGCTTACAGAGAGGGAGAACGACGGTGGATGTGTCAAGTTTACCTAGTCCGTCGAGGGTTGAGGTTGGCAATCAGTGACATGCGACGGTGATGAGGTCGGAGGGTGGGTTTGTTTCCAATTACACAGACAATGTAAGCAAAAGGTTGGGAATAGAGAGACATTGAACCGTTTGGTAGAGTGAGAGTGACTGACAGAAAAAAACAAATTCATCAAGGGCAGTTTCATTCAAAAAAAGATAGTGTGCAATACTTTTAAAAAAAAAAAAAATCATTTCCCAAATGGATCATTTTTCAATAAAATCCTTTCTTCTTTTTATTTATTTCCAATAATCGAAAAGAGCTAGAAACCATCAAATTAATGATATATTCAACTTTGAGTCAACATTATAACCAAACATAGTGCAATGCATCTTAAGTGAGAACTTCACTAAGTGATGTATACTCAGCTTATGACATCACACACACATATGTGGCGATATAGTAAGATATTGTAACTTATTTGTTCTATTAACTTAAATAAAACAGATGAATTTTCCACCATCGAGAATCTATTTTTAGTCCATTAGAAGCCAAAGAATCTTGGAAAATCAATCAGAAAAACATCCAACCCAGTTTCTCGGCTTTTTGAATAACTTTGGGTCAATGAAGGATTTTTCGATCCAACCGGGTTTAATGGGCCCAATAAACGCGGTTGGATGTTGGAATCGAGTTTAGTCATTAAACCCAGTTCCTGCCAACTTCTCAAAGCCCCCTCTCTCGGCTCATATTCATTTGCTTTTCTTTTCAAAAAAGAATTAGTTGTAAATGAAGTTGTACGGAAAGTTCTTTGAAATTCTTATTGAGTCGCACTTTTAAGTGTGCTCTTAGGTATGTGAATTAGCATCAAAATGTTCTCTATGACCATAGCACTACTCCATCAGCTGTTCAAAGTTGTGATGATAATCAAACCAAGTTCAATAATGATAAAAAACAACATTACTGCCTGCTGACAATCATCACAACCCTTAACACGTCATGGTGTTGAAGTTCCATAGTAATGAAAGTTAATATTATTTTCTTATTTGATTTATTATTTTTGGACTATGATTTTGTAAAAAATTTGACAGAATTTCCCTTCCTTTTTGACTACCTGAGCAATTGAACCTGCATTACACACAAGTGAATATGATTTTGTACGTACAAATGAATATGAATATAATACAACCACCGCCGTGGAACCCTAAACTGCGGAACCCACATGCCAAAGCTTACAAACCATTCAGGAAACAGCACGTGGGCTTAGTGGGTTAGGAGTCGGAGGTAGTGGTGGTGCTAGTGGCGTTGGACCAGTTGTTGAAACGATCCATCAAGCATTCCCTATTTTTTAAGTATTACGAAAATTTTGATAAAATATCTAGTGAACTGTATATTTTTCGAAACGTTAATGTTTGACTGATTTTTCATAATGTAGATAATGAAATCGGGATAAATAGGCCCACTAGTAATCAAAATAAAGCACTGATTTTCAATAGCACTAACATTAGAAGTCTTCGCACTTTACTAAAGTTCCGTCTCTATGCAAATTCAAAAAAATCAGAGACTCTGACTCTACACAACAACATTCTCACAAATGAATAAAAAGTGCTTATAATACATAACATACAAGAAAATAATTTTTTTTTTTAAAAAAAATATATCTATTCATCATTTTCATTATTACTAACATTAAATTATATCATTAATACTTATTAGGTGATGTTTGAGGAAAAAATTGGTATGATTTTTTTTTTTTTGGTAAATGTTGCGGTTTATGGGCGGGATTCGATCGGTTCCACCCGCACCCATGAAGTTTTTGTAGGTGGGGGTGCGATTATTTTTTACGGGTTTGGGTGTGGGTCTCGGAAACCCATCCAAACCCAACCCGACCTTCTGCCTTTGCTAATAGTAGGGTCAACTAATTGTAGAGGGCTAAAACAGAGGAATGTGGTCTTCTTGGATTATAAATCAACTTAACTGTGATCCATTAACAGCATCTGGTGATCCAAACAATTTTCAAGTTTATGATAGCAGGCAATAGTTAAGCCTAACTTCAAGGGATTCATATGATAATATCCAAAAAGTGAATCACTTCTTTTTGCATACCATCTTGTGCGATCGGAAGATTTAGTTACGAAGCTTTAATGGTTTAGTTTTACAGGATTTTTGATGATACACTTTTAAATTAAAATAAATGATGAAGTTAGATTCTTAAAGATGGAGAATACACTTCATGGACTTTCTTTCTACACTAGAAAATATTTTAAAGCTGCAACAATCCACAACTAACTTGCCCCATTATACAAGATTATTAGGAATGGAAAACCAAAATAGATTATTGAAAGCTTGGAAACATAATGATTCAAAACCAAATTGCCTCTCATTTTTTGAAGATCAACCCAAGTGATTAATTAAGCTTAGAAAGACCACGTAGTAGACCATCTGCAATATTTCCCTTTTTTTTCATTGACGGTTGTGAAAAACCAGAGCTCGTACTGGTAACGCTGTTGCCATAGTCCTCTGCAATTGCTCGGAGCAGGTATGCTGGTGCTCCATCAGGCTTAAACAGTCCAAAATTCCTCCCAGAAGATGGTCTAGTCTTCAAATCCTCATTAAATAAACCAAATATGTAGGCATTTAGTTCGGATTCTGGCCTCATAGGGGTCCCCTTTCTTTTAGCCACAAGATTCATCAAATTCCCATTGTATTCTTTCGCGTTCTCCACTGTGGCTCCGGCTTCATTCTCGTCCCCTCTCGAAGGCCAACCGGTTTCTGAGATGTAAACGGGCAATTCCTTGGCACCCAAGGAAGCGAGTGCACTGTAAACAGCATCAACCTGTGCAAGTATATGAAAGTAAGTTAATTCTATTAGAAATAGAAAAAAAAAATAATTAAATAAAAAAATAATAAATAATTAAAAAAAAGAAAAAAAAAAAAGAGAAATTGGCTGTTATGTTACACTTATTACAATAATACGTATATATACTGTGTGCAACAGTGCAGCGCAGATCTGATTTGTTTTTGTTTTTTTAGGTTGCCTTTTTTTATCTATGCAATAAAGTTATCAATTTTTTTTTTAAAAATTTCGGAAGGGGGGAGGGGGGGCAACAGTCCGCCGTTGCTCCACAGAAAAGTCGGGATGTAAGTTGAAGGGTCCACAAACAATACAAAAGTCAGGATATTGGTTGGAATGGCATCTTCTGACAGAGTAAGGATTCTCTACTATCTTTTTTTTTGTTAATCTTTTGATAATCTAGTGACACATCAGCATTTGAAAAAATGAATGATCAAGATTAATAGATTTTTCTCTCCCATACATCACCCAAACTTAAATTGTTTTTATAAAAAGATTAACACCATGTTAACATTGACAGAGAATCCTTGTCCCTTCTGACAAGGACATTAATTAACATTGCTGGGTCCTGGCATGCATTTTCAGTGGGGGAGGAAAAGTCAATAATGCCCTTATCTATTATTAAAATAAAATATTATTCCATAATTTCCGTTTACCGAGCATTGTGCTAGACGCCTTTCGTATGTCAACAGGTCCAAGCCTGCTGTTAGTGTTTGTAATTGGGGTGGAGCAGTTCCTTCGAACTGGCAGATGCGGGGACTTGATCGGCGTTCTTTACAAATATTTTGTGATCCAGTTCCACCTGATCCTCCTCCTGTTCGGATATTAACTTAAATAGCTTCTGTCAATATTGCAGACAGACTAACTGAACTAGTTTCTGTCAATATTATTAAGGTTTTATTTTGTGTTTCAGATCTAGTTCTCTTGTATCTTTTGATTTTTTATTTTTATTTTTAAGGTTTCATTTTGTGTTTCAGGTAAACAGCAAGACTTTTTTTTTTTTTTTTTTTGCAATAGATGGATTTGAAGGTAGGTAGTAAACAGTTGATCCTAACTTTCCTTTTCCTCTTATATCACTGGCACTAATTTTGAAATTTAACAGAACTGGATCCGAATTTCAGATCGATGTGATCATGGAGTTTGAACAGGTTGGCAATAAGAAGGATTGCTGAGCTTGAGGCGAGAGTCCAGGAGCTGTCCTCCCAGGCTGAGAGATCTGCATAGACGGCATACCTTCGAACGTCTTTCATGTGATACATTCTTCTTGCTTGAACTGGATATTATGTTACACTGATTACAACAGTGCGCATATATACTGTGTGCAACAGTGCAGCGCAGATCTGATTTTGTTTTTGTTTTTTTTTATTGCTTTTTTTATCTATGCAATAAATTTATCAATTTTTTTTTTAAAATTTCGGGATAGGACGTGGCTCCACAGTGGGTCCGCCGTTGATTGTAGGGTTGTCTTTGTAGACAAAATAAGGATAGGCGTTGATGAAAAAGGGAGAGCCAGGTTGTTTGTGAAAGTCCACAATCTCTGCAACTATTTCCAGCAAATCTTGTCTGAAACACGCAGAAGATGGCGGATAAGATGATGCAAGAATGTTTGTTGCATGTGGAGTGGTAACAAATACGTGTTCGTCCAACCTCAATTGAACTAGTGCATTATAAATATTGAGCATGGCAGGAACTAAGCTATTCCTATATGAAGCATCATCGTCTGTTAACACTTCATTGCCTACTGCGATGACACTGATCCTGGTGGCTGGAAAGTTAGCTTGGACATTTGTTGTCACCCACGTTAGGGCATTGGCAGGGACTTGCATATCTGACAAAAACTCATTTCCGAGTCCAAAGGTGAGTTCAATACCAGTGTTGGCAAAAGCCTTGATAACTTGTGGATTTGCATAAAAAATCTTAACTTTAGTAGCACCAATTGATTTAACGAGCGGTACAACGTTTTCCAGCGAAGGGAGATCGTCTGCAATCCGACCGTAATTGACTCCAAAGAAAACCATTCCGGGGGATAAAAACCCCAAAGTGAATAGAAAAACAAATACCGGTGAGTGCAATCTGATAGAGTTCATGATTTCTTACGAGGGAGACAGCCTGGAAGGTGTGTACTATATAAGTAAGACTAACAGTGCATGCATTGATCATATTTTATAGCCATATCCACCGGTCGAATCACTAATAAAGATTCCAAATAAATTTTGACAAAGCATGTGCATTAAGGTCGAATCACTCACATTGCAAATAACATATCGCTGACTACCAGAGCAAATATTACAAAATTCAAACTTGCTGACATGTAGACATCAATCAATTATTAATTGAGGATTATCATGTTAGACGAAAAAGTTAATACACCATTAATTCACACTTGTCCAAAGAATTCGTTCAAATTGTCAAAACCGATGTGATAAATGTGAGATGTTGATGGGTGGTTTAAGGAGTTTCATCCTTTTATCCTGGGAGTGTTGTTTTCCCGGTGCTGTGAAGTAAATTTTTGAATTACAAATAATATTTAATTTTGATAGGTTATATACCTTTGATTCTTTTTATTTTATGTATTATTATTATTTTTTGCGCTAAGGATTCTTGGTATTAGTATAATATAGGATAGCAAATCGTAAGCGTCTACTGGCTTGAAAATCTGAAGAAAAAAGTTTAAAATACTACAAAATTCAAAATAAAAAGCAAGATTAGAGGAAGATCAGAGCTCCAAAGTGAACCCCATTATCAAAAGATCTTCTAATCTAATATCAAGTTAATCCAAATTAACAAGGAGGATCACAGCTCCAAAGTGAACCCCATAGCTAAAACATCTTCTAATGCGAGTTATACTAGGTTAAATTTTCTAATCCAAATTATAATATATTATCTAAATTTTAATGGAATATGATGTATTTAATATTTATAAATATATTAATTTGTTAAGTTAATATTTATTATGCACACCATCCCTCAATAGGAATGGTTAAGTACTTCTCCTAATCCAAAAAGTTCAATGGTTCGAATTTCACTCTTATCTAGTATTCTATGAATTTAATCCTCCCTTCCCACCATTAATAAATAAATAAATAAATAATTTAAATGAAAACTAATGACAAATGGACAAATTAAAAGGTCAAAGGTCCAAAAAAATTATTCTTCTATTTTATTATCCGTTTTATTTATATAATTGATATAATGATTTGCATTTTATCCGTCGCCAGGAATCTAAATGAACTTTTTGTCCACTACCAAAACTCCATGCATTTAAGATCGAGTTGTATGATGTAGACGATTAATTATTTTAAGTCAATACATCATCCATACTTTCTTTTTTTTGAACTTAATACATCATCCATAATTGTGTTTCACTTTTGAACGACTTTGTTCATATAATGATTGGCGGTATTGTACAAATAAGTTGTACAAGAACCTGCCTAGTCACAGTCTTGGACTCTTGGTAGATATAAAAATCGTTTGTCCATATGTACTCTATAATTTACGCACCGCTCTTATATTGACAATTTATTTGGTGAGTTGACACGATAAATTGATGTCCATTCTCTAATAATTTAGATTTGTTGACATGATTAAATATTGGTTTTCCAACATATATCTTTTCATTTTTTTTTTATCCAACTTATATCTTCACAGGCGTCAGCCTAGCACAACCTGATATGAAGCCAAAATTTTTGCCACTTACTGCACCAAACCACCAAAAAGTTCTATTAGGTGTCACTGTTAAGAATTAATGCACATTTATGTTCCAGAAGGTTTTTCAAATGATCAGGAGAAAAAAAAATTGATGTGTTGATTGGTCTTTGTCCACAAGATGAGCAATGAAACATCATAAAATAAGGGCAAATTGCAGAAAACCTCTGACATTAAATGTAATTGCACTCATAGGCAACTGAGATAAAAATTAACACAAACCATCCCTAATGTTATTGGTCAATAGTTAAAATTAACCGTTGACCATCTAGCCCGAGTGAAAGGTGAATATTGCCATAATTTTTATGTTGTTATTTATTTTACTTTTTCAGCATATTATTTATTTGATTAAAAATTTAATTAAAAATAACACATCGTTTTCAAACTAAGATCTTTTCTTCAATAATCCCAATACGCCGAATTAAGCCTAGAAAAACTCTTCCTTGGCAACCCGTCCTTCAATAAAAAATCAACACAAAGCACAATGTTCTCTACTTCAATCTGTTGAATTTGTACGCTCAAGTGTGAAAAAATTAAGATTGAATTATACGCTCAAGTGTGAATAAATTGATTTGAGTTGATTTGAAATCAAATTGTCTTTGGGATAATTATGATTTAAATCAATTAGATAATTGCACTAGATGTATAATTGATTTGCAATAAAATTGTCATCGGGATAATTACGTTTTAAATCGATTAGATAATAACACATTATCACTAAGATAACATTCAAATTTAATTTAATTATATTTGTGATTATTTGATGAAAGTTTGAGGCCTATAAATAGAAACCTTTCCCATTCATTCCAGTATCCAATTATGAATGATTAAGAGCATTCAGTGAAATACAGAGTGTTTATTTTGATGGTCTTTTCCTGTATTCTAGTATATAGTTCTTGCACAGTGATTTGAGTTAGAGCCTGTTTGGTATAGCTTTTGGAGGGCCCAAAAGCTCTTCTAAAGCCCAAAAGTGGCTTTGGGAGCTGTTTGGGTGATGATTGAAAAAATGCTTCTGATGCTTGGAAGCTCTTTTAATGGAAGCTGCCTCTGGTAGCTTTGTGGAAAAGAGCTTCCATAATAACACGGGAAGCTGTTTTTCAGTTAAATGAATTTTTCATAATTCCCATTTTTGCCTTAATAGAATGAACAACAAATAAAAAATGTCTTTCATATCCCATTTTACCATTTTTCTCTCAATCTCCATCTTTGACATCCCACGGTCCCTGTCTTCTCATTCTTCTCTTATTTTTCTTCATCTTCTTCACCGATCGACATCCCTCTGTCTCCTTCTTCTCTTCTTTTTCTCCATCTTCATCTTCTCCTTCTGTTGCCCGGATACCCAGATCGACGTCTGGGTATCAGGCGTCTGGGTTTCGAGATCGAAACCCAAACGTCGATCTGAGTTTCCAAATGGAAACCCAGATCGACGTCTGGGTTTCGATCTCGAAACCCAGACGCCTGATACCCAGACGTCGATCTGGGTATCCGGGCAACAGAAGGAGAAGATGAAGATGGAGAAAAAGAAGAGAAGAAAGAGACAGACGTCTAGATCGAAACCCAGACGTCTCCTTGGTACCGGGCCTGAAAACCCAGATGTCGATCTGGGTTTCCAACCCAGACAGTCGCCTGTCCGCCGCGATCGGAATATTTCTCCTAGCTTAGTTCGGCAACGACGACAGACCCTCATGTGGAGACCCAGTTGGTCTCCAGCGGGGAATCTAGACCCGTTTGGGTCTCCAGAACGGGTCTCCAATATGGAGCCAGTATTTTGATAATGGATTTTTTAATTTTTGATAGATTTGTTTTTGTGATGTTTTCTTTGTGATGGATTGGGTAAAATTGATTGATGATGATGAATGGTGAGGTTGATGAAGAAGATGATGGATTGGGTAAGGTTGATGAAGAAGGGTGAAGAGACTGTTTTTTCTGCACCAGTCATTATTTTTTGAAGATTGAAGATCTGGGTTTAAAACCCAGATCTTCAACTTCATCTGCAAATCATGTTTTTTGTTTTTAATTTTTTTTTTCAATTGTTCAATTGTTTTTTTGTAACCAAGACGATCTTCAATTGTTTTCTTGAACCTGATAAGGTTGATGAAGAAGGGTGATGGATTGTCCCAGGTTTCATTTGATGATGACGATGGATGGTGCTAGGTAGATGAACTAAATCCTTTACTAGATTTATTTAAAATAAAAAGGGTAAAATTGTCATATTATAATTTATAAAGTTTTAAAATGTTTCAATCAAACAGTCCTAAGAGCTCTTCTGAATTTAAAAGCTCTTTTAAAATATATAATCCAAACAGCAACTTAAAAGTTTTAACTTTTACTTCTATTCTTCTACTGTCAAAAGCCAAAAGTAAAAGTTATCCCAAACGAGCCCTTAGTAGTTCTAGTAATTACTTTTCGACGATATGTAACAATCTCGAAGATTCATCTTCCCCTGTGATGACTCTATTTATTATGATTACCAACATTGGCATCAGAGCAGTATTTAGGGATTGTTTTTTGGGTTGTTTTAGTTTTGAATTATTTTTGTTAGAATGATGTCATGCTTATTTTTTGTTAATGAATTCAAGCATTTTACATATTCTGAATGATAGTACTTTAAAAAAAAAAATTAAATGGACTTATACATACCCGACATTAAAGGCCTAGTATGGATAAACTTATGTTTATTATTAAAAAAATATGAAGTCACTTATCCATACCAAGTATTGATGGTCCGATATGGATAACACTTATTTTACTTTTTTTAAAAATTTAAAATTGATTATTCATACCGGGTATTAATGTCTGGTATGGATATTCCTGTTTTTTAAGTTTAAAATAATTTTTTCAATAGCCATATCGAGCCCATTAAGTGCCCGGTATGGATAGTATAAATTTTTTTAAAAAGTTAAAATTTTGATTATCCATAGTAGGTATCTGACCCGCTCAGTATAGATAACCCAGTATGGATAATATAGGTTATCCATACTGAGCGGGTCAGGTACCCGATATGGATAATATATGTAAAAAATAAAAAATAAAAATAGATTATCCATACCATGCGAAACCGCCCGATGTGGATAATCTAGGCATCATTTCAGTAACCCAACCCTCCCCTCTCATTTCTCTATTTTCTTTTTCTCTCTATATCGTTTTGTCACATCTTCTCTCTTATAAAACCTTATCGCCCCCCACCCACTGCATAGCTCTGGTAGTGGACCGTCGTCGTCATCGACAGCCTCCGTCGAATCCTCTCTTCTTCTTCTCTTCTTTTTCTACTTTTCTTCTTCCTCCTCTTGTTCTTATTCTTCTCCTTTTCTTCTTCTTCTTGTTCTTCTTCTTCTTCCATCCACAGAATGGTCGGACTGCAATTTGACCTCCAGCGCGACAGTCCGATCATAGCCTTTTTTTTTTCAATCTCATTTTTTCACTTCTTTTCTTCTTTTGTAGCCATTGCTGAGGACTGACACCATCCGGTACTATCGTATTCACCGATCTACTTCTCTTCCACCGTCCAGAACCGTTATCTTCGCCTATCTACTCTTCTTCCGCCATTTTATCTATCAAGAAAGTATGAGCTTCATGATTTTGTGTTTTTCGATGTTCCAATTTATGATTTCGTGTTTTATGGATTTTACTTGATATCTTATATATATTATTGTTGTTATGATTATGCTTAGATAGATTATGAGGAATTGATTATAAACATATAATGTTAATGGGTATAATCATATTTTCATATTTTTTGCAATATGTGTGTATATATATTGTTTGTGTATATGTATGCAAAGAGACAGAATCTCTAAAGTGGTTGGATCTATTGTGAAATTACATTTTTATTTAAATTATCAGTGAACTAAATTTTTGATAAGATTGAAAAACAAGGAAAACTCCGTCAAATTTTTTATAAAATTGATTGACTTTATATGTATTCTTTAAATATTAAGTTTGTTATCTTTGTGTTGGCTACTAATATATGTCATTTCCATAACATTTTTAGATGTCGATTGAAGGAACATTAACTGGTCAGTTTTCAAGTAACTCCAGTGGAGAAAAGAAAAGAAAAGAAAGAGGTCCTAACCATTTGGATTATGAAAAAATGGCCAAGGTAAAAGTCACAGGGATACAAATTAATGAAATTGGACAACCAATTGGAGAGAATTCGATGATCTATAGTTCAGGTTATGGAGCCATTTCAGCTCAGATGATACTTATAACCTATACTAGTTGGGATTAGATACCATGAACTTTAATAGATACAGTGTGGGGAATATAAAGGTATGTTTGTATTGCGATATTGGTTTCATTTATTTCTAACATCAATGTTACATATTTATTTTTAAAAAATTTGCAACTGCAGTTATAACTTGGTACTGATGAATCAATGAAAGCTCATACATTAAAAGTAATGAATGAGTGTTGGAGACACTATAAAAGTAAAATAACAAGACAAATTAGAGAGGTTCCTACTGGTCTTGATGCACAAAGAAAATACAAAATGCTAAAGCCACCTAACGTTAGTGAACAATATTGGACTATATTTGTCAATCAGCGACTATCTCCAGAATTTGAGATAATCATATATTTATATTCTTAAGCTGGCATGTTAACGTTTAATGGATTTTGATTCAATTTTATAATATTTTAGGCTACTAGTGAGCATTATTCTGAGTTATCAAAGAAGAATCGTACCCCACATATATCAAGTCGTAAAGGAATTACACGATTACGAAAAGATTTGGTAAGAGTTACATATATTGTGATGATTGTCTTACATAAGTATGATATTTGTTTTTCGAACTTGTATATATATATATTTTTTTTCTAAATGTCAATGTTAGAGAGCAAAATAAGTAGTTGTAAATGAAGATCCCGAAATCAATAGAGCTTACACATAGGTAGCTAGTCACAGGCACAAAGATGGGATTGCGGTGAATGAGGATGTTGCTGAAAAAATTGTTTGTTACATTGCTTTGATCAATTATTGTGTTGATTGTATTACATCTGTATAGTTTTTTTTTTAAAATGTTAATATAATGTGACATCATATATAGGCATAAATGGAGACACTACATCAAGGATTCCAACATTCAAGTAGAGATAATGTTGTCTCACAAGTTGTAGGTAAGGAGCATCGAAGTTGAGTTTGAGGGTAACATCATCTATTGTACAAGCATCTATGGTTGATAGACAAAACTTCGTACAATACCAATAACATGTTGATTATGAGATAACAACCATGAAGCATATAATTACTAATTTAACAAATTTGCTCATGATTCATTTACCGAACGCAGGATGAAGCTCAAGTATTGATATGTATTCCTTCCACACAGCCAGTAAACAACTTAAAACTTTTAAAATTTGTTTACTTCTATTTTTTAATACTTAGTATTTTTTTTCCCGTATCCATGTTTTCTTACAAGTGGGTGTAATCATATTTTCATATGTTTTACTATATATGTCCTTATGTGTTTGTGTGTATATATATATATATATATATTGTTTGTGCATATATTTACGGGAAAATGCTGCTTTGGCTAGATCAATTGTGAAAATACTAAAGTGTATAAATTGTAGAGGAATTAAATTTTTGGCAAGTTCTAAAAAGAGAGAAAACTCCGTTAACATTTTTATAATGTTGATCGAGTTTATATGTATTGTTTTATATATTGAGTTTGTTACTTATATGTTATCAAATAGGGGCACGTAGAATTTTTTTTTCTTGATATCCATATTTTCTCACAACAATGTTATTTATTTTTTTCGTAGATACAATATTCAAATGGTTTAAGTCCGATGGGAATTAGTAAAAGTGTTAAATTTGTTGAACCTTCAGTTAAGGTAAATATTCATCAAATTTATATTATTTATTTTTTCAATTTAATTTCATATATAGATGTAATTATTTAAATTTTTTAATAGGAGTAAATATATAAATTCTTGCGCATATATAGTCCATATCTCAAGGTTCCTCAAGTCAAGTTGGTGGATCGAATGATAACTATTGCAAGTTATTAGACTAGATGGGTAAAAGAACAATGGTGGCGAAAGCCAAAATTTACTCAAATGACCCCAATATTAAAGTTCACCACCTCGAGCTCAGTCTAGATTATTGGCACATTTATGTGAATAAAGTAATGTTTAGAGTTTTACTATCTCGACCTACCAATAAGCTACTAACTTTATAAAATGCATTAAATTCATTTATTGTTTGATCAGTAAAATATACTGTATCTTAGGATTATGTACTGAGTTGTTATAACATTTCATAATGTACGACGACTTTAGATGATGCATGTTAACTTTAGGTAATGTACATTAACATTAGGTGATGTAGTTTAAATTTTTTTAATATTAAATTATATATATATATATATCGCGTTTTGAATATTGTTAGTTTTATTGTATATTAAATTATATATATATTTCAATTTAATTTTTTCTGAAATTAAAATATTTTCCATATCGAGCACTAGCCCGGTATGGATAAAAGTAACCATATCCTATCGTTCGACATAGATAATTACCCATTCTAAGCCCTGATCCGGCATGGACAAAGGTCTTCATACCGGGTTGGAACCCGAAATGGGTACAACTATCCATATCGGGCATGCACTCGGTATGGATAATATTATCCATACCGAGCGAGTGCTCAGGTGCTTGGTATGGATACTGTCGATATCCATACCAATAGCATTCACGTTTGCCCGGCTGTCCAGTATGGATAGTCAATCATATCGGGCAATGCCCGGTATAGTTAACCTATTTTGTTGTAGTAATAAATTGTTATAAATATATTATTCATTAAAAAATCAATGATACGTAATAAAATAATATATAATTAGAGAGATATAACGGACTTTAATAACCTAACTCTAATTATGAACTACTCATGAAGATTCAAACCATATGAAATAATTAAATCAATGGATACTGAAAATTCAGATTGTATAAAACATCTACAATTTTGAGAGTGCAATATTAGATTTTTAATGGAGTAACTCTAAGATTTAATTATTTAATTGAAGAATTTAATTAATAACTCTGATATTATTGAAGCTCAAATTATAGGTCCATTTGGTCCCTTTACTAGATCACAATCTTATAAAAAAAAACAAGGGAAGCATATAGTTGGATTGTCCAATTATTACTGTTACATATAAATTTTTTTAACGTGTTCACGAATTATTTAAATAATTTAATTATTTAAATATATGTAATTGTTTAATTAATTATTAATTATATAATTATCTGCAGAAGTTATGAGTTTAATTCTAAATTGTGTCATTAAATTATTTTTGATTTAGAATAATTTAATTTAACAAAAGATCATTTAATTAATTAGTGAAAATAATAAATTAATTTAATTGAAAATAGATTCCATATTAAATTAAATTAAAAGAGTTTTAATTTAATAAAAATTGGATTACATTTAAATTAAAAGTAAAGTAATAATTTAATTTAATTAGAATTAGATTCCATATTTAATTATATTAAAGGAGTTTTAATTTAATAGGAATTAGACCTCATATTAAATTAAAAGTAAAAAGTTTCAAGAAATAAAGAATTTGATTTCATATTGGATAGGAATTAAGTCTTTTAATTTAAAAAATGTAATTGGATTCCTTGTTAAATTGAAAAATCCTAAACTTACTATTATAAAAAGGTGTTTTATATTGGTAATAATAGAGAGTTTTTGGCTACTTGAACAAAAAAATTTTGATGATTAAAAACATTATATTGCCACCTACCTTATAAGAAATCAAGAAAATCGCTTATTGATTTCTGCAGAATATTCTTTTATGAAAAGTTTTTGTGATTTGATTCTGTAAATTGTGTCCACACATAATTTGTTTTGTGAAGAGTCATAGTAAGAAAGATCAGATGATGAAAAATCTACGAATAAAAAAGAATCAATTCAATTTTTATACAATGTAAGATTCGATCTTATTAATTTAGGGGTCATTTGTTTTTTTGTCTGAAGACTGAACAGTACTGCTGAAGATTGAAAACTGAATAGTGATTGAAATCTGAAATCTGATAGATATATATATATTTTTTCTTACATCTTAATGTATAATAATTTTTTTTAAAAAAAAAATTAAAATTGTCTGATTACTAGTAATTTGATATTTATATCCTTTTACTATTAGTTGTTGTGTAACTTTATTTAATATAATACAAACAATTACAATAACTTATTTAACAAATATTAAAACACTTATATATATAATATTTTTATTCATAATTAAATAAGATTAATTATTATAGTAGAGTGGATTAAATTTATATATTCAAATAAAAATAAATAAAATGGTTTTAAATTGAATTACTATTATAATAAAAGTTAAAATTATAACTTATATATATAATATTTTTATTCGTAAATAAAATAAGATTAATTATAATAGTAGAGTTAATTAAATTTGTTGTTGTCATTGATGATGTTGTGGTCTCTTATTTGTTGTTATTGCTACTGATGTTATGGGTTGGATTGGGTTGGGTTGGTTTGCTTGATGGAGATGGATAGAAGACCAAAAAGGGTTGCCATCAACCTACTCGGTAATGGTGTGCAATAGTGCGTGCGTAGTATTTGACCAGCTACAATTTTGTTGCGCTAGTTATTTAGATTTCCTTTTTTTTTTTTTTTTTTTTTTTTTTTTGCTTTCTGACAAAAAATCTAGGTTGCAGAGTGTTGTTTACTTTTCATTTCTCATTTTAAGTAACAAATCTCGCAAGTATAGAAATCATATAGATGTTGTATAGCGAATTATGGGATCATCTCTACAGGAACGTGAGAATCGATTACCAAATTAGTCCTAGATGAAAATAAACAAATAAAAATAAATGAAAGTGTGCTAAGATTTCAGATTCCACTTAGATATAGAAAATAATCATCAAAGCATACAAATCGTATACCAGTTGTGGAATGTTGGTTACTTTTCATTTCTCATTTTAAGTAACAAATCTCGCAAATATACGAATCGTATAGATGTCGTATAACGATTACGGGATCATCTCCATAGAGACATAGGAATTGATTACCAAACTAGCTCTAGATGAAAATAAACAAATAAAAGTGTGCTAAGATTTCGGATTCCATTTAGATATGGAAATTAATCATCAAAGCATCGAAGATTTATCAATTGTGTTTATTATTAGTTTATCATTAATCCTCTCAATATATTTCTTTCGATAATACATCAAACATACTCTTATCCACCAACATCTATCTTCCTATGGATGTCGAATGAACGAAAGCTAATTAGGTTCGAGATAACTACTACCTATGTTGGATTGGTATTTTTATGAGATACTTGATTGTCGCTCAAGCACTCAGGTGACCTGACTATCACACGAGTGACCTATTTCCTTTTTCTAACCTAGTGTAAGCATTTTATTGAACACATTGTGTGCCATTCTTTTCGGTCTCAACACACAAGCCTAAATCATGCATATGGTGGTCAATCATATACAAGCGTTAAGTTTTAAAATCCCTACTCAACATGCACACATCTTCAAGCAATAATAATGAACTCTATTAACATTAAAAATCAATATCCATCATCATCCTAACACAACATGAAATTCACTACAACAAATTCCACATTTTATAGCATTGCTAAATAGCATTCAATTTAGAATGCTATAAATTTCTTGTAGACAATTGCTTTTTAATATAAAATGCTATAATAAATGTATGATTGATGATACTTTATTTTTTATCATTTTTTAATAGTAATAATATAGCATTTCATGAATGTTACACCATAACAAATAAATTAATTAGTTTAATTTTTTTTTTTTTTTTTGAGAAAGGATATATATTAACAAATAAACCAAACCCCCACATCAAGAGGGACATGAAGCATCCAATACAGCAATCTGCAACAGCCACGGAGGGAAGGATTTCCTCCAAACAGTAGAACCATTGAAGCCTAAAGCCCAATTAGCTAAATGGTGAGCAGCCCTATTAAACTCCCTAGGTACATAAGCAATGGGGCAAAAATGATGGACAAACATGAGGGATTTAATATCATTGACAATATTGGCTATATCTAGAAGAGACGAGGACTCTCCATTACAAAGCTTGACCACATTGATGGCATCAGACTCCACTATGACTGGAAGGAGCTTATGGCCAATCGCAATTCGTATCCCTTTAAGAACCGCAGTAGCTTCGGCAACAGCAACGTCAGAAACGAGGCGCACTGAGAAACCAGCTGCCAAAATAATATCTCCACAGTGATCCCGAATTATAACCCCCAGTCCAGCCTTTCGTTTGCTTCTATTCAACGCTGCATCACAATTGAGTTTAAACACACCAGCAGGGGGAAAAGACCACGATACCTGAGACGATCAGATCCTGCTAGCTGAAGAAAAATCTCGAGCAGCAGCAATCTCAGACAGCCATTCACCTGCTCTAAGCCAACAATCCACTGAGCGCTGAGATGGAACGTTGTGAATCCTGGCATTGCATTTAAACCACACAAACCACGCTGCCACAATGAATTGAGCAACCAGATTTAAATCAACCGACGCAAACAGAAAAACTAGACGGTCCAAGAAATCCACAAATTTCAATCTACAGAAACTAGGATCATGCCTCAAAGGATATGAACCACAGCTATCACGCACCATTTTACACGACCATAAAGCATGATCGACAGATTCAAGGTCAGAATCACAGAGAGGGCAGACACCATTAAATGAAATCTTGCGGTGCAGAATGAGGGCTTTAGTAGGGAGGATACCTTTTAGAGCTCGCCAACAGAAAATTCTTACTTTACCAGGGATGGGGAGATTCCATAACTGCTTCCATAGAGCCAGAGGTCCCGATGAGGATGAAGCGAAGCCAGAATTCATGGCTTTGAATGCAATTTTGTATGCACTCTTGACAGAAAAATGGCCATACTGATCATAATGCCACATGAATGAATCAGGATTGGGAGAGGAGCTAAGAGGAATGCTCAGAATTAATTCTGCCTCTTCCGAGAAGAAATACTCCCTTACCCAGTCTTCAGCCCATCTTCCTGGTTCAGAAATAAGGAAGGACACCGTAGTTCCACACGGAAGAAGCATAAGGGAAAGGACTCTGAACGTCGATGGACGAGGGATCCAATTATCATCATAAATTGACACACTGCTGCCATCACCTATACGCCATCTGAATCCTCGCAAAATACCCTCACGACCCCAGAGTATACTTCTCCAAACCAGTGAAGGCGCGGTACCAACCTGACAGTCCAGAAAAGAAGAGTGAGGGAAATATTTGGCTTTGAATACTCTAGCGACAAGAGAGGATGGGTTATTCATGAAACGCCATCCTTGTTTGGCAAGCATAGCCTGGTTAAACGCACGAAGATCACGGAATCCAAGTCCTCCATCGGCTTTCGAAAAACACATAGCCTTCCAATTAACCCAGTGCACTTTTTTGTGGGAATCGGACCCCCCCACCAGAAATTAGCTATCAGACGCTGAATTTGAGAAACAATAAAAGAAGGAATCCGGAAACAACTCATGGCATAAGAAGGCATTGCCTATGCAACGGCTTTTATGAGGACTTCTTTCCCTCCTTCTGAAAATAGCTTATGTTTCCATCCCTGCAATTTTTGCCAAACTCGATCTTTAAGCCCTGCAAAAAGATTCTTTTTGTTACGGTTAGTAGAGGCAGGAAGGCCTAAGTACAATAGATGGGAAGGAACCACACTCATTCGAAGCACATTTGCAATAAAAGATTGAGAAGCAATGGGGACAGAAGGACTGAACGCGATGGCAGACTTGGATAGATTTACCGCTTGACCAGAAGCACGCTCATAAACATGAAGAACTTCATTTACAATTAATGCCTCTTCAATTGAGGCGCGAGAGAACACCAGACTGTCGTCCGCAAAAAATAAGTGGGAGATGGAGGGAGCTCTTCTAGTTATTTTAAGTCCGCGGATATTCCCACACGCAGTGGCAGAATTCAGCAATGCACTTAACCCTTCAGCGCATAATAGAAAAAGATATGGGGATAAGGGACATCCCTGCCTAATGCCTCTAGTAGGATTGACTTTACCACAAGGCTCTCCGTTGATGAGAAAAGAGAAACTGGCAGAAGTAACACAATTGATCACTTTATCGATCCAATTCTTGGAAAATCCCAACCAACTCATCATCTTAGACAAAAACCCCCATTCAACTCTATCATACGCCTTACTTATATCAAGCTTAAGAGCCATAGATCCAGACCCCACCCTTTTATTCCGAATATGGTGAAGGCACTCAAAACCAAGCAGGACATTATCAGTGATTAAACGACCTGGAACAAAAGCAGCTTGGGCAGGGGAAATAATGTCCTGGAGAATAGGTTTAAAACGGTTTGCAAGCATCTTCGCAATTAATTTATAAGGAACGTTGCAAAGGCTGATGGGGCGATAATCACTTACCTGAAAAGGGGAATTTACCTTTGGGATTAACACAATTAAGGTATCTCCAAAATTAGACATATCTTTCCCTTCGTTGAGCACTTGGAGAACGGCATGGCATAACTGATTCTTTACCACCGACCAAAACTTTTGGAAGAAGAGGGCAGGCAGACCGTCTGGGCCAGGGGCTTTTGTAGGCCCCAATTGCTTCAAAGCTATATACACATCGTCTTCCGAAAAGGGTTTATTTAAATGATCATTCATTGTATCGGAAACCTTAACAGGGACCACCTTAGAAAAGGAGTCGAGAGCCTCTGAAGAAGTAAAAGTAAAAGTGAACAAAGAGTGAAAATAACTGGATACAGCTTGCTCAATACCTCTGGGATGATCCTGCCAAACCCCTGCCGAATCAAAGACACCTGAAATTCTATTTTTCTTTCTTCGGGCAGAAGCTTTAGAATGAAAGAACATGGTGTTACTATCACCAGCAGCAAGCCAATTAACACGAGACCTTTGTTTCCAGAATAATTCTTTTTGGACAAGAATGGAATCCAACTGCTGTTCCAATTCCCGAATACGATGGGGTTGTGAGGCCTTCGAATTTTCAATGGCAGACAGCTCAGCAGTGATTGTCTTTTGTTGACTAAACCAATCTCTTCGTCTAGCACGGTTCCAGGATCCTAAGACCATAGCCATACCTTTTGTATTCTGAAGAAAATCATCAATAACGTCTCCACTAGCCTGCACCTTCCAATTGCTTTCAACCACATTAGAACCTATTAACATATCAAGCCAAGCCTCTTCAAAATGAAAACGAGATCCCGACTTAGTAGACTGATCACACCGACTCGGCGGATTACACGAAAAAGATAAGAGCAATGGGGAATGGTCAGACCCCACCCTCGGTAATACTTTAACACTGTGGTCCATGAAAATAGATTTCCACTGAGAATTACACAACATCCTGTCCAACCATTCCAGGATCAACGAATCCCCCTGTTGACGATTCGACCAAGTGAATCTATTACCTAAAAAACCAAGATCAATCAATTCACAATCGTTAACAGCCTCACGAAACGCCATCATAGACTGACCACTTCTAGGATTACCCCCCAATTTTTCATCAGTAGTGAGGATTTCATTAAAGTCGCCACCAATCAGCCAAGGCAAAGAATTAGAGCCTCCTAGTCTGCGCAACAGTTGCCAAGAATGAATCCTCATATCAGATTTCGGATTCCCATAAAACCCAGTGAAGCGCCAACAAGTCCCAGAAGGCTCCCGAATAATGGAATCAATATGCCCGATTGAAAAAGATTGCACAGAAAGATCGACGTCCTCTTTCCAAAACAGAACCAGACCTCCCCCTAAACCCACTCTATTAACAACAAAAGCCCTAGGAAATCCAAAAGTAAATTTGAAACGGTTCAGCCTACCTTTATCGATGCGAGTTTCAGATAAAAAAACAATATCGGGGTTTTCACTGCGGATTAACTCCCGCAAGATCCGGAATGTTCGAGGGTTCCCCAGCCCCCGAACATTCCAACATAGGCAACTCATGATGAGAGGCGGGGCTGAAGTCCAGCCACCGCCAACACATTTTCTTCAGCAGAAACCTTCCCCTTTTTAGCCGACGGCCCTGAACCGTAAATTGGAGAGGCAGATCTTTTTCCTGAAACTGGGACATCAGACATACTAATCTCCCCTTTTTTCCTTACGAGCTCTTCTTTTCCACGTTTTACCTTGAAATCCCGAATCGATGAGAACAGCATCCCTCCCATCGGTGGAAATCGCCGAGTTAACCTGAATAGGGGATTTAGCAGGATCGACCGTAGATGGTTTCTCTATAGATTGAGGGTCACCTACTGAATGGCTTGATAACAAAGGGGAAATTTGGTTCTCGCAGAGTTCCACTCCCTTATCTGCCTTAGAATCCGCATCCCTAGGACCCACTGGCCTTTTTAAATGCTCCATAGAAACTTTCTCCTGTTGAGGACATATGTCGAACACCTGGCATACACTTGAACTATGCCCAGACGTGAAAGTAGAAGACAAGTTAAAACTAGGTCCCACAAAACTTGTTGTCGCAGCGCTGGAGCCTTGAGTATTTAGGGGAGTGTCCATTGAGACCTCTGTAACCTTCGAAATATCAATCACATTAGGGGTATTCCTGGAAAGGGCATTAACATTGGTATTATCACTCTCAACAACGAAGCCACTCAATCCACTAACATCCTTTAAAGTAAGACTCTATTTCTGTTGCTGGGACAAAGATTGGGAAAGGGGGGTTGGGATGTGGGACTGATCATTATTGGTCTCATCTACTTGTTGACTTCTCCAAGGGAACGAGACTGAGGTACGAAGGTTATTCCCATATTTTAAACATTCCTCATCTACAATGATGTCCACATTCTCTATACATTCCCTAGATACATGCCCTATCCGTCCACAAAAGAAACAGAAATTTGGAAGTCGTTCATACTTCAAAGGGATGGTACAAGTATCCTGATTGTCTCCCATTTGAAGTCTTAACCCTCGTTTTAACGGTTTCATTAGATCAATATCTATTCTAGCACGAAGGAAACTCCCTATAAAATTTCCATTTGGCCCTGGGTCGACTTCAATCACTGTGCCTACCATCCCTCCTAAAAGGAAACTAATCTCCTTATTCATGCAAGCTAACGGACGATTGTAAAACTGTACCCAAAAAGGCTCATTTTGAAAATTGATCTCATTAACCCTGCTTATCCCTGACACTTCCTTTAACACTATTAAACATTTATCAAAACACCAAGGACCTCTTTTTAGGACCCTTTTCTTATCCCATTCACACCCAAATCTGATCGCAAATAGATTTACCCCCACAGCTTCTATACCTATAGATTTGGTTGTTTTCCATATTTTTGGAATGGTGGATCGGAATGCTTCTTTATTAACTTCCTTGTTTGATATCACCTTGCCTATTAAACACAGTGAGACAGCTTCTAAACCTCTTGTTTGAACCTCATCACTCAACACTAGAACTGGCCCATCTTCCTCCGAGAGAGAGAGCCGCTCACAATAACGCATAAGTTCATCAGCTTCCATACTCACCGGAAACAACACCGGAAGAAAACCTCTACAGATCGGAGAGGGGAAAGACACCTAAGGAGGCGAGCAAGACACGCAAGATGCGTGGGAACCACTTCCAGTAGCTAACCCTAAGGGAGGACGAGAGCTACAGAAGACTTTTGTTTTTACTTACTTTTAATTAATTAGTTTAATTTGAATGTTATAGCATTTTGGAAATGCAATAGATATAGAAAAAGGCTTTCAAAAGCCAATAGCGGGAAACTAAATTTTCATAGCCACCCAAACGTACACGGATCCAAGCCCAGGTAAAGTAAAAGTTATTCATTAAAAATAATATAATTTTACCTGGCTGAGCCACTCATCCTACCATTTTCTTCTAAGAGATTATACGCAATAAAAAAACGCAGAGACTACTTCAAAAAAAAATGCAGAGATTTTTTTCCATTCTATGGTCCAAGTTCACAACTCATTACTTCTTCTCCAAGAAGTCATCGCCGGTGAGATCCTCCGTCAACTCCACCTTAGGAGGTTCTTCAAGCGGCCATTCCCACCGTCGTTGCCGGCCAACCACATAAAGTCCGTTCTCGCACACCGCCATGGCTTCGTCAAGCCGAACAAAGCCGTGATTTTCGAAGGCATCAAGCTGGAACCAGCTGCCAAGCGGAACCGGCCATTGGCCTTTGATGAGAGCTTCAATTTCTCGACGCATTTAAGGAGCAAACCTCGGCCATTTCGGGTACACTTGCGCTGCCAAGTTCAAGAAAGGTGACCTTAAAGGTCAATAAGTCGCTGTCAAGGTCGTACCCAGGGCTAAGGTGTGTTTTGCTCTTTAATCACTTCGATTTTCTGTTGTATTGTTTAGATCCGTAGCTGGTTTAGTTGATGGAGTTTGAATTGTATGTGGTTTGATGATAGTTTATATGAGTTGCTGGTTTTTATTATGTTATTAGATGACTTCGAAACTCCATCCAAAAAAAAGTATCAAAGTTCGCTTTTTCTCTCAATCTCATGGCTTTGCAAGCCACCTCTATAGTTCCTTCTACTTTCTCCATCTGCAAAGAGGTAAAGTGCTACAAGTAATGGTTTTTCTTATTGGGTTTTATCTATTTTGCCATTTTAGTTGTAAATGTTGTTTCAATTCTATTACTACTAGCAAAAGTTTCTCTGAACATGCTAATGGTATTTAAAACATTATATTATTCACTATTATGATTATGATGTTGTTCAAAACAAGGGAAGTCCAATTCTACTGTTAAGGAGACAAGTTTCTTTGGAGCTTCAGTCTCATTCAATCTCAAAGCTGAGTTCTGTTCTTCACACATAGGCACACAAGTAATTGTTACTAGCATAATACTTATCTTTATATTTGATATTACATAGATGCTTCAATGTTTATATTTCTACTTAAAAGCATCCAACAAACGGTGGTGTATATATGGTTATACACCCAAATTGAATAGATGTACAAGTCTTTTTTTTTTAAAAAAAAAAAAAATTATATGACAATTCAGAACTTCCAAATATTATATAGTACTTCTGAAACAATTATAAGAGAAATTTTAAATTTTTAAGTTAGATGGCTACAGTACAATAGATGAACAATAAATTTTGTATTTTGATTATTTAAATCATCTAGACTTTTATTTATTACTTTTCAAATTGGCAGTAGACTTATGCAAGCAAGATCATTAGTTATTTGTTAGTAATTTACTCTATGAAAACTGTTTTTGAGGTCTGATTATGTGATCGTGTCCGTATCATTTAACTTTCATTGTTAATTCTGATTAGGAACATTTTTGAAACTCATGCATTGAAGGTTACTTCCATTGACTATTATTTTGGATTCAGACTTTTAACAGACAAGTAAGCCACGAAACAAATTCATTATTGAATAATCAAGATGGGGACTTTTATTATTATTCTAGAAAATATTCTTAGACTCCTTCCCTGGATATGTAGAGTAAAGACTTTTATTTTTTTCCTTTCTTGCTGCAAAAGAATATATATATATATATTTCCTGAATTGAGTTAATGCAAATGATTTGGAGATTATAACTGAATTGAGTTAATGCTAATGAATTAGATATGCTAATCGAGCAACAAGTTTGAGATTTGAGCCTCTGAACTTGGTTGAGTTAGTTCTAATTGTTTAGCCACTAGCTAGACATATATGGTGCCCTTTTTTTCCCTTCTTTTTTTTCAAAACGAAAAACTTTTAGTTTGACCCCATGACCATTTTGTGGATACATGTAATGACAACACTTGCAATGTGAGATGTTTGGTAGTACATAATTATTGACTGGTGCACAAAACATATAAAATTATAGTGACAAATGTCATCATTTGATTAAATAGGTGCTTTTGAGATTATGACAAAATATTGTAATTTAATCAAATACTTGCTGTTAATAATATTTGTGGAACTTATAACTTATTTTCTTATGGAAATTGATAGTTACTTTATCTTTGTTTTGGTTATATACAGCTGTACGGTGGGATTAGTTTGCTTGTTTACTCTACATTCAAGGCCATTGAGAGAAAAAATGAAGATGAGTAACAGAAGTGGCTTGTGTATTGGGCAGGTTGCAAGTTTGTTCTTAGTTTAGAGTTATACTTTTGTATAAGAAGAAGCTATATTTGGCTACTTTAATTATAATTGATATGTAGTTATCATGAAATCTCCATATATTGATATGATGGACAATGTATTAATTTCCATATTTTAATGGAATGACTTGAACCCTTTTCTGTCTATATTCTTTTTTATGTATTTAGAACAATTTCAATGTTCATAATTAATATATAATAAAATCAGATTTTTTTATGCAAAAAATAATAGTATTGAGGACATTATCTTGTAGCTTATATAAATTGCAATCAAATAGTTTCATAGCATATAGAAAAAGCTATAACGTAGAAAAGCTACTAACTTGATCAAATGTATATAGCATTTAAAAAATGCAATGAAAACACAACTACAGCATTTACAAGAAGTTGTGATTGCTCTAATAATTGCTTTTTAGAATATCATGCATAGCATTTATAAATTGCTATCAATGAAATGAGACTTTTGATAGCATGGGTTGTGATAGCATTGGTCAAAATGCTATCTATTACCTATTATAGCATTCATCTCATGTTATATTATGTCAAATTTGTTGTAGTGATTTTTTTTTTTTTTTTTTTTTTTTTTGAGAATGAATATATATTAGCAAAGAAAACAAACCCCCACACCAAATGGGACATGAAACATCCAATGCAGCAATCTGCAGCAGCCAGGGAGGGAAAGACCTCCTCCAAACAGTAGAACTATTGAAACCTAAAGCCCAATTAGCTAAGTGATGAGCAGCCCTATTTAACTCCCTAGGGACATAAGAAATGGGGCAAAAATGATGGACAGTCATGAGGGATTTAATATCATTAATGATATTAGCTATATCTAGAAGAGACGAGGACTCTCCATTACAAAGGTTTACCACATTAATGGCATTAGACTCCACTACGGTTGGGAGAAACTTGTGACAGATAGCAAGCCGTAACCCTTTAAGAACTGCAGAAGCTTCAGCAACAGCAACCTAGGAAACGTGGCGCATTGAAAAATCAGCTGCCAAAATAATATCTCCACAGTGGTCTCGAATTATAACCCCCAGACCAGCCTTTCAATTGCTTTTATTCAACGCTGCATCACAATTGATTTTAAACGCACCAACAGGGGGAAAGGACCACGATACCTGAGAAGATAGGAGCTTACTGGCAGAAGAAGAATCACGAACAGCAGCAATCTCAGACAGCCACTCACCTGCTCTAAGCCAACAATCCATTGAACGCTAAGATGGAGCATTGTGAATACTTGCATTTCATTTAAACCACACGAACCACACAGCCACAATGAACTGAGCGACCAAATTAGCATAAACCGACGAAAACAGGAAAGCAAGACGGTCCAAGAAATCCATAAATTTCAATCTGCAGAAACTAGGATCATGACGCAAAGGACAGGAACCCCAGCTAGCACGCACCACTTTACACGACCATAAAGCATGATCGACCGATTCAATATCAGACTCACACAGAGGACAAACACTATTGGAAGAAATCTTATGCTGAAAAAGAAGGGCTTTAGTAGGAAGGATACCTTTTAAAGCTCGCCAACATAAGATCCGTACTTTACTAAGGATGGGTAGATGCCATAACTTCTTCCATAAAAACAGAGGTCCCGAAGAGGATGATGCTAATCCAGAATTCATGGTTTTGAAGGCAATTTTGTATGCGCTCTTAACAGAAAAATGACCATTCCAATCGTAATGCCACATAAATGAATCCGGAATGGGGGAGGAACTAAGAGGAATGCTCAGAATTAATTCAGCCTCTTCCGGCAAGAAATACTCCCTTACCCGATCTTCAGCCCATCGTCCAGACTCAGAAATAAGGAAGGACACAGTAGTTCTACGCGGAAGAAGCATAGGGGAAGAAACTCTGAACGTCAGCGGACAAGGGATCCAATTATCCTCATAAATTGAAATGCGACTGCCATCACCTATACGCCATCTGAAGCCCCGAATAATAGCCTCACGACCCCATAGGATGCTTTTCCAAACTAGTGAAGGCGCACTGCCAACCTGACAGTCCAGAAAAGAAGAGTGAGGGAAATATTTGGCTTTGAATACTCTAGCAACAAACGAGGAAGGGTTATTCATTAAACGCCACCCTTGTTTGGCAAGCATGGCCTGGTTAAACGCACGAAGATCACGGAATCCAAGGCCTCCATCTTCTTTCGGAAAGCACATAGCCCTCCAGCTGACCCAGTGCACTTTTTTATGGGAATCGGACCCCCCCCCACCCCCCACAAGAAATTAGCTATCAGACGCTGAATTTGAGAAACAATAAAACAAGGGATCCGGAAGCAACTCATGGCATAAGAAGGCACTGCCTGCGCAACAGCTTTGATGAGGATTTCTTTCCCTTCTTCTGAAAATAGCTTACGTTTCCAACCCTACAATTTCTGCCAAACTCGATCCTTAATCCCTGCAAAAAGATGTTTTTTGTTTCGGTGAGTAGAAGCAGGAAGGCCTAAATACAAACGATGGGAAGGAACCACACTCATCTGAAGCACATTTACAATAAGAGATTGAGATGCAACTGAGACAGAAGGACTGAACGCGATGACAGACTTGGATAGGTTTACCGATTGGCCAGAAGCACGCTCATAAACACGAAGATCGTTATTTAAGATTAATGCCTCTTCAATTGAAGCGCGAGAGAACACTAGACTGTCGTCTGCTAAAAATAAATGGGAGATTGAAGGAGCCCTTCTGGCTATTTTGATTCCATGAATATTCCCACACGCAATAGCAGAACTCAGCAGTGCACTTAACCCTTCAGCGCATAATAGAAAAAGATAGGGGATAAAGGACATCCCTGCCTAATGCCTCTAGAAGGACAGACCTTACCACAAGGCTCACCGTTAATGAGAAAAGAGAAGCTGGTAGAAGAAACACAATTGATCACTTTATCGATCCAATTCTGGGAAAAGCCCAACCAAGACATCATCTTAGACAAAAACCCTCATTCAACTCTATCATACGCCTTGCTTATGTCAAGCTTGAGAGCCATAGAACCAGAGCCCACCCTTTTATTTCGAATATAATGAAGGCACTCAAAACCAAGCAGGACATTATCGGTTATCCACCGACCGGGAACAAAAGTAGCTTGAGCAGGGGAAATAATATTATGAAGAATAGGTTTAAAACGGTTTGCGAGCATCTTTGTTGTGCAAAATCGCAAGTGAACGAGCCGAACAAGTAATAAAGTGATGAGAGAAGTATCGTCCCACAAGGATTGTTGTTAATTAATGCCCAAAATTAAAATAACTCAACTTTTATTTGGTAGATGAAATTTGAATAAATGAGTTGATAACTATGACTAAATTTAATTGCAATTGAAAATAACTGAAAATTAATTCAATGAATAAAAACACTCTAAGATTATGATTTCACCATAACTAATCTATTCCTCCCCTTTGTTCTTTTTAACCAAAATTAACTATCCAGTTGTTAGTCGAGATTCCCTGAATTATTCACATAGCCTCTCCCGAGGTCTAAGGAAAATACCCTATAAAGATTAACTGCTATGTTCCCATGCAAGTCAAAACATTAAAGGATTCATTAAGATTTATGGATCTCTTTTATAGACTACACAAACCATGCAGGTATATTCCTATCCTACATGTAATTTATGACATTAAATACAATGAACTAGACACATAAATCAGCTTCCGCTATCATTATGATTAACAATTCAACTAAATAGTGGCCAATTATTTAGAAGCATTAAGAACAATATTAAATGCATCAACCAAGATAGAAAATCATTAATTGAATTGAACAAAGGTTTGGAACATCAAAGTTAGGCTACATCATAACCTTAGAAAACAAATCTACTCCATAATTGAATTTATAAAAACTAGAAGATTAAACATAACAAGAGATAGGAAAACTTAGTGGATTGAAGCTTCACCGTAGAATTTCTTCCTCTGCTTTGCTCCTCCTCTCCAAGCTCTCTCTCTCTTTCTCTAAACTACTTATTGTTTTGGTTTGTGATGGAATGCTTAGAATGGTGATTCTAAGGCCTATTTATAGGCCAAATTCACCTCCAATTACATCATCGATTGCATCATCGTTTCCTGATTTTCCACCATTTTGCATCATCGCTTGCATCATCTTTCACCTACCCCATTCAAAGTCAACTTTCAAATTGCATCATTGCTTACATCATCGTTCACCTACCCCAGTCAAGGTCAACTTTCAAATTGTATCATTGCTTACATCATCGTTCACCTACCCCAGTCAAGTCAACTTCTATTACATCATTGCTTACATCATAATTTTGATTACATCATTTCTTACATCAGCATGACATAATATTTATTTCTAGAATACCCTATCTTTAAACCGCGATAATTTCTTTATGCGATCTCCGACTCGAGTAATTCTTGAGGCGATGAACTTGCTGCGAATGATATTCATTTTGTAGCGATGATCTTGTCTTGAACAATATTACTTGGTGGGGTCCACATGCGCATTTTTAACCAATTTTATTCTGAAAATAAAAATAAAAGAAATATGAAATAATTTACTTAATAATAATAAAAATATTAAGAACTAAGCAAGAATTCAAATTTAAAAAGATAAAATAACTCTATAAATATAAAGTTATCAATCTTCGCGATCAATTTGTAAGGAACGTTGCAAAGGCTGATGGGGCGATAATCACAGACCTGAATAGGGGATTTTACCTTTGGAATTAAAACAACAAAAGAATCTCCAAAATGAGACATATCTTTCCCTTCATTAAGCACTTGGATAACAGCTTGACATAACTAAGGCCCTACCACTGGCCAAAACTTTTGGAAGAAGAGGGCAGGCAAACAGTCTGAACCAGGAGCTTTTGTAGGCCCCAATTGCTTCAAAGCTATGTACACATCGTCTTCCGAAAAAGGTTTATTTAAATGATCGTTCATTTCATCTGAGACCTTAATGGGGACCACCTTAGAAAGGGAATCAAGATCCTCCAATGAAGTAGAAGAAGAAATGAATAGAGAGTGGAAATAACTGGAGACAGCTTGCTCAATCCCGCTAGCTTGATCCTGCCAAACCCCCGCCGAATCAAAGACACCTTGAATTCTATTTTTCTTTCTTCGGGCAGACGCTTTAGAGTGAAAGAACCTGGTATTTCTGTCCCCAGCAGCAAGCCAATTAGCACGAGACCTTTGTTTCCAGAACAACTCTTTTTGGGCAAGAATGGAATCCAACTGCTGTTCCAATTCCCGAATACGATGGGACTGTGAGGCCTCTGAATTTTCAATGGCAGATAGCTCAGCAGTAATTTTCTTTTGCTGACGAATCCAAGAGCTTCTTCAAGCACGGTTCCAAAAGCCTAAAACCACAGCCATACCTTTTGTATTCTGGAGGAAGTCATCAATAACATCTCTACTAGACTGCATCTTCCAATTACTTTCAACCACATTAGAACCGATTAACGTATCAAGCCACGCCTCTTCAAAATGAAAATGAGATCCCCACTTAGTAGATTGGGCTCACCGACGCGGCGGACTACACGAAAAGGATAAGAGCAATGGGGAGTGGTCAGACCCCACCCTCGGTAACACTTTAACACTGTCATCCAGGAAAAAAGATTTCCACTGATAATTACAAAACATCTTGTCCAACCGTTCCAAAATCAACGAATTCCCCTGTTGCCGATTCGACCAAGTGAATCTATTACCAACAAAACCAAGATCAAGCAACTCACAATCGTTAACAGCCTCTCTGAAAGCCATCATAGACGGACCCCTTGTAGAATTGCCCCCCAATTTCTCATCAGAAGCAAGGATTTCATTAAAGTCTCCACCAATCAGCCAAGGCAGATAATTGGAACCTCCTATTCTGCGCATAAGTTGCCAAGAATGAATCCTCAACTCTGGTTTAGGATTCCCATAAAACCCAGTGAAACACCAACTAACCTCAGAGGGCTCCCGAATAATGGAATCAATATACCCAATTGAAAAAGACTCCACAGAAAGATCGATGTCCTCTTTCCAAAATAGAACTAGACCTCCCCCCAAACCCACTCTATTAACAACAAAGGCCCCAGAAAAGCCAAAAGTAAACTTTAAACAATCCAACCTACCTTTATCGATGTGAGTTTCAGACAAAAAGACAATATCGGGGTTTTCACTGCGGATTAGCTTCCGCAGAATCCGGAATGTTCGAGGATTCCCCAGCCCCCGAACATTCCAACATAGGCAACTCATGGTGAGAGGCGAGGTTGAATTCCAGCCACCGTCAATACATTTTCTGAGATAGATACCTTCCCCTTTTTAGCCGTCGGCCTTGAACCGCGAATTGGAGAAGCGGATATTTTTCCTGATAATAAGACATTGGGCATACTAACCTCCCATTTTTCCTTACGGGCCCTTCTTTTCCACGTTTTACCTTGAAACCCCGAACCGATGAGGTTAGCACTCCCCTCATCTGTGGAGATCTCCGGACTGACCTGAATAGGGAATTTAGCTGGTACTGCCGTATTTGGACTCTCTGTATATTGAGGGTCACCTAATGAAAGAATTGGTAACAAAGAGGGGATTTGGTTCTTGCGAAGTTCCACTACCCTATCTGCCTTATAATCTGCATCCCTAGGGCCCAGTTGCCTTTTTAAGGGCTCCACAGAAACTTTCTCCTGTTGAGGACATATGTCGAACACATGGCCTGCACTTAAACTATGCACAGATGTGGAAATAGAGGGCTGGTTAAAAGTAGGTCCCATATAACTTGTTATCCCAGCGCAAGAGCCTCGAATATCTGAATGAACATCCATTGAGACCTCTTTATCCTTCGAATTAGCAATGGCATGAGGGGTATTCCTGGAATGGGCATTGTCATTGAGATTATCACCCTCAACAACTAATCCACTCGGTCCACTCGCGTCCTTTAAGGAAAGACTCTGTTTCTGGCAAGGGGACAAAGATTGGGGAAGAGGGGTTGAGTTGTGGGGCTGTTCATTATTGATCTCAGCTACTTTTTGACTTCTCCAAGGAATTGAAACTGAGACACGAAGGTTATTCCCGTATTTTAAGAACTCCTCGTCTACAATGTGGTCCACATTCTCTATACATTCTCTAGATAGATGCCTAATCCTTTCACAAAAGAAGCAGTAATTTGGGAGTCGTTCGTACTTCAAAGGGATGGTACAAGTATCTTGATTGTCTCCCATTTGGAGTCTTAAACCCCGTTTTAACGGTTTCTCTAAGTCAATATCAATCCTAGCACGAAGGAAACTCCCTATAAAATTGCCATTTGGCCCTGGGTCAACTTCAATCACTGTACCTACCATACCTCCTAAAAGGAGACTGATCTCCTTATTCATGCACGCTAACGGACGATTATAAAACTGAACCCAAAAAGGCTCATTTTGGAAATTAATCTCATTTACCCTGCCTATCCCTGACACTTCCTTTAGCACAATTAAGCATTTGTCAAAACACCAAGGACCTCCTTTTAGGACCCTTTTCTTATCCCATTCACACCCAAATCGAATCGCGAATAGATTTACCCCTACAGTTTCTATACCGATAGATTTGGTTGTTTTCCATATTTTTGGAATGGTGGAGCGGAACGCTTCTTTTTTAACTTCCTTGTTTGTTATCACCTTGCCTATTAAGCACAGTGAAACAGCTTCTAAACCTCTCGTTTGAACCTCTTCACTCAACACTAGAACTGGCCCATCTTCCTCTTAGAGAGAGAGCCGCTCACAATAACGCGTAAGCTCATCGGCTTCCATAGTCACCTAGCCCAACACTGAAAAGAACCTCTACTAGGAAGAGAGGGGAAAAACACCTAAAGAGGCGATCAAAACATGCAGGACGCGTGGGGACAACTTCCAGTAACTAGCCCTAGAGGAGGACGAGAGCTACAGAAGACTCTTTATTTTCACATGCCGCAATTTGTTGTAGTGATTTGTGGCTACATGCAAAGGAAAAATTGCAAATACACAAGAGAAATTGAGAAAACAACCCATGAATCTTCCTCCCCTCTGTAGAGCTCCTCTCTTTCAAGTTTGAATCCTTGCGTCCTCTTCTTCACTCATGCAAAATTTTCTCTCCAAAGTATAGGTATAGGATGTTGGTGGGTGAAGTTTGAAGGTGAAGTGGGGGTGATCTGGGTTGAGGTCAGAGAAGGGGCACGAGAGCCCCATTCTCATCCCTTCAAAACTAGTGAAAATGGTGTGATTTAGGTCTATGTAAAGGCTTGAGAAATAGGGCACGAAATGTGAAGAAAAAAGTCGAAAATACCCTCATGGCGCTCCCTTACGTGCTGTTCTGGATGGGCACATAGCTAGGCACGATTTTGGTATGGAAACGCACTGTCATGTGTGTTGTACAAGTGCACAGCTAGGCTCGTGCTGGGTAGAAAATACAACCGTGAGAGTTCTGCCTAGTGCGCTGGCAGACTGGTAAATGCATAGCTAGGCACGCATGGTGCTGTGCATGCTTGGTAAGGGACGAGCTGAGTTGCAGGCTGTGTGATGAAGTTGTGAGCAGCTAAGCACGCCTTGAACAAGCTGTTGGCAGGGTGTGACAGGCTGAATTGCGCACTACGGTATAAGGGAGCTTGCAAGTGAGCGTGCGGGTAAGTTGTTGTGGCTGATCTATGCGCTGTTATGGAGGCTGGTTTGCTGGGAGGTGCGCATGAATACTTGGACCTAGGCTGTTACATGTAAGGGGCTGCATAGAAGGCTGGTTGATATGCTTCTTGTCGCCAATTCCATGCAATTTCCTTAAAGACGATTGCTTGTTTGATGACCTTTTTTTTTTTTTTTTCACGTTGCATTCTTCGCCTCAAACTTAGTTCAACTTTCAAGTTTATTGCACTCAAGCATTTCCAAACTTATTTTCTAAAACAAACTAACAAACAAATTAAATGAACCAAAAATTAACTCAAAGATCAAGCGAAAAACTAAGGTTTAGAGGCAAAAATTAAGTCTTAAATGGGTGTGATCATGGAGGAAACTAGTGTTGAACCTAGATGCTGATGTAGGTTTGTTGAATCATATCAAAGGGTTCAACAAATCCGCTGTGGATATGTGTGGTGGAGGAAATTGATTTTGGTGTTGGTGTAGTTTTGTTGAACCAAATGAAAGGGTTCAACAAATGTTGATGTGGATTTGTTGAACAAAATGAAAGGGTTTAACAAATGTGTGTGATCTGGTTTAACCAAATCGTTATTGATGATTTGTTTGGAACTCAAATCTTCAAATATGGGTTCAACCTTTGAATTTTACTTTTCTTTTTTGATTTCAAATCCAAATCTTGGTTTTTTGATTGTGGACTTGTAAGGTAAAAAATTTTAATCTTTTTCCAATTCTTTTGAAATAAGTTTTATGCATTATTAATAGGAGATTGTATTGTGAGATGTTATGTTGTTTTTGTTGTTCAGAAATTTGTAAATGAGTTTGATTTTGGCCTGGGAGCAATTTTGGACAGTCTGAAAATCTGGTCGAACCTAGATCTCCAAAATTTGAAATTGAAGATCTAGGCAAACCTAGATCTTCAAAATTTTATTTTTATTCTGTTATTTTTCTGTTAGTTTGTTATTTTCAAGCTTCTAAATTTTTTTTGAGATTTTAAAGTTTTAAAAGTATACATTTACTAATTTTGTTTGATTTTTACTTTAAAATTTAATTTTTAAGTGTATTTTGTAATTAAATTAATAAGGGTAATAATGTCATTTCAATTAGCCTAACCCATCTTAGGGGCAAATCCATCTTTGTGTAACTTCCATCATGTTTGACCGTTAACTTTTTGGTAAGAGAGAATAGGTTATTAAGTAAAAAAAGTAATATTTCACCAAAAGTTAGAGACTAAAATGAAATTTTCCTTCGTTTGGAAACATAACAACATACCATTTTCTTATTCAATCTTCTACTTAAATACAAACATTACAGTTACGGTAACTGGATGCAGAAGTTACCAAATAACTAATTGAAAATGACCAAACAACATTACAAAGCACTACAATCACAACTGACACATGCGGCTATTCTATGGTTAGTGGACACTCAACATTATTTCAAACTCAACTATGGCACACGTGATAAGCATAAAGATGACAATTAAGTGAAGTGTAGTTTATTTTCGGACAAGAATCAATGGTGGGAATTGCTTGCATGGTGAATGCATGAGAAATTGAAACATAATGCTAACTTGGTGGTGAGTGGGTGGATGGGCAGTGTTGATGCGTTTTGGGTAAACCTTAGTGATGAGTTTCTTTAATTAAGAATAAGGGCAAATTGTACAAACCTTTTCTAAAGTTTGATGAAATTGCATAAAAATGATGATGTTTGGGGAACTTGCACTCATACTACTCAAGGTTCTAAAAACTAGACACAAACCTCCATTGCCGTCAGATAACTGTTAATTTAGAGTAACGGTTAAGGTCATTTCTAATATAAAGATGAAAATACCCCTGAACAGTGACAAGTAATATAATATATATTTTTAATTTAATTAAAAAATTTATTTAAAAAAAAAAAAAACTAGTCTCCGTTGGACACCGGACCTTGGTCTCCCATGAAGACCTTGTTGATAGAGATAATCTCCATCATTAGAAGCCTCCGGTGAGCGATAGAGGTCCTCCATCTCGGACTTCCAACCATGGAGACAGTCTCTAACAATAGAGATCGTCTCCATTACTGAAGACACGCTGCTCTCCAACAATGGAAACTAATCTCCATCTTCGGAGACCAAATATGGTCTTCGATGATGGAGACTAAGGGGGCTATCTTCATTTTTTATTTTTTTTTTAATTTCATGAGCTTTCATTTTTTTTTTTTTAATTTGGGTGATATTTGGTTTGATGATGATGATTGATTTGGGTGTTGTTCGTTTGACGAAAGTGATGGAGATGATAATTTTGATAAAAAATAATAGATGGATGATAAAGATGAGGAAGATGATAATGAAGGTAGAAGATGAAGATTTTTGTTTTTTAAGGGATTAAATATTATTTTATTATTTTATTAATTAAAAAATGTTGTTTTTAATTAAAAATATTATTATTAATTAAAATATTTATTAATTGTGAATTGACCATTTTATCATTCATTATTTTGATTTAACAATGGTTGACTGATGGTAAGAGAGACTTGCGTGGAGTTTTTGAAAGCTCAGGTAATGCAAGTGCTAGTTCTCTAAACATCGTCATTTTTATGCAATTTTGCTAAATCTAAGGGTAGGTTTGTTCAATTTGCCCTTAAGAATGACAAAAATAAAAATTAAAAAAAAAAATTCTTATTACTAAAGGGATTAAATTAGAATAACGTAAAATCTTAATTAAAAAGTGACTTTAACATCCATTCATCTATTTTCATACAATCCAAAGGTTGTTATCTATTTTGAATTCATTCATTTTTTTCACCCTTAAATTGAATGAAAATGAATAGATGGATGTTGAAATCACTTTTTTAAGTTAAGATTTTAAGTTATTCTAACCTAATTCTTTAAAAAAAAATTAAAAAAAAAATTATAGATCCTCTTAAATATAATTTGGAAAAGTTTCAATTTAGTCTCTAATGTTTAGTGAAATATTACTTTTTTATTCATCTATGCATTTCGAATACCTGTCATCCCTAACATTTCAGAAATTCATCAATTTAGTCTTGTTGACCAAAAATTTGACGGTTAAACGTGACAAAAGTTGCACAAAGATGGATTTACCCCTAAATAAAAATAAAGTTTTTTTTTTTTAAAAAAAAAAAAAAAAAAAAAAAAGATCAAATCTTCAAATGTAATTGTTATAAGAAAAAGAAAACTAAAGGGTTCAAGTTTGAAGATTTGGGTATTATCAACTAAAATCATATATGAGATTAAAAAAAAAAAATGGAAATGTAAGAGCTTCAAACTGTAAATTCAACAAAACAAACCTTTATAAAAAAAATAAAAAATAATAAAAAAATAATAAAAAAAAAAAAAGGAAGATGAGATCGAATCCAGAAAAATGTAAGAAAACCCGAATCAAGAAACACAAATATCATCACCAACAAACATAAGCACAGAAACCAAACTGAGTAAAAAAAAAACCAAATTTCCTTCATTTGTTTCTAACAACATTACAATAAAAACTCCCTCTAAATTTCGAAGAATAAAACCCATATGAAGCAGCCACTCCACCAGAAGTTTGAGCAATTGGTGTGCATAAATTTAGGTTTAAGCTCTGGTTCTAGGTTTGATCGAACGCATAACCATCTCTGGTTCTTGGTTCATCCAAGCCCGGGGACACTTTAACAAAAAAGAGGCACCGGCTTGAGACAACAGAGGAAGCAACCTTGGCTTATGACAGAGCTACTAGGTAAATGTGTAGCCCTCTTGCCCGCACTAACTCTGTCTACTTCGACTCGCCTCTTGGCTCCTCTGTCACCTCAGTTATCTCCCTTGATGAGTAACACCACCACCAAACACAATAACACAACTTCTTTTTCCACCATCCTCACATCCCTTCCTTTTAACCTATCCGACTCCACAACCCATATTCTTTCATCAAGATTAGGGTTTACATAATTTGTTTTTTTTTTTGGAAATAGGGTTTAAGAAAATGATTTGATAAAATACTTCAAGTTTGATTTTTTTATGTTCCAAGTTTGATTTTTTATGTTAAAGTTTGATTATTTATGTTAAAATTTGATTATTTATATTTAAAGTTTGAATTTTTAGGTTTAATTTATTTTTAGTTCAATTTTTTTATGGAATAAATCTCCACCATCCATCACAATTTTGATGGATGGTGAAGATTTAAAGTCTTTTATACCTTTTATTAATTTTTTTTTTTTTTTTTTATCAAATCTCCATCATACACATGTCAATTATATAGTTGATCGGATATAAAAAGACCAAAATTCCCCTTATAGTGCTAAAGTTCACTAACTTTTGGCTAAAAGAAAGACTAAATTGATGAATTTATGAAACGTTAGGGATGAAAGGTATTTGAAACGTATAAGTGGATAAAAATAATATTTCGCTAAATATTAGGGATTAATTGAAATTTTTTCAATATAGTTTGCCCAATAAAAATGAAAAAAAATTTAATGTAGTCCCTAAATTTTGATAAAATATTACTTTTCTACTAAAATGTGTTTTTAGTCTTTATTTTCTCTAAAATTTGAGAAATTCATAAGATTAGTCATTTCGTCTGTTGACTGTTAGTCAAACATAATAGTTGAAAGAATATTTTGATCTTTTTATTCCACTAAATATTTGCAATTAAAAAAGAAAAAAACCTTTAAATCTCCATGATGGATGTGATGAATGGTGGAGATTTAATGATAAAGGTTAAACATACAATAAAAATTAGGTAAAATAAAAGTATTTAAAAAATAAAAATAAAAAATTATGGATGAAAAATTAAATTAAAAAATAAAATAAATGTTTTAAAAATTAAAAAAATAAAAATTTGATCACCAAATTTTTTTTTAAAGAATTAATTAAAAAAAAAAAAACCTCAAACACTTTATTTCTTTTTTAAAAAAGTTCTTGTTCAGAATCCAGATCAAAGAACTTCAAAGAACATTCATCCCCTTCTGATCAACGAAAACCCAACTCCAAAAAAATATGGACCTTTTTCAAGTCCCCCAGACTTTTTTCTCATAGGCCTTTATACAAATAGGTAGAGTTCTTATTACTCTCAACAAATCAAACACTGCTCTGTTAGCTTTTTCTTTGTTAGATTATGAACTCTATGGACTCTTATCAATCCAACAACTCTATCTAAGACATCTTTGACTCTTCGACTTCAAGAACTGATATGGGTTGGTGATTCAATCTGGTGTTAGTTTCGATTTGGCCGTCGGCTGTGGCGAGAGGAGTGGACTTGATGTGGGTTAGTGAGGGGGCTCTCATTGACTCAACCCACGCATTGATTCTAGCTCCTCTATTGATTTTCGAGTTCTTTATCGGGTTTTTAATGGAGATGAAAATTATGTAAACAAAAACCAAAACAAAAAAGGATTGAAAGCATTTTATTTTGGTCCCTATATTTTTGAAAAACTTCTCTTTTTCAAATGTGAATCTATTTATAATGTTTATAGTCACCTATGTTTTAAAAACTCACCAAATTAGTTCCTCTGACGTGATCTTTGAGGGTCAACAAAAAAAAAAATGATAAAAATTTGTTTTGCTCTTAACTTTATATACACTTTTCATTATTGCTTTTATTATTTTTTTTTTAAAAAAAATTCATTTGACACGTGTCTTTGTATCACCAATTCATATTAAAAGACGAAACTACCCCCATATATGCAAGTTTGATCGTCTATCGATTGACAGTAGATACTAATTTGATGATTTTTTGAAACGTAAAGGACTATAAACACTGTAAATGCATACACATTTAAAAACAATAAGTTTTCTAAAAATATAGAGATCAAAATGAAGTTTTTTCAAAAAAATTATAAAAATAATAATAATAATAATAAAAGAATGAAGAACATGAAGAACAAGGTTTCCAAGACAATCTTCCAACTTCAGCTACAACGCCATGAGTTATGCCCTCAAATTTATTATTTGATTATGTATATATTTTGTTGTACGTATTTTTAGGCTATGCAAATGGGTTGGTAAAAACCTAATAAACTGGTCCAGAAGGCTGATTTAAGGAACTGACCCAATATAGCAGCCCATCAAATAAAGACTAGCCAGCAAAGCCCAACTTGCCCAGTATTCAGCTCGTGAAGGTCCACCCCAGATCATGAACAGTGAGCTCATAGATACGAGCCTTCAGTAATAGCAAATGATCAGTTCGCACTTTGCATAGCTCATTAGTTAGCTCGTATAGAAGAGCTCTCCCTCAAGTCGCTCGTAGTTAAAGCTTCCTAATGAGCTCCAGCTCGCTAAAGTAGGAACAACTCATGGAAAGGAGTAACGTGCACGATAAGTCTTTCTCAGAATGGTAGCAGTGCAATTAAAGAAGAAGTCAACTAATAAATCTGAAGATAAGGCCAAATCCCTAAAATCACGGGCACATTATTGGAAAAATGTAATTAACATTAAATGCTTTCTCATTTCTATTTTATCACAACTATAGCACCTCCCCCATTCTATAAATAGGGGACTGTAACAATTATAAAAGGGCTTTTAGCTCTCTCTCTCACCAGAAAAACATGAATAACAGTGTCTGCCTCTCTGAACCGGAGAAGGCACCGTGGACATAGGTTCTTTCCTTGGCTGAACCACGTCAATTCTATCTTTTTTTCTTCCTCCTTGCCTCTGCTCTCTCCTTTTTGCTTGTTTTCCATTGATCAGCAGTTATAGGATAAACAAACCAGTAGTTGACCAATTTTCAATGTCAACATTTTGGTGCTTGAATGAGGGCCTAAACTGTAGCTTTCTTTTTTAGTTTCTGGCAACTATGACAGGAGAAAGAACCAGAAGTTATAGTGCAGCAGCTGATCGGTCTGAAAGGCAAATAGAGCAGCAATATAACGTGTCTCCTGTCCTTGCAGAAACCCCTTCCAGCACCTCGCCAGCTAGTGTTGACAGTCCTTACGATTGGGGGGCTACATGAATGGAACCAACGACAGAAGGCATTGGGAAACATGATGCAACAGCTCACAAATGATGTCAGAATACTAGCTCGGGCCCACGCACAGAACGCTCCCAGACTTGAGGTTGCTGAACCTAGAATTTACTAGCAACCATGAGAATAAATATCAGGTTGTGAAAGGCCCATCAAAAAAGCCTCACAATCTGTTGATTGAGATCATCCCCCCAATTCGTATTTAAGAGCTGATGATCACCAAGCTCAAGTGAAAGGAGTAGAGTACTAGCGACGAGCAGAGTCGCACCAAGTTCTCAGCTCGCGAAGTCAAGGATATATTCCAAGTAATGACTCTTCAAGTCACGAGCACATGAGGGAATACAAGCTTCAAGATCTAGTGGTTGAAGAGCTTCTCTAAAGGGTCCGTCAGCTCGAAGCGTGACATGGAGTTCAAGAGCAGAGGGATCAGTACAATGAAAATACTCCTCTCACATTGGATATTGAGCACGAGCCTCTGCCCCCTAGATTCAAGGTCCCTAACATCTTATAACATAATTGGAACGCAGACTCGTACGACCATCTTGATGCGTTAAATATTCATATGGATCTGCAGACCACCAGCTCGCTAGTCAAGTGCTACGTCTTCCCAGCAATACTTGAAGACATGTCGCGGGCCTGGTTCAAAAATCTCCCAGCTCGCAACATAGGCAGCTGGGAACAATTTCAAAGAAGGTTCACAAGCCAGTACAAGGCTCTGAAGAAGCAGCTCACACCGCCTTGCCACCTTACAACAGTTTTCCAACGACGAGATGAATTGGTAAAGGACTATCTTACAAGGTTCAGATACGAGGTCAACAGGGTAGACAATCCCTCAGATGAAACCAACTTGATAGCGATCTCAGCTAACCTTCGCAAGGGTGGAAAACTGTATGTAGATATATACAAGTCTCCAGTCAAGGACCTGAGCGAGTTTTATGAGCGAGCTGCCAAGAAAGTAAGATGGGAAGAAGCCTTTGGCTCAAAGCGACCTAACCAGAATGATGAAACTGCTAGTTTCAACCAGTCCAAGAAAAGAGATCATAACTCGAGTTATCAGGTCGCTAAGAAGGCTAGAGCCCAGAATCAACGAGCTCAACATTAAAGCTATAACACCCTATCATATGCGTAAGACAAGATCTTCGCAGTAAAGAAAGATAGGGAATACTTTGGGAGACCCAACCCAATAAGGACTCTCATTTTGTTCAGGAATCAGAACAAGTTTTGCGATTATCACAATGAGGTTGGACATAACATCTCAGATTACAGAGAACTAAGGGATGTCATTGAGGACCTGATCAAGCAAGGTTGCTTGAATAATTATGTTGTGCAACCAGCCAACTAGTTAACTCAACAACCTCAGCAATCAACATAGCAGTAGCCTCAACGAGCTCCTAAATTAGAACTAGAACCCGCTGTAAGAACTATTCTCGCCATATGTAGTGGGCCTCACCTCGCGAGTACATTTCCATGCTTAATAATTTTATAAGCATGTATTGAGCTCAGGTATTAAATGTCAGTGAAAATTACATAAATTAATTACATTGTTGTGCTATATTTGTTTGTTAACATCTTTATTGAATGTTAAGAGCCAAGCAGCCTTTTCACCAAGTATAAGATCTAAAATGTTAACTGAGGTCCATCCATGTTGGCCTACGTGTCATCTGTGCCACCTACCTAGACGTATAAGATCTAAAATGTTAGCTGGGGTCTATCCATGTTAGCTTACGAGCTATTCTGTGTGACCCACTTAGACGTGTACTTTGGGCAATAAATGCCTCCCCGCTAGATTCAACGCTGTTAGCTGAGATCCATCCATGTTGGCCTAAGTGCCATCTGTGCTACCTATCTGAATAGCCTAAGAAATCTCATGCTGTATAAGCTTGGGTTACGACCCTATGAGCGCAACTCGAGGTTCCGACCTCCTTAACTCTCGCTATACAGTTCAGGTTGTGACCCTTTGAGCATAGCTCGAGAGATTTATAATATAGTAGACCTCAAAGCCTTCACACCCGAGCTTACAAGCTCGCCTTAGGGATAATTACCTCTTACTTAAAGTAGATAACATTATTGTTCAATTCATGGGAAAATTCCAAGACTTAGTGGAATAAAAGCACGAAAACAACATTGAAGCAAGCAAGTGCCAAGCAAACATCGCGATGAAAGAATTAGGCAACCTGCCCGCAGTGGTTCTCCACCTTTTCGTCCAGACAAGAGCGATCTCCTCAAGCTCGCTCCTCACTCTATTTAGTTCTTCCTCGCTCTTGAGGAGCTTGGTCTTGGGATCAAACCTTACAACTACATTCCCCACAAGTCAAAGTGACAAGGAATAATTTGAGAAGGTGACACGGTGCTTACCAGCGAGCTCAATACATCAGCTTTTACTGGAGAGGTCAATCTTCCAGTCCGTAAATGCACTAGGAGCTGGGGGGCTTATGTTGTCTGTATTTTTAGGCTATGCAAATGAGCTGATAAAAGCCCAATAAACTGGTCCAAAAGTCTGACCCAAAGAACTGAGACGATATAACAGCCCATCAAACAAAGACCAGCCAACAAAAGCCCAACTTGCCCAGTATTCAGCTCGTGAATGTCCACCCCAGATCATGAACAGTGAGCTCATAGATACAAACCTTCAATAATAGCAAATGATCAGCTCGCACAGCTCGCTAGTTAGCTCGCATAGAAGAGCTCTCCCTCAGGTCACTGATCAGTCGCAATTAGAGCTGCCTAACGAGCTCCAGCTCGCCTAGAGCAGGAACAGCTTGTGGAAAGGAGTGACGTGCAAGATAAGTCTTTCTCAGAATGGTAGCATCGCAATTAAAGGATAAGTTAACTACCAAATCTAAAGATAAGGCCAAATCCCTGAAATCACGGGTACATTATCAGAAAAATGTAATTAACATTAAATGTTTTCCCATTTATATTGTATTACAACTATAACACCTCTCCCTCTCTATAAATAGAAGGTTGTAATAATTGTAAAGGGGCTTTTAGCTCTCTCTCTCTCTCTCTCACTAGAAAAACATGAATAACAGTGATTGCCTCTCTAAACCGGAGAAGACATCGTGGACATAGGCCCTTGCCTTGACTGAACCATATAAACTCTATCTCCTTTTCTTCCTCCTTATCTCTGCTCTCTCCTTTTTGTTTGTTTTCCATTAACCTGCAGTTCTGGGCTAAACGAACCAGCAGTTGACCAATTTTCAACGTCAACATATTTTGAACTGGAATTGATGTGTTTTGGTTGAATATGAATACAAAGTTAAGTAGTTTTTTAGGTAAATATATTAAATTTTTTTAAATCCTCTCCCATGACCAGACCTGGTTTTTTTCAATTATTTTTTCTTAAATTCTTTAATTAGTAAACATAAAATGGAATGGTTGAAGAAGATATTATGTGAACCAGGTCTGGTAATCTTCAATGGAGGATGCCTGTTAGGTTTCATTTAATTTTTTTTTTCAATAATATTTAAATTATGTTATTTAATTAATATATTTTATTTTTATTCAAATTTTGTTTTTTTTTTAATTTTAAACTTTGTATGACACGTTTTGGCTTCCCATTGATAGATAAAATAAGACAAAATTATTAAAGATATTTCTACCGTATTCATCACGTTTGATTGTTAGTTAAATAGTAAAGAGACTGATTTCATGAATTTATTAAATGTTACAGATGACGGAGACTAAAAGCTCATTGGTAGCTATTAAAGTGAAATTTGGAAACAAAGAAAAAGACACATATGAAAATTCAAATATCCAATGTAAAAGTTACTTACCTAATTCAATGAGAACCAGACAGTCTAAAAGTGGAGTTGCACGGCGAAAAGTCAAGGATGAAAGTGGTCGGAGTCTAGACTTTCGTGGTGTTGTATATCAGCAACATCATTATGTAGTAGCCGTCTACACTTTTTGATCTCAAAATAACCTTGAAATTTCGAAGATATTTCTAAGAAGCTTTGGAGAAGGTTTCTCCGAAGCTTACTACACAGTACTGCCGATTGCCGAGCACATAAAATATCTACATATAAGTGTACATCAAATATTTGAGAGTGTGAGTGATCTTATTAAGAGCAACCCGTAGCCACATATCTTATCCTGTGTTTTCTCTTCTTCAATGAATACTACTACTCCATTCAAGTATGATGTTTTCCTCAGCTTCAGAGATGAGGACACCCGCTACGGTTTTATGAGCCATCTTCACAAAGCCCTGCGTGACAAGCAAATAGAAGCTTTCGTGGATCACGAGCTCAATAGAGGAGATGAGATCTCCCCGGCTATATTAAAAGCCATCGAAGAAGTGCAGGTCTCGGTGGTCATTTTCTCCAGGAACTACGCTTATTCCAGATGGTGTCTCGATGAGCTTGTTCAAATCCTTGAATGCAAGGAAAAGTGCAAACAGATCGTGATTCCTGTTTATTATCATATAGACCCTTCCGATGTGAGGAACCAGACTGGCTCTTTTGCAGCTGCTCTTCACAAACATGAAGAATGTTTTGATAATTTGTTGGTGGAGAAATGGAGAAACGCTTTGACTGAAGCAGCAATATGTGGTTTCCATACACGTCTTTTCAAGTAAGTGTTAATTTTGGTGCGTTTGATTTGGTTTTAACTTCTTTTTTTTTTTTTTTTTTGGTACGTGAAACCAATGGAGTTCTAAATAAGTTGTTGTCTACACATCAAGCACTTACCCCATTTCTCATATAAAAATGGCATTTCGGAAAAAGGCCTACAAAATGCATTTTTTTATGTTAATTGAGATTGAAGATAATGTTAGTTGAACCATGATGAGCGAATGTTATGATAATAATAATAAAAACAAAGATTACGTGTTAAATGGAAACCAAGCCCAATGAGGTTAAAAGGGTGGACTTGGGTTAAGTAAGATTCGACTCAGCCCATTAGTAATTCTATATACATTCGGTTCAATTCAAGGCATTGTCAGATCTATTATCATTCTCTCATCCCCTCCACCACCACCCTCGATTGAACATTTCTTATCCATGTCACCAGCGGCCACAATCTCACTGCTCTGATTTACTCTTCCAAATCACCCCGTCTCTCTCCGCGAAAACGCTAATCTCTCTCCAGATGCGATGTTGCTTTCATCCTCAGTCCTCACTCTTTCTATATTCTGTTCTCTCTTATCTCATCTCTTTTGGTGTTATCATCAACACGATTATAATATTTTGTGAAAGAAATTTGGCTGTTGAGAGGTTGTTTGGATTGAATACAAGCTTAATGTTGTTTTCAATTTGAAATAGATTTAAAAAGGAGTGGTAAATTTCTTACCCAAATTATTGTTGACTGATTAATATTTAATTTTTAAATTATTATTCCATAGAAAAGTAAAGGAGCAATTTTGTAGTTTCCTTTCTAGTGTTAAAATTTCAGATTGTCAATCTAACGGTCAACCCATTCATGGGGTGTCACGTAGTTAGTGAATTAGTTGTCAGAGAGTGCAATTTCATAATGTGTAAAGAAAGTTAGTGCAATTTTCCATAATTAGTTATCGTAAGAGATTTTGTCTCTTCTGTTAAAAAAAAAGTGCATCGTTGTAATAAGCTATTTGAATACAAAATAAACTATTGGTGTCACTGTGAACTAAAGATTGTTATCAATATTTGTTAGGCTTGAGTCTCAACTCATAGAGCAACTTGTTGAAGATATTTTGAAGAAGCTAATGGGCAGGTCCCCAAGTGTTGACAATAACTTGGTTGGAATTGAATTAAAAATCAAAAAGCTTGAATCGTTCTTACGCATGGAGTCCGTTCGCATTTTAGGAATTTCCGGAATTGGTGGCATAGGCAAGACTACTCTTGCTAGCATTGTATTCAATAAAATCTCTAATCAATTTGAGAGTTCTTATTTTATTCAAAACGTTAAGAAAGAATCTGAGAAATATGGATATATGCGTTGTCAACAAGAACTTCTTTCTACCATACTAGGGGATGGAAATGTAAATGTGGATACTTCTATTTTAAAACGCACGTTCACCAAGGCAAGGTTTGGGCGTAAGAAGCTTCTCATTGTATTTGATGATGTGACTGATTTCAGACAAATAGAATTTTTGATTGAAGTTCTTTATCATCATGTCTCAAGTAGTCGGATTATTATAACAACGAGAGATAAGCAAGTACTTAAGAATTGTAGAGTGGATCAAGTATACGAGGTTCAGACATTATCTAATCATGAAGCTCTTGAGCTTTTTTCTCGTTATGCCTTTAGACAAAATTATCCAGCAGTGGATTATGTGGAGCTATCAAATAAGATTGTAAGATTTGCTGGCGGTGTTCCATTAGCTCTTAAAATTTTTGGGTCATTTTTACTTGACAAAAGAATAGAAGTTTGGAAAAGTGCAATGGATAAACTAAGTCGATTTTTTCATATGGATATTCAAAATGTGTTGAAAATAAGTTACGATGAACTAGATGATGACGTGCAGAGCATATTTCTAGATATTGCATGTTTTTTCAAAGGGAAGGATAATGATCTTGCTCAAAAACTCTTGAATGCTAGTGGCTTCTTCGCTGAAATTGGGATAAGCACTCTTATTGATAAGTCTATGATAACTATATCAGATCACAACAAGATAATAATGCATAATTTGCTAGAAGCGATGGGTAAGGAAATTGTCCGACAAGAATCCATTAAAGATCCTCGCAATCGCACTCGGTTGTGGAATCATGAGGATATCTTTTATGTTCTCACAAAAAATTTGGTAAGTTTACTACCATAATCGTTTGGTCAGTTCATGTGAAAATGGGGATTAAATGGATTTGATTTGATGAATTATATATTTCATTATTTGTTTCAACTCTGAACATTTATTTTAGCATTATATATAATTCCATAGAACTCCTGATGGTTAAGTTGACTGTGTTTTACTTTAAAATTGAAAAACAAATTTAAACTAAAATTTGATATAAGTATTACTTTGTAGAAATAACAATGACAATAACGTTTAATTTATAAGAAAAGAAAGCCAGAAAAAGAAACAAAAGAGGTGGAGGTGGCCTCTTAGTCTCATGCGTGGAGGCCTCACCCACCGTGTAGCATCAAGGGGTCGCTTACAACTTCATGATACTTGGTAATTCTAATATTTTCTTGCATTTATTTTTCCGGTTTTTTATCTTCTATTATTTTTGCGTTGTTTACTATGATTTAATTTGGAAAAATAAATTATATAGCCCTTAAGGTTAAGCGTCAAGAAAGATTTGTTCAAGAATGATTTTTTCAAAAGTTTGAAATTTCTTTGACTACTTCTATTAAACATAAGAAAAAGTGGTGACAATTTGGATAGCCAAGAGGAGCAGTGGAATAATCCCTAAAAATTTTACTACCTTAGATCCTAACTTATCATTTTTTTTTTTTCTAATTATCTATTAGGGGACTGAAATAATTGAGGGCATATCTTTGGATACATCAAAGATAAGGGGTATAAGCTTCCACACAAATGTTTTCCTAAAGATGCGTAAATTGAGATTGTTGGAATTCTATAGCTCAAGCTATGCAGAGGATATAAATAATGTGAATGATTTTCACGGCCTCGAGCCTATCTTCACTGGGCTAAAGTATCTCCATTGGCATGGATTCCCATTGACATCATTGCCTCAAAATTTTTGTTTGGAGAACCTTGTAATACTTGAAATGCCTTATAGCAAGGTTGAACATCTTTGGAATAGTTTCCAGGTACATTTTTCATTTTTTATGGTGATGCTTATGTTGTAATTTGTTAATATGTATTTAGAGTAATATTAGGTTTCCTAAATTTTTTACTCAAATTTATGTTCAAATGATGTGACATGTGAGTTGTTAAAATCTTATAAATTATGAGATGATATGATAATTAATATGATATTGATAACTCACATGCTACATCATTTGAAAATAGTGTTAGGTGAAAAATTTGGAAAATCTAGTGTTACTCATGTATTTAAGGTGATAATTTATGTTGATTATTTTCTCTTACAGGTTCTTGAAAGGTTAAAGGAAATAAATCTTAGTTACTCAAAATATCTCATAGATCTTCCGGATCTCTCGGGCCTACCAAATCTTGAGGGTTTGATGCTAGTAGGTTGCACAAATTTGCTTGAAATTCCATCATCCATTCAATATCTCCATAAGCTTAATATGTTGGATCTAAGTGACTGCAAAAGCCTTAGAGGTCTTCCGAATTGCATTGATTTGAAATCTCTAACAAAACTTTATTTATCTGGCTGCTCAGACTTGGACATGTTGCCTGAGATCTCACGTAATATACAAGAGTTATATTTAGATGAAACTGCAATAGAAGAACTTCCCTCATCCATTGAGTGTCTTTGCAGACTTGTTTTATTGGATCTTAAAAGTTGTTCAAGGCTTAAGAATCTTCCAAATAACATTTGTAAGTTGAAATCTCTTAAAAGACTTGCTCTCTCTGATTGCGCATTGCTTGACAAATTGCCTGAGGACTTGGGGACTTTAGGAGTTCTGATGGAGCTTGAAGTTGAGGGAACTGCTGTAAATGAAGTACCAGCATCCATCTTCCATTTGAACAATTTAAATGCGTTATCTTTTAGAAGATACTGTAAAAGTCAGGACATGTTGGAGTTGAAATTGCCTCCATTTAACTTGCTCCATTTAAAGGAACTAGATCTATCCAATTGTGGTATTGTGGAGATGCCTGACAGTCTTGGCAAATTAACCTCTCTTGAAAGACTATATTTATGCGGAAACAATTTTTTGAGCATACCATCATCGATTAGATACCTTGGTAACCTATCGGAGCTAGACATAAGCAATTGTGAGAGGCTTCAGTGTTTACCTGATCTTCCATTAATATCCATAGACGCGCACAATTGCGTATCATTGGAAAAATTATCGGGTTTACAAGTTCTAGACACAATTGTGTCCACTGGTCAGCCATTTATTGTAGTTAACTGTGTCAATTGTTTCAAATTGGGGTGGAATGTATTTGAAAGCACTGTAGATGTTCTATTGAAAAAGCAACGTCTCGCTACTTTGTGGAAGGAAGAATACTATGATAAGGTCTCTGTCGCTCTCTGTTTAACACGATAATGTTGTCTTTTGTTTTTAACTCCAAAAACAATTTGATGATACTAACGATTATTTTTATGATACAGGGATGTGAGAAGTTACCATGGGCTTGTATATGTTGCCCTGGTAGTGAAATTCCTAAATGGTTTCACTATCACAGTACAGAATCGTTTATAAGTATCAAGTTGCCACAAGGTTGGTTCAATTGTAACTTTGTTGGTTTTGCTTTATGCATTGTGGTGGCATTTAGAGCACATCGGGATCCTGATTCGGGTTTTGCTATTCGTTGTGTGTGTAAACCCTGGTGTGATGATCATAGCATCTTCGATAACTGGGCCAATTTTTCAGGTGGACCCTTCTCTATTGAATCAGATCATATGTTCATGGGGTTTGATTTCCACCTGTATCCACCTGATTATATTGTTAAATCTTTTAACAATGAGGTCTCTTTCAAGTTCTATCTGGAGCATCTTTGTGGTGGTAAGAGAGTGGATTGTTGCTGGGTAAAAAAGTGTGGGGTCAGATTAATGTACACTCAAGATCTAGGAAAACAGAATGGACGTTTCTGCATGCATGAGAATTTAGAGGAACAAACCCCCAAGAAATTGAAATCTCTCTGACTGAGGTAGATATAATCTGATGGATCTTGGAAAAGCGAATGTGAGTTTCTGCATGCATGGAAGTTTTGAGGGAGAAATAATCCATCTGATAAAGGTTAATGACCGCTTCTATGCATTTCAGCAGTCTTACCACCTAAATATAGTCTCACAGGTGAATCTCTTGTTACGTCTATATTACTATAAATTTGGATTGAATTTATTTCAGTCATGACTTTGTTTCTCGGAGTCACTGATTGTCAAATGAATGTTTTTGACATTGTGGTATTGGATGGTGACCACTGCATTCAATAAATAGGCATCTTATGTTTGTCATATACAGTTGATTGTATGTCTCTACTTTTTTGAACACCTTACAGTTCAGCTCAAAATTTGAGAAATTTTGTTTTCAAAAAAGAAAAAAGACTTGAGCAATTTTTGACATTGCCAATGGAAGTTATCTGACATAGTCTTTCCTTAAGCTCGACATAGCCTTTTCCTTAAGGTCTCTTTCGTGGAGTGGTGTATTATTACCTCAAGCTTAGTAGGGTTGATGCTATGCAATTCAAGAGGTTCTTATCTGACCATTCTTTCTAATCTCAGCACTGCGAAACTTAAGACATTCATTTGTGGAAGTTCTTCATTGCAAGGCTTTTCTGCGCGTTGTTACGCATTGGGAATTCTTCAAGGTCTGTTGGATGCCATATATCATTGTATAATCCTCCGTAGATCTATTGAAGAGTCAAAATAAGCATTCGGCGCAAAGATCTCTAATTGATGCTTCTTTTTTAGGTTCAAAGCTGCTCTTCAGCCTGTGTTCAATTTTCTTGTGCCACTTTCCTTATGGAGACAAGTCATGTTCTCCAGATTTTGGGTGTCACGAGGTGCGCGGTTGAGGTGGGGATGATGCGTGGCCCCCAGGTAGCCGTATGTCGAGAGGCTTGGGGCACAACTTATGTTCAAAGATTAAGAGGTCGTTGGTTTTTTCTATTTAAGATTTAATAATATTAAATTATATCTGTCAAATTATTTTCGTTTGTTTTTTTAAGTGGCCAAATCGCTTAAAACTACTCAAAAGCAATTGAAAATTTAAGTAAGAATTTTTTACTTAATTACAAATCACTTAATGATATTTAAAAATTTTTATTTCAAATCTATCATTTCCAAAATAACATAATTTCAAATCTATCCTAATTTTATATTACTCAAATTTTATTTTCTTTATTTTTTTTTATACTTACAAAAAATATATTTAAAAATAAAAGTCTAAATACATCCCATTTCAAATTATCTCGGAATTAAACTAATATATTTTAATTTACAATTTAAATATTCATTTTTTATTTGTTTTCTTAAATATATTAATATATTTAAATATATAAATATGGTCAATACTACTACATTTTCTAATCATATTTAAATTATGAATAAAATATTATTAATATGTACATAAAAATGTTTTAGAATTTATTTTCAGATGTTTGTGTTAAATTAATTAAAATTACATGAAAATAAATAATGACATAAATATCAAATTACTAATTTTCAAATAATTTTAACTTTAAAACATAAACAAATTTACAATATATTCAGAGGTAAAAAAAAAAAAAAATCAAACATGTTATTAAGATTTTAGTCACTATTCAGTCTTCAATCTTCAGACAAAAAAATAAATGATCCTTAAAAGACTTTTTTTTTTTTTCACTTATAATTTAACGGTACTGAATTGCACCAATTAAGTTATTTTTGTTGGTTTTTTTAAATAGTCAAACCACTTAAAACTATTCAAACACAGCTGAACTTTCTACTTAATTACAAATCACTTACATATATTTAAAAAATACATATTTCAAGCCTATCCTCCCTAAAGATATATCCAAATTTATCTTAATTTTATACTACTTAATCTTTTTTTTTTTTTTTTCCTTTTGATACTTAAAAGAAATATATTTAAAAAGAAAACCCTAAGTATATTTCATCGTAAATTGTTTTGAAATTAAATTATTTTATTTTAATATACAATTTAAATATTCATTTTTTTAGTTTTTTTCTAAATATATTAATATATTTAAATATAGAGTTAAATACACAAAACTCCCCGAAGGTTAAGCTTAGTACAGGCAAAAATGAAGTTTGGTTTTTATAACTGGTTATCACCAAGTTAACGGTCAAAGGGTGCTAAGTTTGATGGTCAATTATAGTTTGAAGGATAAAGACAAAAATACCCTTAGTTTCTAAATTAATTTTCTTCTAAATTTTAAAATAACAAAAATTAATTTGATAAAAAATAAATCTCTACCGTCAATCTTTTGAGATTAAATTTGTTTTTATTAAATTTTTTTATTAATATGAAAAATTAAACAAACAAAAACAATTAAAGCAATTTTTTACGAAAATTAAAAATAAATAAATAAAAATTAGGATAAATTGCACAAACTTTCCCTTAAGATTTGGCTAAATTATATAAAAATGATAATGTTTAGATAACTTGCACTGACCTTCCCTGAGATTTTAAAAACTTAGTACAAATCTCTTCTACTGTTAATGAACCACCATTAAATTCTTACGATATAAATAGTCAAAGATATAAAAAGATTAAAATACCTTTCAAATCAAATTTAAAATCAACATTTTATATTTTATAAATTTAAAATTATATAATATATTTTTTAATTTAATTAAAATAGCAAAAAATAACAAAAAATTAAAATAAAAATGGTTTTTCTCTCACCAGCCACCATTCTCTCTCTCTCTCTGTTTCTTCGTCTACTTCTTCTATTCTTATTTTTCTTTTTTTCTTCTATTCTTCTCAAGCCCCATCATCATCAAGGTTCAATGGTGAACCTAGATGTTCATCTGGATTCATCATCGAACCTAGAATCTAGGTACAATGATAAACCCAGGATTTAGGTTCCATGATTAACCTAGATGAACAATTGGACAAAACCTAGCTGTTCATCTCAATTCATCATCGAACCAAATTTTTCATCTAGGTTCAATGATGAACCTAGATGAAATCTGGATTCGATTTGAACTCAGATGTTCCAATCGAACCCCAAGTCTCCAACTGGAAACTTGGTACCAAAGACTAACAGGTCTTGTTAGAGACCAAAGTTTGGTCTCCATTGGAGACCAGGATCTGGTTTATTATAGAGATCTTTTTTTATTATTCTTTTTTGTTTTTTTAATCAAATTAAAATATATATGAAATTAAAACATTTATAAGCTCTGTGTTGACCATTTTACCTTTGATAATTTTGACTTAACAAAGGTTGACTAACAACAGGAGAAGTTTGTGCTGAGTTTTTAGATCTTCAGAGAAGGTCAATGCGAGTTATCCAAATATCATCATTTTTATGCAACTTCAACAAACCTCAGGGGAGGTTTGTGCAATTTATCCTAAAAATTAAACAAACAAAATCTTTATCTTCATCTTCAAACAAGATGAAAATCTTTTTGTTCTTTCTAATTCTACAATCTAGCATCAATCGACCATCAACACTAACCCAAAATCATCACCTCAGAATAATAAAAATCAAAATTAAAAAACAAAACCATGAAATGACATAACCATTTGATTGAAGATAATGTTTGACAGAACCATCAAATGGTAGAACTGTACCCAGATTAACAACCACCCAAGCCCAGAAACCATGCCTTATTCTCCAATGGCAAAACGAAACAACACAAAGCATCAAACAAATTCTTTATCATTTCCTCTTCTTCCCCACTACTCACATCCTTCCCCTTGTACATTGTCACCATTTACAATAATAATCTATAAAAATCATATCAATCTGCAAAAACTCAAATACATCATCAATCATCTATAAAAACCTAAGCATATAATCACTTAATTATCCACTACATCAACCCTAAACACCTACCCACTGCAAACTCATCCAGACATGATCTTCAATCAAACCCAAAAAATAAAACCTAGATTTATGGGTTTCTAGGTGTACCCAAAGATACCTAGGGAAAAAAAGAAAGAATGGGAGAGAGAGCAAGAGAGAAATGCACAGTCCTAGAATAAAAATCATAAAATTAATAACCCAAAATCGACAATCCAAACCTAGATACAATTCCAATACCTTGTCTCCATGATTAATCAAGGTAAGTGACCTGAAGAAACCGAGCCCAGCACCGAGAAGGTGGTTGTGGACGGCGTAGGCATTAGAGAGATAGTGGTGGTGGGTGTAGAATAGAATGAGAAGCTCGTAGGTGAGCTGGGCAGGGTCGGGTTCAATGGATAGAAGGTGGAAAGGTACAGAGCTTGTTTGAGGTTGCCTTGTTTGGAGAGAGATTACATTTTCTTGTTTGGGGGCGGTTCAATCAGAGAAAAGGACAACAAAGAACGACCTTTGCAATAGAGAGATTGGAGAAAAGAGGAAGAAAAAAGGCTTTATTTTATTTATTTATTTATTTTTTTGAAATTAATCTTCATTGTCTATCTTAAGATGGATGATAGAGACACGATAACAAAAATTTCATTTAATTTTAAAATTTTTATTTAATTTTTAAAACCTTTCAAATTGAAATCAATTGTCCATCTTAAAATGGATATTGAAGATCTGATTAAAAAAAAATTATTTAATTTATTTTAAAGTTTTTAAATTTATTTTTAAAAAATAAAAATTATAAAGGTAAGGACATTTTAATCATTTCACTGAAAAAGCCAATCAAATGCCACATTTAATAGTAGTTGACTATTAAATGGGAGGTATGGTGTTCCAAAAACGTAAATGTTTACGCGCCTGTACTAAACTTAACCTAAGGAGGGTTTGGTGTATTTAACTCTTAAATATATCAATATAACTAACACTACTATATTTTTTAATCATATTTTAATAATGAATAAAATATTTTTGATAGGTAGATAAAAATGTTTTAGAGTTTATTAAATTAAATATTTTTAGTTATTTATATTAAATTGATTAAAATTACATAACAACAAATAGTAAAAGTATATAAATATTAAATTATTAGTTTTCAAACAATTTTAATTTTTAAAAACAAACAAGTTTATAATATATTTAAAGGTAAGGAAAACAAAAATAATAATAATAAAAATAATAAAAATGTTATTCAGATTTAAAACTTCAATAACTATTCAGTCTTCAATAAGTTTCAATATTGTTCAATCTTCAGACAAAAAACGAATGATCCATAAGACTTGATGGTTCACATGATTCTACAATTCACACCAAGTATCACATTTCGCCACGTTCTTCATGGATACAAGAGCCTAGATATCCCTCAATAAGCATAAGCATTGTGTATCCTATATAATCACCTGTTTTTGGTTCCGTCTGCTTCACCGTTGGAGAAAAGTAAATATAGAGGGGCTTGCCAATAAGTTTGGGACTGTTTTTCAGCCTCCTTAGCAGAATTCATGGCTGTTTCTGTGTGCATTTTGATGTATGTCTCTTCTAGTTGTTCAACAAATTTAAATGAGCAATTAAACCCACTTAAACTTGTATAGTCTGATTAGTCTGCACTGAATGTTGTCTTTGTATAAAGTCCAATCCTTTAAACTGAACAAAACTGAATGAGTAAATAAAATAATTTAAATGTGAAGGAACTGAACGGTTTCAAACAAGAAAAGTGTAGCGGAAGTATTTTTCAAAACTGGCTCCAATAACGTCAAGGTCGTTGCTGCTTCTTGAGAGGATATATAAGCAAAAGAAATTAGATCAAAAGTTATCGATTCAAAAGTATGGGGCAATTTTAACAATACTTCAAATTATTTTAATGTAATCTTATATTAACTAATATCATTCCTTCATTCTTGTCCTAAAACATAAAATATTGATAGTTTGCTCTAAATTTAATCCTCTTTCCCACCATTAAAAAAAAAAATCCAAAACACTACTCTTTTCACCCATTTTATATATAAAATCATTACTACTAAATGGTTTATGCTATTATACAGGATCGATAATAATATCATCAAAGTTATTCATCTCCATTAGATTTTAATCCAATGGTGAATATAAATGAGGAGTTTTAAAAATAAAATTTAAGAAAATTGAAAATGGATAATGTTTCTTTTAATTGTAGCTGCCCCAAATCCTTATTAAAATATTTATAAGTAAAATTACTTGTAAGAACAAAGTGATCATATAAGTAAACAAATTCTTTGCATTCACTCCGTCCAAAATGATAAAACCATTTGAGTACATATTTCCAAAAAAAAAAAGAAAAACCATTTGATTTAAACTTTTACCATACAATTTATGTGCATCTACCAACAAATTAACAATTTATACATTTATATCAAATTGGTGTTTTCCTTGTTTTTCTACGGCTGCCTGCCTTTGGTGAACATAAAAGAGTGCTGGCCTTAGCTGAAACATAAATTGTAATAGATGGGACTTAGCATATTAATTTATATCTATTAATTATAATAATTAAATATTAAAAAATATATAATATATTATAAAAATTTAATGGAACACTTTTATTATACATTTTTGGATTTTTTTAATGGACTATTTCTAGGATACTTTAATGTATTTGAATAAAATATCATCTTCTTTTCATGTAATATATATTTATTCGTTCATCATATATCTTTTTTATTTTATTGCAATATTATAACTTCATTTAGAAAACAGTAATAATAATTATTACCGTATGCATTTTCAAATCTCAAAAACACGAAAATCAGTTTATTGTTTTTAGTTGAGAATGAAAAAAAAAAAAAAAAACATTGTAGTTTGGATAGTGCCTCATTGGCTAAAGACACTGTCACCCATAATCTTAATAAGGTCACAGGTTTTACACTGCTACGCCCATAATGAAAAAAAAAAAAAAAAAAAACAACATTGTAGTTTGGATAGTGTCTTAGTGGTTAAAGACACTGTCACCCATAATCTTAATAAGGTCACAAGTTTTACACTGCTACGCCCATAATCTTGACAAGGTCACAGGTTTTACACTCCTCCACCACAACACACTCCCCCCACCCCCCGGGTTTTACACCCCTTCCCCTCCCCCCCCCCAAAAAAAAAAAATTGTGGGTTTCTTTCCCATCTTATATGTGGACTACTCCCTTACATACATGAGTTGCTCTCTCACTTATGTGGGTTGTTCCCTCCCGTATGGAAGCTACTCCCTGAACTGTATCATCAGTGTCCTATCCCGCTTAGTTCTAGTTTTCCCTTAAGCAAGTACCATAATTTTTATTAAAAAAAATTACATAATGTGCCCTAGTGTCTTCAATAATTGAGTTCTTCACTTGAAGACAGAAAAATTCCCAACACTATCTACGATTCTTGAATTCTTTCTAATTTGATTTCATGTTTTACGCACCAAAATATCCATAACATTTAAACTCAATGTTTGCAGAAATTGCAAACAACAAACTCAAAAACCCATGCACTTAATCTCATTAAAGCTCAATTGCAATTGATAGAGAAGTTTAAATAAAAAGAAAAAAAAAAAAAACATTTACATTAGTCAAAATTTGATAAGGTGGAAAAGGATCAGATTTTGAATAGGAAAATGGTGGTAGATGCTTATATCCAAGTCAGCCACGTAGAAGTCTAGCAAATACAAGTTTGTATTTGGTCTAAAGAAGAGAAAATGAGGAAGTATATAAAGGCAATTTTGGAATTAAGTATACAGGGTGAAAAGCTTAATTTTAAATTTATGGGTTAGAAAAGTAGATGGGTGTTGGGAGTAATTTTATGGATGAAAATAGAGATATCCGTATTTTTTCTCCATCTCATACTACACCAAACAAGACCCAACACTATTTTAGTTTACTTTTTGTGTTGTACTAAACACATCATAATGTTAATTTAATCAACTCATATCCTATTAAAATACTACAATCCAATCCTACATCAAACCAACCTTTTATAATGCATATTAGGAATTTTTTTTTTTTTAACTATTACGTATAATTAATTAATGCAAGGTTTAAGACAAGAGAACCCAACTTGAATATAAGATCTCATGGTATAGTTGTGACTTGTGAGAGGCATATATTCCACTAGATCAATCATATATTATCTATATTACGGAGATTTATTAACAAAAGTTTGATAAAAACAAATAATTTAATTAATTGTTCAAAGTAGTATATGTTGGATAAACTTTAATAGGTATAAACCTATACCATAATCTAGAAACTCATATTAAATCATTAAGAATTATTATAGAGAAAACGTACCTGAATCCATGTTGACAAACTTGAATAGGATTGGATCTTCCACAGTCAAATCTCCTTAGTTACTCTGTAGTTTTTTCTTCTTGAATGGGGAAGGAGAAAGAGAGAGCAAAAATTATATTGATTTGACTTGAGGACCATAACCATTTATAATGTTCTTTATATACTAATCTAATTAGGTTCCCATTAACCCTAATTCTAGTAGTATTAGGTTTCTACACATTAAAGCCCATACCCAATAGATATCTCTAGAGCCCAATTAAAAGATCACTTATTTGGCCCATTAAAATATATAGCTCATAATATAATTGTTATTAAATGTGTAAGCCCATAATAGGAAATATAAAAAATCCTAACAATCTCCCACTTGGGCTACATATATCTCCCGAGACAATTATATTTATTATAATCTTAAGTGCGAACTGAAAAGTCATCCGTCTTGAAATATCCCTTTAGTTACAATCTGGTTCATCTATTATATTAGTATGAGATCAAAGCGACATTTGTTACATTTATTCGTAACTAGACCCATCAATGGTCACCATACCAATATATTCAATGACATAGATCGAGTATGGATGCGTAGCATGGAAATTACATGCAATGTAATCTCAAATATGCCTATTTCCAACTGGTCATACTTTAATCTTTAATGAGATCAAACACAAATAACATTCAGAGTTTATAACTGAATCATATACTTTATTCTGCAGAAAATAAATATAAAATATGTCTATTACATCAAAACACTAACTCCCACTACACATGCACATCATCAGCCAAAATAACACCCACATGAGCAATGTGCTCATGAAAGACCTTGGGTGGTAATCCCTTAGTAAGCGGATCCGCAATCATGGAGTTTGTCCCAATATGTTCTATAGCCACCTAACGACTTTGAACTCTTTCTTTAACAACAAGAAACTTGATGTCTATGTGCTTAGACTTCATAGAGCTTCTATTATTGTTGGAATAAAGTACAGCCAAATTATTATCACAATATATCTTTAATGGTCTTTCAATACAATCCATAACTCGCAGTCACGTGACAAAATTTCGCAGTCTTATCCCATGATTAGATACCTCATAACAGGTTATAAACTCAGCTACCATGGTGGAAGAAGCTATGAGCGTCTGCTTAACACTTTTTCAGTAAATAGCTCCACCAGCTATCAGGTAAATATAACCCGACGTGGATTTTTTATTGTCTTGGCATCCAGCAAAATCGGAATCAGAATACCCAATGATCTCTCTAAATGATCTGATCTCCGATATGTGAACATGTGATCTTTTGTTCTCTGTAAATAACGCATAACTGGTTTGGCTGCTTTCCAATAATCTATCCTTGGGTTACTTAAATATCTGCCTAGCATTCCTACTATGAACGTAATATCTGGACGCGTGCATACTTGAGCATACATTAGACTTCCTACAGCTGATGCATAAGGAATCTTTTGCATTTCTTTTCGTTCCAACTTATTTTTAGGGCGCTGACTTAGACTAAACTTGTCTCCTTTAGTTACATGGGTGTCTCCTGGTACACAACCTTTCATGCCGAATCTATCAAGGACTTTTTCGTATAGCTCTTTTGTGATAACCCAAGGATATCTCGAGAGCTATCTCGTTGTATCTGTATTCCTAATATAAAAAAGGCGTCCCCAAGATCTTTCATATCAAAATTTTTTGTCAGAAATCTCTTGGTTTCGTGCAATAAGCCTATATCGCTGCTGACAAGTAGTATGTCATCGACATATAACACCAGAAATATGTATTTACTCTCACTGAACTTATGATATACACAATCTTCAACTTTATTTACCTTAAACCCATATGAGATAATAACTTGATAAAATTTGTGATACCATTGACGGGAAGCCTGTTTAAGACCATAGATGGATTTCTTCAATTTGCAAATCACTTTCTTTGGATCACCGGATACAAAATTTTCTGGTTGCATCATATATATTGTTTCGTCAATGTCACCATTGAGAAATGCAATCTTTACATCCATCTGATGTAGCTCTAAATCAAAACGAGCCACAAGTGCCATTATAATTCTAAAAGAGTTTTTCGTAGAAACCGGAAGAAAGTCTCTTTATAATCAATGGCTTCCTTTTGAGTGAAACTCTTGACAACTAGACGAGCCTTATATCTCTCAACATTGCCTTTGGAATCCCTTTTGGTATTAAATATCCATTTGCAACCAATAGGTTTCGCACCTTCAAGCAATTCGACAAGATCCCAAACGTCATTGTTCTTCATAGAATTCATCTCATCATTCATGGCATCAATGTAACGTCCCAAAATTTTCTAAATTTTTTTTTATATATATTGAATTTTATTTTCAAGTGGGATTAAAATAAAAATTCAATGAATGGCATAAAGGTAATAAAGTAGTTGATCTTGGGGTTAAGATGGAATAAGAAATGAAAGAAAATATCAAGTTAGGAATATTTATTATTCGAGGGGTTTAAATGAGAATTTTAAAAAGTTTAGGGGTCGATTTAGCATTTTAAATTTTTGAGGGACTAAATTGTAATTTGACATAAAAAAAATTATATAAAAAGACAAGCATAGTGACCGGCATTATTCATTTTCTTCTCTCCTCGGCCGACTGCGTTCTCTGGTACGATTTTTGTTTTTTTTTTTATTTTTTTTCCTATTTTCTTTATTTCTTTTACTTTAATAACCCTTTTTAACTCATTTCTTAGCCAAAACACCTAGATCTAACCTTATTCAAGCTATTGGGTGTCTAAATCTAGACTTGAAAAATTGTCAGTGAAGTGAAATTCGGGTAAGTTAATTGAATTCTCTCTTCATGGCATCAATATGGATACGGCCAACGTATCTCCTCCGAAACTCCCTCTGAAAAAACTCTCATGTCCGCTCTTCCGACCGTACTGGATGAGAAATGGACATCCACCAATGATATGCATCTTCCTGCAAAAGAGAAACTGCACACTCCAAACTCTCCTCTGGTGTACAATGGAGCTGCTGGATAATTCGCTCTGTCCGTTCCAACCAATTTTCCGCTGCAAACGCGTCTTCATCCTTTCTACCATAGAAGTCTGTAGGTCTGTACTTTGCAAGCCTCTCGATCGCGGACCTCCGAGGTGTAGCACGAGCCATCTGCTGGAAAATCTCTGTCATCTGGCGCGTAAAGGCTTGCTGATCCTGGCCCTCAGGCCTTGCCGTCCTATGGCTCGATGACTCGCCAGATGCACCACCAGCTACACTGGCAGGACTGAGCTGCCTACTCTCATCCACACCCTCAGTCCTCTGGCCATCAAAGGGATCCATACTCTAAACTATTCAAGACAAAAGACAATACTGCAGATTAGAGTCACATCCCCCTATATTATTTCTATATGCAACGCATGTTTACACACAAATACAATACATCTTTTTCACAAATCACAAGGACTAGGAACGCTTGAACCTATGCTCTGATACCACTAAAATGTAACACCCTTACCCCAATATTCCCGTCCGTACGAGAATCGAGACGTGAGATGTTACTCTTTTTCTTATTTCAAAATTTCGTTTATAAAAATTACGTTTTCAAAAACTCTTATTATATTTTAACGAAATTTCGACAGGGTTTCCTCTGATTTTCTGAAAATCCAAATTTAAACCTGTAGGAAAATACACTTCTAACTCAATTCATTTTCTCAACTTCCGGTTTCGGACCTCTCGTCCGTTTCCAATTCACTCCAACAATAAATATTTCTTTTAACATTTAAACATTTTATAAAAATAATACCATATAAAATCTTTCTCAACGGATAATTTAATTTAAAGCAAAGACAGATGTCTGTGTCAAAGTATGAGCGGGAATTCACCAGGTTGAGTAAATACGCTCTAGAGATCGTGGCGACGGAGGCGGATAGGTGTCGGAGATTCGAGGATGGTTTGAATGATTACATCCGCTACCAGCTTACAGCTTTACAGATAGAAGATTTTTCTAGACTGATCTCTGCAGCTTTAAATGTTGAAAGGGTAAAGAAAGAAGAACAAGCTAGAAAGGATCGAAGTCAACAGAGGCAGTGTAGTTAGAGGATCAGCCTTGCAGCCGTGTGAGCATTGTGGTAGGAGGCATCCGGGAGAGTGTTGGAGGTTGACTAGAGCATGTTTCAGATGTGGGTTCCATGATCATTTTCAAAAGGATTGTCCGAAAAACAAACCTGTACCTGCTTCACAGCCTAAGAAATCAACGCCTACAATTTCAAGAGGCCGGAGGCCTAGTCAGTCAGGAGCTGAGGGGAGCAGCAAGATAGAGACAGCAGGGAGAGTAGAGTTCCGGTCGCCAGCCAGAGCCTATGCCATCAGGGCTCAAGAGGAGCAGGATGCTCCAGATGTGATTGTGGGTATGATTTCAGTATTTGATGTTTCTGTGCATGCATTGATAGATCCAGGTTCGACTCATTCATACATGTGCATTACCATCCCTAGAGAGAGGAATCTTCAGGCTGAGGTTACGAGTCATGAGGTATTGGTTAGTAATCCCTTAGGTCAGAGTGTGATCATAAATAGGGTATTCCGAAAGTGTCCGATTCGGATTCAGGGGTATGATTTTCCAGGGGATCTAATGGAATTACCTTTTCGGGAGTTTGATGTGATATTGGGGATGGATTGGTTATCCAGGCATCAGGCAGTGATAGACTGTCGCGCTAAAAGATTATCTTTGAAAACTGGTGATGGAAAGGAGATCATTATGGTGGGTGAGAGGTCAGATTTCCTCTCTAATGTCATTTCAGCCACAACCGCCAAGAAATTGATTAGAAAAGGGTATGAAGCGTTTTTGGCACATGTGGTCGATTCCCAAAGAATCGGGTCTAGTAGTCAGGATATTCCCACTGTATGTGATTTTTCAGATGTGTTTTCGGAAGAATTACCGGGTTTACCGCCTGAAAGGGAGGTAGAGTTCGTGATCGATGTGATGCCAGGGATGAATCCGGTAACTATTACTCCTTATAGGATGGCACCCACTGAATTAAAAGAGCTGAAGATTCAGTTGCAAAAATTATTAGATAAAGGATTTATACGACCCAGTGTATCGCCGTGGGGAGCGCCAGTGTTGTTTGTGAAAAAGAAGGATGGGTCGTTCAGATTGTGCGTGGATTATCGACAGTTGAATAAGGTTACAATCAAGAATAAATATCCTTTGCCCAGAATCGATGATCTATTTGATCAATTGAGAGGAGCTTGTGTATTCTCAAAGATAGATCTTCGATCAGGGTACCATCAGTTGAGGGTGAAAGAATCGGATATTCCGAAGACAGCCTTCCGGACGAGATATGGGCATTATGAGTTTGTAGTGATGCCGTTTGGATTGACGAATGCACCTGCAGCATTTATGGACCTAATGAATCGTATTTTTCGTCCATATCTGGATCAGTTTGTAGTTGTATTTATTGATGATATCCTAGTGTATTCGAAATCCCCAGACAAGCATGATCAGCATCTCCGAATAGTGCTGCAAACGTTGAGAGAAAAGTAGTTGTATGCTAAGTTGAGTAAATGCGAGTTTTGGTTTAGTGAGATCGCATTTTTAGGGCATATTGTATCTGCGGACGGTACTAAAGCCGATCCTAAGAAAATTGAAGCGATTCTGGAATGGAAATGGGATCGAGTTACAATGGATTTTGTCACCGGTTTACCTGTTTCGAGGAGCAAACATGATGCAATTTGGGTAATAGTAGATCGGTTGACTAAGTCGGCACATTTCCTCCCCATTAGGACAGATTACTCATTGGATCGGTTGGCGGAGTTGAATATTAGAGAGATAGTTCGATTGCATGGAGTGCCTGTTTCCATCATATCTGATAGAGATCCGAGGTTTACATCGAGATTTTGGAAAAAAATTTCAGGAAGCTTTGGGTACGCGGTTGAGCTTCAGTACAGCATTTCATCCGCAGACCGATGGGCAATCCGATAGGGTAATTCAAGTGCTTGAAGATATGCTTAGGAGCTGTGTTATTGATTTTGAAGGAAGTTGGGTGGAGCATCTTCCGTTGGTGGAATTCGCTTATAACAATAGTTATCAGTCAAGTATAGAAATGGCACCGTATGAAGCTCTGTATGGACGAAAATGCAGGACGCCTCTGTGTTGGACTGAATTGGGTAAAGACAAGCTGATAGGACCAGAATTAGTTAGGCAAACTACAGAGAAAGTAAAAGTAATCAAGGAAAGGTTGAAAGCTGCATCCGATCGTCAGAAGTCCTACGCAGATTTAAAAAGGAAAGATACCGAATATGAAGTAGGAGATAAAGTCTTCCTCAAGGTGTCTCCGTGGAAAAAGGTGCTGAGATTCGGAAGGAAGGGTAAGTTGAGTCCTAGGTTTATCGGTCCATACGAGATTATTGAGCGTGTGGGATCGGTAGCCTATCGACTAGCTTTACCACTGGAATTGGAAAAGAATCATAATGTGTTTCATGTGTCGATGCTGAGGAGATATAGATCGAATCCTTTGCATATTGTACCAGCCGAATCTATTGAAGTGCAGCCTGATTTATCCTATGAAGCGGAGCCTGTAAAAATATTAGATCGGGAAATTAAAGAACTGCGGAATAAGAAGATTCCCTTGGTTAAAGTTCTCTGGCGAAATCATAAGGTCGAAGAAGCTACTTGGGAAAGTGAAGAGACGATGTGATTACAATAGCCGCATCTTTTTGAATGAAGTAAATTTCGCGGACGAAATTTCTTAAGAGGGGAAGAGTTGTAACGTCCCAAAATTTTCTAAATTTTTTTTTATATATATTGAATTTTATTTTCAAGTGGGATTAAAATAAAAATTCAATGAGTGGCATAAAGGTAATAAAGTAGTTGATCTTGGGGTTAAGATGGAATAAGAAATGAAAGAAAATATCAAGTTAGGAATATTTATTATTCGAGGGGTTTAAATGAGAATTTAAAAAAGTTTAGGGGTCGATTTAGCATTTTAAATTTTTTAGGGACTAAATTGTAATTTGACATAAAAAAAATTATATAAAAAGACAAGCATAGTGACCGGCATTATTCATTTTCTTCTCTCCTCGGCCGGCTGCGTTCTCTGGTGCGATTTTTGTTTTTGTTTTTATTTTTTTTCCTATTTTCTTTATTTCTTTTACTTTAATAACCCTTTTTAACTCATTTCTTAGCCAAAACACCTAGATATAACCTTATTCAAGCTATTGGGTGTCTAAATCTAGACTTAAAAAATTGTCAGTGAAGTGAAATTCGGGTAAGTTAATTTTTTTATCTCATTGAGAGCTCAAATCGTGTAGAAATTCATGTAGAAGCATGCTAGAATATTTAGGAAGCATCAATAACATTATATGATAGCTTAATCACCTCTCAAGCATGATTTTCTTTAATTTTTCAAACCCCAGGTAGAGAAATACGCGATTCTGATCCCAGAAATTTCAATTAAAGATGTTAGGGATCAATTGAGAGCTATTAGAGGCTAGTAGAAAGCCCAAAGGTTGGTGTACTCATATTTTTAAAAATTTTGCTTATTAATTCCGAATTTTAATATATATTTATTATTGTGATAGTTGATTTAATTATTTGTTTGAGATATTAAATAGTTTTGGGTGTTAATTATATGTTATTTGATGAATTTATTTGAAGAAAAATGACTTCGAAACAATTTTTGAAATTAAAATCCCCTATAGTCGAAATTGATGTATAAATTATTATAGGGGTATTTTCGTCATTCTGTTTGCCTTGAGATGTTAATTATGTGATGTATTGGTGGTATGTTTGATGGATTTAATATTTGACATGCAAAATTTTGAGAATATCCTATTTTGGGATCGTCCCAAAAATAAGAGAAATGAGATAATAATTTTATTAAGATGTGATAATGAGATTAGGGGCGAAATGGTCATTTGAAATGATCACAAGTGGTACCCCGAAGAATTTGGAATAATAGATTTAAATATGAAATAAAAAGTTTTTGCGATTAAAGTTGTGTTAAAAATGTAAATATTTTATACTTTTGAAAACTTTAAAAAGGGCCCTAGTAAAACTAATCACCGGTAGGTGGGGATTGGTAGTTGTCTAGCCAATAGGGTACTTATTAGCAGTACTGCACCGTTACGATTGATCCCAGACGTTGTATGATGGACCCTAAGAGGCACCAAGAGCCCGGTCCTGAAACGGAAACAGACTGTGATATGCAACCCGGTGGATAAACACCGAGCGGCTGTTGCCGGGGTTGCTGTTTAGTCTGGCTGATGCCAGTAAACCCGTTACCGATCCATGGTATCGTGATAGACTTTACGAATGACTAAAATAAATTGAATAAAGAAAGTCTTATAAATTTTGTTGATAATTGATTTTGTAATGATTAAATTGTAATTATGTTTGCAACGAAATGTGTTTGGAAAATCATATGATAATGTCTTATTCTGTGAATTTATTTACTGAGTGTGTTAATTGATAAAAATATTGTGATCATACATATTGTTTGTATTTTATGTTTTTATTTTGAAAATAATTATGATTTCAATATTATGTGAGTACACCCACTAAGTCGAAAGACTTAGCGCGTTGAATTTACCGCGTGCAGGTAGTTGAATAAGGCTTGAAGCAAAGACAAAGACAAAATATCTGTAGTTTCCCTTAAGTCACATCCGCCCTCATCATTTTGGTAATCATCATTGTTGTGTTGTAGGAATATCCTATTTTGGCCACAATCATGTTGTGTGGATTTAACGTGTATCACTTGTAATAACTTCTGTAAATTATCCGCTGAGAAAGATTTTATATGGTATTATTTTTATAAAATGTTTAAATGTTAAAAGAAATATTTATTGTTGGAGTGAATTGAAACGGACGAGAGGTCCGAAACCGGAAGTTGAGAAAATGAATTGAGTTAGAAGTGTATTTTCCTACAGGTTTAAATTTGGATTTTCAGAAAATCAGAGGAAACCCTGTCGAAATTTCGTTAAAATATAATAAGAGTTTTTGAAAACGTAATTTTTATAAACGAAATTTTGAAATAAGAAAAAGAGTAACATCTCACGCCTCGATTCTCGTACGGACGGGAATATTGGGGTAAGGGTGTTACAATCAATCCACTTTTGAGAATTAGAACTTTGTTTGGCTTGATGAAAGTTGATTGGATCATCTTCCACCATTCCTATATCAACCTCATATTCTTGGAGAAAAACGATATAGTCATCCGGAATCGCACTTCTCCTTTCTCTAGTGGATCGTCTCAATGGCATATCCTCTTGAAGTTGTTGAGTTTGCACTTAAGGTATAATTTCTTCATTTTGCACAGGGAGCTTTTTTACATTGTCTTGATATTCTAGATTTGCATTTTGAACAATATCAGAGATAGAAGCCTGATCTGACAGGCCCCTTTCTAACTACTAGTTAGGCGACCTGCCCGGCAACCCCACGGTGGCTCCCCAGTCGAGATCTGCTCTGACTGGAAAGTTCCCGTGAAGCTAAGCCTCTTTTCTTTTCTAAAATACTTGAAATCCTTTTTATTCTGAAAAAGGGTGGGAATTTTGTTCGTTGAAAATAACTTTATGAAAATAGTATTTTCACAGAAAACCGGCAGCACAACGACTGTTTTTCTAAAATTCCACCCTGTAAAATATCTCATAAAACCTGTATAATTGTATTCACAAACAATTTCTATGATCAATAGGCCTCCGGCCATTTTCAAACTCATAATCATGCAATTAAGCGGAAGTAACTTGAATAAATCTTAAAAACGACATGCATGATATTTACATAAAATCCTTAACTCAAAATAATATTTAAAAAAACTAGAGAAATCTGAAAAATGATATTAAACGCAATACATGATGCTATGCTAGAAAATAGTGCAGTCTGGTCACGCGTGTCTAGCTGGCCTGTCCGTGGCCTGTCCGTCCGAAGGAGATACGTCAACCGCGCTACTCGCACCTGCACCTGAGGGAGGTTTTTAAGAAAACAGGAAAACAGTGGTGAGCATAACTCAGTGAGTGGGTAAGTTTACATAAACTGTACTTTTGCTTAAAAATACTAATCCTCCCAAAAATAGACTGGAAAACTATTACTTACTTACTTTCTTTTCCTGAAAACTGTAAACTCGTTTAAAAGCTGCGAAAGTTATTTCTCAAACTTTTCTTAAAACTTTTCTTATTTTCTTACTAGCCTTATCTGGCAACCCAGGGAAATCTTGTCCTTCGTGACGGTGCGAAAACACGCCACTAGGATAGGGGAACTCTCACCATGTGTAGTCGCAGATATGGATACAACTCTGGGATCGCGAATCCCTCCAACATCAGGCAGATCTACACTATCCCATACGTGCAGAGGGTGACTGACAGACTCGATCCCCCCAAAGTTAGTAACTCCCCCCATCTACATTACACGTATGGAATACTTTCGGCCGGGTGTAATCTTAGGGGCTAGGGTAAACCATAGGCATATATATAAAAATGAAATCTCGGCAATATGCTATAATATCGCAAAATAACTTTCACAATTACTATCTCTATGCATGTATATAATTTCAACTTGCTCAATTACTTTATTAAAGAATATAAACATATTCATAGCATCTCATATAAAAATATACATGCATTTATAAACGATAAACTGAAAACTATAAACTTTTACTAGAATCTCAAAATCTTTTACTTGCTAAAACTGATTGCATTCATAAAGTAGAATATATGAAAACTTTTAAAAATCCACACTCACAACTTGCTTCCAAAATACTTATCACCGCTTCCCGTTACGGCTCTCGTTCGATTCCCGATTCACCTACATTTGATTTCGATCGAGATGTCGTTAAAACATAACTCGTGCGCAATTAAACTTTAAGCCATACGAGGATTTATAAACACAATAATTCAAGTGACTATCCTGGCACGATAACAAAACGGATAACTCATACTCGTACGCGAAAACTATTTCCAACCGATTCGTTATCGCGACTTAAAATACTCGAAACTCTATGGTTATCATCAAAACAACACGCAACAATCAACCCTATAGTTTCGATGCAAAAACATCGCTTAACATTACTACAAAACAACTTATATATGTCGAACTAGCGTACGCGATTAATTGGGGCAGTTTTGATGTCAAAGTAACTTGTAATTCTAAACCAAAACAGCATGCAAAACTGCACCAAAACAGCGTGCAAACGGCACCAAAACAGCATGCAAATGGCACCAAAACAGCATGCAGAACTGCACCAAAACAGCATGCAAACGGCACCAAAACAGCATGCAAACGGCACCAAAACAGCATGCAGAACTGCACCAAAACAGCATGCAAACGGCACCAAAACAGCATAAAGAAACTGCGTATGACGAGCATAAAAACTGCACATGACGACAGCCCGCAAAAACTTAATTGCATTGGGATATGCTCGCTTAATTCAACTCTAATCATTCGTACGCTTACTACTTACTTGAAACAACTCAACAAAAACAAAAGGGGACAGCACTTTACCCAAGAAGCGAGCTGTTCTCAGCTTCGAAATAGCTTTCGATCTGCGACGGCTTATTCGCGGCAGCAAGCTTCTTCTTCTACCAGCAACTGGCGTCTTTTCTTGCTGTTCCACTTCAAGTCTGAATGTATAATTCACGGACAGACTTGACAGCAGCTCTGCACGGCAGCTTCAGCTCTCATGACAGCCTAGCAACAGCAAGGACAGCGCCTGGCAGCAGCTTTCACAGTCAGGCAGCAGCAACAACGGCAACAGCCAGCAGTAGAACAGCTCCAGCTCGGCAGCAGCTACACTTTCACGCCAGCAGTAGCTCGACAGCAACGTGACAGCTCTCCTTCAGCTTGCATGCACGCTCAGCCCGCTCCTGGATTGCTCTGATGCTACATGCAGCTGCTGGATTGAAGATGTTGTCGCTCCTCTCGTCTTTTGCAGCTCACGGCTTCAACTCAGCTTGACCTCACGCCAGCAGCTTCTCACCGGCGACAATGGCAGCAGCTGTCACGATCTGGCAACAGCAGCTTCCCTTCGCCGGTAGCAGCTCACGTTGACAGCACAGCAGTACCTCAACAGCTGCAGCTCTTCAGTTTATGGCAGCAAGACAGCACCGGCGACAGCAATGGCAGAAAGCTTCCTCTCTCCGGCAACAGCTCCTTCACGGCCACACCTGGTTCAACAGCAGCGACACCCCTTTCAGCAGCAGCTGGTGCTTCACGGTGACAATGGCAGGGCAGCAACTCTTCTCTTGGTTGCATGCATGGTCTGAAGAGCTCAGATCTGCCCTTGCATGTCTTCTTTGGTTTCAGATCTTCTCTTGAGATCTCTCTATCTCTCACACTCGAAACTCTCTTCTTGATAGCTCTCGGTCTCCTCCACTCACGAGCAGCAGCTCACTTCCTCTCTATTTCTCACTTTGGATTCTGTTTTGAAATGAGACCGAGTGATTGCCTCTTGCAAGCTTTGTTTGTCTTTTTTTTTTTTTTTTAAAACCATGTTTGACCGAGAGCAATAATCACCTCTTCTTTAATCGATTATCAACTTTAATAATATAATATTTTATACTAAAAGCCTTCCATGCATTCTAGCTTTAACTTCCAAGCTCGAATTCCGTCCGTCCGTCCATCCTGGAATCCGCTTTTGATTAAACCTCGGGTTTGCATTCTCGAAATTATTTAATAAATCTCGAATCCGTCTCACGAACTCGAATTTATTTCTTTAAATTGAAAATAATTATTCCAATTATTTTCGGACTTGATATTTATATTTTTCCGATCGGATGCGATCCATCGGAAAAATATTTCGCCCTCCGACGAACGCGGTTTTGGGTTTTACATGATCATTATTAATAGCAATAGTAGGAAGAGAAACAAATTCCTCTTCAAAGACAATGTCTTCAACTTTATCTCCCCTCACAAACTCAACTTCCTAAAAAAATCTCGCATTTCCCGTCTCAAAAAATGGTCTAGTAGTGGAATCATAAAACTTGAAACCCCTTGACTGTTCAGAGTACCCAACAAAGTAGCAACTTACAGTTCTTGAGTCTAATTTCTTTTCATTTAGTCTGTAAGGCCTTGTCTCAGCTGGACAACTCCAAATGTGTAAATGTTTAATACTAGGCTTCTTGTCTGTCTGTAACGTCCCGAATATCTAAATAAATAGTATGTCGAACGGAATAGTGATTCTTGAGTATCGGGTCCTGAAAATTAGTGAAAGTAAAATTTTTGATGAATAGTGATTTCGGATGAATAGTATTTACGAACAAAAAATCGTCCGTGTAAATAGTGATTTCAGAGAATGAGTCTGGTATATTAAGAAGTTCTGAAAATTATATTGGAGTTATCGAGAATTGAAACGGATAAAATAATAATAATAATAATAAATAAATAAAATAATAAGTCCGTTTGAGATAAAACGGAGCAATTTTCGGATCTAATCGAAAATTCGGATAGATTTTCAGAAAATTTCAAAAATCTCGAAAAGTGTAAAATGAGTATTAAAATACTTAAAAAAATAATAAATTAAAAAAATAAATAAATTTTTTGGAGACTCAAACGACGCTTCCGAATGAAATTCGAATTGATATGGAATCAATCCGGAAAATCGTTAGGGGCGATTTATTGAATTTCGGAAAGCTAGAAAGGGACATGGGAGGATTTTGAAAAAAAAAAAAGAAAAAAAATGAAGGTTTATTTAGAATCAAATTATTATGGTTATTAATAATTAAATGAAAGTAATGATTTTATAATAAGATATTTTAAGATGAGATGGTACCTAAATTTTGGGGATGAAATTTTAAAAAAATTGGATGAATTGCAAGGTCTCAATTTAACTGGATCCAAGAGATTAATTAAAATCTAATTTATTATCATTAATTTAGTCCGGTTTTAGTTTTAAAAATACATAAATTTGTAAATAATTATCCAATTGGAAGATATTTTTAAAATAAATTAAGAAAGTTGGATTAAAAGGAAAAAAATCATAGGGCGTAAAATGAAATTTATCAACATTACCAATAAAGTCAAAATTAGTAGCTGGGATGTTTTTGTTTTAATAATAATATATAATTATAATGGTGGGACCCATTTGAAAAAAAATTAATTATTAAAATATATATATATGTTGGCAGCTGATGATAAAAGGAGAGAGAAAAAAAAAAAAACTAAACTAAACAAACGAGGCGGTGGAAAAAAAGAAGAGAGAAGGGGCAGTTATAATATATATATATATATATATATATATATATATACTGTCGGCAAAAAAAATCAAGAGAAACCAGAGGAAGCAAAACGAAACCAAAAGGAAAAAAAAATAGAGAGAAGAAACGAAACAGAGAAGAAAAAAAAAAAATTGAGAAGAAAGATAGAGTGCAGGTCGGCAAACAGAACAGGGGGCAGCAAGTGATCTTCATTCAATTTCAAGCAATTTTAAATAAAGTTCAAGTCATCTAAAGGTCACCTACAAGCCTAGAAAGAAGATTGAGCAAAAACAAGTAAGTTGTGGATGATATGAATATTATTTTATAGACTTTTATAAGTGATTTTAAGTGAATTATATGTAAGTTGCTTGATGAAAGTTCCAAGTCAATTTTATGTTATTTTTATGAGATGTTTATGCATGGAATTAAGATAATTAAGCTTCAAAATTATGTTAGAGCAAGGTGAGAGCTTTAGGAAGATTAGAAGAGCTTACAAATCTAGATGAAATTTCAACTCCAATTCAATAAAAGTGTGTGCAGTAAATTAGTGTTAGAATCACATAAATTCATGTGATTTTAGTGTGGTTTGATATGAAAAGTTGAAGAAAATTCTTAGTAAGATGTTGGATAAAGCTGTGGTCAAACTAGAGTTTATATGATCAAGACTTTGTTTAAATTAATTAAGTGAATTCCTACAAAAATATATATATATATATATATATATTAACAAATTATCAAGTTAAAAGATTGAAAATGAAAAGAAGAAATAGATATAATTGGTTGTGGTGCATTCGGCCTAAGGAAGTATGGGATGGAGGAGGATGATTTGAGTGTTTAAATGATTATATAAAGACTTGAGAATAATAGAAATAGCATGAGATTTGGAAAATAAATCATTGGAGAATAAATAATGTAGCACAAGTTCAAGTGTACACTAGTTTATTAGAGGTTGAATTGTTAAGAGATAAATTAAATTCCACTAAAGTTTATGTGTTTGAGCATGGTATGATGATAACAAATTTATTTTGATGTTATTTGAAATTAATTTTATAGGTTTAGTTAGTATAGGGACTTTTATGTGTTGAGTTGATTTTGATGAGTAATATAGTTTTGATGATGTTTTATGTGAAATTGGATTTATTTTTGGAAGGTGTTATTAAACTAGTATGAGTAAGATTAATTAAATTTAATGGGATTGATTTTATTTTCAAATAAAAATTAGTATGTGATGAATTTTGATTAAATCATGATTTTCAAGACTTTAGTGGTGCAACCGATGATTATTTGGTGCATTTGGGTATAATTTTGAGCCTGAAAGGAAGAGAATGGATTGATTTTGTCCTGTATTAGTATGTGCTCCATTTGAAAAATAATAATAATAATAATAATAAAATAATAATAATTATGTGATTCAATAGGTTTTAATATTGGATGAGTTTAGTTGAGATGATTTCTGGAAAGGAATTCAAGTGAATGAAGTGATGAGCAATTATGTTAGTGTATGGACAATTTGTATTTTGCATGCGTTGAATTGATTTGACTTCATGTTTATGTGAACATTTTAGTATTAATGATTTTATCTCATGGTGAATTATTTTGATAAATTATAATAAAAGTTGGTCGAATTACGAGGGCTTTGATCGCAATAATAAAATGGGTACGTAGGCGTTTGAGATAATATCTCAAACTCAAACCCAATTAAAATATAATAATAAGAATAATAATAATTTGGTTCTATAAACCGTATGCACATTAGGAAATAATCTATAGATATTTTTGTCACTTCAATTTTATTTATGTGTTAAATCAATGATTCTTGAATGCTTTATGTGGTGAAGAAACGCGTTAAAAAAAAAAAAAAATTAAAACTCATTCTTAGGCTGAATGTATATTATTTTTGAAATTCAAGAGTATTTGTGTTATCTTATGTATAAGTATGTAATAATTTAAAAGAAAAAGTAGGGTGTTATTACACTTTGATGTAAAAAAAAACTAGGGTAAAATAGTAATTTTAAATGATAAGGATTTATGTTTTGAAAGCATTTGAAAAGTTGTTGTAGATTTGTAATTAAAAATTTACGCGATTAAAAATTTATGCTTGATTTTGAAGTACGTGGTATTTTTCAGTTAAATCGGAAGGAGGGATTGGTAATTGACATATAAATAAAGCAGATTAACAATACTGCACTGTTACACCGATATAATACAGTGTTCGACGGATGGATTATGAGAGGCACCAAGTATCCGGTCCTGAAGTCGAAACTGATTGTGACATGCGACTTGACGGGTAGCCACTGAGTAGCCGATGTAGAGGACGCCGTTGATTCTGGCGGGTAACCACCGAGTGGCCGATGCCAGGAGACCCGATTGAGATATGAGACCCAACGGGTAGTCACCGAGTGGCTAATGCCGAGGACGCCGTTTATTCTGGTGGGCAGGCACCGAGTGACCGATGTCAGAAAATCCATTTGTCAATCTATGGAACCGTATCAGAGTTTATGAAAGGCACTGAAAAATATAAAGAAAATCGAGTTAATATGGTTAAAAGTGACAATGATTGCATTATATGCATGGGTTCACTTGAAATGTGTAAAGTTTGAAAATTTGCGTAATATTGATTTACAACTTATATTTTGAAAAGACTAATATATGGTAAAAATTGTATAAGTATAAAAGAAAAAGAATAACAATTACATTTATTAATATGATTTTATTAAATGTGCGATTATAAATGATTGTGTGGGGAAGGATGGAAAATCCAAAAACGGAAGTTGAGAAAGTGAATGTATTTTAGAAGTGTTTCTTTTAAAATTTACAGGTTTTGTAAATTTTGGGTTTTCAGAAAAACAAAAAAAACTCTGTCGGATTTTCAAAAAAAATTATAAATGAGAAAATGAATTAAAGTTTTTCAATATTGTTGAAATTTAAAACAAAACTTTTAATGGTGATTCTATTTCTTTTAGTAACTGAATCGAGAACAAAATCAAATATAAGCTCACAATCAATAATCATGTCACAACACAAAAAAAAAAAAAAAAAAATACTCAATTAATAAATTCATACATGACATGATTAAAAGATTTCTATAATGATAGGCCCTAAAACAAGATACATAACACAACATTAACATTTAGTCTTTGGATAGAAATATCAACTATAAGTGATACTCTCCGTGTAATAATCAAATATTGACAATTAATCTTGTCAAGTAGTAAGCCTTTCTTTAGACCGACTTATTACTTATATAGAAAAGTTAGTAATCGTCACATATTTATTACCACAGGTATGCTCATTATTTGGTCAAACAATAATCTTCCTTTGAGCCGGTCATTATTTACATAAATAATAGATATACACATCTTAATATTTCAAAATAAACAAATTTACATTATAGAGACTGCTCCCCGAACTGCATCATCAGTGTCCTATCCCGTTTAGTTCTAGTTGTCCCTTAGGCAAGTACCATAATTTTTACAAAAAAAAAAAAATTACATAATGTGCCCCTAGTGTCTTCAATAATTGAGTTCTTCACTTGAAGACAGAAAAATTCCCAACGCTATCTACAATTCTTGAATTCTTACTAATTTGATTTCATGTTTTACGCACCAAAATATCCATAACATTTAAGCTCAATGTTTGCAAAAATTGCAAACAACAAACTCAAAAACCCATGCACTTAATCTCATTAAAGCTCAATTGCAATTGATAGAGAAGTTTAAATAAAAAAAAAAAAAAAAAAAAAAAACAATTACATTAGTCAAAATTTGATAAGGTGTAAAAGGATTAGATTTTTGAATAGGAAAATGGTGGTTGATGCTTATATCCAAGTCAGCCACGTAGAAGTCTAGCAGATACAAGTTTGTATTTGGTCTAAAGAAGAGAAAATGAGGAAGTATAAAGGCAATTTTGGAATTAAGTATACAGGGTGAAAAGCTTAATTTTAAATTTATGGGTTAGAAAAGTAGATGGGTGTTGGGAGTAATTTTATGGATGAAAATAGAGATATCCATATTTTTTCTCCATCTCATACTACACCAAACAAGACCCAACACTATTTTAGTTTACTTTTTGTGTTGTACTAAACACATCATAATGTTAATTTAATCAACTCATATCCTATTAAAATACTACAATCCAATCATGTACATCAAACCAACCTTTTATAATGCATATTAGGAATTTTTTTTTTTTTTAACTATTACGTATAATTAATTAATGCAAGGTTTAAGACAAGAGAACACAACTTGAATATAAGATCTCATGGTATAGTTGTGACTTGTGAGAGGCATATATTCCACTAGATCAATCATATATTATCTATATTACGGAGATTTATTAACAAAAGTTTGATAAAAACAAATAATTTAATTAATTGTTCAAAGTAGTATATATTGGATAAACTTTAATAGGTATAAACCTATACCATAATCTAGAAACTCATATTAAATCATTAAGAATTATTATAGAGAAAACGTACTTGAATCCATGTTGATAAACTTAAATAGAATTGGATCTTCCACAATCAAATCTCCTTAGTTACTCTGTAGTTTTTTCTTCTTGAATGGGGAAGGAGAAAGAGAGAGCAAAATTATGTTAATTTGACTTGGTGACCATAACCCTTTATAATGTTCTTTATATACTAATCTAATTAGGTTCTCATTAACCCTAATTCTATTAGTATTTGATTTTTACACATTAAAGCTCATACCCAATAAATATCTCTAGAGTCCAATTAAAAGATTACTTATTTGGCCCATTAAAATAGATAATTCATAATATAATTATTATTAAATATGTAAGCCCATAATAGGAAATATAAAAATCCTAACGGTATATGATTAAATTAAATTCATGTAGGAGGATTCCTTTTATGACTTCTTTTCTCATATTGCTTTTCTTTTTTTATGGCTCATATTAACGTACGGAAAATTTGATTTACGTGCTCAGAGTTCATAAAAGGACTAAAATATAACTCTTTACAGACAAAAATTTAAATTGAAAATAGTTAAGTTAAAAAAAAAAAAATAATCAAATTATAAGTTGTCAATTCGATTTTTTGATTACAAATATATACAAGCAGCCAAAAGATAAAAAATAAAGGGGAAAAAAAATGGGCTTTTCCACTATCATTAAGCAACAATCAATTAAGCTGAGACCAATATACCAAATCCAAGCGATCAAAAAGAAAGAATCAAAGAAAACACAATGCTAGAAATGGAAAGTGAATTCATGTGTGGCAATTATATTGTGAAGGCGGGACCCGTTGCAATATATATATAGTACACTACAGACGACAGAGTTAATCTGTTTGAGGAATGCATGCATGCATGTCCCGACCCTATTGATGAGAACCACGTTGATGTGAATAAATAACTTTACCAAACACTGGACATTATTAATTTATTATCATTCAGGTCATCAAATACTAACCTTTTATTTTATTTTATTTTATTTTTTGAGAAAACGCCAGATACTAAAGTTAATTCTATAAAGCAAATGCAACTTAATTAAACAAATTGGCCTGACGATTAACAATGTCGAACGAAATAAACCACACTTGTCTCAGCCCTAGCAAGGGCAAAGCAGAACAACCTATGTCCTATGTAGATAACAAGTTAGTCGTTTTTTTTTTTTTTTTTTCTATTACATATTACAAGTATATATAATACTATCATGCTTTATTGATCAGGATTCTGAGACACAGTTCGGAGTTAGGACTCTCATAAGTGGTTGGAAGGCTCCCAAAAGAGAGAGAAGCAACCCACATGGAAGGAGGAAAATTTTGCCACATTTTGTGATCAAGTGAGTTGAACTTTGCCCTTACATGACAAATAAGGACACACCAAACTCGATTAGTTAGTCGTTAGTTGATTAGTCACTTTACTCGTTTGGAAACGGGTGAGAGAAATTATGAATATCCTTTACAAGCCACAAATTATTGGAGTGAGCTAGAGACAGTAGAAATCGAAATGTATTGGATACTTGCAGTTTATCGTTTACACGTCTGAAAATGCACATTAAAACTTACTCTCGCTTCCTTGTAAATAAATGTCCAGATAGCTTTTATTCAGGTGGCACCAGTTTTATTAAGCGAGCTAATTCTCTAATAAAGAATTCACAAAAGACAAAAGTTCATTAGTATGTTCTACACGTGACTTTTAATGTTAAAAGTCACGTAAATTTTTGTTGTAATTGGAAGTCCCACATTGTTCCCGAATGGCCGCTAGATGCGGTTTAAATAGGATTATAAGCCTTTACCCATCAATACGCATCGAGGGCCTAAAGCCCGAGAACAAAACCATGAGGGGCCAGAAGTTCCCAAGGCGGACAATATATAGGTGGGTGCTGAGCTAATAGGCATCCACTTCCAATTCGCGTCAACGGCTTGAAGCCCGAGAACAAAATCGTGAGGGACTAGAAGTTCCCAAAGCAGACAATACGTTGATGGGCTATCAGTACGATCACGATGGGGGGGTGTGTTGTGACTAGAAGTCCCATATTGCTCCTGAGCGACTGCTAGATGTGGTTTAAATGGGGCTATAGGTTTTCACCCATCAATACGCGTCAAGAGCCTAAAGCCCAAGAATAAAACCGTCAGGGGTCAGAAGTTTCCAAAGCGGACAATATATTGATGGGCTATTTATAATAATTTTCACTTTTTTTTTTTCTCCTCAAGTGAGAGATTCACTAAGAGACAAAAATTTATTAGTACAGTACTCTGCACTTGATAAATACTGTGTACATAAAAGAACAAATGGTTACTCTCTATAAAATAGTTGTCTATTTGACGTGGTAAGTCATTTAAATTTTCATTTTCTTTCGCATTCGGTCTCTTCGGTTCTCTCTGTATACATATTCAGAGAATGGAGATATTCTCAAAGAAACTGACCAAAACAGATGTTGCAAAGAGATTGGCGATCAAAAGCAAAAGTCTTCAATCATTCGCTGGTTTTGAAGTGGGTAACCATTCTCAATTTGTCAAGGTAGAGGATGAGGAGGCAAAAGAGTGGCTCTTTCGCTTGATCATTCGCAGGGGAATGCACAAAAAACCTGTTCTTCAAGCTGGTTGGCTTAAATTCGTTAGGAGCAAGAAACTTAAGATTGGTGATGAAGTGCAATTCTTCATGGAGGCAGATGAAGCTACAAGAGTGAAGTACAAGATCAAAGTGAAGAAACCAGTCAAGCTGTTTGAGGCTGTTATCGGTTATCGCTAGATGTGAACAGTGAGGCTTCTCTAATATAATTCTATTTCTATACACTTATTTACAAACCATAAGTACAGTTTGATAACATTTATTGAATTTTAATGAAACATTTTTGCTTGGATGTTAATTAAGTTGAGATATGTTTCATAAGAAACAATTTCAAATTTTTATGGTATTGTTTCCAAAATGGTTGAAGTACAATTTCAAACATTTATTGAAGTACAAGATCAAAGTGAAGAAACCAGTCAAGCTGTTTGAGGCTGTTATTGGTTATCGCTAGATGTGAATTCTCTAATATAATTCTGTTTCTATATACTTATTTACAAACCATAAGTACATTTTGATAACATTTATTGAATTTTGATGAAACATTTTTGCTTGGATGTTAATTAAGTTGAGATATGTTTCATAGGAAACAATTTCAATTTTTTTTGGTATTGTTTCCAAAATGGTTTTTGGAAATTATTTTTAAAAACATAATGTTTCATAAAGCGCTAAGTGTCAGGCGCCGTCTAGACAATTTGACCGTCAGTCAATAATCAACTCATTGACTGATAGTTAAATTTGTTAAAAACAAAAAAAATTCCATGAGATCACAATATAATCACATAATCACAAAACATTATAAAACCTGCTCGTGTAATCTTAAAAGCTACTTTAGCATAATTACATGATCACAATATAATAGATTTTTTAAAAGATAAGATTTCAAATGTTCTATGCAATCTTAAAAGTCATAAAAGCACAATCCAAATGTCTCATGCAACCTCATTAAGATTAAGGATTCTCTATTAATTTTTTATTTATACTAAACATTTTAAAAGAAAAGTTTAAGTTTGAGTGATATATATAAGAAAGAAAAAATGTAACAATCTTGACCATCCATTATTTTTATGCTGATATATTATTAGATTATCAAAAGCTTAAAAAGTAAATGATGATAGATAATCCTAAGTAAAATATCTACGTAATCACGTAGCAAGTGCCAAGTAGCAGCCAACAAGAAAAAATTCAAAGTCCAAACAACTAAAAATAAATAAATAAGCAACACCAAATGCAAAGTCCATAGCCTAAAGGAAAGGGCTAATAGGTAGAAGCCCTATACATTCAAATGATTCAACCACTCTTCATCTTTGTAAAAGTCTTTCACAACTTGTTCATGATTAGACTCAAACTCTAAATCAATGTTCTCCTCCTCCTCCTCCTCCTCCTCCTTATCTTTAGATGTAAAATCATATTTATTAAGTTGTCTCGTTTGCCTTATACCAATCTATATTTCATTGTATCATCACCACTCACAACAAGCCATCCTTATGCATCACTAGCATCACCATCAGTTGCTAATAGCACATCAACATTCTTCTCATTCTACCTTTTCCTTTTGCACAATAATTTTAAATTGAACTAGACATTGACTAGATTGTTTAATAGAGTCATAACCAACCTATTCCTTTTTCTTTTTTTTTTATAATATTTCCATAAGTGATAACCTGGGTCCCCTGCCTAGGTATTGTCCACTTTGGCTCGAGGTCACCCCGTACAGTCTCACGATTTTGTCCCTTGGAACGATATTCCAAAAGGTGTTTCAACAAATCTCCAAGCCATCCCACTTATATGGCCTTCTCCGGATCTGTACTCCATCGATGGAGGATTTGGGGTGTTACAACTCCTACCACTGTCACGTAGAGCCGTCCTTGGCTCTGATACCAAATGTGACAACCTGAATCCCCTGTCGAGATATTGTCCGCTTTGGCCCGAGGTCACCCTGTACAACCTCACAGTTTTGTCCCTTGAAACGATATTCCAAAAGGCGCCTTAACAAGTCTTCAAATCATCCCACTTATATGGTTTTCCTCAGATCTATACTCTACCGATGTGGGATTCGGGGTGTGACACTAAATATATCCACATAAGATTTAAAAATTAAAATTAAATAAATAATTAAAATTTAAAAAATTAAGAATAAGTTATAGATATTGTGTTTACCCCACCCTTTCAAAAGTGCTTCGATTTCTTAAAATGACCCATCCTGACTTCTCTCTAGAGTTCGGGAGAATCTCATTCAAACTGACATCTTTCTGAATGAAATCTAAGGTTTACTAAAAAACATTTTCATCGTAAATTTGATGGTTCCTTTATAAAATTTAATCAAAATAAATCGAAAAGTTGTACATTTCTTGTGTTGGACCCCTAAACTGAATATATAAATATTCACAAAATATCTAAAAACATATGTTTCATCTATAAAACTATTCTAGAAACACATTTACGAAATTTGGTTAATTAAAATAATATATACTGAAACAAAAATGCTTCTGCTAATATTGTTAATGTATTTTGTCATTATCATGTGACTATTCTCACGATATGTAATAATGTGCATGAACCTGTAACAGATACCTAGGAAAATGAGTTTTGTAAAAGATATTTCTTTTCTAACGCTCAATGAATGGCTATAACTTTTCTAAAAATATTTCTAATAAAACATAACATATTATTATAAGTAATTCTCATAAGTCAAAGCCTTTCATATATGAACAATACAACCGAATAAAAATTTGATATCATAATAAAACTATAAACTTCAGTATGAATAATTTTTATATCTATAATAAAATATATTTTGAAACTATTATCTGCATAAAACTTCTTTGAAAACAATAATAAATCATTTTGAATCTGATCTATAAAACAAAAGCTGAATAGTGGGATTAAAACTTTCTGCAATCTCTTTCGAATATTGCACAGACTTCCCTTGATTGGCCACCATGCTTCAAGCCTTCATTGGACTACAATCCACGGACTCATGGCTCTTATACACATGTGCTCCCCAGTCTCATAATAAAACTATAAACATCTAAAATATGAAACTTTACACCAACTAGTACTCAGGGGAATATAGTCATACGTGATGGAGATACTCAATGTACACACAGAATGAATGATAACATTTGGCCATATATACACTTGACAACTCTATGATTCTCCAGACATCTGTTATACGTATGCTCTAGGACTTACATAAATGAAGTTTGCTGACCGTTAGAAATAAAAGTATAGTCCTGGTGTTCTTAAAGTCTCATTTCAATTGTTTTCAAATCTCAAATTATTTTTATATGCAAATTATATAATTTTATTTCTGGATATAAATATAATTCTTAATAAATCATTTTTTTTCGTAATATAAATCAATATTCTAAAATCACATCATAAATCATAATTTATAATCAATAAATCAATAGACTAATTAAATAATTTTCTTTTAATAACAATTAAATAAATAAAATCTGAAATTTAATAATTATAATAAATCGATTTAATTAAAATAAACAATCAAAGAAATTAATTAACTAACGAATAATTCATTTATAATAATCCATAAATAATTAAATCTGAAATATGTAACTATAAATAATTAATTCAATTTAAATAAAATAATCCACTCACAAAACTTATTAGTTCAAATTTGGATCTAATATTAATTTCTGTCTAGTCTCTCATAATCTTAAATCTACTCTAAAATCACATAAACACAGTTTGAAGCTTTTTAAAAAAAAATTAACTAATGTTTTGGATTCAAAATTCCGTTGAAATAAAATAACTCATTTGGGTAAATATGGCACCCAAATGTTCCATTTGACCATGAAAACTATTTTTCTTTCTGCTGCTCGCTATTTCAACCCTCTGTTTTTGAATCTGTGTGTGCGCTTTACTTATTTATTCTCCTATTTCATTGCCCGCTTCAAACTTCGTATGATTAACATGCTATGAGCTTCTAATTGAAATTATATATATACAATTTCAATATATATTTTTTATATATATTTATATATAAAAATATATATATTGAAATTTTATATATATGCATATATATGTGTGTGTATATATATATGTTTATCAGTATACATACATACATATATATATATATAAATACATTGCTGCTTATTGTTTTCATGTTTAGAAATGAGACACTTGTCTCTTATTCAATAAAAATTCTGCCACTAATCCACTCCACTAATTGTCTCATTTTATCGTAGTCAACTTGTCACAGTTCTCTTTCTTTGGTCGGCCACTCACCAAGTTTCAATTTCAATGTCAACATTTATTTTTCTTTTTAAAGCCCACAGCCCATTTGTCTCTTGCAATTTCAGACACTTCTTTTGCATTTTAAGAGTCATTCAAATGGCTTACTTGACCACAACCCCACTTTAATTGGGCTTACTTGTTTTGGCCATAAGCTTATTCATTCCAATTTTTTGGGGGTAACTTCATTTTAACTCCTAAGGTTTAAGAAAATATCTAATTTTTAAAACTATTTTAAAAACAGTTCTTTTTATCCCTAACTTTTTCAAAACTCTTTAAAAAATTTCAAACCATTAATCAACTGATGGTCTAAACTAACAGAATATGTAAAAAAATATTTTGCCCTTAATGGTTGTTGATAGTATGTAAATTATTGGATTATCTTAATAAAACAATGAATTTACAAGTTAAATTATCTAAAACATCACTGAGTTTAAGTTGTTAAATTATAATTTCAATTATCTAAAGTCACTGTTGACTGTAAGTTGAATAACGATTTAGACTTTTTTGAAGAGTTTCGAAAAAATTATGAATAAAAAGAGTTGTTTCCAAAAGAATTTCAAAAACCTAATATTTTTCAAAACTTCAAGGACTAAAATAAAGTTTTTCCAATTTTTTTCTTTCATTTGGGCTCTCTTAAGAATTTAGCCCATTTAAATTTTGGATTCTATGACTGGGCCTATTTTAATTTGTTCATTTCAACATCATTTATAATTTTAAAATTCCACAGGGTTTATTTTGATTCGGGCCTTACATTTCTTTCACACCCAGATGAATTAATAGTCAATGAAAAAAATTCATTCAACTACAACACAGAAATCAATCAAATATAAAATTAGTAATATAATACCAAAAAAATAATTTATAATAGTAATTAGTAAACGAGTAAAACAACCAAAAATAATGTATAGAAATTAGAGTGTTCAATTTTTTACTTAGATTCTTAGAATCATTGTCACATCCTTTAACGGCCAATAGTCTATCAAAATAACCCTCCATTTTCCTATACCTTACTATTTCATCATTGATAATTATATATTGAAGGGTAAGATCATAAAGATAAAAAGCCTTCACATAAGCAATAACCGCTTTCACCAAATTAGTTTCTAGACCAATGTCTAGAAAATTTTCAAATTAGTTTCAATTTATATAAGGTGCCAATGATTGGCCGCCTACACCGCTAATACGGTCTGACAATTGGTCAACGGTGACAGTCAAACCTGTAAAAAAAAAAAAATTTAAATCTATAAGACCAAAATATAATCATATAACCATAAAACATTATAAAATCTAGTCTTGTACAACCTTCAAAGCTATTTTAGTACAGTTACATGTCCACAATATACTAGATGTCTTAAAAAATAAGAATTCAAATGTCTCATGCAATCTTAAAAGTCATAAAGGCACAATACAGGTATAACACCCAAATTATTTCCCTAAATGTGTAGGTAAAACCAAATTATTGATGTTTTGTTTTAAAAAAATAAATAAATGTGTAGGGAGTTATATTTTTGATATGTTGGATTTGATAAGGTTTTTTCATCATATTAAAATTTAATTTTTTATTTTTTTTTAAAAAAAGGTAAAGTGATTTAATAAGAATAGGAAACTAAATCTATAAAAACCATTTTCTTCTTCATTAACCATTCAACACAACTTAAAATAAAAAAAAAAATAAAAAAATAAAAAATCTTTGCTCTTGACAAATATCTCCCATAGCGTTTTTGAAAGAAAATTTAGTTTGGAAATCAAGAAGTCTTTACAAGGTTTCTTATCATATTTCTCTTGTATGTATCTTATACAAACACTTCGAGGATTAATTATTTGATTAAGATTGTTTAAGAAAAAATAAAAACTAGGTACATTAGTTTTTTTTTTTTTTTTTTTTTTTTGTGTTTTCCTTTGTTAGTGTGGTTTTATGAATTTTAGGTATTTATAGACTAATTAGTGCCTATTTTGAAAATTATAAATTGTGTGTGCATGTTTGATTTTGATATTATGATTTTCTATTTTGAAAACTAGACCTTTTGACCTTTCAAATAAAATTGATTTCATAAAAATACCACAATTGTATTAGTTTTTATAGATTTTGTTTTTCTAAAGAAGAGTGTTGAATTTGTTATATTCTATGCTATGAAATATTTTTTATTAAATTTTACTTATATGAAAATTTTCTAATTTTATAGAGTTGCTTATAAATATATTGGGTATTACCTTGTAAATATTTAGAATTTTTGAAGTTTTACTTTTAAAGTTATGATTTTTTATAGTGGAAGTGTTGAATCTGTTTAACATCAAATAACATATGTAAGCTTGAATGCAAAAATATTTTAAAAGTATTTATTTGAGTTATTTTCCTATAAACAATTTATTTTGAATTCCTAAATAAGCGTATTTTACTTTTGCAAAATTTTAAGTGAAATGAAGGTCTATAGAATATTAAAGAAAGTCCAAATTGAAATATATTATGGGTTTTTCACTGGAAGACAGAGCAAAATACTTTAACAAATAAATTTATTGGGACACTTCTAGATTTTCTTTAATTCTGAAAATTTTTGTGGTGTGAGACATGCATGTGTAGCATGTTGCTGAAAATTTGCATAATTTTTCAGCTAGTCAACAATTTATTAAAAATCATAAATCGAATACAAAACAACATTGGTTAGCTCTAACTTTAGGTTAATTTTCAGTTAGAGAAATGTAACGCCCCGATATTTATTTTCATACAATTAGTATTCGTTGATTTAATAATTAAATCAATATATGAGATTAAATTCGAAATTGAGCGAATTAGTATGAAATTATATATATTTCGATCGTTAATAGGCGAAATTTAATATTTTCGGAAACGTTTTTCTGTGTAATAAATTATTTTCAAATTTAAATAAATTAAGTGAAAAAATGGGAAGGTTAGGATTAGCAAATAAGTAAGTGAGATTGGATCATATCATATGGGATAATTTTTTAATCGAATAAAGAATTTTTTAAAAGTTTTAATGGGAATTAAAATAAATAAATTATTTTTGGACAAAGATAAGGTTATGGATAAGTTTGAATGAGATAGTGGAATGGTGTGTTGACAAGGGTGTCAAATGGCATGATGACAAGTGTAAATTGGGTCAAATTGCAAATAAAGAAAAGTTGGGATTAAAGTGCAAATATGGGAAATTGGATATTATAAATAGGTGATTTTTAATTGAAATTTTTCATTTCTTTCTTTTTGGTTGCCGACTTCATATCTTCTTCTTCTTGTCGTGACATTCTTCTTCTTCTTTTTTCAATTTTTCTTTTTCATTTAAGCCTCCAAATCATTTCTTTTGTTTGGTCCATCAATAATCTACCTATCTCTAGTCTAAAAATCAATAAAATCCATCAAGTTGTCAAGTTTGGTTTTTGTTAGAGAAAGGTCAAAGGAGGTAAGTTGGTGTGTGTTGGTTCTTTTATGTTGGGTTTTAGTTAGGAATGTTATAAGTGGATTCATAAGCATGCATTTGAAGTTATTTTGGCATTTGGAATGATTGTTTTGAGTTTATTGTTGATTTTTGTTTATTTTTAAAACCCTAAGCGAGGGTTTGAATCCAAATGGCTTAGGGAAGGTTATAGAAAAGCCATAAACTCTCCTTGGAGGTGTAGGAAGCGAAAAAACAAACTCATAAGGTTGGTGTACACATGCTTGCAAAATTCATTTTTATTAGTTTGTTTTTAATGAGAAAATCCCTTTGAAACTCAATGATTTTGCTTCTTTAATGTGATGAATGAGTTTGAATGTTATTTATGTGTTAATTTCATGCCATTGGATGAATTTATTTGATGAAAAACGATTTGGAAAATAATTTCGAAAATAAAAACCTCTATGGCTGAAAATGATATATAGAGTATCCTAGGGGTATTTTTGTCATTTCGCTTATATTTACGTATTAATTATATGATGTTTTGATGATAGGTGTAATGGATTAAAGTTTCGAAATGAAAATTTTGAAATTTTCTTCTTTAAAGCCAAATGAAAACTAAAAGAAAATATATGTGGTTTTGATAAAGTGTGATATAAAAACTAGAGATAAAATGATAATTTGAAACGGCCACGAGTGATGGCCCAAAGAAATTCGAAAAATATATTTAAATATGCGATAACAAGTTTAGTTTTAAATTGAAAATTTCGTAATTTTGAAAAATTTAAAGGGCCCACGTAAACTAGTTACTTGTAGGTGGAGATTGATAGTTGGCTAGCCAATGGAGTGATTATTAGTAGTACTGCGTTGTTACGCTTGAATACCGATGCGGAATAACGGACCCTGAGAGGTTTCGAGTGTCCGGTCCAGGAATCTGAAAATGTTGTGATATTCTGTTAACTACACTCCGGCGGGAAGGCACCAGTGTCCGATGCCAGGGAAATCCATTATTGATCCATGATATCATGATAAAATTTTACAAAGGGCTCTAATTAAAGAAAAACGGTAAAATCGTAAATATGTTTGAAAAATTAAGTTTGATAAAGTGAAATGTGTACTAAATGTGTAAAATGTGTGAAATATGTTATAAAGAGAACTAATATTTGTAAAACGGTAATATTGTAATTAGGTGTGACAAATGAGATTTGAAATAATTAATGTTGAAATTTTTATTTATTAATTAATATTATATTGTGAACTTTACGAATGGTTAAAATTTTAAATGATTAATTTATGTATTACGAAAATATTGTTGAAATTCGTATATTATGTTTTGATTTTTATTTAACGATAACGTACTGTTTTCGAAAATATAATTATGATTATGATATGAAATTGAGTTTGAAAGGATAATAGTGTAAATGTGTTTAATAACGGATTTTGAAAAAGTTTATGTGATTGAAGTTTATATTGAATCATGTTTTATATATTTGTTTTTGAAAAATTGATCGTTTATGTATTTCTTTTGATTTCATTATTGTAAAATTGAAATTGAGTTACCGTATTAAAAATATTGAAATGAAACTTATTATGTTCTATTACAAATATTTGAACAATTATAAAATCCGGATTTATGACTTGAGTTTTGAGAAAATGAAAAATAATTGGTGAAAATAATATGGTTAAAATCGAAAATGAATGATTTATATATTTTGTCTGTGTAATTGTCGATGAAGTGATCGATTAGTAACTTTTAGACAAAAGTTTAAGAAGGGCGTTAAAAATATTAATTAAAAAGTTATATGAATTGTAAATGAATATAAATAATTTTATATGTTTTGCATTTGAAATTGTTAGTAAATTGGATAATTAACAAAATTGATAAAAGTTTGAAAATTTGTGAAATATTAATTTGCGACTGATATTTAGAGAACCGAAAATTTATTAAATGAAATCGTGTTATGTTGTTTAAGAAAATATTAGTGATATACAGTGGCGGACCCACTGTGGGGCCAGGGGGGCACGTGCCCCCCCTGAAATTTAAAAAAAAAAATTAAAATACTGCATAGTTTCAAAAAGGCAAAAAAAAAAACAAAAAATAAAATAAAAGCTGATATGCGCTGACTGCAACAGTGCATATGTCACTGTTGCAGTCAGCGTAATAACTTATTTCTTTTTGTTTTTTTAATTATTTATTAATTTCTTATTCAATTATTTATTTTTCCTATTTCTAATGGGATTAACTTGTTTTCATATTTCTAATGGGATTAACTTGTTTTCCTATTTCTTATTCCTATTAGAATTAGTTTTCCTATTTCTAATATTTTTCCTACTCCTAATTAATTAATATTTTCTTTTTTCAATTTTATTCTTTTAATTCTCTTCTATATAAATACTATTTACATTGACAATTTATAATTTTAACGAAATACTTTTTTTTTTCTTTTTCTCCTCATCTTCATCTGGCATCTCTTTATTTTCACTTTGACATCTTGTAACTTATCAGGTTAGTCTCCTAAATTAATTACTTTTTTAATTTATTTATTCTTTAATAATTTAAATTTAATATATATCTTATCAATAAACCCTAAAATCTTAAATTTTAAATTATTACATTAAAATTATCCATGTATAATGTGTTGTCATGATTCAATTATATATATATGTAATCAATATAGCTTTATTTTATTTAGAATCAATAAATTATTATTATTATTTTTTTAAAAAATTTATTATGTTTCTATTTGTTATGAAATAGTTATGGAGAGATATATGAAAAGAAAATTATCACTTGAGTTGGAATCATCTTCTTCAAAGAAAAATTGTGTTGAAGTCAATTTTTCAGATCTTCCTACTGATTGAGGGCTTCGAACTAAAATATTGGATTATGATCCTAATGTCCGTGAGCAAGTTCGAAGAGCCTATTTGCTAAAAGGTCCTTGTCAACCTCGAGAACACAATTTTCCTATGAGACCTTTTGGAAAAAAGTCTAGGCGATTTAACATTGTTTGGTTTACTGAATATTCGACTTGGTTAGAATACAGTATAGCAAAAGATGCAGCATATTGTTTAAGTTGTTATCTTTTCAAACCAGATATTGGAAAACAAGCGGGTGGTGACTCTTTTGTTAGTGAAGGGTTTACAAATTGAAAAAAGATAGATTCGTTAAGGCAGCATGCTAAAAGTAGTGCTCATAAAGATGCTTAGAGCAAATGTGAAGATTTATTAAATCAGAATCAACATATTGAGTCAACTATAAACAAACAGTCAGATCAAGCTCGAATTGAGTATCGAACTCGCTTACGTGCTTCAATTGATTGTAGTTGTTTTCTTTTACGGCAGAGACTTCCATTTCGAGGACACGATGAATCAGAAAATTCTAGTAATAAAGGTAATTTTCTTGAACTTTTACATTGGCTATGTGCTCAAAATGAGAACGTAAAAGCTGTTACACTCAAAAGTGCTCCTGAAAACTTAAAAATGACGGCACCTAAGATTCAGAAGGATATAGTAAGTGCTATTTCAAGTGAAATTATTAATGCAATTATTAGAGATATTGACAATTCATTGTTTTCACTTATTATGGATGAATCTCGTGATATATCTTCGAAAGAGCAGATGGCTATTGTTTTGAGATATGTGGACAAGAATGGTAATGTAATTGAGCGTTTTGTTGGCATTGAGCATGTTACTGATACTTCTGCACTCTCACTTAAAACGGCTATTGATTCTTTTTTTTCTAGATATGGATTAAGTATTTCTAGATTACGAGGACAAGGTTATGACGGAGCAAGTAATATGCGAGGTGAATTTAATGGACTTAAAGCACTTATTTTAAAATAGAATGAAAGTGCCTTTTATGTGCATTGTTTTGCCCATCAACTTCAATTAGCTCTTGTTGCTGTGGCGAAAAGTCATATAGATATTACTGGTCTTTTTTATTGGATTACTCAGGTGGTAAATATTATTGGAGCATCTGCTAAACGTTGTGATATTCTTCGAGAAAAACAAGCAGCTAAAGTCTTTGAAGCACTAGAGAATGATGAGCTTTCAAGTGGACGAGGTTTAAATCAAGAAACTAGTCTTAAGAGACCAAGTGATACACGTTGGGGCTCACATTACAATACTATAATCAGAATAATTTCCATGTTCTCTTCTATTGTAGAGGTACTTGATATGTTAGTAGATGATGGATCGAATCAGGAGCAAAAATATGAATCAAAGCTTTTATTGGATGCAATAGAAACATTTGATTTTATTTTTAATCTTCATTTGATGAGAACAATATTGGGAGTTACACATGAGTTATCACTTATTTTACAGAAAAAAGATCAAGATATTGTCAATGTCATGATCTTAGTAAAAGCATGTAAAGAACGACTTCAGATAATGAGAGAAAATTGATGAGATTCTTTCTTGAAGCAGGTTTTCACTTTTTGTGAAAAACATAAAATCCAAGTTGTTAACATGGATGATTTGTTTAGGCCTCAAGGGAGATCAAGGCGTAAAACTCAGGAGATAAATAATATACATCATTATCAAGTAGACTTGTTTTATGCTGTGTTAGATTTGCAACTTCAAGAACTAAATAATCGGTTTCCGGAGACAAATACTGAGTTACTTCTTTGTGTTGCATGTCTTAGTCCAAGAGATCAATTTCGTGCATTTGACAAACAAAAACTGATTCAACTTGCTCAATTTTATCCAAAAGACTTCTCCTCTACTGAACTTTTGGCACTTGAAGATCAACTTGAGAATTATATTGCAGTTATGCGCTCTAATATTGAATTTTCATAATTAAATGGTCTTACAAATTTGGCACAAAAGATGGTTGAGAAAAAACAAGATAAAGTTTTCCCATTAGTTTACTTGCTCTTGACATTGGCATTATTACTACCTGTGGCAACTGCTACTGTTGAAAGAGTATTTTCTGCTATGAATATTGTGAAGACTGAATTACGTAATCGAATGGGAGATCAATAGTTAAATGATAGCTTGCTTGCGTATGTGGAGAAAGATATTTTTGACAAAATTGATAAAGAAGTTATCATGAAACGATTTCAAGATATGAAGCCTCGTCGAGGAAGATTATAATTTTATATAATTTATTTTTTTTATTTTTTATTTATTTTAATGATTTCATTATGACTATTTATTTTGTCTAAATATAATGTATGTTTTATTTTATTTAAACTATATAATGTTATTGAATATTGTTTTACATAAAAACATTACACATTTAGTATATTCTTAATTTTTGATATTTTTATTATTTTATTTATGTGCTCCCCCTGAATAAATTTTCTGGGTCCGCCACTGGTGATATATATATATATATGAAAAATGATTATTTTGTATTTGATAAGTATAATTATTAGTAATATGCTTTCATTGGGATTTGAAATAAAATTCTTACAAATTGAATTGATATGATTAATAATAAATAGTATGTATTTTAAGTTTATGATTTTGATATTTGAAACTTTTAATAAAGTGTCTTCGTTAGGGTTTGTTATGAAAATTTTAAAAATCGGATTGATACGTTTAATAACAAATTTTATGTGTTGTATATGTTAAATTAGTTGTAAATAGTTGGAAAATGATTATCATGTATTTGATAGGTGTAATTAATAGAAAAGTGCTTTCATAACGATGTGTAATAAAATTTTTACAAATGAATTTGATATGTCTAATAATAAATTGTATGTATCTTGTATGTGTATTTATTAGTAAATTGATTCAATTGTGAATTTTAGTAACGAAAAATATTTGGTGAAAATCGTTTTAAAATGTCATTAAAAGTAATTTTATGCTCATATTTATTTATCCGTTAATAAATATTAGTGTGTTATGAAATAATTATTTGAAATTGAGAAAAAATTGAATTTTGTAAAGTTATATTTGAATCATGATTTTTATGCACTTCATGACTTATGTTTTGAGAAAAGTTAATATATAGTGAAAATTTTATTTTATTAAATTTTTGAACTCTCAAAAATGTTGAAAAGTGTGAAATTATATTATGGGGAAATAAAATTTTATGACATTTAAATTAAGTGTACACCCACTAAGTAAAAATGCTTAACACGTTGGATTTACCGTGCGCAGGTAGCTGAGTCAGGCTTGTCGCCGAGATAAAGACGAAGACGAAGCCCCTACAGATTTTTCACAAGTCACATCCGACATAAATTTTGAGTAATATATTTATATTGCATCATGTGTATATATATATATATATATATATATGCATGGGCACCATCATATACGTGTGAATTTCTCCAAAATGTAAAATTTGTAAATTATAACTTGTATTAAATTTGATATCGTTTTGTAAATGTTGTATATTATTTGATAAATATGTAGTGTGAAGTTTTACGGTTGTGAACTTTGAATTTTAAATAAAAGTTTATTATAACTATTTGTGTGTTGAAGTGATTTTGAAATAGACGGGAGGTTTGAAACGGAAGTTGGGGATTTGATTGTCTTTAGAAGTGTTATTGTTTTTTTTTTCCTGTAGGTTTATAAATTTGGTTTTTAGAAAAATAAGGAAAACTCTATTGAATTTTCTAACAAAACGTAATTTGAAAAGGGAAAAAAATATATATATATATATATGTATAGAACAATTTTCTCTAAAAATTGTCGTTGATTTCTAATAAATAAGTTTCAAAATAAACGAATAAATGAATTTAAGTACAGAACCGTAACACCCTTTGCCTCGATTTTCGATTCGATGGGAAGTCGGGGAAAGGGGTGTTACAAGAAATGTTCGATAGTCTTATGTTCAGCTCTAAGACATTATTTTGAATTTGATTTATGTGTGATTGTGTTAATTTAGGCTAAAGTTTGAATTGTTTGAGTCGTGAAGAATTTTTTTGTCTTGGATTGTTGGAAGGTAAGTATACTAAATTATTTTTAAATCGGAATCACAACATCATATATGTTTTCAAAATTATGTTTAGACAATTATTATGTTATGAAAATATGTGATGAAATTGTATGATAAAATATTGTTTTGTCTGGGTTTACTTTTATTCTTTGCTACTAATAGACACCTTTGTGATATTTGTGTAGAGCCTTATGTGATATGTGATTTGTTATGTATATGTGAGTATATAGAAAGTGTCTTCGGAGAACTCTGGGGACTAATGAGTCTTCATATTCATATGTAGACAAATTAGTGCATGTGGAAGGACTCGTTGATGATCATAAGGAGATTCTGGCTCTTACTTTCAGACATTAGTGTTTTGTTTTTTGGAAATAAAATCCTCACTTGTCCTTGCATTGTATATATTCATTGTCAGCGGGTGACTTTAGCTCTATTATATGTTATGTTATACTTAAGTGCTACTATGTAGTAAAACATAAAGGGAACCTACAAAATTATTTTGACATTTGATAAGTTTCTCATTTAGTATATTTTGATTATGAGAATGAAATTTATTGTTTTCAAATTTGTGAATTGTGTATTTGTTTTGTATATATCATGCTGAAAAAAAAAAAGATATTGTTTAGTATGCTTATTGAGTTTTCAAACTCATTTAGTATGTTGTGATTTTAGATTATTGATATTCTTATTATGCATATGATTGATTGACATTTCAGCGGTGTTTCTTGGTTTCTTAGGAAGTAAACCTATATGTCATTTGAATATTTTTAAGAACTTATTTATTTTGGTTTAAAAACTTTGATTGTTCTATTTATTTATAAATAAATTTTCATGAATTCTTAAAAGTTATTTGATAGTATATTAGTTTATGTCTTGACCTTCAGGTTAGGGTGTGACAGTTTGGTATCATAGCACGGTTATAGGATTTAGTATACTTTTTAGTTAGAAACTATCTTGGGAACCAAGCAAAATGCCAATTCTTTAGGATTTGCAAGCTTTCAGTTGATTTAGTGACGGGACCCCTCCCGAATCCCTACTCTGGATCCGTGAAGTATCCCGTAGCACTCCGATAGAATTCCAACGAATCCTAATTTTTACTCGAAGAAACCCCGTCGGAGCACCGTGACTTATATATTTAAAACTAATTTATTAAATTTCTGATAAAAATCCAGCAACATGTCGACTATATATTCGACGATGCCACCCTGTAGATTTAAAAGCAATTTAATAATACTTCTATTGCACATAAATCTCAACTACCAAGGGCCTCCGACCCTTACTCAAAATCAACTCCAACACACAATAATTATATTTGCAAAATTTAATGGAGAACTAGGATTTTCTTTTCAAAAACACTTTCGTGAAACATGCATCCAACATTTGGTATTTATATTTACAAATATTTATACTAAAATTTCCATACAACACATGTATGTGACAAAAGATGAGCTATACTATGGAATGTAGTCGTCCGTCAGTCAACCCGCGCGTCAGTCTGAGCCTCGTCAGCTGGACGACTCGCTCCTGCACCTGATAGAAAATTTTAAGAAATACATAGCAAACAAACGGTGAGTATAACTCAGTGAGATAAATAATAAACTGCTTTATAAACTAAAGTATTTTTCTGAAATACTTTTTATTCCTTTCAGTCAAAACTATTTCTGAAATTCATTTTGAATTTCGTTTTAAAACTTTCTCATTTCTTGTTTTGATGGTAACCCAGGGAAACTACTCCTATCGTGGCCGCATAAATCTCTAGCTAAGCCACTAGGAATTAGGGAATCTACCCTGTGTAGTTACCGATGTGCGACTCTGGATACACGTTATCCCTACACAATCGGTTTAAACTACACTACCCTATACGTGCAGAGGGTCGCTCAACTGACTCTTTTTCTCTCAGTTAGTAACTTTCTCACATCTACCATACACGCATAGGGCATTCTATTGGGTACTCAACTGGGGCTAGAGTAAACCATCATCGTAAGAAAATACTTTTTCTCGATATTCTCAAATAATCTAGTTTTTAAGGCAAAAAGCCTAAAAACTTTAAAGTCTCATAATTTCTTTACATAAATATATATTTACTTTAACAATTCATATAATAGGATCCAACTATATTAAAATCTATAAATCAATTACATAATAAAGTAAATGCATATAACATTAAAATAAGCTTTAAATAACTAAGCTTGGAGAAAAGTAGATTTCTACTCACAAAGCGTTTCCCGATCGCTAACTTTCAATTCGAGGAACTCTCTTCACCCCTTACACGTCTCGATGTCCGTTAGAGAAACTTCCAATTCACCTAACGTTTAAATCACCAACTTATTTACTACTTCATTCCAATATAAACTCTAATAGAATTCTTTAAAACTAATTAAGCCATAACTCAACCTATTTCTAGCCCTTATTTTATACCATTCATGTCCATAAAGTTTTCATGTTCAAACACATTTAATTACACACTTGGAACCACCAAAACAAAATAAAATATAAATGGGACAGCTTGTACGTAATACGTCCGCGTGGTTACCTTTGAGTATTAAATGCGTTCCAAACAATGTAATTTGTTATCTATGATTTAATCATCCTCAAATATACATTCAAGCACATACTTAGGACCTTAAAATCAACTTAAAATCACATAAATTCCTACTTATATGCAGCTGTCTTTACTTTTGTCGAAAATCACACGAATAACTCAATACGCGATTTTCTTTCGATTCCAATGCGTAATCACATTCTATCATGCATTTATACACTTAATAATCAATTAATCTCCATTTAACTATACAAAATACAGCCCACACACACACACAATCACATTCTGCCGAACAGAGCATCACAAAGATACCCATTTCTTTCCACTCATTCACGGCACACACACAACACAAAAACTCTACACAATCACCTATTCCGTTTCAGCATTTTATAAGATAAAATCAATTAAAACCCAACATAACTCACTTGTCTAAGAGTTTAGCAGCTGGTCATGAACTCCCATAGCAGTTCAAAGCTTTCATTTTTTTCGAATCTAACTTAAGCTACAACAAAAAACTCAACAATAACATCAAATGGACAGCCCATAACTCAAGAAACATCTCATAAGATTTCCAGCCGTTTCTCTTACCTACTGTTCGTCATCTTCCTCACGTCTACCTCTGCATTTTTCCTCCATCTGCTGGCTTCATCCAGCTCCTTTCAGCTCATCCATTGCTTGCTTCAGCTTATCCGAATCTGCCCTCCTTCACACGGCCTGCCGAGCTCGACAACGCCCGCGCGCGACTTCAACTTCTTCCCGTTTTCTGGTTCGTCCTCCTCACTTCCAGATCTGATTTTCTGGGCTTAAATCAGATACCGATCTTGCTTCTTCAAGCCTCCATCGGACCGTGAAGAAATCCCTTTGATGATCGGTTTGGTGGTTGCACTTGGTGACCGAGAGAGACGATCGCCGCGAGAGAGATATCTTCGGTCTGCTGTTTGGTGTTTTCGGGTCTGATGTAGTCTGGTTACTGTGCCAGATCTGAGCTGGAAGAAGACACTATTATTTACTTAACTTATTGCCTAAACACCCCTCAATTTTCCTCAATTATAACAGCTTAACTTTCAACCAAAGTTTTACATATCAACCCCCTTTTAAACTAACATTTTAATGAACTTCACTTATCCATTTTCAATCATGCCCAAACTCATTTTTAATCTATAATTAACACTTCCTAATGACCTCTTTTAATCCTCATATACCTATATTTGTCATAAAACATTAATTCCGTAAAAATCAATACGTTAAATCCGTCAATTTCCATAACGGTTGTAATATCGATAATATTAATCATTATTTCTCTCAATAATATTTCTAAAATATTCCACACTTATCAATTCATCAAATTAACCTCATAAACATTTAATTAGATCTATAATTCTGCACTTGCATCACATATAAGAAATATCTCACAACGGTGGAATATTTAAAATATACGATTGTATTTAACGTATTTATCTATATATATCTTTTCCTAAGCATGAAGGACTCGGTCTTAACATTTAGGCTCATATATATTTGTGTTAACCAGTTTAGTGAGATTTTAATGTGCATTTTTATTTATCATCCTATAGTTTAAGATTATGGAAATGCTCGGTAGAGCTATTCATAGAGGGGTTGCCAAGGGTGCACGAGAGGTGATGTAGCTAATTTTCAAAACTTGATGCACCTTATTATTACTGTAATTCAAGGTGGCAATAGGACTCAATTGCGAGTGGTGGAACAGTTTCGAAGGCTTCATCCTCTATCCTTTAAGGGCACAACGAATCCATTCGACACAGATGACGACATCCAGAGCTAGAGAAGTTGTTTAGGTTCATGAGTTGTACAAATGACCATAAAATTGCTTGTGTTGTGTTTATGCTCGAAGGTGATGCTAAGCATTGGTGGAAAATGAAAAACCAAGCTTATAATGTGCCCAACAACCCAATCACCTCAGTTAGATTTAAAGATCTCTTCAGTCAAAAGTATTTCTCAGAGGAGTTGAAAAATGAAAATGAGTCAGAGTTTATTAGGTTGGCTTAAGAATCAGTTAGTTTGGTGGAGTATGAAAGGAAGTTTGAACAATTGCCACAAATTTGCTCTATCCTTGATTAACATTGAGCAACACAAGATTAATCGATTTATCTATAAAGCATGTTCGTGTTTTAGGATTAAAACAACCTATGCTGAGATGTAGCAGAAAGTTGAGATTCTAGCAAGAGAGGATGAATTGGCAAGCAATAAGCAGTCTCACAGTCCTTCACAAAAGAAGCCATGGAATAAGAGCTCTCAAGGTAAGCACGATAATAGGAATCGTGGCCAAAAGAGATAGAGACATGAAAATGCTAGTAAGAATGATCTTTGTCAACAGGGAGCTCGAGCATCTCCCCTCCATCAACAGCGATTGGAGAGGCTTATGCCCCCGACAACGATGATAGAAGAGACTTGAACCTCCCTTTGGAGATCCATCCATCCTTTGATGTATCTCAATGGAGATCTATTATGGTTCTCCTAATTACATCTATATCTTCCATTTGAATCCACCATCTATTCAAATGAATGGTAGAGATCTAATATAAAGCTCCACCATTTTTTTTCTTAATTTTAAATTCTTATTTTCTTGAAAAAATTAAAAATAATTGAAATGACCAAATACTGTTATAAACAATCACAATGGTCAAATTTAACAATCAAATTTAATGATATGGGAGATTAGTTTTAATATTTTGAAAAGTTAACTTGCATGTAAAAAGAGTGTAATTTACTCTACGTTGAGTCGATGTTATGTTGTATGTAAAATAGAGAAAACTTTATTTTAGTTCTCGAGATATAAAAATTATTAGATTCTTAAAACTCTTTCTAAAACAGCTTATTTCATACTTAAAATTCTAAAAACTCTTTAAAAAAAAATTCAAACTATCAGTTAATTGATTATCAAACCAAAAAAAAAAAAAAAAAAATTCAATTGCTCCTCAATTCAACCAAAATATTAAAATCATCGTTCTGCCCTTAATGAATCCAATTTTTTTATTATTAATTTAATATAAAATAAATTAAAATAATAATAAATCTCTACTGTTTATCTTTTAAGATGGACAGTAGAGATAAAATAAGGGAAAAATTGAAAAAAAAAATCTGATAATTTTTGTTGAATGGAAATTAAAAAACAATAAAATATAAACAATAAGATTTTTAAAAATATATATAATTTGAAACTTTTTTACTTAATTTAAAAAAGATTATTAATTGAAAAAATATATATGTCTTTATATCGTTCAAATGATTTGGTTGTTTCCATCCATCCTCCATCCAACCATTAAAATATTTATTTAAAAAAAATAAAGCAAATCAATTGTAAAAATATAAATAAATTGATTTCATTTTTTTCTTTGACCTAAAAAAGTCCAAAACAACACAAAACCCAGTTCGTCTAAATCGTCTCTTCTTGTTCTCCTCCATCTCTTTCATATCTTTTCCTTATCCTTCATCTCATTTGTTCTTATCCTTTGTCTCCTCCATTGACCTCTATCTCTTTGTACTCCTTCTCAAATGAAGCACCTCCGATGTGATAGAGGTGCTCTTCATTAGGGATGGAGCTACTTTTCTTGAATCTCTATCTCAAATGGAGCGAGACATTATTTGAAATAGAGGTGGAGTTATATGCTTCGTCCAAGATGGAGCAATTCACTCCATGTCTGATGCTCTATAAAATTTTCTAGTTTTCATTTTTTATGTGATTTTTTTTTAAAATGATTTTGGTGTTTTATCAACAGTTGGCTCTATGACTGATGCTCCATTATTATTATTATTATTTTTAATTTTACTTTCATCATTATATTTTTTGGTCATATGGGCTTGATGTAAGTGAATCAATCTAATTTTAGTTGGATTTTGATAAAAAAGATTGATAAAGTTGTCATCCCAGAGTTAGGTTTGGGTGTGTCAATGAAAGGGTTGTTTGGTTGTATAGGAGACCAAGTGAGAAAAATAAGTTGACCAAATGGGTTGTATATTCTCAACAGGGGTCACATGCGTCATTTCAAGGTTAATTTTTTACTTATAGATTTTTAAAATCCTAACCATCCATGTGTCACGATCCATGCTTCTCATACAAAAAGACCATCTCAACCCTTCTCGTCCAAAATATCTGTCTCCATTGATTGCTAGCTACTTTATGGCTTGGATTTTTTGGAAGAATTTTGAAAAAAATTGGGGATGAAATGAGCTGTTTTCAAAATCTTTAAAAATCTAATAATTTTTGATATTTTGAAGACTAAAATGAAGTTTGGCCTAAACATTAGGTTATTGTGGACAATTTCCGGGCAAAAAAGCCTCACCAAAGAATTTAAGATGGTGTAACTTACACCGTGCTTTCCCTTTTAAAAGTCGAAGAAAATCTTAGAAGCCTCATGAAAGCCACTCTTAAATTCAAGGAAACAGCAAGGGAGTTTCAAGGTAGCTGCCTGTTTAGCATGTCAAATAGAGAGATGGATGGACTTGAAGCGTACCTCTCCCGCTTTCAAAAATTGATTTCTTTCTGCTTCCCAAATGACCTCCCCTACTTTCAAATACGATGTTTTCCTTAACTTTAGAGGTGAAGATACCGGCTACAGTTTTACTAGTCATCTTTGCAAAGCTTTGATTGACAAACAAATCGAAACTTTCGTCGATGAGAAACAACTGAATGGAGGAGGGGGCGATGAGATTTCCCCATCTCTTTCCAAACCAATTGAAGAATCACAGATTTCGCTCATCATCTTCTCAAAACACTACGCGTCTTCCATTTGGTGCCTCGAGCAACTTGTACACATCATCGCGTGGAAGAAGATTTCAGGACAGATTGTGATCCCAGTGTTTTACAACGTAGACCCCTCAGATGTGAGGAGACAGACAGGGAATTTTTCTGATGCTTTTATGGAGCATGAAGAGCAACGTTTTAAGCAGGTGCAGAGATGGAAGGATGCTTTGAAGGGAGCAGCAAATCTGTGTGGTTTCTGTTCAAGTAATTTTAAGTAAGTGTTAAATTTCGACATCTCTTTTAGTCATTTCATCGAACACGTCCACTGCATACTGAATGACATTGTTATAAGTGGAATTTTACTTGATATCATTGAAATTCATCTCCAAAAAGGAAAGTAACGTCTTAAAGATCAATTACTTTCTATTATCAAAAGCGTGTATACATATATATATATATAATAATCTATTATGGTTGAAAGTACATTATTAGTATCTTTTGTAATTCAATTACAAACAACTAAAAGTTCTTTTACTTATTTGTCAGGTCTGAGTCTGGACTTATCCAAGATATTGCCAAATATATTTTGAAGAGACTGAATGACACGCACCCAAGTGATGACACCAACTTGGTTGGAGTTAAGTCTATGATTAGAGAAATTGAATCAATGTTATGCAATGGGTCAACGACTGTTCGCAGTGTGGGAATTTGGGGCATTGGAGGTATAGGCAAGACAACGCTGGCTGGTGCTGTATTTGACAAAATCTCTACTCAGTTTCAGAATTATTGCTTTATTGAAAATATCAGGGAAGAAGCAGAGAAACATGGATTAATGCCCTTACGACGAGAACTTCTTTCTACCATACTAGGGGTTGAAAATGTAGATGTAGGGACGTCCTGTTTTGGACAAACCTTTATGAAGAAAAGGCTCGGCTGTAAGAAGCTTCTCATTGTTTTTGATGATGTGAGTGATTTCAATCAAATAGAATGTTTGATTGGAGGTCTTGATTGTTTTGATTCAGGAAGTCGAATCATTATAACAACGAGAGATAAACAAGTACTTAGAAATTATGGTGTGGACCAAATATATGAGGTTAAAGGATTGTCTCATTTTGAAGCTATGAAGCTATTTTGCAGATATGCCTTTAGGCAAAACCATCTTACTGTTGATTACTCACAACATTTAGAAAGGGCTGTAAGATATGCTAGAGGCGTTCCGTTAGCTCTTAAAGTTTTGGGCTCTTTTCTGCTAGATAAGAAAATAGAAGTTTGGAGAAGTGCAATGGACAAACTAAAAAAAATTCCTCAAATGGATGTCCAAAAGGTGTTAAGAATAAGTTATGATGGACTAGATAATGAAATACAAAAGATATTTCTAGATATTGCATGTGTTTTTAAAGGAATGGATGTTGGTTTCGTAAGAGAATTCTTTGATTGTTGTGGATTCTTTAGTGAAATTGGAATTAATGTTCTCGTCGATAAATCTATGATAACTATTTCGAAGTACAACAAGATAAAGATGCATGATTTGTTACAAGCAATGGGCAAGGAAATCATTCGACAAGAGTCTATTAAAGATCCTAGTAAACGCTCTCGATTGTGGCATCACGATGATATCTATCATATATTGACAAAGAATACGGTAAGATAGGGTGAAATATTAGCTTGGTTGTTCAAAGGTGGTTCAATTGGGTTTGGTTTAATAAAGGAATATTATTCATGAATTCCATTTCCACCAAATGCTTATTGCAAGTTTTTATATATTCAATTTTAACTCATCACTTATCTTGAATGTGTTTCAGGGAACTGAAACGATTGAAGGCATCTCTTTGGATTTGTTGAAAACAGGAGATATATACTTGAATCGTCATGCATTTGTGAATATGCATAGATTGAGATTCTTGAAATTCTATAGCTCAAGATATGAAGAGGATAATAAGGTACATACTTTTGAAGGACTTGAATCGGATTTCATTGAGTTAAGATATCTCCACTGGCGTGGATACCCAGAAAAATCGTTGTCATCAAATTTTCTTCTCAAGAACCTTGTTACACTTGAAATGCCGTGGAGTAATGTTGAGCAACTTTGGAACAGTGTGCAGGTAGTTTTTCATTTTTACATTGTGGTATTTATATTGTAATTGTGAGATACTTAATTACTGCTAATTGTGTTGGATTTTTTTTTTTCCTTTTTTACTTACAGCATCTTTGTTGGTTGAAAAGAATTGATCTCAGTTGCTCCCAGCACCTAACCAGTTTGCCGGACCTTTCTGGTTTGCTAAATCTTGGAAGTTTGATTTTAGTAGGTTGTACTAGTTTGCTTGAAATTCCTTCATCTATTCAAAATCTCCATAAGCTTGATATCTTGGATCTAAGTTACTGCAACAGCCTGAAGTATCTTCCCAATTTCGTACATTTAGAATCTCTTAGAAAACTTTATCTCTCTGGTTGCTGTAATCTCAAGATATTGCCTGAGGTCTCATCTAATATTGAAGAGTTATATTTAGATGAAACTGCTATCGAAGAGCTTCCGTCATGTGCTGAGTATCTATGCAAGCTTGTTTTATTAGATGTTAAAAGTTGTTCAAGGCTTAAGACTCTACCAAACAATATTTGTAAGTGGAAATCTCTTAAACGTCTTAATCTCTCTGATTGCTCAAAACTTGAAAAATTGCCTGATGAAATAGGAAGTCTACATTCTTTGATGGAGCTTGAAGCAGAGGGAACTGCTATCGGAGAAGTACCAGCGTCCATCAAATGTTTGAACAACCTGAATATGTTATCTTTTCGAAGGTATTATCTGGATCAGGAGAAAAAGGGTTTGTCATTAGCTCCTTTAATTGACTTGCATCATTTGAAGGAACTGGACTTAACCAACTGTGGTATTATGAACATACCTGACTGTCTTAGTAACTTGTCCTCATTGGAAAGATTATCTTTGTGCAAGAACAATTTTGAGAGTATACCTACGGCCATCATAAAGCTTGCTAACCTATCAGAGCTAAATATATGCAATTGTGAGAGGCTTCAACGTTTACCAGTGCTTCCATTAATATCTATAGATGCACACAGTTGCACATCACTAGAAGCATCATTGTCTTTATCTGTGGAGGACTCAATTGTGTCAGATGATCAACCATTCATCTTTATTAACTTTGTCAATTCTGTTGAAATGAATTGGAATGTACTGAAAGATACGTTGGAAAATGCTCTATTGCAAATACAACATCTAGCAACTTTATGGAAGAAAGAATATGATGATAAGGTCTCTCTCTCTACTCTACTTTTTAACATGTATATCAATTCCAATTCAGAGTTGTTGTTACAAATGATTATTTGTTTGGCACAGGAATGGGATTGGACACCACGTGCCTGTATATGTTACCCTGGAAGGGATGTTCCAAATTGGTTTCGTTATCAAAGTATGGGATCTTCTGTAAATTTCGAGTTGCCACTGGGTTGGTTTAGTAGTAACTTTGTTGGTTTTGCTTTGTGCATTGTTGTTGCATTCAGAGACCATCGAGATTATGATTGGGGTTTGGCTGTTCGCTTTGAATGTAAAAACCGTTGTGTCCCCGCTGATAGCACTTTAGTCAGTTGGACCAGTAATTGTGGTTTACCCAGCTCTATTAATTCAGATCATGTGTTCATGGGGTTTGATTTCCATTTGCTCCAATCTAGCCACATCAGTGAATCGTGTCAAAATAATGAGGTCTCATTTTCGTTCTCTCTCAAGCCTCTTCATGGTGGTAAAAAAATAGAATGTTGCAAAATAGCAAAGTGTGGGGTTCGTTTAATGTATGCCCAAGATCTTGGAAAATCCAGTAAAAGTGTCAACTCGCGTGGCAAGATAGAGGAACAACACCCCAAGAGACTAAAATATTTCTGACTTCTTTCAACTAAAAAATGACCCAACTGATCGAGGTAAGTAAAATGCTTCTACACATTTCAGCTGTTTTTAATCTTAAACAATCTCTATTAAGATCTCATTTGTCATGTCTGTTTCATAGCAACAGCAGATTGATGCCTTATTTAATGGGATCATTGATTGTGATGGCATCCCCTACTTTCAACAAATGATTTCTTTTATATCATAATCATTGTACAGTGAATTGTATGTCTTTACTGTTTTAACCTTCTGTTTCACTTGTCAAAATCTTATTTTGTTACATTTTTATATTTTTGAGAAATGCGTTTGTACATTCGCGGATGGGCTTGCAACTGAAACTAGCTGTAGTTTTCATTTCTATAGATCTTTTCTCTTTCATGCTTTCAATGAGGGACTGTCTTGACAATTTTTCTTTGAGTAATTTTCAATAATTTTTTAATGATTTACATGTCTTTAGACCTCTAAATAAATAGCAAACAATACAACAAGATTTTCTGCTAATTACAACAAGATATTCTCCCAATTACACTAATTACTACCAGGATATTCTCTTAATCTCCTAGTTGTATATTCCATTAATTACTCTCAATCTACTAACTGTACATTTCACTAATTACTCCTATTAACATACCCCCTGAAATTGATGTGGGTGGATCAAAAAGCATCAATTTGTCAATCATGAACTAGTGTTTATAGCGAGTAAGAGTCTTAGTGTTTATAGCACTTCATTAATAGTGTCAGGGTTGATCCCGTTTGAGAAGGGTAAAATGGTTATTTTCTTATGAGGGTGCTTATGTAATTTTAGTTGTAAGTATATGTACTTAAAAAACCCTAATCACACGTCCATTCCATCCAGCAGCCACACCACACTTCATCTAGCAGCCACACTTGAATCTCTGACGCCGCACCATCAGTTCATCACCACACTTAATCTCGGGCCATTTCAAGGTAAAATCCCGTCTTTTTTCATGCCTTCTTTCATACTCTGTCTGTTACTTGCACATTGGTTTGCTTTTCTTTTGCTTTACTGGTACATTGGCACTTCATACTCTGTTTCTCATGCCATCTTTCTTGTGTATTCGTTTGAAAATATCAGGATATGATTCTATTAGTATTTCAAATATTTGGTTTTATTACAAATATCAGGATAAGATTCGTTTGAAAACAGACTGTTAGGCAAAAGCATTGCCAATACGAGAGGTCTGGCCGTAGGGGTGTGTCTTGTATGGATAGATACCAAAAAACGACTGCATGGGATGCCACTATAAGGAGTTAATCGATCATTTAACTATAAGTCTATAACTAGGTGGTACACCCTTCCAAAAACCTAGAATCAACTATTTACAATTTCACTCCATTTTTTTTTTTTTAATGTTGAGGATAAGGGTACTGTTTTCTTGGCCTTAGCTCAACTTGATTCCACAATTATGATTATTGAGCTTTTTCCTTTTCTCTAGTTGCTTGGACTTAAAGTATGTTCAGTTCAACATTTAATTTTCTCATGTTGCTAAGACGTTGCTATGTGTAGGCTTGAGTACAGAAGAACTGGAAAGACTTGCTAAGTTGGGAAGCAAAGCTCACAAGACTGCTCGGAGGGAGAGAAGTCGCCTGAGACAGAGAGGTCGGAGAGAGGTTTGCTGGTTTTTAAGAGAGAAACAGACAGTCTGATGATATGTTGAGGGAGAGAATGCCAATCGGTTGGGTTGAGTGAGATTTTAGGTGGTGAAGGAGATCGAGCAGTCGAGAAGGAAAAAAAAAAAAAACTGTAAAAACAAGAGAAGTCGCCGGAGAAAAAGAGGACAAACAGAGAATGAGAAGAAGAGAGAGGCAGAGATGAGTAAGAGAGAAATAGGTTTTTACTTTTCAGTGAATTTACCGCGTGTTTTTCAATAAAAGAGAGATTATGTGTTTTAAATTTTTAGTTTATCTACTGTATTATGTATTCGAATAAATTAATTTTTTTATATAAAAGTATTTTAATATTATTTTCTGTGAATTTATTATATTAGCCTTAAAAAAAAAAAATCAAAATTAGCTTTATTTTCAGGAGACCGAGCAGCTGAGAGAAAAAAATAAACAGTAAAAGCAAAAGAAGTCGCTGAAGAAGAAGAGGAAAAGCAGAGAATGAGAAGAATGGGAGAGGGAAGGAAATGGGTGAAAGAGAAAAGTAGTGAGAGAGGAGGAAAAAGAGAGAGAAATAGGTTTTTACTTCTCAGTGAATTTAGGGCCGTGTGTTTCAATCAAAGAGAGAGATATTATTATGTGTTTTATTTTTTAGTGTATCTACTGTATTAAAAAGAGAGATTATTTTATTTAAAAAAAAGGAAGAGAGAGATATTATGGATTTTAATAAATTAAAATTTCTATAAAATTATTTTAATATTATTGTCAATGAAAAAAAATCAAAATTAGCTTTTTATTTATTCAATACAATTAAATAAATATCAAAACATCAAAAAAAAAATAATAAATAGAATAAAAGATAAATGTTTATTTAATGCAAATAAATATTAAAAATTAAAAATATACATAAATAAATAATGTTTTTAAAAAATGAATATTAAAAAATTAGTGTTTTCGCTTTTGCATTTTTTTTGTTTCAAAAATTATTTTCGATCCATATGCCTATACCAACTATATCGTGTGTACCGTACCATATCATGGTGCGATGTTCGTGTCGTCTCATACCGCGTATTTACAAACCTTGACCGTATATTTTGCAGCAGTTCTTGATATTGGTCTCCATGTTTAGATAAGTGCTCTTTTATATATTTTGCCTTTAAACATTTTCTTAGCTTCTTCATTGCTTCGTGGCTTATTATGACAGCTAAGTTTACAGACCGCCTGATGCACTTTTCAGGTGGCAATGAGAACGAATGGTGCAACTACGGTCTCTGCAACCATGTTTTTTGCTCCTATGGTGACTAGCCAAGACTTAGCTTAACCGTTTGTTTATGTGAATTCTAATTGCATTGTGTTTCTCTTCAATATCTTTTATCTTTAATATATACTTTTATTGTTACTTAAATGTATGAATTTTTGTGGGTTGGCATCCCTGTGTTTGTTACTGGTGGAATTGGTGGTGTACACAGGAATGGGAAGCACAGTAAGTTTTAGTTGCTTGTATACCATGATACCAAAAATTGTTTGTTGAACCATGATACCAAAAATTGTTTGTGATGGTCCATACCTTGATGGAAACAGAATTTATATTAATAAAAAAGAATTGAACCAATACTCTGTTAAAGGGACCTTTCCACCGAAAAGGACCTCCTACGAGTATAAATAACAACAAAAATCATCTGTCAATAACTAACAATTTATGTTCAGCCTCCCTGCTGAATATGGGCAAAACCCACTTTGAAAAGTAGAAAATTTCCCTCATAACATATTTGTGACACTTTCTAATGCCACAACCATTTTTTGTAGTAAATTTCAGGCTATATGCCCTATTGAATTTTAAATGCATGATATTAATTAGAGTTGTACTCTGGATGAACCCAAGCTTGAAAAGTCAATGAACTTGGATGTTTTGAGTTTTTGGAAAGCCAATGAAATTTGATTTTCTGAACTTTTAATGATGATCCGTGATATTTTGAGCATCCCGACGGGGGCAAACCTAGCTTGGGACCAGGCGAGGCATGTTCTCCACCTAAAATTGTTTGAAAATTGATTATGTTTATAATATTGGTCATTACATATTTAAATATATAAATAAATTGTTATATATAGTTGTGGAAGTGAATTTGGTCACAAACATAGAAGTGTATTGATAGCATGGAGTTCATGATGTACGAGGCAGTGTGTGTGTTTGATTCCTTCCAAAACTAAAGCCTTTTTCCTTTTTTTTTTTTTTTCAAAAATAATGCAATGTGGTGGGGGTTTGAACCTTGATTCAAGAAACCATGGCACAATGGCTCTAACCACGTAGTTTGATCTTAGAATTTATAATAATTTGAGATTGCTAATTCTTATTCTTATTGCGAACTATGAACAGTTATATATAGTTATTATAAACAATTTCTTTTGTCGTAAACTATATCATGTTACACAAATTACTGACTAATTTTTCTTTAATTATTTTATCTTTTGAGTCTCTCTTACATTTTGTTCATTACTAGGTGAATATTGTAGATATATTTAAAGAAGTTATCAAACATTTACATTATTTGAAACTAAATTAAAGTTTTTTTAAAAAATATTTTAGAAGGTTTTTTATTCTTTTGTTCATGTTATTCAAATGAGAATCAACAAAATTTAAGTGAAGAAAAGTGAGCTTATGAGAAAGAGTTCTGAATATTCATAAAGAGAAATGAGATTCATGAATAATTAAAGAAGAATGAACTATAATTATTTTTATCTTTAATTTTTATTTTATTATAAAATGTCCAATCTAATATAAATGTATGTGTCTGCCATTGCATCCCAGTATTTACAGCGGCATCCGAATCGGCATTTAGTGTTGGTGGTCAAGTCATTGATCAATATTGGCATTCATTTCAACCACAAGTGATGGAGGCTATAATCTGTGCTCGAGATTGGATATATGGAGATAAAGATAATTTTTTACTAAAAAGCGTTAATTGCAAGTTGCATGTGCTATATGATTATGCATTTTATTTTTCTTTTATATTGTAATAATGTCAATTTTTGTATTTGTCTTTCTTGTAAAGGTCCAAATCTTGGATTGGAAGAGTTTACTGAAGACGCTATGGACATTAATGTTAATAGTGAAACTCTTAGCAATTGAACCATCAAATCTACCTTATCACAAGTTGTTTTATGGTGGTAAAATTTAATTGGTATTGATAAAATATTTGTTAAAATATTTTTTTATGTATAAATATATAATTTACTAATTAGCTAACTTTAGTTATTATCTTTTGGCAATTGTTGTAGTTTGGTGGATACAATCAACAATTGATTATATATATGTATATGTTTTATGAACTTATCTACTTATCTTTCTAAATATTTGTATTTTTATGTTTTGGATTGTATTTGTGGATTTAAGAGAAAAACTTAATTATTTCACTTGTATTAATATTTTAATTTTGTTTTTAATTAGATCTATATTAAATGTATTAAATATAATTCAATGGGTCATAAGTGGATCATTAAATAGGTCAATATATGTGTCAATAAACAACTTACAAATAAATAGGTTAATCATGTCATGTTTATATTGACTCAAATATAATCATGCCATGTTCGTATTTAAAGTGTTTAACTTGTTTATTAATCGTGTCATGTTCGTGTTGATCAAAAAATAATTGTGTTGTGTTCGTGTTGACTTAAACACGACCCGCCAACCTCAATTACCATCTCTAATACTTCTCCCTTGTGTTAGTGTAGGTGATGGTTGGGTTGGTGATCAGGTATGGTTGGGTGGTTATGGGATTAATTTGTTTGATGTTAGTTAGTTTGGATGTGTTTGGAGATGATGTTGCGTGGAGTGTTTTGTTTGGTGGCATGTTTCTGGCATTGATTTCTTTCCCATGGAGATCACGGATATGATTGAAATGGAGGGTGTGCAATGGGTGGGTGTTTAAGGGTTTTTGTAGGGGAGAGTGTTTTAGGTTTTGTATGTGTTTTTAAGTGAAATAGGTGCTTGGTTGTACGAATTTCAATCACCAACCTCCACCACCGACTGGTGATGGATGGAGATCGCCGATGGAGATGGAGATCAACATCCATTACTGAAGATGGAGGTCGATTTCCATTTGCATCCATGGGGATGAACTCCATCTCCATAGGATTAGTGGAGATCCAATTATCTTACATTTTTCTTTTAATATTTCTTTTTTAAAATTAAAATAAAGTCAAAAGACAATAATACCTCCACATGTGTTAAAGTTGACAACTTAAACTAATGGTGGTAATTAAATTGTAATAAATGTATAAAGTTTACTCCATCTGTTAATATTTATGAACTGGATAATAAATTTGTAATTTGCTTTATAATCAATATCGTGTATATATCACGGGGAAAATATGGATTGTCTATATGTTATGGGACAAATATTCCATATTTTAGTACAATTGTTTTTAATTTCTTCTGTATGGTCACAACATAGGCTAAATAGTATGTTATATTTCCAATCAACAATTTTTTTTCTTTTTTTTTCAGTATGTTAACCATGCTCTCTGTTCGTAATGTCAGGCAGCTCCTGTCCCATGAAATTGGGACGAAATTTTCCTCTAAGGAGGTTCAAATTTAAATAATTTTTAATTGTAACATTAAAAGAGGTTTTACTATAACAAATCATCAGATTCTTGAGAAGATGCACACTTCATATTCAATTTGCCAAATATTTAATTCCCTATTTCCAAGTGTATGTCATAGTACTAACTCACACTGGAACTTACAAGCCAAGCCCCCTAAATCTGGTAACAAGTAATCAGGATCCTGGAAAGCTCATTACTCTTTTTCAGGGAATTCTTCTGCTTCTCAGCATGAACTCTATCAGCAGCATCTCTATTCCGTTTATCAGTTCTCCCATCCTAGGCACCTGCTATTGACTTGAGTGCCACCAAACGGTCCAAAATTGTCACCTATTACACAATTGAGTGCCTTGTGGTCCTTTGATCATGTCTTTCTGTGTCTGTTGATCTTCTACCCAATCAACTTCTCTTCATTGAATCTTGCTAGCCAAACAGGACTATCCTGCTTGTTCTTGGCCTTGGCCTTGCTGCTCAGGGTAATATTGGCGGTCAATATACCATCCCAGAGGCGGACCCATTATTGGGTCAGGGGACACATGTGCACCCCCTGAAATTTTTTAAAAATTAATTATTAGTTATTGTTTTAAATATATAAAATATAATGTTATACTCTTTCACACGAACTTAGAGTGGCGGTGTGGGTTGGGTAGCGTGCTTTTCTTCCGATGTCTTTCGGTTCGAATCCTTGCTCTACCTAAAAATTTTGGTTTTTTTTCCTTCTTAATCACTTAATATATTATATAGAAAATATCAAATGTTAACACAAACACGAATTGACTTTGTTGGTTGTGCATATCTTGTTTTTCATTTAATATATTATATAACAAAAATATCAAATACTAGCACAAACACATATTGGTTTTGTTGGTTGTGCTTATCTTCCTTATAAGAGCAAATCATGGTTCGATTTCTTTACGTTTAATAATTTTTTTTATTTTTATTTATTATTTTTAAATTTTATGATATAGATCTTATTTTTCTTTCTTCCATTTACTGTAGTTCAATCTCTTTTTCTATCAAAATATAGTGCTTTTCCTCGATATTTTTTTCCCACTACGGTTCAATTTATTCCTTATCAAAACATGTTGTTTTTACTTTTTTTTTTTTTCCATTATTACAAATTGATATTCAAATTTTAAACATTTTGACTTCACAAATTATAATACTCATTTCGAATTATCATAAATTATATCATATTTATTAACTAGAGAATAAAAGAGAACTAGTATACAATCAAATCATAATTTGTATGTTTTTATTTTTATACTTGTATTAAGAATGTTATTTTAAAAAAAAATTGTTTACAATCTCGTAAAGATTAAAACTATATATTCTCTACTGTTTATATATTTTAACTAATTTTATTTTATATAACATTATTCTAGCAATTAAAGGAAACATTATAAAAAAAAAAAAAAAAAATCATATAACTTAGTTTTCTAATATTATCATGACTGTATAAAAATGTCCCCCTTCACATAAATTTTTGGGTTCGCCACTGTACCATCCCCATGCCCTGACCGAGCAAACGATATGTTCATTCCAAATTTAGTAAAATGGCGAAGCTAACGACCTACCAATCCGTCAGCAAGATCAGTCTTTGCTCATCAGTTCAAGCAGACCATGAGCTTGACACCCTCATAGTCATGGCAACCTTAGTTTCATACGCGAACATGGTTCCAAGTTGTGCAGGTGGAGCTTCCTTGCCTTAGTTCTTTATCCTTGAGAGGAGGAATGTGAAGTACATATCTTGAAAAAGACATTGTGCCTGCCTCTGAAAAAACTCATTTAGAGTAGTAAAGCAGAGGAAGAAACCAAAGAAGCAGAGGCAGAGGATACAGGAGGCCTCCTCAGCTAAGAACAACAGGATGGAACAATGTGGATGCCAATATATGTCATTAAAAAATGTGAGGTTTTAGTTGCAGATTTATTTCATCCATAAATCCATATATTCAGTTACAATCCACAATTAAATTGTCATTCAAAACTTAAATGAAATAATTAATTTATTAAACCAACTAAATTACAATTATTCATTATTTCATTCAAATAAAATCATTTGTAATTATTTATTTCGTTCAAAATTATGAATAAAATAATTGAATTATTAATCCAATTAATTACAATGATTCATTATATCATTCAAATGAAATCAGTTGCAATTATTTATTTCATTTAAAAATTAAATAAAATAATTTAAGTTATAAATTTAAATAATTGCAATTATTCATTATTTCAATAAAATGAAATTAATTGCAATTAATTTATTATTAATTATTTCATTCTAATGAAATACTGAATGACAACTAATTCAAATTCATACGAATTTAAATTCCAATCAGTGATCTTTGACCTTTAATTTCTAGCTTATTCATCCAAATACTATTTTGGATTTATAATCATGCCAATTTTATGTCCTTGTAGAGAAAGACACAAACCTATTTTGATTGATCAAAATCAAAATAAAAACCCAATTATAATGGTTTATGAAAATGGATATTTGTGTCATATTTTCTAACAACAAATACTAATATATTTCTCAATTTTTGTATCCAAACCACTCATATAATAACTTAATTAAACTAAATAATGAAAAAAAAAAAAAAAGACGATGATACGGTTAAGTGTTAATGGAGGTTCATGTGTCAACTGACAACGAAGTTGCCATCTCAATGGGCACTAAATTTTGAAATTTTCTTGTCGTTTTCGATCAATTGTTTTATTATGAAATATTAATTAAGATATGCCCTGTTGAGGGTTGACCATGGAATGTCCTGCAATTAAGTGATGGAGGGGTTATAGCAGCATTTGTAGTCCAACCACGTTGCCATCGCAACAAATACAACGATGTTACCAGAAAAGTTTCAAGTAAACTATAATAATGCTGACACGGTTTTGGAGTTGATTTTTTTATTTCGTAGATTTCGTTTAATGGAGAAAAATATTAACATGTATCTTAAAAGTAAATATTAAAATTCAAAAGAGTGAATATAAGGTTATACTTATTATTTTTTTTAATTATGTATTAATGTATAATTAAAATAATAGTTTAAAAAATGTATTAAAAGAATAAATATAAATTATTTGTTAAAATTTTAGATTATTATATTGAGTCTCAAAAATATGTTAGAATTCGTTTCTTTGTTTAAAATTTGGTATCATTGAAGATCTATTATAATTTACTAAGTCGGAGATTAAATACCATACCTGGAACCCTTAAATTACATATAGATAGGTGTTAACTGTATTATATTAATATACTAGACATTAGTGCTTTTACATAAGTATTACAATGATGATATTACGTGCCTTTTCTTAGGTTTTTTTTTTTTTTTTTTTTTTTTTAACTATTCAAATTACAGATAAATAACAATTATTATTTTTACAGATTTATATCATGTAAACTGTATTTTTTAAATTTTAAATTTTATTTGTGCATCGAGCAATACTAGAGATACTAATTTATATCCCAATTTAATTTGATATCCAAACCACTCAAATAATAACTTAATTAAACTAAATTATTAAAAAAAAAAAAAAAAAAAAGAACAGAGATGACTATACAGTTAAATGTTAATTAATGTTCAAGTGTCAAAAGTTGTCATCTCACTAGGCACCAAATTTTGAAATATTTATTTTCGTTTTTCAACAATTGTTTTATTATGAAATATTAATCAAGACTGTAGCTTGCTGAAGGTTGATCCTGGGGATATATTGCTATTAACTGATGGAGGTTGTAGCAGCAGTCGTTGTCCAACCATGTCGCCACCACAACAAATGGTCAAATATCACGCGGTAACTAAGAAAAGTTTAAAATAAAAAACAATATACTTTAAAAATAAATATTAAAACTTCATTTAACTTTTAGGGATATTATGAAAATCCCTTGAAAAGTAAAATAATCAGGAACTATATATTTTTTTTTGTTAGGTGAACTGTCCCTTACCGTTAATTTTTCATTCAAAATGTTAATATTTTTTTCCAAAATCATGAAATGATCAAAATATTTTTATCATGATTCCATAAAATTTCTTTTATACCCTTCAAACTTAATGTAATAACTAAAATATTCTTTAAATTATTAATTAATGATAATATTAAATAAAAAATAACACAATTTTCAATCCAGATTTTTTTTTTGAATTTTATTTTTGTTTGAAGATGAAGATTTTCATCATCATCAACATCTTTTTTTTTTTTTTTGGATTTTGGTTTTAAAATTTTTTCTCAAATTAAAACAAATAAAATTACTTATCCAATTACCTTTATATTCTTCAAATTTAATACCAACCGATTTTTTTAATCAATAAGGGATGGTTCATCTAATAAAAAAACGGTGGTAGTTTTCGATTATTTTACTTTCTAAGAGGGCTTTTCATAATATCCCTATTTTTTATTATGTATTGATGTATTAAAATAATAAATATGAATTATTTTTTAAAATTTTAGATTATTACATCAGATCACCTCCAAAGGAACTCCCTAAATATTTGCTAAATGTTTGTTAACATAATAAGAAAACCATTATTTTAGCTAACAACTTTGTTTGAGCCTCACTTCAATCATTCTTTCTATCTTAACTAAATAAGTGGGAAAATTCTTTTTTTTTTTTTTTTCAAAAATAAATTGTTTGTTGTGTCATAAAGAGAGAGAGTTTGACTAGAATTTTCTTACTCTCTATATTTGACTAGGATGATTCAACTTTTATAAAATAACTAACAATATGGAGACTGGTTAGAGTTTATAAAATGTCACATCACTAACTCTTTTGGCTAAGCACAATGGATAGCTGGTATGGAGATGCTTTTATGCATATTGACATTTCCTTTCTTTGTTTTAAATTTGATATGATTAAAGATTTGATAGGACCTATTAAGTCCAAAATTAAATACATATCCACAACCTGAAAATTAAATTATAACACCTAAAGACATCTATTTTTATAATACGAAAATTCTCCATATATATTGGTTAATATGTATGGTGAGATTTGTGCGTGTTAACATTTGTCATGTCATTAATAAAATGTCCAGGTTTCCAGTTCATAAAATTAATGCTTCATCGTTAAGCAACATGGAAAGGCCACATTGGGCATTTCCATGAAATTCTAACATCAAACTTCAAACAGCCCAGCTGGTCAATTACTTGGTAGCTAATGAGAAAACTAAGTCAACAATCTGTTGACTCTATATGGTTGTTAAATATACCGCCCTATTGTTAGTTTAAAACACTAGCTTTCCAAAATCTGCACAGATCCGTGTCTTAAAATTTTTATTAAATGGTACATTTATTTTTATGATACATCCATGAACTTATTTTTTGCCTTAAAAGTTTTTTTAATTCTTCTAAATTTCATTTCTTAATATATATAATAATACTTTCTCTGTTACATTGTTGCTGAAATTAAATGTTTGAGGTGCTAATAACTGATGAAACTTTATCTGCAAACACAATTAAAGAAGGATTTGAGGAAATTTCACCCATGTGCATGTCTTAGTTAATGGTTCTTGTTAGAAGTAGAAAAAGTATAGGGATAATCCTATTTTTCCCCTATAGTTTGTCATACTAACCAAAATCTATCACTAATTTGAAAAATTACTAAAAACCCCCAACTGTTTAATTAAATAGATAAAATATCTGTTGTAGTTTACGAAAATATCCAGAAAACCTTTTGTAGTTTAAGACAATGTCCGGAAAACTCATTGATCTTTTTCATAATTAAGTCACAAAAAGGTTAAAATGAGATTTCTATAAATTACAGGGGTAATTAGTGATTACATCAAATAATAGGGGTAAATTGGGATTATCCCAAAAGTAAACTATAAGAGCTTCCAATATTTTTCTTGGTAGTTCAGTTCCCGTGGAAGTGTTTCTTACGCGTTTGGAAAATCCAATCTCATCACTCACAGCTAAAGTTGCTTAACAAATGGGGCCTAAAAGCTCTTTTGTTGGACGACTTCGAAAGTCTATGCCAATAAAATCATATGTTCTCAAACCTAGCTAGTTAGACATAATTTTAGTTATATAATTAAATTAAAAAGTAGTTAGTTTCTACATATAATGTTTTCCTTTTCTTAAATATCCTATTGTAAGCTTTTAACTGTACAACTGTATAACTGTATAATAATAATAATAATAATTGTCAATAGTTAATTTATGTTTTTTCAAAAACTGACATTAAATAGGTTAGATCCATGGAGATCTTTTGAGATCAATCACTATTTGTACATCGTAGTTATCTGCTCATATAATCCTATAATGGAAGACAATCACTTTATAATAAGGAGGGAAACATATCCACACAAGCTTCTAATTACTTTATAATAAGGGAGGGAAACATATACACACAAGCTTCTAAAATATATTTAATGGGATTTTGGAACTCCCAACACTTGACTGAATATTGAATGGGGAGGTACATAATCATCCATGATTAGATAAGTCATTATTCATAAAATTTATTATTTGATATTTACACATGAGATAATTGGAGGTATGTAGGGACTTGTTGGCGTAGGACACTACGTATGCTGACAAAAAATACTCCTAAAATATTGAAATATCTTCTCACATAATAAGGAAAAAATTTCTGGTCACGTACGTAAATAGGAATTTATATAAGGAAAAATACTCACTTTAATAAAATGTGGATACTCATACCTTATAAAATTAATTATCGTTCGTTAGTGATAGATTGTGAGGCCTGGATTAGGAGTAAGGATACTCTACCATCATTTTTTTTGTTAATTTTTTGATAATCTAATGACACATCAGTATTTGAAAAAATGAATGATTAAGATTGATAGATTTTTTCTCTCTCATACATCACTCAAACTTAAATTATTCTCATAAAAAGATTAACACCATGTCAACATTGACAGAGAATCCACCCTACCATCATTTTTTTTGTTAATCTTTTGATAATCTAATGACACATCAGTATTTGAAAAAATGAATGATTAAGATTGATAGATTTTTTCTCTCTCATATATCACTCAAACTTAAATTATTCTCATAAAAAGATTAACACCATGTCAACATTGACAGAGAGTCCTTGTCCCTGGATTAGTACTGAAGTACTTGGATTACAACATATAAAGGTCAAGCCATTTAAGCTTTTGTATCTACGTTTTGTACGAACAGAGTTTTTTAGGAGTGCGAGTTTCCTGTTTTGATCCAAAGGTTTTAATAAATATTTAGATTTTTTTAATATGAAATAGAAAAGTGAGAGACAACCGAACTGAGATATTATAAACATTGGTTTGTTAATAGATTGAGTGTTGCTGTAATCCGCGGACATAACGATTCTATTTATTTTTAAACTATTTAAAAATTATACATTTCTTTTATTTTCATTACTATAAATGTGCTTGATTTTGTCTTTTCCGTACGTTATTTATTTTTCAACTAAAAGTTGATAGTAGACTGAATTGCGACTCGCACAGACAACTTAGATATTCTTGCAGTTCCTAATAAGACAAAAACATGAATATACACTAACGAATTTGAATCCAAGACATTTTATTATCGTCTCGAAAGCAAAAGAAAATAAAAAAGTGTTCGAAAGCCTTCCCTGCCGCCTGTTAGTGGCTTGTCAGTTTCTACAGTTAAATTAAAAAAACAAAAAAAAAAAGTGATCGAAAGCCATGGGCCCGCCGGTTACTCGTTGAAAGTCTTTCCTTTTGATTTTTCTACCATATCGGGATACTATACGACGTCAGTGCATGATTTTTTATTTCCCCTAGAAGAGAAATTGAAACATGCCCATGCAAAACTACAATTTTATTACAACAAATCTATTGAAAAATCTGTCTTATAATTGATATAGTAAAACGGATGAATAATATAATATAGTTTATTTTTCTTTTATTTTATTTATTATTTTTTTTCTCTTATCTTTTTTTATATCTATTTCACCATATCAACTACAATTTTATAAAAGATTTTTTTCAAATCTATTCCATGCCAGTAACAACCGTAACTACTTAAAAAAGAAACAACGAAAAAAAAAAAAAAACTTGAACGTTAACGAAACAACGGTGAGACACAAGTACAGTCAAGTAACAGTGTACCACGAACACAGAAACCCTAGATGAGACGCAGACTTAATTATAAAAGAAGACAATAATCAACAGAACACACCTGCAGACTGGCAGGGTGGCAGTACCTAAGCATATCATTTAAATGGTTACGGCTCAAATTGCTCCACAGAAGCCCAAACAGACTGACCAAATAAACGAAAAGCATATCTGTTGACTTCTATTCTATAGTCGGCGCCGTCTTCTCCCTCTTCCCGTGGATGGAAGACCACTTTGTCTGCGACTCTAAGGCGTTTGACTCGAACAAATCTACGCCAACTACGGGTAGTGAATACAGGTTTTGGGTGGCCGCTTTTCCTGATGTAGCAACGAAACGTCCACACTTGCCCAGTTGAGTCCTCTGCCAACAAATTCATCAAGTTATTGTCTTGAGGAAATTGAAAATGTTGCAGAGCTGTGATTGGGACAGTCAGTCTAGTATTAATGTCAGTATCCCGAAGAGACTTTGAGAATATGGGAGCCATTATGGATACAACAAGAATAAATGTGAAATTGTATAAGATACTTAATTATATATAGGAAAAAATTTGAAAAATAATATCACTTAACCATATTTTTTAATATTTTAATAATATATATGCATTTGATTGTGTGCTAGATACTCAAGCAGTACTGCGACGTGACAGAAAAGAAAGAAATTTTTTAGCGCGTGTACGACAATGGGGTGTTTCTCCTCAAAAGTGGCTTAGCAGAGGCGTTTTAGCTATTTACATTTCATCTTCACGGAAATTTTTGTGGAATTTTCAACAAGGTTCCCGGGGGCGGAGATAGATAGATCCAAAACGTGGGGTCTCTCGCACTAATGTCATGGAGGTCGGGCCCAGGCAGAGGCTCGGTTACTGGGCAAGCTCAACGATGTGAGTTATATCTCTCGTTTTTAAAGTTGTTCTCATAAAACGAATTTGATCAAGCCGTGAGTAGATTACTAATTGAAAAAATATTTTTCTAGCATCACAAGTAACTTAAGTTTGTCTGGTACAATATTCTAGGAAAGTTCAATTATGAAAATATAGTATACACGTCCATTCTAGGTTATGGGGATGCTGTTATCTGTTAGTTTTCTTACATGGAGCTCCTAAAGAACATATAATAATAATATAAAGTTTAAACAATCATTAAGGTCATAATCACTCATTTGATCTTTATCAAAATGGGCAGTGATGGTATTCACACCCTTCCAAACTTGTAGATGCTGGCCTTTTGCAAGTACATATCTTACAATTTTTGTTGATCTTTTAAATAATTTATAATTAGAAGTTATTCGATACTAAATGATCATTTCATCAATTTCATTGTAATATATTTGTATAAATAAACCTCGCTCATATAATCCAATCAAATATTTATAAGTTTTTTTTGAAGTTTACAATGGTGTTTAATAGATTCGTATAAATAAACCTCACTCATGTAATCCAATCAATATTTATAATAGTTTTTTGAAGTTTACAATGGTGTTTAATAGATTCGTATAAATAAACCTCACTCATGTAATCCAATCAATATTTATAATAGTTTTTTGAAGTTTACAATGGTGTTTTTCTTTTCAATGTTTTAATTTATTTTTTAAAACTAAATAAAAAATGGATGAGAAGTATTAAAAAAAAAACTCACATAGAAAATGTTGACTTTTTTATGAAAAATTAAAAGTTTCAGAAAATGAAAATCAATGGAAAATTCTAAAGAAAATTGACTGAAAAAATAATGATAAAATAAGAGGTTGAGGTGGTTTTGGGTATTAAGTGAGTTGTGCAATAAAAGGCTTAAGTGGGTTGGAGTTGTGACAAAGGAATCACTACCATCTTTCTCTATATACATATATATATATTTTATATATATTATAAATTAATCTAATAACATATCAATATTTAAAAAATAAATAGTCAAATTACTATATATTTTTTTTCTTATATGTCATTTAGACTTAAATTCATTCCATAAAATATTTAGCACAAATAAAATATTAACAGAGAATTTTTGCTCTATAGTTATATGCAATTTTATTAAATAAAAAATAAAATATATTTTAAGTATTATGTAGATTTTATTTATAAATTAATATTTTTTAAAAACCATTGTTAATAAGGTATGCTTATGGGATGGGTAGACATATACCCTGTGAATGTCACGTACATATATAATTTAACAGTAAATTTCTAATGAATTTAAATTTTGACCTTTACCTTTCTTTTATTAAATTATTGGACATTAGGCTTTCCATGATCTAAAATAATTGAACCTTAAAGTCAAACCTTTCTTCAATAAAAAATTGAGTAGCGATATTTCCATCTCTCTAAAATCATATGCACACCCTTTAATTTATATATTTTTAATATTTTAATATAATCCTTACAATTTATAACACTTTAATTAAATTATTAATATTTTAATTAAAAGACGATATTATTATTATTATAATTAAATTTGGTCACCGAAGCCGAAAACCACAACCCCGAACCATTTTCCAGGTGTCTTGTGAGGCGAATTGAAGTTATTTCCTTATCAATTCACCATCTGCCTTTCTTCATAAAAAACTTGGACTGCCCGCACGTCCTAACCGACCATTGCCTTTCGTCCAAATTTCGGTGTCCCCACATGCTAGCCACTTGCCACATTAAAACAAAAAAACATGTCATTTTCCATATTCATTCTCGTCTTTGGCTTTGGATTTCATATTCTTGGATTGGTACATATTTCTCGTCTTATTAAGTATTTTTGTCTTCTTAATTCAAGTTAATAATTTTAAACTTGAATGATTTTTTTTTATTCACTTTGTTTTAAATTTCGTTACAGTGAATGATAATCATAAATATTTATATTGTTGATTGTTATTAGATTTTAGTTGTATTTCAAAGTTATTAATTATTTTAATTCAAAATTTATTACATTTTGTTAATTATCAGACGAAATTTGATGATTTTTATCATCAATTCGATTATGTATATATTGATTTTTATTGACTATATGATAACATTACTTAATATATTCATCATTTCTTAACTGTAAATATAGTTTTTGGTTGTTGTGGGTATATATGAGGCTACATAAATGGGCTAATAAAAGTTCAATGAACTGATTCAATGAATTGACCTAATTGACAAAAACCTAATATGTCAACATCCAGCTCATGAAAATGAGCTCACAGTTCGCTATTGTAGCTCTTAGGTCGCTAGTCAAATATGGTCAAGACTGCCTCATATTCAGCTATAGATTGCTTAACATATTCTAATTAAAAGGTGCTACCATTACGAATCTATGTCCACTTTAGTACTATATGTAAGCATAACATATATTCTTGAACATTCTGGGCCCAACTCAAATATTCTTGACCATAACATATAAAAGGTGCTATATACTGTAATGTACTGCGAAGACTTAGCCCCTACACCCCTAACTTATCAGTATCCCAACTAGCCCCATATGTAACATACATATAAATATGAGCCATGTCATCAACATTTTTTAATTGGTGTACGTTTTACCTTTTTATATTGATAATTAAGAATTCAGCTAGCTAATTGAAAGGAAAAAAAAAAAAAAAAAAAACATCTAGATAATGTATCCATTTATGATTCTATATGTTTAGTTGGATAAATATCACTTCCTTGCCCAATTTGACAAGGCAACAATGGAGGTCTGATGATGTTTGGAAAATCTCAGGAAGGTCAATATGCTCCATTTCAAGGATATTTTTAATTGAATTATCCATTAAGATAGATGCAATATTTTTTTTTACCTTGTTCTTCTTTGGATTTGATTAGAATATTGTATTGTACCCAGAAAAAATGAGTTTGCTACAGAAACCATTTGTAAAGTAGCACATCTTATATGCAATCTTATATTATTATCTTTTTCTAGTTAAATCTATAACTTGCTAGCTAGCTATTTCCACAGGCTTTCTGCGTAACAATATAATAATCAGTTAAATATCTCTGAAATTTTGATCTGATTATTCCTTTGAATTGGAAGAACATAAAGCTCAGTGGTGGTCCCTATTAAACTTTTAAATAATAATTTAATTTGGACAAATTCTCCTGATGATCACTAGCTTAAGAGGACAGAAGACATAAAAACTAAGTTGGCGGTGCAGAGGGAATCTACTTGCCTCCATGTTACCATTATTTTTTTAGTCTATTCATATGCTCAATTATTGACTCCACCTGCTTCCAATTTTATTGACAGCACTATATCTTATCTAGTTCTGTTTATACCCTCTTCAATATTGATTGACCTTGTTTAGACTTAACAGAGTATGTCAATGGTGGAATGTTTTCATTTTTTTTTTTTTTGTCTTTATTTTGATGATAAATTAAATAAAACCCAAAAAAGCAAAGACATTTTAAATAATCCAAATCAAAACCCAAAGAGGCAAACACATTTAAAACCTAAAGAACCTTACCCAAATGGAGTCCAAAATGTCAAGTCTGTAGGAAGAAACTCTTCAAAAACACTCAACCACTAGGCATTTCGACTCAACGAGTTCGTCCAATACGTTAACTCCCTACAAGAGAATGATGAAGAAGATATGGAAGAGGTAGAAAGGACCTCAAGAAACTATAATGTGAAGTGAAAAATGGTTGAAGGTTGAAGGAAATGAATCCTATCGGTGAAAGAGTGACGATGACGACAGGTTGGTCGGAGATGCTAGTGAGGTTGGTCAACGGTGAAGGCTGGTCGGCAGTGATGGCTAACTTGAAACAACAAAGAGGGTGAGGAGAGGGTTAGGGTCGATGGTGATAGAAGAAAATGAAGCAAGAGAATGAGAGTTGGAGCTTTTATTAGGCTTTTATATTTTCTTTTTTTTTTAATTAAAAAATAATCTGAAATTGTTTATTTGACAACTGCCATCATCAGATGTTGTTGTACATGTACCAATATAGTATAATATATTAAAACGCCTAAAGTATGTTGTTGTATAGCTTATTTTAGCAACATCATTGATCCAAAAAGTTGTTGTATGTGTCATATTTTTTGCAACATAACTTGCGAGTTGCCGTACAAAGATTTTGCAACCTACATTTTTTGTGTTACAATACATGTCTACGGCAACATCAAGCATATGCACATTGCTAACTCAATGTTGCCGTATTATGAATTTCTTGTAGTGTTGGGATATAAATTTGAGATACTTGACATTTATCATTTTCGTTATACAAAATTTTAAATATAATTAAGGTTTTTAGATGACTGGTTGAAACCTAATAGATATAATTAATTTATATTACAAGTAGACACTATCAGATAGCAACTTTTACATGTGTAAGAAATTGTACCAGTACAAAACACTAAAAAATAAAATTTTCATTTTATTTTATCTTTAAACAATTTTGTATCATTATATAAATATGTTGACTGTGTATTAATGGATGCAATTTTTTTCAATAGCACTTAATATGGGGTGATTTGTGCAACTAGCACCAATCTAATAGTTTGAGTTTAAAGTCATCTACTATAGGATTCAGATAAAATTACCACTAATATAATAAAGGTCACTTTTTGTGGTTGCACTTTTTGTTGTTGACCAATGGTCAGAGTAATAATAGTGGAGACAGAAAAATAGATAAAGAATAAGAAAACAACAATCGATAAGTGATGGTGTTGACGGTGTACGACTGTGATGGTGAAAAAGAACAGTGAATCATCAATCATAATTTATTTCTCTTGTTAATTTGATTGAATGGAAGAGTTTATTTAAAATCTTTATTTTGTGTTTGTTTAATAGAAATCACAAATTTTGATTTTTTTTTTTTTTGGTTGCATTAGTTGATTACGTGATGGATTTGAATTTTCAAATATAAATATGAGATTTATAGTTTGGATTCATTTTTTTTTTTAATTATTATTATTATTTTGGGTACAGGATTAGGGATTTTATGCTGAAAATGAGTTTCAAATTTGAAAGTAACAATTAGATCTCAATTTGAGATTCAATTCAGAACCAAAATATCTCAATTAAGGATCACATGTAACCGATTCAGGTCCAATTTACTCTCAAATAAGGGATCTAAAATTGACCATTTCAGGACTAGCAAGGTACAATTTAGGATCGATACATCATTCAATTCAGGACCAATTGTGTATACCATTTGGAATCAACTTTAGTTCCTTTAATTTTCACTTTAGAATCCTAAAACTAACTAATTCGGGACCAAACTGATTCAAATAAGGGCCTAGAACTATCAATTCGAGGGTAAATATTTTCATTTCGAGACTAAATACTAACAAATTTGAGACTAGTTATATCGTAATTGGGATCAATTTTGTCAATTTGGGACCAATATCGATGCAAAACCCATATACCAATATTGCACCCATAAATAATATTGAATCAAAACCTGAAGAAAGACAATTGCAGGTTAACAAGAAAAGCAAATATTTGACCCAATGATTATAAAAATCAAGAACCAAAGATACAACAAAGTCACTCCCAAAAGCATGATGAAAATGAGGGAGATAAGTTAAGATTGATAAATCAACAACAATTTTTGATGCAATCTTAAAATTCACAAAAGAACAATGGTGGAAATATGAAATTCATTCAATAAATGTGTGAGTGTAATATTTAGGGTTACATAGTTTTTTATAGGCAAAGAATTAAACCCTAACACCCTAATAACCCCATACCCCTGAGAAACTAAATACACCCACTTTGAGTTTAAATTAAATTAAATGTTTCAGCCCAAATAATGTAATATGAAATAATAAAATAGACTAACCATATTAAATTAACTACGGCCTAATTAACCCTTCTAAACACAGCCCACATGAATTAAATTAAATTGTATGGCAAATTAGGCCCTACGTAACTTCAATTTGCCACACAAGCCTTCAAGATTAGTGACCTTAGACTTAAATAATATTTTGAAGCCTCTGTATCCTTTCTATGTTGTCTAAGTCATGTTGTGTTAGACTTTTGGCCCAAGTCTCTTGAACTAGCCCATGCGAACCCTTTTTCATTCTCTTAACTCTAGCCCTAGTCATAGGTCCACCATTGATACTCAAAGGATCTGTATGCTTGATTCGTATGCTTTCATCAAATATTGTCAATTTGAGACCAAATACTAACAAATTCAGGACTAGTTATATCCAATTCAAGAACTAATTTCGTCAATTTAAGAAATAATTTCATCAATTCGGGATCTATTCAATAATAGTTGCTCACTGTGAGGGTCTTATATACAAGTCTTGAATTTGGGAAGACAGATCCCAAATTTGGGATTAGGATTGCACAACAAAATGAGGTTTCAAATTTGAAAGTGACGACTAGGTCCCGATTTGAGGTTCTATTTAGAACCAAAATTTCTTAATTAATTATCATATATTCTCGATTCAAGGACCAAATTATCTTAATTAATTTACTCTAAGATAAGTCCCAAATTCGACAAGATACATCTTGAATTATGTTTAATTCATGATCTATTTTTATCAATTCGAAATCTATTTAGCAATAGATGTTAATTGTCATGATCACATACATAGGTCCTAAATTTGGAAAGGTAGATCTCGAATTTAATAGTTACTCGACCCTCGATGCGTCTGCGTAGCGCCATATTTTTTAGGGAAGATGAAATGAGTGTTTATATATACATACATACATATATATATAGAGAGAGAGAGAGAGAGAGAGAGAGAGAGAGAGAGAGAGAGAGAGAGAGAGAGAGAGAGAGAGAGAGAGAGAGAGAGAGATGCACACAAAAAAAATAGAGAGAAAATGACAGAGGCAGAGTTAGAGAAAATGAGAGAGAAGGAGATACATAATATAGAGAAGAGGGAAGCAAAAATAAGAACAATTCAAAAAGCATTCATTAAGGGTATTTTGAGAAGTTTATGTAACATTGAAACTTAAACTATTAATTCAGCAACAACTACACAAGTAGCAACTTTTAGTATTGTTTTCCCTCATTTTCACTATATTAATATTGACAAGAGAAAATGCCACACATTACTTTTATATAGAAATAATATATAAGTAAAACTAAGCAAAACCTGATTTAAAGGATTTGGACCCTCTCCTAAAGATATTTTAAACTCTCATCAGTCTTTCAATGAGTATATGCATATAAAATGCATACACATTTAAAAACTTGCATAAATGATTAAACTGACTTTGTTTTTACATGATTTTCACTAGGAAAATGTGTCAACCAATTCAGTTCCATTGGCTTTTTAAAATTAGGAACTAATTACAAATATGATCAATATTATATGCTCAAATGTGAAATTTGGCAAACTAATGAACTTTTGTTAAGTTGTTTCTTTTTAAAAAAAAAAATCCAAAAAAATTGTTAAGTTGTCTCAGAATAAATAAAATAAATATTTAGTTTATATTAATAAACAATTCCTAATTATTTTATTCGATATATCAATATGCAAGTTTCTATAATATAAAAGAAAAAATTTATTTACTTTTTAATCCTTAAATATTTATTATTTTTTGAAGATTTTCCATTCCTTAATGTGTAATATAAAATTTGGTATTACTATTTTCTTTTAATTTAGTCTTTGTTTGTACACGGATGGAATGGAGTGTGTGTTATCCACTTTATTAAATAATTTCTTCTCGGAAATCAGTCATTGACAAAGAAATGTTGTCTTGGTGAAGAAATAAGTTCCTGAATGTCCGGAAACTAAGCATCCAATTGCGATTTAATTACTAGCAATCACTGAGGATAAAATTCTTCATCAACGCGTTTAAGTCTCCTTTCAAACTTTTACCAGCAAATCATTGCTAAGAAGACACCTGATCATCAGATTTTCTATATAATAAGCTTCATATTCCATTGAAAACAATACCCCTCTGAAAGAATATTCAAGAGGTAGCATTAATGGAGATCTTCTCTAAATTATTGTAATGGCAAAAAGTTGCACAGGTCCAATGGATGTGCAAAGATTGAAGCCAAGGATGTTAATTCACTTAATAGGCCCAGATGTCATTTAAGCCCAACCCAAAAGCCCATTAGCCAACCCAGTCTATGTAAAGCTCAGGGCATAGAAGCGCCAAACTCATCTCATTAATTGAGGGTTGGAGTAACCACTGCATGGGGTTCGTAGCCAAGTGTAACACGTCTTCAATGTGCACCCGGTGGACCGAGAATCAAGGATTCATAACTACTCCCACCGGAGTAAAATCCTCCGTTGATATTTTATTTATGCTAATCTTTTTATCAAAATAATTTAAATTTGAATGATATATATAAAAAAAAAAATTTAAATAATTTCAACTATTCATTATTTTTTATATTGATATATCATTAGATTATAAGAAAAAAAAAATGATTATAAAGAATTTTCATTTCACCAACTAATCCAGCTTTAACTCCTATCGGTTGTTTTCCCATTCATAAAATGAGAGACATGTAAGAGGAATGGGTATCCAATTATACTTTAGAGTATAATTACTCTATCAATATCTAAACATAAGCCTTTAACATTCTTAAGATATCACTCCTAATATATATATATATATATATATATATATATATATATCACCTTCCCTGAGACACCATCATTTCCTCAAGTGGGACGCTTATTCATACCTAAAGTGGATAATCAACCCTTACGAACCATATCTCCCTTGCTGTCAAGTGACATATAAGACTTCCATTATGCATCCTCCATTTAGAGTCAAACGACAATATATATCATAGGTACGTTTTGTTTATTTAAATCATTTTTTATTGTAATTCTGTTTCTAACTTAAACATTAAAGTGTATTCGATTAACACCATCCGGTGTCAAGATCACTCCCACTTCTTTATTAAATTTGTGCAGGATATATATTACTAGGTTCTTGAAAAGCTCATGGACAAGACTCACTCTATACGTCAATATATCGTAGATCGGTCTACAATTATAACATATACTGACCTTACTTCAGAGTTGTTGGTGCCAACTGAGGTTCTGTGATTGATGTCATTCAATAAGGAGTTTGCCAGTTTGGTTGTGTAGCCTGGTTGGAGATTCAACCTGTTAATATTTGCTCCATATTATTTTACTTAATTTTATATTTCTTAAAATATTATAATCCAGTCAACAACAATAGTCTTGGAATACCTTCTTTTTAATACAACCAGATGCAATATCAAATACAAATATCAAATACATTGTAATCAAGTAAAACTGCTAGTTATCATCTCATAGGAATCCATGCTGAACTTAACTCACTAATCTCATGCGTATTGGTTCAAGCATATAGCAGTGGCGGACCTAGAAAACTTGTTCAAGGAGGGCACATAAATAAAATAATAAAAATATCAAAAATTAAGATTATATAAAACAATATTCAATAACACTATATAGTTTAAATAAAATAAAACATATATTATATTTAGACAAAATAAATAGTGATATGTTTAAAAATCATAATAAAATCATTAAAATAAATAAAAAATAAAAAAATAAATTACATAAAATTATAATATTTCTCGACGAGGTTTCATAACTTGAAATCGTTTTATAATAACTTCTTTATCAATTTTGTCAAAAATATCTTTCTCCACATACGCAAGTAAGCTATCATTTAACTATTGATCTCCAATTTGATTACGTAATTCAGTCTTTACAATATTCATAACAGAAAATACTCTTTCAACAGTAGCAATTGCAACAGGTAGTAATAATGTCAATATCAAGAGCAAGTAAATTAATGAGAAAGTTTTATCTTGTTTTTTCTCAACCATCTTTTGTGTTAAATCTGTAAGACCATTTGATTCTGAAAATTCAATATTAGAGCACATGACTGCAATATAATTCTCAAGTTGATCTTCAAGTGTTAAAAGTTCAGTAGAGGAGAAGTTTTTTAGATAAAATTAAGCAAGTTGAATCAGTTTTTGTTTATCAAATGTATGAAATTGAATCATGACAATACATTATACATGGATAATTTTAATGTAATAATTTAAAGTTTAAGATTTTAGGGTTTATCGATAAGATATATATTAAATTTAAAATATTAAAAAGATAATTAATTTAGGAGACTAATCTGATAAGTCACAAGATATCAAAGTAAAAATAAAGAGATGTCAGATAAAGATTATGAGAAAAAGAAAAAAAAAAAGTAGTTTGCTAAAATTATAAATTATCAATGTAAATAGTATTTATATAGAAGAAAATTAAAAGAATAAAATTAAAAAAAATATATTAATTAATTAGGAGTAGGAAAAGTATTAGAAGTAGAAAACTAAGTCTAATAGGAGTAAGAAATAGGAAGGTAAGTTAGTCTATTAGAAATAGAAAAAATAAATAATTAAATAAGAAAATAATAAATAATTAAAAAAAAAAAAAGAAATAGCGTCCGGAAGCAAAAAGAGGGTCCTGTAGATGCGTGCAGCATAAATCAAGTTTTTTTTTTTTTTTTTGGAATTATATAATAAATTTATCAATTTTTTTTTTTTTTTTAAATTTGATGGGGGGGGGGGGCACGCCCCACAGGGGGTTCGCAATTGGCATATAGTAAAGTACTAAGGAAAATTATTGAAGAATTGTATTAAGCATGCATAAAATCATTTAAGATTTGAAAAAGCAATAAGTTCTTTCTCTCTTTCCATTTGAAATAACCATGAGTGGTTTACGGGTAGGAACAACTTTTATAAGTAGAAAATAGAAGACAAGAACAAGAAGGAAACAAACTTGATATTAAAAGAACACTCTAAATCATTAAAACAACAAATTTATTCGGAAAAAATAAAATATATATCTCGTATATTATCCGATCTAAGTCAAAATATATTTGATCGAGAGTTTAGAAAAAAAAAAAAAAAAAGCAAAAAGTGAAACAACCAAATAGGCCTGTATCCTGTAAAAAGAAAAAAAAGAAAAAACAGGCCTCATTAATTATTTTTTAACATTCAGTTGTTGATATCAACAACCAATAGAAGGTTTTTCAATAAAGTAGCCGGTCGTTGGCTCCCTTTGGTCACATCCTCGTTCCTTTTAACGTGAGTTGTTCGCTTTATAATAATATCCTGTTACTTCATGTGGGTACACTTTTATCCATATAGGTATGTTTTTTATATCCGTATGGATCGATCCTCTCGTATAAGAATAATTCTTCGAGTCTCATTGTTAATATTTTATTTTCGTTGATTTCAATGATTATCAGTTTCGAATATAAAAAAATTAAAAAAGCCTTTTCAATGAAGCAAGAAGTCTGTCAGAATAAAATTATTATAAATCAAGTCAGGGAAATGCAGTTGCTGCATGCAAGTATGGCGTCATTTAGAATAAAATTATAATAAATCAAGTCAGGGAAATGCAGTTGCTGCACGCAAGTATGGTGTCATTTAGAATAAAATTATAATAAATCAAGTATGGTGTCATTTAATTCATTGAAAGCCTTATAAAAAATGGTACAGTTGCTGTTGTATAGAGAGCATTGGCACCACGTGATAGATATAGCATCCTAGTTGGCATGTGGAACCTGACGTTGATATTCCCACTTTCCATCTTATATTAGAACTCTTCCAGATGTTCAATGTAAATCACGCCCCAACCTTATACAGTGGCCACATGATAAACGATAAGAATATCACAATTAGTACATTTATTTTTGCGATGGTACATTTATTTAGAGCACATATTTGTAATATTTTCTTGGAGCATACGTTTGTATTTTTTTTTCGACATATTACAGTACATACACAAATATAAATACCCGAAGAGGTTTCTTAATAGAAAACCTCTTGAAAGAAAGCCTGAAACTGAAACCTTTAGAAAAGGGAGAGGAAGAGTGGCTCCAAGAGGGAAATCAACTGAATATTACCCACACACAAAGGGTAACTGAGGGTCGAAACAGCAACCAAAGTTAGAGAGCAAGGCCCGACTTACCACCCAATCAGGAGGGGGATTATGTGTTTTATATTTTTTAGTGTATCTACTGTATTAAAAAGAGAGATTATTTTATTAAAAAAAAAGGAAGAGAGAGATATTATGTATTTTAATAAATTAAAATTTCCATAAAATTATTTTAATATTATTTTCAATGAAAAAAATCAAAATTAGCTTTTTATTTATTCAATACAATTAAATAAATATCAAAACATCAAAAAAAAAATTAAATAGAATAAAAGATAAATATTTATTTAATGCAAATAAATATTAAAAATGAAAAAAATATATAAATAAATAATATTTTAAAAAAATAAATATTAAAAAATTAGTGTTTTGACTTTTTTTTTTTTGGTTTTAAAATTATTTTCGATCCATATGCCTGTACCAACTATATCATGTGTACCATACTGTATCATGGTGGGATGTTCGTATCGTCTCATACTGCGTATTTACAAACCTTGACCGTATATATTGAGTAGTTCTTGATATTAGTCTCCATGTTTAGATAAGTGCTCTTTTATATATTTAAACCAAAAATTGTTTGTGATGGTCCATTCCTTGATGGAAACAGAATTTATATTAATAAAAAAGAATTGAACCAATACTCTGTTAAAGAGACCTTTCAACCCAAAAGGACCTCCTACGATTATAAATAACAACAAAAATCATCTGTCAATAACTAACATGTATCTTAAAAGTAAATATTAAAATTCAAAAGAGAGAATATAAGGTTATACTTATTATTATTTTTAATTATGTATTAATGTATAATTAAAATAATAGTTTAAAAAATGTATTAAAAGAATAAATATAAATTATTTGTTAAAATTTTAGATTATTACATTGAGTCTCAAAAATATGTTAGAATTCGTTTCTTTGTTTAAAATTTGGTATCATTGAAGATCTATTATAATTTATCTATTATAATTTACTAAGTCCGAGATTAAATACCATATCTGGAACCCTTAAAATACATATAGATAGGTGTTAACTGTGTTATATTAATATACTAGACATTAATGCTTTTACATAAGTATTATAATGATGATATTACGTGCCTTTTCTTAGGTTTTTTTTTTTTTTCCTCTTTTACTATTCAAATTACACATAAATAACAATTATTATTTTTACAGATTTATATCATGTAAACTGTATTTTTTAAAATTTAAATTTTATTTGTGCATCGAGCAATACTAGAGATACTAATTTATATCCCAATTTAATTTCATATCCAAACCACTCAAATAATAACTTAATTAAAGTAAATTATTTATTTTTTTTTTGAAAACTAATTAAAGTAAATTATTAATTTTTTTTTTTTAAAAAAGAACAGAGATGACTATACAATTAAATGTTAATTAATGTTCACGTGTCAAAAGTTGTCATCTCACTAGGCACCAAATTTTGAAATATTTATTTTCGTTTTTCAACAATTGTTTTATTATGAAATATTAATTAAGACTATAGCTTGTTGAAGGTTGATCCTGGGACATATTGATATTAACTGATGGAGGTTGTAGCAGCAGTCGTTGTCCAACCATGTCGCCGCCACAACAAATAATTAAATACCACGCGGTAACTAAGAAAAGTTAAAAATAAAAAACAATATACTTTAAAAATAAACATTAAAACTTCATTTAATTTGTAGAGATATTGTGAAAATCCCATAAAAAGTAAAATAATCATGAACTACACATTTTTTTTTTCTATCAGGTGAATTATCCCTTACCGTTAAAATTTCATCCAAAATGTTAACATTTTTTTTTCTAAAATCATGACATGACCAAAAGATCTCTATCATGATTCCATAAAATTTCTTTCATACCCTTCAAACTTAATGTAATAACTAAAATATTATTTAAGTTATTAATTAATGATAATATTAAATAAAAAATAACAAAATTTTCAATACAGATTTTTTTTTTTTTAATTTTATTTTTGTTTGAAGATAAAGATTTTCATCATCATCATCATCATCATCATCGTCATCTTTTTTTTTTTTTTTTAATTTTTTTAATTGGGTTTTGGTTTTAAAATTTTTTCTCAAATTAAAAAAAATAAAATTACTTATCCAATTACCCTTATATTCTTCCAATTTAATACCAACCGATTTTTTTAATCGATAAGGGACGGTTCACCTAATAAAAAAAGGTGGTATTTTTTGATTATTTTACTTTCTAAGAGGGTTTTTCATAATATCCCTATTTTTTATTATGTATTGATGTATTAAAATAATATATATGAATTATTTTTTAAAATTTTAGATTATTACATCAGAGCACCTCCCAAGGAACTCCCTAAATATTTGCTAAATTTTTGTTAACATAATAAGAAAACCATTATTTTAGCTAACAACTTTGTTTGAGCCTCACTTCAATCGTTCTTTCTATCTTAACTAAATAAGTGGGAAAATTCTTCTTTTTTTTTTCAAAAATAAATTGTTTGTTGTGTCATAAAGAGAGAGAGTTTGACTAGAATTTTCTTACTCTCTATATTTGGCTAGGATGATTCAACTTTTACAAAATAACTAACAATATGGAGAGTGGTTAGAGTTTATAAAATGTCACATCACTAACTTTTTTGGCTAAGCACAATGGATAGCTGGTATGGAGATGCTCTTATGCATATTAACATTTCCTTTCTTTGTTTTAAATTTGATATGATTAAAGATTTGATAGGATCTATTAAGTCCAAAATTAAATACATATCCACAACCTGAAAATTAAATTTATAACACCTAAAGACATCTATTTTTATAATACGAAAATTCTCCATATATATTGATTAATATGTATGGTGAGATTTGTGCGTGTTAACATTTGTCATGTCATTAATAAAATGTCCAGGTTTCCAGTTCATAAAATTAATGCTTCATCGTTAAGCAACATGGAAAGGCCACATTGGGCATTTCCATGAAATTCTAACATCAAACTTCAAACAGCCCAGCTGGTCAATTGCGTGGTAGCTAATGAGAAAACTAAGTCAACAATCTAGTGACTCTATATGGTTGCTAAACATACCGCCCTATTGTTAGTTTAAAACTCTAGCTTTCCAAAATCTGCACAGATCCGTGTCTTAAAACTTTTATTAAATGGTATATTTATTTTTATGATACATCCATGAACTTATTTTTTGCCTTAAAATTTTTTTAATTCTTCTAACTTTTATTTCTTAATATATATAATAATACTTTCTCTGTTACATTGTTGCTGAAATTAAATGTTTGAGGTGCTAATAACTGATGAAACTTTATCTGCAAACACAATTAAAGAAGGATTTGAGGAAATTTCACCCATGTGCATGTCTTAGTTAATGGTTCTTGTTAGAAGTAGAAAAAGTATAGGGATAATCCTATTTTTCCCCTATAGTTTGTCATACTAATCAAAATCTATCACTAATTTGAAAAATCACTAAACACCCCCAACTGTTTAATTAAATAGATAAAATATCTATTGTAGCTTATGAAAATATCTAGAAAACCTTTTGTAGTTTAAGATAATGTCCGGAAAACTCATTGATCTTTTTCATCATTAAATCACAAAAAAGTTAAAATGAAATTTCTATAAACTACAAGGGCAATTAATGATTACGTCAAACAACAGGGGCAAATTGGGATTATCCCAAAAGTAAATTATAAGAGCTTCCAATATTTTTCTTGGTAGTTCAGTTTCCTCGGAAGTGTTTCTTACGCGTTTGGAAAATCCAATCTCATCACTCACTGCTAAACTTGCTTAACAAATGGGGCCTAAAAGCTCTTTTGTTGGACGACTTCGAAAGTCTATGCCAATAAAATCATATGTTCTCAAACCTAGCTAGTTAGACATAATTTTAGTTATATAATTAAATTAAAAAGTAGTTAGTTTCTACATATAATGTTTTCTTTTTCTTAAATATCCTATTGTAAGCTTTTAACTAAAAAAATGTAAAGCATAATAATAATAATAATAATAATAATTGTCAATGGTTAATTTATGTTTTTTCAAAAACTGACATTAAATAGGTTAGGTCTATGGAGATCTTTTGAGATCAATCACTATTTGAACATCGTAGTTATCTGCTCATATAATCTTATAACGGAAGACAATTACTTTATAATAAGGAGGGAAACATATCCACACAAGCTTCTAATTACTTTGTAATAAGGGAGGGAAACATATACACACAAGCTTCTAAAATATATTTAATGAGATTGGAACTCCCAACACTTGACTCAATATTGAATGGGAAGGTACATAATCATCCATGATTAGATAAGTCATTATTCATAAATTTTAATTATTTGATATATACATATGAGATAATTACAGGTATGTAGGGACTCGTTGGCATAGGACACTACATATGCTGATAAAAAATACTCCTAAAATATTGAAATATCTTCTCACATAATAAGGGAAAAATTTCTGGTCACGTACGTAAATAGGAAGTATACTAACTATTTGAGTTATAAGTGGATGTATACCATTCATAGAATTTATATAAGGAAAAATACTCACTTTAATAAAATGTGGATACTCATACCTTATAAAATTAATTATGGTTCGTCAGTGTTAGATTGTGAGGCCTGGATTAGTACTGAAGTACTTGGATTACAACATATAGGGGTCAAGCTATTTAAGCTTTTGTATCTAGGTTTTGTACGAACAGAATTTTTTAGGAGTGCGAGTTTCCTGTTTTGATCCAAAGGTTTTAATAAATATTTAGATTTTTTTAATATGAAATAGAAAAGTGAGAGACAACCGAATTGAGATATTATAAACATTCGTTTGTTAATAGATTGAGTGTTGCTGTAATCCGCGGACATAACGATTCTATTTATTTTTAAACTATTTAAAAATTATACATTTCTTTTATTTTCATTACTATATACGTGCTTGATTTTATCTTTTCCATTATTTATTTTTCAACTAAAAGTTAATAGTAGACTGAATTGTGGCTCGCACGGACAACTTGGAGGTTCTTGCAGTTCGTAATAAGACAAAAACATGAATATACACTAACGAATTTGAATCGACGACATTTTATTATCGTCTCGATGCATGCATGCACTTCGTGAAGAAAAATAAAATAAAAATGTGTTCGAAAGCCTTCCCTGCCTCCTGTTAGTGGCTTGTTAGTTTCTACAGTTAATTCAAAAAAAAAAAGTAATCGAAAGCCGTGGGCCCGCGGGTTACTCGTTGAAAGTCTTTCCTTTAGATTTTTCTATCATATCGAGGTAATACGATGCCAGTGCATGAATTTTTATTTTCCCTAGAAAAGAAATTGAAACATGCCCATGCAGAATTACATTTTTATTATAATAAATTTATGAAAAGATCTTTTACGAAACTATCTTATAATTGCCATAGAGATACGGACGAATAATATAATATCATTTATTTTTTTCTTACTTTCTTCATTGAATTTTTTTTTTCTCTTATCTTTTTTAGGTTTGTTCCACCGGATCAATTACAATTTTATAAAAGATATTTTTTCAAATCTATTCCATCCCAGTAATAATCGTAACTACTTAAAGAAGAAACAAGGAAAAAAAAAAAAAACTCGAACGTTAACGAAACAACCAACGATGAGGCACAAGTACAGTCAAGTACCAGTGTACCACGAACACAGAAAACCCTAGATGAGACACAGACTTAATTATAAAAGAAGACAATAATCAACAGAACACACCTGCAGACTGGCAGGGTGGCAGTACCTAAGCATATCATTTAAATGGTTAGGGCTCAAATTGCTCCACAGAAGCCCAAACAGACTGACCAAATAAACGAAAAGCATATCTGTTGGCTTCTATTCTGTAGTCGGCGCCGTCTTCTCCCTCTTCCCGTGTATGGAAGACCACTTTGTCTGCGACTCTAAGGCGTTTGGCTCGAACAAATCTACGCCAACTACCGGTAGTGAATACAGGTTTTGGGTGGCCCCTTTTCCTGATGTAGCAACGAAACGTCCACACTTGCCCAGTTGAGTCCTCTGCCAACAAATTCATCAAGTTATTGCCTTGAGGAAATTGAAAATGTTGCAGAGCTGTGGTCGGGACAGTCAGTCTAGTATTAATGTCAGTATCCTGAAGACACTTTGAGAATATGGGAGCCATTATGGATACAACAAGAATAAATGTGGAATTGTATAAGATACATAATTATATATATAGGAAAAAATTTGAAAAATAATATCACTTAACCCTATTTTTAATATAAAAAATGACTAGGAGGTATTTTAATAATATATATATTTCATATATATATATGCATTTGATTGTGTGCTAGATACTCAAGCAGTGCGACGTGACAGAAAGGAAAGAAATTTTTTAGCGCGTGGACGACAATGGGGGTGTTTTGCCTCAAAAGTGGCTTAGCAGGGGCGTTTTAGCTTTTTACATTTCATCTTCACGGAAATTTTCGCTGAATTTTCAACAAGGTTCCAAAACGTGGGGTCTCTCGCACTAATGTCATGGAGGTCGGGCCCAGGCAGAGGCTCGGTTACTGGGCAAGCTCAACGATGTGAGTTATATCTCTCGTTTTTAAAGTTGTTCTCATAAAACGAATTTGATCAAGACGTGAGTAGATTACTAATTGAAAAAATATTTTTCTAGCATCACAAGTAACGTAAGTTTGTCTGGTACAATATTTTAGGAAAGTTCAATAATGAAAATATAGTATACACGTCCATTCTAGGTTATGGGGATGCTGTAATCTGTTAGTTTTCGTACATGGAGCTCCTAAAGAACATATAATAATAATATAAAGTTTAAACAATCATTAAGGTCATAATAACTCATTTGATCTTTATCAAAATGGGCAGTGATGGTATTCACACCCTTCCAAACTTGTAGATGCTGGCCTTTTGCAAGTACATCTTACAATTTTTGTTGATCTTTTAAATAATTTATAATTAGAAGTTATTCGATACTAAATGATCATTTCATCAATTTCATTGTAATATATTCGTATAAATAAACCTCGCTCATATAATCCAATCAAATATTTATAAGTTTTTTGAAGTTTACAATGGTGTTTAATGGATTCGTATAAATAAACCTCACTCATGTAATCCAATCAATATTTATAATAGTTTTTTGAAGTTTACAATGGTGTTTTTCTTTTCAATGTTTTAATTTATTTTTTAAAACTAAATAAAAAATGGATGAGAAGTATTAAAAAAAAAAACTCAAATAGAAAATGTTGACTTTTTTATGAAAAATTAAAAGTTTCAGAAAATGAAAATCAATAATGGAAAATTCTAAAGAAAATTGACTGAAAAAATAATGATAAAATAAGAGGTTGAGGTGGTTTTGGGTATTAAGTGAGTTGCGCAATAAAAGGCTTAAGTGGGTTGGAGTTCTGAGAAAGGAATCACTACCATCTTTCTCTTTCTTCTTCTTTTTTTTTTTTTTTTTTCTATATATATATTATAAATTAATCTAATAATATATCAACGTTTAAAAAAATAAATAGTCAAATTACTACATTTTTTTTTTCTTATATATCATTTAGACTTAAATTCATTCTATAAAATATTTAGCACAAAGAAAATATTAATAGAGAATTTTTGCTCTATAGTTATATGCAATTTTATTAAATAAAAAATAAAATATATTTTAAGTAATATGTAGATTTTATTTATAAATTAATATTTTTTGAAAACCATTGTTAATAAGGTATGCTTATGGGATGGGTAGACATATAACCTGTGAATGTCACGTACATATATAATTTAACAGTAAATTTCTAATGAATTTAAATTTTGACCTTTACCTTTCTTTTATTAAATTATTGGATATTAGACTTTCCATGATCTAAAATAATTGAACCTTAAAGTCAAACCTTTCTTCAATAAAAAATTGAGTAGCGATATTTCCATCTCTCTAAAATCATATGCACACCCTTTAATTTATATATTTTTAATATTTTAATATTATCCTTACAATTTATAACATTTTAATTAAATTATTAATATTTTAATTAAAATACGATATTATTATTATTATTATAATTAAATTTGGTCACCGAAGCCGAAAACCACAACCCCGAACCATTTTCCAGGTGTCTTGTGAGGCGAATTGAAGTTATTTCCTTATCAATTCACCATCTGCCTTTCTTCATAAAAAACTTCGACTGCCCGCACGTCCTAACCCACCATTGCCTTTCGTCCAAATTTCGGTGTCCCCACATGCTAGCCACATTAAAACCAAAAAAAAAAAAAAAAAAATGTCATTTTCCATATTCATTCTCGTCTTTGGCTTTGGATTTCATATTCTTGGATCGGTACATATTTCTCGTCCTATTAAGTATTTTTGTCTTCTTAATTCAAGTTAATAATTTTAAACTTGAATGATTTTTTTTTATTCACTTTGTTTTAAATTTCGTTACAGTGAATGATAATCATAAATATTTATATTGTTGATTGTTATTAGATTTTAGTTGTATTTTAAAGTTATTAATTATTTTAATTCAAAATTTATTACATTTTGAGACTTTATATTCATGTTGCTATTCTTTTACTAACTTGTTATAGTAGAGTTTACATTTTTGTTAATTATCAGACGAAATTTGATTATTTTTATCATCAATTCGATTATGTATATATTGATTTTTGTTGACTATATGATAACGTTACTTAATAAATTCATCATTTCTTAATTGTAAATATAGTTTGTTGTTGTTGTGGGTATATTTGAGGCTGCATAAGTGGGCTAATAAAAACTCAATGAACTGATCCAATGAATTGACTTAATTTACGAAAGCCCAGTCCGTCAACATCCAGCTCGTGAAAACGAGCTCTCAGTTCGCTATTGTAGCTCTTAGGTCGCTAGTCAACTATGGTCAAGACTGCCTCATATTCAACTCTAGATCGCTCAGAACAAGGTATAGCTCTCAACTCGAAATGCTCGTTAAAAAGAAATCTTCTAGAAAGGAAGCAGCCTAATTTGAGAGATAATCTACTGCCAGAATTGGAAATAGAATCAAACTCCTACTTCGGTGAGATTTATCCCTAAATTGATGGACACGATTTTGAAAGTATAATTAATGTAAAATTCTTTCATGTTCTAAATATACTCAAATTGTAACATCTCACTCTATAAATAAGGATTGAATATTCATTGTAAAGGCATCAGAAAAAACTCAATAATATACTGTGACTGTGTCAAAATACCTAGAAAAGCAATCGTTGATATAGGCATCTTTTTGGGCCGAATCGCATAAAAATCCCTTGGCACTCATTATTCTTCCTCTTTTATTTTCTCTGCTTTTATCTCTGTTTTGCTTATTTGTCATATTAGGTCAAGAGCTTTGGTCGACCGAATTTAGATATCTACATTTTAGCGCTAGAAGGAGGGCCCAGACTGTAATCATTTGAAGTTTCAACTGCTATGACAAAAGGAAGAACCACCAGAAGTTCTAACGCGGAGGCTGATCAATCAAAAAGACAGATGAATCAGCAACAGCGTGACATACAACTAATGGAAGATATAACTGCGCCTATGGCAGACGCGTTTCATGTCTTCATAAACGACGCTACCATGGGTCTGCTTCCATTAGCGCCTCGCCAACCAGCACTAATGGTCACTACAGCCGATGGGCTGCAGGTGTGGTACTAGCGATAGAAGGCGTTGGAAAATACAGTACAACAACTTACGGATGCAGTCAGGGTGCTGGCACAGGCCCAAGCACAAAACAAGCCCAGACTTGAGGTTGCTGCTCCCAAAGAAATTTGTTAGCAACAACGAAAGGAAGTGTCAGCCCTTGAAAGACCTAACAGAGAGATACCACGACCTGCTAACTCACGCTTGAGAGCTAAAGGTCGTCGAGCTCGTGAAGAGAAGAAGTCCCGCGTCCTACAGGTTGAGAGTGAGAATGAGTCAGGATGCGAGTTGCCATGTAGATGATGGCCGCAACCGAGTTCGGACCGTATCTCGGTATGAAGAGGATGAAATAAACTATCGGCGACATACGGGATCATACCGAGCTTGAAGCTCGCGAAGGCCTAGTAAGGAATATGTTCCAGATCGCTGCTCTCTAGGTTGCGAACACAGAAGAGAATACGGGCTTCAGGATTCAAAGGGTTCAATAACTTAAGGCATGCCTCGGTACCTCAAACCAGAGTGATCAATATGGGAAGAGGACCTTCTTCACCAAGGAGATTGAGACACAGTCTCTCCCTTTCAGATTTAAGGTCCCCAATATCCCTTAGTACAATAGAGGTAGCGACCTTTATGTTCACCTGGATGTGTTCAATGTCCAAATGGATCTCCAGACGGACAATCCTTTGGTCAAGTGCTACATTTTCCTAACCATCTTCGGGGACATTCAGTGGACCTGGTTCAAGAGTCTCCTAGCTCCTAGCATGCATAGTTGGGAGGAATGCTAACGAAAGTTTACTAGCCAGTACGAAGCTCTGAGGAGGCAGCTCGTGCCATCTCGTTACCTCGCCACGGTATTCCAACGACAAAATGAATCGCTGAAGGACTACATTGTTAGGTTCAAATGCGAAGTCAGTAATGTAGAGAACTCATCAGACGAAAGCATCCTAACGACGATCTTTGTTGGGTTTCACAAGGATGAGAAGCTATATAAGAGCATCTATAAATCTCCAATGAAAGACCTAGGCAAGTTCTATGAACGAGCTGCAAAGGAGATCAGATGGGATGAAACCTTCGATCCTAAAAAGTCTAACAAAAAAGGTGAAGCAGACAGTTTCAGCCAGTTAAAGAAAAGAAATAATGGTGAGAACGGAAATGAAAGTCAGAATAACAACTAAAACGATCAAGTCACTAAAAACGCTAGGAATGAGCCCATAAAAGAGCAGTCTTAGCATCAAGGTCGTCACAATAACTATAACATCCTGTCATATATGCAGAATAAGATCTTTACAACGGAGAGGAACGAAGAGAACTTCGGGAAGCCTAATCCTATAAGGACTCTTACTAACTTCAGAAATAAGAACAAATTTTGTGTCTATCATAATGAGATTGGACACAATACCTTCAAATGTTGGGCCTTAAAGGAAGTCATTGAGGACTTAATCAAAAGAGGTTGCTTGAGAGACTATATGGTGCGACCAGCAAACTTGTGACCTCGACAACAATGACCTTAACAACTGCCACATCCAGCACAACAGCAGCCCCGGTAAACTTTCGAATAAGAACACGAGCTCGCAGTGAGGACCATTTTCACCATGCATGGTGGCCCTCACATTATAGGTACATCTAATAGGTTGCATGAACGTTACGTATGGAAAGCGAATTGTGGCTTGCTCACAAGCAACAATGGGTTGGAAGGACTTGCGAAGAAAGTAAGAACAGCCTCGGACGGCATTGTTTTCATTGAGAAGGATTCCAAAGGCGTATGTTGGCCTTATAATGATCCATTCATCATTCGAGCAAAAATTAGTAACACCGAGGTGCGACAGATCATGATTGATATAGGGAGCTTGGTGAATGTCATGTATAGAAGGTGCTACGACCAGTTGGGATTGGGGGCAAAATAGTTGAGACCTTCCTCTGAATCTCTTTACGTTTTCACCAGGGATGCCATTACTCTAGTAGGCCAGATCAGACTTCTGCTTACACTTAGAGATTTAGGTCGTCAAGACACTGTGTTGGCAAATTTCTTAATAATTGACTACCTATTAGCATACAATATGGTTTTGGAGAAACTTGCTATGAACAACTTGAATGTGGTTACCTTCATCAAGACCCTTGCAGTCAAATTTTCAACCTTTAATGGGATAGGTTGTGTGTGAGGCGAGTAGCACCTAGTTTGATGCTGCTACAAAGATGTAGTCAATATGGGGATCAGAGGAAAGAAAGTAAACATGGTTTCGGGGGGTAAACCACAAGTTATGAGTGAGAAAGAGGTTAGTCACGACTTCGACCTTCGTGAAGTGGATGCGAATAGAGCAGTTGGGCCTGTAGAAGAGCTTAAGGATGTCCAAGTCAGCGAAGTGGATGTTGAAAATGCCTCAAGATAGGATGAGGCCTAACTCTAAAGGTAAAATCGCAGCTCGCTGACTTTCTCAAAGCGAACTTGGAACTTTTTACTTGGAACTTTTTGCTTGGAACCACGAAGATATTGTGGGAATAGATCCCAAGGTCATGTCGCATAAACTGAACATTGACCCTCATCACAAACCATTTTGCCAAAAGAGGAGGCTAATGATGGTGGAATGCTATGCCGCTTTAAAGAATGAGGTAGATAAGTTGTTGGCCAATAAATTCATCCGCAACGCCTACTACTCGACCTAGGTTGCCAATCCTGTGCTCATAAAGAAGAAAAATGGGAAGTGAAAAACCTGTATCGATTTCAAGGACTTAAATAAAGCCTACCTTAAAGACAGCTTCTCTATACCCAAAATCGATCAACTCGTTGATGCTATAACTGGTCACCAACTCTTAAGCTTTATGGACACTTACTCAGGCTATGATCAGATACCAATGAGCCTAGAAGACGAAGAGCACATCTTGTTCATTACAGATCGTGAGTTGTACTGTCACAAAGTAATGCCATTTGGAATGAAGAATGCAAAGGCAAACCTATTAGCACCTGGTCAATATGATGTTTGAGGAACAAATCGGAAAGATGATGTAGGTGTACGTGGATGACATGTTGGTAAAGTCTAAACAAGTTACTGAACATGTGCGCGACCTAGAGGACATGTTTCAAATATTAAGAAGCTACCAGATGAAACTGAACCTACTTAAGTGTGCATTTAGAGTGGCCTTTGGGAAATTTCTTAGCTTTATAGTAAACCATATAGGGATTGAAGCTAATCCCGAAAAGATTAGGGCATTAATTAACATGAGGTCCCCTACTAGAGTCAAGGCTGTACAAAGCCTCAATGGCCAAGTTGTAGCTCTTAGCAAATTCATCTCGAAGGCCATTGACAAATGCATCCCCTTCTTTGACATACGAAGGCGAAGAACTTCGAATGGATTGAGCAATGTGAGGTGGCATATCAATAGCTGAAAGATTATAGAGGACGAACTCCACTCTTATCCAAGCCAAAAGAAGGAGAAAAACTCATCTTATACTTGGAGATATCTCAGCATGTTTTAAGCATAGCTTTGGTGCGATAAAAAGAAAGGACATAACTTCCTGTGTATTATGTGAGTAAAAGGCTACTTGATGCCGAAACTAGGTACTTATAGATGGAGAAGCTTGCCTATTTCCTGGTGGTCACATTAAGAAAGTTGCGCCTATATTTTCAAGCCCACAAAATTGAAGTCTTTACTCAGTATCTACTGAAACAGGTCTTCTAGAAGTCAAACACCTTTAGCCGATTACTCAAATGCATGGTAGAGCTCGCACAATTTGACATCGAGTTCAAGCTGAGATCAGCAATAACCTAAGCTCTAGCAAACTTCATTGTGGAATCAGATGGCTTGCAGAAGAGGAGGCTAAACTTTCTGAAAGTCTGACTTGGAAACTATATATGGATAGATCTTCCAATGAACAAAAAGCTGAGCTATAGTGAGACTGATCAGTCCCGAAGGGTGCAAGATTCTCTGCGCATTAAGGCTTGATTTTTAGGCCACCAATAACAAAGCTGAGTATGAGGCGCTACCAGTAAGTCTACACCTGGCTAAAGAGATACGAACTCAGCAACTAAGGCTTTTTAGTGACTCTCAGCTCACGGTCTTTTTATATCCAAGGGGAATATTAGACAGAGAGTCTAAAATGGCTATTTACCTCTAGAAAGTTCAGAAACTGCTAGGCACTTTCCAAAAGTATGAAGTGAATTAGATCCCACGAGCTCAAAACTCGTATGTAGATACACTAGATCGACTAGCAACTTCTCAAGATGCAGACCTTTTAGGAGCTATCCCTATAGAATTCTTACCTACCCCAAGCACAGAAGAAAAAGATTTAATGATGGCCATAGTTGTCCAGCCAAATTCATAGATGAGCCTGATCTTGGACTACTTACAGGATAGGAAGCGGCCAAATGACAAGCTAGAGGCACGTTGCCTGTGAGCTAGAGCAGCTCGATACTGTATCTACGATGATATGCTTTCTAAGATAAGATTTTCAGCTCCACTCTTGAGATGTATCGATGGCTACGACTACGAGACCGTGTTAAAGCATATACATGCTGGCCATTACCAAAATCACGTCGGGGGGCTATCTTTAGCTCAAAAAGCACTCCAATAAGAATTCTACTGGCCCACCACGAAGTAAGATACTATCAACTTAGTCAAGAGATGCGATAAGTGTCAAAGATTCGTTAAGGTTCCGCGAGCTCTACTAGCATATCTCTAACAAATGGTGAGCCCGTGGCCTTTGCAATTTGAGGGATGGATCTAATTGAGCCTCTACCAATACTCGTGGGAATTGCAACTACGCTGTGGTCGCAGTGGACTACTTTACCAAGTAGGCAAAAGTTAAAGAGCTAGCAGAGATCTCCACCAAAAAGATAGAAACGTTTGTGTGGAGTAATATTATTTACAAGTTCGGGGTCCCTCAACAGATTGTAACAAACAATGAGACTCAATTTAACAACGACTAGTTCATCAAGTTCTGTAGTGACTTTAAGATTGTTAAGAGCTTTTTAGCTGTAGACCATCCATAGGCTAATGGCCAAATCAAGGTTTTGAATAAAGTAATAAAATAGATCTTGAAACAAAGTTGGAAGCAAAGAAAAGAGCGTGAGTGGAAGAGCTACAAAAGGTACTATAGGCTTACGAAACCACAGTTTGTGGCATTACTCATGAAACTCCCTTCTCTATAGTGTACGTATCAGAAGCCATGATTCTAACAGAGTTAGAAGTGATCTTGCAGCGCAAAGCGACCTTCAATTCAGAAAATAACAACCAACTACTTGCTACTAACCTCGACCTCCTCAAAAAGGCAAGAGAGACAACTCATTTCAAGATAGTTGTTTATCAGTAAAGAGTCGCAAGGTACTATAACAGAAAGGTTCGAGTCCAGCACTATAACGTCGGTGACCTCATACAACGCCTTATCCAGCCTGGAGCTTGCAAGGCTAGTGACTAGTCATTCAGTCCAAACTGGGAAGGTCCTTACATTATTAAAGAAAACCTGGGAAATAGAGCGTATCACTTGACTAATATAGAGGGTGCTGAGATCCTGTGAGCTTGGCATACTGAGCACCTTCGTCCATACTTTTAATAACTTTTTGCATGTATATCTCTAACTTAGAATTTAATCTTCAAAAAGCAATGAAAGCTCCAAATTTCCCATATTTCTTTAATGCCTCTATTAATTTTTTTATTAAATGCTAAACATAAAAGTGAAAAGCGACCTCTCCAACAAGTTTCTATTTGGTAAAAACTCAATGAAGTCAAGCTATGTTAGCTGAGGTTCTGACCTACTGAACATAGTGCACAAAACCTTTATTAAGTTATATTAGTTGAGGTTCCGATCTATTGGATATAGCTTGACAAATAATGTTATGTTAGCTGAGATTTCGACCTACTAGACATAGCTTGTAAAATTTTTTTTCTACTATGTTAGATAAGGTTTCGAGCTACTGAATATAGCGCGTAAAAATTTTATTCTGCTATGTTAACTGAGATTCCGACTTACTAGACATAGTTCGCAAAAATTTTATTCTATTATATTAGCTGATGTTCGAATTTATTGGACATAACTCACGAAAATTTTATTAAACTATATTAGCTGGGGTTTCGATCTTTTAGATATAGCTTGTCTAAGATTTTTCGAATTAAGCTATCATTTATGAGTTACGACCTTACGAGCTCTAACCAGCTTTTATTACCATTTATTTATACATTGATTACTTATCAGTTCGTTGGAGATTCAAAAATTTGGAAGAAAGAAAGTGGAACAAAAGCACAAGATAGCATTGAAATAAATGTATCAATTCAACAATAATAACTTCAAAATGAGGTCCAAATATTTATTATAAATGACCTCACAAAACGAGGTGAATCGAATACAAAGTCATGAAAAGCTATAAAAAAGAAGAAAAATATTCAACTCGGTAAGCAGCCTATTCGAAGCCTTGGACTTGAGGGCTGATTCTCTGGAGCTACATTATTGAAGGATGCTTCTATAGGCACTGTGACCTAAATTATCTCATCTTGGAATGTCACACCTGGAAGCTTAGTATTTAGAGGAGTTGTGTCTGGCATTGTAGAGGATCGGACGGCCTACTCCTTGTACTTCTCTACCTCCGTGACCGCTTATTCACCAAAGAACAAGAGATGGAACTTGAGATGAACTTCTCATAAAGTGTAGAGGAAATTGCTAGAGGTCTTTGATTCTGCCTCTTCCCTAGCTTTGGTGACCCCCACCTTGGCTTCCTTCTTAGTTTTGGCGACCTTCTCCTTGGAAAGAGCAACCACCTTCTCAATAGCTTCAGCTCGCTACCTTCTTCAGCTCGTACTTTGCCCTGATCAGTTCCTCTTCACTCTTGAGGAGTTTGATGGTAAGGTCTGACCACACAATTATGTAAGTACTCTTCTCATAAGCCAGAGCATCCTCAGCCTCCTTTTTAGCCTCCTCGGTATTATTTAGCTTGGTCTGAAGAAGTTGGTTTAACCTCTTTGCCTTCTCAGCCTTTATAGTCATGAATGAGAACTCGTCCTTTAATTTTTTATTCTCGATCTCGAGCTCATTCTTCTCCTTCTTAAGAGTCTGAGCTTTCTCCATCTATTTCATTGCTCCTATAATAGCCTGGAACATAGCAAGTTAATATTTAAAATAAGGAAGTAAGAAAGTAAGAAAAACAAAGGTATTGGAGATTACCAACAGCTTGTGACGAGCTATGTAACCAGACAAAAAATTATCTCTTAGGCCCTCTTTCTCCAGGTTCCTAGCGAAGTTCCCTAAGAGTATAGGCAAATAGTCAAGGACAATATCGAAGTATATCCTCTTTGGCTTGACTTTGGGCTACGTCCTAACCTATGGTTCAACTTTTCTCTTTGCGACTTTAGGCTGCTTACCTTTCTCTACTCATGATCGCTTGGCTAGAGGATGTGTGGACACTATCTTCCTTTTGCCCTATTGCTTAAAACAGCTCGATCCTCGCGAGCAAGAGCTCTCACCTACTCATGTCGAACCTCAACCACCTTCGGTTGCAAGGTGGAGATCTAGGCTTTTGAAGGTCTTGAAATCGACTCAAAGATGGTCACCTCAGCAGAGACAACAACTACAGAAATTATGAACTGGGTAGATTGAGCCGAAAAGTGCTTCAAAAAGCGAGTTTCACCATTTTCAAAGTCACGTAAGGGACAGGAACTGCCTTTACTTTACCAGCAACTTCAAAGGCAAAGGTGAGCTCAGGTTTACCTCGAATTCCAATGTTTTTATTACTTTTAAGCAGCTTGCTACTCAGGGAAGGAGCTAGATGGTGGGCCTTGAGGAGCTCATCATCAAACGCGTAATTGGTTCTCTTTTCATGCAAGTCCACAAGCGTCTTAAGAATTTCGATCTCCTCCCTAGTAAGGACTAACCTCTCTCCTGTTAAGTCTATGATGTGTAATAAAAACCTTACAAAAAAAAAAAAAAAAGCTCGCAGGAACCAGTCTCATCCATCTATCTGGATTGAGGACAAAGGTGAAATTTTCGAGTCCAGCTCGATTTGTAGTCACCCACGTTAAACTTGTCCTTCATCTCGTCCTAAGGAAAGAGGTCTCTAAAGTTCTTCTTTCGAGTTGTGAGATAATAAATCTCATCTCACATTCTTCCTTTCAAGTTGTTGATACTCTTAATACTAAAGAGGTAGCGACAGATTCTTGGGATTGGAGGTGAAAGGTCGTTCCTCTAAAAGACCAAGGTTAAAGATGTGAGTTGAGAGTACAAATTGGTGGTTAACTGGAAAGAGCTGAGCTTTAGCCCGTTCAAGAGGTTGATGATATAGGTAGGGATTAAAAATCTAAGCCTATGCCTAAGATAGTGGGTACTGATGGCAACAAAACCTCAGGGAGGACAGGTTGCATGGTCATCAGGTGAGGGCTACATGACGCGACAACCTCCGGGAAGGTGATATTCTAAAGTTATTCCTCTCAACTCTTAATATTTTATTTTTGAGACGTAGTGGGTAAACACCTCTCGAGCTCTTCTTTCCATAATGGCTTTATGAGCTCACTACTCTTCAACAGTCTGCCGGATTACTACAGGGTCAGCTCGAGCTACGAACTCCCCAACGACCTCACCACTCAAGGAAGTTGCTTCTTCAATAGTGTGAACCTCCCTCGTGTCAAGTTTCTTTGAGCTGGAAGAGTTATCATCTCCTATTCTGCATGACCGACCTGTATGACCTGAAAACATCTATATATAAAAGAAAACAGTTAGGTCACTACATGCAGACCATGCCTAAAATATAAGTTTCATATTCTCTAACAAGAGACTTCCTAGTCTACAGGTCACAAACGTCATATAGATCATTAAGGTCATGAGGGACTCGACCTACAGTCTAACGACCTACGAGCTAATAACTTACAGCTCGCACATATGGAGTTACAAACAACAAACAACTCGCAAAAAATCCACCAACAAGATTAAAATGAAAGGAAACGAAAAGTTGCAACTACTAACAGGCATGCAATATTAAAAGCATAGAACACTCAAACCAACATCAAACCTAGAGAAAACACAATGCGTACAAAAAATGGAAACTAGAAAATCAAGAGATGGTTATATGGACTTACTGTGAATGTAATAAACCTCAAACGCTTAAAGACGAATGCACTGATCTTCGATGGTTTTGAATCCAAGGAGTGCTGGTGCGATGATGAAGAACAAGAGAAAAATGGAGGCTAAGCAGCGTCTCGAGTCTAAAAATGGTAAGGTAAGAGTGGAAATGAAAAGGGTCTCCACTTATATATAGACGCGAGATTGAGACCTCAACCGTTAGATTTAGAGGCTAGTCAGCCGCCATAGATCTAGCGATGTCGTGCGAGTTAAGGAATCTATCATTATAGGCTGACAATGGATTTGTCATCATGGGTCGACAATTGAGAAGCGTGTGCATTAAATGCGTATAAAATAAGACGTGCAAGTGTTACGATTACCTGAAGAGTCACTATAGGTCACATGATGGAATAGAATATGAAAAGGTAGCATGATACGTCGTGGTATCTCATTTTTTACCAACGAGCCCAGTCTGTAGATTGTACTAAAAACTGGAGGGCTGATGTTATGGGTATATTTTGGGTTACATAAGTGGGCTGGTAAGAGCTCAATAAACTGATCAAATGAATTGATCTAATTGACGAAAGTCCAATCCACCAACATTCAGTTTGCAAAAATGAGCTCTCAGGTCGCGAGTCAACTATGGTTAAGACTACCTTATGCTCAACTCTAGGTTGTTCAGAGTAAGGTATAATTCGCAGCTAGAAGTGCTCGTTAAAAGAAAATATTCCAGAAATAAAGCAGCTTAATTTAAGAGAGAATCTACTACCAGAATTGAAAATAGAATCAAACTCTTACTTTGATGGGATCGAATTCTTTCTTGTTCTAAATATACTCAAATTGTAACACTCCACTCTATAAATAGAGGTTGAATATTTGTTGTAAAGGCATCAGAAAAAACTCAATAATATACAATGACTATGTGAAAACACCTAAAGAAGTAGTCATGAATGTAAGTATCTTTTTGGGTCAATTCACGTAAAAATCCCTTGGTACTCATTGTTCTTCCTCTTCTCTTTTCTGTCTTTTATCTCTATTTTGCTTATTTGCAATATTAGGTCAAGAACTTTGGTCGATCGAATTTGGATGTCAACAGTTATAGATATAGAGAAATAATTGATAAATTCAATGAAGTCGTGATCTTAAAAAATGATTGCAGTTAGTCCAAATAAAAACAAAAAAAAAAAAAAAAAAAAAATTGACTGTCGGATATTCCCATAGATCCTTGTTTACGACCTCTGATTTTTTATTATCATCATAAAATTTGAGTTGAAGTCAGAAGCACATATATGCAGTCGGTCATTATCAACCTAAATTAAGTATCACAACTTTAGATACAAGGAGTTTCTTGAAGGATGAGTCAATTTAACTTGCTTGGTTTAATCTAGCTCCTTATCAACCTAGAGATTAGAACTTTAAATGGAATTCGACCCCTTCCACACCCCTACCCCCTCCCCCCCAAAAAAAAAAAAAAAAAACACTTTCACAAAACAAATGAGCGATTCAACTTGCTTGGTTTAATCTAGCTCCTTGTCAACCTAAAGATTAGAACTTTAAATAAAGGGGTTTGCCCACCAGAAAAAAAAAAAAATTTCGCAAACAAATGAGTGCTTCAATTTGCTTGGTTTTGTCACTAAGAAAATTGGTTAAAAAAATAGTATAGAAATTAATGTTGTGCTATGTCCATATTGTTATTTCTTTAAACTATAATAGTTAATGCAAACCATATGAAATAGCTCCTAAGAACTGAGCATTTATTTTACTAGCATCAAATAACTTAGTTGAATTTTATTAGTATATATTCAGGTGAAAAGACAATAATACCCTTTATTACAAAAACTAATAAAAAAATTTTCAATTTGTCATCTTCTCCAACTAATCAAAAGCTTCATCAACTCTTCTTGCAATTCACCAACTAGACCGGACCACACCAACTACCTCCATGGTCGACCAAACCAAACTAGCAACCTCCATGGCTGCCGCCATGATGTTCTCTTTCATCTACCATGGCTGCTGCAACTGCTTTCATCTCTAAGCTTCATTAATTACCTAAATACAGAGTAAAAAAGAAGCAAAATGGAGCTTACGAAGGTGTCGAACGTGATGCCTTCGTGAACTGTTAGTTTACGAAGGAGTTTTCAACACCTTTACAAACTAAAGGTATCATGTTTGACACCTTTGCGAGCTCTATTTTTGTGAACAAATGGGCTTCAGCAAAGGAACCTGGAATCGAACCAGACATCAAACAAAATCGAAGTTCCAGCACTTGCAGCTCCAAAAGTTGGGACTCGAACCAGTTAGGTAGTAACCCAAGAAGAGAAAACTCGAAAGCGTTGAAGGTGGTTAACTTGGTCAAGTTGACCAGAGAATTAACACTAAATCGAGGATTCAATCAGTCGACTTTGGTCCGTCTTAAATCAGAAATAGTAACGATGATAATGTTTCCATTTTGGCATTAAATGCTTTTCCAATTAAAGTAAGGGTCAACTTTCAATCGTTAGACTTTGTTTCCGTGGGTCTTTCAAGCTTTTAAAATAAGGGTAATTTTGTCATTAAAATTTATAAACAATGAAAATATGCTATTAAAACTTATTTTAATTCTTTGGTGTTAGTGAATTGCCTGTAAAAAGGCTCAAGAATAAGATGAAGAATAAGATGAAAGATGAAAGATTGGACGATCACCGTTAGCTGATAAGAAAAAACATAAAAGAAAATCGGATAAAGTGCAATAATATAACGACCAAAATGTTGATGATTTTCCAAAATTTAAAAACTAAATAATAATAAAAAGTAACGTTAGTTGGGAACTTAAATGAACCTTAAATCCAAAATCGACCACAGCCAACACATATTGATGATCACAAGATTAGAAAGCAGAAGTGATTCTTCAAGTCTGAGCTGAGAGGATACATACATAAGCCATAAACGTAGTTTTTTTTATTATTCTTTTGTCTAATCTATACAATACGAGAAAATTTATTGGAAGACAAAGAAAACCCAAAACATAACAAGGCCTTACCAAACCTAAAATTGTTGACCAACATTCATGTGTTATTTGGTTTTTCAACTTCCATGCATGAAGCGGCATCACTTTGGGGGTTAAGATTCTCCACAGGGACCCAAATATCCTGCCCAAATAATCGGAAAACATTTCTTCTTGCTTCAATTGTGTACTGAACTACCCCAGCTCCATCTTTCTTCTTATGTAAGATGACTTGATCACCGATTTTAAGCTCTTTCGCTCGAACATAATAAAGCCAACCGGTGGTGAAAGCTGGTTTTGGATGGTTCTCTAGGCGAGTGTAGCAACGAAATGTCCATTTGTGTCCAGCCAAGTCCCTCACAAACACATCCCAAACATTATTTTCAACTCCCGAAGGTTCAATATGCTTCAGAGCTTCGGTTGGAACTGCCAATCTACATTTAATATCTGTTTCACTTAGTGTCTTTGAGAATACGATCTCCGTAGCCATATTAAAGGGTATTATTCTGTCAATCGAGTTAATCCAAATTATTTATAGAATTTTAGTAAGTGTTCCAAATATCAACTTGATCATAAAGTGCAATGGTGGGTCCTAAGTGAATAGACAACCCCAATGCGTCACCTTTTTTCACAGGATCATAGTCTTTATTAAAGTTTCTACAAAAGTTATATATATTACAATTGTCACATGTCAACATCAAGTATTAAATATAATAGTTGTATTATTTCCTATTAACTTAATATTTTAGATCTGATGATAACTAACATAATATTAGAGCTTGGAGATCTCTGATTAAAACTCTCTCTCCCTCATTTATCTCAAATTCTTGTTATACATGTTATAACGGTAGAAGATATTTAATATGTGTCCAGTATCTTTTGTCCACGTTACACGTGAAGGAGTGTATTACGTGTCAATCTCAAGTCTTAAATATTACGTGAGAGGATGTGTCACTTATCAACTTTAAATCTTAAATACTATAGTTTGACTTTTTTCTATCAGTTTAAATTTTTGGATCTGATAGTGACTAACAACAATTATACAAAAAGTCCACAGAAAGTGAAATTAATTGTCTATAAAAGCCCTTGAACACTAAAATTGCAGACTGAATTCTAATTATCATGCAAACATCCATATAATATTGTATAAGTAGAGATTTTACCTAAAATTTAAATAAATAATAATGCATGAGAGTACCCATTATATGTGTATGATTGTAAGATTATTTGTGGCAAATCATTAGAGCTTACCGATAATATACACGGGATATGTTTAAGTCCTATACGTATAAATATTAACCAGGATGTATTGATAGTCTTCTCTCCTCACCAACCGATCATTCAACGTCCAAATTTGATGTTAATTAATCATTACATAGAGCGCACAGTTTCTGGAATCTGATGATTGGACGAAATGTTTGTCATTTAGCTAACTTCATTTAATGACGTACAAAATATCTTATCCAATAGGACCAATTGAAATGGTGGGAAATGTCCTAGAAAATCCTGGTGAAAGTATAATGAGATAGATATCGGTTAAAATTCATAGTTTTGATAGTGATCCACCTTTACCGCCTTTTGCTTTTGCATGATTAAGTTCAAAAGCGTATGGAAATGATTTAATGAATTTTCTCTGCTGTCTATACTGACAGAAAATTGGACTACATGAATCCATGTATGGAAGCTTCGACTAAATGATATCAGCTCTAACTCACAAGATGTGGCCTATTTTACACAAAAATAACATGCAAAACTCTGGAACCATTTTACAAACAGTTGAACAAATTTCGAACTATAAATAATTTTCAGGTGATCATCACTCTATGATTTGCACATATTGGTGATTGTCAATTAATGTGTGGACCCACGCCGTTAAGACTAGACTAATTTAAAAGTAAGACTTTTTTATCAATATTGATATGATACTAACCCTTTTACGAAAGAAATTTAAATTTGAGTGATATGAAAGAAAAAAAATATATATAATAATTTTGGTTATTCATTATTTTTTATATTGATATATCAATTGTTTATCAAAAACTTAGCAAAAAAAAAAAAAAAAATCCAAATTTAAACCGCTTTCCCACAACTACAAAAATATATCTTCATTAGTTGGAAAAATTAATATGGATAATGTGATTTAAAATATATGTATATTTATATAATATATGTATATATATATTATAAGAATATTGAAATTAAATTATTCAGTTAAAGGAAAACAATAATAGCACAAAAAAAAAAAAAAAAACATTTTTATATTGGTTCTCATGAATTTCTAGTATCAATCTGAATAGGGCTTCAAGAGTTTGTAGATTTATAGAAGTATCATTGGAAAACACAAACAATAGAGAAGCAGTTTTCATCTCAAGATTGGACGGTATCTTGTTGATTAAAAGTTATCATTGATTCATATGCGAAAGAGGTTAGAGGTTATCTCATGTGGAAATTATCTTATCTCACTGGTGAAAACTAATCTATATATCTCATTTATATATATAATTAGAATTTTGTTTAGGTTACATGGTTGTTGTTCATATGAGTGAAAGGAAAGGATAAATCGGTTAATTTGAGAACTAAAGAAAACCATCAACAAATTTTGTAGGACAACTAAAGTTAGGGATGACAATATGGGTCATGACACAATGGATTGATACGAATTTAAGAAAAATAAATGGGTATGAGTTCGAGTTAAACAAATTCATATCTTAATCGTATCAATCCGTTTAACTCATTTATTAAATGAATCGAATTAGATTTATTTAAACGAATCACAAGTTAACACGATTATATTAGGGGTAAAATTATAATTTAATATATTATAGGGGTTAGTGAGTAATTATGTATACACACACACATTTAACCAAACCTTAAACCTAACCCATTTGAAAATTGAAATTCATTTTTGGCACTCGATAGCCACACCCACACCACTGATTCCTTCCACTGAATCCTCATTTTTCCCTCACGCTCACCACCTCCTCTCTCACGGTCACCACCCTATTCTCCTCTCCTCTCTCACGATCGTCGCCTGTTCTTCTCTCCTCCCCCACAATTGCTATTCGTTCTCCAATTCTCCTTCACAGTCGCCACCCCTTCTCCACGACTCCACCATTATATCCACCATATACATCATCTTATAACTTTTGCACATAATATATGTTATGTAATTTTATATATGTTATCATAATGTCTTTCATACATATTTTCAATGTATGTTTTCATGGTCAATTGGGTATTAAATATGGATCTAATTATTGATTTCGAAGACAATAGCATCGATTTGGAAGATGAGGTTAAAGATGGGCTTGAAAATGTGGGAAGTTCAAGCAAGTTAAAGCAAAGTAAAGCCACTTCAAAAAGAAAGTGTACTTCACATGTATGGAAGTCTTTCGAAATGATATCAAAGGATAAAAAGGAAAATGAGAGATGCAAATGCAAATGGTGTGGCCAAATCTACGTCTGCCAAACCTTAAGTGGTATAAGTAACATAATTCGGCACTTGTCTCTTACTTGTCCTAAGTATAAATCATATGATGTACGTCAAATGGTGATTAAAAAAAATCAATCTAAGTCTATGGGCATTCATCAATCTAAGACTAAGAGTCAAGAAGAATTTAGGAAATTAGTTGCTAAAATTTTAGTATTGCATGATTTGCCCATCTAGTTTGTGGAGTGAAAAGGAATTATAAGAATTGTTGAGTTTTTAACTGACGATTTACATATAGTCTCTAAGAACACTGTAAAAGTAGATGTGTTGAGTTTGTTTGACAAAGGTAAATAAAACCTTAAAAAATGGTTACAAAATGCCCTTAGTAAAATTTGTCTAACATTAGATTTATGGATTTCCATAGCTATTGATGGTTACATATATGTGTATTACTATGCATTTCAGTGATTCTAATTAGGTTCTACATAAGAGAGTGATGAGCTTTTGCTTTATACCTCCTCCGTATGATAGGGTTTTCATTGTTGATAAAGTTATATTATTGTTATCTGAGTGGGACATTGACAAGAAATTTTTTTCCATAACTTGAGATAATGCTTCATCAAACAAGTGCTTTATTAATAATTTAAAATATCAATTGAATATTAGCAAAACACTTGTTTGTGAAGGGGAATTCATGCACATCCGTTGTTGTGGCCATATTATTAATTTGATTGTTTAGGATGGGTTGAAAGAGATAGATGTGCGTGTGCATAAAATTCATGAATGTGAAATATGTGAGAGGGTCACGAGTTAGGAAACAAAAATTTTAGAATGTGTCAAGCACATTGATTTAGACATGAAGAAGGGTGTATGAAAAAATGTTCAACTAGGTGGAACTCGACTTATCTTATGCTAGATAGCGCTCTTTATTATGACATGTTTGGTATACTTTAAAGTTGACCAATGACAATTACAAGCATTATTCTTCTATAAGTGAGTGAGATAGAGTAGTTGAGAAAATTTATAAGTTTTCACGTTATTGTTATAAGACAACTAACATTTTTTCTAGGTCAAATTATCCCACTTTGAACTTGTATATGCCTAATGTATTTTTGATGCATTTGACTTTGTCGCAACATTTGGAGAGTGACAATAAGTTTTTGAAAAGAATAATAAATCAAATATACAAAAAGTTGTAGAAATATTGGACTGATTTTTACATTATTTTAGCAATTACTATTGTCTTGAATCCTCGTGACAAGATGAAGTTTGTTTAGATAGTGTTTCAAAAATTGTATGATGTTATTGATGGATCGGATAAGTTGGCATATGTTAGAAGTAAATTATTTTCCTGGTATGGTGAGTATATGGAAAGTTCAACTAGGGCAACATTTGGAGAGTGACGATGAGCTTTTGAAAATAATGATAAATCAAATATACAAAAAGTTGTAGAAATATTGGGCTAATTTTTATATTATTTTGGTAATTGCTGTTGTTCTGAATTCCCATTACAAGATGAAATTTGTTTAGGTAATGTTTCAAAAGTTGTATAGTGTTATTGATGGATTAGATAAGTAGGCATATGTTAAAAGTAAATTATTTTCCTTGTTTAATGAGTATATGGCAAGTTCAACTGGGGCATCTACCTCCAAGGCCACCACATCATTTGCAAATCCTAGTGTATAAGTGACTAGTGCACAAATGAACACAATAAATGAACTTGACTTGGTTTTAATTGTAAAAAATAATATAATTTCCTTATTATAAATTTGTGATATTATTTTACCATAACAATCTATTTAATGATATTTTCTTTTGTTATTAATTATATATTGATATGATTTTGATATGAAACTTAGTGATAGAGGCATTACAACTCACAAGACGTAAATGAAGTTTTATTTGGAAGAGCGAAGGCTTGAAGATTAGTTGATTTGGACATTCTAGCCTTTTGGAAGGCTAATAAAGCTTGCTCTCATGAACTTTCTACCATGGCTCGTGACATTTTGTGCATTCCAATATCTATAGTTTCATCCAAATCCACGTTTAGCAATAGTGGTTAAGTTCTTAATCAATACTGGAGTACACTTAAACCTGATGTGGTGGAAGTAATAATTTGCAGTCGAGATTAGATAATTGCCAAAGGTAACACACTAATTTTGTTAAGCTATTTAATAAGTGTGATTGTGATTTCTTGTAATTATATTTTATTATCTTCCAATTATTTTTATCATTAATTATTGTAAAGAGGGAGGTTGTTTCGCTAGAAGATGTTATTGAAGATATATTGAATTTAAATATTAATGATACTTCCCTAATGCTAGTAATCTAAATTAGTGGAAGACTCAACTCCAAATTCTTTCACTCAGTGGTAAATTTTCTTAATTATATTTCTTAATTTTAGGATTGTAAATGTATATATCTAATGTTATATTCTTATAATTTTTGTGTAGCTTGGAGGTCCCTTTGGAATCAAAGAGGGAAGAATTTAAGTTACAAAATTTTATGTTGGAGAATGATAATGTTATGTAATTTTAATTTCTATGGGTTTGTATTAAGTGTGAGCATGATTTTATTTTATTGTGGTTTTTAAATGTGGATGGTATGAGATTTTATGTAGTTGATTTAATGTGTTGGTTTTTATATGTTGAATTAGGTAATTAAATGTTTAATTGTGAATTTTTTATTATATTTATGTTTAAAATATTATTTAAGTTAAATGGGTTAAACGAATTAATAGGTTGATGAATTAATGGATTTGAATCCTTTATTATTTAAATAATAAACGAATTAATCGTGTCATATTGTGTCATTCGTTTATAAACAAATTCATATCGAATCCAAAAATATTGACCCACTTCTTAAATGAATTTATATCAAATTGATCTAATTTATATACGAATCGAATTGAATTCAGCTCGACTTGACACGCCAACCCATTTTGACACCCCTAATTTGTCTAAAGTTCACTTTGTTATTGCATTAGTAATTAATTAAAAGACCAAATGAAAATGAAAATAAAAAAATGGAGATCAGAACTTACAAATTGGGTAGCGAAGTGTGAACACATATATGTTGTAGACAACCGTGCTCTATAGTTTTGCTGTTTATTGAAACTTAGGTGTACGACTTGAGTGGAGTAGTAAGGCCATGGACTATAACTTTGAGGTTTGAACTTGGATGGGCAACACTAGTATGAAATAATAAGACTAGTGAATTTCTAGGTTAATTAGAACATGATTCCTCGGAGAACAGTTTTACGAGTAGAATGTGTTTTGAAAGGTAAAGTCATTGATCACCATCGTGGTGAAAAGAGAAACAACCAAAGAATAGAGTTCAAAATAACAGATGGTGAAGCTGTAAGGTTTATAATTTGAATTGTATAGGTGTTAGAACTTAGCGTTAAATTTTTTGAATTCCTTCTGTTATTTATGATTGATTGATCTATATCTCTATGTGGAAAGGCATCAAGAAGATCAATGCTAACCAATCATCAATGATAATTGCATCAAACCCACTGGTGTGCCTTATGCTTCCAGGATGATGTAAATTTAGAAGAGTTTGATGAACAAATCAATAGATCAGAGAAAGATTTCGATTAAGTTTTTCAGTTCCTAGAGGGCACATTTTGTGCTTTTTACAGCACATCATTAAGGGGTTGTAATACAACATATTTTTATTTGGCTTCTACGTTGTGTTGTGTTACTAAATTCATTTCAATCAATACAATTCATATCACACTCTTGTACAGGGGAATGGCTTCGGTTTAAGCTACAATATTGTGCTATATGTGAGATAAGACAATATCTTTATCATTACAAAAATAAATGTAAAATATAAAAGTAATAAAAAAAGAAAAATGATAGGACATCCTCCACTCCAGCCTTCGATGGAAGAGGTTGCCATTTTCTCATTTAAAATGATAGGAAGTCCTCCATACAATCAAGAGGATATCATGAGCCTCCATCTTGAACCGCGGGCCAATTTGAAAATAGATGGACAAGGCTTTATGAAGGGGAAGGAGGACCTTGCATTCCTCCTATTGACATGCAAGAGGTTGGTACATTAGCCTTCTCCATTCAACCTTGGGGAAGGCTCTGTCAATATTGAAGTGTTATTAAATTATTAAAAGATTAGTAAAAAATAGGATGGTAGAAAATTTTTATTCATAGATGTGTACGGTGGGATTCAAACTTTTATTACGGATATAAAGAACAATGCAACAATTACTCGATTTATGTGAATATATATGCTTACATATAAACTTTTAATTTTATATATAGTAAATCTTGGTAAAAGAATGTTTGATAAATTGATAATATTTTTAAATAATAAAATCTTTCTATCCTAACATGAACAAAATATTAACCCTTGATCAATAACACTTTATGTTTTTGTTCTGCATTTATAGCTAATAATCTATTTCAAGCAAAACAAACTTATTTTTATAAATTTTACCAACCTTAACTCACTTAACAAACTATATGATTTTTTCAATAGCATTGTTCAGTCTTCAGACAAATAAACAAACGACTTCTTAACCTTGTCTCCATTTTTTTTTATATAAACAACTTGCAAAACACCAATAAAGAGATTCAATTCAAACTTCAAATTAGTGCAAAGGATTTGGTGTTTCGTATAAGAAAGAGAAGAAAATGGCTTTTGAAGTTTCCTAAAGATGAAGAATTAAAAATAGGGCAAATTGCACAAACCTCCCCTTGAGGTTTGGTGAAATTACATAAAAATGATGATGTTTGGGTAACTTGCACTAACCTCCTATGAGGTTTTAAAAACTCTATCCAAACCTCTCTTACTGTCAGTCAACCATTAATCAACTATTGTTAAATTAAAATTATCAAGGATAAAATGATCAATTCATGGCTAACAAATATTTTAATTAAAAATATATTTTTAACTAATAAAATTATAATATATTATTATTAATAAATTTAATTAAAAATTAAAAATATACAAAAGACTGTAGATCTAGAGAATTGCATATGCAGACCCATGGCTAGTGTCCATTCCACCACCATAGTCTCTCTTTCTCCACTCCACTCCATCACTAGCTACAGATCTCCATTCTACCACCATGATCTCTCCTCCAAACTGCCATAATTCTACTCCACCATCAGTTGCACATCTCCCATGCTGCCGCAACTCCATTTCATCAAGCACTGCCAATCTCCTTTAATCTTCTGAAGACCTAATTGGTCTCCAATGGCAACCACTCGGATCTCCAATGATAGAGACCCAAAATTGGGTCTCCATCGTTAAATATCCAAGTGTTTTCCAGTTGGATCTTTATCAGAGATCGTTTGGGTCTTCAACGATTGAGACCTAGCCGATCTTTATTGCATGGAAATTGATGGTGGAAATTTTAGGGTCTCATAATGGTGGGATTTTTGGGTCTCCATATTTGGAATTCTGTTTTTTTTTTTTAAAATAAAATTGGGAAAAAATTTTGGGATTTATTTCAATTTTTAAATAAATATTTGGTGGGATTGTTTTCTTTAGCGAGTTGTTTTGGTTTGTGAAATGTGTGTTTTTCGTTTAATTGCTGGGAAAATATGATGTTTAGATGCTAAGAAAATTGGATGTAAAAAAAAGGAGCTTAGATGATTATGATTTTTTATTTTGTTAATTATTAAAATATTTTAAATAAATCATGGAGATGATGAAGATGATGAAATAGAGATGATGATGGATGAAGAAAGTAAGATGATGATGATGGATGGAGTTATGATTTGGGATGAAATGTTGAAGATGGTGAGAAGGAACCTGAAGTTAGTGATGAAGAAGATGTTGATGAATTTTTAACTGAATTTTTATTATTTTAAAATAATAATATATTTAAAATAGGGTTCAAGAGGCATTTTCATTTTTCTATAAGAAATGACTTTTACCGTTTCTCTAAATTAACGGCTATCTGACAGTAGAGAAGGTTTATGCAAAGTTTTTTGAACCTTAGAGGAGGTCAGTACAAATTACTTAAACATCGTCATTTTTATATAATTTGGTCAAACCTTAGGAGTTTGTGCAATTTGTTTTTAAAGATAATAAGTTCATTAATTATAAGTGTCATTTGTTTGTTGGTTCTGCTATGTAGCTGTTCTCGAGGTTGGATTTGAAAGCATTATTGCTGGAGAGAGCCACAACTCGAAAGGCAAATCAGGCCAGATTTCCGTGTCTTCAAAGGCAATAACAGCTGTTGGTCAGCCCACTGATACAAAGTCGCTTTTGCCAATAGCTTGAAATCTGCCATCACAAACGACCCTAAGAAGTTGATTCGATTATGGAGTGATTCAATTTCATAAGGGCAGTCAGATTTTTTCAATTTCACGTGTAGACTGTCCATAGATTTTTTCATGCAGGCCGACTATTTTGTATTGAACTCATTTATATCCCCTTGACAAATCTTGACAATGCAATAAATTTTATTGTAAACAAAATTAATATCTATATATATATATATATAATATTGCACCCAAATAAAAGGGGATATAATAAAGCTTATTTAGAAACTAAAAAGTTAGATGAGTTAAATAAAAAATAAATATAGTACACCGATATAAGAGGGGATATAATAAATCTTATTTAGAAACTAAAAAGTTAGAGGACATAAATAAATAAAACAAAAGCTTAAGATAAGTGCGAACTGTATGTAGGTTTCAAGTTGCATCCTTATAACTTACATGTAATTGAAGTGTGCATATAATCATCTGTCTTTCTGTTTCCAAATTTATGTTCAATGATGAAAATTCTAGTGTACGGTCTACTCATGAGGGACATACTTGTCATTGTCTGGAAATGACTAAAAAGAATTCAAAACGCGTAGGCAAATTCATGTTGCCTTCACCAACATATATATGAAAAGGATGCACCTTTTTCATAATTTGTACTGTTAGGTGAAATACTGATCCTTTTTTGAAAAGTTGTCTAGTAACTTTCAAACAAATTAAGTTAATTAATTTGTAAATTGCAAAAATGATTGTATAAATAAATGTTATTACTTAGAAGATTCTTAGGAGAATTGATTAGTGTGGAGAATGAGCAAGACAAGGTTGTGACTTGTGTGAATGTGTTACCAAAGTTAGAAAGGATGGTTCAACTAGTGATGTGGATGTTAGAAAAATATATATATTATGTTTGAAATAAAGAATCCCACATTGAAGAAAAACAAGAAAATTTGTGGCTTATAAATGAGGGATCCATCACACTTGCTAATTGAGTAAAGTGGGCAAGATGGATTGAGCTTGAGCTTTATTAATTATTATTTGTCAAATATTGGGCCCTGGGGCTTGGATTCTTTAATTTAAGTCTAAGTCTTTTATTTGAATTATTATTATTATTATTTTAAATTAAATTTAAATTCAAATAACATATAATAACGTTAAAACAGTATTTGAGAATAACATATAATAACGTTAAAACAGTATTTGAGAATATACATAACTGATCTAACAGTCATGTATTGTTTTATAAATACAATGAGTTTTTCTGTCTTAAATATATAGAAAAATTATTGTTTTATAAATACAATGAGTTTTTCTGTCTTAAATATATAGAAAAATTCTTTAATAAAACGCACATCAATTCACTCATATCATATTATCTATTCGGTATTGGAGAGAAGTATTTATTGTTCATCTGGCTTCTACATCATCTACCTTGATATAGAAAATCGATAGTTGTATTCTGAGATAGACTTCATTAGACCTTCAAACAGTGAGAAGGGAAAAAATTTTTGTCTAAGGACATTGCAATTAATACAAGCTTTTATCAATCAAGTTAGTTAGTTATTTATTTATTTTTATAATTGTTGAACTAACAATCTTAGATAGAAATTCTCTTTGTTTAGTGTATAATTCTTTGTTGTTTACATTCTGGTGGTTTAATATATAATATATCAGTGGTGTTTGATTTAATATATATTAGTGTTAATATATATATCTCAATGCTTAGCATTGAAGACTGGTTTATCATATATATATATGTACACATTGTTGCATTCGGGTATTATTGCAGTAATTTGAGTTTTGCTTATATATTTGTATATTGCTGCTCATTGGGTTTATATATATATATATATATATATTGTTTGAAATTGTATTGAATTCGAGTTTGAATATATATATAATTTATTACTGCAATATGATATTGATTGATTTTGTTTTAAATTTGTTGTTTGTAATTTATTACTTTGAAGGAAATTGTTAATTAATGTTCTAATTTTTAAGCAGAAAGTATTTTTGCGTTTACCGTGAACATATGACATCAAAAACAGTGAATAATATCTTCAAGGACTGTATGCTAGAAAAGTTTAAAGGGTTAGAATTTAAACGATGGCAGTAGAAGATGCTTTTCTATTTAACAACCATAAATCTACCATACATTATGAATGAGGAAGTTCCAATGTCAAAGGAAACTATGGTAACCATAGAAGCTTGGAAACAATATGACTTTTTATGCATAAATTATATTCTTAACAGGCTTGATGACTCCTTGTATGACATATATTTCTTTTTCAAAATAGCCAGGGATGTGTGAGATTCACTTGAGAAAAAATACAAAATCGAAGATGTTGGGGCAAAAAAGTTTGTTATCGGTAAATTTCTTAAGTATAACATAGTCGACTCCAAAACTGTCATCAAACAAGTTGAAAAAATTCAAGTTCTAATCCATAAATTACTGGTAGAAGGTTGTGCTATCAATGAAAACTTTCAAGTTGGAGCAATCATAGAAACATTGTCTCCTTCTTGGAATGATTTTAAGATATATTTGAATCACAAGTGTCAGGAAATGACAATGGAGGACTTGATATTAAGGCTTCGAGTTGAATAAGACCATCGAAAAGGAGACAAGGTTATTGAAATGCCAAAAATTGATGCTAAGACTAATGTTGTTGGAGGAACCTTTACTAAGCCAAAATTCCAGAAAAAGAAAAACAAAAATGTTGCTAAGAAAGAAAATCCTCATGCTTCAAAAGTATATAATTTTAAGAAGATTAAGGGCAGTTGTTGGATATATGGCAAGGTTAGTCATATGGCACAAGTTTGCAGATTTCGTAAAGACCAAAATACTAGAAATTCTAATCAAAATGCAGCCAACAATCTGATCATACAATGCTAACACATGAATTTAAAATAAATGAATATGATAAGTGTGTTTATGTTAAGAATATGAAAAATTCTTACGTAATGGTATGCTTGTATATAGATAATATGCCGATAATGGGTACTAGTAAGGATGTTATAAATTCAACAAAAAAGATGTTGAGTTCAAATTTTGACATGAAATACTTGGGTCAAGCTGATATCATTTTAGGAATTCAGATCAAAAGAAATAATGATGGGTATATTCTTACTCAAACCCATTATGTGGAAAAAATATTAAGAATGTTTAATCAATTTTACTGTAAACCTACTATGACACCTTTTGATGCAAATTGCAAATTAAGGAAAAATACCGGAAAGGTAATTTCTCAATTGAAATATTCACAGATAATTGATAGTCTAATGTATCTGATGAATTCTATTAGACCCGACATTACTTATTCAGTAAACAGACTTAGTAGATATACAAGTAGTCCTGGACGAGATCATCAGGAAGCATTAATCAGAGTATTAAGGGATTTAAAATGTACCTTAGATTATGGACTACATTATACAAAATATCCATCGGTTTTATAAAGGTATGACGATGTAAACTGGATCTCTGATAGCATAGAATCCAAGTCAATTAGTGGATATGTTTTGACATTAAGAGGAGCTGCAGTTTCATCGAAATCCTCAAAGCAGGCGTGTATAGCATGATCTATAATGGAATCAGAATTTATAGCCAGATAAAATTGCTGAAAAAGCAGAATGGTTAAGAAATTTTCTTGAAGATATTCTAGTCTGGCCTAAACCTATGACAACAATATGTATACATTGTGATAAATTGGCAGATCAAGTTAGAGCAAAGAACAGTGTATATAATGGCAAGTCAAGATATATTAGGCGCAGACATAACACTATTAAGCAATTGCTCTCAATTGGAGTGATTTCCATTCAATATGTAAGGTCAAAGAAAAATATGGCGGATCTTTTGACAAAAGGCCTACTAAGAAAGCAAATTAATCTTACATCGAGGGGAATGGGTATAAAGCCAATCTAATAGGTTGAACCTAGTGGAAACCTAACCTAGTGAATTGTAGATCCCATGGTGACATTAAGCAATCTAATTGGGTGACAACTTAAAAATAAGACACATAAAGATTTACCCATTCCTATGATGGATGATGTGTCTATAAAAGAAAAAAGATTAGGATATGTTTTGCATTTAATAACATTAAAAATGTCACCTATATGATGGTAAATGTAGGGTTGCACTTATGAGAGTGAAAAATTTGGCTAAATTTTCTAAAACTATCATGAAAATCAGGATATGTTCAGGACCAAAATGAACAAAACCGTATGAATTACTGAATACAGTTAGTATTGTGTATGAGACTTATTACCTTGATTTACTACACAAAAGTGAATAGTTTAAAATCATTATATTTATTGCGTCACTAAGTAAATCCAATATACTCTCATTATGGTAAATTCAAGTTCAAAAGACATTTCTCCTAATATACAACACTACTATTACTCTCCAATTCATTTGCATATCATATCATTAAAATTATATTTTTTTGAGGACTGAGATTCTTGTTTCAAATGCGGGGTATTGTTAGAAAAAATATATATATTATGTTTAAAACAAAGAATCACACATTGAAGAAAAACAAGAAAATTTATGGCTTATAAATAAGGGACCTATCACACTTGTTAATTGAGTGAAGTGGGTTGGATGGATTGAACTTTATTAATTATTATTTGTCAAAGATAATTTGAATTATTACTATTATTATTAATTTAAATTTGATTTTAAATTAAATTTAAATTCAAATAACATATAATAACATTAAAACAGTGTTTGAGAATAGACATAACTGTTCTAACAGTCATGTATTACTCTATAAATGTAATGAGTTTTTCTGTCTTAAATATATAGAAAAATTCTTTAATAAAACGCACATCAATTCATTCATATCATACATATCATCTATTTGATATTGGAGAGAAGTATTCATTGTTCGCTTGACTTCTGTATCTTCTGCTTTGATACAAAAGATTGATAGTTATATCCAAGGATAGACTCCATTGGACCTTTAAGCAGTGAGAAGGGAAGAAATTTCTGTCTAAGGACATTGCAATTACTGCAAGATTCTATCAATCAAGTCAGTTATTCAATTTTATTTATTTTTTAATAATTGTTGAACTAACAGTGGATTCTCTGAAGTGTTCTAGCTCACTGTATCAAGCTAGTTTTGTATAGTGTGATGATTTCAGCAACTCTCTGAAGTGTAACTCACCATATCAAGTTGGTCTTGAGTGGTGTGATGATTTCAACAATCATAAGAGTTGCAAAAAACCATAGTAGAAGAATTAGTAGACATTTGGTTAGATTTGGGTAATTAGCATAAGCAAGCTGACATGGCCAGTTTGTCAAAGTCTATTGGAGGTTGTTACAGGTGGTTAATTATGTTTGTGAATTCTTGAAACCGGTTAAAAGATTCTGTTTAGAGAAGGAAAACCTCTAATAAATAGTCATAATTTGTTATAATTATAATCAATCAAGTAGATAATATTCAGAGCTCATTAAATGGCTTCAATGAGCTCTGAACATTATTTGCTTGATTGATTATGATTACAAGAGATTACGACTATTTACATTATGACTATTTTTTGAAGTGTAGGCTGGTCTTGTTAGGTGTGATGTTTTCAACAATCATCAAAGAAACAAAAATCATAATGGAAAAATCGGTAGATATTTGGTTAGTTGGAGTTGTTATTATAATCAGTGTTTCAGAACTCACTATTCATTACTTGATCGGTGCCAGTAAGTAGAAAGTACTCAGTTTCATTGTCGATCAACAGTCAACCCATTGACTGACTATCAAACTTGTAAAAAAAAAAAAATATATATATATAAAATTTAAATGATCAAAATACAATCATATGATCACAACACATTATAAAATTTGTCTCATACAATCTCAAAACAACTTTAACACAGTTGTCACCAAGTTGACTTTGATTGAGTATTTGCTGAGTTGATTGAGTACTCGCTAAGTAAACCCGTTTTATAAAACCTACCTGGACCGAGTACTTGTCGGAGGCTAGTAGAACCCGATTTGAGAGATCTCGGATCGACAGAACTCCAATCACCGAGTATTGTACAAATAGTGGAACCTACTTGCCAAGTTTATCAACACTACTAAAAGGCAATTAATCAACATGACAATGATTTAGGTTCAATCTATTCTCACCATGAGTGGTAAAAAAAATGAAGAAATAAATAGAAAGCATTCAAAAGTCCCACAACCATAAAGGCGTCTAGTTGTTTGTTGAAACGAGCAAAGTTGCCAGTAGAAAGGTTTCATGATTGGTAGGACAGGACGTTTTATCGTATTAGACATAATTTTGTGTCCAATTAAATATATCTCATACAATTTTCTATTACAAAAATAGAGTTAAAATTTTGTGCCTAATTAAGATAATTTCATATTTTTTTCAATTTTGAAAAAGTAATAATATTTCATATTTTTCATTTGACCAAAAAAAAAAATGCTTTCTATATTGATTGATTTTGTTCTCAGGAAATTTTATGATCTTTGAATTGAGTGATTATATGTCTACACGGGTTAAAATGCAATCGCCTTTTTGTATACATTAAACGGTCTTCTTTAACAGGCATCAAACCGGCCAATGAACTCATCGGAATTGATAAGTTTCTTGTAACATCCATCTCAGTAACTATGTTCAACAAGAGCATTGCAATTGTTGATGATAACTTTCTTGTACAGTTTTCGATTATAACAATAACGGGTGTCTAGTTCAAAATCAACTATGAATTTGAGAACCTGATACATTCATTTGATTCAATATATTTTATACATGATTTTACGCACTTATGTTTGATTTGGAGAAATTTCAAGTGAGATTCCATGAAATTAAATACTTTATCTGCTTGATTTAACGTCTGTTTGTTCAAATGCAATAGTCCAATAAAGATTCATTGACAGAAAAGTTCTGCGGACGTTCGTTTCTTGTCAATATAATTACTGATCTTCCTGGAAACCCACATGCACTTGCTTTATTTTTATTTAGAGCAAAATACACAGAACCCCCCTAAGGTAAGGTTTTAAACATTCATAGTCAAAGTTTGATATTTATAACACAATGTCCCCGATTTAATGGTCAAAAACCGTTAAATCTATAGGGTCTGGTGGTCTGTTGGGTCTGGTGTTGGAACCCAGACCTGGGTTCGATTGACGAACCTAGGTCTGCGAGAGAAGAAGAAGAAGAAGAAGATGGTGGAGGGGTCCGCGAGAGAAGAAGAAGAAGATGAAGATGGTGGAGGGGTCCGCGAGAGAAGAAGAAGAAGAAGAAGAAGAAGAAGATGGTGGTGGAGAGGTCTAGTGGTGGAGGATGGTAGAGAGCATAAGAGATGAAAAATGATTTTAATAATTTTTATTATTAGTAAAGGACGAAATTACCCTTGGTCAACTAAACGTTGACTAACAATCACTGATAATTCGGGGGTATTGTGTTATAAAAATCAAACTTTGACTATGGAAGTTTAAAGGCTTACCTCATGGGGGTTTTGTGTATTTTACTCTTTTATTTATGGTTATTATTATTTTACCCCTAGATTTGAAAGTAATATCAAATCATCCTTAATTTTGAAAATAATAACTAAAATGACTCAACCGCTATATGACATAATAATTTCATAAATGAACTAATAAATCTGTTAATTTTTAGGGTAAAGAAGTAATCGGGGACAGCTGGGTTCTCACAAAACCCATTCAATCTCTCTCTCTCTCTCTCTCTCTCTCTCTCTCTCTTTCTCTCTCTCTCTCTCATAGTCTTTAACATTCTCTTACATCTCTCTCTCTCTCTTTAACCCGATGGAATTTCTCTAGTAGGTTGTGACGTTCAATATCCAAACTAGCCATCGACAAGGTCTTCTGGTTCAAGGACGCTACTGATTTGTCCTTAAGCAAGGCAAGCTCTTCTACTATATCGTAACTAAGTGATTGTACTAAAGTGGTTTTGAAAATTGCATGAGATAGGTTAGATAATGTTTCGTAGTCATATGTTTATATTTTGATCTTACATAATTTTTTTTTTTTTTTTTTTTTTTTTTTTTTTTTTTTTTTGCAGATTTGACCCAATTTGACCATCAACCAAATCGAATACTAGTAAAATAATTGAAAACTCTCTGCTCACCAGCTAACCGATCAAGTAGTAAGTAGCAAATTCTGAAACCTAGGGAATTGGAAACAAAATCGACAGTATAAGTTAATAGCTCATAAAAATATTAAAAAAAAAAATGAAAAAGTATAAAATTTTACTCCTTTTCGTTAGTTTTGACCAAAAAAATGTTAACATATGGCAAAAAGACTCATTTACCCTCAAAAAATTTAATATAATAATATAAATGGTGTGTTTACTTGATGAATTGAAAAGTAAGAATGAGGAATGAAAATGATTGATGATATTTACTTACACTAAACACTAAACTTATTCTGTAATAAGAATAAAATTATGAGTCCACATAAATTTGGGGTTGAGGAATGAGAATCTCATTCCCCCCACCCACTTGGAAATCTCATTCTTATTCTCTTTTCAAATTAGAAAGACTTTTATATCTTTATTTTTTTTTTTTTTTGTGCGTTCCATAGATTACATAATATGTATTGTTATTAAACAAAATTGTTGATTTTTACAATATTATTAGGTTATATGAAAGTTTAGAAATAATCACACAATTGATTATCATAACAGCTAAAATGATGAAGTCTAATATAACTCTTACAAACATATATATATATATATGTATGTATATATGTATGTATATATGTAGTGATTTTACTATTGGTGTCTTTAAAAAGTTAGGACGAATAAATTAAATTCATCTATTGTATTTGAATTAAATATGATAAAGAATTTATTTTAGAAAATAATGTAATTTGACGCACTTTTGAATGTTGTGGCCAATCAACCGATATCAGTAGGCATTGAAGCTGGAGGCTATAATTTCCAGTTTTACTCAAGCGGTGTGTATTCTGGATATTGTGGGACTTGAATAAACCACGACGTCACGGTGGTTGGTTATAGAGCAGAAGCTGATGGTACCAAGTATTGGCTAGTCAAGAATTCATGCGGCACGAATTGGGGAGAGGGAGATTACGTACGGATGCTCAGAGATATTCCATATAGGGAAGGACTCTGTGGCGTTACATGGCAGCGTCCTACCCAACTGCTTAGATTTCTGTGTCAATAATGCTTCCTTCTTTAATTTGTCTTCTTCTGCCATTTATATAATCAGTTGTTTATAATCTCATAATTAATTAATAAAACTTCCATCCAATTACATATTATATATATAAAAAAAACACTTTCTTACCCCTTAATTGAAGTCTATTAGATTGATTTCAATAATCATTCTTACTACTTCAATTAAAAATAAGGTTAGTGATTGGATAAAGAAGTCAAATTTCATAAAAAAATATGAAAAATCCTAACGCCCAAAGTTAAGACTAAAAACCCTTAGTTTTGAGATTATTTTCTTCAAATATGGATGTTAATTGTTTCCTCAATTTTATTTTTGAATTTCTATTGACAATAGCCTAAATATGCAATTTTAGGCATATCCAAAGGTTTTGATTAAAATTCAGTATGTTTCTTATCATTGGGAATTCTTAATTTAAGTTCTCTTAGTTACAGTTTCTTCAATTCTCTTCTCTTCGACCATTGAAGTTCTTTGAATCTTCTCAATTAAAAGCTTCTACGGCATGCAGTTTTAATAATAATGCATGGGTAGTTACACCATTTTTAATTTTGTTAATTTTAAATATTAAATTCCTTATTTTAACCATCTAATTAAAATCTAATGGTGTTGAATTGCTTTTATAATATTATTGATCATGTATAATATAATAACTCTTAGATTTATTAATAATTTTAATTTTCTACTTGACTTTTTTTTTTAAACAAATTTTCTACTTGACTTATGCATATGCTTGCAACATTTATGAATATTAATTTTTTTATACATATAAAAGCTGATAACAAATGGATAGAAGTGTACGTGATGCGAATATTTACCAATATTGAGATACAACTATTCTTATAATAATAAAATATATATATCAAATTAAAATTTATAAAATGCAACTTGAGAGATTTGAACTCTCGCTATGAAGGTAGATGAGGAGATGCACATACATTATTCATTCTAAAATTTTAATTATACATCAAATGTCATACAATTAACTGTCTTCAATTTAACTTTATTTGACTACAACAAGTTGACGTGAATATAAGTGAAATATAATTAACCTGTACTCAAAACAGTACTGATGTTGAACTTGATCTAACCATTAACCAATTTAATGAAATGTCTAATATGATTAGTTGGCATCTGCCCAAATATTTTGGCCATACAATCTGATTTGTCTTTTCACTTCAATTTTGAATTTTGCCCCTTGAGTTGGATCATCCGTGATTTCTTCAATGAAAGTGACTTTATCATTCACACCAACGTTTTTGTGCCTAACAAATTCAAGCCAATTCACAGAAAGAAAACGTCCTTCACTTTCCATTTGTTGAATTGAGCAGTGAAAGGCCCATAATTGCCCACGATCATCATAAACATGTATATACATTAAATGGTCTTCTTCAATAGGCATCAAACCGGCCAGTGAACTCATCGGAATTGATAAGCTTCTTGTAACATCCATCTCAGTAACTATCTTCAACAAGAGTGGTGCCATCGCTAATAAGTTTCTTGTACAGTTTTCGATTATAACAATAATGGGTATAGAGCTCAAAATCAATTTGGAATTTGAGAACCTGGTAACGTTCATTTGATTCAACATATTTGTTGACACTTAATTTTGGTCAATCCGGTTCCTTAAGCCCAATACCTGCGAAACAGCCACTAACAGACAAAACAGGAATTACCAGAATCACAACAAGCAGGACACAACGATTTTTACGTGGTTCGGCAAAGCAAAGACCTACGTCCACGACTGTCATCCTTATTTTTTCAGAGTAACAGTATATATTTCTCTCTTAGCCTTTTTACAATAAATTTCATCCCCTATTTATAGAGAAGATGTTACAATTTGAATAGATTTAAGAATCTTACAGATAAGGTAAAAAATAATATGCATTAATTGAGATAATATCTCTCAAGATTATCTCCACCGTATCTGCAACAATTACTGATAATGTCGCGATTTGATTTGCATGGAAATAGGCAAGTTGACTTATTTCCTGAATTAAACTGATTCGATATTCTAGAAGGTTAGCTGGTCAAATTTAGTGAGCACCTTGAGTGAACAGACCATTCAAGCGATCAAATACTGCCCCCATCGAATAGATTGTCCAAGTAATTCGCCCCTACAGCTAGCGATCAGATAAGAAGACCTCCTGATCGTTCCGATAGCCTTTGAAGAATACTATCGAGCAGTTCTTGACCACTACTAGATTAGTTTAGCGTTATAGCATGCGGTCAGATCCTCAACGCGATCAGATATGTGTTCAAATGATATGATCAGTCACCTAGTAATTAAAACGATCAGCTATTCGTTCAAATGTGCTCAGGTTCACAGGTTAAGAAACAACCACACGTTCCTTCCTTTGACCGTTAACTAATTTGACAAGTCTCTTGAGCTTCTTTTTATAAAATAACATACTGAGCTCATCCTTTAGCCTTTTTCAGCCCATTTTCTATGATTACAAAAATGCCTATAACACTAGCCCCCTTGCTTTCGATACATTCCTTATACTGGAAGCAACGAGCTCATCCTTAAAACAATTTTGGTAGGATCCGTTATGTTGTTTTTTCAAATATTGACTTATCTCGTGACACGTGGCACTTCCCTAGGCGTCAGTTTACTGCATGTCCCACATCATACGCTATTAATGTGCATTTAATGCACATCTCTTCACCAGCTGCGCATAATGACAAAATCGCGGGTTTTGTGCTACACCACTAGATTAATGATGATTACACAGCTGTTTTTAATCTGACGGCTAGGGTTTCGAGATGACAGCTATATATAAACCTTTAGTAGCTTCATTTTCTGCTTTTACCAACCACTTTCAGATACAGTCGTCCCTTTGTCTTCAACTTTCTCTCGTCTGCCATTGCTTGCTTTACATCAACTTCTTCTTCGCTAACGAAATCTTTCATACTTAAGGTAAACTTCCATGACTTTCCTCAATCTTTTCAGTTACGATTTTTACTTGCATTGTTAGATTATGTATGAGTCTATCATTTCGTTCGTATGAATATTCCTATTTGCATTCTCATTATGATAAAACCTGAAGAACCTGAATAAACACTTGCCTAATTGTATAAACCACATATATGTATACCATTCTCTTACTTGTATTCATATAATACATTAACTTCGGTTGAGTTGGGAGTCTGTTAATGTTTGATAATTTTGGTAACCCATTAGGCTTGCAACTAGGGCTTCCCTGTACTCGGTAGCCCTCTGTATGCGTGACTTGATCTTTAGAAAAATAGAAATAGCCTTAAACACTAAATTCTGGTCTACTGTTCGTGACCTGACCCCTTCGTTACTTTTGTAGATGTTTGGTCATAGTCGTCGTGGTCACAAAGTGGGAGTTGCCAACATGGATTCCGAGGAGGAACTTGACAAAGTCAGGAACACTGATAATGCAACCTCTCAAAACAGTGAGATTATATCAGAATCTTCAAGGCACCATAATCCCCCTACTCGCACCTTGTTTTTCAGACATGAGTCTTCTGTTAGCCTCAATGAGCTCGAATCCATGGCTGAGGATTTTTTTATTGCCTTTTAGGTATCGCGTAACGGTGCCGAAAACCCATGACCATGCAGCTTATCCTCCAAAGGGATTCTTCTCTATTAGCCGCCAACACATAGAAGCTGGCTTTAGATTTTCAATGCATCATTACCTAGTCGACTTTTTAAACGACCTTAAGCTCGCCCCGTTTTAGCTTACTCCCAATTCCTATGCTCACCTTACTGTCCTTGCTTCAATTTTTCTAAAAAATGATCTTCCTCCACTAACTCCTACAATGATTCAATATATTTTTCTTTTTAAAAGCACCACGAGTCCTAAATCAGAGAAAAAAGATAGGTTTTATTATACATCAGTTCGAAACTCTCCCTATAAAGTGAACATTCCAAAGGGGATTGGTAAATCTAACGTAGGCGACTACAAGATGCGCTGGTTTTACGCGTCCTGTCTCTCTTTGTCAAATCTCAAAAACTTTTCATTTTGCTCTTCTCCCAATAAGTATGTCTTTATATTACTGTTTTACACACATACTGCTCCTTATTAATATTTACTTTCGTGCAGACGTTGCCAAGAGTGAGATTGCGCTATCAAGCGAGAAGTTAGCTTTGCTGCAGAGATTTTCAGAGGTGAAAACTCTTCTGGAAGACCAACCGCCAACTGAGCACCTCTTTCAATTACACAGCCTTGCTCCTCCGGCTAATCAAAAATTGGTCGACAAGCGCTTTGACCTAGGGGCTCGCAAAGATAAAGAAGTTTCTTCTACTTTTAAGGCCTTTGGGAAGGAATTATCGAGCTTACAAGAAAGCCAACCTTCAACAATGGTGTGGCTCCACTTCCAGCAATCCCTTCCTGGCGAGGCTCCTCCTCCAAAGAAAGCTGACCAAGCTGCCGGGGGTTCTGATTCCCAAACGACCACAAAAGCCACCACTGGGTTAGCTATTCAAAAGGATTCTACCACATCCTCTGCTCGCGGTATGAGACACAAATCAGTAGGGAGAAAGCCTTTGAGCAAAGATGCTCATAAGGAGTCTGCTTCACAATCAGCTTCTACTGCTAGCAGCTCGCTTGCTCCGTGCCCCTAGAGCATTGATAAAGGCAACCTCCCCAAAAACGCCAAAAAACATTGGGGCAAAAGCCCGTTGTTGAAGAACAGATCTAGTACTTTGACACGGGGATATACTATAATGATTTCTTGGATCGCGCGTCCCAATTCCTTGGTGTCAAAAAACCTGCCCTTTATAATGAAGACATGATGAGCAAGAAGTTGATCAACTATCTAGGTTTTTACAACCTGCTCGTAAGTTTTTATACTTATTACCACCATTTTTATTGCTACTCTGTCTTTTATCACATTACTAACATCTAGTTTCAGGCATCCATGGCCTACATGAAGCTTCTTAGAGAAATTTTCGATTGGCCTAAGGAGAAAGCCATAAACTCACTAGAGGACGAGAAGAACATAAGCCAGGGTGAAGCGGACTTCTTTAAATTAGAGGTCTCTTGGGAGGCCTTCTACGACCTGGAACAAAGCCAAGAGAAATCCTTGAGACAGAGATTGGAGCTGTAAAATTCTGTGAAGTACCAAAATAGCACTATCGTCTCGTTGGAGAAAGAGAGAGATGAGTTGAAGAGGAAGCTCTATCATGCTCAAAACCTGCAGAAAAAACTAAAAGGAGAAAACAAGAAGCTGAAATAGGAGTTAGCCTTGCACGAGCATGGAGTGGACGAAGCTAAGAAGATTATTGAATCGATGCAACAGGAAATAATCTCAACCAAAGAAGAACTAGTCTGATAACAAAATCGCATTGAAGCCTTAGTCAGAGAAGTAGAGGAAAGAACGAAAAGTTTGTTCTTATACAACTTATGACTGAAGCGGCTAGATATGGACATCTCGTTCTTTGGCTAGAAGGATGTGGAAGAAGTAAAAATGTACGTAGCAAGGGCAGCTCGCGAGGTTGCGCAAAAGGCTCATTTAGAAACCAGTCTTCCAACCTCCCAATCAAGCTCAAACCATTCTACTTCAAAGGTGCCCTCAAATCAACCCGGAGGTTCTTTTTCTGCAACATTGCATGGCAAAACTTCTCAAGACCCAGGTCCCTCTTCTAAAAGTGCTCCTCCAGCTTCTGTAGGTCCTTTTTCAAGCTCTTCTCAGCCAATTGTTATAAAAGATAAAGGTAAAACTTCAACAAAAGTCACAAGCGAGCAGGATATACCTCCCAACAATACTTAGAAAATTTTCAATTCTTTTAACTTTATTTGTAATACAATTTATTCAGCTTGCAAACTTTAATATAATAAATGCAATTTGCTTCTTTTATCTGTTTCCATATCCTCGTTCTTTGTTGATATTGAATGTTAAGTAATTCTGGCTATTAATCAGATCGAATTATAACAAATATCATTTAAGTTGCAATGTTCATAGTTCATATGAGATTGTTTAACCCTTCTAGAGCTTGCTTGCTCACAGGTAGTGTTGGTTCCTCTCAGTGTATAAAAATCCACAGATCAAGTGTTTCTTTCAAAGCTTGCTCGCTCGCTCTCAGGCTACATAGATCTTCCAAGATTATTTTATAAGTCCACAGGCCATAAGCATTCCTTCCAGAGCTTTGGTCGCTCACAGGCTATGCTGGGACCTTCCAGGATATTTTTAGCTCAAAGATAATGATTACACTTTCAAAGCCCGACTACTTACAGGTAGTAATCATATCTTCCAGAGCATTGGCTTACAGGTAGCAATTGTACCTTCTAGAGTCTACTCGTTCACAGGTAGCAATTAAACCTTCCAAAGCATGAGTAGAAATAAAACAACGAGTTACCAAACAAGGATAAAGAGATCAGAATTGCTTTGCCAAAAGAATCTTTATTGATAAGGTAACTGCAATCATACAAGTCAGACAAATTAAATAAATCAAACAAAATATGAACTAAATAAGTCAAATATAATATGGCCGAAGATTCTCAGCATTCCATGCTCGGAGGACTTCAGCCCTATTCAGATTGGTTAGGTGATAAGCTCTGTTTTTCAGACTACCATTTACAACATAAGGATCTTCCCAATTTGGACCAAGAATTCCATCACTGGCTTTCCGAGCAGCAAGCAAAATGAGACGTAAGACTAGGTCGCCAGGCTTGAAGCTTCGGACTCGAACTTTCCTGTTATAAAACCTGGTGACTATTTACTGATAAACCGTAACTCTCATTCGAGCTTCATCTCTTGCTTCTTGAAGCAGATCCAAATTAGCCGCGAGTAGCTGGTCGTTATCTTCTTGTCTGAACGTTGCTCTACGTTGACTAGCGACCTGAAACTCTACTAGAATCATTGCTTCTGATCCATACACCATCGAGAAAGGAGTTTCCCCAATAGTGTTACGAGCAGTTGTTCTGCAAGCCCACAACACTTTCTGTAACTCATCAACCCAAGCTCCTTTCCTTGCTTCCAGCTTGGTCTTCAAGTTTTGCTTGATAATCTTGTTAACTACTTCAACCTGTCCATTCGCTTGAGGGTGGTCCACAATTTAAAAGCTTTTCTTAATTCTGAGATCTTTGCAAAACTTCTGAAACTGTTTGCTGTTGAACTGGATTCCATTATTTGTCATGATCTGCTGAGGAACTCCAAACCTGCAAATGATATGCTCTCAGAAAAACTTCTCAACTTTTACGGTGGATATTTTTACAAGTTCTTTGGCTTCTGCCCACTTCGTAAAATAATCCACCGCCACAATCGCATGTTTGCATCTTCCTCGAGTTGTTGGGAGCGGGCCGATTAGATCCATACCCCAAACGACGAAAGGCCATGGACTGACCATCTGCCGCAAGAAAGTTGGTGGAACTCGTAGAACTTTGGCAAATCTCTGACACTTATCACATCCCTGGACCATTTCAATCCTATCTTGCTTCATTGTTGGCCAATAAAATTTTTGCCGAAGAGCCTTCTGAGCCCAAGATAGCCCCCCAGCATGATTGCCACAATGTCCCGCATAGATGTCTTCAAGAACGACCTGACAGTCCATGCCATTAATGCACTTGAGCAATGGGGCCGAGAACCCTTTCTTGTAAAGCCTGTCATGGTAAATGTAGTATCGGGCTGCTCGGGCTCGAAAACAACGAGCCTTTAACTTATCCTCTAGCAACTTCCCATCTTGCAAGTACTCAACAAAAGGATTCATCCAAGAGTCTTGTGCCATTACAATAACCATCATTTCGTCCCGTGGTTTGATGCTTAGGACTGACAGAACCTCCACTGGTATAGCCCACATAAAATCTGCATCTTTTGCTATGGCAAGACGGGCTAATGCGTCCGTATGAGAATTCTGTGATCGTAAAACATGGTGTACTTCATATCTTTCAAACACTACCAACATCTCCTGAACATTTTGCAAATAAATAGCCATCTTGGATCCCTTGGCCTGATATTCCTCCCAGACTTGACATACTATGAGCTGAGAGTCGCATATATCCTTACTCGTTTTGCTCGTACTTGTTTGGCCAGCCTTAGTCCTACTAGCAACGCTTCATACTTGGTATCGTTGTTTATAGCCTTGAACTTGAACCTCAAGGCGCACAAAATTCTATGACCCTCTGAACTTATTAGCACCATACCTGCCCCAACCTTCTGCTCGCTTGAGGATCTATCCACATACAACTCCCAAATGGGCCTTCAGAGGATTCGACTTCTTCATTCCTCGGCCCCGTAAATTCAGCCACAAAATTCGCTAGCACCTGCCCTTTAATTACTATCCGGGGTTTGAATTCTATTTCAAATTGGGTGAGCTCAATTGCTCATTTTAGTAAACGACCTGATGTGTCAGGCTTCTAAAGAACCTGCTTCAATGGATACTTGGTCGGCACTTCAATTGTATGGGCTTGGAAGTAGGGGCAAAGCTTTCTTGACGCAACCACTAGACAGTATGCCAATTTCTCCATAGGGGTATATCTTGTTTCCTCTTGCTGACATAATATACAAGAAGTTGTTTCCTGTTCTCTTTACGAACTAAGGTGGCACTAAGGGCGTGTTGATTAACCCTCAGATAAACAATCAGCTTTTTGCCTTCTACTGGCTTAAAAAGCAACGGTGTTTGGCCTATGTACTCCTTCAATTGTTGAAAAGCTACTTCATATTCCTCAGTCCACTAAAAGTTCTTTGCCTTTTTCAACACATCAAAGAAAGGGATGCACTTGTCCGTCGATCTAGATATGAACCTACTAAGAGCAGCGACTTGACCATTCAGGCTCTATACTTCTTTGATCCTGGTAGGCGACTTCATGTCAATCAAAACTTTGATTTTCTCAGGATTTGCTTTAATCCCTCTATTATTGACCACGAAACCCAGAAACTTGCTTGAAGTTACTTCAAATGCACACTTCAAAGGATTCAACTTCATCAAAATTTTCTCAGGATCTGGAACATCTCTCCTAGGTCATGCACATGCTTGGATTTCTGCTTAGACTTCACCAACATGTTGTCTATATATAACTCCATCGTTCTGCCAATAAGGTCTTCAAACATCATATTGACTAGCCGCTGATAGGTTGTTCTAACATTTTTCAACCCAAATGGCATTACCTTATAGCAATATAACCCACGATCAGTGACGAATGAAGTGTGCTCCTCGTCGTCAGGATTTATTGGGATCTGGTTATAACTTGAATAGGCATCCATGAAACTGAGGACTTGATGACTAGCCGTACCATCTACGAGCTGATCAATCCTTGGCAGAGGAAAACTGTCCTTTGGGCATGCTTTATTTAGATCAATGAAGTTGATACAAGTTCTTTACTTCCAATTCTTCTTCCTTACCAGAATGAGATTTGCTACCTACACTGGGTAGTGAGCTTCCCTTATGAATCAATTCGCCAGAAGTTTTTCTACTTCTTCTTTAAGCACCTCATATATATTTCTCTCTTAACCTTTTTACAATGAATTTTATTCCCTATTTATAGAGGAAATATTATAATTTGAATAGATTTAAGAATCTTACAGATGAGGCAAAAAATGATATGCATTAATCGAGATAAGATCTCTCAAGATTATCTCCACCGTATCTGCAACAATTGTCGATAATGTCGCGATTTGATTTGTATGGAAATAGACAAGTTGACTCGTTTCCTGAATTAAACTGATTCGGCATTCTAGAAGGTCAACTGGTCAAATTTAGTGAGCACCTTGAGCGAACAGACCATTTAAGCGATTAAATACTGTGCCCAGCGAATAGATTGTCCAAATAATCTGCCCCTACGACTAGCGATCAGATAAGAAGACCTCTTGATTGTTCCAATAGCCTTTGAAGAATACTATCGAGCAGTTCTTAACCAGATTAGTTTAGCGTTATAAAATGCGATCAAACCCTCATGAGATTAGACATGTGTTCAAATGATATGATCAGTCACTCAATAATTAAAACAATCAGCTATTCATTCAGATGTGCTCGGGTTCACAGATTAAGAAACAACCACATGTTCCTTCCTTGGACCGTTGACTAGTTTGACCAGCCTCATGAGCTTATTCTCATAAGATAACATACTGGGCTCATCCTTGGGCCTTTTTTAACCCATTTTCTATTATTGCAAAATTGCCTATAACAATATTTATACATGATTGTACGTGTTTGTGCTTGCTTTGGAGAAATTTCAAATGAGATTCCAGTAAATTAAAGATTTTATCTGCTTGATTTAACGTCTGTTAGTTCAAATGCAATAGTCCAACGAAGATTCATTAGCGAAAAACTTCTGCGGATGTTTGTTTCCAGTCAATTCAATGATCTTCTTGGAAACCCATATGAGATTCCATGAAATTAAAGAATATATATATGTGGCAGCTTCAAAATGAAGACTCATGAAAAGAATGACTGTAGTCAATTCTATGATCTTCTTGGAAACCCACATGGGCTTTCTTTGTACATGATTGTATGCATTTGTGTTTGATTTGGAGAAATTTCAAATGAGATTCCATGAAATTAAAGACTCTATCTGCTTGATTTAACGTCTGTTTGTTCAAATGAAATAGTCCAATGAAGATCCATTGATAGAAAAGTTCTGTGGATGTTCGTTTCCAGTCAATATAATTAATGATCTTCTTGGAAACCCAAATGCGCTTTCTTTATTTTTATTTATGGTTATTGTTACCGTCTAGATTTGAAAATAATATCAAAACATCCCTAATATTAAAAATAATAGCTACAATAGTCTAATCGTTACATAGCATAGTAATTTCATCAATGAACTAATGAATTCATTAATTTGAGGGTAAAAAGGTAAATAGGGACAACTGGGTTCTCACAAAACCCATTCATTCTCTCTCTTTCTCTCTCTCTCTACCTCGATGGAATTTCTCTGGTAGGTTGTGACATCCAAGATCCAAATTGGCTATCAGCAAGCTCTTCTGGTTCAAGGATGCTACTAGTTCATCTTGAAGCAAGGCAACCTTTTCTGGTATATTGTAATTACGTAATTGTGTTAAAGTGGTTTTGAAAATTACATGAGATAGATTTGATGATGTTTTGTATTTTGATCTTGCATAAAATTTTTTTGAGTTTTTTTTTACAAGTTTGATCCAATTTGACCATACCGAGTACTTGCCAAGTAACTAAAAGCTATCTACTTACTACCTCATCAGTCGAGTAGTAAGCAACAAGTTTTGAAACCTTGAGAATTGCAAACTGTTATGGATATATTTGAGATTGTATAAGTAGGTTGGTAAAAGTCCAACGAACTGGTCTAATAAATTAACCTAATTGACAAAAGCCCCATTTGTCAACGTTTAGCTCACAGAAACAAGCTCTCAATTTGCTAATTACAATTCTCAGGTCGCTGGTTAACCAAGGTTAAGGTTGCCTTATGCTCAACTTTAGGTCGCCCATAGCGAGGCTCAGCTCGCAACTCTAAATGTTTATTAAATGCCTTTCTCTAGAAAGGTAACAGACTAATTCGAGAAAAGTCGACTGCCAGAATTGGAGGTAAAACCAAACTCCTACTTCAGCGGGATCTACCCTTAAATTGATGGACATTAGTTTTGGAAGCATAATTAATATTGAATTATTTCTTATTCTTATTGTACTCAAACTGAAACATCCAACACTATAAATAGAGGTTGAAAATTTATTGTAAAGGGAACAACAATAATCAGTAATCAATAATATAATGAGCTTCTGCCAAAATAGCTAGAGAAGCAGTCGTGGACGTAGGTATCTTTTTAGGCCGAACCACGTAAAACTCTTTGCATTTGCTGTTCTTCCTCTTATCTTTCTTTTGTTTTTACCTTTGTTCTGTTTATTTGCAGTATTGAGTTAAGAACTCGGGTTGACTGAATTTAGACGTCGACATTTTGATACTAAAGGAAGGGCCTAGATTACAATCTTTTGAGTTTTCAATTGCCATGACAAGAGGAAGAATCGCTAGAAGTTCTGACACAGCGGCTGACTAATCAGAAAAGTAGATAGATCAACAACAGCGTGACATCCAACTGATGGAGGATATAACTGTGCCCATGGCAAGTGCGTCTCATGTCCCATAAATGATGCTATCGTGAGTCTACCTCCACTAGCTCCTCGCCAGCCAACACTAATAGTTCTTACAACCGAGGGGTTACAGGTGTAGAACCAACAACAGGAGGTGTTAGAAAACACAGTGCAACAACTCGCGAATATAATCAACGCACTGGCACATGCCAAAACACAAAACGCATCTAGACCTGAGGCTGCTGCTTTCATAGAAATTTATCAACAGTAACGAGAGAAAGTGCCAACTCCTTAAAGGCCCACCAAAGGAGTGCTGTGACTTGTTGGCTCAGCTCATTCATTTAACTCACGTTCAAGAGCTAAAGGTCACCGAGCTCGTGAAGAGGAGGAAGTCATGCATCCTACGAGCTTAAGAGTGAAGGTGGGCTAGGATAGGAGCCGTCATGTGGAGGGTGGCCACAATCGAATTCGAGCCACATCTTAGTATGAAGAGGATGATGTAGAGCATCATCGACATGCAGAGTCACACTGAGCTAGAAGCTGGCAAAGTCAGGGATATGTTCCAGACCACAACTTTCCAGGTCGCAAGCACAGAAAAGGGCACAAGCCTTAGGACCTAAAGATAGATGAGCTCCTTCAGAGGGTTCAATAACTTGGGGCATGCCCTGATACCTTAAACCAGCGTGATCAATATGGGGAGAGGACCTCCTTCACCAGGGGGATCGAGACATAGCCTCTCTCTCATATATTCAAGGTCCCCAACATTCCTCAGCACAATGAAGATAGTGACCTTTAAGATCACCTGGATGTGTTCAATGTCCAAATAAATCTCCAGATGGACAATCCTTTAGTTAAGTGCTATGTTTTTTCAACTACCTAAAATGACGTTACATGGACCTGGTTCAAGAGTCTCTTAACTCATAGCATAGATAGATGGGAGGAATGTTAACGAAAGTTCACCGACCAGTACAAAGCTCTGAAGAGGTAGCTCGCGCCATCTTGTCACATTCCCAAGATCTTCTAGCGATAAAATGAATCGCTAAAAGATTACATTACCAGGTTCAGATGCGAAGTCAGCAATGTAAAAACCTTTCAGACAAAAGCATCCTAATTGTGATCTCAGCTGAGTTTCACAAAGATGGGAAGTTATATGAGAGCATCTACAAATCTCCAGTGAATGACCTGGGGAACTTCTATGAGTGAACTGCTAAGAAGATCAGATGGAAGGAGATCTTTGGCCTCAATAAGTCTAACCAGAAGGTGAAGCAGACAGTTTAAGCTAATCAAAGAAAAAGAAACAATTGTGGAATGAAAATGAAGGTCAGAATAACAGCTCAAACAATTAGGTCGTTAAGAAGACCAGGAATGAGCCAAAAAATGGAAGACCTCAACGTCAAGGTTGTCATGCTAGCTAGAGCATCCTATTAGATACACATGACTGGATCTTTTCAACGGAGAGGAACAGAAAAGACTTTGGGAAGCCCAATCTTATGAGAACTCATGCTAACCTCAAAAATAAAAACAAGTTTTGTGCTTATCATAATGAGGTCGAGCACAACATTTCAGAATACTGGGTATTATAGGACACCATTGAGAGACTATATAGTGCGACCAGCGAATACGCGATCTCAATAGCAATAAGCTCAACAACCACCACAGCTAGCATAGTAGCAGCCCTAACGAGCTCCTGAACATGAAGCTATCTAGAGCTCGTAAGGCCAATGACTGATCGTTAGGTCCAAATTGGAAAGATCCTTATATTATCAAGGAAAACTTGCGAAATAGAGCGTATCACCTGACTAACATTAATTGAGTTAGGGTCTCGGGAGTTTAGAATGATGAGCACCTTCACCCATACTTTCGGTAACTTTTTATGTGCATACATCTAACTTGAAATTTAATCTTCGAAAATCAATAAAAGCTCCAAATTCCCCATACTATTTATCGACGTTCGAAATTAGCCGACCAGGTCCTTCGAAGCCCAAACTACAGAGTGAATGAAATGGCAGAGATGAAAAAGAGAGAGAAGAGGAAGAAGCACTGTTGCGATCAATTTTTTACGTGGTTCGGCCCAAAGAATAGCCTATATCCACGGTTATTCACCAACTATTTCGGTAGAGTGACAGTATCTCCACTAAGTGTTTCGCTCTCTCTCTTTACAAATGAATTGCATCCCCTATTTATAGAGAATGAGAGGTTACAGTAATGTATAATAAGAGAAAGTAAAATTATGATTAATTACATTTTTGAGACTGACACTTGTCAAAGCATAGTTTAGACGTTAGACTCATGCTTGTTAGGTGAGATTTCTTGAAATCATGCTGTAATCTCTAATGGATTAGCGTGTACGATACGCTTAGCTGAAATTCATTTGATAGTTCTGACTGAAGTTGACTTACGATCTACGAGCTACAGTAGCAGAAAACTAGCTTACGCGAGCTGGAAAGTCCTAAGTCTAATCACGAGTTTGCTTGCGTGGATTGAGCATTCAGAGTTTGTGAACCTGAGATCGCGAGCTAACTGTCTAACGAATTGTACATCTGGCGAGTTGGGGCTTAGCCAATCTGAGCAATCTGAATGAAACAATCTTAAGCTTTTACCAGCCCATTTGAATAACCTGTAAATACACATAACATTAGCCCCCCAGCTTTTAGTGCGAACTGTGAATTGGGAGCTGATTGTTCACTGATAAAAATTGGTACTTGGAACCGATTACGTTACCACTTCCTATTCAGCCTTTTCTAGACACGTGGTGGCTACCTAAACGACGGTTTAATGCACATCTTAAACAATGAGCATTTAATGCGCAAGTCTCTCAACTGACTACGTATGATGACAAAATCTCAAAGATCGCGTTGTACCGTCAGATTTGAGGCGGTTGGAGAGTCATCAAATCTTATGGCTAGGGTTTCAGCCTTGTGCCCTTATTTAAAGCAGAGACCCATTCATTTTCAACTTCTTTCTGTCATTTTCAAAGGCACAGATGCTTCATCTTCCTTCTTCTCCCATTCTCATCTTTCTTCAAGCTTTCTGCTTCAGCACGAGAGGGATTTAGATCGACATCAATTCTTTTCCTTTGTTCAAAATAAGTTTCTAAAAAATACTTCAGCTTCTGGTTTTTGTTTTCAGTTTGCATGCGTTGTGTGTTTTCTGGATTCAATGCTTTGTTGTTCATTCTGTGTTCTCGCTTATAAGGATTTGCTTTCTATCATGGCTCTTCGTTTTCTTTTAAATTGATTTTGTTGGCTGGGCCTTCATGCATGTTTTGTTGTTTGTGACACTATGCATGCAAGCTATAGGTAGAGACATAGCTAGGTCGCTAGCATGTAGGTCATCTAAACTATAGGTCGGGTCCCCATACATTTAGCGATCTGTGCGGCGTTTGTGACCTATAAACTCAGGAAATTTCTTAGAAAATAGGAGATTTAAGTATAGATAGGGATAGTTAGTTATACATAGACCTGATTACTCCCTTTTCACATGTAGATGTCTTTAGGTCACAGTCTCTGTCAGCATAGAGTAGGAGACGATCCTTTTAGCTCGAAAAAGCATGAGTCGGGAGTAGCCCGAGATGTTGAAGGGGCAACTTCTACTAATGGCGATGCCGCTGAGGAGTTCACAGCTTGGGTAGACCTCATACCAATCATACCACCTTCTAGACAGAAGGGTAGTGAGGTATTCGCTTTTCACCCTTCAAAGCTTCAACTTGATGAGCTGAGGGGAATCGCCTTGGAGTACCGCCTTCCTAAGGGCTCTCGCATTATGCTACCTTCTTCGTGTGACCACGCGGTCTATTCACCCACTGGGTACATTGCTGTCAGTACCCATCATTTGAGGCACGGGCTCAGATTCCCAATTCCCCGCTACCTTATCGATCTCCTAAATCGCCTGAAGCTTAGCCTATTCCAACATACCTCAAACTTTTACTCCTAACTTACCTCGCTGGCCTTAGTTTTCTTAAGGAACGGGCTCGAAGCTCCGAACCCACGTATCTACTCCCATCTATACAGCTTAAAGAGAGTAGCTAGCTCGAATAAGGAAGTGTGAAGGGGGATTTTTTATCTAACAGCTCATAAGTTGGACTTTAAGAGCCTTCTGCCAAAGGGCGAGGCAAAGGGCAAGTCCAACGTTGGGGACTATAAATCGAGCTGGTTCTACATCTCCTGCTCATCTCTTACTCATCTTCAAAATAAAAGCTTCGTTTATACCCTAAGTAGTCATAAGATTGGTACTAGCAAGCTTTTTCATAAGCACACCATTTTTAACACTTCTTATTTCTTTTTTGCAGAAGGGGGTAAAGGAATCATAACTAAAGAGGAGAAAGATCTTTTCAGAACGCTTGCTGACTCAGGGGAAGGCAGCGTTGTGCACGCATTCGATGATAACCTCCTCAAACAATACCAGCTCGCTCCTGCTTTGGACAACGAGCTAATTGATAATAAGAGAGATATCGGCATCCGTGACCAATGCGAGCTTGTTTTTGTCTATCAGGCCATTCGAGGAGAGACCAATCCAGCCCTCATATAGGTTTTAGAAATGGGAAGGATTAGTCTTACCGAGCACCCCGAACGTCATCCAGTTTAACCAGCTGCCCCTATGGCATCTGCCTTTACTAAGGCCACTAAATCTGAATCAGCTACAGTGCCCTTAGAAACACAGGCCCCCACCTCGCAGCCAAAGGTATTTGAGATCGAAAGCGATCAGGAAAGGGCTCTTGAGGAGACTCCCACAGGTGGTGAAGCTTTAACTTGAGGGGCTTCTGTAAACGAGGTCCTAGCTGGAGGGACTTAGGCAGAAGAGGTCCCTGTTGGAGAGACTCAAGTAGGCGAGGTCCCAACTGACTCAAGCAAGGGTACAAAGAGGAAGATAATGGCACAGCGTGCTTCCATAAAACGCTCGCAAGCTGAAAAAGAAAAGTACCCTGAGGTCGCAGAGAGGAAGGCTGCACCAGAGGTCGAGGCTAAGCCTGAACGCATTCTTGAAGGACTCTATCTTGAGGGGATCCTTGACCATCAACCAACTTTCTTAGAGGGCCATGCTAGGAATTTGGATACTGACAAGCTGAGTAGTGAACACTTGTCCATCTAGGCTATCCGCCATTCACTAATGGTAATTTTTGACATTTAGCTTTTGTTACTTTCTTGCTATGAATATACTAACTCTTTATGTTTCAGTTCGCCATGGGGATCAGGAAGCAAATGCAAGAGGTTCTGGTCCTAGAGGAGGAGAAGGGGCAGCTCGTAGTCACAACCAGAAACTCGAGGTCGAGAACGAGAAGTTCAAAATTAAAAAGGACAAATTGAGAGACAAGCTTGCCTTCGCATCTAGAGAGGCCTCAAGAGCCAAAATGGTGGAACAAATCCTTGAGTCCTAATTGACAAGCACGCGGATCGCCCAGAATGAGGCTGAAGAAGCTAGGGCTCAAGGGAGGAGGCGAGGTGCTAAATCTACGCCAAATATCTCAAGGGCGAGGAAAAGTTGGAGAAAATCAATGAAGATCTACTGGAGGTCGTGCGGTGAGCTGAAGCGACCGAGAAGATGGCGGCTGATGTCGCACAGCGAGCTGAAGCAACAGAGAAGAGGGCCTATGAGGTCATGTAGCGAGCTAAGGCTGCCAATAAAGAAGCTGCTACTACTAAGGAGGAAGTAGTCAAGGCCAAGGAAGAGGCCAAAATGGATACTACCATTAACTTCCTCTACACTTTGTGGCTCGCTCACCCGAAGATGGACTTCCCTTGCTTTAGCGAGGAGGGACTTGCGGAGGTCGCGAGATTTAGAGAGGAGGTCGCTCAATCTTCAGATATTCTTAGTGAGGTTTCTCATGGCATGACCTCCCAAGTAGAGATGGTCCAAATCGCCTAGCGTTCAGGATCGATCTCACACACTGCAGCTCCTGATTAACCTGCTCCTTAGGGTAAGGTCATATAGTAGGGCACCCTCCTTCTAGCGCCAAAATATCAATGTTCAAAATTAGTTGACCAGGTCCTTCGAAGCTTAAACTACAGGGTGAGTGAAATAATAGAGAAAAAGAAGTGAGGAAAGAGGAAGAAGCACTGTTGCAATCAGTTTTTTACGTGGTTTGGCCTAAAGAATAGCTTGCGTCCACAAATGTTCACCAGCTATTTTCATAGAATGATAGTATCTCCATTAAGTGTTTCGCTCTCTCTTTTTACAAATGAATTTCATCCCTTATTTATATAGAATGGGAGGCTACAGTAATGTACAATAAGACAAAGTAAAATTATGATTAATTACATTTTCGAGACTAAGACTTGTCAGGTCAACTCTATTAAAATATGGTTTAGACACTAAACTCATGCTTGTTAAGTGAGATTTTCTTAAATCATGCTGTAATCTTTAACGGATTAGCTTGTACGATAAGCTTAACTTAAGTTCATATGATAGTTTTGACTGAAGTTGACTTGTGATCTGTGAGCTACAGTCGCAGAGAGCTCACTTACATGAGCTGGAATGTCTGAAGTTTGATAATGAACTTGCCTGTATAGATTAAGCATTCAGAGTCTGTGAACCTGAGATCGTGAGCTAACTATTTGACGAATTGTACATTTGGCGAGCTGGACCTCTAGTGAGCTGGGCATTAGGCAATCTGAGCAATCTGAATGAAACGGTCTTAGGCTTATACCAGCTCATTTGAATAACCTGTAAATACACATAACACTACTTTACTCTGAATAATATCTATTGATTTCTTTATTAAATGTTAAGTATAAAAGTAAAAGCGACCTCTTCAGCAAGTTTCTTTTTGACAAAAATTCTATTAAGTTAAGCTATGTTAGCTGAAATTTCGACCTACTAGACATGATTTGACAAAAAACTTTATTAGGTCATGCTATGTTAACTGAGGTTTCGACCTACTGGACATAGCTCAAAAACTCTTATTATGCTATGTTATCTCATGTTCCAACCTATTGGATATAGCTTGAAAAGTTTTATTATACTATGTTATCCCAGGTTCCGACCTACTAGATATAGTTCGAAAAGTTTTATCAAGCTATGCTAGCTAAGGTTCCAACTTATTGGGTATAGCTTAACTTAAATTTTTCTAATTAAGTTATCATTTGTGAGCTATGACAAGTCAAGATTAGCAATCTTCTGAACTCTCACCAGGTTTTATTACCACCGATTTATACATCGATTACTTTATTTCTCAGTCTGTAGGAAATTCAAAGACTTTGAAATTTGAAAACGGCATCAAAGTACAAGATAATATTAAAGTAAAGCAAATACATTCTAAATGAACCTCGCAACGAAGTGAATCCATTACAAGTGACCTTGCAAAGCGAGGTTAATGTAACACAAAGTCAGGGGCAATTTTGAAGAAAAAGAAAGTTCAACAAGGCTTGCAGTCTTCTCGGAGCCCTGGCCTTGAGGGGCTGATTCCTTGGGAGCTGTATCATCGGAGGTTGCATTTGGAGATACTGCAACCTGAATTGTCTCATCCTGAGAGGTCGCACTTGGGAGCTTTGCATTCTGAAGAACCACGTCTAGAATAGTTGAGGATCGAGCGACCTACTTCTTGTACTTCTCTACCTCTGCGACCTCCTCATAACCAAAGAACGAGAAATCCAGTTCCGAATGAACTTCCCATAAAGTGTAGAAGAACATGCTAGAGGTCTCTGATTCTACTTCCTCCCTAGCTTTGGCGACCTCCTTTTTGGTAAGAGCGACTCCATCTTAGCCTCATCCATAGTCTTCTCAGTGGCCTCAACTCGCTACACGACCTTCTTCAGATCACTCCTTATTTTGCTCAGTTCCTCTTCACTTTTGAGGAGCTTGATGGTGAAGTTTGTCCTTGCCGTTGCATGAGTATCTTCCTCTCGAATTAGAGCGTCCTCAACTTCATTTTTCACTTCCTTAGCATTATTCAGTTTGGCCATAAGGAGTTGCTCTGATTTCTTAGCCCTCTCAGCCTTCATAGTTATGAATGAGAGCTCATCCTTCATCTTTTTATTCTCACTCTCAACTCCTTCTTCTCCTCCTCAAAAACTCGAGCTTCCTCCATCTGCTTCATCGCTCTCATTGCAGCCTGAGATGCAACGACTTAAAATCTAAACCAAGCAAGAAAGACAGAAAGGTAAATGTATTGAAGATTACCAACAGCTCATGGTGAACTATATAACTAGACAAGAAATCAACTCTCAGGCCCTTTTTCTCCAGGTTCCTAGTGATGTTCCCCAAGATAGCGGACAAATTATCGAGGATGGTGTCGAAGTACATCCCCTCTGACCCGACTTTAGGCTGTGTCCTGGCTTATGGCTCAACTCTTTTCTCCGCGACTACGGACTGCTTATCCTTATCTACTTATGATCGTTTGGCCAGATGAGGCTTGGACACTGACTTTCTTTTTACTCCACTGCTTGGAACAGCTTGAATCTCGCAAGCAGGAGCTCCCACCTGCTCATGACAAACTTTAATTACCTCTAGCTACGAGGTGGAGACCTGAGCTTGTGAAGGTCCCAAAACTAGTACCGAGGTGCTTATCTCAACAGGAGCAACAACTGAAGGGGCTGTGATCTGGACAGGTTGAGCTAAAAGGGGCTTGCGAAGGGCGAGTTTCACCATCTTTGAAGTTTCTTGAAGGACAGGAACTGCCTCTACTTCACCAGTAGCTTTGAAGGCAGGGGTGAGCTCGAGGTCACCCCAAATTTCGATGTCTTTATTGTTGTCAAGAAGCTCGCTGTTTAAAGGAGGAGCTAGATGGTAGGTTCTGAGGAGCTCGTCATCCAACACGTAGTTGATTTTTTCTTCCCCTGAATTCGCAAGCGTCCTAAGAGATTCGACCTTCTCCTCAATGAGGACTGCCCTATCTCTTGTCAAGTTTGCGAGGTGAAATAAAAAGAATAAAAAAAAAAAATCTGTTGAAGCACATAGAAGTTAGTCCCATCTTTCTACCTAGACTAAGGATGAAACCGAAATTATAAAGTTGTCTAAGGGAAAGGCAAGAAATGTAAAACCAACTCGATTTGTAATCACCTACAATGGATTTGCCCTTTGCATCGCCCTGAGGTAAGAGGCCCTTAAAGTTTGTTTTTTTAGTTGCGAGATAATATATCCCATCTTACATTCCCTTTTTTAAGTTGCCGACATTCTTACCACTAAAAGCATGGCAGCAGATTCTTGGGTTTAGAGATGGAAGCCTATTCCTTATGAAGACTAAAGCCAGAGATGTGAGCTGGGAGTAAGAGTTAGGGGTTAATTGGAAAGGGTTGAGCTCTAGTCTATTTAGGAGGTTGATAAGATAAGCGGGGACTGGAAATTTGAGCTTGTGCCTAAGGTGGTGAGTGCTGATGGCAACGAATCCCTAAAGAGGATAGACTACTTGGTCGTCAGGTGAGGGCAGCATGACATGAAAACCTTTGGGGGAGGTGATATTCAAAAGATATTTCCCCCAACTCCTCATATTTTATCTTTGAGTCGTAGTGGGTAAACATCTTGCGAGCTTGCCATTCCTCAACGATTTGACGAATCACTGCGAGGTCAGCTCGAGCCACGAATTCCTCAGTGACCTCACCACTCTAAGAGGTTGCTTTTTTGACAATTCATACTGCCCCTGTGTCAAGTTCCTTTGAGCTGGAAAAGTCATCATCTTCTATTCTGTATAACCGGCGTCTGCGACTTGAAGACATTTACATATAGAAAGAAGCAGTTAGGTCGCTATAGGCAGACCATGCCTAAAAATGTAAGTTTCTTATTCTTTAACAAAGGACTTCCTAATCTACAGATTACAATCGTCATACAGATCACTAAGGTCATTGGGGGCTCGACCTAACGACCTTTAAATATTTCATCCTATAGCTCACATATGTAGTGCTACAAACAACAAACAATCCGCAAAGGGCTAATCAATAAGATCAAATCAAAAAGAAATGAAAAGTCAAAACTACTAACAAGCATGTAACATTAAGAGCATAAGACATTTAAGCCAATATCAAATCTAGAAAAAATGCAATACATACGAAAGGTAGAAACCAAAAAAATCAAGAGTTGGTCATGGAGACTTACTGTGAATGTAGTAAACCTTAAGCGCCTAAGAACGATGACGCTGATCAAGAGTGCTTACAAGCACTACAATAAAATAGGTTAACCATATGGAGCAATCGCATAATTTATTGACTATCCATATTGGGCATCACATCAAGAGTGCTTGCTATCCATACCGGACAATGCTCGGTATGGATATTAAATATCCATACTGGGCATAACCTGATATGAATATATTAATGCAATGGGTCGACCTATGCCATATCCATGGTGCCAGCCCCGTATAGATATTTATTCCCATTCTGAGCACCAACCCAATATGGATATTCTTATCCATATCGGGACGAAGCCGGAATGGGTTATTAACCGTATCGGGTCACCCGGTATGAACAAGTCAATATGAACTCCATTCAATACTTCAGAATTTCAATAATCTAAAAACTCAAAGTCATAAATTTTCAAAGACATCATATATAGGTTATATCATCATCCAAAATTCTAAATCATAAATATCTATAGGTAACAATTTCAAATTCAATATATCGAAAACAATATTTATTGAAAGATAGTTTAATCCTATTACACTGTAGGACACTAGTAATAATCTATAATATCATTACCTCTAATATGGCAATTCTCTATGATGAATTAAAAATTCTTAATCAAAATTACATGGAATGACAGCACTTTTTTCACTCAAAATGCATATAAAATAACCAATCAAATTAAATCACAAGAAATCTAAAGCAACGACTTTTCAATAATTCAAATCAATGTACTAATAGTAATATAAGTTCAGATCTATATCAAATTCGTTGCTAATATGAAAATAAAATTTCACCAAAAAAATACTTGTAATCACTAAATTTGATAAAAATCCACCACAAAAAAGTCTATACCTTTTTTATAGATAAATTGAAGTAGCAGAAGATGAATAAATCGACAAGAAAACGTTCACAGAAGAGCACTAGATAGGCAAATAAGCTACAAAAAAGGAAATGAAGTAAAAAAATGGGGAAAAAAAAGTTAGGCTGGACTGCCACTCCGCCGGTCGGATGGCAGTCCTGCCATCCCGTGTAGGTACGAAAGAAGACCGAGATGAAGAAGAAAAAGAGGAAGAAGAATAGGAGAAGAATAAGAACAAAAAGAAGAAGAAGAAACATAGAAGAATAAGAGATCGAAGAAGAAGAAGAAAAAGAGGAGAAGAAGATGACTCACCGACGAGTCGAATGAAGGTGGCCGGTAGCAAGGTTGGTCGGCAACGGGAGCAGTGACTCAACGATGGTAGCGAGGGTCGTGACGATTAGGGTTTCTAGAGAGAGAAAGCGTGAAAAAGAGATAGAAAGAGAAAAAAAATTAAGAAAATGGGGGAGAACCGATTAGGCAAAATATTTATATCTAGGTTATCCATACCAGGCTAGTCAGATGCTTGGTATGGATAATCCATTTTTTTTTAAAAAATAAATTATGAATTATCCATATTAGGCACCCGATCCGCTTGGTATAGATAATATGAATAATCCATGCCAGACGGGGTCAGGCGTTGGATATGAATAGTATTTGTTTTTTAAAAAATAAAAAATTGATTATTTATACCGCGCGTCTAACCCATCTAGTAAAGATATTATTTTTTATCCATACCGAATGGGTCGAGCACTCAATATGAATAAAAAATAATATTTACTTTTTTATTTCTTTGGGCTATCTATACCGGGCTCCAAACAGCTCAGTATGGATAATCTTACTATCCCCACTACCCGATATGGATAAGTGTTTTTTTTTTTTTAATTTTTTTTATTATTATATAATTATCCATATCGAGCCTTTAGTATATGGTATGGATAGTCCGGTATTATTATATTGTTTTCTTGAAGTGAAGTCATAAATTGATTATTTCATGCTACCATTATGATGGTGAACAAAATGCATATTGTTTTATTTCAAAATATACATACATACATATATATATATATATATATATGCATATTGTTTTGATCGATATAAAAACTACGGATACCATTGCAATTACAAAAGAATGCATATAACTTTGGACATCAATATCTTAATTAAATCACGTTTACCTGCACCCCATTTACCTATCAGTAGTGGTGGCCACTGCCTAACATTCAGCTGTCAGTTCGCTAGTCTTCGAATACGAGAGTCATGGTGTTTGCTGATTGTGCATGCTTGCTGGTATAGCTATTTCTATCAGTTTCTTTTTGTTTTGTATCTTATTCTTTTTGGTCGAAAACAAAAGGCCTAGATCAACAAAAAGATGGATAATGGTAAATATCAAACATTTTTATTCAACTTTTTTATTACATTTTGAGTCAAAGTTGATAAGACAGTTGATGTGATAACAGCATACCAACTATTACATAAAATTAGATGAAAAAATTAAATAAAAATTTTGGATTTACGTCATTATTCTAAAAAAATATGTCATGAAGATAATTCCTTATATCAAAAGCTTGATTGATTGGAACTATATTTGGTAATGTGGGTGTAGGTTAGGGGTGGCAATCCGGGTTGACGGGTCGGGTTGGATACGATACGAACACGACATGATAATTTTTGACACGACCCGAACACGATATGATAAGTAAACGGGTTGAACCCCTCCAACACGAACATGACACAATTCATAACGGGTCGACACGAAAACAACCCGATTAACCCGTTTATTTACAGATTGTTTACCAACCCGTTAATGACCCGTTAAACTGACACGTTATCAACCTGTTTAACCGACACGAATACTGACACGTTTAATAACCTGTTTAACTGACACGATTAATGACTCGTTTATGACCCGTTTGACGATAATTAACAGGTTTAAATTTTAATGTAGATATAATAAAAAAACAAAATTAAAATAAAAATACATAAAACCTAAAAAATACAATCATCCACAAATACAATCCAAACCATAAAAATACAAATGATTATAAAAACATTTATAAATATAATCCTTCATATTTATATAAAAAAAAAAAAAAATACAACAACATAAAAAATAGATCTGCAAATGTAGTCCTTCGTAATAGAATAACATCAGCAGCAGGTGTTGATGGCATCCCCCAAACTAAACCTGCCAAAAAAATAATAATTAAAAGTTAGCTAATTAGTAAAAATACTGCCTATCTTCAGTATCTGAGTATCTTGTAAACATGCTTATTTGGTATACATTTTCTAATGCTTTTATATAATATTGCACTTTGATTGTCAGATAGAAAAAAGGGATCCAAATGTAACAATATATTTACACAATTACACACACATTCACACTTTTTTATATAACAAATATGCATAAAAAAATATGTACCGGACAAATATAAATATGCATGTAAATTTGCACATATTTAATATTTGTAATTGATTGTTAACCATCAACATCAAGAATCGAAAAAAAAAATAACTATATAGTTTAATGTCAATGTTAAACTGTTAATCATGTTCAAAGTATTGCAGTATTGCATTTCAAAAATTAACACAATCATAGTTTTCACACATCTCCATTAAACAGTTAAAATATCACAATCAAAAATCAAAACTAAAACAAATCTACATACCAGTTGGGTGACGAAGCTGATGAACCGAGATGAAGAAATGGTGTTGGGTGCGGCGTGGCTGGGTCACGAAACAGATCGGCGTGGCTGGGTCACGAAGCAGATCGGCGTGGCTGGGTCACGAAGCAGACGATGGGTGACTACGGAGATACAGCGCTGCAACCAAAGGAGATGGGTAGCCGCGACTGAAGGAGATCAAGGTGCGACTGAATAAGATCGGGGTACGGATGAGTAGCGGCATAGTGACCGAATGAGATCGGCGTGGTGGCGACCGGAAGGACACGTTCTACGAAAGGAGATGCGATGGCGATAAAAGGAGACACGTGGTGGTGACCGAAGGAGACGATGGGTGACGAAGGTGGTGCGGCACGGTGACCAAAGGAGACGCGTGGCGGCGATAGAAGGAGACCCGTGGCCGTGACTAAAGGAGACTATGGGTGACAAAGGGGATGTGGCAGTTGGCACGGCGACCAAAGGAGACAGGTGACGAAGCAGATGTGTGACCGGCGCGGCGACTAATTGACCGGCGTGGTCCGTGGAGGAAATGTCTGGTGCGATTGATGGAGCCGTGGAGGTGGAGTCGTGGAGTGGACTGTGGGGGTAGGCTAGAGGAGGGGTGCGGCGGCTGCAACAATGTGTGGAATGGTTAGGGTTTGGATTTTGAAGGTATATATATCTCTCATAAAAATTACCAGTATGCCCCTCAGATATTAAATTATATTTTTACCCTCATTTAATGGGTCAACCCGTGACACGATTAACCCGACACGATAAGTTAACGGGTTAGACGGGTTGACCCGTTAATTTACCCAACCCGTTTAGGCTCAACCCTAACCCGTAATAATCATGTCGGTTTCGTGTCGACCCGTCGTGTCGGGTTCCAAATTGCCAGCCCTAGTGTGGGTCCTTCCTCGATGTATTTAAACTTTAATGATGTTGGGTAATTTAAAGTATTATATTAATATTGTCGTATCCACTAAATCAATTATTTTCTAATCTTTATAAACGTGCTCCCTTGATCTGCTAGACGTTCTCCATAAATAATTATATTCATTTGAAGCGATTATATTATTTACCAACTTTCATTTTCTTTACATAAAAATTATTTATAATATTGTCCATTTCAATCATTCTTGTTTAAAAAGATGTCTATAATAAAAGATGTAACATAATACAAAATTCATTGACCTAAAAATGGAAAATCAGAATGCGGATTTTTTTCGCCCGTGCTTCTATGTCTAGACATCATAAAGGCGAGATAGATTTTAGTTAAATCACATACATGATATGTCATAACATAATGGCACTTTTACAAATAACATAACATATAAAACTAAGAGCAAATTCTTTATAATATGAAAAAGAAGCTGTGGTTATATAAACCACGGTCTACTCATATAAAGATTATAAGTTTAACTCATTTAAGTTCTAGAAAAAATTGATAAAATGACCTATTTGGAAAGCTCACCCTAAAAAATAACCTTTAATTTTTTACGAAGAAAAAATTTCAACCCTAAAATTAAGATTCCAAATGAAGATTTAAATTAGTATTAAGACTTACAACCTAAAAGTTAAGATTTCGAACCTGGAGGTTGAAATTTTAAAAATAAATGTTATTTCTCAAATAAGTTATAAAAAATGAGTTAGTTTTCAGCAAAACCCTAAGTTCTATTTATGTGGATATTTTTCTCACATAAGTGGATTGCTTCCCACATATATGGATTGCTCCCTCTTATATTCTAGGAGTTGATTTTCAGACAGCGTCTCATAATCAAATTGTAACTGATTTCGATTAATCTCAATAATTAAAAACAAAAATAAATAAATAAATAAAATCTTCGTAGTGCATGCGAAACCCAACAGTCAAATTCTCTCACTCGCGTGATATCAAACCACTCCAAACAATTTAAAAAGAAAAACATCGGAATCTTCACACGAATAATTTATTGGCCCCACGAATCAGTTGATAAATAATAATTGTATAGAATCCATCAACATTAAGGACGGATTCTTGTGCGAAATTAGTCAATCTCGAGATCAGTGTGAAAGCTAAACATGACATTATCATGTCTGTGTCTTATTTGATCAATCGAAAGTGCTTCTACAACTTTTGTCTGGCGGCAATTTGAAACAATTAGTGTATCTATATCTTTCACCATGACAACAAACAGAATAAACGGTCGATGGAATTTATGGCCGAGATTGAAGATATGACAAAAGTGAAAATTACCAGACATGCCCATTCTAAAAGAGTTATTTTAATTTTCACCCATTGTGTTTTTGAAAAAAATTGTTTTAAACCGCTCAAACAAATTAATTCAATCCTACCTAAATTACCCATATTACCCCCTACATAATTTTATCTATAAACCCTTAATTTTTAAAATTTTATAAAAAATCAAAATGTATAATTATGAAATAGCCCTTGTATACTAAGGGGTTAAGAAATCGATCCAGACCCATTGTCACTGATCAAAAAACTCGAACATAGACTTATAAGTTGAACCCAGACCTAATCGAGACTTGACGAGCCATTTCAATCATCTTCGACCATTCTCACGTTGTTGTTGACCTTTCTAGAGCTTTTTTGACCGTCGTCGAGCTTGTTCACCTCCTCCGTTTGCTAATGTACGTGACCTTTAGATTGCATTTGAAAACTTGTGATTTTTTTTTTTTTATTGTGGTTTGCGATTTTGAGATATTTTTTATGTTATGGACGTTGGGTTATGATAATTAGAGTTAGAATATGTTAGATTTAGTTGGATTTGAGTTAAAAATTGCAAATTCCAATGAAACAACAGTGTCGTCTTCATATTCAAGCAATTGATTTTTCACCTCGATTTTTCACTGGGATGTGGAAAATCGGTGAATAACATTGACTAGCTTTCACACCTAGTAAAAAACCAATTGATCGATTTATGAAAATTTGTTATTTGTTGAATTTTGTTTTGCCATTTTTAGTTCTGTTTGTGTTATGGAAATTGGGTAATCATGAATAGGGTTAGATTAGATTAAATTCGTTGGATTTGGCTTGAAAAATAGAGGAATCCACCAAGTTGAGAAATCAAGTTTTGACTGGTAAGTGAAAAATCAGTGAATAACATTGACCGATTTTTCACACTCAGTAAAAATCCAATTAGCCGAATATTGAAAATTTGTAATTTGTTGATTTTGATTTGGAATTTTAAGATTTGTTTTATGTTATGGGAGTTGGGTAATGATGAATAGGGTTAGATTAGGTTAAAATTGGTTAGATTTGGCTTGAGAAATGGAGGAATCCACCAACTTGCAAAATTAGTTTTTGAGGTCTCAATTTAATTAATTAAAAATACAAATTAGTAATAAGAAATTTATTAGGAATAATTAAATTAAATGAACATAAAAGTATATTAGGATATTTAATTACCCTTATTTTTGTAAAATAATACTAATCGTTTGCTGTTTTTCTTTCCTACAGATGAAATTCAAATGTTTACATAGTTTGCAAATAATTGAACAGAAAATGAACAAGAATATACACACCGTCAAAAATGGCATGATAAAATAATTACAGTCATCAGTAGACGAGGTTTGTATGATTGATTCATAAAAAATTGCTCGTTCAGACATATTTAAACAGCAATAATATAGTTGCTCACTTCGTGATATTAGGGTTTCTTACTAGAGAGGTGGAGGTCCTCGGTGGGTCTCATGATGAAATGTGATTTGAAATAGAGAGGATAACATATAAGTTTGGAAAACAGAAGTTCTTCTTGGTGACAGGACTTCTTTTCGACAGTATCAACCGAAAAATCTTTAGTACGCTGCAAAATGATGAAAACAGCCTCCTATGATGATTTTTCAATAAAGTGTCGCCAAGTATGCCTAGCATAGCCATCTTTCTCGACGTAAAGAACCATACAACGCATCAAGGTCATGCAGTTGAGGACATAATAAATAATAAAAATCTATTGAAGTTAGCTAATATAGAGATTGTCTTCCACCTATTCATAGGGTAGGATGATTGGTCCACCATTGCTCACTTTATGTGTGTAACACCGCTCTACTTAACTTTCCCGTCAGTACAAGGATCGAGAAGGGGAACGTTATCTTTCTTACTGAAATCTATTTAAATCATTTCCAAAATTTATTTATTTATTAAACATCTTAAAACAAAAGTTTTATTTGAAATAGTTCAGTAAACTTTGTTTATTTAAAATGCTTATAACAATTTAAAACATTTTAGTTTCCGAAAAATCCGACAGAGTTTCCCTTATTTTGCTAAAAACCCAAATTTATAAACCTGTAGGGAAAAACGATAACACTTCTAAAGACAATCAAATCCTTAACTTCCGTTTCAAACCTCTCATCCGTTTCCAAATTACTTCAACACACAAACAATTATAATAAACTTTTATTTAAAATTCAAAGTCCACAACCATAAAACTTCACATTATATATTTATCAAATAATATACATAATTTACAAACATTTTAGTCTTTAATACAAATTGTACTTTACAAACTCTTAAATTTAAAAAATTATATACATACATGATGGTGCTCATGCAGTTATACACATATAATACAAAAGTGAATATTATCAAAAATTTATATCGGATGTGACTAGTGAAGTATCTGCAGGCGCTTCGTCTTCGTCTTAGCGACAAGCCTGACTCAACTACTTACGCGCAGTAAATCCAACATGCTAAGTATTTCTATTTAGCAGGTGTACACTTAAAATATCGAAATCAAACTTAATTTCAAATTTACAATAATAAAATTAAACGAAATACATAAATGATCAGTTTTTTGAAAAATACATATATCAGACATTATTCAATATAAACTTCAATCACATAAACTTTTCTGAAATCCTTTATTGAGCACATTTATAATATTATCCTTTCAAAATTCAATTTTCACACATAGCTACAAAATTACCCTTTTTACTTTTCTTAGAGCCCTTGGTAAAATCTAACACGATATCATGGATCGACAATGGGTTTTCCCGGTATCAAACACGCGATGCCTTTCCACTGGAGCATTTTTCACAAAATTTCATAGGATTTTCAGATTCCTGGACCGGGCACTCGATGTCTCTCAAAGTCTATTATTCGACATCAGTATTCAAGCATAACGGCGCAGTACTACTAATAATCACCCTATTGGCTAGTCAACTATCAATTCCCACATATCGATAACTAGTTTTACATGGGCCCTTTAAATTTTTCAAAATCATGAAATTTTCAATTTTTAACAAAACTTTTATCGCGTAAACTTTTTAACACATTTTTGAATTAGTTTTCTTTATTTCTTTGAGGTATCACACTAGGCCATTGCAATTGACCATTTTGCCCCTAGTTTCCATGTCACACTTTAAATAAAACCACATATATTTTCTTTTATTTTTCATTCATCTCTAAAGAAGAAATTTTCAAAGTTTTTATTTTGAAACTTCAATCCATCATATGTATTATCAGAACATTATATAATTAATACGTAAATGCAAGCAAAATGACAAAAATACCTCTAGTCTAGTCTATGACCATCATTCGGCCTACGAGTGTAAATTTTTGAATTGTTTGTTCTGATCATTATTTCATTACAAAAACCACTCAAACATATAGGAATATCAAGTAAATAAGATTGAAATGAAAAAAATACCCCTAAGTACATTTTTAGCCCAAATTCGGTTTAGGGGGTTTTATTTTCGAAATTATTTCAACTTGGTTTTTCATCATTTAAACCATTCCAAAAATATTCAAATGAAATATAATTAACACCCATACATAGTTAATACATCAATTAAACAAAATCACAAAATTTTAAAGAATTTTCAAATTTAATAGCAATACTAATAAAATCAAATTTTTAAAGACAAATGTACATCAACCTCTTTGGGCTTGCTAGAAGCTTTTTCACACTCTCAAGGAGAGATTATTACATCTCCTTAATCTTTCCTAAACCCTCACACACCAAACCCTCACCTTGGGATTCAAGAGAGCAAAATTCAATATAAAACTCAAAACAACAAATCCAAATGCAAAAATAACTACATATGCATGCTCATAAATGCATTTATGACATTTCTAACCAAAACCTATCACAAAAATGAAAACCTACTTCCACATACCTTGGTTGACCTTTTTCTAGCAAAATTCCATTTGAAGTTTTGGTGGGTTTTGAATGAAATCAAGGATTTAGATGAGTAGGAAATGGAAAGAACAAGATTTAGGAATGATTTGGTAGTTAAAATTCGAAGAAAATTGAAGGAAAAATAAAGAAGAAGAGACAACAATGGGAGGATAGAAAAGACGGCAAAAAGGAGAAAGAAATGAAAAAAAAAAAAATCAAACAATTTTCACTATATATAGTCACCAACTTTCCTTGATTTCACTTTAACCTGCAACTTTCTTTTATTTATATTTTGACCCCACATAACACATGCTAACATCCCATTGGTCCAACTTGACAACTCATACTTCCACTAACTTCTTCATTTTTATCCATATCCAAAAATTAAATTTATTTTAATACTTTTTCATAAAAAAATTAGAAATTTTTCAATTGGATCGAAATATTTCACGATTGCACGAATTCCATTAAATGCCAATTTTATTTCAACTTAAAGATTCCAATTATTTAACTAATGAATACTACTCGTACAAAAATAAATATCAAAGCGTTACAATGTGGGTCACTATAGAGAATGTAGAGGTGTGGAGCTAGTTCCCTTGAGTTACATTAAGCCATAGTACGTTGGTCTATAGCCTCCATATGGTGATTACTAAGGAGAAGATTAAAAAGACCACTGACATTTATGGCTATGTCCCGAAAATTTAGGTACACCAAATACAATTAATATTTATAGTTTTCTCCTAATACAGTTAATATTTAGGGTTTATATATATATATACACTAACAATATATATATTTTTTTATTTAATCAGTTTTGCATTATAGTGGTAGTTAGATAAAATGTTCTCGGTATTGAGAGATAAGATAAGGAAAAGTAACCAGACTGTGGAAAATGAGCTATCAAAGTGCAAGAGACAGACACTTAAAAGGATGCCGAAAGGCATACAAAGCCTTGATGATTTTCCCCTATAAGTGGCGAATGTAACCTAAATTGATTTTTTTTTTTAACTATCCTTATTTATATTAAGTATATAATAATATAACTATATATATGTATATATTGTAGATAATTGGCATGATGCAAACTTTTGAAAAAGACACAAATTATAAAAAATCTTTCAATTCGTGGTGGTTGGATAGATTAGTGGTCAAATAGACTTATTAGTCCCATAGTGGCGTGTTAAAAATGTAAGTATTGTTTTTGGGATGAAGAGATGTTATATGATCATTCAAATTAGTCCTATACCACTGATGTCTTCAAACTGCAGATGTTGCTGTCGTGTTCTATTATAAACAATCATTGGGTCCTCTGTTAGGTATGCTTGAGGGAGTAGAAAATATTAATATGTGATTGTAGGCCCCTTTTTCAAAATTTCCAATTTACTAATATTAGTAAATAAACTAAGCGGTGAAAATGCTAAGTTCCATTAGTAAACCCATTAGAAATGAGAATACAATACAATAGTAGTGAAAGTTAGAACGTTAATTTAATCTAAGACTAATGCAAAAATCAAAAGAATGGCAAAAGGGTCATTTTATCAAATAAAGAATTCCATATATATGTAAGAGTAATTAAAAGAACTTTATTACATGTAGGGTGAAAATCATAAAATTAGTAAAGATGCCATGGAATTTATATTAAGTGAAGGATGTTTTTGTTAAATTTTAACTAGTGGCATGACAACTTCTAGGGCAATTATGTATATAATGTTTATATATACAAGTAAGTGTTAAGCATTCTAACACTTAGAAAAAATAAGAGAGAGTTAGGAGAGAGCAAGAGAAAGTGGTGGCAACATTGGGAGAAAGGAAGCAAGCCATTTTTCAACCTATTTCAAGCTACAAATCTATTTTTCTCACTAATTCAAGCTAAAGCATCATACTCTAAGTGCAAAATAGGTAAGATCTCATGATTTTCATCAAGTTTCAAGTTAGAAGAAATTATATGAAGATGGTTTAGATGGTGTAGATATTGCTTTGTTGGATTAGTTGATTTTGTAGAATGTTTGTGACGGGAGTGTTACATTTAAAACAAGTGTGGAACTCTAATTATATGACAAGGGAACATAGATTGCAAACCAAGGTGCATAAATGGTAGGCTAGGATTTATGGGAGAAAAACTTAACTTGGGAATTAAGCATATTTAATGTATAATTGAGTTGAATATAAGTTGTTTGATGGAATGTTTAAATGAATATATCATGAAAAATTGAAAAGAACTACATATTGGGGGTGTATGAGTGTGTGTCACGGCCATGAAGGTCATTGTGATACCTTTGAATTTTGATTCATTTGAACTTAAATCCAAGCATATTTGATGTTAGTAAAGCATGTAGAATGATTAGAATTTCAAAAGAAGAAACACAGAGTTAAGTTGAAAATCCCGAACTTGATGAAGGGGCTATAGTGACCTGCACCCTTCGAGCTTATTTGGAGTTGTTCTAGACCTCAAAAAATGTCTCGGGAACATAGCAAACCATAGGAATTGAAAGAGAACGATTTCGATAAAATTGACGAAGTTATGACTAAAATAGTGCATGTACGAAGTCGTAATGTGAAATAAGAATGTAAATGCATTTTTCAATACATGAAATGAATGTAATTGATCATAATTAGGTAAAAGAACCTTAGATATGAAAGAAATGAAGTCGTCACATATAGGATGCCACAAATATGCATAAAAAGTGTTGAAAAATAGGCATTTTTCATAGGTTTTGACCCACGATACTTAGAATTTTTCGAAACCGTTTTACAGGCGACTTAAGTGCGAGTTAGGAAGATGATTTGAGTGAAAACGGATAGAAGAAAATCGCTCAGAAGGGGTCTTGAGGGGGTCAAAAACAGCGATTTTGCGTTTCGGGCTTTCGGTAACCATTTTAAGCACTCCAGAGAGTCCCTAAGTAATAATAAATAAGGCCTGTACAAAAAAATTGGAATTAAAAAGTCTCGATTGAGTTAAAATCGAGTTTGGAAGGTTATAGTATAAAGGGTTGTCAATAGAGAAAATTATATTGGAAACGTTATTTTAAGTTTTGAGTTATGCATTTGAGCAAGTTATAACAAGAAATTGATATGTAGGTGACGAGCAGCCGAGCTAGGCATGAGAGGCTCGTTGAGACGCTTGACTTGAACTTATGTGGATTGAGGTAAGTGTCTTACCACTTACATCTATTTCGATTTCTATTTTAAATTTTGCATATTGTTGATAAATGAAAACTAAAAAAAAAATGATTTTTGAATCCCAAATCCAAGTATTGAGCATGTGAGTTCTTTATGGAATTCACAAAGTGAAGGAATAAAAACAAAGTCAATTTTAAAATGTTTGAATCGAGAAAATTTTTTAAAAGTTAGAAAAGTAAGAGGTTTTGTGTTTTTGCACTTAGCGAAAATAGTTTCGAAACCCATGTATATACCCTCAGTTTATATGAGATTTAGCATTACACGGCGATGTAGAAAATTTCGTCCATAGTTGCTCAGTTTTCATAATATCTAGCGTGATATGTACGATATAGAAAATTTCATACATAATCGCTAAGATATAAAGAGATTTCTAGCGCTACATTGCGATGTAGAAATTTTACATGTAGTCGTTTAGATTTGCAGTTTTTGCACTACGTTGCGATATAGTAAATTCTGCTCGTAATTACCTAGAGTTACATTTTATATATAGCACTACAATCACGATATAGAAAATTCCACGTTGTAGTGGTCAAGATATCTAATTAGCTTCACGTTTGACATCAATCGAAAACCGCCAAGTGATGGATTAAGTATATTAAGACTATATATAGAGTTTTTAGAAAGAAAGGTTTTCTTTTAAATCGAAAAGTTTTATAAACGAATGAAGTTATAAATCTTGATGAAATTTACATCTTGATGTTATTATTATTCATTGATCTAACCTTCTTACCATTATGCAGCTTACATATCGTATTATGTGCTTGTATAGGTGACTTTGCATTCAGGACACCGTATTGATTACTTTAGGTGGGCATCGAGTAGATAATATGCATAAACTTTGAATATATTTTTGGCATTGTAAATAATAAAATTAAAGGATTGTATGTTTGGGAACTTGTAAAACCTATTTCATATGTATATATACCTAGATAAGACACTCGCACATGTTACACACTTGTCACACGATATATTTATGTACATATATACATGTGTGGATGCATACGGGTATCATTGAATTGTTTGTGAAATTGCATGTTAAGGAAATTGTATGTTTGTAAAAGCGCATACATGTGAAATTACATGATTGTGGTCAAAAGAAGTTGGGTGGTGATTTGAAATAGTTCGAAGTATATTTTCTTTATAGGTAAATTTTGGGAACCTTAATAATACAACCGTTATGCTGTCAAATTTTATAAAATTTGTTTTAGGAAAAAATTTACATCCACCCAATTGTTTATAGCAAAGAAAAGAATGTTTTAAATTGATTTAACGAATATGATAAGATTAAGGGGTTCGCTTTACGTATTTCTTTTATCCGACAAGTCGGATTAAGGAAGGTCCGTTAGAGTGTCCAATGAGACCTTCCAAACAAGAGTTCAAAGAGAATCTAGTTTGGGTCTTGTTAGTGATTCCCTTGGACATATGGGTTTTGAATTATGGAGCCAGCCACTTGAGCCACTAGTATGTTTTATACTCATCATGTTGCAGTTCACTAGATTTTATGAGAAAACTATCACAGATATGACACCCATGGATAAACGGTGGAAACTTGAGTGTCCTAATATAACAACTATACCCCAATAATATGATGGATGAGTAAATTAATTACTTAATTATATTATATTGTAAATGCTATTTTATTTATTTAAATTAATTTATTACTGACACATAACATGTTGTGAAGCGTACGTGGATATATATGTATGTATTTCTCAACATTATACAAGGTAGATAGATTTGGACAGTAGATACTAGATAGTGATGAAGAAGTTGTAAATAATAAGTAAATTTATTAATAAAATTTACTAATTATTCATTTTGTTAAATAATTATTCATTTTGTAAATTACTAACTTCCGAAAATAATGTACTGAATATATTATTTAGGGTAATATTATTAAGTACAAGGCAACACTTATGTAGTACACATGCATAAGCATTGTTAGGTTTTTTAATGTGTGATGAAAAACCGATATCGGTTTTTCAATTCCATTAGAAATTGATCCCACCCATTTCGGTTTTTCGAGGGGTTAAAAAATCGATTTCGATTTTTAAGGCCATCTTAACAACTGATTTACCTTAAAAATCGATCCAATGGTTTCCCCTCTTTTTACCCATTTTCCTACCTATTTTAAAGGTTTTCAATAAACAAAAAGATACAAAAACCATAGAATTGATGTTATATCTCATAACAGATGAACATTACAAACAAATCTAGTTGGATGAATCGAAATTCAGATTTGCACAAGGTTAATCACCTAATGCCATGTCTCACTTCAATGTCACCATATAGAGAAATTATGTAAGTTATTTACATAATTCTATCTTAATTGATTAAATGCAAGCAATTTGGTGCCTTTATTGCTAATTGTTTAAATTCAAGCAATTTTGGAGCCTTTGTTGCTCATTGAAAGCATTATCAAGGGGAGAAAATCAAAAAATATGTTAATTGGTTATTTAAAGGGGTTGAAAAACCGATCCAATGGTTTCCCTTCATTTTACCTCTTTTTCCACCTATTTTTTAGGTTCCCAATAAACAAAAAGATACAAAAATCATAGAATTGATGTTATATCCCACAATAAATGAACATTACAAACAAACCTAGTTGGATGAATTAAAATTCAGATTTACACGAGGTGAAACATAATCACCTAATGTCATTTCTCACTTCAGTGTCACCATATGGAGGTATTATGTAAGTTATTTATATAGTTCCATCTTAATTGATTAAATTCAAACAATTAAGGAGCCTTTTTTGCTCATTGAAAGCCTTATCGAGGGGAGAAAATTAAAAAAAAAAAAAAACGTTGATAAGTTTTTGAAAGGGGTTGAAAAAACGATTTCGGTTTTTAAGATCCCCTTAAACTGATCCAATGGTTTCCCCTCTTTTTATCCCTTTCTCTCCCATTTTTATGTTAGTTAATTTATTTAATTAAATTTGCATTTATTACTAATTTAAGTTTTATTAAAGTTGATGAAAATTTAATAGTCTTCCTTATTTTTTGACCATCTGAGTACATCAGTTCACCTCTATATTATATAAATAGAGTAATATTTTATTTCAAAATATAACATAACAGACATGAAAATAAAAGTTTCAAATTAATGTCTATTTATTGTTTACCCAACATTGGATTAGAAGTAGGAAACTGTTGAGAATATCAATATTGATTGTGTCTAGTCTTATAACAAAGGCGACATCTTCAGGAGGGCGTGACATTTTTACGAGCATTTGTGCTCATCCTAGCTTCTGCAGTGACGGCTCTACTTGTCTGGGCTTCCACACCCTCGGTTGCTCTCGTCCCTCCACTGGCGAATGTAGGGGGGTTAAGGTAACAAAGACAGTTGTGCCCCTTTTAACTACATTTTCAACATTTTTTTCGTATGATGAGCTTCCTCAACTGAAGGAATTCAGACCTCCTTCAACCTACCTACTTGTCTTTTTCCTATAGGTGATAGTACAATCATGCTTTTAATTTTTGCAGAACCATTTCAACTAGTTAATTTAAAGAGGGATTAACTGAACATGCATATGCAACTTTTAGCCACTCTACACTATAATAATGACTGTAAGGTGTCTCATAACTGATGCCTTTGAACCTGACATATATCACAAGTTTAAGTGTTATGATATGTCATGTGCAACAATCTATAATTACAATACTTGACTATAGCACATGCATGAACACGTAGCAATTGATTTAGGTTCCACTACAAGTAACTATATGTGTTTGTTTGAATAGTAATTATCGTATTGCCTTTGTTAGGATGCATAACATTATACGTGATCGGTTTTATAGCGAGATGTATGCTACCTTTCGTCGATAAATTTTTTGCCAACATGACATGATTTTACACAGCGGTAGAAATATAAGCTGTGAGTTTCTCAGCAGCAACACGTTATTATTAAACCATCTCTACAATATATTTCTTACAAATTCATGTGTAGTTGTCATTGGTAAATGGTGTGCCTACATCATGCAATTGTTGAGTGGCTCTACAATATTGGTGGTCATCATTTCATATTTTCTTTTTGCATAATATACCCATGACCACCTAATCACTTCAGCCGTAACCAATGTTGCATGTGTTTTAAGATGTAACACCCAAATTTCTTCCAACATTTTATTGTAGTCATCTGGCACATAACCGTATGCTGTGTTGTAAAATGTATTTTCCACATCCGAACGCTTATTATTATGTTGTTTAAAGTTTTGCCATAGATGAAAAAAATATAACATGTGTGGGACTTCAGGAAAAGCTACTCTCATCCCATTTGATATACTTTTATGATGATCGGATACGATAAGCAAATTGTTCGATACACCGATCGCCGCTCACAATCTTCTTAACAACCAAGTTTATGAATGGTCTCACTCTCCATCAACAAATCCGAGAACGATAAAATAAATCATCTACGACCTATCTCGACATGCAACAAAAAAAAAATTACCCTTTTATATTCACATTTTTAAATGAGTGACATCAATAGTAACAACCGATCTCATGTAAGACCGAAAACTCTCAATGAAAGCTTTAGGTGCAATAAACTAATACAAGAATCGATTGTTTTCATTCCTCTCAATTATCATCATTGTGCTAGGGTTTATTAATTTTAAGATTTCAAAGTAGGACAGAAGCTGTTAATATGACTTATCCACTTTTTCATATGTTAGCTTATTTGCATATTGTAAAGCCTTCCAAACTTAACTGTACAAGATATGTACACTATACTACTTCAGTATTTCTCTTATCAAATAATTAGGTGCATAAATGTCTCTTCCGACCTTTCCTGTATACAATTTTTCGATAACAATATCTTTCACACTTTTCATATGCGATTCTATGGCTACTTGACAACACGTGTGCTCCACCATATACTTCAACATAAACTACATTGAATAACCCTTTTTGCATCTTGCACGAATTATAAAGCTATAACTCTTATCTTTGCAACCAGCCTCAAATCACTTCGTATCTGAATTTCTAACGTAATATTCAAACTTGGCTTTCAAGGTATATTTTCCAATTATTGTACTCATTTTTTGTTTATTGTCAAAGAATGTATCTTTATACAATATACCATGTTGGTAGACAGTCGATACAATGCTTAAAATAGCCTCAATCTAGTTCTACACCAAGATTAATCCAGTACGGTTGTGAATGATTGCTTTGAAATTATAAACCTGAAAATCTTATTTCTAAAAACCTTTCATCCTCAACAGCATCATCAAATCAAGTTTTCTCTTCATCACTATCTCGTGTCCTATCACCATCATTATCTGTGTCCCGATCTTCATCATCACTAGCATCATTTGTATGTCATCATTAATGTCACAAATGGGACTTTCCATAGATGTAAATGGGATGATAGAAGCCTCAACCTGATTGCTACATATACCTAAAGTAAAATAAAATTAACTTCCAACTATATGTGGATTTATAGATCTATCTGTATTTATCATGTCATGTCTTGTGTCTAGTATATTGAGTTGGTGATATATGTATGAACGGTACATCTACTAACTCCAACTCTAAAATCTCTCACAATTTTATCGATATAAATTTTTCTAACATCAATATTTTTAACTGCCATCAAACTAACCACACCAATATCGAACATAATGCGTATCTTTTTCACTTGGCCATTTGTCATACTTTGCACTAAATAATAAATACGAATATCCTACATTTTTCTATCAATATCAGCCTCTCTATATAAAACGTTCATCAACGATGAAAAACTACTATCTTACCTTATACATGATTGACTCACCCCCAACATAGTTGGATACATCTCACTCTCCGTTGAAGTTGATTACAATTGTCTCTTAAGCCATTCCTATAACATTCAAATAATATTAATAAATTAATCTCACTCTAATGGATCAACATTACAAAATATAATTATATCGAGTCAAATCTAACACTATAAATCAACACCTAACATCAAAAGTACAAGAAATATCAAAATTATGTTAACACTGTCTAACTTAGTTTTTAAGTTGACCAAAAAACCGGTTCATGTATTTATTGTGCACAGAAACAAATCACAATAATCTCTAACCAAATCTAACCAAATAAAAACATAATTATATCTAACCATATATAACACTAAAATTCAATACACAACATCCAAAATACAATAAATATAAAAAAATTGTTTAAACCGGTTTATCATTAGCATGAAAAATCGGTTTTTATCCCAATAAAGAACCAATCTCGTGCCTAAATCAGTTTTTATTTGTCGAAAAAAATTGATTTCAATTTTTTAGTTAAATGAAAAATCGATTTCGTCGCAGATGTTGTAGAAACTATAGATTTACCTTATGGATACCTTATATTACAACCAAATTACTCTAAAAGTCTTTAGCTTGTAATATAAACAAAACAACCTAAAAACCAACCAACAAAAACAAATACGTTACCTTCAAAACTCAAATTACTTGAAATGGAAGACAATGCTTCAAAACCTTCAATGGACGAAGAAACTTTAATGAAAATTCTCTTGCTAGAAGGTCTGTTTTTCTGCTATAACAGTGAATGGAAGAAGGAAAATCATGAATGAAGTAGAGAAAAGAGTTTAGGATGTTGTTAAGAAGAAGAAAATTATTTTAGTAATTTCGGGTTAGGGCAATTGAATGATTTTAACTTAAGAATAGTTTAGTAATTTTAGGTATAGAATAGAAATAATTTGTTTGAGAAATCAAAAATAGTTTTTTTAAAAAAAATCCAAATAAAAAAGTAGAGAGTCAATATCTAAAACTTCTAGCACAAAATAAAGCATAAATAATTGATCAGACATATTCTAAAGAAGAGTACACATAGTAAGTGACAAAATTCTAGGCACATATACACCAATTAATTGACATGTTCATATGTAAGACGATGATTTATTTATTTATTTAATTAAACTGTGTTAAATTTTATTGAATATTAAAACTTTATTGTGGCTTTATAACCTTGTCATCTTTCTTTAAACACGCGTAAGAATGGTGCAAAAAGTTAAATTTTTTCAAATTAATTAGCAACATAATAATATGTATTCTTAAAAGATTGAATAAAAGTATTAACTTCTTTATTACAATATTAAAATTTATGTACAAATAAACCTAAATAATTTGATTAAATTTAAAATTTTGAATAGTTAACATTACTCTATTAATTAAATTAATATTATCTTTTAAAATTAGAAAGATTATTGTCATATGTTCTTAAGAAAGAAAACTTGGGTGCAACCGGTATGAGTTGGGATTTTCTCTTAACCTTATGTTTAATCTCGAATTTTTATAGAAGAAGATGGAGTTTAAATTATGCAAGAAAGAGAAAAATAATAATAATTCTGACCATTTATTATTTTTAATGAAAAAATTAATAGTTCTGACTATCCATTATTTTTAATGTTTATATGTTACTAAATTATAAAGTGTAAAAAAAAAAAAAAAAAAAGGGATCTTATCTCAAGTGGCCCACCCATGGTTTTCACATTTTAAGGGATATTTATAATTTGCCCCCTTACCTTGGATCATAATGTGAAAATGATACCCACAGCTTTGTAATTAACCATTTTCCCCCACCATTAATGTGACCGTTAAAAAAAGATGATTTTGACGCATGCAAAGTGTTAAATAACTCATTTGCTCCTGAAAAATCAAAATAAAAAAAAAATAATAAAAGAATATCTCCATTGTCCATCTCTAAACTGGACGGTGGGAGATCAAAATTAATTTAATAATTATAAAAAAATAATAGTTCAAATAACAAATAATTTTTTTTTAAATAAGAAAAAATTCCATCGTCTATCATATGATAGATAGTAAGGATTAATTTAAAAATTAAAAAAAAAATAAAATTAATAAAAGAAGAACTCTACTATTCATCTCAAAAATGGAAAGTGGAATATCAAAATTAATTTAATAGTTTATTAAATTACTAAATAAAAATAAATAAAATTTAAAAAATCAAAAATTAAGAAACATCAACTAAATCACCTGTCGGATCTGGAACCAAATAGATGGCTATTTCTAGATCCCGTGATTTGAAACATTTCAGATCGTTTTGATGATTTGGATAGATTGTCAAAACAATTTGAAATGTTTCTAGATCGTCAAACGATTAGGAGTTTCAAATGCTAACTATTGGTTTCTAGATGATTGTCGTTTGTCGGAGCTCTTTTGTCTCTCTCGATGTCCATCGCGTTGTCTCTCGTCATACCTGCATCGATGAATATCATCGAACCTTTGCCAAAAATGGAGGTTGGTAGAACAATCAACAACATCCATCTTTGATGATGGAAGAGCGATGGAGATTAAGGTTCAATCCATCTCCATTAGCCAAGATGAAAATTTAGATTGGATCTCCATCGTCCATTAATGTTAAAGGATGCTAGAGATCCTATATAGATCATCATCTCCTTTTTTTTTTTTTCCTTACATATGTCATATTTTTTTAATATATGAAAAATAGCCACCATTCATCTATGTTGATGAATGGTGGACATTAAATTAATTTTAATTAAAAAATTATCCACATTTTTTTTAAAATTTTATTATTTTTTAATTTGATCTCTCCATCTAGATAAACGGTGGAAATCATTTATTCACTTTAATTGATTTTTTTTAAGAAAAATAAAATCTTTATTTTTTATTTGTTTTTGGTTTTTATTTTTTTAATTAAGTGATGTTTAATTATCAGTTTCATTTGTCATTTTACCCTTACATCACTAATGGTAATGAACGAAATTGGTAATGGTAGAGTGTTTTTATTTTCCTTATTTAATTAAATTATGGGGATGAAAAATGCTAATTACCAAACTGTGGGTTGCATTTTTATATTATGAGTAAAAGTTGGGGGCAAATTATAAATATCCCTTTTTAAGCCACATTAAAATTTTAAATTGAGAATATGCATGCCAATGCTAACATGTTTAACATGTACCTGTGCCTTTTAAATTATGCACGGTGTGTTAGCCCATGGTCTTTTTTTTTTTTTTTTTTTTTTTGAGTATATGAACTGTAATTGAGACGAGCCTAGAGGATGACTGGAACTAATCGAGATAGGACACTAGTGGCACGGCTCGAATGACTACTTCCAATTGGGAGGGATCCACCTACCCAAGTGCAGGGAGCAAACCCATACGAAGGTGAAGGATCAACCCATACATAATGGTGGGAGACCTAATATTAATATATTTAGTATAAGTATTATTAGATTATATATTATATTATATATATATTGGATTTTTGGGAATGGGTGTCTAACTAATGTCTCTTCAAAATGGAGGCATAGGGGTTGGTAGCGTTAACAACCAAAGATGTGTTAGTCCATGGCCTTATTGCTTGGAAAGTGTGGGACTCCTCCCTTCTCTACAGGACAGGGCACTACCTATCGGTCTCAGCCGGACCCATTCACTAGGTACTATCGCTGGGCCCCTAGGGTTTTGTTTCGCCTCCCGCACCATTCGAACCCACAACCTGAGCCCCTATAGTTAAATGGATTCTTAGAGTAAGGTATATACCAATTGAGCTACTAGCTCAATTGGTACACACCTTACTCTAAGAATCCATTTAACTATAGGGGCTCAGATTGTAGGTTCAAGTGGTGTGGGAGGCGAAACAAAACTCAAAGGTCGGGGGACAGTACCTAGTGAGTGGGGTTGGCCGAGGCTGATAGGTAGCGCTCTGTCCCGTAGAGAGAAATCCCACAATAAAAAGACACATTTTTTATGTAACGGATCAGCCCGCCCCATGCTCTCACATGTGGCGACCGTCCGACCCACCCTACTTTAGGGCCTTAGCCTTCGAGGGATCCCCCATAAGGCTGGTGAGCAGATACTATAAGGTCCCTTTGCCACCCTTTATACACCTCCCCAGACTCTCGAACCCATGCACTAAAGGTTTAAGTGCAAATTGGAAGCATGACTAGTACCAACTGAGCTAGTAATTTATAAGAAGCAAAGGTGTAGTAAGCATCCATAGAGATACTTAGGTTTAGTTAAATTTCGAGGATGAAATTTTTATAAGGAGGGATGAATTGATAGACCCTGATTCTAGTATTCTTGAAAAATCCATTCCTTTATTAGAATAGTAGATAAGTGGCCCAGAAAGAGTACTAAGGGCCAGTTTAGGATTCAATTATATTTATGAGGCTCTGAGTATCATTTCGAGAAAAAAGATCCGAAATTAGTGTTTAAGATCGAATTTGGACCTGGTTAGATTGTTCAGGGTCATGGATTGAGATTCGGTGGAAAACGAAAGTTTTCGATGAATAGTATTTTTCCAAATAGAAATTTTCGGATGAATAATAAAATTTTTGAAAATAGACCTTAATGGTCGAAAAGATATGAAAATAGTAGAAGAGTGTAGCGAAACTAAAACGGATTGAAAAAGAGTTTATTTAAGAAAGTTTCAAAACATCCGAAAGTCATCAGATAAAACACCCTTTCTGGTAATTATTAGATATTAATGCTCTTTAATTGAATCAAAAATTTTTCAAAGAATGCAATTGAAAGGTAAGATACCTAATTAGAGGATTCTATGGTTAATATGAAGATTGAGTGATCATAGAATAGTTTTGGAATTTAATTGGCTAAGAAAGTGGGTACTAAAGCAGAGTAAAAATAAATCATTTCGAATAGATTTTAAGTGATTCGAAGTATATTGGACAGAAGTACTCTATTTGATTATTGTCCCGTATGCAGTATTTAGAGAGAAATGAAATAATTTTTAGTATCCGGATGTGAAAAGTGAATTTTTGTAGAATTCCGGGTAGGACCGAAAGTGATTTTATCTTCAAAGTGATAGAATAATTATTTTAGAGGTCGTAAGTGTTAACCGGATTTTAATAAATTTTTGAAAGTGTTAATTAATTTTCGTATAATTTTCAGATGGATTGGAAATGGTTTCAAGCATGAAAATGTAAAAGAATGGAATGAGTGCATGGAAATGTGAGAAAGAGGACACTTGGCAATTTAATAAATGAAGAAAGAATGGATGTTTGACAAGTGGCAAAGAGGAGGAATGGATTGGTGACAAGTGGCAAGGAGGAGTTATGGAGGCTTGACACATGACAAGAAAACATTAAATGAATATATATTTGTAATGTGAAAATGAAACAAAAGTTGAAAGGTGGTGCACTCGATCAAAACCGAGAAGAAAAGCAATTAAAGAAGCATTAAACATATATAAAAATAATGTGAAAAGAAAGCAAGAGAAGTTTCATTTGGTTCTCATCATTCAAAAACTCGAGAGAGTAAGTTAGAGAGAGAGCTCTATCTTTTTCTTCTACCATCCGAAACTGTGAGCTTTTATGAGACAAGGAGAGAGAGTTTGAGCAGATTAGAGAGCTTGTGCAAGCCTAAATGTAGACCGTGAGCCATCACCCAAGGACCAAGAGTCATGTTGAAAAGGGGGAGTGAGAGTTCGTGAGAGGAAGCTTCGGTTTTGAAGAGAAAATATAGGAAAACTATTCTACCTTTAGGAAAAAGACTGAAATAGCAACTGAAAGAGTGAGTTTGAAAGCTTATTTTGAAGTCTTTTCGCTTATGCAACAATCTGCTTGGTAAGATAAAGAGAGGAGAGAGTGATGCTGCCGTGAGTTGCACTTCGAAGTCAGTTTGCTGTCAAGGTTGTTTGGATGCTATTTTTGAAGAAAATCAGCACATAAAAAGGGAGCTAGAATGAAGTGATTTTTGTGGATAGCAGCGGTGTTTGAATTGTGGGCTGTTGTTGTGTCTTTTTAAATTGTAAAAGTATGAGATAAGTTATGTTTTTACGAGCATCGTTTTGTTTGAATAATTTTGATATGTTATTGGATGAAATTTGATGACGAAATGATTGAGTTTTAGGATTTAGAATCTCATTAGTGCGGAGGTTCGTTCATTTGTATTTCATTGTGTTAGCAAATGATTTTCGATGTTCAAATTGTGTGAAAAATATGTTATAGAGGCTGTTATGTTGAGATTTAGGGGCTGTTATGTTTTGCTGTTAATTTCTAGTTTGTTTTCATGAAAAATGATTAGTATTGGTGTGTTTTAAAGTATCGAATAGTTGTTCTGTCATCGAAAAATAGTTTCTGGGTGATTCGGATAAGTTTTCTATGAATACGAATGCGTTAGTTTGCGATTTCCGTTGTCAAATTGAAAAATATATATGAGATGTATAAGCTGTAATGATATGTATTTAAGCTCATTAAAGTGATAAATATTGACGTTAAGTTTGAATTAAAACGAAAAATCGAAAGTCGATACGATCGCGTGATTAATGGACTGTTTTTATGACTTGAAATGGGTTGTTAATACATGCAGTTTTTAGAGCTATTTTTGGATGTTTAAAGGTTGTTAAAGTGCAGTTCATGAGCTGTTAATAGGTCGATTCATGGGCTGCTAAAGTACACTTTAATGGGCTATCAAAGCATCATGTAATGGGCTGTCAAAGCGTTATATTGTGTACTGTTTTCAAGATTGTTACACATGCTGTTTTGATACTGTTTTATGAGCTGTGAAGGTGCTATGTAACATGCTGAATTATGGGTCGTTACGAGCTATTTTTATGGGCCATTACAGGCTATTTTTATAGGCTGTTATGGACTGTATTACGAGTTGTTTTATGGGCTATTAAAGTGCTATAAAAGTTATTTTCATCGTGTCTCATTAGCTGTTTTGATGTCAAGGTTGTCTTGGGTGATTTTGTGAGCTGTTTTGACATTGTAAGAGCTGTTTTGATCATGTAACAAGGGTTGTTTTGTGTTAAGCTGTTTCGAATTAATTGTGTAAGCTGTTTCGACGATTATAAGCTGTTTTGAAGAAATTGTATATGTTGTTTTAATGTCGAAGCTAGTTGTATGGATAACATGTGCTATTTTAGTGTTAATTATTGTTTCGAATGAGCGTTATGCACTGTCTTGATGTGCAGACTGTCTTGAGTATCATTTAGAGATATTTCAAAACCGTTATATAGTGTTTTATATAGTCGTTGAAATATGGAAGTGATTACATTACGCGAATGCGTTTATATGATTAAATGTGCAATTGAAATCGTTTGACGTTACCTAAAGAATTAACGTTAAATGTATAGGTAACGCCAAGGAAATATCGAATAGGTTATAAACTTTGCAATAAGGTGTCAGGTAAATGTTACATCACTTACATTATTTTAAATTTTAGTTTAAATTTTATATTAATGTTGCTTAAAAGCTTTATAAAATGATTTCACAAATACGAGGTTAATTTGAGTAAAAGATCCTTCTACGGGATCAAGAAATGAGAATTTAAAGTAAAGTTGTTTTCATAAAGTTTGATGTAAGTTTGAATTAAAAACGTTTTAAGATAAACAATTTTGTGCTTATTGCATTTAGAAGGAAAAAGAGTTTCAAAAGCCATGTGTAATCCCTCAGAGTTCAGAGTGTCTAGTACTACATTGCGACATAGAGAATTCCGCACGTAGCTGTTTAGATTTAGAATTATTGGCACTACGTCGCGACATAGAAAATTCCGTTCGTAGTCGCCCAGATTTATAGCTACTTGTAATATGCTTCGATGTAGAAAATTTCGCACATAATTGTAAGGGCTATTGAGCATTTAGCACTACAATTGCAATGTAGAAAATTTCGCATTGTAGTTGCTCAAAGTTTGGATCATTTCATCCTACGTCGCGATGAAGTGAATTTTGCACATAGTAGTCGAGATATCTCAGTAGTGTCACGGTTAGTGTCAGTTGAAAACCGCCACGTGACATAAGAGCAGTTGGGTTACACATGGTATTATTGACAAGACAAGGTTTATTTTGAAAACCATAGGTATTGTAAGTAAGTTAATGATTACTTGCATATAATTTTCTATATTACTGTATATGTTGAGCTAACATGTTTATCCTTGTTGTAGTATACATATCTAGCTAGGTACCATCACTAGGAATCGTGTAGTAAAGAAGGAAATATCAAGTATTTAGGTGGGCGAAACTGAAGAATGCATCAAACAAGGCATACTTTTTGTTGTTGTAAATAACATAAATAAATGATTGCATGTTTGATATATGGGTATTTGAAAACTGTAAAACCACATTTTGATATGTATATATAGTTAAAATATTTGCACATGACACACACCGACATATGATACTTTCACGCATATATATTAATGCATATGAATTACTTCATAATGCTTGTTGAAATGTATGTTTGTGGAAACTATATGTTGCGGAAATGCATAAGTGTGAAATTGTATGAGAAATGACATGTTTATGGCCAAACAAAGTTGGGTGGTGATTTCTATAGTTCGAAGTGTAATTTCTCTATAGGTACATTTTGGAAATGCTAAAAATACAATCGTTATGCTGTCAAAATTTTTAGTGAAATCATTTTAAACCGAATTAGAAAAATTTAAAATTTACACCCACCCAACTATTTTTATAAAAGCGAATTTCAACCTAAATAAAGTAAAGTAAATGGACAAGATTAAGGGATTCGTTCTATGAATCTCTTTTACCTAGCTAGTAGGGTTATGAGGGATTTGTTAGAGTGCCCAATGAGACCCTCCAGATAAGAGTATAGAGAGAATCTAGTTTGAGTCTTGTCAGAAAGTGTGAAAAGTGTCACATCATCGCTGAATAGTGCATAACAGTAGTTTCCCAATATATATTGTCTAAAAATTAATGCTTATAATTTAATAATGATGCATGGAGTGTGACTTTCATGAAAACGTCCATCGACGAGTCTAGCTTTAGACCAAACGGGACACGTGCTCCTTCTAAAATTTTATAAAAATTATTAAATTTATAATATTAATAATTATTTAAATACATAGATAGATATTATATATAGGTACGAGCGTAAGACACTTGTTATTGGCCTATTGACTCCAATGGTATGAAGCATTTTTCTATCTCTATCAGAATTAAGGTTCGATTCCTAATTCCCCACAACTGCATTTCTCTTTTTTAAAAAATAAATAAATAAATAAATGAAATCATGAATGTTGTGGCGTTCGAACTTAGAACAAAGGATTGAGATGACTCACCTTCTTACCAACCATGCTGATGTAGATACATGGACTTCACAAGCTTTTATATTAGTCGCCACTTCTTTCCATCTTTTCGGTTGTTTATTTCTTTTTTTTAACTCTATTATTAATCCTTCCTATTTCCAATATAATTAATGTCGATGTATGGATTTAGCCGATCAGGTTCGTGTTTAGGCCCAAGCGATAGTTTTGGATTCGATATTGTTGAATAAGTAAAGTAAGAAGCAAAGGAGATGAGGCAAAAAGGAAGGGAAAGACACAAGAAGTTTTTTAGTGGTTCGGCCCAATTAAATGTCTACGTCCACTGTTCACTCTCTCATTTTAGCAAAGTAACAACACTCAAAAAATTGATCTCTCTTTTATAATGAGAGTTCTCCCCTATTTATAGGGAATGGGAGGAGTTACAATAAAGTGCAATAAAATAATGTACAGTAAACAAATATTATAATGATGGACCGCATTTAATGTGCTTGAACTGCATTTAATACGGCTAACAGTGTCAGGTTCATTTTGCCCAAAGCATGGGTTTAGGCGGCTAACCACACGAGTTAGGTGAGATTCTCGTAATCCAAGCTGTAATCTCTGATGGAATTGGCATGGACGGCATGCCTTAAGCCGTAATTCACCTGCCAACTCTAATTCCTGTTAACTTGTGATTTGATAGACGGGGCAGGGGTGAACCTTTCTAGCAAACAGAATGCTCTCTAGATCTAGCGAGCAAATGAAGCTCAAGAAGTTGGAGGCCTAAAGGATCACAGGTATAGGTTATGAGCAAGCTCTCCAACTTCAGATAACTTACCAGGCAAGCGGCCTTAGAAACGAGCAAGTACACAAGCACGAGCAGGAAGTGACGAGCAGTTGATTGATAAAGTGAATAGGTAACCATTCGATCTAATGAACGAGCATGGGGACGAACAAATCCCGAGCAGGGTACCGAGCTTGATAACGAACAGGCCAACGATCAATAGGAAAACTTGGAATACGAACACAGTATCGAACAGGTTGGCGACCAGAAAAGCGGATAGAGAGATGGGTCGATCATTGGGTTTCCCAGGTCTTCGAGCCATTGGGCCCATACTGTGGTCTCTCCTTGGTCTAATTGGCTTGATCGCAAAATCACCTATAACATAAGCCCCCTAGCTCTTGGTGCATCTGGTGGACCAGGAGCTACGAGCTCACATACAAAATATCCTGGCGAGAACATACGCTATTTTTGAATTTCGTTTTATCTCCCGACCACATGGCATTACTACGGGTAACGATTACAGGTCACATCATGCGCCGTATACATTTAATGCTCGTCTCTCAACTGACAACTGCATAATGACAAAATCTCGAGAGTTACGCTGCACTATTAGATCCAGCAGTTACACAGTTATCTTGATCTAACGGTTAGGGCTTGACAACTATAAAGTGACAGAGACCCTTCATCTTCTTCTTTCTTCCTATCACCTTCAAAAAATCAAACACTCCTTCATCTTCCAACATCCTCTGTGTTTTCCACCATCGTTGTTCGCTGTTCTCCTTTACGAATTTCCAACCTTTATTATACTCGAGGTATGTTCGTACGCTCAATCTTGCCTTTTATGCCTTATTCTTGCGTGCATGGTGTTATTGGTTTCATTGTGTTTCTGTCTCTACTTGAGAGTTTGGGAAATTGCACGAGTAGGAAGACAATGTCTTACCCGACTTGAACCATACATGTTGCTTTTCCTTCGTCGTTGTTCTGGATACCTTCTCAGAATACATGCGTGAAAATAGAGAGCTCTCTCTCTTTTTCTTCTTTCCCTTTTTTTTTTTTTGTTGGGTTTTGATGAGTTCGTACCTGGAACTCTTCTTACTTTAAGCATCTCCCCCGGGCGCATGACTTGAATCGTAGGAGAAAAAAGGGGTACAAGAAGATTCTGCTTTTTAAGTCTAGTCTGCTACTAACGGCCTAATCTTCTTGCTTCTTTTGTAGATGTCAAGTCGTGGATTTCGCCACCATTAATTAGGGGCTGATGATGAAGATTCTGAGGAAGAATCTGTTCAACAAGTGAGAGATTCTATGAGCATAGCTTCCCAAAGCGGCGAGAGTGCTTCAGAACCATTAGGACGGGAGAACCCTCCTGCTCGCGAACCTTTCTTTAGGCATGTCTCTGTCGTCCCTTACCACGAGCTCGTATCTATAGCTCAAAAATATGACTTTCCTTTGGGGTGTCGGGTTATGAAGCCTGACGAAGATGATCACATGGCTCACCCTTCTCTAGGGTTCATAGCGATCAGCCGCCAACATTTGGAATTCGGGTTCAGATTCCCAGTTCCCCATTACCTTATCGACCTCCTGAACGATCTGGAATTAGCCTTGTTCTAACTTACACCCAACTCTTACGCTAATCTAATCACTTTTGCCTCCATCTTTATCCAAAACGATCTTCTGCCTCTGACTCCCTATATAATTCAGCACCTTTATCAATTCAAAGCGTCCACGGGCCCTAAGGCGGACAAGAGGGATGGATTTTACTACACTACAGCCCATGCTTCGCCGTACAAAGTATTCTTACCCAAAAGAGTCATTAGGTCGAATGTGGTTGACTACAAGACCTGTTGGTTCTTCATGTCTTGTCCATCCATGCTCGATCTTGAAAATTTTTCTTGTTCTCTTTATCCTGGTAAATCGCCAGTCTGTTATTGCATGCTTTTGCACATATATATATAATTATTGTCACATTTACTGACCTCAGTTTTCACATGCAAACGTGTCCAAGAGTTCGCTCGAGCTTATCGACGAGGAGGCAGAGGCTCTTAAGAGATTTTCTGATGTTAAGAGCCCGTTAGACGATTAGTTTCCCAGTGATTCTTCTTTGAGAGAGTACGGGCTCGCGCCGAAGGTCGAGACCAAATTTTTGAACATCTATCAAAACATTGGTGTCCGAAAGAAGAGGGAGGTTCCCTCGGTCCTTGAAGTTTTTAAGGAAAAGGCACCAGATTCGGCCTCGAGGAAGCTTGCTACAATGGTTGAACTGCGCTTTGCCACTCCGCCATCTTCACCAGGAGCCAAGCTGAAAGATCCGAAAGTTCAAATAACCGGCACTGCAGGTCTCGCAAGCCCATCCCTAGAAGTGCCGAGCTCACAGACCACCTGGAAGGTTGCGACGGGGTCGTCCTCCTAGCCTGATGCTGCAGCCATCTCGCTAAAGCAAGGAGAGAGGTACAAATCGGTGGGGAGGAAGCTCCCAACAGATTCTCCTCCACCAAGAGAGCCCCCGAGCAGAGAGACACAAGCATCTAGCAGATCGCTAGTTGGGCCATGGGGGGCAGCAGACAAAAGGAAAGGGATCGCGGAACCCTTTCCAAAGCGCTAGAAGACTAAAGACAAAGAGATCGCGATGGAGAGAGGTCAGGAGTAGCAGAGCCAGGACTTCAACGCTGGCGAATATTTCAACAACCTCCTAGATCAGATGTCGCAGTTGTTAGGCCTCAACAAGCCAGACGTTTATCAAAGCCATGTTCGTGGCGAAAACCTGGTCGGGTATTTTGCCCGGCATTTACTACTGGTAATCTTTTCCCTTAATTTGCTAATATCTTGTTTTTTTTTTCTTTTCACATTTGTTATTGACACATCTCCACTTCAGTCTACCCTGGGCTTGCTGAAGATGTATAAGGACTTCCCTGAGTTGGCACAGGAGAAGGCTTTGCTGGAAAAGGCTAATAGAAAGCTTAGGAGCGACAACAAAAAGATCAAAGGGGAAGCAGATTACTTTCGCAAAGAATCAGAGAAAGCGAATAAGGCTGTGCAGGATCTAAAGTAAAAGCTAAAGGGGGCTAAAGAGCAGAGGGATAAAGCTGAGGACTCCCTAGCTCATGAAGTGAATCTTCGAGACATCACTGCCTACTCCCTTAATACGAATACCGAGGAGATCAAGAAGCTGAAGTAGGATATTCTCTTTTTGAAAGAAGGAGAATGGCTCGTTGAGACATGATGTGAGCTCGAGCAATAAGTGGGCTGAGGTAGTTGAGAAAAAGGCTAAACTAGTGCTGCACGACATGGACACGATGAAAGGGAACCTTGCCCGCACTAAAGAATTGCTCAGCCAAGCCGAAGCCCAGATAGAACAGGTTCGTCGGGAGGCTATTGAGAAGACGTCAAGCTCGTTTCTGTATACTCTGTGGAAGTTCCACCTAAAAATAGACGTCTCCTTCTATGGCGAAGAGGCAGTAAAAAAGGTAAAGAAATACGTTGAGTGGGTCGCACGGGCTGCTCAGAAGAAGAAACTTCCACTTGCCCAAGGCCAAGCTTTATCTGTTCTTGCCCTGGGTACTGTATCTTCAACGCCATCGGCACCTCCCCCGAGCTCATCATAACCAACTACTTCAAGGACACAAGATGCATCTTCGAAGGGAGCCCCTAAAGGTCAAGGTGAGAAGACAGCTCCTACAGGCCCCTCGCATGCTCCCTAGGCATTAGTCTTCTTTGTTTTTCTCCCCCCTAGTGGGGCTTATTTTCGAACAATGAAATTGTTGTTCATGATATTATTATTTGGTTTTAATTCTGATACTTAGCTTTTATTTCCAACGACATGAGATCCTTGCTAGCCTACTTTATACATCTGTTTTCTGAGCCTCATATGCATTATCAGACAATATCATACTTGTATAATTCAAAAGAATTTGGAGCCAATGTAAATAATGAAATTTTTAATAAAAAGATTAGATAGCATATCTGACCAATAGGATTGACGGTATTTGCTCTGTCATACTTGCTTGCAAGTATTGATAGATCGCATCGGTTCTTCCCAAGGTATGAAAATCGTATTCCTAGGTCGCTAGTGCACCTTCGAATACTCCAACAAGCAGGCCTGCTCGTATAGCTATTTTGGTAATGGCTGTGCTCAAAAGGTAAGGACTCGAGTCTTTACAGGGCATTGCGCTTACAAGGTAGAGGCCCGAGCATCTACAGTTTGTTGCGCTGGCAAGGTCATACCTGAGCATTTACAACGAACTGCGCTCACAAAGTTGATACCTGAGCTATACAGCTTATTGTTCTCTCAAGTTACGCTCACAAGGTTGGAACCTGAGCATTTATAGCGAGAGTGGAGAAAGTAGTAGAATCTTTGCTGCGCTCACAGGGTCATAACCCGAGCATTTACAGCAAGTCTAGAAGTGGAGCGCCGAAGGCCAAGTCTTCTTTAACCAAGCTTCTGCACGTAGTTATTCGAATGATGAGGTGTCTAGAATACTTGTAAAGGGGGAGACCAAATAATAGGCGGCGATCAAGTGTGTGGGCTTGTGGTCGTTTTGACCCCATTTAACCTTGTAGGACAGGTGTGGGGTCGGTATCCACCGATATTCAGCCCTTTATTCCTACAAAGTAAACAAGTGTTCGAGCTTTGAGTTTACTTTCTGCCTTTCACAACCACATACCTCACACACATGAAAACACATGAGTGTTAGTGATATAGAAATATGGAGCTTTCATTGCATTTTCATATAGTTAGCTTTTATAAAGATAGCGAAGCAATAACGATACAATAGTTATGTATAATAAGGCCTTAGGTGGATAGCTTTCCAGGCCCTAGGAAGTATCGCTCTGATCATGTCCGCTAGGTGGTATGCTCCATTTTTTAAATCTTCATGGATTATGAAAGGTCCTTCCCAGTTAGGTCCTAGCGTACCACCACTGGTTTTACGGGCTCCAGGTAGAATCTCTCGCAGCACGAAGGTGCCCGATTTGAACTTGCATACTCGAACCCTCTTGTTATAATATCTCGATGAGGTCTGAACTAGCGACCAGAAGTTGGTTATTCTCTTCAAGGTTAAAACTTGCTCTTCGTTGGCTAATCACTTCAAACTCGATAGGGATCATAGCCTCAGACCGGTAAACCATTGAGAATGGGGTTTCTTTAGTGGTACTGTGGGCAATTGTTTTGTAGGCCCATAGTACCTTCTACAACTCGTCTACCCATGCTCCCTCCCTAGTTTTAAGCTTGGTCTTCAGGGTCTGCTTAATTATCTTGTTGACCATTGGCTTGTGGGTGATCTACCGTTGAGAAGTTTTTAGTTATACCGAGACTACTGCAGAATTCTAAGAACTGGACACTTGTAAATAGCATCCCATTATCTGTCACGAGCTACTGAGGAACTCCAAATCTGCAAATAATGTTATCCCACACGAACTTTTCAATCTTCGTCATAGAGATCTCGGCCAGCTCCTTCACCTCTGCCCACTTGGTGAAGTAATTAATAGCTATAACAGCGTATTTGCATTTTGCTCCACCTACTGGGAGAGGCCCGATCAGGTCTATACCCCAAATGGCGAAGGGCCATAGGCTGATCATCTGCTAAAGGTAGGCTGGTGATGCTCGGGGAACCTTAGAGAACCTCTGGCACTTATCGCATTTCTTCACCAGGTTAATGGCATCTGACTTCATAGTCTGCCAGTAAACTCCCTATCTGAGTGCTTTCGGAGCAAGGGACAGCCCCTCGGTATGGTTACCACAATGTCCCTTATGTATGTCTTTTAGGAGAGTGGTACAATCCGGCTTGTCTGGATATCGGAGCAATGGAACCGAGAAGCCATTCTTGTAAAGCACATCGACGTATATACAGTACCTTACAGCTCTCGTTCACAGGCAACGAGCTTTCATTTTGTTCTCTGGTAGCTTTCCTTCTTGTAAATAATTAACCAACAGGCTCATCCATAACTCTTCTGCCACTAACAGGGTCATTACCTCACCTCCAGGCTCGGTTCTTGGTTTTGGCAAGAACTCCACGGCCACATTTCCAGCAAATTTGGTGTCCTGAGCTATAGCTAAGCGAGCCAATGCATCTACATGGGAATTCTGGGCTTGCGGGATCTGATTCAACTCGCATTTCTCAAAAGTCCCTAACAGCTCTTGGACCCTTTGCAGCTAGACTGTCATCTTCGACCCTTTGGCTTGATATTCGCCCCTTATTTGGCAGACCACTAGCTGAGAGTCATTGAATATCCTAAGTCGTTCAGCTTGCATCTCCTTAGCTTGACGAAGTCCTGCTAACATTACTTTATACTCCGCCTTATTGTTCGTTGCTCTGAACCCGAACCTGAGCGCACAAAGGAACTTATTTCCATTTAGACTAATTAACAAAATCCCAGCCTCTGCACTTCACTCGCAAGAAGACTTATCGACAAACAGTTCCCATAATAGACCTTCAGAAGGCTCGGTCTCCTCCTTTATAGATCCAGTAAACTCAACGATGAAATCTGCCAGTGCCTGACCTTTGATCGCCGTTCTTGGTTTGAACTCGACATCGAATTGAGCCAGTTCAATCGCCCATTTAAGAAGGCGGCCGGAGGTGTTAGGCTTCTACAGGATTTGTTTGAGAGGATACTTAGTTAGAATTGCAATTTTATACGCCTAGAAATAAGGGCGTAGCTTCCTGGATGCCACCACGAGATAGTAGGCTAGCTTTTCCATCATAGTATATCTTGTTTCAGCGTCTACTAGCTTCTTACTGATGTAGTATATAGGGACCTCAGCTCTATTTTCTTCTTCTCGTATCAATGCAGCACTTAGGGTGTGTTGAGATGCCCAAGGCAGACTGTCAGGACTTTCCTTTCTTTCGACTTTGACAGTAGAGGAGCTCACCCCATGTATTCTTTCAATTGTTAGAAGGCGACCTCACACTCCTCGGTCCATTCGAAGTTTTTTGCCTTATTCAACACTTCGAAGAATGGTACACATTTGTCAGAAGCTTTTGATATAAATATGCTCAAGGCCGCGACTTGCCTATTTAGACTCTGCACATCTTTTATTTTTGTGGGTGACTTTATATCCAGCAAAGCCTGGATCTTTTCTGGGTTGGTTTCGATTTCCCTTTCGTTTACTATAAAGCCAAGAAATTTACCAGAGGACACCCTAAATGCACACTTGAGGGGATTAAGCTTCATCTGGTACTTCCTTAAGATCTAGAACATCTCCTCGAGGTCGCGGACGTGGCTAACGGCCTGTCTGAATTTCACCAGCATGTCGTCCACATATACCTCCATAGTCTTCCCAATCTGATCTTCGAACATCATGTTCACTAGCCTCTGATAATTTACCCCTATGTTTTTTAGTCCGAAAGGCATTACTTTATAGCAATATAACCCTCAGTCTATAGTGAACGAGGTGTGCTCCTCATCTTCGGGACTCATTGGAATCTGATTGTAGCCCGAATAAGCGTCCATGAAGCTAAGGAGCTCATGCCCGGCAGTTGCATCTACTAACTGATCAATCCTAAGCAGTGAAAAATTGTCTTTCGGGCAGGCCTTGTTTAAATCCGTGAAGTCGATATAGGTTCTCCACTTCCCGTTTTTCTTTTCTACTAGTACGAGATCCGTTACCCAGGTAGGATACTGGACTTCTCGGATGAAATTGTTTGTTAGGAGCCTGTTTACCTCCTCCTTCAAAGTTTCACATCGTTCCCTAGTCATCTGCCTCCTTTTCTGGTAAACAGATTTGTGATAAGGATTAACATTCAGCTTGTGGGTCATCACCCTCGGGTCGATCCTTACCATATGTCCTCATTATTCCAGGCGAATATATCTAGATTTATTTTGAGGCAGCAGGCCAGTTGGACCTTAATCTTTGGAACCAGGTTCTTGCCCAATTTGAGGCATCTTGTAGCATTCGTCTCACTGACCTGAATGTCTTCGAGCTCTTCCACTGGACCCGTCATCTGGTAAGCATCAAATTCCCTGGGGTCCAGATCATGACTAACCCCTAACGTGGTGATAGCTTGCAAGTCACAGCTCGGGACCGCATCCACCTTCTTTCCTCGGACTCTCCTTCGTATGGCATCCACATAGCAATGACGAGCCAAGGACTGCTCTCCTCGCACACACCCGATCCCATCAAGAGTTGAGAATTTTATCGTGAGAGCTCTGGTAGAGATGACCATGTCTAGGTCATTCATAGCAGGTCTTCCTAATACTACATTATATGCAGAAGGGGAGTTAATGTCTAGAATTAATGATGATAGATGATAGATCATATAATCTAATAGCGTTAACAAAGACATAATGATGATAGATGATAGATCATGTAAACGTAGCATTAACAAAGACATGGGAAAATGAAGGTAAACAAATACCAAATAATGTTAGCACCTACGTCAACCAATTTTTAGGTTCAAGCCACATTACTCTTCCCAAAACTGTGAAATTAATTATAATCATTAAAAAATAATTATTATTAACATTTATTATCTAAAAAATCATTTTAATTCTCTGTGTCTACCTAAAAAAATTGTATATCAAATTTTAAAAGTTTTGTGTTTGTTCAACGTACAAAATCTATAATTAATTTGGGTAGCCCAAAGGACTACTAACCCCACCCAAGTTTTTATAGGATTCTATATTTACCAATTTATGCATTGTGAAAATTATTATGAGGGACTAAAAATACCTACTCAACCAACAAATTTATGATAATTTCATTCTTTCTTCGTACTTAAAAAAAATTTAAAAAAAAAAATCATTCTTTACTTTTTAAAACAATTCTTTTAATAAGAAGTGGGAAGGAGTTTTGTTTATTTGTCAATTTTTTTTTCTTTTTTTTTTGGTGTTGTAAATAAAAATTAAAAAAAAAATTTAAAAAAAAATTTGACAATAAAGGAAGTATTAATTTGTCTTTTGTCATCTTAACCACACAAAAAAGAGCCAATTCTGATAACACAACCTGGAAAGAGAAAATGCATGATGCAACAGTTTTTGCTCATTGCAAAGTGAAACTGGCCTAACTTATCCAGAGTACATCATTATAACAATATATCAATTGCCTTGTGTTTGTATTTTCCAATGTACAGGCTTTCTTAAACATAAAGCAAACTCATTTTTACCTGTCTTCTTGCACTTCAAGATGGCAATGCTTTCACGCAACCATTACACCCGACGATGACGGGAGATCCAAAAAGAAAGAAAATTAATGAAGTTGCTTTTGTGTTTGATTTTTCCAGTTCAACAAAGAAGTTTATGATAATTGTTTATATGATTTGGTAGTCTATTTCAATTGTTGATGATAGTGAGTTTACAAGAAAAGTTAATATAAATTAGTGTGAATATTAATAGCTTAGATATTTTTGGTATTTTCAACAGGTGTACTGAGTAAATCTTTTACCGTTAAATCTTATAAATGGATTTATCTTTGTATTTCTTCTTGTGTAAGCTTATAATTCAAAGTTGTTTTGTTAGTTCATCACACGTAAATAGAAGGCTTGAAAAAAAGCGATGATCATATTCGTATAAGGAAATAGAGAAAATTAAAAATTTATGAAAAAAGTAAGGTGCTATCTGTTGACACTTAATTTTGGTCAACCCGGTTCTTGGAGCCCAATACCTACGAAATAGTAACTAACAAATAAAACAATAATGACTAGAATCAAAACAAGCAAAAAACAATGATTTTTACGTGATTCGGCAAAGTAATGGCCTACGTCCACGACTGTTACCCTTATTCTCACAGAGTAATAGTATATATTTCTTGCTTAGAGCTTTACAATGAATTTCGTCCCCTATTTGAGGAGATGTTATAATTTGAATAGGTTTAAGAATATGTTATAATTTGAATAGGTTTAAGAATCTTACAGATAAGCCAAAAACTAATATACATTAATTGAGATAATATCTCCCAAGATTATTTTCTCTATAGCTGCAAAAGTTACCGAGAATATCGTGGTTTAATTTGCATGGAAATAAACAAGTTGACTCATTTCCTGAATTAAACTGATTCGACTTTCTAGAAGGTCAATTGGTCAAACTTAACGAGCACCTTAAGTGTACAAACTGTTCAAGCGATCAGATATTGTACCCAACGAGCAGCTAAGAAAACCTCCTGAACGCTCTGATAGCCTTTAAAGAATACTATCGAGCAATTCTTGACCACAATCAGATTGATGTAGCAACCATAACTCGTAACCAGGCCGCCACGCGATCAATCATGTGTTCAAATGATACGATCAGTCACTCAGTAATTAAAACGATCAGCTATACGATCAGATGTACTCTTGTTCACAGGCTAAGAAACAACCACATATTCCCTCCTTAGACCTTTAACTTTATTAACTAACCTCTTGGGCTTCTTATCATAAAATAACATATTGGGCTCATCTCTAGGCCTTTTTCAACCTATTTTCTATGATTGCACGTAACACTAGGCCCCTTGCTTTCAGTACATTCCTTGTACTGGAAGCAACGAGCTCATCCTCAAGACAATTTTGATAGGATCCGTTACATTGCTCTTTCAAATATTGACTTATCCCGTGACACGCGGCACTTCTCTAGGCGTCAGTTTACTGCACATTTCATGTCGTGCACTATTAATGCGCATTTAATGCACGTCTTTTCACTGGCTGCGCATAATGACAAAATCCCAGGTTTCATGCTACACCATTAGATTAATGACGGTTACACAGCTGTTTTTGATCTGACGACTAGGGCTTCATGACGACAGCTATATATAAACCTTTAGTTGCTTTATTTTATGCTTTTACCAGTCACTTTCAAAGACAAATGTCTCTTTGTCTTCAACTTTCTCTCATTCGCCATCGCTTGTTCTACATCAACCTCTTATTCGTTAGTCGAAATCCACCATATTCAAGGTAAACTTCTATGACTCTTCACAACTTTTTTAGTTATGATTTTTTACTTGCATTGTTGGATTATATACATGAATATGTCATTTCGTTCGCATGAATATTCCTATTTGCATTCTCGGCATGATAAAACCTGAATAACCTAAATAAACACTTACTTGATCATAAGTCACATAAATGAATACCACTTCTTGTTTGTAGCCACCTAATACCTCAACTCTGATTGAGTTAGGAGTTTGTTGATGTTTTATAATTTCTGTAGCTCATTTGGCTTGTAAATAGGGCTTCCCCACACTCGGTAGCCCCTTGTATGCGCGACTTGATCTTTAAAAAAGTAGAAATACCCTTAAACACTGAATTCTGGTCTGCTATTCGTGACCTGACCCTTTCGTTACTTTTGTAGATGTCTAGTCATAATCGTCGCGACCATAAAGTGGGGGCTACTGACGTGGATCCTGAGGAGGAACTTGACCAAGTCAGAAATACTAATAATGCGACCTCTCAGAGCGGTAAGGCCGTATCAGACCCTTCAAGGCACCATAATCCCCTGCTTGCACCCTTTTGTTTAGACACGAGTCTTCTATTAGTCCCAATGAGCTCAAATCCATCGTTGAGGATTTCTCATTGCCTTTTGGGTGTCAGGCAATGGTGTCGAAAACCCATGATCAAGCAACCTATCCTTCTAAGGGATTCTTTTCCATTAGCCACCAACACATAGAAGACGGCTTTAGATTCCTAGTCCACCATTACCTGGTCGACCTTCTAAACGACCTTAACATCGCCCCATTTCAGCTTACTCCTAACTCATATGCTCACCTTACTGTCATTGCTTCAATTTTTCTAAAAAATGATCTTCCTCCACCAACTCCTGTCATGATTCAACATTTTTTTTCTTTTTAAAAGCACTATGAGCCCTAAATCAGAGAAGAAAGATGAGTTTTATTATACATCGGCCCGAAATTGTTCCTATAAAGTGAACCTTCCAAAGGGGGTTGGTAAATCCAACGTAGGCGACTACAAGACGCGCTGGTTTTACGCGTCCTGTCTTTCTTTGTCCAACCTCAAAAACTTTTCATTTTGCTCTTCTCTAAGTAAGTATGTCTTTATATTATTGTTTTTCACATATACTGCTCATTATTAATATTTACTTTCGTACAGACGTTGTCAAGAGCGAGATCGTGCTGTCAAGCGAGGAGTTAGTTTTGCTACAGAGATTTTCGAAGGTGAAGACCCTTTTGGATGACCAACCACCATCTGAACACCTCCTTCAATTACACAGCCTTGCTCCCCGGCTCATCAGATGTTGCTCGATAAGCACTTCGACCTAAGGGCTCACAAAGATAAAGAAATTTCTTCTACTTTTGAGGCCTTTGAGAAGGAAGTACCGAGCTTACAAGAAAGCCAATCTTTAACAATGGTGCAGCTTCACTTCGAGCAACCCCTCCCTGGCGAAACTCCTCCTCCAAAAAAAACTGATCAGGCTACCGGGGGTTCTGATTCCTAGATGACCACAAAAGCTATCACGAGGTCGGCTATTCAAAAGGATTCTGCTGCACCCTCTACTCATGGTATGAAACATAAATCAATAGAGAAAAAACCCTCAGGCAAAGATGTTCCTAAGTAGCCCCCTACACGATCAGCTCCCAATGCCAGTAGCTAGCTTGCTTCGCGCCTCTAAAGCATCGATAAAGGCAAAGGGGTTATAGAACCTCCTTAAAAACGCTAAAAGACGTTATGAAAAGAGCCTGTTGTGGAAGAGCAGATCCAGGACTTCGATGTGGGAATATATTACAATGTGGGAATATATTACAATGATCTCCTGGATCGCGTGCCCCAGTTCCTTGGTATGAAGAAACCCACCCTTTTATAATGAAGATATGAACGGCGAGAAGCTTATTAATTATATGGGTTTCTACGACCTGCTTGTAAGTTTCTATGCTTATTACCGTCACTTTTATTACTTTTTTGTTCTTTATTGTTTTACTAACATCTCGTTTCAAGCATCTATGACCTACATAAATCTTTTCTGGGAAATTTTCAATTGGCCTTAGGAAAACGCTACCATGGGGGCGACCATAAACTCAATGGAGGACAAGAAGAACAAACTCCAGGGTGAAGCGGACTTCTTTAAATTGGAGGCCGAAAAGTCTTGGGAGGCCTTCCGCAACCTGGAACAGAATCATGAGAAATCGCTAAGACAGAGACTGGAGCTGCAAAAATTTGTGAAATACCAAAATGAAACTATTGCCTTGCTAGGGAAAGAGAGAGATGAGTTGAAGAGGAAGCTCCATAATGCTCAAGACTTAGAGGAAAAACTTAAAGGAGAAAGCAAGAAACTAAAAGAGAAGCGGGCCTCGCACGAGCATGGAGCTGACGAAGCTAAGAAGATTATTGAATCAATGCAAGAGGTAATCTTAACCAAAGAAGAGCTAGCCCAGGAACAGAGCAGCACTGAAGCCTTGGTTAGAGAGGCGGAGGAAAGAATGGGTAGCCTGTTCTTATACAACTTATGGTTGAAGCGGCCAGATGTGGACATCTCGTTCTTTGGCCAGGAGGCTGTGGAAGAAGTAAAAATGTACGCAGCAAGGGCAACTCACAAAGCTGCGCAAAAGGCTCATTTAGAAACCAGTCTTTCAACCACCCAATCAAGCTCAGACCGTTCTGCTTTAGAGGTGCCCCCAAATCAGCCCGAAGGCCTATTTTCTGCAGCATTGCATGGCGAAACTTCTCAAGACCCAACTCCTTTAGATGTAATAATACTAGCTCTAACTTCTGATAGTGCTCCTCCATCCCATCCAGGACCTTCTTCGAGCTCTTCTCAGCCAATTGTTATAAAAGATGAAGGCAAAACTTCAGCAGAAACCACAGGCAAGCAAGATATATCTCCCAACAACACTTAGAAAATTTTCAATTCTTTTAACTTCATTTGTAATACAAGTTATTCAGCTTACGAATTTTAATATAATAAATGCAATTTGCTTCTTTTATCTGTTTCCATATCCTCGTTCTTTGTTGATATTGAATGTCAAGCAATCCTGGCTGTTAATCAGATCAAATTATAACAAATATCATTTAAGTTACAACGCTCATAGTTCATATGAGATTGTTTAACCCTTCCAAAGCTCGCTTGCTCATAAGTAGTGTTGGTTTCTCCCAATGTATAAAAATTCGCAGATCAAATGTTCCTTCTAAAGCTTGCTCACTCACAGGCTACATAGATATTCCAGGATTATTTTATAAGTCCACAGGCCATCAGTATTTCTTCCAGAGCTTGGTCACTCATAGACTATACTGGGACCTTCCATGACGTTTTTAGCTCACAGATAATTATTACACCTTCCAGAACCTGCCTACTCATAGGTAGTAATCATATCTTCCAGAGCATTCGCTTACATGTAACAATTATACATTCCAGAGTCTACTTGCTCATAGGTAGCAATTATACCTTCCAAAGCATGAGTAGAAATAAAACAATGAATTGCCGAATAAGGATGAAGCGATCAAAAATTGCTTTACGAAGAGAATCTTTATTGATGAAATAGATGTATTCATAGAAGTCAGATAAGATAAATAAATTAAACATAATATGGCCGAAGATTCTCGACATTCCATGTTCGTGGGACTTTCAGATTGGCTAGGTGATAAGCTTCATTTTCCAGACTACCCTTTACAATATAAGGGTCTTTCCAATTTGGACCAAGGGTTCCATCATAGGCTTTTCAAGCAGCATGTAAAATAAAACGCAAGACTAGGTCGCCAAGCTTGAAGCTTTAGGCTCGAACTTTCCTGTTATAAAACCTAGCGATGCTTTGTTGATAAACTATAACTCTCATTCGAGCTTCATCTCTTGCTTCCTCAAGCAAATCTAAATTAGCCGCGAGCATATGGTCGTTATCTTCCCTTCTGAACGTTGCTCTGTATTGACTAGAGACCTCAAACTCTGCTAGAATCGTTGCTTCTGATCCATGCATCATCGACAAAGAAGTTTCCTCAGTAATGTTATGAGCAATTGTTCTGTAAGCCCACAACACTTTCTGTAACTCATCAACCCAGGCTCTTTTCCTTGCTTCCAGCTTGGTCTTCAAGTTTTGCTTGATAATCTTGTTAACTACTTCAACCTGCCCATTTGCTTGAGGGTGGTCCACAACTAAAAAACTTTCTTGATTTTGAGATCTTTGTAAAACTTCTAAAACTGCTCGCTACTGAATTGGATTATATTATCTGTCATGATTTGCTGAGGAACTCCACACCTACAAATGATATGCTCCCAGACAAACTTCTCAACTTTTACGGTGAATATTTCAGTAAGTTCTTGGCTTCTGCCCACTTCGTAAAATAATTCACCGCCACAATCTCGTGCTTGCATCTTCCTCGAGCTGTTGAGAGTGGGCCGATCAGATCCATACCTCAAATGGCGAAAGGCCATGAACTTACCATCTGTCGCAGGAAAGCTGGTGGAACTCGCGGAACTTTAATGAGTCTCTGGCACTTAACACATCTCTTGACCATTTCAATCGCATCTTGCTTCATTATTGGCCAATAGAATCCTTTCCAAAGAGCCTTCTGAGCCAAAGATAGCCCCCCAGCATGATTGCCACAATGTCCCGCATGCATGTCTTCAAGAACGACCTGGCAATCCATGCCATCAATGCACCTGAGCAATGGGGCCGAGAACCCTCTCTTGTAAAGCCTGTCATCATAAATACAGTATTGGGCTGCCCGGGCTCGAAGACGACGAGCCTCTAACTTATCTGTAGGCAATTTCCCATCCTGTAAGTACTCAACCAAATGATTCATCCAGGAGTCTTATGCCACTACGATCACCATCATTTCAACCCGTGGTTCAGTGCTTGAGACTGGCAGAACCTTCACTAGTACAGCCCCCCATAAAATCTGCATCTTTTACTGTGGTAAAACAGGCTAATGAGTCCGTATGAGAATTCTATGATCGCGGAACATGGTGCACTTTATATCTTTCAAACACTGCTAACATCTACCGAACTTTTTGCAAATAAATAGTCATATTGGATCATTTGGCTTGATATTCCTCCTGGACTTGACATATTACGAGCTGATTTGTTGTATATCCATACTCGTTCTGCTCGTACTTCTTTGGCCAACATTAGTCCTGCTAGCAGCACTTCATACTCAGCCTCGTTATTTGTAGCCTTGAATTTGAACCTCAAAGCAGCACAAAATTTTATGACTCTGTGGGCTTATCAACATCATACCTACCTCAACCTTCTACTCGCTTGAGGATCCATCCACATACAACTCCCAAAATGGGCTTTTAAAGGATTCGGCTTCTTCACTCCCCGACCTCATAAATTTAGCCACAAAATCCGTTAGCACCAGCCGCTTAATTGCTGTCCAAGGTTTGAACTCTATTTCAAATTGGGCGAGCTCGATTGCCCATTTGAGTAAACGACCCGATGTGTCAGGCTTCTGAAGAACCTACTTCAATGGAAACCTAGTTGGCACTTCAATTGTATGGGTTTGAAAATAAGGCCAAAGCTTTCTTGATGCAACTACTACACAGTATGCTAGTTTCTCCATAGGGGTATATCTGGTCTCTGCATCAAGTAACCTCTTGCTGACATAATATACAAGAAGTTGTATCCCGTTCTTTTCGCGAACTAAGGTGGCACTGAGGGTGTACTGAGTAACCCCCAGATAAACGATTAGCTTTTCCCTTTCTACAAGCTTAGAAAGCAATGATGCTTGGCCCATATACTCCTTCAGTTGTTGAAAAACGGCTTCACATTCCTCAGTCCATTGAAAGTTCTTTGCTTTTTTCAACATGTCAAAGAAAAGGATGCATCTATCTGTTGATCTGGATATAAATCTGCTGAAAGCAGTAACCTGGCCATTCAAGCTTTGTACTTCTTTGATCTTGGTGGGCGATTTCATATCAATTAAAGCTTTAATCTTCTCGGGTTTGCTTCAATTCCCCTATTATTGACCATGAAACCCAGAAACTTGCCCAAAGCCACTCCAAATGCACACTTCAAAGGATTCAACTTTATTTGGAATTTTCTCAAGATCTGAAACATCTCTCCCAGGTCGCGCACATGCTCGGATTCTCGCTTAGACTTCACCAACATGTCATCTACATATACCTCTATCGTTCTGCCAATAAGGTCTTCAAACATCATGTTGACCAGCCGTTGATAGGTTGCTCCAGCATTTTTCAACCCAAATGGCATTACCTTATAACAATATAATCCACGGTCAGTGACGAATGAACTGTGCTCCTCGTCGTCAGGGTTTATTGGGATCTGGTTATACCCTGAATAGGCGTCCATAAAACTGAGGAGCTGGTGACCAGCTGTACCATCCACGAGCTGATCAATCCTTGGCAGAGGAAAACTGTCCTTTGGACATGCTTTGTTTAAGTCAGTGAAGTCATTGCAAGTTCTCCACTTCCCATTCTTCTTCTTTACTAGAATGAGATTTGCTACCCAGATTGGGTAATAGGCCTCCCTTATGAATCTATTTGCTAGAAGTTTTTCTACTTATTCTCTGAGCACCTCATAACACTCCTCCGTCACTGGCCTCCTCTTCTAGTGAACTGACCGATGGTGGGGATTGATATTTAATCTATGTGACATAATATCTGGATTGATCCCTACCATGTCTTCGTGATTACAAGCGAAGACATCTAAATTCTCCTTTAGAAAGTTAGTAAGCTGTGCTTTAACATCTAAAGGCAAATCCTTTCCTATTTTCAAGCATCGCTCAGCATCATGCTCACTGACTGACACCTCCTCGAGCTCTTCCACAGGATCTGCTTCTCGTTTTACTTCTATTTCTCTAAGGTCTAGGTCCTGGCTTACTCCCCTCATACTAACTATTCGCAGCTTCTTCTCGGTTACCACGTTGACTTTCTTCCCTTTAGTCCCCACTTTTACTGCATTTCTATAGTATTTCTTCACCAATTCCTGTTCTCCTTATACATATCCTACTTCATTTGGCATTGAAAACTTGATTGTGAGGGTCTTGGTCGATATTACTATGTTTAGATCATTCATGACTGGTCTTTCGAGGATAACGTTGTATGCTGATGGGTAGTCAATGATAAAAAAATCTGCCATCATCATAGCTTGCTGATCTGAATCTCCAACAGCAATAGAGAGTCTGATTTGTCCCAACGGCACGATTGCATCTCCAGTAAACCCGAAAAGAGGCTCAAGAGATGGTGTTGTTTGATCGGGCCTCAAACTCATCTGTTCAAAGCAACCTCTGCACATCACATTTACTGAGCTGCCTGTATCCATCATAATCCTTCTTATTTCGGCATTACCAATCCTTACCCTGATGACCAACGCATCATTATGACGCTAGTGTACACCTTTAACGTCTTCTTCGTTAAAGACGATGCCACTTGAAGTCATCCTGACTCTTTTTAATGATCCTTCTGCCTCATTATGCCCCGTTAGCAAGATGTGACTGGTCTCCTGCACATATCACTCATGCGACCTATTTGACGTTCCTGCAAGGTACGACCCACCATAAATAGCAAAGATGGTCCTTACCGCGGGTATATGGTCCTGATTGGCAGTTTGCTGAGGTTGTTGTTGTTGGGCAGGTTGCTGAGCCGGATCAGAATGTTGTTGTGCCGGTTGATGCCTACGCTGGGGATGATGATCTTCTGGTCACACCACATACTCTCACAAACCACCTCTTCTGATTAAGTCCTCTATTGCATCCCTGAGTTCTTTGCATTGTGAAGTATAGTGCCCGATTTCATCATGATAAGCACAATACTTCTTCGAGTCTCGAAATCTGTTCGGGATGTTTGTGGGACTTGGCTTCCCAAAATTCTCTCGTCTCTTCTATGCTTCATAAATTATGTCATGTATATCTGTCAGGACGTTGTAGTTCTGGTAGCGACTCCACGACGGAGATTTCTTTCTTCTGGGCTCACTCCTTGGCCGCTTCATTGCTGGAACGGTTTCTGCGATTGCTATCTTCGTTCTCACCTTGGCCTTATTCCTTCCTTAGTGAGAACTGCTTGCTCCATTCTTTTGATAGTTGGATCTTCTTTGCCCAAAAGTATCTTCCCAATGGATCTCCTTAACTGCTCGATCATAAAACTCACCAAGATCTTTCACAGTGGACTTATAAATGCTCTCGTAGAGCTTTCCATCTTTCTTAAGTCCTGTTGAAATTGCTGTTAGGATGCTTTCTTCTGAGGGGTTTTCCACATTATTCACCTCACTTTTGAACCTAGCGATATAGTCCTTTAGCGACTCATCCCGCTTCTAATAGACTGTTGCTAGGTGGCAAGTTGGCGCGAGCTGCTTTCTTAGTGCCTTGTACTGATCGGTCAACTTCCTCTGACATTCCTTCCAGCTATTGATACTATGAGCTAGAAGACTCCTCAACATGTTCCCCAATATGGTTGGGAATACTCGACACTTGACCAGAGGGTTGGATATCTACAGGTTCATCTGGATATTGAAAGCATCTAGGTGATCGTACGGATCACTGTCCTCATTGTAAAGTGGGACACTTAGGAGCTTAAACCTCAGTGGTAATGGCTTCATCTCAATTTTTCTTGAAAAAAGGGTTCTCTCTTCCGCAGTTCTTCTTGACCATGGAGCCCAGGTCTCGCTTCCAATTGCTGGACCCTCTGCATCAATTCCTCTACTAACGGGTCATGTCGTTCTACTCTTCTTGCAGAGGACTGATGACTCCTCATGCTTTCTCTGTCTCTTGAAAAATGATCACGTGATCTCTCTCGGTCAAATGGAATTCTTCCACACGACCTGTTCCCTCTACGCGAGCTCTCTATATGGTCTGCGCACACGCTCGTCACTGCGTCCATGAGCTCGCTCATTACCATGATCAGCCTCTACCCGGCAGCTTCCATCTTGACTCACCCGTATTCTCAGGCTGGGTGGGCAAGGTGCTACTTCTTCCTCGCGAACCTGACGTCCGCCTCCTCTGGAGCGTAAATTTGAGGAACGGACCGAGGCTTCTGGCTGTACTCTCTCTCTAGCAGCCTCCTCTCTTCTAGCAGGTATCGCATCTGTTGGTTGGCGTTGGGGTTCCGCATTCTTGGGAACTGCATAAGCCTGGGCTTGTGTCAGAGCCCTGATTGCCTCTATCAATTGCGCCATTGTATTCTCCAACACTTTCTGACGCTACTGCCAAATTGGCATAGCATCTCTACCAGTGGCAGTCTGATGTAGAGAAAGTGGAGGCAAAGCCGCACTGGAAGTTTCTACAACGTGACCTTGGCCCTGGTGACCTTCTGATTGGTCAACTTCCGATGTAATAATCCTGGTTGTCTTGATCCTGGCCATGTTCACGAGCCACAATTGTAGTAAAAAGATTATAGAATCGTAAAGTTTGGGTCGTTCCTCTAGTGCCAAAAGATGTTGACACTTAATTTTGGTCAACCCAGTTCTTGAAGCTCAAATACCTGCGAAACAGTAACAACAAACAAAATAATAATGACTAGAATCAAAATAAGCAGGACATAATGATTTTTACGTGGTTCGACAAAGTAATGACTTACGTCCACGACTGTCACCCTTATTCTCATAGAGTAACAGTATATATTTTTTACTTAGGGTTTTACAATGAATTTTATCCCCTATTTATAGAGGAGATGTTACAATTTGAATAGGTTTAAGAATCTTACAGATAAGACAAAAAATAATATACATTAATTGAGATCATATCTCCCAAAATTATCTCCTCCGTATCTGCAAAAGTTGTCGAGAATGTCATGGTTTAATTTGCATGGAAATAGGTAAGTTGACTCCTTTCCTGAATTAAACCGATTCGGTTTTTTAAAAGGTCAAGTGGTCAAACTTAACGAACACCTTGAGCAGACAAACTGCTCAAGCGATCAGATATTATACCCAACGAGCAGCTGAGAAAACCTCTTGAACGCTCTGATGGCCTTTGAAGAATACTATCGAGCAGTTTTTTACCACGATCAGATTGACGTAACGACCAAAACTCGTGACCAGGCCGCCACGCAATCAATCATGTATTCAAATAATACGATCAGTCACTCAGTAATTAAAATGATCAGCTTTACGATCATATGTACTCGGATTCACAGGCTAAGCAATGACCACATATTCCCTTCTTGAACCTATGATTTTATTAATCAGCCTCTTGGGCTTCTTCTCATAAAATAACATACTGGACTCATCTCTAGGTCTTTTTCAGCCCATTTTCTATTATCGCAAAAGTGCCGTAACACTATCATAATAGTTATAAGTTTTCTTATAACTATAATCATAATACAAAAATTGGTCTTGGGGATTGAAACAACAAATAAACAGTAGAATAATATAAAAATTCAAAATCAGTAGTTTAGTATTTTTTTTTATTTTTTTTGAAAGGCCAAGAAACTCATTCATTCACCAAACTGAAGAAAGTAGTATAATATATAATTGAGAAACAACATTTAGTTATAGTTCATGTCATCAATTATATTTTTTAAATTATTAAAAAAAACAAAGTTTCTTTTCGAAGGGTTAGACTATATTAACTTAAAAAGTTTATTATTGTTATTATTATTTGCATACCACCCTTTACATGATTGAACATTTTTTTTTTTTTTTTTAAGAGGTTAAGGGTTTAAATCTCATTTTTGTCTTAGAACACAAAGTGTGAATAATTTTCTTTAAATTTAATCCTTCACTCCTCTACCATAAAAAATAAAATAAAATAAACCTTAAAAATTTTAATTAAAAATTCAAAATTTATCTACACATTAAATATAAATATGAAAAAATTATTAAATTATTTATTTCTAATTATTCCTGTCGTATCAAATAAAAAAATATAACTAATAATAACAAAATATAATGTCAAATCACTTATTTTCAATTATTTTTACCTTCAACTTAAAAATAATAAAAATAAATAAAAAAAAAAAGCCTAAATTTATGCTTAATAAACAAAGTTATTTAATGATGAAACCAAGAGCTTTAGAAAGAATTATCTATCACAGCCGCATAAGTCAAACTAGTTTGTTAATAGAATGAGTCAAGGTCAGAAGGATTTCTATGGCCCGCAAATAACCAAACAACCAAATCTTTTCCGTGACCACATCAGCAAATTAGCAGCAGCATGGATGCGTAGCTGCTCATTCCGAAAAATTTATGTTATCATGGGTTGCTAGTGAAACTATCGCGGGATTCACAAGTCTGCGTTTGGCTTTGATATTTGTATTAGGAGGTTGGGTTCCACAAGCCATGTCTCGTACTCTTCAGGATGCTTCCATGTACGAGGAGCATGAGCAATGGATGGCTCGTTAGGTACGAGTGTACAGTGACATTCATGGGAAGGAGAAGCGCGCCCAGATTTACTAGGAAAATTAATGTGGCTTATATCGATGCTTTGAACAAAACCGGCAACAAGTCTTGCAAGCTAGCCGTAAATGAATTTGCTGATCTTACAAATGAAGAGTTCCAAGCCAGGCAAACCAGACTCAAAGACCTGATACGTATTCCCAAAACGAGTTGATATCATACAGATATGAAAACTTTACTGCAGCTCCACCTACCATGGACTGGAGACAAAGAGGCGCTGTGACACCCGTCAAGAACCAAGGGCACAAATGTGGTAAGTCAGTTTTTTCATGAAAAAAAGGGTTTATATATTTTTTTTTGATAAATATAATTTCTAACTCAATATATATGGGAAGCTGTTGGGCATTTTCGGCCATTGCAGCTGTGGAAGGAATAATTAAGATAAGAACAGGGTCACTAGTTTCATTATCTGCGCAAGAGCTGGTGGACTGTGACGTAACGAATGTGAATCGAGGGTGCTATAGTGGATTGATGAACAGTGCCTTCAGATTCATCATACAAAACAGAGGACTAACGTCAGACGCAGGGGATACTTTGGACAAAGGAATGTCAACGCGGCATCTAATCGTGTTGGGATTATAAATGGGTTCGAGATCGTGCCACTCTACAAAGAGAACACACTTTTGAACGCTGTGACCAATCAATCAATATCAGTAGGTGTTAGAGTCAATCAAGTTCATGAAACTCAAGCTGAATCCAGCTGAGCTTGAGTTCAGTGATGTGCCTGACAAACTATCAATTAGCTTAGCTTCTATTACTTGTTGTTCTAGCTAGTGAGGTGGCATGTTTCTTAAAAATCAATAGTTAGGATGACTGATGAGGTGGCAGGTTGTTATAAACCAATGGCTGTGATTAGTTTCTTGATTGACTTGTAATTAACACAATATAAGTGTGAGAGTGTGTATTCTGGTTTTAATAACAAAGAATGAATAATAAAAAAGTTCCAGTGGGTTCCATTTTCTCTTGAAGGTTTCAATGATGTCTAATGGAATCTTTTCTTTGTTTTTCTTGATTCAAGTTTAGCTACTGTTTTTCTAATCAAAGTTTCAGTTAGTTCACATGGTATCAGAGCCATTTCGACCAACATCCATGGCTTCTGGTTTGAGTTCATTTTTTACTCACAACGAAGGAAACCAAGTTTCATCTGCAACTTCGACAACAATGGATGTTATTTTGCTCTTGCGAAGACGCTAAATTTTTCCTTGCCAGTGAAGCTTGAAAGGGACAATTATATTTTTGGAAAGCATAGGTACTTCCTGCAATCTGAGCCTTAGATCTAGAGGATTTTATTTTTGGTACTAGTGTATGCCTACCAAAATTTATTGAAGTTGAATCTGTTGGTTCCAATGATAAAGAACTAGTGATTAATAAGGAATTTACTGCTTGGAAAAGGTTAGACCAATTGTTGTTATGTTGGTTGATGTCTACTGTTAGTCAAGGAGTTTTAGGACAGGTCACTAATTGTGTAACCTCTCATGAAGCGTGGAGTGTTCTTGAGCAACTTTATTCACAACAATCCTTAGCTAGAATTTTGCAAGTGAAACAACAACTGCAAATCATTAGCAAAAGGGTCAAGTACTATTAGTGATTTTGTTCTTAAAATCAAAACTCTTGGTGATGAACTCAGAGCAACAGGGCAGATAGTAAATGAAACAGATCTGATCTTGATTGTTTTGAATGGAGTTGGTAGTGAATATGATCCCGTGGTTGCATTGATAACATCAAGAAGAGAATCAATCAATTTACAAGAGGTCCAATACCTGCTAATGGCCCATGAACAGAGAATGGAATAACAACATGTAGTCTCACAAGTTGATTTAGTAACTGCTAGTGTCAATTTTGCCTCAAACAATTAGCAAAATAGGAGAACTAATTGAGGAGGATATAATGGTAGAGGTGGTGGAGCAAGAAATAGAGGAAGAGGTAGAAATGGAGGTAGATGGTATGGAAACTCAAGGGTGTCATGTCAGCTTTGTGGAAAAATTGGACACACTGTTGTTCAATGTTTTCATAGGATTGACAAGAATTTTCAAGGAGGAAATCAGGGTCATTGGAATACTGGGAATGCAGGCTCGAGTTCTCAACAATTCTCTAGTCATAGAGGAGGTCAGTTTTAAGAAAATATTCATCAAGCAAATCTGCACCAGAATACAGCATTTTATGCAACACCTGAGACAGTATGTGACAATGCTTGGTATGCTGACAGTGGAGCAACCAATCATGTGACTTCATGCCTCAATAATCTCAATATCTCTACTGAGTTCAAAGGGAACGAGAAGCTTGCAGTAGGAAATGGCCATCAATTACCAATATCTCATATTGGTAAGTCTTATGTGTACTCACCAAACTTAAAAACAAGGGCAGTAGCTTTAAATGATGTTCTTTGTGTTCCCTCAATAACAAAGAACCTTGTAAGCATATCAAAGCTAACTCAAGATAATAATGCTTATGCTGTTTTTGATCATGATTCTTGTGTAATTAAGGACAAGCATACCAAGAGGGAACTGCTCAAAGGGAAGCTTAAGCAAGGACTTTATCAACTTCAAATTGTTGGAGACAAGAATCAAACTACTCAGTCTTGGAACAAGCAAAATGGTGATAATTCTCAGCCTTATAATACTGGTTTAATAGATAAGAATGCTAGTGTGGATTCTAGACCGTTTTATGCACATTTACTCAAGACCAACTTGAAATATTGTCTGTAAAGTAAAGTTACTACTGCTAGTGAGATGAATGAAATAATGTGGCATATGAAGTTAGGACATCCTGCTCCTTTAATTCTTAGGAAAGTGTTGAATGCTTTGAAACTTAAGCAGTCATCAAACGGATTGCATTTTTGTGATGCTTGTAAGATGGGTAAAATGCATCAACTACCTTTTCAATCTTCAACTTATAAAGCTAGAAATCCTCTTGAGTTAGTGTACACGGATTTATGGGGTCCCTCACCAATGGCATCTCTAGAGGGGTATAGATATTATGTGTTATTCGTGGATTCCTTCTCTAGGTACACTTGGTTATATCCACTCAAATTAAAATCTGATGTTGTAGGAGCCTTTCTTTCATTTAAGAAATCTGCAGAACTTCAACTTGGTCACAAGCTGAAGTGCTTACAAGCAAATATGGGGACAGAGTTCAAACCTATTGAGACTTATCTTAAGCAAAGTGGTGTACATTTTAGGATGTCTTGTGCATATACACATCAGCAGAATGGAGTGCCTGAGAGGAAGCATAGGCATGTTGTAGAAATGAGGCTGACAATGCTTGCACAGGCTGAAATGCCTCTTAACTTTTGGACACATGCATTTCAGGCAGCTGTGTTGTTGGTTATAGTCTTCAGCACAAGGGTTACCAATGCTTACATCCCTCAGGAAGGATTTATGTGTCAAGGAATGTGGTATTTCATGAGTGTGAATTTCCCTACAAAACTCTTTTTCCAGCAGTTACCACTATTTGTCAACAAATTTCTAGTCCTCCAATGTCTTCGCTCCTTCCTCCTCTACCTTTTTCAGAAATAAGGTCTAGTGAGCACAATAAACTGGACAATCTTATAACTCAGCCTAGTCAGCCTTCATTAACAGTTGAATTAACTTCTCATTCACCAGCCAATAATCCCACACTAGTGCATTCTCAATCTGTTGATGAACAAGTACCAGTTCATCAACCTGTTCCCTGTCATCCAATGATAACAAAAAGCAAAACAGGTTCTCTTAAACCTAAGACTTATTCAGCTTTGTGTCAAGCACCAGTGCAAAATTCTTCTGTGTGTGAACCTAGGACAGTTAAGGAAGCATTAGCTAGCCCACAGTGGAAGCAAGCAATGAGTGAAGAGTATACCGCCTTAATTAACAACAATACCTGGACTTTGGTTCCTTTTGATAAGTCCATGAGTATTGTTGGATGTAAGTGGGTGTATAGGGTAAAATATAAACCAGATGGCACTATCTTAAAGTACAAAGCAAGACTGGTTGCCAAAGGTTTTCATCAAGTTTCAGGTGTGGATTATTTCGACACTTTTAGTCCTGTTATCAAGGCTTCTACAATTAGGGTAATCTTCACTTTAGCTGTTAGTAATGGTTGGGAAATTCAGCAACTCGATTTCAATAATGCCTTTTTAAACGGTGACTTGCAAGAGGTAGTATTCATGGAACAACCACCTGGGTTTGTTAGTCAGTTAACTCCTACCTATGTTTGCAAATTAAATAAGGCTCTATATGGCCTAAAACAAGCTGCAAGAGCTTGGTTTTTCAAGCTTAAGTCAGTTTTGCAAGAGCTTGGGTTTATCAACTCCAAGTCAGATACTTCTTTGTTCATCAAGAGATGTCATTCTCAAGTTCTGTTTCTTCTTGTATATGTTGATGATATCCTATTGACAGGCACTAGTTCAGCTCTCATCCAACATGTTGTTACAACTCTTAATACAAGGTTTGCCTTAAAAACTTTAGGACAAGTTGGTTATTTTCTAGGATTTGAAGCAAAAAGAACTGCTACTGGACTGCATCTTACCCAAACAAAGTATATCCTAGATCTTTTAAGCAGAACCAATATGTCAAATGTAAAGCCTTGTGATACACCTCTGTCTACTGGTTCAAAGTTGACAAAAACCTCAGGATCATTGTTTTTTGATCCTTTTCTGTTTCGAAGTATAGTTGGAGCTTTACAATACTTAACCCATACACGACCAGACATCTCGTTTGCTGTAAATAAATTGAGTCAATTCCTTGCATCCCCAACCGATGACCACTAGTTAGCCTGCAAGAGAATTCTCAAATATTTAAAAGGTACAGCAGGCTTGGGATTGTTTTTCACTCCTGCAACATCTCTAAACTTGGAAGTGTTTAGTGATGCTGATTGGGCAGCTTGTTTAGATGATAGGAAATCCACTAGTGCATGTCTTGTGTTTTTAGGAGGTAATCTCATTACGTAGAGCTCTCGGAAACAACATGTTGTTGCAAAGGCCAGTGCTGAGGCAGAATATAGAGCCTTAGCTCAAGCTTTAGCTGAAGTCCTCTGGTTACAGTCTTTATTTGCAGAGATTGGACTTCAGATAGCCTCCACTCCTATCATTTGGTGTGACAACACGAGTGCTGCAGCTCTTGCCAAGAATCCTGTGTTTCATGCTCGTACCAAGCATATCGAAATTGATGTGCATTTCATTCGAGAAAAAATTGCTGCTGGATTACTTGCAGTTCATTATGTTCCCACTGCTTACCAAAAAGCTGACCTCCTCACCAAGCCATTGTCCTCTGATTGGTTTCAATTTCTTCGTTCCAAGCTGAATCTCTCTGTTTCACCCGAGTTCAGCTTGAGGGGGGATGTTAGAGTCAATCAAGTTCATGAAACTCAAGCTGAATCCAGCTGAGCTTGAGTTCAATTGTGTGCCTGACAAACTATCAATTAGCTTAGCTTCTATTACTTGTTGTTCTAGCTAGTGAGGTGGCACGTTTCTTAAAAATCAATAGTTAGGATGACTGATGAGGTGGCAGGTTGTTATAAACCAATGGTTGTGATTAGTTTCTTGATTGACTTGTAATAAACACAATATAAGCGTGAGAGTGTGTATTCTGGTTTTAACAACAAAGAATGAATAATAAAAAAAGTCACAGTGGGTTCCATTTCTTTTGAAGGTTTCAATGATCTCTACTAGAATCTTTTCTTTGTTTTTCTTGATTCAAGTTTAGCTACTGTTTTCTATTCAAAGTTTCAGTTGTTTCACAGTAGGCATTAAGCTGGAGGCCATAATTTTCAGTTTTACTCAAGCGGTGTGTATTCAGGATACTGTGGGACTAGAATAAACCACGGTGTGACCGTGTTTGGTTATGGAGCGGAAGCTGATGGTACCAAGTATTGGCTGGTCAAGAGATCATGGGGCACAAACTGGGGATGGGGAGGTTACGTACGGATGCTCAGAGATATTCCATATAGGGAAGGACTCTGGGGCATTACCATGGCAGCCTCCTACCCAACTACTAAGATTTCTCTATCAATAATGCTTCCTTCTCTAATTTGTCTTCTTCTGCCATTGATATATAGTTGTTTATAATCTCATAATTAATTAACAAAACTTCCTTCCAATTACGTATTAAAAAAAAAAAAAAAAAAAAAACAATTCCTTACCCCTTAATAGGAGCCATTGGATTGATTTCAATAATCACTCTTTCAACTAATCTAAGAACTCTAATTGAGAGTAAAATTAGTAGTTGAATAAAAAAGCCAAACCCCGTAAAGAAATATGAAAAATCCTAACGTCCAAAGTTGCATGTAACGTTGTCTTTTATTCTTAATGCTAGAACAGAAGGTGACAAAAGTCTTCTACTAGTGATCAAGCAATGCAGTATCATTTATAAGCCCAAAGAAATTAAGACTGAAAAACCTTAGTTTTGAGATTATTTTCTTCAAATATGGATGTTAATTGTTTCCTCAATTTTATTTTAAAATTTCTATTGACAATAGCCTAAATATGCAATTTTAGGCATATCCAAAGGTTTTGATTAAAATTCAGAATGTTTTTTGTCATTTGGAATCCTTAATTTAAGTTCTCTTAGTTAGAGTTTCTTCAATTCTCATCTCTTCGACCACTGAAGTTCTTTGAATCTTCTCAATTAAAAGCTTCTATGGTATACAGTTTTAATAATAATACATGGGTAGTTACAAGAGAAACATTATCCATTTTAATTTTGTTAATTTTAAATTTTAAATTCCTTATTTGAACCATTGAATTGCTTTTATATTATTATTGATCATGTATACTAGAATAACTCTAAGATTTATTAATAATTTTAATTTTCTACTTCTTTTTTTTAAACAAATTTTCTACTTGACTTATGCATATGCTTGCAACATTTATGAATATTAATTTTTTTATATATATAAAAGCTTATAACAAATGGATAGAAGTGTGACGTGAATATTTACCAATATAATTGAGATACAACTACTCTCATAATAGAAAGAAAAAATATCAAAATATAGTTGTAAAATGTAATTTGAGAGATTTAAACTCTCACTACTGAGGCAGATGAAAAGATGCACATACATTATTCATTCTAAAATTTAATTATACATTAAAGGTCATACAATTAACTGTCTTCTATTTAAATTTATTTGACATGAATATAAGTGAAATATAATTAACCTGTACTCAAAACGGTATTGATGTTGAACTTGATCCAACTATAAACCAATTTAATGAAATATCTAATACGATTAGTTGGTATCTGCCCAAATATTTTGGCCAAACAATCTAATATGTCTTTTCACTTCAATTTGAACTTTGCTCCTTTAGTTGGATCATCCGTGATTTCTTCAATGAAAGTGACTTTATCATTCACACGAATGTTTTTGTGCCTAACAAATTCAAGCCAATTCACAGAAAGAACACGTCCTTCACTTTCCATTTGTTGAATTGAGCAGTGAAAGACCCATAATCGCCCACGATCATCATAAACATGCATATACATTAAATGATCTTCTTCGATAGGCATCAAACTGGACAATGAACTCATCGGAATTGATAAGCTTCTTGTAACGTCCATCTCAGTAACTATCTTCAACAAGAGTGGTGACATTGCTGATAAGTTTCTTGTACAGTTTTCGATTATAATGATAACGGGTATATAGTTCAAAATCAATTATGAATTTGAGAATCTGGTAACGTTCATTTGATTCAACATAGTTATACATGATTGTACGCGTTTGTGTTTGCTTTGGAGAAATTCAAATGAGATTCCATTAAATTAAAGATTTTATCTGCTTGATTTAACGCCTGTTAGTTCGAATGCCATAGTCCAACGAAGATTCATTGACGGAAAACTTCTGCGGATGTTCGTTTCTAGTCAATTCAATGATCTTCTTGGAAACCCACATGAGATAGATTCCATGAAATTAAAGAATATATATATATATATATATATATATATGTGGTAGCTCCGAAATGAAGACTCATGAAGAGAATGACAGAAGTCAATTCTATGATCTTCTTGGAAACCCACATGGGCTTTCTTTATTTTTGTTTATTATGAACAAAGTGAATACTTCAAGATTAGCTTCTCCAATTCTACTACAACTGTTCAAGGGTTTTGTGTTTTTGGAAAACTTTCGTTATTATTATTATTATTTTAATTTTAATTATTAATCGAACGAAACTTCTAATTTTATTTATGTGACCCCAAAATTATCAAAAATCCACCAATTTAGTGTTTGACGATTAAATGCTAACAAAAAGTGTTAAATAACTACTTTACGCTTATTAGGAATTGATTTAATTGAAATGATGATTTTAAATTTTAACATTTTAAGCATTGGGTGGCTCTATTATCACCAAATAAACACTATTCACACCCAATTTAAATAAAATATTTTATTATTAATTTATTTATAAGAGTAGATTAGAATTTAGCCTACTGATTATAGACGGTGTCACATTTTGTGGTTTATTATAATTTAGGCTATCGTCATTAAAAAATCTCTATTAAAGTTAACTAAAGTAGGGGCAAAATTGACTTTTGATTTTATTTTTAATTTTCTATTAAAATAAATTTTAAAACTTTAAAATAAAATAAATTAAAAAATTAATCATATGAGATTAATTATATAAAAAAATTGCAAAAAGAAAAGTAAAGATTAGATTGGATCTCCATAACCAAAACCAAAACCAAAAAAAAAAAAATTAAAAATACATTTTCAACTGAGGAAAAAAAAAAAATTCTTCCATCTATCTTCAACCATACACCTACCCACCTAGTTCATCTACAACCATACAAATCAATCAACATTATCAACACAAATATTTAAATGAACTCAGAATCATCAACCCAACGATACAACAACACTTCGTCCATCACACACCCACCCACCCATTTATCTTTAACCATACAACATCATCAACCCAAATTATTTAGATGAACCCATAATCATCAACCCAAACATGCAACATCATCCATAAGAATCATCAACAAAAACACCTAAAAACCATTAGCAAAATCAACCACCCAAAATCAACAAAAAGCGCAAGAATAATCAACGAAACCCAAAAAAATAAAAACTAAAAAATGGTGAGGTAGAGAGAGAGACGAACCTAGATCCACCCATCACCACCACCTCTGCCTCCACACTCAGCAAAAACAACAACCCAAAATCAACGAAAATCATCAACAAAACCCAAAAGAAATCAATACCAAAAAATGGTTAGGGAGAGAGAGAGATGAACCCAAATGAATCTGGGTTCATTTCAGAACCCAAATTTTATCAAGATAATAAAATGAACTCAAATGAATCTGGGTTCAAAGAAAAAGAAGATGAGAAGAAGAAGAACAAGAAAGAGAAGAGAAAAGAAAAAAATATGAGAAGAAGAAGAAGAAGAAGAAAGAGAAGAGAAAAGAAAAAGAAAAAGGAGAAGAAAGATGAAAAAAAAGAAGAAGAACAAGAGAAGGAGAGAGAAAGAGACGAACCATCTTTTAAATTTATTTTTATTTTTTTTTATTTTTTATTTTTAGGGTTTTCTTTTTCAAATTGATCTCCATAGTCAATTTTAGGATGGATGGTAAGGATCTAATGAAAAATATTTATTTAATATTTATTTATTTTTTTTATTTTTTTGAATTAATCTCCATAATGATGGACGGTGGAAATCTGATGAAAATTTTATATATTATTTAATTATTTAATTATTAATCATTTTTTAAATTTCTTTTTAAAAAATAATTAAAAATGTGAGGGCTTTTTGGTCTTTTTGTCAGTTTCCGTTAAATCTTATGAAATTTTATAACGGTGATAGGTTAAATTGTAATAAACCATAAAAAATGACTCCGTTGCAATAAATTTTCAACTAGTAGATTCATTTGTAATTTGTTCTATAAGAAAATTTATTTCTAAGCCCTTAGTTGGCATATCCTCACTAGGTTTACTCTTAAGGTCATGTTGTTATAAAATTAACATTGATGCTTCATTGGTGTCTCAGGAGGGTTTGATTAGTACTCTTGGCATAGTTATTTATGATAATGTTGGAAGAGTTTTGACTACTAATGCATTTAAAGTCATGTTCATTTTTTAATGAGGTTATCGAAGCCTTGGGGTTGTTGGATGGCCTCAAACTATCCAGAGATGTTGCTCTCTATCCCTTTATGTGTGTGTGTGTGTAGAGAGAGAGAGAGAGAGAGAGAGATTAGATACATGAGTCTGATACTGCCACAATCGTTGAGTTTGTTAAGTAATGTAGCAATGTTGGATAGTTTATAATAAGAGTGGATATAAAAACATATGACCTATGGAATGACTCAAATCCGACCCAAACCATATATATTCTTGAAAGGTGTTTGATTATGTTGAAAGAGAACCGATGTTGGATAGTTGATGATAAAGGTGGACATAAAAACATATGACCCATGGACCGACCCAAGTCCGACCCAAACCAAGTGTGATATTGAAAAGTGTTTGATTATGCTGAAAGAGAACCTTTTTTTATATATATAATTTTGTTCTAGGTGTCCATAACTGAACCACGCCGAGACCCGACCCATAAGTGCTTATGTCTAAATTTGCAATGCCCTATATAAGTTCCAACCCTAAATCACAAACTCCTCCTCCTCTTTTTATTATTCTTGTTTTTAAAGGGTTTTGATTGATAAGTTTGATTTGATAGTTTCTTGCCACTATCCACTACCTTTGTTGAATCGAACAAATGGGTTGTTGAGTTTATGTTTGATTGGTTTATATGTTTATTGCACCTTTTTTTTTTTAATTATTTTGTTTTTGGTTTTGATGATGGGTTTTATGTATGTGTCTTTGTTGTTGAGAGAACAAAAAAGAAGCTTTTTAAGGGTTGGATTTGGTGCATTGATGAACCAAGGAAACTAACCGAACCAAGGGTATTCGGTTTTGGTCAATTCTACCCCCTAAATTCTCCATCTTCTGTTCTCTATGTTGAGAAGCGACCATTAGTCGGTTCGGTTTGGTTCTAACAAGAATAGAATCGAACACCCGCTTGCCCACCCCTAGTTGATGTAGTGTAAAAGTTAATGGTATCAAATTATTTTAATTTTTTTTTTTTTAAAAAAATAGAATCATGTTAAATCAATTTAAAGAAACTAAAATTACTTCAAAATTTTAAATTAAACAAAATTAAAATTTCAATCTAATTTCAATAAGATAAAATATTTAATTTATTTTGAAAACTAAATAAAAAATATTTACAATTAATGTTAAATAAAATAATACTCATTTTTATTGATAATGAAATACATATCTTTAAACATTAATAAAAAATATATTAAATTAATTTTAAATATATCTAATATTTTATATATACATAATTTAATAAAATAATATTATTGTTATGACATGTACAACAAAATGATATAAGTAAGATGATTTGTATCTACCATTATTATATATTAATTTGTATTAGATCAACTATAAATTATTTTACAACATTTCACAAAATTTTTGGGCAGGTATACATCATGTCACCACAACTATATTTCACCTCATCATAATAGATGTCTATATTCAGTCAAATAGTATGAATAACTGATTATATTTAATTATATCAATTGGACGGAAGATTCATTATAATACAATCTGGATCACTCTCGTTTCCATGACCTTTTGTCAACAATAGCAGCTAACAACGAAATGAAATGAAGAGTCTGTGAAGTGGTACGCATTGAGTCAAAAGAATTAAGAATGTCCTGGTCCGCTTGACAAACTTGGCAAGTTGTGCACGCGGACTAGAAAAGTGATCATAAACGAATAGTAATTATGTCACACGAAAATTTCACTATACATCATCCTTAATAATTATTAATTTTTTCTGTATTAAATTTTTTTTTTTTTTTTTGTCTAATTTAAGTACTATATATTTAAACTATAAATCTTTTGCATTAACTTTTATCAGTGAATAAAGATATTTTGATACTTTAAAATTCCGTAACATATTAAATTTCAAGAGTTTTTGTAATAGTACAGGGACTTAATTTGTATTATTTAACTGTCTTTTAGATCTTATTTAATGGATTATATGATTAATTTAGTATTTAAACATTATACTAAAGACTACAATAGTTTTTCGATGGTCAGCGAAAATACTAAAGATAATGGTCTAGAGCAAGAAGGATGGTAATTTAAATGACCAGGATTCAATCGTCTAATTCTCTTAATTCTTAAATTGATATTGTTAATTAACAGGACGATTTTGATATTTTTCTTAAAAGAAAAAATTATAATTTAACTACCTAGTTTGAAACTTTATTCAAACAGAACAAAGGTTTAACTTTTATTACAATTGACTCCCCCGCTGTTAGAAAATCTCTATTAGATTTAATCATAAATAATATAATGTGACTAAATTAAAGATCGAAATGCCTCTAATTGGTGACTCAGTTGATTGAATACAAAAATAAAAAATAAAATAAAAAAAAATTATTTAAAAATATTAAAAACAAAAATAAATTTAAAAAAAAAACAATTGGAAAAACCTTGATATGTAACCCAGTTCATCTTCCTTACCCTTTCACTTCGCTTGTTCCTAACATCCTCCCAATTCATCCACCTAATTCATCGTTCATCTTTCACATCCTCTATCATCAATCAATCTCCCAACATTATCATTCCACCAACATCCATAACATCAAACCAACCAATATCAATTCAAACCAACCAACATCAATTACAAATTCAGATGAAATCTGGGTTCAAATCGAACTTAGATTTCATCTGGATTCACGACAAACCCAGATGCCGAGTGATAAACATAATTTACATATATTTATTACCCTTAAATATAGATTTATTAGTCCAATTTTGTGTTGAATTTATTTTAATTAGTTGTGTTTTTGGTGAAACAGAAATAAAAGAAGATTTGTGTGATGAATGAGGAAAAGTTATAATTTTGGTTAAGTCAAAATCCAAGTCAATCAAGGATTCAATTGTTGCCTAAAATTATTTGTCAAACAATTAGGAAATTAGTTGAGATAAAGAAATTGATCAATGAAGGAAAAAAAAAATTTGGAAGCAAATCAAGAAAAGAAGAAAAAAAGTAGCAGATTTTAAGAGAAAAAATCAAAGCTCACTATGTAGTTTTATGGAAAGACCAAAAACGGTATCTTACTATTGAGGTAGTTTTCAATTTACAAAATTAAGACTAGTGGCAGTAGTATAAAAGAAAAGTTTTGAGACAAAAAAGAGAGAAGACAAGAGAGTTTTGAGACGGCTGAGGAGAAAGACGATAGCAGCTTTGGTGGAGAAAAAGAAGAACAAGAGTGCAGTAGAACAAGACAAGATAGCAGTCAAAGTTCATAGAAATTATGTCGGGTTTTAATTTATTTGTTTTTTGTTATCACCATGATTGTTTAGTTTTCTTTTCTGAGGTGTAGGATGAAACCGTTATTAGCTTTATGATGAATTTGCTGTTTGAATATTATTATCAATTTTGTTTTTAATATTTAATAATTCTTAGTTTCATTAATTGATAAAATAAAAATTGTTTCACCTTTAATATCAAGTATTTTTGGTTGTTACAACATTATTTTATTAATTTGACTTTGAATTGAAAGGTTTAAATATAAGATTTTTTATTATGTGTTTTTTAATATTGGATACATATAATACTTAGATCTTATAAATTTGAAGTCTTGAAGTAAGAATTTATATAGATTTATTTTTAAAGCTTAATTGATAAATCTTGAGAAAATAACAGATTGATTTCTAAGTTGTTTCTTTAATTTTTGATAATAATATTTTGAATAGTAAAACATTAGAAGTTGATAATGGTGGATTCTGAACCTCAGATTTTTCGTCTAATTGTTTGAAGTTTGCAATTTAATATTGTTTTGTTAATTTAGAATTTTATTTTCTTTAGTTTTAATTAATTCTTAATTTTCAAATATTGTTAACTAGATTAGAATTAAATTTAATTTGGATTTAGATTAATATTTTCTCAATCTCTGTGGATCGACCTCGTACTTACATAAGCTATTTTACAATAGACTCGTGCACTTACGAGTACTAAAATTTACACACAAGTTTTTGACGCCGTTGCCAGGGATTGTTAGAAAAATTAGTTTAGTCTAGATTATTTAATTCTTCTACTAGTTCTAATTTAGGATTATTCTAATATATTGCAAAAAAAAAAAAACTGTTTTTTTTTAACCTTTGTCAGTGTCAGTTTATTTTGGTTTTATTTGTGTTAGTCTATTTGTTTTGTTTTTATTTTTGTGTGTTTTTAATTTTATTGTTGGTGTTTTGCTTTTATTTTATTTTATTTAATATTTTGCCAATTATTTTATTTTTTTTTACTTAGAGACTTATTTTTCTTGGATTGCTTTAGAGACAATTAGAACTAGAGACTTGTGGTTAGGATCTGTGCTAGTTTATGCGTACTTGGAATCGTGAATTGCATCAACGCTTAACTAGGATAGACATTTCAGATTCAAATATGGTAGAAAATAATGTAGCACCTGTAGGAAATAATGATGTAGTGGAAAATATAGTGCCTATAGAGAAATCTCTTAAAGAATATTTTTCACCAGTTGCAATTAATCATCGTTCTTGCATAGAATTGCCACAAACTAGGGCGACTCACTTTGAGCTTAAATCTTCTGTGATTCAACTTCTTCCATCATTTCATGGGTTAGAGAGTGAGGACCCATACCTTTATGTCAAGGAATTAATAGATATATGTTCTACCTTTCGTTTCCAAAATTTTTCAGATGAGTCTGTTAAGCTTAGGATGTTCCCATTTTCTTTAAAAGATAAGGCAAAAGCATGGTTAAACTCCTAGTTCTATCACTAGTTGGGACCAATTAAATTATAAATTTTTGTCTAAATTTTTTCTCATGTCTAAGACTAATGCCCTTAGGAGAGAAATAGCAGATTTTACTCAAAAAGATGATGAACAATTTTATGTCTGTTGGGAGAGATTTAAAGACTTACTTTTAAGGTGTCCCCACAATAGTTTTGAACCATGGAGACTGGTGCAATACTTCTATAATGGACTAACTGTGCCTAGCCGTCACATGATTGAATCTATGCATGGTGGAAAATTCTTAAGCCTAGGTAGTACCGATGCTTGGCAATTCTTAGAGACTTTGTTTGAAAATTCTCAACAGTGGGAGTTTTCAAATGAAAGGGAGAAACCTAAAAGATGAGGGTTGTATGAGGTGAGTGATAATCTAGATCTGAAAATTGCATTAGGAAATCTCATTAGGAAAGTAGAGGCCTTAGCTTTAAGTCAATCTATGAATTCAACAATGAGTTCTAGGAATGAGTTGTGTGCTTCATATGTCAATCCAAACCCTACTTTTCAAGAGAGCTATGCTGATCAGGCAAATGCACTCAATTATAAAAATTCATTAAATAGCCCATTCTCAGCCACGTACAATCCTAATTGGAGGAATCATCCAAATTTTTCATAGAGACAAAACCAGTCTCCAATGGGTTATGGAAGGCAACAAGTTACTCCTTCTAATCCTTTACATCCTCCTGGTTTTCAATCTACTTCCCATTTTGCTGTATCTCAAAGGAAACCTTCCTTAGAGGATACAATGCAACAAATGATGCAATCGCAGCAACAATTCATGCAGTCAACCCAACAAACTATATTGAAACTTGAAACTCAAGTGGGTCAATTAGCCACTGTCATAGGGGAGAGAGAGAAAAGGAAGTTACCTAGTCAACCAGTCCCTAACCCAAATGGTCAGTTTGAGATAGGTTCTATTTCTGATAGAAGTCATGATAAAGTCAAATCCATAACCACCCTCAGGTCTGGTAGAAAAATAGATAACCATGTAATTGAGCCTGAGCCTAGGAAATCTAAGGTGAAAAAAGACTCTAGTAATGGCACAGTAGATGATTTACACCCTAATGAGTCATCTAAGAGATTTATAAATCAAGAGTTAAAAGAGAGTGATGTTCCTTCCATTCCTTATGTTCCTAAGGCCCCTTTTCCACAGAGACTTGTCCCTTCAAAGAAAGGCACACCATATAATAATGTTTTGGAAATGTTTAAGAAAGTTCGCATAAACATTCCTTTTCTTGATGTTATTCAACAAGTGCCTGCCTATCCTAAATTCTTAAAAGATCTTTGCACTGTGAAAAGAAAAACAAATGTTCCTAGAACTACATGTCTGACTGAGCAAATTAGTTCCATAATCCAAATGAAAACTCCTGTCAAGTATAAGGATCCTGGATGTCCTACTATTTCTTGTGTTATAGGTGAGCATGTTATCGATAGAGCCTTACTTGATCTAGGTGCGAGCGTTAATTTATTGTCATATTCTTTGTATGTGCAATTAGGATTAGGGGAACTAAAACCCACTCCTGTGACCCTTCAATTAGCTGATAGATTTGTTAAAATTCCAAGGGGTATCATAGAGGATGTCTTGATCCAGGTTGATAAGTTTTACTTTCCAGTAGATTTTATTGTCATAGATACCCAGCCTGTTGAAAACATTAGTGCTCAGATTCCTATGATTCTAGGACGACCTTTCTTAGCCACCTCCAATGCGATAATTAATTGTCGCAATGGAGTCATGAAACTTTCTTTTGGAAACATGACTGTAGAGCTCAATGTGTTTAATGTTAGTAAAAAACCTCAGGATCATGATGACTTATGTGAGGTTAGTTTTATTGAGAGTGCAAACTATTATTCCTTTAGGCACCTGTCTTGTGAGGACCCATTAGAGAGATGTTTAGCTCATTTTGGCATGAACTTAGATGAGGATAGTATTGTTAGTGAGGTGAATGCTTTATTAGAATCTGCCCCATTACTAGATACTAGCAAATGGAAAACCAAAATTGAACCTCTTCCACCTTCTGCGTCTGTACCTCTTCCATCTGTGGAGAAACCACCTAATTTAGAATTGAAACCTCTTCCTGAGTCATTAAAGTATGTGTTTTTAGGACATTATGAGACCTTGCCTGTTATCATTGCATCTGATTTAGAAAAAGAACAGGAGGATCAGCTGATTAGTGTACTTAGAGAGCATAGAGAAGCAATAGGTTGGACAATTGTAGACATTAGGGGTATTAGTCCATCTGTGTGCATGCATAGGATTCATTTAGAAGACAATGTTAAACCTACTCGTGAGCCTCAAAGAAGATTAAACCCTAACATGAAAGAGGTTGTAAGAGTTGAAATCATTAAACTCTTAGATACAGGTATCATTTATCCTATCTCTGATAGTTCATAGGTAAGTCCTGTACAGGTAGTACCTAAGAAGTCTGGCATCACGATAATTAAGAATAATCATGATGAATTAGTTCCTACCCGAATGCAAACCGAGTGGCGTGTTTGTATTGACTACCGCAAGCTTAATGTCGCCATTAGGAAAGACCATTTTCCTCTTCCTTTTATTGATCAAATGCTAGAAAGGTTAGCCGGTCATGCATTTTATTATTTCTTTGATGGTTATTCCGGTTATAACCAAATTCCTATAGCCCCTGAGGATCAAGAGAAAACAACTTTTACCTGTCTTTTTGGCACTTTTACCTACCGTCGTATGTCATTTGGGTTTTGCAATACTCCTGCTACTTTTCAAAGGTGTATGATGAGTATTTTCTCTGACATGGTAGAGCGGTTCCTAGAGGTGTTCATGGATGATTTTTCAGTTTTTGGATCTAGTTTTTATGAGTGTCTACACCACTTGACCTTAGTGTTAGTTAAGTATAAGGAAAAGAACTTAGTGCTTAATTGGGAAAAGTGTCACTTTATGGTGAGAAAAGGGATAGTTCTTGGGCATGTTATTTCTAATAGTGGTATTGAGGTAGACAAGGCTAAAGTAGACTTGATTTCTAGTCTTCCACCTCTTAGAACAGTTAAAGAGGTTAGGTCATTTTTAGGTCATGCAGGGTTCTATCGTAGGTTCATAAAGGATTTTAGTAAGATTTCTAGGCCTTTGTGTAACTTGCTTGCTAAAGACACCCATTTCAACTTTGATGATGATTGTTTGAGAGCTTTTGAAAAGCTTAAGATCTTTTTGACAACTGCACCTATCATTAGGCCACCAGATTGGAGTGTTCCTTTTGAGATTATATGTGATGCCTTTGATTATGTCATAGGGGCTGTTTTAGGACAACGCATTGATAGACTACCTTATGTGATCTATTATGCCAGTAAAACTCTTAATGATGCACAACTCAATTATTCCACCACAGAAAAAGAGTTGTTAGCAGTGGTTTTTGCATTAGAAAAATTTAGGTCTTATTTGGTTGAGTCTAAGGTAATAATCTATTCAGATCATACTACATTGAAATTTCTTTTGTCCAAGAAAGATGCTAAACCTCGTCTAATTAGATGGATCTTGTTGTTACAGGAATTTGATCTTGAGATTAAGGATAAGAAAGGTTTAGAGAATGTTGTCGCTGACCACTTGTCAAGGTTAGTGGTCGAGTCTATAGATGAGCATGTGCCTATTAGAGAGTCCTTTCCTGATGAGCAACTCCTGCTTGTGTCCCAATTTCCTTGGTATGCTGATATAGTTAACTATCTTGTTATTGGACTAAACAAGATCGTGTGAAATTTGTAGTCAAGGTTAAGCATTATTTTTGGGATGATCCATATCTGTTTAAGTATTGTCCTGACCAAATTATTAGGAGATGTGTGCCTCAGAGAGAACAATTAAATGTTATTTCTTTTTGTCATGATCATGCTTGTGGAGGTCATTTTAGTTCCAAGAAAACCGTTGCAAAAATTTTACAATGTGGTTTTTATTGGCCAGATTTGTTTAAAGATACTCATGCGTACTGTAGTTCCTGCGAGCGGTGCCATAAATTAGGAAGTATTACTCGTAGAAATATGATGCCTTTACATCCTATTTTTATTGTTGAATTATTTGATGTTTGGGGTATTGATTTTATGGGTCCATTTCCTAATTCTTTTGGCAATCTTTATATTCTTGTTGTTGTGGATTATGTTTCTAAATGGGTGGAAGCAATTTCTTGTAAAACTAATAATCACAAGGTGGTGGTTAAATTTTGGAAAGAAAATATATTTTCTTGTTTTGGTATATCTCGTGCAATCATTAGTGATGGGGAAAAACACTTTTGTAATAGGCCTTTTGAGCAATTAATGAAAAAATATGGTATTACACATAAAGTTGCAACACCGTATCATCCACAAACAAGTGGACAAGTTGAGATTTCTAATAGGGAGATAAAAAATATTCTTGAAAAAACGGTTAACCCAATTAGAAAAGATTGGTCTTTGAAACTTTGTAATGCATTGTGGGCTTACCGTACTGCTTTCAAAACCCCTATTGGAATGTCTCCTTATCGACTTGTTTATGGTAAGGTATGTCATTTACCTGTGGAGTTGGAACATAGAGCTTATTGGGCCATTAAAAAATTGAATTTTGATCTTAATAATGCAGGTAATCGCAGGAGGCTACAACTTAATGAGTTGGAAGAAATAAGAATGATGCTTACGATTGTACTAAACATTACAAAGATCGAATGAAAGTTTTTCATGATAGGAATATTCTAAGGAAATCTTTTTCACTTGGTCAAAAAGTCTTGTTATATAATTCTCGTTTGCATCTATTTCCTGGTAAGTTGCGCTCTAGATGGTCAGGTCCTTTCATTGTTCGTACTGTTTATCCTTATGGTGCTATTGAAATTGAGAATCCTAAAAATTGTGATGTGTTTAAAGTCAATGGTCAAAGATTGAAACCTTTCTTAGAATTAAAAAGTCCAGAAGTAGAGGAAATATTGTTGGAAGATCCTGTTTATCATGATTGACTTTCTTTTGAGTCTAGGCTTACTTTTATTATTTTTTTGTTTATTTTTATTTTATTTTTATTTTTTATTTTTTATAGGGTTTTTGTTATTTTATTTTTATTTTATTTTTTTTAGTTTTTGTTTTTTGTTTGTGTTATTCATGTTAATTTTAGTTTTAGTTTTTTTTTTTAATTTTTTTTTTCATTATTAATGTATTCTAACGTGAATTCTTGATTTACATTATTGTGTTAGATTACATGATGGAGCAAATAAGGTATGATCTCTTTCTTACTATTTTATATTGTCTCTTTTTATTCCTTACATCTTTAGATATTATTTGAGCATTGTTGGATAATAGATAGGGAAACATTGAGGACAATGTCTAAAATAGGTTTGGAGGTGATGCAAAATGTTTTAATAAAAAAAATATCATTTTTTTTTCCATTAATATTTTTTTCTTAATTTTGAATTCTGTCTAATAAGTTGACTAATTACTTTGTGTTTGTTAATGGAGTCTTAATACATGTTTTTGGTTGGATATCTTTACTAGGGAATAGTCATGAACATCTTTGCATGATTTGAGACTTTTGAATATCATGATCTTAATTAATTGAATGGATGAATATCATGTTTACATGAATTGTGGACTATTAGTGGAGATTACCCTTGGTGAGAATTTGAGCTTTTTAAGCGTTTTTTTTTTTAGAGATTTATTTGTTTCTACTCTTAAACATTCTTCACTTTATTCTTAATAGATGATCTCTATAGGTTTTGCATTGAATACTAAAGAACAAGTCATCATCGTAGATAACATGAATTGCTTTGATTTGAAAATTGGATCTACTTCTTAGAAGTGATATAGGTAATTTTTACTCCATAAAAACCTACTTTTTTACCTTGAATTGAGATACACCATAAACCCTTTGAAGCCAAACACTTTAAATCTTTTTCTTTATTTATTCTTATTAAATGACCTTATTGAGCCTTTAAATTTAGCCATACCTGATAAAACTTGGGATCATACTATATGGTGAAAGAAGATAAGGGAATTTAAGTGTTAAGATTTATATGATATGTATATAGACATATGCATTAAAAGAAGTGTGTTTCTAAATAACATTATAAAAAAAAAAAGTGAAAATAGAAAAAATAGAAAAAAGCATAAGAATGAAAAAAAAAATATAAGAAGCACAAGTTTTATAATGCCTAGATGTACAAAGGGAGGTGAAAGTAAATGGAAGAAGAAAATATTGAATTGAAAAATTTTGTGATAAGAAAGAAAGGAGAAGAGAGAAGTTGTAATTAATTAAAGAGAATAAATGAAGTATTTTGGTATGATTCTAAGTTTTTTTTGTTAAACTTGTACCTTAAAATTTTCTACATATCAATTAATCATAGCCTAAATACAACCTCTAATAAAGCCTATTGATCTTCGAGAAGAAGTACAATTTGAGAGTTGAAATATGTCATCATGCTCTATCTACGTTCTTAGTATTTGATTCCAATCATGAGATCTATTCACTTAAAAGTGCGGTTCTTTTTAACGTCTATATTCATATGTGATGTAAATGACGTTTGCTATGCCTTTACATAACCTCTGTCACATATGATTACATGAGTGCTTGCCTTAGGATTCTTAAGTGCTATGAGAGATATTTTGTGAGGATTAGAATCTAGGCGAAATAAGTCCATGACATGTGAATGTGGTGTTTTGAAATGAAATTGCTTTAAGAGTGGTGTGAGATTGTTGATGATTGTGTTTTAGATCATTAATGACTCATCTTAAGTCCTGATACAAGATCATACATGTATAAAATTTCTGTTAATTTGCATTTAGTGAGATGTTGATAAGTTATAGGTGAAATTTTTTTAATGTTTGTGGGTATCGTTGCTGGTAAACCCTCAGGAGACATAACTCCTACTAGGGATACCTAGAGGTTTAAAGGCTTGTGGCATACGCTCAATGTCATCATGTTTACCTACGAAAATTGATTGTATTTTTATTTTCTATGTTTTTAGTTTAGGTTGTTTTAATTTTTTTTTTAAGTTTTGCTTGAGGACCAACAAAATCTAGGTTTGGGGGTATTTGATAAACATAATTTACATATATTTATTACCCTTAAATATAGATTTATCAGTCCAATTTTGTGTTGAATTTATTTCAATTAGTTGTGTTTTTGGTGAAATAGGAATAAAAGAAAATTTGTATGATGAATGAGGAAAAGTTACAATTTTGGTTAAGTCAAAATCTAAGTCAATCAAGGATTCAATTCTTGCTTAAAATTATTTGTCAAACAATTAGGAAATTAGTTGAGACAAGAAAATTGATCAATGAAGAAAAAAGAAAATTTGGAAGCAAATTAAGAAAAGAAGAAAAAAAGTAGCAGATTTTAAGAGAAAAAATCAAAGCTCACTATATAGTTTTATGGAAAGACCAAAAACGGTGTCTTACTATTGAGGCAGTTTTCAATTTACAAAATTGAGATTAGTGGCAGTAGTATAAAAAAAGAGCTTTGAGACAGAAAAGAGAGAAGACAAGAGAACTTTGAGACGGCTGAGGAGAAAGAAGATAGCAGCTTTGGTGGAGAAAAAGAAGAACAAGACAGCAGCCAAAGTTCATAGAAATTATGCCGGGTTTTGATTTATTTGTTTTTTGTTATCACCATGATTGTTTTATTTTATTTTCTGAGGTGTAGGATGAAACCGTTATTAGCTTTATAATGATTTTGCTGTTTGAATATTATTATCAATTTTGTTTTTAATATTTAATAATTCTTAGTTTCATTAATTGATAAAATAAAAATTGTTTCACCTTTAATATCAAGTATTTTTGGTTGTTGCAACATTATTTTATTAATTTGACTTTGAATTGAAAGGTTTAAATATAAGATTTTTTATTATGTGTTTTTTAATATTGGATACATATAATACTTAGATCTTATAAATTTCAAGTCTTGAAGTAAGAATTTATATCAGATTTATTTTTAAAGCTTAATTGATAAATCCTGAGAAAACAACATATTGATTTCTAAGTTGTTTCTTTAATTTTTGATAATAATATTTTGAATAGTAAAACATTATAAGTTGATAATGGTAGATTCTGAACCTCAGATTTTTCGTCTAATTGTTTGAAGTTTGCAATTTAATATTGTTTTGTTAATTTAGAATTTTATTTTCTTTAGTTTTAATTAATTCTCAATTTTCAAGCATTGTTAACTAGATTAGAATTAAATATAATTTGGATTTAGATTAATATTTGCTCAATCTCTGTGGATCAACCTCGTACTTACATAATCTATTTTACAATAGACTCGTGCACTTGTGAGTACTAAAATTTGCACAACACCTAGATTTCATTTGGGTTCATTATGAACCCAGACGAAATGTGGATTGTCATAAACCTAGATAACCCAAATGAAATTTGAGTCCGCAAGGTTTTGCGACGACCCACATTTCATCTGGGTTTACGATGGACCTAGATGAAATCTGGGTCGTTACAGACCTAGAAATCTAGATTCATCGAATCCAGAATTCATCTGGGTTCAATGAACCTAGATGGGTCTTGAGAAGAAAAAGAATGAGAGAAGAAGAAGAAGAAGAATTTTTAACTAGGTGATGAACTAGTGGGGACACTGATGGTTGATGGGTTTGAAGATAATTTATGGGATTTTTAATTTTTATTTAACAAATTTTTATTTAATTTTTATTATTATCTTTTAATTTTTTTCACATTAATCTCCATTGTCAATCTTCAAATGGGCGGTGGAGATATAATGAATTAAATTTTATATTTATTTTTTAATTTTTTATAAATTTTATATATACTTTTTTAATTTTTATCAATTTTTTATTTTTTTAAATTAATCTCTACCGTTTATCTTCTGATGGACAGTAAAGATTTGATTAATTTTTTTAGTAAATTTATTTTAAAGTTTTTAAATTTAATTTAAAAGAAAAATAAAAGATAAGAACAAAAGACGATTTTATCTCTCAATCTATTAACTCTAACAGAGATTCACTAATGACAGGTGGGTTAATTGTAATAGAATCAAAAAAATTATTCCGTCTGAATAAAGTTTCAAACTGGATAATTAAATTGTAATTTTCTCTTCATAAAATATTAATGGAGATCCATCCTAGTCAACAAAACTAAATCATGCATGCACTTGAACGTGATTTGTTGGCAACATGTACAAAAGAAAGGATATCAAGCTTAGCTAGTACATTTACACATAAATGATAATGTTTGACTGCTTGCACAATTAGACAAAGATGGACAAAATCACTAAAGTTAAATCTAGGCACACATCTACAGCTACACAGTATTGCTCTACACGGTTTTTCCATGGCTTATGAATTAGTACTAATGCAAAAGTGACTTAAATCTATCAAAGTTCAATTCAATAATTTAAATAAATAAAATATTATAAAAACAAACATCGAAAATGTTATAAGTATTTTTCTAGATTACCCAAATGAACTAGTAAAAGCCCAAATTAGCTAGTTCGATAGGCTAGGCCCGATCTGTCAATCTAGAGAAACAAGCTCTCAGCCCGCGCGTTTCACAACTCCGGTGATCTCAAGCTCCCTTACTATCAATTCGTATGACATTAGAAAGATTGAGATCTCCAGCTCATGCTCTCGAGCTTCAGCTCACCCAGAGCAAAACCAGGCCAGCCAATAACGTGTCGTACACGTCAATCCCATCAAAAATTACGGCTTGAATTACAGAGATTTCACATAACCCACATGGGTTAGCCGTATAAACCTATACTTTGACAGAATAAACCCAGCAAGTGTCAGATGTATTAAATGTAATTCGGCTGCATTAATTGTAATTCAAGTGCATTAACTATAGTAATCATTGTATTTTAACTTATTTTGCCTTACTGTAGTACCTCTCTCTATAAATAGAGGAGAATTTTCATTGTAAAACCAAAATAGAGAAACACCGAGTGTAAATTTGTCATTACTCTGTCCAGATAGTGAGAGAAAAACAGTTGATGTAGGCATAATTTGGCCTAACCACTCTAAATCTTGTTATCTTTTGTTCTTCCTTTTTGCTTTCTTCTTCATTTTATGTCTTTTCCTTGCATTATTTTGATCATATTGCAACATTGAGCTTAGAAGAATTTCGTTGACTGAAATTGAACGTCAACATTTTGGCGCTAGAAGGAAGGGCTCAACTGCAATCTTTCATTAATCATAACCAAGGCAAAAGGCAGAGCAACCAGAAGTTTCGGTATGATGGCTGATAGAACAGAGAGTGTCAATAACCAGCGAGGTGTTGTACCAGCTAACCTAGGTGCGGTTACCTCAGACGTGCCTACAGATGGGATGCCTAAGGAAGGGATGCTGTGCAGGCGTTGCAACAGCGCCAGGAGAGGTTGGAGAATACAATAGCGTAGATAGCAAACGCAGTAAAGACGTTGACTTAAGCTCAAGTTCAGGTCCCTCGGAGACAAGCTGAGGTCCTGGCAGGGAGGACTGTCAGGGAAGTGCCAACGTTGGACAAATCGAATCAATCCTCAAACATACGATCTGGAGCTCGAACTCCGCAAGCTCGAGGGGATGAGAATATGGCTCAGCCTTCAGGATTGAGAGTGAGGGTGAGCTATGACGAGTCGAAAGGAGCCATAGACATGTGCAGGTGTCAGCCCGAAGAAGTGAAAACAAGCATAGACGCCAACATGGAGGCTTATGTAATGAAGATGGGTCGAGCAGGCCAGACCGGAGACACAAACCAGGCCGCCGTTCACCTAAGCTCGATCGCAGAAAAAAGGACGATGAACCTAACCAATATCCCCCTAATCAGGAAAGCAAACAAGTCAGGTAATCCCAAGCCAAGCAATCCGAAGCGCAAGACCTAGTGATCGAACAGCTCCTTCAAAGGGTCCAACAGTTGGAGGCAAAACCAGAGACCCAAGAGCAAGGGAATTTATGAGGAAACAGAAGTCTGTTTTCTTTTGAGATTGAAACAGAACCCCTACCCCCTAGGTTCAAGATCCCCAGCATTCCTCAATACAACGGGGACTCCGACCCATATGACCACTTAGACGCTTTCAACATTCAAATGGATTTACAGACGACTAGCCAGCTCATTAAATGTCACACCTTCCCAACGACACTTGGCGATGTCCCGTGGGCATGGCTCAGAACTCTCCCACCTCACAGCATCGGTAGTTGGGAAGAATGCCAGAAAAAATTTGTTAATCAGTACAAAGCGCTGAAGAGGCAGCTCGCGCCACCATGTCATCTTGTTACCATTTTTCAGCGATCTAAGGAATCGTTGAAGGACTACATCAGCAAGTTCAAAAGCGAGGTGAACAATGTGGTGAACCCTACAGATGAAGGAATCTTGACAGCTATCTCAACAAGGTTAAGAAAAGATTGGAAGCTGTATAAGAGTATCTATAAATCCCCTGTGAAGAATTTAGGGGAATTTTATGAGCGAGCCTCAAAAAAGATGAGGTAGGAGGAGGCTCTAGAGTCGAAAAAGCCCAGCAATTAGAAAAGCAATGCTAGCAGCTCCGAGCAATATAAAAAGAGGAGTGACAGAGGGAATAACAATAATTAAGGGTAGAGAAATAGTCATCAGGTAACCAAGAAAGTCAGAGGCGGACTTGGGCCAAGAGCTGATTAAAGAAGTGGGCGACCTCCTCGCTCAGGCTGCTATGAGAGCTACGCTGTTCTATCTGATTCTAGAGACAGGATCTTTGTGACAGAAAAGAACAAAGAGAATTTCGGCAAGCCTGCTCCAACAAATGTGCCTAATCGGCTTAGAAACAAGAACAAGTATTGTACTTACCATAATGAAGTAGGGCACAACAACTCAGACTGCTGGACACTGAAAGACATCATCGAAGAATTGATCAGAAATGATCATCTAAGAGATTATGTTGTACGGCCTACAGATCAGCGAACTCAAAACCAACATCTTTGACAGCAGTCAGTACCTCCACTAGCCCGCTGGGCCTCCGAAACAGAACAAGAGTATGAGTCCGTGGTCAAAACCATCTTTACTATTCATGGTGGTCTCCATATTGTAGACACCTTAAACAGATCGCACCAACGTTATGTACGGAAGGCAAATCATGTCCTACTCATAGGATAGAGTGATCAGGAAGGGCCTGTGAAGAAAACAAGGATAACTTCAGAGGATATCGTTTTTACTGAGGAAGATGCAAGGGGAGTATACTGGCCCCATAATGATGCACTTATTATCCAGGCCAGAATAGGCAATGCGGAGGTACGGAGAATCTTGATAGATACAGGGAGCTCAGTTAACGTCATGTACAAGGGATGCTACGACCAAATAAGAATTGGAATAAAACAGGTAAAGCCATCCCCAGAGCCTCTCTATGGCTTCATTAGAGATGTCATCGTCCCATTAGGCCAGATCAGACTTCCACTCACCATTGGAAGTTCAGGCAATCAGGCAATAGTGCTGGCAGATTTTTCGATTATTGATTACCCTTCTGCTTATATGTTATCCTAGGGAGATCGGCGATGAATGACCTAGATGTAGTCGCCTCCACCAGGACGCTCACAGTCAAGTTTCTAACCCCCAAAGAAGTAAGTTGCATACGGGGTGACCAATACATGGCGAGATGCTGCTACGAGAAGGTAGTTAAAATGGGACTTCAAAGAAAAATGGTCGACGTAGTTTTTGAAGGAGAACCTCACGATGTGAGCAAAAGCATGGTGAGTTATGATCTTTACCCTCACGAAGTAGATGAAGAAAGAGCTACAGGGCCTGTCGAAGAGCTTGAGCATGTCCAGGTCAGCGAGTTAGACTCCAAAAGGTGTTTAAAGTTAGGACGGAGTCTAACCTCAGAAATAAGGTCCCAGCTCATTGACTTCTTGAAAACTAATCTAGCAATCTTTGTATGGAATCATGAAGACATGGTGGGAATAAGTCTTGAAGTTATGTCACACAAGCTGAACATTAACCCTCACCATAGACCAGTTCGTCAAAAAAAAAGACCAATGACAATAGAGCAGTACGAAACCCTATAAGAGAAAGTAGGCAAGCTCTTGGCCAACAATTTCATCAGAATAGTCCACTATCCCATTTGGGTAGCTAACCATTATTGGTGAAAAAGAAGAATGAAAAGTGGAGGATCTGCATTGACTTCACCGACCTCAACAGAGCCTGTCCCAAAGACAGTTTCCCTCTGCCCAGAATTAACCAGCTCGTAGATGCAACTGCTGGTCATGAGCTCCTCAGCTTCATGGACTCGTACTCGGGTTACAATCAGATCCCAGTGCATCTTGAAGAGGAGGAGTACACCTCGTTTGTCACCAATCGTGGTTTATTCTGTTATAAGGTAATGTCCTTCGAACTCAAAAATGTAGGGATAACTTACCAAAGGCTAGTGAACATGATATTCAAAGAGCTGATTAGGAAAACTATGGAGGTGTACGTGGATGACATGCTAGTGAAATCTGGGCAAGCCATTAATCATGTGCGCAACCTAGAAATGATCTTTCAAGTATTAAGGAAGTACCAGATGAAGCTCAATCCTCTCAAGTGCGCCTTCGAAGTGGCTTCAGGTAAATTCTTGGGATTTATGGTGAACAATAGGGGGATAGAGGCCAACCTAGAAAAAATTCAAGTCCTGCTCGATATGAGGTCACCGACAAAAATAAAGGAGGTACAGAGTCTTAACGACCAAGTCGCAGTACTCAATAGATTCATTGCAAAAGCTACTAACAAGTGCATTCCCTTGCTCAATGTACTAAAAGGAGCGAGAAATTTTGAATGGACAGAAGAATGTGAAGCGGCGTTCCAATGGCTGAAAGAATATCTGGGGCGAGCTCCGCTTCTCTCAAAACCAATAGAAAGGGAGAACTTGATGATCTATCTGGGGGTGTCTCAACATGCCTTGAGCGCAGCTCTAATTCGGGAAGACGACAGAACGCAGCTCCCCATCTACTATATCAGTAAGAAACCAGTTGACGTTGAGATAAGATATACCCCAATGGAGAAGCTCGCTTACTACATGGTAGTAGCGTCAAGAAAGTTACGTCCTTACTTCCAAGCATATAAGATAGAAGTTCTGACCAAGTATCCACTCAGGCAGATCCTCTAGAAGTCAGATACTTTAGGACACCTCCTTAAGTGGGCAATCGAGCTAGCCCAGTTTGACATAGAATTCAAGCTGAGGTCAGCAATCAAATGGCAAGCATTAGCTGACTTTATAGCAGAATTCACCGGACCTATCGAAGAAGAAACTGGGACTTCGGAAGAACCTTATTAAGAGTTATATGTTGACGGCTCATCCAGTGAGTAGAGGGCAGAAGCTGGAATATTATTTATTAGCCCAGAAGGGCATAAGATCCACTATGCACTCAGATTTGGTTTTCGGGCTACCAACAATGAAGCTAAGTATGAGGCCTTACTGGCAGGTCTTCGTTTGGCCAAAGAGATGAGAGTTAAGCGACTCAAAATCTTCAGCGACTCTCAGCTCGTGGTCTATCAAGTACAAGGAGAATATCAGACCAAGGGGGCCAAGATGACTGTTTATCTACAAAAAGTTCAGGAGCCGCTGAGGACTTATGAGAAATATGTGGTGAACCAGATTCCGCGAGCTCAGAACTCCAACGCAAATGCCTTAGCTCGCCTAGCAACAGCCCAAGATGCAGAATTCTCAAGAGCCATACCAGTAGAATACCTTTTGAAACCAAGCATAGAGCTAATAGACGAAGTAATGGTCATAACTGTAGCGGAGGACTCTTGGATGAGCTTCTTGATCAAATATCTACAAGATGAGAAACTACCAAATGATAAGTTGGAGGCCCGTCACTTGCGATCTCGAGCTGCACGATATTGTATCAGCGATGATGTGCTTTACAAGAGAGGCTTCTCGACCCCACTATTGAGGTGCATAGATGAACCCGATTGCTCCAAAGTTCTGATGGATATTCATGTAGGCCATTGTGGGAATCATGTTGGGGGCTCTCCTTAGCCTAGAATACCCTGAGGTAAGGGTATTATTGGTTAATAATGAAGCAGGATGCCATCGATTTGGTCAAGAGGTGCGATAGTTGTCAAAGATTCTCCAAAGTCCCTGAAGCTCCGCCTACCTACCTACAACAGATGATCAGTCCATGGCCCTTCGCAATCTGGGGTATGGACCTGATAGGACCTCTCCCAACAGGTCGTGGAAAGTGCAAGTACGTCATCGTCGCAGTTGATTATTTCACCAAATGTGTTTAGGCAAAGCAATTGGCCGAGATCTCCACTGCAAAGGTAGAAAAGTTTGTATGGAATAACATTATCTGCAGGTTTAGAATCCCTCTGCAGGTTTGGAATCCCTCAGCAGCTCGTAACTAACAATTGCACTCAGTTCAGTAGCGAGCAATTCCTCAAATTCTGCGAAAGTCTTGGCATAAAGAAAAGCTTCTCAACAGTAGACCATCCTCTGACGAATGGCCAGTTCGAAGCAGTGAATAAGATTATCAAACAAATCCTGAAGACAAGATTGGCAGCTAGGAAAGGAGCATAGGTGGACGAGCTACCAAAGGTGTTGTGGGCCTACAGAACAACAGCTCATAGCACCACTGGAGAAACTCCTTTCTCGTTGGTCTATGGGTCCGAAGCTATGATCCCAACCAAAATGGAGGTGGCCAGTCAGCGAAGAACGAGTTTCCATCCCGCAAAGAATGATCAACTCCTCGCTGCAAACTTAGATCTACTCAATGAGGCAAGGGAAGTAGCTTGCATGAGGATTGTCATCTACCAACAAAATGTGGCAAGATATTATAACAAGAAGGTCCGAGTTCGGAGCTACAAGCCTAGTGATCTCATACTTCACATCATTCAAGCTGGAGCTTGCAAGGCAAGCAACGAGACACTAGGCCGGAATTGGGAAGGGCCTTACATCATAAAGGAAGATTTGAATAATTGAGCATATACCTAATGAACATGAGTGGAGTAACAGTGCCGCGAGCTTGGAATGCAGAACACCTACAGCCTTACTTTTAATAGTTTTTTGCTCACTCATTTTTTCTTTGTAAATTATGCTTATTTATGAGTTAATGAAAGCTCCATATTTTTCATGAAATTTACTGATCTCACTTACTCATGATTATATACAATAGAAAACGAATTCATAGTCATTGTTTCAAAAATGAGAACTGCAAAATTGGGAATCTCACCTCAGAGAGAAGACCATAAGGGTAAGGGGCTTAATATCAATTTTCTAGTTGACCCCACACCTACCCTGTGGTCCAAAGATGATCATCACCCATGAGCTCCTACCAAAGGCTGACAGGCCGCACGAGCTCATATCGTCAACCTTCGTTGATAGGTCGCGCGAGCTCATATCGTCAACCTTTGTTGATAGGCCGCACTAGCTCATATTGTCAACAAAAGTTTATAGGCAAATGAAAGCTTCATCTAAAATTTCAAGTAAGAGATCATCTATATGCGTGACTCATTCTGTGCATTCAAAATCAATTCACCAAGTTTATTTATAATCTGATTCATTCTACGAGCTCTAACTTATTGAAAAAATTTATGCAATGGTATACTAAGACTATGAGTTCTGATCTACTGAGCCAATATGCACAGATAAACAAAAGTAATGTATATATACATATCAACAAAAAATTAAAAGGACCTCCGAGGTCAATATCCACACAATTCAAGAAAACGACCCCGCAGGCGAGGTGAACTGACAAAATAAAAAATTGTCTAAATACAAAATAACAGCCAAGGAATAAAAGAAGAGAAAGTTCATGTTGTGCTCGCAAAGTCAGAAGCTTATGGGAGCAGGGTCTTGAGAAGCTGATGAGGAGGGCGCTTGATCATTCGTGCCTCCAGTAGATGGGTCCTGTACATTCTCTCCAGGCAAAGTCTCCTGAACTTGATCTTGCATTTCGCCTTGCGTTTTCACAGCTTCCTCAATGAAGAACTGAACCTCCCTGACTCTTCCTTCACCACAAATTGAGTAATCCAGCTCGGGGTATGACTTCCACAGGGTATACAAAAACCCTGATTCAATCTCAACCCTGTTCTCCTGAGCGCGGGCCTCGGCCACGGCTACCTCCTCCTTCAGCTTGGCTATCTCTTGCACGGCCACTTCCAAGTCCTTCTCCCACTCCCTCAATATAGCTTGAGTGTTCTCAAGCTAGGAGTACAGCTTGAAAGATACCGACTCATAAAGGCTCTTCTCTTTCATTAAAGTGACTTCAACCTCGTGTCTTGCTGCCTCAACGACATCCAGCTTGGACTGAAGAGCTGTTGTCGCTTCTTTAGCCTTGCTAGCAACTTCCTAAGCCTTTTTTGCTACCTCTTCGGCCTTTCTTGATGCTTCTCTGGATTCCTCGAGCTCGCCCTTCAAGGAAAGCAGCTCTTCCTCGTACTTCTTAGCTGCCTCCTTGAGCTTCTTGTTGGCAACCTTAAGCTCATTATGTTGCTCTTCTAGGAGGGACTCTTCATCCAAGGCCTTCATAAGCCCCATAGAGGCCTACAGAATTCAGAAAATAATTACAACAATGATTATGGAAAAGTTAACAATTATATGAGGAAGAAAATAAGTCTTATCCTGATGATCTAGCGTAGTGACCAGAAAAGAAGATTCACACCAGAAAAGTACCTCTAGTCTTTTAGTCGAGGAACTTACGAGGGAAGGGGTCTGCTCATACGCAATATCAAGATAGGCTCCTCCAGGAAAATCTTCAAAAGGAATCTCAATAGGAACTTTGGGTCTCACTTTCGGGGTCAAAGCTGCGACCTGCTTCCCCTTCTCTTTTTGGGTCTTCTTGGCAGAAGAAGGCTTGCTTAGAACTACGGGGTCTTTTCTCTTCACCTTGAAAATAGTGGTAATGTTTTTGCCTTTGGCCATCGCAATGGCGTTTGGATCTTAAAGTATTTGTGGCTGAGAATGAGTGATGGCCTGCGAAGTACCAGAAGGAGCAGCAGCTAGAGAACCTTCTGGAATAATCAGAGCAGGGGACTCAACGGTACTGAGGTCCTACGGACCACCCTTCGTTCCCGCTGTAATGAGCTAGAAGTAACGGAGGTTGCACCAATAGAACTCTCGGGCTGTCGAGATTTTCTCTTTCGGGGAGTTAGCAGACTCAAATTGCCTTTCGGATCAGCCATCTTCGTAGCTTCTCCGAAAATAATCTCAACCTCGGCGTCACTAGAAGAGGACAATCCTAGCGAGCTACTGGACCTTTCACTCACGTCTCTCACTGTGAAAGCTGATTCAATGTCCTTGATACCGTGGAAGCCCACATATTTGCTTTTAACAAGCTAACGTTCAAGAGGAGGATTAAGTTCGTAAGCCCGGAGAAGCTAGTCCGTTAGCTTGATGTCGTCCTTCTCTGACTTTTGTGCCAAAAAATCTCAAAATCATCAACCTCGCCTGGAGTCAACTGAAATTTCTTGGCCTTCAAAACTACAAGCAATAAAGGAAATGTCATTAATGAGACTGCAAATAATCAAGAACAAAAATAACCCATAGCGCGAACTGAGGGTTCTTACCTAGCTCAGTTCGGAATGTGAAATTATTAAGATTAAATAAAGAAGGGCAGGAGATATAAAATCAATGTGTCTTATAATCGCCCACATTGGATTTTCCCTTTGCCTGACCCTTAGGTAAAATGCCTTTATATTGGGTTTGGCAAGCTGAGATGTAATACAACTCGTCTCGTGGCTGGCCGTTACTAGTACCTTTAAAAGCAAATAGATACTTTATTATTGTAGGAGAAGGGAAGGGGAAATTGTTTTTCCTAAAAAGAATGACTAAAGAATTTAACTAAGAGTATGTATTTGGGGTGAGCTGGAATGGGGTAAGGCCCAGGTCATTGAGGAGGTCAATAAGGTATGAGGGAATAGAAAACCTAAACCCCGCCTCTAAATGTTGTTGGTTGATTGCAATAAAACCATCTGAAGGGTAAGTCGTCATCCGAAGCTGCCATGACACGGCAACCTCTGAGGATGCGGAACTCTAGTACCACACGGTAACTTCCAAGGACAGTTTGGAAGGGTGACGCTTGAACATCTCACGGGCTCTCCTTTCTTCAGCAACCCGTTCAGCCAAAGTCAATCGCTAGGCCAATGGAACAGGATCTGGGCGAACAAAGAACTCTTCAACCACCTTCCAGCCTTGCGAGGTCGCCCCTTGAAGAGCTTGCCTTTGCTCCATTTGCTCTTCCGAGCTTGAGGACTCTCCCTCTCTTATTATGTGTGGTTAGTGTCTACGACTTGAAGACATCTACACAACGAAAATGAGTTGTTAGGTCGCTGTATGCAGACCAAGCCTAAGGATATCTAAGGCTCCAGTTCCCTAAGCTGCTAACTTTCCTATAATCAACAGGTCACAAACGCCATAGAAGACTATGTACAAAGCAAATCCTAAGCTATCGTCTAGCGGCTTACAAGTTGCCAATCTACTACTCTTTTAATAGGCTTGTGCACATATCACAAACAATAAACAGATTTCAAAAATAGGTTTCGTCGAATCAAAACCACTAAAAATCGAAGTTTCAATTCCAAGCAAATAATCAAGAAGCAAGAACATGAAGAACAAACTTCAAACAAAACCCAGAAAAACACACCAGCAATGCATTCTACAGAAGCGTAAAACCAAAGGAAGAGCTGCAAGAACTTACTTTGAAGATGCAGGACTTAAACGTTCTGAGGCGACAGATGATTATCACCGACGAAGATAAAGGATGATTACAGCAGCTGAAAGAAGCAAAAAATTCTATGGTAATTTAATTCTGAAGATGACGTGAAGATGAAGAATATGAAAGGCCTCTGCCTTTTTATAATCGGCATGCCCCCCAATCGTTAGATCTCAAGGTCCAGTAACCGACTTAGATCTTACGGGCCAGCGCGACGTCTGGGATTCAGTCATCATGCGCCGTAAGTTGAAAGACGTGCATTAAATGCACACTCTGCACAAGGCGTGCTCCTAAACTATCACCTGATAAGTTGTCACGTGTCTAGTTAAGACAAATTTGAAAAATGCTGAGCAACCATTCCCGCCAAGCCTGCTTTTACCAACGAGTTCGGAACTCTTAGCTCGCAGGACGCTCTAAGAGCTAGGAGGCTTATGTTATGGGTATTTTCTAGATTATCCAAATGAGCTGGTAAAAGCCCAAATTAGCTGGCCCGATAAGCCAGGCCTGATCTGCCAATCAGGAGAAGCAAGCTCCCAACCCACGCGTTTCACAACTCCGACAATCTCAAGCTCGCTTACTACCAGTTCGTATGACATTAGAAAGACTAAGATCTCCAACTCGCCCAAAGCGAAACCAGGCCAGCTAATAACGTGTCGTGCACGTCAATCCCATCAAAAATTACTGCTTGGATTACAGAGATTTCACCTAACCCACATGGATGTTAGCTCAAGAAAGGATCTTAGCTCAAATGTAAAAAAGAAAAAAAAAATTAAGAGAGGATCTTAGCTTAAGGATGCATCCATGGTTTTCACATTTTTTAAACATGTTAAAATTTGGAAATGAGAATATGCATGCCACTACTAACATATACCTGTGCCTTTCAAATTGTATAGGGTGTTAGTCCATGGCTTTAATGCTTGGAAAATGTGAAAAGTGTCTTATCATCGCTGAGCAATGCATGACAGTAGTGTTCTGGTCTATACCTACCATCATCCAAAACTTGAAGCTTATACTTAAATAATGTTGCTTGGGGTGCGACTTTCAGGAAAATGTCAAATTTTCACCTAGATTCCATATATGAATAGAATGTCCCATCAGTCATTGTTAACTCTATTCTCCTTAAAAGCTGTCAGTATGAACTTTCTTGTTAACTTTAACGGAATACCAACTACTTCGACATTTTTGAAAAAAAAAAAACAAGGATAATCCTAATTTTCTTCTTATAATTTGATAAAATAGTTTAAAATATCCCATCTTTAAAAAATCACTAACATTACCCATCTTGATTTACAAAACAGATTAAAAAAAAAAAAAACCACCCTATAGTTTATTAAAATATTCAAAAAAACCTCTACCGTCAATTTAAACGTTAAAATATAATAGTTGACCGTTAATGTGTAAAAATAAAATTGTCCAAACAAAATAAAATATAAAAAATATATATATTAATATTTAATGAAATGATAATTTAATATTTAAAAAAATTAAAAAAATCTTCACCGTCCATCTCTAAAATGGACGGTGGTGATCAAAACTTCTAAAAAGATTTAAAAATTTAAAAATATTAATATATTTTTAAAATAATGGACAGTGGATATAATTTAAAAAAATTTTAAAAAAAAATTATAGTTAATAAGCAATAAACACACACTCTCTCTCTTCCTCTCTCACTTCTTCTTCTTTTTCTTCCTCTCTTCTTCTTCTTCTCTCTCTCTTGGCAATACCCAAAGATAGAAACTCATAGATCTATAGGTTTTTGGTGCTGGAAACCCAGAGATCTCTAGGTTTTCAGACTGGAAACATAAAGATCTCTGGATTTTCAAGCTACGAGTTTCTGGTGCAGAAACTCAAATATTTCTAAGTTTCAAGCACCAAAAACTCATAAATATTTGGGTTTTCAGATTCTTAGTTTCCAGTGGAAACTTTCACGTTGGAAACCAAGAAATCTTTGAGTTTTTGACATCAAAAACCTATAAATTTCTAGGTTTTTCAATGCAAAAAACCTCAAAATTTGTGTGGGTTTTTTTTTTAATTTTTTATGTTGTTGTTGAGTTTGTTGGTTTTTTTACAATGTTGGGGGGTTTAATGATGATGGTTTTTGTTCTTGATGGTGGTTTGCTGGAAAACCCAAAAATTTGTGTTGTTTTTGTGTTTTTTATATTGTTGTTGTACTTGATGTTGTTTTTACAATGTTGAGGAGTTTGATGATGATAGTGTTTGCTATTGTTGATGTTTTAGTTAAATGGATAGTTGGATGGAGATGAATGAATGGTTGTGTTGGTTGAATGAATGGATGATGATGATTTTTCATGGTGTTCTTCCCTTTTATATATATATATATATATTAATTTTATTGTACAAAAATTAATTATTTTTTATTTTTTTATTTAGGAAAAATTTAGTCTTTTCATGTACTGTCATGGTCGGAAACCATATTTCACTAACATAGTTAATAAAAGAGGTAAAATGAGATTTTTTAGAAACTATATTGGGCAATTAACGATTACTTTAAACTATAGGAGTAAATTGGGATTATCCCAAAAAGAAATTTATAAATTAGTTAAAGAAAGTTATTCACAAATGCCATAGTTATACATTTTAAGTACTAAATAGTTAAATCACTTCAAATATATATATGTTTAGAGTTAAATAAAATTTCAAAAATACTAAATTAAAATGTTTATAATTATTTCTTAGAATTGTAATGTTATATATTTATCAATTAAAAAAAACATATATAAATAATTAACTTTAAATTTTAAATTATTAATGTCTTAGAAACAAATATTATGAATATATTATGTTTATCTTAAATTATATTCAACCATTCTCATTCAGAATTGGGTAGCGGTGTATGTGCTTCATCATGCCCATAAATATGGGGTTCTGAATACAAATATTTCTCGTCAACAAAAATCCAGAAGCACTTGTAAAACCTAGCTAGTTAGAATGGCCATATTAATGCTTACAAGAATCGATATTGAGAGAAGACTGACGATTCCAAGATATTGTGTTTTAGCATTCCCACCTGTTCAAAAAGGCTAGTCAGGAATTGAAGATTAAAGATGAAATGGGAACAGAGACATAATCGGGATTATCTGTTAGGGTAGGTTAGAATAAATTTTACAAATAAACTTTAATTATGCCAAAAACAATTTATAAATTGAAACACTTATGTATACTTAAAGGGTACATAATGAGTCTTACTCTTAAAATTCATATTGTAAATAAATATATTATCTAAAAAGAAAAGTTAAAAAACCCAACAAATTATGAAAGAAATATAAAATGACATAGACATTTTATATTTTGACAATAATAAATTATTATCATACTTGAAATTAAAGAGCTCATTAGAAAACACACTAAAAGCAGAAGATATTAAATTTAAATAACATAATGTGCAACTAATATTGTATAGTGGATTATATGAAATTCATATTTAATGTATTAAATCAAAGTTTTAACAAATACCATATTTGGATAGAAAAATAAATATAAACAAGAAACATGCAAGACTGAAAAAACAAAAAAAAAAGTATATGTATTTTGGTATGAAAAGAATTAGTAACTAAAAACTATATAAATGAATTTTACTCAATATTATTATAAGAATATTTTGTTTTTTCTGGACGGGCTAGGGTAGGTTTGAGCCCACCCTAGCCCATGACGAGCCACGTCCATGAATGGGAAATGTGTGGACATTTCGTTGGTCTCTTCTATCTGCTATCAACCCAAGGCCTGTTTTCTTCTCAGGATGGATCAATTTATTCGCAATAGAAAATCTCCGTGTTGGTGATACAATCATTGTTCACAAGGTGGTAGATGATGCCACTGAAGCATTCTACAACATTGAAATTATAAAAAATCAAGATTTTCAATAATATTTGTATCTTATTTGCTCTTGTGAGATGTTTTTCTCGATAATATAATGTAATGATGATCGAGGGATTTTTGTGATTCTAGAAATACATTTACAATAAGGGCATCTTAGGAATGTGACAAGATTTCTTAAGGTAAACTTCAATTGATCCGATTTGAAAGTAGTCCGAATGATGTTCGTTTTGGACAAATAAGATGTTGGAAAGGTTAGCTCAAGAGGGATCCAACATTGCAAATGGCAAAGCAAATGGAGGCCGGCCACACCCTCACCTGCCCCAAGAAAGTGTCGGGTCAGTTTTGAGCAGAAGTAGACTTTTACCGCATCTTCTTATTTTAATGGGATTCTAAAAAATTTGACAATAAAGCAAGTCTTTGTTTTTTTCATCTTAATCACACAGAACAGAGCCAATTCTGATAACACCACCTAGAAAAAGAAAATGTATGCTCCAACAGTATTTGCTCATTACAAAGTGGCGTAACTTATTCAGAGTATGTCATTATAATAATATATAAATTGCCTTGTGTTTGCATTTTCCAACGTACAAGCTTTCTCAAACATAAAGCAAACTCATTTTTACCTGTGTTCTTGCACTTCAAGATGGCAATGCATTTACGCATTTAATCGTTAAAACAGCCGACGACAGGGGATCCAAGAAAGAAAGGAAATCAATGAAGTTACTTTTGTGTTTGATGTTTTTTTAATTCAACGAAGAAGTTTATAATAACAGTTTATATGATTTTGTAATCTATTTCCATTGTTGATGATAATGACTGTAGAAGAAAAATTAACGTAAATTGTTGTGAACAATAGCTTAGATCCTTTTTGGTATTTTCAACGGATGCAGTGAGTAAATCTTTTACTTTTTAAATCTCATAATTAAGAAATGGGTGCTACTAGTAAAATTTTAGGTGGCATTAGCCTCACCCTTCTTTTAAACATGTATAACCTTTCTTAGTTTCAATTATTTTTATCTTCAACTTAGAAAAATATTATTTTAATACTTAGAGGGATGCATTCAATCATAACTATAAAAAACTTTTATAGGCTTCTTTCAGTGAATGATTTTGTAGAATTTTATAAACTTTTAATGACTTCATAAATTCATAAAAAATTATTAAAGTCTTTTATAAATTCTTTTTAAAAAAACCTTCATTAACTTGTATAAATTATTATAGACTTCTGAAAAATAATATCAAAAATTTTCATAAACTCTCAATATATTTCATAGACATTAATAAACTTTCACTAATTAATATAATATTTACTAATCAAACACAAAAGTCTTTGATAATTTTAGTTTTAAGATTGGTTGATGATGAGTTGAGATTTAATATGATTTTAAGGTTGGATTTTTTTTTTCCAGTTCTTCAAGAAAATCTACTGATTCTAGATGGATTGAATGATGATGAGTTGAGATTGAAGATTTTCTAGTGATTCTAGAAAACCTGGTTCCAAATGTTTATTCTTTTTTGGTTATTTGTTGATTGATAATAATAGTTCCAGATGTTTATTTATTTATTTTTTGGTTATTTATTTATAGATGATGATGGTTATGTTTTAAATGTTGTTGATGATTTTGTTTGTTATTTGTTGATTGATGATGTTAGATTTTTGGTTTGGTGGTAATTGGTGAATAATAAAAAATAAGATTTATTAAATTTTTTTAATTTAATTATTTAGTTTTAATTTACTTTAATTAATTTTTTTAGTTAATTTTTATTCAATTAATTAATTTTTAAGGGTATTTTGATCTTTTCGTTATTTTATACTGTTTACTGTCAGATTTAACGAAAAATTACTAACGGCAGGGGGGTCAATTGTAATAAAAGCAAAACAGTTGCTCCGCCTATGAATGCGTTTCAACTGGGTAGTTAAATTATAATTTGCTCTAATAATAATAATAATAAAAGTATAATCGTCTCAACTACATAAATTGATAACAAAATATCAAGTATTTCAAGCATTTCATTATTCAATTTATGTATTCAATGAAAAATAAAATATTTAATGTCTGTTATTAGTAATAACCCCAACATCGTTCCACATATTAGCAGTTATAACAGCTCTCTATTAACTAGCATGATTTCTTTGTTATTCTTAAGTTTCAAAAAATGAGCTAAAATTGTACGTCGTTTACATTAATTAGTAATAATGATCAAGATGAAGAAGATTCATAGATATCAATAAACTTTTATATATTTTATTTACTTCTAAAATAAAAATATAATCATTTAACAAACTCATGTAAATTATACACTTTATAAGTTATATTTTTCATCTCAATGAAAATATTTTTCTTTTGATATAATATAAATAAACAGGTGGAAAATAACTATCAAAACTAATGTTTTATCAAATTCAAGTTGATTAATTTTATGATATTTTACAAATATTAAAATTGATTACTGTATCTCAAATATTAACTAATCAAAAGTAATATGAATAAAAGTTAAAAAAAAAATCACATATAAATATAATTAAATTTAAAATTTAAAATTTTAATTTTCTTAATAAACCACTAGCTAAAAACTCACCGAATGTTAATTTTTTTTCTTTTTGATTTGAAATAGAGGTTTTTCTTTTTATTTTGTAATATAAAAAATAAAGATTTCATTGATTAATTTCATCAATTTTAAAGTACTGAGATTTTTCATTTATACATTATGAGTTCTATTTTTATTATTTGTACACAAGAAATACTAAACTGCTAACTTATAATATAATTGTTAATAATAATTGTATTGTTTATTATAAGACTAATGAGATTATTTGGATTAATATTCACCTAGACATTTTTTTTTTGTATTTATATAAATATAAATTATAAGATGTTTTCTTTTTTTTTTAAAAAAAAAAATATTTTACCAAGATTTAACTCTTCAATTTTGATTCAAACTTGAAATTTTTTACAAAATAATAAATTGATGTCCTTTGGAAAAGAAGAAATTTAGTAAGATTTTAAAAAGCTAACAATTTGAACATAGAAAGAAAAATATCGAACATTATAATTCATAATAAAATAGGAGTGAAATATGTGTGTGTGTGTGTGTGTGTGTATTTTTAAAATAAATGAAATATTTGTAAAACCAATTGTGAGATTTGCTTCTATAATCAATAACAAAAGTCTACAAAAGTTTTTAAGAGGAGTATATGAGAATTTGTGGAGCTTAATTATTATAAATTTAATATAAAAATCTACAAAAGTCATTAAAATTTTAAATTTTATAAAAGTCATTCATATTTTGAATATCTCATAACTTTTATAAATTCTTAAAAAATCTTGATTGAATACACCATAACTTTTATAGGTTTTGTAAAAGTTTTTAAAAGTCTATATTAAATATTATATAACTTTTTCAGAGTCTTTAAAAATTTGTATTGAATATACTCAAACTTTTAAACTCTATAAAAATCATTAAAAGTTTAGAAAGTTTAGATTGAATACACCCCGTTAAAATAAAAAAATAATAATAATAAACAAAAACCAGAGTTATTTAATGATAACACAAATAGTTTATATATAATTAGAAAGAATTATCTATCACAACTATACAAAGTCAAACTAGTTTGTTAATAGAAAGAGTCAAAGGTCAGAAGTATTTCTATGCCCCGCAAATAACCAAACAACCAAATCTTTTCCATGACCACATCAGCAAATAGCAAGCACTTAGCAGCAGAATGTTGCCTATGTAAACAACAGCAGCATGGATGAGAAGCTGCTCACTCCAAAAAATCATATAATCAAACTTGCTAGTAAAACTATCATGGGTTTCCCAAGTCTGAGTTTGTCTTTGATATTTGTATTAGGAGGTTGGGTTCCACAAGCCATGTCTCGTACTCTTCAGGATGCTTCCATGTACGAGGAGCATGAGCAATGGATGGCTCGTTACGGACGATGTACAGAGACATTTACGAGAAGGAGAAGCGCGCCCAGATTTACTAGGAAAATTAATGTAGCTTGTATCGATGCTTTGAACAAAGCCGGCAACAAGTCTTACAAGCTAGCCGTAAATGAATTTGCTGATCTTACAAATGAAGAGTTCCAAGCCAGGCAAACCAGACTCAAAGACCTGATACGTATTCCCAAAACGAGTTGATATCATACAGATATGAAAACTTTACTGCAGCTCCACCTACCATGGACTGGAGACAAAGAGGCGCTGTGACACCCGTCAAGAACCAGGGGCACCAATGTGGTAAGTCAGTTTTTTTCATGAAAACAAGGGGTGTATATATATATATGTATGTATGTATGTATGTATATTGATAAATATAATTTCTAACTCAATAAATATAGGAAGCTGTTGGGCATTTTCGGCGGTCGCAGCTGTGGAAGGAATAATCAAGACAAGAACAGGGTCACTGGTTTCATTATCTGCGCAAGAGCTGGTGGACTGTGACGTGACGAATGTGAATCGAGGGTGCTATGGTTGTATCATGAACAGTGCTTTCAGATTCATCATACAAAACAGAGGACTAACATCAACGCGGCATTTAATCGTGTTGGGATTATAAAAGGGTTCGAGATCGTGCCACCCTACAATGAGAACGCACTTTTGAATGCTGTGGCCAATCAACCAATATCAGAAGGCATTGAAGCTGGAGGCTGTAATTTCCAGTTTTACTCAAGCGGTGTGTATTCAGGATATTGTGGGACTAGAATAAACCACGGTGTGACCGTGGTTGGTTATGGAGCGGAAGCTGATGGTACCAAGTATTGGCTGGTCAAGAATTCATGGAGCACAAATTAGGGAGAGGGAGGCTACATAAGGATGCTCAGAGAAAATTCCATTTAGGGAAGGACTCTGTGGCATTACCATGGAAGCCTCCTGCCCAACTGCTTAGATTTCCTGTCAATGCTTGCTTCTTTTGTTTTCTTCTGCCATTTATAGTTGTCTATATTCTCGTAATTGTTATAAAATTAAAATAAATGAATATAATAAAATTAATAATCATCAGGGGCTTAAAGAGAATTTACCAGGGACTTGTGATAAATTTGACAACAAAAGTTGATAGCAGGAGATAATAGAGAGAGAGAGGCGAGAGAAAAGCAAAAATAATAAATTAAACAAAAACCAATAATTGAAAGAGAGAGACAGAAGAAAAGCAGAAAAGTATATATAAAGAAAGCAGAAATATATGTATTATTACATTGAGGCGTTACACATATATATAGACCAAAATAGAGTCGGTTATGACCGACTTTAAATAATATATTATTATAATATTATCCAGAAACTTCATAACACTCCCCCTTGGATGATACCATTATAATATATTTAAAAGTTTCTACCAATAAAAACTTAAAATCTAAACAAAAGATATTTTATGATCTGTTGGATCTAAAATATTATAATCTTTTGGATTTAATAATATTTGGATGTGCTTAAAATGACTGCCTCATTAAAAACCTTGTCAGGAAAACCCAATGGAATAAAATCTGATCGAAGGAAAAAAGAGTGCAGTGCACATATGTCCACATTGATTTAATATACTCCCCCTGAAAAATGCTTCAGACATTTTAAATCCTTCAGGAATTTTCATATAGATATTAGTATCAAGTGACCCATATAAATATGCTGTCACTACGTCCATAAGCCGCATTTCGAGTCCTTCTGAGACTGCTAAACTGATCAAGAATCTAAAAGTAATTGTATCCATCACTGGTGAATAAGTCTCATCATAATCAATCCCTGGTCTCTGCGAGAAACCTTGTGCAACAAGCCTTGCTTTATGTCTTACAATTTCATTCTTTTCATTACGTTTCTGTACAAATACCCATTTGTATCCAACAGGTTTGACATTTTCAGGCGTTTGGACTACAGGTCCAAAGACTTTACGTTTGGCTAAGGAACTTAATTCTGCTTGAATTGTATTTTTCCATTCAAGCCAATCGTGTCTTTGTCTACATTCATTAACAATATGTGGTTCATAATCATCGTTCATAACTGTCAAAGCTACTGTATATGAAAATATATCATCGATGATTATTTCATTACGATTCCACATACCTTTAGCACAATTGATTGAAATTTCTTGATTTTCAGAATTTTGTGACTCATCAATTGTTTGTACCTCTTTGGGGGTTTTAGTCTCTTCAGGGATTGGCAACTCTGCTGGAGTTGATCTTTCAGAGATAATGGATTTTGTAACTTAAGTATTATTTTCAGAAGAATCAGAATTTTTCATTCTCCATTTTCGGGGAATACTATCTTTTGAGCCAATTGGTCTACCAAGCTTCTGGCGTACAGTAGATGATTCATTTGCTGTGTTCTGATTACATTGTTCTACAGAAACAATTATTCTAGCTGGTATATTGGCAGCTGGTATGTGTGATTTTGTCACTTTAGCAGCATCTGTAAATGCATCTGGCAACTGATTCGCAATCATCTGAAGATTAACTATTCTTCGTACCTCACTTTCACATTGGGTAGTACGAGGATCCAAATGAGATATTGTTGTCACATTCCATGACAGCTCATTTTTCTCTCCAATAGTTACATTTTTCTTGTGCTTCTCTTCAGGAGAAATTTTTTTTGTGAACAGACAGTGCATATATTGTCATTGGATAATAGAATCTTCAGGTTCTTTAATGGGTGCCCATGAGAATTTTCAATTATTCTACGCATCATCGTAGATCCTGGATGACTAAGACGGTCATGCCAAAGTCGAAATGTTATTGGTTTAAATAGCTTCTGGCTTGAAACTACATAAGTTTCAATTGATCTCATAATTGTATAATACAACCCAGATGAGAAAGCTCTGAGTTTTTCTACAATTAGCTTCTGGCCTGAGATAATTTTAGTGATGCATAAATATTCAACATTCTTCTCATTTGTAGTTTCAATATGATATCCGTTACTACGTATATCTTTGAAACTGAGTAGATTTCTTCTAGATCTACTAGAGTATAATGCACCATTTATATATAATTTAGTACCATTTGTCAATAAGATTATGGCTCTTCCAGAACCTTCAACCAGATCTGCAGGACCTAATATAGTATTTACCTTGGCTTTAGCTACTGTCAAATTTGAGAAATATTTCTTATTCTGAAGAATAGTATGTGTTGTTGCACTGTCAACAATACATATATCTGCACCTTCCTTTTTGAGAATAGATAATTCATCCATATCCGTCTTTCATCAGATAAACCATATGTTAGTACATCATATAAAGCAAAATAAGTTATCTTACTTCTGGAAGATTACAAAAATATGTACTAACATAACAAAAGTTAATATGACTATATTAACTAGGCAACTTTCTAATTGGTATGGATATCTTCATCACCAATTGAGTAATCCACTTTTCCATCCGTATTATCAAGAAAATCCGATAAGTCCAAGCTTGTGATATCTACAGGATCATCACTTTGATCTGTAAAATTTGTATCAATTTTCTTTTCCTTTCCCTTTACAGAGGCTTGATACAGATCAACCAAATGCTTAGTCGTACGACAGGTACGAGACCAGTATCCAGACATACCACATCTGAAACAAACATCTTCATAATTTTTAGGGGTATGTTTCTCTACATTTTTGCCCTTGTTATGTTTAGCATTATAAACATTCCACTTTTGAGAGATGTTTTTCTGGTTTCGATTACTTGAAAATTTATACCCACCACGACCATGATTACCACGTTCGCGTCCACGTCCACGTCCACGGCCTTTACTTGTGCTAGCATTTACTTCTGGAAGTGCAACTGCGCCAGCTGGGCGAAGTTCATGATTTTTCATCGGAAGCTCATTATTTTGTTCTGCCACTAAGAGACATGAGATTAATTCAGAGTATTTTATAAACCTGCGTTCTCTATATTGCTGCTGCAGGAGCACATTAGATGCATGGAAAGTAGTATATGTCTTTTCCAACAGATCTGCATCAGTCAGTATTTCACCACACAAGTTCAGCTGTGAGGTTATCTTAAACAGGGCAGAATTATAATCAGCGACTGATTTGAAATCTTGGAGTCTTAAATTACTCCACTCATGCCGGGCTCTGGGAGGATGACGGTTTTCTGATGGTCATACCTATCTTTTAGATTTTCCCACAGAGTCAGTGGATCTCTAATTGTGAGGTATTGAGTCTTCAGGCTCTCATGTAAATGACGGCGGATAAAGATCATTGCAGTTGCTTTATCCTGTAGAGATGTTTCATTATTATCTCTAATTGTATCAGCTAAGCCCTTGGACTGCAGATACAGCTCTACATCAAGGATCCATGAAAGATAATTATTTCCTGATATATCCAGTAGAGCAAATTCTGGTTTTGCAATATTTGACATGGCTATATACATAAAATATCACAATTAGTGATATAATCAAAATGATATATTTGAAACTTCAGGTTGCCAAAAATTTCATTTATATTTTTAGAACTTCAGGTCAAAAATAATAACTTCAGGTTTTAACAATAAATATTTAGAACTTCAGATTCCATTGATTAAAATCCAGAACTTCAGGTTCTAGTACATTATAAATTTAAGATAATAAAATATATAAAATATAAATATATAACAGAAATAACAAATCAATTAATTAATAATATATTGAGCCGGCATAGCCGTGCATGAAATACATAATAAAAATAGTAAATAACAATAACAGAGCTGCACATATAGTATGTAACAATAAGTAAATAAATAAAATAAAATAGTTAGATCTGTAATGCATAATAATAATAATTGAGTCGGCAGAGCCGTACATTGGTTGAGTCGGCAAAGTCGTACATTGATTGAGTCGGCAGAGCCATACATTGATTGAGTCGGCAGAGCCGTACATATATTGAGTCAGAATATCAAGAACTTCAGGTTCAAGATCGTGCTGATAACGTGTTATAAAATTAAAATAAATGAATATAATAAAATTAATAATCATTAGGGGCTTAAAGAGAATTTACTAGGGACTTGTGACAAATTTTGACAGCAAAAGTTGATAGCAGGAGATAACAGAGAGAGAGGCGAGAGAAAAGTAAAAATAATAAATTAAACAAAAACCAATAATTGAAAGAGAGAGACAGAAGAAAAGCAGAAAAGTATATCTAAAGAAAGCAGAAATATATGTATTATTACATTGAGGCGTTACACATATATATAGATCAAAATAGAGTCGGTTATGACCGACTTTAAATAATATATTATTATAATATCATCCAGAAACTTCATAACAGTAATTAATTAATAAAACTTCATTTGAATTGCCAAAAAATAAAAATTAAAAAGAGAGAGTATTGTCACAATTAACTCGTTCTTGTTCTTGTTCTTGTCCCAATAAGTGTTCATAAACCCATAAACTAGGCCCACAATCATGAACCTATATGTCTAATTGTCAGTCCCAGAACCTTTTGGGCTGAAATAAATGCTCCTTTTATTGTAACTGTGGAGTGTAGAGACACACCATACTCATCCAAAGCAAAATTACAATTACACTTATGATTATCAAACCCTTACATGTAATTAGAATTATACTTATAATTATCAGACCCTTAGCTAAAGTACATATTTAAAAAAAAAAAAAAAAAAAAGCCTACGAAAATTTAGCTGTGTGGAGAACGGACCATATGCATAAACTTCCTTGCACTTCAAGATGACAATGCTTCCATGTGGCTGTTAGACCGACGATGGCAGGAGATCCAAGAAAGAAAGGCAATCAATGCAGTTGCTCTTGTGTTTGATTTTTTCAGTTCAACAAAGAAGTTTATGATAATCTATTTCAATTGTTGATGATAATGGGTGTGCAAGAAAAATTAATATGAATTGGTGTGAACAATAGCTTAGGTTCTTTTTGGTATTTTCAATGAGCGGGTAAGGGTGTATTTACTCGATGGATTGGGAAATAAGAATGACAACCGTATTCTTATTCGAAAAAGAATATAATATTATGTAATTTTTGTTTAAAAACGATAAAAAAAAAATTATATTGTAATTTCATATATTATAGATAGTTTGGAATTCATTAAATTTAACAAAAATAAAAAGTAAAATATAGATACATAATATGTTTACAACAATATTGTTAAGAAAGTTTAATTTTTTTTTTATGAAGTATAAAATATTGTTAATCAAAGGCAGTTTTATAATTTGCAATTAATCAATTCCGATTTTAAAATAAAATAAATAGTTTAATATGAATACTACTAATTTCAATTCTAATTCCTAGAATTTTAGTAAACAATTTATTTTTATTTCGATTTCAAATCATTCTGATTTTTAGATTATTCTGATTCATAAAGTTGAAGAATACACCATAAATCTTTTATTTTTAAATCTTATAAATGAGTTTATTAAGAAAATGAGTGATGTTAGTAAAATTTTGGCTGGTATTAGCCCCACCCAATTAATATTTATTTCGACTGCCACATCTGACCCATCAGATTTAAAATAATTATGATTATTTTTTTCATTTTAAATAATAAACAAAAGTATCCGGATTTCTTTTAAGAATGCATACTTCAAAGAAGAATATATGCAAGCAAGTAATCATCAATATTTAAATTTTCTATCACCAAAATTTCAAATATATATTAAAAAAAAAAAAAAAACCTACATAAAAGAAAAAAAGCAAAAAATGTATTCAAGTTTTCTTGGATACAAGATGACATTAAAGAACAATTAACTTTTTCTTGGAACCATCATTGATTTGTTATAATTATAATAAATCAATAAGCGAGAAATTCATCAGAAACCAATAACCGAAGATAGAGAAAGAGAACCCCAGCTTTACTTGTTCACTTTCAAACAATTACTGTGGATCTTGTCAGAGCAGCTTTTTGTTTGAATACGTGTTGAAGAAACACCAAAAAAAAAATTCATGAAAGAAGAAAGTAAAAAGAAGATTCCTTAACGTGTATACTTGGAGTTTATGACACGTTATGAACAATTCAAATTGAAAATTTTTTATGAATTAAAACAATCTCAATGTGTGCTCTAGGAGTGTACGTTAGATGGCATTAGAAAAATGAACATATTTTAAAGCAAAATTTTCTAAGCATGGAAGCCACGGTCCGTGAAAACTACTGCTGGGGCAAAGTATGCCTGACAAACTAACAAAAATAATTTTGTAGGAGAACAATTTAATTTACGCCATATTTTGAAGTTACCATCAAAAGTAAACTCAAATTAACAAGTGATAGAGTTTCCTCTCATGTAGATCAATAATATAAAGTAAAATTAGACCTAAAAGGAATAATTGAAATTTTGATTTTGTGATAATTAAAAACAAATCTAGATCCGTCATTTAACATCTCAAAATAGATCATTTGTGAAAAAGCAACAAGCCTCATAAGTAAAATGTTAGTTCAAATGATTGTGTATCTCTCTATCGATCACTCTAATCATATAGGTAAGTTTAAATACCACCGAACATATATTTTTTAAATTTATATATAAAATTTGTATTTTTTATTATGAGAATATATATCTAAACGTTGTAAAAATTTGCAAAAGTCATAAAAATTTTAAATTTTATAAAAGTCATTGATATTTTGAATACGTCATAACTTTTATAAACTCTTAAAAAGTCTTGATTGAATACACCATAACTTTTATAAACTTTGTAAAAATCTTTAAAAATATATATTGAATATTATATGACTTTTGCAGAGTGTTTAAAAGTCTGTATAGAATATACCTAAACTTTTAAACTTTATAAAAGTCATTAAAAGTTTAGAAAACTTAGATCGAATATACCTGGTTAAAAAAAAAAAAAAAAAAAAAAAAAGACAACAATAACAACATAGTTATTTAATGATAACACAAATAGTTTATATATAATTAGAAAGAATTATCTATCACAACTATACAAAGTCAAACTAGTTTGTTAATAGAAACAGTCAAAGGTCAGAAGGATTTCTATGCCCCGCAAATAACCAAACAACCAAATCTTTTCCATGACCACATCAGCAAATAGCAAGAACTTAGCAGCAGAATGTTACCTATGTAAACAGAGACAAAATTTTAGATCAGTGTATTGAGTTTGAAAACTAACACACACTTTCATATCATTTCCTTGTGTAATATATATTTGCTATACAAGTGTTGATCAGCTTTATCTACAATACATTCAGCTTTATCTACAATACATTTGAAATTCAAAACAAGATAACAAACATAACAGTGGATAAAGGAATATCACATCTGACTAATCACGTGATAAACTTTTGTCTTCACTCAACTTCTCATTGATCTTATCAGCCCCCCGCAAACGTAAGGGTGATGATACCACTCCAAGTTTGGATTTCAGATAAGTGAACCGAGAAAAGGATAATGCCTTTGTCAGACAATCAGCAATCTGATCACAGGAAGGAACATAGCGAACTTCTAGACCACGACGAAAGACCATGTCTCTAATAAAATGAACATCCACTTCAATGTGTTTCGTGCGAGCATGAAACACTGGATTCATGGCAAGTGCTCCAGCACTCATGTTGTCACACCAAGCTATAGGAGTACCAGTTAAAGATAATTTGATTTCAGTTAAGAGTGACGTGAACCAAGCAATTTCTGCAGCTAAATTTGCTAATGCACGATACTCCGATTCAATACTTGACCGAGAGACCACATGTTGTTTCTTTGAGGACCATGAAACGAGATTATCACCCAAAAAAATACAATAACCAGCTACTGACCTTCGATCTATTGGATCACAAGCCCAATCTGCATCACAGAATCCAGTCAAACTAAGTCTTGCACTTGGGGTGAAGTGAAGACCTTGATTGATAGAGCCCTTGAGATATCTTAACACTCTTTTAACATTCTGTCAGTGAGATAAGGTAGGTGATTGTAGAGACTGACTAAGTTTGTTAACAACAAAAGCAATCTCTGGTCTTATGAACGTTAAATATTGGAGAGCTCCAACAGCACTTCTATACATTGTTGGATTAGTCAAAAATTCCCCTTTTGAGATAGATGGACTAGTAGAAGCAGGGGTGGTACAGGGCTTCAAATTGTCAAGACCAAAGCGTTGCAAAAGTTCACGAATGTACTTAGATTGAGTGAAGTAAATACCTGTGTCATCACGATAAACTTCCACACCGAGAAAATAATTTAAGTCACCAAGGTCCTTTAGAGCAAATACCGAATTAAGTTGCTTGATAAGGTTGGAGATGACCAAGTTGTTGTTGCCTGTGATCAGAATATCATCAACATAAATAAGCACTAGAATAAATGTACTACCCTGCCTGAGAAAAAACAAAGAGGTGTCTGAAACGGCATTAGAAAAACCCCAATCGATGAAACTCTTACGAAGCCGATCAAACCAAGCACGAGCTGCTTGCTTTAAACCATACAACGCTTTGTGCAACTTGCAAACATGTGTAGGACGACTAGAATCCACATATCCCTCAGGCTGCACCATATACACATTTTCATTTAATATGCCATTCAAAAAGGCATTATTAATATCAACATGTTTAATTGACCAATGAAAATGAACAGCTAAAGCCAAAATGATGCGAATTGTAGAAGCTTTAACAACTGGACTGAAAGTCTCCTTGTAGTCAATGCCAGGTTCCTGATGAAAACCCTTTGCAACCAACCGAGCTTTATGTCGAGCTACAGAACCATCTGGATTTAATTTAAGTTTAAAAACCCATTTATTACCCACTATATTAAAATTGGCAAATGAAGGTACAAGGGTCTATGTTTGATTCCGTTGAAGAGCTTGAAATTCAGAATCCATGGCCTTTTTCCACTCAGGAACCAGTAATGCAGCACGAACAGTAGTTGGTTCAAGAAGATGAGAAGGAACAGACAAATCAAAGCTACTAGCAACTGCTGAAAAAGTTTTGAGTTTAAAGATACCTGTTTTACCTCTGGTGATCATAAGATGAGTAGGAACATGGGAAACCTTTATCATGGAAGATTGTGTAGAGGTTGAAGATGTGGGTTCAACAATTGAGTCCAAGGAGTTTGATTGTGTAGGTTCAACCGACTCGGAAGGAGATTGAGTGGATAGTTTAGTGGAGCGAGGTGGTGTGAGATCACTTGAACAAGAAAAAGGTTGTGGAAACTGATTATATAAGCTGATAGCATTAGACGTGGACTGTGAAAGTTGAGGAGTTTGGTCGGATGAAGCGGGTAAAGTAATAGGTGACAAAACTGGTGAGAAACAGTTGGTGGATTGAGAGTGTAAAAAGTTTTGTGATGTTTGAGGAGTAAAAGACAGGTGTTGTATGGGAGTTGAAGTAATTTGGGTTGGTGGCAGACAAGAAAAAGTTATGGTGTGGTCATAGTCATATGAGTGATTGACAAGAGTTGGTGAATATTGTTGACTTCCAATGTGGTCCATGTGACGTGAGTTACAACTTGATCCTCTGGGAAGTCCTTCATCAAATAAAACTTTTGAGTGATTATGATCAACTGAACCATTTGAACTTGATCCTGTAGAGAAAGGAAAATGAGGAGACATCCAAGACATAACCAAATTTGGGGAAATATGAGTAGGACTCTGACTCTCAAAATTTCCTTGAGAAAATGGAAAATCAAATTCATTAAAAATCACATGTCTTGACATATAAACTCGACCAAAAGAACTTAAACACTTATACCCCTTGTGAACATCACTGTATCCAATGAATACACACTTACATGTGTGAAATTGAAACTTATTTTTATTGTAAGGTCGTAAATATGGATAGCATGCACTCCCAAAAACACGTAAAAAATTATATTGTGGTGGAGAATTGTATAGTTTCTACCATGGTGACAGACCATTAAGAACTGGAGTTGGCAAAAGATTTATTAAATAAACTGCAGTTTGAAAAGCATCCCACCAAAATTTCATAAGACAAGAAGCTTAAGCAAGCAAGGTGAGACCAAGTTCGACAATATGTCGGTGTTTACGCTCAGCCTTTCCATTTTGCTCATGAGTATATGGACATGAATGTCGAAAAAGAATTCCATTTTGACTTAAAAAAATTTCAAAAGAGTTATACTCACCACCCCAATCACTTTGAACCATTTTTATTTTTTTATCAAATCGATTTTCAACGAGATTTTTAAACTGAATAAAAAATTTTAGAGCCTCAGATTTATTTTTAAGTGGATAAATCCACGTAAACCTGGTGAAATCATCGACAAAGTGAATATAATATCTGTAACCAGTAACATAAAGAATTGGAGTCGGACCTCAAAGGTCTATATGAATTAATTCTAAATGTGAGCATGTTTTTGTGACAGATAAGGGAAAAGGTAAGGCATAATGTTTTTCGAGTTGACAAGCATGACAAAAATTTGTAAATTTACTTGAATCAAATTTTTCATTACAAATTTTTAAAATTGAACTCAAAACATTTCTAGATGGGTGACCCAAACATTGGTGCCACAGTTTATTCTTATTAAACAAAAGAACTTAAACACTTATACCCCTTGTGAACATCACTGTATCCAATGAATACACACTTACATGTGTGAAATTGAAACTTATTTTTATTGTAAGGTCGTAAATATGGATAGCATGCACTCCCAAAAACACGTAAAAAATATATTGTGGTGGAGAATTGTATAGTTTCTACCATGGTGACAGACCATTAAGAACTGGAGTTGGCAAAAGATTTATTAAATAAACTGCAGTTTGAAAAGCATCCCACCAAAATTTCATAAGACAAGAAGCTTAAGCAAGCAAGGTGAGACCAAGTTCGACAATATGTTGGTGTTTACGCTCAGCCTTTCCATTTTGCTCATGAGTATATGGACATGAATGTCGAAAAAGAATTCCATTTTGACTTAAAAAATTTTCAAAAGAGTTATACTCACCACCCCAATCACTTTGAACCATTTTTATTTTTTTATCAAATCGATTTTCAACGAGATTTTTAAACTGAATAAAAAATTTTAGAGCCTCAGATTTATTTTTAAGTGGATAAATCCACGTAAACCTGGTGAAATCATCGACAAAGTGAATATAATATCTGTAACCAGTAACATAAAGAATTGGAGTCGGACCTCAAAGGTCTATATGAATTAATTCTAAATGTGAGCATGTTTTTGTGACAGATAAGGGAAAAGGCAAGGCATGATGTTTTTCGAGTTGACAAGCATGACAAAAATTTGTAAATTTACTTGAATCAAATTTTTCATTACAAATTTTTAAAATTGAACTCAAAACATTTCTAGATGGGTGACCCAAACATTGGTGCCACAGTTTATTCTTATTAAACGAAGACATTGACTTATTGCTATTTTCTGCTTGGAAACAGAACATCCTAGGATTTGACTTAAAACAAGCAGATTGTTTTGGTGACAGGTTCAGCTGATACAATCCATCTTTAAGTTTCCCTTGAAAGAGAACCGCCTGAGTTTCCTTGTCCTTCACAACACATAGATCAGAATAAAACTCAACAACGATGTTATTATCAGAGGTTAATCTTGAAATACTCAATAAATTTTTCGTGATTGAAGGAACATGTAAAATCTTAGAAAGTTTGACAGTGGCATTAGGTGTGTGAATTTTTGAGTGACCAACATGACTAATATGAAGCTTACTACCATCACCAATGACAAGTTTGTCCTTACCATGATAATCAGACTTGATCGTCAAATTTTTCAGGTTGCTAGTAACATGATTTGTTGCTCCACTGTCTGCATACCACGATGGATCACCAACCACTTCAGGAGTAGCAATGTAAGCACCGGCATTCTCCCCTTGATCGGAACCTTGATTGTTTGAAGCTAAATTGGTTTGATTATTATAATGTTGATCAAACCGATAATAACATATAGCAGCAATATGGCCAATTTTCTCGCAAACGTGACATGAAGGTCTACTGTTTTGATTATAACGACCACTGCCACGTCCTCCACGTGACCTTCCTCGGCCACGGTTGTTGCTAAAGGTTGACATTCGACCTTTCCCCTGTATGGTTTGATCTTTTGGTTTAGAGAATTCTGCTACTTTGTTGTTGGTAGCAATATGTGCTTGGCTGATCGTGTTTTGAGCATTTAGTTGCTCAATACGACTTTCTTGAGTCATAAGTATGGCTTCCACTTCGAACCAGCTGATGGATGCCTTCTGATGAGTGATTAGTGACACCACATTATCATAGTCTCGATCAAGACCTGCCAAAACATTTGTTATCAATTCAAAAGTCTGCATTGGATGACCTGCAACTTCCATTTGGTCAGCAAGACTCTTCATTTTTGTCAAGTATTCATCAATGGACATCGAACCCTTTACGGTCCGTTGCATTTGTTGTCGATAGTTTAGAGTGTTTGCCATGCTTTGGTTTGTAAACATGGTTTCTAACTTGGACCATACTTCATAGGAAGTGGACAAGCCAACAACTTTGGCTAATATTGGCTCTGTCATGGAACTTAAGAGCCATCCTAATAGAAGTTGATCGTGTACGCGACTGAGTCCCTAACAAAAAACTATCAAGCTTATAACCACGGATGACAGGTAACACAACAGATTTCCACAAAAGATAGTTGTGTCTATCCAATTTTATTACTGAAGAATGACTTAGTTTTCCCCCAAAAGGTGTGAAAGAATCTACTATTGGAAAAGTTGGTAACACGGGAATTGTGGGGATGGAAACAGAGGTTGAGTGAGTGGGAATGGAAACAGAGATTGAATTAGTGAAAGTGGAAACAGATGATGGAATTGAAGACTGAGTGCTTGACGTATTAGGAGACTCACTAGACATGATAGAGGATTTGGACGTGTGTCTCTTGAATTAAGCTCTGATACCAAGATAAAATTTTAGATCAGTGTATTGAGTTTGAAAACTAACACACACTTTCACATCATTTCCTTGTGTAATATATATTTGCTGTACAAGTGTTGATCAGCTTTATCTACAATACATTCAGCTTTATCTACGATACATTTGAAATTCAAAACAAGATAACAAACATAACAGTGGATAAAGGAATATCACATCTGACTAATCACGTGATAAACTTTTGTCTTCACTCAACTTCTCATTGATCTTATCAAACAGCAGCATGGATGAGACGCTGCTCACTCCACAAAATCATATAATCAAACCTGCTAGTAAAACTATCATGGGATTCCCAAGTCTGAGTTTGGCTTTGATATTTGTATTAGGAGGTTGGGTTCCACAAGCCATGTCTCGTACTCTTCAGGATGCTTCCATGTACGAGGAGCATGAGCAATGGATGGCTCGTTACGGACGATGTACAGAGACATTTACGAGAAGGAGAAGTGCGCCCAGATTTACTAGGAAAATTAATGTAGCTTATATCGATGCTTTGAACAAAGCCGGCAACAAGTCTTACAAGCTAGCCGTAAATGAATTTGCTGATCTTACAAATGAAGAGTTCCAAGCCAGGCAAACCAGACTTAAAGACCTGATACGTATTCCGAAAACGAGCTGCTATCATAAAAATATGAAAACTTTACTGCAGCTCCACCTACCATGGACTGGAGACAAAGAGGCGCTGTGACACCCGTCAAGAACCATGGGCACCAATGTGGTAAGTCAGTTTTTTTCATGAAAACAAGGGGTGTATATATATATATATATGTATGTATGTATGTATATTGATAAATATAATTTCTAACTCAATAAATATAGGAAGCTGTTGGGCATTTTCGGCGGTCGCAGCTGTGGAAGGAATAATCAAGATAAGAACAGGGTCACTGGTTTCATTATCTGCGCAAGAGCTGGTGGACTGTGACGTGACGAATGTGAATCGAGGGTGCTATGGTTGATTCATGAACAGTGCTTTCAGATTCATCATACAAAACAGAGGACTAACATCAACGCGGCATCTAATCGTGTTGGGATTATAAATGGGTTCGAGATCGTGCCACCCTACAATGAGAACGCACTTTTGAATGCTGTGGCCAATCAACCAATATCAGTAGGCATTGAAGCTGGAGGCTGTAATTTCCTGTTTTACTCAAGCGTTGTGTATTCAGGATATTGTGGGACTAGAATAAACCACGGTTTGACCGTGGTTGGTTATGGAGCGGAAGCTGATGGTACCAAGTATTGGCTGGTCAAGAATCCATGGAGCACAAATTGGGGAGAGGGAGGCTACATAAGGATGCTCACATATAATTCCATATAGGGAAGGACTCTGTGGCATTACCATGGAAGCCTCCTACCCAACTGCTTAGATTTCCTGTCAATGCTTGCTTCTTTTGTTTTCTTCTGCCATTTATAGTTGTCTGTATTCTCGTAATTAATTAATAAAACTTCCTTTGAATTACCAAAAAATAAAAATTAAAAAGAGAGAGTACTGTCACAATTAACTCGTTCTTGTTCTTGTCCCAATAACTGTTAATAAACCCATAAACTAGGCCCACAATGATGAACCTATATGTCTGATTGTCTGTCCCAGAACCTTTTGGGCTGAAATAAATGCTCTTTTTATTGTAAGTGTGGAGTGTAGCGACACACCATACTCATCCAAAGCAAAATTACAATTACACTTATGATTATCAAACCCTTACATGTAATTAGAATTATACTTATAATTATCAGACCCTTAGCTAAAGTACATATTTATAAAAAAAAAAAAAAAAAAACGAAAATTTAACAGTGTGGAGTGCAAAAACGGATCATATGCATAAACAAAAATTATAGTTGCTTCCTTGCACTTTAAGATGACAATGCCTCCACGTGGCTGTTAGACCGACGATGGCAGGAGATCCAAGAAAGAAAGTAAATCAATGCAGTTGCTCTTGTGTTTGATTTTTTTCAGTTCAACAAAGAAGTTTATGATAACAGTTTATATGATTTGATAATCTATTTCAATTGTTGATGATAATGGGTGTGGAAGAAAAATTAATATGAATTGGTGTGAACAATAGCTTAGGTTCTTTTTGGTATTTTCAACGGGCGGGTGAGGGTGTATTTACTCGATGGATTGGAAAATAAGAATGACCATCATATTTTTATTTGAAAAAAAATATAATATTATGTAATTTTGTTTAAAAACAATGAAAAAAAAATTATAATGTGATTTCATGATAGTTTGGAATTCATTAAATTTAACAAAAATAAAAAGTAAAATATAGATACATAATATGCTTATAATAATATTGTTAAGAAAGTTTAATTTTCTTTTTATGAAGTATAAAATATTATTAATCAAAAGCAATTTTGTAACTTATAATTAATTAATTTCGATTTTAAAGTAAAGTAAATAGTTTAATGTGAATACTGCTAATTTCAATTTTAATTCCTAGAATTGAAATAAATAACTTATTCTTATTTCGATTTCAAATCATTCTGATTTTCAAATCATTCTAATTCATATAGTTGAAGAATGCACCATAAATCTTTTATTTTTAAATCTTATAAATGAGTTTATTAAGAAAATGAGTGATGTTAGTAAAATTTTGGCTGGCATTAGCCTCACCCAATTAATATTTATTTCGGCTGCCATATCTGCCCCATCAGATTTAAAATAATTATGATTATTTTTTTCATTTTAAATAATAAACAAAAGTATCCGGATTTCTTTTAAGAATGCATACTTCAAAGGAGAATATATGCAAGCAAGTAATCATCAATATTTAAATTTTCTATCACCAAAATTTCAAATATATATTAAAAAAAAACCTACATAAATGAAAAAAAGCTAAAAATGTATTCAAGTTTTCTTGGATACAAAATGACATTAAAGAACAATTAACTTTTTCTTGGAACCACCATTGATTTGTTATAATTATAATAAATCAATAAGCGGAAAATTCATCAGAAACCAATAACCGAAGATAGAGAAAGAAAGAGAACCCCAGCTTTACTTGTTCACTTTCAAACAATTATCGTAGATCCTGTCAAAGCAGCTTTTTGTTTGAATACGTGTTGAAGAAACACCAAAAAAAAAAAAAAAAAAATCATTAAAGAAGAAAGTAAAAAGAAGATTCCTTAACGTGTATACGTGGAGTTTATGACACGTTACGAACAATTCAAATTGAAAATTTTTTATGAATTAAAACAATCTCAACGTGTGCTCCAGGAGTGTACGTAAGTACGTTAGATGGCATTAGAAAAATGAACATATTTTACAGCAAATTTTCTAAGCATGGAAGCCACGTTCCGTGAAAACTACTGTTCGGGCAAAGTGTGCCTGACAAACTAACAAAAATAATTTTGTAGGAGAACAATTTAATTTACGCCATATTTTGAAGTCACGATTAAAAGTAAACTCAAATTAACAAGTGATAGAGTTTCCTCTTATGTAGATCAATAATAGAAAGTAAGATTAGGCCTAAAAGGCATAATTAAAAATTTTTGTGATAATTAAAGACAAAATTAACATCTCAAAATATATCATTTATAAAAAAGCAACAAGCCTCAAAAGTAAAATCTTGGCTCAAATGATTGTGTATCTCTCTGTCGAACACTCTAATCATACAGGTAAGTTTAAATACCACCAAACATATATTTTTTAAATTTATGTATAAAATTTTATTTTTTTATTATAAAAATAGATATCTTAGCATTGTAAGTAATGATAGATCCAATTAATTCTCGATATATACTCGACCCCTATAATGTTAGCTTTCACGACAAACAAACTAATAGTAAAAAACCAAAAAACTAAATTTTGATAAGAAGGGATAAACTACTTTAAGAAAATGTGTTTTTTTTTTTTTAATAACTTGATTGAAAATTAGATAATAAAAACAAAAGTATTTAGTTATAATAAAAAAAACAAAAATAATTAATTTTAAATAAAAATTTAGTTTAGTTTTTGAAACTTTAAGCGTAAAAATAAATTCATGAATAAAAAGAGTCGATAATTAAAATATAGTGATGGAAATTGTAAAAAAAAAAAATCATGAAAATGCAAATGAAAGTACTATATATGTTGGACTTGCGTGCACGAAAAACTATGACCCAGGGAAGACATAAATGCATATTTGTTCTCTTTCTAATTCCAAGAAGTCACACATGAACTTTTTCTAGGTGGAGAATCAGTCAACCATATATAGGTATAAATATTCAGTTGAAACAACTAATAATCTCTTAACTTATCACCGGCTTCTCATCAAAGTTCTAAATTTTTCTGAATTTTACAATCAACAATGGCTACTGTCTTCTCCAAAATTCTCACTGAGATGGATGTCACAAGAAGCTTATCAATTTCGACCAGCTCTTTCGAGGAAGGCCATTCCATGAATATGCATGTTTATGATGATTGTGATCGAGTATGGATTTTTCGATGCTCAATTCAACATAGTACCGCCTGTGAAGGACGTGTTCTTTCTGTGGAGTGGCTTGACTTTGTTCGGCACAAAAATGTGAGGGTGGATGATAAAGTTATTTTCATTCAAGAAGCCACGAATGATCGAAGTACGGAAGCGAGACTCAAAATTGAAGTACAGAGAAAAATCAGATTATTTGGGCAGGACATATGGGCGGATGTGAGGTAAGCATATACATAGTCTGTATAACTGAAGAACCACTTCGATACTATTTAATAACAGTTCAAACACATGAGTCGACATGATGTGGACTAGTGATTGCTGGACTTTGATGAGAAGTATCAGCCGAACACGTTGATGGGGAATAAATCCTACATTCAAAATTATGTACTTTTAAAGTAACTTTTTCTTCAAGTCAAATTTATTCTTTTTACGAGTATGCATAGTTATAAACTTTTATGTACGTCACTGGCTTAAATTATTCATTTTTAATAAAATTTGAATGCATGGTAATACCTTTCGAAAAACAAGAGAAAAGAGAGAAGAATGCATTGTCATTAAAGTGGGGAGCAACCTGTCATCGTCTATATAAAACGACTATATTGAAACACAATGGCACCCTGACATGTGTTTTCAAGTTTTTTTTTTTTACTTTTTATATAATTTCTTTTATAATCAGTCATTTGTATAGATGTGTCAATTCAATACACATGGATATGTCAATCTGAAACAATTATAAACCTCTCATTTCGTCAAGAGGTTTAGACTTTCCAAAACCCAAACAATCCATAATCCGAATGCAAAATTACGGGTACAATCACCCCCAACTGAAATAGTTCATATGCTTCCCCTTTATGTTCTTGATAAACGTTTAAATCTCACCGCTGGGGAAGACAGAGGGGGCTCAGAAGGGCTATGGCCTCTCTTAATCAATGACAATTTTACATATATATATATATATATATACATATATATTAAAATAAAAATAGTTATATGTTAATTATATATAGTTTTATTAATTTTAGGCTACTTTGCGAGCCTTCACTTCTCCGTTCTATAACTTGCCTTCTTTCATCAGTCCACGACGCTGTAAAAAGAGAGAAAAATGCGACTATCTAACGATGTCATTCTCGGTTGAAATTCCTTATATGGTATGAAAATGGCATTAATGAGTTGGAGTAAATGCTAATAATATAAAAGTCTCTGATGTCGTTATTAGCCACCCTGTGGCTTGCCTGGGCCTCACACGGCAAACACCTTAGAGCTCTATTTTCTCTTTCTGCTCACTATTATATTTTCTAGATTATAATTTCAATAATTTAATTATATATTTATATTAATTTTAAAAAATATATTTTATCCAGATTTTAATTCGTATAAGTTATTACATGATTTACACCTCATTATTGATTATCTAGTAATAATTCTATATTCATGTTTATATATGTTATTTTGAGTTTTTATTTTATGATAATTATGTTATGCCCAAAAAGACTGATAAACCCATAGACTCAAACTAGGAACCATTATGAAGCCTACTAGATTGAGACACGTCAACATATATCACATTAGCAAAACCACGCAAATGTCTATTTTTGCTAAGTTAATAAGGCAACTTGAGTTGACCAGCTCGTATATAAAGCAGCTTGAGCTCATAGTATGACAACAGCTCGAATCACAGTGTATAAAGTTTTTTTAAACATGTAGAATTTTAGAAACTAGAAAGATCTTATATTAGGTAGAGAATCACTTCAAACAAGAAATTGCTAAAATTATACTTTGATTCCAATATATCATATTAAATGCAGTCTTATATAGAATAGGAAAAAAAAAATCATAATCTTTCCTATAATACAGTATCCTAATTGTACAAAACAATGAGTCATAACAGTATAAATAGAGTCTTTCATAAAAACAAAGAAAGTTTTACTAAAAATATAGCTCTTCATCAAGCAATAATATAACCGTGGACATAGGCTCTGTTATTTATATCTAAACTACATTAAAAATTCTTTAGTCTCTTTATTTCTTATTATTTCATCATTATTATCTTGTCATTTCACTATAATTACATCCGTTCATATATAGGCTTATTCTATGGCCACCCAAAATAGTTGTCCCTATCACTTTTTTTTTTTTTTTTAGTCATTAAAATAGCCATACATCAAATTATTGAAAAAGGGCATAATTAAGCAATCATAAAATACCCTTACGAATATTAATCCTCTTGTAAAACATTTGTACTATGCATTTTTATCATTGTTTCTATAACTCTTTTACATTTTGTTATGAATAGTATATTGAATCTTGTTTCTTCAAGGTGAATTATATTATTCAATATAGAACCAAGTTTTCTTTAAACTTATTAGTTACTACTAGATTCAAAATTTTAAACCGATAGAAAATTGTCTAACTATAATATTTAAGATTTGAAGTTGACACGGGATACCTTCCCTCACAAATAACTTCAACAGATGATATATATCGGGTACATGGTAAATGTCCCTTACTGTATAATATATGTAACGAAAAGAATTTTTTATAAAGAGATGAGAGAGAGTTTGAATTAAAGGCTTCTAAATTTTGATATTATAATAAAGTATAAATGATTAATGTATATTTTACTGTGAATTTACAATGTACAATATTAAATCTATTTATAGGCTAATAACCATATTACAATAATGATAACCAAAATCATATATTACAAATATCAAAATTAAATATGTCTCAATAATAGTTAGACATAATGGATATGCTAATAAAATGGGTATGGTAACAAGGACACGGCATAGTGTAATTATATCCAACCATGATTGAGGTCGCCTTTTTTTTAAAAAAAGAAAACAATATATCAAGGTGGGCTTGTTGTATACGGCCGCTATGATTTTTTTTTTTTTAGTGACCTCTTTTTTTAAATAATGATTTTTTTTTTTTTTTTTTTTATAATCATCGAATCATTACCTTTATAATATATTATTTTAAGTTATTAAAGTATAAATTTAGATGTCTTATGTATAAATATAAACATATTTTAATATTTATAAGTATATTATATTTCAATAAATACTATATTTTTAATTTTATTATTAAATAAATAATAGTATTTTAATAAATTAATTAATAATATAATGATATTGAAATTAATTAACTTGCAAAATAATTTTTTTTAAATCTATTTTATCAAATTATATACAATCAATCCAATTATACGTCAAACAAAGGATTGTATTGCATTTCATCTAATTCAATACTATATGCTAAACGCATCTAAACTTATCTGATTTTGATGGAAAATATATACTAGAAGACAAATAATGGAAATATACCTTGTCATTATATTCACAACCTTACGCGTTTGATATATCGTACCGAATTAGATTGAACTGACATGAATTAGACTGGATTGGATATGATTAAATCTTACGTTTAGTATATGATAAGATTGGATTTGTTATATTCCAATCATATGTTTACTGTATGATAGGATTGGAGAAAAATGTATAGATGTATGATAAGATTGCACATTATTAATATAATTAATCTTATTAATATTATTATTATTAAATTATAATTTAGCTATCCGGTTTGAAAATAATTACAGACGAAGTCAAGTTTGAATTGTTAATACAATAAACCCCTCTGCCATTAATGAATCTTTGTGTAAAATTAACTATAAATAGTGTAAATGTGTCAAAAAGATCGAAATGTCCTTCAGTATTTGTGTTAACCCAATTGACCTCATTAAAAATGAAAAAATTAAATCAAATAAAAATAATTACAAATTAATTACAATTAAATAATTAAATAAAAATTTTTCAACCAAAATTTTGCACAACCCAAATCATCTTTATCAACCAAATCTTTGCACAACCTAGATCATCTTCATCAACAATAATAACCCTGAAAAAAAAAAAAAAAAAAAAAAACTTGAAACAATTTTTTTTTTTTTTTTTTTAAAAAAAAGTGTGAACATCATTAATAACATCAAACACACCCAGAACATTATCAAACACACCAAAATCAGTCTGAAACCTAATCATGTAGAATGTCATCCAAGATCAGCCTAAATAACCAACATCATCAAACACACCTATAACGTCACTCCAAAAATCCCTGAAAAACCTAATCATCTTAATTAGCCTGCCACCATGACCATCCTCAAATCAATATACCACCTAAACAGCCAACTATTACCACCAGCAGCCAACCATTACCAACCAACCATCACGACAATGAAGTGAAAAAAAAAAAGGAATAAAAGACGAGTGAGAAAAGCGAGAAAGAAGCTTGCGACCATATCTCCTTTATTGGGAGGAGATCGTTGAAATAGATCGTCAAAGAGGAAAATGAGCGATGATCTCCCTACTCATTCTCCTCTGCTAATTTAGATCTTTATGTTTTGATCTCCTTTAGGGAAGCCACCACCGTCCTATATGCAGTTTAGTCGCTTCAAGATAGGTTGGTGAGGCCTTGCTCCGGGTTTGATGATCTAGGATTGAGAGAGGAGAGTTTGATTAATAAAGTTGAAGATGATCTGAGTTTGAACGATTCGGACTTGGCTGGTGATCTGTGTTTGAGAGAAGAGAGGAGAATGGAAGTTTGAAGATGATTTAGAGGATTTTTGAAAACATGTTGAAATGACCTATTCATTGTGTAGTACCTAAATTTTTTGCAAAAGCATTGTAACACAGAAAAATAAATATGTTATAATATGTTTAGAGACAGAATATACATATTTAATACCACATGTTTTAACACATGACAAAAATAAAAACAATAAAGTAAAGAAATCATATAAGCGCGTTTTTAACATAGTTCAATTTTATTCTACATCCACGAGGCCTTATCTATAGATATCAAACCTTTTTAAAAGTACAAACTAATCTTGTCTTACCTAATATAAGCCTCTCTCTTAGAATTGACACAAGATGAGTACTCATTTACTTCATGAATTGTAGCAAGCTCCCCTTACCCTCAACGGTTGATATCACTTTAAACTCCCTTCAATTGCAGCAAATCTGTCTTCTTCCGAAGAGCGACAAGCATTTGGGTACAAACTTAGTTCAACTCACTCATTTAATCTCACAAAAAATAACTTAGAGAATCGGTTCTCTTAGTTTTATAAACAGACACCTAATATCACTCTTTAATCACACTGCTTGCTTGTCTACATTCTGAACTAATATGTTCTGTATTTGTAGCAGAAATTTTTAGTAGTTACTTGTAAAAGAAACATAGATAAATCAACTATAAATCAGATAATTATCAGCTGAAAAAATCATATATTTATTAAAAGATAAATATCTCAAAATAAAATAAAATAATATCTACAAAGAAATAGATAAGTCCTATTTTTTAGCAATGACCACATTCTTTTATTTTGTTTATCTGAACTTGGTCAATAAGCTATCTAGATTCATTCTTCTTCTACACATAAGCTGATTAGCTTTACATCCCACAAAAAATACTTAAAGATAATCATAATAATCTCCCTAATAGATAAAAGAATAAAAATAAAATTTATCTTTTTGGAAACTTAATCTCTTTGACAATAAATCTGAAAGTAAATAGATAATCTCATAAAAGATGACATAAAAAATGATAAATACAAGAGATAAAATTGTCAAAGATATATATCTTAAAACAAATAACTCTGAGTTCTTAATCTGATTATTTTGTAACTTGTCATCAGGAAAAATATTATAACATTTTATCAAACCTAATATTATAAAATGTTACAACATTTTGACATTTTGTCATGTCTATTTACACAAAAATGTTACGCTATTTCAACAGTCTATGTAATATGTTGAACTGTCTTAGATAAGATGTTAATACTTTTTGCATAACAAACTGGGCATCAACAAATATTTTTCATTTTTGAAAATACTTTTCAAAAACACTATTTTAAAAACGTATTCAAATGCACTCTTAATTTTTTGTATAAAAAAATTTATTTAATTTTTAATTTTTTTTCATGAAGATTTTATGAAAACAAAATTATTCAATTTTTATCTAATTTTCTTTTTTTTTTTTTCAAATTAATCTCCTCAATTAAAACATCTTTTATTTAGTTCATTTTTAAGTTTTTAAAATTTATTTAAAAAAAAAAAAAAAGATCAAAAGATAATTTTATCCCTCAATCTGTTAATTTTAATCGAGATGAGCTCATAATAAAGGGGTTTATTATAATAAAACTCAAAACTTAACTCTGTTTGCAATTAGTTTTCAATATGTAATTAGTTTTCAATCGGATAGTTAAATTGTAATTTATTATTATTATTATTATTCCAAATACGATGTAAATAAATATAATAAATGCATTTACTATTTGTAAATGATTTAAATATTCACAATCTTAAATGTGAAAAAAAAAAAAAAAAACACTAGTGTCAATGCCAGATTCGAAATAATTGTCAGAATTTATTATTAATCAAGATTATCTCTCGATGTAGCTGTCGTAAAGTAACAAGACAACTCAAAAAAATAATAATAAAAAGAGTAATTTACAATTTAACTATCTAGTTGAAACGCATTTACAAGCGGAACAACCTTTTTACTTTTATTACAATTGACCCTCCTACTGGTAGTAATTTTTCCTTAAATCTAATAGTAAACAGTATAAAATAACGAAAAGACTAAAATACCCTTAAAATCAAATAATTAAATAAAAATTAATTAGAAAAAAATTTTAAATATATATTAAAAAAATAAAATTAAATAAATAAAAATTAAACATTCAACCATGAATATTCTTCCCCTTCTAAATCATCAATCATCAATTATCAATCTTCTTCCAGTTTAAAATCATTAGTCTTCTTCCACATCCTTTTCTCTTTTATCTTCTCCCTCTTTCTTTCTCTTTCTGTCCTTGTCTCTCTCACATTTTATTCTCAAATTCTAGAAACCCAAATTCTAGGTTTCTAGTCTGGGTTTCCAGTCGCATGGAAACCTATCTGGAAACCCAAAAAATGGTCCTAAACATCCAAAAATTGGTCATAAGCATCATCAACCATCATTAATCAACTACCCAACACCATCAATCCACTCTTAGAAACCTAAAAACTGACCTCAAACATCATCAACTATTATCAATCAAACCCAATATAAGCAATCTTCCACAAAACCATCAAACCTAACATCATAACTGAAATCAAAACTATCAATCAAACTGAAAAAAGAAAAAAGGAAATTAATCTCATAATCACCGACGAACCCAGATGGAGGTTCATCCGGGTTCATCGATGAGGACCCAGATATACCTTTATCTGGGTTCTCATCGACGAACCTAGATGAAGGTTCATCTAGGTTCTCATCAACGAACCTAAATGAACCTCCATCTGGGTTTATCAATTTGAATGGCGACAAGAAGAAAGGAGAGAAGAAAGAGGAGTAGTAGCAGAGAGGGGAGAGGAGAACAGATGAGCACGACGGATGGATGAGGGGCGATGAGATGAGAGTGGTGAAAACAGGCAATGAACTGAGAAGAAGAAAAAGAAAGGAGAGACAGCGACGGCAAAGGTGAAGAAAGGAGAAAAGCTTGAGGGATGAAAGAGAGAGAGGAAGAGAAACTGATTGATGTTAAATTTTTTTATTTAACATTATAATTTATTTTTAATTAATTAATTTTTATTTTTAATATGAATTTCTAATTAATTAAATAAAACAATATAAAAATCCATTTTTAAAATTTATTTTTTTAAAAAAATAAAACATATCATCAAATGATAATTTTACTCTTAAGCTAGTTAAGACTAACGGAGATCCACTAACGACAGGGAGATCAATTATAATAAAAACGAAACAGTTATTTTATCTATAAATATATTTTAATTGGATAATTAAATTATAATTTACTTTTTAAAAAAACGCGAAGAGTAGTAATAATAAACAGCGTGCGGTGATCACTGATCTTTAAAGTACTTTGTTTTTTTACAAGTATACCGCTATCATTTTAATGAATGATCTTGAAGATTGTGATGACAGCTGTATGTTTGGTTTATTTATTTACATGTTACCGTCTCACCAGAACTATGGTTATTAACGTTTTTCTTTATTTTAAATAACATTGTTGATTTTATTGTGAAAAAATAAAATAAAATAGCATTGTTGATTTTCTTTTTAAACTAACACTGTTGATTTGTTGTACGTTTATCTAATACTTTGAATTTTTTAATTAAACAGTTGTTAACCCAATGTCATATGTGTGAGATCTAAAGTATCTTCCACTTTTTTCTTGTGTACTTTAATAAATTAAACTGCATATAGATAAAGATGTGATATGCATTCGCTGTATATCTGTAAAAGATTGAAACTGAAAGTATTCTCAATCCGTTGCTAATAATTTGATGAAGTTTTATAGTGAAAACACCATAGATGAATCTTGAAATCTTGCTTTGAGAAAACACATTTTATTGCTTTTCACTCATTAACAAAATACACAATACACTGGTCTATTTATAGCCAGATCACAACACACTAATTGACTAGATGAAATGGGTGAGAATAATAATCAGTCTAACTACTTCTGCCAGCTCGGCTTAATGACTCTAATTGATCGTCAATTACTTGATGATCAAGTTACATCATAAGTTGCAACTCTATCAACCTCTGCTGGATACATGAGCATAGTAGTGTACTTCCCACAGCTTGTTCTTTTTCCAACATTATCAATGACACCTGTCGAAGCTGAAGTAACTAGAGAATATACATTAACAATGTCTGTATGTTTCCATAAATCATGTCGATCCTTACTTGGAAAGTTAACACTTTGGGGGTTAATTCGATTACTGACAATTAAAATTAAATCACAAAAATTGATATATTTTTTTTTAATATAAGGTTGTTGATCTATAAGGTTGTTAATCAAAATCAACGTATTATTAAAAAAATGAAAAAACCTAAAAAGAATGATAAGACAAAAAATCAAAACAAAACAAGGAACAAACTTTAATGATACATCTATTTACACGTAATCGGAATAATATGAAATCAGAATAATATGAAATTGGAATGATTTGGAATCGAAATCATTTATCAGAATTACAATAAGTTGTTTACATCAATGACAAAAATTAGAATTGAAATCAGTAATCTTTCCATTGATATGTTTACTTTGTTTTATAATTGAAATGGATTAATTATAAGTTATAAAAATATCATTGATTAAAATTATGTACTCCATGAACATTTTTTTTTTTAAATAAAAGATATAAAAGAGTTTTTAACTTGTAAATTGAAATGAGAATAGGATTCCTGAGTGAGGTTGTGATAATTAGATTCCTATTCTATAATCCTAAATTTACGTGGGATCCATAATTTCATTTTCATCATAAATTGATTTTAAAACAAGTAAACACCAACAGTAATTTCCATTTCCTAATCCATCAAGCAAATACACCATAAAAGATTACAACCAAACCATGGAAAGAAAAAAAAAAAAGCAGAAGATTTCAATATATGCCATATAATTATTGAAATATGTTGTGGTAATCACAAATTATATTTCACAATATCTCAAACAAAACCTTCGGTATATATATATATATATATATATATTTTGGTGTAGAATTATTTTATTTTATTTTTAAGAAATCATTTATCATGTAACGATTCAAATTTATAATATTATCAGACTGAATTACCACTTTCTATCAGTAAACCATATTAAACTATAGTAGAATTTCTTTATTAAACATAAAAGAATCATTGAGAATTAAAAAATTAAATATGTGGAATTATGATTGAAACTAGTGATGATAGTCATCAAACTTTCTATCCCAGACTTTTATATTCCTATTAAGATATTCATGTAGTCAAAATTCGATATAATATGACCAAATTTTACAATTTTCATCAAGATAATTATCATTATTTTCTCTTGAATTTCAATCTAATTGAACATGTAATTCGTTATTATGTTTTCCTCATTCATTGAACTTCTGGAAGACACATTCTTCTTTACTCGTAAGGTACAAACCTCGTTTTAAGTTTTTCCTTGAGTCTTGAATGTTATCCATTTAGAAATTTTGAACGATTAAAAACGTTATTCTATATCTATTAAGAGAAACTTAAATTTTAAATACATATAAATTAAATTTTAGACTTGCTTATAAGTTCTTTTTGAGTTTCGACTGTAAATTAATTTTAAAATGTCAAATCTATTCACATAATATTTTATTAATTACATTACAATTTTTCTAATAAAATCCAAGGTTTTAAATATCGAGGTGATATATAATATTATCCAAATTTTAAAAAGACTAATAGAGATATAAGAGAATATCCAGTATCTTCTGGAGTATCCATTTGTATCTTAATATATTCGTCAAATATCCTAATATTTTCAAAATATTCCAATATTTTTTTAAATATCCCAATATTTTTTTTAAAGTAGAATATTTAGATCATTTTTTTTTTTTTGTCTTATCAAAATTTTAAGTTTAAAAATAAGTTACTTATATAACATGACAACATTTTAATAAGGTTAAAATGTCATTTTAAAATTTAAAGGTAATTTTAAAATTATAATAAAATAGGTTAAAAAGTATATTTTATATATATCCACCGATCATTTACCACTATTACTATTAATAAGGTTTAAAAAGGTAATTTACATTCCAATGGTATTATAGTAATTCTAAAGAAAAAGATAAAAAGTAAATCCTTGTCACAAAACAATCTAGATTTTCTTCCACTTTTTTTATATTTTAGTCTTCACTCTCTAATGTAAATCCTTATCATAATTTCCACTCTGCACTCACTCTAAACTCAAAAAACACACTCCACTCTAAACTCAAAAAACACACTCAACTCTCCGGTATCTGTTAAGTCTTCATTCTTTAACAGGGTTTTATAATTTTTAGCTTATCTTTTTTCTAACATTTTTATTTAAAATAATTCAACGTAGATTACATTTTATGTATGTTTGTGATTTTTAATTTTTGAATACTTCTATATTTGTGTAATATTATTTGGTTTTTATTATATTAGAATCTAGATGCATTAAGATTTTATTCTTGATTAATTTTATGTTAAATGTAACTGTGTGTGGTAGTTATGGAGGCTATAATATATTTGACTATCTTTCATCACAATTGCCATAAGAAATTTCAATGCACACCGAAGAACAATATCCATCAACTTGGGTAAATTCAAATTACAAAATTTATGGATCAATTGGAAGAGATGAAGCAACATATTTGTGGCATATTAATAACTACCTTTAGAATTATGTAAGCGTTTTTTCATTGTAAAGTTATTATGCAAATCAAGATGGAAATGTGCCTTTTGTCCTTGAACCACTGAGGAATTCATTTTGATGTTGATTTATACTTCTGCATGATTTTGTAAGCATGTATTAACTACTAAGGAAAGAAATATTTAATTTTCTTTATGTGTATAAAAATAAAAACATGAAATAATATATTATTTCATGAATGATCATTTTATATGTATAAATGCTACTGTGTTATAGACTATAGTGTATATATTCTTTATTTATATTATAATTATTTATAAATATATTAACTTTATAACAAAATTAATTCATTTGATACATTATTAGTTCTTTTAGTTTAGTTTAAAGTTAATTTATTAAAAAAAATTAAACTTTAAAAGTAAATGTCCATATATTTTTTTTTTTAATTTCTGAGCAGATATCTAATTGATGCCGATATTATTTTGATGTTATCTGTAAATTCAAGAGCCCGATATTGATTCTGATGCCAATATTTAAAACCTTAATAAAATCAATAATAAACTTATTCAACCATTTTTTTTTTTTTTGTGTCCTTTTACTAAATAAAGTCATATAAAAAATAAGCAAGTTAAAAATAACAAGCAAAAGGGAGCCTTATCATTAATAACTAAATTATCAAAAACTTTTCTTCGAAAGCGCTGTTCATAAAAATTTTAATTCAAAAGGATCTACCACTAAAGCTTTACTTAAGGAAGTTTTACCAAAATGTACACTAAAGATAACAATTAAATTATCAGGTTTAGGTATGTTCGTGGAATCATCATGAATTCAGTGATATAATTTATTTGTTTGACACATATATGCAATATGGTAATTTTTTATATCTTCTTATATAATTATAAATTAGTTTATATTGTATTTATAATTTAAATTCAATTTAGCATTTTATTTTGTAAAATAAAATAAATTATATTAAAGATAAAAGGCAAATTCATCAAACAAAGTATGTTTGATTGTATTTTGGTTGATGATAGCATTCTTTAACCAAATGAATGGACAACATTTGCATAGGACATACCATCTGTTATATGTATTTTCCAGTCTTACCAAATGGGTTAGTAAAAGCCCAAAAGCCTAATGAAACTGGCTCAGCAGACAAGGGCCCAATATGTTAAGTGTTAGTTCACTGAAACAACCCAGCAGAACACTGGACAAGCAGCTCATATAAGCGAGCTCTCATATGGTGTAACAGCCCATCAAACAAAGATCAACAAGCAGAAGCCCAGCTTAGATCATAGAACAATGAGCTCGTAGGTACAGGCCTTCGGTAATAGCAAATGATTAGCTAGCCCAGCTCGCCAGTTAGCTCGTTTAGAAGGACTCTCCCTCAGGTCGTTACCCAGTCAAAGCTTCCCAGCGAGCTCCAGTTCGCCCAGAAGAGAGCTAGCTCGTGAAGTGGTGTGACGTGCACGTTGAGATTTTTCAAAGTCAGTGGCAACATGACTTTCTCAACCGCTAAGCATGAGTTAGAGTCAGAAATTCATGCTTTTGGCAGAAGACATTGACAAATATGTGTAATTAGTATTAAATGCTTTTCCATTTGTATTTGACCATTACTGTAGTACTATCTCCCTCTATAAATAAAGGTGAAAATTCATTATACAGGGGATTCTCCCTTCTCTCTCTTCCCTCTTTCTCTCTCGCTGTAACCAGAAAACTTGAATAACAGTGACTGTCTTTATTCATCAGATATGGTTTCGTGGACGTAGGTCATTCTTAAAGTTGAACCACGTAAAACCATTGTCTATTTTCTTCTTCCTCCTCGCCTCTCATCTATTCTATTTGCTTTCCATTGATCTGCAGTTTTGGGCTTCGAAGAATCTAGTTGACCATTATTTTATGTCAAGATTATCCATACCTTAAATAAAATTTAGTCAACATCAATCATTTGTACAAGTCGTTAAACCAAACACAAAGTTATGTACAAATTGAGGCTAGGTATCTACATTTCTAGGGTAAAGCGGGCCCAAGTAAAATTGTTATGTATTTAAATAATTTACTAAGTTTCAAAAACGAAATTAACAGTGCTTAGGGTGTCAATCGAATGTAAAAATGCTTGACCCCCCTTTAAAGCTCAATCTTGGGTTCGATCGAGCACACCATTCTCACAATGTAAAATAAAAAAATAATAAAGATGAATTTTCTCTCTTTCTCTCTTATGTGAGGATAGTACCCCCATCTATGTCTGGATCGTTTCTGTCTATTTGGGAATCTTTTTTCGGACCGTACGTTCGGTATGTATTAAACTCATTTAATCTCGATTGTATTTTGGATCAGTTCCAGTTATATAATATAGGTTAAAAAAATTAACAAAAAAAAAAAAAAAACAAACAAACAAACAAAATTGGCAGACCACAGGTTTGACAACAAAACCTTTATTAGTTTGAAAATGAAAAGTTAAAAATCACAATCCTCAAATTCTAGACATTGCCAATTTGCCATGAAAAGAGGTGGCACGTTGCCAACGAAAAGAAATATAAAATTACGGTTATCTAGCACGTGCCCCTCCTGCCATTTTCTAATAACGTAATTATAAAATAAGTATCGACACTCTTTTTAATTATAACTAGTTTTTAATTTTTTCATCTGTAGCTAAATTGGTTTATTCTTTCATAAATATCAAATTCACCTCTCTTATACTAACTCAGTTATCTAGTCAATGTTAATTATTGGAAAGGTAAAATTATATTTTAGTTGGAATTTATTCCAAAAGTAACATAAGTAAAACATTTAGGGGTTGTTTGTTTGTTTTTTTTTTTTTTTTTCACTTAATACTTAATAGTACTGTCTTACATCTATTAAATTATTTTTATTTATTTTTTTAAGTGGTCAAATCACTTAAAACTATAAAAAAAAACAATTGAAAAAATTAAGTAAGAATTTTTAACTTTTCATTTAATTACAAATCACTTAATGATTTTTAAAAATTTTTATTCCAAATCTATCTTCTTCAAAATATGATAATTTCAAATTTATTCTAATTTTGTATTACTCTAATTTACTTTTCTTTTTTTTCCTTGATACTTACAAACATTATATTGGAAAAAAAATCTAAAAATATCTCATTTCAAATTGTCTTGAAATTAAACTAATATATTTTAATTTATAATTTAAACATTTATTTTTTTAGTTGTTTCTTAAATATATTAATATATTTAAATATATAAATATACTTAATACTACTATATTTTTTAATTATGAATAAAATATTATTAATATGTACATAAAAATATTTTAGAATTTATTAAATTATTCTGATGTTTATATTAAATTAATTAAAATTACATAACAACAAATAATAAAAATTATATAAATGTCAATTTATTAGTTTTTAAATAATTTTAAATTAAAAAAATAAATTTACAACATATTCAGAGGTAAGAGAAAATATATATATATATATATATATACGTTATTTAGATTTCAAAATTCAAGTTTTAATTACTATTTAGTCTTTAACAACTAACATTGTTCAGTCTCTAGATTAAAAAAAAAAAACTCTTTAAATATAACTTACCTACCTAAGATATGACCTAAAACAAACAAAGTTAACTTTTTAATTTATTAATAATCAATTTTTGTATTTTTACATTAAACTATTAATATTAATGATAATTATTATCAAATATGTGAAAAGACCAAAAGGTCCTTGAGGCTTAAAGAAATAATTGAATTAACAAATTAGAACTTGTAAAAGGACAAAAAAATTTATCAATAGCGGGAATTAATGAGGGGAGAATAGTTATCAAAATCAAATATATGTCAGACTTTTTAACAGCCATAACTACTCCATGTCACCAATTTTTTTTTTTTTCTAAACATATTCAATTAATTTTTAAATGAGGAATATTTGTATTGAATATAATACATTGAGAATATAAATTATGTTTTTAAATTAGAAAAAAAATGAATATAAAATAAATGATCGTGGAATCAAATTCGATAGATATATTTTTATTTCAAATCAATTATTTATAATCATTATATTTTATTTTAGATCAAATTCTTTTTAGAATTGAGGTACAATTTTTCTAAACATTAACAAATTCTTTTTTTTTTTTTTAATAAAATCATACACAACTTTTTCATTATTATTTTCAAAGTTGGGGTTTCTCGCAACCTGACAAAATCAACACTCAATAATTATAAATACAGTAGGATGTAATTTCACTAAACTTGATGATTGTATAAATAAATACGAGATTTGGAATCCTAAATTTATAAAATTTCATCCATATCTTATCTTATTTATGAAACTTTTGAAAATAGTTGTAGCATTTTTCTTATTTAACACATTGACTTAAATCTTGGAGGTGACATACAAACAAAATTGCATGGGAATAACAAAATTTCATTTATGAAATTTAAAATCACTATAAAGAATTGGATCATAAACTTTTAGCCTCCTTCACTTCTGTTTCTTTAAGCTATAGGTTCGAGTGTCAATAAATTCTATCTTTTGTGTTAATACTTATAAAGATGTGAGTAGTCATCTCATAATGCTTGAGAGTAATTATCTGAATTATATTACTAAAATCTCATTTAGATTGATTTCAATAATCCTATTTCTCCAAATTACAGGTTCGAGTGTTAATAAGTTTCACCTTTTGTGTTTATAAAGATGTGAATAGTCATCTCTCAATACTTGAGAGCAATAATATAAGTTATGCTATTAAATTTTTATCTGGATTGATCTCGATAGTCTTATGATCATAAAAGAAAAAAAATCAAAAATTTTTTTAAAAAAGTAATAGAATGTTTGTTAGGAGGGCATAAAAGTAATTTTATTAAGGGTCATGTGAGCCGTCAAAGGGCAAATGAAAACGTCTGCTTAATTTTTTTTTTTTTCCTTGAATTGCCAATAATCCCAACCTTGGTAAACGAAAATGCGTGCTTGTTAGGGGGACATAAAAGGGTGATTGTACCAAGGAACATGCGAGGAATTAAAGAATTGACGTAAAGTTCTCTATTTTTTTATTAAAAAAAAATAGAAAAGAAAAACTCTCATAGCGGATTTATAAATGATTGAACTATATTTTGTCGTTATCTTCACAATCTATATATATATATATTTTAATCATCTTTACAATCATTTTTTTTGTTTTTTCACAACCTTTATTGTGAAAAAACAAAAGCCTTTATTGTAAAAGGACAAAAGAGTTTATACGTGTGCTTTCGACCGCAAAACATACTTGTCATATCACATCTCTATCAAAGACCATATTATACTTGCCGGACAACAGCGAAACAGTTTAATTAAAAAATTAATAATTATTAAATTTTAATAAATTGAAGGTGTCCAGATGACCGGAGAAAGAGGCCCACACGGATGAAACGTGGAGGGGTTTGGTCCCGTCGACTAATAAAATTAGAATTTTTGTATTAAGTTTTTTTTAATACATAAAACATATTGTATTTATAGTATATAGATAATAATAGTAATATGTTGCTCAAAATCTATTTAAAATTTAAATAAATAATTTATATTTATTTTTAATACATAACGTTTTGTACTTTTAAAACATTAAATATAATTTTTTTTTCATGTTTTTAATTTTTGTAGCACATGTTGATCCTTTTTTTTTTTTTTTAATGTTGATATCTCAGTAGTATATTAAAATTAAAATTATTCACATATATTTTATATTTTTAATGCATAATTGTATATTTATTTAATAGCTTGAGCTTTTTAATAGAGCAGTTATAAACATACATTCTATCATGTGCAAGAGATTCCAAGTTTAAACTTCCCTCCTTTCACATTTAGTTTTCTGTCTTTTACTAAATTACATATAAGAGAACATGTGGCATGTTTTCATAATCTATCGTTGTGTCTCTAGTTAATGTGTAAACCCTCACATAAAAGCAGCATGACTTTTTGGGTTGAACAATTATTCATAATAACAATTAAATTATAAAGCTTGATCACTATTATTTAGGTCAGTTGACATCTGTGTAATCAAATTGAAGAAAAAGTAATGTGACCGTGCACCTCATCATTTGTATTTACATGTACTAAAGATAGTCTTGATGGAATATATTGTGGTAAATACAAATCATAACACAATACCAAAGTTTTAGGATAAACTTAATTTGTGATTAGAAATATTCTTATTGAAAACATATCAAAACATCATCAAGAATTCATAGTCTACAAATGTGAAATAATAAACGAAGCTTGTGTCCGAATAAGGTGTCCCTGCGGACTGATTTTAATATAATTTGGCCTAATTTTGTACATTCAAATTTTTCTACACCACGTAGTTCTGTCAAATGGAACATCCAATTCTTTATTATGTTTTAGTAGTCAATGAATTTTCGGAGGAACTATTCTACTAGGTAAAATAATTTTGTTATCCCAAAATAATTTTTAATTTTTTTTTGGGGTCAAATCATTAGTAAGTAGTAAAGATTTTGGATGATTAAAAAAATTGCTTTATATTTACTGAGAGAAACTCAGTTTTTACGTTCCCCAGAAAAACTTTAATACAATGTGTTTTAACATTTTGTAGACTTTAAGAATGTTAAATCTAATTTCTCTTGATAATTTATTAAATACATCGCATTCTAAGTAAAAACTAAATTAAAGAAACTATTCAATTTTAATTCTTTTATAAAATTATCACTAACTAAACTACATACAAGTTCATTAAAAATTAAACAACCAAACATTTAATACGCTCAAAAGATATTTTCTAACTAACCACCAAACAATTAACAATTTTTCTTAATAAAAACTTGACCCATATAAGTTGTAATATACTGAAATCTCTACTCAGATAAGCTCTAATTATATACTGCATACAATAATAAAAACTAATGGATGAGCTCCATACATGTTCATTTAATCGTGAGTTCTTTTGCTAATAGCAGTCTTAGTTGGGTGGATTTTGGTCTTGCCACCATTATCACTTTATGTTTAGTAGCACCTATTATGAGTTTTAGATAAAATTTCCCCTGTACATAAGTTGAATTAAAAAAACAAGTTACAATTTGAAAAAATTAGACGCAACAATAGAGCGACGCGGAAATACTGGTTGAAATATTTAAATTTATTAGACATATGTTGACATCACCTTCAGTTGTGCTCAATCATTCTCATGTAGAATTTGGTGGTAGCGTCGGTGCTTCATCTTGTCTATAAATACGGGGTTCTCGATAAAATAATGATCATCATTGAAATTTTGAACGTTCTTGTAATCTAAGTTAGTACGGCAATATGGGGTTCTCGACAAAACAATTATCATCACGGCAATATTTTCAAGGACGCTTACAAGAACTGATGTTGAGAGAAGACTCGAGATTCCAAAATACTGTGTTGAAGCAGCCCCACATGTTGAAATAGGCCGACCAGTAGAATTAAAAGTCAAAGACGAAATGGGAAATGTGTGGACATTTATTTGCTCTCTTCAATCCTCTATCAACCCAAGGCCTTGTTTCTGCTTAGGATGGCTTCAGTTTGTTCGTAATAAAAATCTCCATGTTAGTGATACAATTGTTACTTACAAAGGGGTAGATGATGCTACTGAAGCACCCTACAACATTGAAGTTAGAAAAACTAACGATTCTCAATAATATTTGTATGTTATTATTTCTCAAATGAGAAGATGGTGTTTTAAATTCTCAAATAAATTAAACAATAAGTTATTCCTTCCGTGAGCTATACATCTCGTAGCGAAAGCATGCCATCGTATTCATATAACATATAGATATTCCAATGATTTTGTGGTTCAATTTCACAAGGGCAGTCAGATTTGTTCAATTTCATACGCGTGTAGACTGTCCGTAGATTTTTTCACGCAGGCTGACTATTTTGCACTATTAGGTGAATACTGATCCTTTTTTGAGAAGTCTAGTAGCTTTCAAACAACTAAAGTTAATTTGTAAATTACAAAAAAGATTGTATAAATAAATGCTATTACTTAGAAGGTTCTTAGGAGAATTGATTAGTGTGGAGAATAAGCAAGGCAAGGTTATGGCTTGTGTGAATGTAAACTTAGCAAAGATAGAAAGGATGGTTCAACTAGTGATGTGGATTCTCTGAAGTGCACTAGCTCACTGTATCAAGCTAGTCTTGCATGGTGTGATGATTTCAGCAACTCTCTGAAGTTGGTCTTGCGTGATGTGATGATTTCAACAATCATCAGAGTTACAAAAATCATAGTGGAAGAATCGGTAGACATTTGGTTAGTCTGGGTAGTTGTCATAACCACATTAATATGGCAAGCTTTTGGAGTATGATGTTGGAGTGAGTTAGAGGTGGTCAGGTATGTACTAGAATTCTTGAAAACGGTGGTGAAAAGATTTTGTTTAGTGAAGGAAATCCTGTGATATGTATAGTCATAATTTCTTGTAATCACAATCAATCAGATATTATTAACAGCTCATTGAATCCACAATTGGCAATTTTGCATTTCTCACTTTTCTTTTTGCATTTCTCACTCTTCCTTGAGCAATTTATCAAACACATGTATATTTTTGTCAAACACTAGCTTAAGCATCAAAACTAGACTCTTCACATGGTATCAAAGATGTTCGACCAACGTCAATGGCAAACAACAACTCTTCAACGTCTATTTCGAACCAAACAAACTAAATTTCTTTCTCAAATTCTGGAATTATAGATTTTTCGTCTCTCAAAAAAACCTTGAGCTTGAATCTCACTCTAAAGGTTGATGAAACCAATCTTATATACTGGAAGACTTAAATTCTACCAGCCATACTGTTGTGTGTATTTTTGGGCTGCATTAAATGGGTTGGTAAAAGCCCAAAGGCCCAACAAAGATGATCCAATGAATCGGCCTAATAGGCAGAAGCCCAGCTGGTTAGCATGAGCTCAACCAGCAGCTCATTAGCTCCTCTCATGAGCTCTTTCAGCTCTCAGGACGCTCAGCTCCCAGGACTCTCAACTTCTAAGATGCTTAGCTCTCAGCTCCCAGGACGCTCAGCTCCCAGCTCTTAGCTCTCAAGATGCTCAGCTCACCAGCTCCTCCCGTGAGCTCTTTCAACAGCTCTCAGCTCCCAAAATGCTCAGCTCCCAGGACGCTCAGCTCTCAGCTCTCAGTTTTCAGGATGCTCAGCTCACCAGCTCCTCCCATGAGCTCTTTTAGCAGCTCTCAGCTCCCAGGACGCTCAGCTCCTAGCTCACAGGCATCAACTCTCAACTACCAGCTCACAGGAGGCTCATAAGCTCATCAGCTCGCCCAAAATGACCTTGTGAGCTCGTTTTAGATGAGCTCCAGGTCGCCTAGAGCAGCTCCAGCTCGTGCGATAACGTGACGTGCACGACCAACCATTCTAGATCAGTGGCAGCGTGATTTACTCAACCACTACAACGTAGGTAGTGTCAGAAGACTCAGACTTTTTGACAAAAGACTTTGAAAATTGTAATATGCATTTATTGTTTTCCTATTACTGTAGCACCTCCCCATCTCTATAAATAGGAGCAAAATCATAGTAAATGGGGATGGTTTTTTCTACTCTCTCTCTTCTCTCTCTCTTTATACCCAGAAAATATAGTTATAACAGTGACTGCTGCCTCTAACCGAAGCCGACACCTTGGACGTAGGCCTTTCTTTTGGCCGAACCACATAAAATCTGCGTCTAATCTCTTTCTTTTTGCCTCTGTTCTCTTGCTTTTATTCTATTTTTCATTGATTTGTAGTCTTGGGCCTCAAGAATCTCGTTAACTAATTTCTCACGTCAACACATACAAACTTTGGATCTTGAAAACTTCATCAATGGCATTTGATCTGAACCTTAGTTTGTAAATGGGTATACAATCCAACGAAAGTGGAGAGACTACAGTGGAACGACATGTTAATGCAGAGTATCAAGCTTGAAGAAAGTCAGATCATCTTCTACTATGCTGGCTTCTCTCAACCTTTAGTTAATTGTTCTTGGTTATGTAACTCGTTGCGAAACCTCTTTTGAAGTATGGTCCAAGCTTGAACGTGTGTTTTCTTAAAGACCAATGGCTAAAATCTTACAACAAACACAGCAATTGCAATCAACTAAAATGTATATGATTTAGTGAGTGATTTTGAGTTGAAAATTAAGAATGCCGGTGATGCTTTAGTAGCAGTTGGCGAAGGAGTAATTGAGAGAGATATGTAGATTAGTTGATGAAAGGAGTATGTCATGATGGTATGATTCAATTGTTGTGCTAGTTTCATTATAGCATCGTATAGTGAATCTTGAAGATGCACGATTCTTTTTTTTTTATGCATGAACGAAGACTTAACCAACTAAACTATTACTCATCATCAAAATGTTTAGAGTTATTATTATTTTACCGATAGAAATTGAAAATAATATCAAACCATAATTGATATTGAAAATAATAGCTAAAATGACATAATCATTAAATGACATAATAATTCCGTTAATGAACTAACAGATCCATTAATTTTAAGGTTAAAAAGGTCATTGAGAGTTGAACCCAAAAATGGATTTCAACTGGACCACTCGGAATGAGTCATGTGTGACATTAAAAAAAAAAAACAAAACAACATTTCATAAAAAAATTAAAAAAATATATATATATTCATTAGACACCGTCTCTCTCTCTCCCCCCCCTTTTTGTCTTCTTATTCTCTTCTTTGAACCCAGAATGACTTTGTCGAATAGACGAACCAAATGAACGAATTTTTTTTTTAGTTTGATTGATGATTCCCATGATAATGTTGGGTTTCATGGTTTTGTAGGAGATTGATGATGTTAGGTTTGATTGGTGATGTTTGGTTTTAGATTGATGATGTTGAGAGATTGATTGATGATGAAAGATGATAGTTGGGGCTATTTTTAGGGTTTTCAAGTGGACTAAGAGATGATTGGAGAGGTGATTAAAGATGATTGAGGATGGAGATCTAATCTCTAGATTGGATCTCCACTGTCTATCAATATAAGATTGGATCTCCACCATCCATTAATATTGATAGATAATGGAGATCCAATCTGGAGATTGGATCTCCTCATTTATATTAATTTTTATTTTTTTATATTTATATTTATTTTTTCCTTATTTTTGTCATTTTCCCTTTTTAATTATTTTTTATATTTATATTTATTTTTTAGTTTTTTTTTTAAATAAAAAGATGAGGATATTTTGGTCTTTTAGTATTTTTGTCATAAAACCACTAAAAATTTGAATGGAAACTACTTTTGACTGATGGTAGGGGTTTTTGGCCAATATTTTAAATAGTAACGGTAAATTGAGATTATTTATAATTTCAGGTGTTTTTTAGATTTTTCCCAAGTGTTTATGGTCCATATGCTCATCTCACTGCTAGCCATTCAAGTTCAAGTAATAAAGAAGGTGGAAATAAGGGCAGTTATAATAACCGCTTAAGGCATGTTCTTTCAATAAAATGGAATTCCATTATAATTCTACTCCTCCAGCTGGCTTGCCACATTTTGAATAACTTGTCTTTGACGACTACTCTTTCTAATATGCTCAATGTGTTTTCCTCTTCTAAATAGTCTCAACCAACCTCTTCAAATATTGTCGTTGATTAAACTTGCCTTCTCAACACTGAGCTCCTACAACTAGAAATAAGCCTTCATAATATCGACGATCTCTCATTACACCAGCTTTTATTGTATACTCTCAAAATTCTACTAAATAAACCTTTTACGATTCGGTCTCAACGTCCTATGATCATCAAAAGTAAGAAAGGTGTCCTTAGAACTACACCTCACTTTTTATTATTCAAACTATTCCCACCAGCTTTCTTGCTCTATTAAAGCTAAAAACAACTAAAGTACTAATTCAAGATGTTGATCAAATTCTACGAATAAAGAGTTTGAGAAAATACCTAAACTAACCCCTTTTTGAGAGTCTATTTGAAAACTAACCCTTTTTTTTTAGGTTGAAAAAATCTCAACTCTAAAGTTGAGATTGAATTATATTAACACTATGACTCACAACCTGGAAGTTGAGATTCTGAACCTAATGGTTGAGATTCTCTACCTTGAGGTTGGGATTTAAAAAAAAAAGTTATTTTTCAAATGGGTTATCAAAAAGGGGTTAGATTTCAATTAAATCCAAAGAGTTTAAAGCCTTACATCATAACAGTACAAGGACAAGCCTTACATCATAACAGTACAAGGACATTGGTTCCAGTATCATCTGATATGAACATACGTAGTTGGGTGTAAGTGGGCATTTATAATCAAGTACCACTATAAAAAATGCGCTTATTAATCATGAGTAATGCTCGTGTTAGATGTCAAACTAGCACGGGGAGGTGTTCGCAATGTATTAAGGCATGATGGTAAACCACGCTTCTGGAGTACGAGCAAAATTCGTGCTAAAAAGATTAACGAGTACGCATGAAACCCGTACTAAAAATATTAATGAGAATGGATAACGTTTGTACTAAATAACATAATCACTATGGGCATTACCCATAACAGTTATTCTATTGAAAACGAGTATTGCACACTAACGAGAACGGTATTCTGTACTAAATAAATTAATGACCATGGGAGGTACCCGTAATAGTTATTAAGATGGGTAGTGCCTATGATAAATTAATAATTATTTTGATTTAAAACTAATTTTTCCCTATATTGATAAATTATTGTACATGTACGGTAACTGTTGTTGAGTAATATATTTATTTTTTTAATATAAATTTTTTATTATAGATAAGTAGTTAGATAATACTTCAATAATAATTTGGAACATATATAAAACTCATAAAATTTGTAAAATATTAATATAATGTTAAATGTGATAAAATTCATAACCATAGAAATTCTAAAATATTCATATGCAATAGTAGAAAATCCTAATATAAAATATTAATCCCTAAAAATTATCTATAATCTAATTATGTGTCATCAATTAGAAGATTATAATAAGTCCTAATATGTAATTTACTTTGTTGGCCAAACAATGTAATTGCCCAGCATCTTCAAGAATTCGTAGGTCATTAGTAGGGCGAATCAAAGGAACCTTGCTCGCCAATATCTTATTCACAGTAACTCTCCAATGAACTAGACCAAGGATTGGAGCCTATGATAAACTACTGGTATTGAGTCATTGCAATCAATTTCAGCTTTAGTCATTACTTCTCCTCTACCAATCCAATGCAATAACTTGCATTTTTTTACCTTTTAGATGTGAAGCATCCTATTAACTTGTACTCTGTGACAATATATACACAAAATAAGAGTATTAAAAAAACATCTCAATTTACCAATTGTGATTAGCATCATTTTTTTTAAACGACTCACTTTTGAAGAAGATTGTTAAACACCGTTATTACTTCCTTGTTGTCTTGAAGGAATTGAATGCTATAATTATACAATATTTTAGCAAAGTATTAAATAAATATTTCTCTTAAAATTGTAAATAAAAGTCAAAATACATGAAAAAAATTGGCTTTTAGACAATTATATACTTGTTTTATTTACCTCATATGTATTAGAATATTGAACTCTTCCTTCAATTCTTATTCCATCATTGGTCTAGCGGTCTGCTTTGCATCCTTCTAGCCTTGCATGATTTCTTATATATCATTTCAATACTTTATGAATCTGCGAAAACATATACATTAATTCAAGCTCATCAAAGTTGACAAACAAAAATATCTAAAATATAAGGGGATAACCTTTCAAAAGGGTACATCTAGCGGTATTGAACTGATTCGTATAATTGTACTTCTCTTGTTAAATGAATTGTGAGATGAACAATAATGTCAAAGAAAGAATGAGGGAAATATTTTTCAAACATGCACATGATCACCGCGACTTCATCTTCCAACAATTCTAACTTCCTTCTATCAACCACTCTTTGGCATATGTCATAAAAAAATTGAGCATAACCAAAATATGACAATTTTTGGACCTTTTGGTAATATATCTCGTATTGCGACTGATAATAATTGTTGCATTAAAACATGATAATCATGAGACTCAAGTTCGACTGTCATGCATTCATTTAACGCAATACAATTTGAAATATATGATCAATAACCATCGGGCATTTTTAAATTAAACAATTGTATAATTGTTTTTCCGACTTTGATAGAGTGTGTGATGCTGTATGTAAATAAAATTTATCTCCACTATTTTTGACATGAGCTTATGCCTAATGTCTAATTGTTGTAAAACTCTATAAGAATTCCCACAATCTATTATTCTTTCAATTCATGTTCAAATGTGTGCCAAGAAGACTCTCAGAATATTTTTCTTTTTTAAGTTTTTCTTTTAATTATTTTTTAGACTTAAATTTTTGTACTTACTAAATTTAAGAAAAGGAGATTGTAATCTTATTTTTCATATGTAGAAATTTATATGGTTTTATTTATGAAACTGTCATGTGTTAGATTGTTATTGGATTTCACTTGCTTATCTTTTTATTTTAATTTTGGGTGACACATGTTCAATTCTTATTAGTTGTTAAGTTAGGGTTAAATTATTGAGGATTATAAGTATGGATACAATAGTAAATTTGTTGAAATACCTCAATGACATTTTTGTCATGTAACAATATCATCCTTCCTTTATAAAAAGGGCAAGATGATAATTTAATGCAATATAACTAGTGAATGAAAATTGGTGTTTTGGCGTTATCAATTAAGTACGACCATTAAATTTTAGGTTAGAGAGACTAAATTGAGCTATTTATGAAATTTTAGGGATGATGGATTTGTAATTAATTAATAATTAAAAAGTTCATAATTCTACAAAATATAGGGACTACATTAAAGTTTGCCAAATCTTTTGTTGTAGCAAAAATGATTGATAATATTGTGGCGTTTGGTAGGCTCGGTTGTAAGCACAAGCAAGCATTGTACAATATTACAATTTTTGGTTTTAGATGATAACAGATTTTACACAAAATTGAAAATTGACAATTGTGATATTTCATTAATTAAATATGTCTTAGTGATGACAATAAGAAAAAATTGCCCTCATTTTTAGAGTACAAATGGGAGCGGAGGTGATTGGCTTCTCCATCCCCATTCCTCCACCCTTCCCTCATCCCTACCCAAATTCTCGTTTGGAGGAAATAAAGATGGGGCTATTTAGGGTAAATTTGCCCATCCTTATCCATGTTTCTTTATTACCCCCATTTTTTCAATTCACATTATATCATTGGACTTTTTTTTTTTTTTTTTCACAATGAAAATTATAATTGATAAAATAATTCATAGAATTTCAACATACTAAATCCATAATATTTGAATACACAAAATTCATAATATTGTATTACAATTAAAATCTTTTTATATAAGTCATAATACATGAATTATTACTTATGATAAAGTCATAAATGTAAAAAATGGAAAAACTATTAAAATAAATTTGATTTGAAATTTCAATTTTGTCCCTAAGTTTTTGATAAACTTCAATTTTTAAATGTAAATTAGTTTATAGTCATGTCATCCCTAAATTATCAAGAAACTCATCAATTTAATCACTAACATTAGTCAACCATTGGTCAAACCTAACCATGTTAGGAGTATTTTTCATCTTTAAACATATACAAGTGATGGGTCCTTTTGCGACACTCTCAATTTTAAAATTTTTAAACTCATACACCTGCTATAATATAATGGATGTAAGGATCATCCGATAGAGATGTATAATACTCCTATTAAACTTCAAGTGTGATCAATGTAATAAAAACAAAAACACAGATTGAGAATAATTTGAATTAAGATAGCTAACTTAAGACAACTACTGCTAACCTAATATCACACAAATCACCAAGCGAACAAATGATATGATGAATGTTGGGTCACCAATGTTATGCCTGTTTTGTTTAGTTAAGCACAACGCAATTCAGTTATTCATTAAACTCCTAATTGGTAGGTTCTCTATGTCATTTAAAGTTCCAAATCTAACCTTACATCAATGTTCTAAAACTCAGTTGAGTAAGCTGAGTTATCGCTGATTAATTGGTGTTGGCACCGTGCCAATGTGGTTAGCCTTAGATTGAGGCTTGAATTTGGGTAGGCTGAGTACTCAGCTGAGTTGACTAAGTACTTTCGCCGAATCGGCTCAGCTAGGCTAACTCATCGATTTTCCTCCAATTCACTAGCCAACTCCACTCACCACCACACTAATGAACACTTAACCACCACCCCTAACAAACACAACCTAAATAATATAAAAAGTGAGTTAGAGAGATTAGGAGAATGGAGGAACAATAGGGAGTACCAAGTTGAGCCCCTTTTTACCTCTTCAAAGGAGACAAAGACGATGTTGGAGGTAATTGTTGGCATGGAGGATCCTTGACCATCGACCCCCAAGCATGGTTTTAAATCCATGGTGGGTGCCTCCGATTACGGAGGCACTTGGGCCATATGGAGTGGTGAAGAGAGGTAAAGTTATTGAGGAGGGTGAGGATAAAGTGGTGGTGGTAGAGGAGGTGACGGTAAGGAGGAGGAAGGTAGGGATGAGGTGGTGGTGGTGGGCTGTTACACAGAGGAGGAAAAAAGAGAAGGCTACGTGGAAGGGTTAAAAGAGAAGAGGGTTTGAAATGGTTTGACCGATGATTGAGTGGGGTATGATGTATATGATAAGGACAATTTGATCATGACCCTTGATGATTAAAAAAAACATCAGTTTATGCCCTTAATTTTCAAAAATAATAATTTCCTATGCTATCTTACAATTGTTAATGTTTGTAGAGGGGATATTACGCCTTTACATTAATGATTGTATTTTATGGTTATATGGTCATATATATATATTTTTCCTTTATAATTTGATTAAGTTTGACCATCAGTCAACTGATTGACCATTGACTGACGATGAAATCGAATACTCATCGAGTACTCTTCAAGTAGCTGAGAACTCGTTACTCGTTGTCCCGCTTGTCGATTAGCGAGTAACAAATTTTGAAACCTTGGCCTACATCATATGGTCACGTCTTGTATTGATTAGACACCAATAAGTAATTTAGCTAATACTTATTTATTAGTGCTGATAGACCTCGAATCTGATTTTCTATTATATTCCATGTATCTGGGTAGGATAGGGAATATTGATCCGAAAATAGGGCCAAAGAATAATTTAAGACCCGATTAAGGTATAAAAAATTTTGGAATTTGTTTTGGTGAAAAACGAAAACTTTCGGTGAATAGTATTTTCGAACGAAAATATTTTCGGATGAATAGTGATTTTTGAAATAGAGCCCTAAGAACTGAAAATGTCTAAAATAGGTCATGGACCTTGAGGGAACTGAAACAAAATGAAATGGAATCCGTTTGATTGAGTTTCAGGAGATCCGAAAGATTCCGGTCAAATTTCACTATTTTTCGAATATTGAGTTTTCGTGACTTAAACTCTATTAAAAATTTCGCGAAAGATAAGATTGAAAGGTAAGGGACCCAATTAGAGTATTTCATGGTTAATTTAAAGTTTAGATAACTGTGAAATATTTTCAAAATATTTTTCAGATTGAATAGTATATTAAATTATGTTTAGGTTAAATTTTCACCCAGATTTATTATTTTATGCTACTAGAAATATTCGAATTGAGTTACGGTCGATTTTTAGGCCTCCAGTAGTGTTATTTGAAGTTTATTATATTTTTGTATCGCAAGTTAGATGCCGTTTGGTTGACCCCGATACGATTACAAAGTGATTAAGCGTGAATTACGTGTTAATCAAGCGAGGTGAGCTCACGGAATTCAACAAATGAGAAATGAGATAAGTGATTTAAAAAGTAGTGGTTATGGATGTGCCACGTGTCATCTATGGATTGGTTGAAAAAATAAGTTGATTAGAATGTGCCAAATGGACCAATAGAATTGATTTTGGGGCACTAGTATAATTAGTGAAAGTTTGAGGTTATAAAGTGAGATTTTCTTGAGGGATCTTTTAGTAATTGAGCAATAAAATATATATTTATATGATTTGTCTCATTTGAACAAAATTTGGCCATGAATTTAAAAGAGAAAAGAGAGAAAACAGAGAGTGAGAGTCGGGTGAGCCGAGAGAGAGAAAGAGAGAAAAAAAAAAAGAGAGTTTTGTGCATCGAGAGAGAGAGAGGGAGAAGAGGAAAAAGATCTGGTCTGAATTTTCTCGTGGTTTCTTCACGAAAGTTGTTCCTCGTCATCTCCTCTAGCTAATCCAATAAATTTAAAGCAAAACGATTGCTCATTTAGTGAGTTATCTCAGTTTTAAACTTGATGCTTCGTATGACACCCATTTTTTTTCTTTCATTTATTTTCGAATTCGAGATTAAGTATGATAAGAGGGATATGTGAGGATGATTTTGGTATGATTTTGAAATGATTTGATAAAAGAAAAATAGATAAAACGAGAGAGGAAAGTCGTGGAGAAAAATGAGTTTTTTTATGGAATTTGATCTCGTTTTCGATTCTAAGACATTAGATGGATGTTTTAGAGGTTAGAAAATAATCTTTTGAAGTTAGATTTTGAAAATGAAAAGTTTAGGATTTATTTCGGAGCTAAATGGACGAGTTGAAGGACGGTTTCTAAAACCCTTCGAAACGCATTCGTTTAACATTTGAAACGATTTATTTAATCATAGTTGGGTGTTAGAACACTAGAAGATTAATTTTTGAAGTTGTCAAAAATTCGGAGCAAAAAGTGATTTTCGTTAGTAAGCGAATCCGGTTGATTTTCATTCCGAGTTTTCGACGATGTAATTGAGTATAATGAGGTATTCCTAGAGAAAAATAAGTAGGATTCATGTAGATAAAATGGATTTCGAAAACCTCGATTGAATAGAAATTGAGATCCGAAAGTTTAAACGTTAAAGGATATATATAGAGATAGTTAGATTTTTATTAATTTTGAATGTTATTTGAATGAGTTAAGTGACCCTAAATGGATATTTGATGTTTTAGGGTAAAGGCGGAGACTTCTGGAGGCATACCGAGGAGGTTCGGATTTTATCCGAGGACGTGTAGTGAGTGGAACTACAAGTTTTTATTTATATCGTCTTAAAGTTTATTTTTAAAGTTGAAAGAATTTATTATAAATAGTTATTCATTTATTAATTGAATTTATATTATAATTCTAGCATAAAGATTTTAGTTTATTATTTATATATATGAGAATGTGCTAGAATTAAAGATTTTAGTTTATTATTTATATATATGAGAATGTGCTAGAATTAAAGATTTTAGTTTTTTATTTATATATATGAGAATGTGCTAGAATTAAAGATTTTAGGTTTACTGCCTTGAAATTTAGAATATTTTAGTGTATTAAGAAAAAAAAATTTTAATAGTCTATGGTTTACCTTAGCTCCAGTTTAGTACCTGACCGAATGCCCTATACGTGATACGGTAGATGAGAGGAACTCGGTCAGTGAGATTTGATTCTAGTCGACTCATGTGTGAGCGATGTATGAGTGATCCGTATGCACGTATAGGGTAGTGTAGTCGGTCCATAGCGTGGGCCCGCTTTCGGTGACTACACATGGTAGATCCCCACTCCTAGTGGTTAGATTTTATATGCTACCACGCCAGAAGTAGATATTCCCTAGGTTACCATTTAGGCGAGAACTAGAAAATATTTTTAAGAAAAGATTTCAGAAAGTTTTAGAAAGAAATTTAGAACGAGATTCAAAAGCAGTTTTAAATGAGTTTTAAAAAGTATTTTTCTAAAATATTTTCGTTTTATTAACTGTTTTTTGGAGAAATTTAAGTGTAGAAATGAGTTTTAGTTTAAAAGTTACTACCACTCACTAAGTATAAACTCAGGTTTTTCTTTAAATATTTTTCTTAAAAATTCTCCCACAGGTGTAGGAACTAGTCGTCCAGCCGACGAGGTTCAGTCAGGCGTACAGGTGGACGTATAGGATGACACCTACTACATGTATATATTTTGTTAGTTTGATCATGTATATGTTGATATACATAGTTGTAAATATTTTGAAAAAATAGTGGATGTATTAGTTAAAATGTTTTATTAACGTTTTATGAAATCCAGTGTTCCAATTTTATTGACTTGTTTGTGAGAAAAGAGCCGGAGACTTCAGAAATTGAGAAATGAATTTCATAGAAGTGTTTTTATAAACTGTATTTGAAACTTGCAGGGTGACAAAGAAAATTTTTTTTATCACCGTCACCTTGTAAAAGAAGTTAAAATATCTAGTTAAATGATTTTCGGTGCCTTGACAGGGTTCCTTCGGGTTGAGTATAAGATTCGTGGGAATTCTTTCGGGGTGCTACGGAGTCTTTCTTGGATCCAGAGGAGAGATTTGGGAAGGGTCCCGTCAAGTGTAGACTGGCTATAATCATACACATACGAACTAAATTTCCAATAACACATTGACCAATTAGTAATGGTAACGCTGAGTTTAGCCAATGTATTTAAACTGAAAAACCTAATAATTAAACACAAATTCGATTAGCAACAGTAATGTGATAACCAAGAAAGTAGGAAATGTAATCCCGTCAGATTAGCAATGGTCAAGCGATAATCTAATCAGATTCGTTTATTCAGGATCTAATTAACAATACTAGAATCACGCTTAGTATTATCAATTATCCATATATCTGTAATCAATGTTAATCGTTCACAATAAAAATATGAATTATGCACGAATAAACGATAACTAAATTACATTATAAAGATATCAAAGCATTCATAACATTAGTTCCCTAACTATTGAGTTAGTTACACTTCAAAAACTAAAAAGAAACAACAAATAAACTAGAGAAAAATAAAACAAATTAAATAATGCCATCAAACTTGTCTCCTCCATTGTATAATGCTCTTGCCTCCAATCCATGATATGAACTTCAAGAATTTAATGAGATTTGATGGAGTTCCCTTAAGAGATTGTGTATGAAATTAGGTTGCTGTTATGATCCCACATCGACTAAGTATGAGATTGGTTGAAGGTATATAACATGCTAGACATCCTCTCCTCAATAATCGATTTTTTGAGGATGAGTTATAAATAGTAAGTTCGTATAAAGTGGTATCAGAGCCTATACCACACGCACCAGCACGACGCACGGATGGGGAGACCTGGGGAGGGCTGCTACCCAAAAGAGGTAGGATCCGGGAAGTCACCCAGTTGGGAATAATGGGCCACCGTGGACGTTGGCTGTGGAAGTATGGTGGAATGTTATGATCTCACATCGACTAAGTATGAGATTGGTTGAAGGTATATAACCTATTAGACACCCTCTCCTCAATAGCCGATTTTTTGAGGATGAGTTCTATCTAGTGGGTTTGTATTAGTTGCCTCAATCTTCCAAAAGCTCTCAATCACAACCTAAAAATGGTGTATTTATAGATATGACCACGGTTTGGTTCTGTTCGGTTTTGATTCCGGTTCCAAACCGACGATTTCGATTCTGAAAAAGTTAGAACCGGAACCTTAACCGAAATAAAACGGTTTCGGTTCGGTTCTGGAACTGATGGTTCTATAACGATTGTGATTCTTGTTCCGATTCTTGTTCCGGTTCCCGTTCTATAACGGTTTCGGAACCTTTTTTATAAATAGAAATTTTGAAATTTATAAATTGATAATTTGAAATTTAAAAATAATAAAATAAGATTTTGAAATTTAAAAATAATAAATTAAGAATTTGAAACTTCAAACAATAAATTGAAAATTATAATTTATAGATATAATTAAAAAAAATTAAAGGAAATTAATATTGAGAATTAAGAGAATATTGAAACTAAAAGTTAAAATTGAGAGAGAGTTGAGATTAATGGAGAGAAAGAGAGTTGAGATTGAGGGAGATAGGTGTGAGAAGAAATTAAGAATGGATGAGGTATTTATAAAGGAAAGGGAGGGGTTAAAAGAGAAATTAAGGGGAGGGGGTGAAATGTAAAAAAAAAAAATGACCTTGTAGTTTTTTTTTTTGTTAGAACCGGAACCGTCGGTTTCAAGCGGTTTCAATTCCACCGGTTATTTGAATCGACGGTTCTGATTTTATTAATAAAAAAACCGAAACTGAAACATCTACAGTAACGGTTTCGATTTCGATTTTGAATTGAAATCGAAACCTTTATTGTGGTTTTCGATTCAAACCGTAATCATATCTACGTATATATAAAGCTCAAACCCTAGGTAATGGCGGGCGGTTTTGCACTTGAAATTTCATGCTAAACTGAAATTGAGGGTGTGATGTGACTTCAGGATGCGGCCTCCAGCATCACATGGCATTGTCGCATCCCTTGGCAGAGTGTCATGTGGCCATCTGATGCGACTTCCAACGTAGCATGGCGATATAGCATCAAGCTGACAGAACGTCTATATCATTACAATTTGCTCCCGAACGTCTCAAAAGTCAAAACATAAAATTTTCTAAAACACTGGTCAAAACTCATTAAACAACAAAATACTCGAAAAAAGATAACAAAAGCATTGGATTAAGAGGCCTAAAGTATGCTCATAAATGTGTTCATCAATGAATCACGTGTCAACACCATAATATTCAAAAATTAGAAGTTATATATTTAAAATATATATAATTATTAAATAACAAGAAATTAATTAAAAATATTCAAACAAATAAAAAAATATTTAAAAAAATAAATAATTTTTTTGAGAAAAAAATCCTGTTATCTATCATACAATCCCCACCATTGAAAAAACGAATTATAAAAAATTTAAATAACAAAATATTTTTTTTTTAAAAGAAAAGACTCATGAAATTTGGAAAATTCCAGATCTCGTGAGTTTTGCCAATCACAAAGAGCAGATACTTTTTTTTTTTTTTTAATACAAAAAAAAAAATCATTAAAACACAAAGAAGCAGAATGCTCATGACCTTCAATAGAGCAGATTGCTTATTGCTTATGAGCAATCTGCTCCATTGAAGGTTTATGAGATAGAAATGGAACGACTCCATCTCCATTGGCTCCATTTATGATGGAACTCCATCAAAGATGGAGCTTTTTCCAGATCAAGAATTTTTTATTTTATTTTATTTTTCGATTTTTTTGATGATATGATTTATGAGTTTTGTTTATCATTTTGATTGAAGTGCTGAATATTACATAATTGACAAATTTTTGTTGATTTTGTTGTTTATAAAAATGAAGATTGATGTGGCAGTGAGGTTAAAGATAAAGAACAGAGGTTGAAGACGAAACACGGGAATTGGGGTGATTTTTTTTTAATTCATTTTTTTATGTTAGAAAATCATCCAGTACCATTGATAGATACACATCAACAGTGGATATGCACCAATTTTTTTTTTTTTAATTTTTATATAAAAATGATTTTTCATTCATTTTATTTTTTCATTTAAAAATAAACTACTATTTATATTTTTTTTTATTAATTATACATATCAATGCCATACATGTTGGATTTTAATTGTTTGTAAATTATTTATTTTTTAATTTTAAATTTATGTGACATGTGTCATATTCCTATTGGATTATAGCAACAATAAGATGGTGTTTGATTCCATTTTTAAAAATGGTTTTTTATTTTGGAAAACAAATAATGGATGAAAATATGTTTGATAGTCTGTTTTCAAAAACATATATTTGGAAATAAAAAATATGTTTTCAAAAATGAAAATAGGTGGTGTTTGGATATTATTTTGAAAATGATTTTTCATTTTTGAAAATAAAAAATGAGAGAGAGTGGTTTGGTAAGTTGTTTTTGAAAATGTGTTTTAAAAAATGGAAGCTCTTTTATTATTATTATTATTATTATTATTTTATAAAATAGTAACTAAAAAGTGCAAAAACAAATTTTTTATATTTTTCACCATTATCAAAAATGTTTTCAAAACTAATAATTACTTTTTTCTTCAAACAACTATTTTATTCATTTTTAAAAATAATACCAAACATATTTACATTATTTTCTGTTTTTAAAAATAACTTTTAAAAATCATACCAAATATATTACATTATCAAAAACATGTTTTGAAACATATTTTTCAATTTTAAAATTAGTTTTTAAAAATATCATTTTAAAAACGGTTCTTACCATTTATTTTTTTCGTTTTCAAAATGTATTTTAAAATTGCAACCAAACACATTATTATCTTTAAAAAGGTTATTTTCAAAACAAGTTTTCTGTTTTTGAAAATAATATTTTAAAAACGTATCCAAATACATGTTAAATTTTAAATGGTTTGAGGGTTAAATCATAATTTAGGGTCTTTAAATAATTGTAAAGGTAAAATGACCATTTATTCCTCTCTATAGAGATCCATCCATCCATTCTCTATGCAGATCCATTAATGGTTCTCCTAATTGGATTTCCATAGTTTATTTGAATTCCATCACCTATTCAAATGGACGGTGGATATTCAATTTAGATTTTCATGATTTTTTTCTAAATTTTGAAATTTTTATTTTCTTAAAAAAATTAAAATAGATTAAAATGATCAAATACCCTTGTAAACACCGGCAATAATCAAATTTAACAATCAAATTTAACGATGCGGGAGCTTTTTTTAATACTCTGAAAAGTTTAACTTGAGCCAAAGAAGCAAACCTTGTGTAAAGAAGCAAATCTTATGTAAGTAGAGTCTAATTTACTTTATGTTGAGTTGATGCCGTTTTGTTTTTAATATATAAAATAAGGTTATTGTGGACAATTTCAAGGGGAAAAGGTGGTACCTAGGATGGTGCAACTTGTACCGTATAAAAGTTAGAAACCCTAGAAGCTTCACGAAAGCTGCTCATAAATTCAGGAAATAGCAGAGAAGTTTCACGGTAGCTGGCTATATATCATGTCAAGTGGAGAGATGGAAGAACTTGAAGGTACTTCTCCCAACTCAATATTTGATTTCTTTCTGCTTCCCAAATGACCTCTCCCTCTTTTAAACACGATGTTTTCCTTAGTTTTGGTGAGGATACCGGCTACAGTTTTACTAGTCATCTTCACAAAGCTTTGCTTGACAAACAAATCGAAACTTTCTTCGATGAGAAACAACTGGACGGAGGAGGAGGGGATGAGATCTCCCCACTTCTGTCCAAAGCAATTGAAGAATCACAGATTTCCCTCATCATCTTCTCAAAAGACTATGCGTCTTCCATTTGGTGCCTCGAGCAACTCGCACACATCATCGCGTGCAAGAAGATTTCAGGACAGATTGTGATCCCAGTGTTTTACAACGTAGATCCCTCGGATGTGAGGAGACAGACTGGGGATTTCGCTTATTCTTTTATGGAGCATGAAGAGCGTTTAAGGCGAGTTCAGAGATGGAAGGATGCTTTGAAGGAAGCAGCAAATCTGTCTGGTTTCTGTTCAAGTAATTTTAAGTAAGTATTAAATTTCGACATCTCTTTTAGTCATTTCATCGAACGCTTCCACTGCATACTCCATTCCATTTCTCATATAATATATCGTCTGTTGTTTGCTTCACCATTTGTTCCACCTTACTAATCAAATATCACCTAAGCTCTTTTATAAGTAGAATGTTACTTGATATCATTGAAATTCATCTCCTAAAAGGAAAGTAACGTCTTTAAGATTAATTACTTTCCATTATCAAAAGAGAAAGAAGGATATATATATATATATAACAAAATGCACAAAATTCTCTGAGGTAAAACTTTAAATACAGGGATACAAAGTTTGAGTTTTATAATAGATTAAACGCTCGTCGTCAGTGTCAGTTAGTCCATATTTATTTGATGAAGGTTAATTTCATTAATTTATTAGGAAAAACCTATTTGTGACACGTCAGTTCATAGTATTATTATTATTGTTATAATTTTTTGAAAAAGCTAGGTCACATTAATTATATATCAAAATTTTTGAGTAAAAAATATTGAAAAAATAAAAAGAATATATAAGGAAAGTTAAAGAAAAAAATTGTTCTTCTCTTTTATTCAGGTTAATCTCTTTCTATACCTTCTCTCTACGATCTCTCTTTTTCTCTCTGATGTCCCATTCTTTAGTTTTTCTCATTTGGGTTCCAATCCATCATCTAGGACGAACCCAGATTATGTTGGCTCATTCCTAGCTCTCTCTTTCTCTCGATCTCCCTATGATCATTTCTTATTTGTTCAATCCATCATCTGAGCGAGTTTGGTTCATCTGAGAGATGGAGATCCTTGGGTCTCCTTTATCGAAAGCCCTTGGTCTGGTCTCTGATAAAGGAGATCGAAGGGTCTTCGTCAATTTGATTTTTTTTTTTAAATTAATTGATCAAGTTCTAGGTGTTTTTTGAAATTGATTGATTTTTTTTTGGAGATCCGATTTGGATGGAGGGAGAAACAGAGTAGCTGGAGTTACAAAACGGCGATGGAGGATAGTGCACTTCTCTCTCTCCCCTTCTTTTTTCTCCTTGGGTATTTTTAGATATGAAAACCCATTAATTTGGGTTTTGTTTTTAGGTTTGATTGAAGTTGATGTTTGGGGTTTTTGCAGATGCATGTGTTTGAAGATGATGTTTGGGGTTTTTAGTTTGGATGTGTTTGAAGATGATGTCTGGATAGGTTTGTAGTAGGTGGGTGTTTGGGGTTGATATAGTGGATGATTGATTGATGATGTGTTTGGGTTTTTGCAGATAATTGATTATATGTTTGGGTTTTTATAAATTGTTGTCTAGATGGGTTTTTGTAGATTGTTGTTGCAAGCGGTGGCGATGTACAAAGGGAAGGATGCAAGGAGTAGAGAAAAAGAGGAAATGGTGGAGAATTTGTGTTGTTTGGTTTTGCCATTAGAGAGTTATAGAGGTTTTTGAGTTTAGAAGATGAAGGTCTGGGTTTCTAGGTTAGAGATGAAATTTGGAGAATAAGGTAGGTGAGTAGATGAACTGATATATATGTATTTTTTCATTTTTATTTTTCGGTTTTTTTTCCTTATTTTATCACTACCGTCATCTTTTTTAAGGTGGACGGTAGAGATTTACTATTTTTTTATTAAAATAATTTTATTATTTTAATTTATTTTTTATTAAATTAATTTTTATTCTTTAAAATTAAAAAAAAAAATTAATTTTAAAAACTGAGGACATTTGTGTCCTTGCATTTCAAATTAAAGTTGACCGTCAGATTTAACACATTTTGACTGTTAAATTGGGACTATTCTGTTATAAAATTCAAACTTCGTATCTTTATATTTAAAGCCTTATCTTAAGGGGGTTTTGTGCATTTTGATCTCTCTCTCTTTCTCTCTCTCTCTCTCTCTATATATATATATATATTCACTTATTTCACCAATCTCATCACAGCTGTGAAATCCTCAAAAATATATATAATCACATACTTTCACCAAGTCTCATCACAGTAATGAAATCCTCAAAAATGAGTGATTTAATTTCTAGAGGATTTCACCGCTGTGATGAAACCGACTGAAAATAATTGAATATATATATATACATATATGTATATATATTGGTTTTATCTTTTTGTTAAAGGAAAATATAAACTAAATCACTTTAATAATCTATAAGAGTTGAAAGTACATTGTTAGTGTCTTTTGTTATTTAATTACAACTAACTAAAAGTTCTGTTACTTATTTTGTTAGGTCTGAGTCTGGACTTGTCCAAGATATTGTCAAACATATTTTGAAGAGACTGAATGACATGTACCCAAGTGATGACACCAACTTGATTGGAGTTGAGTCTAAGATTAGAGAAATTGAATCACTATTATGCAATGGTTCGACAACTGTTCGCAGTGTAGGAATTTGGGGCATTGGAGGTATAGGCAAGACAACGTTGGCTGGTGCTGTATTTGACAAAATCTCTAATCAGTTTCAAAATTGTTGCTTTATTGAAAATATCAGGGAAGAATCAGAGAAACATGGATTAATGCGCTTACGACGAGAACTTCTTTCTACCATACTAGGGGTTAAAAATGTAGATGTAGAGATGTCCTTTTTAGGACAAACCTTTACGAAGAAAAGACTCGACTATAAGAAGCTTCTCATTGTTTTTGATGATGTGAGTGATTTCAAACAAATAGAATGTTTGATTGGAGGTCTTGATTGTTTTGATTCAGGAAGTCAAATCATTATAACAACAAGAGATAAACAAGTACTTAGAAATTGTAATGTGGACCAAATATATGAGGTTAAAGGATTGTCTCATTCTGAAGCTGTTAAGTTGTTTTGTCGATATGCCTTTAGGCAAAACCATCTTTCTGTTGATTACTCACAACATTTAGAAAGGGCTGTAAGATATGCTAGAGGTGTTCCGTTAGCGCTAAAAGTTTTGGGCTGTTTTCTCCTTGATAAGAAAATAGAATTTTGGAGAGGTGCAATGGACAAACTAAAAAACATTCCTCAAATGGATGTCCAAAAGGTGTTAAGAATAAGTTATGATGGACTAGATGATGAAATGCAAAAGATGTTTTTAGATATTGCATGTTTCTTTAAAGGAATGGATGTTGGTTTAGTAAAAGATTTCTTTGATGCTTGTGGCTTCTTCAGTGAAATTGGAATTAGTGTTCTCATCGATAAATCTATGATAACTATATCGAAGTACAACGAGATAAAGATGCATGATTTGTTACAAGCGATGGGCAAGGAAATCATTCGACAAGAATCTATTAAAGATCCTAGTAAACGCTCTCGATTGTGGCATCACAATGATATCTATCATATATTGACAAAGAATACGGTAAGATAGGGTGAAATATTAGCTTGGTTGTTCAAAGGTGGTTCAATTGGGTTTGGTTCAATAAAAGAATATTATTCATGAATTCCATTTCCACCAAAACTTATTGCCAGTTTTTATATATTCAATTTTAACTTATCACTTATCTTGAATATGTTTTAGGGAACTGAAACCATTGAAGGCATTTATTTGGATATGTCGAAAACAAGAGATATATACTTGAATCGTCATGCATTTGTGAATATGCGTAGACTGAGATTCCTGAAATTCTATAGCTCAAGATATGAAGAGGATAATAAGGTACATACTTTTGAAGGACTTGAATCAGATTTCATTGAGTTAAGGTATCTCCACTGGCATGGATACCCAAAAAAATTATTGTTGTCAAATAGTCTTCTCAAGAACCTTGTTGCACTTGAAATGCCGTGGAGTAATGTTGAGCAACTTTGGAACAGTGTGCAGGTAGTTTTTCATTTTTCTATTGTGGTATTTATATTGTAATTGTGAGATAATTATTGCTAATTGTGTTGGAATTTTGTTTTTGTCTTTTTTACGTACAGCATCTTCGTTGGTTGAAAAGAATTGATCTCAGTTGCTCCCAGCACCTAACCACTTTGCCGGACCTTTCTGGTTTGCCAAATCTTGGCAGTTTGATTTTAGTAGGTTGTACTAGTTTGCTTGAAATTCCTTCATCTATTCAAGATCTCCATAAGCTTGATATCTTGGATCTAAGTTACTGCAACAGCCTAAAGCATCTTCCCAATCTTGTACGTTTAGAATCTCTTAGAAAACTATATCTCTCTGGTTGCTCTAATCTCAAGATATTGCCTGAGGTCTCGTCTAATATTGAAGAGTTATGTTTAGATGAAACTGCTATAGAAGAGCTTCCGTCATGTACTGAGTATCTATGCAAGCTTGTTTTATTAGATGTTAAAAGTTGTTCAAGGCTTAAGACTCTACCAAAGTGTATTTGTAAGTGGAAGTCTCTTAAACGTCTTAATCTCTCTGATTGCTCAAATCTTGAAAAATTGCCTGATGAAATAGGAAGCCTAGATTCTTTGATGGAGCTTGAAGCAGAGGGAACTGCTATCAGAGAAGTACCAGCGTCCATCAAATGTTTGAACAATCTGAACATGTTATCTTTTCGAAGATATTATCTGGATCAGGCGAAAATGGGTTTGTCATTGCCTCCTTTACTTGACTTGCATCGTTTGAAGGAACTAGACTTAACCAACTGTGGTATTGTGAAGATACCTGACTATCTTAGTAACTTATCCTCATTGGAAAGATTATATCTCTGCAAGAACAATTTTGAGAGTATACCTACGGCCATCATAAAGCTTGCTAACCTATCAGAGCTAAATATATGCAATTGTGAGAGGCTTCAACGTTTACCAATGCTTCCATTAATATCCATAGATGCACACAGTTGCGCATTACTAGAACCATCATTGTGTTTATCAGTGGAGGACACAATTCTGTCAAATGATCGACCATTCATCTTTCTTAACTTCGCCAATTCTGTTGAAATGGATTGGAATGTACAGAAAGATACTTTGGAAAATGCTCTATTGCAAATACAACGCCTAGCAACTTTATGGCAGAAAGAATATTATGATAAGGTCTCTCTCTCACACTCTACTTTTTAATATCTACATCAATTCCAATTCAGATTTTAATGTGCATATCAATTCCAATTCAGATTTGTTGTTACAAATGATTATTTGTTTGGCACAGAAATGGGATAGGACACCACGTGCCTGTATATGTTACCCTGGAAAGGAGGTTCCAAATTGGTTTCATTATCAAAGTATGGGATCTTCTGTAAATTTCGAGCTGCCACCGGGTTGGTTTAGTAGTAACTTTGTCGGCTTTGCTTTGTGCATTGTTGTTGCATTCAGAGACCATCGAGATTATGATTGGGGTTTGGCTGTTCGCTTTGAATGTAAAAACCATTGTGTCCCCCTTGACAGCACTTTAGTTAGTTGGACCAGTAATTGTGGTTTACCCTACTATATTAATTCAGATCATGTGTTCATGGGGTTTGATTTCCATTTGTTTCAATCTATCCACATCAGTGAATCATGTCAAAATAATGAGGTCTCATTTTCGTTCTCTCTCAAGCCTCTTCATGGTGGTAGGAAAATAGAATGTTGCAAAATAGCAAAGTGTGGGGTTGGTTTAATGTATGCCCAAGATCTTGGAAAATCCAGTAGAAGTGTCAACTCGCGTGACAAGACAGAGGAACCACACCCCAAGAGACTAAAATATTTCTGACTTCTTTTGACTTAAAAGCTGATCGAGGTAAGTAAAACGCTTCTACACAGTTCAGCTGTTTTTAATCTTAAGCAATCTCTGTTAAGATCTCATTCGTTATGTCAGTTTCATAACCACAGCAGATTGATGCCTTATTTAATGGGATCATCGATTGTGATAGCGTCCTCTACTTTCAACAAATGATTTCGTTTATATCATCATAATCATTATACAATTAATTGCATGTCTTTCATGTTTTGACCTTCTGTTTCGCTGATCAAATTCTTATTTTGTTACATTTTTATATTTTTGAGAATTGCTTTGTACGTTCGTGGATGGTCTTGCAACTTAAACTAGCTGTAGTTTTCATTTCTATAGATCTTTTCTCTTTCATGCTTTCAATGAGGGGTTGTCTCGCATTCTCTAGTTCATATGTGAGTTATATCTAACTTTACTAAATTTCTACTCCAAACTTGAAGGATGTTCCCCGTCTTTAGTTGCAATAATTCGTTGGAATCCCCTAAATGTTGGTTGTATATCTTTAAATTTTGAGGCCTTATTAACAAAAGTAAATTTACAAAATAGTTACCTAGTCTAGAAATATTAACCGGCGGAGTAAACTTTATACCTTTATTACAATTTTAGTTGTAATAAATGTATAAAGTTTATTACAACTAACCTTTAACGGTTAACTTTAGCTAACCATTAAAGATAATGGTTTTAGTGGTAAAATAGTACAAAGACTATAATATCCTTTATGCTCGAAATAAATTTTAAATTAAATTACATAAAAAATAACAATAGATTTTAATTTTAAATTTGAAATAAAATTTATTTAATTAAATAAATTAAGTAAAAAGATATGCTCATAGATGCGCCCATCGTCGACTTCTCTTCCTTTTGCTCACTGTCTCTCATCTCTCGTAGATCGATTTTCTTTCATCGAAGGTAGGGGTGACAATTTGGGTCATGATATGAACGAGACAAACATGAATATTACGGGTTAGGGTTGAACATAAATAGGTCGTGTCATTGATCATGTCAACTCGTCTATCTTACTTAATAATCGTGTCGTATTTGAGTTTTATTAATAGTGTCAAGGGTTGATCCGTTTGACAAGGGTAAAATGGCAATTATATTATTGAGGGATATTTATGTAATTTTAGTTGTAAGTGTAAGTTCTTAAAATTTAAAAACCCTAATCACACTTCCATTGCATCCAGCAGCCACACCACACTTCATCTAGTGGCCACACTTCATCTCCGATGCTGCATTATCAGTTCATCTCCACACTTCCATCTCGGGCCATTTCAAGGTAAAATCGCATCTATTTTCATTCCTTCTTTCGTGTTGTGTCTGTTACTGGTACATTGGCACTTCATGCTCTGTTTTTTCTGCCTTCTTTCATGTGTATTCGTTTGAAATTATCAGGATAAGATTCTGTTAGTATTACATATATTTGGTTTTATTAGAAATAGCAGGATAAGATTCATTTGAAAACAGACTGTTAGGCAAAAGCATTGCAAATACAGGGGTCTGGCCATCTGGGCAGGGTTTTGTCTAGTATGGACTCTTACCATAAAAGACTGCATGGGATGCCACTATAATGTAGTTAATCGATCATTTAACTATAATTCTATAAATGGGCGTGGTACACCCCTCTAAAAACCTAGAATCAACTATTTACGATTTCACTCCATTTTTTTCAATGTTGAGGATGAGGTACTGTCACTTGGCCTTAGCTGAACTTGGTTCCACAACTATGATTATTGAGCTTTTTCTTTTTCTCTAGTTGCTTAGACTTTAAGCATGTTCAGTTCAACATTTTGATTTTCTCATGTTGCTAAGACGTTGCTATGTGTAGGCTTGAGTACAGAAGAATTGGAAAGACTTGCTCAGTTAGGAAGCAAAGCTCAAAAGACCGTTCGGAGGGAGAGAAGTCATCGGAGAGAGAAAAATGAAAAAAACAAACAGCCTGATGATATGTTGAGAGAGAGAATGCCGATAAGATATATAGAGATAAAGGTAATTTTTTACTACGAAGTGTTAATTGCAATTTGCATGTGTTATATGATTATGTGTATTAATTTTTTTTAATAATGTAATAATGTTAATTTTTGTATTTGTTATTATCGTAGAGAGTTCAAATCTTAGATTGTAAGAGTTTATTGAAGACATTATGAACATGAATGTTGATAGTGAAACTCGTAGCAATCGAACCATCAAATCTATCTCATCACAAGTTGTCGTGAAGTGATAAAATTTAATTGGTATTGATAAAATATTTGTTAAAATATATATATTTTTTTTCATGTATAAATGTTTAATTTACTAATTATCCAACTTTTAGTTATTATCTTTTATCAACTTGTAGTTTGGCGGATGCAATCAACAATTGATGGTGTATATATATATATATATATATATATAACATAAATGTTGATAGTGAAACTCGTAGCAATCGAACCATCGAATCTATCTCATCATAAGTTGCTGTATAGTGATAAAATTTAATTGGTATTGATAAAATATTTGTTATAATAATTTTTTTATTTATAAATGTATAATTTACTAATTACCTAACTTTTAGTTATTATCGTTTGGCAACTTACAATTTGGCGTATGCAATCAACAATTGATGAGATATATATATATATATATATATATTTATTAACTTAGTTATCTACTTATTTTAGTGAATATTTGTATTTTTATATTTTGAATTGTATTTATGGATTTAAGAGGTCAACGTAATTATTTCACTTGTATTTATATTTTAATTTTTTTATTAGATTTATATTAAATGGGATGATTCTAATTTTTCCTTATAGTTTGACATAATAGTCAAAATTTCCCTTAGCTTCAAGAATCGTTAAGGACCCTCTTATAGTATGTAACAATAATTAAAAAAAAAAAAAACCTATTGTTTCTAAAAGTAGGCAAAAATAAATACATGTCGACGTTAAAAGTTAATGTTTGACTGTTAACTAGGAAGAGTAAAATCATCAAAGTAAGATAAAATATATAATAATATCAATTAATTAAATTAAATTAAAATATTTTTTTTTTTTAAAAAAAAATGTCATCTACACCGTTTAGCAGTGGAGATGAAAACAAAAAAAATAAAATGAAATGAAATGATAAAAAAATTAGATGGCATTAAAAAATTTAAAACATATTTCTTTTTTTAAAAAACAAAGTCATGGAAATGGAAAAAAATATTAAAAGGAAAAAAACATTAAAATAAAAAAAATTTGATTAACTCCACTGTCCATTGACTTCACCTTCCATTTTCTTCTTATCATCATCATCATCATTTCTTCCATTTTCTCCTTTGTCCATCATAGACGGTAAGAGTGATGACGGTACTAACTCTAACGTGGCAACAAGACGTCAAAAAGTCAAAAACCATAAGTCTCCAGCGAAAGAGACCGAGCCAGAGCTAGTCTCCATGTGACGGAGGCCAGAGCTACTCTCCATGCGATGGAGACCAGATGTAGTCTCCATGGTCTCCAAGATTGTGGAGATTAGATGTAGTCTCCATGGTCTCCAAGATTGTGGAGGTCAGATTTAGTCTCTATCGCATGAAGACCAATTCTAGTCTGCATATGATGGAGACCGTTTGGTCTACTTCGCCAGAGATCAGGCAAAGGATACCTAATGTTTACCATTTATTTCATTTTTTGTTTCATTTTTTTTTTTCGGATGGTTGATGATGATGAATCGTGTGTTGATGTTGCTAATTTCCTCCCTCCTTTGCTTTTTGCCTGTTACTACCCTTTCTAGGTTCGATTTGAACCCATAATAATAGTTCATTTAGGTTCAATTCGAACCTAGACGATGAACCATTATCATCTAGGTCTGTGTTCGATTCAAACTCAAATGATGTCATTTACATTTTTATGTTTGTTTGTTTGTTTGTTTTTGTTTTTTGTTTTTAATTTAGTTTTATATATATATATATATATATATATATATATATATTGATGAAGGTTTATATAGTGATTTATTTGTTCATGAAGGTTTATGTGGTGATGATGGTGGTGATTATGTGTTTGTATTTCTGTGTTGGTGTCTTGGTGATGATGTTTGATGCTTGTGGTTATTAAGTATTTGTGTGTGTTTATGTGTTTAATGGTTCTATTGGATATTATTTTAACGTAAACCCAAAAAAATCTGAGTTTCTAGCATATTTTCTAGAAAATAGGTTTTCAGTTGATTGGATTTTTTTTTTTAAAGTATTTTTTAAAAAATTATTTGGGAGTTTAATATCTACCGTCCATCATAGAGATGGACGGTGGACGGTGGAGATTAAAATAAATTATTAGTAATTTTTTTATTTTTTATTTTATCTATTAATTATTTTGTAAATTTTTTGAATAATTTGTTTCCATCAACATGAGAGACAATATCATTTTTCAACTCATTGCCACTGTTAGGACACACTTATCAGTAAAAGAGTTAATAGAAGGGAAAAAATGAGATTATACCAAACTATAGGGGGGAGCTTTAGTAATTCAGTCAAACAATAGTGAGGTCCTTAGTATTATCTCATATTAAATGTACTAAATATAATTAAATAGGTCATAAGCATATCATTAAATGTGTCAATAAACGACTCGTAAATAAATGAGTTAAATCGTATTGTATTCTTGTTGACCCAACTATAATCGTGTCGTGTTCGTGTTTAAAGGGTCTTAACTCATTTATTAATCGTGTCATGTTCATGTTGAGTAAAAAACAATCATGTCGTGTTCATGTTGACTCAAACACGACCCACTAGCTCGAATTGCTACCCTAACCAATGACTTTCACACAAATGGCAGTCATGATGCCTTTCTCTTCTCTTTCTATCTTTCCTCAGTTATTCTTTTCCTTTTTTCTCCTATGCTATAGCCTTTCTTCCCTCCTCTCCTTTGGTCTCTTCACTTGTCTAATCTCTGTCCACCCTCATCTATGGTGGCTAGATAGTCTCTTTTTTCCCTTTCTTTATTATCTCTCGTATCCTTTTTTTTCTCTTCACTCATCTATCTTCTCTCTTTAATACTTCTCATTTGTGTTGGTGTTGGTGTAGGTGATGGTTAGATTGGTGTTGAGGTTTGGTTAGGTGGTTATGGGATTAATTTGTTTGATGTTGGTTGGTCTGGATGTGTTTGAAGATGATATTGATAGGGGTTTTTTGTTTATTGGCATGTTTATGGCAACGATTTCCTTCCCATGGGAATGAAATGGAGGGTATGCAATGGGTGGGTGTTCAGGATTTTTGTAGTGTAGGGTGTTTTTAGTTTTGCAAGTGTTTTTAGGTGAAATAGGTGTTCGGTTGTACGTGTTTGAATCATCGACTGGCAATGGGTGGAGATCGTAGATGGAGAGGGAGATTAACATCCATTACTAATGATGGAGGTTGATTTCCATCTGCATCCATAGAGATGAGCTCTATCTCCATGAGATTGGTAAAGATTTAATCATCCCACATTTTTCTTTCATTTTTTCCTTTTTAAATTAAAATAAAGTCTACACAAAAATACCATCACATGGGTTAAAGTTGACTAACTTACTCTAACGGTGGTAATCAAATTTTAATAAATGTGTAAAGTTTACTCCACCTGTCAATATTTTTGAATTGGATAATGAATTTGTAATTTGCTCTATTTACAATATTGTGTATATATTATGAGGGGAATATGGATTACACATATATTATGGGACAAATATTCCATATTTCCTTACTATTGTTTTTAATTGCTTCTATTTGGTTAGAACATAGGTTAAATAGTATGTTATATTTCCAATCTATATTTCTTTTTTCTTAAAAAAAAAAATAATAAAATTGTTAACAATGCTCTTAGATAGTAATGTTATGCAGCTCCTGTCCCTTGAAATTGGGCTGAAATTTTCCTCTAAGGAGGTTCCTATTTAAATAATTTTTAATTGTAATATTAAAAGAGGTTTTATTGTAACAAACCATCTGATTCTTGAGAAGATGCACACTTCATATTCAATTTGCTAAATCTGTAATTCCCTATTTCCAAGTGCATGTCATAGCACTAACTCATACTAGAACTTACAGGCCAAGCCCCCTTAATCTGGCAACAGGTAATTAGGATCCTAGAAAACTTTTTTTTTTTTTTTAGGTAATTCTTTTGCTTCTCAGCTTGATCTTTATCAATAGTATCTCTATTCCCTTTATCAGTTCTCCCATCCTAGACACCTGCGATTGACTTGAGTGCCCCCAAACAACCTAAAATTGTCACCGATTACACAATTGAATGCCTTGGTGATCCTTTTGATCATGTCTTTCTGTGTCTGTTGATCTTCTACCTAATCAACTTCTCTTCGTTGAACTTTCTAGCCAAATAGGAAGCCTACTTGTTCTTGGCCTTGCCCTTGCAGCTTAAGGTGATATTGGTGGTCAATATACCATCCCCAATAACTTGATTGAGCAAACGATTTTGTCATTCTAGTTCTTTATCCTTAAAAGGAGGCATTACTATTTTAGGAGGGGGGGTGTTAATTAGCTTCCCACAATTCAATTAGCTCAAGATATTTAAATTCAATTGATTGAAATTGAACCTCAAATAAAGCCCATAAAATAGCAATTGTCTTTAAAGAGAAGACCCAAATTTGATTATTCGAGAAATTGGGTTGCAAAATGTCTATATTGGCCCAGCCAAAAGGCAAGAACCAAGGCCAAGGAAAACTCAAATTTGAATAGGTGGCAAATCTCTTTAGCATCAAAATATAGGCTGTATTGTCAGAAAATCAGAGGTGTCAGGATTAGATTCAGACCTAAGCTGACACACTACAGAAGTAGCTAAGTAACAGAGTAGCAAACACCAAAAAGTGGGTGGAAAAAATAAAGCAGATAGGGTGGGTAATTAGCTTTCCACAATTCAATTAGCCTAAAATATTTGAATTCTAATTGATTGAAATTAAGCCTAAGACCATACCCATAAAACAACAATTCTCCTTGAAAAGAAGACTCAAATCTGATTATTTAAGAAATTATGTTGCAAAATGTCTATATTGCCCCAGCCAAAAGGCGAGAACCAAGGCCAAGGAAAACTCAAATTTGAACATGTGGCAAATCTCCTTAGCATCAAAATACAATTTGTCCTGTCAGAAAATCAGAGGTGTTAGGACTAGGTTTAGACCTAAGCTGACACATTGCAGAAGTAGCAGAGTAACAGAGCAGCAGACGTTAAAAAGTCGATGGAAAAAAGGAAAAGTTGTTGAGCGTGCCACATAGAACCTCCATATGACCAGCAAACGAGAAGGAGTTGTGTGTCCCATCCAGCTAAGTCAGTCAAACTTGAGATATGAAACTTAAGAGGATGAAAGCGATTGGACAAAGGAAGTGAAAGCGCCTAAACGCCAAAGGATGAGCTAAATGAGCTTAGAATGGGAGTTAATCGAGAAAAATGGAGGGAAGGGACTAACCTTAGCATATCAAAACCTTATAAATACCACACACTATTATTCAAGAGTAAGGCAAGTTAGAAAGTAACTTGGTAAGTATGTGAAGGTATATCTTAGAGTTCTCTAATATGTGAAGGAACCTCTAATAAGAGATTTCCTCACCAATATTAGTTGAAACTCTAGGATTCTCTCCATCTACCGCTTTAGATTATCATTTCTTTTTATCATCATACTTCTTCTATACTAAATTCCCCTTTGGCATAGCTACCAAGGACGGGTTTTCCTTTGAAAAATATACTAACTTGATCGTTAGAGGGTCTTTACTAGATAAACTTCGACCACCCTTGACCTTTGTGTTCAACTTATAGGTAGCCGAGGGAAGTAACAACATTTCCAAGGGAAAATAACCCATTCGTAGAGGGGAGTCTGAGCATTTAAGGAGATTTTGATAATCTTTCCTATAAACTCAAATCATCTTGGTAACCAATTTCAATTTATTGTTGGTGTGATTTGGTGTTTCCACTCTTTGACATCAATAGTGAAATACATATCTTGAAAAAGACATTATGCCTGCTTCTCTAAAAAAACTCATTTAGAGAAGTAAAGCAAAGGAAGAAACCAAAGGAGAAAAGGTAGAGGAGAGAAGGCCTCCACAACTAAGAACAATAGGATGGAACAATAAGGATGCCAATATAGATCATTAAAAAAAAAAAGAGTTTGTAATTGCAGATTTAGTTCATCAATAAATTGTATATTCAGTTACAATCCACAATTAAATTGTCATTCAAAACTTAAATAAAATTATATATTTTATTCAAAACTTAAATGAAATAATTAATTTATTAAACCAACTAAATTGAAATGATTCATTATTTCATTAAGATAAAATCAATTATAATTATTTATTTCATTTGAAACTTAAATAAAATAATTGAATTATTAATCCAATTAATTACAATGATTCATTATGTCATTCAAATGAAACCGGTTGCAATTATTTATTTCATTTAAGACTTAGATGAAATAATTCAAGTTATTAATCCAAATAAATGCAATTATTCATTATTTCTGAAATCAATTGCAATTAATCTATTATTATTTCAATGTAATGAAATACCTAATTACAACTAATTCAAAATCAAACAAATTTAAATTCCAACAACTCATTTTTCAGCTTCAATTTTTCATTTACCCAAGCACCACTTTAGATTTATAATCACACCAATTTGATATCCTCACGGAGGACATGAACCTATTTTGATCTATCAAAAAAAAAAAAAAAAAAACCAATTAAAATGGTTCGTGAAACTAGATATTTGTATCCCATTTTCTAACAATAAATACTAATTTATATCTCAATTTTCATATCCAAATCACTCATATAATAACTTAATTAAACTAAATTAAAAAAAAAGTTCATGTGTCAATTGACAACGAAGTTGTCGTGTCAATATGACTAAATTTTGAAATTTTCTTGTCATTTCGAGCAATTGTTTTATTATGAAATATTAATTAAGATATGTCTTGTTGAAGGTTGGTCATGGAATATACTGGAATTAAGTGATGGAGGGGTTATAGCAGCAGTTGTAGGCCAACCATGTCGCCATCGCAACAAATACAACGATGTTACCAGAAAAGTTTAAAGTAAACAATAATAATGATGACAATGGCTTGGAGTTGATTTTTTTGTTTCGTAGATTTTGTTTATTGGAAAAAAAATTTAATATGTATTTAAAAGTAAATATTAAAATTCAAAAGAGTGAATATAAGGTTATATTTATTTTTTTATTATGTGTTAATGTATTAAAAGAATAATTTAGAAAAATATTAAAAGAATAAATACAAATCATTTGTTAAAATTTTAGATTATTATATTGTGTCTCAGAAAATATGTTAATATTCGCTTCTTTGTTTTAAATTTGGTATGGTCGAAGATCTATTATAATTTACTAAGTCTGAGATTAAATATCATACCTGGAACCCTTAAATTACATATAGATAGGTGTTAAATGTGTTATATTAATATACTAGACGTTAATGCTTTTAGCATTAAGTATTATGATGATGATATTTTTTTAAAATATTCAAATTACAGATAAAATAACAATAATTATTTTTACAGATATATATCATGTAAACTGTATTTTTTTTTTAAATTTAAATTTTATTTCTGCATCGAGCAATACTAGAAATTCTAATTTATATCTCAATTTTCATATCCAAATCACTCATATAATAACTTAATTAGACTAAATAATGAAAAAGAAAAAAAAAAAAAAAAAAAAAAACAGAGATGATTATACAGTTAAATGTTAATGAATGTTCATGTGTCAATTCACAATGTAGTTGTCATCTCAATATAGGCACCAAGTTTGAAATATTTGTTTTTGTCTTTGGGCAATTGTTTTGTTATGAAATATTAATTAAGACTTTATCTTGTTGAACGTTGATGATGCGATGTATTGGAATTAAGTGATGGAGAGGGACAGCAGCAGCAGTCGTTGCCAACCATGGCGCCATCACAACAAGTACAACGAGGTTACAAGACAAGTTAATAATGATGATGATGGTTAAGAGATATTAACATATATTTTAAAAATAAATATTAAAATTTAAAAGAGCAACTATAAGGTTGTATATATTTTTTATTACGTATTGATGTATTAAAATAATAAATACGAATTATTTGTTAAAATTTTAGATTATTATATTAGAGCACCTCCAAAGGAACTCCCAAAATATTTGTTAAATTTTAGTTAAAATGATAAAAACCATTTTAGCTTACAACTTTGATTGAGTCACTTCAATCATTCTATCTTAACTAAATAAATGTGAAAACTCATGCAAGTTTATTCTTTTCATAAATAAATTGTTTTTTTTATCATAAGAATAGAGAGTTTGATTAGGATTTTCTAACTCCCTATATTTGGTTAGGGTGATTCAATTTTGTAAAATCACTAACAATATAGAGAGTGATTAAAGTCTATAAAATGTCATATCACTAACTTTTTTTGGTTAAGGACGATGGATAGCTAGCTTGGAAATGCTCTTATGCCTAAAAAAAAATGTTAAATTTCCTTTCTGTGTTTTAAATTTGATATAATTAAAGATTTGATAGGGTCTATTAAGTCCAAAATTAAATACTATAGCCACAACCTGAAAATTAAATTTAAAACACCTAGAGATATCTATTTTTATAATACAAAATTCTTTTTTTCATAAAAATTAATGCTTCATCGTTAAGCAACAGAGAAAGGCCAGATTGGGCATTTCCATGAAGTTTTAACATCGAACAGCCCAGCTGGTCAATTCCTTGGTAGCTAATGAGAAAACTAAATCAACAATCTGTTGACTCTCTATGGTTGTAAAGTATACCGCCCTAGTTAGTTAAAACACTAGCTTTCCAAAATTTCCACTAATCCGTGTATGGAAAATTTAATTAAATGGTACATTTATTATTATGATACATCCATGAACTTATTTTTTGTCTTAAAATTTTTTTAATTAATCTATCTTTCATTTCCTAATATATAATAATATACTTTCTCTTTAACATTGTTGCTGGAATTAAATGTTAGAGGTGCTAATAACTGATGAAACTTTATCTGCAAACACAATTAAAGAAGGGTTTGAGGAAATTTCACCCATGTCGTAGTTAAGGGTTCCTAATATATAAGAGCTTCCAATATTTTTCTTGGAAGTTCAGTTTCCTTGGAAGAGTTTCTTACGCATTTGGAAAATCCAATCTCATTGGTCACAGCTAAACTTGCTTAACAAATGGGGCCTAAAAGCTCTTCTGTGGGTCGACTTCAAAAGTCTGCCAATAAAATCTTATGTTCTCAACGCTAGTTAGACATAATATTAGTTATATATATAATTAAATTAAAAATTAGCTAGTTTCTATATATAATAATCTTTTCCTTTCTTTATATCCTATTGTAAGCTTTCAACTGTAATAATAATAATAATAATATTTGTCAATCGTTCATTTATTTATTTATTTTTTAAACTAACATTAAACAAATTAGAGTTCAATAAAGACCTTTTAAGATCAATCATTACTTATATGTAGCAATTATCTACTCGTATAATCCTATAATCGGAGACAATTACGTTATAATGAGGAAAATATATCCACACAAGTTTCTAAAATACATTTGATGGGAGTTTTATTGAATACTGAATGGGGAGGTACATAATCATCCACGATTTGATAAGTCATTATTCATAAAATTTAATTATTTTTTATATAAATATGAGATAATTAGGGGTCTTTAGGGACTTGCTGATATAAGACATTACATGTGCTGATCGAAGATACTCTTATAAGATTGAAAGATATCTTCCCGCATAATAAGGGAAAAACTTGTTATCATGTACGTAAAGAGGAAATACACTAACTATCTGAGTTATGAGTAGATGTACATCACTAATAGAATTTATATAAGGAAAAATATTCACTTTAATAAAGTGTGGATACTTGTACCTTATAAAATTAATTATGGTTCGTTAGTATTAGATTGTGAAGTCTGGATTAGTATTGCAGCACTTGGATTACACCATACAGGGGTCAAGCTATTTAATATTTTGTATTTAGGTTTTTTACAGACAAAATTTTTTAGGAGTGAGAGTTTCCTATTTTGACCCAAAGGTTTTAATTAATAGTTAATATTGAATATTTACATTTTTTTTTTTTAATGTGAAATGGAAAAGTGAGAGAAAACCGAATTCAGATATTATAAACATTTGTTTGTTAATAGATTAAGTGATGCTGCAATCCGTGGAAATAAAAATCATATTTTTTTTTTAAAAAGTATTTAAAAATTATATATTTCTTTTATTTTCATTATTATATGTGTGCTTGATTTTGTGTTTTCCATTATTTATTTTTCAACTAAAAGTTAATAGTAGATTGAATTGCGGCTTGCACAGACAACTCGGAGATTCTTGCAGTTAATTCGAAATAAGACAAGAACATGAATATACAGTAACGAATTTGAATCTTAGACATTTCATTATCTTCTTGGTGCTTGCATGCACTTCGTGAAGAAAAAGAAAACAAAAAAGGAAAGCCATATGAGTGTTCGATAGCCATGGGCCCCGCGGATTACTCGTTGAAAGTCTTTCCTTTAGATTTTTCTACCACATTGAGATACCATACGGTGTCAGTGCATGAGTTTTCATTTTGCCAAGAAAAGAAATAGAAACAAGCCCATGCAAAATTACGTTTTATTATCTCAGATCTACTCCATGCCAGTAACAACCGTAACTACTAAAAAAACAAAAAAAAAAAACCTTGAACGTTAACAAAGCAACCAGAAAAGGGACACAAGTACTCTAGTACCAGTGTACCACGGACACAGAAAACCCTAGATGAGACACAGACTTTCTGTTTTTTATTTTTGGCAACTAGATGAGACACAGACTTAATTATAAAAGAAGACAATAATCAACAGAACACAGCTACAGACTGGCAGTGTGGCAGTACCTAATATCCTTTAAATGGTTACGCCGCCTCAAATTGCTCCACAGAAGCCCAAATAGACCGACCAAACAAACGAAAAGCGTATCTGTTGGCCTCTATTCGGTACTCGGCACCGTCTTCTCTCTCGTCCCGAGTACGCAAGACCACTTCGTCTTGGACTTTAAGGCGTTTGGCTTGAACAAATGGACGCCAAGTACCCGAAGTGAATACCGGTCTTGGGTGGCCCCTTTGCCTGATGTAGCACCGGAATGTCCACACTTGCCCAGTTGAGTCCTCTGCCGGCAAATTCATAAAGTTATTGCCTTCCGGAAATTGAAAATGCTGCAGAGCGGTGCTAGGGACAGTAAGTCTAGTGTTAATGTCAGTATCCCGAAGATATTTTGAGAAGATGGAAGCCATTATGGATACAACAAGAATAAACGTGGAAATGTATAAAATACTTCATTATATATATAGGGAAAAACCCTGAAAACCTCATCAAAAAGGGAAATAATACCACTTAACCCTATTTTTTAACATAAAAAGGGATGCTTTCATATTAGTTTTATTTTCAGGGGTACTTTGATAACATCCCAATTATATATATATATATTATATAAAAATGCATTTGATTGTGTGTCGCATACTCAAGCCGTGTGATGTGACAAAAAGGAAAGACATTTTTTTGCGCGTGGACGAAAATGGGGTGTTTTCAGAAGTGGCTTAGCAGAGGCGTTTTAGCTAGTTACATTTGATCTTCATGGAAATTTTCGTGGAATTTTGCTAGTAAACTTCTCCATTCGCACGGTTGTCTTTAGACGAAAGCTCAACCATGTGAGTCATGTCTCTCTTTTATAAGTTGTTCTCATAATTAAAGCTCAACGATGTGACCAAATACGACAAGGATATCAGTTGGCCTCAATTCTGCACTCGACACCATGATCTTCTCCCTCTTCTCGAGTGCGGAAGACCACATCATTTAAATGGTGAACGAAAAGCTGAAAGCCAAAGAATTGGAAGAGGACGATCTCACTTAAATAAAATTTATTTAAGTAAGATCGTCCTCTTCCAATTCTTTGGCTTTCAGCTTATGAAATTTATTTAAGTAATAATTGTCCTCTTCCAATATCACAAAAAAAAACTTATAAATAGCCTGTTCAAAGCAAGATACGGCCTCCTTTGTAGATGTTTTCTTATAGCAATGAGCAGCATCAACATAAGCTTCGGCAGCCTCATGCTTGCTTTCCAACTTTAATTAATTATATGACAGTTTGCCAATTTGATATAAGTCGATCCAGCTTTATAATATGTATAAAATACTTAATTATATATATTATATATAGAAATGCATTTGATTGTGTGCTAGATACTCAATCTGTGTGACGTGGAAAAAAGGTGAGAGATTTTTTTGTGCGCGGATTAAAATGGGGTGTACATGTTACATTTGATCTTCATGGAAATTTTCGTGTAATTTCGCTTGTAAAATTTTTCATTGCACGATCGTCTTTAGACGAAAGCTCAACGATGTGTGAGTCATGTCTCTCTTTTTAAAGTTGACCTCATAAAACGAATTTGATTATGACATGAGTAGGTTACTTATTAAATAAATATTTTTCTAGCATCACAGGTAACGGAAGTTTGTCTGATACAATATTTACACATCAATAAAGAAAATATAAACGTCCATTCTAGGTTTTTTTTTTAAAAAAATTTTTATTATTAATTTTTTTATAGGATGCTGTAATCTGTTTGTTTGATAAAAGTTACATGGAGCGCCTAAAGAACATAAAATTACTATATAAAGTTTAAACAATCATTAAGGTCATAATCACTCATTTGATCTTTATCAAAATGGGAAGTGATGGTAATCACACCCTTCCAAACTTGTATATGCTGGCCTTTTGTAAGTATGTGATGTTCATCTTACAATTTTTGTTGATATTTTAAATAATTTATAATTAGAAGTTATTTAATACTAAATGATCATTTCATCAAATTTATTGTAATCCATTCATATAATAAACCTCGCTCACACTTACTTTATAATCCAATCAATATTTATAATACTATTTTGAATTTTACTATTAGTGTTTTTCTTTTTAATATTTTAATTTACTTTTTAAAACTAAATAAAAAATTGATGAAAAGTATTTAAAAAAACTCACATATAAAATATTAATTTTTTTTTATGAAAAATTAAAAGTTTCAGAAAATGAAAATCAATGGAAAATTCTGAAGAAAATTGACTGAAATATAAATATAAAATAAGAGGTTGAGGTGGTTTTAGGCATGCAATAAAAAGCTTAAGTGGGTTGTCATTGTGATTAAGAATTTTTTATAATTTTTTTAATTAATTTTTTGATGATCTAGTGATCCATTAACATTTCAAAAAAATAGATTATCAAGATTCTTAATTTTTTTTTTCTCTTATACATTACTTAAACTTAAACTCAATTTACAAAAAACTTAACAACAATAAAAAACTTAACAGAGAATCTTTATTCTGTAGTTATACATAATGTTATAAAATGCAAAAAGAAAATATATTTTAGGTGTTACATGGATTTTATTTATAAATTAATGTTTTTCAGAAATCATTGTTAATGAGGTATGCTTATGGGATGGGTAGACATATGATCTGTGAATGTCACATACATATGTAATTTAACTGTAAATTTTTAATGAATTTAAACGTTGACCTTTACTTTTCTTTTATTAAATTATTGGATATAAAACTTTTGATGATCTAAAATAATTGGACTATAAAGTCAAACCTTCTTCAATAAAAAATTGAGTGACGATATTTTCATCCCTCTAAAATCACATGTACACCCCTTAATTTATACATTTTAAAAATTATTCTTAAATTAACTTATTAATATTTTAATTAAAAGATAATATCGTTATCATCATAGTTAAATTTTGTAACCACAGCCCAAACTATTTTACACAGGTCTATTGTGAGACGAAGTTATTTCCTTATCAATTCACCATCTGCCTTTGGTTATCGACTTGTACTGCCACCAAGCGCAAGTCCTAACCCCCGCCATTGCCATTCGTCCAAACTCCGGTGTTCCCACACGCTAGCCACTTGCCATGATATTGCGTACTAATATTGACATATTTCTCGTCCTATTAGGTAAGTTTTTCTTCTTAATTCAAGTTAATAATTTTAAACTTGAATGATTTTTTTTATTCACTTTGTTTTAAATTTCTTTTTGTAATTAGTGAATGATAATCATAAATATTTATATTGTTAATTGTTATTAGATTTTAATGGTATTTTAAAGTTATTAATTATTTTAATTCAAATTATTACATTTTGAGACTTTATATTCATGTTGCTATTCTTTCACTAACTTGTTATAGTAGAGTTTACATTTTTATTATCAGACGAAATTAAATGATTTTATCATCAATTCGATTATGTAGTAGCAGTAGTAAAGTATATATTGATTTTTATTGACTATATGATAATGTTACTTAATAAATTCATCATTTCTTAACTGCAAATATATTTCGTTATAGATATGGAGAAATAATTGATAAATTCAGCGAAGTTACGATCTTCAAAAATGATTGCAGTTAGTCCAAAAAAAATAAAAAATTGAATGTCGGATATTCCCATAGATCCTTGTTTACGACCTCTGATTTTTTATTATCATCCTAAAACTTGAGTTGAAATTAGAAACACATATATGTAGTAGGTCATTATCAACCTACAAATCACAACTTTAGATACAAGGAGTTTCATGAAGGATGAGACAATTTAACTTGCTTGGTTTAATCTAGTTCCTTATCAACCTAAATATTAGAACTTTAAACAAAGGAGTCCGCCATAAAAAAAAAAAAAAAAAAAAAATCGCAAACAAATGAGCGATTCAACTTGTTTGGTTTAATCACTGTGAAAATTGGTTAAAATTAGTATAGGAATTAATATTGTGCTACGTTTGTTATTTCTTTAAATTATAATAATTAATGCAAACCATATAACGTGGCACTTAAGAACTAAACATTTGTTTTATCAGCATTAAAGAACTGAATTGAGTTTCGTTAGCTGATTTTCAGATGAAAAGACAATAATACCCTTCATTAATAAAACTAATAAAAAATTTTTCAATTTGTTATCTTCTCCAACTAATCAAAAGGTTTATCAAGCTTCATCAACTCTTCTTGTAATTGACCGACCAGACCAGACCACAGTAGTTGCCTCCACGGCTGACCAAAGCAAACCAGTAACCTCCACGGCTGCCGCTGCAATGTTCTCTTTCATCTGCCATGGCCGTTGCAACTACTTTCATCTCTAAGCTTCATCAATCACCTAAATACAAAGTGAAAAAAGAAAAGAGCTCACGAAGGCGTCGAACAAGATGCCTTCGCAAACTGTTAGTTTATGAAGGCGTTTTCGACGCCTTCGCAAACATCTTTGAGACCTTTGTTTTTGTGAACAAATGGGCTTCAGCAAGGGAGCCTGGAATCGAATCGGACACCAAACTAGACCGAAGTTTCAGTACCTGCAGCTTCAACAATTGCGACCCGAACTAATCGGGCATTAATCCAGCAAGAGAAAACCCGAAAGCGTTGAAAGCGGTTAATTTTGTCAAGTTCGCTAGAGAATTAACACTAAATTGAGGATTCAATCGGCCGGCTTTGGTTCGTCTTAAACCGGAAACAGTAACGACGATAATGTTTTCGTTTTGGCATTAAACACATTTCCAATTAAAGTAAGGGTCGGTCAACTTTCAACAGCTAGACTTAGTTTCTGCGGGTTTTTCAAACTTTTAAAATAAGGATAATTTTTTCATTATAATTAATAAACAGTGAAAATATATTATTAAAACCTATTTTAGTTCTTTGTGCTAGTGAATTGTCTATAAAAAGACTTAAGAATAAGAAAAAAGATGAAAGATTGGACAATCACCATTAGCTAATAAGATAAAACATAAATGAAACTGGGATAAAGTGCAATAACATAACAACCAAAATGTTGATGATTTTCCAAAATTTAAAAAAAACAATAATAAAAAAAGGAACGTTAGTTGGGAACTTAAATGAACCTTAAATCCAAAGTCGACCACAGCCAACATGTATTGATGATCACTAGATTAGAAAGCAGAATCGATTCTTCAAGTCTGAACTGAGAAGATATATACATAACTTGTTATTTTTACTATTCTTTTCACTAATCTATACAATACGAGAAAATTTATTGGAAAGCAAAGAAAACCCAAAGCATAACAAGGCCTTACCAAACCTAAAATTGTTGACCAACATTCATGTGTTATTTGGTTTTTCAACTTCCATGCATGAAGCAGCATCACTTTGGGGGTTAAGATTCTACACAGGCACCCAAATATCCTGCCCAAATAATCGGAAAACATTTCTTCTTGCCTCAATTGTGAACTGAACTACCCCAGCTCCATCTTTCTTCTTATGTAAGATGACTTGATCACCGATTTTAAGCTCTTTCTCTCGAACAAAACAAAGCCAACCAGCGGTGAAAGCTGGTTTTGGATGGTTTTTTGGGCGAGTGTAGCAACGAAATGTCCGTTCGTATCCAGCCAAGTCCCTCACAAACACATCCCAAACTTTAATATTTTCCGCTCCCGGTGGTGAAATCTGATTCAGAGCTTCGGTTGGAACCGCCAATCTACAGGTAACATCGGTTTCAGTTAGTATTTTAGAGAATACGATCTCCATAGCCATATTAGAGGGTATTATTCTGTCAATCATGAAAATTCAAATTTATAGAATTTTGGCAAGCGTTCCAATATCAAGTTGATCATAAAGTTCAATGGTGGGTCCTAAGTGAATTCGCAACCTCAATGCGTCACTTTCATCAACAGGGAAAGGCGAATGGAATGTTCCAAAAATCAAATTGCTTTCGTCGGATCATAATCTTTATCAACTTAAAGTTTCTACAAAAGCTGCACACACCATTGAACTTAATTGCGTTCCAAAAAGTCCACAAAAAGTGAATTTAATGAAGTGTCTGTAAAAGCACTTGAACACTAAAATTGCGGACCAGAGTTCTAATTGTCATGCAAACATCCATATGATATCATGTAAGTAGAGATTTTACCTAAAAATTAAATAAATAATAATGCATGAGAGGATCCATGCGTATGATTGTAAGATTATTCGTGGCAAATCATTAGAGCTCATTGATAATATATATAGGATGTGTTTTAAGTCTTATATGTATAAATATTAACTAGCTAGGATGTACATGATAATCTTCTCTCCGCACCCACCAACCATTCAACGTCTAAATTTGATGTTCATTAATCATTACATAAAACGCGCAGTTTTCGGAATCTGATTATTGGACGAAATGTTTGTCATTTTCTAACTTCATTTAATGACATATAAAATATCTTATCCAATAGGACCAATTGAAATAGTGAGAAATGGCCGACAAAATCCTTTTGAAAGTACAATAAGATAGATATTGGTTGAACTTCGTAGTTTTAATTGTGATCGACCTTTATAGCCTTTGGCTTTTGCATGATTAAGTTCGAAGACGTGTGGAGTGATTTAATGAATTTTCTTTACTGTCTATAGTGAGAGAAAATTGGACTAATGTATGGAAGCTTCGACTAAATTATATCAGCAGTACTAACTCACAAGATGTGGCCTATTTTGCAAAAGGGATAATTTTAATTTTCCTCTATAGTTTGATATAACAGTAAAAAAAACCCCTAACCTAAAAAAAATCACTAATGACTTCCCTGTAGTTAATAAAAATAGTAGAAAAACTCTCTATTATTTATAAAAAAAGCCAAAAAAATCTTTTACCGTCAGCTTAAACGTTAAAAGTTAATGTTTAATTGTTAATCAGGAAGGACAAAATCATCAAATCATTGTAAAATAAGTTAAAAAAAAAATTGAACAAATAGATGAGTGTCACATGTATACCTAGGTGGAAGATTATATTTTTTAAAAATAATTAATAATAACAATGGTAAAAAAAAATTAGGATAAATAAATTTTTTTAAAAAAATTTATGTCCATCACATAATTAAAAATAAAAAATAAATTTAAAAAAATGAATAAATAAAAACACTTCTATCTCTCTCTTTCTCTCTCTCTCTCCCATTCTCTGATCTCTTCTTCATCATCCTCTCTTCTCCGATCTCTTCTTCTTCTATTTCTTCTTCTTTTCTTCTTCTCTTTCTCAAAACCCATCATCATCTGGGTTTGAAAGGTAACCTAAATGTTCACGTCTGTGTGAACATATAGTTCCATTTTGAACCCAAATGTTCAAGTATGGGTTTGAAATTGAACCCAAACGTTCGTGTCTGGGTTTAAAAATAAAACCCAAATAATATCTAGGTTCAATTTCGAACTTAGATGAACATCTAGGTTGGAAGATGTTCATCTGGGTTCGATTTGAACCTAGATTTTTATCTGGGTTCGATTCAAATCCAGATGAAATTGGATAGACTGGTGATGACTAGATGAAAATCTTGTTTTTCTATTTGTTTTCTTTTCAATGAGATTTTGAATAAATGCATTTGTTTTAATTGAATGGTTGATGGGAAAATGTGGTTTTGTGTATAAAGATTGCATTTTCTATTTGGTTGATAGAAAAATGTGGTTTTGTGTCTAAAGGCTGCTTCTTTTTGTCCGCTAATGAATGAATCCCAACTCAACAGAAGCTAACCAATTCATCATCTTTAGTTCAATAGTTTGTTGTTAAGAATGATGATGATGATCGGTAGGTGATTAGTTGAGTGTGTTTAAAGACTTCCTCATTTTTTTTTTTAATTTCATTTTTGTTTTTATTTTGTTTTGTTAATTTTTTTATTTACTTATAATTGAGTGTAATTTCGTCATTTCGCTTATTGTCAATGTCAGAATCCACTTTTCATTAACAGAGTTAACAAAAGGGGAAAAATAGGATTTGTCTAAACTATAAGGGGGAAACTAGTGATTAAATAAAACAATAGGGGGGATATCAGAATGATCCCTTTACAAAAGAACAACAACATGCAAAACTCAGGAACCATTTTACAAATAGTTGCATAAATTTCGGATTGTTATGCACATATTGGTGACTGTAAATTAATGTGTGGGCCCACTACCATCAAGATGAGACTAATGTAAACCGTTTTTCTATAGATAACTAAGATTGTTTAATTTTTTTCTTTCATATTTCATTCAAACTTAAACTCCTGTCATAAAAAGTTTAATATTTATTAGTTGGTTTTCAAAAGGTTGCTACAGTACAAAATGGTGAAAAATTAATATGGATAATGTGTTTTTAAATATAAATAAATATATATATGCACATTTTAACATACATTTGGGTATGCATACACTTGACAAAAATAAAAATAAAAATGCATGATTACATTATAAAATGTGTTATTATAATTTATTATATGTGATTAAAATTAAGCATATGTGATTATAATAAGTAAACGTAATCATATTTACTGATTTACTGATTGTGATCATATTTACTGATCTACTGATTGTCATCACATTTATTGATTTACTGATTGTAATCACATTTACTAATTGTATTCAAATATATTTAGTTATAATCATATATAATAAATTACAATAATATATTTTAGAATGTAATCACGTATTTTTTTGTCAAGTGTATGTATACCCAAGTGTATCTAAGGAGACCTCATGCACATATATATTAAAAACATTGAAATAAAATTATTCAGTTAAGGAAAACGATAATAGCAAAAAAAATATATATATATATATATATATATATATATATTGGTTCTCATAAATTTCTAGTATCAATCTAAATAGGGCCTCAAGAGTTTGTAGATTCATAGAAGCATCTTTGGAAAACACAAATAATAGAGGAGTAGTTTGCGTCTCAAGATTGGACTGTATCTTATTTAAAAAAAAAAAACAAAAAAAAACAAAAGATTGGAGTGTATCTTGTTGATTAAAAGTTATTCTTGATCCATATACGAAATAGGTTAGAGGGTGAAAACTAATCTATATATCTTATTTATTTCATTAGAATTTTATTTAGATTATGTGGTTGTTGTTTATATGAGTTGAAGGAAAGGATAAATGGGATAATTCGAGAACTAAAGAAAATTATCAACAAATCTTATAGAACAACTAAAATTCACTTTATTATTTCCTTAGTAATTATAATGGGGTCAAACTACATTATGTTGACTGAAAGTGAGCCTCTTCGGTTAACTTAATGAAAGCTAACAACCTGTATCCTGCATAAATTAAACAGAGGAAAACATAGATAACCTTAGCACTGATGTGGCGCTAGCCAAAGACCCTCCGACACTCAACTTAGCATATTAAATGTAAAAGGTGACAGAAAACGATAAAATAAATTATCCTCTTGATATTTAGGTTAGAGATACAAATGATTTATGTAATCTGGTTGTATTGATTGAATGGCTAGGCAGAAATGTAAACGGTATCATGAGGATTCCATCGCTGAAGGTGGCCAGAGTTGATTCTTAGAGGTGTCTGATGACAATTTGGCAGAGTGACAATATATGTGAGATCTAGCTCTTTGACTTAAGGGTGTGAAGACCCTTTTATAAGCAAGGTGTCATACTTAGTCAGAAATAGATTAATTTCAATAGACTTAAAAGTCAAAGTTTGAGTAATCATTTCTAAAATATCGAAGAGGATACGGGTTGTTCCTAACCCAATTGCACCTTATTTGGAAAATGGTTGAGTACTAATGTAATTAAACTTGAAATGGAAGAGTTTGTATAGGATTACGAACATTAGGTCCATGTCATATCAATCTACTAATGGGAACAATTAATAATGATACCAGAAATGGTCAATTGAATCAACGAGTCATTCTACTAATGGCATATTTAATCTAAGTTGGATAGAATAAGTTATCTCGCTGATTAATCTCCATGAGATATAAGCTTGTGCTGACCGACAAGTTGAACTGCAAACTTATGTCGACCGACATGCTGGGCCGTTAGCCATTTGACTCTCGAGCCTATGATATTGCGCCTAGTCTATGTCCACTACAATTTGTCCCCTATTGCTCTGTCCGATGAAGTCGATCAGAGAAATGGAATCATAGTAACTACATCATTTAATCATAACAATTCGATTATTGACACACTATTGGTTAAGCTTTAAAAATTTGCTCGTCGAAAGTGAGCATCGATCGAATGCTCGAAGACATTTGTCGAATAAAGGCAATATTGTTCGATCATTTATCTCATCTACATTAAGATGATAATATCTCATTTAATGCGATGGTGGTGTTTCAAGTCAGCGATCTGGTCAACATCTTTTCAAGTGACTTATTTTTGCACAAGTGATGCGTGTCCAATAAATTAAGTTTTTTGCATCATTTAAATTTCAAAACACCTACCTCTTAATTTCACTTAAGTACAAATAGTTCTCTCTCATAAACCACTTTCGTTTGGTCTTCAAAAGAAGGATAGAACATGGAGAGAGAAAGAGAAGTGACGAGAAGAAATTAGGGAGAGAAAGGCTCGTCTTTTCATCTCCCACCATTGTTTCCACCAGATCTTGCTTGAAATCCATCACGAATCCCTGAAATTGGTAAGATTTCTATCCTTTCTCTTGATTTTTACCCATCAATCTTTTGTTCTTGGTTGATTTAGACTTCATAGTATCTATACTCAATAGTTTTTTTTTTTTTTTAAGTGGTTTAAGCACATATTAGAAACGAAGTTTGAAGATAAACTTCTTGCTAAAAACCTATACGTATTGATCTAAAATTATGTGAACTCGAGTTTCTAAGTGTTCGTAAACCCTAGTTAGAACACAACCTTATAGTAGAGTTTTGGTAGAGTCGAAATAGGATCTAACTTTAGGTTTCCTGTTTGTTCGACTATTGTATAAGAAAATGTAGATGTTGGGGGTCCATCAAATGTAGGTCCCTTAGAGAAGGATTTAGAGAGTAAACCTGCAGGTATTTTGAAGGAAAATGTCCCTAGCATATTAGGTTTGAATGATCTTGATTGGATTAGGGAAGAGTACCAAATACTTGACGAAGTAGAACTAAGATTGCCCACATCTTTAGAACAGGCTGATTGGATAGTCCCAGGTTGGACTATATTCCACGTTCAACAATTCGAAGTAGGAATAAGGCTACCTATTTTAGGACTCGCTGGGGTAGCTTTATATTATTGGAATATGTCCTAAAGTCAATTGATGCCAAATTCATGGAGATTGTTATTAGGTGTCAACCAATTTTGCGAGAAGTATGGTCTAAAATTCAATCTACAAAAACCTATTGTACACTTATTTTTTGTAGCAAATGAAAAGGATGGAGGTAGGTACTTATTAGTACGTCAGAAGTGCCATGAGCACTTGATTACTAAATTAGAGTCAAACGATAGAAATTGGAAAGAAAGGTATTTTTTTAGCTAAAGGAGAATTAGTTTCTGGATTGTTCAAGAACTGTAGAGTTCTATTAGCATGGAGCATTTCCGATTGGTCTACCTTCTCTTTGTATTTAATAACTGCTTCAATAATTCCAAGATAATTTTATAACCTTAGTTTTTGATTTATAGCAATAACTCTCGACAGATATAAACCTTCAATCAACGACGAGAGTATCGCATGCACATATGAAATTCTTGATTTCAATGCAGCTGATCATGAATACACTGAAATTCTCAACACAGAGTCTTTGAAGCAAAGTTATTTGTGGAATTTTGCTAATCATAAGTATCATACACTTTGATTTGAATTCAACATTTTCCTTGTCTAAAGTTTGTTTTATTTTGTAGAAAACAAAATGCCGACTGGTGGAAAAGTTCTCATTCCCATCTTCAAAGAGTTATTCAACAAATTAAAGAGTGGCAAGATTACCAAGAAGGCGCCAACTCCTACAAAGCAAAAAGGAATCCGAGCCAACTCCTACAAAAAATTCAACCACTAAGACTACCCCCATTCACCCAGCAAAACCTATTTATAAGAAAAGGCCTCACAAAGATAAAGGGTAAAAAGTACAAAAAATTTAATATGTAAAGGTCACGTCAACTAAGAATGTTGTTCTGACTTTCTCACCTAAAGCATCGATTAATGAAGATCAATCGACAATTGTGAAAGAGGGCAAAACATTGCTTTTTTAGCGTAATGCTGATCAATACAAAAGCTTTATGACTACAATTGTCGAGGAAGCTTTGGCTCATCTATTCAAGGTAGGAATCACTTTTTTTCTATATTTTATATCTCTTATGTTTTCTGAAACTATTGCGTTCAACAGGGTCTTCAACATGGATACATACTCGTTGAAGAAATAGGTGGCACTCATAAAGAGATAAAAAAGTTTAAGAAAGAAGCAGAGTTGGCTAAATAGAGCCTTACTGGTATGGAAAAGGCCGAGGAAGTTAGAGAAGAGGCCGAAAAGGCCACGTCAAAGCCTATAAAGTCGGCCTCACTTGCAGGTGATAGAGCTGCCAAAGCAGAACTAATCTTGGAGTAGGAAATGAAGAAATGAGAGGCAAAAAAAACCACGCTCGGGGATAACTCCAAGCTGTAAGTTGAAAGGATAACAATAGGAGCAGTGTTGAAAACTACTACTAACTTGATGAAGGAGTACCTCGAGGGTAAACATACGAGCTATGAGCATGAGAAGATTCTAAAGCGGTGGGAAGCCGTCTGTTTGGAGTTTGAGGGCAATGAGCCAGTCGACCAAAATAGTGAGGTCAATCTAAGTGAATAGGTGAACGGAGCTCAAAATGCTACTGATGATGCTAGAATAGTTTATCCGAGGACTAAGGATGGCATGGCTAATAAGAACGAAGCAATGTTAATATGGTTGATATTGAGTTCAACCAAGAAAATTTAACTTTGTCATTCAGTTCTATCATGAAAAACTTTTCATTTTATTTTTTTTTACTTTCATGCATTGATTGGACACACTTGAATTTGGTTGTAAATATTTGAACGATTATATCATAGCAGATTATTCTAAGTGTTTTAGCATTGGTACGTATTTTATAATGTCATGTATGCAGAATGACATGTATGATATTATTATACTATTATGCATGTATAACATTGTGTCATGGCAGTAATCTCATACATCAAATTCAATTTCTTTAATTATCAACCGTTGCATTTTAAGTCGATCATTAAAATTTGTTTGATTATTTACATGAGGTACATTAACTCAATTGGCATCATCATGAATGCTCGTTTGTTATCTTATCTTGTAGGCATTTGATGTTAGATGTAACTAGTGCCTGTTGCCCAATTTGTTGGGAGTTAATGCTCCGACTTATGATTGTTCAACATGTGTTAAGTTGATATCGTAAGTTGAAAAGTGTGATATTTTGCTAGTCGGTTTGTATATGTTCATGACTGAACGTCTTTCTTTTAGGCGATTTGACAATGATGTTTTTGTCGAATTGTTTGTAACTGCCTAGTATAGGTCGATGTATGGTAAAAGTTAGTCAGCATATATGTGTTCGTCACTAAAAAAAGAAACAAGTATGCTCCGACTTATGACTGTTCGATGTGTGTAAAGTCAATATCGTAAGTCAAAAAGTGTGACATTTTTTTAGTTGGCTTGTATGTGTTCGTGACTAAATTGTTTGTAATCGAATTAAAGATGGATGTATGTTCTGACTCATAACTGTTTGATGTGTGTTAAGTCGATATCGTAAGTCAAAAAGTACGACATTTTGTTAATCGGCTTGTATGTTTTTTTGATTAAACGTCTTTTTTTAAGTGATTAGACTGTGAAGTTTTTGTTGAATTGTCTGTAACTACCTAGTGTAGGTCGATGTATGGTGAAAGTTAGATTTCAACCATATTTGTATATTGTTTGAGTGACAAAAGTAAGTTTTCCTTGAAACCACTTATTACTAGTATGGTGAAAGTTAGATTTCGACCATGTTAGTATGGTTATGTGGTTGAGGTGTGTCCCTTGAGAACCACGTTTGTAATCGAATGACAAAGGTGTTGTTTTGTCAAAACCTTAAACCGTGAATTTTAATGTGAATTATATGTTCTACAGACAATAATTCATCGAATATTTTACTACGTTAAGAACAAATTAAATGTAATTGCATTAACATATTGATTGAACGACAAATGATGCTGGTGAAGCCAGCGTTTTATTAATATAAGAGAACTAATACATTAACTAATCATTAGAAAGCCGAAAAGATAAATGTTCATAAAAATGAAATAGGTGTAGTCATCTCTAAGTAGACCTCATTAAAAAATTTAGTAGTAAAACCTAATAGGAAAAACCTAATGAAGGAAAAAGAATGTCAATGTCGAACAGATGAGGATTACCTCGATTGACAAGGAGAAGTGTCAAAAGTGATATTTTTTTATATGCAGTGCATTTCAATTGTTTCACGTCCATTTGCATCTTCAAGTTTATAGACGCCTCGTCCAACTATTTTGGTAATTCAGTAAGAACCTTCCTATGTTGCTCCCAATTTCCCTTTGTTTAGAATTTTAGTATTCTAGAAGATATTTCATAAAACCCAATCTCTTATGGTAAATGTTCAGATGCGGACATGTTTGTTGTAGCTCTTGGTAATTATTTGTCGATAAGATGTTATTCAAAGCAGTGCTTGTGCCCTTAGCTCATCAATTATCCCTAGTTCGAATTCCAAAGCATGAGAATTCTCGAGTTCATCAGTTTCTCTCTTATCTGTTTGGAGTTTGATGTTAACTAGAAGAACAACCTCAATTCTATAGACAAGTGAGAATGGTGTTTGGTTTATCGAGACTCTTGGTGTAGTTTGGTAGAACCATCCATAAAACACTAGGTAATTCATCAACCCATTTTCCCTTTACACTCTATATTTCTTTTTAACGTGTTAATGAGGGTTTTGTTGGTTAACTCTGCTTGTCTATTTGATTGGGGATATCTTGGAGTGGAAAAACTCAGCTTGATTCCCAGTCCATCACAGTAGTCTTGAAAGTTGTAGGAAATAAATTGAGAGTCATCATTTGTAACAATCTCCTTTAGGACATCAAACTTGCAAATTATAAATTTTTAGACAAAAGATTTTACCTCTTCGTCTTTAATGGTTTTGTAAGCTTCCGTTTCAACCCACTTGGTGAAGTAATTAATAGGAATGAGTAAGCATATTTTCCCCCCATTTGTGAAGGAAGGAATAGGCCAATGATGTCCATACCCCACTTCATAAATGGCATGGTGCGATGACTGCTGATAATGGTTTTAGAGGATGATATAAGACTTGTGAATATCTTTGGCATTTGTCACATTCCAGGAGAAGGTTGATTACAGCCTAACGCATGGTCGGCCAGAAATAACCAACTTTGTAGGCTCACATGGCTAAACTCTTGACACCAGAATGATTCCTTGCTTCCCCCTCATGTAGTTCCCTAAGCATATACCTTGCTTCCGTTGGGCCGACACATTGGCAATATGGTCTATGGATTGATCTTTTGTAGAGTCTACCATGCATCAGGCAATGTCATGTAACCCAGATGTTGATTTTGCATGCTTCTTCTTAATCTTTTTGTAGTTTGCCATTGATGAGGTAGTTGATGATTGGAGTCATCCGGTTTATCTCTTGGTCGATCGAAGTGACTTCTCTTTCATGTGGCCATACTATCGGCCAACGTAGGTGGATGAACTAGATGTACAAATCCCTCTTTTCATTAATTGATAAGCCAAGGCTTGCAAATGCATTTGCATGGGTGTTTTCCAATCGAGGTATTTGAAGAATGTCAAATGACTCAAATTTTGAACTGAGTTCTTTTACTTTAGACAAGTACACACTCATCTTTAAGTCTTTTGCTTGATATTCTCCTCTAATTCGGTTGACGATCAATTGTAAGTCACTTTTAACAAGGATTCTAACTCTCATCCTTATTATGACATAAAGTCCTATAGTCAAAGCCTTCTATTTAGCCTCCATCTTGAAGTGGCATCAAATGATTTGTTGAAGCATGTACCCTTTTGAGGATATTAAGACGATTCCTAAGCCACATTCACCTCGATTGTTGGCTCTATTGACCTGTAATATCCATTTTCCTTCCTCTATCCCTTCTATGATAGTCATTAGCTCTTTTTCTACTTATGTTTGTTCATTAGGAGTGAAGTCTACAATAAAATTAGCTAAAGCTTGAGACTTAATGGTCGTTCAGGACTGAAAGATGATGTCATGCTCGCTAAGTTCTAAGGCCCATTTAGTGAGTCGATCAGAAAGCTCAAGCTTATATAGAACGTTTTTTAGTGGAAAAGTAGTTTACATAGTAATTGGATGGCATTAGAAGTAAGATCTGAGCTTATGAGCTACTATCACTAAGGCAAATGCCAATTTCTTCATTTGGTTGTACTTTGTTTCAACATCTAGTAGTGTTCGACTCATATAGTAGATCAGACTTTCTTAATCGTTCTTCTTTCAGACCAAGACTATACTTATTGGGGTTGATGCAGCTGTTAAATAAACATATAATGTTTCCCATCTTTTGGTTTTGCAAGTAAAAGTGGGTTAGATAAGTATGTTTTGAGTTCATGTAGATCTTTTTCGCATTCATTGGTCTATTCAAACCCATTGTTTTTCTTCAATGTATCCAAAAATGAATGGTACTTCTCTAGTACCTTAAGTATGAGAACCTACTCAAGGCTGCAAGTCATCCGATTAGTTTTTTACATCTTTCTTGGATTTTGGAGACTCGATGCCTATGATCATATTAAGTTGGTCTAGATTGGCTTCAATTCCCCATTGGGTCACAAGGTAGCCCAAGAATTTTTCAAATGACACTCTGAAAGAACATTTTATTAGATTCAAATTATGTTGTATTACTTGACGATCAAACGATTGCTTGAGATATTCGAGGTAGTTGTCAGCCAATAATGATTTGATGAGCATGTCGTCTATGTAGACTTCCATGGTTTTCCCTAGTTTTTCCTTGAACATTTTATTCACTAAGAGTGGTAAGTGGCTTCGACGTTCTTTAGTCTGAACGACATAACTTTGTAATTGTAGATTCCGCGCTCTGTGATGAATGATGTTTTCTCTTGATTCTCTGGATGCTTGAGGATTTGGTTATATCCAAAGAATGCATCCATGAAGCTAAGAAGTTCGTGTCTTGTTGTTGTGTCGACCATTATATCAATATAAAGTAGAGGAAATGAATTTTGCGGACAAGTTTTGTTAAGATCTATGAAATCAATACATACTCGCCATTTTCCATTCTTCTTTCAAACTACAACAACATTAGTGAGCCAGTCAGGGTATTGGACTTCCATGATTGGCCTAATGTCGATCAATTTCTAAACTTTCTCGTCGATCAATTTCTAAACTTTCTCGTTGATCACTTTGTTTCTTTCTAGAGGGAATTTTCGCCTCTTTTGTTTTACTAAGATGTATGAGGGATCAACATTCAATTTATGCATGATGATGGATGGGTCAATTTCTATTATGTTGGTGTGTGACCATGCGAAGTTGTGGTATTGAGTAAGAAAGTCGATCAACTTGGCTCTCAGGTCTGGCTTTGATGTTAACCTAATTTGTACTTTGTGATTGTCGTAGATTAGGTGGATCAACACTTCATCAAGTATTTCAATTTATGGTTGATTTGGTTTAACCATCTGAGAGCCTTGCTATAATTGCCTACAAAGTAGTAGCTTTTCACTTGAGTGCATTCTGATAATACTCTCGCGATGTTCTTTACTCTCTCTTAATCTTTTTAACTCCCTACTTGGTAGGGAATTTGAGGGATTGATGGTAGGTTGAAGTTGCCACCTTTATTTTATGGATCCAAGGTCCCACCATGATCACATTATATGTTACACCAGTGTCTAAGACCAAGAACTTGGTGTAAGGGTTGACTCCAGACTAATAACACGATTTCTTCAATGGTACTCTTTTGCTCACTACTAAATCCGATCAAAACTGCCAACCATCTATTGATGTTCAACTCATAAATCTATATTTCCTTTAATGTTGTTAAGAAGAGAACATTTGTGGAATTCCCATTATCAATTATAACCCATTTAGTCAAACAATTGGCTATATAAAGACATACAACCAACGCATCATGATGTTGATTGAGTATTTCAGTGGCATCATTTCTAGAGAAGGACAGAGTGTAGTTATCCTGTTGATTCACTGGATTCGATCAGCTGATATATTGCACAACGTCTCTAGTATGCTTCGTTGCCGCTAAGTAGGTTGTCTCATTTATCTCTAAGCCCCGATTATGATATTAATGGTCCTTTCATGGACTAGGGGTGCTAGAAGAGTAAGCTCTTTATCACGACATTGATCATCAGCTCGATGCATGGATTCTTTTCCTTTATCACTCAAGTATTCACGCAAGTGACCATTCTTAAGTAGTTAGGCTACTTCAATACGTAAAGCGACACAATATTCGGTTTGATGGTCGTGATCATTAGGGAATTCATACCACTTGGTATGATCACTAGCATTTGCTGGCTTTTAATTTTTTTCGAGTCACTTGATTGTATCCCTAATTCTTTTCAGAATAGTTATTAGCTCTGTTGGACAGATTGAAAGGTTATAACCTGGAAGTGGTTTGCGAGGACCCTGCGATCGATCAAACTGTTCGTTTGGTCAATCGTATGGGCCAGGCCGGTTATTACATTGATTCTTATTGACTTGGTCCTCTTGCTTGAAGTTGTAATCTAACTTTCTGGAATTGTTTTGGCTAGTTTGATTATGTTGTCAACCAGACTTGTTATCTTTCTTGGGATCAGACACATTTGGTTGGCAATTGGCTATGTCCTCTTCCCACTTGATTTATGGAAACAGTTATGTCCTCTTCCCACATTTGGTTGACAATTGGCTATGTCCTCTTCCCACTTGATTTGTATCGGATTATGAAACTTTGGTCAGTGTCATATCGATCGATTTGTGGAAACAGTTAATAATCATACCAGAAATGGTCAACCGAAGCAATGAGTGATTCTACTAAGGGTATATTTACTCTAAGTTGGATAGAATAAGTTATCCAATTCGTTGATCAATCTTCATGAGATATAAGCTTGTGTCAACTGACAAGTTGAACTACAAACTTATGTCAGCCAACACACTGGGCCGTTACCCATTTGACTCATGGGCCTATGATATTAGGCTTGGATATGTGTCCATTACAATAATTAACTAAAGAACCAAATGAAAAAAGAAAATAAAAAAAATGAAGATCAGAGCTTATAAATTGGGCAGCGAGGTGTGAACAAATATAGGTTGTATACAACCATGCTCTGGAGTTCTGTGGTTAATTGAAACTTAGGTGTACGACTTGATTTGATGAGTAAGACCATGGCCCATAACTTTGAGGTTTGAACAACTGGGTGGGCAACACTAGTATGAATTAATGAGACTAGTAAATTTATAGGTTAGAACATGATTCCTAGGAGAACATCTTTACAAGTAGAATGTGTTTCGAAAGGTAAAGCGGTTGATCACTATAGTGGTGAAAAGAGAAACAACAAAAGTATAGAGTTCAAAGTAACAGGTGGTGAAGTTTATTGTAAGATTTATAATTTGAATTGTATAGAACTAGTGTTAAATTTTTTAACTGTGGATTGGTTTCGTTGTATGAGGCTTTATCGTTTCTGTCCTTGAAGGGTTTCCACGTAAAAAATTCCTTCTAATATTTATGATCTATTGATTTATATCTCTACATGGAAATGCATCAAGAAGATCGATGCTAACCAAGCAAGTACTTTCACTGTGGCATAATTCATCAAAGATAATTGGATCAAGCCAACTGGTGTGCCTTACGTTCCCAGGATTATGTAAATTTGGCAGAGCTTTACAAACAGATCAGCAGATCAGAGAAAGATTCTGATTAAATTTTTCAGTCCCTTTAGGGCATATTTTGTGCTTTTTACTACACATCATTAAGTGGTTGTAATACAACATATTTTTATTTGGCTTGTAGGTTGTGTTGTGTTACTAAATTCATTTCAATATATACAATACATATCACACTCTCTTGTACAGTGGAATGGCTTGGGTTTGAGCTACAATATTGTACTGTATGTGAGACAAGACAATATTTTTTTCATTACAAAAATAAATATAAAATATAAAAGTAATAAATAAAAAGAATTTTTTTTGAAGAAAAAGTCAAATTCGTAATCAAATATCCTCCAGTCTAGCTTTTGACGGAAGAGGCTGCCCATTTCTCATTTAAAAATGATAGGAGGTCCTCCATACAATCGAGAGGATATAATAAGCCTACTCCTTTTGAACAGTGGGCCAATACGAAAATAGATGGACGAGGCTTTATCAAGAGGGAGGAGGACCTTGAATAGTTCCCATTGACATGCGAGAGGTCGGTGCATTAGCCTCCACCTTTCAACATCAGGAAAGGATATTAATGTGTATGATGGGACTCAAAACTTTTATCATGGATGTGAGGGACAATGCAATGATTACTTGATCTGTGAGTATATGTGCTTACATATAAATTTTTAAGTTTATATATAATAAATCTTGGTAAAAGAATGTTCGATAAATTAATAATAGTTTTAAATAATAAAATTTTCCGGTCCTAACATGAGCAAAATATTAACCCTTGATCAATAACACTTTACGTTTTTGTTCTGCATTTATATCTAATAATCTGTTTCAAGCAAAACAAACTTGATTTTATAAATTTTACCAACCTCTTATGTCGCTTAGCAGACTAAACGACTTTTTGAATAGCAAAGCTCTTTTTTTTGGGATTGTTTATTTTTATCACTTTTTATTTAATAAGTATGAATTATAACTATTAAGTGATTTTTTGATTGTTTTCTTGGTAATCAAACAACTTAAAACCACCCAAAAATCATTAAAAATAAAAAACTATAATTTTTGACTTTTCATTGAATGTTAAATTACTTAATAGTTTTTAAATATATTATTCCAAATCTATCATTCCCAAAATAATATATTTTCAAATTCATTATAATTTTACAGTATGCAAATTCATTTTAAATGTAATTAATGAAATATTTCAATAACTAAAATGTATATTTCTTTATAATTTCAACTTTTATTATAATAGTAATTTAACTTAAAAACATTTTGTTTACTTTTACTTAAAGGGAAAAAATCTTAAATGCCTCCTAAAATGGAAAATAATCTCATTTTACCCTAATTTTGAAAAATATTAGCCAAAAAAATTTCTGCTGTTAGCCAAAAACGGTTTTCATCCGAATTTTAGGTGGTTTTGTGACAAAAATGACAAAAGAAGAAAATAGCCTTGTTGGACTGTTACGGGAGAAAAAAAAAATTTTGTTGGACTGTTGGCTAAAAAAAGTCTATTGGTTGTATACTGATGTGAAAGGACAAATATGCCCCCTATCTAGCCACTAAAAGACAAAAACAAACTTAAACGAAATTACAGATTTGCCACTGCAAATGACAGCTTTAGCAACTCTAAATTACAGCTTTGCCCTTACATATAACCATTGCTACAACGGTAACAAAACCACACTCCCTATAAAAAGCAAAGCAGTGGCACTTGTTAACAAATCAAAACAAACATCTACCATGCTCGAAACACACTTTCCATATCTCACACACTTCCACATCTCACGCTCTACATATCTCACACACGAACATGAATGTCGAATGTATCAGCCATTACCCCTCTAACAAATGACAACAATAGACATATGTGTATATATATATGTATATATATATAAAATCAGACATTTATTTTGTACATATTATAAACAACATCAACAAAATATATATACCAACAATATATATAGCAAGAAGCAACAATATAAATATTATATGAATAAAATATATCAACAGTATATGAATATACAGCAACAAGCAACAAGAATTAATTGTATATATTATATAACCTTTTAGTTAAGTTGAATTCTTTCAATAATAAAAGAAAAAATATTTAAAAGAATGTAAGAAGTAGGTCAAAGTAAATGGGTCACCAAACTGCTCAATAATAAACATTGGTCAAATTATAATATTGTTTAATAACTCATGACTGAAATAGTTTGGCTTATGGCCAAGAACCTAAATTCAAGGCAACAGAGCCTATTGCCTGGATTCCATCCAGGTTGTAACCTGTAGCCTGGATACATCTAGGCTACAACCTACTGCCTGAATCTAGTTTATATATGTTGAATGTAGTTTATCAATTCAAGTTTTCTTTCACTCAAAAGTAAAATTTAAAGAAAAATTTTGGTATTATAATTGTAATTTGTCTAATGTAGAAGTGTAATGACAACTTAGATCATCTATGTAAGTGTACCAAAAATCGCAAGTAAATCGCAAGTATACAGTACTAGCTCAAAAGCTTCTCAAACCGATGCCTTCGCTTTGCTGGGTCTTCCATCTTAGGATACTCAATCTGCATCAGGAATCACGTTATCATTATACATAAGATATTGCATTGTAGAATTTAAACATTATACGATACCACAACATGCAGAACTTAGTGTATGAACAAAGAAAATAGTTAAGAGGACCTTAAAAAATAGGTTTGCCAGTGCGAACCGAAACATAGAATATATGTATTATTTATAAAAACAGAGGTCTAAATGCAGTGGGTTCCTAGTTTGTGCACTTTTGAATGACACTGTATAGGAACTTGTTCATCATGTAAAAGGCTTTAAACACCCAAAGGGAAAACTTAATAAATTGAACGAAGAAGCTAGTGATGTGGAACTTCTTTCTTCTATGGTAAGGTGGAAAAAATCGGACGAAGAAGCTGAATGAACTATATAAATCATAAGATGAGCACAGTAATCTGCATAGAGGATTTGACTATTGATTCCAAATAAAATCAAAACTCATTTGGAGTGGCTACCTAATTTGCAGTCTTAGAGAAAAAAGCCAATTTCAGTGATTAGTTGTTTCAATTTTTTATTATTAAGTTACGAATTTGTCGACGAACTGGGCGAAAATTACGGGAGGAGATGTTCCAAATTAAAATGCAAAAATTGGTTTCTCTTTGACATCATCAACAACTTTACCTTTTCTCTATTCAGGATTTATTTGCTGGCCATTCCATCACTAAAATTAAAGAATTTGACCAAGAGAGCTGGCGAAAACCACCTCTCATAAGTTAGTAAAAACAAGATACCCAAATATACAAATGCACCGATGATTTCTATTAGTTACAACCCCACTTAAACCAAATTATATGTTCAATGCAACATTTCCACCTCACGAACACCCCATCACACCCCAACTGCATCATCAATGTAGCATCAGCAGGGGTATGAAGTATGAACCACAAATACGAAACCCACTATATGTTCAAACCCACTATACTACCACCTCTATACACAAAACCCTACTATATGTTCAAACCCAGTTCCAATTTACTACAATTGTTTAAACATTACAAAAGTTCCAATTTTTTTCCAAACCTAATCCAAAAATGAACCATGACCAATAGACATTGAAGTTAATAGATCAACCATGCAACCATGCATGCATGTTCTAATAACAGTTATGACATACAAATATTACCTATAAAAAACCTTACCTCGCCTTCTACCACCAATAGCACCTTCTCCCATCAAGTCCAGCCTTCTTCAGATAACTTTCTACAAGCTAGAAGCAGCGAACCTGGTCGACCAACACTATCAAACGTCGATGTAGTGGACGTTGTAAGTTTTTTTGGCACAAAGTTGTGGTCCTCCTTGCCAGATGACGAGACCACAAGCACGGGGCATGGAGAGGTATGGGAATTCTAAGGAAGTGGGTTTTGTTTTTTTCAGCTGGACCACCCACCAGATGACATGTGGCGACGTTTGAATGGTGTTTATTTTATTTTATTTTATTTTATTAATAAACAAAGTAGGCGATGCTATCCAGCTAGACTTTATTGCTCATTTTAACCTCCGATTACCTTTTTATCCTTACATTCAACGAAACTGTTATTTTTTTTTATAGAAGTCATGAGTCATTTAACAGTTGGTCTTTTTTTGCTATTATGTTCAAAATCAGGGGTGGTGTGATATTATTTTCAATTTCAGGGAAAAAATAATAATAACTCTTATTTAAATATATAGAATTAATTTATTTTACTATAATAATTTATTTATGTATATATAATTTTCCAAGAAAAATTACTTTATTATAATAATTAATCATATTTTAATTATAAATAAAAATATTATTAATATATACATAAAAGTGCTTTAGTATTTATATTATATTAAATGAAGTTACGTAACAACTAATTATAAAATAAAATGAATATCAAATTATTAGTTTTCAAATAATTTTAACATTAAAAAAAAAACAATATTACTACACATATAGACGTAAGAAAAAAAAAACAAATAAACAAATAATTTAAATTTTATATTTTAATTACTATTAAGTCTTTAGTCTTTAGTAACACTGTTCAATTTTCAAACGAACAAACAAACGATCTCTGAGCTTTGTCTCTATTTTTTTTTATATAAATAACTTGCAAACACCAAAAAAGAGATTCAATTCAAACTTCAAATTAGTGCAAAGGATACGGTGTGTTGTATACGAAGGAGAAAAGGATGGCTTTGGAAGTTTCCTGAAGATAAGATGAAGAATTAAGAATAAGTTAGTGTCATTTGGTCGTTGGTATTTGCTATAGCTGTTCTCGAAGTTGGATTTGAAAGCATTAGTGCTGGAGAGAGAGCCACAACTCGAAAGGCGAATCAGGCCAAATTTCCATGTCTTCAAAGGCAATAACTGCTCTTGGTCAGCCCACTGATACAAAGACGCTTGTGATACTAAGAAGTTGATTCGATTATGGAGTGATTCGATTTTATAAGCGCAGTCAGATTTATTCAATTTCACGTGATAGATTTTTTCATGCAGGCCCACTATTTTGTATTGAATTCACTCATATTCCATGTTTTCTTGACAAATCTTGACAATGCAATGAATTCTATTGTAAACAAAAGGAAAAAAAATATATAGTACACCAATAAAAGGGAACGTAATAAAGCTTACTTGGAAACTAAAAAGTTACACGAGTTAAATTAAAAATAAATAAAGTACAGCAAAATAAGAGGGGATACAATTAGGGGTGGCAAAAAGGGTTGGCGTGTCGGGTTGAGCTGGATTCGATTCGATTCGTTTATGAATTCGTTCAATTCGACATGAATTCGTTTAAGAAACGGGTCGACATTTTTGGATTCAACACGAATTCGTTTAACTCGTTTAATAATTTAAACCGTTTAATTCGTTTAACTGATTCAACCCATTTAATTCGTTTAACCCGTATAATTCGTTTAATTCGTTTAACCAAAATATAATAAATAATATTTCAACTAAATATTAAATTAACCATAAAACCTAAACAATAAATCAACTATAAAATTTCATATCATCTACATTTAAAAACCACAATAAAATCAATCTCAATCTCAATCTCAATTTAAACACAAATATAATAAATAATTCACAATCAAACATTTAAGCTGATCAGGCCACAAATAATTCACAATCAGACGGACCATTCACAATCAAACACAAATATAACAAATTTCATATGTAGATGTTGGTGTCGGGTCGTGTTGTGTTATCGGGTTGGATGATGAGTTGGACGGCTACCCAAGCTGGTGACCATCTGTCGTTGGTCAACTGGTCCGTTTGCCGTGCTACCATAGCTTGAGCGGAAGCTGGTGACCGTCTGCCGTGCTGCTCGTCCGGTGGTCAACTGGTCTATCTGTCGTGCTGCTCGTGGAGTCTGGTCGAGTGGCAGTGCTGCTCGTGGCGTCTGGTCGAGTGGCCGTGCTGCTCGTGGCGTCTTGTCGAGTGGCCGTGCTAGTCGTGCTATGCAAGGTGAACTGCAAAAAGAAAGGGGCTGCCGACTTTAGGTTAGCTGGTTAGGGATTTGCTGAAGTGTATGTATATATATAAATATATAATTACATTATAACCCTTATAATATATTAAATTATAATTTGACCCCAATTTTAATCGTGTCAACCCGCGATTCGTTTAGCCAAACCCAATTCTATTCGTTTAATAAACGAGTTAAACGGGTTGACACGATTACGACACGAATTCGTTTAACTCCAACCCATACCCATTTATTTTTAACGAATTCATATCGACTCGTCGTGTCGTAACCCATATTGTCACCCTTGGATACAATAAAGCTTACTTAGAAACTAAAAAGTTAGAGGAGATAAATAAATAAAACAAAAGCTTAAGATAAGTGCGAACTGTATGTAGGTTTCAGGTTGCATCCTTATAACTTACATGTAATTGAACTGTGCGTATAATCATCTGTCTTTCTGTTTCCAAATTTATGTTCAATGTTGAAAATTTATGTAATTGAACTGTGCGTATAATTATCCTTATAACTTACATGTAATTGTTCTGGAAATGACTAAAAAGAATTCAATTACATGTAATTGAACTGTGCATATGCAAATTCATGTCGGCTTATTCCGACATATATATATATATATATAAAGGATGCACTTTTTTCCTAATTCATACGGTTATTAGGTGAAATACTGATCCTTTACTGAAAAGTTGTCTAGTAACTTCCAAACAATTTAAGTTAATTTGTAAATTACAAAGATCGTACGTATAAATAAATGTTATTACATAGAAGATTCTTAGGAGAATTGATTAGTGTGGAGAATAAGCAAGACAAAGTTGTGGCTTGTGTGAATGTTAGCAAAGATAGAAAGGATGGTTTAACCATTGTTTAAAAACTCGGCCGAGTCAGCCGAGTACTCCCCGAGTACTCGTCGCTCGGTCGGGTGCTGAGCCGAGAACCCCCAGATCGGGGGGTTCGACTTGGATACTGTTGAAAATTGGCCCGAATTGGGCCCAACTCGGCCCAGCTCGGATCGGCCGAGTCAGCCTTTTTTTTTTTAATTTTTTTTGCCAAAATTCGTTTTGGCACATCAAAACGACGTCGTTTTGGCGTAGTATTTCAGATCTGAGCGCAGCTCAGATCTAAGACTGAAATACATCTGCTTCTGCGTTCTGCTCTGCTTCTCCGTTGTGCTTCGAGTTCAACCCGCTGTTGCTTTTGTCCGCCACTCCGCCGTGCTGCCTCTGAGTTTTGCTGCCGCCGGTCTGCATTGTTGCCATTGTCGTTCGTTGATCGAACGTGTGCGACGTCTGCTGCCGTGCTGTGTTGCTACCGCTTTCGCAGACGCCGAGTGGGATGCGACTTCTGCTGCCGATGTCGTCCGTCGCTCCTCCTACTGCAGTCGCCGAATCACCGTCGCTGTGAGTCCTGTGATTTCACAGATTTTTCGTTCTGTTTTTTACTTTCAGTCGCCGAGTGTCTGTTTTCAAATTTTTTTTTTTTTCATTCTGTTTTTTACTTTCAGTCACCGAGTGTTTTCAATTTTTTTTTTTGTGTTTTCATTCTGTTTTTTACTTTCAGTCGCCGAGTGTTTTCAATTTTTTTTTTGTTTTTTCATTCTGTTTTTTACTTTCACAGATTCGCGATCGTCGTCGTTTGTTTACTTCATTTTGTTTAGGATTGATGATTGATAGATTTATGATTTATTTGTTGCATTGATGGAAATGAGATTGGCTGAATATGATTGGAAATATATTGCGTGATTTATGTTATATTATCAATTTAGAAGCAATAGATTGTTTGATAATTGATGGAAATGAGATTGGCTGAATATGATTGGAAATATATTGTGTGATTTATGTTATATTATCAATTTAGAAGCAAAATATTGTTTGATAATTGATGGTTGTTGTATAAAAATTTTTATGCTCAAAGTTATATTTGATGATTAGGTTGTTATATATTCTATAGAAAATTATTAAATTTTATTTTTTTACAAGTTTGACCTGGTTTGACCGTGGGTCAACGATTTGACCGTTGACCAATGGTCAAACCGAGTACTCCCCGAGTACTCACCGAGTTACCGAGTACTCGCAGCTCACTGCCTCGCCGAGTCAGGTCCGAGTAGCGAGTTTTGGAACACTGGGTTTAACTAGTGATGTGGAGCCTCTGAAGTGTGCTAGCTCACTGTATCGAGTTGGTCTTGTGTGGTGTGATGTTTTCAACAATCATAAGAGTGTTAGGAAAAATAATGTTTGTGTTATTGTTACAAAACTGGAATTTTGTAAAGTTATGTTATGTGTGAACCATATTGCATGTCTAGTTTTACCATAAAAAGGTTAACAATTTAAGATTATAAATATCCACTGCATCATCAGGTGAATCCGATATGATTTCATTAAGGTAAGTTCAAGTCTATAAGACACTTTTCCTGATACATAACATTTCTGATATCTCATAGATGCATAGCGTATTGTTTTATTTAAAAAATAAAATAAATAAATAAATTTGGAGACATTATTTCCAATTCAAATGTGGGGTATTGTTAGGAAAAATAATGTTAGAATGGGAATAAGTCTCACATTGAAAAAATAGAGTGCGAATTGTTTGATTATAAAGTGGTAGCTTTTAAGAATTAAAGAATTGACAAAATATATGATAAAGTTTAGACTTAAATTGGATATAGCTTTGACTCATAAATAAATCAAAGATTGGCCTTGGTCTTTGATTTAAAGAGTTATCCTATGTCACAATTAATTTTCTAATTTGATGTCAAATTCAATATCATTTGAATTTTATGTTTGAATTTGAATAAATCGAATTTGAATTTTGACTGAACAAAAACTGTTAAAGACAACAGTTGTGTCCATTGATACAGATGTGTCCTTTTGAATAGACACAATTTCTTCTATAAAGTTCAATCCCGAATTTAGTTAAAAAATACTTGATTTTCCTTTCTTCTTCTTCTGTTCCTATTATTATAAATTCCAGTTTACCAGAATTTTATTCAAGTGCTGCAAATCCAGATTATTGACAGTCGAATCTTGGGAAGACAGACACCAACAGACCTTCAAAGCATACAGAAGGGATGCCAAATTTCTGTCTTAGAACATTGCATTGAATTTGCGAGCTTCTGTCATCCGGTTCTTTTCAATTCTTTATTCATTTGTGTTTGTGATTTTCATTTAAATATTAAGTATTTGATACAGATTACTTATTTTCTAACAGTCTAAGATAGAAATTCGTAGTGTATTAATTTCTCATTATCTGTATTACTTACTTTTTGAATATTTGTGTTGTTGCATTGGTTTAACAGAACCTGTGAAAAATGACAACACAATCTACTAATGGTAGTAATGTCTCCAATCTGAAAGATGAAAGACCTAAAAAATTCAAGGGCTTAGACTTCAAAAGACGGCAGCAAAAATTGCTTTTCTGATTGATGACCATGAATCTGGTTCATATAATCAAAGAAGAAGTTCCAAAAACTGATGAGAATCCAGTGACCAAAGAGACACTAATGACAATTAAGGCTTGAAAACAATCCGATTTCCTGTGTAGAAATTATATTCTGAACAGATTGGATGACACATTTTATGATGTGTATTCAGAATGTAAAACTGCAAAAGATGTTTAGGACTTACTTGAGAAAAAATACAAGATAGAAGATGCAGGAGCCAAGAAGTTTGTTATTGGCAAATTTCTCAAATTTATGATGGTTGATTCAAAACTAGTAGTTAAGCAAGTGGAAAAACTCCAGTGCTGATTCATGAATTGCATGCAGAGGGATGTTCTGTGAATGAGCACTTTCAAGTGGGTGCTATTATTGAAAAATTGTCACCATCATGGAAAGACTTCAAAATCTATCTAAGCACAAACGTAGAGAAATGTCACTTGAAGACTTGATCTTAAGGATTCGGGTTGAAGAAGATCATAGGAAGGGAGACAAGATTGAGGCTCCAGAAATTGAAGCAAAAGCAAATTTGATTGAGGGACAAACAAATAAGCCAAAAATCCAGAAGAATAAAGGCAAGAAAACTGGCAACAAAGCAGTAAACCAATTGACACCGAAAGGGAAGAATTTCAAAAGAATAAAAGGAAGCTGTTGGATTTATGGAAAGCTAGGGCATAAGGCTCAAGACTATGGCCACCGAAAGGGTCAGAATACAACGAATTCAAGTCAAAATAATCAAGCCAATGTTGCAAATTTTAATCAGACCAATAATGCAGATTTCAATGAAAATTTGGTTGTTGTTGTGTCTGAAATCAACATGATTTCTAACTTGAAGGGCTGGTGGATTGACACAGGTGCTACAAGACATATTTGCAGTGATAAAAATCTTTTTTCTGAGTATACTCCAGTTTCAGGTGGAGAGAAGCTTTACATGGAAAATTCTTTTACTTCTTTGGTTGAAGGAAAAGGCACTGTTATGTTGAAATTTACTTCCGGGAAAGTGGTTACTCTTGTTGATGTGTTGCATGTAACCGAAATAAGAGAGAATTTAATTTTTTGCCCTTTGCTTAATAAGAAAGGGTTTGAGCTTGAATTTGAGTCAGACAGATTGTACTGACCAAAGGGAGCATGTATGTGGGAAAAGGGTATTCAGCTGATGGTTTGTTCAAACTGAATGTAATGGTTGTTAATGCTAATAATAAGAATAAGAATTCCATTTAAATTGTTGATTTGTTTAATTTATGGCATGCTAGATTAGAGTATGTAAATTCTAGGTCTATACATAGGATGGTTAATTTACAAATGTCACCAAAATTTGATATTGATATAAAATATAAATGTGAGATATGCACGGAATCTAAGTTTGCTAGGCAAAGTTTTAAATCTGTTCAAAAGAAATCAAATGAATTGCTTAATTTGATTTATATATAGTGACATATGTGATTTTAAATCCATACCAACAAGGGGTGGAAAGAATTATTTTATCACATTTATTGATGATTGCAGTAAGTACTGTCATGTCTATTTGATTAAAAATAAAGATGAGGCCTTAGAAATGTTTAAGACATATAAGGCAGAAGTTGAAAATCAATTAGACAAGAAAATAAAGATTATAAGAACCGATAGAGGTGGAGAATATGAGTCCACTTTATTTTCTGAATTTTGCGCACTACATGGAATAATACACCAGACAACTGCACCATATACACCGCAACAAAATGGTGTAGCAAAAAGAAAAAATAGAACTTTTAAAAATACAATTAATTCCATGTTGAACAGTTCTGGACATCTACACAACTTGTGGGGTGAAGCTTTACTTACTGCAAATTATATATTGAATAGAATTCCTTTCAAGAAAACTGATAAATCACCATTTGAAGTATGGAAATGAAGAAAACCAACTTTTAAAACCTTGAAAGTGTAGGGTTGCCTGGTAAAGGTCTAAATTCCTCTTTCAAAGAGAACTAAACTAGGACCTAAAATCGTAGATTGTGTATTTATAGGTTTTGCTAGAACTAGTGCATCATATAGATTTTTAGTTATTAAACTTGATATTTCTGATATTCATGTAAATACTATAATTGAATCAATTGATGTTGAGTTTTTTGAAGGAATTTTTCCTTATAAAGAAAATAGATCAAGTTCTTCAATAAAAAGGACTTGTGAAGTAAGTCAGGAAGAACCACGCACTTTAGGTGTCCATAATCAAAATTTGGAACCTAGAAAAGGAAAGAGGATAAAAATTCCGAAACACTTTGGACCAGACTTTATTAGTTTCTTAACAGAAAATTATCCACAAACATACAAAGAAGCTATAATTTCACCATAAGCTCCTTTTTGGAAGGAAGCTATTAATAGTGAGATTGAATTCATTTTACAAAACCATGCTTGAGAATTGGTTGATTTACCATCTGGAAATAAACCAATAGATTATAAATGAATTTTTAAAAGAAAACTTAAAGCCGATGGAACTATTGATAGATATAAGGCACGGTTGGTTGCTAAAGACTATCGACAAAAGGAAGGGTTGGATTATTTCGACACCTACTCTCCAGTATCAAGAATAACATCAATTAGGATGTTAATCTCTATTGCTGCTTTATATAGTATGGATATACATCAAATAGATGTAAAAACAACTTTTTTAAATGGAGAGTTGGATGAAGAAATATATATGGAACAACTAGAAGGTTTTATAATAAAAGGTCAAGAAAATAAAATCTATAGACTTATTAAGTCATTATATGGACTTAAATAAGCCCCAACACAGTGACATGAAAAATTTGATTATACAATGCTAACATATGGCTTCAAAATTAACGAATGCGATAAATGTGTTTACATTAAGAATATGAACAATTCTTGTGTATTGGTTTGCTTGTATGTAGATGACATATTAATAATTGGAATAAGTAAGGATACAATAAATTCTACCAAAAAGATGTTTAATTCAGCATTTGATATAAAAGACTTGGGTCAAGCAGATGTTATATTATGCATTCAAATAAAAAGAAATAATGCAGGTTATATTCTTAGTCAGACTCATTATATGGAAAGAATATTAAAGAGGTTTAATCAATATGATTGTAAACCTGCCGTGACTCAATTTGGTGCAAATTGTAAATTAAAGAAAAATACAAGAGATGCAATATCTCAATTAGAATACTCTTGAATAATCGATAGCCTAATGTATTTAATGAATTCTACTAGACTTGATATCGTATATTTAGTTAGTAGACTTAGTAGATATACAAGCAGTCCTGGACGTGACCATTAGAAAGTTTTGATCAGAGTGTTGAGGTATCTAAAATATACGTGAAACTATGGACTGCATTATACAAAGTATCCATCAGTTCTAGAAAGATATAGTGATGCCAATTGAATTTCTGATAACACAGAAACCAAATCAATTAGTGGATATGTTTTTACATTAGGTGGTGCTGCCGTTTCATGGAAGTCATCCAAACAAACGTGTATAGCACGTTCTACAATGGAGTCAGAGTTCATAGCTTTGAATAAAGCTGCTGAAGAAGCAAAATGGTTGAGAAATTTTTTGGAAGATATTCCAATATGACCTAAACTTGTGTCAGCAATTTGTACATTGTGATAGTATGGCAGCTTAAGCAAGAGCTAAAAATAAAGTATATAATGGCAAATCGAGACACATTATACGTAGACATAATAGGATTAGGCAGTTGCTCTCTAATGAAGTAATCTCCATACAATATGTGAATTCAAAGGAAAATATTGCAGATTTATTGACAAAATGCTTACCTAGAGAGCAGATGAAGATTACATTTAGAGAAATGGGTTTAAAGCCAATATAATGAGTTTTACCTGACAGAAACCTAACCTAGTTGATTGGAGATCCCATGGTCTAGGTTCAATAGGCAAACTGGTTGGGTAAGATTCAAGAACTTGAACACACAAATCAACTCATTCTTATGATAGTATTAATGTGTCAATTGATGTAAACGTTATGCTAAGCATTTAATGACATCAATAGAAATTAATGTCACCTATATGATAGTAAATGTGGGGTCTCATTTATGAGAATGAAAATAGCTAAATTCTCTAAAGCTATCATGAACCCGAGAATTATTCAGGACCAAAATGAACACAAACGTATAAATTAGAATTTTGTAAAGTTATGTTATGTGTGAACCATATTGTCTAACTTTACCATAAAAATGTGAACAATTCAAGATTATAAATATTCACTGCGTCATCAGGTGAATCCGATATGATTTCATTAAGGTAAGCTCAAGTCTATAACACACTTTTCCTTATACATAACATTTCTGATATCTCATAGATGCATAGCGTATTGTTTTATTTAAAAAATAAAATAAATAAATAAATTTGGAGACATTATTTTCAATTCAAATGTGGGGTATTGTTAGGAAAAATAATGTTTGAATGGAAATAAGTCCCACATTGGAAAAATAGAGTGGGAATTGTTTGATTATAAAGTGGTAGCTTTTAAGAATTAAAGAATTGACAAAATAAATGATAAAGTTTAGGCTTAAATTGGATATAGTTTTGACTCATAAATAAATCAAAGATTGGCCTTGGTCTTTGATTTAAAGAGTTATCCTATGTCACAATTAATTTTTTAATTTGATGTCAAATTCAGTATCATTTGAATTTTATGTTTGAATTTGAATAAATCGAATTTGAATTTTGACTGAACAAAAACTGTTAAAGACAACAGTTGTGTCCATTGATACAGATGTGTACTTTTGAATAGACACAATTTCTTCTATAAAGTTCAATCCCGAATTTAGTTAAAAAATACTTGATTTTTCCTTTCTTCTTCTTCTGTTCCTATTTATTATAAATTTCAGTTTGCTAGAATCTACTTCAAGTGCTGTGAATCCAGATTATTGACAGTCGAATATTGGGAAGACAGACACCAACAGACCTTCAAAGCATAGAGAAGGAGTGTCAAATTTCTGTATTAGGACATTACATTCAATTTGCAAACTTCTGTCATCCGGTTCTTTTCAATTCTTTATTTATTTGTTTTTGTGATTTTCATTTAAGTATTAAGTATTTGATACAGATTACTTATTTTCTAACAAAGAGTTGCAAAAACGCTGGTATAGGGTAAGAATTCTTTACCATCATTTTTATACTAATATTTTGATAATCTAGTGATATGTCAGTATTTAAAAAAATGGATGGTTAAAATTATTAGATGTTTGTTTTTTCATACATCACTTAAATTTAAACTCCTCTTATAAAAAACTTAGTGCCAACAAAATATTAATAAAGAATCCTTGCTCGTAGAAGAATTATTAGTCATTGGGTTAGTTTGGGTAATTAGCATAAGCAAGCAGATATGACAAGTTTGTTAGAGTCTATTGGCATGGAGTTTGTTACAAGTGGTTAATTATTTTTGTGAAATCTTGGAAACGATTAAAAGATTCTCTTTAATGAAGGAAAACCGCTAATATATAGTCATAATCTCTTGTAATTATAATCAATCAAGCAGGTAATGTTTAGAGCTTATTGAAGCCATTAGTGGCTTCAATGAGGTCTTAACATTATCTGCTTGATTGACTATGATTACAAGAGATTAAAACTACTTATATTATGACTATTCTTTGAACTGCAGGTTGGTCATGTGAGGTATGATGTTTTCAATGATCATCAGAGAAACAAAAATCATAGCGAAAGAACTGGTACACATTTGGTCAGTCTGGATAGTTATTATAATCAATGTTTCAGAATTCGTTACTCGTTACTCAACGGTGACTCAGTGGGTAGCAAGTACTCAGTCTGACTATTAGTAAATGGTCAATCCATTAACTGACACCTATAAAAATATATATATAAATATTTTATAGAATTAAAATACAATTATATAACCACAAAACATCATAAAACATGTCTCATGCTATCTCAAAATCAACTTTAGCACAATACTCACCAAGTAACTTGGGTCAAGTACTCGTCGAGTTGACCGAGTACTCCCCAAGTAAACCTATCTTATAAAACTAGTTAGGCTAGTATTCATTGAAAGCTACTAGAACCCCTATAAGATCAACGGAAACTTGATCATTGATTACTAGGTGAGTAGTGGGACCTACTTACCAAGTTTATTAACACTAGTAAAAAGCAATTAATCAACATGAAAATTATTTAGGTTCGTGTTCTCACCGTGAGTGATAAAAAAGAAAAACATTCAACAATTCCATAGCCATAAAGGCTTCTAGTTATTTGTTGAGACAAGCAAAGTTGTCCAATGGAAAGGGTTCGTGATTTTGCTTACAGGAAGTTATATCGGATTAGATGTAAATTTGTGTCCAATTAAGTATATCTCATATAATTTTCAATTACAAAAATAGAGTTAAATTTTTGTGTCTAATAAAGATAATTTCATATTTTCTTCAATTTTGAAAAAGTAAAAATATTTCATATTTTTCAATTGAAGGAAAAAAAAAAAAAAAGGTGCTTTCTGTACTGATTGATTTTGTTCTCAGGAAATTTTATGGTCTTTGAATTGAGTGATTATATGTCTACGTGGTTAAAATGCAATCGCCTTTTCGTATCATAAAAAAATACGAAAAATCCTAACATCCAAAGTTGCATGAACACTGTCTTTTATTCTTAATACTAGAATAGAAGGTGATAAAAGTCTTCTACTAGTGATCAAGCAAGGTAGTATCATTTATAAGCCCAAAGAAATTAAAACTGAAAAACTCAATTTTGAGAATATTTTCTTCAAATATGGATGTTAATTGTTTCCTCAATTTTATTTTTAAGTTTCTATTTATAATAGACTCCCTAAATATGCAATTTTAGGCATATCCAAAGGTTTTGATTAAAATTCAATATGTTTCTGATAATTGGGAATCCTTAATTTAAGTTTCTCAAGTTACAATTTCTTCAACTCTCTTCTCTTTGACCATTGAAGTTCTTTGAATCTTCTCAATTAAAAGCTTCTACTGTATACAGTTTTGATAACAATACATGGGTAGTTATAAGATAAACCATGGTTCCAAAAATCAGTAATCAGTAATCGATTGACAAGATAACGGTTAACGATTTATCGGTTACTCGGTTAATAATTAGCTATTAATCGGTAAGTACTGTTTTAGAAAAATATTATTTTTATTTTTTAAATCTGAGTGTAAACTAATATATTTTTTTTTAAATATTAGGGGTCAAAACTTAAATTTAATTATAATTTTATCAAAGTTTAGGGTTGTTTGTGTAATTTTCCTTAATATATAAGGAAACATAACACCAAACTCTCATTTGTTTTCTCACCTTCACCCATGCTCTTTCTCTCTCTCTCTCTCTCTCTCTTTCTCTCTCTCTCTCTCTCTCTCTCTCTCTCTCTCTCTCTCTCTCTCTCTCTATAAATTGCCAAAAATGATTCTTCTTCTTCTCGACGGAAATAATGTCCTAGAGATTTTTCTTCTTCTCGCCGACACCTTCATTGGATTTGATGGCGACACCAGTCCCTCTCTCTCTCTGCTCCATCGCTATCTCTCTAGTATGTTTCTTTGTAGTGGTTGTTGGATGTTTGTTGATTTTATTGTTGGTGTTTGGGGTGTTTTCTGACGGGTTTTGTGGCTAATTTTGTGTTGATTTGACTGAGTTGGACCGGTTACTAAGCTAACTCGGTCGATTTATTGCCAACCCGATTTTGGCGATGATCCGATCTTTATCGGACCAACCGCATGCCGATCAATGATAAGACACCAGAAAATCGTCGATTTCCGATAAGTTTTAGAACACTGAGTTAGAACACTGAGATAAACTCATAAACATTATCTATTTTTAATTTTGTTAAGTTTAAATTTTAAATTTCTAACTTATTTGAATCATCCAATTGAAATCTAATGGTGTTGAATTGCTTGTATATTATTAATTTATTATTGAACATGTCTAATAGCATATTCTAAGATGTATTAATAATTTTAATTTTCTACTTGACTTATGTATATGCTTGCAACATTTATGAATATTAATTCTTTTATATTTATATATATAAGCTGATAATAAATGAATAAAAGCATGACACGAATATTTACTAATATAATTGAGAAACAACTATTCTCACAATAAAAATAAAAAAATTATCAAAACAAAGTTAGTAAAATATAATTTGAGATATTTGAACTCTCACCACCAAAGTAGATGAACGGGTGCACTTACTTTATTCATTCTAAAATTTTAATTATACATTAAATGTCATACAATGAACTGTCTTCTATTTAAATTTATTTGACTACAAGTTGACATGAATATAGTGAAATATAATTAATCAGTACTCAAAACGGTATTGATGCTGAACTTGATCCAATGCTAACCATAAACCAATTTAATGAAATATCTAATACGGTTAGTTTGCATCTCCCCAAATATTTTGGCCAAACAATCTGATATGTCGTTTCACTTCAATTTTGAACCTAGCTCCTTTAGTTGGATCATCCGTGATTTCTTCAATGAAAGTGACTTTATCATTCACACGAACGTTTTTGTGCTTAACGAATTCAAGCCAATTCAAAGAACACGTCCTTCACTTTCCATTTGTTGAATTGAGCAGTGAAAGACCCATAATCGCCCACGATCATCATAAACATGCATACACATTAAACGGTCTTCTTCAATGGACATCAAACCCAATGAACTCATGGGAATCGATAAGTTTCTTGTAACATCCATCTCAGTAACTATCTTCAACAAGAGTGGTGCCATTGCTGATAAGTTTCTTCTACAATTTTCGATTATAACAATAACGGGTATAGAGACTGATCGAAATCAATTATGAATTTGAGAACCTGATAGCATTCATTTGATTCAACATATTTTATACATGATTTTACGCGTTTGTTTTTGCTTTGGAGAAATTTCAAATGAGATTCCATGAAATTAAAGATTTTGTCTGCTGGATTTAACGTCTGTTTGTTCAAATGCAATAGTCCAACGAAGATTCATTGACAGAAAACTTCTGCGTATGATCGTTTCTTGTCAATGTAATGATTTTCTTTGGGACCCACATGAGATTCCGTGAAATTAAAGAAAATATATATCTGGCAGCTTCGAATGAAGACTCATGAAAAGAAAGACTGAAGTCAATTCTATGGTCTTCTTGGAAACCCACATACGCTTTCTTCGTTTTTATTTAGGAAAAAATCTAAAAAACCCTGAAATAATAAATAATCTCAATTTATCCTATAAAATATTAGCCAAATAATCATCTACAGTAAACTAAAAGTGGTTTTCATCCCATTTTTTAGTGATTTTATGACAAACTCAATAAAAGACCAAACTATCTTTATTATATTGAAAAAAATAAAAAATAAAAAAATTAATCAATAATTAAAAAATAAAAAAAAAATAAAAAATTTTAAAATTTACAATTAAATTTATATAAAAATAAATAAATAAACTACAAGTTTAAATAATTGAAATAATAATTAGTATTGGATAAAAATTAAATAAAAAATTTTCATCGGATCTCACTGTTCATCTTAGATGAACGGTAGAGATTAATTTAAAAAATAACATTCCCTAAATTAAATAAAAAAATTTCATCAATCTAAATAACAAAAAAAAATTAAAAATATAAAATCAACTCAAATTCATCTAGGTTCAACAGTTACAATCAAAAACCAAAAAGAAATTCAAAAACCAACAAAAAATAAAATTATTGTTTATGTCATGTCCTGTGTATTACAATAAAAAACCAAAAATAAAAAACTATCAATTCCTCTGCAAATAACCAGTATAATCCTTGCAAATAACCAAAAACAACCAGTGTAAGTGAAAAAAGGAGAGAATCACTGTGAGAAGATGGATAATCAAAAAAACCAACACCAAAAACAACACTAGTACAATAAAAAAAATCATTACCACCATAACAACATCAGCATAATCGCTGCAAATAATCAAAAACACAAAACCAACATCAATTCCTTTGCAACCAAACACCACCAAAAAAAAAAAAATCATTACCACCATAACTACCCCAGCATCGCCACCATAACAACAAAAATCATTACAAAAACATAAAACCAACAAAGCCATGTAACAAAATTGTCAAAATCCTTTAATCAAACCCATGAAAACCAAAAACCCAAAAAAAAAAAAAAATCATCCCCATCGCCTAACAACACTCACTTTCGCTTGAACACCACAAAAATCACAACAATCACTAACCTTTCCACTAGATTCTGCTTTCACCATCGCCCAACCCCCACACCAAATCCCTACCACTGCTGCCGCCACAATTATTCTTACTGCGGTCGTGGCGGAATTGAGGCGCTGAAGGTAGAGAAGAAGAAGCCTCCACCGTGGTAGTAGTGACAAAGCGGACCGATCTCCTCCTTAGGCTCTCATCATCCCTACCCGTTTCACCGAGCCTACTTCATCCGGGTTGGCTCCATTTTCTCCCTCCAAGTCGATGCTGCCGTGGTAGCAGCCGTCTTTTCGTTTTTAAAGAAACAGTGGGTTGAGATATTATTAAATTAGATAAAACTGTTTACAGCCGTCTCACATGCATATTATATCCATATATTTATCATATTATATTCATATGATAAGTATATGGATCCGCAAAAAGAAAAAAACCACGAATTAGTTAATTACTTTTTTACTTTCAAAATTAATGGATATGTAAGTTCATTGATGACTTACTATATCATGTAATGATGGGGCTATTTTAACTATTATTTTCAATATCAATAATGATTTAATATTATTTTCAAATCAAAGGGGTAAAATGATGATAACCATTTTATTTATTATGAACAATGTGAATACTGCAAGATGAGCTTCTCCACTTCGTGCTGCAAACTGTTCGAGGGTTTTGAGTTTTCAAAAAACTTTCGTTAGTTTTTTTTTTTTTTTTCTTATCCGTACTACATGAACAAGGGGTATGGTTCCATTATTCTCAATCTTAATTTCTCACCACTATCCACTGCCTTTGTTAAACTGAGAGAATGGGTTGATGAGTTTATGTGGGTTTGATTGGTTTATATATATGTGGAATTTGCGCTTTTTTTTTTTTTTTCCGAAGTATTTCGCTTTTGATTTTTATGATAAGTTTTGTATGTGTGTGTCTTTGTTGTTGAGAGAACAAAAAGGAAGCTTTTTGAAGGTTAAGTTTGGTACATTAAGGTCTTTTTTGGTGCATTGATGAATCGAGGGAACCGACCAAACCAAGGGGTGTTTGGTTCCAGTCAATTATACCCCCCAAATTCTCCACATTTGGTTCTCCCTATCGAGAAACGATCATTAGTCAGTTTGGTTCAACTCCAACAGGAACCGAATTGAACACCCACTTGCCCACCCTTAGTTGATACAATGTGAAATTTTATGGTATCCAATTTTTAAATTATTTATTTTATATAAAAATAAAGTCATGTTTAATCAATTTAAAAGAAAATAAAATTACTTCAAAATTTTAAATTAAATTAAATTAATTTTAATAAGATAAAATATTTTATTTTATTTTGAACTAAATACAAAATATTTACAATTAATGTTAAATAAAATAATACTCGTTTTTGTTGATATTGAAATACATTTCCTTAAACATTATACTAAAATATATTAAATTAATTATTTTGAATATATTTAATATCTTCTGTATAATTAATTTAATAAAATAATATTATTGTTATGACATGTACAACCAAATGCTATAAGTACGATGATTTATAACTACCATTATTACACGTTAGTTTCTATTAGATCAACTATAAATTATTTTACAACATTTGACAAAATTTTAAGGCAGGTATAAATCATGTCACCACAACATTTCACCTCATCATAATACATGTCGTCTTATATTGAATCAAATAGTATGAATAACTAATTATATTTAATTCTATCAATTGAACGTAAGATTTTTTATTTTTTTGTTTTTTGATAAAAATTGAACGGAAGATTTATTATAATACAATCTATAGTACTCTCGTTTCCTAACCTATTAAGTCAAAAGAATTAAGAATGTCTTGGTCCGCTTGACAAACTTGGCAAGTTGTGCACGCGAACTAGAAAAGTAACCATAGAAAAACAGTAATCATGTCACAAGAAAATTTTACCATACATCATCCTTAATAATTATTAATTTTTTCTGTATTAAAAAGTTTTATTGTTTAACTTAAGATTGTTTAATTTAAGTACTATTTAAGACGTCTTTATTGTTGCGAGTGAAATTTAAACTATAGTACTTTTTCATTTACTTTTAAGCTATAGTGCCTTTATCAGTGAATAAAGATATTTTGACACTTTTATAGTCTTTAACATTATTAGATTCCATTAGTTTTTGTAATAGTATAGAGACTTAATTTGTATTATTTTAGTGTCTTTTAATTATTTTTTAATGGATAATATTAAACATTATACTTAATTAAGGCTACAGTGTTTTTCCACAGTCATCGAAAATATATACTAAAGTTAATGGTCTAGAACATGAAGGATGGTAAGTTTAACGACCAGGATTAAGTTGTCTAATTCTCTTAATTCTTTGATTGATATTTTTAATTAACAAAGCGATTTTGATATTTTTCTTAAAATATTGATGGAGATCCGTCCAAGTCAACACAACTAAATAATTAAAAAAAATCCCATGCATGCACATGAACGTGTTTATATCAAGCAGAAGTTAGTACACTTACAGATAGATGATAATGTTTGACTGCTTGCACAATTAGACGAACACGGACAAAATCACGAAAATTAGGTGTACATCTACAGGTACACGGTATCATTCAACACGGATTTTCGATGGGTAATGATCAGTACAAGTATAAAAGTGACTTAAATCTGTCAAATCTCAATCCAATAATTTAAAAAAAATTATATATTATAAAAATGAACATTGAAAATATTAAAAAATAAATTATGTGTCTTTTGTAACTATTTTGTAGAGAAATGCTAAATACACTCTTACAATACACTCTTTTATAAATATCTAATATTTTTGTTCAACTTTTTTACTAAACCTTATATGACAATCGATATATCATTATATATGTTGTGGGTATTTTCACGACCAGACTTAATGGGCCGAAAAAAGCCAAAAAATGGGCCTAGCAACAAAAGGATCCAAAAAGGTCAATCTCTGTCGCTTGAGGCCTGCTCGTTCATCTATTCGTCTATCCGTTGAAAAATCTGATCGATATCCTGCTCGCATACCTGATCGCTCTTCGGCTCTTCCCTTGTGATCGATTATGAGTTCATGACTAAGTTCGTCCATAAGACTGGTCGGTTGCTCGTCCTTTTGCCCGCGCAACCCTTTTAGCTCGTCTGCTCGTGTTCGCATACTTGCTCGCCTATGAGGCCTATTGATTATCAATATGTCTAATCGCTAAAGTGCTCGTGTATGGCCTACATCGGTGACTCTTAAGATATTTAATTTATCCGAACTTTATTTGTTCGTTAACTCGACGGACTATTCTGTTCGCCGGGGAGTTGACCATTGCTACATCTTTCTCTCCACAAGTTCAACGAAAGTCGAAGCTATCAAACAGATCATAGCCTAAGGGGTGTCGTGCACCTCAGTCCCGTCAGAAATTACTACTTGAATTACAGTGATCTCACCTAACCCACATGGATTAGCCGCCTAAACCTATGCTTTGAGCAGGATTAGTCTGGCGCCGTCAGCCGTATTAAATGCAATTCAGATGCATTAAATGCGGTTCGAACATATTAAATGTAACTCATTATTACTATCTTTTGTCTCACTGTATATTATTTTATTATGGTCTACTGTAGCTCCTCCCTTCTTCTATAAATAGGGGAGGACTTCCTTTGTAGAAAAGAAAGAGATATCTTGAGTATCGTTACTCTATTAAAATAGTAAGACAGCGAACAGTGGACGTAGCCATCTTTTTGGACCGAATCACTTAAAATCCTACGTTCTTCTTCTCTTCCTTGACCTCACTTACTCCATATACTTCCTTCATCTTGTCATTCGCAACATCAAACCCAAAACTGTAGCTTGGGCCGAAAACGAACCTAATCGGCTAATTCCGCACGTCAACAATATATTTGAATATTCGGAGTTGAAGTTGACAAGCCCATTGAAATTACGATGACATATCAACCAGTACATAAAATTAAATAAAAAAACTAAATAAGAATATTATATGTTTGTCATTATTCTAAAAAGATAGATATGTCATGAACATAATCCCCTTTATCAAAGGCTTGATTGATTGCAGCTGGGGCAATAACTTCAATGGTTAAAGTGTAACGGCCCTACCTCACGATCTTGGACCTCGAGTCCTCATAGTCTTAGCAGGCCGGTCTAGTGCGAGCACCGCCCAGCTTATAGCTTGATCTGTCTCACGATCTTGGGCCTCATAGCCTCACGGTTTTGGCATAGCTCGCACTCGCACCTTGCTGCTCGTTGCTGCCCTAACCCACTAGACAGGTACTGTCCCCTCCCTCATGGGGTTTTCTTCGCCTCTCATACCCACTTGAACCCATTATTTAGGAGTTAAATACATAGGGAATACATGGGTATTTAGCCCCTAGATCATGGGTTTGAGTGGGTGTGGGAGGCGAAGAAAGCTCCATAGGGAAGAGAAGAGTACCTGTCTAATGGGCTAGGTTAGTAGCGAGCAGCAAGGTGCGAGCTATGCCAAGACCATGAAAGCGCGAGGCCCAAGTTCGTGACGCAGCTCGAGCTGCGATATAAGTGGTGCCTGCATTGGATCGGCCTGTCAAGACCGTGAGAAATTGAGGTCCAAGACCATGAGGCAGGGCCGTTACATAAAGTGTCTGTCTTTATGCAAGTGATGCATGGTTTAACACCCAAACAATACATCCCCTACCTTTAATGTGTGGGTCTTTCCCACATCTTGTATGGATCTTTTCCCTACTCATGTGCAGAATACTTCCTTTTGTACGAGAGCTGTTTTACGGGCTACGTTTCAGAATCAAATTTGGTATGATCCCGACTAATCTCTGGACTTATACTAGCCAAAAAAAAAAAACCTTGATTGATTGAAACTGCATTTGGTAACGTGGGTGTGGGTCCTTCCGTAGCTTTTTAAACTTTAATGATGTTGGGCATTTCAAAGTAATGTATTAATATTGTCTTATATATCCACTAAATCAATTATTTTCTAATCTTTATAAATGTGCTCATTTGATGTGCTAGACGTTCTCCATAGATAATTATGTTCATTTGAAGCGATTATAGTATTTGCCAACTTTCATTTACTTTGTACAAAAATTATTTATAATATTTTCCATTTTAATCTTGTTAAAATGTTGTCTATATAATAAAACATGTAACATAATTCAAAATTCATTGACCTAAAAATGAAAAATCACAAAGCAGATTTTTTTCGCCCGTGCTTGTATGTCTAGATGTTAAATCACATAGATGATATACCGTAACATAATGGCACATTTCCAAATAACATAACATATAAAACTAAGAGCAAATTCTTCGTAGTACATGCGAAACCCAAGGGACAAACTCTCTTTACTCACGTGATATCAAACCACTCCAAACAATTTAAAAAGAAAAACAAGGCCAGGAATCTTCACACGAATAATTTACTGGCCCCACCAATCAGTTGATAAAATAATGATGGAATAGAATCCATCAACTGTAACAGCAGTTTCTTCTGCCAAATTAGTCAATCTCGGAATCAGTGTGACAGCTAAACATGACATTATCACTTCTGTTTCTTATTTGATCATTCGAAAGTTCTTCTACACCTTTTATCCGGGGCAATTTGAAATAATTAATATATCTATATATTTCAACGTGACAACAAACAGAACTTCGATAATGATCGGTGGAATATGTGGCCAAGATTGAAGATATGAAAATAATAAAATAGAGAATCGATATCTAAAAGTGCAACATAAAATAACGGATAAATCATTGATCAGACATCTTCTAAAGAAAAGTATATATTAATAATTGACAACATTCTAGGCATACGCCAATTAATTGACATGTCCACGCATTAGATGATATTTTTTTTTTTTAAAAAAAAAAAAACTGTATTGAGTTTTATTGAATATTAAAATTTTTATTGTGGTTTTACAACCCAGCCATCTTTCTTTAAACACACGCAAGAATGGTGCAAAAAGATAAAATTTTTCAAATTAATTAACAAAATAATAATATATGTTATTAAAAGATTGAAAAAAAGAATTAACTTCTTTACCACAATATTAAAATTTATGTAAAAATAAAACTAAATAATTTGATTAAATTTAAACTTTGAATTGTTTACGTTACTCTATAAATTAAATTAATATTGCCTTTTAAAATTAGAAAAGTTGTTGTCATATGTTCTTAAGAAAGAAGACTTGGGTACAACCGATATAAGTTAGGATTTTCTCTTAACCTTGTCCTTTATTTTGACTTTTTATGAAAGAAATTAGAGTTTAAGTGATGTATAAGAAAAAATAAAATAAGAGATCTTATGAAAAACCCTCATGAAAAGTAAACTATCAGTGATTAGCACACGGGTTTTTTAATTAGATGAATCGCTCCCTACCAATTAAAAAACTGGTTGATGTTAAATTTGAAGGGTATAATAGTAATTAGATAAATAAATTTATTTGTTTTAATAAAATTAAATAAAAAATTGAAAAAATAAACTAAATGATTAAATAAAAACTTGATTCATTAGATCTCCACTATCCATCTTAAGATAGATGGTAGAAATTAATTTGAAAAAAATTAAAAAATTAAATAAAAAACTTTCTAATCAGATGTCCACCATCCATCTTGAGATGAAATGTGAAGATTAATTTGAAAATAATTAAAAAATAAAAATAATAATTAAATAGAAAATTTTTAGTCAGATTTCCACCGTCCATCTTATTAATTTGAAAAAAAAATTAAAAGATTAAATAAAAATTAAATCTTCTCTATTATCTTTCTCTCTCTCTCTCTTTCTCTTTCTCTTTCATCTCTTAAACCTCTCCTCTCTTCACTGAAGGCGTCCTTCTCTCTTAGTCTTCCATCTTCTTCTCTTCTTCTTTGGTTTGATTCGAACATCAAGGTTCGATCCCCGATGTTGAATCAAACCTAGAAATCTGAGTTTGATTTGAACCCTATTTAGGTTTAGGTTGTGTTTTGGTTTATTTTAGGGTTGTGTTTTGTTTGAAAATTACAGATTTTGTTATGTTTTATTTGAGAAACGAAAAAAAGAAGAGAGAATGGAAAGGGAAGAGAAGATCGGTGAAGATGATGATGGTGGGTTTTGTTGATGATGATAATGAATCTGATGAAGAAGTTGGGTTTGTTTTCCTTTTTCTTTGTGTTTTCTGCTATGTGTTTAGGTTGTTAATTTTTTTTTTTTATAAATTTTGTGTCATTTTTATTTAATATTATTATTAATTAATAATTTAAAAGATATTTTAGTTATTATATAAGTTTAAAGGGTATAAAAGGGATTTCATAGAATCTTAGTTAGGATATTCTGGTCATTTCATTGTTTTGGATGGAAATATTAATATTTTAAATAAAAAGTTAACGATAGAGGACGGTTCACTTAATGGAAGAAAAATCGAGTCTTAATCACCAATAGTTTACTTTTTAATGAAGCTTTTCATTATTTTTAATAAAATAATAATAATAATTCTGATTATTCATTACTTTTAATTTTTATATATTACTAAATTATAAAATGTATTAAGAAAAAGAAAAGACTAAAAGAGAATCTTAACTCAATAGATGCATTCTAGGTTTTCATATTTTTAAAACATGTTAAAATTTGAATATGCCATATGCATGCCAATCCTAACATGTACCTGTCCCCTTTAAATTATGCATGGTGTTAGTCTATGGACTAAAATGCTTGGACGTGTGAAAAGTGTCGTATCATTGCTGAGCATGCATACAGTAGGTTTTCTAGTCTTTACCTACCCATCTCCAAATATTAATGCTTATAATTTAATAATTGTGCCTGGAGTGTGACTTTCACGAAAAGATCATTATCATTTTCACCTAGATTGTATGAGTAGAATGTCCCATCAGTCATTGTCAACTCTATCTTCCTGAAAAGCTGTCACTCTGAACTTTTCTGCCAACTTCAAGGGAACGCCAACTACCTTAACATTTTCTGAAAAATTATAAATTAATTAAAGAAAGATATTCACGAATGTCATCGTTATACATTTTAAATACTAAATAATTAAATAAAATTTCAAAAATACTAAATTAAAATGTTTATAATTGTCTGTTAGAATTGTAATGTTATAAAATTATCAACTAAAAAAAAATATAAATTATTAATTTTAAATTTTAAATTATTAATATGTGTTCTAAACATATATTTTGAAGATGTTATGTTTACCTTAAATTATACTCAACCATTCTCATGCAGAATTTGGTAGCAGTGTGTGTGCTTCATCATGCCTATAAATATGGTGTTCTGAATACAAATATTTCTCATCATAAAAAATCCAGAGGTACTTGAAAACCTAGCTAGTTAGTATTTAGTATGGCCATATTTTCAAGAATGCTTACGAGAATCGATATTGAGAGAAGATTGACGATTCCAAGATATTGTGTTGAAGCATTCCCACCTGTTCAAAAAGGCCAGGCAGTAGAATTGAAGATTAAAGATGAAATGGGAAATGTGTGGACATTTCATTGCTCTCTTCAATCTGCTATAAACCCAAGGCCTGTTTTCTGCTCAGGATGGCTGCAATTTGTTCGCAATAAAAATCTCCGTGTTGGTGATACAATCATTATTCACAAGGTGGTAGATGATGCGACTGAAGCATTCTACAACATTGAAGTTATAAAAAATAAAGATTGTCAATAACATTTGGATCTTATTGCTCTTGTGAGAAGATCGGTTTTTTTTCAATAATATAATGTAATGATGATCGAGGGGTTTTTGTGATTCTAGAAGTACATTTACAATAAGGGCATCTTAGGAATGTGACAAGAATTCCTAAGGTAAACCTCGATCCGAAAGTAGTCTAAATAATGTTCGTTTTGAACAAATAAGATGTTTTTGGAAAGGTTAGCTCAAGAGGGATACAACACTGCAAATGGCGCAGCAAATGGAGGCTGGCCACGCCTTCACCCGCCCCAACAGAGTGTCGGGGTCAGTTTCGAGCTGAAATAGGCTTTTAACTGGTTTTCTTAGTTTAATGGGGTTCTAAAAATTTTGACAATAAAGGAAGACTCTGTTTTTTTCATCTTAACCACAGAAAAAAGAGCCCATTCTGATAACACCGCCTGGACAAAGAAGATGTATGCTGCAACAGTTGTTGCTCATTAAAGAGTATATCATTATAACAACATATCAATTGCCTTGCGTTGGTATTTTCCGTTGTACAAGCTTTCTCAGACATAAAGCTGTGAGTGTACATGCTGTTGGTCAAGCTGATTGTGCACAAAAATATTCCACTCAAGCTGCTCTAGTTGAAGCTTATGATCAAGCTGATGATAAGTCTGTGCAACTTCAGAAGACAAGCTTAACAGCTTTCAAACCAGCTTATCAAGCTGGTCTAGCTAGCTATCAGGACACTTAACACGTCGAGCAAGTTAGTTAGCTAGGTGGCAGCTTGTGATTGGCTCTCAAGAATCTGTTTAGCAAACAACAAATATATAGACTCATTTGGACTTGTATTGTTGAGTAAATCAATCAATGATCAAAAATTTCATCTATGGAACCCTTTGCATTTTATCATTCAATCATCATCTCTTTAATTTCATATCGAAATTCTTGAATCATCATATGGTATCAGAGCCTCAGACTCGCATCAATGGCTGATCCATCATCACCTTCTGATTCAACTCAATCAACACACAGATCTGCGACAAACTCATCAATGGATTTCACCGGTCTTGCAAAATCGTTGAGTCTCAATTTAACTCTCAAACTTGATCAGACAAACTTTATCTACTGGAGAACTCAGGTGTTACCAGCGATTCGAGCACTGGATCTTGAAGACTTCATCAATGGACGCAAAACTGAGCCAGAGAAGTTCACAGAGAACATCGTTACAAATCAAGATGAAAAGACCTCCCTCGAACAGCAAATCAACGAAGAGTATCAGACTTGGAGGAAAACAGATCAGCTTCTTCTTTCTTGGATGCTCTCGACACTCAGTCCATGTATTCTCGGTCAGGTAACCAATTATAGAACTTCCTTTGAAGTGTGGACGAAGATTGAAAAGTTGTTTTCACAAAGATCATTAGCAAAAGTCATGCATCTTAGACAACAATTACAAACTATCAAAAAGGGGTCAGATTCTATAAGTGATTTTGTGTTAAAAATAAAGAACATTAGTGATGCCTTAATGGCTGCTGGTGAAGAAGTTAAAGAAAGAGATTTGATCCTGAGTCTAATGAATGGAGTAGGGCATGAATATGACCCAGTTGTTGTTTTTATTTCTTCACAACACCAAACAATGTCTTTAGAAGATGCTCAATTCATGTTGCTCATGCATGAACAGAGAATAGATCAACTGAATTCATCTAGCAATGTGAATGTTGGTAATTACTCTGCTCATTTTGCTTCAAATCAGCCTAGTTATGGTGGACGAGGAGGTTATAATAGAGGATTTACTGGTAATAGAGGTGTAAATCGTGGAAGAAGAGGTAGAGGCAGATATAGTGGTAATAATAGAAATAGGGTGTTTTGTCAAGTGTGCTCCAAGCCTGGACATGGTGCACTGCAGTGTTACTATCGGTTTGATCAACAATATCAAACTCCAAGCAGAGGTAATCAGTCATCTGGAACAGGTCATGAAAATCAAGCCTTAATGATTCATCCACAACTACAACTTCAAAGTGGAAACTATCAACCTTATCACCTTAGTTCAAGACCATCAACACCTGACCTTACTCATGACAATTCACATTCAACAAATAGGAGTCAACAACAATCTGCTTCAGCCTATTTTGCCTCTCCTGAAGTAGTAGCAGATCAATCATGGTATTTGGACAGCGGTGCTACGAATCATGTGACCTCAGAACTGGGCAATTTGTCTCTTAAAACAGATTATCGAGGTAATGAAAAGTTGCTTGTAGGAAATGGTGCACAAATTGATATTTCACATGTTGGAGAGTCAAAATTGAAGTCACATAATCCACAACATGAATTATATCTTAAAGATGTGCTTTATGTGCCTTCAATTATAAAGAACCTTATTAGTGTTTCAAAGCTAAGAAAAGACAACAAAGCATATGCTAAGTTTACTCCTACTGATTGTGTGATTAAGGATCAAACAACCAAGACAATCCTTTTTCAAGGTACCCTTAAAGATGGACTGTATCGAATACAACTTGCTGGAAGAAATACAAGAAGATATTCAGCTTTTCAAGTTGCTACAGTAGTGTCAAAATCAGAAAGGACAGCAAGTGGTAATGCTGCTTTTATTCAATCAAATGCTTGTAATAAAGTCACACAATCTGAATTGTTGAATTCTGCTTACAAACACAAGTCTGATAAACATAAGTTTGATGTGTTGGTTGCTGCAAAAACAAACTCCAATGTGTGGCATGCTAAGCTTGGACACCTTGCACCTTTAATCTTGCAAAAGGTATTTAAAACAATGAGTTTTCCTTTCAAAGTTGATGCATTATCTTTTTGTGACTCATGCAAGTTAGGAAAGCTACATAAATTGCCATTCTCAAGAACACCTATCACTGTCACAAAGCCCTTAGAAATAGTGTACAGTGACTTATGGGGGCCTTCTCCAATTCTCTCAACAGAAGGATATAGGTACTATATTGTATTTGTGGATGAATTTAGTAGATTTACATGGTTACATCCATTGAAGCTAAAATCAGAAGCCTTACACGTCTTTCAATAGTTTAAAAGTCATGTTGAACTTCAGTTTGAGAGAAAAATTAAGTGTTTTCAGGCTGACATAGGAGGAGAGTTTTAACCTTTCATCTCATACCTATCAAGTTTAGGTGTTAAGATGAGATTTTCTTGTCCCTATACTCATCAATAGAATGACATACCTGAGAGAAAGCATAGGAGCATATTTGAGACAGGTTTGACACTCCTAGCTCATAGCAACATGCCACTAAGATTTTGGGTTGAGACCTTTACCACTGCAACATTTCTGGTAAATAATCTTCCAACTCCTCTTCTCAGTTTTACATCACCCTTTGAAAAGCTTTTCAATAAAAACCAAACTATCATTTCTTGAAAACATTTGGGTGTGCTTGTTATCCTTACTTGAGAGATTACTCAAAACAAAAACTAGATTTCCATTCTAGCAAATGTATCTTCATTGGATACAGCTCTTCTCATAAAGGATACAAGTGTTTGCATTGTTCAGGACGAATTTTTATTTCTAGACATGTGATCTTTAATGAGTTAGAGTTTCCATATTGCACACTTTTTCAATCTAACTCCTCAAAAGACACATCTAATTCTTCAATTTCAACTCTTTTTGATATCTTCTCTCAACAGAACTCTCATACTACCACTAATCCATGTTCACAAAACACATCTTCAATCATTGATCATAGAAAGTCAGTAGAGCCTTCTAATCCTGTGTCAACCACTATCATTCCTAACATCTATAGACAAGTCACTTCAACTCACCCAATGATAACTCGGTCCAAGACAGGTTCCTTAAAACCGAAAGTCTATCAAACCATTTGTCATTTTCCATCATGCTACCTTACAGAAATTGAGCCAAAATCTGTTAAAGATGCCTTAACCAACCCAAAATGGCTACAAGCTATGAGTGAAGAGTTTCAAGCTCTTCAAAGGACTAATACTTGGACTTCTAGTTCCACCCACTTCTCAAATGAATGTTGTGGGCTACAAGTGGGTATTCAGAATCAAGTATAATCCTGATGGATCAATACTTAAACACAAAGCTAGATTGGTTGCTAAGGGGTTTCATCAAACGACAGGACTTGATTTTGGTGATACTTTTAGTCCTGTTGTTAAACCTTCAACCATTAGAGTCATCTTTATATTAGTTGTGAGTTATAAATGGGACATTAGATAGGTGAATATCAATAATGCATTTTTGAATGGTGAGCTCAATGAGCTAGTTTACATGACACAACCAGCAGGTTTTGAGGATCCTAATAATCTATCCTATGTGTGTAAATTGAACAAAGCTTTGTATAGGTTGAAGCAAGCTCCAAAGTCCTAGTTTCACAAGCTTAAATCTACTTTGCATTCATGGGGTTTTCAAAATTCTACATCTGATGTTTCATTTTTCATCAAACATGAAGGCACTACAGTTCTATTTTTGCTTGTCTATGTGGACGACATTCTCATTACTGGTAATGACTCCTCTATTATTAATCAAGTCATTCTTACTCTCAATAATACTTTTGCACTTAAAGATTTAGGCAGCCTTAATTATTTTCTTGGTTTTGAGGCATATAGAGACTTTAGTGGGCTGTATCTTACACAGTTCAAGTACATTCTGGATTTGCTAAAAAGAACAAATATGCTTGAGTCAAAACCATGTTCTACACCTATTAGTTCTGGCTGCAAACTTGTTCAAGGAGAGGGTGATTCTTTTTCAGACTGTACAGCTTATAGAAGCACTATTGGTGCTTTACAATATCTCACATATACTCGACCCGATATCTCTTTTATTATGAACAAGCTTAGCCAATTTCTTATTGCTCCTACATAAGTTCATTAGTAAGCTTGTAAGAGAGTGTTGAGGTATCTAAAAGGAACTATTCATAAAGGGTTATGGTTTAAACCAACTAAGCATCTTCAGCTTGAAGCATTTAGTGATGTAGATTGGGCTAGCTGTTTGGACAGTAGACGATCTACTAGTGGTCATTATGTTTTTCTTGGTGGAAACCTTATTTCCTGGAGTTCTAGAAAGCAACAAGTGGTAGCTAGGTCTAGTACTGAAGCTGAATATCGGTCCATGGCTCAAATTACTATCAAGATTCTTTGGTTGCAGTCATTATTCAAAGAACTTCATATTCCCATTCCTAAGCCTGCTATTCTTTGGTGTGATAACATGGGAGCAACTGCTCTTGCTCAAAATCCTATTTTTCATGCTCGAACTAAACATATAGACATAGATACTCACTTCATTCGTGAGAAGATTGCTGATGGTTTGATTGAACCACGTTTTGTTCCTTCTGAACATCAAGTTGCAGATTTGCTGACAAAAGGTCTTCCTATTACTAGATTTCAGTTCTTGTGTTCCAAGCTGAATCTTGTTGAATCTCCCCGCTTCAGCTTGAGGGGGGATGTGAGTGTACATGCTGTTGGTCAAGCTGATTGTGCACAAAAGTATTCCACTCAAGCTGCTCTAGTTGAAGCTTATGATCAAGCTGATGATAAGTCTGTGCAGCTTTAGAAGACAAGCTTAACAGCTTTCAAACCAACTTATCAAGATGGTCTAGCTCAGCTATCAGGACACTTAACGCTTGGAGCAAGTTAGTTAGCTAGGTGGCAGCTTGTGATTTGCCCTCAAGAATCTGTTTAGCAAACAACAAATATATAGACTCATTTGGACTTGTATTGTTGAGTAAATCAATCAATGATCAAAAATTTCATCTATGGAACCCTTTGCATTTTATCATTCAATCATCATCTCTTTAATTTCATATCGAAAGCAAACTCATTTTTACCTGTCTTCTTGCACTCCAAGATGGCAATGCATTCACGCAATCGTTAGAACCGAGGTCGACAAGAAATCCAAGAAAGAAAGGAAATCAATGAAGTTGCATTTGTGTTTGATTTTTTTAGTTCAACGAAGAAGTTTATGACAACAGTTTATATGATTTGGTAATCTATTTCATTTGTGGATGATAATGAGTGTACGAGAAAAATTAATATAAATTGGTGTGACCAATAACTTAGGTCGCTTTCGGTATTTTCAACGGGTATAGTGACCAAATCTTTACTTTTAAATCTCATAATTATGAAAATGGGTGCTACTGGTAAAATTTTGGGTGGCATTAGTGCCCTTCCTTTTAGCATGTATAACCCTTCTTAATTTCAATTATTTTATCTTCAACTTAACAAAAGATTATTTTTATATTTAAAAAAAAAACAAAGTTATTTAATGACAACACAAATAGCTTATATATAATTAGAAAGAATTATCTAGCTATCATACCCATATAAAGTCAAACTAGTTTGTTAATAGAATGAGTCAAGGTCAGAAGGATTTCTTTGGCCCGCAAATAACCAAACAACCAAATCTTTTCCATGACCACATCCGCAAATAGCAGGCACTTAGCAGCAGAATGTTACCTATATAAACAGTAGCATGGATGAGCAGCTGCTCACTCCAAAAAATCATATAATCATAGCTTGCTAGTAAGACTATCATGGGATTCACAAGTCTGTGTTTGGCTTTGATATTTGTATTATGAGGTTGGCTTCCACAAGCCATGTCTCGTACTCTTCAGGATGCTTCCATGTACGACGAACATGAGCAATGGATGGCCTATTATGGACGAGAATACAGTGATATTTATGAGAAGGAGAAGCGCGCCTAGATTTGCAAGGGAAATGTAGCTTATATCGATGCTTTCAACAAAGCCGGCAACAAGTCTTACAAGCTAGCCGTCAATGAATTTGCTGATCTTACAAATGAAGAGTTCCAATCCAGGCAAACCAGACTCAAAGGCCATTATAGGTATTCCCAAAGCGAGTTGATATCATACAGATATGATAACTTTACTACAGCTCCACCTACCATGGACTGGAGACAAAGAGGCGCTGTGACACCCGTCAAGAACCAAGGAAACCAATGTAGTAAGTCAGTTTTTTTCATGAAAAAAAGGTCTATATAAATTTTGATTAATATAATTTCTAACTCAATATATATATATATATATATATGTATGTATGAAGCCGTTGGGCATTTTCGCGGTTGCAGCTGTGAAAGGAATAATCAAGATAAGAACAGGGTCACTAGTTTCATTATCTGCGCAAGAGCTGGTGGACTGTGACCTGACGAATGTGAATCGAGGGTGCTATGGTGGATTCATGAACAGTGCCTTCAGATTCATCATACAAAACAGAGGACTAACGTCAGACGCAAACTATCCTTACAGGGGATATTTTGGACAATGCAATGTCAACGCGGCATCTAATCGTGTTGGGATTATAAATGGGTTCGAGATCGTGCCACCCTACAATGAGAACGCACTTTTGAATGCTGTGGGCAATCAGCCGGTATCAGTAGGCATTGAAGCTGGAGGCTATAATTTCCAGTTTTACTCAAGCGGTGTGTATTCAGGATATTGTGGGTCTAGAATAAACCACGGTGTGACCGTGGTTGGTTATGGAGCGGAAGCTGATGATACCAAGTATTGGCTGGTCAAGAATTCATGGGGCACGAACTGGGGGAGAGGGAGGTTACGCACGGATGCTCAGAGATAGTCCATATAAGGAAGGGCTCTGCGGCATTACCGTGGCAGCCTCCTACCCAACTGCTTAGATTTCTTCCAATTACCCAAAAAAAAAAAAAAATTGTCACAATTAACTCGTTCATGTTCTTGTCCCATTAACTGTTCATGAACCCATAAACTAGGCCCACAATGATGAACCTGTATGTCTGATTGTCAGTCCGAGAACCTTTTGGGCTAAATAAATGCTCCAATTGTTGTAAGTGTGGAGTGTAGATTTCTCCCAAAAAAAACTGTGAGGTGTAGAGTAGACATAACCACGGTTTGATTCGAACCGAATCGGATCAGTATAACCGAAATCAGAATATAAGGTTCTGGTTCTGGTTCAGAACCGGTTCTGTCATTGTAGTGATTTCGATTCCGGTTCTGACCCTAAAGGAATCCAAACCGCTGGTTCAAAGAATCAGTGAAACCGAAACCGCCTTGAACCGAGGGTTCCAGTTCGATTCCGGTTCTTAAATAAAAAAAAATAAACGAAAAAAACAGAAAAAAAAAAAAAACTAGAACCAACCGTTGGGGCCAACGATCGGGCCGCGTGGCCCCAACGGTTGATTTTAGTATTTTAAGAAAAAACAAAGTGACCAACGGTCACTTTTAAAATTTTGACCATTGGTCACTTTTTGTTTTTTTACGTTTTAAACCCTCATTTAATTTCTCTTTTAACCCCTCTCTTTTCTCTATAAATTCCTCTCTCATTCTTAATTTTTTCTTACATCTATCTCCCTCAATCTTAACTCTCTTTCTCTCCATTAATCTCACTCCCTCTCAATTTCAAAATATTCTTTTAATTCTCAATCTTAATTTTCTTTAATTTTTTTTTACTTACATCTATAAATTATAATTTTCAATTTATTATTTGAAGTTTTAAATTCTTAATTTATTATTTTTAAATTTTTAAATTTTATTTTATCATTTTTAAATTTCAAATTATCAATTTATAATATTTATAAATTTCAAATTTTTAATTTGTAATATTTTTTAACTTATAAATTTTGATTTCAATTTATATTTTTAAATCTAAATTTTTAATTTATTAGTTATTACTTTTAAATATTAAATTTTCAATTTATTATTATTAAATTTCACATTTCAATGGCTAGTTCTAGTTCAAGAAAATCATTTTCTAGAAACAAGAGTAAAGATCCTATTAATATCAAAGAAACACCACAACCAAATGCAGATTTTTTAAACCTTGGTCTTTTCAATAAAGAAAATTATAATGATTTTATACAACAACAAACAGATTTTTTAGAAATGTTTGGTTCCCAAAATCCTCCTAATCTTAATCCTTCCCATGTTACTCCTCAAAACCCCCAACCCCAAGACCAACCTGAGACGCCGACGTCTTGTCAGTCCAATTTTGGAAGCAATTTCGCTAGTATGTCTAGCCTTGGGCTTGAGAATTGTAATGCAGCTGATGTTGATGATGAGAAAAAATACAGATCTGATCTTTTTAAGGTACACATGAAGAATGTTGAAAAAGAACCAGGTACGATCAAGGCTGTATGCAATTACGGTGGGGCAGAATTCAAGTAGAACAAATCTGGAGGATATGACTCATATTGAAAACACATAAGATCTCAACATCCGGTCGAAGCGAACTGCTCACACGGACAACAACAAATTTTCAGGTTTGCAAGTCCTACTAATCAATTATTTAATTATACTGATGCACAAAATATGGAATAATTAGCTAGATTTATAGCCACAGAAAACTTATCTTTTAGTTTTGGTGAAAAAACAAGTTTTCTTAATTATTGTCGTAAAACCTTAAATCCTGCTACATGTAGGGTGCCTAGAACAACTCTCACACGTACACTATATGATATTTATAAAAGAGAGAAAAAAAGTTTAATTAGATTTTTTAAAAAATATGATGGTCGTATTACAATTTGTGCTGATATTTGGAGTGATAATTTGCAACAACATTCATATTTAGGTGTTACTTGTCATTTTATAGATAATTCATGGATTATGCAAAAAAAGGTTCTTGGGTTTCGAGTTTTTAATGATTTTCATTCTACATAAAATATTTATAGACTTATGAAAATTAATTTTAAAGAATATTCTATTGAAAATAAAATTTTTACAATTGATTTTGATAATGCTGCAAATAATACTGCTGGTATTCCTCATTTAATTAATTTGTGTAACCTTTATTTTGGCGGTAGATTTTTTCACCAAAGATGTGTTTGTCACGTTTTAAATTTATGTGTACAAATTGATTTAACTTTACTTAAAGATAGTATTAGCCCAATTAGGAATGTACTTTATTATTTATGGAAATATCCAAATATCATGAAATAATAGGCTAAATTTTGTAAATATAATAGAATGCATCCAATTAGATTTTCCTGTGATGTTCCACATCGTTGGAACTCAACCTATAAATTGTTTTCTGAAAGTTATGCATATAAGGATTTATTAGTTACTTTTATGCAATATAATTGTTCAGAAATTTTTTTGTTTCCTCAATATTGGGATGTTTGCACACGAATTTGTGAATTATTAAAAGTTTTTAATGATAGTACTCATAATTTATATGGCATTTATTATTCTACCACCCATTTATTTTTTGAAGAAGCTCTTAATATTGTAAGTGCATTTTCCACATGTGAGAATGATGAATTATTAGGTGATGTTGTAGCAGCTATGAAACAAAAATGGTTAAATTATTATAGAGAAATTCCTTTAATTTATGCAATTGCATTATGTTTTGACCCACGGTGTAAATTTGAAAATTTATTTGTTTATTATAGCAATTATTATCAATGTTTAAGGATAACTGATGTAGATCCTGTTGTTCTAGAATATTAAAACTTTATTTTATGAATTGTATGATGAGTACCTTATATTATATGGTCCATCAATGAACATTACCGTTCAGACATCTGAAAATGTCTATGGCTCTAAAAGTCGAGAATCCTCTTCATCATTTATGAAGTTAGGTTCTATGTTGATGTCCAAACAAATGAAAAAAGGTCGAACTTTGTCTTCATCATCCACCACAGAGGTTGACATCTACTTAAAGACGCAGTTCGAGTTTATGGACAGTGATAACATTGAATTTAATATCTTAGAGTGGTGGAAGGAACATGAGAAACATTTTCCAATATTGTCTATAATAGCCAAACAAATTCTTGGGACCTCTATCTCAACTGTGGTAGTGGAACAAGAATTTAGCTCTGGCGGTAATATTTTAGACTTCAAACGGTCCTTAATGAGTCCAGAGTCTGCACAAGTTGAAGTTTGTGTCCACGACTGGACGAAGACACAACTAAGACAGCAAGAGATGGATGAAGCGAAAGCTCAAGGCGAAATTTATGATTTTTTTGAAGACACTGATCAAACCACCACCGGGGGCACTAGAAACACAAGTGACGATTAGGTGAGTCACAAATTTTCATAAACTCCATATAATAAAAGGTAAGAGAACTACGTGGGCTTTGATTCCTCCAAAATTTGAGAGGATACGTAGGCAACTTAATTATAGTAATAAATTAAATGCAAGCCTAATGTTTTTATTTTTTTTTATTCAATAAAAGTTTAAATAATGAGTAAATTACTGTAAACCCTCTCCATATTTACTTTATTACAATCGAAAACCACTTTTACCTTTTGTAACAATGACCTCCCCTCTATTAACGTTTGACCATGATTGATCGTCAAAGTTAACTATAATAAGGATATTTTGGTCAATTTATTTGATTTTTATTTTTTCTTTTAAAAATTATATTAATTAATAAATAATTTAAAATTTTAAAACTTAAAATATTTAAAAATTAAATAATTTAAAAAATTAAATTTAAACTATAAAAAAATAATTTAAAATTTTTTCAAATTGATCTAGACCATCTATTTTGAGATGGACGGTCTAGATCCATTTATAAGAAAAATAATATTTAAAAAAATTAAAAAATAAAAAATTGATGGTGATTCAGTTCATTTGTTCATGAGTTCATCTCATTTCAGAATTTGGTTCACATTTCAGGTTTCTGGCTCACGAAGGATATTTGGATTTCTGGTTCATCAATAGAGACATTAATCCAGTATCAAACAGACCCAAAACATCAATATCATCTACAATAAACACAGTCATCAACACCATCATAAACTTAATCATCATCAACAATAAACAGTAAAAATCAATCATCCAAACGGAAACCCAGATCGAACTGAGTTCCGTATCCGAAAACCCAGATTGATCTGGGTTTTCGGATCGAAAACCCATCCGGGATCGATTTTCGATCTGGAAACTTGATCTGGGCTTCCAGATGGAAACCCGATCTAGGCTTTTAGATGAAAACCCAGACGCCGGACCCGATCTGATTTTCATGGAAACCCAAACGCCAATCTAGGTTCTGAAACCCAGATTGGCTGGTGAAGAAAACAAAAAAAAAAAAAAACAAAGAGAAGAAGGAGAAGAGAGAGAGAGAAGAAAACAGAGAAATAGAAAAGAAGAGACACTACAAGAAAACACGGCATTAACACCGGACTATCCATACCGGGCACTAAAGGCCAGGTATGGATAATCAATATAAAAAAGAAAAAAAATTTCTTAATGGCCCGGTATGCTTAATTGATTATCTATACCGGGCATCATTCTGACCGGTATAGATATCCTATTTTTATAATAAAAAATCCAAAAAATTTATCCATGCCGGTTAGGTCCGGAGCCCGGTGTGGATATTCGGATTATCTACACCAGGCGGGCCGGTTGCCCGGTTTGGAAAATATTTTTTAAAAAATGTAAAATATCCTTACCGGGCGCCCGACCCGCCCGGGAAGGATAATCAAATTATCCACGCCGGTTGGGTCGGTCGCCCGGTGTGGATAAAAATCTTTTATTTTTTATATAAAAATTAATTATCCATACCGGACGGTTCATGAGCCCGGTATGGATAATCTGGGCACTTTTTAGCCCGTCTCCGACCCATTTTCCCCTTTCTCTTTCTCTCTCTATCTCTTTCTCACATCTTCTCTCTCTAGAAACCCTAGCCGCCGCTGCCGACCCTACTGCCTCCTCGTCGCCGCTCAACCGATCGTCCGACTTCTTCGCCGTGCTCCTTGGTCGCCGTCCCGCCGGTAAGTTGCCTTTTCTTCTTCTTCTCCTTCTTTGCTCTTCTTCTTGCCCGTTTCTTCTTCTTCCGTCTCGATGATCACATCTTTTTCTTCTAGTCTTCTTCTTCGTGTTCATCTTCAGATGCTCATGAAGTGGTGACCAGACTGCTGTCCGGCGGTCGGACGGCCGTCCGGCCACCCAACTATGGTATATATATATTTTTAATTTTTGTTACATTAATTTTTTTTTGCAGATTTTTGATTAATGTTGTAGTGCTTTGATTAATATTGGATCTTCAGCTTCGATAATTTCCTCCTCTTATGCTTGAATTTATCGGTGAAAAGGTATGGACATTATTAAAGTGTTTTGTTTTCAATATGTTGAATTTGAAATTTTAAGTTGCGATTGTTGATTATTTATGATTTATGGTTGATTTTGAGTTATATATAATGTTTTTGAATATGATTTATGAATTTGTTGGCAAACTATGTGATTTACTGTGGGTTATGAGTTAATGTAGTACATGTTGCATAAAGTGGCAAACTATGTACCTTCATACTGTTAATATTTTTATTACTGAAACCTGCCTATTTGGTAACGTAAGAATTACATCTCGAACACCAGAAAGCTAGAACAAGTTCTTAGTCAGATTTATTCTTTCAAACTTGTGTATGTGTGTGAACAATCTCATGCTCTTATACTTTTGTTGGTATTGTGAATTTTGTTAAGGTTGTGGATTGTGCAATTTTAGGACTGATCACATTGTATCGGTGCCAAAATTGGTAGGATATAAGTTGTTTATAGCAATGAGAAACTAAATGGTTATACAAAATCAGAGTTAATTAATTGTGCTATTAGGAATTATCTTTTCTGTATTCTCAGTTTTTTTTTACTATTAGAAGGGAAATTTATTTGTTTATGTTGTGTAGGAACACAACTTCAGATTACTTTAAATTGAATTAGTGGGAGATTATTCTTTATAGTGCTTGTTAACATTTAGTGGACGAAGAAAGATTTTATGCTTTTGATAACTTTGAACTATACATAAACAAGTGTGTTTCATTTTCCAGCTGACAAATTGTATTGTTTTCTTGAAATGTGAATCCGATTTTTTGGCCTTGAACATGTGTAGCATGGTCTTGATCATAGTAATTTATTTGGTGAATATATTCATGAATTTGTTGGCAAAAATTATGGATAATTTGATAAATAGATGTTATTGTTTATTCATTGCTGAATATAGTGTAAATATACGGGAAGTTTAATAATTTAATATAGTTTAACACATTGTTGTTACGTGTTTGTTTTTTAGTGTTATATGTTTTCAAATGGATAAGGAGTGATTAAGATTTTTAAGGTTAATATTCTAAACTCATTAAATTCAAACATAAAATTTAATCTTGGTGTATTTTGTTAACAATTTCTTTTTGTCGTTTTTAAATTTCTAGAGTGTCGAAAGAATATAGGGAGGGAGCTAAAAAATTTGTTGAGGCCGTAAACAAACATTCAATAAATTCTGGTTTCATCTCTTATCCTTATATAAAATGTCTTAATGGGAGGAATCATAACATTAAGATAGTGTATGAGCACTTAGTTATTAATGGGATGGATCCTCAGTATACAACTTGGTTCATGCATGGGGAACCTTTGAAAACTTCTACACCTGTTGAAAACACTTCCAATACATTTAGAATGTATAATGATGTAAATCTTGAGACTCCTTGTACTGTTGAATCTGATGTTGAAGTAAGAGAGGAAGACATAACTGCTACTTTAGAAGATGCTGAAACGCCTTTGTATGAAGATTGCTCAAAGTACACAAAATTATCGGCTACTATAGCTTTATATAAACATAAAGCTACTTATGGTCTATCCGATAAGGGGTTTGATGAATTTCTTCATATAGTTCGAGACATTTTGCCCTCAGATAATATTTTACCGGAATCATTGTACTCAACAAAAAAGTTGTTGAAAGTATTTAATTTAGGATATGAGAAAATTCATGCATGCATCAATGATTGTTGTTTTTTTAGAAAGGAATTTGAGCATCATGAAGAATGTCCAAAATGTGGGGCTTGTAGATGGAAAGTAAACGAAGTGACGAAAAAGATTCATAAGGGAGTACCGGCTAAAGTACTTCGATACTTTCCGATCATACGACGGTTTAGGAGAATGTTTACATCAACTGAAATGGCTACTGACTTGAAATGGCATTCTACCCATACAAGCTTAGATGGAAAGATGCGTCATCCCGTTGATTCTGAAGCATGGAAGACTATAGATAGGAAATGATCATCTTTTGCTGCAGAGACACGTAATTTGAGGTTGGGCTTAGCTGCGGATGGATTTAATCCTTATGGCAACCTAAGTACAACTTACAGTTGTTGGTCGGTGGTGTTAGTTACGTACAATCTACCTCCATGAAAGTGTAAGTCGAAAGAAAATTTGATGTTAACATTACTGATTCCAGGAAAAAAAATAACCCGGGAATGATATTGATGTATACTTGCAACCACTTATCGAAGATTTGAATGAGTTATGGTACTCGGGAGTAGAAGTGTATGATTCATCTACTAAGTCCACGTTCAACTTAAAGGTTATCTTAATGTGGACTATAAATGATTTTCCTGCTTATGAAAATTTAGCAGGATATTGTGTGAAAGGTGAATTTGCTTGTCCTATATGTGGGTTAAACGTACATTCACAAATATTGAAATATAGTTGTAAACATGTGTATATGGGTCATCGTCGATTTCTTCCAAAAAATCATGTTTTGCGAAAGAAGAAATCGTGGTTTAATGGGAAAGAAGAAATGGATGATCCTCTAGAGATTCCTGATGGTACACAAGTTCGATGTGCATGTTCAGAAGTTGAAAATGACTGGGGAAAGAAAGTCAAAGGAAAAAGGAAGAGAAAAGGGCATCCGATATGGAAAAAGAGATCGATATTCTTTGATCTTCCGTATTGGGAGGTAAGATTTTTAATTCAATATATAATGTAACTTATTCTATTATATTTTTCCTTACCTTAAATTGACAATCATCAATTTTTATAGGATTTGTGCTTGCATCATAATTTAGATGTGATGCATATTGAAAATAACATTGGTGAGAGTCTGGTTGGCACATTGTTGGACATCCATGGAAAAACTAAGGATGGTGTTAATTCTCGTAGAGATTTGGAAGACATTGGGATTAGACAAGATCTTCATGTGAAAGAGGATGAAGATAAACTGTATTTGTCTGCAGCATCACACACTTTATCAAAGGTAGAAAAACAACAATTTTGTAAGAGATTGTTCAATTTAAAGATGCCTGACGGTTATGCTTCAAACATATCTAATTGCATTTCATTGAATGTGATAGACCCCGATCCTAGTTTCCTCAGAGAATTCATTTTCGACGATCGGATAAAGAATAAAGAGTCCAGAAATAATGCAAGAGGTCCGATTAGAATTCGATTATATTTATAAGGCTCTGAGTATCGTGTTAGGAAGAAATGAGAATTTTCAGTTAATAGTATTCGGATCCAGATAAATAGTATATTTTTAAAAGATCCGAAAGTTTGTGTTTAAGATCGAATTTGGACCCGGTTATATTGTTCAGGGTCATGAATTTAGATTTGATGGGAAACGAAAGTTTCGATGAATAGTATTTTTCGAACGGAAATTTTTGAATGAATAGTAAAATTTTTAAAAATTGACCTTAAGGGTTGAAAAGGTCTGAAAATAGTATGAGAGTATAGAGAAACAGAAACAGATCAAAAAGAAGACCATTTGAATCAGTTTTAAGCGATCCGAAGAAAATTACGATATTGCCCTTTTGAGAGATTAATAGGTTTTAATGAGTTTAAATCCAATTGAATTTTTTTTGAAGCATGAGACTGATAGATAAGACACCCAATTAGAGTATTTCAAGGTCAATATGAAGATTAGATGACCATGGAATATTTTCAGAATATTTTTTGATCAAAGTGAAATTATATCATAAAAAGGGCAAAATGGACATTTTAAGTTAAGTATTCATGGATCATGCATGAGAATGATATGCAGAAGTTTCAAGGAGTGTAACCTAAGTGAATGAGAATGAGTTAATGAGAATGAGTGTAAAAATAGAGTATTTAAGCTATAGATACGTATAAAAAGATATCGGTTGATTCGATCAGATTTCAGTTAGGAACTGTTGACGTATGAAATAAGCCAACCAAGTTCTTCCAGGCTCAACACTGCATAAACAGGAATTGAAACAAGTAATAACAGGTAATATGAATAGCAAGAGTAGAGATGGTAAAGGCAGAATGCAAGACAAGAAGGTGTTGAAGTGGTTCGGCCAACTTAGCCTACGTCCACTGTTTGTTCACTAGGTATTTGGACAGAGTAACAGTCAGTTTTTCACTAAGTGTTTCACTCTTACATTACAGAGAAAAGCTTCCCCTATTTATAGAAGGAGAAGTGCTACAGCGACGTATAATATGTTAAACTAGAATGATTACTGTAGTTAATGACTCTGACTTCCATTTAATGCAGCCGGATTGTATTAAATGCAAAGGGACAGGTGGAAGATTTGTCTGACTAACCCACGCGGATTAGGTGTGGTTATCTGTGATTTGAATAGTAATCTCTGACAAGTTTGGCGTGCAAGACAAGTTAAATGATGAGCTGGCACGCTATCGAGCGAAGTAAGGGTTTTGAACGAGCTGCGATCTTAAGAGCTGGGGGACATCGCTCAGTAGCTTCAGCTTCTCGTGGACTAGCTTAGTTTGGTTACGAGCGAGCTCACCTTAGCGACGTGGGCATTCCGGACTTCGCACTTCGTCGAGAGCTATCCCTTGCATGTTTGTCGTATTTTGCTGAGGTCATACCGTGCCTCAAGATATTAGGATGATGTTGTTCGCCGCATGCTGTCTTACAGGACTTCGTCGATTCCTTTTGGTGAATGAGTGGTGAGCGAGTGAAACCTGGGCTTGGCCCAGATTGGTCACTTGGTTGGGCTTTGGTTGGGCCCCGTAATCATGACAGAAAATACCCATAACATAAGCCCCCCAGTTCTTAGGGCGCGCTGCGGACTGAGAACTCCGAGCTGGATTGGGAGAAGTGGAAGAGGCGGGAACCGTTATTCTTTGTTTTTTAAATGTTTTATCTGCTACGTGGCGATCGCCCAGAGGAGGTGAAGAGACGTGTATCGTACACGGTGTGCATTAAATGCACGTCTTTCAACCGCCGGCGCCATGATAACAATCCCTGACATCGCGCGGTACCATCAGATCTGGGACGGTTACGAGATCCAACGGTTGGGGTGCTTTAGGGAATGAAATTTAAACAACAAATGCTCAGAGCTTACCCTTCCTCTATCATTTTCTCATTGTTTTACAGCTATCGACGTAGAGAGAGTTTTCCAGTTATCTTCCATTGCTATAACTGTCGTCCTCACCTTCCACCGGCGATCGACCTTCCGTTATCTCAAGTCCTTCCAAATCTTCCTATTTTACACTATTCAAGTAAGTTACTGTGCCTTCATACTGCCTTTACTTTGATATGTTGGTAGATATAGGTGTCTAGATAGTGTTTGAACTGTAGGCTGTTCTTCAAGTTCTTGATATGTTGACGATTATATAGTCGTCAAATAGGAATATGATTAGCCTTTGATCCTTGAAAGTGTTTCTAGAAGATCTGTTGGTTGTTTGTCCTAAGATTTAGGAAATATTTTGTCATACAAAAAGGGTAGCTCGGTGGCCGCCCTATGATGGCTAGAGTTGACTTCGTTTATAACCTTGTGTAGTGTCTACGGCCTGGCTATCATAGGACGATATTTTATAGGAATATATGCTTTAGTACTAGGAATTTGTTGACAAGTTTGTAGAACGAGTCTGCGTACTGCGGACTGACTGTTCCTTGTCTTCTTTTGTAGATGGCTTCAGGTCGCAGACGCCAACATATAGTAGGAGAGGGGGATTCCTCTGGCTCAGAAGAGCGGATAGGTCAAGAACAGGTTCTTCAGGAATCGGGTCCACAATTCAGGGAGGATATCTCAAATTTTTATCCTCCTTGGGATCCCACTCCTCTAGCTCAGGCTTCCACTTTGGCTGAACGGGCTGCCGAAGAGAGAGCGGCAAGGGAGATGTTCAAGCGTCATCCTTCTAAAGTGACCACAATAGACCTCATGGGGACGGTACTTGAATTTCACCTTCCTAGAGGCTGCCGTATTTTATCGGCCTCAGAAAAGGGCCATGTAGCATACCCTCCTGATGGTTTCATAGCTGTGAGTACGCAGCATCTTGAAGCGGGACTTAGGTTTCCAGTTCACCCTTATCTAATTGAAATTATCAACGAACTGGGTTTAGCCCCTTTTCAATTAACCCCAAACACATACAACCAAATCACCTCGCTGACCATTCTTTTTAAGAAAAATGGCTTTCCTTTTCCTACCCCAAGCATAATCAAACACTTATTAACCTTCAAAGGGACTAGCGCTGGCCAGCCAAGGGACGGGTATTATTACTCCTCACCTCGTTCAACCCGTCATAAACCGATACTGTCCAAAGGACAAGCAAAGGGAAAATCTAATGTAGGAGATTATAAAACACAGTGGTTTTATATATCTTGCCCTTCACTTGTCACTTTGCAATATTTTACCTTCCGAGCTGAACCAGGTATAAGATCGCGCACATTACTGTAGGTAGGGCGATTTTGGATGTTTTAATCTTTTGCTTCTACATGCAGATTTAAAGGCCAAAAAGGTTGACTTGACGCCGGAAGAGGAAGCTCAGTTGGACCTCCTGTTGATAAGAAAAACTGATGAGGACGACGTCAAAGTGACAACTGAGCTACTTCAGACTTATGAGCTCGCACCGCCGTCCGATAGTGCCCTTGTCAGAAGCAAACACGTGGGAGCTCAAGGAATTGACGAGATAGGGTCCGTTTTCACTGTTGAGGATATCAGTGGAAGTTCTAGTTCTCCAGAAAGACCGACCCCTCCCAGCGAAGTGGAAGTACAAGTGATTTCTGAGGACACAACAGAGGTAGTGGAACCCAGAAGCACAACAGAGATGACGGAGCCTAAAGGGAAGCTGAATTTGCTACCGCTCCCGAAGAGGAAAGCCAAACCTGGGAGCTCGACGGCAGCCACTTCTGCAGTTCCAGGCTCTTCCTCTGTTATGGCAAAGGAAGTGCCGGATTTGAGTACGGCAGAGTCTCCTGTTACAATTGCTTCAGTAGGGCCTCCAGCCTCTACTGCTCCCGAGGTCAGTGTTGATCTTCCTCCTCCGAGCTCTCAAGGTCCAAAGGATACATCTGTTGCCAAAGGCAAGAAGGCAGGAACGAAGAGGAAAGAGACTGGAGAGGCCAGCAAACTTCCACCTGCAAAGAAAACGCGGAAAGAGAAAGGTAAGCAGGTCGCTGAGCAGCCCCCCAAATCAAGACCAAAAGTTCCTGTTGATATGGCTCCTGGAGTTTTTCCTGGAGGGGTCTATTTGGACTTCGTTAATGAACAGGCTCCCTCTCTCGTGGGCCGATCAGCTAAAAGGCTTGAAGAGGAGGACTTCACTGGAGCCAGGCTACTTTCATAGGGACTTCGCCAGTCAATCAGGGTAAGACAACAGTTGCCATTCCTTTTTCATAGATTGGTTTATAACCATATATATATTTCGCAGACCACTATGGCGCTTATGAAGGCCGTGGATGAGGAAGGCCATGCAGAGGATAAATACAACAGACTACAGGCTACCAATAAGAAGCTGAAGGAGGCGTCCAAGAAAAAGGATGAGGAGCTTCTTTCCGTGAAGGGGGAGCTCACAAAAGCTCAGGAGGCCGCAGAGAAGGCCGAGCAGGTGGCGAAAGCATCTCAGGAGGCGGTGGCTAAGGCCGATCAGGCAACGAAGAAGGCTAACGATATGGCCACAGCGCTTCAGGCGAAGTTGGATATTGCTGACGCCGCTAAACATGCTCTTGAGGTAACTCATGCAAGAGAGAAAGAACTTCATGAATCGGCCTCTTCCAAATTGCATTCTCAGCTCAAAAATACCCAAGATACGCTGGGGGAGAGAGAGAAGGAAATAGAGGCTGCTTCCCAGGAGATAATTAAACTGAAAGAGCAGCTCGTCGCCTCGGAGGCTCGTGTGGAGGAAATCAGGATGGAGACGGAGACCAGGATACTATATACTCTCTGGAACACCTATCCCACCATTGATTACTCCATTTTTGGCGAAGGCGGAGTCAGGGAAGTTCAGCAGTTCGCTGAGTATGCAGCAGAGGAACAAGCTGAGGCGCAAGCCCAAGCGTCAGGGGCAGCACCTGGGGGAAGTGTTCAAGATCCTCCTGCTATGGGTATGCCGGAAGTAGCGCCCTCTTCGTCCACTCCTCAAGATCCTACATCATAATTTTCGTTCTTTTCGTATACATGTAATTGTTTTTAGTTAGAGTTTTTGTAATTTAAACAATGATTGCTTTGTTGACCTCGTTCATGAGGAGAACAAAATGAATATAACTTTGATTTATGTGTTTTTAAGTTATACTATTCGCCTTGTGCAAAGAAACTCAAAAGTAACAAAAAAAAGATTACTAAAAACTCGAGCTAAGAGGAATAAATAAGTATGAGGCTACTTACGTGTGTAAGTACTAACACCGTCATACTAACAATTATCCTTCTGAGACGCAACATAGTGATTCTGACTAAAAGTCAACGAAGCGAATGTGCATAATTTGTCAACCAAGGTTGATAATGTGAGTGTACTCGGTTTGTTGGTGGAGTTTGGCGAAGTGAGCACACGTGGCCTGTCAACACCAGTTGACGATATGAGCACACGCGGCCTGTCAAAGGAGTTTTGGCGAAGTGAGCACACGTGGCCTGTCAACAGTTGACGATGTGAGCACATGCGGCCTGCCAAAGGAGTTTTGGCGAAGTGAGCACACGCGGCCTGCCAAAGGAGTTTTGGCGAAGTGAGCACATGTGGCCTGTCAACAGTTGACGATGTGAGCACACGCGGCCTGCCAAAGGAGTTTTGGCGAAGTGAGCACACGTGACCTGTCAATCTTCTTAACCACGAAGTGGTTGTAGGGTTGATTATGATATCAATGGTTGGCCCTTAATCCTTGTAGTTTAATTACAATCAGTAGTCAACGATGTGCCATTCTTAGTGCCATAGTCAGGAATGGTCAAGAATAGGATCTGTAAACGACAATCACAGACAACAGGAGTCAATCATGGATAATCATGCTTTTATTTATTTGTGCAAATATATGTACAAAAAGTGACAAGACTATTGGAAGTATGGTCTGAGGTGCTCAGCGTTCCAAGCTCGCGTCAGTACATCTCCTTCCATCGTCTTCAGGTGGTACGCCCCATTTTCCAAGTTCTCTTGAATGATGTATGGTCCTTCCTAGTTTGGACCTAGCGTTCATTCGCTACGTTGACGGGCTCCGGGGAGAATAAGACGAAGTATGAGGTCGCCAGGGTTATGCTTTCGTATATGGACTTTTTTGTTGTAGTATTTGGCCACCTTGTGTCGATAGATGGCAGCTTTTATGTTAGCAGTATCTCTTAGTTCTTCAAGGAGGTCAAGGTTCGTAGTGAAGAGCTGATCATTATCTACTGGAGCGAAGTTCGTTCGTCGGTGACTAGTAACGTCGAGCTCAGCAGGAATCATAGCCTCAGAGCCATAGACTAAAGAGAAAGGGGTCTCTCTTGTGGTGCTCCGGGCTGTTGTTCTATATGCCCATAACACTTGCTGTAATTCATCCACCCAAGCTCCTTTCCGATCTTCTAGCTTGGTCTTCAATATGTGCTTGATTATCTTGTTGACAGCCTCTACCTGACCAATGTTACCCTGCAGATTTTAAGAAAAACACTTCTATGACATGCATATTTCTCAACCACCGAGCCTCAAGCTCTCATTCTCACAATCAAACCCAAACATGTTTTTAGTTTAAAATAAACTTGAAAATAAAATCATTTACATAAACTCATAATATCCACCTAAATTGAATTTACAAAACATAATTATCAAAAGAACTTATAAATATTCAAAAGTAATACTTACAAAAATACAAAAAAAACATGAAATATGATGCATACACAAACATTGAAGGAATTAAATAATTGTAGTAGTATCGTGTTCGCGACCCACTTACAAGTCTAATGAGCGGCATCTGACTACTGGTTCATTCATGCGTCTAGAGAGGATTTTTCAGAAAACATATAAATAGAGTGGTGAATATATAACTCAGTGAGTGGGTAAACTTTTTAAACAATAATTTATTTTCTAAAATATAATAATATCATTTCAAAATAATTTTAGAAATTTACAATTTCTCACAAAACTTTATAAAACTGAAAAATTAATATAAATAAATAATATAACTTTACTCATAATTTAGTAATAACTTTAGTAAAGTATAAAATACATCGCTTTGTAAAAATTTTTTATTTCTCAATTTCGCGCCTACGAGCGCACCCTTTTTCTTTTGAAATCTAATCAAGACAATTTAGGAAAATTTGTTCTGTCGTGACGAAATTTCTCATCACCATTAAAGCTCGGGAATACTACCATGTGTAGTCGTAGAAGTGGGAAACTCTAGGGTCATGATCCTCTCCCAACATCAAGCAAATCTGCACTACTCTACACGTGCAGAGGGCGACTCACTGACTCAATCCCCCCTAGTTAGTGACTCTCCCAACCAACTTGTCGTACAAACTCGGGTATTTCGGCTGGGTATACTAGGGATTAGGGTAAATCTTGCATTTATAAATTCTTTTACTTTACTAAAAAATTCTTAGCCACATTAGGCATAAAAATAATTTAAATTTAACTTAAAAAAAAAAAGAAAAAATCTTCCTTCTTTAGTGTATAATTCTTAATAAAAAAATGTTTTTTTTTTTTTTTTTTGCGAAAACCTAAATATTTGCAAGTACTCTTAGCATGTATTTCGTTTAACTTATTATTTCGTTTTATTTCTAAAATATATATATTTATAACATAAATGTAAAAACTTACTTGCATCATAAAAATTACTAACATGTTAAAAGTTCAATTAGTTCAACTAATTAAATCGAATACTACAATTCATACTTGCAATTATAAATCATCAAACAACAAAATTCATAAAAACTTTGAAAATAACCACACTCACTACTTTATTCGAAATAATATAACACTCATCCGAACACTTCTTTCACTTTTTTTTTTAATTCGAACTCCTCCTACATTTAGTATAACATGATTCCCATTTAGAATTTACTCATATTAATTTAGGATTCATCATCTAAATTGCTTAAAACCATACACAATTCACCCAAAATCAAAAGTAAATCATCAAATACACTTTAATTCATTTACTTGATATAAACTTTCTCTAACTTCCTAACATGTTTTTTCTTGAAATTTCTTAATTCCAACATACTCAATTACATGTATAAACACATTAAAACTTATCCAATAAATTAAACAAACGTTTGCACATCAATTACCCCTCTTGGCGGAAGCACACATCCTTACTCATCCATCAATTCTCTTTTCAATTTCTTAATTTAAATCACATTAGAACCTTGCTAAACTTCACGTAATTTCATCAAATGTCAAAAATGCATTTAATCACATAACAAAACTAGCTTTGGCCGAATACCACCCCTAATGAATCCAATATATTTTTTTCAATTTCATGGTTATCAAACATATTAAAATCACACTCTAATCCATCTAATATCTAATAGCAATTTAATTGAAATTTTTCTAAAGAAAATTCACATAAACACTAACTTACCTCACTAGTTTGTTTGTCACCACAACCTCCTTTGAGTCTTTCTCCAATTCCAAGCTCAAATACAAAATAATCAACCTCTAATCACACCAAAAATTTCACAAATATATCCAACCATCACATATCATAAAAACTCATGAAAATCACATGTAAATCAACACTAACATCAATTACTTACTACTTAATCTTTACTTTCTTGTTCCAAATTTACTCTGACACTCTTTGGATGAGAATTAAAAAGCTTTACCATAAAGAAATGGGTCAAATCTTCATACTCTTTTTCCTTCTATTGTGGCCATGACCTATGCTCTTTTTCCTTCTTTTTGCCGTCCAAATGATGCATTAGAATGGTCACCCATTAACTTTATATATTGTTAAATTGGTTTGACAAAAATGCCCCTCATTAATTTATCAAATGGTCATTAAATCCTCTAGCTATAATTACCATAATACTCTTAATTATATCTCACATTCATTTATCAATCTAATGGGAAAATTGGTAACTATATTAAAGAAATAATAATCATTGATGCATGAAAACTAATATTTGGAAATCCATAATTTAATTTTGATGTAAATTCTCCCATTGGTTAAGTTTTGCATGACATGGATTGTGTTTCTTGCTTAAATTCTTTCCATGTAATGCTCACACCAAATTCATGTATTATTTGAGCTTGAAATGACTATGTTGCTCTTAATGTAATTAATTATCATTCACACTTAAATAAATTTAAAAAATATTTCATGGTTATCCTATCATCAAATTGACCATGAAATATTCTAATTAAGTATAAAACTCTTCAATCTCATCCTTTAAAAAAATTTGAATTGGTGTTAAATCACTAATACTCATTATTTCTCAAAAAGGTCATTTTCGTTGATTATTTTCGGATCGCTTAAAATTTATACGAATGAACTTATTTTCGATCCATTTCAGTTTCTAATAACTCTAATTCCTATTTCGAGACTTTTGGTTTCCGAGGTCCTCTTTCCTAAAATTTACTATTCATACAAACATTATTCACACGAAGACACTATTAATAAAATAATAATAATAATTTTAATGCAAATGACACCTAGGGTTCTACATTTTTAATGTTCAAGGCATTTAAAGAGCAGATAAAACTTGAATCTAAGAAAAAGATCAAGTGCTTGACAAAAAATAATGAAAGAAAACATATAGACGAGGAGTTTCTTGCTTTTTATAAGCAAGAAGGAATCAAAAGGTAGTTTACAATTGTACACACTTCTCAACAAAATAGGGTGGCAGAGCGGATGAATAGAACTCTTATAGAAAGAATGAGAGCTATGTTAAATATTGCAGATTTACCCTAGTCATTTTAGGCAAAACCAGCGAAGACTGCCTATTATGTAATAAATCGATATCCATCCACACCAATTGAGTTAAAAACATTAATGGATATGTGGATCGATAAACCCGCTGATTATTTTACTTTACATTCGTTTGAATGTTCTGTATATGTGATGTATAATGCCTAAAAAAGAACAAAATTTTATCCAAAATTAAGGAAATATATATTCTTAGGATATGCTAATGGAGTGAAGAGATATCGCCTGTGGGATCCCATTGCCCATAAACTTATCATCAACAGGGATGCTATTTTTGTACAAGATCAATTTCAAAGAAATAAGGATGATAGCACTTTAAAAAAAAAAAAAAAAAAAAAATTTAAAGACTATAGTTGTAAGGGTGAAAATTAATTTAGAACATGAAAATTTAGATTATTCTGACGCAGAACCAGAGCATGAAGTACAAGCACTAGTCGAGATCGAGGCTCTAGAAATTTGACGGTTATCTCGAGAAAAGAGGCCACCAGTATAGTACTCAGAGTATATTATAAAGAGCAATGTTGCATATTAGTTTCTAACAGAGGATGTAGAACTTTTAACTTTCCATAAAGCTAGAAGTAGCTCAGATACACCTTTATGAATGATAGCAATGTAAGAGGAAGTTGAAGCTCTACACAAAAACAAGACATGAGACTTGTACCTCTATCATAAGGTTAGAAAGCCACTAAAAACAGGTGGGTCTTTAAGATTAAATGGGATGGCAATGACCAAGTGGAGCGGTGTCGTGTAAGATTGGTGGTGAAGTGATACGCTAAGAAAGAAGGTATTGATTTTGATGACATATTTTCTCCGGTGATTCGACTTACAACAATAAGGATAGTCCCGGTAATGTATATTACATTTGATCTACACTTAGCGCAATTATATGTGAAAATTGTATTTCTTCATAGAAAACTTGAAAAAGAAATTCATATACTCAAATAAGAAGGTTTTGTTGAAGAAGGCAAGGAGAACATAGTTATAGGTTAAAGAAATTTCTATACAGTTTAAAATAGGCATTGAAGTGTTAGTACAAGAGATTTGATTCCTTTATTATAAACCTTAGATACAATAGACTTAATACAGATCATTGTACATACTACAAAAGGTTTAGAGATAATCATGATTTCATTATCTTGTAGTTATATGTAGATGACATGTTGATAGTAGGCCTCAATAAAGATCAAATCCAAGAATTTAAGGCATAATTGGCTAGGGAGTCTGATATGAAGGATATAAGACTAGCAAACAAGATTCTAAGAATGCAAATTCACCGAGACAGAAAAGACAGAAAAATTTAGTTATCTCAAAAAAACTATTTAAAAAAATCTTATACTGTTTCAATATGTAATATTGTAAGCCAATTTCTACCTCTCTTCTTGTGAGTTACAAATTTTACTCAAGTATGAAACCTAGTAATGAAGCGGAAATGATGGAAATATCTCGAGTGTCATATGCATCATCAATGGAAAGTTTAATGTTCGTTATAATATATACAAGATCGGACATTACACAAACAATAAGAATGGTTAGTCGATATATGGTGAATCCTGGTAAAAAGCATTGAAATATTGTGAAAAGGATTCCGAGATACATTAGAAGACCCTCAGATGCTGCATTATGTTATGAAGGATTAGAGTTTATAGTTAAAAGCCATATAGATTCAAATTTTGCAAAGATCTCAATAAAAGAAAATCCATTACAAACTATATGTTTATGATTGTAGGAAGAGCTATGAGCCGGATATTATTGTAGCAACACAAACTTGTAAGGAAACAATTTAGATTAAAAGGTTGTTGGAGGAGCTTGGGTAAAAACAACAGAAAATCTCTTTATTTTGTGACAGTCAAAGCATCTTGCATATTACAAAGAATTTAGCATTTCATTCCCGAACAAAGCATATAAGAGTCTCATTGATTTTTTGTTCATGAAGTAGTGAAGATGGTAGTATGGATATGCAAAAGATACACATCCAAGAGAACCTAGTAGATGCAATGACTAAGCCTATCAGTACTGATAAATTCATTTGGTGTAGATCCTCATATGGCCTCGCGGAAACATAAGCAGCAGGAGCTTGATAAAAGTTAGAAGGATAAAACCAGATCATTGAAAATGACTTCAAATGGGAGAATATTAAAAAAAAAAATGAAGCCATATTAGTTGTATATGGCGATGGAGCCACATTTGCTAACGGAAGTAAAGCATGAAGATTTATAAATTGAAAGAAGCAATTGACACCACCATCATTAATTACTTATCCACCATTGTCTCAACTACCTATTTGATAGCATCTCCACATATTGCCTATAAATAAGTAATTGTACTTTGTAATTCATTATCTCGTATATTAAATCTCAAGTTTATTTAAGAGTTCTCTTCTCTCTAGTTCACTCCTAAAATTTTAGAGAAAGATTGTATTGTAATAATTGGTTTAATAAAATTCTTTTAACCTTGATTAGTGGATACTTCCTTCATATTGAAAGTTTATTACATAAATCTCGTGTTCATTAGTTTATTTTATTTCTTTCATTTCATGTTTATGTTACGATTAGAATAGTATCGAGATGTTATAATAAAGATCAATTAACTTTTTCTTGGAACCACCGTTGATTTGTTATAATCATAATAAATCAATATAAGGGAAATTTATCCGAAACCAAAAGAAGAAGATAGAGAGAGAAAGAGAACCCTAGCTGTACTTTTTTACTTTCAAACAATTATTGTAGATCATCTTAGAGCAGCTTTTTGTCTGAAACTTTGAATACGTGTTGAAGAAACACAAAATAAAAACAAAATCATTAAAGAAGAAAGTAAAAAGAAGATTCTTTAACGTGTATACTTCGAGTTTATCACACGGTACGAACAATTCAAATTGAAATTTTTTTATGAATTAAAACAATCTCAAAGTATGCTCTGAGAGTGTGGGTTAGATGGCATTTGAAAAATGAACATATTTTAAAGCAAATTTTCTAAGCGTGGAAACGACGGTCTGTGAAAACTATTGTTGGGGCAAAGTATACCTAACAAATTAACAAAAATAATTTTATAGGAGAACAATTTAATTTAGGCCATATTTTGAAGTTACAATTAAAAGTAAACTCAAATTAACAAGTGATAGAATTTCCTCATATGTAGATCAAGAATAGAAAGCAAAATTAGGCCTAAAAGGCATAATTAAAATTTCGTATTTGTGATAATAAAAGATAAACCTAGATTTGCTATTTAACATCTCCAAATAGATCATTTGTAGAAAAGCAATAAGCCCAAAAAGTAAAATGTTGGCTCAAATGATTATCCATCTCTCAATCAATTACTCTACTCGTAACAGAAAGTTCAAGTTCCATCAAATATATATATTTTACAAACTTATGTATAGAATTTTATTTTATTTTTTATTATGAGAATAGGTATTTGAATATTATAAATAATAATTGATCCAATCAACTCTCAATAAATACTTGACCCGATAAAAAAAATGATAATAAAATAAACCAAATAACTAAATTTTGATAAGAAGAGATAAACTACTTTAAGAATGGTAGAAAATGTGTTTTTTTTTTCTTTTTTAATAATTTGATTGAAAATTAGATAACAAAAACAAAAATATTTAGTTTAATAAAAAAATAATAATTAATTTTAAATAAAAATTTAGTTTAGTTTTTGAAACTTGTTAAAAGAACCGATAATTCAAATATATAGATGGAAATTGTTAAAAAAAAAAAAATGGAAGTGCAAATGAAAGTACTTTAGACATTGGACTTGCGTGTACGAAAACGATTACCCAGGAAAGACTTAAATGTATATATATGCTCTTTCTCATTTCAAGGAAGTCACACATGAACTTTCTCTAGGTGGAGAATGAGTGTACTATGAAAATCCATATAATATAAAATTTGTGTATATATGTTCAATTGAAACTATAAATAATCTCTTGTCACCGGCTTCTCATCAAAGTTCTAAATTTTCCTGAATTTTATCAACAATGGCTACTGTCTTCGCCAAAATTCTCACTGAGATGGATGTCACAAGAAGCTTATCAATTTCGACCAGCTCTTTCGAAGAAGGCCTTTCCATGAATATGCATGTTTATGATGATTGTGATCGATTATGGATTTTTCGATGCTCAATTCAACGTAGTACCAACTGTGAAGGACGTGTTCTTTCTGTGGAGTGGCTGGACTTTGTTCGGCACAAAAATGTGAGGGTGGGTGATAAAGTTATTTTCATTGAAGAAGCCACGAATGATCAAAGTATGGAAGTGAGGCTCAAAATTGAAGTGAAGAGAAAAATCAGATTATTTGGGCAGGACATATGGGCAGATCTGAGGTAATCATATACATTGTCTATATAAACTGTTACTTCTATACTATTTAATAACAGCTCAAACACATGAGTCAACATGATGTGGGACTAGTGGTTGCTGGACTTTGATGAGAAGTATCAGCCGAACATATTGATGGGCAACAAATCCTAATTTCTAAATTTTGTACTTTTCGAGCCGAAGTAACTTTTTCTTCGAGTCAAATTTATTATTTTTACGAGTATGTTTAAGAATAAACTTTTATGTACGCCACTAGCTTAAATTATTCGTTTTTAATAAAATATAAATGCATGGTAATACCTTTAGAAATATAAAAGAAAAGAAAAGAGAGAAGAATGCATTGTCATTAAAGTGGCGAGCCACTTGTCATCGTCTATATAAAACAACTATATTGAAACACATATTAGGGTGTGTTTCCAAGTTGTTTTTTTTTTTTTTTTTTTTTTTCACTTTATATATAATTTCTTTTATAATTAGTCATTTGAATAGATGTATCAATTCAACTCACATGGATAGGTCAATCTAAAACAATTATAAACCTCTCATTTCATCAAGAGGTTTACACTTTTCAAAACCCAAACAATCCGCAGTCCGAATGCAAAATTAATAGTACAATCACTCATAACTAAAATAGTTAATACACTTTCCTTTTATGTTCTTGACAAATGCTTAAGTCTCACCAGAGCATAAGACAGAGGGGGCTCATAAGGGCCATAGTGTCTCTTAATCAATGACAATTATAAATAAATATATATATTCTTTTAAAATAAAAATATCTATATATTTATTATATATAGTTTTATTAATTTCAAGCTACTTTGCGAGCCTTCACTTCCCTGTTCTGTAACTTCCCTTCTTTCGTCCGTCCACGGGGCTGTAAAAAGAGAGAAAAACTCAACCATCTAGCAGTGTCATTCTTGGTTGAAATTCCTTATACGGTATGAAAATGGCATGAATGAGTTGGAGTAAATGCTAATAATATAACATAAAAGTCTCTGATGCCGTTATTAGCCACCCTATGCGTTTGCTTGAGCCTCCTGCCGGAAACACCTTAGAGCTCTTTTTTCTCTTTCTGCTCACTCTTATATTTTCTAGATTATAATTTCAATAATTTAATTATATATTTATATTAATTTTAGAAAATCTATTTTATCTAGATTTTAATTCCTATAGGTTATTACATGATTTACACCTCATTATGGATTGTCAAGTAATGATTCTATATTTATGTTTATATATGTTATTTTGAGTTTTTATTTTATGAGAATTATATTGTGCCCAAAAAGACCGGTAAACGCAAAAGCCTAAACTAGGCAGCATTACAAAGCCTACTAGTCTGAGACACGTCAACATATGCCACATCAACAAAAACATGCAAAGGTCTATTTTTGCTAAGGTAATAAGGGTGACTTAAATTGACCAACTCGTATATAGGGCAATTCGAGCTCATAATATGACAACTCGAATCATAGTACCCAAGGTTTTTCTAAACACGTAGAGTTCAAGAAACAAGAAAGATCCTATATTGGGTAAAAAATTTCTTCAAATGGGAAATTGCTAAAATTATACTTTGATTCCAATATATCATATTAAATGCAATCAGATGTAAAATAGGGGAAAAAAAATCATAGTTTTTCCTATAATCTAGTATCCTAATTGTACAAAAAAATCATATTTTTGTGAAGGACCCTATTTAGCACTATAAATAGGGTCCTTCACAAAAACAAAGAAATGATTCACTTCAACAATTTGAAAGCGCTACCAAAAATATAGCTCTACCATCAAGTAAGAATATAACCGTGAAGGTAGACTTGGTTTTTTATAGCCAAACAACATTAAAAATTTTCTAGTCTCTTTATTTCTTATTATTGCATCATTGTTATCTTGCCATTTCACTATAATTACATTTGTTCATTTATTTTTAGCATTCAATTCACATTGATTTGAGTGTTGGTTGATTTTTGACGTTAACAAATTACAAATAGACTTATTCTATGGCCACCTAAAAAAGTTGTCCCTGCACATTTTATTTTATTTTTTGATTTTTAGTTATTAAATTATCCGTATATCCAATTATTTAAAATGACATAATTAAGCAATTATAAAATACCCTTACAAATATTAATCCTCTTGTAAAACATTTGTACTTTGCATTTCTATCATTGTTTCCATAACTCTTTTACATTTTATAATGAATAGTCTATGAATCTTAATTCTTTAGGGTGAATTATATTAGTCAATATAGAACCAAATATTCTTTAAACTTATTAGTTACTATTAGATCCGTAAACTTAAATCAATAGAAAATGACCTAACTAAAGTATTTAAGACTTGAGATTGACACGTGACACTTTTTTTTATGTATAACGTAAACAGATAACAAATGTTAGACACATATTAAATGTCTCATACCGTATAATATATGTAACGAGAAAAATTTTAGATAACAGGGAGAGAGATGGTTTGAACTAGAAACCTCCAAACTCTGATACCATGATAAAGTATAAATAACTAATGTATATCTGATTGTGAATTTACAATATAAAATATGAAATCTATTTATAGTCTAATAAGCTTATTAAAATAATGGTACTAGAATCATATATTACAAATATGAAAAATAAATATGTTTCAATAATTGTGTGACATATATAAAAAGAATCAATATGGTAACAAAATCGATAGGGTAACAAGTACACCGCATAGAGTACTCATATCCAACCACGATTAAGGTGGGCTTTATTGTATAAGGCCACTATATATATTTTTTTAGTCAATGACTTTTTCAAAAATAATTAATTTTTTGTCTATTTCTTATAATCATCGTTGAATTATAAACTTAGATGTCTTATTTATAAATATAAAAATATTATAATATTTATAAATTAATTATATTTTAATAAATACTATATTTTTAATTTTATTATTAAATAAATAATAATATTCTAATAAATTAATTAGTAAAATAATGATATTGAAATTAATTAATTAATGAAAATAAATATTTTTTATCTATTTTATCAAATCATATATAATCAATCCAATTATACGTCAAACAAAGGATTGTATTGCATTTAATCCAATCGAATACGGTATACTAACCACATCTAGACTTATCTGATTTTGATGGAAAATATATACTAGAAGACAAATGATTGAAATATATTTTGTCATTATATTCACAACTTTGTGCGTTTGACATATCGTATCAAATCAGATTGAATTGGAATGAATTAAACTGGATTAGTTATAATTAAATCTCATATTTGATGTATGATAAGATTGGATTTGTTATATTCCAATCATATGGTTACTATATGATACAATTGGAGAAAAATGTATAGATGTATGATATGATTGCACATTATTAATATAATCAATCTTATTATTATTATTATTATCAATCTTATTATTATTATTAATATAATAATAATTATTATTGTTGTTATTATTGCTATTATTCCAAACACAATGTCTTTTTATTTTTGAAAGATTCCAAACACGATATTAATAATATAGTAAGTGCATTTATTCTTTGTAAATGATTTAAATATTCACAATCTTAAATGAAATAAAAAAAAAAGATAAAAAAAGAAGAGGAACACGGGTCTCTGCCAGATTCGAACGGAAATATATAAGTAATCATGACTTATCACTTGATGTAGCTGTCATAAGTACCAAGAGAGCTTAAGATAATTAATAAAAAACATAGAATGAGCACTAACAAATAATAATAACGAGCACGCGGTGATCACTGATGTTTAAAGTTTATAACAAAGGTCGTGCATTATTTTTTTTAAGAATAAACTACGATTTAGCCTATCAATTTAAAAATAATTACAGATAAAGTCAACTGTTGGTGTAATTATAATAAACCCCCTGGAGTTAAGAAATTCAGTTAAAGTTAATTGGGAACTGAAAAAATATCCAAATATCCTCACTTTTTAATTATTTTTCAAAATAAAATTTAAAAAAATTAAATAAAAATTAAAAATTAAATAAAATTTTTTTTATTAGATCTTCACCATACATATTAAGATCATTAATAGAGAACAATTCAAAAAATTTTAAAAAATTAAAAAAAAATAAATTTTATTGGATTCATCTATTTTCCCATCTTCAACATCCTCAAATCAAAACCTATTTCACTCAATTTATCTTTCTCCATCGAAACCCCATCTTGAAATCACTCTTCCCCAGTTCATCTCTCACCAAAACCGGTCAAATCACTCTTCCCATGTTCTGATAAAAACACAATTAATCATCACACAACCAAAAACATACTCAAAAGTTCATATAGGTTCGTTGAACCTGTCTTCATCTGAGTTCAACAAACCCATATGAAAAAACCCCTCAACCATTTTATTTAGGTTTTAATGGACGTTGAGATAGGGAAGAGAGAGGAAACAAAGAGGCAAGAGAGAGAATGCTAAAGGAAATAGAGAGATAAGGATGGTAACTGGGTTCACAAACATAGAACCAAACTCACCCTTCGCTGGTGACCTCCTCTTGCTCGCATCGTCCATTCACTAACCATTGTCCCCTCCTAGACTTTTGAGAAGACGTCAAAACAGTAACCAGTGATAGTGGCGATTGTGCCTAAGGAGTCCATTACCATCGTTGCTATCTTCGTGTCCCTCACCTCACCCCTTCCTAAATTGCCACCATAAGCCTTTCCATCTTTCCACCTCTCGAGGTCTCTCTCTCCTCTCTCTCTCTTTCTCTCTTTTTTTTTTTTCAAGCATTTGATTTTTGTTTTGTTTTGTTTTGTTTTGTTTTTTTTTTTTTTTTTGTTTCTGTTTTTAAAAAAATCAAGTGTTTGGTTATTGGTTTCAGAAAAATTGGATATGATATAAACAAGATGACTTTTGTGTGATATGAGAAAGAGAATGGAAATGGTTCATTTGGTGATAGAATTTCACATTGTGTGATATAAGGAAGATGAAGATGATGGTTTTGGTTGAGATGATGAAGATGATTTTTGTTTTTTTTTTTTTTCAGTTTTTTTTCTTTTTTATATATATATATTAATTTTTTTCTTATATTTATTTATTTAGATTTAATCTCCATCACCTATCTTAAAATGGATAATAGAGATTAATTCAAATAAAAAATTAAATATATGAAAAAGAAATTTAAAAATAATTAAAAATTAAAAAACTAAAAAAAAAAATTAGATCTCTATCATCTATCTTAAAATATTTGATTAAAATTTTTTTATTTAATTTATTTTAAAATTTTTAAAATTTAATTAAAAATAATATCGAAAAAGATAAGTTTGCCCTTACTTTATTTATCTTTACCGGAGATTCCCTAATGATAGGGGGTTTATTATAATTAATATTAAAGTTGATTCTGTCTGTAATTATTTTCTAATCAATAGGTTAAACTATAATTTACTCTTTTTTAAAAGTAGATCACTATCATGATTCTTTCTGTGTGGCTTATTTACATGTCACTATCTGATCAGAACTATGATTATTAACGTTAATTTTTTTATTTTTAATAACATTGTTGATATGTTGTTACGTTTATCTAATACTTCGAATTTTTTTAATTGAACAGTTATTAACATGATGTCATAGGCATCAGATCTCACGTTTATCTTCCACTTTCTTCTTCTGTACTCCAATAAATTAAACAGTATATGGATAAAAATGTGATATATATGCATTCGCTGTATGTCTCTATGTATCCATTAATCATGCCGATCTGGAAACTCAACACTTTGGGGGTTAATCGATTACTGACAATTAAAATTAAATCACAAATATTGATTTATATATATATATATACATACATATATATAAAAGGTTAACGTATTATAAAAAAATAAAAAATAATTTACAAAGAAGGACAAGGCAAGAAACCAAAACAAAATAAATAATAAACCTTAAAAGATTACACCAGACCATGGGAAGGAAAAAACAATAAAAAAAATTCAGTCAAAACCCATCACAAAGATTAATCTTTATTATTCAAGTTGGTTTACATTTTGGTAATTAATTAAATTGAAGTAATGTAAGCATATATCTCATTATATATCACAGTATCTCAAACAAAAACTTTAGTATAAATTTTTTTAGTAGAATTATTTTTATTTTATTTTTTTTGAGATATCATTTGTCATGTAATGATTCAACCTATAATATTATTAGATTGATTTAGTACTTTCTACCAGCAAGCCACATTAAATTATAGTAGAATTTCTTTTATTAAACACATAATCATAAAAGAGAATTCAAAATTCGCGAATGTGGAATTATGATTGAAACTAGTGATGCTAGTCATCAAACTTTCTATCCCAGATTTTTATATTCCAACTGAGGTGTTCACGTAGTCAAATTTCGATATAATATGATTAAATTTTATAATTTTCATCAAGATAATTATCATTATTTTCTATTGAATTTCAATCTAATTGAACACGTAATTCTTTATTATGATTTCCTCATTCTATGAACTTCTAGAAGAGACATTCTTCTTTACTCTTAAGGCACAAACCTCTTTTTAAGTTTTTTTTTTTCTTTTGTCTTGATTGTCATCCATTTAGAAATTTTGAAAGATTAGTAACGTTATTCTATATCTAATAGAAGAAACTTAAATTTTAGATTTATTGATAAGTTCTTTTTGAGTTTCGATTATAAATTAATTTTAAAATAGCAAAACCATTCACGTAATATTTTATTAATTACATTATAGTTTTTCAACCACATTTTTTTGTCTCCTTTTACTAAACAAAGTCATATCAAAATTAAGTAATTAAGCTAACATTCGATTAACATGCTCAATAGAGCTTTTTCATTAATAACTATTCATTAAAGTTTTAATTCTAAAAGATCTACCACAAAAGCTTTGCTTGAGGAAGTTGCACCAAAATGTACGCTAAATATAACAATAAAATTTTTGGGTTTAGGTATGTTGATGTAATCATCATGAATTTAGTGATATAATTTATTTGTTTGACTTATATATGCAATATGGTAATTTTTTATATCTTCTTATATAATTATGAATTAGCTTATATTGTATTATAATTTAAATGCAATTTAGCATATTTAGTTTACAAAAGAAAATAAACTATATTAAAGATAAAAGGAAAATTTATCAAACAAAGCATGCTTGATTGTATTTTTTTGTTGATGATAGCATACATTTTTCTTTTTTGTTTATAATTGCGTTATTAGGATATTGCAGGAGGGTTCTTTAATATATATATATACACTGCAGGAGGGGCAGGTGCTAGATAACAATAATTTATTTATCTTTTCGTTAGCAACGTGTCGTCTCTTGTCACAGCTATGTCTAGAATCTGAGGATCGTGACTTTTAACATTTCATGTTCAAACTAAGAAAGGTTTTGTTGTTAAACACGTGCAGCTTTGCTAATTTTGTTTTTGGAACTTAATAAATTATTCCAATACGTGACAATTTCACTTGGCCCCGCTATGCCCTGGAAATGTAGATACCTAGCCTCGATTTGTTCACAACTTTGTGTTTGGTTTAACGTGTACAAATGATTGATGTTGATTAAATTTAATTAAGGTTTGGATGGTATATGTTTGGTTTAACGTGTACAAATGATTGATGGTATATGTTTAACGTGTACAAACAAGTAGATCTAACTTTTCAATTTATTAATTATCAACTCCACATTTTTACAGTAAACCATTAATATTAATGATAATTATTCTCAAATAGGTGTAAATACCAAAAGGTCCTTGAGGTTTAAAAAAAGAGTAGGATTGATAAATTAGATCTCGTAAAGGGACAAGAAAATTTATCAGTAGCTGCAATTAATGAGAGAAAAAAAAATTTATCAAATTCGAATATATGCTAAACCTTGTAACAACCGCAACTAGTCCATATCTGAAAATGTAAACAAGAAAGCAAAACCACAAAGAAAAATGTGCACGAACGGGGCAAATCTGATAATTCTTTTCATTAAACTCAACTCTTCAAAGTTAGACTAGGTACACTTTTATAGTTCTACAACTAGCAAGTAACTAACTGAGCTGACTTGGCTTAAATTTATTGGTTTTGAGTTAACTACTTTTAATAAAGATGGCACAATCTGATTTGTTAAAATTACACAGCTGGCATAACCTTATTTGACACTACACAAGGCTAACTTAGATGACTCCAACATCCCCCTCAAACTGTGCTGGGAATGTTTTAGCACCAGTTTGCCTTTCGGCTGTGTAAACCTGGTAATGCCTAAAGGTTTGGTTAACATGTCAGGTACTTGATCTTCTGTTGGGATGTATCTTACGTCCAGTTGCTGTGAATCATCCTTGTCCTGATGAAGTGTAAGTCTAGCTCGATATGTTTCGTTTTCGAATGAAATACAGGGTTCTTGGCCAACGAACCTGCCTCTGTGTTGTCAAACCACAACACTGGTATTTGAGCCGGTTGAATTCCAATTTCACATAACAAAGCAGTTAACCCTACCGATGCATGTGCCAAAGCTCTGTATTCTGCTTCGCAACTTGACCTTGCGACTACAATTTGTTTTCTAGGACTCCAAGACACCAGATTAGAGACAAAGAAAAAACTCCAGCCACTATTTAAATCAGAAGCCCAGTCCGCATCAGAAAACCTCTCAACCTACAGAAGTTTTATATAAGCTTTCTTGAACAATAAGCCATCATTTAAAGTCTTTGATGTATCTAAGTACTCTTTTGCATGCTTGCTAGTGTGTGGTCGTAGAAGAGGCCAAGAACTTACTCAATTTGTTCACTGCAAAACACAGGGTCTAGTCTTGTTAAGGTTTAGTACTGCAAGCTGCCTATCACACTTTTATAAAGGATCGTCAAAAGGGTCTCCATTATTAACATCTTGGTCCCCGTACTCATAAGTGAAGGACATGAACCACAGTTAATCATCTTTGCTTTTTGAAGCAAGTCAGCTGCAGATTTACTTTGAGTATGTAATATTACCTCTGCACTTCTCTTAGCTTCAAAACCCAAAAAATAATTCAAGGACCCTAGATCCTTTAGAGAAAATTAGTTGTTCAAGTCATGGACGAGCTGAGCAATGAGAGACAAATCGTTCCCTGTCACCAGAATATCATCAACATATACAAGGAGAAGCTCCAAGCTATAATTCCTTCGATAGGTGAACAAAGAGGTATATGCCCTTGAGTTCATAAAACCCCACTTCAACAGAGTAGTTTTTAACTTTTCAAACCAAGCCCTTGGTGCTTGTTTGAACCATAGGGAGATTTAACCAATTTGCAAACAAAATGTGGATGAGTTGAGCTAACAAATCCCTTAGGCTGCTCCATAGGGACTGTCTTTTTCAACTCACCATTTAGAAAAACATTATTAATATCTAGTTATCTAATGTCCCAATCATCGTTCACTGCTAAAGAAAGAATCACTCTAATGGTAGATAATTTCACAACCGGGCTAAAGGTCTCAAGAAAATTCACCCTAGCAGTTTGGTGATAACCTTTGGCAACTAATCTTGTCTTATACTTTTGAATGGAACCATCTACGTTATACTTAACCCGAAACACCCATTTACATTCTATTGGTTTCATATCAGTTGTCCTAGGGACCAATTCCCATGTATTATTTCGGATTAGTGCTTCATACTCATCAGCCTTTGCCTTTTTCCACTCAGAATACTGCTGTGCCTCAATAACAGTTGTGGGTTCATAAGGAATAGAGGTTATAATGTGCAAGGCATGAGGGTGTAATTTGGAATAAATAGATGTCGTATATGTCTTAGATCTTGTGACCATAGGATGGGTTAAGGTTGGTTTAGAATGGAACTGATTTAAATCAATGTAAAATGGTATAGTTGCAGGTGAGTGAGTGGATAAAATAGGTTGTATCAGAACATTTTGTACGTGTGGAATTTTATGAGGCTATTGCAGGAGACTTAGCTGACTTATTTAGAGGCTGCACAGAACATGTATTTTCAAGCATTAAAATAGGTAAACTAGAAGATGATGACAATGAATGAGTGGCAGATTTTTGAAAGAAGGCGGTGTAGGGAAAATCCTTTTCATTAAAGATGACATCTCTAGAGATATAGATCCTTTCACTTGGGTGAAGGCACTTATAGCCTTTATGAACATCACGATATCCAAGAAAAGGACACTTGAGAGAATGAAGATCAAGTTTGTGTTTGTTGTAGGGTCTTAACAAAGGAAAACATGCACAATCAAACACCTTTAAAAACTTGTAATCTGGTTTAAGATGGAAAAGCTTTTGATATGGTGAGATATAATAAAGTATGGGTGTGGGGAGTCTGTTAATAACAAAAATAGCAGTATGGAATGCCTCCCACCAAAAGGATAAGGGCATTTTTGCTTGAGCAAGAAGTGTCAAGCAAACTTCCACTATATGTCTATGCTTTCTCTTAGGAAGACCATTTTGTTGGTGAGTATGAGGGCATGGATGTCTAAAGGCTATACCACATTGAGCAATATAACTAGCTAAGGACCTAAACTCACCACCCCAATCACTTTGAACGGATTTGATTTTCCTATCAAAGGCTAATTCAACATATTTTTGGAAACTCAACAATGTTTCTTTTGCTTGAGCTTTTGAAGAGAGAGGATAGATCCAAGTATACCCAGTAAAATCAATAAAATAAATTTAACACTTGTAACCTTGAGTCGAAAGATGTGGAGAGGGACCCCAAACATCAGTAAAAATTAGTTCAAGAGGAGTGGTGTAAACAGTTTTAGACCTTTGATATGGTAATTGATGTGATTTTCCACATAAACTAGCATCACAAAAGTCTAAGGATGTTGTGGTTGTGCATGGTTTGTTTTAAGATATTAAAATCTGCTTTAAAACAGGAAAAGAGGGGTGTCCAATCCTAGTGTGTCACACAAATGTCTCAGAAGAATTTTCAGCAGTAAAAGGATGACAATTTCTTATTGAATTATGAGTAGAACAAGAGGAATGCATACTGTTTTGACTTTTACAAGCTGGTTCAGCAGCATTGTTTATCAAGAAAGAACTAGAATAAACAGTATTCAACAAACTAGAACCATTTTCATTTGACAAACAAGTGACAGAATATGGACACTTTGACAGCAGAAAGGCTGAGAGTTTAGATGACTTGAGCTGAGACTTAGCAGTTGTGAGGTCCAGCTGGTAGAATCCATTTGTGAGCTCCCCTTGCAACAGTGTAATCCCCTAATTCTTGTCCCTGATATCACAAGAATTTGAGTCAAATTCCACAATTACATCATTGTCTTTTGTAAATTGGGAAATGCTCAAAAAGTTTTTAGCAATGTTAGGAACATGTAGGATATTATTTAAAAACAAGGTGGTTTGAGGTCTAGTGTGTTACAAAACAGGTGTAGAACTAATATTACAGATATCAAGTTTAGTGTCGTTACCTATTGAAACCTTTTCTTGCCCTTAGTAGTCCACTTTATGTGCTAGATTCTGAGGAATTGCAGTGATGTGGTTGCTGGCACCACTATCAACATACCAAGATGAATCAGCAACAGTAGTTGGGGATGCAATGTATCCATTTAGAGAAGCAGCATATGGAGCAGCAATGTATGCACTTGGAGGGCCAGTAAACTGTCTAGTCTGATAACTCCCTTGGTGAGCCAATCATTGATTCCCTTGCTCAGATGACAGCTGATAAGAATAGGCCTGATAGTTCTCTTGAACCTGACCTTGACCCCCAAATTGCCCTGGCTTAGCTCGAACATTTTGCAGGTTTGATCCTTGAAAGGATTGATCAAACCTTTTATAGCATGAAGAGACAACACGCCCAACTTTATCACACAGCCGACAAGTTATCTTAGGAGCCTTTCTTCCTCCATTTCGACCACGACCTCGTCCTCTAAACGGACCTCTTGCAGATCCTCCTCTAAAACCATTACTTTATGCATACTGAGTTGACTCATGGAACAAATTAATAAAGGTGGCAGTATTATGTAACGCCAGATGGTTTTCATAGCTCGTGAGTTGGAATTGCACGTCTTGCAATGCAACAACATCCTGTCTCGATGTAACATTCGCCACATCTGGATCAAATTCCGGTAGAAGACCACCAAGAATATAATCAAATCTTCATTTGACAAAGGCTGTCCAGCCATGGCCAATTTCTCACCAAAAGTTTTCATCTTTAGTACATATTCACTAACACTCAATATGCATTTCTGTTTTAATCTGTGATACCATGGCCCTAGATTGCTAAGCATATAACGTTTCTAAAGCTTTCACACTCCAAAAGAAGTAGTGTAATTAGCGACTTCACTAAACACAGATTCACTCAGAGTTGACAATAACCAACATACAATTAACTGGTCAGTCTTTTTCCAAGCCAGAAAATCTTCATTCAAAATATCTTTTACTTCATCAACAAACTTAGTTGGGCACTTCCTAGGATTTAAAGCATAATCCTCCAAATCGAAAGCACGTATTGCAGGGAAAACTAGGTCTTTCCTGAAGTTGTGATTACTTTGGTCAAGTTTTATTGGAAGCTTAAAATTGAGATTGGAAGAGAGTGAATTCACTTGAGAATCTTGGGATTGTGAGTTTGTTTGAGTCATATTGAGTGTCTCTGACCCTTCTTCTTCAGCTTGAAAATCAGAATCTATCATGACAAAGCTATAAATCTTGCCAAGAAATCATTTATGCAAATACACACAATTAATCAAGAAACTGATGAGAGAACTTCAATCATACACCTATGGTGCCATTAACGAAACACCGCTAACTATCATCATCTCCAATATAAACCCTTACACAAAATTAAGAAAGAAAACCTCCACAGATTCGTACCTCAGCAAAGCAATTACAACTGAGCTCTTAAAAGCTCTTCAAAGCTAATACTCTGACACAGAAGCCGATTGACGTTTCATAGTGACCTTGACAACGTTGGTCATGGCGCTGATACTATGAAAATGTAAATAAGAAAGCAAAACCACAAAGAAAAGAAGTGCAGGAACTGGGCAAATCTGATAATTCTTTTCATTAATCTCAACTCTTCAAAATTCAATCTAAGTATACGTTTGATATAGCTTATCGACGGATTAAAATTACATTTTTAATATCCAAAATTTTAATTAAATTTTTTTATGTCATTTAGTTATCATTTTAGTAGAGCTTTTGGATAATTGAAAAAGCTAAAAAAAAAATCTGGTTAGAAAAGCTCAAATTTTCAGTTTTTTCAAATAGATATTTTTAAGCTTTTAAAAAATTGAAATATCTAATATAACCTTATTAGTATTATTATACCCTTAAAACTATTTAATTGTTTTTGATAAATTTATAATTTAAAATATCTTTTTAAATTGATAACTAAACAATAAATAACTTCTTTTTAAAAGTTATACTAATAAAAGATCTTATTTTCAAATATTTACTTTTAAAATATCTATTTAAAGAAACTATATCAAACGAAGTCTAAGTATACTTAATATAGTTCTACAACTAGCAAGTAACTAATTGAGCTAACTTGGTTTAAATCTACTAGTTTTGAGTTAACTACTTTTACTAAAGATGACACAATTTGATTGGTTAAAATTACACAGCTAGTATAACCTTATTTGACACTACATAAGGCTAACTTAGATGACTCCAACAATATCACCATTTTTTTTATTGAAACATATTTAATTATTTTTTAAATGCAAAAATAATTGTATTAATTATAATACATTAAGAATATAAATTATAAAAAATAAATTTAAAATGAATGATTGTGGAATCAAATTCGATATATCTATACTTTTTATTTCAAATCAGAAATTTATAATCATTATATTTTATTTTGGATGAAATTCATTTTAGAGTTTATGAACATTTTTTAAAACATTGACAAATCTTTCTTTTTTGTTAAGAAAATCATAAACATTTTTTTCAAAATTATACTCAAAGTTGGGGTTTTGCACGCCACCTAAAACATTAACATTTAACAATTACAAGTGCGATAGGATGTAATTCTACTGAGCTTGATGATTTTATAAATAAATACAAGATTTAGAATTGTAAATTGATAAATTTCATTCATATTTTATCTTATTTATAAGACTTTTGAAAACAATTGTAACATTTTTCTTATGTAACACATGGACTTAAATCTTGAAGGTGACATATGGACGAAATTGCATGAAAAAAAACATTTCATTTGTGAAATTTCATATTACTATAAGGAATTGGATCATAAAAATCTAGTCATCTCCACTTGCTTCTGATTCTCTAAATCGTAGGTTTAAATATCAATAAATCTCATCATTTGTGTTAATATTTACAGAAGTGTGGATAATTATCTCTCAATATTTGAGATTAATCATCTAAGCTATACTATTAGAGTATTATTTGAATTAGTCTCAATAATTCTCTGATCCTTAAAAGGTATCAATTTTTTTTAAAAAAAAAAAAATAAAAAAAAAAAATCAGTAATAGAAAGAATAACCCTATCTTCGGTGAAGGAAGACGAGTGTTTGTACCGGGCATAAAAGTAAAAAATTAAGGGACATGAAAATCGTCAAAATGCAAATAAAAAAGGTGTGCTTAATTTTTTTTGGTTTCTTGAATTGCCAATAATCCCACTATTGGTAAACGAAAATGCGCGTTTGTTAGGGGGACCTAAAAGTAATTGTATAAAGGAACATGCGAGTAATTAAAGAGGTCTTTTTAATTATGGTTATATTGACCTAAAGTTCTCTTTTTGTAATTTAAAAAAAAAAAAGAGCAGTTCTCTTCTAGTAAATTTATAAATGATTGAAATATTTTTTATCGTTATCTTGACAATTGATGGATAATTTCCTAATGCACTAATTACAATAGGTCGCGTGTAAGTATACACGGTCACAATGTAATATAATGGCAAATCAAGGTCGTTCCCACAGGGACAATTGCTAAATTTTATATATCAATTACCAAAATTGATTGAGACAGTTTTATTCAAACTATCAAAACTCAAATAATGGTGAATAAAAATATAGTAAAACAAAATTAAAATTTAAAATTTAAATAAACAACCAAATTAAATAATGGAACTAACAGCAGATTTAAAGATCTAAGACACAATTTCACCTTTTTATTTCATCAACCTATTCTCATGTTATTCAAAAATAATTATTTTTATTTTGTATTTAATCGGGTAAAACTCTAAATTAATTACCAGCCTCTTTCGATCGATCAAGTAATATTATCCAGAATAATTAATCTATTATATGTCTATATAGATTAAATTAATCTGAACTCATTAAGTTTCAATTTCCCATAAATGATTACACAATCCTATAGGTATATGTCTATCCTACACAGATTATGCTATTCTATTGCCGTCTAACACATGATACCTTTGTCAAGCGCATCATAGTCACCAGATCTGTCAATTAACAGGCCTTATTTGATTGACAGCATTAAGATCCAATAGAATAGAATACAAATATAAAAGAAAACAATCATTCATTAATTCAAAAACTCATTGAATAGGTGATGAAATAAATCGGCTACATTGTAGCCTTAGAAATTGAAATTAGTTCGACATGAAATTGAATAACACAGCGTCTAAAATTGAATTAACAATAATCAATATTAAAACAAATAATAAAAAGATGAAATAGTCACTGTGTTTGTTGTCTGAGATGTCTCGTTCTCTGAGTGCTTTGAATGTTGACGATGACAAGATCCTAGTGAGACTCTCTTTCTTCAATCCTCTCTGCTGTCGTCCGAACGAGAGACTAGAGAGACTTTTTCAAAGAAAACTCCACTCAGCCGACACTCAAAACCAACCCCTTCTGCTGTCGTTCCAAAAGAAAACAATCAAAGAAAAAAACCCTAAACTTTTTCTCTACCGTCTGCCGACCTCCCTCCTCTTTGCTGCTCCACCATATGAATTTATATGAGTAAGGTAACCTATTGAATGCATCGGTTGACTTCCCTTTTCTTTCATGATTCTCTGTCAATTTTCAATGCAAGTTTCCTTCCAAAAAATCCTCCCAATTGCTCTCAGTCAATGCTCGAATCACTGCTTTAACTGCTTACCAATTTAATAAAAAAAAAATCCTCCGCAAGACCGCTTGAATTTCCTTCAAAACTTTGATCCATTGCCTAAATTATTTTTCACAAATCAATTGAGACAATTCTTGATGATTTTCCACGCGTGAAATATGCAAGGAAATTTTGCACCGCATGATTGGATCGCTTCACGTTGGCCTGCAGGTAGTTTACGCGAAAAAAAACAACACCCGCAGCCCATGGTCGCAGGCCTGTGACCTGCATACACGTCCAGCAGCCAGCTTCTGGTGTGAGCTGCTGGAAATCAACCAGCAGCTATGACCAACGGGGAAAATTATAAAAAGCCCCCTCAAGTTTTTGAAATTACACTTTTACCCCTAAACTTTCAAAAATTATATTTTTGCCCCAAAATTTATAAAATTTACAGTTCAATCCTTGCATTCAATTTCTGCACAAAACACTCAGAAAATATTAGAACACCCCTATTTTACTCGGGTTTTCATCACAATAGTATAGGTTAAGAATATATAATCGTGCATAATTTTAGCCCGATCAACAATCTTAATTGTGAAAAAACACAAAAAGTCCTTTTTGTGAAAAGACCAAAGAGTGTATATGTTTGATTTTGATAGCAAAACGTACTTGTCATATGACATCCATATCAAAGACCGTATTATGCTTGTCGGACGATAACGAAATAGTTTGATTAAAAAATTAATAATAATAATAATAATAATAATTAGTGAGAAAACCAATGAATCTCTTGATGCATTTGGATGGTTGGACTTGGACATAAAACAGGGATTGGATGGAAAGGGGATTGAACGGGGACACGTTTTGTTGTATACGGTCATTATGACCGTCAACAACTATGTGCAGATCACAAATTTTATTTTAATTATCATCCATATCATTTTTAAAATTTTTAAGTGTTTTATAATTTAATTTTATAGAAATCATAAATTTATAACATACCTTCTCAATTCTAATATTATATATATATCATATAAAGTATGCTCTTATTTGTAAAGCAATGAAATCATTTAAAGCATCCAGATGCGTAATTAAATTCTAATAAAACTTTTGAATGTGAAATTGAGTTGTGATGAAATTTTCAAGTAGATTGGAAATGATTTCGAATACAAAAATTGATATGATAATTAATTAAGAATTTAAATAAATTTAGTGCCAAAAAATTTATCAAAAAAGGGCATGATTAAAAAATTAGTAGAAACATGTATAGGCATTTTGGAAAATTTAAAAGTATGAGAGTAAACATGAGAGTATAGAGATAAGGATGACATTATAGTAATTTTGGAGAGATAAGGATGGCATAATGGTAATTTTAGAGACAATATAACCAACTAGTTAGTGTTTGGATGAAATTGAATGGAATTAGTTAGGATTGAATTAATTTTTAAGTTTCAACCAATCAAATACCTTCAATTTAAACCAATGACATGCTTATAATTATAACACAAACATGAGGGGCAATTGTTAAGGCAAATCAAGACTATATAAAGTGCAAGTGACTTGAAAAATAGAGAAAAATTTGGAAGAGTCTATAGGGATGTGTTCGGCCAAGCATAGAGCAGAGGATAGCAGCCATGCTTGATACTTTTGGGAGCAATTTTGAGTAGTTTCCAAGTCAACAAAAGGGTGTAAATAAGTTTAGGAGTGATATCCAACAAGATCAAGTGTTTTTAAAGTGGTAAAGTTTAAGTTTCTTTAACTTTTATGTGTGAAAAGTTGGATTAATGTTTTCTAATGAGTTATTTGTAGTCTTAATGTGATTTTTATGTATGAATTTAGAGTTTTGAAGCCTTAAACTTGTGGAAAAGTAAAGTAAGTGAATCAAGAAAATTTGGTAAGTATATTAATCAAGATGACATTTTGATTTAAGTTCAAGTTGATGATGTTTAGGATGTTAATTTTCTTACTATGAAATTTGGTACGACTTTGATTGGATTTCATGTGAAAAACTTGAAGAAATCTTGGTGCATGTTTTGGGTATGGTACACAGCTAAAGAAGGAATTATATAATTCAAGTTGTGTTTGATTTATTTGAGTGATTTCATGCATGAAAATGTGCTAAAATATCAAGTTAGAATGTTGAAATGAAAATCAAAAGCCTGATAAATTAGTTTGCTATGTGTTCGGTCATGGGAGGTTTGATATGATGGATGATTGTTTTTTATTAATTTAGATGATTTTATGAACTGTTTTAGTAATGAATTTGGTATGAAATTGAAAAGAATTCTATTTGATGTATTGGAATATGATTATAGTAAGAAAAATTGATTTAGATTGATGGTGTAAAAAGTGATGCATATTCGGCCAATATAGGGTTAAAATGATCTAAATGATTGTTTAATGTATTGATATAAAAAAATTGAACTCCAATTGAGTGTTTTACATGCATAAATATTGAGAAATTCAAACAAAAAGTATATGTAAATAATTAGAGTCATTATGACTTGATTAAAGGGTGTTCAAAATCTCCGTATAGCTAAACGTTTGTTGTATGTTAATGCACCAATAAAAATGTATGTATATGGTTAAATTTAGTTGTAACATTGCCTAAACGTAGAATACGAAAATATATAGGTGAAGTGGAAACGATGGAACCCTAAATCATGCATTATCATAAGTTAACATTAGGTGAGTGTCTTTTCAAAATGTTTTACTATTATTATTTTCTATTCAATGAAGTTATATGTTATGTGTAAAATTATGCTTTGAAATGCTAAAAATTGATTTAAAATAAATAAATTTAATATGAATACTTCTTGTATGAATTTTTGGAAAGTTATTTTAAATGCAAATTTTATGAGGAAAAACATGATTGTTTGAAGATGTATTTGTGAGTCTATGGTATACCTTATAAGTATCTCAGATATCTCCGGTTGAGATTGAGTACCATTGGCAGTGTCGAGGGTATCTGTCACTAACAACGGGAGGGAATATGTTAGTTAGTTCAGTTCAGTATGTCACCCATACATGTACATAGTATATTATTAGTTAGCTTCCATATGAGCGAGGGTAAATACCGCTCTATAGTAAGGGTAAACTCGGCTATGTAAAACTAGATAGATGGCCTGAACGAGAGTAAATTTCATGAAGGCCTGAGAAAGGGTAAATTTCGCTTCATACATAAGATATCATGTGATACGGATTGTCAGTGGTTGACTTGTTTTATTCAAAAATTTTCTGAAAGCTTTATTGTCATCACTGTTTATGTTTTACAACGAAAAGCTAAAATCATACAAAATGCCATTTTATATATTTTCGATTTGAAAAATATTTGAAATAGTTTTTCGAAATTAGAAAACTTGCTTTTCAATATGCTATTATATTTCAGTTTTACTATGCATGATTTATATTTATGATAAATGTTTATTCATGCAACTAGACCAGACGTGGTTTTCGACATTAAAGTATTTATGAAACATTTTAAAAATTTTAAAGAGGTTTAATTTCGAAAATAAAATTTGAATAGAAACGTAAAACACTCACTGAGCTCATTTAACTCACCAATTATTTTATGTTTTATAAACAAAAACTCTCCAGGGGCAAGTGCAGGGACAGGTGCATCAGGAGCAGGGAATTTGACCCAAGATTAAATGGATTGAGTTGTATGTGCTGCTATGATTCTATAAAATTATTTTGGATGTCCTTGAAAATTTGTATATTAATAATTGTATAAATTTTCCTATGATTTTGAAAAATGTATAAATAAATATATGCATGACATGTAAATAAATTTTAATTTATTTTTAAAACTAATAGTATGTTTGTGGTTGTTTGCAAATTAAGAAAAAGAGAGAGTCAAAGACTTAGAAGTTGAGAAATTATTTGCTTTTAGAAGTGTACAGGTTTTTTGTAAATTTTTACAGAGTGATATTTTTAGAAAAATAGCTGTCATGCTATCAAAATTTTAATAACCATATTTTGCAAATATATGAAAAAAAATTCTCCACCTATTTCCATTTTAAAAGAGAATCCCAAAAAGATTTTCAGTAAAAAGAAATGACTTAATTTCATGAAAACTTTTAGTCGAATTAGATATTGACTAAAGGGTTACCGTGGGGTTGTCGACGGGCTATCATTTGTACAAAAATAAATGTATAAGGATGGGGCCTGTCAGGGGCTGAACTTTTTTTTTTGAAAAACAATATTTTTCTTTTTGTTTATTATAATCATTCATCATTGCCACTATAATATATTATTTTAAAGTTATGGAATTATAGATTTAGATGTCTTATTTATAAATATAAAAACATTTTAATATTTATAAATAAGTTGTATTTTAATAAATATTATATTTTAATTTTACTATTTCAATAAATAATAATATTTTAATAAATTACTTAATAAAAAATAATATTAAAATTAAATAATTTGAGATACTTATATTTTTATCTAATTTATCAAATTATGTACAACCAATCCAATCATACGCTAAATAAAAGATTGTATTATATTTAATCAAATCAAATCCAATCTAATCCAATATGATATACCAAATGCATCCAGATATGTCTTATTTTGATGGACAACATATATTAAAAGCCAAATGATTGAAATATACTTTGTCGTTATATTCACAACCTTGTGCGTTTAGTATACCGCATTGGATTGAATTGAACTGGATTGGACTAGATTGGACTTGACTCAAATGAATTGGACTGAATTAGATATGATTAAATCTTATGTTTGGTGCATGATAGGATTGAAGAAAAATGTATAATATATATTTACCTAATTTACCAAATTATATACAACCAATCCAATCATATGTCAAATAAAGGATTGTATTGTATTTAATCAAATCAAATCAAATCAAATATAATTCAATACAATATGCCAAATGCATCTAGATATGTCTGATTTTGATAGAAAACATATATTAGAAGACAAATGATTGAAATATACTTAATCGTTATATATAATAAGGGAAAAATCTAAAAAACCTCCTGAAACGAAAAATAATATCATTTTACCCTAACCTTTTAAAATATTAACCAAAAACCCCCCTACCGTCCACCAAAAGCTGTTTCCATCCAAATTTATAGTGGTTTTGTGACAAAAACATTAAAATACCAAAATACCCTTATTATATTAAAAAATAAAAAAATAAAATAAATTAATCAATCAACTACCTACCCTTTCATAACAAAAAAAATATAAAAAATTAGAAAAAAATTAAATTTATATAAAATTATAAAAATAAATTATAATTTTAAATAATTGAAATAATATTTATTATTAACTAAAAATTAAATAAAAAAATTTATAATAGATTTCATTTGAAAATAATTTTAAAAATTAAATATATTAATTTTAAAAATTAAAAATAAAAAAACTTTCATTAGATCTCTACCATCCACCCCAGGATGGATGGTGGATATATATTTGAAAAAAATTAAAAAATAATACACTAAAATTAAAATAATTAATTAATTAATAATTAAAAAAATCAAATTATTAAAAATAAAAAATAAAATGATTCGTTTTCTTTTATTCAAACCAAACCCATATTCTTCACCAACATAAATCTGATTTGAATTCTTATTTAAATTCAATCATAATGAAATTAAAATAAGTAAAACCAACAAAATTTTTTCTTCAACCACAACCAGTTCAAACCAGCAAACCTTTTAATCCAAAACTCACCTCAATTAAACCAACCAAAACTCATAATAATCTACTTCATCATGTTATCAAAATAAATCTCAAATATTACTACATGAATCAAAAACAATGGAAAAAAAAAAACAAATAATCGAAAAAATTAACAAAAAAAACAGTAAAAACACCGCCTCTGGAGATAGAAACGGCATCGACATATGAAGCTTGAAGATCTGGAGAGGAGCAGCAGTAGAACACTGCCTCCGTCGCCACCGAAGGAACACCGCCTCTGGAGATAGAAACAGCGTCGGCTTATGGAGCTTGAAGATCTGGAGAGGAGCAGCAGTAGAACACTGCCTTCTACTGCCTCCGTCGCCATCGAAAGCAAATGATAAAAAAAAACAATATGAAGATTTGGAGATAGAGACGGCGTCGGAGTATAGAGCTCGCAGATCTGAAGAGGAGTAGCAGTAGAACATTGCCTCCGTCGCCACCGAGAGCACATGATGAAGATGCCATCGAGAGCCCATGATGAAGAACACCGCTACCCGCCATCGAAAGCAACATCAGAACACCGCCAATGTAAAAGATTGACGGCTGAGGATTGAAGTAGAACACCGCCGCAGAACAGCACCAAGATAAACAGCTGAGCAGCAGGAGAACACCACTGAGATTGACGGTTGAGTAGAAGAAATTGAGTTGTAGAAACGGAGAGCAACAGCAGCATGGTGTGAGAGACTGACAACTGAGAAGAAAAAATTGAGATGAGTTTTGGTTTGTAGAGAGTCGGTCGGGAGGATTTTGGTTTGTAGAGAGCGTAATGGCAAAGAGGAATGGACGGAAGAGACAGGGATGATGGAGAGGCAGGGTAGAGAGCGTAATGGCAGAGAGGAGCAGGGATAGATGGGAACCACCACACACGTGGCATATTTGGGATGGTTCTTAATTTATTTTTATTTTTTCTTTTAATTAACAAATTATATATTGGAAAACAGTTGGAATCCATTGATAATGTCAACCTACATTTACCTTTTTGCCCTCTAAATTGACAGATCTGTTAGTTGATCGATAAATTCACTGTATTAATTAACTGTTGGATCATTTTAGCTATTATTTTCAAAACCAGTGGTGGTTTGATATTAGTTTCAATTTCAGGGGGTAAAATAATAATAACCCATATAATAACCTTGTGCGTTTTGTATATCACATTGGATTGGATTAGACTAAATTGGATTAGATTTGATTGGATTGAAATAAATTAGACTGAATTGGATTGAAGAAAAATGTATAAATGTATGATAGAATTGCACATTATTAATACAATAATAATAATAATAATAATAATTATTATTATTATTATTATTACTACTGCTATTACTATTAATCCAAACACAGTATTAATAGATATAATAAGTGCATTTATTCTCACCAATTAAAACAAAGAAAATATTTTTCAAAGAAAAAAAAATCATTAATAATCTACATTCAAAGACAAAGACAATGATTTTTCTTTTTTAATAAAATGATCTTCTTATTGGATTTAATTAATATATTATAATGCTTGGTTTGGTTCATCATTAAATTTGATTGGATATGATTGTATATAATTAAATTAGGGTATATATAATGATTAAAAATTTACTTTTAACAATTTTTAAATAATATGAAAATATTTTAAATTATAAATTAATAAAATATATAATAATTTATCCTCATAATTAAAAAAATCACAGATAGAGGATTTTAATAAAACACATTGTTTTAAAATTAATTTAATATTATAAAGAAAGATAAATTATGAAGTCAACAAAACTCATTATTATAAAGCAAAATCAAAACATACAATGATAAAAAAAAAATGCAAATAAAAACATTGGCTTAGTCATTTGGACAGTAAAACTGTTGGTTAAATGACACTGACTACAAGGTCTCTGTGAGACCAACATTTAGTCTCTGTGAGACTATGGTTTGACACCCACACCTCTACCTCGCACCCCTAGTTGTTGTTTCTTTCATCTAAGTATAAGCTGGCCCCTCATCTTTATATTAGCCATCTCCATCTACACGTGGATTGCTCCCACCAATACGAGAGATACTTTTCAAACCGTGCTATAAATATTTAATGTTGTTTGATCCTAATTATTTTCTGAATTAATATCAATAATAAATAAATAAAACATTGGCACAGACGGTTGTTGTCGGATACAATGATACTGTAGTGGATGGCCACATCCAATGCAGCGCTTAAGCCAATGCCTACTTCAAAAGTATGTACAGATTTAAATTACGAAACACTCCCTTATTGTAAAAAGACAAAATAGTCTATGTGTCAGATTTTGATTGCAAAGCATACTTGTCATATCCCATCTCCATCAAAGACCATATTATCTTGTCGGATAATTACGTAACAGTTTAATTAAAAAATTAATAATAATAACACTAGGTATATCAATTATAATAACACTAGGTGATTTAATCAACTCAAGTTGGTTAAAAAAAAAAATCCTCACTCTCTTCTCTCTAGAGAGCGTAGATGCGGTTGTCTTATTCTTTCTTTTTCAAAGGTGTAGGTAGAAGGTTTAACAACCCTAGTATCCCAGTAGTACTTCTCAACCCTAGGAGCATCTCAAAGGTTTCTTCTCACCAACTCTTAAAACCTGGTTCAGTGTATAGTTAGGAGGACACAACGATGGAAGTGGATGAGATCGAGCAACTATGTCGGGCTCTTACATTGGATGATGAAGCAGTTCCAGAACTCATTGTTACGATGGAAGAACAGGTTGAAGGCAAGCTGGACATGGAGAAGTGTTTGATTGGGAAGGTGTTGACAAGAAAAAAGGTAAATAGCGAAGCTCCCAAGAACGTATTGGCACAAGTGTGGAATCTTGGGGGTTAAGTTTGAAGTTGAAATAGTTGGGGATAATATGTTTGTGTTTCACTGTTAAAGAGGTTAAGATAGAGATATGGTATGGATAACTAGTCCATGGCGCTTTGATCACAGCTTGTTGATTCTGGAGAAGCCATGGGGGGCAGGTGACCTCTCTGAAATGTCTTTCCAAAAAGCAGTATTTTGGGCTCATTTTCATAAAGTACCTTTGTCATGCAAGACAGGAGATTGGCGAATGCTATAGGAGAGATGATTGGAGATGTGGTTGAGCTACCTGCAGATCCTAAAGAGTACAGAGGTAAATATTTACGGGCAAAGGTTAGGATTGACATCTCAAAACCCATTCCAAGGGGAGTTAAACCAAGATTGGATGAATTTGAAAGAACAATAGCTATACCAATGAAGTCTGAGAAACTCCCAGAAATTGTTATACATGTGGATTGTTGGGATAGTCTCAGTAAGAATGTGTTGATGAGGCTACGAGAAACAGCGCCAGGGAAAGAGACAAAGCTCGGTACAGATCAGGACTCCAAGCAGCCGCTCCTATGAGGTAAACAGTAGAGAAACGAAAGGAGAGTGGGGTGAGGAAGGTAGCTAGTGTAGGAGGAATAGGGGTGGAGTCATCATTGGAGATGTTTGAAAACCAAAGGAAGTTGTTGGGGAAGATGAAAGTTGGCGAATGCATGAATCACGTAAGTGGAGATGAGTTAATACTATCACGAGAGGGGTCAGTGAGGCAGGCTGTGACTGTAGGGAAGTATGTCTCATCGCAGGAGACAGGGTTGACAGTGGAATCCAACAGGGTAGCTAAGGTGGCATTTGATGTGGACACACATGTGGCGGTCCAAGAATGGTACAGTGGTCAAAATGCCCAGTTGGCATAGTCTCAACCAAGAATTCTAGAGCAGGGGAACCCATCCAGCCAATTGGGATCAATTCAGCGTAAAACCAGAAATTGGAAACGTGCAGCTCGGCTGGAGGCGGGGCTTAAGAGCAGCGGGCAACATGTCTGGGTAGAACCTCTTGAGCAAGATAAGCTGAATGACAAGAAGAGGAAAGTGAAGCTTCCTGAAGGGTCTGAATCGATATAAAAAAGGAAAAACAGGTTTTGGCAGTAATCCCTTTCCATGTAACGGCGATACCTGAGGTTCAGGCTCGCCGAGTGTCATGAAAATTTTGAATTGGAATGTACGAGGATTGGGGAATCCTCATACATTCAGAGCCTTAAAAAGGGTTATCAAAGCTAGCTCCCCTACCTTGGTTTTCCTAAGTGAAACCAAGTTTAACCGGAAGGAAGCGGAAGAATTAAGATATAGGTTAGGCTTTGATGGTAGTGTACAGGTAGAAGCTGCCAGTAGATGCGGTGGCTTGATTTTGTTGCGGAAAGACAAGTGGTTAGTGTCTGTACATTCGTTTTCACGTAACCACATTGATGCCAGAATCACTACAGAGGGAGGCATAATATGGCGTTTCTCAGGGATTTATGGAACCCCATATCAAGGTCACAGATGAGACTTTTGGAAGCTGATCCTTAGGCTAAGTACAATTGACCAGCTACTGTGGTTTTGTCGCGAGGGCTTTAATGCGATACAACGATATGATGAAAAAAATGGAGGTAGGGAAAAGGCTGCGAATGAGGTTTCAGACTTTCGCCAAGTGGTGGAACAATGTAGACCTAGGCTGCATAGGGGCGAAATATACATGGAGCAACGAAAGATGTGGGGCAGCAAACATACGAGGACGTTTGGATCGGTTCTTGGCAACGGGAACATGGTGGAGCCAATAACAAAGGGAGCGAGTAAGGCACTTGGGGTTTCACTTTTCAGACCATCGTCCTATCATATTATCATTAGAGGAAGATGGTGCAATTATAGGTTCTCACATAATCAAAACTCATAGGTTTTGTTTCGAAGCCTTTTGGTTGCAGGATGAAGAATGCAGCAGTATTGTTCAACCTGCATGGGGAAAAAAGAAAGACAGTAGTTATATTGATGAGCTGAGTACTCAACTAGAGTGGTGTGCAATCAAGCTGCATCAATGTAGTCAGGGAAAATTTGGTATTCTTGACCAAACCATGGCAAATAAGCAGCAACAATGTGAAAAGCTTATTTTAAGAACAGCAAAAGAGTTGTAAGACAGGGAAGATTCAGTAGGTAGAAAAGGAGCTAGAAGTTTTGCTGGCACAGGAAAAGATATATTGTAAGCAAAGTTCTAGAGTAGACTAGATGCCAGAGACAGAAATTCGAAGTTCTTTCATGAAAAGGCATCAGCTCTTAAATGTAGAAACACTATCTCCTCTATTGCTAGCAAGGCGGGTTAGCAGGTGGAAAGTATAGAGGATATCACAGCAGTGGTATGTGAGTGTTTTGAAGAAATATATGCAACATAATCTCCGTCTTAGACTAAGTTAGATCAAGGGGTGGAGGGGATTACGACTGCACTGGATGATCAAGCAGCAGCAACATTGGCATGTCCATTCACAGAGGAGGAAACACAGTCCACTATGTTCGAGCTTAAGCCATTTAAAGCACCAGGACCAGATGGGTACTAGGTAATCTTTTTCCAAAAATATTGGAAATGTGGTAGGTAGAGAAGTTACAGCAGCATGCCTACATGTATTGAATCATGAAGCCTCTCTTAAGCACTTCAATAGAACCCATGCTGTACTTATACCCAAGAAGAGTGACCTACAGTGCATGCGGGATTATAGACCGATTAGCCTCTGTAGTGTTATCCATAAGATAATAGCGAAGACTTTGGCCAACCGATTAAAGCAACTCATGCCAGGGTTGATAGCTTCGAATCAATGTGCTTTGGTTCCTGAAAGGTCGATTGTTGATAATATAGTAATTGCTTTTGAGTTACTTCATTCGATGCATAAGCGTACCAATGGAAAGAAAGAGTATATGGTGCTTAAATTAGATCTTAGTAAGGCCTACGACCGTGTTGAATGGTCATTTATAATCCAAGTCCTTGCTAAGATGAATTTTCCAGGATTAGGTTGGTAATGGAATGTATATCAACTTCGGAGATGGCTTTTGTGATCAATGGGCAAGTTCGAGTGAAGGTGGTTCCATCAAGGGCGCTCTGACAGGGTTGTCCATTATCCCATATCTCTTCCTCTTGTGTGGTGAGGCATTTTCAAGTTTGATTTGGAAGATATAAGAAAAGCATGAGTTATTGGGGTTCAAATGTTGTGTGGGAAGCTCGACGGTAAGCCACTTGCTATTTACGGATGATAGTATCGTGTTTGGTCCAGCTTCGATTAACAGTTGTATGGAGTTGAGGCGCATTCTACAGGTTTATGAATCGGGTTCAGGGCAAAAAATCAATCTTCAGAAATCGTATGTAACCTTTAGTGCTAATGTGAGGTTCAAGTAACAGAAGAGATCGAGAGGCAGTTAGGCTTACAAGCAAGCTTAGCTCATGACAGGTATTTGGGTTACCATCAATGGTGGGGAGGGCGAAACGGAGAGTCTTTAATAACCTCCAAGACTCTTTGTTCTGAGCTAGGTAGCCTCATGTCCAAATAATGATGGGGTAAAAATAAAGGCAAACGCGAAATTACGTGGAAAAGGTGGGAAATGATGTATTTGCCAAAGGAAATGAGAGGTTTAGGCTTTCGAGACCTTTACACTTTCAACCAAGCTCTTCTAGCCAAACAATGTTGGAAGCTGCTCGTCAACCAAGATTCACTTATGTATCAGATTTTACAAGCTAAATACTTTAAGAATGAAGCTGTGCTGCAGCCCAGAGTGAGACCAGGAGATTCATACTTATGGCAAAGTCTGACGTGAGGCAGTGAGCTATTGTTGAAAGGAGTTAGATGGCGTGTAAAGAATGGGCAGGCAATCCGTTAATTTTACTTTGTAAATTTGTATGCAAATTTTCATTAATTAAAATAATTATATCCAATAAATACAGGTTATCATGCAAAGATAAAGAACTGATATTAATAAGATTCGAATATATAAAAAAATTAAATTTATTATTTTCAAATAAAGAAGGATCACCAAATTTGTCCAAAATGGAATCTGAAACAAAATTTCATTTCAAAGACGATACTACATAAGTTTTTTTTAAATCTAAAAATTTAAGTTTCTATAGCCTCCACTACAACTGTTTTGTTATCGTCCATATAGATGAATCTTTCAGCATCATTTGACTTTTGGCTCCATAGGCCATATGGATACATTTATATAAGTAGTAGCACCAGAATCCATCCACCAATTGTATTTAGGTATAGAAATAAAATTAACTTCAGAATAAATTAAATTGAGAAGCATGTCTTTCTTGACACGTTAGTTGACGTACTTAGGATATTCTTTCTTCATTGTCTAGCTTTCTTGCAAAAGTAACAAGTAACTCCGCATTCTGTTTCTTTTGCATCTTGTGCTGTGATGTTTCAACTATGACTTCTTTTTCTCTTTTCCTTTTCTTGTCTTTAAAGATGGTTGTTAAGTTAACACTTTCAAATTCTTCTTGTTTCAATTTTTTCTCTTCTTGCATACAGTGAGATATGAGCTCATTGAGAATCCATTTGTCATGTTATGTATTGTAACTCACTTTAAACTAACTGTATTATGCCAAAAGATAAATCAAAACTAAATGCACCAACAAATTCTCAGATAATTGTAACTTTAATGCATTTAGTTTGAAAACGATATGAGATATCTTCATGATATACTCCCTTATGTTCTCTTTTCCTTTATACTTAATTAAAACAAGATTAGCCAAAGAAGTACTTGTTTCAGTCTTTTCGTTTTTCGTAGAACGTTGTTTTGTTTTCTTAAAGAACTTCTTAGCATATTTCTCTTTGGATATAAAGCCTCTAAAAATTTTCAAAATTGAATGTTTCATGATCATAAAATTCATGTGATTAGAATAGTCTCATTTCTCCATGTCCACCTTTTCATTGGCAAAACTATTCCCATTGAAAGATATAAGTTATTTTTTTCGAATTGCAAGGTCAAGATCCATACAATCGAAGAACAATCATAATATTCTTTTTTTAATTCTTGAAGTTTGTGTCATTAAGCACGGTAATGAAATTGATATTGATAGATATTGTTGAAGCAAAAGTAGTAACTGAATCGAAACAAAACCAAATACAAGCTATAATCAATAATCATGTCATAACACAAAAATACTTAATTAATAAATTTATATATGACATGATTAAATAATTTACATAATAGTAGGTCCTGAAACAAGATACCTAGCACAATATTGACATTTAATTTTTGGACAAAAATATTAACTATAAGTGGTACTGTCCGTGCAGTAATCAAATATTGACAATTAATTTTGTTAAGCAATAAGCCTTTCTTTGAACCGACTTATTACACATAAGGAAAACCTAATAATTGTCACACATTTATTATCACAAGTATGCTCATTATTTAACCAAACAACAACTTTCCTTTGGGTTGGTCATTATTTACATAAACAATAGGTATACACATCTTACTATTTCAAAATATACAAATTTAATAATAGATGTTACTTTGGCAACATATAATTTCAATTCAATTTATTTTGAAATATCAGACTATTTTTTTTTTTATTTCGTAATCAAAAACAATATAATATAATTGTTGTAATAAATTTCAATAATTTATTTGGGCAACATATATTCATAGACTTTTATTTCCAAACCAAAACAAAATTATCATTAATTTAATTATCATGTATGCATGGTTGGTTTTATATATATAATGACACTGATATATATAACTAATATCTCAGAATTCCAATGTACAAGCCAAAAGTACATGTGTAGCATATCAACAAAACTCAATGTAATGTTAAACAATCAAACTCATCATATCTTTTAATACATGGACAAAAAGTATGCAGGCTTTAGTATTGTAAAATCAGCCCATGATATAATCCTATAAATAATGTTCTCTCTAATAACTAAAAGACAAAACTTTTCTTGACACTCCAAAAATTAAATCATGTGCCAGTGTGTATATATGCACATATATGCCATAGATTTAACCATTTCACTGAGTCCTAGATATATTCACGACATCTTATTCAGCAAAGTGAATTAAACAATTTCACAATAATCCACAAAAGTCTCATTGAATTATATGAGACAACTGGCCGATTAACGAATATATATATTCTTGCTTTAATAACCCAACTAGAATCATGATTTGCGGCTATTGTTAAAAGATATATTTATATATTTTTCAATTATTTTCAAAAGACACTCTCGAAAACACAAAAGATGCCAGGGAAATTCAATATATTTTTTTTCATGCTTCCATGACAACAACATTAAACCAAACCGATTAATTTCTCAATGATTCAACATAAGTTGGTTTTGATACCGCTTATTGGATAAAAATTTAATAGACGAAAACTTTTACTAAAATCTAGAAACTTATATTAAATTATTCAGAATTATTGAAGAGAAGATATATTTGAATCCATATTGACAAACTTTAGAAAGATTGAATCTTCCACAGTCAAATTACTTTAAGACGCTCTATAGTTTTCTTCTTGAATAGGAAAGGAGAAAAAGAGTATGTTGATTTGACTTAGGGACCATACCCTTATAGTATTTTTTATATATTAACCTAATTAGGTTCTCATTAACTCTAATTAATTAGTATTGAATTTTTACACACTAAAGTTTATACTTAATGAATATATCTAAAGTCTAATTAATAGATTACTTATCTAACCCTACTAAAATAAATATTCTATAATATAATTGTTATTTAATATGTAAGCCCATAATAAGAAATATAAAAATTCCCAACAATTAGTACCCAACAAAAGTTGGGAGGATTATAGTTACATGTACAGAAAGCTAGAAAACCCAACCAAAGTTGGGAAAATAAAGATTACATCCACATAAACCCATAGAAATCCTCAAGAGAGGAGAAAGGAGAGTTGGTCATATGGTATGCCAAACAAAACCCATATATGGGAATAATTTGACAACTCTGGATCCAACCAACCCACAGAGAACACTAATAACATCCACTAACTTCAGGCATCAAAACAAAAAAGATTACTAGAGTTCAGCCTTCCTATAACAAATACAACTTTGACATCTAATACTATTCATAGGATCTGGAAACAGTAAGTAAGAAATTGGATTTCTAGAAAATTTTTTCCTAGATCTCTCACAATACGACATGCAGTATGATTATTATCTTATCATGGAAGTCGTCATCATGCATTGATATGTTTTGCTCACGATATGTAGTAAGATCATTACCTTATTGCGGATGTCGTCATCATGCATTAATAAGTTTTTGCTACTTTAATTTCATCAGAAGAATCAAGAGAGATTGTTTAGTAGCGAATATGATGTTTTAATTAGGTTTTCTCTATTGATTTACTCCAATTTAATTTATGTTGTGATGTAGTCTAAAGTCCTTTAACTCAATCTCAAAACCCTTTTCTTTTAATTTAATTGCTCTTAGATTAGGTTTAAATAAACTAGGAATTTAAAGTAAGTTGAAATCTCCTTGTGTGATTGACCTGTTCTTGCTCTCTATACTCAATAAATGATTTATATACTTGTAAGGTTAAAAAAAAAATATTTGTTAATTTTGCAACCAACAAGCAACTACGATTTTTACTTTATATTTATATGTAGGAGGAATTTTATTCAATTGGGTTCTTTCTCAACTACTCTAATGGCAAAAGCAAAAAAACCCGGTAGGAGAATTATGGAAAGTTCGTGGCTTTTTGTTTAGAGAGTTTGTTTTGGTTTTTAGAAGTACTATTGATGTGGAGTTTGAGGGTTTTTTTATTTTTATTTTTATTTTTATTTTTTTTTATGTTTGATGTTGCTATTTTTGGTTAAAGCAAAACGATCCTGTTGATAAGTCGTGGATAGTTTGTGAATTTTGTTTTGGTGAGTTTGAATTTTTTGCTATTGTGTGGAATGAACAAAGGAATATACATTTTGAACGGTGACTTGGTAAATGCATGCCTTTGTGAGCAATGATGTTGCGGGATGCATTTAATGTGGAAACTAAACTGCTTGTTTTGTTCTCTTTTCCTATTTCATAAATTCTAGCTACAGGATTTCTTTGTTCTTAGACTACTTTTTATCAATCTAAATCGTTTGATGTGGTCTATTCTATAATAGAGTATTTTTTTATTGAATCTTTATATTTTAACTCTCTCAACTTAATTAAAAACCTTAGTTTATTATTAGTTTGTTGAAATAATCTATGAGCATTTGCATTGCTGTGCTACTGGTAGCCAATATCTTGACCTTATTCGATATTGTTCAATACCTGAGTCTCCTTTCTAAAGGTTTATGAGTGGAAAATTATCAATTGCCTTGGAGCCGGATCTGACAAGGTGGTTTTATTCCCTCTATCACAATAAAGCGCAACGACTCATTAAAGGAAGCCACATTCCTGTTTATGATCTTGCTGTTGAAAATATAAACTTGTTTTTGAGCAAGCCCATTACCAAGCCCAAGTCCATCAAGAAAAACCTTCTAAGGTTAGGTGTAAGGTTAGGTGAGTCAATAATGCAATTTAAAAGTATTTGTTTGGTTGGTGAAATTGTGTGGTTAGGATTTATTTGTATTTGTTAATTTGAATGGTTTAGATTAATTTTCTAGCACTATATATAGCCCCTCTTGCATGAGGTCTAAACATCACAAAGAAGAAGAAAACATAAGAAGAGAAGCAAAGCTTCTAGTGAGTGTGTGAGAAACAAAGCAAAGCTTTGTATTGTGAATTATTTTGAGTGTTGTAAAAGTTTTATTTTTTGTTTTAGTGAGAATTTCGATCCAACAAAGTGGTATCAGAGCAAGGCTAAGTGTCTTATAAGATACCAAATCGAAGCTCTCGACGAGAGGAGCACAACGCCGTAAAAATCATCCCAATCGGAGGTCCCACGCACCCGCACGCGCCGTCGGAAAATCGCTGCAGAAAACTGAGTCAACTCAAACGAGTTGAACCGAGTTAACAGACCGAGCCGAGCCAAGCCGAGCCAGACCGAGCCGAGCCGAGCCGAGTCGAGCTAAGTTGATCCGAACCGAGCCGAGTCAAGCCGAGCCAAATCCGAGCCTAGCCAAGCCAAGCTGAAGCTGAGCTGAGCCGCTGCTGACAAAAGCCAAACAGATCCCGTTGACTAAGTTGACCGTTGACTTTGACCGTTGACCAAAAGTTGATTTTTTGGCTCAAGTTCCGGTTGAAGTTTCTCGACGTTCTGAATCCATCCGTGCAATCAGAATTTCGAAATTCTAAACATATTAAAAGGTATGGCTAATGGTATGATATCCTTCCAAGTTCCAACACTCAAGAACAACAACTATGATAATTGGAGTATCAAAATGAAAGCACTTCTTGGAGCACACGATGTCTGGGAGGTCGTAGAAAAGGGCTACACCGAATCAGAAGATGAGTCGACACTATCCCAAACTCAAAAGGATAGTTTAAAAGACTCAAGGAAGAGAGATAAAAAGGCTCTCTATCTCATCTATCAAGCATTAGATGATAATGGCTTTGAGAAAATTTCAAGTGCAAAGTCCGCTAAAGAAGCGTGGAATAAGCTACAAACCTTTTGTAAAGGATCTGAACAAGTGAAGAAAGTTCGTCTTCAGATTTTAAGAGGTGAGTTTGAATCATTACATATGAAAGCATCTGAATCTATTTCTTACTACTTCACAAGAGTGTTAACCGTTTCTAATCAATTAAAAAGAAACGGTGAGACACTGGAAGATACCAGAATAATGGAGAAGATACTCCGCTCGTTAGATCCCAAATTTGAATATATCGTTGTGACGATAGAAGAGACTAAAGATTTGACAACCATGACAATTGAGCAACTTCAAGGATCGTTGTAAGCTTACGAAGAAAAGCATAAAAGGAAGCAAGGTATCAATGAACAACTCCTCAAGTCCCAACTCAAAGAAAAGGAAGAAATCCAAAGCCACGAGAGATACCAACGTGGTCGAGGCAGAGGAAGAGACCGAGGACGAGGTACAGGTCGTGGTCGTGGACGAGGTTGGAATTATAATAACAACAATTCCAACAATAGCTATGAGAGAGGAGAAAATTCAACAAGAGGTCGTGGGAGAGCCAATTCGAACACGAGGTACGAAAAATCTCAAGTTCAGTGTTATAATTGTCAGAAGTTTGGACATTATGCTTCAGAATGTAGAACTCCAAATAACAAGGTTGAAGAAAAGACTAATTTTGTGGAAGCAAGAACAGAGGAGAGAGAAATTCTGTTATTAGCACATAGAGGCAATGATGGAGACCAAGAGAATACTTGGTATCTCGACACTGGTGCGAGCAACCACATGTGTGGAAGGAAAAACATGTTCATAGAGCTCAACGAATCTGTGACTGGCAATGTCTCATTTGGAGATAGTTCTAAAATTCCGGTGGAAGGAAAAGGTAACATTCTTATTCGTGCTAAAGATGGTAGTCACCAATTGATTTCAAATGTTTATTATGTGCCCAACATGACAAGCAACATCTTGAGTTTAGGTCAACTTTTAGAAAAAGGCTATGATATTCACATGAAAGATTGTAGTCTTTTTATAAGAGATGACATAGGAAATTTAATTGCTAAGGTGAAAATGTCAAAGAATAGAATGTTTTCGTTGAACATTCAAAATGATGTTGCAAAGTGTTTGAAAGCTTGTTGTAAAGATGCATCATGGTTATGGCATCTTCGATTTGGGCATCTCAACTTTGGAGGATTGGAAATGTTGTCTAAGAAAGAAATGGTGAGAGGACTACCTTGTATTAATCATCCTGACCAACTTTGTGAAGGGTGTCTACTTGGGAAGCAATTCAGAAAAGGTTTCCCAAAACAGTCAGAATCAAGAGCCAAGAAACCATTCGAGCTCATCCATACTGATGTGTGCGGTCCAATCAAGCCAAGCTCTCTCGGTAATAGTAATTATTTCCTTCTCTTCATTGATGATTTTTCAAGAAAAACGTGGGTATATTTCTTGAAACAGAAATCAGAAGTCTTTGAAGTATTCAAGAAATTTAAAACTGCTGTGGAGAAAGAAAGTGGCTACCAGATAAAAGCAATGAGATCTAATCGAGGAGGAGAGTTCACCTCAAAAGAGTTCCAAGAGTTCTGCGAAGCAAATGGAATCTGACGTCCTCTAACCGTTCCAAGATCCCCTCAGCAAAACGATGTTGCAGAAAGAAAGAACAGAACAATTCTCAATATGGCACGAAGTATGCTGAAAAGTAAAAGATTACCGAAGGATTTTTGGACGGAAGCTGTAGCTTGCGCAGTATACCTATCAAATCGATCTCCAACAAGAAGTGTGTTGGGAAAGACACCACAAGAAGCATGGAATGGAAGGAAGCCAGGTATTTCTCACCTAAGAGTCTTTGGAAGCATAGCTCATGTACATGTACCAGACGAGAGAAGAAGTAAGCTTGATGACAAAAGTGAGAAGTTCATCTTCATTGGGTACGATAATTACTCTAAAGGCTATAAGCTGTATAATCCAAACAATAGAAAGACTAGCATCAGCCGTGATGTTGTATCGATGAAGAAAGCACATGGAATTGGAAAACACATGATGAAGATTACAGTTTCCTTCCCTACTTTGAAGAAGAGAAGGAGGAGCAACCAAGAATGGAGCAAGCAGAACAAGAACCCACTACACCACCAGCCTCAACAGATAATGGAAACTCACCACCATCATTTCTGAATGAAAGAGATGTGGAGCGTATAAGAAACCTGCAAGATCTTTATGAGGTAACTGAACAACCTGATAATCTCACACTTTTCTGTCTCTTTGCTGATTCCGAACCAGTGAGCTTTGAAGAAGCTGTACAAAATAAGAAGTGGAAAGATGCAATGAATGAAGAAATCAAGTCCATTGAAAAGAATGATACTTGGAAGCTCGTTATACTTCCAAAAGGACACAAAGCAATTGGTGTCAAATGGGTGTACAAGATAAAAAGAAATGCTAAGGGAGAGATAGAAAAACACAAGACAAGACTTGTTGCAAAAGGTTATAGTCAAAAAGCTGGAATTGACTATGATGAGGTATTTGCTCCTGTTGCTCGATTAGAAACTATAAGACTAATAATTTATTTGGCAGCTCAGAATAAGTGGAAGATTCATCAGATGGATGTAAAATCCGCCTTCCTAAATGGAGTCCTTGAAGAAGAAGTCTACATTCAGCAACCATCAGGCTATGAAGTTAAAGGCCACGAAGACAAAGTTCTAAAACTAAAGAAAGCTCTTTACGGGTTGAAGCAAGCACCAAGGGCATGGAACAATCGGATTGACAAATACTTCAAAGAGAATGGCTTCACCAAATGTCCTCATGAACATGCTCTCTACATCAAATTCAAAGATGGAGATGTTTTGATTGTATGTTTGTATGTGGATGATTTAATCTTCACCGGTAATAATCCAAGTTTTTTTGAAGAATTCAAGAAAGCAATGGCCAAGGAATTCGAGATGACCGATATCGGATTGATGGCATACTACCTTGGTATCGAAGTCAAGCAAAATGAAGATGGCATCTTTATCTCCCAAGAAAGCTATGCAAGGGAGATACTTAAGAAATTCAAGTTGGATGATTGCAATCCAATAAGCACACCGGTGGAATGTGGAGTCAAACTGTCTAAGCATGATGAAGCAGAAAAGGTGGATCCAACACTCTTTAAGAGTTTGGTTGGAAGTTTGAGGTACTTGACTTGTACAAGACCTGACATCCTTTATGCAGTTGGACTTGTGAGTCGTTATATGGAGAATCCAATAACTACCCATTTCAAGGCAGCTAAGAGAATCCTTTGCTATATCAAAGGTACAATTGACTTTGGTTTGTTCTATTCAATTTCAAATGACTTCAAACTTGTTGGATATAGCGATAGCGATTGGAGTGGAGATACAGATGATAGAAAGAGCACCAGTGGATTTGCATTCTTCATGGGAAACACAGCTTTCACATGGATGTCAAGGAAGCAACCGATTGTCACATTATCCACTTGTGAAGCCGAATACGTAGCTGCTACTTCGTGTGTTTGTCATGCAATTTGGCTCAAAAATTTATTGAAGGAATTAAGCTTGCCACAAGAAGAACCAACTGAGATTTGTGTAGATAATAAGTCAGCCATCGCCTTAGCAAAGAATCCGGTGTTCCATGACAGAAGCAAACATATCGATACTCGTTATCACTTCATACGAGAATGCATAGCAAAATGAAATGTGCAAATGGAATACGTAAGGTCAAAGGATCAGATCGCAGATATTTTTACGAAACCACTAAAGTTTGAAGATTTTGCGAGATTAAGAAGTTTGCTTGGCATGGTAAAACAAATTTAAGAGGGGGTGTTGAAAATATAAACTTGTTTTTGAGTAAGCCCATTACCAAGCCCAAGTCCATCAAGAAGAACCTTCTAAGGTTAGGTGTAAGGTTAGGTGAGTCAATAATGCAATTTAAAAGTATTTGTTTGGTTGGTGAAATTGTGTGGTTAGGATTTATTTGTATTTGTTAATTTGAATGGTTTAGATTAATTTTCTAGCACTATATATAGCCCCTCTTGCATGAGGTCTAAGCATCATAAAGAAGAAGAAAACATAAGAAGAGAAGCAAAGCTTCTAGTGAGTGTGTGAGAAACAAAGTAAAGCTTTGTATTGTGAGTTATTTTGAGTGTTGTAAAAGTTTTATTTTTTGTTTTAGTGAGAATTTCGATCCAACACTTGCTGCTTGTTAGCTTTTATATCTATCAGTTCCTGTATCAATGTTTGTCACTTCAACGACTCATTGATTCCCTAATAACTAAGAAGGCTTTAGTTCATCAAGGGGTTTGAATAGAGAATGATCCAGAATACAAAAAGTTAACATTAAATGGTCGTGCACCAACAGTCAAAATCTAATTGAAAAAGAGATTCATTGAACTTCAATTAAATCAAAGCAAATCCAGTTGGCAGGTAGATTATGTGAAAAAAGGAGAAACAAAATCAAAGCAGAATATGCCCTCCTTTACTATATCTTTTTACTGTTTTTATGGTGCAGAATAAATGCAGTAGATATAACACAATTAGCATTCTAACAACTGCTACAAGGTATCATACAAATAAATTGATCTCAGTTAAAGTTAGTTTAGAACAATAAATAATTTTATATTTGAAACCTTATTATATATTTTACTATATTTCGAGTACTTTTACAACCTACAACTAAAATCGTTGATTTGTCACACTGTCAAACTACTTACGATAACACTTTATAATAAAGTAAAATAAATTAAAAATAAAAAATAAAAAGAATTATACATATATATTTTTTTAATCTTTGAATTTTATTTTATAAAATAGTTTATGTGAAAAAAATAATAATAATTCATATTAATAATCATGAAAAGAACTTCCAAAAATTTTTCTTAAAAAATCTTAATCCAATTTCAAATAATGCAAATGCTTGATATTTTCTCTAAATAAATCCATAACATTCACTAAGTTAAGAAAGTGACATGAGAGAGAACTAAAAATCCAAAAGTTGTAGTTAGGAATAACTATTCATAGTTCGTGACAGCATATAAAGGTTTGAAAAGTTAAAATATTTTGACGGTAGATTTGACCTGGTTGGTAAGCAACTACCCATAAACACAACTCATTATTTTTGAGAAAAGGTGAATTAGACTCACAGCCATTTGATTCAAAGACAAATATATATATATATATATATAGAAGTTTTATCATCAGTACCTTCTAACTTTAAAAAGTTAGGACGAACCAATCAAATTTATTCACTATTTTTGAATTAAATAAGGGAAAATTTTGTTTTAGGAGAGAGAATATGATGAATAAATTTGATTGATTCATCCTAACTTTTCAAAGTTAGGAGGCACTGATGATAGAAACATTATATCTATATATATATATATATTCTTTTTGTACTTGGCTCATAATTTATACGGACAAATACAAAATCATAAAATACATAGTTTGGACACAGCCACTTAATCCAAAGACATTTTTTTTTTCACTTAATTAAATTATCCACAGCATTTGTACGACTTAGAAGCAAATTCATCAACAATTTTATTATATGTTGTTCAATGCACTAGCAAATTTGAATAATGATAATGATAATAATAATAATAATATATTTTAAGTATAAATAACTAACTGCATATCTACTGTGTCAACAGATCCGGTCAGAATAGATTCCTCTATTTAGCCTGTCGTGATAACCCTGAATCAGGTCAAAGTTCATCCATTCAAATTCGATTCAAACTCGAAAAATTGACAAGTCAAGCACAAATTTCTCATAATTTATTTAATTTTTATAAATACTTTAATCATAACATTTACTTTTACTTTATGTTACATAGTTAACATTACAAAAATATTTTACAAATAAAGATTAATCTTTGTAATCTAAATTATGTACCACAAAGACATAGAATTTATATATTGGTGATTATCAATATATTTTTCCAATTTGAGTCATCACTTTATTTTCCAGTGTAGATAGAAAATCATAAACTCTGATTAAACATTGATTTTATGAGGAATTCCCCAAACATCTTCATTTAACAACTTTTAAAAACAATCTTTTAATTTAAATTTAGATAAAATAAAATTACAAGATGATTTTACTATGCATTCAATAGAATTACCTTTGCCTAAATCGAAAGTCACTATTGAAAAAAAGTTAAATCTTAAAAAGTCTTTCATAGATCTCCCTAAGTTTGGCATAAGGAATAAACATTATCTTTCACCACACCGCAATGGACCGTGACGATCCTTTCAGAAAGTGGAAACCCTGCAAACTTTTAATCTTTAAATTCGTAGCCCCACATAACATAGACGTGAAGGCAGGAAGTTGAAGGAAATGCACCAAAACATAATACTAGTGCTTCAACAATGTCATTGTCTCAGGACTCAATAATCACATGAGGAGATCAACCAATACCTTGTATATCTTACAAACAATTAAACATGTCAGAGATCAGCCCGAAAGTTTCAATGCACCTAATTCAAGTTGAACAATTTACAACATGAACATTAACTTTTTGTACTGCCAAGACATACCGAGCCTCTTCCTCGAATGAACCTCTTTGACTCAAGAATTTCAATTATTTATAAAATGGGATGGACTTTATGATCAAGTTTAATGGTCTAATTTGGATAGATTAGGTTAAAATTTCACCTGGGACCAATTCATAAACCATTTTAAAAAACAAGTGCACTCATGAAATCAAGCAATTAAAAGCAGAAGTCGAATTTGGTCAAATTACGAGCCAGCATTGAACCATTTTTGTTTCTTTAGGTCCCCATGACTAAGACGTAAAAATAAAATTGGGATTTTTTTTTTCTTTAACAAATGTACTTCAAGCTCGCATTGACTTTTGACACTTCATAATTTTTTTGTACAAAACATATAATTTGATAGACAATGATTATTTTTCTCCCAAATCAAAAACATTATCTTATTATGATACAAAGAGGGCATGGTGGTGAGATGAGAAATATACAAAATTGTATGCACATATGACACACACACAGAGCTTCAAGCACTGAAACAAATCATATAATTATGGGCATGAAAGGAGCCGTTGAAACGAGACTGGCACTCCCAATCAGAGCTCTGCATAGTTTAATTTCCAATTCTTCAAAGATATCACTCGCAGGATTAGCTGCGCAAACCTATGAAAATAAGAAATTTTGTTACATCACTAGGAAGAGGGGATTGGAAAATCCTGTTTTTGGAATTTAAGTGTGTTTATTTGATGGGAAGAACTAAGAAGGGTGGAATAGAGTGAGAGTAGAACGATAATTCCTTACGCTGTTTTCTTTAAAAACAAATTATCAAGAATTCTTAAAGACAAGCCATGTATGACCACAACAAATATATTATATTATAAAAATAATACTGTGTGTAATCAACTATTTAACATACCCTGCCTTAATCTTAACTGTGGATGGTTACAAGAAATATGCACTCTTCTCCAATAACATTTTGTTACAATAAGATGACGTTGATTATGTAGTACATTACTTATAATTATACTATTAAAGTTATAAATTCAAATTATATCCCATTTTTTATAATTTAAATTAATTGTAACAAAATTTAATAAAGTAATTTTAAAAAAATTCATTTCAGTATGAGATACGCACATAAGGCTTTAAGGCCAGGAAAATGAGGCAAACAACCTTAGGCCTCATTTTGCTAAATCCTATAATTTGTACTCTCTAAATGAAGCTTTTCGTTATAGTTCATCGTTTCTTGATATACCCTTTAGATCTAATTTAATTATTATACAAATTATTAACTTAATTTTATAATTATAATTATTTAAAATGTCTTGGTTTATATTTTTAAAATTAAAATGACACATATGCAATCATCTAATGATTTTTTTTTCTTTTTTTTTTTTTTGTAGAGATTATTAAAATCCCTCACAAAAAATATTAGGAAAAAAAAAAAAAAAAAACCTGCCGTTGAGTTTCCGCCAAAAAGTGAGTATTTTTCATTCAAATTTGTGCAATGATGTAAGTGAAGCAATTAGTGAACAGGTGTACATTCTAATTCCCTACCAGATCATCACTGTTGAGAGCCAATCATAAGGCTCCATGTATATGTTAGTTGTGAGGTTAGTTGGAAGTGTAACTTGCATGAGTTAGTGAGGTTAGTATTGTAAAATGTACTAGTATATTTACAAAGTCAAAGAGCTTCTCTTTACTTGTAGCAAACACAATACAAAGCAATAAAATGTTCTTGATTCTCCACTCTCATTTTCTAGTCTCTTTGTTTTTCTTTGATTCTTGAATCATATCTTCAAGCTTTGCTTGAACAATCACATGGTATCAGAGCTGTTGACTAGTAGTCATGATTGATTTTGATCAACAGTTTGAAGAAGAAGAATTCGACATGGAGAAACAAGCAGGATCTAATCCTATCTATGGAAGCTTGAAGTCAGACACTCGTTTATCTCGATCTCAAGTGAATATATTATCTTCAAATCTCAATTTCAAGTTACCAATTAAGCTAAATAATGAGAATTATAGTTTTTGGGGACTTCAAGTATTACCAGCTATTAGAGCTTTTGACCTATAAGATTTTGTTCTAAACCCTAGGAGATGTCCACCGAAGTATAAACAAACTAGTGTGAATAATCAAAGTAAAGAAGAACAGATTTTGAATGAAGAATTTTTGTTGTGGAAAAAAGCTGATAAGTTACCAGTATGTTAGTTGTTTTCAACCGTGAGTGAAGCAATTTTTGGGCAAGTAACACATTGCACTACCTCGTTTGAGATTTGGTGTATCTTAGAGAAGCTATTTGCTCAAAAGTCTAAGGTTAGAATACTGCAAATTAAAGCTGAAATGTGTTCAACAAAGAAAGGCTCAATGTCTGTGGGTGATTATGTCATGAAAATGAAGAGCTTTAGTGAGAATTTAACAGTTGGGCAACCTTTGACAGAGGAGGACTCAATTTCTTAGATACTTAGTGGCCTTGGACTAACGTTCAACTTTGTTGTGGTTAATATTACTTCTAGGTAGAAAAGTGTACCGTTACAAGAAGTGCAGTTTTAGTTGATGAGCTGTGAGAGTAGGATATCTCGACATAGCGCATTGGCAACAGTAGACTTGTCCCATACTTCAACTTAAGTTGCATATAATAATAATGTAAGAGGTTCTATGTATAGAGGAAGATTTCAAAATAGAGGTATAGGCAAAAGTGGAGGTCGACAAGGACCAAAGGTAATATGTCAGCTTTGTGGTAGAAATGGCCATGTAGTTTCCTCCCGCTACAAGAGATTTGATCAGTCCTTTCAAGGGTTGAACATTTAACATGTTCAAAGGTCTCAAATCATGCTCAAGCTAACTCATATCAGGCTAACTCACATCAGCCATAGTTTGGTTCATATGATCCTAATCAATAAGTGTATGGATCTCAAGGTTTTATCCACAAGGTTTACATTGCTTCTCCAAGCACTAGCATAGACAAATCCTGGTACATGGACAATGGGGCCACCAATCATATAATTACAGATGCTCAACAACTCACTCACAAAGTGGACTACAAAGGGTCTAACAACGTTATTGTAGGTAATGACACTAAATTGAATATATCTCATGTAGGATCAACTGCTTTTAATTCAAACTCACCATTAAAAACCATTCTGTTTCTTAACAATATTTTGCATGTTCCTAACATAACTAAGAACTTACCTAGCATTTCTTAATTCACAAAGGATAATGAAGTCTTTGTAGAGTTTAATTCTAATTCTTATGCTATCAAGGATAAGAACTTGAAGACCATTCTATTGCAAGGGAAGTTGGTAAACTAGCTATACCAATTGGATCTTATAGCTGTTGACTCAAAGCTATTGTCTTCAAAACTTTCAGCTTTTCTTTGTTCAAAACACTCATCCATGCTTGATTCTTGTAAGATAAATAATGACAATTGTTTTGTTGAAAAATATACTTTGCATTTGTATACTAGTTCTAGATTGTTTGATTCAAATAAAAATGTTCGTGATGTTTTTGGTTATCAAAGTTGTGTGTTAAACTCTATTGGTTCAATACAAAATTTTCTTTATTGAACAATCTTCTGACATGTTTTTATGACACATAAAGTTAGGTCATCCATCTTTTACAGTTTTAAAACAAATTTTAAGGTTAGTGAACAAGTCTTGCACAACCTCAACATCTTTAGACTTCTGTGATGCCTATATGCTTAGTAAATCTCATAGATTATCTTATGTTAGATCCAAAACAATCTACACAGCCCTTTTGGAAATTATTTTCACTAATGTGTGGGGTTCTTCTCCCATACTCAAAGATACAAATTTTCTGTTCACTTCATTGATGGCTTTACTAAGCATACATGGATATACCCTCTTTCTTCTAAAAGCCAAGTCAAAGATATTTTCTTTTTTTTTTCAAGAAATAAGTTGAATTGGTCTTTGATAGAAAGATCAGTTGTGTGTAAAGTGACTGGAGAGGAAAGTTTAGGTCTTTAGCATCCTATTTTTAACAACAAGGTATTCAATTCAGGCACCCTTGTCCTCACGTCCATTAACATAATGGCCTCCCTAAATAAAACATAGACACATAGAGGGAGGCCTCACTCTCCTTGATCCAGCTAAAATGCCTCTCTCTTTTTGGTGGGAAGCTTTCCATATAGCTGTTTTCATTATAAATAGGCTTCCGACTCCCATTATTGATTATATTTCACCTTATCAAAAACTTTTCAACCAATAACCAGATTATGCTGTTCTAAAGGTGTTTGGATGTGCAAGCTTTTCTTTTCTAAGACCTCACAATAAACATAAGTTTGAATTCCATTCTTCTAAGTGTTTATTCTTAAGGTATAGTGATAGTCACAGAGGCTACAAATGTTTTCATCCAAATGGAAAAATTTACATTTCTAGAGATGTGATTTTTAATGAAAATGATTTTCCTTTTCCTTCTTTATTTTCAAATTACGAGTCAACAACTCCAAAGTTTTCTTCTTCTAGCTTACCTTTATCAATACTTTCTAAAGCTAATGATTTGTTACAACAATCAACTAAGTCCAACTATCATCCTACAATAGACCACTTATTTACACATAGTGGTGGCAAAAAGGGTTGGCGTGTCGGGTTGAGCCGAATTTGATTCGATTCGTTTATGAATTCGCCCAATTCGATAGGAATTCGTTTAAGAAACGGGTTGACATTTTTTTATTCGACACGAATTCGTTTACAAACGAATAACACGACACGACACGACACGATTAATTTGTTTAACGCTTGAACCATAAAGAATTCTAATTCGTTTAACCCGTTAATTCGTTTAACCCATTTAACCCGTTAATTCGTTTAACCCATTTAACCCGTTGAATTCGTTTAATCCGCTCAATTCGTTTAATTCGTTTAATTTTAATAATATTTTAAACATATATATTATAAATCATTCACAATTAAATATTTAACCAACAAGTTCAAAGATAAAAATCAAAATCCAAATAATCGGAATCAACTCAAAACCAAACACCAAATTAAACAACAAATTCAACAGATAAAAATAAGAAATCAAATTCAACGGAATCAACACAAAAACCAAACATCAAATTTAACATAATCAACACATAAAAACCAACACATTAATTTTCAGAAAAAAAAAAACCAATAAATTAAATCAACAACAAAATCAAATCAAATCATACTCAAACTTAATGCAAATCCATGACAATTAAATTTTCATAACATTATGGTGGTGGTCCGTGGAGCCGTGGATCTGGTGGTGGCGTGGATCTGTGGTGGACCGTGGAGAAGAGGCGGCGATCTTGAGATCTTGAGGAGAAATGGAGAACGGGCTGCAACCGTGAGGGAGGAGGGAAGATCGGACGACGAGCGGGACGAAGGAGGGAAGATCGAACGGCGAGCGCGAGGCAGGAGGGAAGATCGGACGACGAGCGAGAGGTAGGAGGGGAGATCGGACGGCGAGCGCGAGGCAGGAGGGGAGATCGGACGGCGAACGCGAGGCAGGAGAGGACGGCGAGCGTGAGGCAGGAGATCGAACGACAAACGTAAGGCAGGAGATCGGACAGCGAGCGTGAGGCAAGAGGGAAGATCGGACTGCGAGCGTGAAGGACGAAAGGAGAATGGTCAGCGAGCGTAGGGAGAAGACTTGATCGCACAGCGACCGAGGGTGACCATGAGGGAGAAGAGGGTGAGTCGGCACAACGCAATGGGTTGTGGTGTAGGTGTGCTGCCGAAATGAGCTTGAATGGGTTAGATGGGTTAGGGTTTGGATGAATATGTGTATATATATCAATGCATAATTACACATAAACCCCTCTAATATAATTTATTCCTATTTTAATCGTGTCAACCCGCGATTCGTTTAAGTAAACTCAATTCAATTCGTTTAATAAACGGGTTAAGCGGGTTGACACGATTACGACACGAATTCGTTTAACTTCAACCCATATCCATTTATTTTTCACGAATTCGTGTCGACCCGTCGTGTTGGAACCCATATTGCCACCCCTATTTACACACTCACAATGCACTAACAATTCTCTACAACCAACTCCACCTCATGATTTTTCACCAGCTAGTATCCTTTTTATATTGACATTTCTCAACTACACTCCACTTTAAAAACCTTACATACGATGCCTTTGAATACTCACGCATGACAACTCAATCAAAAGCAGCATCTATACCTACTGTTTTCCAGGTTAATGTCAATGTACTTAGGGAACTTTCCTTAGTTTTTGAGGCTTTCAGTACCCCGAGTGAAAATCTACAATGAATGATGAATTTGATGCCTTAACTAGGAATAATACCTAGGCTTTAGTACTTAGAAAGAAGGATATGAACATAGTAGACAGCAAATGGATGTTTAGAGTTAAACATAATATTGATGGTTCAATCCAAAGATATAAAGTAAGGTTAGTTGTCAAAGGATACCATTTAACTGCTGGTGTTGACTTCTTAGAAACCTTTACTCTAGTTGTTAAGTCTTCCACCACTAGAATAGTCCTTTCCTTTGTAGTAAATGATGGTTAAGATGTCAAGTAATTAGATATCAACAATACATTCCTTAATGGGGAAATAAAAGAGATAGTGTTCAAGGAACATTTTGAGGGGTTTGTTAGTTCTGCTCGCCCTATTTTATGTGTAAATTAGTCAAATCTTTATATGGGTTGAAGTAAGCTCTAAAAGCTTGGTTTGACAAGTTAAAACATGCTCTTTCGAAGTGGGGTTTTATGAACTCTAAGGTAGATAAATCACTTTTCTTTTTTAGGCAAAATTCTAGTTTGATTATACTTTTAGTATATGTAGATGATATTCTTTTGACGAGTAATGATCCATCCTTGATTGATAGAATGGTGTGTGATCTACATCAACAGTTTGCTCTAAAGGATCTAGGTTCACTTAGTTATTTTTTAGGTTTTGAGACTACAAGAAATAATAAGGGAATATTTTTAACACAAATATGCAGCTGTCCTACTCCAATGAGTATAGGTACAAAGCTATTGAAGGATGAGGGTGATCCTTTTGATAACCTAACTTTGTTTAGAAGCATTGTTGGAGAATTGCAGTACTTATCTCTAACAAGACCAAATTTATCATTTGTTGTCAACAAATTAAGCCAATATTTAACCTGTCCTACAATCCTACATTGGCAGGCATGTAAACGGGTGTTAAGGTATATTGAAGGAACTTTAAACTATAGGCTACATTTCAAGAAATCAAGTAGTCCTGCCTTGTTAGTTGAAGGTTTTTTAGATGCGGATTGGACAAGCAATTTAGATGATAGAAAGTCAACTAGTGGTTGGTGTGCGTTTCTTGGTTCGAATTTGGTTTCTTGGAGCTCTAGAAAACAAAGTGTGGTGGCTCGGTCAAGCTGTGAGGTAGAGTATAGATCTCTTGCTCAAGCAATTACTGAACTGGTTTGGCTAAAAACTCTACTATTTGAGATTGGTTTTGAAATGGTTCATCCTTTTGTTTTGTGGTGTGACAATTCAGAGGTAAGTTTACTAGCAAAGAATCCTGTGTTTCACTCAAAAGAAAACACATTGAACTTGATTTGCACTTCATAAGAGATAAAGTAGAGTCAAGTAAATTAGATGTGAGATACATTCCTACAGAAGATCAGATAGCAGATTTGTTGACAAAGTCTTTAGGCATTACCAGGTTTGCTTTATTGAGAAGCAAACTAGTCTTGAAAAATTCTAAACATCATAGTCTAGATTGAGGGGGAATGTTAGTGAAGCAATTAGTGAACAAGTATACACTTTAATTCCTTGCCAGATCATCACTGCTGAGAGCCAATCATTAGGCTCCAAGTATATGTTAGTTGTGAGGTTAGTTGGAAGTCTAACTTGCATGAGTTGGTGGGCTAGTATTGTAAAATGCACTAGTATATTTACAAAGTTAGAGAGCTTCTCTTTACTTGTAGCAAACATAATACTGAGCAATAAAATGTCCTTTACTCTTGACTCTTATTGTTTTGGTCTCTTTGTTTTTCTTTGTAGCAAACATAATACTGAGCAATAAAATGTTCTTTATTCTTGACTCTTATTTTTTGGTTTCTTTGTTTTTCTTTGATTCTTGAATCGTATCTTCAAACTTTGCTTGAACAATCACAAATGAATAAACTGTCCTTACAAAAATAAATGAAATTTCTATTATACTTTTAAGAAATTTACAAAATAATAAATCGAAATAACAAATTGAAAATTGAAACAAATCTCGACCACGGTTTTTATCAAATCATCACCCTAAAAAACATTCCAACTAGTTCATCCCTAGCTTAACACTCTATCCTCATCATTCATTACCCAACGTTCCATCAAATCATAACTATGCATCACAGTTCATCACCCACCAATCTATCATCACGATTTATCACCTACCATCCCATCACAGTCTATCTATCGTCATCAAATTAAATTTTTTTTTCTGTAGATATGATGATATTTTTTGTTTTTAATACTCAGTTTAAATTGTTTACTACATTAAAAGGATATATCTTCCTTTCTTTTTCTATGTAAACAGTACTTGTAGAATATTAGGTACAATATTATTACAAAATAAAAAATAAAATAAAATAAGGCATTACTAATATATATTAATTTTTCATATATATAACCCCATATAATTTTTTTTTTTAATGTCCTTAAGATTTCTTGATTTGGCCGCTATGCACGAGGCTCGCCTATCATGGACTTACTATGCATTTAGAATACTAAGAAATGAACATGCATTGTTATTAGCTTAACCAATTTTATCAAAATGCATTGTTATTAGCTTAACCAACTTTATCTTTATTTTTGACACCTGAAAATCTTTAGTATAAATCAAATCTCTGATAAAAGTACCCAAACCCAAACTCTAATGTAGATAGTTGGAGGCTTCATGTGTTTTCTCTTTAGACTCGTCTATCGATGAGCACAAATAAATCTTCCTAACTTAATTTTTCTTCACTTTCAATATATCTTCAAGCTTTGCTTGAACAATAACAAATGAATAAACTATCCTTACAAAAACAAATGAAATTTCTATTATACTTTTAAGAAGTTTACAAAATAATAAATCGAAATAACAAATTGAAAATTGAAACAAATCTCGACCACGGTTTTTATCAAATCATCACCCTAAAAAAATTCCAACTAGTTCATCCCTAGCTTCACACTCTATCCTCATCATTCATTACCCAATGTTCCATCAAATCATAACTATGCATCGCAGTTCATCACCCACCAATCTATCATCACGATTTATCACCCACCATCCCATCACAGTCTATCTATCGTCATCAAATTAAATTTTTTTATTGTAGATATGATAATATTTTTTGTTTTTAATGCTCAGTTTAAATTGTTTACTACATTAAAAGGATATATATTCCTTTCTTTATCTATGTAAACAGTACTTGTAGAATATTAGGTACAATATTATTACAAAATAAAAAATAAAATAAAATAAGGCATTACTAATATATATTAATTTTTCATATATATAACCCCATAAAAAAAAATTTTTTATGTCCTTAAGATTTCTTGATTTGGCCGCTATGCACGAGGCTCGCCCATCATAGACTTACTATGCATGTAGAATACTAACTAATGAACATGCATTGTTATTAGCTTAACCAATTTTATCTTTATCTTTGACACCCGAAAATCTTTAGTATAAATCAAATCTTTAACACTTTGGTCCCCTAACTTCAGCTCCACTGTTCCGCCTTTGGTTGGTAGACTAATATTGTTAAATTTTCGTTTTGTTTATTGATACCAGTTCAGACTTGTTCTGCCATTGGATGGTAGATTGATACTATCAAAATGTTCATACTTTGTCGCTTTTTATCAACTTTCTTATTCTGCATTTGGTTGGTAGTTGTTAATGTTAAATTTTCATACTAGCTGCTTTTTTATAACTTTTTTAGAAGTGATATTTAGCCTTACAACCCAAAACACTTATCTATAGGGTTGTGGCATCCATTGGTACATATTAACCTTCTCTTTGGTTTATTGAATTGAATGTGGAATTTATCTTAACTTTTCTTGCTTTCTTACTTTGAATGTGGTATTCTCTCAACACTTATCCTTACATGTGAGCCTAGGTTGTTTCTTAGCCACCTTTTTTTTTATTTTCTTTTCTTGAGTTGCCATTTTTGGCGTAGCTCGGCTTAGACTTATTATGACTAACGATGTTTGTCAAAACCTTTAGTTAATTTTTCATAATGAGCAAATTACAATTTAGCTACCCGGTTTAAACACTTTCACAGGCGGAGCAAATGTTTCCATGTTATTGCAATTCACCCCCCTACCGTTAGTAAGATTCGTTATATTTGACGGTAGACGATATCAAAACGGTGAAAAAACGAAATTACCCTTTGACTGGAGTTGACCAGTTGACCAAATATATAGTCCGCTCAACTCCTCACTCACCATTCAGCCGTTCTCTCTCTTCCTCTCATTCTTCTTCTTCTTCTTCTTCCGCTTCTCCTCTTCTTCCGCTTCTTCTTCTTCTTTCCTTTTTCTTCTTCCTCGGAGTGAACCCGGGTTCACTCCGAGCTGGGTTCGCTGAGGAACCCAGGGGTTCGCTGACGAACCCATCAGGAACCCAGTGGGTTCCTGATGGGTTCGTCAGCGAACCCAGAACCTGGGTTCATCAGTGAACCCAGTCTGGGTTCACGAACGAACCCAGCTGGGTTCGTCAGGAACCCAGATCTGGGTTTGCTGATGAACCCAGATCTGGGTTCCTGACGAACCCAGCTGGGTTCGTTCGTGAACCCAGACTGGGTTCGTCAGTGAACCCAGATCTGGGTTCACTGACGAACCCAGAATCTGGTTCACTAACGAACCCAGATTCTGGTTTCGTTCGTGAACCCAGATTCTGGGTTCACTGACGAACCCAGATTCTGGGTTTGATTCATGGTTTGATGGTTTTTTTCCAGTTTCATGGTTTGATTTCAGATTATATTGGGTTTGATGCTTTTGAGATTGATAATGTTGGGTTTGATGGATAGTTTGAGGTCATTTTTTAGGTTTTCAGAAGTGGATTATGAGATTGGCTAGTTGATTGATGATAGTTGATGATGTTTGGAATCATTTTACGGTTGATGATGGTTGCTGGTTGATGATGGTTGCGGGTTGAAGATCTTTGAAATAATATGGTTGATGATAGGTTGACTGTTCGGGATAAAATTTAAAATAAAAAAAAAATAATATGAAAAGACAATTTTACCCCTCACTCAGTTAAGTGTAACTGAATTCATTAACGGTCGGGGGGTAAATTGTAATAACATGAAAACATTTGCTCCGCCTGTGAAAGCGTTTAAACCAGGTAGCTAAATTGTAATGTACTCTTTCATAATTGTTGTTTTTTATATGTTTTTTAGAAGTGATCATATAGATAGTGATGGATAACCTTGCAATCCAAAAGTAACAAATATGAGAATTTAACAGATTAAGAAGGCAATGGGGCTATGATTAATCAATGAAAAAAATAGAAAGTGAGTGTTCGAAGAGAGAACAAAAATTAAAGTACATTAGCATTTCGACTGAATTGACTTATTTTCTTTGTATTGAGAGACTTTCACATCCCAAAGAAAACAAAAACGTGTGTTGCATGATTTTGCTTATTCGACACCCTAATTGAATACCTTATATGTCATTCTTTTGATTGTATCGTTCGTTGTATTTCTCGTTGATGAAAAATATTAGTTGTTGTGATATCCAAAAAAGATAGTTTTGCCCCAATTTTACAAACTCCTTTATTATTTTCTTAATTTCGCTCTGCTATTGGACCGTCATCGTCACTTTTATATCACCAATAGCGACCTTGTAAATGGTAAGGATTTTCTTGGAGATGATCCTATAGAAAACATTATCGGAAACTAAAGAGTTTGAAAAAACCAAAGGAAAATTATATATAAAAGCATCTCGAGCTTTATTTTACGAAGTAGTAATTTTCTTTTTGTTCTATTTTTTTTTTTTATTATTTTGAAATTTGATTAGCTGACTGAGACATTAATTTATAGAAATTACTTTTTCTTTGTTCTTTTAAAATATAATCTAAGTTGTCAGAGAAGCTAGCTTAGAGAATTGACTTTTTCTCTCTCTTTTAATATGTAATCTAAACTGCCATAGAGACTAGCTTGGAGATTTTTTTTTTTTTTTCTTTCTATTGAGATAAAATGTAAGTTTAAAAAAATTAATTATTTTTTCTTGTTTTAAGATTTAACTTTACCTGACAGAGAGAGACTGGTTTAGAGAAATTAAATTACTTTCTTCTTTCAATAAATAATTTAAGTTGCCTAGAGAATTATTATTATTGAAAATGACTAGCTTAGAGAAATTATTTGTTTTTCTTCTTCTTTCAGATATAACGTAAGCTACGAGAGACACTAGCTTAAAGTAACTAAACGATTTTGTTGTTTTAAGATATAACCTAAGCTGCCAGAAAGTCGCTTTGGGAAATTAATTGATTTTTAACTTCTTAAAGATATAAACTAAGCTGGTAAAGAGACTAGCTTACAAAAAGTATTTTTCGTTTTTCTTCTTTTTGATACAACCCATGTTGCATGAAAGACTACATAGAGAACTTAATTTTGTATTTTGTTCTTTGAGATATAACCTAAGCTACTAGTAAGACGGTTTATAAAAATTACCATTTCCTAGCCTTTTCTTTGCTTGCCTCTTTTTTTTTTTTTTTTTTTTTCCAGAGTTATAACCTAAGTTGTAAGCAAGACCAAGAGGAGTGTATTCAATCATGACTATAAAAAACTTTTATAAATTTCTGTTAGTGAATAACTTTTATAGAATTTCATAAATTTTTAATGACTTCACAAATTCATAAAATCTTTTAAAGACTTTTATAAATTCTTTTTAAAAAACTTTCATTAACTTGTATAGATTATTATAGAATTCTGAAAAAAATAATATCAAAAATTTTCATACACTTCCAATAGATTTTCATAGACATTAATAAACTTTCACTAATTAATATAATATTTATTTTATAAGTTAGTAAAATTATATTCATCATGTTAAAATTATATTCATTTTGTCGATAATTGATTAAAAAATATGACATATAAAATAAAAGTATAGTCTATTTTAAAATAATAATAGTAATAATAAGAAAAATATAATCACCCCAACTACATAAACACATAACCAAAACATCAAATATTTCAAATATTTCATTGTTCAATTTATATCTTTTATGAAAAATAAAATCTTTAATGTCCATTATTGATAATAATCTCAACATTGTTCCATATATCAACAGCTATAATAATCTTTCATTCATTAGCATGCTCTTTTTTTTGTTCTTAAGTCTAAAAAAATGCATTGAAATTATTGTCTACATCAACTAGTAATGATAATCAAGATGAAGAAGATTCATAGATATTAATAAACTTTAATAGATTTTCATTTACTTCTAAAATAAAAATATATTCCTTTAATAAACTTGTGCAATTTACATACTTTATAAGTTATATTTTTCATCTCTATGAAAATATTTTTCTTTTGATATAATATAAATAAACAGGTGGAAAACAATTATCAAAACTAATATTTTACAAAATTCAAGATGATTAATTTTATGATATTTTACAAATATTAAAATTGATTATCCTACCCTAAATATTAGATAATCAAAAGTAATATGAATAAAAATTGAAAAAAAAAATATCACAAGTATAAATATAATTAAATAATTAAATTTTAATTTTCTTAATTAACGACTAGCTAAAAAATCATCAAATATTAATTTTTTTTTCTTCTTTTAATTGAAATAGAGGTTTTTCCTTTTATTTTGTAATATAAAAAATAAAGATTCTATTAATTAATTTCATCAATAAAGTAATGAGTTGTTTTATTTATACATTATGAATTCTATTTTCATCATTTATACATAAGAAATACTAAACTGTTAGCTTACAATATAATTGTTAATAATAGTTGTATTGTTTATTATAAGAATAATGAGATAATTTAGATCAACATTCATCTAAACATTTTTTTATTGTATATATATAAATATAAATTATAATTATTTTTTTAATTTATTTTGCCAAAATCTAACTCTTCAATTTTGATTCAAATTTGAAATATTTTACAAAATAATAAATTGATGTCCTTTGGAAAAGAAGGGGTTTAATAAGATTTAAAAAACTAAAAAACTAACAATTTGAATGTAAGAAAAAAAATATTGACCATTATAATTCACAATAAAATATGAGTGAAATATATATATATATATAAATAAGTGAAATATTTTTATTTATGGGAGATTCAAATGTAAAAGTGATTATGAGGTTTGTTTCTATAATAAAAAATAAAAGTCTACAAAAGATTTTAAGGGAAGTGAAAAAGAATTTGTGAAGCTTGATTATTATAAATTTAACATAAAAATCTACAAAAGTCATTAAAATTTTAAATTCTATAAAAGTCATTAATATTTTGAATACCTCAGAACTTTTATAAACTCTTAAAAAGTTTTGATTAAATATACATTAACTTTTATAAACTTTATAAAAATCTTTAAAAGTCTATATTAAATACCATATGACTTTTGTAAAGTCTTTAAAAGTCTGTATTGTTTACATTCAAACTTTTAAACTCTATAAAAGTTATTAAAAATTTAGATTGAATACACCCCCTTAACTTAGAAAATTAACTTCTTCTTATTTTTTCTTTTTTGACGTTAAACCTAAGCTGCATGGAAACCGAGTTTAAAGAAATTAATTATTATTTTTTTCTTTTTTGAGATGTAACTGAAATTGTCAGAAAGACCGTCTTTGATAAATTAATTTTACTTTTTGCTCATGAAATATAACCTAATCTGCTAGAGCGACAAACTTAAAGAAATTAACTTTTTTTTGTCTTCTTCTTTTGAGATATAATCTAAGCTGCCAGAATACTAGGCTCGAGAAATTATTGTCTCTCTTCAAATATTTGTGGTAGAATACCTCACAAATCTTGGCATCACTTGTTTGGGAAACGCAATGCGAGAGGGTGCCTAATGTCCACCTCAAAGTAAGTAATATTAAAAATAGAAAAATAGGATAAATCTAAATACGTAACACAACAATTAATGTGGAAAACCTAAAACAAATGAAAAACCACTATTTTCAGCATGATGAAAGAAAATATCACCAATGTAGAAAATTGTTACAACTACATAGTTAATGCTCTCTCTAATACCAAACATTGTTACAATTATGTACATATTCAATAATGTCTCTCTAACCCCAAATCCTAATTACAACCATATTCTAAACTCATTACTAAGCATACCGGGTCCAAAGCTCAAAATCTAGCTCACCGCTCGAACTCTGTAAGTGTACAAGTGCATCTTGGGATGGCTCTTATACAAAGAATAAGCCTCTAATTGAAACATTAGTTCATAAATTAATCCAAGTACTTTTAAGAAACACCTTTTCCTTACTAAAGCAATCAGAAAATAATCGAAATAGGAAAATCCATAACTTGCCCTTTTTCGCTCAAAAGTAACCCCGTCACCTTCTAGGGGTGCATGTTGCATGCGCGTCCAAACTCCTTTTCCAATGCTGTTTGCAGCATTGTATCTTATTCAAGATAAACTTTTCAACAGTATCTTATTACTTATTCAAAACAAAATATGTTTAGAGCACTTTCATGTGAATTAAATTTTGTTGAGAATCCAGCCAAAATCCTAATAATATTACCTAATCTGCCAAGGCGACAAGCTTGAGATATTAACTTTTTTTTTTTTTTTTTCTTTTGAGGTATAAACTGAGCTACTAGAAAGAGTACGTAAAAATGAAGGTGTCTGATAAAAAATCTGAAAGAGGAACTAAAGAGAAACAAGAGCTTCGAAGCTCTTCGATGGTAGAGAAGAAAATAACTTTTCATTAACGTTTGAAAGATTACTTACAAGCACACATATACATGCTAGAACCTTGGCAACTCATAACTAACTTCATTTCACAAAACTAACTTTTCCTAGATTCCAGGAAATCTGTCATAAATATTGTCAACAATGAAACATTAACAAACTCTTGATCAGACAGTCTTGTTCAAGTTAGATCAACAATCCTGGACGTTCTTCTTTGATCGATAAAACCATCCAGACTTGTAGACCAGAAGAACAAGCGGAGCATGGTAAATTTATTACTATTATTTTGAAGGGAGAGAATATTGATTAACTATGAGTCCATGACAGAAACCAAAGTAATAAATTAACCTCTCTTGATAATAATCGCCAGTACTAGAATTTGCCATTTCTGTTGAACTTGACTGATGTTGACTTTAGTCCCATGTTGACTTGTACACAGTGGATCAAGTGATGAGCTGTTGGAGAATTCTGAGCTTGACTTGAAGTGATACTCTTCACAGTGTAGAAAAATTAACTGGTTTTCTTTTATTGTATTAAATACAACCTTAACCGTCGAAAGGACTACCTTAAAGAATTCTTTGACATACAGCAACACAATACTAGTGTAGTGTCTCAACATCAACCCATATACCTTCACCCATCAACTTGGCAATCAATCTTTGCACTTTGATTTTAAATCCAGCATTCGTACCTTTTTCGGTCTTATAAAAAATGATTCTGTCTCCTGCAATAAGACGTTTGTTGCGAGCGAAGCTTCTCCATCCTTTAGATAGAACTGGTTTCGGGTGTGAACGTCTCCTTCTAGTGGAGCAACGAAACTGCCATACTTGCTCATTCATGTCTGTGGCTTCAAAGTCCGCTTTATATTCTCCATGAGGAATTTCGAATTGTGGAAGACAAGCAGTAGGTATTGCCAAGCTATGCTTTGCATCCGAAACTGAAAGCACCTTCCTGAAGATCATCACATCCATTAGCTCACTAGCTAGGGCAACTTCAACAAACCAAAAACGTAACCCGTGTGAAGCTTGATTCATGCTTTCCCTACTATATCTGTATTTATAAATGAATTTGCCAATACTTGATTGGAGAAATGTGTGATCGATCGTTATGTTAACCAATAAAAATTTTCATTCTTGAGACACAACCGTGCATGAAGACAAAACAAGGGTGAATGTCCTAATGGTATATTCATTGTCCAGCTAGCTAATTACTCATGAAAAGAACGTAAATTAATCAAGAAGTTAATTTAGAATCATCTAATATCTAACAAATCATGGTTATATTTTAATTCGAGCGTGATGGGTTGTGATAGTGATCGTTTCGACAACCTCTAAGTGCGTCTTAACTGTAGTAAGATTCAAAATTGATTCATGATTCTCAAAAGGTCCGTTTTTAACTTTCAATTAATTCAGTGTTCTATGTCCGCAGTCGAATTGAATCTTAAATTATGCATGCAACTTCTGTTTTTGTCCATGATTTCACTTTATCTAGGCAATCAAAAAACAAAACTATATATTTGTGATTTTGTGTTGAGAAGAGCCCAAAGTTTAGTTCACTTCTGCTATGTTAAATTATTCTAATTAGTCATCAGCCAAGTTTTCAGATATGTAAGCTCAAGTAAGCCCGTCAAATCCTGAATCCAGAAGGAGCTTGGTTAGCAGAATAACTGCCTGCAGTACCATGTCAGCATTATTTAAGTTTCTCGAATCTAGCTCCTCTTTTGATTTGATATTTTTCATTTTTTTTAAGTATATAATTAGTTATTAATTAAAAGAATAAATACGAAAAGCAATCATAACTTAACCAGCCAAGTTTCTCATGTAATAGTAATCACATGGCCTTCTCATGGGATTCACATCCTTTCCTTATGTTAATCTTTTTACGGATCTCAATAGATGAAATTTAATTCTTTTGTTTTTTTTTTTTTTTTTTTTCTTCACTTTAGTTAGAATTTAACTTCTTTTTTCACTTTTCAAATTATTTTAAGATATTATTTATGGTGGAAGCAATCATATCTTATCTTACTAGCTATCTATATAACCATTTGTATCTCTCTGAATTCATTATAGCATGTTAATTTTAATAAAGTTGTTGGTTCCTACCTTCAGGTTCAGAGGCTTCTCGGGTTTCTCTGGTAATTTTCTTATATATATTTTTTCATTTCATTTTCTGACCTGTTCAATAGAAATCTTCTTTTTTTTATGATATTCATTCTTGTCGTCATATTATGTATTGACAAAAGGAAGAGACAAGCGCCAATGCGCCATAGATACAGACAGTTTTGATCGTCTTGTTCACTTCGTTCTTTTATTTCGGTTATGAGCTGGCTGTTTGTAAGATGCTAACACCAAACCTTCGCTATCACATACATGATACATGATACATGCTACAAAATCATCGTCATTGCGTGATCACTCTATTCTCAGCAGTCAAACCGCCAGTCTTGACCAACTTTTAACGCAAACTAAGACTGGTCCTCTTCTACTTGGAAGCAAGGTGACGGGGGACCTTAGGTCATGAATATTATAGATAACTCAAAACTTATTACGAATGATATAACAAGTGTTTATGAGTACATCATTCATTGGCATGGTTTTCACTTTGTTACACGATTCATATGTGTGTGTGTGTGTATATATATATATATATATTTTTTTTTTGGGTAAAAACATTTTCAATTAATGAAATGGATGAAATGATTAGACCATAACCCAACTAATTAACCAATGTGAAAAATGTAGAACAATAATCGAAAAACGAATTTTTATTTATACAAAAATAGGTATTCTCTTGCAAGGTGCCACCTTACACAAAAACTGAGCCTTTTAAATTTGTACTATTGATATGATTTTTTTTTTTAACATTAAAATAGATGGACCGTTCATTAGACCTTCATATATTAAAGGTGTCAAATATTTATCTTTTTTCTCTCTTTTTATTTTTTATTTTTCTCTTTTTTCTTTTTTTTTTCCCCTCTTTTCTTTTTTTTTCTTTTTTTTTTAAAAAAAAAAATATTATCCTTTTTTGCAGATCTTTGTTTTCTTTTCTTTTTTTATCTTCATGTTTTTGTTCATAGCTTATATAACTTCGTTCGTGCATTAATTTCTTTGTTCATGAGTTAATTTCTTGGTTCATAAACTAATTTCTTCTTGAAATTTTTATATTCATTAACTAATTTGTTTGAAAACTGTTTATTTGTTTGTGAACAATTTGTCTCTAATCATGAATAAATTATTTGTTTTTGTTCATGAACTAATTTTTGCAAAAGTGGAGACGTTTCATGTTGTTTTGTGTTTTTAATAAAGGACATGATGAGCAATTTATATGTATTTTGATATGAAAAAAAATCATTTTCATAAGGGAAAAATCTAAAAACCCCCTGAAACGAAAAATAATATTAGTTTACCCTAACTTTGTAAAATATTAGCCAAAAAACCCCCCTACCGTCCACCAAAAGCTGTTTCCATCCAAATTTATAGTGGTTTTGTGACAAAAACATTAAAAGATCAAAATACCCTTATTATATTAAAAAATAAAAAAAATAAAATTAATTAATCAATCACCTAACTATCCTTTCATAACAAAAAAAAATTAGGAAAAAATTAAATTTATATAAAATTATAAAAATAAATTATAATTTTAAATAATTGAAATAATATTTATTTTTAACTAAAAATTAAATAAAAAAATTTATAGCAGATCTCATTTAAAAATAATTTTAAAAATTAAATATATTAATTTTAAAAAATAAAAATTAAAAAAATTTCATCAGATCTCTACCATCCATCTCAAGATGGATGGTGGAGATATATTTGAAAAAACATTAAAAAATAATACACTAAAATTAAAATAAATAATTAATTAATAATTAAAAAAATCAAATTATTAAAAATAAAAAATAAAAGGGTTCGTTTTCTTTTATTCAAACCAAACCCATATTCTTCACCAACATAAATCCGATTTGAATTCTTACTTAAATTCAATCATAATGAAATTAAAATAAGTAAAACCAACAAAATATTTCTTCAACCACAATCAGTTCGAACCAACAAACCTTTTACAACCAAAACTCACATCAATTAAACCAACCAAAACCCATAATAATCTTCTTCGTCATGTTATCCAAATAAATCTCAAATATTACTACATGAATCAAAAACAATGAAAAAAAAAACAAATAATCAAAAAAATTAAAAAAAAAAAAAACAGCAAGAACACTGCCTCTGGAGATAGAAACGACGTCGGCATATGGAGCTTGAAGATTTGGAGAGAAGCAGCAGTAGAACACTGCTTTCGTCGCCACTGAAAGAACACCGCCTCTGGAGATAGAAACGGCGTCGACATATGGAGCTTGAAGATCTAGAGAGGAGCAATAGTAGAACATTGCCTTCTACTGCCTCCGTCGCCACCAAAACCAAATGATTAAAAAAAAACAGTATGAAGATCTGGAGATAGAGACGGCGTCAGAGTATGGAGCTCGAAGATCTGGAGAGGAGTAGCAGTAGAACACTGCCTCCGCCGCCACCGAGAGCACATGATGAAGATGCCATCGAGAGGCCATGATGAAGAACACCGCCACTCGCCATCGAAAGCAGCATCAGAACACCGCCAGTGTAAAAGATTGACGGCTGAGGATTGAAGTAGAACACTGCAGCAGAACAGCACCAAGATAGACGGCTGAGCAGCAGCAGAACACCACTGAGATTGACGGTTGAGAAGAAGAAATTGAGTTGTAGAAACCGAGAGCAACAACAGTATGGTGTGAGAGACTGACAACTGAGAAGAAAAAACTGAGATGGGTTTTGGTTTGTAGAGAGTCAGTGGGAGGGTTTTGGTTTGTAGAGAGCGTAATGGCAGAGAGGTATGGATAGAAGAGACAGGGATGATGGAGAGGCAGGGATGGATGGGAAACATCACACACGTGGCACATTCTGGATGGTTCTTAATTTATTTTTATTTTTTCTTTTAATTAACAAATTATATATTGGAAAACAGTTGGAATCCATTTAGCATGTCAACCTACATTTACCTTTTTGCCCTTTAAATTGATAGATCCGTTAGTTCATTGACAAATTCACTGTATTAATTAACTGTTGGACCGTTTTAGTTATTATTTTCAAAACCAATGGTGGTTTGATATTAGTTTCAATTTTAGGGGGTAAAATGATAATAACCCTTTTCATAATCAGTGTTAGCCACAAAGTCCTACTAATTTTAGTGCTATTTGACACACTTTTCTCTACAACTTTTTGAAAGATATTAACACACACACATATACAGAACTTCTATGGTCAGTATGTCATAACTTTCAAATTATTAAAACTCAATCAAATTCATCCATTACATTTTCTACCTAAAAAAATTTCTCTTTCTTATTTAATTCAAATGTAATGAATGAATTTGATTGATGATCTTAACGATTTAAAAGTTAGAACGTATATGTATACATATATATATACATATATATGTACGATTTAAAAGTTAGAATGCATAGATATATATATATGTATATATATATATATATATTTAGAGAGAGAGAGAGAGAATAATTCTACCATCAGTATCTCTTAAGTTTAAAAAGTTATGAGGAATTAAACAAATTTATCAATTATATTCTATCTCCTAAAACAAATTCTTTCTCTTATTTAATTTAAATGTAATAGATGAATTTAATTGTTTGTTATAATATTTTAAAGTTAGAAAACATTTTTAGTTGAATTAATATATATATATATTTATATATATATGTAGTGGTAAAAAAATTTTAGGTCCAAAATTAAAGTTCAAAGCTTGTTGAGATAGACTGGCTCAGTATGTCTCTCTATATATATAGTGGTAAAAAATTCTCAATTCCAAAATGAAAGCTCAAAGTTTGTTAAGATAGACTGACCTAGTATGTCGATTGACCCACACTAATAGCCCAATGCTTGTTACAAGCAGATAGACCAACAACTTGATTAATCCAGTCCAAGTAAGGTTCATCTCTTCAAATGATGGTTAATTGCTTCTAATGTATTGAAATGAATATTGCAATAATTCTTTGTAACCAACATTGTCATAAACTATATAACAAACATCATAATAAACTCTATAACAGACATCATAATAAATTCTATTATTGTTATCATAATAAATTCTATAATTGACACTGCAATAACTTCCAAAAGCTCCTTTTCCACCTATAAATAGAGGGGTCATCAAAAGGAAGAATCCATCCTAACTTCTCTTATTCACCTCTTGCAAACTACTTAAGGTTTCTCTTTTTCTCTCTTGCATTTTTATTTTTCCACTCTAGATTAAGAATTCCTCTATGATAGATTTAGTGTGGTCACATGAAAATGCATGTCTAGGAAAGATTTGAACTATGAAATATCTGGTATTTAAGTGTGTCTATTGTAACTAATCGCTATTTTCTGAAAACTTAGGGGCCGTTTGTTTTTTCCACTTAACACTTAATAGTGCTGAATTACATATATTAAGATATTTTTGTTTGTTTTTTTAAGTGGTCAAACCACTTAAAACTACCAAAAAACAACTGAAAAAATTAAGTAAGAATTTTTAACTTTTCACTTAATTGCAAATCACTTAATGATATTTAAAAACGTTTATTCCAAATCTATCCTTCTCAAAAGAATATAATTTCAAATTTATCCTAACTTTATATTACTTAAATTTTCATTTCTTTTTTTTTTTCCTTGATACTTATAAAAAATATATTTGACAAGTAAAACCTAAATACATCTCATCCCAAATTATCTTAGAATTGAACTAATATATTTTAATTTATAATTTAAACATTTATTTTTTTAGTTGTTTTCTTAAATATATTAATATATTTAAATATAAATATGATTAATACTACTATTTTTTTAATCATATTTTAATTATTAATAAAACATTATTAATATGTACATAAAAAATGTTTTAGAATTTATTAAATTATTTATTTTTAAATATTTGTATTAAATTAATTAAAATTACATAACAATAAATAGTAGAAATGATATAAATGTCAACTTACTAGTTTTCAGACAATTTTAAATTTAAAAAACAAACAAGTTTACAACATATTCAGAGATAAAGAAAAAAAAAAACAAACATGTTATTCAGATTTCAGTCACTATTCAGTCTTTAGTCTTCAGTAGTACTGTTTAATATTCAGATAAAAAAACAAACGACCTCTTACTTTGTATACTATTCATGGATTACTTGTACTATTATATTATATGAGGTTTTGTCCACTAACACTTAATATCACAATATCTATACTCTAGCCAGTCTTCAGGTCAAAATAGTTAAAACTTCAATAGTCTTTTATCCTTCTTCTTCCCCAACACTCCTCAAATCAAACAACACTTTATTGTTACTGCATTCTCATACATTACGATTGATTTAATGACTTGAATGTCGGAATGTCTTTGGCTAGCATTATCTCGGTGTCAAGATCACCTGCGCTCTCTTTGTTTGATTTATGCAAAACATAGATTGCTAGTTTTCAAGAAAGTTAACTGACAAGCCCCGCTCAAAGTCAACATATTATAGAATTCACACATTATAATATATATATATATAAACACATATGCACACACACACTAAAGATTAAAAAGTATGTATTAATTTTTGTTTTAGTAATTTGTATGGTACCAATTCAAAAAAAATATTATTTTTGTGTAAGGTGTCACGTTTCCTGAAAACGATATACTGAAATAAATAAAAGGTAAACACTATTTAAAAATTTAATATCATCACTAGGTTACAGTAAAGAGTTTCAACCTAGTAACATTCAAGTTCGAGTCACTACACCACAAATATTATTTATTATATATAAATATATTCGGTGGGATTTTAGGATTTTGGCTTATATTTCTAATAAACTTTAATTAATATCGAAGTAGTCAAAACGGAATCTAACAAGGTTTACGAAATGCCATCTAAAAACTTAGCTACAGAGAAATCCAACACCACAAATGGTGTTGCAAATAGAGGCTGGATGAGCCAGCATACACACCAAGGAGGCAAGGTCAATATGAGTGGGGAAAAGGCTGGTTATTAGTTTTCCTTATTCTAATAGGTTTTTAGTTGCTTTGGGAGCAAGGAAATATTGGAAAAAGTTTTGGATTATTTTAAAACCAAGGAAGTTTATGTTATAAGTAGGAGCTTATTCTTTTTTAAGAGGTACACCAAGATATCATGAGACACCTAATGAGAGATAGAACGCTGAGCTAGGTTGTAAGCCTTGCCCTTGATATATTAAATAGTGAGTATAGATCTTGGTTGCAAGTTCAGTGTTAGAGAGAGCGTATTAAGTGTATAGTTGTAATAATATTTTACATAGTGATTTTTTTTTTTCTTATCGTCCTGATAGCTATAGTTTTTATCTACTTTGAGTCTTAAAAATTATCGGATTCGTCCTATTTACCTTTTTAGACATTATTTTCTTTATGGTGGATATCAAACACGCTTATGCATTGTGTTTTTTTTAAAAAAAAATGGTATCAAGATAGGGATGGCAAAACGGGTTGACGTGTCGGGTTGAGCTAAATTCGATTCGATTCATTTATGAATTCGATCAACTCGACACGAATTCGTTTAAGAAGCGGGTTGATATTATTGAATTCGACACGAATTCGTTTATACATGATTGACACGACAAGAATTCGTTTAACCCGTTTAATCATTGAAATCGTTTAACTCGTTTAATTCGTTTAACCCGCTTAACCCGTTTAATTCGTTTAACTCATATATAATAAATAATATTTCAACTAAATATTAAATCAACTATAAAATCTACACATTAAATCAACAATAAAATTCTATATCATCCATATTTAAAAACTACAACAAAGTCAAACTCAATTGAAACACAAATATAACAAATAATTCACAATCAAATTTTTAAACACCTAATTCAACACATAAAAACCTAAGCATTAAATCAACTATATAAAATTTCATATCATCCACATTTAAAAACCAAAAGCAAACTCAATACAAACACAAATATAATAAATAATTCACAATTAAACATTTAAACATCTAATTCAATACATTAAATCAACTACACAAAATTCCATATCATCCACATATAAAAATCACAACAAAATCAAAATTAATGCAAATCCATATAAAATGAAATGACATAACATTATCATTCTCTAACATCAAACTTTTGTCATTTAAACATTTTTTCTTCATTGATTCCAAACTCCAAAGAGAACTTCAAGCTACACAAAAAACACAAAATTAGATATTAATATTCACAATCTTAAAATTAAGAAATATAATTAAGAGAATTTACTACTAAATGAAAGAATTTGGTGTTGAGTCTTCTACTGATTCACTATAGACACTTGCATTAGGGGGAGCTTAATTAATACTTAAATGAAACCACATTTTCAACTTTAGTTTGCTTTTTTTTTCGAGCAGCTTTAGTTTGCTTTAACTTGCTTAAACTTCCCACATTTTCAACTTCAAGCTTCCCTTTAAGTTCATCTTCCAGATCGATAGTATCGTCTTCGAACTCAGCACTCAAATCCATATCTGAGAACCGAATAACCATGAAACCATATTACATTATATTGGAGATATATATATATATATATATAAATGAAAACTGACAAAAAATTGAACACTACAATCGAAATACAAAATATTTGAAACTAAGATAATATATTTTTCTTATATATATGACTTAATTTTATAGAAGTTTAAAATCAAAGTCTCGAAGGCTACAAATAGGTGCAAGTGAAACAAAGCTTGTGTTGTGAGTAAATGTGAATGATTTAGTAGGACCACTTTCGACATTACCGTTGACTTTGTAACTAAGTTTTTCCTAAATGTGAAATCACTTGGATTTAGTTCACATTTTACACTATAATGAGTTGTTAAATCCAAGAGAACATTGCATGCATACCCAGACAATGAAATGAACTAATCCTCATTTAAAAAGTTAAGAAAAAAATAAAAAATAAAACAAACACCTTACAAATATAATCTTGATAGGAAACAAACCGTTAAGTATTAGAATTAAACCTCTAATTACAATGAAATTGTAGAGAAATAAATAGTTTTATAATCATTCTTTTTCTCTCTTGAATTCTTACCATTTTTCTTTCCATGAGTGTTGAACTCATGCAAGCACAAGCAAATTAATGGGGCTTAAAGTTCTAAAAGCATTTTTCATTTAGTTTGTATTTGATAATTCAATTAAAGTGATTTTTATATGATAGTTTCTTATATATATATATATATATATATATATATATTTATAGGGAGGCTTTGATCAAGTGGATGCTCCTGAATATGACAAAATTCACTGTTGCTAAAAGAAAAGAGGTGGCTTACCATGAGTCACTAGACTGGACTTTAAAGCACAACCATCAATCAAACAAATTAACAATATCCACCAAGAGATCATAACAACATTGATTTTACCTTGCTATTCTGTTGCAAGGTATTAAAATTCAATAACATGTAAAACAAACCATTAACTCTCTAGATATTCATAATAAGCTAGTTGGATGCAAGCAATCAATTTCATCACCGCCTATGCACATTCCATCCAAGTTTCAGCTTCAGTCAAAATTACCCACGTCTCTAAATTATAAATTCCAACCATAATGAAAGATATCAAAACAAATTTAGTATGGTAGAACAAAGGGTAAATCCTACTGTAACAAGCAGCATTTCCACAACTGTCTCTGCTATCAATGGCATATCATCATAATTACTACTAGGCTCTGGCAATTAAGGATTGACTAAACCATTTTCCAAGCTTTCACTGTCATAGTGATCCACCTGAGTTCAAAGCTTGCGTTGACTTCCTACTTTCAATTCCTCTTCTATTGCATTTAATTCATTCTCTAAAGTGGAACTTAATAATTATTTATCAAATGATAAGCTGACACATGAAATCTTTTGGGTTCATGTTTAAAGTCTACAGCCCGAAACAAACAAACCCATTACATGAAACATTCACAAGCCAAACATCATTCACAAATCACAAGCAATAGTCTAGAATACAAATACAAAATACACAAAAAATAAAATAAAAATGAAAGAGACTAAGAGAGGAACCTGAAGGCTGAAGCTGATTACCGGCCAGCTACCAACAGGGGGTTGTTGTTTGTCGCAGATGTTGGTGTCGGGTCGGATGATGAGTTGGACGACTACCTAAACCTGGTCAAGCTGGTCAAGATGTCGGTGCTGCCATGGTGTCGGGTCATCGTAGATGTTGGTGTCGCCGCTGTCGTCGCGTCTTCGTGTCATTTATATCTTCACATCGTCAAGGCGTCGTCGACGTTGGCACCATCGCGTCGTCGTTCTAAAGAAGGAGGAAATCGGTTGAGTGGCGGACGGCGGTCGAGCACTTGAGTAGCGAACTGGTCGTGTAACCCTTGAGCACTTGAGCACTTAAGGCGCGGCTGCAGAAGGCAAATAGGAAATGGTTTTAGGAAATAGGTTAGGGTTTTGTTAAAGTATGTATATATATATAAATGTTTATTTACATTATAACCCTTCTAATATATAAAATTATAATTTGACCCTAATTTAATCATGTTAGATGAGTTGACACGAATTCGTTTAACCCAACCCGATTCGATTCGTTTAATAAACGGGTTAGATGGGTTGACACGAATTCGTTTAACTCCAACCTATACCCATTTATTTTTTACGAATTCATGTTGATCCGTCATGTCGTAACCCATATTGCCACCCCTATATCAAGATTTTGCTAGGGAAAGTATAACAATAGTTATGTATGAGATCTTTTATCAAACAAAGTTTTGTAAGTTTAAATTTAAAATAGTCTTGATTATAGACAAATCCTAGGAGTACAATTTAAATTTGTTGCCTGACACCTAAACGTACACTATAATTGAATCATGAATTAAAAGCCATAAATGTGATTCTATATTACTTTTATATGCACTATAGACATCTTAACTTTATATCTTAACTTGTATTCTAATTAATAATGTATCAAGTGACTATTAGACAAACATCAATGATAATTTATTTTAATTACCAATGTTCATTTAATGCATTTATCACATCACAGGTTAATATATGAATTTGCTAGGATGTCGAGGTCGCATTATTATTTTTAATATATTTTCATCATTAATCAAATATCAACTATAAAATTTTCCTAAATGCACAAATTAGGCTAGTTTATCTCAATAAAAAAAAAAAAAAAAAAATTATTATTCATTTCGATACATTAATAAATAATCTTTCATGTTTCAAGAAAATTAAACAACTTTTTATTAATGTCTTCTTTAACCTACTCTCTAAAATATGTGATGATATATCGCATTTTTAATGTGCTCCCGCTAAGAATTAGGAAAAATTTTATTTTAGTGTCTATGTTTTAGCGATTTATCTCCTTTTAACTGCAAATACAATATTGAAAGCCGTAGGCTCTAAAGGCTCTCAAAACCCATCAATTTGGTCCTCATAAATGAAATTAATGAAAATTTAATGGACTAAATTGATAATTTTTTTTTTTTTTGAAATACCAAATTGATAAGTTTAAGGGAACAATTTAATGGAATTTGAAAACTTTAGGTCTTACAACTTTTAATAATGCATTCATAGTAAAAATGACACAAATCGATATAATATAGAGACTAAATCTCTAATAATTGGAATATTGTTTTTTAACAATTTTTAGACCAAGCAATAATTAGAAGTATATTTTAATTATGTTTTTCGAAATAATTAAGTTGATAATTGAAAACCGTGATTTGATTCAACATTCTCACCGTTAGTTGACCAATTTAATTTTATAGAAATGTTTATTTTAATTGCAATATTTTGACAATTTATGTCATTATAAACTACAAACCATTATTGCAAGTTGTGGTTACTAAAGTTTTCAACAACCATCAATTTGGTGTATCTAAACAAATATTTAAGGGACCAAATAAATGAGTTTTAGAAACTTTAAAGACCATGGCTTTCAATAATGCATTTACAACTAAAAATAAAATAAATCATTAAAATATAGAGACTAGATGAAAATTTTAGTGTGATGGCTTGTTGACATTTTAAATATTTTTAATGAGAAGAATGATAAGTAATGAAATGTTAATATTAATTTGATTTCTTGTCATGGTTATTTTCTTTTGTTTTTGTTTTTTTTTTTTTTTTTTCTAAATACCATAACCAATGCAACAATTTAATGATATTACCAAATCATATTACGAGATTAATGAGTACTCTCTATCATCAAATCATATTTAATGATGATTTATTTATGTTCTTTTGTTTGTGCTTATTCGACCAAATAGATATCAACTTCCTTGTCAATACTTTCGTGCTTACTAGAAAAGCCGGTTTTAGAGAATGCCTCTAATATTGCTTACAAAGTTTACAATAAAAATCCATCATGCATATTTGTTTCAATTTTCTTTTATTTTTAAATAATATGCAATTCAATTATATATTATTAAACTAAAATTCAGATCGTTCATCTTTTAATCTCCTTCTCTTCCCAAATTTAACTGGCATAGTAAATTCAACGTTTGGAGATTAGAGAAATAACTTAAACTCACAACTTGTAAAATATAATTGTGAGAGACATGAGAGACATTCCACATATATACCACTAGTTAACCTAATTTTAATGTTTTCCCAATCTTTTTGTAGTAGAAGTAATTTTGACTTTTCACATTTTAATGCTGGTAACCACTAGTCCATTAGTTTTGACGAAAGTCCATTAGAATTTGGATCATCTGTTGTGCTTTTCTCTTTATTTATATATGTTGATTTGTTTAAGGTAGAAACAATATTGTTGGGATAAATATCAAAAACAAATAAATAAATCTTGATTTTGTATTTTGTCACTCGTCATGTGGATCTTTAAAGCTCAGCACACTGCAAATCACTAGAGGTAATTTGTGTAATAAAACAAAAGGTTTTATATGCATGCAAATTTGTCAATGCGTAGGGAATGTTTTTAATTATTTCATTAATGAAAAACATGAGTTAAATGAGCCCGATTGTGTTAAGCATTTTTTTTTTTATAACTCATCAACAACTTTACATATTTCAAAATGAGTTACTGTGAAGATCTATTAAGCAAACAGATATCTCAGGTTCCAATTCTGGATGTTCAGTAACAAGGAAGAGTCTGACATCAAGCTCAAGCAACCAGAAGGTGAAAGTCCAGATCCTGAATGTACTACTCTGTATGCAACTGCAAGACAGTTGAGTTGTACCTCAAGTATAAGGTCAATATTACAAGAGAAAAATATAAAATATTTCTGAAATGAAAAATATTACCGACTTACCATTACTTTTTAAAATATTAATAAAAGAACTTTCTACCAGCAAATCAAAAGTGGTTTCATCCAAAATTTTAGTGATTTTGTGATAAATTTATGAAAAGATAAAATATTTTTATTATATTAAAGTATTATAAAATAAAATTTGAATACAATTACAATAATATAATTATTTAGTATTTAATAATTAAAATTTTAAAAAATATTTATAAAAAAAAATCTGCGTACCAGATCTTCAAATTAATAAAAAAGTGAAATTTCATTAAAGTAATATATATATATATATATATATTAAGGTGGAAGATCAGAATTAAACATTAACATAAATTTTGATGTGTAAATAAACAATAAATAAATTTAAATTTGGAGTCCAGACCCAGAAAAATGCCCTAGTCCTCCACCACCACCACCACCAGTCGACCAACAAGATCACTCTTTTCTCCATCCTTCTTTCCCCTCATTTCGGATCCAAACCATGCACATGCCCCAGCAAAACCCGCCTTTCAATGGTTTCTCTTCCTCATCCTCCTCCTCTCGTCCATCCCTGCCAATCCAAACCCAGAAAAATGCCTCAAAACCAGCCCCCAATTCTGTATGCTCTCGAGCTCCGATGACCACTGGTGGGGCATGATCACCCTCGATTTCTGCAACCAGACTCGCGGCTTCGTTGTCTCCGAGCAACCCCTCAGCTAGACCTACAAGAGTGCCTCTTTCACCGTCCTCCACGAGATTGAGACCCTCAAGATGCTGGGCCACGACGCCTCCTTTGATTACATTCACGCCGTCAAGATAACCCACTATGATCTTGGCTTCATTTCTCTCATTCTCTCCTCAAAAACCACCAAACATCTCCGTTGCAACCTCCTCTCCAGTAGCCACCTCACTAACCACTTGATATCCGCCTCTTCTCTCCTCAACTCCGTTGATCTCTTCCTCTCTGATATCAGTTTGTTTGTGGTGTTAGTTGAGTTGTTCATTGTTTGGTTGTGAAATTTGGGGCTGAGTTTGATACGTCTGTTCGGGTATCTTTGGTGGGTATGTAAGTTAAAGTTGAGGAATTGGGGTTGGCGATGGAGGTGTTCGATGAAAGTCCTGAGAGAAATAAAAGTGAGAGTGTTTTGGTGTGAAATGTTTTGATTAATGGGTGTTGTAAAGCTGGAGATTTGGAGATGGCAATGGCGCTGTTTGAAGAAGAACGAAGATGCAGACAGTGGAGGATCCCCAACAGAGATGGGATATCTATTTTTAATTTATTTTTTTAATTCTGATTTTTTGTTTTTTAAAAAATTCTTATTGCATCCTGCTGTGTTTTATAAATGCATTTACCTTTATACCCATACATCTTAACAAACCGTATCAGTCATTCAATCCTCTAAGGCCTCGTTTGTTACGTGGGATAAGATTAGATTATTTACATGAGATTGAATTGGATTGAATTAGATAGGATAAGATTGGATTAATTTAAATGTAATCCCAGGTTTGATGGCATTAGGATAGGATAGGATTTAAATAAAATTTTTTAAGGACTGAAATGAAAATTTTCATATATTTTTCCATTTCCTCCATTTCCAGCCCCTCCCCGCCCCCATTTCCTCCATCTTCACAGTTTTCAACCCCGCCCCGGCTCCCCCCCCCTAACCATCATCCCTCTCGCATCACCCCCCATACCCTTCCAAAACCACGCCATTACCAACAGCGAGAGAGATGGTGGAAATGATGGAGGCGTTGGTGCCCTGAAACAACGGCGAAGACGACGCAAAACAATGGCGGAGATGACGCAGATCTCAGCTTCAACGTGAGAAGAACGGAGAGTCGACAGACGGTGGAAGGTAAGCTGTTTGATCGGAGAAGAGAAAGAGAAGGACGACCTGGCACGAATCAGCGTAAGGACGAGGGAGAAGTGAACGCTGGGGACGACAACGGTGGAGGAGCTGGAGAAGAAGGCCGGAGAGAATCAGCGACAGATGTGGGATAAAATTAACCCACAATCTCAATGGGTTACAATTAACCCACTCTAATGGGATAAAATGGATGATGAGATAATTTAATGAATACTACTTGATGGCACCAAACATGGGTTTGGATGAAAAACTTATCCAAACCCAATCTCATCCTAGCAAACAAACATGGTCTAACAGTTTAACCGTTTCCTTTTATATTATTTTCAAATCCACAAATAAAATTATAATGTCCTATGTTACAAAGATTAGCTGATGCAAAGACGTAAAAATGGACATGTGTCAATCTGGAAGTGTTCAGGAGTTGGTTAGAAGCAATTAGTGAGCTGACACTTAGGCCCAGGTCTCCAATCAGTTATCTCCTCCCTCATTTTTTAGGAGATCGTGACACGTGTAGATTGATGATGGAAGCTGCTAAGAAGATTCATATTTTATATATATAGTCTTGTAAATCTTTAATGATAGAAGAAACTTTTAATCTTCATTGGTGTTCTTCGAGCTATGTTTTTCTCGTAAGCCAATTATCAAACATTTTATAGTCTCTAATCAAATACATATTTAGTTTGATTTTTCATAATTACAAATTGATTGCATATTGATTTAATAATAGAGAGTATTCATTTAATCTAAAAATACACTATATTCAAGTTATTGTACTATACGTGGTGTTTAACAAAAAAAAAATTAAAAAAAAAAAGTGTTACAAATCTTAGTAGAATTTATTGAAAAAAGAAAGAAAAGATAGGAAAGGAAAGGAAATTCTTACTACCGTCATTATTAATTAATTTAAGCACAAACATTTTCTTTTTCAAAGTTTATGTCAAATTTAGGAAGGTCAATGAATAAAGAGATCATAACTAAACAAAAAGTCAATGAAATTAATAAATAAACAAATTGTAATTTGCCTACATAAGATTTGCTTACTTAAACACAAACTGAAATCTACCCTTTTAAGTACACCTTACTCCCTCTCCTATTAGTCAAAATTAGTGAACATTAATGACGAAAAGGGCATTTTGGTCTTTCAAAAAGGAATGGATATCTATTGTCTATGTCTGAAATGGACAATTAATGGAGATTAAAAGAATTAAAAACCAAAAAATTTGAAAAAAAAAAATCGAGATCTAAATTGGATTTTTATCATCTACCTTATAGATCTCCATGGAGATCAAAATAGATCTCCTTCCATCGTCGACGGGGATGTGATTTTCTATTGTGATGGAGGTGGGTCTATCAAATATGAATCAATCTCCCTCATAGTTAGACCCAAATGAAGACGTAATTCCATATTGGATTTCCATTGTCAATTCTTTAAAGATGGAAAGTAGAGATCTAATTCAAGATTAGCATTCCATCGTTTTTTTTTTTTTTTTTAAGAAAAATGTACTTTTTTCATCTTTACTATCCACAATAGTAACGGACAGAATGATGAACATTAGTGATCACCATTTATTTTATTTTATTTTTTAAATTTCGTTTTAAAGATCTCTATCGTATATCTCAATAACGGACAATGAATTTTTTTTTAATTTTTTTACATTATATCTACAAATTGGTTTTTTAAACTGCTAAGAGGCAGTTGGTTATTAGAGCTAAAAACATCAATATTGGCTCTTGTTCACTAACCTGAGGGAGTAAAGTATAATTAAACGGCAAAGATCAATTTATGTATAATTAAAGCAAATCTCAACTAGGTAAATTTCTCTTTGTTTTTAATTAATTAATCCTATAACATAAGTAGTATATATATAGTAATAGCAAAATTAAGGGAACAAATGAAAAGTTCATCCATCTACAAACATATTTTTTTAAAAAAAAAAGGGGTGGAGGATTTGTATTCAAGATCTCAATTTGTTTCAAGGATATAATTACCACCCAGCTATATTTACAACCACATAATTAACATAAGCTAATTAAGGGACAAAAAAGCAACAAACTATTATTATTTGCTTTATTTTTTATAATTATACTCAATGCTTTTTTTTCAAAATAATTATTTGCTTGATTTCTAGTAACATAAAAATACTTTACATAAAACAAAAAGCAATTATTTATTATCTAACATGAGTTTCACTTGTATTAAAAAGAAAAAAATGGCCAATAAAAGAGAATCAAAGAACCTATACGTAACGTATTCAAATCAACAGATAACCCAAACCCTTTCGAAAGACAGGTAATGCAATGCAAAAAACTTGTCAGGCATATAAGATGCCCATTTCCAACTGGGCAAAACTAATAAAACCCGTTTCACTTGCAAAGCAAAATCAACTTACATCTCCATCTCTACCCGTCTCAACCCTCTCAACCTTCAATGGCAACTGAAAAACCCACCCAAGATCAGATCAAAATTGCCTCTCAAACCAGTTATGTCCAAAGGGACTACAACCACTTGACTGTACTGGCTGCTGAGCAAGGTGCGAGATATAGAGAATGTAGGCGCAACCATGCAGCCTCACTTGGAAAGCATGCAACCGATGGGTGTGGAGAGTTTCTCAAGGCTGGAGAGGACGGAACCAAGAAAGCTTTCCTCTGCGCCGCCTGTGGTTGTCACCGGAGCTTCCACAGGAAAGAGCTTCTCAACCAACAACACCATGTCCTTCCACCACCACCAATGATGTTAACAACACCGGTAGTGTTAAATTTTTTGTAACAAGTTTTTTATATAATTAAACATAGTGTAACAATTCAAAAAGGCTAGCCGATTATTATATTTGTTTTATATAAACAATTTTATTTCTTTTTATATTTTTTTATCGTGTAATTTTTCTCTAACTTTATTAGCTTTACATGCTTGTGAGTAGGTAGTGCTTTACAATTCACAAGTTGGTAGTGGATCCCAGAGGACTTTCACTGAAGAAAAGATCAAGGAAATGGAAATGGTGAGGAAGAAAATGAAAGCAAACAAGAGGGCAAAATTGAGCCAGGAGCAAAAGAATAAAATGAAGACATTTGCTGAGAAGTTAGGGTGGAGACCACTGAAACATGATGAGGAAGAGATTGACAAGTTTTGCAATGAAGTTGGGATTAGCCAGAAGATCTTCAAAGGCTGGGTCAACAACAATTGCCGGCGGCCGGAGCGATGCTCCGTTGCAAGCATATCGATTCAGATGGTTCAGGAAAATTGAATATTAAAGATCAGTCCTCAAATTAGGGTTTTCTTTTGTTTAGTTTTTTTAATATATTGTTTATAGTTGTTTGGCTTTTTTTATTTTGTAACTGAAATGTTATCGGCTTTGGCTGTTTTTGAGCCCTTCTCCATCTAGCTGGACTGCAGAAACAGATCAAAACATTGAATTTGCAAAAATAATTGTAATTATAATAATTTAAACTATCTAGTTTTAAAATTCAATGGGCCATTAATTTTTATTTTCAGAAGTTGTTGTGATACAATTTCATTAAAGATGGACGGCTCGTTGAAAAAGTTGGATGACACATTTTCTTTTCATTTATTTTTTTTTTCGGTTTTTTTAAGTCGATACTTGATGACGTTCGGATTCGGCCAACTCAGGTTCTTCAGTCTAATACTGCAATGGAAGCAAAATAAAGCAAGAAACAAGAGAAGCAAGGAGGAAAAACACAAGGTTTTTACATGTGCCTACATCCACGGCTGTGCTCTGATTTGTTTTCAGCAAATCGAGTCACAGTATGTTATTTTTTTAGTAAGAGTGAGCCCCCTTTACAATGACTTACAGTCCCCTATTTATAGAGAGAGAGGGGCTACCATATCAAGATTTGATCTTATCTTCAAATTTTGTAGTTGAGATTTTTTTAATTTGTGTTGCTACCATTATGAAAATTAGGGTTACAGTTGGTGTACAATGTAAATTAGGGTTTTCTTTTGCCTAGTTTTTTTAATATATTATTTATAGTTGTTTGGCTTTTTTTATTTTGTAACTGAAATGTTATCGGCTTTGGCTGTTTTGAGCCCTTCTCCATCTAGCTGGACTGCAGAAACAGATCAAAACATTGAATTTACAAAAATAATTGTAATTATAGTAATTTAAGCTATCTAGTTTTCAAATTCAATGGGCCCGGCCATTAATTTTTATTTTCAGAAGTTGTTGTGATACAATTTCATTAAAGATGGACGCGCGGTTCGTTGAAAAAGTTGGATGACACATTTTCTTTTCATTCATTTTTTTTTGTTTTTTTGTTTTGTTTTTTTAAGCCGATACTAAACGAAATCAAAATATTGTTAGAATCTACCAAATCAATTATTATTTGAACTTTTTTTTTTTTACGAAATTATCACTTGCACTGTTAGTGTAAAGAAAATAAAAAATTAATAAATCAAAGTCTACATAGAATCACAATATCCTCAAAACGTATTTGACTCACAGTTAAGATTAGTGTCAGTCTTTTAAGATACAACGATTTAAAACTAGAAACAACTAACGAATCAAACTGTATCTAAAACTATCACTTTGAAATTCCAAACTAGAGTCGGGGAGAATATAGAAACTGCAGAGAGATAGTATGGAAGCTGAGGTTGTTTGCAAGTAGGCTGTCTCTTGAAAATTAAATCTGAAACAATTCACGAGAATTAACACCTGCAAATTCACTCCAATAATTAATCCTGCATTAAAATCCATGAAAAAAATTATAAAAAAAAAAAAAAAAAAAAAAATCTGCTTTAAAATTGAGCACACATCTTAAACAATTCATGGTAGTTAACACTCACTCCAATAATTAACTTTGCATTGAAATCCATACAAAAAAAAAAAAATTCTGGTGCAAAATTTAGCGCCTACTCGTACGCACACAAGGCTTGATTTTTTGTTGCATTCATGTACACAGAAAGCACACACGGATGCTTTTCGAACCTACAACTAGTCCGTGATTTTGATTTTCGGCTGCATTCGTACGTGTACATCGGATGCACGCTCGCATATTTTTTTGAAACCTACAACTGGTCCTTAAAATGGGTGGTTGTGCCCATTGTTCTAACAAAATCTTTACAACTTTAATGGATTGGGAGCTGACAATCATCTGAGCTAGGATGGCAAGTGGTCATTAATTTATTTTATTACCGAAGTATAGGCATAACAAAATTTAAGTATTTTTTGATAATATAACTCATATTAGTAGAAAGTAGAGGTTTTTACTTTTTATATTTCTTCTTCTTATTTGTGTTTCTTTTCTATCTCATGCTTATCTTCGTTCACAATTCAATGCGTCTTGAGATTGACCACCCCAAAGAGTTAATTATTTGCTTAAACTGTACATATACCAACCTGGTGTTTCGACAAATCGAAACATTTACTATTTCCATTAATTAATTGAGCTCGCATCCCCTCCATTAGTTGTTTGACTTGGAAAAATTAATTTGATTTTTAAAACTTGGTAAAACGTATAAATTTCCTGAACACCCTCACTTAAAAATCATATTTAAAAAAAAAAAAATTAAGACATTTAAAAAAAAAAAAAGTTATGAGAAATCTTCATCATCTATATTTACATTTGGACAATAAAAATCCATTAAAAATAAATTTTATTATTAATTAATTAAATTTTAAAATAAATTCTAAATGAATTCTGATTGTTCATTTTGAAAATGGACAGTGTATTAATTATTATTTTTTAAAAAAAAAAAATCTAAGTGGATCCTTACCGTCTAAAAAATGGACGATAAAAATAAATTTAGGAGAGAAAATTAAAATATTTTAAAAAAAAAGTTTAAGGGACAATAAAATTCTAATTTGGATCTCCATCATAAATTTTCATTTATTGAGATCCATCTCCATCGCCAAAGAGTTCCTTTTGAGGATCTTCCATTGATGGAGTTGGAATCTCGGTCTTCAGCAATGGATTCATTGACTTCATCAATGAAAATGGAGCAATGGATCTCGATTATTTTTCTATTTTTCAAAAAAATAAAAAATAATAATAAGATACAATGGACCTCCACCTTGTGTTTGGAGGGTAAAAATTCAAATTTTATTATATAATTTTTTTAAAATTTAAAAGATAAATTAAAATGACTATATTAACCCTCAAGGGGTTAAAGTTAATGGTTAAACTTGGCCTTACTCAATTAATGGAAAGGATGTTTCTGTGTATCAAAGCCAAACGTCATTATGTATTCAACAATTTGTTCATGTGTTTAATTTATCTGAAAAACTGAAAAAAAAAAATAAATAAATATATGGATAGACTAATCTATGTGAAAAAATAAGAAACTTTATCCTAAATTAATATGCTAATCAAATTGTACTGTTAAAATTAATAATAATGATGTCTGATTAGTTTAGGGATGGCAAAAATTGTCGGGCAACTCATTTTTAATATATAAATAATAGGGAAGAATTCACTTGTGTCCAAAACTTAAAGGAAAAAAATTGTATTTAATCACTTCTTTATAAAAACTTGTTTTTGACCCCTCAAACAAACTATCGTCATTCTATATCCATGTTAACCAAACTACCCTCTAGTCAAAATGTCCCTCTTATACCTAGCCTAAATTACCAAACTACCTATTCTTCTTTCTACTACTACATCTCTTCTCCTCCATTATAGTTCTTCATCCTCTTCAATTTTCTTCATCCATTCAAGAATGTTTTTGTATCCATTTAAGGTTCTTTGACTACAAAAAATATACATTGAAGATTTTTTGTCTCCAGCAAACCTCACATTCAAGATTTTCTTCAAGTTTCTCTGTCCAATTTCTTGTTCACACTGCATAGCTAAAGACTTTAAGAGTGATTTTATTACAGAAAGCATGTGTTTGTTGTTGGTTGCTTTTCAATTTTTTGTTCACATTGCATAGCTAAAGGCTTTAAGGGTGATTTTATTTGTGATTGGGATGATATATAATGATATCCATGAGGCAGACTTGCGGAAACTACAATTTTTGCATTTTCTGTAACGAAACCAAGTTTTATATGGCCCCACAAAACTTGGTTGCAATGTTTTTGGCATTTTTTTTTTTTTTTTTGAGCTTTTTCATGTTTTAGAGGTTGGGAATTGATTTTTAGTGTCATATTTGGTTGGATTTTGTTAGATTGGTTGGATTTCACTTGAAAATGGAAATTTCCAATAAGATATACGGTTAAAGATGACAATCGGAATTTATTAGGCAATAAAATCCAATACTAGGTTTCATTTCTCAATAACCCCAGTATCGGGTTTTATTGCCAATAAAATCCGGTGCTGGGTTTATTGCTTAATAAAACCTGGCTCAATGTTAAATTAATTGAATTAAAATATTTTATTTTTATAGTTAAATTAAATTAATCTTAAATAATTAATATTTAGAAAATGATTTAATTAAATTTGAAATGTTAATTAATTTAAAATGTAAGAAAAATTGTAATTAATGAAATAGCATTAAAAAATAATTTAACTAATTAATAAAAATTAAATTAGTAATAAATTAAAGTAAATTAATAAAAGCATTTAAAATGGAAATAATTAAATTAATGTGATTAAATTGAAAATAAATTAAACAAATATGGTACTTTTGTGCATTGAATATGATGATAAATTGGTCATTGAATGTGGCGAGAGAGTATGGGTTAGACTAATTTTTTCTTTGAATCTTACATTGATGGATAATGTGAAGATGGTGCTTTACTACAACAAAGAGTGGAATAGTATTGACTACGTTGGAGGTGAGTCATTCATGTTGCCACACCTTAACTCAACAACACACACTCAACAACAAATCCCAACCACCACCCCCCCCACAAAAATGTCAGTTTTTCTCAGCTGGTGGACCTTATTTTTATAGTGATTAGCACTACTAGAACAAGGTGAGACATCAATATGCATTATTTAATCTAAACTAAAGCAAACGGCCCAGTTAAAAAGTTATGTATCATGAGCGATCATCAAGTCCGTTTTGTGATTTCAAATTATCCTAAATACAAAGAGATTTATGTTGATACGATTGTGAGAGATTTTGAAGTTAGTAGACCTACCGTCCCTCCATATGTCCCTGACTTAATACCAGAACCAGCACATGGCAAGGCACATACCAATGGACTTGTAAATCCGCATACGGTTGAATGTCACAATTATTTTGCTTGGGGTACTAGTAGTGATCAAGTTTTTGCTTCTGCCACCATATTTACATCCACGAAAAGGCCATTGTGCAACATTGATGATGGCATAAATGGTGATGATTATAAAGATCTAAACACATATAATGACGGTGATAAGACATTAGATAGTGATGAAGAGTAAACTTGAGATGATGATGCCAATGATGGAGACAATGTGGAGTATCCGAAATTTTTCAAAATTAGGATTATGATGAAATAATAAAATTAATTTAATTAATTTTAATAATTTTTTGTAGGTGATAAAAATAAATGTATAAATACTTCAAAGAATAATTGTATAACAAATTTAGTTTAAATAATTTTGAAAAAACTCAAGCACAAGAGAAAAAGTGGGATTACAATTGAGGCGAGGTTGAATGGGTTTTATATGCTTCATCTTCCAGAAAAAATTTTCAAAATTATTTCACAAATTACAAATTACCAATTAATTGTCACTTTGGTGTGTGAGATGTCATTTGATTACTATCCAATGATGTGTTTAGTGTAAATTGGATCAAGTGTAGTTATAATATCTACAATGAATGTCCAAGGACTTTATTTTGTTATTTTGGGTTGGGGTCCTTAAAAGTAAGAAAAAAGAGAAAAATTCATCAAAAACTAAAACCAACTGTGATAGGAGTGCTCATGATATGAGGCCCTCCAGTTACGGGCAACCGTGATAGATGGCCTTCCTATCACAGGTGCGCTGCACTTTTTGAAAAAATTTTGAGAAAGGAAAAAATCATCCTAAACCACTTGTGACAGGAGGCCTTCCCCATCATAGGTGTTGATAACCTGAAGGCCTCCCATACCGATGCATCCCACTTTTTGGAAAAAATTTTGAAAATGGGTAAAAATCCACCAAAATCCAAAACCACCCTTGACAAAAGGGCATCTCATCATGGGTGCTTATGATAAGAGGCCCTCTTATCACAAGTACATCGCTCTTTTTGTAAGAAAATTGTTTTCCAACTAGCGATCTTATATTTATATATTAAATCACCCAGTATAATTAGACTCATAATGACAGTCAATCTATATCTGATAATGACAATCAGTCTATATAATTTTAACTAAGTAATGTGAATACAAAAAAATTGAAAAGCAATTTGAATGAAAAAGCTTAAATGAAGAAGCTTCAATGGAGGAAGAAGGTAGAAAGAAGAAGACATGTTAGTTTGATAATTTAGACTAAAGGCAAGAGAGTCATTTTAAGATTTTGAATAAAGGTAGAGGAAGAAAGAGTGTTAGTTTGGTAATTTAGACTAAAGGCATGAGAGTAATTTTAGGATTTTTTTTTTTATTTATTTAAGTGTATTTTGGTCAAAAGAGTGTATTGGCTGCAAATCATTTGTTTGAAGGATTAAAAACAAATTATTATTATTATTATTATTATTATTATTTTGTGAAGTGGGTTAAAAACTCCTTTTGAAAGTTGGTTAGTTTTTGAAATTTCCACTTGATTGATTTCATTCATGGAGGATGAGAAATGTCTTCCATGGTTTAAAAAGACAATGAGAGTAAAGATTGATAAACTAAGATCTTGATCCATGAGACGATCAGTGGTGTAACCTCCATTGTGATAGAGATTGCGATAGGTATTATTAGGTGGTAGAGTCTCATCATTGGGTTTCCGTAGAAATGGAGATCTAGCAACGATCTCCATCATGGGGTGGAGACCGATCCATCACCAATTTATACCAAGCAGTAGAGATCGGCAATGGATGGATCTCCATCCTTAAGGTTCTGATATACTTTATTTTCCATTTTTCTCAGTTTTTTTTCCCCATTTTTCTCCTTTTTTTTTTTCAATTTATTATAATTTTTTATTAAAAAAAATCATAATTTAATAGATATACAATTTTAATTTTAATCATAATTATGGGAAAAGGAAAAAAAAAAAAAAACTAAGAGCAAATTGTTGGTTTGTAAGACTACCTATTTTTAGGGGTAATAATTTCTCTTGTACTCCATATTTTATTTCTTTAACAATTTTCGTTTATTTTTAGTTTGTTTAAATTTTTTAGCATTAATACTCTATTCTTTACTGGTATAACAAGCTTTTTAATAAAATTTTTGAGGGTACAGTTCTAGTTAAATTTTCTAATATACCTATTTTTCTCTACTTACAGACAATAATTAAAAGTTCAGGGAAGGTTTCAGCATTTAAAAATTTTAATTTTCTAATATACCTATTTTGCATGTCAATAGACAACCTTACAACCCAAAAGGCCTGCATATCCAGTTGCGGCTTCAACCAATATATAATACCCTTCCAAACTTTCACTTGACTTTTGTATTTTCAAGGTGAGATTCAATCTCATTTTCTCTCACTTCACATATCCATTCTTAAGGAGATAGAAAATAATAATAATAATAATAAATAATCTAATTGGTCCAATGCATCAATCAATTCTTTATTTTCTAAGACTATGTTTGGAATTGGAGTCGATCGACTCCTCCCAAATTGGAAACAAGTTCAGTTCCTCGTAATGGAGGTGGCGATCGCGGAAGCAGAATGGACCTCCTCCGATGACTCCAACAGTCGCTGGAGGAAGCCCGGATGATGGATCCATCACTGAATCCATCGTTGGCACTGGTGACCACCATAGTTGCCACAAATCTTGTATTTTGAATTAATTATTTAATTAAAACAAAATTATTTAATAAATAATAATATTAATTTCGACTTTCAACTTTTTAATATATTATGCTTAAATTGGGGGTATTATTATCATTTTATTAAAATAGAAAGGGCAATGTGAACATTTAAGTCAAGCTCAACTTCTCTAATAATTAGTTTCCAAAACAACCTCCAACCACCTTTTCGAAGTTAATTATAGGAGAAACAAATTATGAAACAAATGAATCATGAAAGATTTACCAAACATTTTATTGCTTAAACCTTATAAAATAAGTGATTATTTCCATAAGTAGAAGCAATCCCCCACAAACACTAAAACTTGTAAGTGAATCCTAAGCGTCCAAATCATTTTTAATCTAAAAGATAGAAATTAGTGTCACAATTTGCATAAAAGCAGGGAGATACAAATCATGCTCTTTTAAGTTAGTGATTTGCTTGACAACCAAATTCAAACAACAGAGAAAACTTAAAACTTCCAATCACTTACATTGCTTATAGACCATTGGAATTGAACAGGCCCAACACCAGTACAAACACTTGGACAAGCTATGTAACAACAAACCAATTTTGCTTTGGGCCAGACCATGATTGGGAACCCATATGTACCTTCAGATAACAAGCCCCAAGTTGCAAGTTTCAATATCAAATTTTCACTGATAAAAGTGGCAGCAAAGCTACTACCCCAATTGAGAAAGAGAAATAAGGTTCATATAATTCACTATAAATAATACACTAAAATTTCATAATTTATTTATATGCTTCTATCAGAAAATGGTGTAAGATACTTAAGACAATGGACACAGGCAGGAAAAAGAAAAGGAGAATTTTTTTGTGTGGATTACAAACATAGTTGCCGTACCAAAATGGAGGAAAAGCATATGCACGTTTATATGCTTCAGTCTTCGTACTCCGTCTCCTCATCATCATCCTCGTTATTTTGCCCGTACCTAAATCCATCCTCAGCATTGTCACGGTCTTCCTCAGTTTCTTCACTATCTTCTTCCTCATAGATTTCTTCCTTAACAGGCCATGGTTTTCTCATAACATTCAAAGTTGCAGGAGATGGACTTGAACCTTTGCGTTGTGTGATTTTTGAAGGAGGCATTTTCAAGTTTGGCTTTGCCCTGCTTTGTTTCTGACTTTTGCCGTTCGAACGCTTTCCAGTATAGACATCTTGATCACTGCCTTCGTCCATCTCATTATCAGCATTTGGTGTTGCATTCTCAGCAACCTCATCCAGTGTATGACCAGGATGCTCCCTTTTTAGATGGAGTTTAAGTTTGTACTCATGGATGTAAGCCTTTTCACACCCTTCATAAGGGCAAGCGTAAGGACGATCAGACGATGCTGAGCCATATACTGCTGACGAAGTCTTCGGCGTTTTGGATATCCTCTCTGGAGGGGTAGCATACTTGGGAACCTCCATTGTCCCATTCTGCAAATTTCATGGTGAAATTAAGAAGCATATATGACATCTCAAGATCAACAAAAGTACAAAACCATATGCACACACGCCCTTCATCACTGATATCACCTAGAAAACAGAAAATCCGCACTAAAATAACAATTGAATTGACCGAGTCACCCTCACCTTTAGGATTTCTTACAAACAATTGGTAATTTGATGTCCCACGTATATCAAGCATCACAAGGACACAATTACAATATATTTAATTCAATATTTTTATCAGATTCATAATGTATCAATTCCACACTAGAATTTTAATGACACCAATTTGTCACAACAGAGTAATTCTCAGACTTTCAGGAAGTAGCAGCACACTAACTTAATACCATACCATGCGATTTTTATGATAACAGCAACCAAAATTAAAAAGTCAATTACACAAACAATTACACTCCTTAAAGGTTTTCAAAAGAATTTGACTTGTAAACAGTTTAATATGATCAGAACATCCAAATAAATCATCATTACGTAAGGCAACTTCAGGAACGAAACTGGCAAATACTCTTTATCACATTAGTCATATTTAATAAGCTCCAAGCACCATGGTGTTTTACTATCCCGTAACTAATAAATAACTCAGGATGCAACAAAATAGTTCAAAATAGAAAAAAAGAAACCAAAAAATTGTTGGATACAATAATAGAGAGAAAATAGTAACTGACCTTTTCATGGTGTGATGAAATGTGGTTCTTCAACTTGTACTCATGAGCATATCTCTTTCCACATTCCGGGTATGGGCAAATATGATAATTTTCTTGTGAATGTGTTTTCATGTGTGACCTAAGGTTGAAATCCAGAGAGAATGCCTGCAGTTAAGTAATTGACACTGGTTATAACACAAACGTCAAAAACCAAAAGCATGACCACAGGCACAAACAGACAACACTTCCGACCAAAACAACATGACCAAACAATAAAAGAACATCTTTGCAAAAATAGCAACCTCAATGTAATGCAGGCATAATGATGCAATACACAATCATGAATCTTCCATGAGCAGTTCAACCCCCATATGGTTAATGATTAGTTCTCAATCAAACATATGAAAGGTCCAGAACAGGAGGGCAATGCATAAAACAGCACTTCAAAATTGCTTCACGAATCGGGCTCATTAGAAATATAAAATTTTTTTCCATAAAAAGAAAAATTAATTCGCATATGACAAGCCTGATGACAGAAAGCTAGAAAAAGAAAATAGTAGCAGCCTCAACACACATATGATATAACCAATCGGGATCGTGTAATCACCTTGCCACAGCCTTCATGAGGGCATACAAAATCTCTTTCTCCAGTATGAATGAGAAAGTGTCTTTTCAACTTTGAACTATCCAAAAATTTCTGCAGCATTAAAACAAAATATTTCACACTTTCATGAACTCGGAAATAAGATTGTCACTCAAAAACATTCAGGAAAAGGCAGGATAACAATTAAATGATGATAATGAGGCTCAATTTTAACATAACATCAGAAGAAAAATAACATTGATCATGATTAAAAATGAAAAACTGCACATCAACCAGGATCAACCACCATTGCAACAAGGCAGACATAACAGAACTTCACAAATAAATTAGCTCAGTTTGTTGATTTATAATGTTGCGTGTATGAAGTTCCCCAAACTTTTACACCTTCACTCCCAAAACATCTCAGTGCCCCTAAATTAACATATCCTGCACTAATATTTACTAGGTGCATCCAATCCACATCTTCTAAGTGTAAAACATTGAGTCTTAAAAATAAATAAATAAATAAGTAATAAATTTTTCACAGTCAGATCACATTACCAACACAATGAATGAAATTTGTGAGGTTCTATCCTTTACTTTTTTGGCAACTGAAATACGCAAATTTGTTTATATATAAAATGCCAAGTACATGTGTCTTCATATATAAGTTTGTGAGAGTTTCCATGTGTTGTTCCCAAGAAAAAAGAAATGCATGCGAATGAATTCATCTGCGTATTAATGCAAGATACAAGGTTATACCCACAGGAATTACTAAAAAGTTGAAAAGCCTAATCAGAATCTGAATAAATTAACCAAGTTCACAAAACCTTATTTTTTAATGCAATGAATAAATAATTATGTTAGAAATAAAGTATACAAATAGTTTTCATTTTCTTCTTTCTGCACAAAAGCATTTCAGGGATTATTAATGGAATAAAAAAATAATTATGTAAAAGTAAATTACACAAATAGTTTTCTTTTTCTTCTTTCTGCACCAAAGCATGTCAGGTCAAAACACAAATTTCTGTCTATGATCACATATCATAGTTTAAATCTTAAGTAAAGTGAACTCTCATAATTCTTCAGCAGAGTATAAAATAAATCCCAAAAAAACAAATCAAACCAATATAAAAACATTAAATGTCTTACCTTTCCACATCCCTCATAGTGACAAACATATTGTCTCTCACCATGAATGTGAGAGTGCTTTCTCAATGCATTAGCATCAACAAAGGTCTTCCCACAACCTTCATAACTGCAGAGAAATAGAACTTCAGTAGTGGGTTCTGGTTCCGGCTCTGGTGCCTCTGGCTCCTTTTCCCTCTCTTTCAAAGCCTTCAAAGTTTTCTCTAAACAAAAGGAATGAAAGATTTTATAAAATTAGGAAAACCCAAATTGGAACCCACCAATGAAACACAGACAAAAAAGAAAAAAAGGCCTTTCATAACTTCATTCCCCTACACCATTCTCTACATAGCGCCTCGAAATCCTATACTAATCAAGAAACAAAAGGGCAAAAGCGTATATAATGAGTCCACAACAAATTCAAAGACTGACACACATCAAATAGAGCATATTGCTGACCAAGAAAACTAAAGGCAACCAAAAATCTATAACTTACAAACTAGTACAAAATCCAAACTATACATAGAGACAACAATAAAACATGGTAACCAATTATCAGAAAATTTTACCGTTGACACCCATGGAACACAATACTTTACCTTAAAATGCATTCAAGCCACTGAGTTAAATAGCACTGACAGCAGAAAGCAGCAAAGAACATATATGGGACACACAAACACTCTTCAAGCATGATCAATTAAACCAAAAAAAAAAAAAAAAAAAAAACAACAACAATACCTTTTTAAGGGCATGCTAAAATGATTCATGCCTTTCTGTTCCTATTCATAAATCTAACATAAATCACAATATAACAAAATTTCAATATCCACCTCTCCAAGTTGATTAAGTTTATCAAGTATTCAATTTGACTAAAACCCTATCAAGAATTCTCCAACACAAGTATCCACTAACATCCCAAATTTCCAAAAAAAAAAAAAAACTACTAACGCTAAGTAAAAATACAAAAATCACTTAAATCAAACAAAACAATTATAAATAAAACAAAGAAGCAACTATAATCACTTACCATTAACCCATCTCAGTATTTGGCACTTGCCACCAGTGGCCACAACATCTTGGGGCACCCTACAAGACCAAATCTTTCAACTATAAAACAATGTTTTATAACAATTAGGCTTGTAAATTGACAACAGTGATAAAAAAATAAAATAAAAAAGCAATCTTTGGGAAAAAGAAGAGATGGGTATTGGTTGAATTGGCATTTTGTACCATTCTTTGAACCATTTGACAGCCGGAGTCTTGGATCTGATAATGGGCCGTCTCTCGAAGAAATTGTGAGCATAATGACTATCCATCTCGCCTCTCTACTGGGATTTTTTTTGTCTCCTTTTCTGCAATTGAATCGAGCTCTAATTTATTGATTTAGGTTTCGGTCAGGAGCAGGTTTCGATTTTCAAATTAGGGCTTCATGAGAGATTGGGGAAGCTTTTTAGTTACGAAGTGTTTCAAAGTTTGTGCGTGTGTGTTTTCGTGGTGGTTCTTGGACCCTTATATGGGCTTCAAGTTTTTCCAGTTTTGGTTTAGAATAGAACAGCCATTTGAGGCGTGGACACCGAAATTAATGGATTTGAGTTAATGTTAATCAGATTAGAATCGAACTATATGTTAAACCGGGATTCCGGTTAATATTTCGTTAGGTTCGAATCAAACCATATGTTAAACCCCTTAGAATAAGAGGAGCCGTATTAAATTTAGTGAATTTTACATTAATTCGTTGAATGAACGGGTCCACACAAAATTATTGTTTAGTTTGTGATAATGCAAGTAGTAATGTATTTGGTATATTATATTGTTTTTATTGGATTAGACTATATATTGTTCCGATCAATTTTGTTTTAAATGATATTTCGTATGAAATTGTACAATAATTAGAAATTATTTGTTTTTTTATTTAAAGATTTAATAGTGATGTTGAAAACTAAAAACTGAATATTAACTTAAATATGAAATCTGAATAACATGTTTTTTTTTTTCTTATATCTGAATATATTATAAACTTATTTACTTTTTAAAATAAAAATTATCTTAAAACTAGTAATTTGATATTTTTACCTTTTTAGCTATTTGTCGTTATATGATTTTAATTAACTTAATACAAACATCTAAAAATAAATAATTTAATAAATTTCAAAATATTTTTTATACATATTAATAATATTTTATTTATAATTAAGATACAATTAAACAAATATAGTAGTATTAAACATATTTATATATTCAAATGTATTAATATATTTAAGAAAATAATTGGAAAATGAATGTTTAAATTATAAATTAAAATATATTAGTTTAATTTTAAAACTATTTGAGATGAGATGTATTTAAACTTTTTTTTTTTAAATATATTTTTATAAGTATTGAAAAAAATGAGTAATATAAAATTATGATCAATTTGAAATTGTATTATTTTGGAGATGATAAATTTAAAATAATAATTTTTAAATGTCATTGAGTGATTTACAATTAAGTGAAAAATTAAAAATTATTATTTAATTTTTTCAATTATTTTTGGATAGTTTTAAGTTGTTAAGACCAAGTCCTTCATGCTTAAGAATATATATAAATATCGATAAATACGCCAAATGTAATTGTATTTTTTTTAAATATTCCACCGTTGTGAGAAATTTTTTATGTGATGCAAGTGAACAATTATGAGTCTAATTGAATGTTTATGAGGTTAATTTGATGAATTGATAAGTGTGAAATATTTTAGAAATATTATTGATAGAAATAATGGTTAATATTATCGATATTACAATCGTTATGGAAATTGACGGATTTAACATATTTATTTTTATGGGATAAAATTTTTATGAGTAATATAAGTGTATGAGGATTAAAAGAGGTCATTAGGAAGTGTTAATTATAGATTAAAAATGAGTATGGACATGATTGAAAATGGATAAGTAAAGTGCATAAAAAATAAAGTAAAAGAGGGGTAAACATGTAAAATTTGGATTGAAAGTTAAGCTGACATAATTGAGAATAATGGAGGGGCATGTGGGCAAATTATGAAGCAATTAAATGTGTTCTTCCAGCTCAGATCGGAAGATAAAAACAGATATACCAGCAGACCCAAAGACAGACCCGACAGCAGACCGAAGACAAACTCACTCGGTGATCTTTCTCTCTCGATAGCCAAGTGAAGCAAGAAGACTGATCATCTAAAGGGTGTTATCACGGTCAGATGGAGGCTTGAAGAAGCAAGATAAGTATCTGATTTCAGCCCAGCAAAAACAAGATCTGGAAGTGAGGAAGTCGAACCAGAAACGGGAAAAAGTTGAAGTCGCACGATGGGCTGTTGACGAGCTGCAGACCGCAAGTGAAGAAAACCAGATTCGGGTCAGCTGAAGCAAGCAATGGCTGAGATGAAAGAAGCCACGTGAAGCCAACAAATGGAGAAAAATGGCAAGGGTAGGCGCGAAGAAGATGATGAACAGTAGGTAAGAGAAACAGCTGGAACTCTTGTGAGATGTCCATTTCATGTTATTATTGGTTTTTTTGTTGTAGCTCAAGTTAGATTCGAAAAATGGAAGGATTTGAACTGCCGTGAGAGTCTCTGAATAGCTGCTGATCTTAAACACCAGTAAGTTAGATTGGGTTTAATTGATTTTATCTCATAAAAGCTGAAATAGGAGGAAATGATTGTATAGATGTCATGTGATGTGTGTGCCGTGAATCAAGTGGAAAAAAAAAAGGGTATGTGAAGTGTTATCTGTTCGGCAGTATGTATGTGTATGTGTAAGGGTTATATTTTGTTTAGTTAAATGAGAATTAATTGATTATTAAGTATATAAATGCATGATGGAATATGAAGACGCGTTGGAATCGAAAAAAAATCGCATATTATGTTATTGTGTGATTTGCGACTAGGATGAAGGGCAGCTGGTTATAAGTTGAATTTGGGTGATTTTAAGGTCTTAAGCATGTACTTGAATGTGTAATTGAGTGTGATTAAGTCATAAATAATAAGTTTCATTGCATGGAACGCATTTAATACTCAAAGGTAACCATGCGGACGTATTACGTACAAGCTGTCCCATTTGTATTTTATGTTATTTTGGTGGTTCCAAGTGTGTGTTTAAATGTATTAGGACATGGAAACATCATGGAAATGAATAGTAATGGTTAAATTAAGATAAGGGTATGTAACGGAAAGAATATTGCTTAATTAGTTTGAGAGATTGTTAAGGAAAATTCTATTGTCATTAGAGTTGTATTTGAAGAGAATTTTGAGTAAAAGTTGGTGATTAAATTTTAAGTGAATTGGAAACTCTTCGAACAGAAACGGAGACGTGCAGGAGGTTCTTTGAATCGAAAGTTAACAGACGGAAATAAGTTGTGAGTGTAAAACTATATATATATATATATATATATATATGTTTTGTTTAAATATATATGTTATGTTTAACTATATATTTATACATATATGTTTCTTTTAAGTATATGTTTGTATATGCATATTTTATATATGTTTATGTTTTGAATATAATCGTTTTGATTATAGAAATGTTTTAAGTTTTGATATCAAGTTTAAGGAAAAAGAATCAAGTGTTAAGGTTTGACCTTAAGAAAAGTTTTGACAAACGAATGTTTATGAAAAGTATAAAAGAAATGGTTTTGGTTTTTAAATGAAATGTGGTTTATAAAATGATTTTTAGCCAATAGTTACCCTAAACCCTATCATGACTGAAATGACTAGATAATCGGCCGAGATACTTTAAATGTGTAAAGGTACGTGTAAAGAAATGGGTTACTAACTAAGGGAAGGGATATAAATTATAGGATTGCCTTTACACATTATAAAGTATTCTTATGACAGTTACCCTACACAAGACGTGATTTTATCCGCAGCGTAGTAGTTTTATGACTGGAAATAGATCGTCCCGCCATCGTCGCTTTTAGGTCGATTGGTGAATTATTTCCCTGGGTTTTATTGGTAGTGATGGAAATGTTAAAAATTGTTTCAAATGTATATTTATGATTGATATAATTGATAAATGAAATGAAATGTTTTATTTATTTATGTAAATGTTATGATTTACTGAAAGATATTGAAAGGTATTTTGTTATTAAACTGCACATTCACTGGGCTATTTTTAGCTCACTCTTCCAAATGTTTTAATAAAATTTTCAGGAACTAAGATTAGGGAACAGTCTGAGCATCCTCCAAGGTAGTCGTAGGCGACCTACTTGTAGACGACGACAACTTGAAAATATGTATATAATTTTTGGGCTGTAAATATGTCATATTATGGTTTTGATACTTGCATAATTATTTTTGTATTGTATATACGTATATGCATAATTAAACTCTGAACTACGAGGGCTTTGATCCTCTGTAGATAATTGAGGTACGTAGGCGTTTTGAAGTACTCAAACTCAAGCCCAAAATATTTTAGAAAATATTTTGAATTGTACATAATGCATATGTTTTGTTTTATGGATGAAAAGGATTTCATTGAAAGTTTTTAACTATTTTTGTGATTAAATTATGGTGGACCTGAGGTCCTGAAAATGGTAGTGGATAAAATGAATGAATTTTAGAAGTGTTTATGATTTTATTTGCAGGTTTTGTAAAATTGAAATGTTCGAAAAACAGAGGAAACTCTGTCCGTTTTTCTACAAAATTTTTAATGGAATAAATGGTTTGTTTTCATAAAAAAAAAAAAAAACAAATTCTACCACATTTTTCGATAGTTGATGAAAAGAATAAATGTTTTAATCGGGTTCGCTCCACGGATTCCTAAATTAATTGTTTAAAGAAAAGGTTTTCGGAGTCCGTTGGAGTGCCGAGAGGGCTTCCCACGAAGTCAAGAGGTTAAATCCGGGTTGGGTCCCTTCATAAGTGGTTTGACCACTTAAAAAAACAAACGAAAATAACTTAATAGGTACAATTTAATATTATTAAGTTTTAAGTGGAAAAAATAAATGACTCTTTACATTGAGACTTTGGTTTTTAATATTCATAAGCAACTTAATGAATTATGTTTGAGTTGATCAAAAATTAATTGGGTTATATTCAACTGTAGGCAAATACTTTGCACCCATACCGTTGTAGAAGTTGGGATATGGAATGCAATCACATTACAAATTACATGATGATTGATAGGCTATACAACTATACATTAGTAATTTTATCTTGTGTATAGGAAGCTATTTAAATCTATTATAATATAATTTATAAAGTCTTATGAGATTGGATTAAATTATATTTAAGAGATAGGACTAGATTAATTTGTACATTGATGTGTTTGGTGCATTTGTGATTTGATTAAAAATATTTATATAGCATAGGATTGAATAAAAATATATATTTTATATGTGATCTGAATTAGAATAAAATTATATTATATTCATATTTGAATAAAATAAATTTATTTTAAATTAATTTCACAAAAATAAAATTATATTAAATTAAAATTTGAATAATATAACATTAAAAATAACTAAAATCATGAATACTAAATTCTAAATAAAGTAAAAATATAATTTTTAATTACTATTAGCAATATTATGATAAAATATATTAAATTAATTTTTAAATATATTTAATATCTATTTTTTTTAAACAATTAAATTTAAAACTTAAATATAAATAATATTTTAAATAAAAATAATTAAAAAGAAAAAAAAACCTTTAAAAGCCCTATATTTGAGCATTGTTTAATTAGTCTCATAGATATAGGATTAGATTTTATCCAAACTCGTGTCCTCTCCAACCACTGAATTGGACATAAATTAAGTCAATTTCAATCCTAATTGACTCTTTAAATAACCCATAAAAGTGAAAGTCAATAACATTTTTATGAAGGAAATAAAATACTAAAAATAAATATGAAATTCTATTTAATTTATTTAAATAAGAAAATATCACTAAATTAATTAACTTTTTTATTAAATTAATAAGTGAGGTTCTTTTCTTGTCAATGAAAGAGTTCAATTGTTTATTGGTGGTGGTTGGTGGACCATTAGATGATCAGGTTCTACTATGGTTTTATGCTCTTTCTAGATGCGAGAACTCGTTTTCCTTATAAAATAGAAAATTCTCTTTTTTTAATTATAATTATCCGTAATAACAATAATATATAAATAAGGTTTTCTATGATGAACTAAAAAACAATTTTTGTTTGCTATAATAATTATTTGTAAGTGGTGTGGTGGAGAACATGGACCGACTGAAGAGAAAGGTTTCCATAGCTAAGCATTTGAGGATGGTGATGCTTGACTCGATCAAGCAGAAGGATGTTGTCGTCTACCAATGCACTGAAAACGACGTCGTCGACTCTTTAGATGTGTCATTGGTCGTCTTCATCAACTCTCGTAGTGGCGGATGTTAGGGCCTAAGTTGAAACAGTAGCTACAATAGTTGATGGGGAAGGAGCAAGTTTTTGACTAATTGAATGTGAACCCTAATGAGTTTGTGGAGTATGGATGAAAAAACAAGAGTTTTTTTTTGCAAGAGGTGACGACATAATTGATTGGGTACTAGCAAGTCTTGGACAACTTAGAGAGGCAGTGCCTCCAGTAACAAATATTCCACTTGGTATAGGCAATAACCTAGCAAGGAGTTTTGGTTAAGGCGGTCTACTTCCTTTTGCATGGAAATCTGCCATAAAATGAACTCTCTCAAGTCCTATTTATTGTTTGGATAGTTAGTGTTAGGTTGAGTTTTCTCTCATATGGACCCAACCAATAAAGTTAGTCCATTTGGCCAAAATGAATTATAGGCCCATTAGAGTTTTTTTAGGTGATATAAAAAACCTCATTTTTCTCATTAGGGTTAGAAAAAAGAATAAGAAAAGGGAGAGACAGCTATGTGCAGAGGTTTTTTGGCTACCAGAAAATAAAAAAATGAGTGAGGAATAGAAAGGGAAGAGAATGAGAGAAAGATTGAAGAAGAAAGGGGGTGAAAATAGCATAGAAACACCCTGTGCAGTTTTCTTGTAACTGTCACTTCTCTTTTGTGCACCATCCGATTGAGCTGGTTTTCGGTGAGTAGATTAAGCACTTGTGGTTCTTCAGTTAGAACGGTCTAATAGTAGATCGGACGTACTTGTGGTACGTTTCGATCGTCAAATAAACTATATAGTCTTCATCAAAGAGCTCTAAGTCCTTATTCTATTGTTCGATTAAGCTCAAATTTGGATAGAAGTTTTATGAGATACGGATCTTCATTCTGTACAGTGTGATTTGTGATCAGAATACTCTTTGGAAAGATACATTGTCGGAATAGTAGTTTGGAATTTGATTTCTTTATCTCTCTACTCTTGTTTGATATCAAATTGTGATTACTGCCAAAATTTGAATTTTTTTGATAATGTTGCTATGTTAAATCTTTTGATGGAGTTAAGAAATTGTTGTAGACTTACAATTTGATTCATAGTGAAGATCTTTTGGTGGATTATAGTCTCGTGGTTTTTACTCCTCGAATTGGAGAGATTTTCCACATCAAAAATAGAATTATGTTTTTTGTACATTTGTGATTATTTGGTTGGTTGATTGCTGCCATGTATATATCGCTTGTGTTGGATTGTAATTTTGACTCAAACAGAGAATATTAGGGGTTGAGTGAATCCCTACAGCTGGCATGTTGCAATACAATTGCAATTAGGAGAGGATCTGGATCCTCCCCATTCTGTGAAGCCTAAAAAGAATGAGGTTTTGACTTATGAAGGGGTGTTTTATAATTATTTTAGTGTAGGAATGGATCTTCAAGTTGCTTATGGCTTCCACCATTTAGTATATATGCTTATGGATGGAAAACCATGGAAAAAATTGACAAGCATAGACTACTCAACACTTGTGGAAATTAAGAGGGTAACTCATCAATGATCTTTAATGATCAGTGGCAAACAATTGTGTTAGGTTTAGATCCCTGTGTTGCTTCTTTTGCTTACTGTGGTCAATGTAAAGCATAGATGTCAATCGTGGGCTTGTAGATTATATCCGTATAGCTGAGCTTTTGGGGGCTTCATCGTATTAAATTTCTCGATTGGTTGATTTGATATTCTATTTTAATTGAGTGCTTCTCTAATTATAATAGCGCTATATGTTAATAAGACTTTTGGTATATATGGTTGGCTATATAGTCCTAATCGTTGCTGCATCTTGACATGAGCTATTTCTTATCATAGTTTTGCTACGTGTCATGTGTCATGGTGACGGCGGTGTTGTATATTATTTAATTAAATTAGTTTATAAAAAGATATTAATTTATGAATTATTATGCCAAACTACTCGTTTATAGAAATGTTATTTAAGTATATAGTGTTAATTTATATATATATTTAAAAAAATATAAAGTTTAATGTAAACTTTTGTTAATTATGTTGGTTATCCAAAACATTTCAAAAAATTTACAAGGGACAATCCACAATTGCACAACAAATACTGTATACTTAGCCTATATTTGTTACTCGAGATTGGATTGAATTATTTTTAAAAAATAAGATTTGATCGAATATGATAGGATTATAATTGACTAAATTAGTACTATGATATATACGTTTGGTGTTGTTAGAATTAGGTTATTAATAATATATATTAAACTAATTTTAAAAGATAACAAGTAATTAAAATATAAATCATTAATAGAATAAGTAAATAAATAAAAAGGAAAGAAAAAAAAAAAAGAAAAAAGGATGCGAGAGGGGTAAATTAGTTCCACCATTTTGTGTGGCACTAGTTTATCTCACTCTAATGGGATAAAAGTGTAGGTGAGATTAAATTTTTTCCAATCCCACCTCCTCAACAAACATGGGTTCAATCCTGGGTAACAAACATGCCTTTAATATTGCATAATGCATTATAGACCAATTAAAAACTCAAAAAATCGAGGGCATTGTGATGTTGCTGTGGCTCTGTTAAATCAGAAGAATAAACATGTTTTGCGTAAGTAAATTGTTGTGCAAGACCAAAATACAGTTCTAGAAATAATCTTCGTTCACTATCAAATCAACGCAATCTAAAGTGCGGGCATGTACATTATTAATTGAAGGGATTTTCCGTCCTTGATTATCCTTTGACAGATGATGCAAACACAATGGCTGATCTGTTTATACCTCCATTACCGGTTTTTTGGATTCCTAAATGGTAAATGAATTTAGTCCGTAAACACCCCCCCCCCCCCCCCCCCTTTTTTTTAATTTACTTTCACTGTTGTTCATGGTTTAAATGATTAATACACAGTGATGATATTAAACACATCTTGTTGTATTCTAGAGGTATATTTGTTTGACACAAGATACCTTAAAGTTAAGTAATGTGACTTGAAAGCATTGAATGGCACTTCAGTAAATATATTCTTGCAACAATTTTTTATTGATAATAAATCATTGTTCAATGTAATTTTTAGTTCAACAGAGAACAAGTATACTCAATGGAATGTGCAAAATATCTTCGTTTTTTTTAACAATCAATTGGTAAGATTTGTAAATGGAGAAGGCGGTTTTGAGGTAAAAATAGTGTTTTTAGGTCAAAGATGCTCTCTTTATCTAAGAAATTTCAAACTACCAATTAAAAATGAATAATGCTCTCTTCGTCTAGGAATTTAAAGTACTAAACAATTATCCTCTCAGTTCTCAACTTTATGGTATGCCTGTGACCAAGTATGCAATCTTATATGTACATATTTCCCAAAAGCACGCACCAACAAGAACTAAAAGCGCTATAGAATCATACATACTCATATTGCAACAAATCTAAGAATTTTCCTTGATATGGTGTAGTAGCACAAGCAATAATGGTTGAAAAGTACTTTTATGTATTTAAAATAAAATAGAATAATTTTCTTGTTTTGACAGTGTGGGTTAAAAAATTAGATCAACAGGGTTTTTTTTTTTTTTAATGAGGATCTGGAATAAAATTTCTTTTTTCCTATTGGTGGAATAAAGTATTGAATAGTGTAGAATTACAAATCAAGTTGACTCTGTTGTTGATAGAACTCAATAGAGATAAAAAAAGGAAACCCACCTGCAATACGCACCAACTGTATGTTCATGGAAAAGGCTGACGGTCAAATCATCGAAGATAAGTAATCCTACATGTTTTGAAAGCGATTTCAATTTGGAGTTGGAAAAGTTTTGTCCTTTCCATTTAATATCTCATTATAATCTTCCAAAATCTTTCATTATTCAATATTTCATTTACTCAAAAGAAAATTAATAATTATAATAATGTGATGAATTTATGGACTTATCATCGCTTCTAATTTGGAATAATTTTTTTTTATATTATTATTACCTATTTTATTATTATTTTATTATGAAAATAAATTATTTTATTATTATTTAATTATAAAAATAATTCCCCCCATTTGTTTGTTTATAAGCCCATCTTATAATCAAATATCTCATCAATTGAATTAGATTATCTCTTTATCTCTTATTTTTATCATTCTCTCTTATTTTCAGTATTATTCTATATTCATTGTTTTACATTTTATTTTATAAAATCGTATCAGTACAAATCTGATATGAAAGATTCCATTAATATAATTTACTCCCTATTATTTGATTCAAATAATTTTATTAGTACATGTCATCCATATAAATAATCATGTCTTGTTATTAGATGTCATGTTAGATTCAAAAATAAGTTTTTGTTTAGACTTAATTGATCTCTGCATTTTTGGTATTCTTATTTAAATATATGTTTATTTAAACATATGGAAAATGCACTCTATTTGTCTATATATATATATTTAGAATTTTAAATTTATATATTATTTACATGATTTAATTAACTGAATAGAGAGAAAAGATAAAATGAAGATGGAATTCAAAATATGTTTTCGGTTTGGCAATTGATTGGAAGAAATGGAAAATAAATTACTATTAAATTTTTTATTTGTCCCGTGTATGGCGAGAGAAAAGAAAAAAATTGTATACCTTACCCTTTGTGTGCTATGCAGAAACCAAGTGAAATATATATAATTTTTGCCCTTTTTTATCTGTTTGAAAGAAAGATAATTATATATATATACATATATATATATATATATATATTAGGGGTAGACATATGGGTGTTTGGTAACCGAATCGATAAAGTCATCGATTTTCAAATGAAAACTGAACATGAACATCTTGAAGGTTGGAACCTACCCAAACTGAATAAGATCAAGTCAGTTTAGTTTGAGTCGGTTCTATGTTTAACACATTTCAAACACATCAAAACTCATAAACACAATAACTCAGTAAATCTCAAACACATCAAACTTCAAACTCACCACTGATCGGTACATGAATACATTGAAACATCAAACTTCAGATTTGAAACCCAGTGGTAAATCTCAAACACAACAAAACTCACAAACTCAAATGAACCCAGTAAACCTCAAACACATCAAACTTCACAAACTTAGTAACCTACCTTTGAACGGTGTGACAATGACGTGGGGCTTTGATCGATATCGATGACAGGACAAGAAAGAAGAAGGAAGAAAAAGATGGAAGAAGAAGAGATTGATAGTTGAATAAGTGGGGTTTTGATCGACGATAAGATAAGGAAGAAGAAGAAGAGATCAGCAGTGGGTTAAGCGGGGTTTTGATCGGCGATATGGGGTTTTGATTAACGACGAGATAAGGAAGAAGAATGAAGAAAAAGAAGGAGGAGTAAGAAGAAGAAGATAAATGGGCTTTTAATTGGGGAGATTGATTTCTAAGTGAATTTTGAAGATTCTGGAAGGGATGGTTCATTTTATAGATTTTTGCATATGCCCCTCTGTTTAGTGTTTCATAGGTTAGGTCAATCTGGATACTTAAAGCTGAATCGATCCATGAAATATGATGTTTTCTAACCATAAAGATCCAAACACTCTTAATTCAAACATGGGAACCAAATCGAACACTCACTGATCGGTTCGGTTTAGATTGTTCGAGTTGGTTCTATGTTTTCATGTCCATCCTTAATATATATATATATATATGTTATTTATGAATAATAGGTTTTTAATTCCCAAAATATTTAGAATAAGAATTTCTAAAATTTCCATAATTATCTAAAATCAGAAGTTTTAGATTTCTAAATTATATTTAGAATCAAATCGAACATGGGAACCAAATCGAACACCTACGAATCGGTTCGATTTAGATTGTTTGGATCGATTCTATGTTTTCATGTTCACCCCTAATATAAATATATATATGTTATTTGTGAATAATAAGTTTTTAATTCCTAAAATATTTAGAATAAGAAGTTCTAAAATTTTCATAATTATCTAAAACTAGATGTAATGTCCCGAATTTTTCTTATTTAAGAAAAATTATATATATATAAATAATACGTGGATGAACAATATTTTGGAATGAATAGTGATTTTTGAAAGAAATTGGTATTGTATATCAAAATCCTGAAAATTATATTGAAATAAACAAAAACTAGATTGAAAAAATATATATATATATAAATAATTGTAGGTGTGAATTATTTTAGTGTAGAATATACGTGAAAAAAAAAATTTAAAGATTTATATAGCATATGCTTATTATGATCATTGATGATTAAATAAAAACAATGATTTTATAATAAAATATTTTGAGTTGAGATAATTTTAAAATTTTCATGATAAAATTTTATAAGGGGGAATGAATTGTAAGACCTCAATCTAACTGGACTTAAGAGATTAATTGAAATCTAATTTATTATCATTAATTTAGTCCGATTTCAGTTTTAAGAATATAAAAGTTGGTAGATAAATATCCAATTGGAGGATGTTTTTAAAAGAAATTAAGACAATTGGATTAAAAGGAAAAATGTCATAGGGGTTAAAATGAAATTTACCTATATAGCCGATAAAAATCAAAATTAGTGGGTTGGGATATTTTTTTTATAATAATATATAATTATCATGTGGGACCCATTTGAAAAAAAAAAAACTATATATATATATATTGACAGTTGAATGCAGCTGAATGATTAAAAAATAAAATAAAATTAAAAAATAAAAAAAATTATTAAATAAACAAATAAGGCGGTGGAGTGGAGATAAGAGAGAGAGATGTGAATTGTAATTTATATCTATGTATACTGTCAGCAAGAAAAACACGACGGGAGATAGAGGAAGCAAAAAGAAAATGAAACCGAAAGAAAAAAAAAAAAATTAGAGAAGGGAGGGACGAGCAGAGGAGAAGAAAAGTAAAGAAAATATTTGGGCACTTGATTTATTCATGTAAGTATATTTAGTTTAATAAGCTTGATATTTCAAGATAATTAATTTATTTTTTTATAAATTATAAATTTAGTTTTATATGATTTTAGATTGGATCCAGTGATAAGATAATCAAAGAGGAATTTATTTTACATCCATAAAAAAAATAAAAGAATTATATAAGTGGATACATTTATTTTTAATTGATTGAGTTAGGGTTATAAATTATGTTTTACGATTGAAATAAAAGTTTATATATGTTTTAGATTTTATTTATTTAAGTGTTATTCGAAGAAAATTATTTAATTAGTTTATTAATTTATTGATTAGGTATTAGAATTTATTATGTGAGTATAGAATGTGTATTTTGATAATTATGTTTATATTTAGAAATCAAGTTATACAAATTTTTCATATAAATGATTTAAGATTCGAAAATGATTAAAATGAAATTTTTAGTACGTTTACGTATATTTTAGTATTTATTATATATTGAAAATAAATTAATTATTTCGTAACTTGTGTAATATTGTTATTTTTAATTGAATTAATTTCATGTTTATGTGAAATCATAACACAAATAATTTTGTGACATTATATAATAGAAAATAAAAAGTTTGGGAAATATACATGCGTTGCTGAAAATGGAAATTGGGTGTATTGTAAATTATTTTGATAAATTATAATAAAAGGTTGTTTGAACTACGGGGGTTTTGATCCCAATTATGAAATGGGTACGTAGGTGTTTGATATGATACTTCAAACTCAAGCCCAAAAATATTTATGTACATTTTCTTTGAAAATCTCATTTTATTTCTAAAGTTAGTATTTATAAGTTTTTGAAAAATTATAAATTTGATTGAAAGAATATAATAATTATATTGGGTTTTTGATTTTATGTAAATTGGATATATTTTGAATAATGTTAGAATAGAATTTAAATTGAAATTTTGTTTGATTGTGAAATATATGAAATTATCTCGATGAATTGAAATAAAGGATTATTTGAATATGATTTTAATAAATTTTAAATAAAAACGAGAAAGAAACGGATAAGTTCAGTGTCTTGACCGAGCGTATATCGGAAGAAAGACACGAACATTTTGGAAATGATTTAATGAATTCCTTGAATGAAAAAATAGAATTTTTCGATGTTCATATTGATAATTTGATTATATATATATGAAAATGCGTGTCTCAAATTGTATTTATCGCTTTCCGAATGAAATCTTTTTATAGAAATAAAAATCATCAAAATATGAAATTTGTGATTAATAAAATTGAGAAAGGGTCTGCGTAAACCTGAACATTGATAGGTGGGGACTGGTAGTTGGCATGCCAATAGAATAATATAGCAGTACTGCGTCGTTACACAGATACCGATATATAGGGTTCGACGGATGGATTATGAGAGGCACTGGGTGTCCGGTCCTGAAGTCGAAACCGATTGTGATATGTAATACGCGACCCGGCTGGTAGTCACCGAGTGGTCAATGTCGAGAACGTTGTTTATTCTGTCTGAGACCCAAATTCCGGTCCATGGTATCGTGTCAGAGTTTACAAAGGGCACTGAGAAAAATATAAATGAAAACAGTATTAACAAGATTGAGAATGAAAATTGTTATATTTTATATATACAACAAATTGAAATTTGAATTCTTGAATTATTTTGTAAAACTTTGAAAAATTATGAAATTTTAATTTACGATTTGAATTTCAAAATATGGTGATAATCGTACGGTTACAAATATGAATAAATGATGTTAAGTATTTTGTACATACAATTGTTAATAAATTGCGTAATTAGTGAATGTTGATATAAATTTAAGAATGACTGTTAAAAATAATAATTTACATGCTATCATACATTTTTCAATTAATAAGTTTTATTATAAATGTTTGTGTGGTGAAGTGGTTTTGAAGTTGGACGAAAGGTTCGAAATGGAAATTGAGAAAATGAATGTGATTTTAGAAGTGTTAATTATTTCTTTACAAATTTTTAAATTTTGGGTTTTCAGGAAAAATAGAGGGAGTTCTGTCGGATTTTCTAAAATTATAAATGAGAAACTAATATTAAAGTTTTTCAATCTCATAAGAATTTAAAATAAAATTTTTAGTGGTGATTTCATTTCTTTTAGTAAGAAATTTTGAAATAAATGAATTTTTAGTTCGGAACCGTAACGCCCTTCGCCTTCAATCTCGATCCAACGAAAAATCGAGGTAAAGGATGTTACACTAGAAGTTTTAGATTTCTAAATTATATTTAAAATCAGAAGTTCTAAATATTAAAATTGATTGGAATTAGAAATTCTTTGATCCTCATATCATATTCTTCTCATTTGGTTTTGTTGTAGTTTGTGCATGTGATTGCTGTAATTATTTATCAACATAATATCATAAAACGTAATTTTTACTTTTAATTATCATATTCATGGCATTCTCTTGTTTTACTCATAATTGTGAATACATGCAATTGTATCATTAATATCATTGAACTTATATTTTGGCTATATAATCCTAATCATTACTACATCTTGACATGAGCTATTTTGATCTTATCATAGTTGTATTACATGTCATGTGTCATGATGATGATGGTGTTGTATATTATTTAATTAAATTAGCTTATGTAAAAATATTAATTTATGAATTATTATGTGAAACTACTCGTTTATATAAATGTTATTTAAGTATATAGTGTTAATTTATATATATTTAACAAAAAAAGTATAAAAGTATAAAATTTAATGTAAACTTTTGTTAATTATGTTGGTTAGCCAAAACATTTCAAAAATTTACAAGCGGACAGTCGCAATCACACAACAAATACTGTATACTTACCATTGTATAATGCATTATAGACCAATAAAAAACCCACAAAATCGAGAGCGTAGTGATGTTGCTATGGCTAGGTAAAATCAGAAGAATAAACATGTCTTGTGTATGTAAATTGTTGTGCAACACAGACCAAAATACAGAGACTGTAGAATGAAGAAATAATCTTCGTTCTCTCTCAAATCAACACAATCTAAAGTGTGAGCAGGTACATTGTGAATTGTAGGGATTTTCCGTCCGTAATTATCCTTTCATGGATGATACAAACACACTGGCTGATCCATTTATAGTTTCATTACCGGCTTTTTGGATTCTTAAATGGTAAATAAATTTAGTCCAAAAACCCACTTTATTTTCTAGTTTACTTTCAATATTGTCATGATTTAAATGATTAGTAGATGCTGATATTAAACACATCTCGTTTCATAGTTTTCTAGAGGTATATTCGTTTGATATTGGATTTCTTTTTCTTTTTCTTTTTTTGAAAAATAATATAGAATACCTGAAAGTTGGGCAATGTGACTTTTTTTTTCTTTTTTTGAAAAGGGTAATGTGACTTTGAAAGCATTGAATATCACTTCAGTAAATATATTTTTGCAACAATTTTTGTTGATGATGAATTACTGTTCAATGTTATCTTTAGTTCAACAAAACAAGTATACTCAATGAAATGGGTAAAACATCTTTATTTTTTTAACAATCAACCGTAAGATTTGTAAATGTAAAAGGGAAAATAGAATAGATAGATATTTCAAATCTAATTATTATTATTAATGAAAGAAGAATTTAACACGCATTTAGATTTAACTAAAAAAAGAAGCCAGAGAGAGAGAGAGACACCTGCATTTTAAATTAAGATGACATCAACATATATAGTAAGAATATAACCAAGAACATCAACACGAAAAAAACTTGATACAAAAATCAACACCTGAAAAGACACTAACATATATAAGAACAATAAAACAAAATTCCATATATTTAGTGATCAGCCTGATAATAAAGGACATAACCAATGACAAATAACAAACACTCTAATCTCTATCATAACTTCAATCATGTATCTCATGACTCTAGTAGCTTCATCTTCTTCCTTGAAAAAGTGGATTTCATCACTAGTTTTAAGCCTCTTACTCTTGACAAAATCAAGCCAATCAGTAGAAAGCTCAGGTTTCTTGTACTTGCCTTGACAAATTCTGAAGCGAAAGACCCACGTTCTCATCTCCTCATCTTCCACAGATAAAGATAATACACATAGGCCACCTTCAAAACCAGGCAAATGTGGAACACATTATCAAATCCATTACTGCTACTCATATGAATTTAGTGTCTTGGTCGCACAATTTTCTATATAAGAGTGTTGGTTCAGCTTATAATGTATAGACCACGTTTCATTTTTATCTTCTTTTTTGTTCACTTATTTTATCTCGATCTCTCTATTTCTCTATAACATATTCAAAACAATGAAAATTTTCTCAAAGAGACATAGCAGGACAGAAGTTGCTTATAGACTCTCGGTGAAAAGTCAAGCTCTTCCACATTTGTCTAGTTTTGGAGGCGATTGACGTGCACTGCCTTTAATTGTGGAAGATAAGGAGGGGAAAAGGTGGGACTTTCACTTTAGAATCTGCCAAGGCAAGTACAAGAAACCTGAACTCTCTACTGGTTGGCTTGATTTTGTCAAGAGTAAGAAGCTTAAAACTGGTGATGAAATCCACTTTTTCAATGAAGAAGACAAAGCTATTGGAGTCATAAGGTACGTGATTAAAGTGATGACCAAGAAATATATATATTTTTTTTCATAAGGGGAAAAATTAACTCTCATATGACAAACCCAATGACAGAAAACCAAAAGAAGACAATAGTAGCACTCTCGACACATATGATATAACACTTCAGAGTGGATAGTGTAACCATCTTGCCACAGCCTTCATGAGGGCACAAAATCTCTTTCTCCAGTATGAATGAGAAAGTGTCTTTTCAACTTCAAACTATTCCAAAATTTCTGCAGCATAAAAACAAAATATTTCACACACTTTCATATAACTTTGAAAGGAGATTATCAATCAAAAACATTCGGGAAGAGATAGGATAACAATGAAATGATGATAATGAGGCTTAATTTTAACACATCAGAAGAAAAATTACATTGATAAAGATTGAAATAGAAAACTGCACATCAATCAAGATCAACCACCATTGCACCAAGCCAGACCTAACAGAACTTCACTAATAAATTAGCTCAGTTTGTTGATTTGTAATGTTGCGTGCATGAAGTTCCCCAAACTTTTACATCTTAACTTCCAAAACATCTCAATTTCCCTAAATTAACATATCCTGCACTAATATTTACTACGTCCATCTAACCAACCAAACATTGACTAAATACATGTATGTATATATATATATATATAAAAGAAAGAATTTTTCACATTCAGATCACATAATCAACACAATGAATCAAATTTGTAAGGTTCTATCCCTTTGTTTTTTTGACAACCGAAAGATGCAAGTTTGTTTATATACAAAATGCCAAGTACATGTGTCTTCATATATAAGTTTGTGAGAGTTTCCATGTGTTGTTCCCAGGAAAAAACAAACGCATACGAATGAATTTATCAGAGTATTAGTGCAAGATACAAGGTTATACCCACAGGAATTACTAAAAATTTGAAAGCCTAATCAGAATCTGAACAAATATTAACCTGGTCCACAATATCTGATTTTTAATGGAATAAATAAATAATTATGTAGAAATAAAGTACACAAATTGTTTTCATTTTCTTCTTTCTGCACAAAAGCATTTCAGGGATTATTATTGGAATAAATAAATAATTATGTAAAAATAAAGTACACAAATAGTTTCCTCTTTCTTCTTTCTACACCAAAGCATGTCAGGTCAAAACAAAAATTTCTGTCTATGATTGCATATCATAGTTTAAATCTTAAGAAGTGAACTTGCAAAATTCTACAGCAGAGTATGAAATAAATCCAGAAGAAAACGAATCAAACCGATGTAAAAACATTAGTTGTGTTACCTTTCCACATCTCCATAGTGACAAACATGTTTGTCTCTCACCATGGATCTGAGAGTGCTTTCTTAATGCACCAGCAGCAATAAATGTCTTTCCGCAACCTTCATCACAGCAAAGAAACAGAACTTGGCAGTGAGTTCTGTTCCCGGCCCTGGTGCCTCAGGCTCCTTTTCCCTCTCTTTCAAAGCATCAAAGTTTTCTCTAGGCAAAAAGAATGAAAGATTTTATAAAATTAGGAAAACCCAAATTGGAATCCACCAATGAAACAAAAAAGAAAAAAGGGCTTTCATAACTTCATTCCCCTACACTATTGTCTACATAGCGCCTCGAAATCTTATACTAATCAAGAAACAAAAGGGCAAAAGCGTACATAATAAGTCCACAACAAATTCAAAGACTGACGCACATCAAATAGAGCATATTGCTGACCAAGAAAACTAAAGGCAACCAAAAATCTATAAAGAACGAAAAATCTATAACCTACAAACTAGTAAAAGATCCGATCTATACATACAGACAACAATAAAACATGGTAGCTAATTATTAGAAAATTTTACCCATTGATACCGACGGAACACAATACTTTACCTTAAAACGCATTCAAACCACTGAGTTGCATAGCATTGACGGCAGAAAGCAATAAAGAACGTAAATAAGACATACAAACACTCTTCAGGCAAGATCAATTAAACGAAAAAACAACAATACCTTTTTAAGGGCACGCTAGAATGATTCATGTCTTTCTGTTCCTATTCATAAATCTAACCTAATTCACAATTTACACAACTCTTCTAGACTTCTAGTCCCCGCAGGGTTATATGCCTATTTATAGCCTCAAAAGAATCAAACAGAATAGGAAATAAAAACCCTAGTTAATAACGCCTTCATTAAATATAATTTTTTTAAATAGATTTTTTAAAAATAATTTTTTTAAATAAATATTTTAAAAATAGATTTTTTATGGATAAAGTTTTAAAAAAAATTATTAATTATTTTATTGTTAATTAAAAAAAAATCTTTTAAATTATAAATTTATCAGAAATAATTAATTGGTTTTAAGTGTATAATAGAATTAATAAGATTATTTTAAATATTTTAATTTTTTTAAAAGTTTAAAAAGATCGGTTTGAAAAAATTTAAAATTTCAATTTCTCTAATTAGATATTTTTTTAACTTTTTTAATTACCTTGAATCTCTACTAGGATAACAACCAAATGACACAAAAAAAATTAAGTAGAACTTGGAATATTGAAAAAATACTTTTAATCAGTAGATAAGTTGTCCTAAACGTATACTAAATATATGATTGAGTGACATTAAAGTTACGTGATCTTTCGAATCTCCGAGATTTGCAATAAATGATTGAGTGACATTAAAGTCACGTGATCTTTCTAATCTTTGATATTACAATCTCGAAGATTCAAAAGATCACGTGACTTTAGTGTCACTCAATCATTTATTTAGTATGTTATTAAGTAGGATTTTATTTCCTATTCTGTTTGATTCTTTTGTGACTAGTAGGGGTGGACAAATCTTTGTTTTTTAAAAAATATCACTATCGATTGGTGTCTCTTGTAAAATTCAAACCCAAAATCTTTAAAGTTAGATGTAATTGCTTGTAAATCTCAAATTTGTTAAAAGGAGAATTTAGTCCAGCTCAATTACTTATAATGTTACACCTTTGATAATGTCATTTTATATGTCCCTTGGTCATTAATCATTCAAATCATGTGTAAAAGTTCAGATAAAGGTTGAAGTAGTAAAAGAATAATTTACAAATCTTAAAATCAAGATTCAAGGGTTATAAGTATAAAAATGTAACGTTGGTATTGGTAGACCCAGACATTTATTTTAGGGCATACATTATAACAAAATTAAATTAAATTAAAATTAAAGATAAAAACAATTATAATTTATATGAGTTTTTTACTTGTAAATTTTATCATATAAAATAATTTATGTAAAATAAAAAAATAATTCACAGTATATTTTTATCATCTCCTTTCATAATTCGAACCCACAAACGGTGTATTTTTTGGGAAAAAAAAAAATACTATGTGTTATGATGGGGCATTAAATCATACACAGTGTATTTAAAAAAAAATGAAAAAATTATGTGTTATGGCGGTTTTAAGAGAAAGAAATATAAAAAAAGTAAAAAAGAATATTATGTGTTATGATAGGAGATTGAACAATGGTAATAAATAAAAAGTAAGACAAAACTTCATGCCACCAACACCATTTTATATTCATAATCTAATTTACTTTGAAAATTATATATAACATAACATGGTGTAATTTCTTTTTGTAAAAAATTGAAAAAAAAAAATTATTTTGTTGAGGTGGGGGATCGAACACGAGTAACAAGGTGACTGGAGAACAAGCCTAAGGCCAGCAGCACCAGTTTGTGTCGCCAAGTGTGTTTTCAAATTTTATATATAATATAATGTGTAGCCTCTTTTGGAAAAAAATCATGTGAATATTTGCGTTGTGGTGGGGGTTGGAACCCACGACGGGGGCTGGAGAAGGCACGCCTTAAGTCAGCAGCATATATAACAATATATTATGTAGCAAAATATTTAACATTTAGTATCATAAATTTAATCTATTTTTAAAAACTTTCAAGCAGAGCATAGGTAGGTCCGCCTCTTAACACAGGTCACATAGCCATTAATCAAAGGGTAAATAAGTGGGGGTATCGCATTAGAATTTGGATATTTTTTTGGAGCAATGAAAATCAACAAAGAGAATCATGTAAACAACTAAGAGAATTACGTGATTTTTTTGAAACATTATCCTATCAAATGTTAGATAAAGTCAGTCTTAATTACCTTTCATCAGTAAATTGACTAATATCATCTACTAAAATAAAGAGAATTATGATCGAAATCAATTCCAAATATAGCTAAGATTCAAACTCGATGAAATGTTGCTGGAGGATTAATTGGAGAAGAAGAATCAAAACAACATGCAATGAAATTCTTGAAAGGTTAAGTTAAAATTTAAGTAGATAAAGTTCATATAATTTAATGCGAAAATGTAGTCTTGGATTCGTGTACAGGGTCCAACCTGCCTTTATCATTTTGTTTTTCATTCATTGAATATTTCAAACAAAAGTAGCTTTAGCTAAGAATCCACCTCACCCCACAAAAACACACAAAACAACTAAGATAAAATTTAAAAATCAATTTACAGAATATTAAAATAACGTCACACAAACAAACAAACAAAATTAATAAAGAAATCAACATCTGAGACTTACTTTCTTGAAGATCAATCATTGAATGTAAGCAATTGGTTCAAAAAAAGAAAAGAAATTGTCTTCTGTTTTTTTAAGTAGAAAATTACCCACTGGAAGGTTGTGAGTGGGCCCTAACTTGCCACTCAAGCATAGGCCCATTTTTAGTATGATTGCCTTCTTTGTATTAATTCGATGATTGAACGGGAAGCCAGTTGCCAGTATGTATATATATATATATATTTAAAATATTAATTAATTAAATTTATTCATTATATTTAAATTAAATATGAGAGAATTTATTTTAAAAGAGAGAATATAATTAATAGATTTGATTGATTAGTTCTTACTTTAAAATAAAAGAGTGTTCATTTTAAATCCAATATATATGTTTAATGCTTTTAAAATGAGGATCCTCTTATTTAAAAAAATAAAGACCAACCAATCAAATTTAGATTATTTTCATGCATTTGAATTAGTATTATAAATTACAAATATACATGTATACATTTTTTTTTTCTTTTATAAAATAAACATATAATATGTAAAGATATACCATTCAAAAATAATAATACTATATAAAGATATTTACAGAAAATATGCAACTAATTAAATTGTTTCTTTTTCTTGTTGCAACGTCATTGACAGCTTTTTTTTTTTTATTTTTTTTTTATAGTGTACATGTTAATTTATGATTTGATGAAAAGAATTGATTGAAAGAAGTCTTACCAATTGTATATAATAGCACGTTTAGTGAAACGATTTTTTTTTTTGATAAAGAGAGAAACAATATTTTGTTGATGATGAATCATATAGTTGATTGTTTGAACATAAACTTCTATTTTACTTCAACAATTGTTATAACTCATGATTGTGGCGGGACCAAGAGAAGGTTGAGATTGACCAAGAGAAGGTTGCGATTGACCAATATACCGACAATAGAATTGTTGCGATTGCGAATGGCATAAATGCGATTGTTGCATTTTTGAACATATTAATTACTCTATGACGAATCATATAGTTGATTGTTTGAACATAGACGTCTATTTTACTTCAACAATTGTACATATGATCATGGGACCAAGGGAAGGTTGCGATCGACCAAGATATGGACAATAGGATTGTTGCGATTGCGATTGGCATAAATGAGATTGTTGCATTTTGTACATATTACAATAGTCTAAATTAGCGTACAAGTTGTAACCAAAGTTTATATAGTTGAGTGAAACAATGTTTTGTTGTTTGAACGTAAATTTTTTGTTCAAATCAAAAACACTTATGATGTGTTTACATCGTTTGGAGGAATCGAAATGAAGTATCGGAATTATAATACGTTGTTTACTTTAACTGCAGAAATCATAATCGAAATTAACAGTATTTTCATTAAACTGTTTATTTTACTTTGGAATTGGAATAAATTAATTATATATTACAAAAATATCTTTAATTAAATAGGTTAATTATAATAATTTGTAGTTTTTTTTATTATAATATGCACTTTTTTTTAATATCAAATAAAAAATTACATATTATAATAAAAATAGTCAATTATGATAATTAAGAAATTAGTGATGAAAAACCAATAGTATGTAATTTTTAATTATAATATGTAGTTTTTTTGTGATATCAAATAAAATTAGTTTTTCTTTATTTTTTAAATAGATGTACAAGAGACTTTTCATCTTGATCAAATGAATAAGAATGAGATTTTCAAGTGGGTTGGAGGAAATGAGATTCTCATTTCACAATTCTAAATTGATGTGGGAACCACACTTTCATTCTCATTACAAAATGAATTTTAAACAAATAAACATAATCAATCAATCTCATTTTCTATTCTCATTTTTCAATCCATAAAACAAACACACCATTAGTGGAAGGCGAAAATTTCTTAGTTTCTCTAACAATTAATTGCTACGATTTATAAATGGAGCATTTTTTTCTTTCTTTTCTTTTTGGTATCAATTGGGTCAAAAGTAATGCATATAACTGTTAACGTCAAAAATTGGTCAACATCGAGATTAACATAAAAACGATGATTAATGTGAAATTCAGGGAGTTAAACAAAATCTAACTACGGTGATAATATGATAAGCAAAAAAAAAAAAAGAATGAATTTGAATAAATACAATAGAGTAAAAGAGATATATAAAAGAGAGAGATGAGAAGATAAAGAAGGCCAACAGTTTTTTAACATGGTTTGTCTCAAAGGATAATATTTACATTCACGTTTATGCTATTATTGGGAAGAAATAGTGTTTTAGCAGAGTTTCGTATAAGAGCTCTTTTGAGTGATAAGCAAGCTTGCAGGGATGCAAGATGTCTATTGTACATACGAATGACCTTTTTATATAATGTTAAAGTTCATTGTTTACATACAATTTGGCTGTTATAATATAGGAGGGGCTAAGATTTTTCTTTCCCATGTTACATGAAACTACATTAAATATTTAGATGCTGAATCAAACTATATTTAAGTATGTCCATATTTGACTTATAATGTAACTTTGATAATTTCCCGTTTAAAGAAATCTTTTAAGTATTATAGAAATCTTCATGTTTAATGAATTTTTTTTTTTTTCCTTTTTCCAATGATGCATTGAAATAAAAAAAATATACCAACTTCTGCCAATTAAGAAACTAACGAGTTAAGGATGTGTCATGGGCTACTCTACGACTGCAACCTCAAGTTGTGTCTTATGCGAGCTTTTTATCTCGAGCTGATTCACTGCCTTAGCGTAATGAAACTCATTTAGTGTTCCTACTGGCGTGGGTACGATAGGCTTTCGATTGATTCATTCTTCATCTAAACCTTTATACTTGTCAGCCTATCGGACTATTATTGGATTTCTAGCTCCAGTGTTATTTTTAAGCACGACAATAACTATCTAAGCCAAAGACACTCACAACAAAGAAATTTCAAACTACTAATTAAATTTCCATAATTATCTAAAACTAGAAGTTTTAGATTTCTAAATTATATTTAGAACCAAATCGAACATGGGAACCAAATCGAACACCTACGGATCGGTTCGATTTAGATTGTTCGGATCGGTTCTATGTTTTCATGTCCACCCCTAATATAAATATATATATGTTATTTGTGAATAATAAGTTTTTAATTCCTAAAATATTTAGAATAAGAAGTTCTAAAATTTCTATAATTATCTAAAACTAGAAGTTTTAGATTTCTAAATCATATTTAGAACCAGAAGTTCTAAATACTAAAATTGATTGGAATTAGAAATTCTTTGATCCTAATATCATATTCTTCTCATTTGGTTTTTTTGCAGTTTGTGCATGTGATTGTTGTAATTATTTATCAACATAATATCATAAAACGTAATTTTTACTTTTAATTATCATATTCATGACATTCTCTTGTTTGACTCATAATTGTGAATACATGCAATTATATCATTAATATCATTGCACTTATATTTTGGCTATATAATCCTAATCATTACTACATCTTGACATGAGCTATTTTGATCTTATCATAGTTGTATTACATGTCATATGTCATGATGATGATGGTGTTGTATATTATTTAATTAAATTAGCTTATGTAAAAATATTAATTTATGAATTATTATGTGAAACTACTCGTTTATATAAATGTTATTTAAGTATTGTTGTACGTATTTTTGGGCTACTCCAAGTGGGCTGGTAAAAGCCTAGAGGTCTAGTAAGATAACCTGCTAAGACCGTCCCAACAGACAAAGGCCCAGGTTACTGGTCCAAAGAAATTGGCATAACTTTGTGCTCGGTTGTCAGAATGTCTATTATAATATTTTTTCGGAAAGAGATTTTCGTGCTCTATAGCGTGGCAACCAGAGGTTCCCCGATTGATGCTGTTCGCATCCTCAAAGTTGTTGTTTTAATGGATGTGTTCTTGAGGTTTACATTTGCTGTCAAAAATTACTGAACGAACAGTTCGCGAATAAGCATACAGACGAGATGATGAACGAGCAGATGGACGAGTAAGAATCCAAATAAGACCAAAGCTCAGACAATCAGCTTGCGTAAGAGCAAATCTGCACGCTTCAATGAGCTCATTGCAACATTACAGGCTCACAAGCTGCTCGGACATCCTGCACAACTAACCTGTTCGACTATACTGCGCGACCAGCTTACACGATTTCTGCTCGAACAATCAGATCACTGACACTACCTGAGCACCAGCTCGCCCAGGCCAGAGTCTGCTCGCTGGGTGTAATATCTGATCGCTGAAATAGTCTGCCCGCTGGAGGCAATAACTGATCGTTGAAGTAGTCTGCCTGCTGGAGGCAATATCTGATTGTTGAAGTAGTCTCCCGCTGGGTGCAATATCTGATCACTGGAGTAAACTGTTCAATGTGCTCGCTAGAGTTGACCAGTTGACCTTCTAAAAGGCGAATTAATTCAATTCAGGAAAGGAGTCAACTTACCTATTTTCATGCAAATCGAATCGCGACATTCTTGGCAATTGCTGCATATACGGTGGAGATAATCTTAGGAGATATTATCTCAATTAATGTATATTATTTTTTACCTTATCTGTAAGATTCCGAAACCTATTCAAATTGTAACATCTCCTCTATAAATAGGAGATCAAAATCAATGTAAAGGGGACTTCCTCTGGAGATCTCTCTCACTGTAAACACAAAACAGATATAGTAATAGTGACTGCCGCCCCTAACCGGAGCCGGCGCCGGCGCTGTGGACGTAGGCCATTCTTGAAGCCGAACCACGTAAACCCCGTGTGTTTCTCTTCTTCTTCTCTGCCTCTCTTCTTGTTTGTTTGTATCTTTTACAGATTTACAGTCTTGGACTTGAACGAACTAGCAAATTGACCGAACCAGTTTCAGACGTCAACAAGTATATAGTGTTAATTTATATATATTTTAAAAAAAAAAAGTATAAAAGTATAAAATTTAATGTAAACTTTTGTTAATTATGTTGGTTAGCCAAAACATTTCAAAAATTTACAAGTGGACAATCGCAATCACACAACAAATATTGTATTCTGACTAGTGTATAATGTATTATAGACTAAGGGGTCGTTTGTTTTTTTATCTGAAGACTGAATAGTGCTGCTGAAGACAGAAAGCTGAATAGTGACTGAAATCTGAAATCTGATTAATATGTTTATTTTTTTTTTTCATTACCTCTGAATGTATAATAATCTTGTTTATTTTTTAAAATTAAAATTATCTGATTACTAGCAATTTGACATTTATATCCTTTTACTATTAGTTGTTGTGTAATTTTATTTAATATGATACAAACAATTGTAATAAATTATTTAACAAATATTAAAACACTTATATATATATAATATTTTTATTTATAATTAAAATAAGATTAATTATTATAGTAAAATCAATTAAGTTTATATGTTCAAATAAAAATAAACAAAATAATCTTAAATTGAATTACTATTATAACAAAAGTTGAAATTGTAACTTATATATATAGTATTTTTATTCATAATTAAAATAAGATTAATTAAAATAGTACAGTCAATTAAATTTATACATTCAAATAAAAATAAATAAAATGGTTTTAAATTAAATTATTATTACAACGAAAATTGAAATTGTAAAGTAATATATATTTTCTGATATAATTAAACAAAAATAATCAAATACTTAAACAAAAATAATCAAATACTTAAACAAATTGATTTATAATTTGGTCTCTGAGTTGTTGCATAAATATTTTATCAATAAAGATTCTTACTAGAATTTAATTCGAGAAATATAGTAATCCAGCTATTAAAAAAAATTTGATGTTGAGATGTTTAGGGTTTTTATTTTTCAAAGTTGTTTATTAAAGTATTAAAAGAAACTTTTACAATATAAAACTAAAACAAGCTTGGAAACATATTATTTTACGAATGATAAACTTGAAATAATATATTTATAAATCATTAAGTAATTTTGTATTAAGTGAAAAGTAAAAAAATGTTACTTTTTTTTTTTCAATGGTTTTTGGGTGGTTTTAAGTGGTTTGACCACTTAAAAACACAAACAAAAATCTCTTAATTAGCCAAATTCAGCATAATTAAGTGTTAAGTGCAAAAAACAAACAACACCTAATAAAAAACCCACAAAATCGAGAGCGTAGTGATGTTGCTATTGTGATCCTGCTATGGCTATGTAAAATCAGAAGAATAAACATGTCTTGTGTATGTAAATTGTTGTGCAACACAGACCAAAATACAGAGATTGTAGAATGAAGAAATAATCTTTGTTCTCTCTCAAATCAACATAATCTAAAGTGTGAGCATGTACATTGTGAATTGTAGGGATTTTCCGTCCGTAATTATCCTTTCATGGATGATACAAACACTCTAGCTGATCCGTTTATACTTTCAATACCGACTTTTTGAATTCTGAAACGGTAAATAAATTTAGCCTAAAAACCCACTTTATTTACTAGTTTGCTTTCAATATTGTCATGATTTAAATGATTAGTAGATGCTGATATTAAACACATCTTGTTTCATAGTTTTCTAGAGGTATATTCGTTTGACATTGGATTTCTTCTTCTTTTTCTTTTTTTGAAAAATGATATATGATATCTGAAAGTTAGGCAATGTGACTTTTTTTTTTTTTTTTTTGAAAAGGGTAATATGACTTGAAAGCACTGAATATCACTTCAGTAAATATATTTTTGCAACAATTTTTGTTGATGATGAATCATTGTTCAATGTTATCTTTAGTTCAACAAAACAAGTATACTCAATGAAATGGGTAAAACATCTTTATTTTTTTAACAATCAACCGGTAAGATTGGTAAATGGAAAAGGGAAAATAGAATAGATAGATATTTCAAATCCAATTATTATTAATGAAAGAAGAATTTAACACATATTTAGATTTAACTAAAAAAAGAAGGGAGAGAGAGAGAGACACCTGCATTTTAAATTAAGATGACATCAACATATATAGTAAGAATATGACCAAGAACATCAACACGTATAAGAACTTGATACAAAAATCAACAACACCTGAAAAGACACTAACATATATAAGAACAATAAAACAAAATTCCATATATTTAGTGATCAGCCTGATGATAAAGGACATAACCAATGACAATACCAAACACTCTAATCTCTATCATAACTTCAATCACGCATCTCATGACTCTAGTAGCTTCATCTTCTTCCTTGAAAAAGTGGATTTCATCACCAGTTTTAAGCCTCTTATTCTTGATAAAATCAAGCCAATCAGTAGAAAGCTCAGGTTTCTTGTACTTGCCTTGACAAATTCTGAAGCGAAAGACTCACATTCTCATCTCCTCATTTTCCACAGCCAAAGGTAGTACACATAGGCCACCTTCAAAACCAGGCAAATGTGGAACACATTATCAAATCCATTACTGCTACTCAAATGAATTTAGTGTCTTGGTCGCACAATTTTCTATATAAGAGTGTTGGTTCAGCTTATAATGTATAGACCACGTTTCATTTTTATCTTCTTTTTTGTTCACTTATTTTATCTCGATCTCTCTATTTCTCTATAACATATTCAAAACAATGAAAATTTTCTCAAAGAGACTTAGTAGGACAGATGTTGCTTATAGACTCTCGATGAAAAGTCAAGCTCTTCCACATTTGTCTAGTTTTGAAGGCGTCTGACGTGGACTGCCTTTGATTGTGGAAGATAAGGAGGGAAAAAGGTGGGTCTTTTACTTTAGAATCTGCCAAGGCAAGTACAAGAAACCTGAACTCTCTACTGGTTGGCTTGATTTTGTCAAGAGTAAGAAGCTTAAAACTGGTGAAGAAATCCACTTTTTCAATGAAGAAGACGAAGCTATTGGAGTCATAAGGTACGTGATTAAAGCGATGACCAAGAAATATAATTTTTTTTTTTTTCATAAGGGGAAAAATTAACTCCCATATGACAAACCCAGTAATAGAAAACCAAAAGAAGACGATGGTAGCACTCTCGACACATATGATATAACGCTTCAGAGTGGATAGTGTAACCATCTTGCCACAGCCTTCATGAGGGCACAAAATCTCTTTCTCCAGTATGAGTGAGAAAGTGCCTTTTCAACTTCGAACTATCACAAAATTTCTGCAGCATAAAAACAAAATATTTCACACACTTTCATATAACTTTGAAAGGAGATTATCAATCAAAAACATTCAGGAAGAGATAGGATAACAATGAAATGATGATAATGAGGCTCAATTTTAACACATCAGAAGAAAAATTACATTGATAAAGATTGAAAGAGAAAACTGCACATCAATCAGGATCAACCACCATTGCACCAAGCCAGACCTAACAGAACTTCACTAATAAATTAGCTCAGTTTGTTGATTTGTAATGTTGCGTGCATGAAGTTCCCCAAACTTTTACATCTTAACTTCCAAAACATCTCAATTTCCCTAAATTAACATATCCTGCACTAATATTTACTACGTCCATCTAACCAACTAAACATTGACTAAATACATGTATATATATATATATATATATATAAAAGAAAGAATTTTTCACATTCAGATCACATAATCAACACAATGAATCAAATTTGTAAGGTTCTATCCCTTTGTTTTTTTGACAACCGAAAGATGCAAGTTTGTTTATATACAAAATGCCAAGTACATGTGTCTTCATATATAAGTTTGTGAGAGTTTCCACGTGTTGTTCCCAGGAAAAAACAAACGCATACGAATGAATTTATCAGAGTATTAGTGCAAGATACAAGGTTATACCCACAGGAATTACTAAAAATTTGAAAGCCTAATCAGAATCTGAATAAATATTAACCTGGTCCACAATATCTGATTTTTAATGGAATAAATAAATAATTATGTAGAAATAAAGTACACAAATTGTTTTCATTTTCTTCTTTCTGCACAAAAGCATTTCAGGGATTATTATTGGAATAAATAAATAATTATGTAAAATTAAAGTACACAAATAGTTTCCTCTTTATTCTTTCTACACCAAAGCATGTCAGGTCAAAACAAAAATTTCTGTTTATGATTGCATATCATAGTTTAAATCTTAAGAAGTGAACTTGCAAAATTCTACAGCAGAGTATGAAATAAATCCAGAAGAAAACGAATCAAACCGATGTAAAAACATTAGTTGTGTTACCTTTCCACATCTCCATAGTGACAAACATATTTGTCTCTCACCATGGATCTGAGAGTGCTTTCTTAATGCACCAGCAGCAATAAAGGTCTTTCCGCAACCTTCATCACAGAACTTGGCAGTGAGTTCTGGTCCCGGCCCTGGTGCCTCTGGCTCCTTTTCCCTCTCTTTCAAAGCATCAAAGTTTTCTCTAGACAAAAAGAATGAAAGATTTTATAAAATTAGGAAAACCCAAATTGGAATCCACCAATGAAACAAAAAAGAAAAAAGGGCTTTCATAACTTTATTCCCCTACACCATTGTCTACATAGCGCCTCGAAAACAAAAGGGCAAAAGCGTACATAGTAAGTCCACAACAAATTCAAAGACTGACGCACATCAAATAGAGCATATTGCTGACCAAGAAAACTAAAGGCAATCAAAAATCTACAAAGAACGAAAAATCTATAACCTACAAACTAGTAAAAGATCCGATCTATACATACAGACAACAATAAAACATGGTAGCTAATTATTAGAAAGTTTTACCCTTTGATACCGACGGAACACAATACTTTACCTTAAAACGCATTCAAACCACTGAGTTGCATAGCATTGACGGCAGAAAGCAATAAAGAACGTAAATAAGACATACAAACACTCTTCAGGCAAGATCAATTAAACGAAAAACACAACAATACCTTTTTAAGGGCACGCTTGAATGATTCATGTCTTTCTGTTCCTATTCATAAATCTAACCTAATTCACAATTTACACAACTCTTCTAGACTTCTAGTACCCGAAGGGTTACATGCCTATTTATAGCCTCAAAAGAACCAAACAGAATAGGAAATAAAAACCCTAGTTAATAACGCCTTCATTAAATATAATTTTTTTAAATAGATCTTTTAAAAATAATTTTTTTAAATAAATATTTTAAAAATAGATTTTTTATGGGTAAAATTTTAAAAAAAAAAATTATTAATTATTTAATTGTTAATTAAAAAAAATATTTTAAATTATAAATTTATTAAAAATAATTAATTGGTTTTAAGTGTATAATAGAATTAATAAGATTATTTTAAATATTTTAATTTTTTTAAAAGTTTAAAAAGATCGATTTGAAAAAATTTAAAATTTGAATTTCTCTAATTATATATTTTTTAACTTTTTTAATTACCTTGAATCTCTATTAGGATAACAACCAAATGACACAAAAAAAATTAGGTAGAACTTTTAACATTAAAAAAATACTTTTAATCAGTAGATAAGTTGTCCTAAACATATACTAAATATATGATTGAGTGACATTAAAGTTATGTGATCTTTCGAATCTCCGAGATTTGCAATAAATGATTGAGTGACATTAAAGTCACGTGATCTTTCGAATCTTCGAGATTGTACGTGACTTTAATATCACTCAATCATTTATTTAATATGTTATTAAGTAAGATTTTTATTTCCTATTCTGTTTGATTCTTTTGTGACTACTAGGGGTGGACAAATCTTTGTTTTTTAAAAAAATATCACTATCAATTGGTGTCTCTTGTAAAAGTCAAACCCAAAATCTTTAAAGTTAGATGTAATTGGTTGTAAATCTCAAATTTGTTAAAAGGAGAATTTAGTCCAACTCAATTACTTATAATGTTACACCGTTGATAATGTCATTTTATATGTCCCTTGGTCATTAATCATTCAAATCATGTGTAAAAGTTCAGATAAAGGTTGAAGTAGTAAAAGAATAATTTACAAATCTTAAAATCAAGATTCAAGGGTTATAAGTATAAAAATGTAGTGTTGGTAGTGGTAGACCCAGACATTTATTTTAGGGCATACATTATAACAAAATTAAATTAAATTAAAATTAAAGATAAAAACAATTATAATTTATATGAGTTTTTTATTTGTAAATTTTATCATATAAAATAATTTATGTAAAATAAAAAAATAATTCACAGTATATTTTTATCATCTCTTTTCATAATTCGAACCCACAATCGGTGTATTTTTTGGAAAAAAAAAATACCATGTGTTATGATGGGGCATTAAATCATACACAGTGTATTTAAAAAAAAAATGAAAAAATTATGTGTTATGGTGGTTTTAAGAGAAAGAAATATAAAAAAAGTAAAAAAGAATATTATGTGTTATGATAGGAGATTGAACAATGGTAATAAATAAAAAGTAAGACAAAACTTCATGCCACCAACACCATATTATATTCATAATCTAATTTACTTTGAAAATTATATATAACATAACATGGTGTAATTTTTTTTTTGTAAAAAATTGAAAAAAAAAAAATTATTTTGTTCACGTGGGGGATCGAACACGAATAAGAAGGGGACTGGAGAACAAGCCTAAGGCCAGCAGCACCAGTTTGTGTCGCCGAGTGTGTTTTCAAATTTTATATATAATATAATATGTAACCTCTTTTGGAAAAAAATCATGTGAATATTTGCGTTGTGGTGGGGGATGGAACACATGACGGGGGCTGGAGAAGGCACGCCTTAAGCCAGCAGCATATATAACAATATATTATGTAGCAAAATATTTAACATTTAGTATCATAAATTTAATCTATTTTTAAAAACTTTCAAGGAGAGCATAGGTAGGTTCGCCTCTTAACACAGGTCACATAGCCATTAATCAAAGCGTAAATAAGTGGGGGTATTGCATTAGAATTTGGATATTTTTTTGGAGCAATGAAAATCAACAAAGAGAATTATGTAAACAACTAAGAGAATTACGTGATTTTTTTGAAACATTATCCTATCAAATGTTAGATAAAGTCAGTCTTAATTATCTTTCATCAGTAAATTGACTAATATCATCTACTAAAATAAAGAGAATTATGATCGAAATCAATTCCAAATATAGCTAAGATTCAAACTTGATGGAATATCGCTGGAGGATTAATTGGAGAAGAAGAATCAAAACAACATGTAATGAAATTCTTGAAAGGTTAAGTTAAAATTTAAGTAGATAAAGTTCATATAATTTAATGCGAAAATGTAGTCTTGGAATCGTGTACAGGGTCCAACCTGCCTTTATCATTTTGTTTTTCATTCATGGAATATTTCAAACAAAAGTAGCTTTAGCTAAGAATCCACCTCACCCCACAAAAACACACAAAACAACTAAGATACAATTTAAAAATCAATTTATAGAATATTAAAATAACGTCACACAAACAAACAAACAAAATTAATAAAGAAATCAACATCTGAGACTTACTTTCTTGAAGATCAATCATTGAATGTAAGCAACTGGTTCAAAAAAAGAAAAGAAATTGTCTTCTGTTTTTTTAAGTAGAAAATTACCCACTGGAAGGTTGTGAGTGGGCCCTAACTTGCCACTCAAGCATAGGCCCACTTTTAGTATGATTGCCTTCTTTGTATTAATTCGATGATTGAACAGAAAGCCAGTTGCAAGTATATATATATATATATATATATATATATATATATATATATATATATATATATATATATATAATTAAATTCAATTAAATTCATTCATTATATTTAAATTAAATATGAGAGAATTTATTTTAAAAGAGAGAATACAATTAATAGATTTGATTGATTAGTTTTTACTTTAAAATAAAAGAGTATTCATTTTAAATCCAATATATATGTCTAATGCTTCTAAAATGAGGACCCTTTTATTTAAAAAAATAAAGACCAACCAATCAAATTTATCTATTATTTTTATACATTTGAATTAGTATTATAAATTACAAATATACATGTATACATTTTTTTTTCTTTTATAAAATAAACATATAATATGTAAAGATATACCATTCAAAAATAATAATACTATATAAAGATATTTACAGAAAATATGCAACTAATTAAATTGTTTCTTTTTCTTGTTGCAACGTCATTGACAGCTTTTTTTTTTTTTATATAGTGTACATGTTAATTTATGATTTGATGAAAAGAATTGATTGAAAGAAGTCTTACCAATTGTATATAATAGCACGTTGAGTGAAACAATTTTTTTTTTTTTTTTTTTTTTTTGATAAAGAGAGAAACAATATTTTGTTGATGATGAATCATATAGTTGATTGTTGGAACATAAACTTCTATTTTACTTCAACAATTGTTATAACTCATGATTGTGGCGGGACCAAGAGAAGGTTGCGATTGACCAATATACCGACAATAGAATTGTTGCGATTGCGAATGGCATAAATGCGATTGTTGCATTTTTGAACATATTAATTACTCTATGACGAATCATATAGTTGATTGTTTGAACATAGACGTCTATTTTACTTCAACAATTGTACATATGATAATGGGACCAAGGGAAGGTTGCGATCGACCAAGATACGGACAATAGGATTGTTGCGATTGCGATTGGCATAAATGAGATTGTTGCATTTTGTACATATTACAATAGTCTAAATTAGCGTACAAGTTGTAACCAAAGTTTATATAGTTGAGTGAAACAATGTTTTGTTGTTTGAACGTAAATTTTTTGTTCAAATCAAAAACACTTATGATGTGTTTACTTCGTTTGGAGGAATCGAAATGAAGTATCGGAATTATAATACGTTGTTTACTTTAACTGCAGAAATTATAATCGAAATTAACAGTATTCTCATTAAACTGTTTACTTTACTTTGGAATCGGAATAAATTAATTATATGTTACAAAAATACCCTTAATTAAATAGGTTAATTATAATAATTTATAGTTTTTTTTATTATAATATGTAGTTTTTTTTAATATCAAATAAAAAATTACATATTATAATAAAAATAGTCAATTATGATAATTAAGAAATTGGTGATGAAAAACCAATAGTATGTAATTTTTAATTATAATATGTAGTTTTTTTGTGATATCAAATAAAATTAGTTTTTCTTTATTTTTTAAATAGATGTACAAGAGACTTTTCATCTTGATAAAATGAATAAGAATGAGATTTTCAAGTGGGTTGGAGGAAATGAGATTCTCATTTCACAATTCTAAATTGATGTGGAAATCACACTTTCATTCTCATTACAAAATGAATTTTAAACAAATAAACATAATCAATCAATCTCATTTTCTATTCTCATTTTTCAATCCATAAAACAAACACACCATTAGTGGAAGGCGAAAATTTCTTAGTTTCTCTAACAATTAATTGCTACGATTTATAAATGGAGCATTTTTTTCTTTCTTTTCTTTTTGGTATCAATTGGGTCAAAAGTAATGCATATAACTGTTAACGCCAAAAATTGGTCAACATCGAGATTAACATAAAAACGATGATTAATGTGAAATTCAGGGAGTTAAACAAAATCTAACTACGGTGATAATATGATAAGCAAAAAAAAAAAAAAGAATGAATCTGAATAAATACAATAAAGTAAAAGAGATATATAAAAGAGAGAGATTAGAAGACAAATAAGGCCAACAGTTTTTTAACATGGTTTGTCTCAAAGGATAATATTTACATTCACGTTTATGCTATTATTGAGAAGAAATAGTGTTTTAGCAGAGTTTCGTATAAGAGCTCTTTTGAGTGATAAGTAAGCTTGCAGAGATGCAAGATGTCTATTGTACATGCGAATGACCTTTTTATATAATGTTAAAGTTCATTGTTTGCATACAATTTGGCTGTTATAATATAGGAGGGGCTAAGATTTTTCTTTCCCATGTTACATGAAACTACATTAAATATTTAGATGCTGAATCAAACTATATTTAATTATGTCCATATTTGACTTATAATGTAACTTTGATAATTTCCCGTTTAAAGAAATCTTTTAAGTATTATAGAAATCTTCATGTTTAATGAAATTTTTTTTTTCCTTTTTCCAATGATGCATTGAAATAAAAAAATATACCAACTTCTGCCAATTAAGAAACTAACGAGTTAAGGATGTGTCATGGGCTACTCTACGACTGCAACATCAAGTTGTGTCTTATGCGAGCTTTTTATCTCGAGCTGATTCACTGTTTTAGCGTAATTAAACTCATTTAGTGTTCCTACTAGCGTGGGTACGATAGGCTTTCGATTGATTCATTCTTCATCTAAACCTTTATACTTGTCAGCCTATTGGACTCTTATTGGATTTCTAGCTCCAGTGTTATTTTTAAGCACGACAATAACTATCTAAGCCAAAGACACTCACAATAAAGAAATTTCAAACTACTAATTAAATTTTCATAATTTTCTAAAACTAGAAGTTTTAGATTTCTAAATTATATTTAGAACCAAATCGAACACCTACGGATCGGTTCGATTTAGGTTGTTCGGATCGGTTCTATGTTTTCATGTCCACCCCTAATATAAATATATATATGTTATTTGAGAATAATAAGTTTTTAATTCCTAAAATATTTAGAATAAGAAGTTCTAAAATTTCTATAATTATCTAAAACTAAAAGTTTTAGATTTCTAAATCATATTTAGAACCAGAAGTTCTAAATACTAAAATTGATTGGAATTAGAAATTCTTTTATCCTAATATCATATTCTTCTCATTTGGTTTTGTTGTAGTTTGTGCATGTGATTGTTGTAATTATTTATCAACATAATATCATAAAACGTAATTTTTACTTTTAATTATCATATTCATGGCATTCTCTTGTTTGACTCATAATTGTGAATACATGCAATTATATCATTAATATCATTGAACTTATATTTTGGCTATATAATCCTAATCATTACTACATCTTGACATGAGCTATTTTGATCTTATCATAGTTGTATTACATGTCATGTGTCATGATGATGATGGTGTTGTATATTATTTAATTAAATTAGCTTATGTAAAAATATTAATTTATGAATTATTATGTGAAACTACTCGTTTATATAAATGTTATTTAAGTATTGTTGTACGTATTTTTGGGCTACCCCAAGTGGGCTGGTAAAAGCCTAGAGGCCCAGTAAGATAATTTGCTAAAACCGTCCCAACAGACAAAGGTCCAGGTTACTGGTCCAAAGAAATGAGCATAACTTTGTGCTCGGTTGTCAGAATGTCTATTATAATATGTTTTTGAAAAGAGATTTTCGTGCTCTATAGCGTGGCAACCAAAGGTTTCCCGATTGATGCCGTTTGCTTCCTCAAAGTTGTTGTTTTAATGGATGTGTTCTTGAGGTTTACATTTACTGTCAAAAAGTACTGAACGAACAGCCCGCGAATAAGCATACAGACGAGATGATGAACGAGCAGATGGACGAGCAAGAATCCAAATAAGACCAAAGCTTAGACAATCAGTTTGCGTAAGAGCAAATCTGCACGCTTCAACGAGCTCATTGCAGCATTACAGGCTCACAAGCTGCTCGGACATCCTGCACAACTAACCTGTTCGACTATACTGCGCAACCAGCTTACACGATCTCTGCTCGAACTATCAGATTGCTGACACTACCTGAGCACCAGCTCGCCCAGGCCAGAGTCTGCTCGCTGGGTGTAATATCTGATCGCTGAAGTAGTTTGCCCGCTGGAGGCAATATCTGATCGTTGAAATAGTCTGCCCGCTAGAGGCAATATCTAATCGTTGAAGTAGTCTCCCGCTGGGTGCAATATCTGATCGCTGGAGTAAGCTGTTCAATGTACTCACTAAAGTTGACCAGTTGACCTTCTAAAAGGCAAATCAATTCAATTCAGGAAATGAGTCAACTTACCTATTTTCATGCAAATCGAATCGCGACATTCTTGACAATTGCTGCATATACGGTGGAGATAATCTTGGGAGATATTATCTCAATTAATGTATATTATTTTTTGCCTTATCTGTAAGATTCCGAAACCTATTCAAATTGTAACATCTCCTCTATAAATAGGAGATCAAAATCAATGTAAATGGGACTTCCTCTGGAGATCTCTCTCACTGTAAACACAAAACAGATATAGTAATAGTGACTGTCGCCCCTAACCGGAGCCGGCGCCGTGGACGTAGGCCATTCTTAAGGCCGAACCACGTAAACCCCGTGTGTTTCTCTTCTTCTTCTCTGCCTCTCTTCTTGTTTGTTTGTATCTTTTACAGATCTGCAGTCTTGGGCTTGAACGAACCAGCAAGTTGACCGAACCAGTTTCAGACGTCAACAAGTATATAGTGTTAATTTATATATATTTAAAAAAAGAAGTATAAAAGTATAAAATTTAATGTAAACTTTTGTTAATTATATTGGTTAGCCAAAACATTTCAAAAATTTACAAGTGGACAGTCGCAATCACACAACAAATACTGTATTCTTACTAGTGTATAATGTATTATAGACTAAGGAGTTGTTTATTTTTTTATCTGAAGACTGAATAGTGTTGCTGAAGACTGAAAGCTGAATAGTGACTGAAATCTGAAATCTCATTAACATGTTTTTGTTTTTTTTCCTTACCTCTGAATGTATAATAATCTTATTTATATTTTAAAGTTAAAATTATCTGATTACTAGTAATTTGAAATTTATATCATTTTACTATTAGTTGTTGTGTAATTTTATTTAATATGATACAAACAATTATAATAAATTATTTAACAAATATTAAAACACTTATATATATAATATTTTTATTTATAATTAAAATAAGATTAATTATTATAGTAAAATCAATTAAGTTTATATGTTCAAATAAAAATAAACAAAATAATCTTAAATTGAATTACTATTATAACAAAAGTTGAAATTGTAACTTATATATATAGTATTTTTATTCACAATTAAAATAAGATTAATTAAAATAGTACAGTGAATTAAATTTATACATTCAAATAAAAATAAATAAAATGGTTTTAAATTAAATTACTATTACAACGAAAATTGAAATTGTAAAGTAATATATATTTTCTGATATAATAAAACAAAAATAATCAAATACTTAAACAAATTGATTTGTAATTTGGTCTCTGAGTTGTTGCATAAACATTTTATCAATAAAGATTCTTACAAGAATTTAATTAGAGAAATATAGTAATCCAGTTATAAAAAAAAAAAATTGATATTGAGATGTTTAGGGTTTTTATTTTTCAAAGTTGTTTATTAAAGTATTAAAAGAAACTTTTACAATATAAAACTAAAACAAACTTGGAAACATATTATTTTAGAAAAGATAAACTTAGAATAATATATTTATAAATCATTAAGTGATTTTGTATTAAGTGAAAAGTCAAAAAATGTTACTTTTTTTTTTTTTCAATGGTTTTTGGGTGGTTTTAAGTGGTTTGACCACTTAAAAAAACAAACAAAAATCTTTTAATTAGCCAAATTCAGCACTATTAAGTGTTAAGTGTAAAAAACAAACAACCCCTAATAAAAAAACCCACAAAATCGAGAGCGTAGTGATGTTGCTATTGTGATCCTGCTATGGCTATGTAAAATCAGAAGAATAAACATGTCTTGTGTATGTAAATTGTTGTGCAACACAGACCAAAATACAGAGATTGTAGAATGAAGAGATAATCTTCGTTCTCTCTCAAATCAACACAATCTAAAGTGTGAGCATGTACATTGTGAATTGTAGGGATTTTCCGTCTGTAATTATCCTTTCATGGATGATACAAACACTCTGGCTGATCCGTTTATACTTTCAATACAAGCTTTTTGAATTCTTAAACGGTAAATAAATTTAGCCTGAAAACCCATTTTATTTACTAGTTTGCTTTCAATATTGTCATGATTTAAATTATTAGTAGATGCTGATATCAAACACATCTCGTTTCATAGTTTTCTAGAGATATATTCGTTTGACATTGGATTTCTTTTTCTTTTTCTTTTTTTGAAAAATGATATAAGATCTCTAAAAGTTAGGCAATGCAACTATTTTTTTTTTTTTTTTTTTTTTTGAAAAGGGTAATATGACTTGAAAGCATTGAATATCACTTCAGTAAATATATTTTTGCAACAATTTTTGTTGATGATGAATCATTGTTCAATGTTATCTTTAGTTCAACAAAACAAGTATACTCAATGAAATGGATAAAACATCTTTATTTTTTTAACAATCAACCGGTAAGATTTGTAAATGGAAAAGGGAAAATAGAATAGATAGATATTTCAAATCTAATTATTTTTAATGAAAGAAGAATTTAACACATATTTAGATTTAACTAAAAAAAGAAGGGAGAGAGAGAGAGAGACACCTGCATTTTAAATTAAGATGACATCAACATATATAGTAAGAATATGACCAAGAACATCAACACGCATAAGAACTTGATACAAAAATCAACAACACCTGAAAAGACACTAACATATATAAGAACAATAAAACAAAATTCCATATATTTAGTGATCAGCCTGATGATAAAGGACATAACCAATGACAATACCAAACACTCTAATCTCTATCATAACTTCAATCATGTATCTCATGACTCTGGTAGCTTCATCTTCTTCCTTGAAAAAGTGGATTTCATCACCAATTTTAAGCCTCTTACTCTTGATAAAATCAAGCCAATCAGTAGAAAGCTCAGGTTTCTTGTACTTGCCTTGACAAATTATGAAGCGAAAGACTCACCTTCTCATCTCCTCATCTTCCACAACCAAAGGTAGTACACATAGGCCACCTTCAAAACCAGGCAAATGTGGAACACATTATCAAATTACTGCTACTCAAATGAATTTAGTGTCTTGGTCGCACAATTTTCTATATAAGAGTGTCGGTTCAGCTTATAATGTATAGACCACGTTTCATTTTTATCTTCTTTTTTGTTCACTTATTTTATCTCGATCTCTCTATTTCTCTATAACATATTCAAAACAATGAAAATTTTCTCAAAGAGACTTATTAGGACAGACGTTGCTTATAGACTCTCGGTGAAAAGTCAAACTCTTCCACATTTGTCTAGTTTTGGAGGCGACTGACGTGGACTGCCTTTGATTGTGGAAGATAAGGAGGGGAAAAGGTGGGTCTTTCGCTTTAAAATCTACCAAGGCAAGTACAAGAAACCTGAACTCTCTACTGGTTGGCTTGATTTTGTCAAGAGTAAGAAGCTTAAAACTGGTGAAGAAATCCACTTTTTCAATGAAGAAGACGAAGCTATTGGAGTCATAAGGTACGTGATTAAAGCGATGACCAAGAAATATAATTTTTTTTTTCATAAGGGGAAAAATTAACTCCCATATGACAAACCCAGTAACAGAAAACCAAAAGAAGACGATGGTAGCACTCTCGACACATATGATATAACGCGTCAGAGTGGATAGTGTAACCATCTTGCCACAGCCTTCATGAGGGCACAAAATCTCTTTCTCCAGTATGAATGAGAAAGTGCCTTTTCAACTTCGAACTATCCCAAAATTTCTGCAGCATAAAAACAAAATATTTCACACACTTTCATATAACTTTGAAAGCAGATTATCAATCAAAAACATTCAGGAAGAGATAGGATAACAATGAAATGATGATAATGAGGCTCAATTTTAACACATCAGAAGAAAAATTACATTGATAATGAGGCTCAATAGAAAACTGCACATCAATCAGGATCAACCACCATTGCACCAAGCCAGACCTAACAGAACTTCACTAATAATTTAGCTCAGTTTGTTGATTTGTAATGTTGCGTGCATGAAGTTCCCCAAACTTTTACATCTTAACTTCCAAAACATCTCAATTTCCCTAAATTAACATATCCTGCACTAATATTTACTACGTCCATCTAACCAACTAAACATTGACTAAATACATGTATGTATATATATATAAAAGAAAGAATTTTTCACATTCAGATCACATAATCAACACAATGAATCAAATTTGTAAGGTTCTATCCCTTTGTTTTTTTGACAACCGAAAGATGCAAATTTGTTTATATACAAAATGCCAAGTACATGTGTCTTCATATATAAGTTTGTGAGAGTTTCCATGTGTTGTTCCCAGGAAAAAACAAACGCATACGAATGAATTTATCAGAGTATTAGTGCAAGATACAAGGTTATACCCACAGGAATTACTAAAAATTTGAAAGCCTAATCAGAATCTGAACAAATATTAACCTGGTCCACAATATCTGATTTTTAATGGAATAAATAAATAATTATGTAGAAATAAAGTACACAAATTGTTTTCATTTTCTTCTTTCTGCACAAAAGCATTTCAGGGATTATTATTGGAATAAATAAATAATTATGTAAAAATAAAGTACACAAATAGTTTCCTTTTTCTTCTTTCTACACCAAAGCATGTCAGGTCAAAACAAAAATTTCTGTCTATGATTGCATATCATAGTTTAAATCTTAAGAAGTAAAGTGAACTCTCAAAATTCTACAGCAGAGTATAAAATAAATCCAGAAGAAAACAAATCAAACCGATGAAAAAACATTAGTTGTGTTACCTTTCCACATCTCCATAGTGACAAACATATTTGTCTCTCACCATGGATCTGAGAGTGCTTTCTTAATGCACCAGCAGCAATAAAGGTCTTTCCGCAACCTTCATCACAGCAAAGAAATAGAACTTGGCAGTGAGTTCTGGTCCCGGCCCTGGTGCCTCAGGCTCCTTTTCCCTCTCTTTCAAAGCATCAAAGTTTTCTCTAGACAAAAAGAATGAAAGATTTTATAAAATTAGGAAAACCCAAATTGGAATCCACCAATGAAACAAAAAAGAAAAAAGGGCTTTCATAACTTCATTCCCCTACACCATTGTCTACATAGCGCCTCGAAATCTTATACTTATCAAGAAACAAAAGGGCAAAAGCGTACATAATAAGTCCACAACAAATTCAAAGACTGACGCACATCAAATAGAGCATATTGCTGACCAAGAAAACTAAAGGTGACCAAAAATCTATAAAGAACGAAAAATCTATAACCTACAAACTAGTAAAAGATCCGATCTATACATACAGACAACAATAAAACATGGTAGCTAATTATTAGAAAATTTTACCCTTTGATACCGACGGAACACAATACTTTACCTTAAAACGCATTCAAACCACTGAGTTGCATAGCATTGACGGCAGAAAGCAATAAAGAACGTAAATAAGACATACAAACACTCTTCAGGCAAGATCAATTAAACGAAAAAACAACAATACCTTTTTAAGGGCACGCTAGAATGATTCATGTCTTTCTGTTCCTATTCATAAATCTAACCTAATTCACAATTTACACAACTCTTCTAGACATCTAGTCCCCGAAGGGTTACATGCCTATTTATAGCCTCAAAAGAATCAAACAGAATAGGAAATAAAAACCCTAGTTAATAACGCCATCATTAAATATAATTTTTTTAAATAGATTTTTAAAAATAATTTTTTTAAATAAATATTTTAAAAATAGATTTTTTATGGATAAAGTTTTAAATTATAAATTTATCAAAAATGATTAAATGGTTTTAAGTGTATAATAATATTAATAAAGTTATATTAAATATTTTAATTTTTTTAAAAGCTTAAAAAGAATTATTTGGAAAAACTTAAAATTTGAGTTTCTCCAAATAGATATTTTTTTAACTCTTTTAATTATCCAAAAATTTTACTAGGACGTCAATCAAATAACACAAAAAAAAAATAAGTAGAACTTTGAACATTACTTTTAGTCAGTAGATAAGTTATACCAAACGTACATTAAATATATGATTGAGTGATATTAAAGTTATGTGATCTTTCGAATCGCCGAGATTGTCAATCATTTATTTAGTATGTTATTAAGTAGGATTTTTATTTCCTATTATGTTTGATTCTTTTGTGACTATTATGGGTGGGCAAATTAATTTTACACTTCTAAACTAATTCTGTATAATACGATAGTACTTCAAATCTTTGTTTTTTTAAAAAATATCACTGTCAACTGGTGTCTCTTGTAAAATTTGAACCCAAAATCATTAATGTTAGATGTAATTGCTTGTAAATCTTAAGTTTGTTAAAAGAAGAATTTAGTCAGACTCAATTACTTATAATGTTACACCTTTGTTACTGTCATTTTATATGTCTCTTGGTCATTAATCATTCAAATCATGTGTAAAAGTTCAGATGAGGGTTGAAGAAGTAAAAGAATAATTTACAAATCTTAAAATAAAGATTCAAGGGTTATAAGTACAAAAAATTTTCAGTAGCATAGGTACTAGTAGATCCAGACATTTATTTTAAGGGATACCTTACAATTAAATTAAATTAAATTAAAATTAAAGATAAAAACAATTATAATTTATATGAGTTTTTTACTTGTAAATTTTATCATATAAAATAATGTATGTAAAAAATAATAATAATTTATAGTATATTTTTATTATCTCTTTTCATAATTCGAACCACGTACAATGTATTTTTTGGAAAAAAAAAATACTATGTGTTATGATGGGCCATTAAATCATATACAGTGCATTTTCTTTTTAACAAAAGAAAAAAAAGAAAAAATTTTGTGTTATGGTGGTTTTAAAAGAAAGAAATATAAAAAAATAAAAAATAAAAAAGAATATTATGTGTTATGATAAGAGATTGAACCATGGATAAATAAAAAGTAAGACAAAACTTCATGCCACCAACACCATATTAGATTCATAATTAAATTTACTTTGAAAATTATATATAACATAACATGGTGTAATTTTTTTTTGTAAAAAAATTGAAAAGAAATATTTTTGTTGAGGTAGGGATTGAACCCGACAACAAGGGGACTAGAGAGCAAGCCCAAGACCAACTAGACATAACCACGATTCGGTTCGAACCGTCCGGTTTGAACCGAACCATCACTGTACAACCGGAACCAGAACATAAGGTTCTGGTTTCGGTTCGGAACCGAACCGAAACCGTCACTGTAGTGGTTCCGGTTCTGGTTTTGACCCTAAAGGAATCAAAACCGTCGGTTCAAAGAACCGGTGGAACCGGAACCACCTTGAATCGACGGTTTCGGTTCTTAAATAAATAAAAAAATTAAAAAAAAAAACAAAAAAAAAACAGAAAAAAACGAAATCCCACAAACTACAGTCTGCAGTAGGGGTGGACATCTCTAACCCAACCCAACCCGATCACTTTTTGTCGGGTTAGGTTGGGTTATATCTTTAAAAAATTAAGATGAGTTGGATTGGGTTGAGTTCAAAATTAAATTGGGTTGGGTTGGGTTGAAAAATTTTTAACCCAACCCAACCCAACCCGACAAATGTCTATCCCTAATTCTAAATCCAAGTTTTTTTTTTTTTTTCTAAAAACACATTTGTTAGAGATGAAGATCAAGAATAATCTATGTGATGAATTAAATCTTTTATTTTAATATTTGAATATTTATTTATATTCATTTTATTTGTAATCAAATTATTAAGACTATAAAAGTTACTAACTAAACATTTTATGCCTTCGTAGTGAATTAAATCCAACCCGATCAACTTAAGATAAATCAACCAGATTATTATTGGGTTGGGTTGGGTTGAAGAATTTATTGGGTTGGGTTGGGTTGAAAAATTTTTAACCCAACCCATGTTGGGTTAAGGGGTTTTTAACCCAACCCAACCTAAACCCGAAAACGCCCACCCCTAGTCTGCAGAGGCATATCTGGTTCATCAACAGAGACATTAATCCAGCATCAAACGGACCCAAAACATCAATACCATCTACAATAAACACAATCATCAATACCATCATAAACACAATCATCATCAACAATAAACAGTAAAAATCAATCATCCCAACGGAAACCCAGTGAAAACCTAGACGTCCGTTCGGCGTCTGGGTTTCCATCTGGAAGCCCAGATCGGGTTTCCAGATCGAAAATCGATCTGGGTTTATGGAAACCTAAATGGGTTTTCAGTATCCGGGTTTATGAAAATCGATCTGGGTTCTGTATCCGGAAACACAGATCGATCTGGGTTTCCAAATCTAGAAACCCAGATCTGGGAAACCATCTGGGTTTCCATAAACCCAGATTGAAAACCCATCTAGGTTTCCATAAACTTATATCGGTTTTCGATCTGAAAACCCAGACCAGATTTTCAGACGACGTTTGGGTTTCCATCCAGATGGAAACCCAGACACCAGACGCCCATCTGCGTTTCCATCTCCCAGATCGGATTTTCAGACAATGTTTAGGTTTTCATCTGGAAACCCAGACGTCAATCTGGGTTCCAGAACCCAGATCAGCGTCTGGGTTTTCAGTCGCTGATCTTGGTTCTGGAACTCAGATCCAGACGCCAATCTGGGTTCTGGAACCCAAATCAGCTGGTGATGAAAACTAAAAACAAATAGAAGAATGAGAAGAGAGAGAGAGAGGTGAGTCAGAGAGAAGAAAACAGAGAAATAGAAAAGAAGAGGGAGAAGAAAAGGACGAGAGACTAGAGAGATAGAGAGAGAAGAGTGAGCTAGCTTAGCCGGGGTAATAGATTTTATAAATTAAGGTATTTGCTGTCTTTTTACCTTATTTTATCATTTTTCAGTTATATTAAACGGTCCAACGTGATCAAATGAGAGGTCATTGTTATAAAATATAAAAGTAATTTTCGATTGTAATAATGCTAATATCCAGAGGGATGTGAGTAATTTACTCTTCAAATAATTAAATTTTTTATTTCGTTTGTGTATAGTCGTATAGATTTATTTTTTAATATTAAAATATAGTTAATATTAATTTTTAAATTTCAAATTGTCTTTTTAAAAAAAGGTTTTAGAATCAGAATCGAAACCGTTATAGAACCGGAACCAAAACCTTTATAGAACCGTCGGTTCCAGAACCGAACCGAAACCGTTTTATTTCGGTTAAGGTTTCGGTTCTAACTTTTTTAGAATCGGAACCGTCGATTCGGAACTGGAATCGGAACCGAACCGAACCGTGGCCATGTCTAAGGCCAACAGCACCAGTTTGCATCCACGAGTGTGTTTCAAATTTTATATATAACATAATGTGTAGCTTCTTTTGGAAAAAAAGTGAGATAAATATTTGTGTTGTGGTGGGGGATGGAACATAGGGGCTAGAGAAGGCACGCCTTAAGCCAACAACACCATTTTATGCTGGCGAGCATATGTACTTCAAATTTATATATCATAAATTTAATTGATTTTTAAAAACTTTCAAGAGGAGCATATGTCCTGTCTGGCCGTAAGGTAGGTCCGTCTCTTAACACAAGTCACATAGCCATTAATCAAAGGGTAAATAAGTGGGGGTAACACATTAGAATTAGGATTTTTTTTTTTTTTTGAGCAATAAGAATCAACAAAGAGAATTATGTAAACAACTAAGAGAATTACGTGATTTTTTTGAAACATTATCCTATCAAATGTTAGATAAAGTCAATCTTAATTACCTTTCATCAGTAAATTGACTAATATCATCTACTAAAATAAAGAGAATTATGATCGAAGTCAATTCCAAATATAGCTAAGATTCAAACTCGGTGGGATATTGTTGGAGGATTAATTGGAGAAGAAGAATCAAAACAACATGTAATGAAATTCTTGAAGGTTAGGTTAAAATTTAAGTAGATAAAGTTCATATAATTTAATGTGAAAATGTAGCCTTGGAATCGTGTACAGGGTCCAGCCTGGCTTTATCATTTTGTTTCTCATTTATTGAATATTTCAAACAAAAGTAGCTTTAGCTAAGAAACCACAATCCAACACCGCCGCCACCTCACCCCACAAAAACACACAAAACAACTAAGATAAAATTTAAAAATCAATTTATAAAATATTAAAATAAGTCACACAAACAAACAAACAAAATTAATAAAGAAATCAACATATGAGACTTACTTTCTTGAAGATCAATCATTGAATGTAAGCAATTGGTGTTGGAATAAAATCAACAATTAGTACAATATTAATTGAAGAAGGAAATAGATATAGAGACTAAAACTGAATATATATATTTTATATCTGTAATTATTTACTACAATAATAGACCCAAAATAAAATAGTACAAATACTCGGAAATTATTGTAATACAAAATAAATAAAAGTACCAGTAAGATGTAGTCGATTACAGAAAACAGAGTCTTACAGAACTGCAATGGCCTTAAGACAGTAATTGCTCTCTACACTGGTGCTTATAGATCTTTGAACAACTGTCTCCCAAGATCCTCTGTTGAAATTCAGAAATCAAGCACTGGATGTTTCTGAATTCTACTGAATTTGTTGTGTGTTTTCTCAGTACGTAATTAATGCAAAACAAATGAAATTGTATATATGTATCTTTTTTTTTTAATGACAGCAGTTATACTGCTATTTATAGAAGTTGTAGAGTTGTTTCCAAATTGATACAACTCTTCATTATACTGACACCTATTACATATACAGACACCTATACAAGCACCCTCTTACAAATAAGATACCTGTTTAATTTAAACTTAAATTTCAAATTCAACTTCAATGGACACACCTATTCAACCTTTTACTCAAACCTACAACAAATAAAATTACAACAATACCCCACATTTGAGTCAAAGGTTGATTATATTTAAATGCAAATCTTACTGAGAAATAACAGATATAAATTGCATCAGGGTAAGTGTCTTTTGAACTTGAACTTCCCTTTGTGTAAATACATCGGAACTCCTGAGTGATGCAGTGGATTTATGATCTTGAACTGTTCACTACTGTAGGAGAACTAGACAACATATCACACACAATTCAAATCTTACACACTTCAAATTCATACGGTGGTGTTCATTTTGGTCCTGAACAAATCCCGGATTCATAAGAGTTCTAGAGAATTTAGCCAATGTTCTCATAAATGCGACCCCACATTACTCCTATATAGGTGACATTAATTTAGAATATTCTGCCATATTCCTCTTAATAATAAGAGATTAATATCATTAAATGTATTACCATACCCTATGTACTTCTGCAGACAACACACTTTTATTTATTTATTTTTAATAACTGGAATTGGCCAACGTGTGTTCAATCTTGAATTAAACCGAACTAGTTTTCCTATTGAACTTAGACCATGGGGTCTCCAATTAATTAAGTTAGGTTTCCGCCCAGTTTTATTCATTGTTCAATTGGCTTCAGACCCATTCCCATTGACATATACTTTATTTGCTCTCTTGATGGACCTTTTGTCAACGGATCTGCTAAATTTTCTTTTGATTTTACATAATCAATAGAGATAATTCCATTCGAGAGCAATTGTTTAATTGTATTATGCCTACGCCTGATATGTCTTGATTTACCATTGTAAATATTACTCTTAGCTCGTATTTGAGCAGCCATATTATCACAATATATGCGAATAGCTGTCACAGGCTTAGGCCACATTGGAATATCCTCCAAAAAATTTCGTAACCACTCTGTTTCTTCAGCAGCTTTGTCAAGTGCTATAAACTCAGATTCCATCATGGATCTTGCTATGCAGGTTTGTTTAGAGGATTTCCAAGAGATCGCTGCTCCTCCTAGAGTAAACACATATCCACTAATGGACTTGGTTTCTGCACTATCTGAAATCCAATTTGCATCACTATATCCTTCTAATACTAGAGGATATTTTGTGTAATGCAAACCATAAAATTGAGTATACTTCAAATATTGTAATACTCTTACTAGTGCATTCCAGTGTTCTTTTCCAGGATTACTAACATATCTACTAAGCCTACTTACAGAATAAGCTATGTCAGGCCTAGTTGAATTCATTAAATACATTAAACTTCCAATGATTTGTGAATATTCAAGTTGAGAAACAGCATCACCAGTATGTTTCATCAATTTAATACTCATATCATATGGAGTAGCAACAGATTTGCAGTCAAAGTGACCAAATCTTTTTAACACCTTTTCAACATAGTGAGATTGTGTAAGAACATAACCTTCACTATTTCGTTTAATTTGGATCCCAAGAATTACATCAACAATACCCATGTCCTTCATATCAAACTTAGATTTCAACATTTGTTTAGTATTGTTGATTACTTCCTTATTAGATCCTAATATCAACACGTCATCAACATATAAGCAAACTATGACATAAGAAATATCATTACTTTTCTCATACACACATTTATCACATTCATTAATTTTAAAACCATTTATTATCATTGTGTGATCAAATTTTTCATGTCATTGTTTTGGAGCTTGCTTAAGTCCATATAAGGATCTAACAAGTCTGCATACCTTTTTCTCTTGACCTTTAACTATGAACCCCTCAGGTTGTTCCATATAAATTTCTTCTTCTAATTCTCCATTCAAGAATGCAGTTTTTACATCCATTTGATGTATTTCTAAATTTCTTATTTTAGCTATAGCAATTAACATCCTGATGGAGCTAATTCGAGATACTGGAGAATAAGTATCAAAATAATCCAGTCCCTCTTTCTAGCGATATCCTTTAGCTACTAATCGAGCTTTATATTTATCTATAGTTCCATCCGCCTTTAATTTCTTTTTGAAAATCCATTTATATCCAATTGGTTTATTACCAGGTGGCAAATCAACCAATTTCCATGTATGATTTTGTAATATGGAATCAACTTCATTTTTAATTGCTTCTTTCCAAAAAGCAGCTTCAGAAGAAGCCATAGCTTCTTTGTAAGTTTCAGGTTCATTTTCAGTCAAGAAAGTAAGGAAATCAGGACCAAAATTCCTTGGAATTTTTGTCCTTTGACTTCTTCTTGGTTCTAGAATTTCTTCTTGAATCCTAGAAGAAGATTCTGCTTGAACTTCATCATAAGTTCTTTTTTTATTAGAATCAATTAATTTTTCTTTGAATGGAAATATTTCTTCAAAAAATTTAACATCAACTGATTCTAATATTGTATTCACATATATGTCCAGAAATTGAGAATTCACAACAAGAAATCTGTATGCAGCACTATTATTTGCATATCCAATAAATGCACAATCAATAGTTTTAGGTCCAAGTTTAATTCTTTTTGGTAAAGGAACTTGAACCTTTGTAAGACAACCCCACACTTTCAAGATTTTGTATGACGGTAATCTACCTTTCCACAATTCATAAGGAGATTTATTTGTTTTCTTATGTGGAATTCTATTCAATATTTTATTTGCAGTAAGCAGAGCTTCACCCCATAAATTATGATTAAGACCGGAACTATTTAACATGGAATTTATCATATCTTTAAATGGTCTATTTTTCCTTTCAGCCACTCCATTTTGTTGTGGTGTGTAAGGAGCTGTAAATTGATGAATAATTCCATGATTAGCACAAAAATTAGAAAACATAGAAAAATTATATTCTCCTCCTCTGTCTGATCTTAATACTTTAATTTTTCCATTAAGTTGATTTTCAACTTCTGTTTTATATTGCTTAAAAGCAGCTAAAGCTTCATCTTTGTTATGTAATAAATATACATAACAAAATTTACTGCAATCATCAATGAAAGAAATATAATAATTCTTTCCACCCCGTGTAGGTGTAGCTTTAAAGTCACATAAATCTGTATGAATTAGACCAAGTATTTCAGTTGATCTATTCCATATTGATTTGAAAGTTTGTCTTGTAAATTTTGATTCCAAACATATTTCACATTTTTTATTGAAATCAATTGCAAATTGAGGAAGCAATCCTAAATTAACCATTCTATAAAGAGAACGAAAATTTATATGTCCTAATCTAGCATGCCATACATTAAAAGAGTCACAAAAATAAACAGAATTATTATTTTTCTTATTAATATTAATTGTGAGTACATTCAGTTTGAATAATCCTTCAGTCAAATAGTCTTTGCCTACATACATCCCTCCTTTAGTCAGTACAAATTGATCTGATTCAAAGACAAGCTTAAATCCCTTATTACTAAGGAGAGGACCAGAAACTAAATTCTTCCTCATGTCAGGTACATGCAGCACATCCAACAGTGTTAGAAATTTCCCAGAAGTAAATTTCAGTAACACTTTGCCTTTACCAATTACATTAGCCACAGAATCATTGCCCATATATAATTTTCCTTAATTAGAGACTTTTTCATATTCTGTGAACATGTTTTGGTCTCCACATATATGTTTTGTTTCACTCGTATCAATCCACCAACTTTTGTTGTTTGACACCATATTTGTTTCAGAAACAACAACAGCAAGATTATCATCTATCTCCATGACATTGGCCTGATTATTATTGTTGGATTGGACAATTTTGGAATTCTTCTTGTGGCGGCAATCTTGAGCCTTGTGCCCGACTTTTCCACATACCCAACAAGAGCCTTTAATTTTCTTAAAATTCTTCCCCTTTGGTGCATGTACAACACATTTTTTTATTTGCTTTTTTATTCTGGTACTGGCTTTTTGGCTTTGTCTTTCCTTCTTCTACATTGTTGGCATTTTCTTGGAAAGATGTAACATCAATCTTGTCACTCTTCCTGTGATCCTCTTCAACCCGAAGCCTCAAGATTAAATCCTCAACAGACATCTCTCTTCTTTTATGTTTAAGATATATCTTGAAATCATTCCAAGATTGAGGTAATTTTTCTATGATGGCACCCACTTGAAATCGCTCACTGATTGAACAATCTTCAAGATGTAGTTCATGAATAAGAATCTGCAATTCTTCAACCTGCTTAATCACAGACTTAGAATCAACCATATTAAATTTTAAAAATTTGCCAATTATAAATTTCTTTGAACCAACATCTTCAACCCTGTATTTTTTCTCAAGAGACTCCCACAATTCTTTTGCAGTACTACAAGTAGAAAAAATATCATAAAAGGTATCATCCAAACCATTAAGTATATAATTTCTACAGCAAAATTCAGAGTGAGTCCATGCATCCAAAGCACTTAGAGCCTCCTTTGATGGATTGTCTCCAGTCTTTGGGGCATCTTCCTTGACAACATGTGCCAAATTCATGGTTGTTAAGAAGAATAACATCTTCTGTTGCCATCTTCGAAAATCCACTCCTTTGAATTTCTCTGGCTTCTCAGTATAAGGATTCTTGCCCAAAGCAGATTGTTGATCCATGATCAAGTTACTGTCTTAAGATTGTTGGAATAAAATCAACAATCAGTACAATATTAATTGAAGAAGGAAATAGATATAGAGACTGAAACTGAATATATATATTTTATATCTGTAATTATTTACTACAATAATAGACCCAAAATGAAATAGTACAAATACTCGAAAATTATTGTAATACAAAATAAATAAAAGTACCAGTAAGATGTAGTCAATTACAGAAAACAGAGTCTTGCAGAACTGCAATGGCCTTAAGACAGTAATTGCTCTCTACACTGGTGCTTATAGATCTTTGAACAACTGTCTCCCAGGATCCTCTGTTGAAATTCAGAAATCAAGCACTGGATGTTTCTGAATTCTACTGAATTTGTTGTGTGTTTTCTCAGTACGTAATTAATGCAAAACAAATGAAATTGTATATATGTATCTTTTTTTTTAATGACAGCAGTTATACTGCTATTTATAGAAGTTGTAGAGTTGTTTCCAAATTGATACAACTCTTCATTATACTGACACCTATTACATATACAGACACCTATACAAGTACCTTTTTACAAATAAGACACCTATTTAATTTAAACTTAAATTTCAAATTCAACTTCAATAGACACACCTATTCAACTTTTTACTCAAACCTACAACAAATAAAATTACAACAATTGGTTCAAAAAAACAGAAAAGAGGAAATTGTCTTCTGCTTTTTTCAGTAGAAAATTACCCACTGGAAGGTTGTGAGTGGGCCCTAACTTGCCACCCGAGCATAGGCCCATTTTTAGTATGATTGCCTTCTTTGTATTAATTCGATGATTGAACAGAAAGCCAGTTGCAAAGTATGTATATATATATATTTAAAAGATTAATCAATTAAATTTATTTATTATATTTAAATTAAATGTGAGAGAATTTATTTTAAAAGAGAGAATACAATTAATAGATTTGATTTATTAGTTCTTACTTTAAAATAAAAGAGTGTTCATTTTAAATCCAATATATATGTTTAATGCTTTTAAAATAGGACTCTCTTATTTAAAAAAATAAAGACTAACCAATCAAATTTATCTATTATTTTCACGCATTTGAATTAGTATTATAAATTACAAGTATACATGTATACATTTTTTTTTTCTTTTATAAAATAAACATATAATATGTAAAGATATACCATTCAAAAATAATAATACTATATAAAGATATTTACAGAAAATATGGAACTAATTAAATTGTTTCTTTTTCTTGTTGCAACGTCATTGACAGCTTTTTTTTTTTTTTTTTTTTTTAGTGTACATGTTAATTTATGATTTGATGAAAAGAATTGATTGAAAGAAGTCTTACCAATTGTATATAATAGCACGTTGAGTGAAACAATTTTTTTTTTTTTTTTTTTTTTTTGATAAAGAGAGAAACAATATTTTGTTGATGATGAATCATATAGTTGATTGTTGGAACATAAACTTCTATTTTACTTCAACAATTGTTATAACTCATGATTGTGGCGGGACCAAGAGAAGGTTGCGATTGACCAATATACCGACAATAGAATTGTTGCGATTGCGAATGGCATAAATGCGATTGTTGCATTTTTGAACATATTAATTACTCTATGACGAATCATATAGTTGATTGTTTGAACATAGACGTCTATTTTACTTCAACAATTGTACATATGATAATGGGACCAAGGGAAGGTTGCGATCGACCAAGATACGGACAATAGGATTGTTGCGATTGCGATTGGCATAAATGAGATTGTTGCATTTTGTACATATTACAATAGTCTAAATTAGCGTACAAGTTGTAACCAAAGTTTATATAGTTGAGTGAAACAATGTTTTGTTGTTTGAACGTAAATTTTTTGTTCAAATCAAAAACACTTATGATGTGTTTACTTCGTTTGGAGGAATCGAAATAAAGTATCGGAATTATAATACATTGTTTACTTTAACTGCAGAAATCATAATCGAAATCAACAGTATTATCATTAAACTGTTTACTTTACTTTGGAATCGGAATAAATTAATTATATGTTATAAAAATACCCTTAATTAAATAGGTTAATTATAATAATTTGTAGTTTTTTTATTATAATATACAATTTTTTTTAATATCAAATAAAAAATTACATATTATAATAAAAATAAATAAAAAATACATATTATTTTAATAGTCCATTATGATAATTAAGAAATTGGTAATGATAAACCAATGGTATGTAATTTTTTATTATAATATGTAGTTTCTTTGTAATATCAAATAAAATTAGTTTTTCTTTATTTTTTAAAGAGAGATACAAGAGACTTTTCATCTTGATAAAAGGAATAAGAATAAGATTTCCAAGTGGCTTTGACGGAATATGATTCTTATTCCACAATTTCAAATTGATGTGGGAACTATACTTTCATTTCCATTACAAAATGAATTTTAAACAAATAAACACTATCAATCAATCTCATTTTCTATTCTCATTCTTCAATCCATAAAGCAAACACACCATTAGTGAAAAGCGAAAATTTCTTAATTTCTTTGATAATTAATTGCTACAATTTATAAATTGAGCATTTTTTTTCTTTCTTTTCTTTTTGGTATCAATTGGGTCAAAAGTAATGCATATAACTGTTAACGTCAAAAATTGGTCAACACCGAGATTAATATAAAAATGATGATTAATGTGAAATTCAGGGAGTTAAACAAAATCTAACTACGGTGATAATATGATAAGCTAAAAAAAGAAAAAAATAGAATGAATATGAATAAATACAATAAACTAAAAGAGATATATAAAAGAAAGAGATGAGGAGACAAAGAAGGCCAATAGTTTTTTAACGTGGTTTGCCTCAAAGGATAATATTTACATTCACGTTTATACTATTATTGGAAAGAAATAGTGTTTAGCAGAGTTTCGTATAAGAGCTCTTTTGAGCGATAGGCAAGCTTACAGAGATGCAAGATGTCTATTGTACATGCGAATGACCCATTATATAATGTTAAAGTTCAATGTTTACATACAATTTAGCTGCTATAATATAAGAGGGGCTAAGATTTTTCTTTCCTATGTTACATGAAACTACATTAAATATTTAGATGCTGAATCAAACTATAATTAGCCATGTCCATATTTTACTTATAATGTAACTTTGATAGTTTCCGTTTAAAGAAATCTTTTAAGTATTATAGAAATCTTCCTATTTAATGAATTTTTTTTTTTCTTTTTCCAAAGATTCATTGAAATAAGAAAATATATCAATTTCTGCCAATTAAGAAACAAACGAGTTGAGGATATGCCACGGGCTACTCTATGACTCCAACCTTAAGTTGTGTCTTATGCGAGCTCTTTATCCCGAGCTGATTCACTGCCTTAGCGTAATTAAACTCATTTAGTGTTACTACTGGCATGGGTACAATGGGCTTTCGATTGATACATTCTTCATCTGAACCTTTATACTTGTAAGCCTATCGAACTCTTATTGGGTTTCTAGCTCCAGTGTTATTTTTAGGCACAAAAATAACTATCTAAGCCAAAGACACTCATAGTAAAGAAATTTCAAACTACTAATTAAATTTTTTGTACATGCTTTATATTGTGCATGTAAAGGAGGGTAGTCTAAGTTAACCAAAAATAAAGTAAAAGGAAAATCCCAAAAAATAACCTGACATATGAAATATTATCATTTTACCAATTGATGTTTCATTTTTATACAAAATCCCACAAAAGTTAAATGTAACAGAAAAAATTTCAAAAAAGTTAAAAAAAAAAAAAAAAATTACCCCCGAAATTTTATTTAAAAATATAATAACTTTTTTACAAAAATAAAAAAAATAAAAAAATAAAAAATTGAATCAAATTAAAAAATAAAAATTTTATTAAAAATAGAAAACAAAAGGTGGAATTCCAGATTGGATTACCACAGTCCATCCTTGGATGCATGACAATCTGGAATTAATTTGGTTGAGATTGGCATTATCATCTTCCATCTCATATGTTTCAAATGTGATTTTAATTTGGTGTCGGAGAAAGTCTTCTGATGGCATTATCATCTTCCATTTCATGTACAAAAGTCATTTTAATTGGTCTTCGAAAAGTCATCTGATGGCATAATTATCTTCCATTTCAAGTCCAAATGGCATTTTAATTGGTCTCAGAAAAAGTCATCGGATGGCATTATTATCTTCCATTTCTTAAAATCCTACGTGTTTCCAATGTGCTTTTAGTTTGGTCTTAGAAAAGTTTTGCCGTTTCCAGTCAAAACTTATCAATTATCAAAAACAATGTTCCGATCGAAGACATATGCTAATAATATAAAGCATAATTAAATAATCCATATATATATTTTAATATCTCAATTATAATCTATTTGGAAAAAAGAATATTACCTTTTTATTAATTTTGTAAATCGTAACATGTACTTTTGGAAAAAAATAATATTTATTTTTTATTATGAATGATGCAAATAATACTGTATTATCATCTTCTATTTCTTAAATCTAAGAATATTAGTAAATATCTTTAAACTAAATTTTGAATACATATATATGTATAATGTTATATTACCCAAAAAAAAATTTAAATTTATTACCCAAATGATGTGAAAACTTATATGTTATTAATGTATCATCAACACATCATCCTAAAATTAATATAATAATTATAAATCAACTTATCAAATTATTTGGATAAAATTTTTGAATAAACTTTCAAAAAGTATTGCATATTTGCATTATTCTTAAAAAATTAGTTTAAGAGGTATCATTTTTTTTTCCTTTTTAAAAGGATCTAGAATTATTATTATTATTATTATTATTATTTATATGGCAACTCAATTATTGTTAGGCTAAACTAGTATTCCCCGTTGTCAAATCATATTGAACAGTTGGTAGAACAAGAGTATAAAATAGTGTAGAATTACTCATCAAGTTAACTGGATACATCATTAGCATTCACACGGTTAAAAATGAAATTTTAGTTGCGATGAATACCAACTATATATTCATGAAAAACACTGGCTGTCAAATCGTGCAAGATAACCTAATTCAAGTTTTTTTTAGCGATTTTAATTTGGTCTTCTAAAAGTTTAGTCCTTTCCATTCAATATTTTAATCAAAAGTGATGACCGAATATTCCAAAAAGGTGTAATTATAGAGCTTTCTTTTTTTTTTTTTTTTTAAAAAAAAAAAAGTAAAAAAAAGGTGGAATAACACAACTATTTCTAAAACAATCCCTCAATTTTTGCCCATAATAAGAAACTAATCCCCATAATTTCGTAATTAATAATTTTATACCCCGCCGCTATTGCTGTCATTAGATAATGTGACTCTGATAGGAATAGAGAGGTTAATGACTTATTTGACCCTGCTTTATGAAAAATGCACTTAAAATGATAACAAATATAATCATAACAAACTTAACATAATTTACCTGCAAAAAAAAAAAAAAAAAAAAAAATCTAAAATCCATTTATTTAGCACTAATTTGATCAAGAAAAAAACTACACGCAGCCTCTTTTAAATTGGGATCCACTTTGCGATTTTGATGTAGGCAGAGTGCAAGTTGACACTGGGCTCGAACATGACTAGCAATAGCAGCTTCATACAACCACTCTACAGCTTCCTTTGTTTTGTATTCGGAGACTGTGCTGCACATGATAGTAAAAATTACAATGCAGTTTAACATCGTCAATTGCCATCCACTTACCAATCAAAATATATTCAATTAATAAAAAATCCATTAAACATATAGCAATGCACATGGTTTATTAACCATAAATACTCCTCGAATAAACAAATAAATCAACTATTAACATACCCTAGTACTCCATTGTTGCTACTAATGACATTAAATTCTTCAAAGATGTAAGATATCTCACACCTTACTTAATCGAATTATGAGATAATCACAATTCTAATTCAATAAATAAAAAATTGCATTTTCTTAAAGCCTAATTAGTCGAAAACAACTTTGAAATTGACATAAAATAAGAACCTTGCAAGTCTGGAATCTCTAAATTGCACTGACCAGCTAGATCGCCAAGCTCAGCGACTCTTCGATACAAGGCCATAATGTCCTCCTTCTTATCCATCTCCCAATACACGAGACCGAAGTCAACCATAGCCAACATGGAGTCGCGAGTCGCACCTTTGAGGAAGGAGTTGAGAGTTTTGTCCAGGTTCTTGCAGACGCTGCCTCATCTGTGCTTGAAGCGCTTCCCCCAGTTTAGCAGTAGCATGACCTCTCTCAATGGCCAGAGCGCTTGGCTCCATGGCCTACACACCAATGACACTGCCCAGAGATCAGGTAGCGTGAACGAGGAGGTAATTTTGGTCAGGATGTCGAAGGGGATGGAGGCAAAATTGTAAGTGGATGTCCAACGGTCAAAATAAGAGGCGCTCGGTTAGCGAAAATAGAGAAAAAAATGGATGGTCACTCGTTCAACACCGTCAGTCAACCTTTTTATTCTTTTATTATTATTATTTATTTTCTTATTAGATGACGTATATTTTTCAGTTTTATCTATCATTTTACCCTTCTGCAACTAACGGAAACAACCTTCCTCTAATGGAATTAGTTAACGGGATGTTGTTTGCTTATTTAATTAAACTGCAGGTTGCAAAATTCGTAATTGCAAAACTTTAGAGAGCATTTTTTATTATGAGTAAAAGTTGAGGCTTGTCTAAGAAATAGCCCTTAAATTATTCTCCTCTGCCATCTTTCATTGCTCAATGTATCATTTACTCAAAATATAATATACTAATAATAATAATAAATTGTAATATTTTCTCTAAAAGCCATTCCCTGTTTTAACTAGAGTCCTTACCTTTTTATTCTTTCAAATAGTACTTCTACCAAAAAGTCTTTGCTTTTACATTAAAATATTCCATTCACATTGAGGACTTATCAAATCAACCACTGTGATACGCATTATGCAACAAAACAACAGTAACAGATCCAATTATTCAAAAATAATAAATTCAATAATAAAAAGAATTGTAAAATTTTCTTTAAAAAAATGATTAAAGCCTAGATTTGACGGGATCGAGCTGGCCTAGTGGATGATTTTTTGGAGTGTGTTTTTGTGGACTTTGGTTAATTTTGAATAAGGAAAGAGTCACATTGATTGTTAACTACAATTAAAACTATCTATAACTTTTAGATTATTTATTATCGAAAAAAAAATTATATTCTTCAATTTCCCTTATTATTTTAAATGAGTGCTCTTCTATAAAATAAACTGTGTTGTGAAATAAATTATAAAAACAATGAATTTATAATATTAATCACAATAATAGAGAAAGAGAGAAATAATGAATAGAATTCAATTGATATATTTTCTCAATTGTTACAATATGGGCTTATTTATAGTCAAATTAGGAGAATAATTTCCATAGTGAAATAGTAACAAATAAGGTAAAAAATATTATAAAAAAGAAAGTAATGTTAAGTCTAGATATTCATAACACTACTCTTTAGACATACATCACTTGATAATATTCTTCACGATTTTTGGATGTGCCCAAATACTATTTCATTAAAAATCTTGTTAGTAAAATATAATAGGATAAAATCTGGTCAAAAAAGAAGAAGAGTGCAGAATACAAAACTCCAAAAAGAGATGACATATTCCCCTTAAAGACACTTCTAGGATGACATAATTTAAATTTTGCTAGTAAAAACTCAATGAGAAAAAAACCTAAGCAAAAGATATTTCATAATCTGTTGAATCCAAAGTTAATGTAATAATCTTCTGAATTCAATAATATTTGGATGTGTTTAAAGGGAATGTCTTATTAAAAACTTTATCAGGAAAACTAGTGGGGCAAAACCTGATCGAAGAAAAAAAGAGTGCAATGCATATATGTCTATATTGACGTAATATGCTCCCCATGACATATATACAATTATTAATTCTATAGTTCTTTAAAGATATAAAAAAATATATATATATATTTAATTTCATTCCAGTGTCTTCGAGTTGATGGATTAATATTTCTTCTTATTTGTGCTCAATCTTCAAGTCAAGACAAAATCTTGTTTTTTCAAAATCTTACATCTTAAATTTTCTTTTCAACTATTTAACAATTCTTAACGAGTTTAAATTAAATTTATGTCATCGACATATATTGCTACAATTGTAAATTCAAATTTGATTTATTTATGAATACATAAGGACATATAGGATTATTAATATATCATTCCTTTATAAGGTATTCACTAAGATGATTATATAATATTCATTCAAATTGCTTTAAGCCGTTTAAAGACAATTGTAACTTATTAAATCCAAGTTACGAGAATTTGGGTTATACGCTTCTAACATTTTAAATCCTTCAGGGTTTTCATGTATATATTGATATATAATGACCCATATAAATATATCGTTATCACATCCATAAGGTACATTTAAAGTCTTTTGGAAACTGTCAATCTAATTAAAAATTGAAATATAATCATATCTATCTTAGATTAACACGTTTCATCTTATTATATTTTTGAATAAATATCTATTTATATCCAATGGATTTGACGTCTTCAAGGGTTTGGGCTATTGGTCCAAATACATTATTTTGGCTAATGAAGTCAATTTTACTTGAATTACTTCATTCCACTTAGGCCAATCATGCTTTTTTCAACATTCATTGATATTATATGGTTCATGATCATCATTTATAATATCAATAGTTATTATATATGCAAATAAATTGTCAATAATTATTTTATCATGACTCTACAATTCTCCAAAGAAATTTATATATTCCCAAGATTTTATATCTCTTCAGGAGATTGTACCACTTCTGAGGTGCTAGTCTCTGTAGGGGTTATTAATTCTCATCATATGAAATTAACTACGAGACAATTTTATCACTATCAGGTTTCTGCAGTAAATCTTGAGATATAATTATATCTCAATGTTTCAATTTTCATATGAGTAATTATTTTGATAAAAACATATGATGTCTTCAAGCATCCACGTAACAAGTTTTATACAATTACATAAGTATAGCTCTACTTTTGTTTTGATTAATAATTTTTATGTTAACATTTATCCATAATATGTTAACATTCTCATCATTTTTCTATGATATGAAAAATAATAAAATATGAGATCTTAATTTTCTTTAAGTTTTCAGTGCATATATCTCTTCAGGGTCACTATAAACTTTCATATGTTTTTAAGATAAACTATATTATTTACAGTTTGAGCACATGCACTTTTTCATATGTAATTAAGATATTTTTGAGTTTCAAAGAGTTCTATTTTACATAACTTTGTTCTTTGTTTAAAGAGTTCTATGTCTTAAAAAAAAATTTAACTTTTTAGGAGTCGTATTTATATGATGAAGATTATATATAGCTCGAGCATAATATTTAAAATGATCATGATTTTACATTATTCACTTCAAGTAATCATAACTTTACAACAAAATATACTTTTTACACTTCTATGTATAACGAATGATTTATTTGTTGTTATTTACTTAAATTGATCTTCAAGAATAATCATCCGGGTTAATATATTGACAATGAGTATAAAATCATTCAGAAATATAATTTTCAAATAAATAATCCTTTAAACTTTAGGTTTACATGACTTATACAATAATCGTCATAATTAACGATGCATGTCAATTATAATTTTACATCGTTAAGTTTTCTAATTTTATACTTATTCTCCCTCTAACGACAAAAAAATTTATAATTTTACATTATTCCAAGTCTAATATATTATTAATGAAAGAAATACTACACACATATTTTAGATTCGACTAAAAAGAGAGAGACAACAACTGCACTTTATAATTGAAAGGACATCAACATATGAGTAAGAACGTGACCTAAAACATCGAAAACATATAGGAAAGGATACCGACAACAACACACTTGAAAAGACATAAACGAATTTGTAAGAACAAGAAAACGGAATTCCATACATTTTAGGCAGCAGCCTGATGATAAGGAACATATCCAATGACAGCACCAAACAATCTAACCTCTGTCATCACTTTAATTTTGTGCCTCATGAATCCAGTAGCTTCATCTTCTTCCTTGAAGAAGTGGATTTCATCACCAATTTTAAGTTTCTTATTCCTCACAAAATCAAGCCAACCGGTAGAGAGCTCGGGTTTCTTGTACTTGTCCTGACGGATTCTAAAGTGAAAGACCCACTTTCTCCCCTCCTCATCTTCCACAGTTAGAGGTAGTGCACGTTGGCCACCTCCAAAACCAGGCAAATGTGGAAGAGCTCGACTACTCACCGCGAGTCTACTAGCAACATCTGTCCTAGTAAGTTTCTTTGAAAAAACTTTCATTGCTTCAAATGTTACAGAGAATGAGAGAGACTTCAGTAAGTCTCCTTAGCAAGCGAACACAGAAGATAACAAAACAATATTGTAAAGCTAATGACAATGGGATATCTCTTCTAAATTGCCGTGTGCATATATAGACATTTTTAGGGTGACTAAATGGGTACACCACGTACGTGGATGCATGTACACGTGGATGTACACTCCACGTCATCTAATAGCGGCGTCCCTAGAAACCCCTCCATCACTAGAACAGAGATCCGACTTATTAAACTACTCACACTTTTTGACAAAACTTTCAGTGCTTCAAATGGTATAGAGAAAGAGGGAGACTGTGAGAAACTTTAAGACACCTCAGCAAGCGAAACACCCACTCACACAGGAAACAAAAACCATACAGTAAAGATTAAGCCTAACCAATGATGTCTCTTATAGACCCATCAAAAATTATTTAGGACTCAGGAGCAACTTTTCTGCTTATGGGACCAATAGTTGACCAACTTGTATTGCTTTGCTTCTCTCTCCCCTTCGCTCTTTGCATTTTAGCCAAATAAGTCATGGAGTGGAGCCCAATGCTGGTAGATGGGGCCTAAGAAGTCAAGAGTGGAGCCTAATGCCGGTGGATGGCGCCTAGTCAAACTTTTTAACTTTTCCCTGGATTTCATTAGCAAATACAGATTTCATTGCTAGAACTGCTTTTGCTTCCTAATATCAAGCTTGTCTTGCGAATCACAACATCCATAATTTTTTGTTTTTTAACATGTTACATCCATAATTATTAGGTTTGAGTTTGTAACTATTAATAAATATGTTACCTCTTTTTTTTCAATATTTGTTTTATTTACATTAATTATTTTGGTAAATTAGTCATATGATGTTCATAAATTTAGTATTTTTTTCCCATTAAATTTGTAAGTACATTTATTACTAATTTTTTTTATGTTTAAATTTATCGCTTAAAATTTTTATTATATTAGTTAGAAAGATATTATGACTAATATGATTTTTCAATAGAAAAGTATAAAATATGTTACATATTTTTATTTGATTTTCAGATGAGAAAGCAATGAACAATTGATAGAATTTTCAAACAAAAAATTAAAACCTCAAAAGCTAGTTACTATAAAACCCAAAACCTTGTCCAATGGGAAATAAATTATTTTTTCGGTGAATAGTATTTTTGAATGGAAATAAGGTTCATATGAGTGATATTTTCAAAAAATAAATTCTGAAGATTAAAAGTTTCGATATTAATACTAGAATTAATGGAAACAAAAGCGGAGTGAAGATAAGATCTTTCGAATAGATTTTAAGTAATTCAAAGTATAATGAATGGAAGTATTCTATTTGATTAGTACCCCGTATATATTGATTGTAGAAAAATAAAATAATTTTCAGTACCCAAATGTATGAATGGAATAAAAATAAAGTGGACACTTGGTGTTCAAAGAGAGGAAGAGAAAATTGATTAGTGACAAATGGCATGAGCTTAGTGGAGAATAGATAAAGTTAAGAATAAAAAATTTAATAAGTGGAAAAGTTGAGCATGAGAACCCGATCAAACAAGCAAGCAAATATTAAATAAGAAAATGGGAGAAATAATTGAGGAGAGTTTGGCCAAGCAAGCAACAATTGTGATTAATTATATCAGAGAGTAGGTGAACCGAGAGGAAGTATATAAGAGTGTGAGATGGTCATTATGTTTTTACCGAAAGCAAGACTCCCAATTCAACAAATATTTTAAGTGCAAGTTTTGAGAGAGGTCAGCATATTCAGAGAGAGAGGAATAAGAAGCAAGAGTGCAGCTTGCTTAGAGAGGAAGAGTTGTTGCTTGAGTGTTCTGCCGAGAGAGCAGCAAGGGGGCAACGAGCTGGACTGAGAGTTTTTGAGCAAAAACTTATCCGTTTGAAGCTGATTTGAGAATGTAATAAGCTAGTTTTCATGGTTTAAATTGTGTAATGATCGAATTGTATGAGATGAGGTCTGGATTGAATAAATAAAGTCATAAAGTGATGGATGATGATTTTACCGTAGCATCTGTTGAGAGTAGTAAGTTGTTGTGCTTCATGTTAATGTGTTATGAAAATGGAAATATAATGTTTTTGGGTTATAGCGAGTTGAAAAATGTGAGCTACCATGTAGGTATGCATGTGTAGTAAAATGTTAAGTAATCATTCTAGATGAATTGTAGATCATGTTCTGTTTTTTTTTTTTTTTTTTTAATGTACTTAGCTTTAGGTTGTGAGTTAGAGTTAAATTAAGGCAGCAGCTCACAAGGAGTAAAAAGAGTGAACTGAAGCGAGTCAATGCTCATAGTTCTAGACGAGCTGAGTTGTGCCAGTAGCTCAAGAGGTTGAGCTAGGATAGGAAAGCAACTCGCAGAGCGAGTTGGGCAAAACTCACAGTCCGTTATGAATTGTTCGAGTTAAGTTGTGTAACAGCTCGTGAAGTGCTAGCTGGATTAGAGCAGTAGCCACTAAAGGCGGGCTGGGTGAGAACCATAGCTCGTGAAGGGCGAGCTGAGAGAAGCTTGCAGTTCAAGTTGGACTGAGCTCGAGCAGTAGCTCTCAAGTCGAAGGAGCTAAGTAGAAGCTCACAGAGCGAGTTAGGTGGTAATGGTCATTGAAAAAAAATCATAGTTAATGTGTTGGAATGAGATTTAGGCTTGAATTAAAAAGTCTTGCATGTTTGAATATTGAAGGATTACAAATGAATGTGATCAGAATTGTTATGACTCGAAGATTTCGTTAGTATTTAAGTGTAGGTGAAACGTCAAGCTCGTGAAGGACGCACAAGAGTGGTTGATATTTTAGGAAGCAAGTAGTGAGTATGGTTAAATTTTCCAAGCTTTTACAATATTCATAAATTGATTATAAATATTTATATTTGTTTATAAATATTTACATAATATAGTATATAAGTTATTATATCAATTCGATTTATTTTAGCATGTCTTTATTTTATATAATGCATGCAAGTTTATGAAATGTTTATTATAAATGTTAAATATTGTATAAGTAAAGCAATTTATTTATGTTTATTTACATGCTAGTTAAAAGACATGCTAGAGAATATTTTTCGGAGATAAAGAGAAAAAAAAGTTTTAAGTAGCATAAAAAGATTTTAATGTCTTTGGTTTATCCTAGTCCTCAGTTACACCCGATCGAAATACCCCAGTATGTACGTTAAAATGGTTGGGAGAGTTATTAACTTTGGGGGGTCTGAGTCTGTATGTCATCCTCTGTACGTATAAGGTAGTGTAGATTTTCCTGATGTTGGAGGAAATCGCGATCCCAGAGTTTTCCATATCTACAACTTACACATAGTGATAGTTTCCGAATCCTAGTGGCGTGTCTTTGTACCGTCATGAAGAATAAGTTTCACTGGATTACCAAATAAGGTTAGTTAAAAAAAAATAAAGTACATCAATAGACGTAAGTTTTAGAAAAAGAAATAAAAGTAAGTTTATGAAAGTACAAATAAAAAATATTTATTTGCATTATGTAATTTTTATGGTTTTCAAGAAAAATAAGAAACTAGTACTTTTTCCAACCTATTTTGGGAGGAATAATAGCTATAGATAAAAGTTACAGTTTAATAAAAATTTCCCACTACTAAGTTATACTCATCGCTCTTTATCTTGTTTATAAAAATCTTTCTTAGGTGCAGCTACTAGCAAAGTAGTGGAGGCATCTCTATCGAACACGCAAACGAGATAGATGTGATGCATCTACACTAGATTGTTCCCTGAAATTTCATGTATATACCCATACTTCATGTCTAATTTTATGATTCTAAAATTGATACTAGTTTTGTAAATATTATTTTGAATGATGCATTATTGGTAATTCTTAGTAATGATGTTTTAGAATTTTCGGTAGATTAGATTTTCGAAAAATCTGTTTTGCAAACAGTTGGTTTAAAAAGAAAAATTTCTACCCATTTTTGTAACATAAAAAGGTTTAGCTTCACAGAAATTTCCCAGCAATAGATCTCACTGGAAGGTCACCGTGGGGTTACCGGACGAGTTGCCTAGCTAGTTAAGATAAAGAGACTCGTCAGTTACTCTTTTGAAAACCAATTTGCAAAATCTCCTACAAGCAATGTTCACATACCAAGTTCTGAAAATTAGTCCATGAAATTTCCAACACATCATACTGACATTCCAGCTTTTGCAAATACATCAATGAGGATGTTGGTTTTTTTCAATTATAATTTAACAATGCTGAATTGTATTCATTAAATTATTGTTGTTTGCTTTATTAAGTGGTAAAATCACTAAAAAATACTCAAAAATAACTTTTTTAAAAAAATAGAAATATTAAATTTTTACTTAATTATAAATCATTTAAAAATATTTAAAAAATTCTATTACAAGTCTACTCTCCCAAACATAATATATTTTCAAATTTATTCTAATTTTATACTACTCAAAATTTCATTTCTTTTTTTCTCTTGATATTTTTAAGAAATATATTTGAAAAGAAAAATCTAAATACATTTCATCCCAAATTGTTTTGAAACTAAACTATTGTATTTTAATTTACAATTTAAACATTCATTTTTTTAATTGCTTTCTTAAATATATTAATATATTTAAATATATAAATATGATTAATGTTACTATATTTTTTAATCATATTTTAATTATGAATAAAATATTATTAATATGCACATAAAAATGTTTTAAAGTTTGTTAAATTATTTATTTTCAATTATTTGTATTAAGTTAATCAAAATTACATAGCAATAAATAGTAAAAATGATATAAATGTCAAATTATTAGTTATCAAATAATTCTAACTTTAAAAAACACACAAGTTTACTGTTAGTTACCACTAGACCTAAAAGTTTAAATTGATAGAAAATGACTCAACTATAATATTTAAGACTTGAAGTTATAATACTTTAACACATTTCCTCACGTGCAACGTGGATGAGTAACAGATGACGGACACATCAATAACTCCTACCATATAACATGTGTAACGAGAAGATTTTTAGATAAAATGATGAAAGGGGGTTTAAACTAGGGATCTCCAAACTCTGATATCATGATAAAGTAGATGAATGATATGTATTACATTGTGATTTATAATGTACAAAATATAATCTATTTATAAGTCAAGAAGGAAAACAAAGAAGACAAAAGAATAATCTGTACATGGAAACAAAATTATCTATTGTATGTATGAAAAAATTGATCTGATTGGTATAAGTGGTTGACTTACTTAATATGTTAACATTTACAATATATTTAGAGATAAAAAAATTAAAAAAAAAAAAACATGTTGTTCAGATTTCATATTTCAATCATTATTTAGTTTTCAATAAGTTTCAACATTATTCAATCTTCAAACAAAAAAACAAACAACCTCTAAAAAATCTCCAACAAATGATATTGATAAGGTGGATATCAGTTCTTTGTAGCGTGACCCAGGATTGTGCAGCAAATACATTATTATCCCGTTAATATAAGTGATAAAATTCATCAAGCTTATATAAAAGTTGGTCCTTACCAACGAAAGCTTGAGCATTATGAGAAAACTAGACCAGATTCTCATCAATGCAACTTCCAATATTCTTGGTTTCAATTATATCCCACATGGTTCGTGATGAATGCAATCTTTACTATATTTTAAGCCCTTAAATTCTACACTTTTGTTTTGTTTCTCGAGCATTTAATGGATTAGTTAAGTGTTTCAGGTTAATTATGGTTTATGGATGTTCGAGATTGAGAATAGCAATTTCAAGTATAACTGGAGCAAAATGGACAAGTTTTGGTGATGAAAGAAGAATAGAATTCAAGGTGGTGAAAGGAAGTCAAAACACGTTAATGACAAAAAGTCAACATGGCCAGTAGTGATGACCACCATCGCCGACCACCATCATGGTCCACCGTAGCCATGGCGGTGATGATGGATAATAATGGTGGTGGCACCAAAAAGTGACTACTATCTCGCTTTGGTGACCATCACTCCAACTATCACCTACATCATCACTAGTAACCTTGATGGGAGAAAACGTAACAACGAAATAAATAACGAAATAAATTTTTCTCTCATTGTGTGTAAACCTAATAGGAACTAAATAAATATAATACAATCTCACAATAATTATATGTAGTAATCAAGCAACCAAGCAATCCACACATGCACAAATGACATAATCCGATTTTTAATGTGGAAAACCTCTCCAGTTTGACAAGTAAAAAGCCATGGGACCGTAGTCTATCCAAAACTTTTTATTATAAATCAAATTATAAGTCTACAGCAATGTTCTAACTCTATCAAGGGATTTAACACAGTAACATTATTGAGAAATTTAATTTTTAGCAACAATCACAACTTGATATTAAATAAGAGAAAATAGATAAAGGAATCAAACTCGGGACTACTAATCCGATAACATATCTCTCCGAAGGTTCCTCCAATCACAAATGACAGGTACAAAATGTAGATCCACATCTCATGAAGTTGCTGTCCAAATTTGAGCTTAATCAGATAACAGATAAATGAGTTGGAGCCCTTTGATCAAGACTGCGTAGTTTAGACCCTGTCTTTCTGACCAGCACTATTTTGATAGTCGAAACTTATCACAGGGACCTTCAATCTACTAGCAGACCGTTCAACCTCAAGGACTATGTGTGCTTAACTTGCTCTCTAAAAATTAACTATATCAAACGGTGCACGAAAGAGAAATCACGGTTACAAGAAAGCTGAGCAGGGTGTTTCTATGCTGTATTCACCCCTTTTGTTCTCCAATCTCTCTCTCTTTTTTTTTTTCCTTGGTTTTCTAGCAGCAGAGCCTCCATCTGTTGCCTTTCTTTCTTCAACTCTCACTTCTCATTCTAATGAGAAAGTGAAGGGTTTTATACCACAAAAAATAAAAATAAAAAACCTAATGAGCCTATCATCCATTTTGAATAAATGGGCCAACTTCATGGGTTGTGTTCATTTAAGAGGGAACCCAACCTAACCCAACAAACCTAAGAGCAGCAGATTCAACCCTAAAAATTGTTGTGCATGAAATTAGGGTTTCCACACCCTATAAATAGATGTTGAAATGTGAAAGAAAATGAGGCAAAAAGGAAAAGGCAACCCTTCTAAGGGCAGCAGTAGTAGCCAAAGACACCAAGAGCCCTAGATCTCAATTACTTCTCAAGAAACACCGGCTAATTTCATAGTTTCCAAACTCTGTCAAGTAACATTTCAAGCAATAACCATTCAAAAAAGATTCAATGGAGTTTATGGTTTCTTTTGCATTTGTTTTGCTATTTTCATATATACATATTTTATTTGTTTTACCAAGTAAATATATAATATATAAAGATATATCATTCTAAAAAAAATAATATATAAAGATATTTATGGAAAATATACAATTAAATTGTTTCTTTTTCCTGCTGCAATGTCTTTGACAACTATTTTTTTTTTATTAAGTACATTAATTTAGGATTTGATGAAAAGAATTGATTGGAAGAAGACAACGCAAAAGAGAACAAAACAATATGGTAAAGCTAGTGACAATGGGATATATCTTGTAAATTGCCGTGTGTATATATAGACATTTTTATTTTATCTTTTTCAATATGTAAATTGGTACATCCACGTGAATCGCAACACATGCCACGTCATCTATTGCAACACATGCCACGTCATCTATTGCAACACATGCCACGTCATCTATTGGTACGGCGCCGTGGAAACTTCTCCATGACTAAGAATAGAGATGCGGCTTATTAAGCTCATTTCAAATCGCAACACATGCCACGTCATCTATTGGTACGGCGCCGCGGAAACTTCTCCATGACTAAGAATAGAGATGCGGCTTATTAAGCTCATTTCATTTTAACTAGAATAAAACGTTCAGGATGATAGTTTCAAAAAAACTAATAATAATTAAAAATAACGTTAAGGATTATGTCAATGCTCTTCTAGAGTAGTGATAACGCATAGGCTCTCTTGATTTTAAAATCTAGGTTGGACACCTCTCCTCGTCTAATAATGGTGAGATTTTTCTTTTATATATATAAATTATCTTCCACCCATATATAGGTGATCTCCAATTTTATAGGGTCATTTGTTCGAACCGTGCCACTAAAGTTCTACCAATTTTGTTTTGGTTGTATCCTAGGTTTATCCCAGTTAAGAGTGGGCATCTCCAATCCAACCCGACAATCCCAACCCAACCTGATAATTTTTTATTGGGTTGAGTTGAATTAAATCTTAAAAAAAATAAGATGGGTTGGGTTGAAAAATAAATTAGGTTGGATTGAGTTAAATATTTTTCAACCCAACTCAACCCCAACCGGATAAACGTCTATCCCTACTTTTAAATATAAGGTTTTCTCCTCCTTCTATAAGAACACTTGTTAGGGATGGGGATTAAGGACAACTTTTATGATGAAATGAATCTTTTATTTATAATTATTAAATCTTTACTTGTACTTATTTTAGTTGTAATTAAATTGCAAAAACTACAAAAGTTATCAACTAGATTTTTTGTGCTTTTATGGTGAATTAAATTCAACTCGATTAATCCAATTCAACCCAATCCAATTTGACTAATACTAAGTTGAATTTTTCAACCCAACCCAAATCCGAAAATGCCCACCCCTAATCCCAGTACCCGAAAAAAAAAAAGGTTCAATATGTTACCCGTTTAACATGAGTTTTTGCAACATGATTTCTTTTGTGCTTTATTTTCAACTTGACTTTTTGTAATACAAACCCTTTTCTTTCTTGTAAAACTAGTTTACTTGAAAGGTTGGTTAAGAATATGCAATTCCTGACTTTTTTTACTTGGTGTTTTTAAGGTTGTTTAAGAATATGCAATTCCTGACTTTTTTATTTGGTTTTTTATCTTTCAAGGGTAATATATATTAAAATTTTGAAAATATGTAAAATTAGGGGGGATACATGCCGTTTTAAACCACTCTTAGAATTTTGGTGGCAAGGAATTCAGGGGCACATCAAGAATGAACAAAGTGGGAGAAAGGTCCATTATTTAATCCCAAGTCCGCATAACTTGTTAATTATTATTATTCAAAACTAAATTTGCTAATTAATTATTTTTCGTGATTTATTTATAATTGGTCGGTTGTGAAGTGTAATGCCTACATATTTACGTTATCATGCTGAATTAATCATGATTTATTTAGTTCTAAACAATATATGCTTTATTGATATTTTATTTTCTGCTTTGTGATACGGTACGTGAGCGGCGGACCCACAAATTAATATTAGAGTGGAGCACTTTAATAAAATTATAATAGTCAAATATCAAGTTTTATTTTTGATTGATTTTAAGTAATCTCCATCAACTCCTAAATAACTACAAGCCAAAATAAATAATACATTTAATTATACATATATAGTCTTACAATTTAAAAATCTCTTATAAAGTATAAGAAAAAAATGAAATAATGTTTTTACCAAATGATAATCTACTTAATATTTTATCTGTGATCATAATATAATGTTTGGCGATCGAATTATGTAAACTTTATATATAAATTAGAAATTAAGTTTTTACTAGAAATAAAATTTAAGTAAATACAACATAAAATATTTTTATGCAAGAGAGTTTTTTATATCACTTTATTGGTTACAAACATATATAAATTACAAGAATAATTTAAAAATAGGAAATAAAAATTAAATCATGATCATACTTTAAGAAACTAGATGTAACAAATTAAAATTTATACTTTATAATTTTAAGATTCATTGATTTGGTTTTCAAGTCAAATTGAAGATATTAATATTATACTTAGAATGTTTAAGAAAGTATTAATATTTCAATAAAAATGATAAATACATTTAAATTTATTTTTTATGATATATATTATTATAATAAAGATTCTAACAAATAACTAATAAATGTTTGAATAGAAATCAAGAAAATAATAAAAGTTAAATATTAATAAAGGTAAAGATAGAAAATTAAAATTAATAAAAATAATAAAATGATGAATCTACACTTTACTTTTGTACTGTAACTCATATATTTAGGGATATATATAAAACATTTAATAAAAATATTGTAAAAGATAAAACTAAAAAAAATAAATAAAGTTTAAAAAATTCAGGAGGCACGTGTCCCCCGCCTCCTAATGCATTGGGTTTCATTTTCTAATATTTGAGGTGGGGCATTTAGCTGCGCCGCTGACATAGGGTGGACTTGGTGTGACGTTGCAAAATACAATTGACAAGTAGTGAGAGCGGGATGGACTGAGGTATCGAAAAAAATCTTTCATTTTGTTTACCGTCGATGTGATAAGATAAATTAATAAAAAATATAAAAATAAATAAATTATTTCATTAGCTTACCCCACCACATTAATTATTTGATAATTCTATAAAATATATTTTTTTAAATATCTAGAAATGATAATGACATGGTTTGATACTTTGACTTGGACTTCTCTCTATAGCATACAAACGATCTCTCCCCATTTTTTTTTTTGTTTTTTGTTTTTTGTTTTCTTCTGAATGCATACAAACAAACAAACAAAGGAACAATTTTGCTCCCCTCATATGCTTTAAGGCTTATGACATATGCCTCGATAGTTTTTTTTTTTTTTTTTTTTTTTTTTTTTTTTTTTTAACTAGATATATATATTTTATCCCAAAACTCGATAGTTAGGATTACTTTATGCAACATTTTTTTTTGAAAGATTACTTTATGCAACTTTACATCTGAAATCATCTTTCACTTTTTATTTGTTTTAAGTTTCCATGCATTATTGATTTTTCTTTATACTTTTTTGTTAATTGTTTTTCTTTATAGTATTTGTTTTTCTTTATACTGTTACAATTATGAATTATCCACAATAATGACACGGAACAATTAGTGATGATTCCAAGTAAGGCTGGCTGAGAAACATGCGAGAAATAGGCGAAAAGGTATGCATCCATGCCAAAAAACGTCATGCATTAATTAATTAAATACTATAAGTTAACCCTAGTCAAACAAAGGAAGCAGAAGATAACATTTGGTGGTCTATCGTCAACAACCTCAATTACTTAATTGGCATCTTATTTGAATTGATGGCTATTGGTACTTTTTCACATTAATTGTTTCTCATGAAATATACATAATTGACAAAGGTTTCTGGATCACCTGCCGGTATTAACAAAATTTAAGATATTGTTCTTTCCCATTTAATGTTTTAAACTAGATAGGATGGATTTTTGTACTATAATTTGAGTAATTAAGTTCTGGTCTGACTTGAACGACATAGATCTGAATTTTACTTAATATAGATCTGTATTTTACTTAATAACTAGATATAAGTTGAGTAAATCATCTCAACAAAATTAATTTTAAAATTATAAAATTAGGTGATACTGATAACCAAAGTTTTGTATACACATATATATAATACATAGATATAGTTTATTTTATATTTTTGAAGTATTAAAGGCCACTAATGAAATCAACTTGATAGATTTTGAAACAATGAAATTTTATGGTAGTTTCTGATAATAAAAGTTTTTAATATTTTTATTGATATTTATCTACATGTCTACTAGAGTTTTGTAAATTTTCGTAATGTCTTGACATGTAGATTCTATTCTAAAAATCATAGAGTCAGACCTATTCAGCGTCGAATCAGTTAGGACATTAATTTTCAGCTCTGAAGTAATTAATTCAGACCAGTAGCATCGAGGAATGTTATTCTTTGATGAGTAAGGTACTCACATAGATTTTATTGTGTTAATGTTTAGTTAATGAGGTTGTTAATTGTTGATACGGACTATATATTGTTCATGACTATGGAAAACTAGACTTTGTAACTTAAATCACTATAATTAAAAGCATATGTAAATGTTTGTAAATATGTTTTCTATGTTGTTTCCACACAAGATTCTGTATTTAAATCTTTCCAAAAAAAAAAAAAAAGATTCCATAATAAATGCATTAATATATGATGGTAATGTTTTATAGATTTTGTTGTATTAATGTTAGGTTAATGAGGTTGTTAATTGTTGATAAGGATTATATATTGTTCATGACTGTGGCTGTAAATAAACTAGACTCTTTAAGCACACCAACCTTAAGTAAGAATGGTTAAGCATTTCCTTTTATTAGGATTCAAGTATCACCATTATGACAAGATGTGAGTGGTTTTATTTAACTTAATCAAATATCATTGGATAAAAGTGATTATACAACTGTATCTCCTAGCTTTATATTAATTCTATGTGTTTTTTTTTTTTTTTCTACTTTCTTATCAATACCTCTCTAAAAAAAGCTTTCAGTGTCTTTTATCAAATACCATTGGATAAAAGTGATTCCACCAGCTATATCTCCTAGCTTTATATCAATTCATTATTCACTAATAATTTTTATATAGTAGATATGTGTTGGCAAAATATGAATTGTAGTATAAAATTTGACTATACTTATTGAGAAAAGATAAAGTTAACAATTTAAATTTTGAGTATTATTTTTAATTTTAAAAAATGAAAAAAATATTTTTCTATTAAATATTAAATATGAAGGCTTAATTTGAGTTTTTTAGTTTTTTTTTAAGGCTTAAATGACCTTGAATTTGACCTTGATTTCATCTTCACATTCATAATAAGAGTTCGAGTTTCACCATACATACTTATTAGCATAAGTAGGAAGTTTTTTCCTCTTTATTTAGATGTCTTCCGATGTGAAAGTGAATTTTCGAACTACATATAGAATTTAATCACAACATGTCTTGGCAAATCCTTTAACAAATTTTCAATTACATTGCAATAATTCAAAAAATGAATTCATTTATAGAGACCAAATTAATTGACCCTAAATGTAAAATTTTGTCTCTATAGATTCTAGGGACGAAAATATGTGCCCTAAAAAAAAACATCGCTTTAGTTGTGTACCAATAACGAAATAGTGACCACAAACTTATGTTGCATTAATCATTTATTATTATTTTTAGTCCTATAGGTTAGATAAACAAATGACCTTTTTTTTTTTGATATATTACACGTACTGATTACAAATATATGTACCATTACCAGACTCTTAATCAGGACACACTAAAGTACAACCCAAAACTAAACCTCCCAGAGGTGAGAGGAGGGTACCTATAAACGGGAAGGAAAATTAACGCACAATAAAGTTGGAAAATTGCCACTGCATTTTTAGTGGCCACTGAGTATCGGACTTGCTACACACTAAGGGAAGCATGCCAAGGCAGGATTGACATTACTGAGACAACCCACTACAAATAAATGAACCTTTTGAGAACCCAAAAGCTACCCAAAACTTTATTGGGCCATTAAGCCACCCTTTGCCCCATATTGGACCTCAATGTCCCCACGCCCATAACCCAAGAACCCAACACAATAAATCATTTAAGCCAAGGTTCAAATCATGACTTGGGCCATTTAAAGTGAATGGCAAAGATTGTGTTTGAATCATAACGTGAAAAGTGATGATATTTCCAATCCACTAAAGTTGTATCTACAACCTTTTAATACATACTCCATTAAAGATTGTTTTAAAATATTATAAATTATAGAACAAATTATAGCAAATTACCTAAGGTTTAATGTTTCACATATGGAAACAATTTTTTGAAAAAGTGACACTCACGTCCCCTATTGTTAGTTTGGCTATGTTAATTGGATGTTAATTGGGAGCAATGTCTCGATAATTTAGCTCTTTTAAAGGTTGTTCTCGAGTGTAACTTAATTTAGCTTTTTAGAAGTTGTTTTCCAATGTAAAACTTTATAACTCAAGGAGTGGAGTGCAATTTATTCTAATTTATAATTATGATTTACTTAATGGATATATTTAGTAAAAAGGGTAAACAAACAGTATTGAAGGATTGTATATGTTAAAACTCTAACATGAACTCTTTATTATTCATGGCTTTACAAATAGAGGTATCAATGGGCTTGGTTGGGCCAAGACTAAGATTTTAGAGTCTAAGTGGGCTTGAGAGTTGGGTATGGGTTGGGTCTTACATATTTTTATGAGGCTCGACTCTGCTCATTAACTTTGTCTAGAACAAGTTGCGCAGCCCATTAGCCTTTTGGTTATTATTATTATTATTTTTTTTAAATGTATTAGTATCCATCAAAATCACCTAAATTTGAATACCCAGAAATTACAGACACCAATCACCCAACCAAATTTGGAAGAGTAGAGACTACAACCATTTACCAACTGCCCAATTCTCTACATAGGAGAATCCAAAGTGACAAGATGGAATATCAAACGATTCCAAAAATAGGAAAATGGCTTGACACATTTGGAATCTAACCACCCATATACAAACTTAGAAGCCCAAAACAACCCACAAACAATATTAAACCAAATTTACAAATAAGCAGTTACTCAAAATGAATTTATAGACACGATTTCTTAATTGAAAACAACGCCAAGAACAAAATAACCACCAAGAACCAGAGGCGGTGAACCAAAAAGAGAGTTTTCTTAGACAACAATTCAATTTTTTACTACTAATGAATCATAAGAGAGCCTTAAGATCTCGGATTGCTATGTCATAACCATATAAATCATTTCATGGGTCACCACTATTATTAGCCATATTGGAAGCAAGAGACTGCTGATCTCCACCTAAAACAACAACAAACTAGATCTAACCATTACCCAGAGTTTTACTAGAGTTTGTCACTAGAATTTTCATGAGAGAGAAGGAAGACTTGAGAAGCAATAATTCCAAAAGTTTTGAGACACAGTTTCACCAAAGTTTCTCTCTTGAGAGAGGGAAGACTCGGATATATAGTTACTAGTTGTACTTGTTCATTTTGTGTTATTTTCATTGCTTTTGGTTATGTCCAAATAAAACTTTTAACATTTTTAATTTTTAAGTCAAACCTAACCCTCAAACTCATTACATTAGGCTCACAGAATCTAAAAAAGTGGCAATATTTTCATCCCTCATAAATTGTGTGTGTACCCTTTTCATAAGTATATTTCATCAAAACTATGAAATTTATAGTTCATAAATAAACACCAATTCATGCCAATACTCTCTTCTTTAATTGTTTTTGTACTATATTTTTGTTAGTAGAACCCACAATATTTATTTTATTATCTAATTAATTTGGTTAAATTATGAGATTTTTGCCCCAATGGATAAAGCAGGTAGATTATGGTTTTCTTCTAATAATAATTAAATTAAAACTTATCATTTTTCAATCCATTTCTTAAAAAGATTTTAAATTATTTTTCACACTTTACAATTAATTTGTATTTTTTTTTTAAAAAAAATTGATATTTGAAACTAAAAAAAAAAAAGTTAATTCAGAGATTAGAATTTGACAAGATATAGAGAGTTTTATCTCGGTTTAATTTTGATTGCGTTTAATTTTTGGAGTTATATGATAACATTCAAACAAATTTCTTGTTATTTGATTAAGATATGGTTTCTTATCTTGATCCAACATATATATTGTATTATGAAGAAAAGAAGTTTGAAATGATTGGTGATTTCCTATGGCGTATTTGGAATAAAACAAACTTTCTTGATATATGTTCCTTTTTTTTTTTTTTTTTCCATTTTATAATTTTTCATCATGATTTTGATTCATTCTCAATATTTAGTAATTAATTTGTTTCATTCAAAATTATTTGATATTTGAAATTAGTATTTCAAAATTATTTTTAGTATTCCGTAATTAATTTGTTTCTTCAAGAATTATTTGATTTTTAAAATTAGTATTAAAAAGAGAAGTTAAGAATTTGAGAAAATAAAATATTTATAGATGTAGTTACAAATTATTTACCTTTTTTTAATAATTTGTTTTAAGAATAATATTATATTTTTAGAAATAAATCGTGTTGGGGCATACGGGCAATTTTTTACGGGTGTAAATATCGTTATTCAATTTGAAAGTCAAGCCTAGCCCTCAAGCCCAGCCCTCGCAACTTTAGATCTTGGATGCGGGCTTGGGCCTCAATTTGGGAGTCCAACTTGTGTTGCCAAGCCTGACTAATGCTTGCATTTTTCACTCATAAATTTGGTATTTTAAGTTTGAATAATAATAGTAAAACTGTTTTATATATATCTACTATTATTTTAACAAACATTTAATCAGCTGATTTCAAAAATTAATATTTTTGTTACAAATTTTTTAATTAGGTAATTTGGAGTCAGTAATCTTTGTAATTGTTTTGTTGAGAGAAAATTATATTGGTCTTCAAGTGAGAGGAAATTATCAATTTTCGTCAAATGTTAAAAGTTTTTACTTATGTGGTTCTTAGATTATCGGGAATGAAAACTATATTAATTTAGTTGATCTAACCAAAATTTTGATAACCAAACATAACAAAAAATATAAATGAACTATTTTACATTTTATATTAATCTATCGAGTTGCAATAACGTTTCTTTTTTTTAATAATTAATGAGTTAAACATGTAAGGACAAGACTTAAAATGTACTTGAGCATAGTTTCTCTTTTAAAAACCTAGGGCCCAACATTTGAAAATATAAAACAAGCAAACTTAAGAGTGGCAATATTTCCACCCCTCAAAAATTGATTGTACACCTCTTTTTCCAAAAAAAAAATTAAAATTTTTCTAGTTTGCTTTCAAACTCCACTTAATACCAAGAATACCCTTTTTTCTTAATTTTATTATACTATATTTCTATAAAATACACTCCATTTTATTACACTATATTTTTATCAAGAATGATAACACATTCAATTAATTGGTCATCAAAATGAAATTTTATAAAGAAAACAAACCAAAAGGAAGAACCGAGAAAAGAAAGGAAAAGAAAGGAAGGAAAAATAAGGAAAGGAGGAGAAGAGAGAGATGGAGGAAAAATAAGCACAATCTCACCATATGAATTTCCAAAGCTCCTATTTCCTTTTGAGTTTAAATCAATTAATATTTTCTTTGTCTTGTAATTTTCTCTCTAGGATGTGGAATTTATTGTAAGGATTTAGACTTGAAATCAGGTTTTGAGGTTTAAGAGAATAATTTCAAAAGGATATGGGAACAAATGAATTGATGTAAATTCTTAGAAATATATTTGGTGAACTAGAGACCCAATTTTTTTTTTTTTCCTCTATTTTTTGATATCGGTGAACTAAAGACTTGGGTCTTGATATATGGAATGATTTTTATATCTAATGTAAGACCTGAATCTTAATTAACGCAAAAGATTAATTGAAGTTCAAATTTTAAGTGACTCAAGTTTTTAAATTAGCCCAATTTTTAGGGAGCCCACTTATATATGACATTGTGTGCTTTGATATACCCTTTTGATCTAATCGATGATTGAAATTGTTTGGTTATAACTTTAAAAAGTTAAGAAATACTGATGTTAGAATTATTATATATAATAATTCTAGCATCAGTACCTCTTAACTTTTAAAAGTTAGAACTAAACAATCTCAATCATAGATTAAATTTAATAAACAAAAAAAGATAAGACAAAAATGAAAATAAATAATTATGTTATGTTAGAGTAATAAAATTTCTAATTTATTATTTTAATATAATGATCCATTTAAGTGAATTATAGAATTTTATTACTCTAATATAACATAATTATTTATTTCCATTTTTGTCTTCTCCTTTTCAGTCCATTAGATCAGGATCGACCGTGAGCACATGTCGAAGGTGGGATCACCAGACTTCTAAATTTTACAAATTTTCAATTTTTTTTCCTATGATTAATTTGTAAAGTCAACATATAATTAATGTTTCACTAACACTCATTATATTAGAACAGCTTTTGTGGTTAGAGACCTCATTATCTTCTTCATACAAGATGCAGGTTCAAGCCGCCATCCCGCCTTTTTCTTGTACTTTGTTTTCTCGTCTTTTGAAAAAGAATATATAGTTCCATTTACTTTGTTTTTCTCCATTTATTGATCTAATTTATTTTGAAAAATATTTTTAACATCTGGAGGGCCCTAAAATTGACATAATTCAGCCATAAAATAAACTTTAATATGTATATATTTTTTGCTTTTATTGGTTAAAATTTTCAAATTTCATCAACAATTTAAAATGAAGAAAATATTTTAAATGATTTTTTATAAGTTCTTTAGTATGTATTGATAAATTTTGTTTATGAGTTGTGATGAATTTTTTTATCATTATATGAATGTATTTGTCTTATATGAATATATTTATCTTATTCTTAATGGACTTATAATGTAAACACCAAAAATATAATAAAACAGGTGTCATTAAATGGAACATGGAGGCAAGATCAATTAGTGAAAAGAATAAGATAAAATAGGGGGTGTAGCCGAGACAGTCAATTAGTGGATCATTTTTATCATAGAGAAAGAAGTCAGGTACTCAAGCTTTTGGAAACAAGAAAGAGGCCGAGTATGATAGAGATTAATGGCATTAATTAAAAGAAATTGAGACAAGTGTCCCCTTGTTAAGTGTGATAAGCATTTCAGGCATGGAAGATGCAATTTCGTGCATATATATATATATATATATATATATATATGTAAATGTATATATACAGTTAAAAGTAAATTACGAATCTTAAGATGGCAGCGTGCTGAGCTTGAAAACAGGATAAGAAAATTAACAAGCCAAAGAAATAAAACCCGTGAGAAGAAGAAAAAATATACAGAATATTTCGGGTGATCAAATCGAATAATTAGGAGTAGGAGATATCTAGATAAATTAGATTTTATTTCAGTAAGATTTGGATTTCAAAAAATTAGTTAATTTTTCTATTAGTTTAAAATTAAGTTTATATGATTTTAGGATGAATTCAGGATAAAAAAGAATCAGGTGGAATTTTTAGACTAGATTCAAGTAAAAAAATTCTATGAGTGAATCGTTTATTTTAAATTAATTAATTTATAATTATTTGTATTGCAGCTTTTATTATTTATTGAAAATTAAAATAAATTATAAATTATGGTTTATAATGGAAATGAGAATTTACTGCATATGCATATGTATGTGTATGTATTAGAAATTTCAATTGGAATTTTATGTTTTCAGCTTGAATTTAGCATAAAAAATATTTAGAGTATTTTAAGTAATATTAATTTATGCTTTGAGAAAGAATATTTTATTTATGTTTTGATAAAAGTATTTATTCAGTATGTTCAGAAAGAATTATATCTATATTTGTATACGAAAATCATTTAAAAATTGAAGGAAAAACAAAGATATTTTTAAAACACTAAGGTTATACCCTCCCCTTTAATTGTCAGATAAACTACATGTATGAGAGTTCTAGATTTGCACAACACGTGGATGATAGATATTAGGAGTCATTAAGTCCCTCAGCTTATGTATGACAGATGTTGTCCATCGCTCTGATTGTGTGTTGAGTATTTCTACCATGTATGACAAATTTTTCTAAGTACTAATTGGTATAGATTTTCATATTATAGATATTTACAGTTATTATAAGACTTGAGATCACATATGTATAAGAGACATAAGTCCATGGATAGGAGTCCAATGAAGGTTTCCAGTATGGTGGTCAAACCAGAGAAACGTATGCAGTATTTGAAAGAGATTTTTGAAAAGTTTGATCAAATAAGCTTCAGTTTTATAAACCAGATTTAAAATGATTTCTTATTGTTTTTCGATAAGTTTTATACAAATAATAGTTTCAAAATATATTTTATTAAATATATAATGATGATTTATACAGATGTTACAATTTCATTATGATATGATAATTATTTATTATTACAAGTAATACGTTGCAATTTATGTAGAAATATTTTCAGAAAAATTATATCCATTTATTGGACATTAATGCTAGCTCTCTTATTGAACCTATTTTTCAATGTATCTATCACAGATTCGTACAGATTATTGCATATTGTAAGAAAGACCACATAATAATAAATATTTTGCGTTTTGTGTATATTATTTTTAATTAATTAAATTTTTTAAATATATTTCGAAAATAGTTTTATAAATGAAATGTCCTTTTCTAATATTTTGTGAATATTTTATATACTCAATGCACGAGTTCAATACAATAAATGTACAAATTTTCAATTTGTTAAGATTAAATTTATTTTTCTAAAAGGTTTTCAAAAAATTTCAAATTTTAATTAGAAAATCACAGTTTTCCCACGGTGTCCTCTTGGACTTAAGAGACAAGTCAGGATGAGTTCCGTCAGTTTTCACGGGATTCTTCTGAACTTGAGATAGGAGTCGGGATTAATCACGCCATCTAATTTAAGTTTGGGCAGTAGGAATTTATCAAATTACATTTAATTTAGTTTTTGGGACATCAATTTCTTATATATGGGAACTAATAGTCCTAGCTTGTGAAATTCCGGAAAGTTAGGTACATATGAGAGTTATCATTTTGGGTTGTTATTAATCTTAAATAAATATTATTGTGTGAGGTTTATGGTTCTAGACCTTTATAGATATTGGCAAATTCATAGATAAAAGGCTCTCTGCTTTTATTTTTACTTCCTTCTTACGCTTGTGTTGAAGACTCATGTTCACAGATGAACGGTTTCTACAAGCAAAAAAAACAGTTACTTTGGGAGCCATATTATCAAATCTTTACTTATGTTATAGTGAGATTTGACCTTCCGATTTCATTTAGAATCACACACTCACATTTATACAGTTTTGCCGTTTTTGGATTCCAGAGACATAATTTCAGTGTGTTTACATGAATCTTAGTTTTATATTCTCATTTAAGTATTTGAGGATGATTATTGCTCTAGTATGGGAATCAATGGAGAAGCCCGTAATTGCAGTCAACCACTAGCGGTCGGTGCCATCTGCACTTCAAACATGGAGTTAGTGCCCCCAAGACTCACAACGCCATTAATAATAAAGCTCACTAGGAAATAACGCCAAACGTGGATCGAGTTGGCGCCATGAAGATTAGCTTGCGAAAACAAACTAACTGTTTCATCCAAGCATCGAGAGGTCAGAAAATTCATGTGATGCAAAATGGCTAAAATGTACTTGGAATGGCTGCAAGTGACGCCATCTGAATTGTGTGAATGCCACCATGGCTTAAAGAGGCGCCATCAACATTTTTGTGGACGGGCGCCATGGTGTGAATATGGTGCCGTGTGGCACCATCCTATCATAGGTCAAGAAAATTTTGTTTATATTCTTATAATCTTGACCCATGATTAGATTTTGATGAGGCATGTTTAAGTCCCTTTTTTATCACCTAAAATTCAGGAAGAAAATATCCAAGGGTAAATGTACCCGTTTGACCTTAAACTATTGAGTCAATTACAAGTTGACCGGCATGTCATATAAATATCTCATGTTTGACTATTTAATTATTATTATTATTTTTTAATGATTGGAACCATCCGGACATTTTATAAATGTTGTGACGTAGCTTAGAAATTAGCTCCTGAAAACAGGCGAGGCCAACTCACAAAAAGTGAGGGGATCGCTCATAAAGAGTGGTGAAAAATGCCCATAACAATGTAGGACTTTTCAGTGTAGAACCATTCATTTGAGAAAGGGTGGCCGATGGTCTAACCACCATACCATAGCCCATATACTACATTTAATTAATTAGTCTTTTTGTGTTTTAAGAAACCCTTGAGAGTCAAATTTTCTCGAACTGTTTTTTCCTCTCTCTTCAAATCCTAAGGGTTTGTTTGGAACGTGGGATTTGGGGTGAGATTGTGATTCATTTTCTCTCATTCCCCTAAATCCCATATTTGGAGCCAACCATAGGAATGGACTTTCCATTTCTCACTCCTCTTCCATTCCCGTTCAACATGAGAAATGGAATGCCAACCTTACTTATGTCATTCCAAAATCCTAAGTTAAAGGGATTCCATTTTTTTTTTTCATTTCATCCTCTCTCTCTACAGAGTCATAAACTTTTTTTTTCTCTCTCTCTCATCTCTACCACGTCGGTCTACCACCGCCACAAACAGCTCATTGTCTCTCTCATTTTCTCATCCATCCAGATGAACCAGCCCTACTATCTTTTTTTTTTTTTTTTTTTTTTTTTTTTTTTTTTTTTTTTCGAGTTAGGAGATGAACCTAAAACCAGGTGGTTTCGGGTTTGTTGGTCCTTGAACCACCTTGTTTTGGGTTTGTCAAACTAAGAACCAGATAATCATGGGTTCATCAAACCCAGAACTATCTAATGGGTTTTAGGTTCGACAATGAACCCATAACTATCTGGAACAATTGAACCTTTGTTCTGAGTTTTTTTTTTGGTAAATATTATGATGTTTTAATGTTGTTGTTGATGTTGTTGTTGTAGGAGATGATGATATTTGTAATACTCTCTTTCGAGGATATTACTGTTCAGGTGTACGAAAGAGTAGAATGTACAAATATACACCTCTGGTAAAATAATAAAAAGGATTTTTAAGTATTTTATAGTGAAATTTAATATTTGTAAATTTTTTTGAAAGTATTTGGAATAAATTAGAATTTATAAAAGTAAATGGACTTAAGAGAAAAATATCAGATATTTATTAAGAATGACAAAATGGTAAATACGTGGAAAGGACAAGAACTTTATGGAAATAAAGAATCTTCTAGAAGTTGGGTGGAATTGTAATTTTAAAGAACTTTAAGGGTAAAAGGTAAGCTTGACCTGTGTCTATAAATAGGCGTGTCTGTTGAGTCGGTGACTGAAAGAAAGAGAGAGTGAAGAGAGAAAGAAGAATCTGGAGAGAGCGAGAGAGAGAGAGAGAGAGAGAGAGAGAGAGAGAGAGAGAGAGAGCTATCGATAGAGAGAGGGACGAGCTGTCGTTGTCGATCAGAACAGATTTTCGTCGCTGGTGAAAGGAGGTTAAGCTACCAGAAGGCGAAGAACTGGTTTGAGAACCAGATCTGGTAAGAATCAAAGTGGTAAAATGGTTATTTATGGCGTTATTGTGGTGGAAAAATGTTGAGAACAGTCTCTGGTTTTAGTTGAAACTGACGAGAGTTTGTGTATAGATCTATATTTGGAGAGTAGCGAGCTAGTGGAAAGTAAGACAAGAGATCAAGGAGAGCTCGGTAAATGAAGAAGTTTAGGAAATAAGTTAATTTGAAGTTGTTATGATTTAGAATGGTTAAGTTCTGTTGCGGGGCCTATTAAGATTGCGACTTGGGTGGAGATGGAGAGCTGAAGATATGTTATTGAATATATGTTTGTGGAGTTTTGAGGTCGGAATGTAGTAATATTGGGTATGTGGGTGTGTAAATCTGGTGTTAACAGTGAGCTTGCGTGAGATCGTGTGGAAGCTCGCGAGGTGCAAGCTAGGTGAATACCTATAGCCCTCTTCAGTACTGGTCAAGTTGGCTTAAAACTCGAGCTCGCCAAAAGCGAGCTGAGCAATTACTCACCTACCGTAATGTCTGTTCGAGCTGGACTAAGGCAGTAGCTTGTAAAAAGCGAGTTAGGTAGTTCAAGTAAATTGAGCTAAGCTAGAGGGTAGTAGCTTGCTAAGGAGGTAAGCTGAGCGAGCTCGCTAAGTTGGGGAAAGCCTTCGGTCCGAGTTGAGTTGTGTGAGGCAGAATGCGAGCTAAAGCTCGCATGGGATGAGCTGAAAGCGAGTTGGAGCTTGCAGCTCAAGCTGGAAGGGGCAGTGCAGCTACAGCTCGAGCGAAGAAGGAGTGATAAAGCTGATTTAAAGTAAAATAACCTGCGAGCTAAGTGAAACCTTATTTATGGCTAAGTATAAGTGGGTGTAGCGAGCTAAGGAGGAAGAGGTCGCTGGAGCAAAAGCTAAAGCGATCCAAGTAGCTGGGTAGCGAGCTATGAGTGTGCAAATATTTTATAGTTTTTCAATACTTGTTTAGTTTATACATATCTTTATATTTTTATCACAAGCATAAATGATTTATTTATACATATGGTATGCAATACATGTTACTTATTTTTATAGCATGAAAGAAAACTAGTTTTAAATTATAGAAAAGAGAAAAAGGTTTTCAAACATGGTGGATAGCCTGAGCATGTATAGATAGATATACCTTATAGATAGACCCGATCGATATACCCTATAGTATAGGGCAAGTGTTGAGAGGGTTTGTCTTGCTAACATCGAGGGGATAAAGTCTATCGTGTCTATCAGTCACCCTCTACACATGTGGAGTATTGTCTCAAGGTAAGATGAACGATGATAGTTCCGCCCTGTCATTACGAGATGTCTTTGTAACTTTTGTCATAGTGAGTGATACTAGCCTTTGCACCATGTAACCCCCCACACTGAGCGGAATTAGTCTGACCGCCTTTGTGGTTTTAGTTTCCGTAGGTTTCATTAGAGTTTTTAGAAAAAGACAACATACCATTAAAAGTAAGTTTTAGAAGGAAAATATTTTTAGAAATATTAAATATTTTAAACAAGCTTTTAAAACAAAATAGAAATTTTATAAAAACCCAAACTTTTTAGAAATGAAATTATTTTAAAGAAAAACGTTTTCAAAATGTTTTCGGGAGGAAATTTTTAGAATAAATGCATTGCACTCACTGAGCCTTATAGCTCACAATATTTTTATTTCAAAAATCTCTCTAGGTGCAGAAACAGGTGAACCAGGTACTAGAATGCCATGATCAGACTAGGTGGGCACCATGACTGACGACGTTGTATAGCTTATTTGTGAAGTTTATGTTTTAAAATTTTATAATGTAATTTGTATATTTTCAAACTTATAAACAAGTATTGTATAACCTTTTATGGGTGGACGCATGTTTTAGATGCTTCTACATTTATGATGATGTTTTAGATTTTATGTTTATTTATCCGTTACAAATTTGGAATGAAATTTTTAAAGTATATGAATTTTTATATGTTTAAGGTTTGAGTAACAGTTACTGGTTTGTTCCACAATATCCTTTTCAGTCTTATTAGTCAGACTTTAGGAGGGTCTTGTGGGATGTGCAGTAGGATCGCTGGATTCGTTAGAGGGAATCTGGGTCGAATTTTGTCAATATTGATGAATTTGATGGATGATATTCATAAATTATGGGTTGATGATGTTAAACGTGGGAGATGATGATATTAATTAATTGTGGGATTTGATATTGATGAATCGTGGGAGATGACTTTTGTTTTTGTTTTTACATTTTCTATAAAATTAATTTTATATAATAAAAAATTTAAACTAAATGTATTCCAATCCAATCCCAAATAATACATGCTGTGTGTATTTTTGAGCTGCTCAAAATGGACTAGCAAAAGCCCAAAAGATTGGCTCAATGAACCAGCCTAGCAAGCAAAAGCCCAACTCATCGGCATGAGCTCGTTCATAAGCTCCTCAGCATGAGCTCGTTCATCAGCTCATCAGCATGAGCTTGTTCATTAGCTCTTAGTATAAGCTCGTCCATCAGCTCTCAGTATGAGCTCATCTATCAGCTCATCAGTTTATCTAAAACGACTTCATCAGCTCATTTTAGATGAGCTCTAGCCCGTCCGGAGCAGAATCAGTTCATTAGTTGGCGTGCACGTTCAACCTTTTTCAAAATGGTAGCAGCGCAAATTAAGGAACACGCAACTATCAAACCAAGACCCGAATTTCACGGGATTTGACCCAACTTTAATGGGTGTCAGTTTTTGGAAAATGTAATTAATTATTTTTTATTATAATTTTAACACTACCTCTTTCTCTATAAATAGGGGTTTAAATTCATTTGTAAGGGGATCTTGGTCTCCTTCTCACATTATAACCAGAAAACTCATAGTAACAACGACTGTCTCTCCTCACCAAAGTCGGCACCGTAGACGTAAGCCCTTCATTTAGTCGAACCACATAAATCTTGTGTTCTATTTCTTCCTCTTTGCCCCTCTTCTCTCCTGTTTTTGCTTGTTTTTTCGTTGATTGTAGTCTTGACCTTCAAAGAACCCTGTTGACCATTATTTTACGTCAATATTTTGACGCTAGAGGAAGGGCCCAAACTATAGATTTCTCTATATCTACAAATTGCTATGGTAGGAGGAAGAACTAAGAGTTGCAACACAGCCACTGACCGAATTGAAAGGCAAACAGAACAACAACCTAACACGTCTCAAACCTTTGCAGATGGAGCTGCTAGAGGAGGCTTCAGAGAACCTCCTCCAGCCCCTCACCAGCTAATGCCAGCAGTTTTTATAGCTGGGGGGCTATAGGAGTGGAACCAACAACAGGAGGTGTTGGGAAACATGATGCAGTAGCTTACTAATATGGTCAGGTCGTTAGCTCAGACCTAAGCCCAGAACCTAGACCTGAGGTAGTTGAGCTTAGAATTCACCGACAATAGCGAGAATAAGTATCAGCTCGTGAAAGGCCCAACAGAGAAGTCTCGCGATCTATTAACTCAGCTCCTCCCCCCAATTCACATGTAAGAGCTGATAATCGCCGAGCTCAAGTGGAGGAAGTGAAAAATCAACGACGAACAGAGTTGTACCAAGCAAACAGCTCCCAAGGCCAGAGAAACATATCGAGTCACCGCTCCTTAAGTTGCGAGCACATGAGGGAGTATAAGCTAGAAAATCTAATGGTTGAAGAGCTCCTCAAAGGGTCCGCTAGCTCGAGGAACAGCGTGGAGTTCAAAAACAGAGAGGTTAGTACAGCGAAAGAACCCTACTCACCTTAGATGTCGAGCTTCAGCCTCTGCCTCCCAGATTCAATATCTCTAACATCCCACAATATAATGGGGATGTAGACCCATATGACCATTTGGACGCGTTCAACATTCAGATGGATCTGTAGACCACCAGCTCGTTAGTCAAATGTTGCGTTTTTCCAACAACACTTAGAGACATTTCATGAGCTTGGTTCAATAATCTCCCAGTTCGCAGCATTGGCAGCTGGGAAAAATTTTAAAGAAGGTTCATAAACCAGTACAAGGCTCTAAAGAAGTAACTCACATCCCTTTGCCATCTCGTTACAATTTTTCAGCGACGAGATAAATCTCTTAAAGACTATCTTGCCAGATTTAGATGTGAGGTCAACAGGCTAGACAATCCCTCAGATGAAACCATCTTGACAGCGATCTTAGCTAGCCTTCGTAAGGATGGAAAACTGTATGAAGATATCTACAAGTCTCCAGTCAGGGACTTGGGCGAATTTTATGAGTGAGCTGTTAAGTAAGTCAAATGGGAAGAGGCATTTGACTCAAAGCAACTTGACCAAGAGGATGAAACTGGTAGTTCTAACCAGTCCAAGAAAAGCGATCATGACTTGAGCTACCAGGTTGTTAAGAAGGCCAAGAAAGAGCCTAGAGCTAAGTGACCTCAACGTCATGACAGCTATAGCACCCTGTTAGATACTCAAGACAAAATCTATGAAGCTGAAAATGGCAGGAAAGACTTTAGGAAGCCCAATCCCATAAGATCTTTAGTTCGTAGCAGAAACCAGAAGAAATTTTGTGAGCATCATAATGAGGTTAGACACAACATCTCAGATTATAGGGAACTAAGGGACGCCATTGATAATCTAATTAAGCAAGATCAACTGAATGAGTATGTGGTGCAGCAGACAAGCTAGCGACCTCAACAACCTCAATAGCCAACATGGCAGCAATCCCAACGAGCTCCTAATCCAAAACATGAACTGGCTATAAGAGAAATCCTTGCACATGGTAAACCTCACGTCACTGGTACAACTCCATGTTCGGTAACTTCCTGAGCTCATGCTCTTGATGTAAGATTCAGTTTTTGAATATAAATATATTACTTTGATGTGTTATAATAACTATGTTGTCGGGTGACGACCCTCTGGGCATAGCTCGCGGTCTATTACACTGTTGTCGAGTGACGACTCTCTGGACAACCACAACTGTTTATGTTGTTGTCGGGTATGACCTCCTGGACATAGCTTGTAAATAATTGCACTATATTATTGGGTACGACTTCCTGGATAGCTTGCGGGTTATTAAATCATATCAGCTCAGGTTTTAACCCTTAAAGCATAACAGAGGTTCTGACCTCTTCAACTCTCATTATGTCGCCAGGTTTCAACATCCTCTAGGCATAGCTCAAGAGGTTTATTGTGGTTAATGCACGATTTCATTTCTTAGTCCCCAGGAAAATTTTAGGACTTGAAGAAACAAGAGTACGAAAACAACACAAAAACAAGGAAATGCAAAGCAAACCTCATAATAAGGAGAATCAGAAAACATGACTCTTACCAACGAGCTTTATACACCAGCTTTTACTAGTAAAGACAAGCTCCCAGTCCGTAAACGCACTAGGAACCGGAGGGCTTGTGTTGTGTGTATTTTTGGGCTGCTTAAAATGGATTAGCAAAAACCCAAAAGATTGGCTCAATGAACCGGCCTAGCAAGCAGAAGCCCAACTCATCGGCATGAGCTCGTTCATCAGCTCATCAACATGAGCTCGTTCATCAGCTCATCAACATAAGCTTGTTTATCAGCTCTCAGCATGAGCTCGTCCATCAGCTCATCAGCTCGCCTAAATCAGCTCGTTTTGGACGAGCTCCAGCTCTTTCGGAGCAGAATAAGTTCGTTATTTGGCGTACACGTTCAGTTTTTTTTTAGAATGGCAACAATGTAAATTAAGGAATATGCAACTACTAAACCAAGATCCGGATTTCACGGAATTTGACCCAGCTTTAATGGGTGTCAGTTTTTGAAAAATATAATTAATTATTTTCTGTTATAATTATAGTACTACCATTTTCTCTATAAATAGAGGTTTAAACTCATTTGTAAGGAGATCTTGGTTTTTTTCTCACATTATAACCAGAAAACTCATAGTAACAGTGACTATCTCTCCTCATCGGAGTCGATACTGTGGACGTAGGCCTTTCATTTGGCCGAACCACGTAAATCTTGTGTTCTATTTCTTCCTATCTGCCCCTTTTCTCTCCTGTTTTTGCTTGTTTTTCCATTGATTGTAGTCTTGAGCTCCAATGAGCCCAGTTGACCATTATTTTACGTCAACAATACCAAATATGATATGATATAATTTTTAATTCAATCCTAAGTTTTATCAAACATGAGATGGTGATTTTTTATTATAATCCAATTCAATCCAATCACGCATGCCAAACAGAGCCTAAAAATCTATACCTTGTGCTTAATGCTTCCCATCTGAGCTTTGGATTGCTTCACAGAAAGAAAGAATTTTTCTCATTGTAAGAATTTGGAGCCCAATTTGATTTTGTTCTTCATTTTTCCGAATTCCTTTTGAAGATTCTTGTTTACTTTATGTTGTAATTAATCTATAGCTTAGTTTTTGGAGTTTGACTTATTGATCTAGACGAATTTGGTTAATTTTATATCACTACAAGAAAAGAGTGCATCAATACTAGACTATCTATGCCGAGCACTAAAAGCCTGGTATGGATAATAAAAAAATTCTTTACAACAATTAACCATACCGAGCATCATCTCTACCCGATATGGTTAATCCACATATCCATACCAGGCCTTTATGACACCTGATATGGATAGTATAAACAAATTAAAAAAAAAATAAAAGTTTTTTCCATCTGGTGCTCTTCTGGGAACATTAGCTTAGCCAATTTCCTCCTCTTACACTATTTCAGTTTATCCATCGAAGAGGTATGTACTTTATTGTGGTTGATTGTTTTTGATATGTTGAATTTGGAATTGTTGGCTGCAGATCGATATTTATGATTTAGTATTTTTGATGGTGATATGAACAATATCTAATGTTTTTGAAAATTTATGAGTTGGAGATTTTACTTGAAAATTTTTGATGATGATATGAACAATATGCACAATATCTGATGAGAAAGTATATTATCGTAAATTACCTTAATCTTCACTTCCTAAGTGGTTTTCTATATCGTGGGGATTATCATTATAAAAGCATCATAATTAATTTGTTTATTTACTAATAATTGCTTCCATCGTTTAGAATCGCAAGAGAAACCTTATTGAAAAATATTGTATTTTCAAATTTTTTCATATTATATTTGAAGGACTTAATAGGTTATAATATAATATCAATAATTATTCTTAATTTGATTTTGAGATATTTCATTTATAAATTTGGCAGCGTGTCTTTAGGAACCTAGAGTAATGTTAATTTAAAAAAAGAAAAAAAAAATAGAGATCTGATGCGCTAACTCTGATTCCTTAGGTCTCCTTAATCTCCAATGGGATCATGTTGCTAATCGATCTCTAGAACACCAAAAAAAAAAACCCTATCAAAATCAACAACATCATCTTCTATATTCACCATTAAAACTAATAGCATCATCTATTACATTCACTACCATTACCACTAACATAATATTGTAATCTAGGTTCATTGCAACATTATCACTATCAAGAACACCAACAAAATCATCTTTCAGTCTAATTTTTTTTTTTTTTTTTTAAAAAAAAGCTTATAATATGCTAACCAAATATTTTTACTAGATTTTTTTTTCATAAATTATTACATTTCTTTTTTGCCATTTTAAAGGAGAAACTAATCTTCATTACTCTTTAACGATGTTTACTCTCTATCAAAGCAGTTTGTGATTTCATATGATGGAGATGGATCTCCACTGGGAGGGTTGCTATAACACAAATGAAACTTTAAGTAATATATGCATAATTACATTATAAATTCGCATGTATTCATATAACTAATTGCAATATTAGGTATAGTTATGCACATTCGATCATGAATTTGTTTGCAACGTGTATGGATGAAATTGATAAATAGATGTTATTACTTATTCATTGGTGTATAGTGATTCATTAGTTGAAAGTTTAATAATATTTGAAAATATATGTTTAGAGTTTCAAATCCATATATTATTTATATTATTTAATTAATTGAATGGGAATAAAAGATTAAATAAAGATCGAAATTCAAATTATGTTTTTGGTTGGAAATTGATGTGGAAAGAGAAGTAATTTTAAGAGTTACTACTGGATCTTACATGTAAAACTTGATCTTGACAAATTTTGATGGATTCTTGATCCATTTAATATCACATTTAAATAAATGATATATAAATTTAAAAGTTGGGATAGATAAAAATAATTCAAATGGAGAAATATACTAATGTGTATATAAATTCAATTTTTTGTGTCCATATCTTTGAATTATTTATTATTTGCTTGCTTAGTTAAAACTCATGAGTGTTCAATTCTTTATACAAAGTTTGATGTGAAAGCAGTGCTATCTAGGAGAAATATTTTTGACAAGTAGTTAAGAGAAGTTTTAACAAAAAAAGATTATATGTGAAATATATGGATAAATTATGTTGCATGTAGTTGTCACGTGTGTTCATTCCACAAAAACAATGCGATTAGTCTGTAGGAAGTAGCTTCAAATTAAAAAAAAAAAAAAAAAAAAGTCTGTAGGAAGTAAGGGAGCTTGGTGGTAACGTCTAGGGTGATCTTTGTCCTCCACTTGCACAACAATTTTTTAATCAGAAACGCTCCCGATGTTTACCACAATTACATAAAAATGGTAACTTTGACCATTTTTGCATTCACACGCATTGAGCTTTTAAAAACACAATAGATACATCTTCTGTCATTAGATTAGTCCCGCTAATGTCAAAAAATTGTATTACAAGATTGATATATCCTTGAAGTATTAAAATGAAGAATTAATTAATGTGACATATGACATGGGATGGTTAGACATATTTATACTAACAAGTATAAAAACTTCTTTGCTCTAAACAATATCATAAATTACAAAATTATGAAGACCATTTGCCCTTATTTTATCATTAATATATCATTATTTTATTGTAAAAATTAATAAAATTAATTAATTTATCTTTTATATACAATTATATTATTTTTAAAATTAATTAAAATATAAAAAATAATTAAAATAATTTCACTATTTTCTTCGTTCATCATCTATCAACCATCTAGATTTCCATCAAAGACCTTCTGGGCTTTCAACAATGGAGATGTAGTTGGTCTCCAAGTCACTCTCTATTGCGTGGAGACCACTGGTCTCCATATTATCCTTAATTTGTTTTATTTTTTCAAAAATCCTTTAAATTTTAACTATTTTATATATTAAGAAGATAAAATTGCCCTCAAGTAAAAGATAAAATTATCCTAAATTAAAAGTGATGTAACAAAATTTGATTTGTTAGTTTTTTTTTTTTTATTTATTGAATATCACTTAAAATAACCAAATTGCTCTTTTATGATTTCTTTAAGGTTTGGTCAATGGTTAGTCAACTACCAGTTGAGATGTTTTTGTTGAGTTATTAAAGCCTTAAGTGATATCCATGCAAAAATGGTCACAGTAACCATTTTTTATGTAATTATGATAAACATCAGGGGTATTTATATATTTTGCCCTAAAATTTATTTTTCCATATGAGGATTATAATTAGACAATGAAACAACCACTCATCATTTCCAAAGTATATCAATTTTGCTAAACGAAAATACGGGGAAGGAAATAAAACTTAATTTTTAATTTATTGATTACAAAATTTATTAGAAACCATTAATTCCTACTATAAAATGAAGTTAAATTCCTTTCTACTAAAATTTGATTTCTTTTATTTGATGACTAAATCCAGAGCAATTTGAAAGTATATATATATATATATAAAGTATAATAGGAATGACCAACAAGTAGTCTTTTCAATTAAGTGATTTTGTAATCTCGTAATAATTTGTTTTTGGAAAAAAGAAAGGTAAAGTTAAATTGATTAACACATATATCATAAAGTTGTTTGGTATACAGATTTAGATATTATAAAGGGTAGTAACATATATCATCTCTTCTCAAAATTTTGTAGACTATATTTTAAATTTCGAAATTCTGTATTTATCATTTTAAAATTAAAATTCTTTATTTCATTAAATTATTAAAGTATCATATAATTAATATAATTATTTATAAAAAAAATTAAACTCAATTTTGCACTTGAAATACTGAAATTAAATATGCAGTTGGATAAGTACCAATTTTATACCAACGAAAAAGAGAGGCCCCCACTTTGGAAAACCAAAATTTGTGTAATAATTTGGTTTTGGAAAGTTTCCTTTCAGTTCATTTCAATAAGTCAATATTTTCTTTTCTTTTTCTTTTTTCTTTCTGATAAACTTTATGCAATTTTCTTTTTCGGTATGTGTTCACTCCCTTGAGAAGATAAAGAGCGAGAATTACCTTCACCCTATGAAATTCATTTATTTAAAAATTTAAAGGTGATGATGGCCATTATATTCAAAGATAAGAGTGGCTATATTCATACAGAAAAAGTCAGAGATGAAATCTAAAAAGCTAAAACTCCTTTAGATTGTTTAAGTTTGGTAATGCGACCGCAAATCAAGGGCACCATAGATGTTTCCAAACCAATGGTGTGGCCCCGAGTCAAATGACTCACGTTTGTCATCAATTATATAGTAATCCTAAATTGGTATTGGAATTGTTTTGTCCTTTCTATTCTATATTTAATGAACATATATTCGGCACAAAGGTCCCTTATTAAGGTCCACTTGCAAGGAAACGTGGGGTCCGAAAGCATTAATAAAATATGCACTGAAAAAAACAACGTTTCAAATCTCATTCACTACATAAATGAGATTGATATCGTTTTTCAAATGACATTTCCAAAAACTATTTTCAAAAATGATACTTTTAAAAAGAATGAATTACACAACTTTTTTAATCTAAAAACATCCGAAAACGTATTAATCCTTTCTTTTATTATTTCATGTGGTTAGTTTATTTCCATTAATTTTAACAATTGACCATAAATTTTGATCAAATAACCATTTTATCCATAAATAAAATAAAAAATAATTAAATATTAAATTGAATTGAATTAAATAATTTAAAAATTACAAATGTACCTTATCATTTATTCAAGAGATGAACGGCAAAGATATTTTTAATTTTTTTTCATGGTCAGATGACCACATTGTTCCTCAATAAGACGAAACAAAAAAAATAGACCATTAAATTTAAAAACCAAAAACAATTAAACGCAAAAACAAATAATAATAATAATAATAATAATAATAATAATCTGAGATGGCTCTCTCCAGATTCATCTCTGGATTTCTTTGTGCGATCGTGGTGGACCAATAGGATTTGTCCTTTTTCACGTATTTTACGGGATTGGTGAATTATTGTTAATATTAGCTATAACGGTAGAAGTTGATAACTACTCAACAGACACGTCAGTCGGGAGTCAGGTTGCAAATTAATTTCTACGTCATCACTTTATGTCATTCCCAATCGTGATTCTCATTTTGAGTTGAAAAAATCATCTCCAAGATCATTTTGAAAAATGTAAATAAATTATTGTACGGTATACTATTGAGATTTTCAAACTAATCCTACAGATATTTCAACAAATCGTTAATCATTCAACTAATTAAATTCTAATGATTCATGATTCCTACGTCAAAATAATGTGGTTTATAGATTAAAAGTAATTTCATAAAATTACTGTGTAAATGATATTTCAACCTAGTTGTTGATTATAAGATAGCAAATATAAAGCACATTGTAAAGTACATGCATTCAGCTTTTATTACATTATAGAAAGATGGACAGAAGTTCTTGAATAATGTATATTAATGTCGTACATATGCATGGTATAGGAAAAACTTTTAATTAATATGTCTAGACATAGACATCTATTTTGCTTTCAATGTCATATGACTCAAATCTCTTATGTGATTGATCATTTTTAATTAGAATTTGATTCTTAAGTAGTTTGATTAAAGAATTTAATCATTTTTATAAGATTTAATGACACTGTTATGGTAAACTAGAACGCTATAAACCAAAAACATGAAATTAATAAACTCAATATCTTACCAAAATATGTCATCAACGTATTTTTGGTTGATCATGAATCATTGTTCAATGTAATCTTTAATTCAACAGAACCAGTACACTCGATGAAAAGTATAAAATATCTTTATTTATTTATTTTTAACAATCAACTTATAAGATTTGTAAATGGAGAAGAGGGTTTTGTTCATATTAATTAGGTCAAAACACTGCTTTTAGGTCAAAGGTACTCTCTTTATCTAAGAAATTTCAAACTACCCAATTAAACAATAATGCTCTCTTAATCTAGGAATTTAAAGCACCAAACAATTGTTCTCTCAGTTCTCAACTTTATAGTATGTCTGTGACCAAGTGTGCAATCTTATATATAGATATTTCCTAAATGCACCAAGAAGAACTAAAAGTCCTATAGAATCATGCATACTCATATTGCAACAAATCAAAGAATTTTCTGGTTTCTAACCGCATGGATTAAAAAATTAGATTAAGAGATGTCATTCTTTTCCTTTTTTCTTTTCTAGTAGAGATCTGGAATAAAAGTCCTTTTTTTTCGACTGGTGAAATAAGAGTATTGAATAGTGTAGATTTAATTATCAAGTTTACTGTCTATACCGTTGGAATTCATAGAGATAATTACGAATAAATATCTTTTAGCATACAAAGATTCCTTTATTAATAAGGTACGTTTGCCAAAATTACCGTCACGGAAAAGTGTGATCCATGTCCGAAAGCACTGATCAAAGTCTGCACTCACACTCTACAAAAAAAAAAAAAAAAAAAAAAAAAAAACCACCTTTCAAATCTCAAAAACTCTAAACCAACTCAATCAAGAACAAAATTGAGCATTATTTATCGTTTCAAACAGCAAAACTGATACCCCAACACCAATATTTCAACAAATTCTTAAATGCGCTCTACCATTCTTACAACTCTAAAGCCTTTTGGCACAATAATTTTCAAACGAAAAAAATTATTATCGAAAATAAAGGACACACAATTCAAATCTTAAAACAACACAATCAAGAACAGATAGATATGTGTGGTAAAAAAAAAAAAAAAAAGAGCAGATAGATATGTCAAATCTAATTATTATTAATGAAAGAAGAATTTAACACGTTTAGGGTTGACCAACGAAAGAGAAGAGAAAGCAGCTGCACTTGGAAATTAAAAAGTCATCAACATATATAGTAAGAACATAGCCAAGTAGATCAACACGTATCAGATCACATGATCCCAAAAACAACAGCACTTGAAAAGATACTAACATATATAAGAACAAGAAAACAGAATTCCATAAAGCGAAAGTGCGCGTCGACGTCGGCCACCTTCAAAACCAGGCAAGTGTTGAAGAACTTGGCTTTTCACCGACAGATTATTAGCAAAATCTGTCAGGATAAATCTCCTTGACAAAACTTTTATTGCTTCAGATGTTATAGACGAAGAGAGAGACTCACAGAGAATAAAAAGACATCAAGATAATGAGATGACCAAGATCAACGGCAGTACTACCAGAAAAACATCAACAATGCAACATATCATGATCCCCAAAGCCAACAACAATACCAGAAAGCCATCACCATATACAAGAACATGATGAAAAGAGATAGAATTACATATATTTAGCGATAAGCTTGATCAGCATAAGGGACGTAACCAATAACAGCACCAAACAGTTTAACCTCGGTCATCGCTTTAATCATGTAGCTCGTGACTCCGGTAGCCTGGTCTTTTTCCTTGAAAAAGTGGATCTCATCACCAATTCTAAGCTTCTTACTCTCAACAAAATCAAGCCAACCAGTAGAGAGGACAGGTTTCTTGAACCTAGCATTGCGGATTCTTAAGCCAAAGACTGACTGACTTCCCTTCTCATCTTCCACAGTCAGAGATAGTGCACGTAGGTCACCTTCAAAATGAGGCAAGTGTGGAAGAGCTCGGCTTCTCACCGCGAGCTTCTTAGTAACATCTGTCCTGGTAAGTCTCTTTGAGAAAACTTTCATTGCTTCAAATGTGACAAAGAGAGAGACTGAGAGAGAATAAGCGAATGTAAGTTAGATAGATACTCTCTCCTATTCAAGCTATCAATACAATCAATATAAGGAATAGAGGCTAGGACAGAAAGGATTGATTGTGTATAGTGGTGTCCCTGTGAAGAGTCGGTTAATGTATGGACAGGGAATTTTCGTGGGACATAACTGTACGGTCCCATTGGGAATCATACTTTTGAAATATCTATACATTATGAAGGTTATTCAAACGTACTTTTTTTTTTTTTTTGGGTAAAAGAGGTTCGCGCTTACCGTTGTTATTGCTTTTCTTTTCCACACAATCTACCGGGTATATCAATTAGCTTCTTATAAACATGGTAGCCTTCCAGTATTAACCCTACTGCCTTCTTAACAAACTTTGACGTCAAATAAACGAAAAATTGGAGAGAGTAATACCCTCAAACAATAATTAATCAGATTTTTCTTTTTTTCTTTCTTTTTATGGCATTATTTCATCAGATTCTTCTCACCAAATAAAGGATGAGAAAACCGACCTTATATTGATTGGCGCGTCTTCTCAGTTTCTGCTTAATGACGTCTTTGTCCTTAATGTCGACAGCTTCTTTTTGCACAAGCTCAAAATCATCAGTAATTTCTGGAGTCTCCGCTGGATCCATGATTATATCACCTTCAATATGCTATGTACGTTGGAACGAGATTGTCTTAATATATAGAAATATCTTGCTTTTAGTAGTATTGTGGTTAGTTGATTTGACATTATAACACAAGCAGACTCAAAACATTTTCACTTGTCATTCTAATTTTTGAGTTGAATAAATCATCTCCACAAGATCATTGTGAAAAATATAAATAAATTATTGTAAGGTATATTATATATAGAGGTTTTCAAACTATTCCTTTAGATATTTCAGCCAATCATTGATCATTCAACTAATCAAATTCTAATGATTCCTGTTTCCTACATCAAATTAATGTGGTCTATAGATTCAAAGGAATTTCGTAAAATTGCTGTGTAAATGTTATTTCAATCTAGTTGTTGATTGTAAGATTGTAAATATAAGGCACATTGTAAATTACATGCATTCGGCTGTTATTACATAATAGAAAGAGGGACAGAAGTTCTTGAATAATGTATCTTAATGTCGTGCGGATGTATGGTATAGGAAAAGCTTTTAATTACTATGTCTAGATATAGACATCTATTTTAATTTCAGTGTCATGTGACTTAAATCTCTTGTGTGATTAGTTATTTTCAATTATAATTTGATTCTTAAGTAGTTTGATTAAAGAATTTAATCATTTTCAAAAGATTTACTGACACTGCTGTGGTAAACTAAATTGCCATAAATATAAACCAAAGAAAAACTTCATTAAATTAATAAACTCAAATATCTTACCAAAATATGTCATCAGCTTATGCACAACTCCTGTACATTTTTTTTTTAATCAGCCTCATCCCCTACAAAATCTCCTCCCGAAAGCCATAATTAATTAAAAATCTAAAAAGTGTTTTCATGCATTTTTATTAGTATTATCAATTACAAATTACATATATACATTTTTTTTTTTTTTTGCAAAACAAAAATATATAATATATATAAAGATATATCATTCAAAAAATAATAATATATAAAGATATTTATGGAAAATGTGAAATTAAATGGTTTCTTTTTCTTGTCGCAATGTCATTGACAACTTTTTTTGTTTTTTTTGTTTTCCTTTTTTTGGAAAAGTATGTTAATTTAGGATTTGATGAAAAGAATTGAAAGAACACCTTCTACTCATTAAGAAAAGATGGCTTTTTCACAAAATGCAGGCCCTTTTAGGGGTCCAAATCCCAGGCCGTTTTAATAAATTGCGGAATTGGAAGTTCAACCAGATTGATCCGGATTTGGCCCATAATTTTTTACCAATAGCAAAGTCGATTCCAACCAAATTTTGAAAACGGCACAACACAATCAAAATTAAAACAACAACAATACCTTTTCAAAAATTAATAAATAAATAAACAACAATAATACAAAATGTAAAAGTCATCTTCAACTATTTTTTTAAAGAAACATTTGCAATTATTTACAAATTACAACTCAAAATACTTTCCACATACTTTAGGTAATCTCTTTCCGCATACTTTCTCAAAGTAACGATTGCAGCCCTCCTAAAAGCTGTGGTATATACTCTATAAGTTGCACCAACTCTCTCTTATCAAAATTAAGGATCACATGCGCTCACAACACCGTGTGGGACCAAATTATGACCAATTTTTCTTGCTTGGCTTTGGTTTTTGTCCTTCCAACAAGTCATAGATTCCTCAAAGTTTGGCCTGATTTGGTCCAGTCATAGCCAAATAAGTTATGGAGACTCGATTTTTAGCAAGTGAAACTAGGTATATATTGTTAGATAAATTTTTCATTGAAGAAGACAAGCCCTTCTTTGTTTTCAAATAAACTCCCACCAATTATTGGGTAAAATTAAAGGTGCTATAATTTTTTAGATTTACTTTAACAAATTTCCAAATTTTTTATTTATATATTGGGAATATGTAAAAGAAGAAGAGAAAGAAGAAGAAAAAACTCCCTAACAATTGTACACGGGAAATCAGTTCACACCCAACAATTTATTAAAAAAAATAATAATAATACAGAAAAAACTAACATCCGCAAAGTTGCCCAAAAGGTCAAAACTAAGGATACACTCACAACATGACCTTGTCGGACCAAGATAATGACAACATTTGTTGCTTTGCTTTGTCTTTTGCTTTTTATTTACCCAAATAAGCCATGGACCCTAGTTAAATTCTTTTACACTATCTGGACAGTGGATGGAGCCCGATCAAATTCATTTCCACTACATAGACGGTGGATATTAGAGGTTTTTAATTTTTAATTTTATTTTTAATTTTCAATTAATTTTTACAATTGAATCTCCACCGTCCATCTCAACTTGATGAATGGTGGAGATGTATTTTTTTTTTTAATTTGTTGATTTTTATAAAGAGCAAAATAATAATTTAATTTTTTTTTTATGTTTTTTAACTTGGGGTAAAAAGGAGTACGTGACAATAGAGTTAGAAAAGCATATTACAAATGATGAACTGAAGAAAGTATGAAGCATATTCTCATCTCTTAAATGTTGACGTTACAGCAATAATGTATATATAGAGAAGAGTCTAACAAATTCTCTAACCAACTCTCTCTAGAATATACCGTAGCTGGCCTCAATATAGCTGACAAAAATAAATAGCGCTGGCAAAAACAAAAATAACTAACTAATAATAATAAACTGATTACCAACTAGAACAATTAGGAAATACTTAATATGTTAATACTCCCCCTCAAGATGGAGAATACAGATTAAGGATTCCTATCTCGCTGAGAAGAAGTTGAAAACGTGTTGGATGAAGCGCCTTGGTCAAGAGATCTGCAAGTTGATTTTGAGTCGAAACATGCATGGTTTTCAAAGCACCAGCTTGAATTCTTTCACACACAAAATAACAGTCGATTTCGATGTGCTTGGTGCGTTCATGATAAACTGGGTTGGCTGCAATGTGAAGAGCAGCTTGGTTATCACAGTAAAGGAGGGCTGGATCTTGATGAGCAACCTGCAAGTCTTTGAGCAAACCAAGTAGCCATACAATTTCACAGGTAGTATTAGCCATGGATCGGTACTCTGCTTCTGCTGAGGAGCGTGAGACCACTTGTTGCTTCTTGGATTTCCAAGAGATGAGTGAAGAACCTAGAAAAATGCAGAAATCAGTGAGAGAATGCCTTGTGTCAGGACATGTACCCCAGTATGCATAAGAGAAAGCCTTAAGTTGAAGTGTTGATTTTAAGGAAAAGAAGAGCCCTTGACCCGGAGTCTTCTTGACATATTGCAAGACACGCGTTGCCTCATTAAAATGAGAAGTACGAGGGGCTACCACAAACTGACTGAGGCGATTCACAGAATAGCTGAGGTCGGGTCGTGTGATAGTGAGATAAATGAGCTTGCCCATTAATCTTTGGTAGCTGGTAGGATTAGTAAGAGGTTCATCATCAGATTGAGAAATTTTCAAATTGGTCTCCATGGGAATAGAGGCTAGCTTGCATCCTAAATAACCTGCATCAGACAATAATTCTAAAGCATACTTCCTTTGGCAAATGGAAATGCCAGCAGCTGATCTGGCAACTTCTAAGCCCAAAAAATACTTCAAAGGGCTTAGATCCTTCATTTTGAAACGCTTATTTAGGGCAATTTTTAGTGTGTCCACAGCTTTTTGATCATTGCTTGCAATGATTATATCATCAACATACACTAAGAGAGCCAAGAAAGCAGAACCATAAGACTTGGTAAATAAAGAGTGATCACAATTTGATTGTATGAACCCTTCTGAGATCAAAACACTTGAAAACTTGTGGAACCACTACCGAGATGTTTGTTTTAAATCATAAATAGACTTGTGAAGTTTGCAAACAGCATTAGAAGGCAAGATCTCCCCCTTTCCACAAGTATATCCAGGAGGTAAAGTCATGTAGACCTCTTCGGATAGATCCCCATAAAGAAAAGCATTTGTGACATCAAGTTGGCTTAAAGACCAGCCATATATAGCAGCTAAAGAGAGTAAAAGTTTAACAGTAACAAGCTTGGCAACAAGTGAGAAAGTGTCAAGAAAATCAATACCTTCTTGTTGTGTGTACCCTTTGGCCACAAGGCAGGCCTTATATCGTTCAACTAAGCCATTCGGTTGAAACTTGGTCTTATACACCTATTTACAACCCACCGGGTGCTTCCCTGTAGGAAGAGACACAATGAATCAAGTTTTGTTGCTTTCCAAAGCTTGCAACTTAACATTCATTGCATCACGCCATATTGGAGAAATAATAGCTTGGGAAAAAGTTCGAGGTTCACTATAGGAAGAAATGGCTAAAATGAACTTTCGAAGGGGCAGAGACAATTTATGATAGCTAATAAAGCTGGATATGGGATGAGAGGTGGAAGAGGAGAAGTTGACATCAGAAGGTGGAGGGAAATGAGTAGCTAGGTAACAATGGTAATCTGATAAATAAGAGGGGGGTTTGGTTAATCGTTGTGGGCGAGAAGCAGGTATAGGAGAAGAGGTAGGGGGTGATATATCAGAGGGAATGAAAATAGGTGTAGGGAGAACACGATCAGAGAAGAAATCATAATGAGTAGGTGTAGGCTGAAGATGAGCGAATGGAAAAATGGATTCATGGAACAGGACATGACGGGAAATGTAGAGTTTGTTGCTTTCTAAATCAAGAAGTTTGTATCCTTTGTAACCAGAGGTATAACCTAGGAACACTGAAGCTCTTGCACGAGGAGAGAATTTTGTGCGATTGTGTGGTGAAGTTGAACCATAACACAAGCAACTGAAGACATAAAGATGATTATAAGTTGGTTCTTTATTGTGTAGAAGCTCAAATGGTGTCTTGTTTGAGAGTAATGGAGATGGGGTCCGGTTAATTAAGTATACTGCTGTTAAGACATAGTCCCCCCAATAACACAGAGGGATTGAGGATTGAAAAAGGAGAGCTCGAGCCACATTAAGAATGTGTTGGTGTTTGCATTCCACCACAGAGTTTTGCTCAGGTGTGTCAACACAAGAGTGATAAGAAAAAATCCCTTTAGAGTGAAAGAAATCAGTGAAGGCTAATTCTAGGGCATTATCAGATTGCACAGATTTAATATTGGTATTGTTCTGGTTAAAGACAAAATTGTAAAAATCTGGAAAAATGGTAAGAACATCAGCTTTAGTACGCAGAAGATAAACCATGTAGCTCGTGTACAATCATCGACTATGGTAAGAAAATATTTGTGTCTAGAAAGAGTTGAAACATGAAAAGCACCCCAAATGTCTATATGAATCAAGTCAAAAGGTTTGGATGACATATTATTGTTAGAGACAAAAGGAAGTCATTTTTGCTTAGCCATGTGACAGATTTTGCAATGAGAAGATAAACAAGGTAAAGAAACTGAAATTTGTAATTTATTATGTAGAGTTTGAAGTTTTACATGAGATGGGTGGCCTAGCCTATGATGCCAAATATCACTCTTAGACATTACAGAACATGAAAAAGAGAGAGTACAAAAAGAATTTTCTAACTCATGAAAATAAAGGTTACCTTGACGTCTACCCCTCTCAATCGTCGAGCCTTGAATCAGGTCCTGAATGACACATGAATTGGAAAGAAAATCAACACGACAATAATGACTTAAGGTAAGAACACTGACACTGAGTAGATTGAAAGAAAACATTGGTGCGAATCCGATTGAAAGAAAACATTGGTGCGAATCCGACAATAATGATTATGTAGGACCAAATAATCAGACAACTTCACAGTACCAATTCGATTAATGGCTACTTTGTTCCATTTGGTAAAGTGACGGAGGTTGGATCAGTAATTATGGAATGTAAAAAAGAAGAAAAATCACAACAAACATGGTGTGTGGCTCCAGTGTCTATTATCCAGGCATTACGAGGAACAAAAGGATAGAAAAGGGAAAAAACAAAAGGAAGGTTACCATAAACATGTGAGACAGAAGGTGTTGTAGCTGTGGGAATATGCTGTATCTCGGATGAGTCATGTGCATGAATATGAAGTTACGAGCTGAGGTAGGTAATAGCTGTTGTACTTGATCGGTGGAAAGTGATCCACATGGTAGCCCCATGGTTGTCGCCGCTGATGGAGAGAATTGTTGTCGTTTGGTGGAGTCAACAACTACTTGAGGTGTGGATTGAAGGGAGGTCTATTACACTTGGGCTTGTGAACCTTTGGGCTAGGGCTTGTAACCTGGTGGGTAACCGTGTAACTTATAACACCTGTCCATTATATGTCCTGTAATGCCACAATGTGAGCATATTGGGCATTCTCGCTTCAGCTTCCCTAGAGGAAATGGCACGGCAGCGGTCACTGATGTCAGAAGAAGAGGCAAAGGCGATGAGGTACTGAAAGCCAAAGAATCAGTTGGAGAGTGAGATGCAGGCCCGATTGAACGCTGTCGCTCTTCCTGTACGACGAGGTTAAACACCTTCGAGACAGGAGGCAGGGGATCGATCATCAAGATCTGACCACGTATTCAGGCATAAGATTCGTTCAAACCCATTAGAAATTACATTACATACTCTTGTTGCTGGTAGTCCATCCAAGACTTCATACCACCACATCTACACACAGGGATTGGCTGAAAATTTTTGAGCTCATCCCAAAGAATTTTCAGACGAGTATAATAGGTGTTGACATCAAGAGATCCTTACATGAGGCCTTTGAGTTGTTGCCTGATTTGAAAAATCCTTGGAGCATTGCTTTGATGAAAGCGATCATGGAGATCCGTCCAGACAGCTTGAGCAGTGTTAAGATACAGAAGGTTGTCGGCAACCTCCTTGGATACTGTGTTAAGAAGCTAAGATGTTACCATGCTGTTGCATCGGGACCAAACGCTGGCCGTGGGATCGTCTGTAGGTGGTGACTGGAGAGTCCCATCAACGAAACCAAGCTTGTTCTTGGCATTAAGGGCCATGACCATGGCACGACTCCAGGTGTTGTAATTAGGACCCGTCAGTACATGAGATACGAGGGCTAATCCAGGATGATCTCCATTGTGGAGGAAGAAGGACTATGGATGTTGTCCATTGGAGGAGAAGTCGGATTAGTCTGGGAAGAAGTAGAAGCAGAGGAGGAAGGAGGTGTGAGTGGCTGAAAACAGTTGTTGTTATTTTGACCTCCACGGGCCATTTTTGGGAAAAGTTAGAGGAAAAATAATGGCAGAGCAGCAGAAAATATGCTCTGATACCATATTACAAATGATGAACTGAAGAAAGTATGAAGCATATTCTCATCTCTTAAATGTTGACATTACAGCAATAATGTATATATAGAGAAGAGTCTAACAAATTATCTAACCAACTCTCTCTAGAATATACCGTAGCTGGCCTCAATATAGCTGGCAAGAACAAAAATAACTAACTAATAATAATAAACTGATTACCAACTAGAACAATTAGGAAATACTTAATATGTTAATAAAGCATAAACATAAGAGGCTTGTTTAGAATGTCAAAAGGCACAATTTAATTTCTCAAAAACAATTTTGTTTACTCGAAAAACACACATCAACGCCGCTTTGTTTTTGGAAAGCTTTGCACATGGCATTTACTTTCCATTTATTTGGGAATTCTTCACCAATCATACATTTGTCATTATGTGTCTACTTTTGAGAGACAACTGCTTATTCAAATAATGTTTGCCTTTATTTGGATAAGAAAGTATTAATAGTCAAATTAATTGACGTGTATATATAATTAGTATTCATTTAAAAAAAAAAATCCACGTGAAATTCATGATCCACTAGCCTAATTATATTTAATCGAAAAGTAGGCCTTTGAAACACACAATTTGCATCATAAATTTGAAATTGGGATCCTCTCTAAGTTGTTTTTCACTTTGATTATTAATAAAAAGAATTTGAGTTTTGTTAACGTCGAAAAATGGTTTCCTTAGTCAACGAGGTTGTTTTAAGGCCCAAGATGCAGTTTTGGATGTTCAGTAGAATGCATGTAAAGCAGTAAGAATGAGAAGGAGAGGTTAGAGGCGAAGAGTAAAGACACAGAGGATTTTTAGAGTGGTTCGGCCCAAAAAGATGCCTACGTCCACTGTTCACTCTCCCACTATTTTGGCAGAGTAACGACACTCAGAAGTTGGATCTTTTTTACAATGAAATTCGTCCCCTATTTATAGAGAAGGGAACATGCTACAGTAAAACTGAATAAGACAAAAGTAAACAGTTAGCTACAGTATAATGATGGACATCATTTAATGCGCCGGGATCTTAATTAATGCGGCTGATAGTGCATTAAATGAGACCGATAATACATTAAATGCAGCCGAATTCGTCGCATCTGAGGTCTGCCCGAGGGAGATTTCTGATGACTGGGTCGGATATGTCATGATGGGCTGTCGAGATCGTGATCACATCTTCTGGTGGAGATAGCGTGCATGACACGTTTTGAAACTGTACTCTGCATGACACCTTTGATCTCTTTTGACTGGGACTCTTAGGAGTAAGGCGGGGATGGATCTTCCAGCAGATGAAATATCAAGTCAGCTAAGAGAGTAGGTAAATCTCTGATAAGTATAGCTACCTGGAGAGTCGAGGAGACGGATTTTTAAGTCAACATGTCTGCAGCTGGTCATGGTAGTGAGGTGGATAATATTACGAGTGAATGAGCCGGTACGCGGCCACACTCAGAGATTAGTTATTAGCTCAGCCGGATCATCTTGGACGAGGGAGACTTGTTTAACATTTTTTATGGATGGTTCCACTTGGCGGATATCTTGTACAGACACAATTAGCGAATAGACAGGTGGTCAGTCGTGGCGGATAATCTGGCGAACAAGCTCAGCGGATACGGCTTGCAGTCAGCGGTCAATCTGAGCGATGAGAGCCAACGGTCAACGATCAGGACCAGCGGTCAAAACGAACGAACAGAACTGACGAAGAGACCGTCGGTGAGAGTGGCGGATGGAAATAGCGGTCAGAGCCAGCGGTCAAACTGAGCGTAGGCGATCAGCGGTCACGATGAGCGATCATAAATGGGCCCTCCGCCAAGAGGGCGGATTGGGAGAGATGGTGAATTACAGGGCCTCTGAGCCACTGGACCTGCACTGTAGATCCTTTTGGGCCCGAGTATTTTAATCGCTAAATTATTCATAACAAGTTTGAACATACGAAAGAGTAAAAAATATTAATAATCTTGATTATAAATTATTTTTTATATTACTGCATCTTTGATTATATAAAGTTTACCAAGAAAAAAAATAAAAAAAATTCTACCTCAAGAATTTGCCTATGAAAACTGGTGCTAGCTGGTGTGTTTATTTGAAATTGGTTGCCTTTATTTGTCAAAAAGAACTCCAAATGTTATGGAAAATCTGCTTGCTATTCTAAGAATGATAACTGATATGAAAAACACTATTTAGAATATTGCATTATGTATTTGCAAAAAAAAAAAAAAAAAAAAAAAAGAATATTGCATTATTTGAAGCTGCAAAATAACCAAGAGACAGAGGGACTAAGAAGTAGAGGAGAATAATATCGCGTTTAAAGAGAGAATTGCACTTGAAAATTAAAAAGACATAAATTTGCTTAATTACTTGTTTTTAATATGTATATGAAACTTGTGTCCCACGATGGGTGTATCAACGATATTTGACTTAATTACTCGTTCTTAATATGCATAAGTAACTTGGGTCAGTAAGCATTAAATATAATAATTTTATAAGTAATTAATTATGTTTCTACTCCTGGAAACAAAACTGCCAGAAAAATTTTTTGTTTTAAACTACCATATATATTATATCTTAAATAATGATCAGATTAAATGATAACATTTTAATTATCTCCAAATCCCAATTATTTTTAAAGTAATATAAAATCTCCGAAAACACGTCAAATATTACACCCCATGCACATTCAGCCGCACTACTATTTGTCATTGTAATTTCCCATATTTTAAGCGGTCAAAAAATGAGATTTCATAATCAATGAACAGTGTAAAAATAGTAGAATGAATCAGAGTCAGTGGTTGGGTCGTGGGCAGCACATGCATGCACATGCCATTCTCAGCCTCCTTTTTCTCTCTCCCAAATTTGGTGCAAAAGTTTCTTCATCATTTTTGTCCACAAATCTTTCATTGTTCAACGTACCATTTACTCAAAAGATGATGATGACGATGTGATGATGATGATATGATGATGATGATGATGATCATCATCATCATCATCACAATAAAAAATAAATAAATTACAATATTTTCTATTTTTTAAAAAAATTACAACATTTTCTTTAAAAACTGTACACTCTTTTAATTATAGTCCTTATATTTGTATTCTTTCAAAGAGTACTTCAACCAAAAGTCTTTGTTTTAACGTTAAAATATTACAAACACATTAGGAACTTACCAAATCAACTTTTGCATCATAACAACAATAACAGATCCAATTATAAAAGAATCGTAAAATTTTCTTTGAAAAAGTATTAAAGCCTAGATTTCGCCAGATCGAGCTGGCCAACTGGTGAGTTTTGGAGTGTGTTTTTGTGGACTTTGGTTAATTTGAATAAAGAAAAAGTCATATTAATTTTAAGTACAATTATAACTATGTATAATTTTTAGATTATATTTATTCTTCAATTTCACTTATTATTTTAAACAAGTGCTCCTCTGTAAAATAAATTACGTAATTCCTATTTTTATTTTTCAAAAATATAAGATATAGAGTAAACACATCAATTTAAAAAAGTTTTTTAGATTTTACTTATTATAATTTCCCTTAAAATAATTTAAAATCAGCCTCAAACATAAATTTATAAAGTTTCAAAGCTTGCATACATTTAAAACAAACTGACCCCAGCTACATGGTGTAAATTCATAGGAGTAGATAGATATTTCAATGGCGTAATTATTATTATTGAAAGAAGAATGTAACACACATTTAGATTTAACTAAAAAAAGAAAAGAAAGAGAGAGAGACAACTGCACTTGGAAATTAAAAAGACATCAATTGGTCTAATTACTTGTTTTTAACGTGTATCTATAACTTGTGTCCACGATGGGTGTATCAACAACATTTTGCTTAATTATGTATATGCAACTTGGGTCATTGAGCATTAAATATAATATATAATCTCTGAATTAATCTTTGTGTTGACTGTCAGTTCAATTAAAATTGTTACAATCTAGTTGCAAAAAAGATTGATTTGGGTCAATGCCAAGTGGGGCCCAACTTTGACGGCAAAGAATTTACATCAGTATGTTTTCTCATTAACATGTTGCCGAAAGCGAATTTAATTGTAAGGTTATAAATTTTTGTTCACCCTCAGGAAAGTACTTAATCTCCAGTTGGGGTAAAGTACTAGGGCATTTTTTATTTGGCTCTGGTAAGTTTTCTAGATATGCACGGTAACTATTATAACTAACATGTTTCAATATATATGTATATACATATATATATCTATATCTATAAAAAACAGATCAAATTGCCTACTTATCATCACACAACAAACAAGTATGGAAATACATATTTGAAATCTAATATATTATTTAAACATACAATAAACCCTATTAAACAAAATTAAATAAACAAAAAAAACAGGACTAGATTCTAGATTATGAGATTATCAAGAACAACAGTACACTACAGAAAACACAGTACCAGAACAACATCACCGTATATAAAACCATGAAAAGAGATAGAATTGCTTTTAGCTATTAGTCTGATCAGCATAACGGACGTACGCAATAACAGCACCAAACAGTTTGACCTCGGTCTTCGCTTTAATTACGTACTTTATGGCTCTAGTAGTCTCGTCTTTTTCCTTGAAAAAATGGATCTCATTACCAATTCTAAGGTCCTAACTCCTGAAAAAATCAAATCAAGTACTAGTACAGGACTCGGGTTTCTTGTACCTACCCTCGCGGATTCTATAGAGAAAGACTGATTTTCTCTCCTCCTTATCTTCCACAGTCAGAGGTAGTGCACGTAGGTTACCTTCAAAATGAGGCAAATGTGGAAGAGCTCGGCTTCTCACCGCGAGTCTCTTGGTAACGTCTGTCCTGATGAGTCTCGTTGAGAAAATTTTCTTTGAGAAACTCTTCATTACTTCGAATGTTATATAGAGAAACTAATAGAGAATAAGCGAATACAGAGAAGATAGATTAAATAAATAAAGGCAGCTATACTCTATAAGCTGAATCAATTCTCAAGGACAGAGAGTTTTGTAGCAGTGAAAACAGCTACCGTAGCCATCTCAATAACAGTTGTGGCGCCAAACTGGATACTGTCTCATCCAGTGTCCCAATAAATATCGGATCTTGCCTCAACCGCCATTTTCGTGCTTTAACTTTTTCATTTTGATCTCTTTTTGGGTTATGATCACTACACTTCCATTCGTTTGGGTCCCAATAGATTTCTTGTCCAATCCTAATAATAATAAAAAAAAATAAAAAAAAAGGTTGATTTTTCCATGTGCTCTTGCAGCTTATTGCTTATGTGTTTGAAGTCATTGTAAATTTTAATTTTGTTTATAGATGTTTCGAATAGGAAAAGCACAGTGTTTGTTTGTTTGTGAGTGAAATTTTTAGAATTAGTTATCTAAATTCTTTGAAAAAAAAACGAAAAAACAGTGATTGTTTGTTTGTTTGTGATGAGTGATGAAGAGAAGAAACGTATCCTGATCACTTATAGTGAGAAGATAGCTTTAGCATATTTAGGACTTGTATAGGATAAATTTTATTTTGGTTCTTGACAATAGAAGAAAACAAGTAAAAGTCCGGGGGTGTATCTAATCTAAACTTTTAATGATTTTTATAGAGTTTAAAAATTTGAGTGTATTTAATACAAACTTTTAAAGACTTTGTAAAAATCATCTGGTATTCAATATAAACTTTTAAAGATTTTTATAAAGTCTATTAAAGTTAAGGTGTATTCAATTAAAATTTTTTAAGAGTTTATAAAAGTTATAAAATATTCAAAATATCAATAATTTTTATAGAATTTAAAATTTTAATGATTTTTGTAGACTTTTATATTAAATTTATAATAATCAAACTCTACAAATTCTCCTCCACTCCCTTTAAAAACTTTTGTAGACTTTTGTTTTTGATTATAGAAGCAAACCTCATTATTACTTTTACATTTGAATCTCCCATAAATAAAAATATTTAACTTATTTTAAAAATACACGCGCGCGCACACACACATACATATATATTTCACTCCTATTTTATTGTGAATTATAATGGTAAATATTTTTCTTTCTATGTTCAAATTGTTAACTTTTTAGTTTTTTAAATCTTATTAAACCTCTTCTTTTCCAAAGGACATCAATTTATTATTTTGTAAAAGATTTCAAGTTTGAATCAAAATTGAGGAGTTAGATCTTGGTAAAATAAATTAAAAAATATATATTATAATTTATATTTATATAAATACAATACAAAAAAAAAAAAAAAAAAAAAATTAGATGAATATTGATCTAAATCATCTCATTATTCTTATAATAAACAATACAACTATTATTAACAATTATATTGTACGCTAACAGTTTAGTATTTATTGTGTATAAATGATGAAAATAGAATTCACAATGTATAAATAAAAAATCTCATTACTTTATTGATGAAATTAATCAATGAAATCTTTATTTTTTATATTATAAAATAAAAGGAAAAATCTCTATTTCAATTAAAAGAGGAAAAAAATTTAATATTTGATGATTTTTTAGCTAGTGGTTAATTAAGAAAATTAAAATTTTAAATTTTAATTATTTAATTATATTTATACATGTGATTTTTTTTTTCAATTTTTATGCATATTACTTTTGACTATTTATTATTTGGGGTAGGATAATCAATTTTAATATTTGTAAAATATCATAAAATTAATCAACTTGAATTTTGTAAAATATTAGTTTTGATAGTTGTTTTCCACCTGTTTATTTACATTATGTCAAAAGAAAAATATTTTCATTGAGATGAAAAATATAACTTATAAAGTGTGTAATTTGCACGAGTTTATTAAATGAATATATTTTTATTTTATAAGTAAATGAAAATCGACAAAATTTTATTAATATCTATGAATATTCTTCATCTTGATCATTATTACTAGTTAATGTAGACGATGATTTCAATTCATTTTTTAAGACTTAAGAATAAAAAAGAGAGCATGCTAATGAATGGAAAGTTATTATAGCTGATGAAATGTGGAATAATGTTGAGATTATTAACAATAACGGACATTAAAGATTTTATTTTTCATAAAAGATATAAATTGAATAATGAAATACTTGATGTTTTGATTATCTGTTTATGTAGTTGAGGTGACTATACTTTTATTATTATTATTATTATTATTATTTTGGAATAGACTATACTTTTATTTTATGTGTCATATTTTTTAATCAATTATCGACATGATGAATATAATTTTACTAATTTATAAAGTAAATATTATATTAATTAGTGAAAGTTTATTAATATCTATGAAAGTTTATCGAAAGTCAATGAAAGTTTTTTATATTATATTTTTTAGAAGTTTATAACAATATATACAAGTTAATGAAAGTTTTTTAAAAAGAATTTATGAAAGTCTCTAAAAGTTTTTAATGAATTTGTAAAGTTATTAAAAGTTTATGAAATTCTATAAAAGTCATTCATTAAAAGAAGTCTATAAAAGTTTTTTTATAGTCATGATTGAATACACTCTCTAAATTTTGTTTAAATACTATTTAAATTATATATTTTAAAAGAGCTTTTGGATTTATAATAGCTTTTAAGACTGTTTGGTTAGAATATTATTGAAATTTTTTTAATTATGACATAACTTTTATATTCTTTTAAAATAACTTTTAAATGTGTTTAGTTGAAACATTTCAAATCATCACATAAATAATTATATATATATTTTTATAAACTATTTAACAATCTACTACATAAATAAATAAATGTAACATATTTTCTCAAGTGTGAATTGCACAATGCCTCTCTTAAGGTTTGCCTAAAACCATAAAGAAACACATTTACCGATATAGGGGTGGCAAAACGGGTTGGCGTGTTGGGTCAAATTGAATTCGATTCGATTCATTTATTAATTCGTTTAATTCAACATGAATTCGTTCAAAAAGTGGGTTAACATTTTTGGATTTGATACGAATGACACGACACAATATGATTTATTCATTTATTACTCAAATCATAAACAATTCAAATCTATTAACCCATCAACCCGTTAATTCGTTTAACCTGTGTAACCTATTTAACCTGTTAAATTCGTTTAATTCATTTATCTCATTTAACAAAATAATATTTTAAAATGAATATAATACATAATTCACAATTAAACATTTAAACATCTTATTCAACATATAAAAACCAATACATTAAATCAACTACATAAAATTTCATATGATCCACATTTAAAAACCACAAAAAAACAAAATCATGCATGCTCAAACTCAATGCAAATCCATAGAAATTAAAATTACATAACATTATCATTCTCCAACATAAAACAAACTTAAATTCTTCATTCTTTAATTTCACAGGGACTTCCAAGCTACACAAAAATCATAAGAACACAACATTAGATATCTACATTTATAATCTTAAAATTAAGAAATATAATTACGAAAATTTACCACTAAATGAAATGATTTGGAGTTGAGTCTTCCATTGATTCACTTGAATTACTAGCATTAGCGGGAGCATCATAAATACTTAAATTCAACATATCATAAAAACCAAAGAAAACTAACAAAAAAATGAAATCAAGAATTTAAATACAGAATACATAAAAGAAAATGAAAGGGAGAGACACCTAAAGTTGGTTAAGAGCCTTAAGACCATTTTAGGAGACGAAGGTCGTTTTCGAGCTATAGTGGCTATTGATCCAATCGGATCTGGTAGCAGAGATGGCGGATCTGGTGGTTGAGATGGTGGATATAGTGGTGGAGTCGTGGAGAAGGAATGGCGACCATGAGGAGGAAGTGGAGAACGACGACGACCGCGAGGGAGGAAGGGAGAACGGGCGACGATCATGATAAAGGAAGGGAGAACAGATGACGACCATAAGGGAGGAGAGAGAATTGACAGCGACCATGATGAAAGAAGGGAGAACATACGACAACTGTGAAGGAGAAAGTGGTGACCATGAGGGAGAAGGAGGGGATTTGGTGGAATAGGTGGTGTGGTGCGGGTGGCTACTAAAAATCAATTTGAAATGGGTTAGGTTAAGGTTTTCGTTAAACGTGTGTTTATATATAAATATATAATTACACACTAACCGCTATAATATGTTAAATTATAATTTTACCATGTTTTAATTGTGTTAACACGTGATTCATTTAAGTAAACCAGATTCGATTCATTTAATAAATAGGTTACATGAGTTGATACAATTACGATATAAATTCGTTTAACTTAAACTCATACTCATACATTTTTCATGAATTTATGGTCACCCATCGTGTCATGACTCATATTGTCACCCTCATTTATCATTTTATTATACCAAACCCCTGCACTATTAATTTACTTTTGTCAATCTTAAGTGAGTGAAGGATATTTTGGTCCTTTCATCTAGGATTGAAAGGGTTAATGGGATGATGACATCAACTTCCCACATGGAAAGTAAATGAAATATAAAAAATTATGATAGTGTCAAATCATTAAAAAAATGAAAAAAGAATAAAAAATAAAAATATCTTTCTCTTGTTGTCGTCTAGGTTCTTAAAAACCAGTAACAAATCTTTATATAAAAAATTATTAAGGAATAAAAAGATCTGGATATTAAAAAAAAAAAAAAAATTGTTGGAAATTATAACAGATTTCAAGCTCCAAGCCCGATTTCATCTTCGAATGACCCACTCTCTCATCGTTCATCTTCGAACAACCCAGTAACAGATTTAAATAGGACCTATAACAGAGGCTTTGTTTTGATTAACTTGTTTTTTGAAGAAGAGGATGAAGTCTGAACGTAGTTTGATGGAGCAACATTAATGCACTTTTGGGTTTTGTTTTGACTTTTGATTAATTTGTTTTTGATAGAGAGGAGCAGAAGGTATGGTGACCAATCAAAGAACCAGTCCGAGGGGGCGGGGGGCGCGGCGGGGGGGAGTGGGGTGGGCCGGGTAGGGTGTGTGGAGGGGTGAGGAGGGGGAGGGGAAGGTGGAGTGTATATCGTGCGAATGGTTATTGGAGTCTTTGGCCGACGATGGAGGTGGTTAAGTTGTGGACGACAGTGGTGGACTCTTGGACCATCTGGGTTCATCTGACCGCCTCAGCTTTGGGACATCTGGGTTCATTTAAATTTTTTTTTTTTTTTTTCAATTTTCTTTGTTGTGTTGATGATGGGTGGATATTGATGATGATGGATGGATGATGATTAAAGGATATTGGTGAATTAGGTGATGGACGTTGTGGAAGATGAACTGGTTGATGAATTGGGTGGTGATGGATCTCCACCGTCTGGATTTTTTTTTTTTTTTCGCATTTAATAATTTTTTTCCAATTGTTTTGTCTTATTCACGTGTAATTAGGTAACTTCATATTGTTAAGGGCATTTAGACATTGTCAAGGGCATTTAGACTTTACTTAAAACTTCTAGTCAATCGTTAAAGGTGACGGAAGTCAATTAATGGTGTGGGAGTTTGGTGTCTAAAATGACAAATGTGTTTTCATTTGTTTTTATACTAACCTTGGAGAGTATTGAGCAATTCACTCTTTTTTCAATTAAGTTACTTTGATTATTAAAGTAAATTAAGTAATAAAAATTAAATTAAAATTATATATGCATTGATACTTAATAATTCGTACAAATTATATTAATAATTTTACATGAAATTATAATGATGAAAATAAAAAAGAAATTAATCTATGTATTAATTCTCTTGCAGTTCATGTAAAAAATAACGTAAAAAAATAAAGCCAAAAGAATGACATGGTGAAAATTTTTTAGGGCAGCCTTTAGATAAATGTGTTTCATTTGTCTTTACATACAAATCACCAATAAATACAAGATTGGGCAATGCAAATATATTTACCATATACTTCTTTATTCCAATAAAAATACTTCATTATACCTTAAAATCCCATGATGTTTCTTTTTATATCAGACTTTAAAATGGAAAATGTTAGATTATAGCTAGACCCTATTTCACTTAGGGGTAAGTGGGAATTGAGGTAGGATTGAGGTTCATTTTCTTCCATTCTCCCATATCCCACATTTGAAGCCAGAGAAGGGAATTGATTTTTTATTCTCGAGCTCACCTTCATTCCCACTCTACTTAGGAAATGAAATCCCAAGCTTATCCATGTCTTTGCCATTTCCTAAGTTCATAAGATTCCCTTTATTTATTTATTTTTTATTTTATTGTCTCTTCACAAACTCTGTCTCTGTCTCATCTTCATCACACCTATCCACCACCACTACAAACCACTACTCGTCTCTCTCATCTCCTTCTCCATTTATGGCGACAGACCACCAAGCAACTGAGGACCAACTTTTTTTTTTTTTTTTTAATGTGTGGTTGCAATCATCTGGATATTGAAACCCAAATGAACATCATTTGGGTTCCATTCGAGTCTAGATGAACCTAGATGAAGTTCTTTATCTGGGTTCCATTAGATGAACCATTTTGGGTTCATTGAAGAACCTAGAATCATTGGACCTCTATTGTTGTAAATGAAGGTTGGACCTCTATCTTCGGTGATAAAAGGCCAATAGGAATCTGTCTAGATCTCCATTCATATCAATAGATCCATCTCCATCGATAAAGGTGGAGATCTAGATATAGCCTAGATCTCTACCTTTTTTTTTTAAAAAAAAATTATTTAATTAAAAAAAAAATTGCCCACTAAACATCTATGTTGATGGATAATGGATATTAAGGATTAGGATTTTAATTTTTTTTATTTTTATTTTCTTATTAAATTAATTTTTTATCATTGAATCTTTACCATCCATCTCAACTTGATAGATGGTGGAGATCTAATTTATTTATTTTATTAATTTTTAAAAAGGGTAAAATAATAATTTAATTTTTTAACTTGAGAGTAGAATAGTCTTTTATATTTTATGGTAATGTTGATCATTAAAAATAACGTCAAAGGGATCAAATTGAAGCATTTTTAAAATTTGAGGGATCGAAGGAGTCATAAATGAATTCACATTTAAAAAATGAAATTTAATATATATATATGTAAATACCAAAATGGAATTTGATCAAACTACAAAAGTTAGCTTGTTATCTATATATCTTGTTGCAAGAACTTTTTTCTTTTTTTCCTTACCAATAATTACTATTTATCTGTATATGCAGTCGCACTACAAAAATTAATTTTATAAGTAATTAATTGTATTCCTACTCAAGGAAACAAAACCACTAGAAAAATTTTTTATTTTAAACTACCACATGTATTATATCTTAAGTAATTATCAAATTAAATGATAACATTTTATCTCCAGATCTTAGTTGTTTTTAAAGTAATAAAATATCTCAAAAAACACACCAAATTTTACACCCCACATTCAGCTGCAGTACGTGTTGATGCAGAAATTAGTCACATCAATAATAGATACATTGAATTAAAAAGAAAATACAATCTAAGGAATTGAGATATTTGGTTCTCACTCTTGAGCGATTTGCTCTCCCTTTAGCTACTTGCAAAACATAGAAAGAGAGGTTAGGGGTCACCGGTGTTTCACAGGTAAAAACTTCCGATGCTTAAGCCAGTGAGATTTTCGTGAAGAAACCGCTTTGTAACAGGGTTAAAAGGTAGAAAAAGGGTGGAAAAAAATTAATGATGAAACCCAAATTATTCTAACTAACAAGTTTCAAGAACAATATCTAATGCTTATGAGGGCTTTTTCAAGGTGAGTTTACTCGCTCACTATTTTGTTCTTAGGTTGGAGAGACTGATTTAGTTTTCTTTGAACAGTAGATGTCCTTATATACTTATTCTTACCTTCTAGGGTTTCCTCCTCCCCCTTTTATTGATTGTTAACTCTCTTTTTATGTCACTTTGCTTTCATATCCACTTTTTATAGCCTGGCTCTCCTTCTTATCATTGCTTTCATCTTTTCCTTGTTTCTTGCACTTTATCCAGTCGATTCTAGTTTAAGGACACATGACTCATTTTCGTTCATCATTTTTATTGTAGGGCTACGTGGCAAGATACTGATCATCCTTTTTTCTTCTACAACCTGGCATCTAACTGCTTGTCAACCCTAGGACTGAATAGCACTAGGCCTGTTCTCCCTATTTTTCCAACGAGACAAGGGGTTTATGGGTGCAAATGACTCCATTTGAATTTGTAAACTAGGTTTCCCATTGGTCCACTTTCCTACCACTTGATAGGGGCACTTTCATCCTTTCCACATCCCTTTTGTTGGGCAATTGAACTTGGGTTATGACTTTTTTTTAGGCTTGCCTTTGGGATTTAATTTTGGACTCTATTTCTTGGGTTAGTTTCCAATTGACAGTCTTGGGGTTCAATTAGATTTTAGGGAGCTAATTTCCTCCCAACACTTATATTTTCATTGTAGTTTCAAATATTTTAAGAGATCAAATTTTAATTTTATCCTGCTATTTTATAGTTTGAAAATGAGATATCATATAAACAGTGGTCGTAGAGCGCGTGGGCAATGGATAATAGGATGATTCAGATTCAGTGGTTGGCGTCAGCATAAGCTCAAGCACAGCCCATTCCCAGCCTCCTTTTCTCTCTCCCAAAATTTGTGTAAAAGTTCTTCATCCTTTTTATCAATGAAGATAACCAGGAGAGCAGCTTTATCTGCATCAATTCTAACCACCACTTTTGGTACACTGTGTGAAAAACAGCCCTAAAAAAACATATCACTGTCAAGCAATATGACATACAAAACAAACCAAGATAACACTAAGAATTAATCGAAATAAAGCAATCAATCAAGAACAAACAAGAAAGCAAATAAGAGATGACATCCAAGTTTATAGTGGTTCGGCTAATTGTATCTACGTCCACTTTAAGCTGTAGTAATCTTATTCAACAAAACAATGTTTCTGGTTTTAGTACAACCAATTCTAAAACACTTTTTGTCAAGAACATATTTTCTCTTAAACAAAACCCAAACCTTACTATAATTGCTCTCTATTTTTCCTGCAGAGTTTTTCCATAATGAAAAACTTCACAAGTAATATGAATCTCACTAAAAAATAAAGAATGAAATAACACGAGTTTATATACTGCTCAAACAGATAAATTACTCTCCTAATAAAATTGAATAACTCTACCAATAGTTCAGTTTTGTTGCATCACTTCTTCTTAACATTGCCATGTCATTGTTGATTTTTATTCTTTTTTTAAAATCAAAACCACTCATCACAATTTTCCACCTTGGTTTTGATTCTACTGGAAAGACAATCATGCTGCAGCCTCTTATGCCCCTAAAGGCCTTATGCTTCTTTGACTTGGATCAAGTTCAAGCAATGCTTGAACTTGCTTGTTGTGATAGGTTTAGTCAACATATCTATAGGATTGTTATTTGTGTGTACCTTCTCCAATACTATTTCACCTTTTGACAAAATATCCCTTACAAAATGCAACTTAACATCAATGTGCTTAGTGCGCTCATGAAACATCTGATTTTTGATTAGATGTATTGCACTCTGATTGTCACAGTGCACCACCAAAGTTTCCTGCTTGATCCCTAACTCTCTGAACATGCCTTTAATCCATAAAGCTTCCTTAATTGCTTCTGTTACAGCTATGTACTCTGTTTCAGTTGAAGACAATGCCACTATAGGCTGAAGATTAGCTTTCTAGCTTATTGCACTTCCAAATAACACAAACACATAACCTGTTAGTGACTTTCTACTATCTAAACAACCGGCGAAATCTGAATCCACATACCTCACAGCTCCCTCCAAACTTAAATTATCACCTCCAAAGAGTAATCCCAATCTGATAGAGCCCTTCAAGTACCTAAGCAACCATTTAACAGCTTGCTAGTGCTCAATTTTAGGTTTTGACATAAACCTGCTAACCAGACTTTAAGCATATGCTAAATCAGGTCTAATATACACCATAGCATACATAATGCTCCCCACTACATTAGAATAAGGAACATTCTTCATTCTTTTCAACTCTTCATCCAAGTTACCTTTCTTAACTACAGTAAGTTTAAAGTGCTGTGCTATTGGACAACTTATTGGTTTTGCATCAATCATACCAAATCTATGAAGCACCTTCTTGATATAACCTTCTTGAGACAAAAACAAAGTAGCCTTTTGTCTATTCCTGTATATCTCCATCCCAAGAATTTTCTTGGCAGGACCTAAGTCCTTTATCTCAACTCTACCTTTGAGTTGAGTTTTCAGTTTTTCCACCTTAGCTTTACTTCTACTAGCAAGTAACATATCATCAACATACAATAGTAGATATATCTCTACTATTCCTGAGTTTTTGTTCGTGTATACACAACTATCAAACTTGCTTCTCTCAAAGCCATTCTTGATCATAAAATCATCAAAACACTTATACCATTATCTAGGAGATTATTTCAAACCATAAAGAGCTCTCTTTAAAAGACATACCTTATTTCTATGCCTTTTATCTTCAAACCCCTCTGGTTGCTTCATGTATATTGTCTCCTCAATCACTCCTTGCAAAAAAAGCAGTTTTGACATCTATCTGATCTAATTCCATGTTGAACTTTGCTGTCATTGCAAGCAATATTTGAATTGAGCTGTGTTTTATAACTGGGGAGAAAATTTCATTATAATCCACTCCTTCCTTTTGTGTAAAACCCCTTGCAACTAGTCTAGCCTTATATCTAGCTGTCTCAACTCCAGGAATCTCTTCTTTCCTCTTTAACAACCACTTGCATTAACTAACTTCTATCTTCAGGCTTGTCAACTAGAATCCAGGTTTGATTCTTATGTAAAGAATTGATTTCTTTCTCCATTGCAGCTAGCCACTTATTACTATCTTCACATTTAATAGCTTAAGTGTATGATTCTGGTTCAAAATGAGTTACCTCACTTGCTGCAGCCAATGCAAATGCTGTGAAATCAGCATATCCATACTTGTCAGATGGCCTGATAGTTCTTCTAACCATGTCCTTTGCTAGTTGATAATTTTGCAGACCTTTATTTGAACAATCCACAGCTTGTTCCTCTTGATCTTTTGTCTTCTCAATATGCCTTACTTCATAATCATTTTCAGATTTGTTCCTATGAGACTCCACCTCAATCTCGAATTCATTTATGCCTCCAAATACTGTTACATCAGGTTCAGATTCTAACTTGAGTCCAGAAAATTCATTTTCATTGAAAACCACGTCTCTACTAATCAAACATCTCTTATAACTAGCTTCTAAGCACCATAACTTGTACCCTTTCACTCCTTCAGGATATCCCATGAAAACACATTTTAGTGTTTTAAGCTCTAGCTTATCTTGCCTAACATGAGCATAGGCACTGTAGCCAAAAATTTTTAAGTTTGAATAGTCAGAAGGTTTGTTATACCACATCTCTTATGGTGTTTTCAATCCTATAGTAGTAGAGGGACACCTATTAATCAGATGACATGCGGTCATTACAGCTTCAGCCCAAAATTGTCTAGGTAGCCTTGCAGTGCATAACATGCACCTTACTCTTTCAAGAATGGTTCTGTTCATCCGTTCAGCCAAACCATTATGTTGAGGAGTGTCCTTAACAGTCTTGCGTCTTGCAATCCCCTCATTTCTACAAAAATATTGAATTCCTTAGCACAGAACTTTAAGCCATTGTTAGTTCTAAACTTTTTAATCTTCCTATTGGTTTGATTCTCAATCATCACCTTCCAGGCTTGAACTTGTCAAATGCTTCATTTCCGGTTTTCAATAAGAACACCCATAACTTCCTTGAATAATCATTCACAATAGACAAGAAGTAGCCGTTGCCTCCATATGAAACAATCCTCATTGGCCCCTAGAGATAAACATGAATATAGTCAAGGATTCCATCAGTTGTATGCACAAATATGCTAAATTTGACATTATGACTTTTCTCATATATACAAGATTGACAAAAGTCTAGATCACCAAGCTTCTCTTTCCCAAGTAAACTTTGCTTATACAACTCTTGCAAACCCCTCTCACTGACATGCCCTAATCTCTTATGCCACAAACTTGCCTTATTACTTCTACTATCAACCGTTACATCTACTGTCCCTATTATGGTTTCACCAACCAAAGAGTATAAACTATTTGACAATTCTCCCTTCATAATTGCCATAGCACCTTTAATCACCTTTATGTAACTATTTTCAATTTTGACGGAACAACCCAATTTGTCTAACATACCAAGTGAAATTAAATTTCATCTCAATTTAGGAACATACCTCACATTATTGAGAACACGATCACAGTCATCAAAAATTCTGATCTTTACCAACCCCAAACTAGCAACCTTGCATGCTTTGTTATTACCCAACAAAACAATTCCTCCATTCAACTCTTGAAATGACTGAAACTAGTCCTTGTTTGGACTAATATGGAATGAACAGCCAGAGTCAAGTATCCATTCCTTTTGTGTTTCAATTGTTGAATGTATCAAGACCTCAAATGACTTATAGCCATCAGATACTACTGATGCATCACCAGTATCTGGTTTCTTTTCATTTTGTTGCTTCAGTCTTTCAGGGCATTCTCGTCTAAAATGTCCAAGATTTTTGCAAGAGTGACACCTTAGCTTGGACTTGTCAACTTTCTTTGATGACTTTGATCTATTTCTATCCTTAAACCTGCTATTGTCTCTTTTTTCGGATCTGCCTCTAACACTTAGAGCTTTATTGTTGCTTCCAGAACCTCTAGCCTTCTTTTCTTACTTCAATTCCAATTCTTTAGATTTAATTGTAGGCTCTAATTCCTGCAACGTAAGAGATTCATGACTGTACTTGATGGTGTCTCTAAGCTGATTATAGGCCGATGGTAATGAATTCAAAAGGATGACTGCTTGATCCTCTTCATCAATCTTTTCTTCGATGTTTTCCGGATCAATTACAATCCTATTGAAATCATCAAGATTCTCATCAATGCTCTTGTCTTCCTGCATTTTGAATCCGAACAACTTGGCCTTCAAACAGATTCGATTTGTTAGAGATTTGGTCATGTAGAGGCTTTCTAACTTCAACCAGATTCTAGCTACAGTTGTTTCCTTCGAAACCTGTCGTAACACGTTGTCACTTAGGTACAAAATGATAGTGCTATAAGCTATTTCCATCATCTCTTGTTTTTCTTCATTTGTCATCGTTTCAGGTAGTTTACTCAAGCCACCAGGCACTAGAGCCACTTTCTGCTGAACCAGAATGGCTTTCATTCTTTTGCGCCATATACCGAAATCACCTTTGCCATTGAAAGGCTCCATCTCAAACTTAGTTATTCCTATCTCGAATTACTAACCAAGCTCTGATACCAATTGTGAAAAACAGTCCTAAAAAAACAGAACACTGTCAAGAAATATGGCACACAAAACAATCCAAGATAACACCAAGAATTAATCGAAATAAAGCAATCAATCAAGAACAAACAAAAAAGCAAATAAGAGATGACACCCAGGTTTATAGTGGTTCGGCCAATTGTGCCTACGTCCACTTTAAGCTGTAGTAATTTTATTCAACAAAACAATGTTTCTGGTTTCAGTACAACCAATTCTAAAACACTCTTTGTCAAGAAGATGTTTTCTCTGAAACAGAACCCAAACCTCACTACAATTGCTCTCTATTTTTCTTGTAGAGTTTTTCCACAATGAAAAACTTCATAAGTAATATGAATCTCAGTCAAAAACAAAGAATGAAATAACACGAGTTTATATACTGCTCAACAGATAAATTACTCTCCTAATAGAATTGAATAACTCTGCCAGTAGTTCAATTCTACTGCATCACTTCTTCTTAGCATTGCCATGTCATTGTTGATTTTTATTCTTTCTTTAAAATCAAAACCACTCATTACACATTGAGTCTATCAACATTCTCTGAACCAGCAATAGCTGCAACTCAGTTGCTGGAGCTGCCCAATTCAAGTGGTGTTAAATCCTTTGACCTTCGCATTGGCACTGGTCCTATCCCCTCGACGGTGACCAGGTGGCAATACATTTATGGAAGGTTGGCTGCAAAACAAGGTTGGCGGTTTGACTCTACATATGACCACAAAGATGATACTGGTGAACCCATTCCTTTTGTCGTCGTCCTCGCTCCTTCTAATGTGTGTTCTATTCACGACTCCTACATTTGCTTGATTGTAATTTATTTATTTATTATTTTTAAATACCATTGGCGCTGTATCCATTTGATCTTGCATCATTTATTCATATATCATTATCAGGTTAAATAAGTACTTCTTATTATCAAACCATATTAAACGGTAGTATGATAATTATAATGTTATTATGGTAATCAAAGGTATTTATTGTAGGTGATTCCCAGGATTGAAGCTGCTGTGAGATCAATGAAAGTTAGTGGTAGATGACGAGCGGTTATTCCTCCATCACAAGGATATCAGAACACATCACTGAAAGATTATAGAAAAATCTTGAGAAGGATGAGACTAAAGAAATTACGAGAAAACTTTTTCAGATCTAGAACTTCCATTGATTACAACAAGTTACAGATCTAAAGCTTTATATACACAAGTAAAACATAATCTCAGCCCTTGAACCTTAACAAACTTTTATCTAAAGAAATCTCAACCATACATCTATTAACTCTGACTAACTGTTACCTCTATTGAAACTAATAAGCACTTTTACTCAAGTATGCAAGACTTGTTACAGTTTTATCATTACATGTGTTCAGCTGCTGATTACTAGCAAGCACATTACTGGCAAGAGCAGAGGAACCATGCTGTTGTTGTTGCAGCTGATTGTGGCAACTACTTGAGCTAGAACTGATCCTTACATCCCCCCTCAAACTGAACTGGGGTGCTTGAACCAAGTTTAGTTTGGAACATAAGTCCCAAAATCTAGCAGTAGGTAGTGCCTTAGTAAACAAGTAAGCTAATTGATCAGTAGTAGAAAGATAACGAACCTCAAGCTGTCCAGCAGCTACCCTGTCACGCACAAAGTGGACATCAACTTCAATATGCTTAGTACGCGCATGAAACACTGGATTTTTAGCTAATACTTGAGCTCCAGTGTTGTCACACCAAAGAACAGGACAATGGAGAACCAAAAAACCAATTTCTTGAAGCAAGGATTGAAGCCAAATCAATTCAGTAGAAGCTTGAGAAAGAGAGCGATATTCTGCTTCAGTGCTTGACCTGGCAACCACCGTTTGTTTTTTAGAGCTCCATGTACTAAGATTGTCGCCTAGAAAAACACAACAGCCACTAGTAGATTTTCGATCATCCACTGAATTTGCCCAGTCGGCATCACAAAAGGCTTGCAGACGAAGATGAGAAGAAGGCTTGAATAACAACCCATAACCTGCTGTGCCTTTGAGATATCGTAAGACCCTTTTGCAAGCTTGCCAATGTGACATAGTAGGAGCAACCAAAAACTGACTTAACTTGTTGACAATGAAGCTGATATCGGGTCTGGTATGGGTGAGATATTGTAATGCACCAATCACACTTCTGTATAATGTCTGATCGGAGAATGGTTCACCATCATGTAAGGATAATTTACTGGTAGTGCCTACTGGTGAAGAACAAGGTTTGCTGGATGACATACCAGTTTTGGATAAAAGATCGTGAATATATTTGGTCTGTGTAAGATACAAACCAGATGAATCTCTGAAGGCTTCAAAGCCAAGGAAGTAGCTTACTGAGCCAAGAGTTTTTAATGCAAAAGTGTTGTTAAGATCAGAGATAACCTTATGAATTAAAGAAGCATCATCACCGGTGACAAGTATATCATCTACATAGATGAGCAGAAGAGTGACATGAGAGCCTTGATGGTTATAAAACAATGATACATCAGACTTCGAGTTGACAAACCCCCATTGCAACAAAGCTATTCGAAGTTTATGAAACCAAGCTCGAGGAGCTTGTTTCAACCCATATAAAGCTTTGTTGAGCTTGCAAACAAGATTAGGTTGTTTGGGATCTGCAAATCCTTCAGGCTGCTGCATGAACACCTGCTCTTCAAGATCTCCATTCAAGAAAGCATTGTTGACATCTACTTGTTAAATGTCCCATCCTTAAGAAACAGCAAGAGTGAAAATAACCCTGATTGTAGAAGCCTTTACCATAGGGCTATAGGTGTCAAAGAAGTCCAGACCAGGGGTTTGATGAAACCCCTTTGCCACCAACCGTGCTTTATGCTTGAGAACACTGCCATCAGGGTTATATTTGGTCTGAAATACCCATTTATTTCCAAGCACATTCATGTTTGGTGAAAAAGGGACAAGATTCCAAGTATTGTTCTTCAGCAATGCACCGTACTCATTCTTCATAGCTTGAAACCATTCTGGTCTGCTTAGAGCTTCTTTAACTGAAGTTGGTTCTACATTAGCTGAAATAGTGTGTAAGGTTAATGTTTTAGGTGGTAAAGAACCAGTTTTAGACCTTGTCATCATGGGATGACCAGACTGTACTCCTGTGTTTGGTGTTTGATTGAATATGGGCAGATTAGATGGTTTCATACCACTAGGATCAGTAAGATCTACTACTAATGGAATAGAAGTATCAGTTAGAGGCCTTACTGAAGTAGTTGAAGGGCTAGAATTGGCGGTGACAGATTCAATGGTAGCTGGTACAGAAATTGATATCGAATAAGGAGTAGAATCAGTCTTATGAAAGGAAGCAAGCTGCAGTATCGAAACAGGCAAACTAGAGGACTGTGAAGCCTTAGTGAAGTTAGTCTGAGCAGAAAATAATTGAGCATATGGAAACTCAAGCTCATTAAACTCAGCATGTCTTGAAATATAAACCTTGCCTGATGGATGGAGACACTTATAACCTCTATGAAGAGGACTGTAACCTATAAAAACACATTTAGTAGTGTGAAAATCTAACTTGTGATGAGAGTAGTACCTCAAATAAGGGAAACAGCTACAACCAAAGGTCTTCATGAAAACATAATTTGGTTTCTTTTTGAATAGCCTCTCAAATGGTGAAATCATGCCAATGACTGGTGAGGGCAGATTGTTGATGAGAAAAACAGCTGTTGAAAAAGCTTCCACCCAAAATTTTAAAGGCATTTTTGCATGTGCAAGCAATGTAAGCCTTGTCTCCACAATGTGCCTATGTTTTAGTTCAGGCACCCCATTTTGTTGATGTGTGTGGGGACATGAAAATCTTGTTCGAATACCTTGCTCCTTTAGATAGGGTATAAAGGCAATGAATTCTCCTCCCATATCTGAATGTAATGCCTTTATTTTCTTGCTAAATTGCAGTTCTACTTCTTTCTTAAAATGAATAAAATTTTGTAGAGCTTCTGACTTTAACCTTAAAGGATAAAACCAAGTAAATCTTGTCCAAGCATCCATAAACACCATATAATATTTGCAGCCATTTGAACCAACAAAAGGAGATGGACCCCAAATATCTGTATATATCAGCTCAAGTGGTTCATTTACAGAAATCTCATGTTTAACAAAAGGTAGCCTATGTAGCTTACCCATCTTACATGAATCACAAAATGAAATACCACTTACATATGTGCTGAAATTCAAGCTATTTAAGACTTTCTGAAGTACTGGCTGAGCTGGATGACCAAGCTTGGCATGCCAAAGACTTGAGTTGGTCTTGGCAGCCAGCTGAGCATCAAACTTATTCCTATTCACAAGCTTAGTGTTTGATGAGCCATCTAATGAAATCTTAGACTTACTGAAACTATTTACAGAATTATTGTAAGAAACATCAGTAGCATTAGCAGAAATCGAACCAACCGACTTTGCTGAAGTGCCATAGGAACTATTTGCTAACTTGCAGTGTTGATATGGAGCTTGAAGATCAAGACTGTAGAGTCCATCCTTGTTGATTCCTTTGAACAAAACCATCCCTGTTCTCTTGTCCTTAAACACACAACAATCTCCATCAAATTCAGCAATTATATCATTATCTTTTGTTAGCTTAGAGATACTTAACAAGTTCTTTGTAATACTAGGAACATGCAATATCTGATTTAGATATAATGACTTTGTAGGCCTAGTATTAGTATGTATAATTGTATTTCCTATATGTAAAATAGACAACTTGTTACCATTACCAACTGCTAGCTTCTCATTTCCTTTGTACTCTGAATGTATAGCTAAATTTGCAAGGTCAACAGTAACATGATTTGTGGCACCACTATCTATATACCACGAGAGGTCATTCACCACATCTGGTGATGCAATACCAGCTTGATTCACAACACTCTGAGCAAGATTTGCTCGAGCACCTGGTCTGTCTTGATTGTTTGGAAAGAAACTTTGCTGATTTGATGAGCTTCCAAACCAATTCTGATCGAACCTCTTATAGCATTGAAAAGCAGCATGACCAGGTTTTTGGCAAAGTTGTCAATAAACCCTCTGATTATTCCATCTTCCTGGTCCATTTCTGCCTCCCCTGTTCCGTCCACGACCAGTTCCTCTAAAAGATTGATAACCACCTCTTTGTCCTTTGTTTCCATTACCATCAAAACTAGTTGAAAGATTAGCATTAGCAGAAACTATATTCAACTGAGCAGATGCATTCAATTGCTCAATACGTTGCTCATGCATCAAGAGTAAGTACTGAACATCTTGAAGACTCATTGTCTTGATCTGTGAAGAAACTAACACCACAACTGGATCATATTCATGATCTAGTCCTTGCAAAATATTAAGTATCATTTCATGATCAGAAATAATCTGTCCAGCGGTTACTAAAGCATCACCAATATTTTTCAGTTTCAGCATATAATCACTAATCGAAAGTGAATCTTTCTTAGTCGTTTGAAGCTGATGTCTCAGTTGCAAGACTCTAACCACTGACTGCTGAGAATATAATCTTTCCAAAATTAACCATGCTTCAAGAGAAGTTCTAGATTGATTTACCTGACCTAGAATTTCCTCACTGATTGTTGAGAGAAGCCAGCAAAGCAGAAGCTGATCTGCTCTCTTCCATGCTCTAAAATCTGGATTAATTCGAGTTGCTTTCACCACTCCATTGTCATCAAGTTCTTCAGCAAATTGATCAGGAATTGGTTTCCCTTCAGTGACGAAATCTTCTAACTCCAAGGCTCTAATTGCAGCTATTACTTGAGCCTTCCAATTTACATAGTTGATCTTGTCAAGTTTAATTGGTAGATTGAAGTTTAAGGTCTTGGCTAGAGACTGAAAATCCATGGCCGAAGTGATTGAGAGATCTTGATGCGTCTGGTGCATAGAAGATGATTGAAAATCAGAAGACATTTTTGACGTTTGTCAAAGGCTCTGATACCATGAAAGATTATAGAAAAATCTTGAGAAGGATGAGACTAAAGAAATTACGAGAAAACTTTTTCAGATCTAGAACTTCCATTGATTACAACAAGTTACAGATCTAAAGCTTTATATACACAAGTAAAACATAATCTCAGCCCTTGAACCTTAACAAACTTTTATCTAAAGAAATCTCAACCATACATCTATTAACTCTGACTAACTGTTACCTCTACTGAAACTAATAAGCACTTTTACTCAAGTATGCAAGACTTGTTACAGTTTTATCATTACACGTGTTCAGCTGCTGATTACTAGCAAGCACATTACTGGCAAGAGCAGAGGAACCATGCTGTTGTTGTTGCAGCTGATTGTGGCAACTACTTGAGCTGGAACTGATCCTTACAATTACAACAACCAATACCTCCTAACGTATGTTCTTTTTGCTTTCTCTTAAATTCTTGTAAAAGAAAGGTAGATAATGATAGCATTGTTTGACTACTACACCAAAAAGTATCTTTATGGAGTGATGCTAGAATGATTTTGATGTTCTTCCAAGGACAAGAAATTTCATTTGTAGTTTATATATTCATAAGTTTAGACAATAGGTGAACAAACTCAAGTATTTGCCTCTGAACACCGTTCATCTGTTAATGTATTCTGTTTAATTGACAATCTAAAATCAATTTGTGAGTTGCTTGAAAGTTCATGATTATTTACTTTTAATCAACCCTTCTAGTATGACCTGTGTTGTATTGACCAACTTCATTGAAAATATCCCTTCAAGGACAATAGAAATAAAGTGCTTGGACATTCAAGAACATGCAAATATTATTAACATTGTCCATTGATAAAATCTTTCAGTCCAAGCTTAGACCTTTTTTACTTAATCAATGTCCGAAGATTGTTACTTATTCTACATGTTTTCGCCTGTTATTTAGTTCTTTGACCGGCAGAGGCTGTTTACTACCATTTTCAATCCAACCCGTCTTGCCAAATGGGAAGGCTGAACATTGGGGACTTTGATTTTTGATATTGAACTGGTCAGTTTGAGGCATTAGTGAACTCAACTTTCTCAAGTCCAAGAAGTTACTTCCCTAATTAGCCATGTAAATTTACATGCTTTGGATATAATATTATGATTTGAGTGCTAGCCGCAGTGTGTTGGTTATTGTATATAAATCAATGTGTGTGCATTTGCAAAATTCTTATGTAGAGATGATAGATTGTGGGTGCTTTCCTGCTATTGTCGTTTTAGGTTTATTTTCGTATTTAAGCATATATGAAACAAGGAGGTAAAACAGTTGTTCTCGTTTTAGCTTTAATTTCACGTTTAAGCATGCATGCAACAAATTGACATTTCGAAGAAGGAAAAGATGTAGTAAAGTGAAATTTGATTTTTATTTTATTAATTTTTATAAAAGGTAAAATAATAATTTAATTTTTTTAATGTTTTTTAACTTGAGGGTAAAAAGGAGTAGGTGACAATAGAGTTAGAAAAGCATAAACATAAGAGGCTTGTTTAGATTTTTCACTCATCTTTTAACTGCATGAAAGAGTGATACATCATTGTTCTACCAGTCACCCGTAGCCAGTTTAGTTTCAGCAGATGATGCTTATTTTACTGCCTTGGTCACGAGGGTAAACTATTACACTGACCTAGTTTGAGTTTGAGTTGTAATTGATTAATTAATTAATTCCATTATAAGACTCAGATTGGATTGCTACTTTTTAGTGTGATGTGTTGCATAGGAAGGTATACTGCATCTCTTCTGGATCCACTATGGCTGTAATAATTGTTAGGAAATAGCAGCAGAATTAGTTTTGTGACATTTTTCTACAGGCATTGGTAGATAGATTTCTTTCAAAAACAAGGAGATGACGTTATTAGTATAAGTTGGTTTGATAAATGGTAACCTCAAAAGCCATGAACAATGTTACGCGTAACTTATTAGTGAGAAACCTTCTTCGTTAAGAATCACTGTGTGAACTGTCTTTTAGAAGTTTTCAAGTTTTTTTAGTTGTGAGCTGTGTACTCATAATGTGATAAGTAGAATATTTTTATGAATTTGTTTTGTAACGGGCTACCTACCCCCGATCAACTGCCTGATTGACCCAACCGGCCCAATCACAACCCAGCCAGGTGGTGTCCAGCCATCCCACGCCCGATCGACCAATCCGGCTTAGCCAAGTGGATGGTAGGTACTGTTTCTCTACCTTCTGAAGGATTTCTACACCTCCCCCACCACTCAAACCCAAGACCAAAGATATATAATCATTTAGGAAGAATGGTGAGTATCATTGGAGCTACTAGCTCAAATGGTACTTACCGTACTTCCCAAATGACTATATGCTTTTGGTGTTGGATTCAAGTGGTGGGGGAGGTGTGAAAATCCCTCAGAAGGCAAAGGGACAGTACATGCTATCCACGTGGTTGGGTTGGATTGGTCGTTCGGGCGTGGGATGGTCGGGCACCAGCTGGTTGGGCTGTGACTCGACCGGTTGGACCGATCAGGCAGTCGATTGGGGATGGATAGCCCGTTACATCTTTAACGGAGAAGAAATTTATTTTGTACTTTGAATTCATAAGTTTAAATAATATGTAAATAGACTTAAGTGTTTGCTTTGGAAGACGGTTGATCAGTTTAAATTGCTTAAAGATTATAAACTTATTTCGGACTCCTAACTCCTATAGCACTAGAATAAGGAAGTGACCACAACATAAATCTCTAGTCAATCGGAAGGCGGAGGCCAGAGCTCTCCCAAGATCGTGCTTTATTTTGATTATTATTAATTTTTTTTAATTTTCTTTTTCTTAAAATTTTTAAAATTTATTTTTTATTACATATTTAACTCATACAATCTAAATCCATCAATTTGGTATGTCACAATACGCTGTATTAGAGACACTATTTGTATTAAATTAATAAAATATAAATAGATTCCCAAACATTTTATTGTATGATATGAATATATTTTTAATCTCTAATATTATCCAAAACATAGTAACAAACATATCCTAAGTGGAGCTCCTGAAGACTCAAGCCTATGCTCTCTTACTTATCACCTAGACTTGAGAGCGAGGGAATATGATCAAATTGCATATGGCTACTTACAAAATACTTGATAAATAAAAATCGACTTTGTCAAGATGCAGACTAAAAGATTCATGAACAATGAATAAGAACCACTTGCTTAATTGTTGTTGAAAAATTCTAGAATCCAAGTGCTTTTGCTCTTGCTTTTGGATTATGGCCTTATCGCGGTGGCCCCCGGACACTCTCATTGAATTTTCATTCCACCCGCAGTCAAAATCAATTTAGGAATCAACCGTGGATACATGTCTCACATTTTCATTCCTAAAGCAGATAATCCAAAAGCACATTTTCCTATGTTAAATAAACAAACATTTTCTAAAGCTCTTGCTTTTGGATCATGTGCTTTTGGAATGAAAATGTGCTTTATAGTCGATACATGTCTCCAATACACAAACATGTGCTCTTGCATGTGGGTGGAATAAAAATTCAATGAGAGGGTTCAGGGGGCCACCGCGGTACGGCCATAATCCAAAAGCAAGAACAAGAGTACCCGGAAAATGTTTAGATTCTAAAATTTTTCAACAACAATTAAGCAAGAGGATCTTATTCATGAATAAGACCCTCTTGCTGAGTATTCAAAAGTGGATTCAATAGTTGGATTTAGTATCTTAGTGACACAATTCTCTATATAAGAGAGTGTCGGTTCAGCTAATAATGTATAGACCAAGTTTTCATTTTGATCTTCTTCTGCTTATTTTGTCTCAGTCTCTCTGTTTCTCTACAATATATTCTCAAATATATTGTAGTGAGTGGATATAATTTTTTTAAAAATATTTCTACATAAATAACAAACAATTCTCAATGATTCATACTTAATTATATTTGAAAATAAAACTGAATTCAAATCTCATATCATAATAAAGTTGTAAATATCTGTATGAACCATCTTTATAATTTTAATAAAATATAATCTGAAAATCTATAATATGTAAAAACTTCTCTAACAACAATAATAAATCATTATGAATCTGCTATACAAAACGTGGGGTTCTTTGATCCGAATTGGTTTGGAAGCTTAGGAAACCAGCAGAATCAGGGAGGTTTCTCTCCTAACAATCAAGGCAGGACTTCTGCTCAAGCAAATCTTGCACATAATATTGTGAATTCCTCTTGCATACTATTGCAGTATGTATAATTGCATTTCCAGTATGTGGTGAATGACCCCTCTTGGTATGTGTACAGTGGAGACACAAATCATGTTACTGCTGAACTTGTCAACCTAGCTATGCATTCAGAGTACCAAAAAAAAAGGAGAAACTTGTAGTTGGTAATGGTAACAAGTTGTCTATTCTACATACTGGAAATGCAGTTATACATACTAATACTAGACCTACAAAGTCCATATATCTAAATCAGATATTGCATTTTCCTAATATTACAAAGAACTTGTTAAGCATCTGTAAGCTAACAAATGATAATAATGCTATTACTGAGTTTAATGGAGATTGTTGTGTGTTTAAGGAATGGTTTTGCTTAAGGGAGTCAGTACGGATGAACTCTACAGTCTTGATCTTCTAGCTTCTTCTCAATACTGCAAGCTAACAATCAGCTCACGTGGTACTTCAATAAATTCATATGGTTCAATTCCTGTTATAATGCTGTTATGTTTTCTTATAAATATTCTAAATAGCTCTTGTAAGTCTAAGTATTCATTAGATGGCTCATTAAACATTAACCGTGTCAATAGGAATAAGTTTGATGCTTAGCTGGCTGCCAAGCCCAACTCAAGTCTTTGGCATGCCAAGCTTGGCCATCCAACATAGTTAGTACTTTAGAAAATCCGAAATAGTTTGCACTCTAACACTCATGTAAGTGTTATACCATTTTGTGATTCATGTAAGCTACCTTTTATTAAGCATGATATATCTGCAAAAGAACCACTTGAGTTGATATACACTGATATTTGGGGTCCATCTTCTTAAATTGCTACAAATGGTTGCAAATATTACATAGTGTTTGTGGATCCTTGGACAAGATTTACTTGGCTTTATCCCCTAAAACTAAAGTCAGATGCACTGCAGTCTTTTGTTCAGATATGGGAAAGAAGTAGAATTGCAATTTGGCAAGAGAATTAAAGTATTACATTCAGATATGGGAGGAGAATTCATTACCTTTATACCTATCTAAAGGAGCAAGGTATTCAGACCAGATTTTCATGACCCTACACTTATCAACAGAATGGGGTATTTGAAAGAAAACACAGGCATATTGTGGAGACAGAACTTACACTGCTTGCACATGCCAAATTCCGTTTGCAATTTTTGGTGGAAGCCTTCTCTGAAGCTGTTTTTCTCATCAGCAACTTACCCTCACCAGTCATTGGCATGATTTCTCCATTTGAAAGGTTGTTCAACAAGAGTCCAAACTATATCTTCATGAAGACATTTAATTGCAGCTGCTTCCCTTATTTAAGGTACTACTCTCAACACAAGCTTGAGTGTCACACCACTAAATGCATCTTTATAGGATACAACCCACTTCACAGTGGATACAAGTGTCCTCACCCATCAGGCAAGGTCTAAATTTCTACACATGCAGAATTCAATGAGCTTGAGTTTCATTATCCACAACTTCTTTCTGCTCAGACCAAATCTGCACAGGTTTCACAATACTCTAGCTTGCCCGTTTCAATAAGTGATCACCTGATCTGATCAAATTCTTTTGCAGGTCCTCGATTTAACCAAGCGAAACTAGGTATTGTTAGATAAATTTTTCAATGAAGAAGACAAGGACTTCTTTATTCTGATGGGTCAAGTATGGTGATTTTTTTATTTCTTTAAAAAAAAGAATCCCACCAATTATTGAGTAGTAGCTATATTCTTAGATTAACTTTTACAAATTTTTGAAAGTTTTAATTTATAGGGTTATTATCAATTGACCCTCTAAAATAAAAAATAATATCAAACCACGTTGATTTGAAAATATTAGCTAAAATGGTTTGATCATCAATTGGAATAGTAAAACGGTCAAGAAAATGAAGGTTCCATGAGTTCTAAGGGTAAAAAGGTCATTCGAGCTTGATGACATGATGGAATATAGCTAGAAAACAATATGTAATTTTTTTAATTAAAATAGAAGGAAAAGAAAAATAAAAACCACTTGAAAACAAATTAAAAGAGGAAAAAACAAATACTCTCTCCGTCTCTTTCTCTCTCCTGATCACTGCCCTTTCTCTTTGCCCCTGTCACTAATAATCTCTCTTTCTCTCTCTTTGTCACTCCATCTCAGTCAATGCTTTTTCTCTTCTTATGCCGCTGGTGACCAATCGGTGTGGACCAATGCAGACTAGTGCCAAATGGAAGTAGGAATGGCAAAATGGACAGGGTTCTCAAACCTGACCCTTACACGCAATAATGAGGTTCGAGTATAGACCCGTACCATTTTTTTTAAAACCCTTGAAAAAATCGGGTCTGAAAAAACCTGTATATTGCGGGTAGGATATGGTTTTAGTGCTGGTCTTTATCAGACCCGTAAAGACCCGTTGTTTATATACCTCCTACCTGGTTCGTCTTTGAAAGAAATCTAACTTCTCAACTTTTTCAACTCTCCTGACTCTCTCTCTGTCCAATTTCCATCGTCGTCGTTCCTCAGCTTGACAGCGTCTCTCTCTCTCCATCGTCGTCATGTTATTGCTGACCACCATAACATCTCCGTCTCTCTCTTTCCATCGCCGACCAATGAAACCGAGTTTGGTTTTCAAAAAACCGGAGGTCTTTTAAATTTTTCTGAGTCTCTCACATCTGGGTTTTTCTTCGATTCATCTATGCCTCCCAAGTCCTTCATAACTTGTTGTTTCGCATCTGGGTTTTGTGTCTTTTGTATCTTCTATGATATATTATCTGGTTATTTGTGTGTTATTGATGTTTGGATGTTTAGGATTCCATTGAAGATCAAGTTCAACTTGAATCTGTTACTTACTTTGCTTTCAAACAGTTTATATGGGTCTTTGTATTGCATTTTCAAAGTCTAGATTTAGATTTGAAACTGCGATCTGTTACTGGGCATGGAATCACAAAAGTTTTGTTCTTGTTTGTGGTAGTGTTATGTTGAATCTAGATGGGCTCTGTTTGGCAAAGCTTGGGATATGGATCTGACTTGCCACTTTTATCTATTGTTCACCATTTGAGGTTGGATTTAGGTAACTCTAGCTGTGGTTCATTGTCAAATTATGAACTAATTGCTTGTAGCTGGAAATTGGTTTCTTTTACTAAGCTTGTGATGTTAAAAATGGACTTGGAATGTGTTTTGGCTTTACATGATTGCTTATCAGTTTTGTGGTTACTTTAATTAATAATTGAGATAGTGCCAGCATATTAAGGAGCATCTGCTGAAAATGCAATGAGTTATAATTTTAATCACTTGTAGCCTGTTTGTAAGGGGTATTTGTAAGAGGTATTAGTAAAGTGTCTATTCCAATTTAGAGGAGATTGAGAGTTTATAGCTCAGTGAACAGGCTCTCGAATTTGGTTGGGATGTGGTAGTGTGATATGCATCGTGTCAGTATCTCCATATTAACAACATTTTCAAATTTAAAATTCAATTATTTATGCAATCACAAAGGCTGGGTTATAATCCATTATCCCTAAAAATAGTTAACACATTGATATTTGCTCATGTTGGTAAGTCATTCTATTTGATGTGGAAGAACATTTTAATATTGAGTTTAAATACCCTTTATTTTTTGTGGTGTTTTTAGTGTTCTGTGATTATGGCTACATGTTACTTCTGATTGTCTATCAATTCTAAAGATAAGATACGGTGGCACCATTTGAAGTGAACTGCATGCTTTTATGTGAATCTAGACTAAAAATAACTTAATGGGACTGTTTAGGGATTTTATTGATCTCATCAATGTGCATTTACCTTAAAATATTACGACAGGTTGCATATATTAGTAGCCAATTTCATTTCCTATCCATTTGGATCCCTTTATTTGTTATATTTTTTTTATTATTAATTGAATTGTTTAAATATATTAGGTGGCCAAACAATATGACTAGTTGTGGAGAAAGTCAGATGAATACTTCAACTGTGGATAATGATATTGAGAATTTTGAGTCTAGTGTTCCAAAAGCAGCCAAACAAAAGTGAGAAACATTATTCGTTTGGACACATATGTCTAAAATTGAAGTTGATGGTGTTAGGATGGCTAAATATAATTTTTGTAGGAAATTATTGAATACTAGTCAAGGGTCAGGAACATCTAGTTTAAGAAAACATGTCCAAAAATGTCTTAACGAGCATCTAGCCGCCATCGATGAAACAACTACTTTGTTTGATCCAAGTGTTGGTAAGGAGAAAATAGCTAAAATGGTTATCATGCATGAGCTTCCTTTAAGATTTATAGAATATACAGGATTTTGAGAAATGATGAATTATTATCATCATGGGTTCGAAACAATTAGTAGAAACATGTTGAAAAATGAGATTTTTAAGATATACAATAGTGAGAGGGAGAATACATTGAAGTTGTTAGATAGTTTGAATGGTAGAGTTGCAATTACTACGGATATGTAGACATCAAACACAAAAATGGGATATATGGTTGTGATTATGCATTTTATTGACAAATCATGGGTGTTACATAGTCGAATTATGAGATTTATCTGTGGATTGAGTCCACATAATGCTAAGTCACTTGGTGATGAATTGATGAAGTGCTTGCTTGATTGGAATATAGATAGAAAATTATTTGCAATTATTGTAGATAATTGTTCTACTAATGATTCCATGATTAATAAAATCAAGCACAAGTTTTCTGATGGATCGTTGTTGGGTGAAAAGTTGTTTCATATGCGATGTTGTACGCATATGTTGAATTTGGTAGTGAGAGATGGGTTGTAAGTGATTGCGGATGGCATTAAGAAGATTAGAGATAGTGTTTGTTTTTGGACAGCATCACCTAAGAGAATTAAAGCATTTGAATTTGCAGCAAACCAATTAAAAATCAAGTATGACAAAAAACTTGTGTTTGATTGTCTTACTAGATGGAATTCCACCTATTTGATGCTTTCAGTGGCTCTAATGTATAAGGATGTTTTTGTTTGTGTCCAACAACGTAAGCCACAATGTAAGTGTTTGTCGGATGACTCAGAGTGGGAATTAGCAACAATGATGGTGGAGCATTTGCAACTCTTCTACAAATTAACAGAACATTTTTCAGGTATTTTTTTATTCTAAATGAATAATTAATATTTTAATGTTTATAGCTCTTAATAATTATTTTTCAACTTTTTAGGTACCAAATACCCCATAGCTAATTTGGTGTTTCCAATTATATGCAAAATAAAGGGAACAATGAATGGTTGGCTTACTTATCCTCATATTCCAATACAAACAATGGCAAAGAGAATGATTACCAAATTTGAGAAGTATTACAATGATATACTTGGTAAATGGCTGTTGTGGCATTCTTAGATCCTACGTCTAAGATGTTGCGAATCGGTTATCATTTTCAAAAGTAGTATGGCCCCAATGCAAATTGCCAACGAGAAAATGTGTTTGAACTTCTAAAGGCGTTGATAAAAGAGTATAAGAAGAAATATGTGGATACGATTTTAGTTGAAAAAGTTGGCGATTCTTCTATTGATCATTCTACTAATGTCCTCGAGGATGAGGATAAAGCTGAATTTGAACAATATAAGCGTGATTATGAAGAAGCTATAGGCTTGAACAAATCAGAGTTAGAGAAATATTTGGATGAAAAAACTGAAAATAATTCTTCTGACTTTGATATTTTGGCATGGTGGAAAGGAAACAAAGGAAAATATCCGATTTTAGCTAGAATTGCCAAAGACATCATAGTCATTCTTGTGTCTACGGTGGCTTCTGAGTCCGCTTTTAGTACTGGAGGTAGATTCTTGAGTCCATATCGTAGGAGATTGCATTTGAATACGTTAGAAGCATTGATGTATGCACAAAATTAGATATGGGCAACTTTGAGGTATGAAAGTGGTTATAAATTTAATTACATTATATATATTATTCGTAATCTTTAACTTAATTTTTAAATTTTTACTTGATTTGTTCTATTAGGTAGCATTCCGAAGGAAGAAATATATCATAAACAAGATGAAGAAGAGTCATCATCATCTTGATTTTATTTTTTGTATTTATATTTATAAATTTTTTTGTTATTTTGTGATGTAAATAAAAGATAAAATTTTAACTTTTAATGTTATTTTTTGTTTAATTTTAATTGTGGCATTTTTTTGTAAAAATTGGTAAGATTGATTATGGAATGAATTATGTGATGTGAAATTAGTTTAATTTGTTTTAAGAGAAAAAATTGATTTAAAAAAAAAAAAATCAGGTTGAAATCTTATATCCATTCAAATTGGTAGCCTATAAAAAAATTTTGGGAAAATTGTGGAATTTTTTTTTAAAAAAAAAAAAAAAAAAAATTCAGGTCAACCCGAATTTAACCGGGTTGACCCGATCAATCCGGATTTGACCCGATTAAATCCAGGTCTGGTGTGGTTCTGCAACAAAACTGTAAAATGAGCGGATCGGATTTGGATCAGATCCTCAAATTTATTTGAGGATATGGGTAGGATCTGGACCGTCAAATAAAAAAGAAGGTCCAATACGGGTCCGAGTCTGATGCTGATCTAGACCCATATTTTGTCATCCTTAAATGAAGCGGAAGAAGAGGAGATCAATCGGAGAAGGAAGTCGGTGAGGGACCAGTGCGAACAATTAACAATGGAAGTGGAAGAAACTCTTACCTGGCTTCTGAGTCGGAGACTCTAGTGGCCAGCTCACGCGATGTTGTAAGTAGGAAAGAGGAGGAAGTCGGCGACTTGAAATCTTGGATGCACAAGAATGGCCTCCTTCTTGTAAAGTTGTTCGTTGGTGGTGACGCTTGAGATAGTGTTGGTAATGTGCATTGATTATTAACTGGATTGTGCATTGTTTTTCTTTATATCAATCTTGAACATTAAAGTTTTTCTTTTTCTTTTTATTCTCTTAATGTGAAATGGTGTATTCGTTTGCTATGCTTGTTATGGCTTATGTGTGTATGATGATTGGCTTACTTGATAGGTAGCCCTACAAAGGTATTTTTGCTTGTCTGATTAGTTGTTGAACTATGGATGTTGGTGACTCGGTGTTAAATGGTTCAAAAGGGTTTACTTTGATTTTTGTGTTTCTGGGTGGTTAATTTCTGGATTATTGGTTTCTGAGATTGGTTGATTTTTGGAAGATTTCTATATTTGTGTTTGATTGTTTGTGTGGAAGATTTCTATGTCTTTGATTTTGGCGATGGAAAGGGTTTGTGTTTGATTTTACATATGGAAGATTTTTGAGCTGTTGAACGTAGTAGAGACAATTGAGAAAATGATTTATGGGCAGTGGATTCATTTTTTTATTTAATTTTTATTTCAATTTAATTTTATTTAATTATTTATTTATTTTTAAAATTAATCTTCACCGGTCACCATTCATAGATGGATAGTGGAAATTTGATGAATTTTTTTTTATTTAATTTTGTTTATTCCATCCTTCAACCGGCAGAGTCGCTTGGGTTTGTTTTTAATTTTTTTTTTTTAAATTTATTTAAAATTTTATTTTTTTTTAAATTAATCTCCACTACCCATCTTAAGATGGACGATAGAGATCAGATGAAAATTTTCTTAATTTTTTAATTTTTTTAAATTAATCTTCATCATTCATCTTAATATATAGATTGTGTAGATTTGATGGTAAATTTATTTATTTATTTATTTTATTTTTATTTAATAATAATTCTTATTTCAATTTTTTTTAATTTCTTTTATTTTGGTTATCAAAGGGTAGTTTGGTAATTGACTAATTTTATTTTTCATTTTTTAATTTTTTATAGTAAGGGCATTTTTTTATTTAATTTTTTAATTTTTTTCAAATTCATAAGGTTATTTTGGTTTTTTAATGTTTTTATCACAAAACTACTAAAAATATAGATGAAATTGCTTTTGGCTAACGATAAGGGGGTTTTTGGCTAATATTTTTAAAAGTTGGGATAAATTGAGGTTATTTTCTACTTCAGAGGGTTTATAGATTCTTTCCTAATTTATATATTGGGAATATTGGAAAAAAAAATATCTCTAACAATTATACATACACGTTAAACGTCACACAATTAGTAATGAAGAATGGAAGTAGAGTTTCTTGTCAAAAAAGAAACATGGGAAAAGTAGGTGAAAAAGGATCGCATACAAAAAAATCTGGCATTAATTTGGGTGAGATTGATGCATTTTTGTGCATATTAGTGTGGAAGTTGTTACCAATGTCAAATAAAACAGACGAATTAAGCAGAAAAAGAATAATTAATCACGGTTAATCAACTTCAACAACTTCATCATCTTATCCAAATGTTTCTTTTCTATAGGTGATGTTACATCATTTTTATATTATTTTTTTAAATATTACAATTAAATCACGGTTGAGAAGGGGAAGATAACACGAAACCACAATCTTATAGTTTAAATATGGGCGCATACCATTATGGCAAATTGATTAAAATAAAATGTACCATTTCATTTGAAAAAAAAAAAAAAATCCTAACACTTTTAGATGACTTGTATGTAAAATATTGTTAAACTGAATAAATATTCGATTTTATTAAGCCACATTGGATGGTGATATAAAATATATATAACTGACAAATGTTTTTGGATTTGTTAACACTGATAAATTTAAAAATAATGTTCTTTCTTTTTTAACTTGTTAAAATAGATTGGATGAATTTTGTATTATAATTACTGTAAGTCTTGGTTTAATACATTGGATGGTGATACGAAATATACATAATTAATAAATAATTTTGGACTAGCTAACACCAATGAATTTTTGGAAAGTAAAATAATGTTATTTCTTTTTTAACCCGTTAAAGTAGATTGGATGGATTTTGACATTTTGTACTATAATTACGGTAAGTCCTGGTTTAATTGAAAGACAAGGATTCAGAGTTCTACTTGAAGTAGAATAAATCATCTCAACTTCGAAAAAATGTAAACTAATTTTTGTACAATATCATAAAGGTTTTCAAACTAATTCTACAGATATATACAGTCTTTGTTTAGTAAAGACATTCTGAATTCAGGCCACTAATTGGAACCATATATTGGGATCTATTGGAAATAAATAATTATAATTTGTGATCCTGAGATAAAAATTTAAAGATCTTGATGAGATATAATTTGTTAGACAGTAAATCTAAGCCAAATTGTAATTACATGCATTCAACTTTTGTCACATTATAGAAGAAAGTAGACGAAGAAAAAAGGCTTGTATTTTTTTTAGAGAGAAAGAAAGAATTCATAAGAAAAAAGTCTTGTATTTTTTAGAGAGAGAGAAAGAATTCATTCTTTAGAAAAAAATAATAATAAAAGAGAAAGAATTCTTTCTTACAAAGAAAAATTGCCTGTATTTTATAGAGAGAGAGTAGTCACTAATTAACCAATGTGCATGTTCTTGCATTCACATTGTCCAAGTTGTACTATAATTACTGTCAGAGTGTAAGTTTTGGTTTAGTTGAAAGATAGAGAATTAGAGATCTACATTAAGTAATAAAGATTTAAAGTTTCGACCAAAAAATAAAAATAATAATAATAATAATTTAATTAGAGATCTACTTTGTATTTTCTCACATGCATGCACTGATGCACTTCATAATTTCTTTCACAATTGTTACGATCAGGTGTTCAAAACCTTCTCGTAGCAGGTTGTTTGAATTCTAATTTTATCTTTAACCTTATCGGGATATTATCAAAATACTATCTAAAAATGAAAAGATGAAACTAGTTTGAAACCACCATTTTATATTTAAAAATGAGATTAAATGATATTATTTTTTATTTTAAGGGAGTTTTCTTTTTCTTTTTTTCCCCTTATCTTTATCTCTCTTGTGACCGGCTTGAATTTGTTTTTGGGATTTGAAGTTTGAAGTCAATTTAGAAATTTAATTATTTATGTTTAATTGTTGCAGGTCTCTGTTATGGAAGAAATGCTAAGGTAACTTATTAATTACGTTTATGCTTTTATTTAGATTTATTGTTTATATCTAAAGTTAGTTTAGAATTTTAGTGGCATGGAAAGGAATTCAGGGGCACATCAAGCATGAACCTAAGTGGGAGAAAGGTCCATCATCATCATCATCATTATTATTATTATTTGACTTAATTGACATTTCTGACATCAGGTTAGACAATTACTAGTATCTAACTGGAATAGAACTCGATCTCGCGATCCAAAAATCTACGCCCAAAGATTGGGAGAGGTTTACCTACAAGTTATAAGAAAATTGTCATGCTTCTATCTGTTTTTCTGCATAGACAGCAGCTTGAACCTGTCATCTTACCTTGTACAAAGTATCGACAAGAAGGTTGGTGGCCACTTCACCAACACACTTAACACGGAAAAATTCATTATTTAAGCCCAAGTCCACATAACTTGTTAATAATAATTATTATTATTTGAAACTAAATTTGTTAATTATTTATTTTTCATTATATATATAAACAATTTTTTCTAAAAATTATAAAAATTATAATAAGACTGGACAACAAGTAATCTAGCAAAGTATTGATCTTGCTAGCCAGATGGGGGAGTTCTTTTAAATTAAGTGTTTTTGTAATCTTGTAATAATTTGTTTTTGGAAAAAGAAAAGGTAAAGTTAAATTGATTAACACATATGTTATAAAGTTGTTTGGTATACAGGTTTAGATATTATAAAGGGTAGTAACAGAAATCATCTCTTCTTAAAATTTTGTAGTTGATATTTAAAATTTTGAAAATCTGTATTTATCATTTGGAAATCAAAATTTTTTATCTTATTAAACTATTAAATTATAATATAAGAGAGAAAATATAAATTTAGTCTTTTTACAATAGCATAACCAGTGTATCAATATAAATATTTATAAAAAAAATAAAAAATAAATAAACTCAATTTTGAACTTGAAATACTGAAATTAAAGATCCAATTGGATAAGTACCCACTTTGGGAACGCAGAATTTGCGTGACAACGGCGACTTTGACAGGTTTTGTCCTTGAACTTATTCCAAAAGGCCAATTTAATTTGACTTTGGACGGTCTCCTTTCATTTCATTTCAATAAGCAATATTTCTGTTTTTATAAAAAAAAAAAATAATAATAAGTCAATATTTCTTTTTCTTTTTGTTTTTTCATTCGGATAAATTTTATGCAATTTTCTTTTTGTGAAAATTACAGGAAAGACCCTATTAAAAAACCTCAATTTTGTTTTTACCCCCTGAAATTATAAAAATTATTTTTAACCCCTCAAACAAACTAATTACATGCTATACCCAAAATACCCACAATACCCATAAGTATATAAGTAGCAGAAAGCGATGGAAAACCGGTTTCCATCACCGACCAAGCGGAAAACCGTTCGGTTTTTGAGAGAAACAGAGGGAGAGCGAAAAACCGATCGAGAGGCGACGCACAACCACTTTTTCCGGCCACAACGGCGACGATTCCGACTTGCCCAGGGGAGGATAGAGCTCGGGGGACGTGAGTGCTTTTGCCAAGATTAGTTTTCGGTTGGGTTGTTGAGTTTTTTTATTTTTATTCGCGATTTGGACATGTTTGTGTAATATGGATGTTGGGTATTGGTTATTTGGTTTAGAATAGGTTGGTATTGACTGGGTTTGGCCTGATTTGTGGCTGATATGGCCGATTCCGACCATATGAGCGTCGTCTGGAACGCATCGGTTTTTCACAGGTGCGGTTTTCCACCACACCTGTGGAAAATCGATAGTGGAAAACCGATTTTAAATGTTTGTTGGTTGAATAGTGAAAAACCGATATGAAAAACCGATGTTACATATGAAACTCTGATTGGGTGCTGCACTTTGACATAGGTTTTTCGAAATGTGATGAATCATATCGGTTTTGTCAGTTGGGTTTTTGAGATCTGCTCATTTCAGGTGAAAAACCGAAGTGAAAAATCGAATCGGTTTTCCACATGTATGAAAAATCGAATCGGTTTTCCGATTCGATTTTTCACGCCTGTGGAAAACCGATGTGGAAAACCGATTGTTTATGTAGTGGCAGAATGACTTTTAATCCTAATACTGATCTTTTTGTCATTGTTTTTGTGTCCTACAGATGGAGTTCAATTATAAATATAGTTTGCAAACAATTCCTAAGGAAACGAAAGGGATTACACACATTGGTCAGAAGATGGTGAAGAAAATACTTGATATCCTGACTGGAAGGAACTTGTATGACCGGTTTATAAGAGAGTGCCCATTCGGATATATGTTGAGGAATACCAAACATACGGCTGTCGGCTCCGTTCTATTATGGGTTCTCGCTAGAGAAGTGGAGGTGAGTGGACGTAAAGATGAAATGTGGTTTGAAATTGGTGGGAGAATATATAGGTTCGGGAAACAGGAGTTTTTATTGATTACAGGACTTCATTTTGGAGGCATAGACCATGAAATTTTCAAGGCAACCCAAAATGACCCGAACAGTCTCCTACAACGATGGTTCAATGGAGTATTGCCGAATATATCCAAGTTTGCTACATTTGTTGAGGCAAGAAATCAGTTGAACCGTGAAGACGAGGATGTATTAAATGATGAAGATCTTTTAAAGTTAGCGAATATAGGGATTGCTTTTCATCTGTTTATGGGGCAGGATGAGAAGGCGAAGATTTCGCTATTTTTGTGGATCATCATTGAGGATATGGAGAGGTGGAACTCGTTCCCTTGGGGCACATTATGTTATAGTGTCCTATTCCACTACCTCCGCATGGCATTGACTGAAGAGCGGATCAGAAAGCGACCGCGTAACATCAATATTTATGGCTATGTCTATGCGTTTCAGGTATAACCAATACCGTTAATATTTATTCCTTTGTAATGTGGTTAAATTAAGTATATGTAATATTTGTTTTTTTTTTTGGCATTATAGTGGTGGTTGGTAGAAGTGTTTCCGGCATTAGCAGATAGAATATCAGAAAGTGTCCGAGATTTGCAAAATGAATTGCCAAGATGCTTAAGAAAGTCACTTAAAAGAACACCGACAATTATGAACAATCTTGATGATTTACCTCCAGTAAGTGGCAAACGTAAACTAAATTAGTTTAGTAAATTTATTGTTTGTTTTAATTACACTTATTTATATGAAGTATAACATTATAATGTAACTGTATACATGTATATAATACAGATAGTTGGCTTAGAGCAAACCCTTGAGCCTACCGACGCCGAAAGACAAACGGCTTATTGGAAATCCTTCAACCCTAATAATTTAGTAACGGGTGAAGTACATAAATCTGGCGAGGGAGGGAGTGAGGGTGACAGTGAAAATGATGATGATGCGGATGATGGCGATGATGATGGCGATGATAGTGATGATGATGGTGATGGTGATGGTGATGATGGTGATGGTGATGATGGTGATAGTGATGATGATGATGATGATAATGATGATGATGATCATGACGAGGTTGACGATGTTAGGGTGGGGGGTGATGATGTGGTAGAGGGTGACTCTGTCGCAAATGAAGACGTTCAAGGCATGCAATCAGAATCAGAGGATTCCCTTTCAGAGTTTCGAACAAAAAAGATCCACGATGTCCCAAACGTCCATCCTGAGGTACAAATCACCCCTTTATATGATTATCTACGGAATATGAACATTGTATGTAATGTAAAAAATATGAACATTGTTGTGTTGTAGTACGGTGTGACGGAGAGACAGAGTCTCTAAACATGATAGACGAAGTGTAATTTATTATAAGCAGGTTATATTTTTTTGGATACTTAAAAATACAGGGGAGACTCTGACAAAATTTTTTTAAATATGTTAACCGTGTCGAAATTTTTTTACAGGTGAAGCAGTTGTTTGAATATATTGTAAATTTACAGAAGACAACTAATGAGAAGTTGAGTAGGATGGAGAAGAGGCAGAAGGCAACTGTACGGCTCGTTGAGGACATGGATAGGAGATTGAGACGGGTGGAACAGGATTTCTCATATATTAGGAGGTATCTCAGTGGTAGCGATGATTCAAATGATGATGACGGTGACGACGACGATCATCGCGGTGAGAGCTTTGTCCCAGAGGAGCCCATTTATATCCCGACTACAGATCAGCCAGCACCAACAGCTCTACATGAGGACGAGGGGGTCCAGCAGTCACCTATCAGTGGCGGACCCAGAAAATTTGTTCAGGGGGGGCACATAAATAAAATTAAAACAATATCAAAAATTAAGAATATACTAAATGTATAATGTTTTTATGTAAAACAATATTCAATAACGCTTGTTTTTCAACATCTGGTTTGAAAAGATAATAACTTAGACAATATGCTATATCTTTTGCTATACTGTACTCTAACCAAGTCGAATATTCAGTAAACCAAATAGTGTTGAATCGCCTTAACTTTTGTCCAAAAGGTCTCATAGGAAAATTGTGTTCTTAAGATTGACAAGGACCTTTTAGCATACATGTTCTTCGAACTTGCTTACGGATATTAGGATCATAATCCAATATTTTAGTTCGAAGCCCTGGATCAGCAGGAAGATCTGAAAAATTGACTTCAACACGATTTTTCTTTGAAGAAGATGATTTCAACTCAAGTGATGATTTTTTTTTTCATATATCTTTTCATAACTATTTCATAACAAATAAAAACATAATAAATTTTTTTTAAAAAAATTAATAATAATTTATTGATTCTAAATAAAATAAAGTTATAAAGTAAACAATATTACATATATATATAATTAAATCATGACAATACATTATACATGGATAATTTTAATGCAATAATTTAAAGTTTAAGATTTTAGGGTTTATCGATAAGATATATATTAAATTTAAATTATTAAAAAATAAATTAATTAAAAAGATAATTAATTTAGGAGACTAATTTGGTAAGTCACAAGATGTCAAAGTGAAAATAAAGAGATGTCAAATAAAGATGATAAGAAAAAGAAAAAAAAAAGTAGTTCGCTAAAATTATGAATTATCAATGTAAATAGTATTTATATAGAAGAGAATTAAAAGAATAAAATTAAAAAAAGAAAATATTAATTAATTAGGAGTAGGAAAAGTATTAGAAATAGGAAAACTAAGTCTAACAGGAGTAAGAAATAGGAAAGTAAATTAATCTATTAGAATTAAATAATAATAATTAATTAAATAAGAAAGTAATAAATAATTAAAAAAAAAAGAAAAAAAGAAAAATAGGATCCCGAATTTGAGCAAAAAAAGTGATGCTGTTATGCACTGTGTAAAACAGTGCAGTGTAGGTTTTTTTTTTTTTTTTTTTTTACGTTTTGGAATTATACACTAAATTTTTCAATTTTTTTTTAAATTTGAGGGGGGGCACGTGCCCCCCCTGGACCCACAGTGGGTCCGCCACTGTCACCTATTGAGGCGGGCCAGTCAGTCATCCAGCAGGAGATTCAGGATGTCGTTGTGGCATAGGGGGATCACCAGTCACCCAATCAGCGGGAGGAGCAGGAGCAGGAGATCAGTGGTGTAGCCGCTGCAGAGGCTGGGCCGGATGATGACCAGGTAGACATAATTTAAACAGTGTGTTTAACGTTGACAATTGAATTATAAATATTCTTTTGTGTCTTTGAATTTGAGTGCAGTTGCAGGGAGAAGACGGCCATGAATGGGCCAAACGAAAGACCAAGCCAGCAGCACCTCTACGGACTCCATACACGGATCCTGGGCAGGCGAAAAAGAAAAAAAAAATTGTCCAACAGCAGGTGAAAGAGGTTGCACAACCTGTAGATCCCATAGAGGCAGTCTATAATGAATATAAAGCTTCATCACATTTGGACCTTAGGTATGGAAAACAAAATAATAAATTCCTATAATCGTAGTTGTTACCGTAACTTTTAATTTTTACCACTTTGTTAAAATTTTTTATTTCAGACGTGCGGTTGAGCGTTGTGGGTGGTGCGTGATACTGACTACATTGGTGACCTTGGAGGACGGAAAAAGTTGGTTGACTAGTGAGCACATCGATGCGTATTTGATGTGCATACGAAATGGATGGTGGAATGAGGACGAGGATAGAAGATACGCCCTTCATGGCACTTCTTTATTTATAAGTTATTGGTTGATAATTTTTTCTAATGTATCATCGAAATCAAATAATATTATTATTTTTTAAAATGTGCAGGGCATTATGACAATGGAGTACAATAATCAATATGTCAAGCAAGGAAAAATATTTGATCCACCTACAGCCACTATACCCCCAGAATGGCTGCCATTCGGATGTGGCAAGATAGATGCCTCGGTCCCGTGGTGGTGTGTTGACAATGTAAGTGTTGTTTTAAAATATATATATTTTATTTGATCATTGGAACTAGTCCTACAACACTTACATTGAGAGAAACTGTAGGTGCTATTGCCGTGTAGCTTGGACCAACAACACTGGGTCCTCTGTCGAGTGTGCTTGAAAGAGAAGAAAATTTATGTATATGATTCCCAGGCGTCCACTGACATTGAGGTACGGCTCCGAGCACTGGAGCCGTTGGTGTGTTTTATGCCCATTATGCTTCGCTTTATTGGGTTTTATGAGAGGACTCAATTACATATACCAGCTGTAGATGAGCGATGGGCGGTTGAGCGTATTGATGAGTCAGCTGTGCCACAGCAACCCGATGGGTGAGTTGTTAATTAATATTTAGTTATTATTAGTTAATTAATATGTAGTTAATATATAGTTATTAATTATTATTTAGTTATTATTAGTTAATTAATATTTAGTTAATATTTAGTTATTATTGTTAATTAATATTTAGTTATTATTAGTTAATTAATATGTAGTTAATATTTAGTTATTAATTATTATTTAGTTATTATTAGTTAATTAATATTTAGTTAATATTTAGTTATTAATTAATATTTAGTTAATCATGGAAGTTGTTAATTAATAAATAGTTAGTATCTCTTAATTGACATATAATTATGAAATAGGACGAGTTGTGGAGCATATGTCACCATGTACGTACGGGACCTTTTACAGTCTAGGGAAAGTACATGGGAATCAAGACCACGTGATACACCTGCAGACGCCCTCGCACTGAGGGCTTCGCTTGCACGAGATATTTATTCATTTTCGCATCCTCTGTATAAAGTAAATAACTTTGGATATTGGATGATTGATTCTTACGGGGAAGTTGTACTTAAGTGACATCAATAAGCAGTTAATTATCCATATCCTATTCAAGTTTTGACTTCAATTATTTATGTCAATCAGTAAAAACAATAATTTAGTTTAAATATTATTATGAAAATTATGAGAACGCAAAACAAAATGAAAATGAAAATGAAAACAATGATGTTGGTTTTGTTTTGAAATTATGAAAATATGTCTGATAGTATATACTGATAACAGTATTATTAATTATCCTTCATAGTAGCATCCATCCAAATTTTTTTATTATTAAAATATATTAATATAATTAAATAACAATATTATCAACCATGTTCTCAATTTTCATAAATTTCTAATTTTTAATGATTCTAAATAAAGTATAATTATAAACTAAAAAATTAAATATAAAAAAATTGAATCATGATAATACATGAATAATTCTAATGCAATAATTTAAATTTTGAGATTTTAGGATTTATTAATGGATGTATGCCAAATTTTAATTATTAAAAATAAATAAATTAAAAAATAATAAATTTAATAAATCCTAAATTTAATAAATTTAAATAATAAATTTATTGATGAAAACAATAATTTAGTTTTTTATAATTCCACTTAATGAATTATAAAACTTAATGAAATCATGAAATCAGTCGCACTAAATATTTCATCAATTGAAACCAATTTAAGTTAATTAATATTAGAGTCTTTATTATGGTTAGGATACATTAATTTAAAATTTCGAAATCATGAAATCAGTGGTTTTGAATCATCTAACACTAATGATTTCATCAATTGAAATCAATTCAACTGAAAGTATTGGCCTTTAGTTAATCAGTTTTAATATTTAATCAATTGGTTTGCATGATTTAGTTTTAAATATTATTGTGTAATTTAAATATTATTGTGTATTAACATCAATAATAACATCAATAATATTATATTATTGTGTAATTTTGAAACCAAAGCTTGATTCGGTTTTTCATAGATCTGAAAAACCGAATCGGGTTTTCAGATTGCTCTGGAAACCCGATTCGATTTTCAGATGATCTGGAAAACCGATTTCGATTTTTCAGGGTCACCCAAAAACCGGTTCGGTTTTTCAGGGTTCCTGAAAAACCGAACCGGTTTTCCAGGGTTACCAAAAACCGAACCGGTTTTCAGAGTTTTGAAAAACCGAACCGGTTTTCTAGGGTTACCAAAAACCGAACCGGTTTTTCTTTACATGGAAAACCGATTCCGCTAAACTATTGATTGTAACAGATTAAAGCACTTATAACAGATGAATGTGGTGTGCGGACACAATCAAGCAACTGTAACAGATACTAATCTATTAATCCGTTTAACAAAACTAAAAGAAAGACCAATGCGATTATAATACATCAATTTAACGAAATAAGATAACTTATACATGCTTCAGAGAGTTCGTACGCGATTCCTACTCATTGTTTTCATCATTATCCATTTCTTGATTGGTAGCAGGAAATCGCAGAGGACATCGACGTTGGTTGTGTCCAGTCTCATGACACAAGCGGCATCTGCGGGACGGTGGGCCGTTGTCAATAACAGTTGTGCTTGGGCCAGCTTCCGCATCCGCAGAACCTGAACTCATCCCACCCCTGGTAGAAATAGGGGGGTTAGGGCAACGAAGACGGTTGTGTCCCCTCTCGCCACATCTTCCACACTTTTTTCTACGACGATCTTCTCCGGCTGAAGGAATCCGAACTTCTTTCGGCCTACCTGGTTGTCTTTTTCCTATGGGTGGTAGTACAACCATACTTCTAACTTCCCCAGAAACATTCCAGCTGGCTAATTTAGGGACTGGATTGATCGGACTTGCTTATGCAGCTTTCAACTATTCTGTGCTGTAATACTGACTGGAAAGTGTATCACAACTGACGCCCTTGAACCTGTCAAATTATCAGAAAATCCAAGTTGAAGTGTATAGACATAACATGAAAAGCTGAAAGCAACAACGTTGAAGTATCATACCTGGCCACAGCACATGCATGAACACATGGCAACTGATCTAAGTTCCACTGCTTATATGTACATGTGTGCTCTTCAATATTAACCACCGCATCTCCTTTACTAGGATGCATGACACTGTACGTTACCGGTTCTGTAATGGGATATACACAACCTTCCGTTGCTAGATTTTTTACCAACATGATGCGATCATACGCAGCGGTGGTAACATAAGTTGTCAATTGAGCGGCAGCAATACGTCTATTATTAAACCATCTCTGCAGCACATTTCTTATATATTCATGTGCAGTTGTTACTGGCAAACGGCGTGCTTACATCATACATTTGTTGAGCGACTCTGTAATATTGGTGGTCATCATTTCATATCTTCTTTTAGGACAATGTGATCGTGACCACCTGCTCACCCCAGCTTTAACCAAAGTTCCATGTGTCCTCGGATGTAACACTCTCATTTCTTCCAATATCCTGTTGCATTCCTCAGTTACATAACAGTATGCTGCATTGTAAAATGCATTTTCCACATCCGAACGCTTTTTACAATGCTGCTTTAGGTTTTGCCATAAGTGAAAAAAACATAACACATGTGGAACTTCTGGAAAAGCTTCTTTCATCTCATTCGATATGCTTTTATGACGATCGGATACAATAAGCAAATCGTCCGACACGCCGATCGCCAATCGTAATTTTCTTAAAAACCACGTCCACGAACAGTCTGACTCTCCGTCAGCAAATCCATAAGCAATGGGATAAATCATCTCTTCTCCATCTTTGCATGCAGCAAAAAAAATCACCCTTTTATATTCACCTTTCAAATGAGTTGCATCAACAGCAACAATCGGTCTCATATAAGATCGGAAACCCTCTATCGAAGCTCCAAATGCAACGAAAGAATACAAGAACCGATCGTTTTCATCTCTCTCAATCGCTGTTATTGTGCCCGGGTTTGCTAACTTTAACATCTCAAAGTAGGACGGAAGCTGTTGATATGACTCATCCGCTTGTCCATACGCAAGTTTCTTTGCATATTGTAAAGCCTTCCAAGCTTTGCTATACAAGATTTGAACTCCATACTGCTCTAGCATTTCTCCAATCAATCGATTAGGTGTATACATATCTCTCCCCACCTTTTCCGCATATAACTTTCTGATGACAATGGCCTTCACACTCTTCATATGTGATTCCATGGCTGTCTGACGACACATGTGCTCTGCCTCATACTTCAACACAAACCACATCGAGCAACCCTTTCTGCATCTGGCACGAACTATAAAGCTACAAGTTTTGTCCTTGCAACTAGCCTCAAATCGCTCCGTGTCTGAACGTCTAACCCGATATTCAAATTTCGCTTTCAGAGCATATTCTCCAATAGCTATACTCATTTCTTCTTTACTATTAAAAAATGCTCCCTTGTATAATGAACCAAGTTGGTAGACGGTTGACATAGCACTTGAAGCAGGCTCAATGTCGCTCAGTTCAACACCAGGAACAATCCAGTGTGGTTGTAAAGGATTGTTCTGAAATTGTAAACCTGAAAATCTTATTTCTGGAAACCCTTCTTCTTCAGACACATCATCAACTTGAGTTCCCTCGTTATCACTATCTCCAGTTTCCTCAGAATCACTATCCCGTATCTCACCACCATTATCATTTATGTCACAATCTTCATCATCAGTACCATAATTCATATAGTCATTGTTAACATCGTAAATTGGACTTTCTGTACATGTAAATTGGGTGCCACCAGCATCCAGCGAATTATTGCTCCCAATTCCTGAAGTTCGATGAAAATGACTTTCAACCATTTGAGGATTTACAGGTCTTGACGTTTCTGCCTCGTTGTATCTTCTTCCTGGTATTGAGTTGGTGGCAATCGAAAAATCGATACGCCTGCTAACCTCAGCTCCACAATCTTTCACAATCTTATCCACATAAATCTCTTTAACATCAATATTTTTTATTGCCATCAAACCAACAAAACCAAGATCGGACATGATACGTATCTTTTTAATTTTACCACTTGTCGCACTTTGTAGTAAATAATGTATACGGATATCCCACATTCTCCTATCAATACCAGCCTCTCTGTACACAATATCGACTAATGATGAAAAACTATTATTACTGTGAACCCCACACATGATCGACTCCCCTCCTACGTAATTACATCCATTCCACTCTCTGTCAAAATTGATTACAATTGTTTCTTGAGTCATTCCTGTAACGTTCAAATAAAATAATAAATTAATCTCATTTCAATGGGTCAACATTACAAAATACAATCTTATAATCAAATTAATTTATTATTTTAAATTAACTGTAATCGGTTTTTCAGTGCCACTGGAAAACCGTTCGGTTTTTCAGTAACTGAAAAACCGAACGGTTTTCCAGTTTTTGATAGGTTTTTAGCCACTGAAAAATCGATCACACAAAAATCGATCGGTTTTTATCGATTTTTCTGTGATCGGTTTTTAACAGAAACCGATTTTTATCCCTGCAAAACTTCAATGTGTGACTGAAAAATCGAAATCGATTTTTCAGCCGCTATTCGCCCCTGAAATACCGATCGGTTTTTCAGTCACTGAAAACCGATCGGTTTTTCACTGAAAACTGATCGGTTTTTCAGATCTGTTTTCAGTGACTGAAAAACTGATCGGTTTTTCAAGCCACTGAAACTGAACACCGATCTGAAAAGCTGATCAATTTTTCAGGGACTGAAAAACCGATTATCAGTCACGAAAAACCGATTTCGTCGCAGCTTGTGCAGTTTCCGTCGCATTTTCAGATTTCCATATCCATCAAAACCAATACAATCTTACAGCCCTAAACCATGCAAATATGAACTAAATAACCCAAAAACTAACAAATAAACATATACATTACCTTTGATCACCAAATTCTTCAACAATCAAATCCTTCAATGGATGCCACTAATGTTCAAAATCCTTCAATGGGTATTGTGAGGAAGAAAATGAAGAGCAAATATAGACACTCAAAATCAAATCTCAGAAGTCATCAATGCAAAAGTAGGTAGAGGAGAAATATGGAGGTTTTAGAAGGAAGATGAAGGTTAGTTTGGTAATTTTGAGTGGAAGATGAAGGTTAGTTTGGTAATTTCAATATTGGGCATTTGGGTAATATAATCTTAAGGGTAATTTCATAATCTTGGGTATATAATAGAAATAATTTGTTTGAGAGGTCAAAAACAAATTTGATTAAGAATTGGGGTAAAAACAAAACTTCTCTTTATATTTGGGTAAAATTCATAAATTTCCCTTTTCTTTTTTGGTATTTGTTCACTCCCTTGAGAAGATGCAGAGCGAGAATTCCCTTCATCATATGATATTTCACTTATTTAAAAATTCAAAAGTGATGACGGTCAGTGTCTTAAAAATGAAAGTGATTATAATCATAAAAAATCTTCCAAAAATAATTTCATTTCACAACATCTCCAAAGTAATTAACTCCTAAAATATTACCTAAATTTTAGTTAAAATAATAAAAAAACCATTTTAGCTATCATTTTTTAATCGAATCACTTCAACCATTATTTCAAATTTAACTAAATAAATATGAAAGTTCATGTAAATTTCTTTTTTCAAAAAGAAAATTGTTTATTTTATCATAAATTAAATATTAAAATAATAGAAATGAGAGTTTGGTTAAAATTTTCTTATTCCCTATATTTGGTTAGTGTGATTTAATTTTTTTTTTTTAAATAACTAATGATATGAAAAACAGTTTTGAGTTAATAGAATATCACGTTATTTGTCTTTTTATTTAAAAAGAATTGATAACTAGTATAGTTGGCACGCTTTTACTAGAGAACACAAAGACACCACTTTCATTTTGAAAGCTTTGACTTTTGATTTGAAATTCATTAATTTGAAAATTATCCGCCAATCATACATCCCTAATTATGCGTCTACCTTAGAGACATATGTCTATTCGTAAAATATTCACCTTTTTTTTTACTATAAAAGTGTTCATCAAATTAATTAACGTATAAACATCATTCGAATTCATTAAAAAACAATTTCACATGTGAAATTGAAGATCCACTTGGAAAAATAGCATTATAATATTCACAGAAAAATGGGGCCTCTGAAACACACAATTTGCATCTCGCATTGAAAATCGTTTGCCCCTTGCGTGTCAAGGTGGATTCCAAACTTTGGTACCAGAGTCCATACTTTGGTGTCAGAGCCCATGCCATCATTTTCATGATAAGTTATGAATAAATAGGTATTACAATCATGACTACTTTTAATTCTCTTGAACTTTCTGTTTCCCTTAGTTAGAATCTTTTTAAATCTCATTCTTCTAAAATAGATAATTCATATGAAATTACTTATATTTCTGATACTCAAGTTCTTCTAGATATTATTCCTCCTCTTCTTAATCCTTATTATGCTTTTATTAAATCTTCCTATTCTTTTACTCACTCTGTAAAAACTGTAGTTAAGCTTTTAGAAAGCTTGTTAAGGAATATGTTCATTCTTCTAAGTTTAATGTTTGTCCTATTTTTGCTTCTCCAGAAGAATAATATATTCCTTTGGAAGTTTCTTCATCCTCTATAAACTAATGATTATCAGAAAAATATACTCATATTTATTTTGGTACTATTAGAATAGCAGTCACATATAATGGTCGAAAAGGTCTTTCTATTTCTTGCAAGATGACTTTATTGGATACTCGCTATGCTTTATACCAGTATGCTTGTCTTGCTACCATTCAAACTACTTTGAATGCTGGTACTATTATCTTTACACTTCGTTCAAATTTCAACATGTCTCTTAAAGATCAATTCTATTCTACTGCTCTACAAGTTCAACTGTAGATTACTGAAGCCGTGTAAAAGGCTGGATCTATTTCAACCACTCTTCAACATCAAATGATTTGGAGAGTTCAAAATCATGTTCTTGATCTTTCTCTTCCATGTATTACAGAAGTTTTGCTGCTTACCATGAATTCTTCTCCTGTTCCATATTGCACATCTATTCCAAGGCAGATTACTTGAGAAAAACTTATTGAAATGTTGCTAGAATAGTGGATCACTTCTTATGAAAAACAGTGTAAGCCTCAAACCCCTATTTTTGCTAATGAATCTGTGATATTACAAAATCCAGATGAAACAACAACTATCAAGTTTGTAAGACCAGGAAAGCGTAGTGCTCCTCATAATGAGTTCTCTACTTAGTTCATGATCAAACCTGTTACTGCCTTCAATCTTGCTCTGGTAGAACCACAAGTCAAATATGTTACTTATGAAGGTCAGCCTATTTATTATTTCAAATACCCTGATGGTCACAGTCCATTTGATCTTGAATGTCAGTGTAAAAGCTGCCAAAAGGCTTTTGCGAAAGAGTATTATATTCTTGTTGCTAAAAAACAATCCATTAAGCTTACATCCCTTTACTAATTATGGCTTAAGAGATCCTACTATAGGTCCATTAGGAGAACCTTCTAACAAATATGAATTTATTGTCAGATATTCTGATCCTCTTAAACATCCTCCAGTAAAATTCCAACTTGAGATGATGATTCATAAGATCCATTTGAGAAAAGATTCACTAAACAACCTCCACAATCCTCACTAAAAACTTCCTCTGAAATAACCCCTTTGCCTTACTATAAGAAAAGTCTTGAGTGGTTTTTCAAATCCTCGGATTTCAAACCCTACAAAACTGTCCGAAAATGGCTTGTTAAAAATCCCCAACTTCCTTTGGTTCAACCAATAATGATATTTCAACCTTCTTTCACCTCATATGATACTAATTTTCCACCCCTTAATGAAACTGTCACCCAAAAGCCTAAAATGGACCCTGCACAAATAGTTCAACCAGATGGTTTTATTAAGCTTATTTCACAAGCTGAAGCTGTTCTCAACTGGCAGTTTGAAAATGCAATTGCTCAAAATAAAGTAATGCACATAATTGAGTCCAAGCTCAATCATTTGTAATCCTAGACATCAAATGTTGCTGAAAGAACTGCACAAGTAATTCAATAATTACAACAGAGAATGAATCAGCTTCATAATGAACTTCTCCATCTAATTCAGAAAAATCAGAGTTTCACAACTATTTTTACCCAAAAGGATGCTGAAATGAGAAGTCTCAAAGCTCAGCTTGCATCTCTTCAGCAAGATCTTTACAAGCAGACTTTTCATGTCCCTTCTCCTGCCCCAATTTTATAATCCTTTTGAAGTATCCAGTAGTTCATAGTCTTTTCCTCATACTAATTTTCCTAAAGTCAGTCAACCTTTTACTCTAATTGAGACCAGGTCAAAAGCAGATATAGCCTTTGGTACTACTCACAGGCTTTATGCTAAACTTAAAGAACAATAAAAAGCTCAGCATGCATAACAAAAAAGATAGAGACATTTAGCCTTGAGAAAAAGTAAATCCAAAGCAAATGCCTTTTATCATAGTTCGAGTTCACAATCTCAATCTAGACCAGAAGATCGATATATGGTATCTTAGCCAAATCTGATCTCCCAAACTTTGCAAGATATGAGATCCTCCTAAATTCTATATATTCCACCTTCATCTCCACTTCCCTATGTTTCAAATTCCCTAAAACATTCTTCAGATACTTCTCCTAATGTCTTATCTACTCCTGCCAGCTTTATTCACACAACTTCTACTAAATCTTCTTCTTTTAATCTATTGATGTCTTCCTAAGAAAATTCTGAAGATGAAATTTTTAGTTCTACTAGTTTTAACCCAATCTTCATGAATACTGAACCTCAGATTTATGAAGAGAATCTTAGCACAAAAACAGAAGCTCTTTAACAGGTTTCTCCTGTTCAACCTCCTCTTCAAAATAATCATACCTCGAAACTGTTTACTTTTACTATTAATGATCTTCCATTTTTCAAATGGAAAGATAGAATTTTTTAGTTTCAAGCATGGTTACAAATAGAAATACTTAAGCTACATGCTCAACTTCAATGAGTCTTCACTCAATTTACTACCCAATTCACCGGTGCATTAAAGAAGTGGTGGCAAGAATTAGGTAAATACAGGCAGATTCAATTTTGACAACTTCCTGACCTTAACCAAGCTTTTTTTGTCATCTACAATGAATTTTATGGTAGACTTTAAGCTCATGAAGTAAAAATGAGAGAAGAGTATTTCCACATAAAGTGCTACTCCTACAAAACGAAGGATCTTGATAGACATTATCAGCAAATGTTGAAAAGATTTCATGTTCTTCATGGCATTGATGATCCAAACACGAAACAAGCCTTCTTGTCCTCTATTCTTGATTTGCTGTCTCAAGAAGCTATAAAGATCATGCAGACTCAAGACATATCTCTTCAACAATGTACTCTTGATGAAATTTGTTAGTTTGTGCTCACTGCTTTGGATAAACTTTGTGCTCAAAAGAAATTTTTTGAGGATTATCTGCAGAGATCAAAACAACTAATGAAACTCTGTCAGCGTTTAGATTTGCAGATTAAATGTAAGAATTAGAATTAGTGTACTTGTTCCACTAAACGAAAGCATCATTTCTTCAAACACAGATTACATAAGAAAAAATTCTCCTCATTCAGAAAACCAAGACTCAAGAAGTTTCTTCGAAGAAAGCCTTTTAAGTACAAATCCACAAATAGATGCTATCTCTGTCATAAAAAGGGTCATTTTACAAAAAAATGTCCTAACCAGAAGAAAAAGTCTCAACAGATGGTTCAATACCTCCTTCAAACAAATATTTCTTTTACTGATGATGAAATTGAAGATTTGTTTTCAGTTCATGATGAACCAACTTCCTAAGATATTCTTCAATTTAACTAGTTTTTAGAACCTTCTTTTGATTCTGACAATTACTCTGAATATTAGTTTCAATACTCTCTTCAACCAGCCAAACCAAAAGTTTCCTTGGCCATAATAAAACTTTTTCCTATCAAATATGCCGAACTCATTCCTATAATCGCTTTATTTGATACAGGAGTGGCTAAGTCCATTTTTAATCCAGACATCTTACCGTCCTTATACTGGCAACCTTACAAAGAAACATACTATTAATGATGAAAGTTTCACAGTTACCTTTATCAGTAAACCCCTTATTTTTGAAATCTTTCTTGGGTGTGTTACAACTCAAAAAGTCCTAGATTTTATATTACCAGGAAATGATTTAGTCTTTGGCTTTGATTTATATTCAAAATTTTCAAATCTCATAGTTCTTCATGAATGTCTTAAATTTAAAAGTCATTTCAAACCCTGGACTACCCTTTTTAGCCTTTCTTCCCTTCAACTAGCTGTAAATTTTACCCATAATCACCAATAGTTACTCCAAGATTCCTACTTAGAAACTCACCTTGAATTTATCCAAAAATGTTCTCACCCTCTGCGGCAAAATCCTGAATTTTTTATCAAACTCCCTTTCCACTTAAATGAAGACATTAACCCAATCAAAGACAGTCATTCAGGCATGAATTTTGAGCATCTCATGCTTGTAAGAACAGAATGCTCTCAGTTACAACAACAAGATCTTATTGAGCCAACTACTGCCCAATGGGCATGTGAAATATTTTATGTGAATAAAATATCTGAACAAGTTCGTGAAAAACTCAAACTTGTTATCAACTACAAGCCTCTGAAACAATTCCTCCAAATCAATTCCTCCAAGATGATAAGTTTCCTTTACCAACGAAACCAACTCTATTTGCACATATTTCAAATGCTCACATCTTTTCTAATTTTGATTTTAAAGCCGGATTTTGGTAATTAGGCATTCATCTAAAAGACAGACACGAAACTGCATTTTGCCTTTCAGATCACCATTTCCAGTGGAAAGTTATACTATTTTACCTCAAAACAGCCATTTCCTTATTTCAAAAAGCCATGACAAAAATTTATACTTCCATCCTTCATAGTGCTCTTATCTACATAGATGATATTCTTTTGTTTTCCAAAAATGAATAAGAACATTTGCAACTCCTTCAATAATTTGTCTAGATTACTAGAGATCATGGTATCATGCTTTCAACAAAGAAAATGAAAATTACTCAGAAGAAAATTACTTTCTTTGACATGAAGATTTCTAATGGAAAGTATCATTCCTGACTATTGGTAAAGAATTACCCAAGTTTCCTGATGAGTTGTAAACTACACATGAAATTCAACAATTCCTTAGTTTAGTCAACTATGTCAGAGCTTTTATTCCTAATGTTACTGTTCTTACTAAGCCATTGTCCAACCTCTTGTAAAAGCATCCTGCTCTATGGAGTTCTTAACAAACTCAAATAGTCCAACGAATCAAACAAGTTTATCAAACACTTCCCCCTCTATACATCCCTTCAACATGAAAGCGCATCCTATAGACAGATGCAAGTGAAAACTTTTGGGGTTCTATGTTATACAAATAGATAGAACAAGGTGTTCAACAATTTTATGCTTATCAAAACGGAAGTTTTAAGCCCAGTCAGCTACAATACCATTCTATCTTTAAATAGATTCTAGCAGTCAAAAATGACATTAAGAAATTTGAGTTTCACCTTATTGGTCATTACTTTATTATGGAGATTAATATGAAATCATTTTCTTAAATACTGTAATTCCATAAAAAGAAATTGTCTGATCAACTTATTCTCAGATTGTCAGAATGGTTTAGTAAATATTCTTTTATAGTTAAGCACATTAAAGGTAAAAATAACTTCCTAGTTGATTTCTTTTCCCGTTCAATCCAAAATCAGTCTATTATGTCACCTGTTTTTATGTTTCAGCCATCTTCTTTATTGAATCCAGAAATTTCAGAACTTTTAAAAACCCAATTCCCAACAAAAAGAATTAAGGAATTACTGTTTTCTTATCAACTTAAGTGTATCCAGAACCATAGTCATATTTTTCTTAAAATCCTTCATGTTAATATCATATATCCATTTTCTCAAGTTCTGTTCCTTCCAACTCAATCTCAGTTTCTCTATTTCATCTTTCCCATTGAATTCCTTTGGTTCTTATGGTCTCTTGGTCACTTTTATTATTTTGCTATTGAAATCCCAAATGATATTCTTTTACGAGCTTTTTCTTAAGCTCATAAATCTTTAGATAGTTATTTTCTTTTCTTCCTTTATATATTTCAATCTTTTCGTCAATGAAAAAAATTAGAAATATGTTCTTCTTCCCAATCATTAATCAGTTCTTATGTTCCATTATCCTTTTACTAGCCATCCTGATGGTGTATATTTTTCAAAACAAAAGTTTGAACTCATTAAACAAAACTCTATTCTCGTCTTAAATGGTCAGCTCAATTATGCTGCAAGAATCAGACCTATCCAAAAGATTCTTTTTGAAAAAAATAGAATCATTCCAGAAAAAATCTGGCCGTCCTTATCTGATAAAGTTCCTTGGGGTCATTTTCCTCCATCTTATCTCCAAGCACTTTCTCATGCTCATGATCAATATGTTGACTCATTAATAACTCAATTTTCAATACAAGATTTTTTTTAATTTGGTACTACTCCGACTCTCAACCACACACCTAGCAAGCAAAATATATCCAAAAAGCAAAAAGAAGGTATGATTAAGCCAAACAAAAAAAATAGAAGTTTAATAATGATGCAGAACCCAGCACTCAAAACGAAAAAGATAAAAGTATTGATCAGTTTGCTACAATGTCCTTATTCGATGATGATAATGATGCCGATCCTCCCAACTACATCCCTGACTTTTGTGTTGCATATCAACCTGGATACCATTGTCTTGAACACTAGAAAATGGGCTACACCTTAGGTGATGAGTCAAATAACGTCGCTCTAAGATATTGACAAGATTCCCTTTAATCCAAAAAGTCAAAAGTGTGTCAGTCATGCTTATAAGAATTAAAAAGTTTGTAAAAATGTGTGTGAGTCATTATCATATCTGTAATAATTATCTGTAATATTACTAAGTGATGTAAGCAATGATGCTAGAATGCATTATTATTTGTATTATTGATCTTTGATGTCATCTTGTTTGTTGTGTCCCAACTCCATCCTCTATAAATAGATGGAAGCTCTTCATTGTAATCAAAACATTGTGAAGTTAAAAAATCAAATAAACACTATGTTTTCTAGCTAAAATCTCTCTTCCCTGTCTAAACATTCCTTAGTGAAAATGGTGATATATCTTAAAATACTGAGATAAGGAAAGAAATCACCTTGTTCTATATCCTTATTCTTACTTTTCAGTCGCTTAGTATTAATCCAGTGAACTCTCTTTTGATAAGTTATCTTTGGAAATGGAAAAAACCCAGTCTGACCAGTAAATCCTGTTTTAATTAATGGAGTTACGAGTGTAAGAGTCTTGATGCTGGTACTGTGATGAGTTTCTAAGAGTGATGAATCTCTTGACAGTTTTGGAGATTAACACTAAGAAACTTGAAAGTTAGAATTTTGATAAGGGATCGGGTTTCCGCCCATACTTTAAGTCTTCTAGGAATGATGATCAATATAACCACCAGAAGAATCAAGCAACTCATCACACAAAATTCAGACAAAAAGTCAATACAACAGAGTTAACTGAAAAAAGAAGAGAGAGGGAACAGCTGCACTTGGAAATTAAAAAGTCATCAACACATATAATAAGAATTTGACTGATAACATCAACACGTATAAGAACATGATCCAGAGAACAACAACACTGGAAAAGACACTAACATATATAAGAACAAAAAAACAGAATCCCATATATTTAGCGATCAGCCTGATGATGAGGGACATAACCAATGATAGCACCAAACACTCTAGTCTCTATCATAACTTCAATCCTGTACCTCACGACTCCAGTAGCCTCATCTTCTTCCTTAAAAAAGTGGATTTCATCACCAGTTTTAAGTTTCTTACTCCTGACAAAATCAAGCCAACCAGTAGAGAGCTCAGGTGTTTTAAGGTGCTTTAGTACCCTGGCGGATTCTAAAGCGAAAGACCTATCTTTTCCCCACCTCATCTTCCACAGTCAAAGGTAGCACACGTCGGCCACCTCCAAAAGCAGGCAAATGTTGAAGAGCTTCGCTGTTCACCGAGAGTCTGTTAGCAACATCTGTCCTGGTAAGTCTCTTTGAGAAAACTTGCATTGCTTCAAATGTTATAGAGTCACTGCAAGAGAATAAGCAAATACAGAAGAAGAGAACAAAAAACATGGTATGTACTCTGAAAGTTAGACCAACGCTCTCTTACATGGAACTAAGGATCGCGGTTTAAAAAAAAAAAAAAACTGAGGATCGTGTGTCATCGTGGGACCAAGATAATGGCACTGGGTATCTCTTTTCACGTATTTTCAAAGGTTGCGATTGCGACGTGGACTTGCATAAATCTTTCGCTGTCAAGTTTTAATGACTTCATCTTCACTCTTAACTTTTATGTATTACTATGTCGGTGGTTTAATGTCATTTACACTTTAATTTTTAATTATTACAATTAATTGAAAGATAAAATTTTGAATTGAATAAATCATCTCCACAAGATATTTCGAAAAATGTAAATATATTATTGTACGGTATATTATAGAGGTTTTCAAACTAAGCCTATTGATGTCTCAGCCAATCAATCATTCAACCAATCAAATTCTAATGATTCCAAATTCCTATATAAAAAATGTGGTCTACAGATTTAAAATAATTTCTTAAAACTGCTGTCTAAATGTGATTTCAAACTAGTTGTTGCTTGTAAGATAATAAATATAAGGCACATGGTAAATTACATCCACCCGGCTTTTATCACATTATAAAAGAGAGGGACAAAAGTCGTTGAATAAAGCACATTAATGTCATGCATATATATATGGCATAGGAAAACCTTTTATTTAATGTCTGGACAGACATCTATTTTACTTTCCGTGTCATGTGACTTAAATCTCTCCTGTGATTGATTATTTTTAGTTATAATTTGATTCTTAAGTAGTTTGATTAAAGAATTTAATCATTTGTTAAGAATTTAATGACACTGCTGTGATAAACTAGACTGCTATAAATATAAACCAAATAAAAACTTCATTAAATTAATAAACTCAGATATAAAATATGCCGTCAACTGATGCACAACTCCTGTACATGACATGTGATGAGCCTCATCCCCTACGAAAACCCCTCTCAAAAGCCATATATAATTAATTAAAAATCTAAAATGTGCTTTCATGCATTTTTATTAGTATTATAAATTACATATACACATATATATATATATTTTTTGCTTTATAAAATAAATATATAAATATATATATCATTAAAAATGTATATATAAAGATATTTATGGAAAATGTGCAATTAAATTGTTTCTTTTTCTTGCTGCAATGTCATTGACAAATTTATATATATGTTAATTTAGGATTTGATGAAAAGAATTGATTGAAAGAAATCTTAACGATTGTATGTAAACTTTAACTATAACGTTGAGTGAAACAATGTTTTGTTAATGATGAATTATAGTTGAACGTCAATTTTTAGTTCAAGTCAAAAACACTTAATGGATGGTGAAAACTTCTTAGTTTCTCTACCAATTAATTGGTACGACTTATAAATGGAGAGAGTTTTTTTTTTTTTTTTTTTCCCTTTTCTTTTAGGTATCCATTGGGTCAAAAGTAGTGTATATAACTGTTAATGTCAAAAATCGATCAACACTCAAATTAATGTAATAATAATGATTAATGTGAAATTCAGGGAGTTAAACGAAATCTAACAATAGTGTTAATATGATAAGCTAAAAAGAAAATTAGAATGATCATGAATAAATACAATAAAGCAATAGAGATGTCGATGGGGAGATAAAGGAGGCCAACGGGTTTTTAATATGGTTTGGCCCAAAAGATAATACCTACATCCATGATTAATTATACTATTACTATTTTTTACTTCTCAAGAAGGATTTGGAATAACGGTTTTTTTTTTTTTTTTCCATAACTTCTAACATGTTGATAACTCAATTATTATTAGGTTTAATGAGTATTCCCCGTGGAATGATGGTATCAAATAGTGTAAAATTCAAGTTAATTGTTTATACCATTAATTAGAATTCATTGAGATAAAAACGGATATTCACTTGCGAAAATACTAACTATATATTACGAAAACGATTGGCAGTCAAATCGTATACTATGATAATCCTACATGTTTGAATAGCGATTTTAATTTGATATTTTAAAAGGTCGGTCCTTTCCATTCAATATTTCAATTAAAAGTGATGACGGGAAAGTGATGACGAGCAGAATCTGGAGAGGTAAGTCGTATTTTAATCTTCCAAAATTTTTCACTATTCAATATATCATTTACTCAAAAGACAAAATAATAATAATAATAATAATAATAATGAATTGTAACGCTTTCCCTAGAAGTTGTACGCTCTTTTAATTACAGTCCTTATCTTTTTCTTCGTTTCAAATGCTACTTCTACCAAAAGTCTTCGCTTTCACATTAAAATATTCCAAACTCATTAAGAACTTACCAAATCAACCTATAAGATATGCATTATGCAACAAAACAACAATAACAGATCCAATTATTCAAAAATAATACATTCAGTAATAAAATTGTAAAATTTTCTTTAAAAAGAAAAATATTAAAGCCTAAGTTTGGCCAGATCGAGCTGGCCAAGTGGGTGAGTTTTGGAATGTGTTTTTGTGGAATTTGTTTAATTTTGAATAAAGAAAAAGTCATATTAATTGTTAACTATAATTAAAACTATATATATATAACTTTCTATTATATTCTCCAATTTCTCTTATTATTTTAAACAAGTGCTCCTCTGTAAAATAAATCACGTAATTCCTATTTTTATTTTTTGAAAATATAAGATATATAGTAAACACCTCAATTTAATTAAACAAGTTTTTCAGTTTTTACTTATTATAATTTCCCTTAAAATAATTTAGAATCTGTATCAAACGTAAATTTAAAAAGTTTCAATGCACATCTACATCTACATTTAAAATAAACTGACCCCAGCTGAATGGTGTAAATTTCTCGGAAGATGGTAGGTGATTGCACATAGACACTGGTAATTACTAATTAGTCAAGTAAATCATTTAATTTAGAATTTCTCTACATATTATAGACAATTGCAATGGAAGAGAAACAAGAGTTCAATCAATACCAAATTACCAATTATGATTCTAAGTCTATTTATGGACTCCAAACAGACAATATAAACCTTCAAAATTTTATCTTAAGCAACAAAACCCCCCAATACATTTGATATATTTTTTCAATACAAAGATTCCTTTTGTACGTGTATTCAATTCTCATATGAGTTTTTGAACACTTACATTACCAACTTTACTAAGGCCCACTTGCGAAAATACCGTCACGGTAAACGAGGTCCGCAAGTGTCCACCAAACTTCAGAAGGCAATGTGACTATAATTCAGTTCTCTCTTTTAAAAATATTTTTATTTTTTATTTAATTTAATGAAATGAATGACTAACATTAGTGATAATAACAATTTAAAAATTAGGATATACTGATAATAAAAACTCTGATATATATATTTATCGAGGGAGAGAGATAGAGAGAGAGAAGCTCATAACATCTATAGTTAAGAGGTAGTTGGGACCTACCAAGACTGAACATATATATAATTGTAGGTTAATTATACCAATGGTCTATTATAACCTATCAAGGTTAAATATTATATATATGACTCGAATAAATAATAATAATAATAATGTTGAAAAACTAATATCATAGCATTGTAAATATGATTTTATAAAAAAAAAAAAAAAAATTATTGAAGGAGAAATTTTATGTCAAATTGAAATAATAAATCTAATCAATGAAATTGGATAATATTACACTTTATTGTAATTAAAAATATTTTTAAGAAATAAATGAATAAAATAATAAATTCATCACTATCTTACAAACAAAAAAGCTAAATAAAAAATAATTGAAACATACTAATCTATTGGTAATTATGATGCTAGATAAAAAATATATTTTCTATTTTCAAAAGCGCATTTTACAAAATAACGAACCAAACACTTTTCATTCACTTTTTATTTTTGAAAATAAAAAATCATTTTAGAAAATGAACCCAAATACCTAAGTTTTTAATTTTTAAAAGCAAACATAGGTTAATAAATTTTCGTTTCTAATATTTGAGGTGAGCCATTTGGCTGCGCCGCTGACATAATAGGGTTAAGAAAAATTTTCGGTGGAAAATGAGTTGGTGAGTTTGGTATGACGTTGCAAAGTAGAATTGACAAGTAGTGAGATTAAGATGACATCCCCATCGCATACCAACGATTTCTCCTTTTAATTTTGATGTTTGTTCTCAATGAATAGTTGTAGATCATGTATGGATTGCGTTATAATATGCCATTCACCACTTTAGACTCATTTCATTGAGGACATCATTTCTAACCATATCTTGGGTGAAATTGATAGTTAAATCTTGATGTTGCTCTTGATCATTATGGCATAATATTACGAGTAGACTAACATGGCTTATGCCAAAAGTAGCGTTGATCTTAGGAATAGCTTAAGGGTATATGCCTATTCACCTAAATAAGTCTTGCGAAATTATCAGAAAAAGGTCCGATGGTAGATTAAGGTGGGATAGCATAATACGTGTGAGTTCTAGTGTATCAAACTTAAGGGTATACATGTTTATCGCATAGTAGATTGTAGAGACTTGGTCAAGATGATCATTTTTTTTTCCATAAGGTTTTCCACTTAAAAATCTTTGTATTAGCTTTCCTTCCCTTATCTCCTTAATTATATCAATTGCTTAATTACTTGTTCTTAACATCTATATCAATTGCTTAACTACTTGCTCTTTAACATGTATATGTAACTTGTGTCATTGAGCATTAAATATAATGTATAATCTCTGAATATATCCTTTATGTTGATTGTTCAATTAAAATTGTTATAATTGTACATATTGCACTATTCAAGTTTTATTAAAATGTTTGCGAAAATTATTTCATCCTTCGTGACTAAGTTTTCATTGATAAAAAGTGGATTAGAACGTTGGTAAAAAGATTGAGCTGGGTCAAGAACAAGTGGGGCCTACCTTTGAAGACACAGAATTTACATCCAATGTTTTCACGTTAACATGTTGCCAAAAGGGAATTTAATTTGCTTTTGGAAAGTTTTCTCCTCTCCATTCAAATATATATTTTTTGTTTTTTATTAATTATGTCCAAACTATTTTTTATTTTGTGTTCACCTCCTCGAAGATGAAAAGAGAGAATTTCATTCAATAGTGATGATAATCAGGACAGTGTCCTGAATGATAAGAGTGCTATTTATAATCTTACAAAATTTTCCAAAAGCAATTTCGTTTACTCGAAAGCTTTGCACTTACCATTTACTATTCATTTATTTAAAAATTTCCACCAATTATACAGTTGTCATTATGTGTCTACTTTTGAGTGACATCTGCCTATTCAAAGAATGTTTACCTTTATTTGTATAAACAAGTATTCGCGATCAAATTAATTAACGTGTATATAATTAGCATTTATTAAAAAAAATCCACGTGAAATTCATGATCCACTGGCATAATTATATTTCACTGAAAAATAGACCTTTGAAACACACAATTTGCATCATAAATTTTAAATTACGATCCTCTTTCGGTTGTTTTTCACTTTGGTTATTAATAAAACGAATTTGAGTTTGAACATGCAAAAGAGTAAAAAATATTAATAATCTTGATTATATATTATTTTTTATATATTATCTATTCTAGGTATGATAACTAACAGAACTAACAGATGGAATATAGCCTGCTTATCATCACACAAAACAAACAATATGGAAATAGGACAGATACATGTTTCAAATCTAATATTATATCTAAACAAACGACAACCCTATGAAAAAATTTAAATAAACTAACAAAAACCCTGTTATAGATTTGACTGAAAAACAGTATATGAAAAGACATCAAGATTATGAGATGACCTTAAACGACAACAACACTACTAGAAAAACAACGTCGACAATGCATCATATCATGATCACCAAAGCCAACAACAATACTAGAAAGACATCCCACCATATATAAAAACATGAAAAGAGATGGAATTCCTTTCAGCGATCAGCCTGATCAGCATAAGGGACGTAACCAATAACAACACCAAATAGTCTGACCTCAGTCATTGCTTTAATCACGTATCTCATGACTCCAGCAGCTTCGTCTTCTTCTTTGAAAAAGTGGATTTCATCACCAATTTTAAGCTTCTTACTTTTAACAAAATCAAGCCAACCAGTAGAAAGCTCAGGTTTTTTATATTTACCTTGGCGGATTCTAAAGTGAAAGACCCACCTTCTCCCCTCCTCATCTTCCAAAGTCAGGGGCAGTGCACGTAGGCCACCGCCAAAACCAGGCAAATATGGAAGAGCTCGACTTTTCACCAAGAGTCTATAGAAAACATCTGTCCTGGTAAGTCTCTTTGAGAAAATTTTCATTGCTTCGAATATTTTATAGAAACATAGAGGGATTGAGATAAAAACTTGGTCTATACATTACAAGCTGAACCAACGCTCTCTTATATAGAAAAATGTGTGACCAAGATGCTAAATTCATGGGAGTAGCAGAAATGGAAAGTCGTAAATTTTACTTTATGTCATACTATGCCATAAAGTAAAATTCACTTGTAAAGTAAAATTCAATGATAAAATATGATGTTGACTTATATACTGTGCCATAAAGTAAAATATGTTACTTTATGGCATAGTATCTCATGGCTAAATTCATAGAATGTTTTACTTTTTGGCAAATCACTTATAATAAAATATTTTATAGTATGCCATAAAGTAACTTAAATTTGATGACAAACCATGGATGTAGACGTGGCCGTATTGAACTTTACAAGTGAAATTCTGGGCACCATAGATGTTTCCAAAGTTGTGCTTTTGCTCTTGCTAAATTAATTTAGATTGAAAATTCAACGATCTTACGTTTCTAGAATTCACTTATAAATGTTTGAAAACATAGCAATTACGTGGGCCCCAGTCAAATATGTTTCCAAAGTACTTTATCCTATGGTTTATCATTCTACGGTTTTCAAGAATTTACAAGTAAGAATTTTCAATCAAAAGCTCCGTACAAGTAAGAACTTTTACTTGTAAATTCTTACTTTAGGCATCCTATAACATAATGAGCTTTGCTTTTAATGCTTCTAACAACTCATAGATTCATCAAAGTTTGGCCTGATTTGGTCCGGTCCTAGCCAAATAATTCAAGGAGCCTAATCAAATTCCATTCCACGTCTTCGATTTTTTAGCAAGTGAAACTGGGAATATATTGTTAGATAAAATTTCATTGAAGAAGACAAGGCCTTCTTTGTTCTGATGGGTCCGAGTATGGGAAATTGTTTTCAAAAGAACTCCCACCAATTATTGGGTAAAATTAAAGTTGCTATAATTTTAAATTTACTTTCACAAATTTTCCAAATTTTTAATTTATGTATTGGGAATGTGTAAAAGAAGAAGAAAAGAAAAAAACAAAAAAAACTTTCTAACAATTGCACCCAACAAGTAGTAGTGAATGGAAGTGGGACTTGTTTTCAAAAGAGAAAAATGCGAAGAGTAGGTGTGAAAAAGGTACACACAAATAAAAATCTGGCATTACGAGATCGGTGCATATTTGTCCATATTACTATTTTAATGTAGAAGTTGTAACCAAAGTCAAACGAAGCGCCGAAAAAATAGTACATCAGACGGTAATCAGGTTCCAATGCTTTCATCTTCAATCTTCATTTTCACTTTAATTTTTATTAAATATTATTATCAGTGATTTAATGTCATTTTTACTTTAATTTCAAAGGCAGTGGTGGTTTGATATTATTTCATATTTCAAGAGGATTTTCGATAATATCCCAAAATACTATACATTAAAGAACTCCATGGAATTTCAACAAAAAAGAAAAAACAAAACTCCATGCCAGCTGGGAAAATGCTAATATGGGAATGATAACAGATAACCAATACAACTAACAGAATTATAATCAGCATGACATCACACAAAAACACCCAGAAAAAGGGCAAATAAGTATCGCATCTCATGATTGTGGGACCAAGATAATGACAGTCGGATATCTCTTTTCCCAGATTTTCCAAGGTTGCGATGGGATGTCCCTTCTTTTCCCAAATTTTCCAAGGTTGACATTTTTATACATGTTACTATATTAGCGTAGAAGTGTAACCAAAGTCCAACGACAAATACGAATTACGTAGAAAAAATAGTCCATCTTTCGTTAATCAAGTTTCAATATTTACTTCATCTTCAACTTCACTTTAATTTTTATCGAATATTACTATCCGTGATTTATTGTCATTTTCACTTTAATTTTTATTAAATATTATAATTAATTGAAAGATAAAGATTTTGAGTTGAATAAATCATCTCCACAAGATCATTTTGAAAAATGTAAATTAATTATTGTACAGTATATTATAGAGGTTTCCAAACTAATCATATAGATATCTCAGCCAAACAGTCGTTCAACTAATCAAATTCTAATGATTTCAGATTCCTGTATAAAAAATGTAGTCTATAGATTCAAGGTAATTTAGTAAAACTGCTGTCTAAATGTTATTTCAAACTTATTATATATGGAAAGAAGAATACAACCTTTTTATTAATTTTATAAATCTTAATAACATGTACTTTTCAAAAAAAAAATTAATAATATGAATGATGCAAATAATACTGTATTATCATCTTGTAGTTCTTAAATTTAAGAATATTAATTTTATAAATCTTAATAACATGTACTTTTCAAAAAACAGTAATGATAATATGAATGATGCAAATAATACTATATTATCATCTATTTCTTAAATTTAAGAATGTTAGTAAACATCTTTAAACTAAATTTTGAATATATATAGAGAGATTCTCCAATAAAGATATCCTGAAACTTTTATTTCGAGAGTATTAATTATAATCACTTATCTTCAATGAATTCTGTTATTCTTGAAAAGACACTATCTAACAAGTGAACAACCCTTAACAATTCGTGCTGTATTGTTGTTTTGTTTTCTGATTTTTGTTCTAGTGTGTGAGTTAGGTGTGGCGTGACAGGGGCGTAGATGTACCGCAATAATGGTCATGAAAATGAATTCAACACCGACAAACTCGAAAACACATCTTTGTTGTTAGTAATTGCTCCACAGTACTAAGGCACAAAAACCAACAAGTTGAGAAAAGAAAAACACAAACGTCAACTTCTACTCATTGAGAAAAGATGGCCGACTTTTTCACAAAATGTTGGCCCTTTTAAGGGTCCACATCCCAGACGGTCTTAATAAATTGCGAAATTCAAGTTCAACCAGATTGACCCGGATCGGACCTGATTTCACGGGTCAACCCATAACTTTTTACATATAGCAAAGTTAATTCCTGCCAAATTTTACAAACAGCCCAGGTGATCAAAATTAAAACAACAATAATGCTAAATATAAAATCATCTTCAACCGTTTTTGTAAACAATCAAAATTATAATAACAATAATACTATATATAAAAATCATCTTCAACTATACTTCTAAACAATCAAAATTAAAACAAAAATAATACCTTTTCAAACAAAATAAATAAATAAATAAACAACAATAATACAAAATGTAAAAGTCATCTTCAACTATTTTTTTAAAGAAACATTTGCAATTATTTACAACCCAAAATACTTTCCACATACTTTAGGATATCTCTTTTCATATACTTTCCCAAAGTAACGATTGCACTAATAGACCGACCCTCCTAAAACTTGTGGTATATAATAAGTTGGACCAACTCGCTCTTATAGACCCTTTCAAAATTAAGGATCACACTGCCTTGTGGGACCAAATGACCAACTTTTCTTGATGGTGATTTGCTTTGCTTTGGTTTGTATCTGGCTAATGGCGACTGCTAATATAAACTTTTCTCGTACGATTATAGCCAATGACGATTGCTACTGGCATAAATCATTCATCCAATATTAAACTTTTCTTGCTTTGCTTCGCTTTTTATGCTTCCAACAACTCATAGATTCATCAAAGTTTGGCCTGATTTGGTCTAGTCCTACCCAATAAGTCATGGAGCCTAATCAACTTCTTTTCCAGGTCTTCGATTTTTTAGCAAGTGAAACTACGTCTATATTGTTAGATAACATTTTCATTGAAGAAGACAAGGCCTTCTTTGTTCTGATTGAAATCACACCCAACAATTAGTAATGAATGGAAGTAGGACTTGTTTTCGAAAGAGAAACATGCGAAAAGTAGGTGTGAAAAAAGTACACACACACCTGAGATCATTGTGTGAAAGCAGAGAGCTCTTGGATCAGAGAACTTTCAAGAAACTAATTGTGATTTTTTCTTCATGATTACACTTACAATAGAGCAATACCTCAGCTTATATACATCCAGGTTTCAATTAGTTACAATCCTAACTAACTAGAGCTGAGGTGGACCAATCATATAATGACAGAGTAGCTACAACAATAACCAATCAGGAGCTGACAACAATAGCTACTTTAAGTGACATCTTTAACATCCCCCCTCAAACTGATGGTGGATTTGTCCACTATCAATTTGATCTTTAATTTGTCAAATCTACTTTGCTGCAATGGTTTAGTAAATATGTCAGCAACCTGATCTATGGATGGAACATATCTAACATCAAAAACATTGGCAACTATGTTATCACGAAAGAAATGAAGATCAAGTTCAACATGCTTTGTGCGAGAGTGAAGAACTGAATTGTGAGCTAAAGAGGCTGCACCAGTATTGTCACACCATATGACAAGAATGCTAGAAACTTTCATGTGTAGCTCTGACAACGAAGACAATGTCCACAGAATTTCAGCTGCCATGGCACGGTACTCTACCTCTGTACTTGAGCGAGCAACAACTCGTTGCTTCCTGGCACTCCATGTAATAAGACTATTTCCTAGGAATAAGCACAAACCTGAGGTGGACTTTCTGTCATCTAGACAGCTTTCCCAATCGGCATCAGCAAAGCAAACAAGATTAAGTTTTGAGGAAGGTTGGAAATACAAACCATTAGTGAGTGTACCTTTGATATATCTCAACGCCCTTTTGCAAGCAAGCTAGTGAGAGGTTGTTGGAGCAGCTAAGTACTGACTAAGCTTATTGACTACAAAAGACAGGTCAGGTCGAGATATGGTCAAATATTGCAGAGCCTCCACTGTGCTTCTATACAATGTAGGATCTGAAAATTGTTCACCAGACTCCTTAGTCAGCTGAAAACCATAAACCATCAGAGTTGGACATGGTTTGGAATAAAACATGTTGGTCCTCTTTAACATGTCAGTAGTATACTTTGTCTGAGAAAGATGTAAACCAGTAGATGTTCTGGTTATTTCAAAACCAAGAAAGTAACTTGGATTGCCAAGTAATTTTAGTGCAAATGTGGAATGCAGCTGTCGAATGACTTGAGCAATAAAAGTTGAACTAGATCTTGTGACAAGAATGTCATCAACATACATCAAAACCAGAACCAAACCAGTGGAATGATACTGAATGAATAAGGAACTATCTGCTTTTGAATTGATGAACCCCCAAGTAAGAAGAGCAGTCTTCAATTTATCATACCAGGCACGTGGTGCCTATTTCAACCCATAAAGTGACTTGTGCAGCCTACAAACATGCTGAGATAATTGAGGATGAGTGAACCCTTCAGGCTGAACCATGTAGACAGTCTCTTGCAACTCTCCATTAAGAAAAGCATTGTTAATATCAAGTTGTTCTATCTGCCATAACAAGGAGACTGCTAGACTAAGGACAATTCGAATTGTAGACACTTTCACAACAAGACTAAAAGTCTCAAAGTAATCAAGACCACCATTTTGATGGAATACTTTGGCAATAAGTCTTGCTTTGTATCTTTGTATACTATCATCTGCATTATACTTGACTTTGAAAATCCATTTGTTGCCTATCACATTCATATTAGATTGATAGGGAACTAAGGACCAAGTATTATTTTTGATAAGAGCCATGTACTTATCTTCCATAGCAGCCCTCCACTTCTCATTACTCAAGGCTTCACTAAACTTTTTAGGCTCAAGAGAGGACTGTAGATTGGCTATTTCATTGGTTAAGGCTGTCATATTTTTGGATTTGTGCCTAGTCATCATAGGATGCTTAAAAGATGAGATAAGATGAGATGCTAGTAGATTAATACAAATAGGTATGGCAGGATCTGTTGTATGTAAAGTTGAGGAATTGTGAGTGTAAGGTTGATCTGTTTTGTGAAGGTGTGATAAGTTTGAAGTGTGTGAATGGTCTAGGGACTGTAATAGTGTGAATTGACTTATTAGTGCGTGATGTAGGATCAGTTTCAGAAGTTGTTTGAGGTGCTGGTGGGGTGTATAACATAGATACAGGAAGAGTAGAACTAGTGGAAGATTCTGTAGATGTTAAAGATGAGGAAAACAATATGGGAAAAGGAAACTCAGACTCATGAAACACTACATCTCTTGACACATACACTCGTCTAGAAGGGTGTATACATTTATAGTCTTTTTGCTGAAGACAGTAGCCAATGAATAAGCACTTCGTAGAATGAAAATTAAACTTGACTCTATCATAAGGCCTGAGTAAAGGATAACATGCACAACCAAAAACTTTGAGCTCATGATAGTGTGGCTTATGATGATAAACAACTTCATATGGGGACTTGTAGTTAAGAATTGGGGTTGGTAGTCTATTTATGAGGTGAACAGCAGTAGTGAAGGCTTCCCACCAGAACTGAAGTGGTATTTTTGCTTGAGAGAGTGAAGTTAGGCTAGTTTCCACAATATGTCTATGCTTCCTCTCAGCAAGGCCATTTTGTTGATGAGAATATGCACAAGAGTACCTAAATTGAATACCTTGTTTGCTAAAAATGTTGTGAAGAGCTCTAAACTCAGCTCCAATGTCACTTTGAACACATTTAAGTTTGGTATCAAACATAAGTTCTGCAGTATTTTTGAATAGAACAAACACTTCTATAACTTGAGATTTGGTATGAAGGGGAAAAATTCATGTGTCTCTTGTAAAGTGGTCTACAAAGTGTATATAATATCTAAAACCATGAGATCAGAGAACTGGTGCTGGTCCCCATATATCAGCACACACTAACTCAATAGGAGCAAAGATTTTGGTTGTGGAGGTTGAATATGGTAGCTAATGTGCTTTACCACATTGGCAAGCATCACAAAACTTATCATAGTAAGATAGAACTGGTATTTTTAAGAATTTAAGAGCTTGGTTCATTATTCTAAAAGATGAATGGCCAAGTTTATGATGTCATTGTTTTATTTGTTCACACTTTGAAGAAACATCACTGGAACCAACAAAGGCAACATTGTTGCAAGTTTTATTTATATCACAAAGACTAGTACAATTGAAAGAACATTTGTACAGATCCAGAACATTTGCTGAATGAAACTTATTGACAAATTGACAAGTGTTTGAACCTTTATATGTACAAGAAGGCTTTACACTAGAGAATGCAGTAGAACCACTAAAATGTAATGACTGACTATGATCACTAGACTGAGAAGGATTCAACTGGCTTTCTTCAATACACTTGAAAGTTGACAAACAAACTTGAGATCTCGCACCAGTATTCAAGCATGTAATTTTTTAAAATTGGAAGATGGTATAATCCATCTTTCTGCTGCCCTTGAAAAAGTATTCTCTTTGAATTTCGATCCTTTATCATGCAACCATGTGAGTCAAATTCAATATAGCATTATTATCTTTTATGAATTGAGATATGCTTAACAAGTTTTTTTGTTATGCTAGGCACATGTAAAATGTGTTTCAAATAAAGAGATTTAGTGGGTTGTGTGCATGAAGGAATTATAGAAAAACCAATGTGTGAGATAGATAATTTGTTACCATTGCCAACTGTCAATCTCTCAGGACCTTTGTATTCATTCTTGAGACTGAGGTTGCTAAGTTCTGAGGTGTAGTGGTTTGTTGCTCCAATGTCTAAGCATCAAGCATCTTCTGAACCTTGAGCAACGTAATGAGCTTGTGATGATCTGTGTGAGAGTGCATACAAAGTGTGTGCTTGCTGCAGAGTTCCTTGAACAGTAGCATGATGACCTTGAAATCCACCTGAACCTGACATTGCATCTTGACCTCCTTGAAATGGTCTTCGGTTTCCCTGAAAACTGTGATCAAACCTATAAAAGCAAATGGCTGAATAGTGTCCAGGTTTTCCACAAAGTTGGCACTGAATTCTAGGACTGGCTCTTCCACCATTTCGGCCTCTTCCTCTGCCTTTTCTTCCTCTATTATAGTTCTGCCTTCCTCCATGCTATCCAAACTTGTCACTATAAGAATAATTAGCAATGGTATTACTAGTAGCAATTGAAGCCACTGCAGCTTGTTGTTCCATCCTAGTCTCATAACTCATTAACAAAAACTAAGCATCTTGAAGCACTATCCCCTCTTAATTGTTCAACTGAGAAGTCAAGTTTACTACAACTGCATCAAATTCACTACTGAGACCCTCCAAAATATGCATGACTAAATCTCTCTCTGACACTGGTTGGCCTGCTGTACCTAATGCATCTGTAAGTGTCTTCATTTTAACAATTTAATATGAAATTGACAAGGTTCCTTTCTTTGTTGACTGAAGCTGAGATTTTATTTGCATAATCTTGGCTAGTGATTGCTGAGAGTATAGTTTCTCCAAGGTTTGCCATACTTCGCATGATGTAACACAATGTGTTACTTGACTTAAGATTGAAGGAGTCAAAGTGGAAAGCAACCAACATACAAGCAGTTGATCTATTTTTTTTCCACTTGACTAACTCAGGATTTACAGTTCTTGACTCCTCACCAAATTCATCATTAATCTCTTTAATATACTTTTTAGGACTCTTTTTTGTTCCAAGTATAAACTCCTCAAGATCATAAGCCCTAATGGCTGGGAGGACTTGCGATTTCCATAAAACAAAATTATTTGGGTCTAACTTCAATGGTAAATTGAAGTTCAAGTGCGTGGGGAAGGATGATGTTTGTACCTGATTTAGAGTTATTGAGTTATTGATGTTGACTTCACTATGTGGACTTGAAGCTTCTCCTGTAGCCGCCATTGATGTGCAAACCAGTGCTCTGATACCATGTGAAAGCAGAGAGCTCTTGGATCTGAGAACTTTCAAGAAACTAATTGTGATTTTTACTTCATTATTACACTTACAATAGAGTAGTACCTCAGCTTATATACATCCAGGTTTCAGTTAGTTACAATCCTAACTAACTAGAGCTGAGGTGGACTAATCATATAATGACAGAGTAGCTACAACAATAACCAATCAGGAGCTGACAACAATAGCTATTTTAAGTGACATCTTTAACATATTGCATTTATTTGCATATAATTATTTTAGCGTACATCTTTCGTTAATTAAGTTTCAGTTACTTATAAATGTTATTTCAAAATTCAAACTAGTTGTTGATTATAAGATAGTAAATATAACGCACAATGAAAATTACATGCATTTGGCTTTTATCGCATTATTGAAGAGAGGGATAGAAGTTCTTGAATAAGATTTTGTTTAAACTTATTCAAGAATAAGTTTAAACTTAATTGATTTATGTTTTTTTGGTATTTTTATTTATATGTTTATTTAAACAAATACAATATGCAAATTATTTGAAAATATATATTTAGAACTTCAAACCCATATATTATTTACATGATTTATTAAATGAGCATCAAAATTCAAATTATGTTTTTGGTTGGCAATTGATGTGGAAAGAGAAGTAATTGTAAGAGTACTACTGGATCTTGCATGTAATACTTGATCTTGACAGATTTCGATGAATCCTGATCCATTTAATATCACATTTAAATAAATAATATATAAATTTAAAAGTTGGGATAGATAAAAATAATTCAAATGGAGAAATATACTAATGTGTATATAAATTCAATTTTTTGTGTCCATATCTTTGAATTATTTATTATTTGCTTGCTTAGTTAAAACTCATGAGTGTTCAATTCTTTATACAAAGTTTGATGTGAAAGCAGTGCTATCTAGGAGAAATCTTTTTGACGAGTAATTAAGAGAAATTTTAACAAAAAAGATTATATGTGAAATATATGGATAAATTAAGTTGCATGTAGTTGTCAATTGTGTTCATTCCACAAAAACAATGCGATAAGTCTCTAGGAAGGAAGGGAACTTGGTGGTAACGTCTAGAGTGACACTTGCACAACATTTTTTTAATCGGAAAATTGAAAATATAAAATTTAGGGCAAAATATAGAAACGCTCCTGATGTTTACCATAATTACATAAAATTGGTAACATTGACCATTTTTGCATTCACACGCATTGAACTTTTAAAAACACAACATAGACATCTTTTGTCATTAGATTAGTCCCGCTAATGTCAAAAAAATGTATTAAAAGATTGAAATATCCTTGAAGTATTAAAATGAAAAATTAATTGATGTAACAGATGACATGAGATTATTAGACATATTTATATTAACAAGTATAAAAACTTCTCTGCTCTTAACAAATATCATAAATTACAAAATTATGAAAACCATTTGCCTTTATTTTATCATTAATATATCATTATTTTATTTTTAATATACAATTATATTATTTTTAAAATTAATTAAAATAATTTCACCATCTTCTTCATTCATCATCATCTTCATCAATCATTTAGGTTTCCACCAAAAACCTTCTGGGTCTCCAACGGTGGAGATCTAGTTGGTCTCCAAGTCAATCTCCATTGCGTGGAGACCACTGGTCTCCATATTATCCATAGTTTTTTTTTTTTTTTTAAATCCTTTAAATTTTAACTATTTTATATGTTTAGAATATAAAATTGCCCTCAAGTAAAAGACAAAATAATCCTAAATTAAAAGTGAAGTAACGAAATTTGATTTGTTAGTTTTTTTAATTTACTGAATATCACTCAAAATAACCAAATTACCCTTCAATGATTTCTTTAAAGTTTGGTCAATGGTTAGTCAACTATCGGTTGAGATGTTTTTGTTGAGTTTATAAAACCTTAAGTGATATCCATGTAAAAATGGTCATAGTTACCATTTTTTACATAACTATGATAAACATTGGGGGTATTTATATATTTTGACCTAAAATTTATTTTTCCGTATAAGGATTATAATAAGGCAATGAAACAGCCACTCATCATTTCCAAAGTATATCAATTTTGCTAAACAAAACTACGAGGAAGGAAATAAAACTTAATTTTTAATTTATTGATTGCAAAATTTATTAAAAACCATTAATTCCTCCTATAAAAATGAAGTTAAATTCCTTTCTAATAAAATTTGATTTCTTTTATTTGATGACTGAACCTAGAGCAAGTTGAAAGTATATATATATACACACACACACACACACACATATAAGTATAATAGGACTAACCAACAAGTAGTCTGGCAAAATATTAATCTTGTGGCCAGATGGGGGAGTTATTTTCAATTAACTAATTTTGTAATCTTACAATAATTTGTTTTTGGAAAAAAAAAAAAGGTAAAAGTTAAATTGATTAAGGGGCTATTCGGCATAGCTTTTGGAGGCTTTAAAAGCTCATCTTAAGCCCAAAAGTAGCTTATGGATGTGTTTGGGTGATTTTCCTAAAATGACTTTTGGGCTTAAGAAGAGTTTCCAAATGAAACCACAAATTGAAGCCACAAATTGAAGCTTCCCCAAAAAGAGCTTCCAATGAAAAAATAGGAAGCCAAAATTCTTTAATGAAATTTTTATAATTCCCATTTTACCCTTATTTTAGTGAATAACAAATAGGATTTTCCTTTCATATCCCTACCTCCACATATATATATCTCTGTTTTCTTTTCTAAGAAGAACTTTAACCCTAGCCACCATGATCTCATCAATGGCACAGGTTTAATGAAGAGGTAGAGAAGAAATCGCTATCCTGTAGTGTTCTTCATCAAGGTAAATTATCTTTAGAAGTAATTCATTATTTATTTGCAGTATTTTTTTTTTTTTTCGGTTGATGTGTTTTCTACGTGTTTTTGTAGTGATGTATGTTTTTAATTTGTAAAAAATCGCTATCCTCTAGTGTTCTTCGTCAAGGTAAATTATCTTTAGAAGTAATTCATTATTTGTTTTCTACGTGTTTTTTTTTTTTTTTTTCGGTTGATGTGTTTTCTACGTGTTTTTGTGGTGATGTATGTTTTTAATTTGTATGAAATTATAGTGTAAACATGTTGTAGCTTACTTAGGCATAATAGAAGACCATATATATTTGCAGAGTACACGCACAGTTCTGTCTAACCAAAGGTGCGAAGCAGTTCTGACATATATTCATTGTGCATAGAAGCATGAGAAACAGAAACAATATGACATGTCCATGAAAACATCAAAATTATAGCATGGAATGATTAATAAAATTAAGAGAACAACATAAAAATAAAAATTCATCTATTATAAAGCAAGCATATATTTACAAAGAATTTAAAATCTTAGAAAAAAATAAAAATAAAAATAAAATCAATGACCTGTTCTCAGAACTGCCATTTTCTATTTTTGATGGATGGTGCTATGATGTCAATGGGCCAAACTATGGCCAGCTTCAAGTTCATTTTTATCATAAACTAGTGAGCATGAACTGAGAACTTTACGTGCACTTATACTTGTTAATTGAACTTGGTCACACACAAATGTTGTCTGTGAAGTGAGTTTGTGGAGTGTAATGATAGGTGTAAATAATTTCAACCTTCTTTAAATTAATAACAGTTCATGCCACTTGATGTCTTTGAATCTTTACTTTTACTTTCTTATCAAAGTACTAGTTTGAAACTTCAACAAGTAGTTTAATATTAAGGATAGCAAGAATGGATTGTTGTGGATGAGAATTTTATATTTTAGTTTTAGAAAATGTGTATATATGTTATCACAACATTTATGTGCATTGAGAGACAAGAATTTGTGTACAATTTCAAACCAGAATTGTATATTCTCATTTTCCAATGAATATGAAAAAACATAAACTCACCACATGTTGCAAATGAATTAGCTGAGTATGCAAATTTCTTATTACTCTTCGTGACAAGGAAAACACAAGTGAGTAGTTTACTATTAGTGCCCAACAAACCTCACCTAAAATGCCACATTTTTCAATAACAAGCACCAAAAATTTATAAATAAAACAGTTGCATGTGACAGTAAGTCAGTAATTAATTATATGAACCATATAGCAAGCACAAAAGTCATAGGATTGAAACTTCAACAAGTAGTCAAATATCAACAGTGGGCCTACATGTTTGTAATTGATAAAAGTTTTCATTTAAATTAACAAAGCAGTAAAGGCTATGTTGACATATAGATTATAGGTAACTTTAGGAGGAATCTAGGTAGGTGGATATAATCCAAAAGAACTACTATGTAATATAAAAGCAATCATACACAGAAGAAAAATAATTCAAATTGATTAAATTTGATTATTAACTTGATTTTATTTTAATTGTTTTATTAAATGGAAAATGATGGAACACAAAGAAAAACAAAAGCAATATGGGATACAAGAACGCATGAGATTTGGGTTGATTTGGTCGTCGAACAAGTTCTGGTAGGTAATAGGAGTGGAACACATTTAAACAAACAAGGTTGAAAAAATTTCATTGAAAACTTTAATAGGACAACCGGCAGACAATATGAAAGAAAGCAACTTAAGAATCATTAGGATAATGTTAAGAAAGAATGGCAACTATGGGACTCCTTATTGAAATGAGAGACTGGAATTGGTTGGAATATGGAAAAGCAAACCGTCGAGGCTTTAGATGAATAGTAGGAAGTTAAGCTACAAGTAAGTATCCCTAAATAAATTATATATGAATTGTATTTGTGTATAGTCTAATTATATGTTTATAATTCATATACTAACTTAAAAATTATAATAGAAATATCCTGAAGCTTCAAAATTTCGTGTGAAAGGATTGGAGCATGCATTCAAGTTAGATAAATTGTTTCCAGATGTTACAGTAGCAGGAGCTAGGGCTTGGGCACCAACTTCTGCTTTGATGTCTCCTTTGTATACACAAACATCTATGATAAATGATAATGTTGATGATGTAGTTGCTAGTTTAGATTCTAATGAAAGTAATCATGATGAGGAAGTAGAATGTAGTAACCGTAACAAAACATCACTTGAACCAAATAGAAAGAAATTCAAAAAGTGAAGAAAAAAATTTCTGTTACATCAAAATTATCCAAACACCTTGAGGAACTTTATGAAAGCATCAAGAATAGGAGTTTATATAACGTACCGATCCACCTGGATGTAGTGTTCAAGAGGTTGTTGATAAGTTAGCAACTCTTCTAGAATGTGAACCTATGCCTCCTCTTTTTATTTTGGTATTAGGTTGTTTGCAAAGAAAGCAAATAGGGAGATCTTTGTAGCCTTGAAGGAACCTAAATATCAAATTAAGTGGTTGAAAGAGCAACAATCTTAATTACATAAGTAATGGATGGTTAAAAAAAAGGTCATCTTTTGTATACTTGACATACTTTTGAAAAATATCACTTTTTGTATATTGACATACTTTTGAAAAATGTCACTTTTTGTATATTGATATACTTTTTTGTGACACTTGTGATGTTCTTACAATACACTTGTGATGCTCTGTGTATATATGTAAGAATAAAGTGCATTGTCACTTTATAAAATATGTCACTTTTTGTATATGTATGAACATATTATATTAAAATATAATATTATTAATTACATTGTGATGCTTTATGTTGTTGATTAATGGAAAGTGTAGGTTTTGATGGTTTATTTGATTCATAAATTCTAAGATTTTTTACATGGTAGAAATAATATTGGTATGAAACATGTTGTTGATATGGACTTATTGATTTCAATCTACTGTGAATAACAAAGCTTATTGGTTAAAGCTTGAACTCATAAATATTATTTGGTGTCTTTTAAATATTTAATTTAGAATGGATACAGATTCGGAGACAGACATGGAAGAAGTATTGGATGCAATTATAAAAGATTATATGGAGTTTGATGAACTTGTTGATGTAGTAACAAAAACAATTGTATATCAGCATAATAACTTTTTAATAAAATAGTCATGCAGAAATTCTCCTCATACAGGATGGATATTCATAACAGAAATACTTGAGGGAAATGGACGACACTGTCATGAACAATTTCAAATAGAGAAACATGTCTTTGGTAAATTATGTGATAGATTAAGAAGTTATGGATTAACTTCCACTAAAGGGTTAGGCTTGAGGAGGCAGTAGGTATGTTTTTGATGACTTTAGGGCATGAAGTTAGAAATAGAATGATTCAAGAACAATTTCAATATTTAGATGAAATTGTGAGTAGACAATTTGAAAATGTACTCAACAAAATGATCATGTTTGCTTTTGATGAAATTAAACCATCTGAAGATTATAATCAAGTTCCATATTACATTCGAAGTAATTGTAAATACTGACCATATTTTAAGGTATTGTTATTTATAGTTAATTTTTGAAATGTAAATACACACATAGATTTGTTTGTAAGTAAGTTAAACTACATTTTTTTTTTATGTCTATCGATAGAATTGCATTGGAGCTATAGATGGAACACATGTTCGTCCATCGTTTCCTGTGGATGAACAGATTCCTTATATTGGTAGGAAATGATTTCCTACTCAAAATATAATGACAGTATGTGGATTTGACATTCTTTTCACATTTGTATGGCCTGGATGGGAGGGATCTGCACATGATACACGAATATTTTTGGAAGCATTGAGAAACATTGAATTAAAATTTCCAAAACCACCTAATGGTATATTATGTTTATTAGTAATCCTTTTAACTATAATTATTCTTTTACTTTGAATAATATTGTTTCATTGTTGTCTAATTCTTATTGCAGAAAAATACTACTTAGTTGACTCAGAATATCCAAATATGAAGGGTTATTTAGCTCCATATAAAGGATAACGATATCATCTTTCAGAAGTTTGTAATAGTAGTCAACCAAGAGGCAGTCAGGAAACATTTAATTATGTGCATTCATCATTACATAGTGTAATTGAACGTAGTTTTAGTGTGTGGAAAGCTCGATGGAGAATTTTGCATAACATGCCTAATTATAAGTTTTACAAGCAAGTAGCCATTGTTACGGCTTCAATAACTTTACATAATTTCATAAGAAGGGAGGCTATTGCAGATGTTGAGTTTCAATCATATAATGAAAATCAAATTATGTGCCAGAAGATGAAGAATTCAATATTAATTTAGTGATAGACAAAAGTGAGATGGGTATTGTTCGTGATAAAATTACAAGAGAATTAATGCTTAGATATATATATTTTTTATCTTTATCATTATAATTTTATGTAAAATTATTGACATAATTTGTATATATTATTATGCATAAATGTATGTGTAATTTTAATTTAATTTTTATTATTTTACATATTTTAAATACCAAAGTTTAGGTAAATATAATTGAAAAATAAGTTACATATATGTCTATATAGTAAATTATTTAAAAATAACATATATATATTATGTAAGTGATAATTGGAAATATTTTATCCAAACACATTTAAAAGCTCTTCTAGAAAAGTATAAAAGTCATATCATACTTAGAAGAGATTTCAACAATGTTCCAGCCAAACAGTTTCAAAAGCTCTTCTAAATCTAAAAACTCTTCTGAAATATATAATCCAAACAGCATCCGAAAAGCTCAGACTTATGCTTCTCTTCTTCTATTGCTAAAAGCCAAAAATAAAAGTTATCCCAAACAGGCCCTAACACGTATATCATAAAGTTGTTTGGTATATAGATCTAGATATTATAAAGTGTAGTAATAGATATCATCTCTTCTCAAAATTTTATAGATTATATTTTAAATTTCGGAATTCTGAATTTATCATATTAAAATTAAATTTTTTTTATTTCATTAAATTATTAAATTATCATATAATTAATATAGTTATTTATCAAAAAAATTAAACTCAAATTTGCACTTGAAATACTGAAATTAAAGATGCAATTGGATAAGTACCAACTTTACACCAACGGAAAAGAGGGGCCCCACTTTGGAAAACCCAAATTTGTGTGACAACGGTGACTTTGACATGTTTTATCCTTGAACATATTTTCAAAGGTTAATTTAATTTGGTTTCGGAAAGTCTTCTTTCAGTTCATTTTAATATGTCAATATTTTTTTTTTCTTTTTTCTTTCTGATAAATTTTATGCAATTTTCTTTTTTGGTATGTGTTCACTCCCTTGAGAAGATAAAGAGCGAGAATTACCTTCACCCTATGATATTTCATTTATTTAAAAATTTAAAGGTGATGATGGTCATTATCTTCAAAGATAAGAGTGATTATAGTAATACAGAAAAAGTTAGAGACGAAAATCTCAAAAGCTAAAACTCCTTTAGATTGTTGAAGTTAGGTAACGGGACTGGATTGCTGGAGTTTGGTAATGGGACCTGTAATGAATAGCACCATAGATGTTTCCAAAGCAACGATGTGGCCCCCCGTGAAATGACTCAGGTATGTCACCAATTATATAGTAATCCTAAATTGGTATTCGAATTGTTTTGTCCTTTCAATTCTATATTTAATGAACATCTTTTCGGCACAAAGATTCCTTTATTAAGGTCCACATGCAAGGAAACGTGGGGTCCGAAAGCATTAATAAAATATGCACTAAAAAAAATGAAAACAACGTTTCAAATCTCAAATACTCTATATAAATCAGGCTGATATCGAATTTAAAATGGTATTTTTAAAATCTATTTTTAAAAATAATATTTTTAAAAGAATGAATTACACAACTTTTTTAAAGGTTTCTTTAAAATCATTAAAATATATTTATCATTTTATTATATCAAAATTTTTGTAGTTAATTTTTATTAACTTTAACGGTTAATCTTAAAATCAAATAATCATTTTATTCATAAATAAAATAAAAATAATTAAAAATTAAATTTAATTAAATTAAATAATTTAAAATTTAAAAATATATTTTCATCGTTTATTTAAGAGATAAACGATAGAAATTTGTTCAAATTTTTTTCACGGCCAGATGACCACAATGTTCCTCAATAAGACAAAACAAAAACAGAAACAAACCATTAAATTTAAAAACCAAAAACAATTAAACGCAAAAACAAATCATAATAATAATAATAATAACAATAAAAACCTGAGATGGCTCACGCCAGATCCATCTCTGGATTTCTTTGCGCAATTGTGGTGGGACCAATAGAATATGTCCTTTTTCACATTCTTTCATGATGTCACTTTTACGGGATCGGTGCATTATTGTTCATATTAGCTAAACTGTAGATGTCAATAACCGGCGTCAACAGACGGAGTCAGGCTGCAAATTAATTACAACGTCTTCACTTTATGCCATTCTCATTTTAAGTTGAATAAATGATCTCCATAAGATCATTTTGAAAAATATAAATAAATTATTGTACGAGATATTATAAAAGTTTTCAAACTGATCCTATAGATATTTCAACCAATCATTAATCATCCAACTAATTGAATTCTAATTATTCATGATTCCTACGTCAAAATAATGTGGTCTATAGATTAAAAGTAATTTCGTAAAAACTACAGTGTAAATGATATTTCAATCTAGTTGTTGATTGTAAGATAGTAAATATAAAGCACATTATAAATTACATGCATTCGACTTTTATTACATTATAAAAAGATGGACAGAAGTTCTTGAATAATGTATATTAAAGTCGTACATATGTATGGTATAGGAAAAGCTTTTAATTAATACGTCTAGACATAGACATCGATTTTACTTTCAGTGTCATATGACTTAAATCTCTTATGTGATTGGTCATTTTTAATTATAATTTGATTCTTAAGTAGTTTGATTAAAGGATTTAATCATTTTTATAAGATTTAATGACATTGTTGTGGTAAACTAGACTGCTATAAATATACACCAAAGAAAAACTTCATTAAATTAATAAACTCCTTACCAAAATATGTCGTCAACTTATTTTTGGTTGATAATGAATCATTGTTCAATGTAATCTTTAGTTCAATAGAATCAGTACACTCGATGAAATGTATAAACTATCTTTCTTTATTTATTTATTTTTAAAAATCAATACTGATAAGATTTGTAAATGAAGAAGAAGGTTTAGTTCATATTAATTAGGTCAAAATAGTACTTTTATGTCAAAGATACTGTCTTTATCTAAGAAATTTCAAATTACCCAATTAAACAATAATGCTCTCTTGATCTAGGAATTTAAAGTATTAAATAATTGTTCTCTTAGTTCTCAACTTTATGGTATGTCTGTGACCAAGTATGCAATCTTATATGTGCATATTTCCCAAAAGCACCAAGAAGAACTAAAAGTGCTATGGAATCATGTATACTCATATTGCAACAAATCTAAGAATTTTCTTGTTTCAAATAGCGTGGATTAAAAAAAGATTAAGAGATGTCTTTCTTTTCTTTTTTTCTTTTCTAGCAGGGATCTGGAATAAAAGTCCTTTTTTTCGACTGGTGAAATAAGAGCATTGAATATTTAGATTTACTTATTAAGTTGACTGTATATATCGTTCGAATTCATAGAGATAAATATCTAATAAATAACTTTTAGCATACAAAGATTCCTTTATTAATAAGGTCCGTTTGTCAAAATTACCGTCACGGAAAAGTATGGTTCGGGTCCGAAAGCACTGATCAAAATCTGCACTCACACTCCCAGAAAAAAAAAACCACCTTTCAAATCTCAAAAACTCTAAACCAACTCAATCAAGAACGAAATTGAGAGTTATTTATTGAAAAATTGAGCATTATTTATCGATACAAACAGCAAAACTCATACCCCAACACCAATATTTCAACAAATTCTTAAATGCGCTCTACCATCCTTACAACTCTAAAGCCTTTTGGCACAATAATTTTCAAACGAAAAAAATTATGATCGAAAATAAAGGACACACAATTCAAATCTTCAAAACTACAAACCAACACCATCAAGAACAGACAGATATGGGTGGTCCAAAAAAAAAAAAAAAGAACAGATAGATACGTCAAATCTAATTATTTTTAATGAAAGAAGAATTTAACACATTTAGGGTTAACCGAAGAAAGAGAAGAGAGAACAGCTGCACTGGAAATTAAAAAGTCATCAACATATAAAGTAAGAACATGACTAAGTACATCAACACGTATCAGATCACATGATCCCAAAAATAACAGCACTTGAAAAGATACTAACATATATAAGAACAAGAAAACAGAATTCCATAAAGCGAAAGTGCACGTCGACGTTGGCCACCTTCAAAACCAAGCAAATGTTGAAGAGCTTTCAATTAATATGTCTGGATATAGACATCTATTTTACTTTCAGTATCATGTGACTTAAATCTCTTGTGTGATTAGTTATTTTTAATTATAATTTGATTCTTAAGTAGTTTGATTAAATAATTTAATCATTTTAGAAAGATTTAATGACATGCTGTGGTAAACTAGATTGCTATAAATATAAACCAGAGAAAAACTTCATTAAATTAATAAACTCAAATATCTTACCAAAATATTTCACCAACTTATGCACAACTTTTGTACATGTAATCAGCCTCATCCCCTATAAGATCTCCTCTCAAAAGCCATAATTAATTAAAAATCTAAAAAGCTTTTTTCAAGCATTTTTATTAGTATTATAAATTACAAATTACATATATACATATATATATTTTTTGTTTTATAAAATAAATATATTATATGTAAAGATATATCATTCAAAAAATCCATAAGAAAATAATAATATATAAAGATATTTATGGAAAATGTAAAATTAAATGGTTTCTTTTTCTTGTTGAAATGTCATTGACAACATTTTTTGTTTTTTTTTGGGAAAAGTATCATAATTTAGGATTTGATGAAAAGAATTGATTGAAAGAACATCTTCTACTCATTGAGAAAAGATGGCCGACTTTTTCACAAAATTAATGTAGGCCCTTTTAGAGGTCCAAATCCCATACCCTTTTTTGCGGAATTGGAAGTTCGACCGGATTCACCCGGATCTGGCCCATCGTTTTTACCAATAGCAGAGTCGATTCCAACCAAAGTTTGAAATCAGCACAACACAATCAAAATTAAAGCAACAATAAGACATTTCAAAAAATTAATAAATAAATAAACAACAATAATACAAAATGTAAAAGTCATCTTCAACTATTTTTTTTAAAGAAACATTTGGAAAGAGAACATGCCAAAAATAGCCGAAAAGGTCTACGCACACATAAATATCAAGGATGGACTCAAAACGTGCCCTTGCGGGACCATGATAATGACCAACTTGTCTTATCTTGCTCTGCTTTTTATTTAGCCAGATAAGTCATGGACCCTAGTCAAATTCTTTTACACTATCGGGACAGTGGATGGAACCTATTCAAAATCTTTTCCACGGTGTAGATGGTGGATACTAGAGGTGGGTTTTTAATTTTTAATTTTATTTTGATTTTTTAATTAATTTTTGCTATTTATCTCAATTTGATTGATGGTGGGGATCTAATTCTTTTTTAAATTTTATTAAATTTTATAAAGGATAAAATAATAATTTATTTTTATTATGTTTTTTAACTTGACGGTAAAAAGGAGTAAGGGACTATTTCCAAAAAAAAGAAAAAGAAAAAGAAAAGAAAAGAGAGGCTTGTTTAGAATGTCAAAAAGCATAATTTAATTTTTCAAAAGCAATTTCGTTTGCTCGAAAAACACTCATCAACACCAATTTGGTTTTGGAAAGCTTTGCACTGACCATATACCATTCATTTAATTGAAAATTCTCCACCAATTATACATTTGTCATTATGTATCTACTTTTGAGAGACATCTGCCTATTCAAAGAATGTTTACCTTTATTTGGATAAGAAAGTATTCACAATCAAATTAATTAACGTGTATATCTAATTATCATTCATTTAAAAAAATACAGAAATTCATGGTCCACTAGCATAATTATACTTCACTGAAAAGTAGGTCTTTGAAACACACAATTTGCATCATAAATTCGAAATTGGGATCCTCTCTAAGTTGTTTTTCACTATGATAATTAATAAAAAGAATTTGAGTTTGAACATACCAAAGAGTAAAAAATATTAATAATCATGATTATATATTGTTTTTTTATATTAATGCGTCATTGATTATATGGAGTGTACCCAAAAAAAAAAAAAGATTCTACCTCAAGAATTTGCCTATGAAAACTGATGCTAGCTGGTGTGTGTATTTGAAAATTGGTTGCCTTTATTTGTCAAAAAGAACTCCAAACGTTATGGAAATCTGCTTGCTATTCTAGGAATGATAACTAATATCAAAAACGGTACTTAGAATATTGCATTATTTATTTTCCAAAAAAAAAAAAAAAAGAATATTACATTATTCTTAGCAACATGCAAAATGTGTTGCTAAAAGTTTTAGCAATATTGCATATGTATGTTGTTGAAGCCTGTGTTGCCCAAAGTGTCACATGCTTTTGTAACAGTTAATGCATGTTATCTTAGATATAATTACAACATACGATGTATGTTGTTATTGTTAAACACAACATACGGTGCATGTTGCCTTGCACGTTTATGACAACATGCTATGCATATTATCTTAGATGTTTATGACAATATATATAATAAGTTATTTTAAAACATCAAAACAACTAACAATGCATGTTGTCATAAATATCTATGACAACAAAACTTGTGTGTTGCTATAGAAGTGTATGACAACTTTTTTTTGCCTGTTGCAATAGATATTTAAGACAACACCAATTATATGTTACGACAGATAATTGGTGTGTTACAATAAAGACTTTTTGTGTGTTGTTATAGCCTTGTATGACAATATTTTGTATTTGTTGCAATAAATATTTAAAACAACATTATTTGTATGTTGTGATAGATGTTTAAAGTGTGTTACGGTTGATGTATTACACATTATTCATTAATTGTATAAAAGCATTTTTTTTAGAATTTTGATAAAAAAAACCAATAGCTTTTTTGAAATGATTGAGGGCTATAAAGAATATAATTTATAAAATTATATTAAAAAAATGATACTTTACAATTAGTTAATTAAATAGAATAAAAAAATTAAACATCCACCAAATCTTAATCATCAACCAACCATCCTTACATCATCATAACTATAGTCTCTATTTTATTAATACAAACTACAAGTCATTAAATAAAAAAATACTTGTAAGCATCATCTCATATTAAAATAAAGTCATACAACTTTTCTGCATTACGTAACAAATAAAACCAAATCACAAATAAACATATCTAAAACAACAATCCCCTATCAACCATATATACGTCAATCATTTCACTATTTCTAAATATGTATGTCCATAAAAGTAACACTAGACAACTTATCTATATGTTCTCCTACTATAAACTTTATGTCCTCATATTTATCTAGCATTCCAAACAAAATACACATATGTATTTTCTACTGTAGTTTGATACAATCTTTAAGTTAGGCAACAATACTTCCAGTGACTTGATTAAGTGTTTCAAACTCATCAGTTGGTCTACATACTTTAATATCATGAAAGGTCACATCCACCCAAATTTTCCAATATCATATTCCAAGAGGCATATGATGAATTTTTTCTTTGGGATTTGTACCTGAAATTCTTCCTTCAGCCACAACATGATCTTCAGAACCATCATCTGGGTACCAATGCAATAATTGACACCGAGCATTTTGAAGTTCCGATATATCTTCTGTCATAGGAACAGTACTATCATGTTGTGACTATTACAATACATAAAACATATAATAATGTAATGGTTTCAACTTCATGTATGCTATTAAATAATTCAAACTGAATGTGACGAGTTTATAAACCTGAGGAGTAAATCCATTAGAAGTACATGCTTGAGAACTCGCGATATTTTTCATTGCACACCTACTTAACAACTTAACAAAATAAAATAAAAAAATAAAAATTAATATAAACGTATCATATAATAAACCACCATATGAAATAGTATATTTCTAATTTATATGCGCCATATATTACCTGCTCATTTTGTTTCATCATTGCATTCATCCTCTCTTCAAGCCTTACCAGTTTATCAGTTACCTAACTCTTAGAAATAATTAGATATTAAAACTTGTAGGAAATAAATTTTACCATAACATTTTGCGTTGCTTCACTAAGAGACTTGTTTTTTTTTTTTTCTCTTATGTCCTTCAATCCATACATCAACCCTTGATATTTTTTCTGGATCTTTTCCTTGTTATTCAGCTTCACGTTTCTGCATTATAAGAATGAAATTATGAAAATGAAAGGAAAATATAATGTAATAATGAAAATAAAATGATAAAAAGGCTATTTGTCTTCGAAATTATTTAGATTAGAAAATTTTAACTATTAAATTATGTAAACGAGCATAGTCTCTTCTCCCTGTTGTTTGCTGGACTTTTTGACTAAGTCGCACTTCTCGAAGCCTTTTACTCTTTGCCAGCAACATTGTAATTTCACAATTTTAAAAACCAAAATGGTAGAAAATAAACTAATATATCATTAATTTTTTGAAATTTTGAAGCATTACTCACTTCAAATTGTTCAGATGTTCTTTGTTCAACAAATGCTTTCCACTCTTTTACATTTGTTACATTTCGAGGCTTGAGCAACTTCAATGCATGTTTTTTTTCTCTTTGTTTTGCTTGCTTCTCTAATTTTTCTAGTGATCATACACTTGTGTTGCCTCCATAAACTCCCCATTTTTTTAAAGATATAATCTTTACTAGAGTCATGTAACTTGAAATATTACTATGTCATTTAGAATAACAAATATACAATTAATGAAATAAAAGACAAATAATAAAAACATAAATTACTGTATTAGGCAAAAAAAAAAAAAAAAAAAACAAAGAAAAACAAAGAACATACCAAAAGAGATAACCACAACATATCTTTCATATGGGCATCAATTAGTTTCCAACTCTCAAGTGTGATGGGTGCATGCTCTCTTACGAGAGTTCCAATATATGATGCAAGTTTATTGGAAGAATCATCAACCATTTAGCCATGCATATTGCAATAAACTTCAATAGGGTCCTTACCTTTCAAATTTGTCATATGAGTTACACTGCGAGTCTTTTTTTTTTTTTTGCTACATTGTTACTAACTTGTGTCTATTGTGTATGTTGCTCATTTTGAGTACTTGTATGACTTGCAAGTTCACTCCTAGAATTTGGTTCTTCATTTGTAATACTAATCCCCCGATTTCTAGTTCGAGTTATGAAGACATAAATTGCTTGACATTGCTTTAGTGCTCTTTTCTCTGCTTTTTTTGAAGACTATGAATGACAAAATGAATAAACACATTAAAAATATGTCGACATAATTTGAAATTAATATTTGAAAGAAAATTCTTATGGTTGAGTTTTACTTACTTCTGCCATTATGATGTTCTTCACTAAGATACTTCCTTCAAAATAATGTATTGTTCAAATATACCTGTAAAATTAAACTGCCAAATTACAATAACCTAACTCCAACAAAAAATACAATACTAGTGGCTGCTAACACGCTAAAGAGCTTCTATTACATAAACAAAAAATATTTACAATTCAGAGCTGAAATTTGATAGTAATTTCCTATATCAATTTCCAACACACCATTATGAATGGGAATATACACAAGCACTAGTGTATACACATGTTCGAACACATATATCAAGATGAGATGACTGTCTCCCTTGCTCATCAGTTGCTTGGATATATAATAATGTAAGATTGTGTAATGAATGCTATTTTCTATGATTTTCTTTGTGTTACAGTATCGTAAAGCATAATGCATTAATAATACTTGGTTATTGACTTTTGGGTTTTCATTTTGCATTCCTTCTATTAATGACAAGACACCAAAGAGCTAGCTATAGTTGATCATGCAAATTCCATGTATGTTTAAAATGCCCAGAGAATCTATATGAACTGAGTCAACATTTATATATGTACACGCCTTTAATATTCCTTCAAATGGCACATGGACACATGAACACATGAACACATTTTAATTAAGGATGGAAAAAACTGGTTTAATTTTTCCAACCATGGAATAAGCATAACTGTATTAAGAGAACTGCTATATATGTTTTGTTACATTACTGGAATTAAGTGGACCCAACTCTATACCCTTTAACACTAGTGCTTGTGTAAATATTTTGGAGGTAATCTAGTGGCTGCTAACATGCTAAAAACTATTTACAATTTAGAGCTAAGATCTGATAGCAATTTTCTATATCAATTTCAAACACATTATTATAAACTTGTACGTATATATTTCCACTACCAACTTTAAGAATTAAAACACTCAATTGAAAAAAAAAAAAACATTAAAAAATAATTAAGACACTCAATTGATCTTCTTTTTTTTTTTTTTTTTTTTTTGATGAACTCAATTGATCTTCTTGATTTCACCAATTCATTATCATTTATCATAGACCTTATTTTGACTAAACAAAACAATAGCCTTCCCACTTTTTTTTGACCTTCATTTTGCTTTAGGTTGGATATATATAGTTTGAATTTTGAATATTTATATGTATGTATTTGACCTTCATTTTGCTTTATGTTGGATGTATATATAATCTGAATTTTGAATATACATACATATATATTTATATATGTATATATATATGTATATTCGACATTCATTTTGCTTTATGTTGGATATATAAATATATATATATATTTGACATTCATTTTACTTTGACGCTCATCAATGTGTAGTTGTGGGTTGGAGGACATGGACATAGAGATGGACATTGCCGGTTGTAGAGAAGACATGTTTCTGATGTTTTTAATTTGAACGAGGAGTTTATTAGTTGTGAGCGTTTCTGATGTTTTGATTTGAAGGAGTTCATTAGTTGTGACCAGTTTCAGATGGATTGATCGGTATTTCATGTTTGTATTAATTACTTACTTCATATGGTCACTTGATGTGTTCAGTAAAAACACAATCTTTATGTAACAAACCAACAAAAATCCATCAAAAACTGAGCAACAAAATCCACAAAAAACACAATACAAACACATTTCAAACACAAAACAAAACCACAAACTCACATAACATAACACAAAAACTCTACAAAAACCAATAGAACTGCAGACATAAATACTGTATTCACGACAAGATGAGAACATACCTGGCAGCGAGAACTGAGCAACTAAATCCACAAAAAACACAATACAAACACATTTCAAACACAAAACAAAACTCACATAACACAACACAAAAACTCTACAAAAAACCAATAGAACTGCAGACATAAATATTGTATTCATGGCAAGCAAGATGAGAACATACCTGGCAGCAAGATGGCTTTGTATTCACGGTAGAGGCGAGGAAGTGTGTCGGCTGTGAATGAGAGAAGCTAGCCTATTGGAGAGAGTAGTTATGAGAGAGGGAGAGGGGAGTGGCATGTTGGCGTGTGAGATAATGGCTGTGAGAGAGGAGAATTGATAGTGGGTTGTTTAATATTTGATCAATTTTTTTTTTTTTAATATATCTGACTGCTACATTATTAATTTTTTAATTTTAAAGTATTGCCTTTAGTTTTAAAATTAATTATTAAAAATATGATTTAAAAAAATATGGATGGTCTACCTTGTGTTTCACAAATATGAATTTAATTATATTCTCCTCCAAAACAATTGGTTTCAATAATCTCAAAATAATCTCTATGTAACATCTTTACAAATGTTTTAATTAAATAAATTACTAATAAAAGAATTTCTAATTCACAAAATAAATCTTGTTTACGAAATTAAATGGAGTATGTATTTTTTTAAAAATGTTGATCTTATATATTTCTTATTTAATTGCATGTATTATTTAAATAACGATTTTATTGCAGTGTAAATAATGTGAACTATTTTATTAGGATCAAATTAAAAATTTATGATCTTACTAACACATATAGATTAGAAATATTATCTATAGGTAACTTTATTTGCTTTGATAATTTAAAATAAATAAATAAATTGGTCGTCGATTTATATGATTGGACACGTGCCATGTATATGTGTGTGTTTATAACCGATAAAATAGTTATTAGAGAAGTAACTATATATAAATAAATATATATAACATTAATTTATTTTGACGTATTGGGACAAACTCATGAGATAATCAAGATTAGACTAGTTTGAGTTTGATTGGGGTTGACAATGGTGGTGGAGTTGTTTTTTTTTATTTTTGTTTTGTTGGTGTTTTTTACTGAGTTTTTAGGTTGCTAGAAATTCGGATGGGTTGATGATGGTGGTGGAGTTGTTGTTGTTGTTGTTGTTGTTGTTTTTTTTTTTTTTTTTTTTTTTTTTTTTTTTTTTTTTTCTGTTAATGGTGGATTTGGTTGATAATAGAGAGTAATGGTGGTTCTTTTTTTTTTTTTTTTTAATAATTTGGTTTTTTAGGTTACTGGAAACTCAGATGGGGTTGACTATGGTGGTGGAGTTGTTTTTTTTTTTAGTTAATAGTATTATTAATTAATAATGTTACTATTTTTATTCAATTTTTAAGTGGTCAATAAAGAAAGCTTGCCCCTAATAACGACCCGGTAACCTAATCGACAACATATATTAATAATATAAATACATTGATAATTCATTAGTATTATCAAATTATGTTTTCAAGTTATTAAAAAAATGATTAAAATAAATAATTGTGGAATCTAATTCGACATATCAATATCAATACTTTTTATCAAAATATGATCTTCAGAATCATGCTATTAAATAATTCAAACAAAATGTCACGAGTTTATAAATGTAAGGAGTAAATCCATGAGAAGAAGTACATGCTGAAGAACCCACAACATCATCCTTTGCACACCTACTTAACAAAAACAAAAAGAAAAATTAATAAACATATCATATAATAAACCCATATATGAAATAATATTCTTTTAATGTAATATGGTATATTACTTGCTAATTTTTTTTACTACTAAATTATTTATCATATAATATGCCTTCAACATCGGCCCTCATAAAATCTTCATCTTCATCATCAATAATTGTTTCAATACCATTCCCATTACTTGATGTTGATGGAATATAACTCTCGTCATAAGTTTCCAACTCATGATAACCTCTAGGTGGTGCTTTCCCAACAACATACCAATTAGATGTTTCACTTTCCCTATTATAAAACATTTGTTTTGCTTGTGAGGCCAATATGAAATGATCCTTTTCAAATTGGCTTAGACCTTCATGGAGATTAACCAAAACAAACCCATCATCAATTTTAATATCATGGACAATATTTGCCCAATTGCACTTAAATAAAGGGACTTGAAACATATGATAATCAAGAAGTAGAATATCCTTTAAAACTCCATAATATGCAATTTGTCCAATGATTTGAGTATAGTCTTTTGTAGTAGATCTACATATTGTGTTTGCTTCAACGGTCACACCACTATTTTGTCGACTCTTCTCTGCCTTTTTAATGTGAAATCGAAGGTCGTTAATAATATATCCCTGTATGAAAGGACAAGGTCTCTAGGTCCATATGCAAGCCATTTTAGGGTATCAGAGACACTTGATGAGTTATGTTTGATTTCATCATTAATCTATCAAAAATAAGAAAATTAAAATCAAAACAAGTCAAATAATAGTGTATTAAATAAATAATATATATTAAGTGAAATATTTTATAACCTTTTCAATAAACCATGAATGAACTAAATGTGTCAATGTGTTGCTTTTGTAATTGATTATGATTTCTTGAGAGTTGTTTATTCAAACTTTTAAGTTCCTGCAAGTGTAATCTAGTAGTTGAACAAAAAAAGATATTAGGTCAATAATATTCTATAATTTAATAAAACAGAACAAGTACTACATAAATGCAAAGATAAGTCTTACTCCACGTAAAGTTGAACTTCAGACATATTAAACAAGATGTAGCGATGAGAAATTAGAAACAATTCATCTGAAAGAATTATGGACTTTGAAACAGATATTGGACGCCCTCCAAACAACAAGTCGTTTGCCATCTCTTGATTATGACCATATCGAATTCCTACTTCATATGCTTGTTTAATATATCTACTACAAAACGATGTGTATTCTTCAGCAAGGTAATGCTCAGCTATACACCCCTCAGGTCGTGCTCGATTTTTCACATATCCTTTCAAGACCTTCATAAACCTAAAATGATGCAAATATAAATAAAAATACAAATATATATAGATTAGTTAGCATAATCCAAACTAGTAAAAAAAGTAAAGAAATAAAAGTATTAAAATACCTCTCAAATGGGTACATTCAATTTTATTGAACTGGTCCACAAAGTCGTGCTTCTCTTCTTAGATGAATTGTGAGATGTACCATTATATCGAAGAATGACGGTGGGAAAAGTCTTTCCAACATGCACAATGTCTCAACAACCTCCTCCTCCAATTTCTCAATTCTATTCCTATCTAAAACTCGGTTACACAATTCATTAAAGAATGAACATATTCGAAAAATTGTTGTTCTTGGGCCTTTTGGTAATAAACCTCTTAAGGTAATTGACAAAAGTTGCTGCATTAGAATATGACAATCGTGAGATTTTAGACAAATAATTTTGCAAGCATCTACTAAGATGCATGCCCTAAGATTTGAACTATAACCATCTGGCAAGTTCATATCAGCAAGCTGTTGACAAAACAATTTTTTCTTTGTCTTTGATAGAGTATGTGATGCACTTGGTAGGTAAAATAATGAATTACCTCTTTTTTCAGGATGTAACTTCTTTCTAATGCTCATGTTTTCCAAATGTCGACGAGAACTAAGACCATCATTTGATTTTCCTTTAATATCCAATAATGTCCCTACTATGCTATCACAAATGTTTTTCTCAATATGCATCACATCCAAGTTATGATGAACAAGCATATCCTACATGGTTATTATGAAAGATACTTAGAATGCAAAACATTTCAGTCTACTATAGAATTCAAAATATGCAAAAAAATTTAAAATAAAAGAGCAACTTCATATCTTCCAATATGATAATTCGAAGAATATAGACTTTTTCTTCAAAAGTAATGAGTTCTGCACTACAACAAAAATCATTTACTATCACGGTTTAATTATTACAGACGCAAATGGTTCGTGCTGAAAAATATAATTAAGCACGGGCTTTTAAAGGCCCGTAACAAAGTTGTCAATTTACATATATTTAGTACGGGCCAATAAAGACCCGTAATGAATGTTTGGATATTTTATTAGAGAGCACGGTAATAACCCATGCTGGATATTTAATTAGAGAGCACACAAATAGCTCGTGCTCGATTACAAGTAGATAAGCAAACTGCATATTTAATCAGAGACCAAAAATTTGGGGAGGGAAAATTTTCTTGGCTCCCCGCCAATACTCTCGTTCCCGGCTGTTCCTGACTCATCTTCTTCGTATCGCATCTTAGATCCAAGTTTGGGTTTTCCAATTTCATCTCAGGTTTCTTCTATCTCTCCCATTTTTATTTCACTGTCATCTCATTTTTATGTACTGATTAAAAATCAATGGCTAGGGATTTGGTGGGTTTTTGAGAAATCAAGAAAATGTTGTGTTCTGAGACTTCAACAAAGATTTACAAACTCATTTTGTTTCAATCGTTGGGTTTTTAACACACACTGAGTCTATATGCGCATGGCTTTTGTGAGAGTAGAAAACGTTGTATTTTGTGCGACATTGAGAGGTACAAGAAGAGCAAAAACAGATTTTTAAGAGTTAGAGATAAAGAGCCCTGCTTTTATTTGTTTTTTGTATGAAAGTGAGAGATAGAGATCTGCTTTGTTATTGGTCCCACTTGACTTTTGTTGTATGTTTTGTGTGTCTTGGATGTCCAGAGATAGAAAGCTTACTTTTGCTTGTATTTTATACGAAAATGAGAGAAAGAGAGCTGCTTTTGCATCGGTCCCACTTGACTTTTGTTATATGTTTTATGTGTATTGTTTGGTGGTCCTATTTACAGATCTGTCTCCACTTGACTTTTGGATGTCCTCTGTGTCTCTCCAATGGCCTTGTTATATATATATTGTTGTATACATTATTATATCTATTATATTGACATGGTTATATGTATTGTTTGGTGGTCCTATTTACAGATCTGCAAAGACAGTTTGAACAGAGGTGTGGCTTTGAGCATGACATAATTGAGGTAAGTTTTCAAAATAATTATTTCATTTTAGCATTGTAGTGGACATGACAAAGTTATATTTTTATGCTTTAATGCTGATGAATTAGTGTACAGATTTTATCTTTCAAAAGTTATATGTGCTGATAGTTAATTTTCCAGCAAATATATATGCACTTGATAATTGCTTGCACTTGATAGCATAGTAGAGCTTATTGTACAGATGAATACCACTTGATAATATATATGTGTATTTTAGTTCCTTGAATCTTTGATTTATTTATGTTGTAGTCAAGTGTCTTAGTGTATATTTGTTTAAGATGGTGAAGTGCTCTGTGGAACCAGTAGTACTGGAAATTAAACTCTATTAACAAATATGGAAAGAGAGGTATACATTACTCAAGCTAAAGGCATGTCCTACCATTTTTATTTTTTTTTTTCAACGTGAAAGAATTGCTTTTTTTTTTTTTTGGGACTAAGTGTATAGCGCTGTTTCGATTATTATTTTCCTTAACTAGTACTTATAATTGTTTCAAGTTAACTACACTTAAAAGGAGAAAAAAGAAAAGAAAATATAAAAGGCAAATGTCAGCCAAAGAAGTAGCAATCTTTTGTATTAGATTTTGTTGGTGTTTTAGTGTGAAAATCCTTTAATTTGGTTGCTCATGATCGTTCCTTTGCAAAACATATGTTGAAAGAATGGCCTGATTACCCACCACATGGGAGGGTTGCTCTACAAACAGTCAATAATTTTAGTGGTTAAGCCATTACACCACCAAACATATGTATTTACACATGACATGTACCTTGAAATGTGAAAATAATTGATATTAGCTAGTAATACTAACCAATTGTCTTCTCTGTCGACAAACTAACAGAGCAGTCTTTATAGAAAAACTCTGCTGCTGTCTTTTTCAACCTTAATCCCACCCAATACCCTTTGTTTTGAGCATACTGTGTGTATACGTTTCCGTACAACAGATTCTAACTAAAGGATTGTATATATTAAGAACATTGATTTGCAATGATACAATTCGACTTTTGCAATGCTGTGCATGCGCACCACTGCAAAAACTATTCTAACTAACAAAAACTAATTTCAGAATTAATCATAACTAGAAAAGTAATAACAAAATATATAAGTCATTGGCTAATAAATGAGGGTGGGAATTAGTGATCATAGAATTTTATTTTTAAAAACTATTCTAACTAAAGGAATATTATTATTAGATATATTATTTTTTATCATAAAATTGAAGAAACACCAAATGTAATAGCACATATTAATTCTAAACCTTAATAAGAGAGGATCCAGATTCTATGTATGAAATATTAATTACAACATATGTTCTATTAATTCCATATTCCAATTCTCAGTTTCTTTTCTTTTTTTCTTTTTCTCTAGGATGAATTACTAATCTTTTCATTCTCCTTTATTATTTTCAATGTATAATATTAAAATGTGCAATCTAAATTATTGATGTGGCTAGGAAGAAAAGTCGTTGGTAGTGGTGGTGCGGAACTTGCTAGCTAATAATTATATATTAATCACAATAGAAGCGGTTTTTTTGTATCCTTAATTATATATTAAAATTAATTTCTTAGTAACAAAGGACAGGTTTTGTTAGAAGTGGGAGTCAATGCTCTAAAATTTCAGTACTTGTTCACTTATTATAAGCAGAGTTTCCATTTTGACACCTAAAGTTTTTGACAACAAGCAGATTGTCTTGTTATAGTTTTAGATAGCCTTTGTTTTCGTCGTAAGAGACAAAAATGCCTCCTCACCGTCTTTACAGCAATCTAGGTGTGGTAGTACTTAATCTTATATTTTATATGTTTGAGACCTAAACTGCATTACAGTTAATCATGTAATGCACCTAATTAATCATGCACTTGCATGCTTTAATAATATCACCACCTTTCCTTAAAAAAAATGTCAACCCAACCTGGCGCCTAGACCATTGATTACCAAAAGTACCACGTAGCAATATACATGAACATAAAATTTTCAGAAATACGAAGTACACACATGATATTTTTTATACAAATTTTGATTTTATATTCTTTTACAGATTCGGTTGAATGCAAATGGATAAGCATTGGCTAACATTTTCAAGGTTAACACTAAACTTAAAATATGGTTATTTGACGAATATAGACTTTAGATCTTAGTTAATGACATAGTTTGTTTTTGGTTTTTCATGTTTAGAATTGAGAAGGAATATAGAGATGGTGCCAAAAACTTTGTTGAGATTGCTAAAAGTAACGCAAATCGTGATATGATAGTGTGCCCTTGCAAAAAATGTCAAAACCAACGTTTTCATTCGACAAAGATAGTGTATGAACACTTAGTCATTAATGGGATGGATCCAACTTACACTAATTGGGTTTTTCATGGTGAAACCCCGAGATCTTCCATTCCAAATGAAAAGATTTCTAATACATTTAAAATGTATAAGGATGCTATTTTTGAAGATTATGGTGATTATGTTGAACCGGAGATTGAAATCAGAGATGAAGACATTGATAAGAATGTGGAAGATGCTGAAACTCCTTTATATGAAGGCAGTACAAAATACACTAAATTGTCTGCCATTGTAGTTTTGTACAAACATAAAGCTACACATGGTCTCTCTGATAAGGGTTTCGATGAACTTCTAGGCATACTTAGAGATATGTTGCCCCAAGATAACGTTCTTCCAGATTCATTGTACTCAACAAAAAAATTCCTCAAAATCTTTGATTTAGGATATGAGAAAATACATGCATGCATCAATGATTGTTGTTTGTTTAGAAAACATTTAGAGTATGTTGAAGAATGTCCAAAATGTGGTGAATCTAGATGGAAAGTAAACAAACATTCTAAAGACATCCATAAGGGAGTGCCTGCCAAAGTGCTTCGATACTTTCCAATAATACCACGATTTAAGAGAATGTTTAGATCGATTGAAATTGCTAGGGACTTGCAATGGCATTATACCCATACAAGTCAAGATGGAAAAATGCGTCACCCTGTTGATTCACCTGCATGGAAGACTATAGACGATATATGGCCAGGGTTTGCATCAGAACCACGTAACTTGAGGCTTGGTTTGGCTGCAGATGGATTCAATCCTTTTTCAAACCTTAGCTCAACATATAGTTGTTGGCCAGTGGTATTAGTAACGTACAATCTTCCCCCTTGGAAATGCATGTCTAAAGAAAATTTGATGCTAACACTAGTAATTCCAGGAAAAAAACAACCAGGGAATGATATTGATGTGTACTTGCAACTGTTAATAGAAGATTTACATGAATTATGGCAAAATGGAATAGAAGTGTATGATGGATACGCTAATTCCAACTTCAACTTAAAAGCTGTTTTGATGTGGACCATAAATGATTTCCCGGCTTATGAAAACTTGGCAGGGTGTTGTGTGAAGGGTAAATATGCTTGCCCTGTATGTGGGTTGAATACATGTTCTGAATATTTGCAACATAGTAAAAAGAATGTGTATATGGGTCATCGACGATTTCTTCCTATGGATCATACATTTCGAAAAAAGAAATCATGGTTTAATGGAAAAGAAGAAATGAATCCGAAGCCTAGGGTAAGTACTGGTGAAGAAGTTCGACTTGCATGTATAGAAGTTGAAAATGATTTTGGAAAGAAGAAAAAGGGGAAAAGAAAAAGAAATTGTAATCCTCTATGGAAAAAGAAATCAATTTTCTTTGATCTACCATATTGGGAGGTAATCTTGTTAAAATTTATTCTATTTAGTATCTTATTCTATTTAATATCTTATATTTTTTAAAACAAATTTAATTGGTTTATTTAATATGCAGGGATTATGTTTGCGGCATAACTTAGATGTAATGCATATTGAAAAAAATATTTGTGAGAGTCTTCTTGGCACACTTTTGAACTTGAATGGAAAAACAAAAGATGGTTTGAATTCTCGTAGAGATTTACAACAATTAGGCATTAGACATGAGCTTCATGTGAAAGAGAGTGGAGATAAATTTTATTTACCTGCAGCACCACACACCCTATCAAAGTTAGAAAAACTACTCTTTTGTAAGCGGTTAGTTAATTTAAAGGTGCCAGATGGTTATTGCTCAAACATTTCAAATTGTATTGCATTAGATGAATGCAAGATAGTCGGGCTCAAGTCTCATGATTGTCATGTTTTAATGCAACAATTATTATCAGTAGCAATACGAGGTATCTTACCAAAAGGCCCAAGAATTGCCATATTCAGGTTATGCTCATTTTTTAATGACATATGCCAAAGAGTGATTGATAGAAGGAAGTTAGAATTGTTGGAAGATGAAGTCGCAGTGACCATGTGTATGCTTGAAAGATATTTTCCTCCTTCTTTCTTTGACATTATGGTCCATCTCACAATTCATTTAACAAGAGAAGCACGATTATGTGGACCGGTTCAATACCATTGGATGTACCCTTTTGAAAGGTTATCTTTGATAATTTATATACTTTTATTTATCAACTTTGATGAGCTTTGAAATAATGTACTTGTTTTTATAGATTCATGAAGGTGTTGAAAGGATATGTTAGAAATCGTGCAAGGCCAGAAGGATGCATGGCAGAATGCTATTTGGCAGATGAGTGCGTGCAATTTTGTAATGGATATATATCGCAAGCTTCAGATGTTGGTGATAAACACAGTAGAAATGAGGATATCGTGTATGACAATGTAGTGGATGGGCATCCTATTTCTAAGGGGACATTAGTTTCTATATCTTCGGATATGTTAGACATTGCACATCGCTATATATTGTTTAATAGTGCAGAAGTGGAACCATACATCAAGTGAGTAATTAAGTTAATTTTTATATAGTTTAAGTAGAAGAAAGTATTATAAATTTTTCACTTATCTGGTACTGTTTTATTATTTACATCATATTAGCATGCACCTTGAAGAGCTTCAACGTTTGGATTCAAGTCTTGCAAGTAGACCCACTTTACTACAAAAGAAGCATGCATCGGATTTCTCTTCATGGTTTAAAGCTAAGGTCATATACAATGCAACCTTTTAGCCTTTTTTATTAGGTTGTATTAACTTTAATCTCTTATTGTTTATAAATTCATTGTTTATATATTTTGGAGCAGATCATTGATGGAGATAGTAGCTTGAATGTATCAACCACGTTAAAATGGCTTGCAATTGGACCAACAAAGCAAGCAACATCATATACAAGCTATGTTGTTAATGGAAAACGATATCGCACAATAGATAGTGAGAAATCTACTCAAGATAGTGGCATTTCTCTTGAAGCAGAAACTATTTGTATGACCAATTCAAGAGATGGCACTCAAGTGATAAAAAAGATTGCTTACTATGGGGTTTTAAAAGAAATTCTTCTTTTAGACTTTTGTGCATTTCGCGTCCCATTATTTAGATGTGATTGGGTGAGCAGTGGAAGTGATGTTAAAGTCGAAGATGGATTTACACTAGTTAACCTTCATCCACGTGTAAATAGATTTTGTAGAGATCCTTTTATTTTAGCTTCACAAGCAACACAAGTGTTTTACTCTAGAGAAAATGATACATCTAATTGGTATGTTGTCTTGAAAGCACCTCCAAGAGGATTTCATGATCTAGAAAAGTTTGATGAGAATGCTTATATGACATCTACACCATTAGATGTATCTCTACTTGACTCTAGTATGGATGATAATGATGATTATGCTCGAATTGATTGTGAGGACATAGTTGTACACATCTAGTGTTATTGGTTCTAGTCGTTTGGATATATATATTTTGTATAAAAACATGTTTTTTGATATTTCTAATTATAGTATATTGTTATATGTTTCTATATAGAATTTGAAATTACTTCTGTTATTGTGTTGTGCTTCATATATATGTTTCTATATAGAATTTTTGCAGATGTCGACTGAAAACTGTACTAGTACTCGATCATCAAGTGATAATGCGACACCATCAAAGAAAAGAAAGTCAAGGAGCCAAAACCATTTGGACCCAAATAAAATCGCGAGGGCTAAGGAAATTGGAATTTCTTTCAATGAGTTGGGACAACCAGTTGGAGAGTCTTCAAGAGTCTTAAGTACGTCTTGTGGAACTATTGCCACTTCATTGATTCCGATAACTTATGATAGTTGGTCGGCTGTACCAGAGATTTTAAAAAATAGTGTATGGGAGACTACAAAGGTTTGATACTAATTTATTGATTTTTCTTTAGACATTTTATATTTATTATTAGTAGCAATCTTAATTAATTTCCTAATAAATTTTGATTATACAAACAGGAAAAGTTTGGTTTGGATGATATAGGTAAGAATTATGTACTTTCTTCAATGTGTAATAGTTGGCGAAAGTACAAAAGTAAGATAACCAAACAAATTAGAAATGTTCAACCTGGTCCTGATGCTAGTAGAGAGCTTCAAATGTTAAAGCCCGATAACATAAAAAATGATGAAGATTGGAAAAAATTTGTCGAGTATCGATTGTCAGCAAAATTTGATGTAAGTATACTAAGTATGTAGTATCTTCATGAAAGCTTCCATATAAAATTGTGACTTATATTTTACTTGTAGGAAATAAGTGAGAAACATACTAAGCTGGCGAAAATGAATGAGATGCCACATACAACTAGTCGTAAAGGAATGGCACGACTACGTGAAGAATTGGTGAGAACATGTTGACACGATTTTTTTTATCTTTTTATGGTTTGATGCAAGAATATTTTAGTAAGTTTAGAACATGATTTTGATTTGTTAAAATATAATATTTACATTGAATTTGTGTGATAAGGTAGAAATTAAGTTTGAATAATATCATGAACATCAATTTACTGATGTTGGTGACTTTTCTAGAATTGGTGTTGGTGACTTGTGTGAAATGGTGTGTTTGGCTGAGAATTTGTTTGTTTGTTTAGTGAATACAATTAATTGTGGTCTCATATTGTCATGATTATATTATAAATGTATAGAGGGTTGAAAAAATGGCAAGAAATGAAGATCCAACAGAGGTGGATAGAGTGGCAATATGGATAGCTGGACATAAGCACAAAGATGGGACACCAGTGAACCAAAAAGTTGGAGAAAAAATAGTATGACATGTTGAATAATATTTTGACTAACATAGTTTAATTCACATTTATCACATTTGTTATTATTATTATATTTGTTATTATCATTTTGCATGATATATAGAAAGAGATGGAAGCGATTCCAAAGGTACAATCAACTGCAATCAAAGATGATGCCGTAGCCCAAGTTTTAGGAAAGGAGCATAGAGGTCGAGTTCGAGGGCTTGGGTATGGTGTCACACCAACAAAGGTTAATGCAGCTGTGATTTCCAAATACACTACCATGCAGCTTGAAGAAAAGGTGAAAAATCTCGAGCAACTAGTTATGACATTGGTTAACAATAATAATCAGGTATGTCAAATGAAGCATTTGTAAGATTTTGATTTAATTATGTAGTATGATAGCTTACATCTAATATTAAGTATATTTTAATTTTAGATCAATGATGGAGCAAGAATTGAAGCAAGAGTTCAGTGTTCTAGTACAAACGAGGTAAATAAAAAAAATTAATTGTCTAAATATCATGGGGTTTTTTTTTTTTTTTTTATGTGTTTTGACTTTCATTTAAAGTTCTAAAAGTCATGCTTGTTTAATGTTTTACTAATATGTTGTATATTTATAGCATTCGGTTCCTTCAAGACAAGAAGGAAGTAACAACAATGTTCAACAATCATTTTCAAAAGTGAGTCGTTTAAAAAAAAAAAAAAAGATGTTAATGACAATTGTTTAATTGAGCTTTTTTTGTTTTAATACTCATATTTTTGTATATGTTTCTCACAGAGTACAAGTGAACGGGATGTTTCATTTCTAATGGGTAAAAAATGCAAGTTACTACATTGGATTGGTAATGGAGAAGAAGTAGCTGAAGGTGAAATTGATTGCACTGATTCAACAGCATTAGTTCATCATATGCTTCTTGGTCCAGATTATTGGAGAGTTGCTGTGAATAAGATATTGGTGAGCAAGGTTCCTTTGATTCGCCCTACTAATGACATTCGAATTCTTGAAGATGCTAGAGGCACCTACATTGCTTGGCCCATAAAGTATATTACATATTAGTTTTACTAAGTGAAGGACACATAATTAGAACGTAGGTAATTGTTAGGGGTTAACATTATATATTAGGAGTTGTTACTATTGCATATGAATATTTTATAATTTCTATGGTTATGAATTATCATGTTCAATATTATATGAAAGTTTTAGAAAATTTGTGAACTTTATATATGTTTCAAATTATTATTATTAAAGTGTTATTTGACTATTTAACTATATTAACAACTTTGTATTATAAAAATAAGTATGTTATTCGACAACAAATACAATAATTATTTTATCAATTAGGGACATATCCTAATATAATTTATCAATAATTTTTACAGGTATGTGTTCTTTTGAATATTTATAGCACGGGTTTTGTTCACAATCATTAATATTTTTAGCACGGGCTCCGCCTGTACTAGTTAATATATTTACAACGGTATCCACTTGTACTCGGTAATTTTTGTAGCACGAGCTCCGTTCGTACTTGTTAATATTTTTAGCACGGGCCTAGGCTATACTGATTAATCTGTTAGCACGGGCGGTGCCCATACTCGTTAATATTTTAGCACGGGCAGTTGCTCGTACTCTAGAAGCACCGTTTACCATCACGCCTTCATCCATCACATATGTCCAGCACAGGCGATGTCCGTGCTAGTAACACATCTAACACGGGCATTACCCGTGATTAATATGCGTTTTTCTTGTAGTGAATAATTTTCAAACGAAAAAAATTATGATCGAAAATAAAGGACACACAATTCAAATCTTCAAAACTACAAACCAACACCATCAAGAACAGACAGATATGGGTGGTCCAAAAAAAAAAAAAAAGAACAGATAGATACGTCAAATCTAATTATTTTTAATGAAAGAAGAATTTAACACATTTAGGGTTAACCGAAGAAAGAGAAGAGAGAACAGCTGCACTGGAAATTAAAAAGTCATCAACATATAAAGTAAGAACATGACTAAGTACATCAACACGTATCAGATCACATGATCCCAAAAATAACAGCACTTGAAAAGATACTAACATATATAAGAACAAGAAAACAGAATTCCATAAAGCGAAAGTGCACGTCGACGTTGGCCACCTTCAAAACCAAGCAAATGTTGAAGAGCTTTCAATTAATATGTCTGGATATAGACATCTATTTTACTTTCAGTATCATGTGACTTAAATCTCTTGTGTGATTAGTTATTTTTAATTATAATTTGATTCTTAAGTAGTTTGATTAAATAATTTAATCATTTTAGAAAGATTTAATGACATGCTGTGGTAAACTAGATTGCTATAAATATAAACCAGAGAAAAACTTCATTAAATTAATAAACTCAAATATCTTACCAAAATATTTCACCAACTTATGCACAACTTTTGTACATGTAATCAGCCTCATCCCCTATAAGATCTCCTCTCAAAAGCCATAATTAATTAAAAATCTAAAAAGCTTTTTTCAAGCATTTTTATTAGTATTATAAATTACAAATTACATATATACATATATATATTTTTTGTTTTATAAAATAAATATATTATATGTAAAGATATATCATTCAAAAAATCCATAAGAAAATAATAATATATAAAGATATTTATGGAAAATGTAAAATTAAATGGTTTCTTTTTCTTGTTGAAATGTCATTGACAACATTTTTTGTTTTTTTTTGGGAAAAGTATCATAATTTAGGATTTGATGAAAAGAATTGATTGAAAGAACATCTTCTACTCATTGAGAAAAGATGGCCGACTTTTTCACAAAATTAATGTAGGCCCTTTTAGAGGTCCAAATCCCATACCCTTTTTTGCGGAATTGGAAGTTCGACCGGATTCACCCGGATCTGGCCCATCGTTTTTTACCAATAGCAGAGTCGATTCCAACCAAAGTTTGAAATCAGCACAACACAATCAAAATTAAAGCAACAATAAGACATTTCAAAAAATTAATAAATAAATAAACAACAATAATACAAAATGTAAAAATCATCTTCAACTATTTTTTTTAAAGAAACATTTGGAAAGAGAACATGCCAAAAATAGCCGAAAAGGTCTACGCACACATAAATATCAAGGATGGACTCAAAACGTGCCCTTGCGGGACCATGATAATGACCAACTTGTCTTATCTTGCTCTGCTTTTTATTTAGCCAGATAAGTCATGGACCCTAGTCAAATTCTTTTACACTATCGGGACACTGGATGGAACCTATTCAAAATCTTTTCCACGGTGTAGATGGTGGATACTAGAGGTGGGTTTTTAATTTTTAATTTTATTTTGATTTTTTAATTAATTTTTGCTATTTATCTCAATTTGATTGATGGTGGGGATCTAATTCTTTTTTAAATTTTATTAAATTTTATGAAGGATAAAATAATAATTTATTTTTATTATGTTTTTTAACTTGACGGTAAAAAGGAGTAAGGGACTATTTCCAAAAAAAAGAAAAAGAAAAAGAAAAGAAAAGAGAGGCTTGTTTAGAATGTCAAAAAGCATAATTTAATTTTTCAAAAGCAATTTCGTTTGCTCGAAAAACACTCATCAACACCAATTTGGTTTTGGAAAGCTTTGCACTGACCATATACCATTCATTTAATTGAAAATTCTCCACCAATTATACATTTGTCATTATGTATCTACTTTTGAGAGACATCTGCCTATTCAAAGAATGTTTACCTTTATTTGGATAAGAAAGTATTCACAATCAATTAATTAACGTGTATATCTAATTATCATTCATTTAAAAAAATACAGAAATTCATGGTCCACTAGCATAATTATACTTCACTGAAAAGTAGGTCTTTGAAACACACAATTTACATCATAAATTCGAAATTGGGATCCTCTCTAAGTTGTTTTTCACTATGATAATTAATAAAAAGAATTTGAGTTTGAACATACCAAAGAGTAAAAAATATTAATAATCATGATTATATATTGTTTTTTATATTAATGCGTCATTGATTATATGGAGTGTACCCAAAAAAAAAAAAAGATTCTACCTCAAGAATTTGCCTATGAAAACTGATGCTAGCTGGTGTGTTTATTTGAAAATTGGTTGCCTTTATTTGTCAAAAAGAACTCCAAACGTTATGGAAATCTGCTTGCTATTCTAGGAATGATAACTAATATCAAAAACGGTACTTAGAATATTGCATTATTTATTTTCCAAAAAAAAAAAAAAAAGAATATTACATTATTCTTAGCAACATGCAAAATGTGTTGCTAAAAGTTTTAGCAATATTACATATGTATGTTGTTGAAGCCTGTGTTGCCCAAAGTGTCACATGCTTTTGTAATAGTTAATGCATGTTATCTTAGATATAATTACAACATACGATGTATGTTGTTATTGTTAAACACAACATACGGTGCATGTTGCCTTGCACGTTTATGACAACATGCTATGCATATTATCTTAGATGTTTATGACTATATATATAATAAGTTATTTTAAAACATCAAAACAACTAACAATGCATGTTGTCATAAATATCTATGACAACAAAACTTGTGTGTTGCTATAGAAGTGTATGACAATTTTTTTTTGCCTGTTGCAATAGATATTTAAGACAACATCAATTATATGTTACGACAGATAATTGGTGTGTTACAATAAAGACTTTTTGTGTGTTGCTATAGCCTTGTATGACAATATTTTGTATTTGTTGCAATAAATATTTAAAACAACATTATTTGTATGTTGTGATAGATGTTTAAAGTGTGTTACGGTTGATGTATTACACATTATTCATTAATTGTATAAAAGCATTTTTTTTAGAATTTTGATAAAAAAAACCAATAGCTTTTTTGAAATGATTGAGGGCTATAAAGAATATAATTTACAAAATTATATTAAAAAAATGATATTTTACAATTAGTTAATTAAATAGAATAAAAAAATTAAACATCCACCAAATCTTAATTATCAACCAACCATCCTTACATCATCATAACTATAGTCTCTATTTTATTAATACAAACTACAAGTCATTAAATAAAAAAATACTTGTAAGCATCATCTCATATTAAAATAAAGTCATACAACTTTTCTGCATTACGTAACAAATAAAACCAAATCACAAATAAACATATCTAAAACAACAATCCCCTATCAACCATATATACTTCAATCATTTCACTATTTCTAAATATGTATGTCCATAAAAGTAACACTAGACAACTTATCTATATGTTCTCCTACTATAAACTTTATGTCCTCATATTTATCTAGCATTCCAAACAAAATACACATATGTATTTTCTACTGTAGTTTGATACAATCTTTAAGTTAGGCAACAGTACTTCCAGTGACTTGATTAAGTGTTTCAAACTCATCAGTTGGTCTACATACTTTAATATCATGAAAGGTCACATCCACCCAAATTTTCCAATATCCTATTCCAAAAGGCATATGATGAATTTTTTCTTTGGGATTTGTACCTGAAATTCTTCCTTCAGCCACAACATGATCTTCAGAACCATCATCTGGGTACCAATGCAATAATTGACACTGAGCATTTTGAAGTTCCGATATATCTTCTGTCATAGGAACAGTACTATCATGTTGTGACTATTACAATACATAAAATTTATAATAATGTAATGGTTTCAACTTCATGTATGCTATTAAATAATTCAAACTGAATGTGACGAGTTTATAAACCTGAGGAGTAAATCCATTAGAAGTACATGCTTGAGAACTCGCGATATTTTTCATTGCCACCTAGTTAACAACTTAACAAAATAAAAATAAAAAAAAATTAATATAAACGTATCATATAATAAACCACCATATGAAATAGTATATTTCTAATTTATATGCGCCATATATTACCTGCTCATTTTGTTTCATCATTGCATTCATCCTCTCTTCAAGCCTTACCAGTTTATCAGTTACCTAACTCTTAGAAATAATTAGATATTAAAACTTGTAGGAAATAAATTTTGCCATAACATTTTGCGTTGCTTCACTAAGAGACTTGTTTTTTTTTTTTTTTTCTCTTATGTCCTTCAATCCATACATCAACTCTTGATATTTTTTCTGGATCTTTTCCTTGTTATTCAGCTTCACGTTTCTGCATTATAAGAATGAAATTATGAAAATGAAAGGAAAATATAATGTAATAATGAAAATAAAATGATAAAAAGGCTATTTGTCTTCGAAATGATTTAGATTAGAAAATTTTAACTATTAAATGATGTAAACGAGCATAGTCTCTTCTCCCTGTTGTTTGCTGGACTTTTTGACTAAGTCGCACTTCTCGAAGCCTTTTACTCTTTGCCTGCAACATTGTAATTTCACAATTTTAAAATCCAAAATGGTAGAAAATAAACTAATATATCATTAATTTTTTGAAATTTTGAAGCATTACTCACTTCAAATTGTTCAGATGTTCTTTGTTCAACAAATGTTTTCCACTCTTTTACATTTGTTACATTTCGAGGCTTGAGCAACTTCAATGCATGTTTTTTTTCTCTTTGTTTTGCTTGCTTCTCTAATTTTTCTAGTGATCATACACTTGTGTTGCCTCCATAAACTCCTCATTTTCTTAAAGATATAATCTTTACTAGAGTCATGTAACTTGAAATATTACTATGTCATTTAGAATAACAAATATACAATTAATGAAATAAAAGACAAATAATAAAAACATAAATTACTGTATTAGGCAAAAAAAAAAACAAAACAAAACAAAGAAAAACAAAGAACATACCAAAAGAGATAACCACAACATATCTTTCATATGGGCATCAATTAGTTTCCAACTCTCAAGTGTGATGGGTGCATGCTTTCTTACGAGAGTTCCAATATATGATGCAAGTTTATTGGAAGAATCATCAACCATTTAGCCATGCATATTGCAATCAACTTCAATAGGGTCCTTACCTTTCAAATTTGTCATATGAGTTACACTGCGAGTCTTTTTTTTTTTTTTTTGCTACATTGTTACTAACTTGTGTCTCTTGTGTATGTTGCTCATTTTGAGTACTTGTATGACTTGCAAGTTCACTCATAGAATTTGGTTCTTCATTTGTAATACTAATCCCCCGATTTCTAGTTCGAGTTATGAAGACATAAATTGCTTGACATTGCTTTAGTGCTCTTTTCTCTGCTTTTTTTGAAGACTATGAATGACAAAATGAATAAACACATTAAAAATATGTCGACAAAATTTGAAATTAATATTTGAAAGAAAATTCTTATGGTTGAGTTTTACTTACTTCTGCCATTATGATGTTCTTCACTAAGATACTTCCTTCAAAATAATGTATTGTTCAAATATACCTGTAAAATTAAATTGCCAAATTACAATAACCTAACTCCAACAAAAAATACAATACTAGTGGCTGCTAACACGCTAAAGAGCTTCTATTGCATAAACAAAAAATATTTACAATTCAGAGCTGAAATTTGATAGTAATTTCCTATATCAATTTCCAACACACCATTATGAATGGGAATATACACAAGCACTAGTGTATACACATGTTCGAACACATATATCAAGATGAGATGACTGTCTCCCTTGCTCATCAGTTGCTTGGATATATAATAATGTAAGATTGTGTAATGAATGCTATTTTCTATGATTTTCTTTGTGTTACAGTATCGTAAAGCATAATGCATTAATGATACTTGGTTATTGACTTTTGGGTTTTCATTTTGCATTCCTTCTATTAATGACAAGACACCAAAGAGCTAGCTATAGTTGATCATGCAAATTCCATGTATGTTTAAAATGCCAAGAGAATCTATATGAACTGAGTCAACATTTATATATGTACAAGCCTTTAATATTCCTTCAAATGGCACATGGACACATGAACACATGAACACATTTTAATTAAGGATGGAAAAAACTGGTTTAATTTTTCCAACCATAGAATAAGCATAACTGTATTAAGAGAACTGCTATATATGTTTTGTTACATTACTGGAATTAAGTGGACCCAACTCTATACCCTTTAACACTAGTGCTTGTGTAAATATTTTGGAGGTAATCTAGTGGCTGCTAACATGCTAAAAACTATTTACAATTTAGAGCTAAGATCTGATAGCAATTTTCTATATCAATTTCAAACACATTATTATAAACTTGTACGTATATATTTCCACTACCAACTTTAAGAATTAAAACACTCAATTGAAAAAAAAAAACATTAAAAAAAAATTAAGACACTCAATTGATCTTCTTTTTTTTTTTTTTTTTTTATGAACTCAATTGATCTTCTTGATTTCACCAATTCATTATCATTTATCATAGACCTTATTTTGACTAAACAAAACAATAGCCTTCCCACTTTTTTTGACCTTCATTTTGCTTTAGGTTGGATATATATAGTTTGAATTTTGAATATTTATATGTATGTATTTGACCTTCATTTTGCTTTATGTTGGATGTATATATAATCTGAATTTTGAATATACATACATATTTATATATGTATATATATATGTATATTCGACATTCATTTTGCTTTATGTTGGATATATAAATATATATATATATATATTTGACATTCATTTTACTTTGACGCTCATCAATGTGTAGTTGTGGGTTGGAGGACATGGACATTGCCGGTTGTAGAGAAGACATGTTTCTGATGTTTTTAATTTGAACGAGGAGTTTATTAGTTGTGAGCGTTTCTGATGTTTTGATTTGAAGGAGTTCATTAGTTGTGACCAGTTTCAGATGGATTGATCGGTATTTCATGTTTGTATTAATTACTTACTTCATATGGTCACTTGATGTGTTCAGTAAAAACACAATCTTTATGTAACAAACCAACAAAAATCCATAAAAAACTGAGCAACAAAATCCACAAAAAACACAATACAAACACATTTCAAACACAAAACAAAACCACAAACTCACATAACATAACACAAAAACTCTACAAAAACCAATAGAACTGCAGACATAAATAATGTATTCACGACAAGATGAGAACATACCTGGCAACGAGAACTGAGCAACTAAATCCACAAAAAACACAATACAAACACATTTCAAACACAAAACAAAACTCACATAACACAACACAAAAACTCTACAAAAAACCAATAGAACTGCAGACATAAATATTGTATTCATGGCAAGCAAGATGAGAACATACCTGGCAGCAAGATGGCTTTGTATTCACGGTAGAGGCGAGGAAGTGTGTCGGCTGTGAATGAGAGAAGCTAGCCTATTAGAGAGAGTAGTTATGAGAGAGGGAGAGGGGAGTGGCATGTTGGCGTGTGAGATAATGGCTGTGAGAGGGGAGAATTGATAGTGGGTTGTTTAATATTTGATCAATTTTTTTTTTAATATATCTGACTGCTACATTATTAATTTTTTAATTTTAAAGTATTGCCTTTAGTTTTAAAATTAATTATTAAAAATATGATTTAAAAAAATATGGATGGTCTACCTTGTGTTTCACAAATATGAATTTAATTATATTCTCCTCCAAAACAATTGGTTTCAATAATCTCAAAATAATCTCTATGTAACATCTTTACAAATGTTTTAATTAAATAAATTACTAATAAAAGAATTTCTAATTCACAAAATAAATCTTGTTTACGAAATTAAATGGAGTATGTATTTTTTTAAAAATGTTGATCTTATATATTTCTTATTTAATTGCATGTATTATTTAAATAACGATTTTATTGCAGTGTAAATAATGTCAACTATTTTATTAGGATCAAATTAAAAATTTATGATCTTACTAACACATATAGATTAGAAATATTATCTATAGGTAACTTTATTTGATTTGATAATTTAAAATAAATAAATAAATTGGTCGTCGATTTATATGATTGGACACGTGCCATGTATATGTGTGTGTTTATAACCGATAAAATAGTTATTAGAGAAGTAACTATATATAAATAAATATATATAACATTAATTTATTTTGAGGTATTGGGACAAACTCATGAGATAATCAAGATTAGACTAGTTTGAGTTTGATTGGGGTTGACAATTGTGGTGGAGTTGTTTTTTTTTATTTTTGTTTTGTTGGTGTTTTTTACTGAGTTTTTAGGTTGCTAGAAATTCGGATGGGTTGACGATGGTGGTGGAGTTGTTGTTGTTGTTGTTGGTTTTTTTTTTTTTTTTTTTTTTTAATAATTTGGTTTTTTAGGTTACTGGAAACTCAGATGGGGTTAACTATGGTGGTGGAGTTGGTTTTTTTTTTAGTTAATAGTATTATTAATTAATAATGTTACTATTTTTATTCAATTTTTAAGTGGTCAATAAAGAAAGCTTGCCCTAATAACGACCCGGTAACCTAACCGACAACATATATTAATAATATAAATACATTGATAATTCATTAGTATTATCAAATTATGTTTTCAAGTTATTAAAAAAATGATTAAAATAAATAATTGTGGAATGTAATTCGACATATCAATATCAATACTTTTTATCAAAATATGATTTCAGAATCATGCTATTAAATAATTCAAACAAAATGTCACGAGTTTATAAATGTAAGGAGTAAATCCATGAGAAGAAGTACATGCTGAAGAACCCACAACATCATCCTTTGCACACCTACTTAACAAAAACAAAAAGAAAAATTAATAAACATATCATATAATAAACCCATATATGAAATAATATTCTTTTAATGTAATATGGTATATTACTTGCTAATTTTTTTTACTACTAAATTATTTATCATATAATATGCCTTCAACATCGGCCCTCATAAAATCTTCATCTTCATCATCAATAATTGTTTCAATACCATTCCCATTACTTGATGTTGATGGAATATAACTCTCGTCATAAGTTTCCAACTCATGATAACCTCTAGATGATGCTTTCCCAACAACATACCAATTAGATGCTTCACTTTCCCTATTATAAAACATTTGTTTTGCTTGTGAGGCCAATATGAAATGATCCTTTTCAAATTGGCTTAGACCTTCATAGAGATTAACCAAAACAAACCCATCATCAATTTTAATATCATGGACAATATTTGCCCAATTGCACTTAAATAAAGGGACTTGAAACATATGATAATCAAGAAGTAGAATATCCTTTAAAACTCCATAATATGCAATTTATCCAATGATTTGAGTATAGTCTTTTGTAGTAGATCTACATATTGTGTTTGCTTCAACGGTCACACCACTATTTTGTCGACTCTTCTCTGCCTTTTTAATGTGAAATCGAAGGTCCTTAATAATATATCCACTGTATGAAAGGACAAGGTCTTTAGGTCCATATGCAAGCCATTTTAGGGTATCAGAGACACTTGATGAGTTATGTTTGATTTCATCATTAATCTATCAAAAATGAGAAAATTAAAATCAAAACAAGTCAAATAATAGTCTATTAAATAAATAATATATATTAAGTGAAATATTTTATAACCTTTTCAATAAACCATGAATGAACTAAATGTGTCAATGTGTTGCTTTTGTAATTGATTATGATTTCTTGAGAGTTGTTTATTCAAACTTTTTAAGTTCCTGCAAGTGTAATCTAGTAGTTGAACAAAAAAAGATATTAGGTCAATAATATTCTATAATTTAATAAAACAGAACAAGTACTACATAAATGCAAAGATAAGTCTTACTCCACGTAAAGTTGAACTTCAGACATATTAAACAAGATGTAGCGATGAGAAATTAGAAACAATTCATCTGAAAGAATTATGGACTTTGCAACAGATATTGGACGCCCTCCAAACAACAAGTCGTTTGCCATCTCTTGATTATGACCATATCGAATTCCTACTTCAGATGCTTGTTTAATATATCTACTACAAAACGATGTGTATTCTTCAGCAAGGTAATGCTCAGCTATACACCCCTCAGGTCGTGCTCGATTTTTCACATATCCTTTCAAGACCTTCATAAACCTAAAATGATGCAAATATAAATATAAATACAAATATATATAGATTAGTTAGCATAATCCAAACTAGTAAAAAAGGTAAAGAAATAAAAGTATTAAAATACCTCTCAAATGGGTACATTCAATTTTATTGAACTGGTCCACAAAGTCGTGCTTCTCTTCTTAGATGAATTGTAAGATGTACCATTATATCGAAGAATGACGGTGGGAAAAGTCTTTCCAACATGCACAATGTCTTAACAACCTCCTCCTCCAATTTCTCAATTCTATTCCTATCTAAAACTCGGTTACACAATTCATTAAAGAATGAACATATTCGAAAAATTGTTGTTCTTGGGGCTTTTGGTAATAAACCTCTTAAGGTAATTGACAAAAGTTGCTGCGTTAGAATATGACAATCGTGAGATTTTAGACCAATAATTTTGCAATCATCTACTAAGATGCATGCCCTAAGATTTGAACTATAACCATCTGGCAACTTCATATCAGCAAGCTGTTGACAAAACAATTTTTTCTTTGTCTTTGATAGAGTATGTGATGCAGTTGGTAGGTAAAATAATGAATTACCTCTTTTTTCAGGATGTAACTTCTTTCTAATGCTCATGTTTTCCAAATCTCGACGAGAACTAAGACCATCATTTGATTTTCCTTTAATATCCAATAATGTCCCTACTATGCTATCACAAATGTTTTTCTCAATATGCATCACATCCAAGTTATGATGAACAAGCATATCCTACATGGTTATTATGAAAGATACTTAGAATGCAAAACATTTCAGTCTACTATAGAATTCAAAATATGCAAAAATTTTTAAAATAAAAGAGCAACTTCATATCTTCCAATATGATAATTCGAAGAATATAGACTTTTTCTTCAAAAGTAATGAGTTCTGTAGTCGCTTCCTTTTTTTTTTTTTTTTTTTGTCACTTTTCCCCCAATCATTAACTATTTTTTTCAACTTTCATGTAAATTTCAATACCATTAGATAACTTTGGCCTCCAACGTTGTTCATATTCTCCATTAAACCACACTGGTTTTGTCCGAAATAGGTGATGAATATCAAGAAACCGTCTATGTCCCATATAAGAAAATTTTCGACTATGCTTTAACCATTCAAAACATGTGTTTTCATGACACACAGGACAAGCATATTTTCCCTTAGTAGGCCATCCAAACATGTTTCCGTATGCTAGAAATCATTAATTGTCCACAATAAAATTGCTTTTAAATTAAATGTTGACTCACTAAATGCATCATACACATCCATTCCATTTATCCACAAGTCTTTCAAATCATTTATAAGGGGTGCTAAATAGACGTCAATGTCATTACCTGGTTGCTTTGGCCCCGGGATAAGTAAGGTTAACATCAAACTTTCCTTTGACATGTATAACAATGGAGGCAAGTTATATATAGCCAAAATCACTGGCCAACAACTATACCTCGAGCTAAGATCTTGAAATGGATTGAAACCATCAGTAGCAATACATAATCTTATATTTCGAGGATCCAATGCAAATAATGGCCATTTCCTATTAATTGTTTCCCAAGCAACTAAATAAACTGGATGTCTCATTTTACCTTCTTCACTCTTATGTGAATCATGTCATCTTAAATCTTCTGCCATCTTAGCTATTCCAAATATCCGTCTAAGTCTTGGTTTTATTGGAAAATAACGCAAGACTTTAGCAAGTACCCCTTTCTGAATTCTATTTGTGCGTGGATTAACTTTCCAACGTGATGCATGACATTTGAAACATTGTTACAAGTTTTCATACTCTTCTCTAAAAAGACAACAGTCATTAATACAAGCATGAATCTTCTCATAACCAAGGTCAAATGCTTTTAATAGTTTCTTAACTGAGTAAAAAGAGTCAAGAAGTGTGTTTTTCGAGGGAAGCATATCATGAAGTATTTGAAGCAACTCATCAAAACCGTTGTTAGATAGCCCATGAGCAGCTTTATGCTTGGTTAAAGCTATTATTGCAGACATTTTTGTGTGTATTGTACAACCAGGATACAAAGGAGTTTCAACAACAGAAACTACATTCCTAAGTTCTTCCTTATCAATATCTTCATTAACTTCACTTGTTAATGTCTCGTTATTATTTAAAAATTGATCTCTAAACATCATATATGCCTCTGTCCTCTTTATATCTTTGGATCTAGAAGATGAACTACCAACATTTTCTCCATGGAATACCCAAGTAGTGTATGAAGGATCCATCCCTTTTATCACTAAATGCTCATACACAATATCATAATGATGTCGTTGTAAATTTTTGCGGTCTACGCATGGACATATTACCAAATTTGACTTTAAGATATTTGTGTGAGCATTATCAATAAAGTTATGTGCCCCTTCTTGATACTTTAATGAGATTCTACAAATAAGAAGTTCGAAACTTAAAATTAATTTTAACAAGAAGATATTGTTTTTTCACACATCAAAAGATATATTAAAATAAACATGAAAATAATATAATTTTGTTTAAAAAAAAATGACCAGAGCAAACCTTGATAAATGGATCCAACTCTTATCCATGGTGACCTATACATAACAAAAATGAAAACTGGTTGATTAATACACAATAATTTACAGTCTTTGAAAAATATTATACAATAATTGAAGTCATGCAACAGTCTAAATAAGGTGGTTCCCACTTTGCAGTCCTAAAGTATAATATATTAGAATTAAACAAGTTTATTGCCTTTTATATATTAGATGCACCTTGCATTCAGTAGCTACTATAAAAATAAAAAGCAAACATTTAAATCAAACAATGAACAACAGCAACTTGCATTCTAATAAAACTATAAATTCATTGTTGACATGTGAGTGCATGTTGATCATTGTTGATATGGATGTATTGATAAGGACCACATGCCCGTTATAAATATTCAGTTGCTATAAGATTACTGAAAATTCCAAATATTTAAAATTGCTAACCGGCTTGAATATCTGCTGGCGTCTCCCTTGGCCAAGCCTTCGCGTAAACTCAGCAGTTTTAGCAGTCAACTAGAGACATGCACAAGCAATTATTTCTTCTATAAATAAATAATAAAAAAATAAAGAAAAATAAAAAAACCTAGTCATCAGAGAGTGTTTCCGCATGTGTGGCTCGAGGGCATTAACAGCAACTACCAGGCGATAATAGCCCCTGACAACACAAAGAAGAATAGAAAGGTAAGCAGCAATTCACACAAGCATAATATCATCAAACAGATGGCAAGCAATGAGACCTTAATACAAGCAGCAACAGGTAGACTATAAGAGAGTGGATGTGAGAGAGAGGGGAGGGGAGTCGTCTGACTTAGGGATGGATGTGCATAAACAAGGACTAATGGAGTCAGTGGTTGCTTCGTCCAGACGGCGGAAGGCGAGCGGTAGTGCTGGCTGGATGGCAGTGCTGAACTGCTGGGTACTGTGAGCGGATGAGAGTGAAAGTGAGAGAACCAATTATAGGGATTATGAAAAAGGGAGAGGGGAATGCTTGTGAGAGAGTACGTGGTCTGACTTAGGGATCGTGAGGGGTATTGAGTTTATTTATTAATTTAATAAATAAAGTCAATCAAATAGTATTAAAAATTGATGAGTTTATATATTAACATTAAAGAACTAAAGTAAGTTCATAATATTTATTAAGTTACGAATGAGATATTAGAGAGATTTAAAGAATAAAAAATTAAAGAAAAAGTAATCAGTAGTTTGCACAAATATGATATAATTTACAATAAGAAAAATAGTTTCCGATAATTGTGAAAATAGAAGTAATAGTTCATTCGTTCATAATAAGATATAAAACTTAAGTTACAACACAGCAAATTTGAAAGGTTGGCATGGTTGGTAAGTAACTATGTTAACTCCTCTCTTCAGCTCAGGTTGGGGGTTCAAACACCCACCGAGCCAACTCTGTGTATTATTTTTTCTTTAAAAAATAAATGAGAGCAAACAAATGTGTAAAACATTTAGATGATTCGAACACAGGCCTTGTAAGAAGTAAGGCATGCCTCACACCATCAGAACACTTCAACGTCATATGAGCATACTAACTTCGAATCTTATATATTAGTTAATATGTATATAACCCCATAAACTTAATAAATTTTCATAAAATTTTGGAGAATCAATTCAACTAAAATTGTTACGTATATAAATTTTATTTTTAGCAAGACCTACAATTGAATTGGTGTAAACGATAAAAGCTGGGTCATATAAATGCTTCATCATGGAGGACCATTATTCATGATTTCACACCCCCTAAAAGACTGTACATAGCTCAAATAACCATTATCAACTAATGGAGAAAAGAAAAAGGGTGCCATAATGGAGAAAAAAAAAAGGGTGCCATAATCAACGGTGTGTGTATGTGTGTGTGTATATATATATATATATGTATGTATGTAAACTTCTTGTTGCTTGATAATTTGTTGTGTAAAATAATGCATGATGATCCAAAAAGGATAACCATTTGAATATATTTTATTTTGGATCATTTACTGATAATCATTATATTTTATTTTAGATCAAATCAAATTCTTTATAAAATTACCTTTGTGCCTTCTTAATTAAGAAGACAATCTTCCACTATCTGAATTATGTTTTTTTTTTTTTTATTCAAATCTCAAATTTCTAATAATTAAATCATAGTAACATAATGTGTGCTTAAATCTTAATTTAAGTAATTTTATTTATTTATTTTACTTATACCTTAATTTAAGTTATAAAATATCTTTTTTCAAAAAGTCAAATTTTCTTACTTATATCTTAATATCAAAAAGTCTTATATTAAAAAATATATATATATATATATATATATATTAGTTTCAAAAAATTTTCAATATGAGAGACAAATTAAGGTCACAAGCCTATATCGCTGCTACAAGAGGGGCCTCTTCCTTTGTCCATTATTTTTCTTCAAAAAAAATTAAATTAAAATATTATATTATTAAATAAATTAAATAAAATGTTTAAAATATTAAATATTAAAAAAAATAAATCTTAGATTAATGATAATATATTTAAAAAATAATATCTTGGTATATATATATATTTTTTAAATTTGGGGGGTGTGGGATGGAATATCTTAATAATTAAGTTTAGGAATTCTAACAAAAAACAAACAAAAATCAATTTCTTAAACGTAAATTCTTGTTAATTATTCATTTAAAATAAGGTTAGTTTGTTGTGAAATATAAACTTTTTTGCAGCATTCAATATATGTATTATCGTATGTAGCATTTTTAGCGACATACTACTCTGTGTGTTGCAAAATACAAGTTTTTAGCAATATACTAATTTGCCTGTTACTTAAATTAAGTATACAGTAACATTGAAAAAGTGTGTGTTGCCATATGTAGCATTTTTAACAAGATACTACTTTGTGTGTTGAAAAAAGCAAACCGTTTTACCAACATCCATAAATTATGTGTTATTATATGTACCTTATTCATTGCAACACTAGTGTGCAAGTTGTTGTAAGTTTCTTTCACAACATGCATTTTTTGTATGTTATGATCAATGATAATAGGCAACACGCGCCTATTATGTGTTACCTAATGTGTGTTGCGAAAAGTCATTTTTCTTGTAGTGGATAACTAATATAAAAAACAGTGCTTAGAATATTGCATTATTTATTTTCCAAAAAAAAAAAAGGAATATTACATTATTTGAAGCTGTAAAATAACCAAGAGATAGATGGATCAAGATATAGAGGAGAATAATATTGCATCTCTCTCTCGAGAGAACTACACTCGGAAATTAAAACAACATAAATTTGCTTAATTACTTGTTTTTAACATATATATATAACTTGTGTCCCACGATGGGTGTATCAACGACATTTTGTTTAATTACTCGTTCTTAATATGCACATGTAACTTGGGTCATTAAGCATTAATTATAATAATTTTGTAAGTAATTAATTGTGTTCCTACTCCTGGAAACAAAACCATTAGAAAAAAATTTTGTTTTAAACTACCACATATATTATATCTCAAATAATTATCAGATTAAATGATAATATTTTAATTATCTTCACATCCCAGTTGTTTTTAAAGTAATAAAAAAATCTTTAAAAACACACAAAAATTTACACCCCACACCCAGCCTCCTTTTTGTCTCCCCCAACATTTTTGCAAAAGTTTCTTCATCATTTTTGTCAACAAATATTTCATTATTCAATATATCATTTACTCAAAAGATGATAATAATAGCAGCAATAGTAATAAATTACAACATTTTCTCTAAAAGCTATACATTCTTTTAATTACAGTCCTTATCTTTTTATTCTTTCAAATAGTACTTTTACCAAAAATCTTTGCTTTCACGTTAAAATGTTACAAACACATTAAGAATTTACCAAATCAACCTTTAAGATATGCATCATAACAACAATAACAGATCCAATTATAAAAGGATCGTAAAATTTTCTTTGAAAAAGTATCAAAGCCTAGATTTGACCAAATCGAGCTGGCCAATTGGATGAGTTTTGAAGTGTTTTTATGGACTTTGGTTAATTTGAATAAAGAAAAAGTCATATTATTGTTAACTACAATTAAAACTATGCATCACTTTTAGATTATATTAATTATTCAATTTCCCTTATTATTTTAAACGAGTGCTCCTTTATAAAATATACTATGTAATTTCTATTTTTATTTTTCGATAAGATAAGATATAGAGTAAACACCTCAATTTAAACAAGTTTTTTAGATTATACTTATTATAATTTCCCTTAAAATAATTTAAAATCTGTATCAAACATAAATTTATAAAGTTATGAAGCTTGTCTACATTTAAAACAAACTGACCCGAACTGAATGGTGTAAATTCATTGGAGTAGACAAATATTTCATTGGCGTAATTATTATTAATGAAAGAAGAATGTAACACACGTTTAGATTTAACTAAAAAAGGAAGAGAAAGAGAGAGAACTGCAATTGGAAATTAAAAAGACATAAATTTGCTTAATTACTTGTTTTTAACATGTATATATAACTTGTGTCCCACGATGGGTGTATCAACGACATTTTGTTTAATTACTCGTTCTTAATATGCACATGTAACTTGGGTCATTAAGCATTAATTATAATAATTTTATAAGTAATTAATTGTGTTCCTACTCCTGGAAACAAAACCGTTAGAAAAAATTTTTGTTTTAAACTACCACATATATTATATCTCAAATAATTATCAGATTAAATGATAACATTTTAATTATTTCCAAATCCCAATTGTTTTTAAAGTAATAAAAAATCCCCAAAAACATACAAAATTTTACACCCCACATTCAGCTGCATCAAAAGTACGATTTCATACAATCAGTGATCCTAGAGTGCGTGGGCGGTGGATAATAAAATGATTAAGAATCAGTGGTTGGCGCGTGGGCAACACATGCATGTCCCACACCCAGCCTTCTTCTGGTCTGCCCTATCATTTTTTGCAAAAGTTTCTTCATCATTTGTGTCAACAAATATTTTATTATTCAATATATCATTTACTCAAAAGATGATAATAATAGCAGTAGTAGTAATAAATTACAACATTTTCTCTAAAAGCTATACATTCTTTTAATTACATTCCTTATCTTTTTATTCTTTCAAATAGTACTTCTACCAAAAATCTTAGCTTTCACGTTAAAATGTCATAAACACATTAAGAACTTACCAAATCAACCTCTAAGATATGCATCATAACAACAATAACAGATCCAATTATATAAGAATTGTAAAATTTTCTTTGAAAAACTATCAAAGCCAAGATTTGGCCAGATCGAGCTAGCCAATTGGGTGAGTTTTGAAGTGTTTTTGTGGACTTTGGTTAATTTTGAATAAAGAAAAAGTCATATTATTGTTAACTACAATTAAAACTATGCATCACTTTTAGATTATATTAATTCTTCAATTTCCCTTATTATTTTAAACAAGTGCTCCTCTATAAAATACATTATGTAATTTCTATTTTTATTTTTCGATAAGATAAGATATAGAGTAAACACCTCAATTTAAACAAGTTTTTTAGATTTTACTTATTATAATTTCCCTTAAAATAATTTAAAATCTGTACCAAACATAAATTTATAAAGTTATGAAGCTTGTCTACATTTAAAACAAACTGACCCCAACTGAAAGGTGTAAATTCATTGGAGTAGATAGATATTTCATTGGCGTAATTATTATTAATGAAAGAGGAATGTAACACACGTTTAGATTTAACTAAAAAAGGAAGACAGAGGAGAGAACTGCACTTGGAAATTAAAAAGACATAAATTTGCTTAATTACTTGTTTTTAACATGTATATGGAACTTGTGTCCCACGATGGGTGTATCAACAACATTTTGCTTAATTATGTATATGCAACTTGGGTCATTGAGCATTAAATATAATATATAATCTCTGAATTAATCTTTGTGTTAATTGTCATTCAATTAAAATTGTTACAATCTAGTTGCAAAAAGATTGACGGTCAAGGCCAAGTGGGGGCAACTTTGAAGACAAAGAATTCACATCACTATGTTTTCTCATTAACATGTTGCCAAAAGCGAATTTAATTCTAAGGTTATAAATTTTTGTTCACCTCGTGGAAGTGCTTAATCTCCAATTGGGGTAAAGTCCTAGGGCATTTTTTATCTGGTTTTGGTAACTTTTTTAGATATGCATGGTAACCATTACAACTAACATGCTTCAACATATATATATATATATATATATATATATATATATAACAAACATATCGAATTGCTTGCTTATCATTACACAACAAACAAATATGGAAATACATATTTGAAATCTTATATACTACTTAAACAAACAAAAAACCCTATTAAACAAAATTAAATAAAAAAAAGAATACTAGAAAAACAGTACTAGATTATGAGATTACCGAGAACAGCAGTGCACTACTAGGAAAACAGTACTAAAACGACATCACCGTACATAAAACCACGAAAAGAGATAGAATTGCTTTCAACGATCAGCTTGATCAACATAAGGGACGTGACCAATAACAGCATCAAATATTTTGACCTCTGTCTTCGCTTTAATCATGTACTTTATGGATCCAATAGCCTCATCTTTTTCCTGGAAAAAATGGATCTCATCACCAATTCTAAGTTTAATTCTTACTCTTGACAAAATCAAGCCAACCAGTAGAGAGCTCAGGTTTCTTGTACCTACCCTATTGGATTCTATATAGAAAATCCCTTTCTGTCTCCCCCTCATCTTTCACAGTCAAAAGCTGTGCACGTTACCTACCTCAAAAGCCAGGCAAATGTGGAAGAGCTTGGCTTCTCACTGCAAGTCTATGGTTAACATCTGTCTTGGTAAGTCAGCGAGAGAAAATTTTCATTGCTTCGAATAAAGCCATAGAGAAGCAGAGAGACTAAGAGAGAATAAGCAAACACAGAAGAAGAGAACAGAAAAATATGCTAAATACTTAGAGTTAGACAAATTCTCTTTTTATAGTAAAAATTGAGCGGACCAAGTACTGTAGCAGAATACACCCATACATAGTATATTCCGAGACCTAATAGAATTTTTCGAGACCTAAGCCAAAATTGAATAGATTCCATGTGATTTTCAACATTAATTTACAGTTTTGCTATGTCTTGTCCCAATGGCCCACCCCCTACTTGTCTTTTCTATTTTGATGGACTTCGAAAGAGCGTGATTGATAGATTTGCAAAAATAAGCATTGAAGTTGTTAGGCGATTGCCCAAGCTGGTGATGGAAACTCCTAACTGTCAAATTATGGGGTAGGCTCTTGATTATGTTGCAGCTACAATAAAATGTATTGGATAGTATTAGAGATGTAAAATTAATAAGTTCGGAATCTACTTATATTGTATTGATTTAATGAAAATAGTGTCTCTAATATACCATATTTTGACATACCAAATTGATGGGTTGAGATTGTACGAGTTAAATATGTAATAAAAATTAAATTTTAAAAATTTTAAAAAACAGAAAATTTGAAACAAAAAAAGAAAAGAAAAAGCACAATCTTGGGTTTAGATTGTATGAGTTAAATATATGACATTAACAAATTTTCTTTTGCTTTTTGTGTAAAATTCAATTTTATAAGATATATAGCAACCCATTGACATGACTATGGTCTATGAATATGCTAGATTAAAGGAGAAGTAATAATTAGTGTTAAAAGACCCACAATGATCATAAAAGATGATGATGAAAAAGAGTTGCGATGAAGTACAATTATTTGATTAAAACGGAAGAATGGAACACTTTCAGATTAGTTATCAGGGTTGTGAAACTGATTTGTCGTGGTGACTACTATTTTTTTTTTATAACTAATTAAATATTAAAATAATAGAAAAGAGAGTTGAATTAGTTAAGATTTTCTTACTCTTTATCTTTGATTAGTGTAATTCAACTTTTATAACATAGCTAATAGATACTAGTTTGAGTCAAAAGAATATCATATTATTAAATAGATAACTAGTATGTTTAGTCATCCTTTTACTAAAGAACACAAGAACACCACTTTGATTTTAGAAAGCTTCGACGTTCATTCAATATTCATAAATTTAAAAATTATCCACCAATCATACAACTCTCATTACATCTTTACCTTTGAGCCATCTATCTATTCATATGGTTGGCGATGCTTTTATTGAAGAACACAATAACACAACTTTGATTTTAGAAAGCTTCGACTTTCGATTTAGTATTCATTAATTTGAAAATTATCCACCAATCATACATCTCTCCTTATGAGTCTACCTTTGAAGACATCTATCTATCGTAAGCTGTTGACCTATTTACACTATTAAAATGTTTATCAAATTAATTAACGTACACATATTATTTGAATTCATTAAAAAATAATTCCACGTGAAATCTAAGATCCACTTTGAAAAATAGCGTTATTATATTCGCATAAAAGTGGGGCCTTTCAACGCACAATATATACAATTTGCACGTCAAAGAGGATTCCAAAAAATCTACGTACGATTCTAATAATTAATGATAAGCCAATATGGCTACCAGAACAATCATGTTTATCATCATGCAAAATGAAGACAAAAAGCCAATAGAACAGATAGATATACTTCAATTCTAATTATTATTACTAAAAGAAAAATTTAACACATTTTAATACAACAGATAGATATACCCCAGAATTGGACCAACTCTCTCATAGTTAGTCTGATTTCAAAAAGAAATAAAATAAAATAAAATAAAGAGAGAGAATTTAGTTAGACCCAATTATTTGCAACGTCACACATTTGTTACTATAATTTTATATGTCTCTTGGTCTTTAACCATTCAAATCATATGTAAAAGGTTAGATAGTGGTTGAAGTAGTAAAAGAATAATTCACAAGTCTTAAAATTAAGATGCAAGAGTTATAAGTACAAAATTTTTTCCAGTAGCACAGGTCACATAGCCATTAATCTAATGGTGAATAAGTGGGGATGACGTATTAGAATTTGGACTTTTTTGGAGCAATGAGAATTAACAACGAGATTTATATAAATAGCTAAGAGAATTACGAGATATTTTTTGAAGCATTATCCCACCAAATGTTAGATAAAGTCAATCTTAATTACCTTTCATCAATAAATTGATAAATATCATCAACTCAAATAAAGAGAATTATGATCGAAGTCAGTTCTAAAAGCAGCTAACATTGAAATTCAGTGGGGTGTTGTTGGAGGATTAATTGGAAAAGAAGAATAAAAGAACATGCAATGGAATTCTTGAAAGGTTAGGTTAAAATTTAAGTATGTAGATGAAGTTCATATAATTTAATGTGAAAATGTAGTTTTGGAAACATGTATGGGTCCTCAAGCCCAACATAGAAACCTGCTTTTACTTACTTTTTCTTTTTCTCATTTTTATTTTAAATAAAAATGCACACTTGATGTTAATTGACACGTCGAATGAAATTCCATTTGCACATACAAATTACGTACTTAAATAATGAAGAGAAGAATTAAGAATAAAGTAGTTAATTAGTATCAATTAAAATCCATTGACAATTTATGTTACAACTTTTCATATACATAATACATTAATTCATGGCATGTGCTAATTTGACTAGTCAAACCATACGAGTTAATATGCTCCAAAGTACAATAACGGTAAACCAATTATGTTTTTGTATGATATAAGTTGATTTCAGATTGAGTTGGTGATTAAAGTCAACAGAGAAACCATTCTGTAGGTAATCAAGTTGCAAATTATTTCATCTTCAATCTTCATCTTCAATTAATGTCATTCACATTTTCAGTTGAATAAATTGTCTCCACAATATCATTTTGAAAAATGTAAATGAATTATTGTACGGTATATTATAGAGGTTTTCAAACTAATCCTATAGACATCTCAGCCAATCAATCATTCAACTAATCAAATTCTAATGATTCTGAATTCTAACATAAAAAATGTGGCCTACGAATTCAAAGTAAATTCGTGAAACTGCTGTTTGAATTTTATTTCAAACTTGTTGTTGATTGTAAGATACTAATTAAATATAAGGCACTTTGTAAATTACATGCGTTCGGCTTTTATTACGTTATAAAAGAGAGGGACATGAGTTGTTCAATAATGTACATTAATGTCATACATACGTATGACGAACTGAGACATAAAAAATAAATTTTTTGTTTTTATTACAAAGAAATTTCTTTATATAGAGCTTAGGTTTCTTTATTCTAATCCCATAAAACTCAAAGAAACTTCTTTTTTATAGAGCTCAGGTTCTATGTTACATCTAGTGTTCAACACATTAAATGACACGACCAGTCCAAACGGCATCCGTGAATCCATGTCACACAGATTCATGGATGCTGTTTGGACTTCTGAGTGATTTATTCACGTTTCATTTTTCTAATCCCATTAAACTAAAAGAAATTTCTTTTTTATGTATAGAGCTCAGGTTTCTTTATTCCAATCCCATGAAGCTTGAAGAAATTTCCTTTTTATAGAGCTCGGTTCCATATTACATCAACTATTCAACACATCGAATGACCCCACTAGTCCATATGTTTCAACACATTGAATGTCATACATATGTATGGTATAGGAAAAGCTTTTAATTAATATGTGTGGACATAGACATCTACTTTACTTTTTGTATCATGGGATTTGAATCTGTTGTGTGATTGGTAACTCTTAATTATAATTTGATTCTTATAAAATAATTATCAGATTAAATGATAACATTTTAATTATCTCCAAATCCCAATTGTTTTTAAAGTAATAAAAAAAACTCCAAAAACACACAAAATTTTACACCCCACATTCAACTACATCAAAAGTGAGTTTTCATACAATCAATGGTCCTAAAGCGCATGGGCGGTGGATAATAGAATGATTGAGAATCAATGGTTGGCGCGTGGGCAGCACATGCACTTCCCACACCCAGCCTCCTTCTCGTCTCCCCCAACATTTTTTGCAAAAGATTCTTCATCACTTTTGTCAACAAATATTTTATTATTTAATATATCATTTACTCAAAAGATGATAACAATAGCAGCAGTAGTAATAAATTACAATATTTTCTCTAAAAGCTATACATTCTTTTAATTACAGTCCTTTATCTTTTTATTCTTTCAAATAGTACTTCTACCAAAAATCTTTGCTTTCACGTTAAAATGTTACAAACACATTAAGAACTTACCAAATCAACCTCTAAGATATGCATCATAACAACAATAACAGATCCAATTATAAAAGAATCGTAAAATTTTCTTTGAAAAACTATCAAAGCCTAGATTTGGCCAGATTGAGCTGGCCAAGTGGATGAGTTTTGGAGTGTTTTTGTGGACTTTGCTTAATTTTGAATAAAGAAAAAATCATATTATTGTTAACTACAATTAAAACTACGCATCACTTTTAGATTATATTAATTCTTCAATTTCCCTTATTATTTTAAAAGAGTGCTACTCTATAAAATACACTATATAATTTCTTTTTTCATTTATCGATAAGATAAGATATAGAGTAAACACCTCAATTTATACAAGTTTTTTAGATTTTACTTATTATAATTTCCCTTAAAATAATTTAAAAATCTGTTTCAAACATAAATTTATAAAGTTTCAAAGCTTGTCTACGTTTAAAACAAACTGACCCCGACTGAATGGTGTAAATTCATTGGAGTAGATAGATATTTCATTGGCGTAACTATTATTAATGAAAGAAGAATGTAACACACGTTTAGATTTAACTAAAAAAGGAAAAGAGAGAGAGAACTACACTTGGAAATTATAAAGACATAAATTTGCTTAATTACTTGTTTTTAACATGTATATGGAACTTGTGTCCCACGATGGGTGTATCAACAATATTTTCCTTGATTATGTATACGCAACTTGGGTCATTGAGCATTAAATATAATATATAATCTCTGAATTAATCTTTGTGTCAATTGTCGTTCAATTAAAATTGTTCCAATCCAGTTGCAAAAAGATTGACGGTCAAGGCCAAGTGGAGGGCAACTGTGAAGACCAAGAATTCATATCACAATGTTTTCTCAATAACATGCTGCCAAAAGCGAATTTAATTCTAAGGTTATAAATTTTTGTTCACCTCGTGGAAGTGCTTAATCTCCAGTTGGGGTAAAGTACTAGGGCATTTTTTATCTGGCTTTGATAACTTTTCTAGATATGCATGGTAACCATTACAACTAACATGTTTCAACATATATATATATATATACAACAAACAGATCGAATTGCCTGCTTATCATCACACAACAAACAAATATGGAAATACATATTTGGAATCTAATATACTACTTAAACAAACAAAAAACCCTATTAAACAAAATTAAATAAAAAAAAAATACTAGAAAAACAGTACTTGATTATGAGATTACCGAGAACGGCAGTGCATTACTAGGAAAACAGTACTAAAAAGACATCACTGTACATAAAACCATGAAAAGAGATAGAATTGCTTTCAACGATCAGCCTGATCAGCATAAGGGACATAACCAATAACAACATCAAATATTTTGACCTCCATCTTCGCTTTAATCATGTACTTTATAGCTCCAGTAGCCTCATCTTTTTCCTTGAAAAAATGGATCTCATCACCAATTCTAAGCTTAATTCTTACTCTTGACAAAATCAAGCTAACCAGTAGAGAGCTCAGTTTTTTTTTACCTACCCTAGCGGATTCTATAAAAAAAATCCCTCTCTGTCCTCTCCTCATCTTTCACAGTCAAAAGTTGTACGCATTGCTTACCTTGAAAGCCAGGCAAATGTGAAAGAGCTCAGCTTCTCACTGCAAGTCTATGGTTAACATCTGTCTTGGTAAGTCTGTGAGAGAAAATTTTCATTGCTTCGAATACGTCATAGAGAATCAGAGAGACTAAGAGCGAAAAGAGAGTTGAATCAATTAAGATTTTCTTACTCTTTATATTTGATGGGGCCTTTGAACGCACAATTTGCACAATTTGCACGTCGAAGAGGATCCTAAAAAATCTACGTACGATTCTAGTAATTAATGATAAGCCAATAAGCCCACTAGAAGAATCATGCTTATCATCACGCAAAATAAAGACAAAAAGCCAATAGAACAGACAGATATACTTCAATTCTAATTATTATTATTCAAAGAAAAATTTAACACATTTTAATACAACAGATAAATATACCCTAGAATTGGACCAACTCTCTCAGAATTAGTCTGATTTCAAAAAGAAATAAAATAAAATAAAATAAAGAGAGAATTTTGTTAGACCCAATTACTTGCAACGTCACATATTTGTTACTATAACTCTATATGTCTCTTGGTCTTTAACCATTCAAATCATATGTAAAAGGTTAGATAGTGGTTGAAGTAGTAAAAGAATAATTCACAAGTCTTAAAATTAAGATGCAAGAGTTATAAGTACAAAATTTTTTCCAGTAGCACAGGTCACATAGCCATTAATCTAATGGTGAATAAGTGGGGATAACGTATTAGAATTTGGACTTTTTTGGAGCAATGAGAATTAATAACGAGATTTATATAAATAGCAAAGAGAATTACAATATTTTTTTTGAAGCATTATCCTACCAAATATTAGATAAAGTCAATCTTAATTACTTGTTTTTAACATGTATATGGAACTTGTGTCCCACGATGGGTGTATCAACAACATTTTGCTAGATTATGTGTAAGCAACTTGGGTCATTGAGCATTAAATATAATATATAATCTCTGAATTAAACTTTGTGTTAATTGTCGTTCAATTAAAATTGTTACAATCCAGTTGCAAAAAGATTGACGGTCAAGGCCAAGTGGGGGGCAACTTTGAAGACCAAGAATTCATATCACAATGTTTTCTCAGTAACATGCTACCATAAGCGAATTTAATTCTAAGGTTATAAATTTTTGTTCACCTCGTCGAAGTGCTTAATCTTCAGTTGGGGTAAAGTACTGGGGCATTTTTTGTCTGGCTCTGGTAACTTTTCTAGATATGCATGGTAACCATTACGACTAACATGTTTCAACATATATATATATACAACAAACAGATCGAATTGCCTGCTTATCATCACACAACAAACAAATATGGAAATACATATTTGGAATCTAATATACTACTTAAACAAACAAAAAACCCTATTAAACAAAATTTAAAAAAAAAAAAAAAACAATGCTAGAAAAACAGTACTTGATAATGAGATAACCAAGAACGGCAGTGCACTACTAGGAAAACAGTACTAAAACGACATCACTGTACATAAAACCATGAAAAGATATAGAATTGCTTTCAATGATCAGCCTGATCAGCATAAGGGACGTAACCAATAACAGCATCAACTATTTTGACCTCCATCTTCGCTTTAATCATGTACTTTATCGCTCTAGTAGCCTCATCTTTTTTTCTTGAAAAAGTGGATCTCATCACCAATTCTAAGCTTAATTCTTACTCTTGACAAAATCAAGCTAACCAGTAAAGAGCTCAGGTTTCTTTTACCTACCCTAGCGGATTCTATAAAGAAAATCCCTCTCTGTCCTCTCCTCATCTTTCACAATCAAAAGTTGTACGCATTGCTTACCTTGAAAGCCGGGCAAACGTCAAAGAGCTCAGCTTCTCACTGCAAGTCTATGGTTAACATCTGTCTTGGTAAGTCTGTGAGAGAAAATTTTCATTGCGTCGAATACGTCATAGAGAATCAGAGCGACTAAGAGCGAAAAGAGAGTTGAAGTAGTTAAGATTTTCTTACTCTTTATATTTGATGGGGCCTTTGAAAGCACAATTTGCGCAATTTGCACGTCGAAGAGGATCCCAAAAAATCTACGTACGATTCTAGTAATTAATGATAAGCCTATATGCCCACCAGAAGAATCATGCTTATCATCACGCAAAATAAAGACAAAAAGCCAATAGAACAGATAGATATACTTCAATTCTAATTATTATTATTCAAAGAAAAATTTAACACATTTTAATACAACAGATAAATATACCCTAGAATTCGACCAACTCTCTCATAATTAGTCTGATTTCAAAAAAAAATAAAATAAAATAAAATAAAGAGAGAATTTTGTTAGACCCAATTACTTGCAACGTCACATATTTGTTACTATAATTCTGTATGTCTCTTGGTCTTTAACCATTCAAATCATATGTAAAAGGTTAGATAGTGGTTGAAGTAGTAAAAGAATAATTCACAAGTCTTAAAATTAAGATGCAAGAGTTATAAGTACAAAATTTTTTCCAGTAGCACAGGTCACATAGCCATTAATCTAATGGTGAATAAGTGGGGATAACGTATTAGAATTTGGACTTTTTTGGAGCAATGATAATTAACAACGAGATTTATATAAATAGCTAAGAGAATTACAATATTTTTTTTGAAGCATTATCCTACCAAATATTAGATAAAGTTAATCTTAATTACTTGTTTTTAACATGTATATGGAACTTGTGTCCCACGATGGGTGTATCAACAACATTTTGCTTGATTATGTATATGCAACTTGGGTCATTGAGCATTAAAGATAATATATAATCTCTGAATTAATCTTTGTGTTGATTGTCGTTCAATTGAAATTATTACAATCCAGTTGCAAAAAGATTGACGGTCAAGGCCAAGTGGGGGGCAACTTTGAAGACCAAGAATTCATATCACAATGTTTTCTCAGCAACATGCTGCCTAAAGCGAATTTAATTCTAAGGTTATAAATTTTTGTTCACCTCTTGGAAGTGCTTAATCTCCAGTTGGGGTAAAGTACTAGGGCATTTTTTATCTAGCTCTGGTAACTTTTCTAGATATGCATGGTAACCATTACAACTAACATGTTTCAACATATATATATATACAAAAAACAGATCGAATTGCCTGCTTATCATCACACAACAAACAAATATGGAAATACATATTTGGAATCTAATATACTACTTAAACAAAGAAAAAACCCTATTAAACAAAATTTTTTAAAAAAAAAACAATGCTAGAAAAACAGTACTTGATAATGAGATTACCAAGAACGGCAGTGCACTACTAGGAAAACAGTACTAAAACGACATCACTGTACATAAAACCATGAAAAGAGATAGAATTGCCTTCAATGATCAGCCGGATCAGCATAAGAGACGTAACCAATAACAGCATCAAATATTTTGAGCTCCATCTTCGCTTTAATCATGTACTTTATAGCTCCAGTAGCGTCATCTTTTCCCCTGAAAAAGTGGATGTCATCACCAATTCCAAAATTAATTCTTACTCTTGACAAAATCAAGCTAACCAGTAGAGAGCTCAGGTTTCTTTTACCTACCCTAGCTGATTCTATACAAAAAATCCCTCTCTGTCCTCTCCTAATCTTTCACAGTCAAAAGTTGTACGCATTGCTTACCTTGAAAGCCAGGCAAATGTGAAAGAGCTCAGCTTCTCACTGTAAGTCTATGGTTAACATCTGTCTTGGTAAGTCAGTGAGAGAAAATTTTCATTGCTTCGAATACGTCATAGAGAAACAGAGAGACTAAGAGCGAAAAGAGAGTTGAATTAGTTAAGATTTTCTTACTCTTTATATTTGATGGGGCCTTTGAACGCACAATTTGCACAATTTGCACGTCGAAGAGGATCCCAAAAAATCTACGTACGATTCTAGTAATTAATGATAAGCCAATATGCCCACCAGAAGAATCATGCTTATCATCACGCAAAATAAAGACAAAAAGCCAATAGAACAGATAGATATACTTCAATTCTAATTATTATTATTGAAAGAAAAATTTAACACATTTTAATACAATAGATAAATATACCCTAGAATTGGACCAACAATCTCATAATTAGTCTGATTTCAAAAAGAAATAAAATAAAATAAAATAAAGAGAGAGAATTTTTTTAGACCCAATTACTTGCAACATCTCATATTTGTTACTATAATTCTGTATGTCTCTTGGTCTTTAACCATTCAAATCATATGTAAAAGGTTAGATAGTGGTTGAAGTAGTAAAAGAATAATTCACAAGTCTTAAAATTAAGATGCAAGAGTTATAAGTACAAAAATTTTTCTAGTAGCACAGGTCACATAGCCATTAATCTAATGGTGAATAAGTGGGGATAACGTATTAGAATTTGGACTGTTTTGGAGCAATGAGAATTAACAACGAGATTTATATAAATACCTAAGAGAATTACAATATTTTTTTTGAAGCATTATCCTACCAAATGTTAGATAAAGTTAATCTTAATTACTTGTTTTTAACATGTATATGGAACTTGTGTCCCACGATGGGTGTATCAACAACATTTTGCTTGATTATGTATATGCAACTTGGGTCATTGAGCATTAAATATAATATATAACCTCTGAATTAATCTTTGTGTTGATTGTCGTTCAATTAAAATTATTACAATCCAGTTGCAAAAAGATTGACGGTCAAGGCCAAGTGGGGGGCAACTTTGAAGACCAAGAATTCATATCACTATGTTTTCTCAGCAACATGCGGCCAAAAGCGAATTTAATTCTAAGGTTATAAATTTTTGTTCACCTCGTGGAAGTGCTTAATCTTCAGTTGGGGTAAAGTACTAAGGCATTTTTCTTCTAGCACTGGTAACTTTTCTAGATATGCATCGTAACCATTACAACTAACATGTTTCAACATATATATATACAACAAACAGATCGAATTGCCTGCTTATCATCACACAACAAACAAATATGGAAATACATATTTGAAATCTAATATACTACTTAAACAAACAAAAAACCCTATTAAACAAAATTTTAAAAAAAAAAAAACAATGCTAGAAAAACAGTACTTGATAATGAGATTACCAAGAACGGCAGTGCACTACTAGGAAAACAGTACTAAAACGACATCACTGTACATAAAACCATGAAAAGAGATAGAATTGCTTTCAACGATCAGCCTGATCAGCATAAGGGACATAACCAATAAGTGCATCAAATATTTTGACCTCCATCTTCGCTTTAATCATGTACTTTATAGCTCCAGTAGCCTCATCTTTTTCCTTGAAAAAATGGATCTCATCACCAATTCTAAGCTTAATTCTTACTCTTGACAAAATCAAGCTAACCAGTAGAGAGCTCAGGTTTCTTTTACCTACCCTAGCGGATTCTATAAGGAAATTCCCTCTCTGTCCTCTCCTCATCTTTCACAGTCAAAAGTTGTACGTATTCCTTACCTTGAAAGCCAGGCAAATGTCAAAGAGCTCACCTTCTCACTGCAAGTCCATGGTTAACATTTGTCTTGGTAAGTCTGTGAGAGAGAATTTTCATTGCTTCGAATACGTCATAGAGAATCAGAGAGACTAAGAGCGAAAAGAGAGTTGAATTAGTTAAGATTTTCTTACTCTTTATATTTGATGGGACCTTTGAACGCACAATTTGCTCAATTTGCACGTCGAAGAGGATCCCAAAAAATCTACGTACGATTCTAGTAATTAATGATAAGCCAATATGCCCACCAGAAGAATCATGCTTATCATCACGCAAAATAAAGATAAAAAGCCAATAGAAGAAATAGATATACTTCAATTCTAATTATTATTATTCAAAGAAAAATTTAACACATTTTAATGTAACAGATAGATATGCCCTAGAATTGGACCAACTCTCTCTTAATTAGTCTGATTTCAAAAAGAAATAAAATAAAATAAAATAAAGAGAGAGAATTTTGTTAGACCCAATTACTTGCAACATCACATATTTGTTACTATAATTCTGTATGTCTCTTGGTCTTTAACCATTCAAATCATATGTAAAAGGTTAGATTGTGGTTGAAGTAGTAAAAGAATAATTCACAAGTCTTAAAATTAAGATGCAAGAGTTATAAGTACAAAATTTTTTCCAGTAGCACAGGTCACATAGCCATTAATCTAATGGTGAATAAGTGGGGATAACGTATTAGAATTTGGACTATTTTAGAGCAATGAGAATTAACAACGAGATTTATATAAATAGCTAAGAGAATTACAATATTTTTTTTGAAGCATTATCCTACCAAATATTAGATAAAGTTAATCTTAATTACTTGTTTTTAACATGTATATGGAACTTGTGTCCCACGATGGGTGTATCAACAACATTTTGCTTGATTATGTATATGCAACTTGGGTCATTGAGCATTAAAGATAATATATAATCTCTGAATTAATCTTCGTGTTGATTGTCGTTCAATTAAAATTATTACAATCCAGTTGCAAAAAGATTGACGGTCAAGGCCAAGTGGGGGGCAACTTTGAAGACCAAGAATTCATATCACTATGTTTTCTCAACAACATGCGGCCAAAATCGAATTTAATTCTAAGGTTATAAATTTTTGTTCACCTCATGGAAGTGCTTAATCTTCAGTTGGGGTGAAGTACTAAGGCATTTTTTGTCTGGCTTTGGTAACTTTTCTAGATATGCATGGTAACCATTACAACTAACATGTTTCGACATATATATATACAACAAACAGATCGAATTGCCTGCTTATCATCACACAACAAACAAATATGGAAATACATATTCGAAATCTAATATACTACTTAAAGAAACAAAAAACCCTATTAAACAAAATTTAAAAAAAAAAAAAAAAAAAAACTATACTAGAAAAACAGTACTTGATAATGAGATTACCAAGAACGGGAGTGCACTACTAGGAAAATAGTCCTAAAACGACATCACTGTACATAAAACCATGAAAAGAGATAGAATTGCTTTCAAATATCAGCCTGATCAGCATAAGGGACGTAACCAATAACAGCATCAAATATTTTGACCTCCATCTTCGCTTTAATCATGAACTTTATAGCTCCAGTAGCCTTATCTTTTTCATTGAAAAAGTGGATCTCATCACCAATTCTAAACTTAATTCTTACTCTTGACAAAATCAAGATAACCAGTAGAGAGCCCAGGTTTCTTTTACCTACCCTAGCGGGTTCTATAAAGAAAAGCCCTCTCTGTCCTCTCCTAATCTTTCACAGTCAAAAGTTGTACGCATTGCTTACCTTGAAAGCCAGGCAAATGTGAAAGAGCTCAGCTTCTCACTGCAAGTCTATGGTTAACATCTGTCTTGGTAAGTCTGTGAGAGAAAATTTTCATGGCTTCGAATACGTCATAGAGAAACAGAGAGACTAAGAGCGAAAAGAGAGTTGAATTAGTTAAGATTTTCTTACTCTTTATATTTGATGGGGCCTTTGAACGCACAATTTGCACAATTTGCACGTCGAAGAGGATCCCAAAAAATCTACGTACGATTCTAGTAATTAATGATAAGCCAATATGGCCACCAGAAGAATCATGCTTATCATCACGCAAAATAAAGAAAAAACGCTAATAGAACAAACAGATATACTTCAATTCTAATTATTATTACTCAAAGAAAAATTTAACACATTTTAATACAACAGATAGATATACCCTATATTTGGACCAACTCTCTTATAATTAGTCTGATTTCAAAAAGAAATAAAATAAAATAAAATAAAGAGAGAGAATTTTGTTAGACCCAATTACTTGCAATGTCACATATTTGTTACTATAATTCTGTATGTCTCCTGGTCTTTAACCATTCAAATCATATGTAAAAGGTTAGATAGTGGTTGAAGTAGTAAAAGAATAATTCACAAGTCTTAAAATTAAGATGCAGGAGTTATAAGTACAAAATTTTTTCCAGTAGCACAGGTCACATAGTCTTTATTCTAATCATGAATAAGTGGGGATAACATATTAGAATTTGGACTTTTTTGGAGCAATGGGAATTAACAACGAGATTTATATAAATAGCTAAGAGAATTACAATATTTTTTTTTAAGCATTATCCTACCAAATGTTAGATAAAGTCAATCTTAATTACTTGTTTTTAACATGTATATGGAACTTGTGTCCCACGATGGGTGTATCAACAACATTTTGCTAGATTATGTATATGCAACTTGGGTCATTGAGCATTAAATATAATATATAATCTCTTAATTAATCTTTGTGTTGATTGTCGTTCAATTAAACTTGTTGCAATCCAGTTGCAAAAAGATTGACGGTCAAGGCCAAGTGGGGGGCAACTTTGAAGACCAAGAATTCATATCACTATGTTTTCTCAGCAACATGCTGCCAAAAGCGAATTTAATTCTAAGGTTATAAATTTTTGTTCACCTCATGGAAGTGCTTAATCTTCAGTTGGGGTAAAGTACTAGGGCATTTTTTGTCTGGCTCTGGTAACTTTTCTAGATATGCATGGTAACCATTACAACTAACATGTTTCAACATATATATATACAACAAACAGATCGAATTGCCTGCTTATCATCACACAACAAACAAATATGGAAATACATATTTGGAATCTAATATACTACTTAAACAAACAAAAAACCCCATTAAACAAAATTTAAAAAAAAAAATAATACTAGAAAAACAGTACTTGATAATGAGATTACCAAGAACGGCAGTGCACTACTAGGAAAACAGTACTAAAACGACATCACTGGACATAAAACCATGAAAAGAGATAGAATTGCTTTCAATGATCAGCCTGATCAGCATAAGGGACGTAACCAATAACAGCATCAAATATTTTGACCTCCATCTTCGCTTTAATCATGTACTTTATAGCTCTAGTAGCCTCATCTTTTTCGTTGAAAATGTGGATCTCATCACCAATTCTAAGCTTAATTCTTACTCTTGACAAAATCAAGCTAACCAGTAGAGAGCTCAGGTTTCTTTTACCTACCCTAGCGGATTCTATAAAAAAAATCCCTCTCTATCCTCTCCTCATCTTTCACAATCAAAAGTTGTACGCATTGCTTACCTTAAAAGCCAGGCAAATGTCAAAGAGCTCAGCTTCTCATTGCAAGTCCATGGTTAACATCTGTCTTGGTAAGTCTGTGAGAGAAAATTTTCATGGCTTCGAATACGTCATAGAGAAACAGAGAGACTAAGAGCGAAAAGAGAGTTGAATTAGTTAAGATTTTCCTACTCTTTATATTTGATGGGGCCTTTGAACGCACAATTTGCACAATTTGCACGTCGAAGAGGATCCCAAAAAATCTACGTACGATTCTAGTAATTAATGTTAAGCCAATATGGCCACCAAAAGAATCATGCTTATCATCACACAAAATAAAGACAAAAAGCCAATAGAACAGATAGATATACTTTAATTCTAATTATTATTATTCAAAGAAAAATTTAACACATTTTAATATAACAAATAGATATACCCTAGAATTAGACCAACTCTGTTATAATTAGTCTGATTTCAAAAAGAAATAAAATAAAATAAAATAAAGAGAGAGAATTTTGTTAGACCCAATTACTTGCAACGTCACATATTTGTTACTATAATTCTGTATGTCTCTTGGTCTTTAACCATTCAAATCATATGTAAAAGGTTAGATAGTGGTTGAAGTAGTCAAAGAATAATTCACTAGTCTTAAAATTAAGATGCAAGAGTTAACGTGTACAAAATTTTTTCCAGTAGCACAGGTCACATAGCCATTAATCTAATGGTGAATAAGTGGGGATAACGTATTAGAATTTGGACTTTTTTGGACCAATGAGAATTAACAACGTGATTTATATAAATAGCTAAGAGAATTACAATATTTTTTTTTAAGCATTATCCTACCAAATGTTAGATAAAGTCAATCTTAATTACTGGTTTTTAACATGTATATGGAACTTGTGTCCCACGATGGGTGTATCAACAACATTTTGCTTGATTTTGTATATGCAACTTGGGTCACTGAGCATTAAATATAATATATAATCTCTTAATTAATCTTTGTGTTGATTGTCGTTCAATTAAAATTGTTACAATTCAGTTGCAAAAAGATTGACGGTCAAGGCCAAGTGGGGGGCAACTTTAAAGACCAAGAATTCATATCACTGTGTTTTCTCAGCAACATGCTGCCAAAAGCGAATTTAATTCTAAGGTTATAAATTTTGGTTCACCTCATGGAAGTGCTTAATCTTCCGTTGGGGTAAAGTACTAGGGCATTTTTTATCTGGCTCTGGTAACTTTTCTAGATATGCATCGTAACCATTACAACTAACATGTTTCAACATATATATATATACAACAAAAGATCGAATTGCCTGCTTATCATCACACAACAAACAAATATGGAAATACATATTTGGAATCTAATATACTACTTAAACAAACAAAAAACCCCGTTAAACAAAATTAAAAAAAAAAAAAAAACAACACTAGAAAAACAGTACTTGATAATGAGATTACCGATAACGACGGTGCACTACTAGGAAAACAGTACTAAAATGACATCACTGTACATAAAACCATGAAAAGAGATATAATTGCTTTCAATGATCAGTCTGATCAGCATGAGGGACGTAACCAATAATAGCATCAAATATTTTGACCTCCGTCTTCGCTTTAATCATGTACTTTATAGCTCCAGTAGCCTCATCTTTTTCCTTGAGAAAGTGGATCTCATCACCAATTCTAAGATTAATTCTTACTCTTGACAAAATCAAGCTAACCAGTAGAGAGCCCAGGTTTCTTTTACCTACCCTAGCGGGTTCTATAAAGAAAAGCCCTCTCTGTCCTCTCCTCATCTTTCACAGTCAAAAGTTGTATGCATTGCTTACCTTAAAAGCCAGACAAATGTCGAAGAGCTCAGCTTCTCACTGCAAGTCTATGGTTAGTATCTGTCTTGGTAAGTCTGTGAGAGAAAATTTTCATTGCTTTGAATACGTCACAGAGAAACAGAGAGACTAAGTGCGAAAAGAGTGTTGAATTAGATAAGATTTTCTTACTCTTTATATTTGATGGGGCCTTTAAACGCACAATTTGCACGTCGAAGAGGATCCCAAAAAATCTACGTACGATTCTAGTAATTAATGATAAGCCAATATGACCACCAGAAGAATCATGCTTATCATCACACAAAATAAAGACAAAAAGCCAATAGAACAGATATATATACTTCAATCCTAATTATTATTATTCAAAGAAAAATTTAACACATTTTAATACAACAGATAGATATACCCTAGAATTGGACCAACTCTCTCATAATTAGTCTGATTTCAAAAAGAAATATAATAAAATAAAGAGAGAGAATTTAGTTAGACCCAATTACTTGTAACGTCACACATTTGTTACTATAATTCTGTATGTCTCTTGGTCTTTAACCATTCAAATCATATGTAAAAGGTTAGATAGTGGTTGAAGTAGTAAAAGAATAATTCATAAGTCTTAAAATTAAGATGCAAGAGTTACAAGTACAAAATGTTTTCCAGTAGCACAGGTCACATAGCCATTAATCTAATGGTGAATAAGTGGGGATAACGTATTAGAATTTGGACTTTTTTGGAGCGATGAGAATTAACAATGAGATTTATATAAATAGCTAAGAGAATTACAATATTTTTTTTTAAGCATTATCCTACCAAATGTTATATAAATTCAATCTTAATTACTTGTTTTTAACATGTATACGGAACTTGTGTCCCCCGATGGGTGTATCAACAACATTTTGCTTGATTATGTATTTGCAACTTGGGTCATTGAGCATTAAAGATAATATATAATCTCTTAATTAATCTTTGTGTTGATTGTTGTTCAATAAAAATTGTAACAATCCAGTTGCAAAAAGATTGATGGTCAAGGCCAAGTGGGGGGCAACTTTGAAGACCAAGAATTCATATCACTATGTTTTCTCAGCAACATGCTGCCAAAAGCGAATTTAATTCTAAGGTTATAAATTTTTGTCAGCTCATGGAAGTGCTTAATCTTCCGTTGGGGTAAAGTACTAGGGCATTTTTTATCTGGCTCTGGTAACTTTTCTAGATATGCATGGTAACCATTACAACTAACATGTTTCAACATATATATATATACTACTTAAACAAACAAAAAATCGTATTAAACAAAATTAAATAAAAAAACAGTACTTGATTTTGAGATTACCGAGAACGGCAGTGCACTACTAGGAAAACAGTACTAAAACGACATCATTGTACATAAACCCATGAAAAGAGATAGAATTGCTTTCAACGATCAGCCTGATCAGTATAAGGGACGTAACCAATAACAGCATCAAATATTTTGACCTCCATCTTCGCTTTAATCATGTACTTTATGACTCCAGTAGCCTTATCTTTTTCCTTGAAAAAGTGGATCTCATCACCAACTCTAACCTTAATTCTTACTCTTGACAAAATCAAGCTAACCAGTAGAGAGCTTAGGTTTCTTATACCTACCCTAGTGGATTCTATAAAGAAAATCCCTCTCTGTCCTCTCCTCATCTTTCACAGTCAAAAGTTGTACGTATTACTTACCTTGGAAGCCAGGCAAATGTGAAAGAGCTCGGCTTTTCATTGCAAGTCTATGGTTAACATCTGTCTTGGTAAGTTTGTGAGAGAAAATTTTCATTGCTTCGAATACGTCATAGAGAAACAAAGAGACTGAGAGCGAAAAGAGAGTTGAATTAGTTAAGATTTTCTTACTCTTTATATTTGATCAGTGTAATTCAACTTTTTTAGCATAACTAATAGACGCTAGTTTGTGTCAAAAGAATATCATATTATTAAATAGATAATTAGTATGTTTAGCCATCCTTTTACTGAAGAACACAAGAACACCATTTTGATTTTGGAAAGCTTCGACTTTCATTCAATATTCGTAAATTTAAAAATTATCCAACAATCATACAACTCTAATTTTTTACCTTTGAGCCATCTGTCTATTCATATGGTTGGCGGTGCTTTTACTGAAGAACACAACAACACAACTTTGATTTTAGAAAGGTTCGACTTTCGATTCAGTATTCATTAATTTGAAAATTATCCACCAATCATACATCTCTTTGTATGAGTCTACCTTTGAAGACATCTGTCTATTTGTATGCTATTTACCTATTTACACTATTAAAATGTATATCAAATTAATTAATGCATACATATTATTCGAATTCATTAAAAAATAATTCTACGTGAAATCTAAAATCCACTTTGAAAAATAGCTTTATTATATTTGCATAAAAGTGGGGCCTTTGAACGCACAATTTGCACAATTTGCACGTCGAAGAGGATCCCAAAAAATCTACGTACGATTCTAGTAATTAATGATAAGCCAATATGCCCACCAGAAGAATCATGCTTATCATCACGCAAAATAAAGACAAAAAGCCAATAGAACAGATAGATATACTTCAATTCTAATTATTATTATTCAAAGAAAAATTTAACACATTTTAATACAACAGATAGATATACCCTAGAATTGGACCAACTCTCTCATAATTAGTCTGATTTCAAAAAGAAATAAAATAAAATAAAATAAAGAGAGAGAATTTAGTTAGACCCAGTTACTTGTAACGTCACACATTTGTTACTATAATTCTATATGTCTCTTGGTCTTTAACCATTCAAATCATATGTAAAAGGTTAGATAGTGGTTGAAGTAGTAAAAGAATAATTCACAAGTCTTAAAATTAATATGCAAGAGTTATAAGTACAAAATTTTTTCCAATAGCACAGGTCACATAGCCATTAATCTAATGGTGAATAAGTGGGGATAACGTATTAGAATTTGGACTTTTTTGGAGCAATGAGAATTAACAACGAGATTTATATAAATAGCTAAGAGAATTACGAGATTTTTTTTCAAGCATTATCCTACCAAATGTTAGATAAAGTCAATCTTAATTACCTTTCATCAATAAATTGACAAATATCATCAACTCAAATAAAGAGAATTATGATCGAAGTCAGTTCTAAATGCAGCTAATATTGAAACTCAGTGGGGTGTTGCTGGAGGATTAATTGGAAAAGAAGAATAAAAGAACATGCAATGGAATTCTTGAAAGGTTAGGTTAAAATTTAAGTATGTAGATGAAGTTCATATAATTTAATGTGAAAATGTAGTTTTGGAAACATGTATGGGTCCTGAAGCCCAACATAGAAACCTGCTTTTACTTACTTTTTTTTTTTTTTTTCTAATTGTTATTTTTAATAAAAATGCACACTTGATGTTAATTGACACGTCGAATGAAATTCCATTTGCACATACAAATTACATACTTAAATAATGAAGAGAAGAATTAAGAATAAAGTAGTTAATTAGTATCAATTAAAATCCACTGACTATTTATGTTACAACTTTTCATATACATAATACATTAATTCATGGCATGTGCTAATTTGACTAGTCAAACCATACTAGTTAATATGCTCCAAAGTACGATAACGGTAAACCAATTATGTTTTTGTATGATATAAGTTGATTTCAGATTGAGTTGGTGATTAAAGTAAACAGAGAAACCATTCTGTAGGTAATCAAGTTGCAAATTATTTCATCTTCAATCTTCATCTTCAATTAATGTCATTCACATTTTCAGTTGAATAAATCATCTCCACAATATCATTTTGAAAAATGTAAATGAATTACTGTACGGTATATTATAGAGGTTTTCAAACTAATCCTATTGACATCTCAGCCAATCAATCATTCAACTAATCAAATTCTAATGATTCCGAATTCTAACATCAAAAATGTGGCCTACGGATTCAAAATAATTTCGTGAAACTGCCGTTTGAATTTTATTTCAAACTTGTTGTTGATTGTAAGATAGTAATTAAAGATAAGGCACTTTGTAAATTACATGCATTCGACTTTTATTACCTTATAAAAGAGAGGGACATGAGTTGTTGAATAATGTACATTAATGTCATACATACGTATGGCGAACTAAGACATAAGAAATAAATTTTTTGTTTTTATTACAAAGAAATTTCTTTTATATAGAGCTCAGGTTTCTTTATTCTAATCCCATGAAACTCAAAGAAATTTCTTTTTTATAGAGCTCAGGTTCCATGTTACATCTAGTGTTCAACACATTAAATGACCCCACCAGTCCAAACGGCATCCCTGAATCCAGGTCACACAGATTCATGGATGCTATTTGGACTTCTGAGTGATTTATTTAGGTTTCATTTTCTAATCCCGTTAAACTTAAAGAAATTTCTTTTTTATGTATAGAGCTCAGGTTTCTTTATTCCAATCCCATGAAGCTTGAAGAAATTTCCTTTTTATAGAGCTCGGTTCCATGTTACATCAACTATTCAACACATAGAATGACCCCACTAGTCCATATGTTTCAACGCATTGAATGTCATACATATGTATGGTATAGGAAAAGCTTTTAGTTAATATGTGTGGACATAGATATCTAATTTACTTTTTGTGTCATGGGATTTAAATCTGTCGTGTGATTGGTAACTCTTAATTATAATTTGATTCTTATAAAATAATTATCAGATTAAATGATAACATTTTAATTATCTCCAAATCCCAATTGTTTTTAAAGTAATAAAAAAATCTCCAAAAACACACAAAATTTTACAACCCACATTCAACTGCATCAAAAGTGAGATTTCATACAATCAATGGTCCTAAAGCGCATGGGCGGTGGATAATAGAATGATTGAGAATCAATGGTTGGCGCGTGGGCAACACATGCACATCCCACACCCAGCCTCCTTCTCGTCTCCCCCAACATTTTTGGCAAAAGGTTCTTCATCACTTTTGTCAACAAATACTTCATTATTCAATATATCATTTACTCAAAAGATGATAATAATAGCAGCATTAGTAATAAATTACAACATTTTCTCTAAAAGCTATACATTTTTTTAATTACAGTCCTTATCTTTTTATTCTTTCAAATAGTACTTCTATCAAAAATCTTTGCTTTCACGTTAAAATATTACAAACACATTAAGAACTTACCAAATCAACCTCTAAGATATGCATCATAACAACAATAACAGATCCAATTATAAAAGAATCGTAAAATTCTCTTTGAAAAACTATCAAAGCCTAGATTTGGCCAGATCGAGCTGGCCAAGTGGATGAGTTTTGGAGTGTTTTTGTGGACTTTGGTTAATTTTGAATAAAAAAAAGGTCATATTATTGTTAACTACAATTAAAACTATGCATCACTTTTAGATTATATTAATTTTTCAATTTCCCTTATTATTTTAAACGAGTACTCCTCTATAAAATACACTATATAATTTCTAATTTTATTTTTCAATAAGATAAGATATAGAGTAAAAACCTCAATTTATACAAGTTTTTTAGATTTTACTTATTATTATTTCCTTCAAAATAATTTAAAATATGTATCAAACATAAATTTATAAAGTTTCAAAGCTTGTCTAGGTTTAAAAGAAACTGACCCCAACTGAATGGTGTAAATTCATTGGAGTAGATAGATATTTCATTGGCATAATTATTATTAATGAAAGAAGAATGTAACACACGTTTAGATTTAACTAAAAATGGAAAAGAGAGAGCGAACTGCACTTGGAAATTATAAAGACATAAATTTGCTTAATTACTTGTTTTTAACATGTATATGGAACTTGTGTCCCACGATGGGTGTATCAACAACATTTTGCTTGATTATGTATATGCAACTTGGGTCATTGAGCATTAAATATAATATATAATCTCTGAATTAATCTTTGTGTTGACTGTCGTTCAATTAAAATTGTTACAATCTAGTTGCAAAAAGATTGACGGTCAAGGCAAGTGGGGGGCAACTTTGAAGACCAAGAATTCACATCACTATGTTTTCTCAATAACATGCTGCCAAAATCGAATTTAATTCTAAGGTTATAAATTTTTGTCCACCTCGTGGAAGTGCTTAATCTCCAGTTGGAATAAAGTACTAGGGCATTTTTTATCTGGTTCTGGTAACTTTTCTAGATATGCATGGTAACCATTACAACTAACATGTTTCAACATATATATATATATATATATATATATGTGTGTGCAACAAACAGATCGAATTGCCTGCTTATCATCACACAACAAACAAATATGGAAATACATATTTGGAATCTAATATACTACTTAAACAAACAAAAAACCCTATTAAACAAAATTAAATAAAAAAAATACTAGAAAAACAGTACTTGATTATGAGATTACCGAGAACGGCAATGCACTACTAGGAAAACAGTACTAAAACGATGTTACTGTACATAAAACCATGAAAAGAGATAGAATTACTTTCAACGATCAGCTTGATCAGCATAAGGGACGTAACCAATAACAGCATCAAATATTTTGACCTCCGTCTTCGCTTTAATCATGTACTTTATGGCTTCAGTAGCCTCATCTTTTTCCTTGAAAAAGTGGATCTCATCACCAATTCTAAGCTTAATTCTTAATCTTGACAAAATCAAACTAACCAGTAGAGAGCTCGAGTTTCTTGTACCTACCCTAGCGGATTCTATAAAGAAAATCCCTCTCTGTCCTCTCTTCATCTTTCACAGTCAAAAGTTGTACTCGTTGCTTACCTTGAAAGCCAGGCAAATGTGGAAGAGCTCGGCTTCTCGCTGCAAGTCTATGGTTAACATCTGTCTTGGTAAGTCTGTAAGAGAAAATTTTCATTGCTTCGAATATGTCATAGAGAAATAGAGAGACTAAGAGAGAAAAGAGAGTTGAATTAATTAAGATTTTCTTACTCTTTATATTTGATCAGTGTAATTCAACTTTTTTAACATAACTAATAGATGCTAGTTTGAGTCAAAAGAATATCATATTATTAAATAGATAATTAGTATGTTTAGCCATCCTTTTACTAAGGAACACAAGAACACCACTTTGATTTTAGAAAGCTTCGACTTTCATTCAATATTCGTAAATTTAAAAATTATCCACCAATCAACTCTCATTACGTTTTTACCTTTGAGCCATCTGTCTATTCATATGGTTGGCGATGCTTTTACTGAAAAACACAAGAACACAACTTTGATTTTAGAAAGGTTCGACTTTCGATTCAGTATTCACTAATTTGAAAATTATCCGCCAATCATACATCTCTCTTTATGAGTCTACCTTTGAAGACATCTGTCTATTCGTATGCTATTTACCTATTTACACTATTAAAATGTATATCAAATTAATTAACGCATACATATTATTTGAATTCATTAAAAAATAATTCCACGTGAAATCTAAGATCCACTTTAAAAAATAGCTTTATTATATTTGCATAAAAGTGGGGCCTTTGAATGCACAATTTGCACAATATGTACGTCGAAGAGGATTCCAAAAAATCTACGTACGATTCTAGTAATTAATGATAAGCCAATATGGCCACCAGAAGAATCATGCGTATCATCATGCAAAATAAAGACAAAAAGCCAATAGAACAGATAGATATACTTCAATTCTAATTATTATTATTCAACGAAAAATTTAACACATTTTAATACAACAGATAGATCTACCCCAGAATTGGACCAACTCTCTCATAGTTAGACTGATTTCAAAAAGAAATAAAATAAAATAAAATAAAGAGAGAGAATTTAGTTAGACCTAATTACTTGCAACGTCACACATTTGTTACTATAATTCTATATGTCTCTTGGTCTTTAACCATTCAAATCATATGTAAAAGGTTAGATAGTGGTTGAAGTAGTAAAAGAATAATTCACAAGTCTTAAAAGTAAGATGCAAGAGTTATAAATACAAAAAATTTTCCAGTAGCACATGTCACATAGTCATTAATCTAATGGTGAATGAGTGGGGATAACGTATTAGAATTTGGACTTTTTTGGAGCAATGGGAATTAACAACGAGATTTATATAAATAGCTAAGAGAATTATGAGATTTTTTTTGAAGTATTATCCTACCAAATGTTAGATAAAGTCAATCTTAATTATCTTTCATCAATAAATTGACAAATATCGTCAACTAAAATAAAGAGAATTATGATCGAAGTCAGTTCTAAATGCAGCTAAGATTGAAACTCACTGGGGTGTTGCTGGAGGATTAATTGGAAAAGAAGAATAAAAGAACATGCAATGGAATTCTTGAAAGGTTAGGTTAAAATTTAAGTATGTAGATGAAGTTCATATAATTTAATGTGAAAATGTAGTTTTGGAAACATGTATGGGTCCTCAAGCCTGACATAGAAACCTGCTTTTACTTACTTTTTTTTTTTTTTTCTAATTGTTATTTTAAATAAAAATGCACCCTTGATGTTAATTAACATGAATGAAATTTCATCTGCACATACAAATTATGTACTTAAATAATGAAGAGAAGAATTAAGAATGAAGTAGTTAATTAGTATCAATTAAAATCCACTGACTATTTATGTTACAACTTTTCATATACATAATACATTAATTCATGGCATGTGCTAATTTGACTAGTCAAACCATACAAGTTAATATGCTCCAAAGTACAATAATGGTAAACCAATTATGTTTTTGTATGATATAAGTTGATTTCAGATTGAGTTGGTGATTAAAGTCAACAGAGAAACCATTCTGTAGGTAATCAAGTTGCAAATTATTTCATCTTCAATCTTCATCTTCAATTAATGTCATTCACATTTTCAGTTGAATAAATCATCTCCACAATATCATTTTGAAAAATGTAAATGAATTATTGTACGGTATATTATAGAGGTTTTCAAACTAATCCTATAGATATCTCAGCCAATCAATCATTCTACTAATCAAATTCTAATGATTCCGAATTCTAACATCAAAAATGTGGCCTACGGATTCAAAGTCATTTCGTGAAACTACCATTTGAATTTTATTTCAAACTAGTTATTGATTGTAAGATAGTAATTAAATATAAGGCACTTTGTAAATTACATGCATTCGGCTTTTATTACATTATAAAGAGAGGGACATGAGTTGTTGAATAATGTACATTAATGTCATACATACGTATGGTATAGGAAAACTTTTATTACAAAATCTCCTCTCAAAAGTCATAATTAATTAAAAATCTAAAAAATGTTTTCATGTATCCTTATCAGTATTGTAAATTACAAATATACATATATACATATTTTTTAACTAAAAGATAATAACATAGAAAAAAAAAATCCTAAATTTTTAAAAGTCCTAACATTTCTTAAAAAAAAAATCAAATTAAAAAACTTATAATTATAATCATAAATTGTTTTTTTTTTTTTTTTAATTTATAATTACTCTTGGCTACCCACTTACGGTGTACGTGGTTACTTTGAAGCCATTAAAATGTGAAACATGCAAGTGAGTACATGTTTTTGCTTTTCCATATTGATGTTGAAAGATGCTTTCCACTTGTGATATCTTTTAGAATACTCACGAAGGGGTTTGTCTTTTGTCATTTATCGGTCTTAAACCCTCCTAATTTAGCTTTATATAAATGTATATTCCTTTTAAACCCTTCTATTGTTTAGTCCAGCTAAATTTGGTCCATATATGAGTAGCATAAACAACGGCAGATTGGAATATTATAGTTGCAAAAAAAAAAGATTGGAATGTTATTGGTTATGTTATGGAATTTTATGATTGCTGAAATTCAATATTAACGAAATAAACTTCAACAGAAGTTTGTTTCTTTTTCTAAGTACAAATCAAGCAGGAATTGAACAAAAAAAATAATAAATATTTTGTTTTTATTACAAAGAAATTTCTTTTATATAGAGCTCAGGTTTCTTTATTCTAATCCCATGAAACTCAAAGAAATTTCTTTTTTATAGAGATTAGATTCCAAATTACATCTAGTATTCAACACATTGAATGACCCCACCAGTTCAAACGGCATCCATGAATCCATGTCACACAGATTCATGGATGCTATTTGGACTTCTGAGTGATTTATTCAGGTTTCATTTTTCTAATCCCATTAAACTCAAAGAAATTTCTTTTTTATGTATAAAGCTCAGGTTTCTTTATTCTAATCCCATGAAACTTGAAGAAATTTCCTTTTTATAGAGCTCGGTTCCATATTACATCAACTATTCAACACATTGAATGACCCCACCAGTCCATATGTATCAACACATTGAATGTCATACATATGTATGGTATAGGAAAAGCTTTTAATTAATATGTCTGGACATAGACATCTACTTTACTTTCTGTGTCATGGGATTTAAATCTCTTGTGTGATTGGTAACTCTTAATTATAATTTGATTCTTAAGTAATTTGATTAAAGAATTTAATCATTTTTAAAACATTTAATGAAACCGTTGTGGTAAATTAGTCTGCTTTAAACATAAACCGACTAAAATTTTAGAATATTATCAAATAAAGTCGCCAGACTGTTTACCTTTATTTGTACTGCCAAAAAATGCCACGTACAATATAAAAGGTTGTATAGAACATTGACTTTTCTTTTGGATTGAACATTGATTTTAAAAAGAATTAGTCTGGTGACTTGGTACAAATGAAATCACCAGACTAATTCTTTCAAGTTATTCTATTCAACTCAAAACCCTTTTCTTTCTTCTGAAACCAGTTTACTTGATAGGTTGGTAAAGAATTTGCAATTCCTGATTTTTTTTCTTTATTTTTCTTAACTATTATTACTATTTGAAACTAAATTTGTTAATTGTTTATTTTTCATGATTTCTTTATAATTGTTTGATTGTGAACTGCAATGCCTATATATTTAGGTTATCATACTGAATTAATCATGATTTATTTAGTAGAATTAAAATAAGTAAACAACCCTAAACAATATTAATATATGCTTTATTGCCGTTATCTTTTCTGCTTTGTGGTACGGTGTGTGAGTCGTGGGGTCGAGATGTTGCCAAACTTTGAAGACAAAGAATTAACATGACAATGTTTTCTCAATACAAAACCGTTGCCAAAAGCGAATTTATTTCGAAGGTTATAAATTTTTGTTCACCCTCATGGAAGTACTTTTTTTATTTTTTTATTTTTGAAATACTCATGAAAGTACTTAATCCACAGTTGGGGTAGAGTATTAGCGCATTTTTTATTTGGTTCTGGTAAATTTTCTAGGTATGGTAACTATTATAACCAACATGTTTGAAAAAAAATATATATATATTATAATTAACAGATCGAATAACTTGCTTATCATCACACAAAACAAACAAATATGGAGATACATATTTGAAATCTAATATATTATTTAAACAAACAAAAAACCCTATCAAACAAAGTTAAAAAAAGAAACAAAGACCCTTGTAAATTTGACTGAAAAACAATATATGAAAAGACAACAAGATTATGAGATTACCAAGAACAACAACAGTACAATACTAGAAAAACAATGCCAGAAAGACATCACCGTATATAAAACCATGAAAAAGACAAAATTGGTTTTAGCGATCAGCCTGATCTGCATAATGAAAGGTATATAACATTACCACACAGTATGAACTTCTTCGTCGCTTTAATCATGTACCTCATGACTCCAGTATCCCTGTCTTCTTCCCTAAAAAAGTGGATCCCATCACCAATTCTAAGCTCCTTAGTCCTGACAAAATTAAGCCAAGCACCAGAGAGCTCAGGTTTCTTGTGCCTATCCTCGCGGATTCTAAAGAGAAAGACCCACTCTTCTCCCTTCTCATCTTCCACAATCAGATCTTGCGCACGTTGGTCATCTTCAAAACGAGGCAAATATGGAAGAGCATGGCCGGGCACCGAGAGTCTGTTGTTAACATCTGTCTTGGTAAGTATATGAGAGAAAATTTCATTCATTGTTTTCGAATATGTTATAGAGAAACAGAGAGATTGAGAGAGAATAAGCAAACACAGAAGAAGAGAACAGAAAAGTATGCTATATGCCTACAGTTAGACCAACATTCTTTCATAGAAAAAGTTGTGTACGGTAAGCACTGTAGCAGAATGTGTGCATGCACAACTCCTTACTCCTGTACATGTAGTCAGCTTCATCCCCTACACCAAATTATGTCATTAAGAGTTTGCTGTGTCGTTTGGATATGCTGTATCGAAGTGGCCCCTTCCCCCTCCTTCATTTTGGCCAGAAAGAATGGATATTGATAGGGCCAACGGCAATTGATTATTTTTATTTTCCTAAATTGTTAAGCAGATTATTCCTGAATTATAGCAACTTTAATTTTACCCAATAATTGGTAAAAGTAAATCTAATTGCTTATAGCGTTACACATTTGCCTTTGTTACTGTCATTTTATATTTCAAGAAAAATAATAATAATAAAGAGAGAGAATTTAGTTAGACCCAATTACTTATAGCATTACACCTTTGTTATTGTCATTTTATGTCTCTTGGTCTTTAATTATTCAAATCATGTGCAAAAGGTCAGATAATGGTTGAAGTAGTAAAAGAATAATTTACAAATCTTAAAATCAAGATTCAAGAATTTTAAGTACAAAAATTTTTCCAGTAGAAACCACATACTCATTAATCAAGGGGTGAATAAATGGGGGTAATGTATCAGAATTTGAACCTTTTCGGAGCAATGAGAATTAATAATGTGAATTATGTGAACAGCTGAGAGAATTATGAGATTTTTTTTGAAGCTTTATCCTATCAAATGTTAGATAAAGTCAGTCTTAATTATTTTCATCAATAAATTGACAAATATCATTGACTAAAATAAAGAGAATTATGATTAAAGTCAATTCTAAATACAATTGAGATTCAAACTCAGTGGGGTCTTGCTGGAGGATTAACTGGAGAAGAAGAATCAAAGAACATGCAATGAAATTCTTTAAAAGGTTAGATTAAAATTTAAGTACATAGATAAAGTTCATATGATTTAATGTGAAAATGTAGTTTTAGAAACATGTATGGGGTCCTCAAGCCCAACGCAGAAACATGCTTTTACCTTTTTTTTTAATTATTATTTTAAATAAAAATGACCCCTTGATGTTAATTAACATAAATGAAATTCCATCTGTGCAAACAAATTACGTAATTAAATAATGAAGAGAAGAATTAAGAATAAACAGATTACTTCCACTTTCGAGCCATCTAGATGGGCTTGGATGGGAAGACGATGTTAGATGCATGGTCAGGTTTTACTATGTTTTTATGCTCTATTGTGATTATCAATTTGGTGCTTCTCTGTCCGAATGCGGGCCACAATCCATTTTTTTGAATAAAAGGTTTTCATTAACCAGAGCCATAAGAAGTGGCACAAGAGCTTACAACCTGACCACTTACAACATTAAAAAGAAGTGTACCACCTTAGTGGGATAAATTTAACATAAGGCGTGTACATATTGTGCTTTTGTGATGTAAGTTTTACGGTTAAAAAAATGAATTGTGAGATAAGTTTAATGTTTAAGATATCCTTGAATTTAACGATGATTTACTGTCTGTCCTCGAACTAATAGGATCACAAAATTCACAACCCCTAGACAATCAAGTAAAATTAAAAATTTACATGAAGTTTTTTATTATCATCATGAACTCATATTTCTCTCATGCTCTAAATCCACCTGCGGGGACAAAAATCAAGAATAATGGCATAGGATGAATGAAATTACTGGATTGCCTCCTCCGGACGGCATTTAAAAGTGAGAGCAACATCTTCTCTTGCCTTCTTTTACCTTTTTTTTGTTAATGATTATTTTAAATAAATATGCACCCTTGATGTTAATTGACACAAATGAAATTCCATATGTACAAACAAATTACGTAATTAAATAATGAAGAGAAGAATTACGAATAAAGTAGTTAATTAGTATCAATTAACATCCACTGATAATTTATGTTACAATTAACTTTTCATATACATTAATTCATGGCATATGCTAATTTGACTATTCTAACCATACATGTTTGCTCCAAAGTACAATAATGGCAAACCTAATATTATGTTTTTGTGTGAGATAAGTTGATTTCAGATTGAGTTGGTGATTAAAGTCAACAAACACATCTGTAGGAAATCAAGTTGCAAATTATTTCATCATCAATCTTCATCTTAATCGCTTAATGTCATTCTCATTTTGAGTTGAATAAATCATCTTCACAAGATCATTTTTAAAAATGTAAATAAATTATTGTACGGTATATTATTGAGGCTTTCGAACTAATCCTCTAGACATATCAGTCAATCAAAAAAACCACTTTAACACTTACAAGTACCTTTAAGGAAAAAAAAAAACCACTTATAACTTATAAGTACACATTTAATTACACCCAACAAGTAGTAATGGATCCAAATCGGGCTGGTTGATCAACAGAGAAACATTCCAAGAAGGTGAAAAGGTGTGGATGCATGACAATCAGGAATTAATTTGGTTGAATTGGTATTATCATCTTCCATCTCATATATTTCAAGTGTGATTTAATTTTAATTTGGTGTTAGAGAAACTCTCCTGATGGCATAATCATCTTCCATTAGATGTCCAAAAGTCATTTTAATTGGTCTTAAAAAAGTCATCTGATGGCATTATCTTCTTCCATTTCATTTCCAAAAGTCATTTTAATTGGTCTTAGACTAGTCATCTGGTGGCATTATCATCTTCCATTTCTTAAAATCCTCAGTGTTTCAAATGTATTTTTAATTTGGTCTTAGAAAAGTTTTGCCGTTTCCATTCTAAACTTATCAATTATTAAAAACAATGTTCCGAAGACATATGTTAATAATATATAACATGATTAAATAATTTATACTTATTTTTTTTTAATATCTCAATTACAATCTATTGTATTTGGAAAAAAGAATATAACCTTTTTCTTAATTTTATAAGTCTTAACATGTACCTTTGTAAAAAAAAGTAATATTCTTTTTGATAATGCATGATGCAAATGAATAATGCTACATTACTAAAAAATTTGCTCAAATGATGTGGCAAATTTATGTATGATTACTATATCATTAATATATTATTCCAAAATTAATGTGATAACTATAAATTAGTTTGTCATACTGTTTTGATAAAATATTTCGGTAAATTATTTGGAAGTATAACAATATTATTAAAAAAATAGTTTAAGAGGTTTCATTTTTTCCTTTTAAAAGGACTTGGAATAAAGTTTTATTATTATTATTATTTTGTACCTTCTAAGATGATGGCTACTCAATTATTGTTAAGTTAAATAAGTGTTCCTACTATCAAATCATATTGAACTGTTGGTGGAATGAGAGTATCAAATAATGTGAATCACTCATCAAGTTAAGTGTACACATCATTAGCATTCAGAGAGATAAAAAGAGAATTCACTTGCGTTAAATACCAACTATATATTCAAAAAAAAAAAAAAAGGTAGTCAAATCGTGTAAGATAAGTAATCCTACATGTTTTAATAGATATTTGAATTTGGTCTTCTAAAAGTTTTTTCATCTCCATTCAATATTTCAATTAAAAGTGATGACAAGCAAAATCCAGAGAGGTAAGCAGAATTGTAATCGACCAAAATCTTTCATTATTCAATATATCATTTACTCAAAACATATAATAACAACAACAACAACAAAAATAATAATAATAAATTGTAACATTTTCTTTAAAAGCTACACACTCTTTTAAGAGTAAACGGTGCTTATCTTACTCTTCTTTCAAACAGTACTTCTACCAACTGTCACGGTAAATTAGGCCCGAAAGCGTCCACCAAGCTCCTGAAAGACGATGTATATATGGGCTTAGTGGAAAATGAGTCGTTGTAAAGTTGCAAAGCAGACTTGACAAGTAGTGAGATTAGGATGGGCTTAGATATCGAGAAATTGCAATGACGTGGTTTGATTTGGACCATACAAACGATTTCTCCTTTTTTTTGTTTTTGTTTGAATGCATACAAACAAACACAAACAAACAATTTTTCTCCCCTCAGATGCTTTAAGGATTATACCTCGATAGTTATTATTATTTTTTTTTTTTCTGGAAACAAGATATTTAGGTTTACTTTAACTTAATTTACATATGAAATCATCTTTCACTTTTTATTTGCTTTAAGTTTCCATGCATTATTATTATTTTTAATACTATTACAATTATGAAGTATATACAGAATAATGAAATGGCACGGAACAATTAGTGATGATTCCAAGTAAAGCTGGTTGCTCAGCCCAGAAACATGCGAGAAATAGGGAAAAAGGTATGCATGCATAAAGATCATGCATTAGTTAATTAAATACTTTAATACTATTACAATTATGAAGTATATATACAATAAGGAAATGGCACGGAACAATTAGTGATGATTCCAAGTAAAGCTGGTTGCTCAGCCCAGAAACATGCGAGAAATAGGTAAAAAGGTATGCATGCATAAAGATCATGCATTAATTAATTAAATACTTTAAGCTAACCCTAGTCAAACAAAACGACCGGCACAAGTAGAAGAAAACAGTTGGTGGTCTATCGTCAATAACCTCAATTACTTAATTGGCATCTTATTTGAATTGATGGCTATTGGTACTTTTCACATTAATTGATTCTCATGAAATATACATAATTCAAAAAGGTTTCTGGATCACCTGCTGATAGCAACAAAATTTAAGATATTTTTCTTTCCCATTTAATGTTTTGAATTAGACAGAATGGATTTTTGTACTATAATTTGATTAATTAAGTTTTGGTTTGAATTGAACGACAACAGTCTGAATCTTACTTAATAACTAGATATAAGTAGAGTAAATCATCTCAACAAGATTAATTTAAAAATTGTAAAATAATTTTTACCCAATATTACTAAAGTTTTCAATCTAATCCTATCTAAATCAATCAATAATTTGAGTAATAAAATACTAATGGGGAAACTTCATTTAGTCCTTAAGATTTTGAAAAATATTAGATTTTTAAAGTTCTTTTAAAAACCCTTTTTTTCATCCATGACTTCTTTAAAACGCTTCAAAAATATCTAAATCGTTAGTCAACTAATGATTAAACCAAATAGAAATATTAAAAAAACTCAATTGTCCATCACCTCCTAAAATAACTATTTTACCTCTGATAAAATCAAAATATTACATATTCTTTGACTAATTAAAAAGAAAACCCATAGTGATCACACATTTCTCTCATCTAACATTTTGGACCAGTTAACTAATTGATAAGCCTAATGGACCAATTTATTAGCTTGACAACATGACAGCATTCATGACTCTTGTCTTCAAGCACAAAAAGGAGGTTTGTGTCCCAAGAAAAAAAGTTAATACAGATCGACTTCACATCTATCCAACCAAATATTTCTATCGGTCTATAATATTCGTAAATTCATTTTTATGAAAATATGCTAGAGAAATCATGGATTAAACTTTACACAACTCAAAATTTTGTTTTTACTTTGAAGAAGCTGCCCTAGTTATCCAAAATTGGTGGGTTGGTGGCTTTAGATAGTTTTGCTTTCGCAGGACTATCCATACATACTATATATAATTTTTATTATTTTATATTATTAATATTTATGTTATAAAATTTTAAAAGATATAATAAATTTAAATGATAAAAAAATATAAAATTATAGTATTGTTTAAACATTATTTAATATATGTTATTATCTTATAATTTAATATATTTATTTCATAAAAATGTTATTAGAAAATATTGTTTTTAATATAATTAAATATTAAATACCACTTATTAATTAAAATTAATTGTAGATCATTTTAATTAAATTTAAGAAAATAATTTAATTATTTTTTATATATAACTTATCACTTGTGTGTCCTTTTTTCTTGTTTTTTAATTTACCACTTCTGTGTACTTTTATGTCTTTAGATTCTTACACATACGATAAAAGTTGAAACAAGAAAAACAGAAAAAAAAAAAAAAAGAAACATCTAGATTTGAATTAACAAAAATACTTCCGTGAACAAGAACAGACATAGTTTGTTACAATATGGAAGCCAACTTTGTGTTCCTACTATTATATCTACATAGCCAGTCGCATTACCAAAAATAATTTTGTAAGTAATTAATTATGCTCCTACTCCTAGAAACAAAACTGCTAGAAAAAAATTTTTGTTTTAAAAGTACCAAATATATTATACCTTAAATATTTATAAGATTAAATGATAACATTTTAATTATCATCAAATCCCAATTGTTTTTAAAGTAACAAAAATTCTCTAAAAACACACCAAATTTTAAACCCCACGTTCGGCTGCACTACTATTCGTCGTGGTACTTTCCCATATTTTAAGAGGTCAAAAAACGAGACTTCATGTAGTCAGTGGCCGCAGAGCGCCTGGGCGGGCAGTCGATAACAGGATGATTCAGTATCAGTGGTTGGCACGTGGGCAGCGTGCTTTTTGTCTCCCCCAAATTTTGTGAAGAAGTTTCTTCATCATTTTGGTCAACAAGTCAACCAGAAGAGCAGCTTTATCTTCCATAATTCAATATATCATTTAATAATAATAATAATAATAATAGTAATAAATTACAACATTTTCTGAAAAGCTATACACTCAAAAGTCTTTGCTTTTACATTAAAATATTCTTATCTTTTTAGGCTTTCAAATGGTTATTCTACAAAAAGTCTTTACTTTCACATTAAAATATTACAAACACATTAAAATGATTGGCTTTTAATATCTCACGTGAAGACGTGATGACTTTTTAATATATTCATGGGGGAATCAACAAAATGGTGGTGCTGAACTTGAAAACGACATGCCACTTAATCATGCTTTGCGGGTAACTTTCTATAACCGTCATTTCATCTGATCGACAGTACCAGTCTTGGCTAGTGTGGTTGGTGAACTTTATATATAATAATAAGTTAATAACACAAGCCGACTACGTCAAAAAAAAAAATAATAATATAATAAATAACACAAGCCGACAAAGACAATCTTTTACCGTAGTGTCCCTGTTTTGTTTATATTTTTTGTTTTTTGTTTTTTTTTTTTTTTTTGTGTATCTTGGGTTTTGGTTGTGCTTTTTATGCTTTAATAAATAAAAGATCCAACAACTCAGACTCTTCAAATTTTAGCCACGAACGTTTGGTCCAGTCCTAGCCAATTAAGTGATCGCCTGATCCGATCAAATTTTTTTCCAGGCCCTCGATTTAACCAAGCGAAACTAGGCATTGCTAGATAAATTATCAATGAAGAAGACAAGGACTTCTTTATTCTGATGGGTCAAGTATGGTGATTTTTTCATTTCTTAAAAAAAAAAAAAACCCACCAATTATTGAGTAGTAGCTATATTCTTAGATCAACTTTTACAAATTTTCGAAAGTTTTAATTTATATATTGGGAATATGGAAAAAAGAAAAAAAGAAAAACTCTTTAACAATTATACATGCACGTTAAACGCCACACAATTAGCAATGAATGGAAGTAGGAATTCATGTCGAAAAAGAGACATGCGAAAAGTAGGTGAAAAAGGTACGTATACATAAAAATCTGGCATCAATATGGATGAGATTGGTGCATCTGTATGCATATTAGTGTGGAAGTTGTACCAAAGTCAAATAAAACAGACGAATTAAGCAGAAAAATTAGTTGGTGGATTCATCTTTCGCTAATCAACTTCAATAACTTAATCATCTTATCCAAATATTTCTCTACTATAGGTAATTTTTTTAATCATTTTTATATAACTTTTTTCTTAAATATTATAATTAAATCACGATTCGAAGAGGGGAGATAACTTGAACCCATAATCTTATAGTTTAAATATGGGGGCATACCACTAGGGTAAATTGATTAACATAAAATGCACTATTTTATTAAAAAATAAAATCCTAACACTGAGATAATTCGTATGTAAAATATTGTCAAATTGAATAAACACTCAATTTTATTAAGTTACATTGGATGATGATATGAAATATACAAACCTGACAAAGATTTTTGGACTTGCTAACACAAATAAATTTTAAAATAATGTTCTTTCTTTCTTAACTTGTTAAATTAGATTGGATGAATTTTGTACTACAATTACTGTAAGTCTTGGTTTAATACATTGGATGATGATATGAAATATATATAATTGACAAAGATTTTTGGACTTGCTAACACAGATGAATTTTAAAACACTTTTTTTCCTTGATTTTACTTTTTAAAGTAGATTGTGGATTTCGAACTATAATTATTGTAAGTCTTAGTTTAATTGAAAGACAAAGATTTATAGTTCTAGTACTTTAAGTAGAATAAATCATCTCAACTTTGAAAAATATAAAATAATTTTTGTACAATATGGTAAAGGTTTTTGAACTAATCCTATAGATATGTGTAGTCTTTCTTTAGTAAAGACTTACTGAATTTGTTATATCTTTATCATCAATCGGAATCATATATTAAAATTCATTGAAAATTAATAATTATAATTTATGAAAATCAAAATGAATAATTTAGATTCATTAGAATTAAATACTTATGGTACAGTTTGAAAAGTTAACCCTATATAGAAGCGGTCCACTCGTGAGGGTGTCCATATAAATTAATGGAGAAAAGAGTCATCATCCGTGTGGAATCATGTTTCTCATGGTATCGGGGACGGGGAGTGATGTTGACACTAACGAACCCAACGGCCAATTACAGAAATTCTTCCCCTTGTCATTTAATATTCATTTATTTGACAATTCTCCACCAACATGTCTACCTTTGAGGGACATTGAATGAGTCAATCCTCACCTACTGAGATACGAATCAAAACCCATTTTAGATGGGGATATTAAAAGAAAAGACAAAAAAATAAAAATAAAAATTTCTTACTTTCTTCTCCACCACACAAATGAAAAAATCTCCAACCTGAAGCCGCCGCTCCGCCTGTGACTTCTTCGCCTCTCTCCGAGCTGAGTTGGAAGAAACCCAAACTGAGTTAACAGACACCCACCAAGTTCGAAGCCGAGTTCAAAACCCTGTTCGACCTGAAGACGCCGCTCTCTGAGCCGGTTCTCGACGCCTTGGCTGAAGTCGACTTGCCTGTCCAAGCCGCCACCATCCCTCTCCTATGCTCCTTCAAGGACGTCGCCGTCGACGCAACCAACGCCTCCAGAAATACCCTTGGCTTCCTTGTGCCTCTCGTCGAGATCCTCCACAGCTCCGCCTCTCCTCCCAAACCCAACAGGTCCCTCTCTTTTTTTCCAATTGAAACAATTGTGTTTGATTTGAGATGTGGATGTTGATGTTTATTTTTTTTGTTAGGTTAGCGATGTGTTTGAGGTTTTGATTTTGTTTTAAAGTTGTTTTCTGGGTTCATGGAAGATCTGAAGAACCCTGCCCAGACCTTGGAACATTGAAGATCTTCCCCATTATTTTTTCGTTTACTTATTTTATTTTTTTTTTAACTTTTTTTTTTAATTTGTTTGTTGATGGATGAAGTGAGGTGTGTATGTTTGGATAATGAGGTTGAATATCTGGGTATTGGAACCCAGATCTTCAACTGTTGAAGGTGTGGGTTGTCTGGGTTCCAACCCACACCTTCATCCCAAATTTTTTTCACAAATTTTAATAATTTATTTTTTATTTTTTTATTTAATTAAAATAAAAATAAAATGATTATGAGTATTTTAATCTTTGTATATATATTCTATTAGCTTTTTGGTTAGAGAGATTAAATTAATGAATTTGTAAAATTTTAGGGACTATGGATATTCAAGAAGTATAAATTAGTAAAAAAATAATATTTGATTAAATATTAGGAATTATATTGAAATTTTTCCATTTTACATTTAGGTAAAAAAATGACAAGGAGATCAAGAGAACAACATTTAAAATTTCAAATAACATTAACACATATAACATATATAACATAAAAATTGTTATATATTAAATATCTTGAAACATTATGGAAAATATTTATATTCCCCCAAAATATATATATATATTATTATGGTAATGATAGTAGATAACTAATATAACTAACAAAATTATAAATAGTGTGCTATGACCTAAAATTGAAAAAAATGACATATATTTAGCGATCAGCCTAATGATAAAGGGTATAACCAATGACAGCACCAAAGGCTCTAACTTCACCTTAATCTTGTACCTAATGCCTCCTATAATATCTTCTTCTTCCTTGAAAAATTGGATCTTATCACTAGGTTTATGCTTCTTACTGTTCAAAAAACTAAACTAATCAGTAGAGAGCTGAGGATTCTTGTACTTACCTTGGCGGCTTCTAAAGCGAAAGACCCACTTTTCCCTTCCTCATCTTCTGTTGTTAGAGGTTGTGCACATCAATCACCTCAAAAACCAGGCAAGTGTTGAAGAGGTCGGCTTTTCACTGAGATTCTATTAACAACATTTGTCCTGGTAAGTCTTTTTGACAAAAATTCCATTGCTTCAAATGTTATAGGGAAAGAGAGAGACAGAGAGAATAAGTCGTACGGAGAAGAATAGAACAAAAAAATATACAATGTACTTTATAAGTAGGACCCTCTTTTCTCTGATTGAAAATAAAGAAGTGAAATAAGAGCTAAATTGTTTTCAAACAATTCAGCTCCTATTTCACTACTTTATTTTCATGGTACTAGAGCCATAGACCAACATCATGGCTGGTAAAACTTCAAACAACTCTTCAACCACAAATGGCTCCTTTTCAAATCCCTTAAATAATAATACCATAGAGAATTGGGTTTCTCTATCAATTAAACTTGACAGTAACAATTTTCTTTTATGAAAAAATCAAGTATTTCCAATTTTAGAAGCTTATGATCTTGAGAAGTTTGTTCTCGGAATACACCCTGGTCCACCAAAATATCTTACATCCAACAATGATTTTATTAATCTAGAATGTCACGTATGGATGAAGCAAGATAAAATACATTTTAGTTGGCTTTTGATAACACTATCGAAGGAGTTCAAACCCAAATAGTGGGTCTCACTGCTTTACATGACTTGTGGATTGAAATAGAACAAATATTCACGTCTATTGTTGAAGCAAGGGCTTTGAATCTTCTCTTAGAATTACAGACAACACAAAAGGGTTGTTCAACTCAGTTGAAGGTTCATTTGATTTTTTTTTTCTATTTTTCAATGTCGATTTTTTATTTTTTTTAATATGAGGGTGTAATGATTTTTGATGTTTGGTTTGATGATTGATGATGTTGGTTGTTGGGTTTGACCATTGATGATGTTTGGCAGCATTGATGTTAGTTGTTTAGGGTGGTCATGGTGATGATGCATGGATGTGGTGGAATTTGGTAGATGAAAGTTGGAATTTGACAACATTGATGCTGGAATTAGGTTGTTTAAGGTTCATATGGGTTCAGATGAAAATGTTGGAATTTAGCACATGAAGAACATCTATGTTTTTTTTAAAAAAAAAAAAAAAAACCAGAAATTTGACAGCATTGATCTTGAATCTTCAATCTCCATGGAGCTGAAGATGGGTGGAGATCTCAGATGGCTATGATGTTTCATAGTCTGAGTGTTGTTTGTGCCCATGATGGCGATTATTATTTTTCATTTTTCATTTTTTTAGTTAAATTTAATTTTTTATTTTTTTCTTGATTTTTATTTAGTCAAAGTAATCAACTGGGTCAATAAAGGGTATTTTGTGTCTTTTAACCAAAATTATACTATTGACTGTTTCCTTTAATTGACATAGATTAACAACAGATGAGTTATTTGTTATAAAACAAAAAAGTTTATTCCTTCTGAATATAGTTTTAAAGTGAGCAGCTAAATTGTAATGTCTTAATTTATTAAATATTACAATTAATTGAAAGAAATTCATAGGAGTAGCAGAATGGAGGGCACCATGGACGTTTCAAAGCGGTTGTATGGACCCCATTCAAATAAATTGTCTTCCACCATTTGGTTTGAAAAGGTTAAGCTATAAAGTAGTCGATACATAATGACTTCAAAAGGTCGATTTTCCAAGTGCTTTAATTTGATATTGCTTTTGGATTATGGCCGTATCGCGGTGGCCCTGTCATAGAATTTTCATTCCACTTTGTTTTAAAGTTTAAAGTGCAGCTTGCTATCATGCATCCCATTTACAATCTTATTGTCTCCTGCAACACATACAATGCCTACCAAAAAATGCCATATGAGAAGAAACAAATTTTTTAGTGAACCCCATAGATTGTTTTTTGTTATAAATTTTTTAAATAAGATCAAGTACAGTTACAGGTTGAAAATTCATAAATAAATATCTTCTCCTATACTTTTTATTTAGGAATATTATGAAAATTCTCTTGAAAGATAAAATAATAAGGAATTACAACCGATTTTTTTTTTTTTAATTGGTATACAGTTCTCTATCGTTAACTTTCCATCCAAAATGTTTACATTTTCTATTCAAAATTATAAAATGACCAAAATACCTTTATTATAATCCTATAAAATTCCTCTTATACCATGCAAACTCATATAATGATTAAATTATTCTTTAAATTATTAATTAATGATAATATTAAATAAAAAATAACACAATTTTTCTTTAAGAAAAAAACTAATTGACACAAAATCTAACCACCATCTCGCCTCCTCCTCTTAATATATAGTTTTAATTTATTTTTGTATAAGATTCAAACAATATTACATTTAGTTTATCAATAAGTTTTTTAATATTAATATACTTCATCAACTTGTAGTGACATATCTAGAAGTTCATGTTAGAGAGATTACTTCAAGATAATGACAATAACAATAAATTAATACTAGATGGAGAAAAAGTTATTTAGTTGATCAATCTCTCGTGCTTATATTAACAAAACTATATATTTGAATTATGACTTATACTGAATCCACATTAATAAGATTGTAAATTCATGTTATGTCTTATATTTATCCAATCTTACAATGTAGTAATATTTATTAAAAGAAAAAGAAAACAGTAAAACTTTAGTAAATATGAATCTTTTTGGTGACCTTCAACAGCAACGATAGATAAAATGAAGGACAGTATCGAACCAAGAATACATTTAATAGTATCAATGTACAATTTTATTGATTTAAAATAAAATGAATGATTAAAAAAAGAAAGAGAGAGAGAGAAACAATTTAAATGTAACCAATCAAATTGATAAAGTTAAGGCTTTTTAAATTGATTAAATGTTTATGCTAGACTAAACATTTTAGAATTTAAACATATTAAGAGAAATGATAATAACTATAAAAGAAATATAAATTAGTTGTAGAGTTACTTTTAAAACATGTTACAAAAAAAAAAGGCAGATTAATCATTTCACTAATTATAATTTTCTGTTCTTATCATTATTAAAATGTAATTTTTGTTTTTTTTTTTTTAATTTTAATTGCAGCTATTTGTTTGAATCTATATGATGATGACAATGATGATGATAAATGTCAATATATTTACATTTTTTAATGAAATGTTAGTATCTTCTTAGATATCTTAAATATACTATTAATATCTCTTACTTGACTTAACAACCAAATTAATGTATCCAAAAATTTAAATTTAAATTTGTTATATTTAATTTCTTAATGTTTAATAATTATTTAATTTACTTGAAACTAGGTTTTGTAACAACCAAATTAATATACAATTTTTTTTTTCAATTTTTTTCCTTTTTTTTTTTTCAATTTTTCTACTGATTATCTAGGTTAAACTGGTGATCTTCATTTTTTTGTTGATGGGGTTGAACTAGTGATTGTTTGGTTTGCTATTTTTTTTTTTTTTTTTGACCGACGACTGTTGGTGATTTTTTTTATGGTGAACTAGTCGTGATTTTTTTATGATGATTTTTTGAACGGATGAAGAAGACGATGATAATGGGTTCAAGATGAAGGAGATCGGTAAGATGAAGAAGATGATGATGGTTTTAAGTTGGATTTTTTATTAATATTTAATTTTTTATTTTGTTTCTATTTAATTTTTTAATTTTTATTATTATTTTTTAAATTGATATTTTCCATTCATCTCACGGATGGTGGGATCTGATTATTTTTTTATTTAATTTATTTTAAAAAAAATAAAAAGTAACATCAAATGACGATTTTATCCCTATATTAATGGTAGGAGATAATTTTTAATAACATCAAGAGTCTTGGTTCATTTGAATTAGAGTTTAAAGTGATTAGTTAAATTATAACTTGCTCTTAGAACTATGTATAACTTTTAGATTATATTCTCCAATTCCCCTTATTATTTTAAACGAGTGCTTCTCTATAAATAAATTAGGTAATTCTTATTTTATTAGTTTTTTTTTTTAAAAAAAAATCCTCTTTTTATTTGTCCAAAATATAAGATATATAGTAAACACCTCAGTTTAAACAAAAGTCAATTGGTCTTTAATTATATAAATATCTTGATAAAAGTTTCTTTTGCATTTTGAAACAAATCTTAATCAAAGTTTCATTGTCATGGTTATTAGAGTTTCTGCTGAGCCACATGATTTAAAAAAAGAGGTACGTTTTCGTCTTAGTGCATGGTATATATCAATGGAAGGGCCATTCATGCTTACATGCACAAACTAGTTTTTTTCATCTGTTCTCTTCTTCTATAAAAGAGAATTGATAAACTTTATCGAGTATATAGCATATTTTTCTGTTCTCTTCTTCTTTGTTTGCTTATTCTGTATAAGTCTCTCCCTCTTTCTCAATAAAATATTCGAAGCAATGAAAATTTTTTCAAAAAGACTTACAAGGACGGATGTTGCTCATAGACTTTCGGTGAAAAGTGCAGCTCTTCAACATTTACCTGGTTTTGGAGGTGACCAACGTGCACTGCCTCTAACCGTGGAAGATGAGGAGGGGAAAACATGGGTCTTTCGTTTTGGAATCCGTCAGGGTAGGAACAAGAGACCGGAGCTCTCTACTGGTTGGCTTAATTTTGTCAAGAGTAAAAAGCTTAAAATTGGTGATGAGATTCACTTTTTCAAGGAAGAAGATGAGGCTACTGGAGTCATGAAGTATATGATTAAAGCCATGACTGAGGTCAGACTGTTTGGTACTGTTATTGCCTACGTCCCTTACGTTGATCATGCTCATCGCTAAAAGCAATTCTATCTCTTTTCATGTTTGTAAATATGTATATGTATGGTGATGTCTTTCTGGTATTGTTTGCAAATATGTAAGTATTGCCTACGTCTATTACGTTGATCATGCTCATCGCTAAAAGCAATTCTATCTCTTTTCATGTTTGTAAATATGTATATATATGGTGATGTCTTTCTGGTATTGTTTGTAAATATGTAAATATTGCCTGCGTCCCTTACGTTGATCATGCTCATCGCTAAAAGCAATTCTATCACTTTTCATGTTTGTAAATATGTATATATATGGTGAGATGTCTTTCTAGTATTGTTGTTGGCTTTGGCGATCATGATATGTTGCATTGCTGATGTTGGTTTTCTAGTAGTACTGTTGTTGTACTTGGTCAGCGCATAATCTTGATGTTTTTTCATCTACTGTTTTTCTCAGTTGAATCTAAAACAGGGCTTTTGTCTGTTTAAATAATATATGAGATTTGAAATATGTATCCGTCCTATTTCTATATGTGTTTGTTTTGTGTGAAGGTAAGCAGGCTATTCCATCTGCTAGTTATAGTAGTACTTCTCATTCCTAGAATAAGCACATTTTGTCACTCTCCATAACATTTGGAATTCTTTTTGACAAATAAAGGCAACCAATTCGCTTTTGGTAATATGTTAATGAGAAAACATTGTGATGTAAATTCTGAGTCTTCAAAGTTGGGCCTCACTTGTTCTTGAGTATGAAGTTGGTGAATATATATCGCAGCTCAATCTTTTTACTCTAATCCACTTTTTATATTTTTACAAATATGTCATAAAGTTGGCATATAGAGTAGTGGCTGCAAGTACTTCAAACAAAAAAAAAAAAAGAGTTGTGGTTGCAAGAAGACTTTTCGCACGTATGGTTTTCTGATCGTTACTCCATCTTGACAAGTTGCACCGGGTGTCATTGCGTGCAAGAACTGTATACCAAAATGAAAAAACGTTCTCTGTGATGTGTACAAACAACACATGCAGGAGATGACAACATGGTGAAACCATGCATAAGAAAATGCTCTAGTTTTGCTTATGCCAATCCAACAATTACTATACACTTAAATAACATTTATGTTCACTTGAGATAACACATCAGAGACGAGAGACAGAAACAGAGGAGCAAAGTGAAGGCTTAGGTTTTGCATTATTATTTTTTAATTAATTTTATTTTTATTTTTATTTTTATACAGTTAATTTATTATTTAGGACTAACTTAAAGTCCTAAATATGAATTTAATTTATTTACCTTTCCAATAAAACTTTATATTTTATACAATAAAATTAATATCTCTAATTTAATTTAATTTTATTAATTATGTTTCTTTAATAGATCACTTTAAAAGTATATTTTTATGATTATATTATAAAAATATAAGTTATATATTAAAAAAATATATTCTTAGCTAATAATATTCAATTATTTATGAATCAATTAAGAATCATTAATTCATAAATATATTTATGTTATATTCAAATTCTTTTAGTGGCGGATAGATTAGGGCTTTGTAAAAAGATTGAGCTGGGATAGTACACGTGGGGCCCAACTTTGAAGACTTGGATGTCTTTTCGCAATCTTTTGTGATGCTGCCGTGGGCAGTCTCTGCTTTCTCTAGTTACAGTGCACGATTACGAATCGAGCTTGTTATGCACGCTCGCCTGAAGTGACAGGTGGCACCCAAAAATTACGCCACCTCATTGACACGCGCTTCTGTGCGAGTATGCTTTTGATCGTAACAACTGCCTAGCGTAATGGGGTCCACATCGTTGACGGTGAGATTCCTGCCTCATTGTCACTGGACCGTTGTGTGCACGTGTGTACACGTAGGATGTTTTAATTGTTGGAAAAAAAAAATTAATTTTGTATTTCTAATAAAGTGCTAAAAACTAAAATGTATATATGTGTTTACATCTTCAAAAAAAATATAAAGTATATACTTATTTGCATATTTTTATATGTTTCTTTTAATGATAACATAAGTACTTAAATTGGTAAACATGAGTAATAACTTGAGCTAATCCAATAATCCATGCGCATTCATGCAATTTATAATGGTCTCAAGATTTTTTATTTGACCTAGCTTGGAATGCTCTCTGAATTTTTTATGCTAATCAAGCTTGAGAATAATTTTTGACTAGCTAACAGAGAGAGAATAAACGAACAGGAAAGAAGATAAAAATGAAAACTTGATCTTAAGTTGAACGAACACGTCTTATATACAATTATTGAAGAGCGTTAGAGTGGTTGGTGTATAGAAGAGGTTTGTTTATAGTGTATACAGATAGCTGGTGTATAGAAGAACAGAAGAATTTACAATTAAAACCAGAACGAAAATGATACAAAAATAATTACGTATATACTGTCTGACAAGTCTAGGTCATGATTAGTAAGAGAGCATAGGTTTGAGTCTTCAGGAGCTCCACGTAGCCATGTAGGATTGGATAGTTAGGATGTGTCTGTTATTAAAAAAGACAAATGAAAATAATTATTAAATAAGATCTTGGTTAATAATAGATCTAATGAAATAATTAATTGTTGAATATCTTTTGCTCTTGCTCTTCACTTATTCAACAGCAATAGCACGTGGTGACGTTAAATTGCCTCTGCATGGATCCATAATCATCATTATGCTGTTAAAAACAACTGAAAATGACACAGTATTAAAGTAGCGCTCTAAGTAGCTTCAAGAGCACCAGAGAAACATAGAAATATCTTTTTTTTTTTTATGGTGTCAGAGAATTCTGTGGTAAAAAAACAGAATCCTACTTTTAAAAAATATATATATATATAATTTAACAACATTCTGAGATCAAAAAGAGAGAGACTGGGGGTCACACTGGAGCGGACCCACGATATGATAAGGGGGTCAGGTGCCCCCCCTCCTCACAAATTGAAGAAAAGTTTTTCTTATATGGGATAACCTCAGTTTCTTTCATGTTGTCTGGTACACAGGTTTGGATATCGTGAGCGGTATTATAGATATCATCTCTTTTCAAATTTTATAGTTTACATTTTAAATTTCGAAATTCTGTATTTATCATTTTGAAATTAATTTTTTTCATTACACTATTAAATTATAATATAATAAATTTAATAACTTTATTAAACTATTAAATTATAATATAATAAATGTAATATATAGTCTTTGTATAACCAATATATTAATATAATTATTTATTAAAAATTATAAAAAAAAAAAAAACAATTTTGCACTTGAAATACTGAAATTAAAGATCCAATAGGATAAGTACCAACTTTATACCGAAGAAACAGAGGGACCCGACTTGGAAAGATAAAATTTGCGTGCCGACGGCGACCTTGACACGTTGATTTATCCTTGAACATATTCCAAAAGGCCAATTAAATTTGGTTTTGGGACGTTTTCTTTCATTTCAAGTAAATAAGTCAATTTTCTTTTTCTTTTTCTTTTTCTGATAAATTTTATGCAATAATTTTTTTTTGTTGGGTGTTCACTCCCTTGAGAAGATGAAAAGCGAGAACTCCCTTCACCATATGATATTTCATTTATTTAAAAATTCAAAGGTGAAGATGACCATTGTCTTAAAAGATCAAAGCGATTATAAGCATACTGAAAAAGTCAGGGACGAAATTCTCAAAAGCTAGAACTCTTTCAAATTCTTAAAATTAGGTCAGGAGACTTGAAATGGTCGGCACCTTAGATGTTTCCAAAGCAATTGTGTGGTCCCCCATCACATATGTCTCCAACTAAATTTAGGACATATTTTCCAAGTGCTTTTCTTGATGTCAGGAATTGCGTATTCTTAATGTACCTATCAACCTGGTTTCACAAGAAAGAAAAGGGTTTGCATTGCAAAATGTCAAGTTGGTTTATGCGCACAAGCCATTTTAATTTGAACAAATTATAATTTAGTTACCCAGATGAAATATTATTATTAGCAGAGCTAACTTTCTACTTTAATTACAATAAATCCACCTGCCATTAGTCCATCTTGATTAGAGTTAACAGCTTAAGGGGTAAAATTGTCTTTTCAATATTATTTACATTATTTTTTATTTTTTTAAAAATTAATTGTTTTAATCATCCCTCATTCACAGTCAACGTCTCTCTTGTTCTTCATCTTTCTTCTTCTTCTTCTTCTTCTTCTTCTCTTATTCTTCTTTTCTTCTCCTTCGAATCCAGATTCATCTGGGTTCGAATCTGGGTTCGTTCCAACCAAACATCAAAATCATCAACAATTATCCATCATCATCAATCATCAACATCAACCATCAACACAAACAATCATCATTAATCATCAACACAAATAACACAAACAGGGCCAACATCATCAATCATCAACACAAACAAAAACCATTGCTATCTTTAAACAAAAATCATTACCATCATCATCAAACAGACCCAAGAACATTAACATCAACACTATATGGAAACTAACATTAATACAGGTTTGGGCTCCGATTTGAAAAACCCAGACACTGATGTAGGTCTGGGTTAGAAACCTAGATCTATGTCGGGTGATGGTCTGGTTCCAGACCTACCTTATCTGAAAACTCAGATCGGCGTCTGGGTTTCCATCCCAGATCAGCATCTAGGTTTCTATCCCAGATCGGCGTCTAGCAAACCCAGACATCTGGATTTCTCCAAACCCAGATGTCGATTTGGGTTTGTCTAGAAACCTAGATCGACGTCTGGGTTTTCATCCCAGATCGGCGTTTGGCAAAACCCAGACGTCTGGGTTTCCCAAATCGGCAAACCCAGATGCCGATCTGGGTTTCCAAACTTAGATCAACTGATGAAAAAGACGAAGAGAAGAATGAGAAGAGAGAGAGAGGGGTGAGAGACTGGACGTCTGGGTTTCGGTGAAGAAAACGAATAAGAGGAAGAGAAGAAGTGGAAGAAAAAGAAGAGAGAGGGAGGTGACTTTTTTTTTTTATGGTCAATTTTTACAGGTGATACCAGATGAAAATTTTTATAAATAAATTTTCTATTTATTTTTATTTTTTATTACGGGGGCATTTTTGGTATTTTAATAATATTTATACGGTTAAGTGTTAAGTTTAACGGAGATTCCCTAATAGAATGGGGTTAATTGTAATAAAATTGAAAGTGTTGATCCGTCTGTAATTACAGATCAACTGGGTAGCTAAATTGCAATTTACTCATTTTAATTTTATCGATTCTAAATAGAATAAAATTACATTTAATAGTATCAAGCTATAATTGTATCAATTCTAAATAGAATAAATTTTAAAAACAAAAAAAAAAAAAAAAGTGAAAATTAATAACTTTAACGTAACCAATTCAAATTGATAAAGTTATAGTTTATTAAATTGATTAAATTTTCACATAATATTCCATACATAATTCTTTAACCAATATATATTAAAAATTTAAAAAAATATTAAAATATATTTAATATTATACTTATTTTAAATATCTCAATAAAATATTTTATATGATATATTTTTTTTATAATAATTTAATATATATTTTAAATTAAATTAATATATTGATAAATTACACTTTTTGATGTTATGAATAGTGCAACACCAAATTTGGTGTTATACTGTTCATTGACACCAAAAAATGACCTGAGAATTTGTGTTTTGGTGTTAGATTGGAGAGTAAAATTACACCAAAATTTTAACACCAATTTGATGCAACATTAGAGTTGCTCTAAACAACTGTCTTCTTAGTTCTCGAACTTTACAGTATGTTCGTGACCCGTGACCAAGTATGTAATCTTAAATGCAAATATTTAATTTCCAATAGCACTAACAAGAACTAAAGGGTCATTTTTTTTTCATTTAATCGAATAATATTATAGTATTTACGAGTCTCTTTCAAGCGTCAAGAAAATATGTTCGTATTAAACACTCAACTATATTTATATGTTGGATGGTTAATACAAACTCATTACGAATAAATACCTACACACGATCATATATAACATATGAGTATATTTTTATCATACATACTATATGTCATTCTATTTAGGTTTAAACATAAGAATTTCTCTTTTAAGATCACTCAAGATCATCAAATCTCTTAAACTAGTGATCAAGTAATCTAAGAACATTAAGATTTTAAATAGAATAGAACTCAAATAACTAAAAATCAATTAATCAACAATAAAAACATGGTGAGTTTCTTGGATTAGGGTTCATTGGAACCCTTGACAACAAGTTTAAGTCATCATCGATATCATACAAATCAAACCAAACAAGCAAACAACCACCATCATCATTAAACAATTTAAATAAAAACATAGGAATAAAAAATCTCATTATAGTAGCATGATCCTCCTATCACTAAGAATTGGTCACCATTCCAATAACGAAATCTTCATTTCTCCCATGTTGTTTATGCGCCAAATCTGTGCTTGATGATAGGCTACTGTTGATCTCCTAAAAGATTGATGATGGATTGATTTTTAGGTTCAAAATCTCCTTTCTAGAGACTCTTTTGACTAGTGTTTAAGGGCTATCTTCGACCTGCAGTTAAGGGCTATTAGACACTGATTTATAGCTCGAAACTAGCCATTTCAAAGCCCTTGAAAAAGCTATGTTAAAGGAGAATGAAGGTTGCCACAGATTTGGTTTCGAATTGGCTAGAGACACTATCAAAACACTACAGAATATGGGCTGTTTTGTGTAGAATTTACACCCCAGTTCTAGCCATCAAATCACACAATCAAGACCTGCAAAAGATTGTGTTAAAACCGGCTGTAGAAATTCATATGGCAAAGGGCTTTCAAAAATATGTTGCTTATACATCCAAGAACAACCCTAAAAACCACATCAATTCTCTACTCTCTTTCTCTCCTTTTGTTGTGAACGGTTGGTCTTAATGAATGGTTGTGAAAGGCTGCTCTATTTTGTGCTTAAAGTCCTCCATTTATAGGGTACAAAGTAGGATTTTAAGTGGTGTATGATCAGGTCTCCAAGTTGAATTCAGAATCTTTTCCGTCACTTATCATGACCTAGGATCGTTAAACGTGTTTTGCGTTCTAGGGTCGCAAAACTTTTGACCTTCAAGCACCAAATTAGTTATAATTTTCTCTATAGAACTCCGATTCACTAAATGTTAGAAGCTATGAAAACTAGACATTTGGGACTTTAATTTGATAGCTTATGGCTCATGTAACTCAAATTGTACACTTCGTACGAGCTCAAATAAAATGACATATCCTCCAACCCAAAAACAAAAATTTACCATTTCAACTTCAATTCATCTTGAAACTTAAACCAGTTAGACTCTTAACCTTTTTATCTTGAATTCACCTTGAAAACACTTCAAATTGCTTATCATAATCTTCCATAACTCACCTATAAAAAACACTTAACAAAAACGCATTAAAATAATAAAAATTTTCTCAAGTATTCATTACAAAAGTGAGTTTTAAAAGCATAGAATTGAAATATATTTTCTTGTGATCAAATACCCCCAAACTTAACATTAGCTCGTCCTTGAGCAAATCAGAAAAACATAATAAAACTAATAAAACAAAGAAAAAAAATGCACATAATCAAAATAAAGGGATTAATACTCAAATTTTTATCATAAAGATTAGGGAAATTTGACACATGTTGACGTGGAAAACCAGTCAACCAGATTCTTGAACCCAATGCCGCAGCGTAAGAAGATCTGAACAGAAAACCAGATAATAGCAAAAGAAAAGAGTCAAGGAAGAACAAATCAACACAGAGTTTTTAAAGTGGTTCAGCCCTTTTAAGCGACCTACGTCCACTATTTCTCTATTTCTGACAATAATTTCCTCTCAAAATGTCTCGCTCTCCTTTTACAATAAATGTCTTCCTCTATTTATAGAGGAGGAAGGACTACAGAAGGGACTAATCAGATAAAAAATATCATAATCAACTATAATTAATGCTTCTGGAATGCATTTAATATCTCTGACTTTTGCCAGGTCAACTCTGTCAACACGTGGGCTGAATACTAACCCATGCTGGTTAGGTAAAACTTCTCAGAATTAGGCTGTCATTATGTGAAGTAACCTTACTTATCGTGCAAGATATGCTAGCTTACTGCCCTGAGCTGGCTCTGGTCAAATCGGGGCAGAAAACGGACTGAAATTGCTGAAACAATCGGGCTGGTCCTGTTAACGGACTGATTTAATGATCTTGACATCGTTGCAGCAGAAATGCTCATTGGGCGATCTTGACTTCGCTTAACTACCTAACGGACTTGACTTCGTGGGTCGTTTAATCGGGCTCGCTTGTTTCCGCATTGGGCTTCACTTATAGGTCTCAGTAGCTCGGGCCACTGATTTTATGGGCTTCCACTAACCCAATTAGGTGATCCAAAAAACACCCACAACAACACCCAAACCTAATCTTTGCTCGCTCTCAAGTAAACAACAATTAAAAACTAAAACACATGAAAAAAAAAAGTAAAAATAAATTCGTTTCGTAGATAAACACGATGACATTTAACGTATGTCACAAGTCTTTAAATCTTTAGGTGTCTCTAGTGGAGGAGTTATAGTCTCCTGAGGGTTTACCAACTAGGATGCCATAAACATATTTTCATAAATCATGAAACACATAAGAGAATCGAACTAAAATATAAACAACAACAATTCACATGCTCAATCAATAAGTGTAATCATGCAAATCCAGTTCATGTCTCTCGTGTCTTGTGAATGCTAACACATAAAACGTCGCAACTTCAAAAACTACACATTCAAGTCTCATAATTTAGTTCGCTTCAATTCTAAGCCTTACAAGATATCTATCATTGAAATCACTTAGAACCTAGGCTCAACGCTCTTGCAACACATACAAGGTGGAAGTTCTGCACAAGAAAATTATCAAAATTTTACAACACATGTGATCAGCTAACTGAAAGACCGCTAATATACATTCAATGGACCTCATGGAAGGACTCATATATCAATAACATGTCACATTATTCACTTCAACAAACTAGTTGAACTTCTCAAGAGATCAACTAGATCTTTGTATTAAGTCTTAACGGGGTTCAATGGTGAATAGTTTTAAAAAAAGAAAGGATAAAGTAATATTCAAATTAACTTAGAATCACACATTGAGTCTGAAGAATTTCATTTATTAGGCATTGAACTCTTGCAATAGGTTCATGATCACAATAAAATATATCGTGCATTTCATGCTTTTAAATCTCACTTTTGTAAAGAATACTTGAGTAATTTTGATTATTTTTATGTATTTTTATTTATTATTTTTTAGGTTAGTCATGGAAAGATAATTGAGCAAACTTGGTGAGGTTTTCAAGGCATTTCCGTGCAAGAAATAATTAATTTGTTTGGGCTGATTGACATATTTTATTATTGTTTTTTGTTTTTGTGAAATCAGCCCAAGCAAAGTAGTCAGCCCATTAAGCTCAACCTCAAGGCCCAACTTGAGCAGCCCATGAAGAATTTACAAGCATGAAGCAATTAAAAGCAGTCCAAGTACAATTCAACAAAGCATCCAGCACAAGTGAAATTTCAATGAACAAATAATCCAGCACATAATGCGGCACATGCAGCCAACATGAGAAGAAGAGAAGAATGCAATTTGGACACGTCCAGCATGAAGAAAATCGCAGCGTGCACAGGTTGATCGCGACTCGAGTTCGCGAAGTGCAGCTCGCGTTTGCAGTTCGCTATACACAACAGAAACTTGACGTGCAGAAGCTTGATACGTGCAGACCTCCAACACCTCCTTTGTTGCCCCAATTGCACACTGTAAAAAGGTGATTTAGAGGAGAGAAATGCAGCTATTCAGTAGCCACACAACACAACCAAAGAGGAGAGAAAGGAGAGGGTTTTGGACGTGGTTTCAAGGGGGGTTTTGAACGCACCAATGCTGCAGATTTTGTGCAGATAATCTAGCAGCCCTTGAACCTGTTCTGTACCAGTTGAAGGCGATATTTACAGGTCTTGAAGATGTGATTTGAAGGCTGGTTCGGAGCACCAAAATCAGCCCTCAACAGTAGGTCGTGACAGTTTTTGGAGAGGAGGTTTTGGAGCGCCAGCCGCGACGTCATCAACCATGTTAAGGGATGAAAACATCAACCCGAGAGCAGTATCTTGTGGAGTGATAACAACAGCGAAAGGGGGGAAAAGTGATCCTTGAAGGGCCGATTCGGTCTTGGAAACAAGGGGATTCACGCCTATAAATGAGATTTCCTTCTTTATTGTTGAATTTATTTCTTAGGATGTTATGTTTTATATGGTAGATTGTTTTTGTGTGGACTGATTGTTGATGATAGTTTCAAATTGGGGTCTTGATTTTTTTTTTTTTTTTCTATTGATTATGGGTTCGATAGTTTCAGATGATTATGGGTTTAAGATGATTGTTGATGATGTGTGGATTGATTGTTTTTGTGTGTATTGATTATAAGTTTCAGATGATCTTGGTTAGATAGTTTCATATATATATATATATATATATATATATATATATTTCCAGATGACTAATAGGTTGGAACCAGATACAGGATTTTACCATTTTCAACATCTTATATGTTATTGTTGTTGTTGTTGTTTTTTTGGGAAATCGATGTGGATTTTTTTTTTTTCAAAATTGTTTTCTATTAAATTTAATCACCATCGTGTATCTTAAAGATGAAGGGTGGCGATATTTTATATTTTAAATAACTAATTTTTTTTGAGCAAATTATTTTTAAATAACTAATTAATTGTTTTAAATTTTAATTTTAATGAATCTTATTTTTCGATTTAATTTAGGCATTACACGTGTCGTCCTCCCAACTTCTTTTGTATCAAAAATACCTTTTTCACCCAATTTTTTCATCACTTTTGATTGTCAATTGACTAATAATTTGAACTTTTTTTATGAGTTTTCAAAATTTTAGAAATGAAAAGAGTTGTTTTAAAAAAAAAACTTTAAAATTTGATAATTTTCGATAGCTTATAAACTAAACTAAAGTTTACCCGATAATAAAATTATCTAAAAAAAAAAAAATTATTTTCTTTTAGATTTTATTTTAATTTTCAAACTATGAATATTTATGAACTAATAAATTTAAATCTAACGGTCAATAGCCACTCCACTAACTTTATAATTTCATAGAATAACTTAATCCAAATAAGATCACCAAATTTCAAACTAACTCCATATCTCAAAGTGAAGTGTACACACTAAGGCCTTGTTTGTTATATGAGTTTGGATTAGGTTTGGATAATTTTTAATTCAAACCCATGTAATGATCAGAGCATAGGATTTAAAAAACTAACCTCATTTGTTTTTATCCTGAGGAATAAAAAGTAAGGGACTCACATTATTTCTTTTTTCATTTATTTTTCTTTTGCCAATCTAATGTTAAATTAAATTATTTATTTTAAAAATTAAGTTAATATATTTATTAAACATTTCTAAAATGTAATATTCTTTTAAATTAATTATAAAATAAATATCATTTTATCTAAAATTGATTTTATATAGTTATATTTATTTATAAAACATAATTTAATATTTTCTATTATTTTTCAAATTAATTTTAAATATTTTTAGTATATGATATATTTATTTTATTTACAATTAACTTAATATGTTTATAAAAAAAATCTTTTTAGTATTAATTAAAAAATTATTTTTATTAAAATTAATTTAAAATAGATTTATTTATTTTAAAAATAATTTATTTATTTAAAATTGATTTTATCCAATCTCATACTGCATCAAACATATTATAGTACTAATTTATCTAATACTATACTACACCAAATACATCACAATACTAATTTATTCAATCAAATTCAAATATATATACATCGTTTGAATTTATAGAGATAAAAAAAGGAAACCCAATTGTGATAAATAACAAGCATATATTCATGAACAAGAAAATCGTGTAAGATAAGTAACCCTAAGTGTAAAACAAGTAGTGTTTTGAAGGTCTTCGAATTGTTATGTGATTTTTGTCCTTTCTTTTGATAACGGCCATCTAGGATTCACTGTTTGAACTTTGAAGTACAAATAATGAAGAATCCATTTAATGAATATCTTCTTTTACATACAAAGATTCCTTTATTAGGGTCCACTTGCAAAAAATACCGTCACGAAAAAGTGTGGTCCGAAGGCATTGATCAAAATCTGCACGCAAACTCACCTAAAAAATAACAATAATAAGCAACAACCACCTTTCAAATCTCAAAAACTCTAAACCAACTCAATCAAGAACAAAATTGAGCATAATTTATCGATACAAACAACAAAACTCATACCCCAACACCAATATTTCAACAAATTCTACATTCAATACGCTCTACCATCTATACAACTCTAAAGCCTTTTGGCACAATAATTTTCAAACGAACAAAATTATTATCCAAAATAAAGGACACCCAATTCAAATATTAAAAACTACAAACCAAAACCAACTCAATCAAGAACAGATAGGTATGTTATAATAGAAGAAGTCAACCATTCCATAAATCTCTCCATACTTGTTGAAGATATTGTTTAAGATATTTTCAGTTTAAATTTGTATTTTATGTAATGGCTCAATTCATATTTTTAGGAATCAGTTTAGGAAGCTTAGTTGTATTTTCGTTGCAATCTTTTGTAATCTGTACTCTATATATTTTCGATATCAATGAATCAAAAGTGTGTTCTTTATTCTATCTCTTCCTTCTCTGTATCTTCTTATGATATCAGAGCAATTAAAAATGTCTACTGCTGCTCTTTTCTAAATCACAACAACCATGACCACAGGAAACAACTCAATTCCCAATCCTATTATTCACAACACAAATGAACCAAATAACATTCTCATTGCCATAAATATCTCAGCCCAAGCTCCAATCAAACTCACCACTAGCAACTACATCTCCTGGAAACTTCAATTTCATAGCCTTTTTGTTAGTTATGACCTCCTAGGATACGTAGATGGATCAAAACCTTCCCCACTTGCCACTGTTACCCAAAATGACACCACTATACCAAATCTTGCTTATATCTTATGGTCTCGATAAGAGCAGTTAATACTCAATGCTCTTGTCGGATCACTTTCTCCCACCATCATCCCTTTTATTGCTCGAGCAAAGACATCTCATGAAGCATGGACAATTTTGGCAAACACATATGCCAAGCCATCCAAAGGACGCATTAAGCAAGTAAAAAGTCATCTTAAAAATCCGACCAAGGGCTCTCAAAATGTTACCGACTTTTTTCAAACCGTAAAATCTCGTGCTGATGAACTTGCTATTCTTAGAGCACCAATGGAAGAAGATGATCTCACAGAGAAAATTCTTGATGGTCTTGGTGATGAATATAAGGAATTGGTGCATGCAGTCCAAGCCCGTGACACCACTATCTCATTTGATGAGCTTTATGAGAAGCTTTTGAACTTTGAAACAACACTGCCTGGAACAAAATCAGAACCTAATCACTTTTCAGCATCAGCAAATCCTGCAAATCGCAACAACTCTAGTTGGCGTTCTTTAAACAACTTGGGTAATAATGGCAATAACCGGCGTCCTTCAAACAACTTGGGCAATAATGGCAATCATTGGTGTCGTCCACCAAACTCTGGAAACAATAGCGCAGGCTGGCTCCCGTCACCAAACTACAACAATCGTTCTCCTGCATCATACAATGCCGGGTCGAATTACGATCGAAATGACAGACCTCCTCCTCGGCCATATCTTGGCCATTGCCAAATCTGTGGGATTCAAGGACATACAGCCAAGATGTGTCCATCTTTTCGTCTTGTTCCAGTTCAATCATCTGCCAACACAAATGATCCAATGATAACCTCTTCAACACGATGGCAGCCTCGAGCACATTTTGCTGCAAACACATCCTCTCACAATCCAACATGGCTACTTAACAGTGGTGTTTCTCACCATGTGACTGCTAACTTGAACAATCTATCCCTTCATGCACCTTACACAGGTTCTGATGATATCATGATTGGTGACAGCACGAGTCTCCCCATCACTCACACTGGTTCCACTTCTCTAAAAACTCATAGCACTACCTTTACATTAAACAATGTCCTCTGTGTTCCTAATATGAAGAAAAATTTAATCTCCATTTCACAATTTTGTCTTTCAAATAATGTATCTATTGAATTCTTACCCTTTTCATTTCTTGTAAAGGAAATTCACACAGGAACAATCTTTTTGAAGGGCCAAACGAAGGATGGAGTGTATGAATGGCCAACCTAGTCTCCAACAACCTCTCCTATGTTAGCATTTTCTAGTATCAAGACAACTTCCTCTGAGTGGCATCACAGACTAGGACATCCAGCGGCTCCTATTTTAAAACACACTATTTCTCATTATCAGTTAGATTTGTCAACATCTTTTCCCTCTAATTTTTTATGTAATGCCTGTCACTACAATAAAAGCCACAAACTATCTTTTTCTACTTCCTCACTTGTTTCTTCACAACCTCTTGAAATAATTTTTTCTGATCTGTGGACTTCACCTATTTTATCACATGATGGTTTTAAATACTATGTCATCTTTGTTGATCACTTCACCAAATACATTTGGTTTTACCCACTTAAACACAAATCTGAAGTTAAAGATGTTTTTATTAGGTTTAAAGCTATTGTTGAAAAGCACTTCACACTTAAAATTCTCACACTTTATTCGGATAATTGGGGAGAATATATAGCTTTAGCCAATTTTCTTGCAACAAATGGAATCTCTCATCTCACCACTCCTCCATACACTCATGAACATAATGGCTACTCTGAAAGGAGACATCATCACATTGTTGAAACCGGTCTCTCCTTACTCTTTCATGCCTCCATTCCTTTAACATTTTGGCCTCAATCATTTGCTACTGTAGTGTACTTAATTAATAGAATGCCAACACCAACACTTAATCTCTCATCTCCTTATGAAAAAAATTTTGGTACCCACCCCAACTATTCCAAACTTAAGATATTTGGTTGTTTATGTTACTCGTGGCTACGCCCTTATTCTTCTCATAAACTAGATGCTCGTTCTAAACCATGTGTTTTTCTAGGCTACTCTCTCACTCAAAGTGCATACTTATGTTTTAATCCATCCACTTCAAAAACATATGTTTCTAGGCATGTCAAGTTTATTGAATCAATATTTCATTTTCACACATCTCCACATCCACAACCTGATATAGTATCTACTTGGATTCCTCCACCTATCTTCGTTCCATTGTTACCAGCATCTTCGTCGTTGAATGACACCCCATCCGACGTGCATCCTTTCAAACCATTACCATCAGCCACAAACAGTACCTTACCTCCACCATCACACCACCCTGCCAACCCTCGCAACCTGTACCAGTATCCACCTCCAACCCCTCTACCTCTCAACCAACACACACAATGACCACAAGAGCCAAAAACAACATTCACAAACTTGTGCAAAAATTAAATCTTTCCACTCAACTATCTCCACCTATTGACATAGAACCAACTACTGCGACCCAAGCTCTCAAGGATCCAAAATGGCGTCGAGCCATGTCTGATGAATATGATGCACTTATTCGAAATGGGACATGGGAGCTAGTACCTTCTGCCTTTAGTCACAATATAGTTAGGTGTAAGTGGATTTTTCACATTAAAAGACACTCTGATGGCTCTATTGACAGGTACAAAGCGCGTTTGGTTGCGAAGTGTTTTCACCAACAAGCAGGTGTTGACTATCATGATACATTTAGTCCCGTGGTCAAGCCAACTACAGTGCGTCTTGTTCTTAGTCTTGCTGTTAGTCGTGGGTGGTCTCTACGACAGCTTGATGTCAATAATGCATTCTTGTAAGGTCACCTTTCTGAAGATGTTTACATGTCCCAACCGCCAGGTTTTGTTGATCTTGATAATCCATCTTATGTATGCAAGCTTAATAAAGCAATATATGGGCTCAAGCAAGCTCCACGAGCTTGGTATACCGAGCTTCGCAAATTTCTTCTTGCTTCGGGTTTTCAAAATTCACATGCTGACACTTCTTTGTTCATTCTCAAAACCGGTGGTTATCTCATCTATCTTTTGGTTTTCGTAGATGACATTATTATTACAGGTGACAATGATGGGTTGGTTCAACAATTTATGAATATGTTATCTCAACAGTTTTCTTTAAAAGATCTTGGGCAGCTCTATTATTTTCTAGGTGTGGAGGTTATACCGAATACTCATAGTTTCTTGCTCTCTCAAAGACGATATATCTTGGATCTTCTTGTTCGTACAAAGATGATGGAAGCGAAACCTGTTCTCACAACACTTCCAACCATACCTCCAATCACTTTGGATTCTAGTTCTCCACTCTCGGATCCATCTGAATATCGTGCCATTGTTGGGAGCCTATAGTACTTATTGCTTACTCGACCGGACATAGCATTTGCAGTCAATAAACTGTCACAATTCATGCATAGACCAACCACAGATCATTGGGCTCTAATTAAGCGACTTCTTCGATATCTTTGTGGTTCCATCAATGACAGCATCCTCCTCTACTGTGATTCTCCACTCTCTTTGCATGCCTTTTCTGATGCCGATTAGGCTGGAAACAAAGACGATTTTTCCTCAACAAGTGCTTACATTGTTTACCTTAGTCGTAACCCGATTTCCTGGAGTTCCAAGAAACAACACTCCATTGCACGTTCCACCACTGAGGCAGAGTATCGGTCTATTGCAAATACTGCTGCAGAACTCAATTGGGTGTGTTCTCTTTTAGGAGAACTTGGTGTGTCCCTCTCTCATTCGCCTGTGATTTATTGTGATAATATCGGGGCCACTAATCTCTGTTCCAACCCAATTTTTCATTCCAGGATGAAACATGTGTCTATTGACTTCCATTTTATTCGCGATCAAGTTCAATCAGGAATTCTGCGTGTTGCTCATGTTTCCAGTTCAGACCAACTAGCTGATGCACTGACAAAGCCCTTGTCCCGGACTCTGTTTCTTACTCTCAAAACCAAGATTGGACTCTCTACCCGAGCTCCATCTTGAGGGGGCATAATAGAAGAAGTCAACCATTCCATAAATCTCTCCATACTTGTTGAAGATATTGTTTAAGATATTTTCAGTTTAAATTTGTATTTTATGTAACAGCTCAATTCATATTTTTAGGAATCAGTTTAGGAAGCTTAGTTGTATTTCTGTTACAATCTTATATAATCTGTACTCTATATATTTTCGATATCAATGAATCAAAAGTGTGGTCTTTATTCTATCTCTTCATTCTCTGTATCTTCTTATGTCATATCTAATTATTATTAATGAAAGAAGAATTTAGCACATATTTAGATTTAACTGAAAAAAAAAAAAAGAGACAACAGGACTTGCAAATGCTCTGTAGAATTTAAATTATTATTAGAATTTGGCCTTGGCCATCGATAACTCCTAGTATGGATATATCGATCTTAAACCCTTTTCTAGTTTAGCCTTTATATAAATGTGTATGCCTTTTAAACCCTTCTATTGTTTAGTCCTGCTAAATTTGGTCCGAATATGAGTAGCATAAACAATGGCAGATTGGAATATTATAGTTTTTTTTTAAAAAAAAAAGGATTGAAATATTATTCGTTATGTTATAGAATTTTATGATTATTAAATTCAATATTAACAAAGTAAACTACTAGAGAATTTTATGTTTCTTTTTTCTAAATAAGTACAAATCAAGCAGGAATTGAGACATAAAAAATAATTTTTTTTTTTTTTTTTCGGATTACAAAGAAATTTCTTTTTTATAGAGCTAAGGTTCCATGTTACATCAACTATTCAACACATTGAATGACCCCACCAGTCCATACATATCACCACATTGAATGTCATACATATGTATGGTATAGGAAAAGCTTTTAATTAATATATCTGGACATGGACATCTATTTTACTTTTCATGTCATGTGACTTAAATCTCTTGTGTGGTTGGTTACTTTTAATTATAATTTGATTCTTATATAGTTTGATTAAAGAATTTAATCATTTTTAAAATATTTAATGAAACAGTTGTGGTAATCTAGACTGTTTTAAATATAAACCAAATAAAAACTTGGGATATTATCAAATAAAGTCACTAGACTGTTTACCTTTATTTGCACAACCAAAAAATACCACATACAACATGAAAAATTGTATAGAACATTGATTTTTATTTTGGACAGAACATTGATTTTAAAAAGAATTAGTCTGGTGACTTTAATTATTTGGATGGTACAAATAACGTCACTAATGGCAATTTTTTAGTGTGTAAAATAATCACTAGAAACACGTATAAGTATACACGGTCCACAAATAATATATGATGAATTAATAAAGTATTGTTCCTATGAGAATTATCCAAATCACATATATTAATTACGAAACCAATCAAGACTATATTTCATTCAAACTATCAAAATAATAAATTATAGAATTGAAATTAAAATGAAATAAAAATAAAATAAAATGACAAGAAACAAATATGTAAATTTAATCACAACCTATGAAGAATATGTTCTAGAGTTACAATTTCATCAAACCCATTTACTCAACCTATAATTATTCTCATCTTCTGTTTGATCGAGCGTTAAATTATCCACAAATCTTTTTCGAATGGCCAAATAAAATTACCTCAATTAATTAATTTATTATATTCCTATAACGATTACTTAACTTGAGTACCTTAAGCGTTAAAGCCACACAATTCCTCCTGAATGAGGTGGTGTGGTGTTATTGGCTAGTGAGATTAGGATGGGCTTAGATATCGAGAAATGACAATGTCAGGACTTGATACTTTGATTTGGACCTCTCTCTATCGTATGCATACTATTCTCCTTTTTTTCTTTTTTGTTTGAATGCAAACAAACAAATAACCAAATAAACAAACAATTTTTCTCCCCTCAAGTGCTTTAAGGATTATAACATATACCTCGATAGTTAATTTATTATTATTTTTTTTTTGAAACTTGATAGTTAGGTGTACCTTCTGCAAATCTGAAATCATCTTTCACCTTTTATTTGTTTAAAGTTTCCATGCATTATTTATTTATTTTTATACTATTACAATTATGAATTATACACAATAATGACACGGAAGAATTGCTAGTGATTCCAGTAAGGCTGGCTGTTCCGCCGAGAAATTAACATGCCAGAAACAGGTAAAAAGGTAGGCATAGACAAAAATCATGCATTAATTGATTAAAAACTAAAAGTTAACCCTAGTCAAACAGAAGGACCAACACAAGCAAAAGAAAACAATTGGTGGTCTAACGTCAACGTATCTCAATTACCTAATTGATAGCCGGCTATTGGTACTTTTGACATTAATTGATTCTCAAGAAATATACATAATTGACAAAGGTTTCTGGGTCACCAGCTGGTACCAATAAAATTTAAGATATTGTTCTTTCCCATTTAATGTTTTAAATTGGATAGGATGGATTTTTATACTATAATTTTAGTAATTAAGTTGTGGCTTGAATAGAACGACAAAGATCTAAATTTTACTAATTGTTCATTGTTAGTAAATATACTATAATTTGAGTAATTAAGTTATTTTAAACTAGTTGTTTGTTGTTAGTAAATATACACTACAAGAAAATTCATCATTAAGACACATTACTTATAGTTCAAAAAGTTAATGTATTTTCTTTAGTGTTGACTGATGGCCTAGGCAATAGAGACAGTTGTCTAAGGCCATCTCTAAATCCTGGGCCCAAATTTTTACTTTTATATAAAGTTTGTTATTTGAAAATCACTTTTAAAATTTTAATTCTCTCTTTTATATTTATCCCCCATTGATTGTAATACCAAAAAAAAAAAAAAAAAATGCATTATTTAATATATGTTGCCAATGTTTTAAAAAGGTAAGGCGAGGCGACGCCTTGAGACACCGCCTCGTCGCCTTGGTAGCTGAAACGCCTCAAGGCGCACTCCAAAGGTGGGTTAATAGAAAAACCCCGCCTTTGGAGGTTGAGGCAATCGCCTCAGTGTGCCTCAACCTTGAGGCAAACTGAGGCAATAAGAGGTGAAAATATTTTTTGAAGAGTAAAAATGGCATTTCACTTTTTTTTTGGTTTGAAAAACCTAATTAGATGCATATAAACCCTCTCATTCTACTGACACCCCATTTTTCACGCTCTCTCTCCATTTTATCTTAAAATCTCTCAAATCTTCTCCATCACTCATGTCTCCAAACACTCATCACTTATGTAACACCCCTTACCCCGACTTCCCATCGGATCGAGATTCGAGGTAAATGGTGCTACGGTTCTAAATTGAAATTTATTTATTTATTTATTTAAAAAACTTACTTAATAAAAAATGGAATTACCACTAAAAGTTTTATTTTAATTTCTTACGATATTGAAAAACTTTAATATCATTTTCTCATTTATATTTTTATGAAAATCCGGTAGAGTTTTCTTTATTTTTCTGAAAACCTAAATTTTAAAAACTTGTAGAAAAAAAAATGATAACACTTCTATAAAATTCATTACTCAATTCCAATTCGGATCTCTCGTTCGATTCTCAAACCACTTCAACACACAAATATCATAATTCTTTAAAAATTCAACATTTCACAACAAAACACATTACACAAAATGTGTACCAAATACTATACAAAATTTTACAAATGTTATAATTTACAAAATATAATACAAGATATGTTTGCAAAATTTACATGTTGGAGAAATTCACACGTATATGATGGTGCCCATGCACATATATACACATGATACAAAATGATTATTACTCAAAAATTTATATCGGATGTGATTTGTGAAAAAAAAAAAAAATCTATAGGGGCTTCATCTTCGTCTCGTCGACAAGCCCAATTCAATTGTATACGCATAGTAAATCCAACGCGCTAAGTATTTTTACTTGGTGGGCGTACACTTAATTTAAAAGTCATAAAACTATCTTTCCCCGTAATATAATTTTACACTTTTTGACATTTTTGAGAGTTCATAAATATGATAAAATAAAACTTTCACCGTATATTAACTTTTCTTAAAACACAAGTCATGAAATGTATAAAAATCATGTTTCAAGCATAACTTTACAAAATTCAAATTTTTCTCAGTTTCAAATAATCATTATATAACACACTAATATTTATCAACTGATAAATAGATATGAACATGAAATTATTTTTGACGATATTTTGAAACGAATTTCACAAAATATTTTTCATTACTAAAATTCACAATTAAATCAATTTACTAATGAATACACGTACAATTTATTATTAGGCATATCAATTTCATTTATAAAATTTTATTAAAATTTGCTACGAAAGCACTTTACTATTAATCACACATATCAAATACATAATAATCATTTTTCATCTATTTACAATTCACATAACTTTTCAATTAATATTTTTAACGTCATTCTCAAACTTTTATCTAAAAGTTACTAATCGATCATTTCATTACACAAATAAAATACACAAATCATTCATTTCCGATTTTAACCATAATATTTTCATTAATTATTTTTCATTTTCTCAAAACTCAAGTCATATATCCGAATTTAATAATTTTTCAAATATTTATAATATAACATAATAAATTTCATTTCAATCTTTTTAACACGGTAACTCAACTTAAATTTTATAATAATGAAATCAAACGAAATATATAAACGATCAGTTTTTTAAAAATACATATATCAAATATGATTCAATATAAACTGTGATCACATAAACTTTTCCAAAATCCGTTATCAAACACATTTACATTATTATCCTTTCAACTCAATTTTATATCATAATCATAATTATATTCTGAAAATAGTATGTTATCATCAAATAAAAATAAAAACAATATACAAATTTCAACAATATTTTCATAATACATAAACTAATCATTTAAAATTTTAACCATTCATAAAGTTCATAACATAATATCCACTAATAAATAAAAATTTCAATATTAATAATTTCAAATCTCATTTGCCATACCTAATTACAATATTGCTATTTTTCAAATATAATTTCTCTTTATGACATACTTCATATATTTTACACATTTAACACATATTTCACTTTATCAAACTTAATTTTTCAAACATATTTACGATTTTACACTTTTTCTTTAATTAGAGTTCTTTGTAAAATTCTATCACAATATCATAGATTGATAATGGGTTTCTTGGGCATCTGACACTCGGTGTCTCCCCATCGGACTGTAGTTTACATAATTTCATAGAATTTTCAGATTCCTAGATCGAACACTCAGTGTCTCTCAGGGTTCGTTATACAGTATCGGTAATCAATCGTAACCGTGCAGTACTGCTAATAATCACTTTATTGGCTAGCCAACTATTAATTTTCACCTACTGGTAACTAGTTTTACGCGGGCCCTTTAAGTTTTTATAATAACAAAATATACAAATTTTCAACAAAACTTTAATCGTGTAAACTTTTTAATATATATTTAAATCTATTGTTCAAATTTCTTCGAAGCACCACTCATGGTCATTTCAAATGGTCATTTTGCCCCTACTTTTCATTTTACACTTTATCAAAACCACATATATTTTCTTTTAGTTTTCGTTTGACTGTATAGAAGAAAATTTTCAAAGTATTTATTTCGAAACTTCAATCCATCACACGTACTATCAAAACATCATATAATTAACGCATAAATGCAAGAAAAATAACCAAAATACCCCTAGTCTAGTTCATGATCACTATTCACCCTAGGAGTGTTCAACTTTAAAATTTATGTTTCGCTTCACTTTTCATCAAACCGATTATTCAAACATCATTCAAATAATGCAAAAATAATATTGAATTGACGAAAATACTCCTAGAGTATCATATATAACAAATTCATCCATAAAGGTGGTAAAATTTTCAAAATCATTTTCGAAATTGTTTTTCCTCAAATAAAACCATCCAATGGCAAGCAATTGACCTCCAATTAACATCAATACTTATTTACGACATCAACAGAACAAATTGATCAAGTTTCAAAAAGAAAATTCACATTTAAACAAACTAATAAAAGCAAAGTTTCAATATATGTGTACATCAACCTTATGGACTTGTTTTTTAACTTTTCACACATTCAATGAGAGGTTTTCACGCCTCTCTAGTCTTTTCTAAAGCTTAATGCACCAAACCCTCACCTTAGATTGAACCCCTTTTGAGCGAAAATAAACTTGGAAAATGGATGAGTTTTGATGAATTTAAAGCTTGGAATGGGTAAATAATGAAATAAAATAAAAATTTGAGAGATTTATTAATTAAACAAACAAAGAAAATGAAGAAAAGAAGAAGATGAAGTACATAGGCAGAAGAAGGAACTGATGTCGGTAGATGGAGAGAAGAAAATGAAAAAATCTGGACAAACCCCATTTTTATAGTCACCAACCTTTTATAATTACAGCATTATCCTAAACTTTTTTTATTTATAAATTGACCCCAAACTTTTTATTATTTGCATTAATGCCCCTATCACACATGCTAATATTATTATTGCGATCAGAATAGTCCAGCCCAATTGGATCTACAATGCAAGTCTGGAGGCCCAAGCGTCCAACTGTTCACCTTCATCTCGGCCCATTCTCCTAGAAGTGGAGCCCATTAGTGGGCGCTTACTGAGGCCGAAGCCCGCTATCGCCCAGTCTGACCGCTCGGTCTCAACATATGTCACTTATTCCGCGAGACCCTTTATGACCGCTATGTTCCCCGTCATTCGGATCGCCATGTTCCCCCAGAATTCTGCTTGCTAAAGCGAACCGCCGATCCTCGTCGCTGATCGCTGACTTCCATCCTTCAGATTTGTCCGCGAGAATATCCGTCATCCGTGACAGTTATATCAGATCGCCATATTTTCGCCACTATCGATAGTCTGTTTGTACGCTATCTCCAGTCCGATTGGGGTATCCAACAAGCCATCCTCACCCACAGGTATCCGTCTGAACTGGCCGCTGTTTTCTGAGCGTGATCGCATTCCGACTTCTTCACTCATGATGTTATTCGCCTCAATGCCGTGACCGGCTGCGGGCGTGCCGGTCCAGGATCCATCCCATCAACTTGCCAGCCTGCTGGAGAAGTCCGCCTCCTTCTCGAGTTTATAAGTCTCAGGTCAGCAGGAGTCAGCAGCGCCATGCAAGATACAGTTCCAAGGCTTGCCATGCACGCTACCTCTGCCAGAAGCTAGGATCTCAACCTCGACAACCCATCATTGCTTATCCAACCCAGTCAACAGGAATCCTCTGTGGGCAGACCCCGGACGCGACGGATTCGGCCGCATTTAATGTGTTTTCGACCGCATTCAATGCACTGTCAGTCGTTTAAATTGGGTTTCCGGCGCATTAAATGTTGTCTGTCAGTGTAACTGTAGTTAACTATTTACCTTTGTCTTATTCTGTTTACTGTAGCATGTCCCATTCCTCTATAAAAGGGGACGATTTTCACTGTAAAAAAGGATGGAACCTTTGAGTGTCGTTACTCCGCCCAAATAGTGAGAGAGTGAACAGTGGACGTAGACATCTTTTTGGGCCGAACCACTCTAAAAATCTTCTGTGTCTCATCCTCCTCGCCTCTAACCTCTCCATTTTATTCCCATTGCTTTACATGCAACCCATCGACCGTACGAAACTGTGAGTTTGGGCCCTAAAACAACCTCGTTGACTAAGGGAACCTTTTCCCGACGTTAACAATTCCATTGGACACTTTTGCCAACACATCATTTTACTAACCCTCCCAAACTTATCCAAAACCTTATCTTTATATATATATATATTAATTCATTTTAATTTCCATTAAAACTTAAAAAAAAAAAAAATTCTTTATTCGATCCAAAAATTATCTTATACGATACAATCCAAATTCACTTAGATTTGTCAATCCTAACATTCTCATTCTTTGACTTATTTTATTTATATTTTAAAATAATTTGTTACACAACAAAACTTTTCCGAAAATCTAAAATTTCGACGATTAACGGTTGAATTATATAATTATAAAAATAACTCATACGAATATAAATTTCGAGATGTTACAACTTAAGTCTCTAAAATCAACATCTATAGCTCGTCTCCTCCATCTACAACTTGCTGAAGTCTGAAATCCGGCTCTATCATGTAAGTTTTTCAATTATTTCCACTTTTAACTTGTTAAACAATGGGTTTTGGTTTTGGTTTTAGTTTTAGACTTTTAGCACACTACTTTGATATTATTTGTGGTTGTATTCTCTAAAATCAACATTTACAACTTGTCTCCATCACTTAACTCTCTGAAATCAACATCTACAACTCGTCGATCTCCTCCATCCAGATTCAACCATGCCTCTATATTTTTATCCAAATTTTAGACCACTAGATTCAAATGATTCTTTATTTAATATCGCTACTGATCATTAAACATTTGATATCTTGTATGTTAAGATTTTATATGGATGATTTTGTGTGTTAGGATGATATAGTTGATCCTTATTTATTGTGTTGGTTTTATTTTGTTTGATATTTATGGTTCTAATATTGTTTTTCACAAAATTTTAAAACTTTATGAATGATTTTATATGTTAGATTTTTAAAAAATAAAATTTTATTTGGCATCGAGGCTATAACCTTGATAGCCTTGAGGCTATCGCCTCGCCTCGCTAAGGTCCCACCACCTCACCTCGTCGAGCCTTTCACCTTATAAAAAATTGATTATCATCTTTAACTTAATATATTTATTTCATAAAAATGTTATTATAAAATATTATTTTCAATATAATTAAATGTTAAATACCATTTGTTGAAAATTAATTGTAGATAATTTTAATTAAATATAAGAAAATAATTTTATATATAACTTATCACTTGGGTGTCCTTTCTTCATGTTTTCTAACTTATCACTTTTGTGTCCTTTTATGTCCCTAGATTCTTACATATGCAACAAAAGTTTAAACAGGAAAAACATAGAAAAAAGAATACCCATATTTGAATTAACAAAAATACCTCCGTAAACAAGAACAAATATAATTTGTTACAATATGGAAGTCAAATTTGTGTTCCTACTATTTTACAGATATCCAGCCTATAAGTAACTAATGATGCGTTTACTTCACTTGGAGGAATCGGAATGATATGAAATCAAAATAACTTGGAGTCGGAATAAAATATTAGAATCAGAATAAATTGTTTACTTCAACTGTAGGAATAGGAATAGGAATCAGCAGTATTCCCATTGAGCTGTTTACTTTATTTTGAAATCGAAATTGATTAATTATAAGTTACAAAAATACCCTTAATTAAAATTATGGATTAATTATAATAATGTACAATTTTTTTATTATAATATACTTTTTTTTTAATATTAAATAAAAAACTATATATTATAATAAAAAAAATTACATATTATTTTAATAGTCTACTAACTTGGTGTGCAGTTTTTTATTATAATATGCAGTTTTTTTAATATCAAATAAAAAATTACATATTATTTTATTAATCCATTATGATAATTAAGAAATTGGTGATGAAAAACCAATGGTGTGCAGTTTTATTACAATATGCATTTTTATTTTAATATCAAATAAAATAATTCTTTTTTTAAATAAGGGTATAAGAGACTTTTTATTTTGATAAAAGGAATGAGAATGAGATTCCCAAGTGGGTTGGGAGAATGAGATTCTCATTCCACAATCTCAAATTGATGTGGGGTCCACACTTTTAAGCCCATTATGGAATGAATTTTAAGTAAGTAAACACCATCAATCAATCTTATTGTTGTGCAAAATCGCAAGTGAACGAGCCGAACAAGTAATAAAGTAATGAGAGAAGTATCGTCCCACGAGGATTGTTGTTAATTAATGTCCAAAATTAAAATAACTCAACTTTTATTTGGTAGATGAAATTTGGGTAAATGAGTTGCAAACTATGAGTAAATTTAATTGCAATTGTAAATAAATGAAAATTAATTCAATGAATAAAAATTCTAAGATTATGATTTCACCATAACTAATTTGTTCCTCCCCTTTGTTCTTTTTAACAAAAATTAACTATCCAGTTGCTAGTCGAGATTCCCTGAATTATTCACATAGCCCCTCCCGAGGTCTAAGGAAAATACCCTATAAAGATTAACTGCTATGTTCCCATGCAAGTCAAAACATTAAAGGATTCATTAAGATTTATGGATCTCTTTTATAGACTACACAAACCATGCAGGTATATTCCTATCCTACATGTAATTTATGACATTAAATACAATGAACTAGACACATAAATCAGCTTCCGCTATCATTATGATTAACAATTCAACTAAATAGTGGCCAATTATTTAGAAGCATTAAGAACAATATTAAATGCATCAACCAAGATAGAAAATCATTAATTGAATTGAACAAAGGTTTGGAACATCAAAGTTAGACTACATCATAACCTTAGAAAATAAATCTACTCCATAATAGAATTTACAAAAACAAGAAGATTAAACATAACAAAGGATAAGAGAACTTAGTGGATTGAAGCTTCACCGTAGAATTTCTTCCCCTGCTTTGCTCCTCCTCTCCAAGCTCTCTCTCTCTTTCTCTAAACTACTTATTGTTTTGGTTTGTGATGGAATGCTTAGAATGGTGATTCTAAGGCCTATTTATAGGCCAAATTCACCTCCAATTACATCATCGATTGCATCATCGTTTCCTGATTTTCCACCATTTTGCATCATCGCTTGCATCATCTTTCACCTACCCCATTCAAAGTCAACTTTCAAATTGCATCATTGCTTACATCATCGTTCACCTACCCATTCAAGTCAACTTCTATTACATCATTGCTTACATCATAATTTTGATTACATCATTTCTTACATCAGCATGACATAATATTTATTTCTAGAATACCCTATCTTTAAACCGCGATAATTTCTTTATGCGATCTCCGACTCGAGTAATTCTTGAGGCGATGAACTTGCTGCGAATGATATTCATTTTGTAGCGATGATCTTGTCTTGAACAATATTACTTGGTGGGGTCCACATGTGCATTTTTAACCAATTTTATTCTGAAAATAAAAATAAAAGAAATATGAAATAATTTACTTAATAATAATAAAAATAATAAGAACTAAGCAAGAATTCAAATTTAAAAAGATAAAATAACTCTATAAATATAAATTTATCACTTATTCATCATTCTCATTCCTCAATCCATGAAGTAAACACACCATAATTATGTTCCTACTCCTGGAAACAAAACCGCTAGAAAATTTTTTTGTTTTAAACTACCACTTATCTTATATCTTAAATAATTATCAGACTAAATGATAACATTTTAATTATCTCCAAATCCCAATTATTTTTAAAGTAATAAAAAAATCTCTAAAAACACACCAAATTTGACAGCCCACATTCAGGTGCACTACTATTTGTCGTTGTAATTTCCCATATTTTAAGAGGTTTAAAAATGAGAGTTCATATAATCAGTGGTCGTAGAGCGCGTGGGCAGTGGACAATTGGATGATTCAAAATCAGTTGTTGGCGCGTGGGAAACACACGCACATGCCACTCCCAGCCTCCATTTTGTCTCTTCCAAAATTTGTGCAAAAGTTTCTTCATCATATTTGTCAACAAAAGCAACAAGAAGAGCAGCTTAGCAGCTTTATCTGCATCAATCCTAACCGCCACTTTTAGACCTCGCTTGATGAAGTACAATTATTTGATTAAAACAATAGAATGGCACACTTCCGGATTAGTTATCAGGGTCGTGAAACTGATTTAGCATGGCGACTACTGTTTAAATGAATGTTTAGGTTTGTGCAATACTGTTTAAAGTAAATATCTGGTAACAAAACTTCCACGAGCCTCTACCATTCATTTTGGAAAATTTCAGAAATAATGTTTCGTTGTTGAATATTATCAAATATAAGCTTCGACAACTATTATCAACCAAAATTTAAACACATGGTAAAATTCGAAAATCTACTATTATAACTTTAAGTTTTACCTTGTTATATAAATATACTAATTATCAAAGCCGTGAAAACATTGTGACCTAAATTCTTTTGTCTTCAAAGTTGGGCCCCACTTATATAATCTCTGAATATATCCTTTCTGTTCATGGTTCACTTAAAATTGCCATAATCTAGTTGTAAGAAGATTGAGCTAGGTCAAGAACAAGTGGGGCCCAACTTTGAGGACAATGAATACACACCACAATGTTTTCTCAATATTATACTGTTGCCAAAAGCGAATTTATTTCTAATGTCATAAATTTTTGTTCACCCCTATTGAAGAACTTTTTTTTTTTTGGTGAAATACTCATGAAAGTACTTAATCCACAGTTCGGGTAGAGTACTAGGACATTTTTTATTTCGTTCTGGTAAGTTTTCTAGATATGGTAACTATTATTATAATTAATAGATCGAATAACTTGCTTATCATCACACGAAACCAACAAATATGGAAATACGTATTTGAAATATAATATATTATTTAAACAAACAAAAAACCCTATTAAACAAAACAAAGTTAAATAAAGAAACAAAGACCCCTTGTAGATTCGACTGAAAAACAATATATGAAAGACATCCAGATTATGAGATTACCAAGAACAACATCAGTACAATACTACAAAAACAGTACCCGAAAGATATCACCACATATAAAACCATGAAAACGGATAGAATTGCTTTTAGCGAATAGCCTGATCAGCATAAGGGACGTAACCAATAACAACACCAAACAGTATGATCTCGGTCATCGCTTTAATCATGTACCTCATGACTCCAGTTGCCTCGTCTTCTTCCTTGAAAAAATGGATCTCATCACCAATTCTAAGTTTCTTACTCCTGACAAACTTAAGCCAACCACCAGAGAGCTCAGGTTTTTTATACCTACCCTCGCGGATTCTAAAGCGAAAGTCCCACTTTTTTCCATCCTCATCTTCCACAATAAGTTGTTGGGCACGGAGGTCACCTTCAAAACGAGGCATATGTGGTAGAGCTTCGTTTGTCACCGCGAGTCTACAGTTAACATCTGACCAGGTAAGTGTATGAGAGAAAATTTTCATTGTTTCAAAGATGTTATAGAGAAACAGATGAATTGAGAGAGGATAAGCAAACTCAGAAGAAGAGAACAGAAAAGTATGCTATATGCTTACAGTTAGACCAACTCTCTTTTATAGAAAAAAATTGTGTACGGTAAGCACTGTAGTAAAATGCACACAGCATGGATGGATACGACTCCACGTGCTTGTTGCATCACTTTTGCTATGCCGCGCGTGTACCAGTGGCCCCCTCCCTCTGTTTGTCTTTTCTATTTTGGGGGAGAATAGACGGGGTTGGAAAAATATACATCGATAGGTTTTGCTAAGAATAGACGTTGAATTTGAAATTTGCAAATTCAACCAATACCCATCTCTTCTCTTCCGTCCAAGATTGCTTCACATTGAATTGTAAATTCAAAGGTAGGTTTGGCAAATAATAGAAATTGAATATGCAATTGTAGGGCCCCAAGATGCTGTCGCATGAAACCTTAAAAGTTTATTCTCACTCAGTGTTGTCACTCCTGACTGGCGAATTGCAGGCAGATAATTTTTTTTATACCTCTGCATACACTGCACATGGAATTATATTCTGCTCTTCGTGTCACTTGACCTAAATCTCGTGGGATCGGTTATTCTTTATTATTGTTTGATTAAAGAATTTAATCATTATAAAATGAGCATTGTCAAACTAGACTGCTATAATTATAAACCAAATGAAAACTTCATTAAATTAATAAACTCAGATATCCTACCAAATTATGTCATCAACTGATGCACAACTCCTCTACATGTAATCTCTCAAAAGCCATAATTAATTAAAAATCTAAAAAGTGTTTTCATTCATTTTTGTTGGTATCATAAATTACAAATATACATATATACATTTTTGGGTAACCCCTGCGAAATTAAATTCTCTTCCACTTTACGCTTGAAGCTTGATAGTCCATTTTTTATTAACACACAATGACTTCAAAAGGCCGATTTTCCGAGCGCTTTTGCTGTTGCTTTTGGATTATGGGCGTATTATGGTGCAATATAGTTATATAGTTGTGACCAGGGACGAACCCACCATTGGATCAAGGGAGACACATGCCTCCACTGAAATTTTTAAAAAAATTAAATAAATAATTTCAATGTCATAATGTTTCACATCCAAGAATTGGTGTTGATGGTTCTGTCACGCCAGTCTTTCACCCATAATGGCTTTGATGGTTGTGCTTGTCTTCCCTTCTTAGGAGGAATCGGGGCTTTGATGGTTGTGCTTGTCTTCCCTTCTTAGGAGGAATCGGGTTCAACACCATTGTGCCTCATTAATGTGTTTTTTTTTAATTTTTTAATTTTTTTAATTTTTTTATTCACTCATTATAGTTGCTTTGTTCTTTTTTTTTCCCTTATTATTACAAACTGATCTTTGATTTTGAAATATTTAAACTTTATAAATTATTATACTTATTTCAAGTTATTTTTTTATTACAAACTGTCGACGTCTGGATTTAGCCGACTAGGTTTGTTTCTAACCCAAGCTACAGTTTTGGGTTGTTGTTGTAATAAAGTAAGCAGAGCAGAAAGCAAAAGAGATGGGGTTAGAGAAGAAGAAACAACACCAGAGATTTTTAAATGGTTCAGCCCAGAAAGATGCATACGTCCACTGTTCACTCTCTCACTATTTTAATTGAGTAACGGCACTCAAGATATCTTCTTTTTTTTTTTTTACAAAAGAAGTCCACCTCTATTTATAGAGAAGGGGAGGAGCTACAATAAAACATAATAAAATAATGTACAGTAAATCAAATTGTAATGATGGGTTACATTTAATGCACCTAAATTACATTTAATGCAACTGACAGCGTCAGGTTTAATTCTGTCAAAGTATGGGTTTAGGCGACTAACCCATGTGGGTTATGTGAGATCACCGTAATCCAGGCTGTAATCTTTGATGGGATTAGTGTGCACGACATGCGCTGAGCTGTAATCTGCTTGACAACTTTGACTTCTATTGACTTGTGATTTGAGAGACGTGGCGAAGGCGAACTCTTCAGCGAGTAGAATACTCTATCGAGTTAGTGAGCAAATAAAACTCTGGTGAATTGGCCACCTCGAGAGTTATTGACACAGGTGATAAGCGAGCTCTCTAGCGATTAAGTGTATTAGCAAATAGTCGGTCTCATAGACGAGTAGATATACGAGCACGTACATAGAGGTCCGAGTGGTTGCGCGAGCAGGTTGATGAGCAATTGATCAGTCCCATAAATGAGCTCATTCACGAGCTAATAAATGTTAGCTAGAGAAAAGTTTATAAGTGATCATATCCGCGAGCAAGATATCGAGCAGATCATCAAGCAGACAGACAAACAAATAAACGAGTAGAAAGACGAGCAGAGAGATAAACAAAAAGACAACCCTTTCTGGGCTTTCCTATTATTGGGTCCACCTTTTAGGTTTTTGTCAGCCCATTTGGTCTGATCGTAAAAATACCCATAACACAAGCCCCTTAGTTCTTGGTGCATTTTGTGGACCAGGAGCTACAAGTCTGTATGCGAGCAGCTTTGGCGGGACAGTTAAGCCACTTTTCAAATTTCGATTTATTGCTAGGCCACGTGGCGTTACCCCAGATAACGGTTATAGGTCACACCACGCGCTATATGCATTTAATGCACGTTTTTCAACTGACTGCTATATGATGACAAAATCCCAAGAATCGCGCTGCGTCGTCAGATTTGAGGCGGTTACACAACTGTCTTGATCCAACGGTTGGGGTTCAGTAACTATTTAAGGATAAAGACATTTCATTTTCTTCTTCCTTGCCATTTTCAAAAATCACATGCCTCTTCGTCTCTTGGTTTTCTACTGAACTTTCTACCGTTATTCGTCGTTCCTCAACCAAAACTACTAGCATCCACCCTATTCAAGGTGAGCTTTTTATTTTCACGACGACCTTTTTTACTTCCGTTTTTGCTTACATGGCACTCTTTCACCGAATCTAGCTTCTGCTTTTCCTTCTTTATTTCATTTTTGTTTGTGTTCTTCTGAAAAACCTGAGCAAGTGCTTCCTAACCTTGCTGGGAGCACACTTTCGTGCTGCTTCCGATTTACTTGGGCTTGAGATACCTGCAAAACAATTTATCTCCTCTTTTTTTTTTTAGACTGAGTTTTGAGAGTTCGTCTGTAAGGACTCTTCTATTCCCCGTTGATCTCTTCTTTTGTAGATGTCAAGTCATGGACACCGATACCAATGAGTAATAACTAACGAAGAAGGCTTTGGAGAGGAATCTTCTCAACAAGTCAGAGATTTCCCAAGTGTAACTGCTCAAAGCGATAAGAGTGCACCAAAGTCGTCTAGGCGAGAAGATACTTCTGCTCGCGAGCCCTTCTTCCAACATGGCTCTACCATCACCCAGGACGAGCTTGCCACAATAGCTAAGAAGTACGACTTCCCTTCAAGATGTCGAATCATGACCTCCAGCTCAGCATGACCATACAACTCACCCTCCTCAAGGGTTTACAGCAATCAGCCCCCAGCATGTAAAATCAGGATTTAGGTTTCCAGTCTCTAAATATCTCATAGACCTCCTGAATGACTTGAAGTTAGCCCCTTTCCAGCTTACACCAAACTCTTATGCCCAACTAACTTCTTTGACTCGTGTCTTCATCAAAAATAGGCTTCCACCTCCAACCCTAAACATGATCCAACACCTTTTCTTCTTCAAATATACCATTAACACCAAGACCAAGAAACGAGATAACATTTACTACATGGCCGCCTGCAACTTGTCTTATAAGGTGTTTCTGCCCAAGGGGGTTGGCAAGTCAATCGTGGGAGATTACAAGACTTTTTGGTTCTATGTGTCTTGTTTATCTGTGTTGAAGCTTGTCAACTTTACCTTCACACTTAGTCTAGGTGAGAAAATTTTCTGCTCACCATCCTTGCATGCATGCATCATTATTATTTCTGCATTTGCTGACTTTCCTTCTTTCATAGCAACTATCGGCAAGAGCTCGTTTCAAGCGACGAGCTAGAGGCACTTCAGAAATTTTCAAAGGTCAAAGATCCTTCAGATGATTACTTCCCAGACGGCTACATTCTAAGGGATTACCGGCTTGCACCTGGGGTTGAAATCAAACTTTTAAACATTGCCCAAAATGTTGAAGTGCGAGAGAAACGAGAATTTCCCTCAGTCTTCGTAGGATTTGGCGAGGGTACATCTCTTCCGATTACCAAAAAGCCTAAGACCATGGTGCGGCTACAAATAGATTCACCTCTACGTCCTATAGTGGCCAAAACCGATGAGCCCGAAGTTCAGATAACAGGCTCTACAGAACTTTTACCTTAACCAACAATGTCGTCCCAAACAGAGGCTGTAACGCCTACTAAAAACATGACATAAAATACAAAACGGTCGAGAAGAAATCTATAAGACAAGTAGCTCTACTAAATGAGTCTACCAGCCAAGCGACCTCAGCTTCTGATGGACCGTCAACAAGGCCTTTAGGGACCAAAGATAAGGGAAAGGGGTCACCAAGCCCTATGCAAAACATCAAAAACTAAAGGCAAGTAACCCGCTGTAGAGGGGGTCGACGAGGAGCAATCCTAGGAAACTGATGTTGGGGAGTACTTTAGTGATCTTCTGAATCAGTTGCCAAAGCTGCTAGGATCTGACAAACTAGAAGTTTATCAGAAACATATTCGTGGCGGTCAGCTAATTACTTATACCGTGTGCTATAATACACCGGTAAGCTTCAACTTTAATTCTATAGCTTATGCTACCCTCATATTCACTACTGACATATGTTTATTTCAGACTTTGTTGGCACTCATGAAAATGTTCAGAGACTTCCTCGATCTAGCAGAAGAGAAGGCCTTACTGGAGGAGACAAATAGGAAACTTGAGAGCGAATGTAAAAAGATCAAGGAGGAGTCTGAAAAAGCTAAGAAGGTTGCTCACGAGCTCGAGTAGAAACTTGAGGGTGCCAAGGAGCAGAGAGATAGAGCGGGGCGAGATGAAGTTTCGGGATATCACTACCTTATCATTTAAACAAGCTACCTATGACATCAAAAAGATAACACAGAAGACCATTTTCCAGAAGAAGCGAGCTATTGATGCTGAGAAGAAAGCCGAGATGGTGATATAGGACTTGAACGGGATGAGGAGTAACCTTGCTCGCGCTCAGGAATCACTTAAAAAGGTGGAGGCTCGCATAGAGTAGGCTCGGAATGAAGTTGTTGAGAAGAAGAGCAGTTCGTTTCTGTATACTCTATGGAAACATTACCTTAAACTGGACATCTTCTTCTTCGGAGAAAAGGTAGTGGAGGAGGTAAAGAAGTACGCGACTTACATAACCGAAGGGGCTTATGTGGGGACCGCGAAGACCGTTAAAAAGGGAACTAGTCCCCTACCCCTTCAAGAAGAGTCCCACACCTCGAATTGCTCAAACCAGTGCTTCTCTAGCTCCTATTCAAGGTGCAACTCCTCTAGTTCAAAATGTTTCTTCTTTAGATTCTCCGCAGCCGATACCTCATGAGGTCAAGGTTCATCTTTACAAAGAGCCCTTAATGAACAAGGCTCAAAGAAAGTTCCTGTAAGCTCCTCCAAAGCCCCCTAAGATAGCTTCCCCTTCCCCTTTCTCTCTTTTTTTTTTTTTTTTTTTTTTTTGAGGCTTATTTCTGAACATTATCAATTCACATTAATCTCTGATTTTGCAATATGTTTTTACACAATATATATATATATTTCATTTTTAACTAGATAAAAGCTTTATGGAGTTGCTTTATCTTTGTTGAGTCCTATGTGAATAATAGTAAACTTCTTCCCAATAGTAAAACAATCTGCGACCATGAATAAACAGTAGAATAGATAATAAAATCGTTCGAAAATAAATATGATTAAGAGAGCGAGCTGAACTGGCTCTACTATAACGATAAGTAATAACTGGTTGCGTTAATACCTCCCAGAGCATAAAACAAGTATATGGGTCGCGAGTGTGCCCTTGAAAATTTAAGTAGATCAGCTCTGGTAGATAGGTAATACATAAAGAAGAAGAATATACTCAACAGGTGAAGGAACAACTCTGCCCCCTACCTAGTAGATAATAACTTATAATAATTTGAAATGAATCAGCTCGTGTAGTTGTGTAACAATGATATCAAAATAAATGAATATCTGCAAAGCAACATGAATTAAGAAAACTGACTAATATGGATGGGGTGTTGATTATTGAATACCTTAGCCATGCTTCTCTTTGTAAGCGTTGTGCTCAAAAGGTAGGGACCCGAGCCTCTACAGGGTATTGCACTTATAAGGTAGGGACCTGAGCATTTACAATAAGTTACGCTCATAAGGTTAAACCTAAGCATCTACAGTGGACTGTGCTCGTAAGGTCGATACCTGAGCATCTATAATAAACTACGCTCACAAGGTCGATACCTGAGTTATACAGCATATTGTCCTCTCAAGCTACACTTGTAAGGCCAGAACCCGAGCATCTATAGCAAGAGTTAAGGAGGTAACGGGACCTCGACTACATTTACAGGGTCATAACCCGAGCATTTATAGCATAATTTAGGTGTGGCATCGATCGCATATGAGCAGATTTAAGACGCGTGTTTTGATCATTAACGTTTTAAGGCACCTGTAGGCATCCTATATCCGGTAGGCCCCAACGCTCGTTTAACCTTCTAGCCCTGTGGGATAGCATCCGGAGTAGAACCTTCAACCTTATAGGTTTCTTAGATGCATAACCCCTATCCATCAAGTTGATCTTTGCATCGCAAGATGGGCCGAGTTGTGAAGTGTCTGATGCAGCCTAGGGAAAACCTGTAAGCGAGCTGCGATTAGGTGCACAAGCCCATGATCATGTCAAACTATGCTTTTCGTAGCTACACACTTCACACAAAAATGCATTATCAATTTGTGTTAGTGATAATATATGACAATCGTGGAGCTTGTCATTATGTTTATACAACCACTATTTACAAAAGCATATCAATTAATACAATAATCATTGATAATATGGTCATAGATGTATTGCATTCCATGCTCACAAAAGCACTGCTTCTCTCATGTCCGCTAAGTGGTAGGCTCCATTTTTGAGATATTCATGGATGACATAGGGTCCTTCCCAGTTTGGTCCCAACGTGCCATTATTAGCTTGATAGGCTCCAGGTAGAATCTCTTGTAGCACAAGATCTCCTAGCTTGAATTTTTGAACTTGGACCTTTTTGTTATAGTGTCTGGCCATTCTTTGCTGGAAAACGGCCATTCTCAGGCGAGTTGTTTCTCTGACTTCTTCGAGGAGATTTGAACTAGTAGCCAGGAGTTGATCGTTTTCTTCAGAATTGAAACTTGCTCTCCGCTAGTTGGTCACTTCAAACTCAGCAGGAATGATGGCCTCAGACCCATAGACCATTGAGAAAGGGGTTTCTCTAGTAATGCTGTGAACTGTTGTTCTATAAGCTCATAATACCTTCTATAGCTTATCTACCCATGCTCTCTTCCTAGCTTCAAGCTTGGTCTTCAAAGTCTGCTTAATGATCTTGTTGATTGTCTCTACTTGGCCATTAGCTTGGGGGTGATCTACTGCCGAAAAACTTTTAGTGATACCAAGGTCGTCGTAAAATTCTAGGAACTGCTCGATTATTAATTGAGTTCCATTGTCTGTCACGAGCTACTGAGGAACAGCGAATCTACAGATGATATTATCCCACACAAACTTTTCTATCTTCATTGTGGAGATCTCAGCCAGTTCCTTTGCTTTTGCCCACTTTGTATCGTTGGCCAGTAAAACCCCTATCAAAGTGCCTTTTGGGCTAAGGACAGTTCTCCAGCATGGTTGCCACAGTGCCTTTCATGTATGTCTTTCAAAACTGTGGTACAGTCTGGCTCATCAATGCATCATAATAAAAGAGCCGATAAGCCTTTTTTGTAAAGCATGTTATCGTATATGCAGTACCTCGCTACTCTTACTCGCAGACAGTGTGCTTCCATCTTATCATCTGGTAGCTTTCCCTCCTGCAAGTAACTAACTAAAGGGCTTATCCATGAATCTGCTGCCACTGCTAAAACCATTACCTTATCACTGGGCTTTGTACTTAATTTCGGCAGGAACTCCACTAGTATGTTCCCAACAAAATCTGTGTCCTGAGCTATAACTAGGCGAGCCTGTGAATCTGCATGGGAATTCTGGGCTTACGGAATCTGATTTAACGCATACTTCTCAAAGGTACCCAACAGCTCTCGAACCTTCTATAGGTAAACTGTCATTCTTGACCCTCTGGCCTGATACTCACCATTAATCTGATAAACCACGAGCCGACAATCGCTGAATATCCTGAGTCGCTCAGCCTGTATCTTCTTGGCCAATAAAGTCCTACCAACAATGCTTCATATTCTGCTTCATTGTTCGTGGCTCTGAACCCAAATTTAAGTGCACAAAGGAACTTATTTCCATATGGGCTGATCAACAAAATTTCAGCTCCTGCACTTCGTTCACAAGAAAATCTATCGATAAACAATTCCTAGAACGAACCTTCAGAAGACTCGACTTCCTCATCCACAGTGTAAACTCAACGATGAAATCTGCTAGTATCTGCCCTTTGATCGTTGATCTTGGCCTTAATTCTATATCAAATTGGGCGAGCTCAATTGCCCATTTAAAGAGACGGCTTGAGGTGTCAGGGTTCTGCAAGATTTTCCTGAAAAGATACCTGGTCAACACTTCAATTTTATATGCTTGGAAGTAAGGACGTAGCTTCCTGAACGTCACCACAAGACACTAGGCAAGCTTCTCCATCGGGGTATACCTTGTCTCTACATCAACCAGCTTTTTATTGATGTAGTACACGGGGAACTGAGCTCCATTTCCTTCTTCTCGTATCAGTGCTGCATTTAAGGCATGTTGAGATATCCCAAGATAAACTGTCAGAACGTCCCCTTCTTTTGGCTTTGACAGTAGGGGAGCTCGTCCCATATATTCTTTTAGCTGCTGGAACACGACATCGCACTCCTCTGTCCATTCGAAGTTCCTCGCCTTTATTAATACTTCAAAGAATGGAACACATCTGTCTGAGACATTTGATATAAATCGGCTCAGGGCAGCAACTTGACTGTTCAAACTCTACACATCCTTCATTCTTGTCGGTGATCTCATGTCCAGTAAGGCCTGAATTTTCTCTGGGTTGGCTTCCTTATTATTCACTATGAAACTCAAAAATTTACCAGAGAAGACTCCAAACGCACACTTGAAGGGGTTGAGCTTCATCTGATATTTCCTCAAAATCTGAAACATCTCCTTGAGGTCGTGAATATGGTCAGCAGCCTGCTTAGATTTTACTAACATATCATCAACATATACCTTTATAGTCTTTCCAATATAATCCTCAAACATTATGTTTACTAGCCTCTGGTAAATTGCCCCTGCATTTTTTAGTCCAAAAAGCATTACCTTATAACAATATAAGTCATGGTCTGTGACAAACGAGGTATGTTCCTCATCTTTAGGGTTCATTAGAATCTTGTTGTAGTATGAATAAGCATCTATAAAGCTAAGGAGCTCATGCCCAGCTGTCGCATCTACAAACTGATCAATTTTGGGCAGTAGGAAGCTATCTTTCGGACAGGCCTTATTCAAATCCGTGAAGTCGATGCAAGTTCTCCACTTCCCATTTTTCTTTTTCACTAGCACAGGATTGGCTATCCAGGTCGGGTAATAAACCTCACGGATGAATTTGTTTGTCAGGAACTTATCCATTTCCTCCTTCAAGGCATCACAACATTCTCGAGTTATTTGCCTCCTCTTTTGGCAAACCAGTTTGTAGTGAGGATTGACATTCAGCTTATGAGTCATCACCCTCAGATTGATCTCCATCATGGCCTCATGATTCCAGGCGAACACATCCAAATTCACCTTGAGACAATCAGGTAGCTGGGCTTTAATTTCCAAGACTAGGCTCTTGCCCAACTTGAGACATCTTACAGCATCTATCTCACTAACCTGAATATCTTCGAGCTCTTCTACTGGACCCGTAATCTGGTACATGTCAATCTCCCTAGGGTCCAGGTCATGACTGATCCCCATCATAGTGATAGCCTGCAGCTCACATCTTGGAACCATATCCACCATCTTCCCTCGAACTCTCATTCTTACTACGTCTACATAACAATGACAACTAGAGATTGCTCACCTCGCACACATTCGATCCTGTTGGAAGTTGGAAACTTTACTGTGAGGGCTCTGGTAAAGGTGACCATATCGAAATCATTCATTGCAAGTCTTCCCAATACTACATTATAGGCCGAGGAAGAGTTGATAATTAGGAAATTCGCGAGCACCGTTGACTAGTAAGCTACATCTCTGAGAGTGAAGGGTAATCTGATTTGTCTGATAAGAGTGATTGCATCTCCAGTGAAGCCGCATAGAGGCTTAAAGGAAGGTTTCAATTGTTTATCGTCAATCCCCATCTGGTTGTAACACTTCTTATACATTATATTCACCGAGGTCCCGGTGTCAATCATTATCCTTTTGACTACAGAGTTCTCAATACGGGCTCGAATTATCAAAGCATCATTGTGGGGCCGACAAACATCCCGGGCATCTTCTTCTGTAAAAACAATCTTCTCAGATGCTCTTCTAACCTTCTTCGTAGGTCCCTCTGATTCTCTTCGACCTGTGATTTAGACGCGATTAGCCTCACGTATATACCGCTCTTGCGATCTGTTCGATGTTTATGCCACAAAAGGACCTTCATGGATAGTATGGATCGTTCTTACAACAGGTCCGTGCTGAGGGTTAGGCTCTTGTTGGGTTTGGTCTGGCTGCTCTTGCTGCCGTTAGGGAGGACGTTACTATTGGGATGGTTATCGTGAAGGTCGCACAACATAGTCCCTCAAGCGGCCATTTTTGACCATCTCCTCAATGGCGTTTTTGAGCACCCGACACTTAAAGGTGTTGTGCCCTATTTCATTATAATAGGCATGAAATTTGCTCCTGTCTCTTCATCCCTCAAGAGTCTGAATAGGGGCCGATCTCCCAAAGTTTTTCCTATTCCTTTCAGTTGCAAAGATCCTGTCTTGTGTATCAAATAAGGTGTTGTATGTATTGTAACAGCTCTAATACTAAGGTTGTTCTCGCCTTTGGTTACTCTTCTATCTAGGCCCATTTCTGGCCTTATTTGTAATCTAATTGTTATTTCTCTAGCCCCCACGGCTGCTTCCTTCATTGCTCATATTCTTTCCCTCATTGGAGCTACCAGCTTCATCTTTCTGAACACTAGTCTTCTTAAAGCCAAATGTTTCTTCCCACTTAATTTCTTTTGTTACTTGCTCGTAGAATTCCCCTAAGTCTCATACAGCTTCCTGTCTTTCCTTAGTCCTGACGAGATAGCTGTCAAAATCCCCTCGTTTGTGGGGTTTTCTATATTAGTCACCTCACACCTGAACCTGTTGATGTAGTCCCTCAATAATTCATCAGGAAGTTGCAAGATAGTTACGAGGTGGCAATGTGACATAGCTGCCTCTTCAACGCCTTATACTAGTTTAGGAATCTTTGCTGGCATTCCTCCCAATTATTGATATTGCGGGGTGGGAGGTTCCTGAATCATGTCAGTAAAATATCCCTAAATGTTACCTGGAATACGCGACACTTCACTAGCGAGCTGGTGGTCTGGAGGTCCATCTGGATATTGAAAGCATCGAGACGGTAGTAAAGGTCAGCGTTTCCCTTGTATTGTAGGATGTTGTGAATTTTGAACCTTGGAGGGAGTGACTCTAATTCGATTTCTGAGGTGAATGGAGTCCTCTCTCTGCTCTAACTCCTCTATTCGTGGACCCCGAATCGCACTTCAAACTACCAGTTACTTTGATGGAGCTCCTCGACAAGTGGATCTTACACTTCAGTTCTTCTGACAGCGGACTATCTGTCCCACCTGTTTTGTTTGCTCGAGGAATGCTAGTCATGTGTCCTCTATCTCCTTCTGTCTTCAACTTTGGAGGCATAATGGTCGGTTTCATATCTTTGTTCAAGCCTGTCTGACACATCTTCTCTTCGCGAAGCTCTATTACTAAGCCTTTGCCCAGCTCAATCTCTATGAGCTGAGTCCGAATTATGTCCACGATTTGTCTGCACTGGTCGACGTTCATTTTGGCTCACCTTTGTTCTGAACCTTGAGGGATGAGCTGCACCTTCCCCATTATGAGCTTGCTGAAACCAAGCACTAGAATGCACACTGGAGGAAGAAGATAACCCCTCTTGAACCGACTCCCCGACAACTCTCTCATTCGGAACAAGGGCCTCACCTTATTGTCGTTGCAGAACATCCATCCTTGCGATGACATAAGGTGGTCTCTGAGCAGCTTGAACCTGGGTCCGAATTAACATTCTTATTTCATTTACCAGTTGTGTCATTATAGTTTCCAGTATCTCTTGTCGCTGCTATAACACCTATATAACATCTCCTCTAGCAGCATTAGGTATAGGTTGACGGGTAGGAAGAGGAGGCATACATTAAACATTCCTAGTTATGGGCGCATTAGACGTTCCTATACCCATATTAGGTAGTCCTCCAGTAGGCATGACATTATATCATAGATCTGAGGTTTTTGGACAGTCTTCAGTAGCGTTGAAGCTTCTGGTGACTCTTCCATTGACTATGGTGATTATCGAGCGAACTCTGTAAGCTAAGAACAAAAGTGGTGAAACTGTAGATGGGCCCCTCTTTCTAGCACCAAAAATGCCGACGTTTGGATTTAGTCAACTAGGTTCGTTTCTGACCCAAGCTACAGTTTTGAGTTGTTGTTGTAATAAAGTAAGCAAAACAGAAAGCAAAGCAGATAGGGTCAGAGAAGAAGAAACAATACCAGAGATTTTTAAATGGTTCGGTCCAAAAAGATGTCTACGTCTATTGTTCACATTCTTACTATTTTCGCAGAGTAACGCACTCAAGATCTACGTCCATTGTTCACACTCTTACTATTTTAGCAGAGTAACGCACTCAAGATATCTCTTTTTTTTTTGTTTACAAATGAAGTCCTTCTATATTTATAGAGAATGAGAGAACCTATGGTAAAACGTAATAAAATAATGTATAGTAAATCAAAATTGCAATGATTGATTACATTTAATGCGCTTGAATTGCATTTAATATGGCTGATAGTGTTAGATTTAATTCTGTCAAAACATGGGTTTAGACGGCTAACCCATATGGGTTAGGTGAGATCACCGTAATCTAAACTGTAATCTCTGATGGGATTAGAATGCATGACACACCTTAAGCTGTAATCTGCTTCACAACTTTGACTTCTATTGACTTGTGATTTGAGAGACGTGGCGAAGGCGAACTCTTTAACGAGTAAAATACTTTGTCGAGTTAGCAAAAAATAAAGCTCTGGCGAATTGACCACCTCGAGAGTTACTAATACAGGTCATAAGCGGGCTCTCTAGCGATCAGGTGCATTAGCAAATAGTCAGCCTCATAGACGAACAGATATGCGAGCACATATAGAGAGGTCCGAGTGGTTGCGCGGGCAGGTTGATGAGCAATTGATCAATCTTATAAACGAGCTCATTCATGAGCTAATAAATGTTAGCCAGAGAAAAGTTGATAAGCGATCACATCCACGAGTAGGATATCGAGCAGATCACCAAGCAAACAGACGGACAAATAAACGAGTAGAAAGACGAGCAGAGAGATAGACAAAATGACAGCCCTTTCTGGGCTTTCTTGTTGTTAGGCCCACCTTTTGAGTTTTTGTCAGCCCATTTGATTTGATCGTAAAAATACCCATAACACAAACTATATCATGTTTATACAAACTAGAGAATAAAATATATTGGGTTATTTAGTTTTAATAAGTCTTAGTTAACTCAAGATTATTTGTGCGACTTATTTTTCTTTTAAATAAACTATTTTATATGATAAAATTCATAAATAAAAATATTCATATGAATTATAATTATTTTTATCTTTTATTTTTATTTTATTTTTATTTTATTTTACTTTATCATAAATCACTTATATTTATTAGATAAAATACTATAAATGCAGTTTGATTAGTAACTTTAGTAATAAATATATGTAATTGGATTACATATATTTATTTGTAATCTGAATAACAATTATCATCATAGAGAAGACATATCCTTAAATTAAGTTTTTATTTATTTTTTTAGTAATATGAAATTTGAACTTCTCTCACAAAAAAAAAAAAAAAAAAAATAGAGCTAATACACAATCAACTCACTAAGAAAAATACAGCTAATACACAATCAACTCATAATTAATATACTTTTATTTTTATATTGTATTAAGAATATTATTGTAAGAAATTTTGTTTACAATTTTGTAAGGGATAAAACTATATATTTTCTACTAGTTATGTATTTTAACTATTTTTATTTTATATAATGATATTCTTCTAGAAATTAAAAGAAATATTATTAAAAAAAAAATTATATATAAAGTGCCCCCGCGTAGATTTTTGGATTTGCCAGTGGTATATTGTGTAAAACCCCACTGAAATTATTATTCTCTTCCACCTGTAAGAGTAGAAAAGTCAAACTTCAAACATGTCTAGGATTATCTTAACACACAATGACTTCAAAAGTCGATTTTTCATGTGCTCGTTACTATGTCGTTTGGATATGTTGTATCGCGGTGGCCCCCTACCCCTCCTTGATTTTGGCCTGAAAGAATAGATATTGGTAGGGCCAACGAGAATTGATTATTTTTATTTTATTTTCCTAAATTGATAAGCAGAGTATTCCTGAAATATAGCAACTTTAATTTTACCCAATAATTGGTGAAAGTAAATCTAAATACACATGGAGACCCCAACACATTTGCCTTTGTTACCGTGATTTTATATTTAAAAAAAGAAAAAAGAAAGAATTTAGTTCAACACAATTGCTTATGTTGTTACACCTTTGTTTATGTCATTTTATATTTCTCGTGGTCTTTAATCATTCAAATCATGTGTAAAAGGTAAGATAGTTGTTGAAGTAGTAAAGGAATAATTTACAAATCTTAAAATCAAGATTCAAGAGTTATAAGTACAAAAAATTTTTCAGTAACACAGACCACATAGCCATTAATCAAAGGGTGAATAAGTGGGGGTAACAAATTAGAATTTGGATTTTTTGGAGCAATGAGAATTAATAAGGAGAATGATGTAAACAGTTAAGAGAATTAAGAGATTTTTTTTTTTTTTTTGAAGTATTATCCTATCAAATGTTTAGATAAATTCAGTCTTAATTACCTTTCATTAATAAATTGATAAATATTATTGACTGAAATAACAAGAATTATGATCAAAGTCAATTCTAAGTACAGCTAAGATTCAAACTCATTGGGGTATTGCTAGAGGATTAGTTAGAGAAGAAGAATCAAAAGATCATACAATGAAATTCTTAAAATGTTAGGTTAAAATTTAAGCAGACAGAGTTCATATAATTTAATGTGAACATGTAGTTTTTGGAAACATGTTTGGGTCCTCAAGGCCAATATAGAAACCAGCTTTTAGCATTTTGTTTTCACACATTGAATATTTCAAACACAAGTAGCTATAGCTAAGAAACCAAAACCAAATATCACCACCACCTCACCCCACAAAAACACACAAAACAACAAAGATAAATTTAAAATTTAATTTATAGAATATTAGAATAACATCACACAAACAAACAAACAAAATTAATAAAGAAATCAATATATGAGACTTACTTTATTCAAGATCAATAATTGAATGCAATCAATTAGCAGCATGAGACCAGGCTGATTTTTTTTTTTTTTTCAAAGGTTAGGAGCGAGGCCCTAACTTACCACCTAGTCAGAAACCCGTTCTCGATGTTATAGCCTTGTATTTATTTGATGACTAAATACAAAGCAAATTGCAAAAGTGTATATATATATTCATTATTAATTGGTCCTAACTTTTTAAAATTTATAAGCATTGGTCATAAAAGTTTATACATATATTTCATTTTTTTTCTAAAAAGTATAATAGGACGGCCAACAAGTAGTGTGGCAAATTACTGATCTTGCTGGCTAGATGGGGGAGTTCCTTTCAGTTAAGTGTTTTTGTAATCTTGTGATAATTTGTTTTTGGAAAAGAAAATGATGAAGTTTAATTGATTAACACGTATATCATAAAGTTGTTTGGTAGGTATACCGGTTTGGATATTATAAAGGGTAGTAACAGATATCATCTCTTTTCGAAATTTTAAGGTTTACGTTTTAAATTTCATAATTCTGTGTTTATAATTTTGAAATAAAAATTTTTATTTAATTAAACTATTATATAATAATATCATAAATTTAACAACTTCAATATGTTTATAGTCTACACAATAGCATAACCAACATATCAAGAGAGAATTATTCAAAACCCTCGAGACATATGTCTTATAACAAAAAGAAATTACTTTTAGTTTTTGTAATAACGTCCTCCCCTGCACTAACAGTCAAACCATGGTTGACCATTTGACATAATTAGAGGTTGACAAAATGCTACAAAAAGATGATATTACCCTTTACTAACTAATTTTTTGCTAAAATGACATATTACCCCTTTTTTTAGGAAAAAAATTTTAAGAACTTGAAAAATCTCAACCGTCCATTTCGAAAATAAACGGTACAGATTTATTTAATTTTAAGTATAAAATATATATATATTTAAATGAATCTAAATCGTCCATCTCAAAGATAGACAATCACGATCAATTTTTTTTTTTTTTTTTAAAAAGTAGAAAAATTAATTTTTTTTTTAAATTTTAAAAATAATTGAATTTTAAGAATTAAAAGTAATTTTAAATATAAAAAGTATTTTTTAAATGGATCTACATTGTCTATCTTAAAATATGGATAGTCAAGATCAATTTGAAAAAGAAAAAAAAAAATTAGTTTAATTTTACAGTTTTGAAATAATTCTAATTAAATTTTAACTATATAAATAATTTTAAATATAAAAATAATTTTTTCAAATGGATCTAAACTGTTTATTTTAAAGATGAACAGTCAAGATCAATTTAAAAAAATAATAAAAAATTTGAATAATGGGAAAAAAAATTGAAAAACAAAACAAAAAGTTGGAGATTCAACCCAAATTGGATCTTCACAATTCATCAAGATTGGGTTGGATCTCTGCCCATTTTCAACATTCATTATTGTCATATTCAACACGAACAACATTCATCTTCAATCTATAATAAACCCCATATCAGCAACAAAAGATAAATTTTCTTTTTTATTATTTCATCTTAACCAAATCTCCATTAAAATTCAAACCCAAATCATCCCTAACCCATTGTGCTCACCATCAGAAGAGACCTATTTCAAACTCTGCGGTTCTCTAAATCTTCATCAGTATCTTCATCATAGTGATGAAGATCTGGATAGCTTCACCTCCATATCCAAAACTAAAGCCCTCATAATCAAACTTACCCTCTAATCAAGCTTAAAACCCATCAACATCATTAACAAAGCTCAAACACAGAAAACTCAACATTATTAACCAATTTCAAAAGAAAAAAATAAATGCAAAAAAAAAAAAAAAATTAACATCATAACTTCGCTAGCTCCGCCATCGCCAGTGTCATCCTCCACCTCACTCTCAACTACATGATGATCGACATGGGATTTTTGATCAAGTTGTAAACAGAGGATGACCTACCGAAGAGGTTAATCGACACCATTAGGGTTTGCCAGATGCCATAGTGGCAAGCGATTTTTACGTCGGCCCCATCTCCCACAGGCTTGTGAGAGAAGTAGTTTTGGGTTTGTGATGTTTCTAAGAAGAAGAAGACGTGATGTTACAAGAGAAGAAGACAGATGTTTGTGATGTTTAATTAGATGAACAACATCTAATTTCTTCATTTTTTTTTTTCAATTGTTTTGATGTCTTGATGTTAGTATGATGATGAACTAGTTCTGTTGACTATGGATGGTGTGAGGAAAATGAAGAACTGGGTTTGTGATGGATGGGGAAGAAGAAGATGACTTGTGAAGAAGAAGATCTAATTACTTTGTTTTTTTTTTTTTTTCAATTGTACTGATTTTTTTTTTTTTTTTATCTCCACCGTTCGTTTTAGATGGATGTTGGACATCCATTATTTTTATTTTTAAGAAAATGTTAAAAATCGTCTTTTTGTATTTAAAATTATTTTTTTTTCTAAATTCAAAATCATTTAATTTTTAATTCTAAGTTATTTTAAATGGATTTCCACCATCCAGATGAACGATGAAGATTCAAATAACCTATTAATTAATATAATTTTTTTAAAAAAATATAAAATAAAAAAATAACCTAAATATCTTTATTACAGTTAACTCACACGGTTAATCATAGTCAAATCGTTGATACAGGGGAGCATACTATTAACAAAAGCAAAAGTGATTTTCATTTGTAAGAAGTCATATGTCCAGAGGGTTTTGGGTATTTTTCTTAATACATCAATATAATTATTTATATATAAAAAAAAAAAATTGCACTTTTTTATAGAACACCAATTTTGCACTTAAAATACTGAAATTAAACATTCAATTGGAATAGTACCAACTTTATTATGAAAAAACAAAGGAGCTGAGATTTGGAAAAACAAAATTTGTGCACCAACTAGGGATAATAATGGATCGGATAGGATCGGGTTTGACTCTTACCAAACCCGACCTGAAATTTGTGAGGAGCGCCCCAAACTCAATCCATGCCTCAAACGAGTCTCTACTTTCTGCACCAAACCCAAACCTAATTAGAGGAATTTGCTCCAAACTCGATCCATTGACTCAATTTAGTTTTTAACCAATGATATAATTAGTATAAAAAAATAATATACAAAAAAAAAGACATATTAGCTATAATATTCACGATCCTTTTAAAAGAATTCCAAATTCATATAAAAATTCTAACAATTAATAGTGTAAGACTTGGACACAACATGTAATAAATCCTTTTAATACATAGTCGCAGATTTAGAATTTTTTTTTTTTTATGTTTATATATAGATCGGGTTATCGGATCGGATCGGGATAAGAAGTTTGCCCCAAACTGGTTCTAGAATTTTTTAAGGTTGTCCCAAATTCGATCTATGCTATAAATGGGTCTATATATGCCTAAACTCTGCTTTGAATAGCTCAGGTTTGGATGAGATTGGAACGAGTATTTTTATCATTCCTAGTGCCAACAATGACTTGACATGTTTACTTTATCCTCAAACACATTCCAAAAGACAAAATTAATTTGGTTTTAGGAAGTTTCCTTTCATTTCATTTCAATACGTCAATACTTCTTTTTCTTTTTGTTTCGTAACCAATAACAACACCAAACAATTTGACCTCGATCATCGCTTTAATCATATACCTCATGACTCTAGTAGCCTCGTCTTCACAATTGAAAAAAAGGATCTCATTACCAGTTTTAGGCTTCTTACTCTTGACAAAATCAAGTCAACCAGTAGAGAACTCAAGTTTCTTATACTTGCCTTAGTGGATTCTGAAGCGAAATACCCACTTTCTCCCTTCCTTATCTTCCACAATCAAAGGTAGTGCACATTGTCCACCTCCAAAACCAGGCCAATGAGAAAGAGCTCAACCTTTTACAGAGAGTATAAGCAACATCTATCCTAGTAAGTATTGTTGAGAAAATTTTTCATTCACTCGAATATGTTATAAAGAAAGAGAGAGACCGATAGAGACTTTAATAAGTCCTTTTTTTTTTTTAATAAAAAAGCAGAAGCTCAAAAGAGAAAGAACAACACCAACGAAGAGCCTGAACTCTCTGAAGATTAGAGTTAAGAAGAGACTTCAACTCAGGAAGGATAGTCGATATATCTATATCCTCTATCATCAAATCAAGAGTTGTTTTTATCAGTTAATCAACAGTCTCGTTAGCATCTCGTGGCATATAAAGAAGTTTGACACGTTAACTCTTCTTCATAATATTCCAAACATCCAAGAGGAAAAACTTATAATAGATGAGATGAGGGTTTTGAAAGAAAAAATTGATTTTAAATTAAAAAATTGATTTTAAATTTAATACGAAAACATAGATTTTAAAAATTTTTTCAAATAAAAACATACCCGATCAATGTTAGTAATAACAATTCAATAATTATATAATAAGATCAAATTTTACTTTGCATAAAGATTGAATTGATTCCTTTTGATTAACAGATTTTTCACCACTCGATCTTTCTTACTATGACTCTTTACAAAAGAAATTGTGTGTGAGCATAATCTCAAATAATCAAATAACAAAACCTTTTTATAAAAAATTATTATATAGAAATAAAAAACAATTTTCTTGATTTCTTTTGAGATTGGGTAATATGGTGTTTTTTAATTAATAGAAGTTTTTGGTTCAAATAGTAAAAAATTCTTTTTTTTATTACCAACATAAAACACCCTTTTATAATAGTAAGTTAAGGTTTTTCAATTTAAAAATAAATACAATTTTCTATTTAAATTGAAAAACTTAGTCCATATCTAATATGAAATCAAATTCTTTATTGGTTTAGAACTCTTTACTTTTAATTTATTATGAAATATAATTTCTATTAAATTAAAACTTTTTTAATTTAATTTAATATGGAATCTAATTACAATTAAATTAAATTACTATTTTCATTAATTAAAAGATTTTTCATTAAATTAAATGATTATGAATCATTAATAATTTAATGATACCATTTAAAATTAAACCCATAACCTCTACAATTAATTAAATAATTACATATATTTAAATAATCAAATTATTTAAATTATTCGTGAACGTATTCATAATATTTGTATGTACATTTATAATTGGACAATCCAATTATATTCTTCTTTTTGTTTCTTTATATGATTGTGAGCTAGTAAGGGGACTAAATAGACCTGCAATTTGAGCTTCAATAATATTGAAATTATTAATTAAATTATTAACTATTATTAACTTTAAAGTTACTCCACTAAAAACCTAATGTTACACTCTCAAAATTGTAGATGTTTTACACAATCTAAATTTTCAGTGTCCATTGATTTAATCATTTTATATGGTTCGATCTTCTACAAGTTGTTCATAATTAGAGTTAGGTCATTAAAGTCCGTCATACCTCTATAATTATATCTTATTCTGTTAAGTACCATTGATTTTCTAATGAATAATATATTCATAACAATTTATGAATTTATCTTTTCGTTTACTCATAAACAGAAAGTCAAATGCTTTTATTGTTTAAGGTCTGAATCAATACTTAAGGAAACTACTCATCTACTTCTCACAAGAATGATGGATTTCACTATTGTGTAGAATATTCCTAACCATTTATTAAATCACATCTCCAAAGTACGAAGTTTATTGACCGTAAATCTATAACAGTCTTACTCATGTAAATCAAAATATATGACTCAACAAAATATAAGTCTATAAAACACTCAGGATTAAGATTAATCTATGTATGATCATCTAGTCGATAAATATGAATTTATTTATTTAATGGATATTAATAAGAAATTCATTTTATCGTAGTCTAGTCTTATATAATCTCTATTATGTAATATGCATCTATTTTTATGTCTCATATGAAGGATCCCGGATAACATCATCATATCATATACAAAATGGATCATAGCTGTACATTTACCACAAGCAAAATACCCAATTTTGTTTGATTTCTACGGATTCTTTAGATTACTGATATCAAACTAAATTCTCTTATATATAACACTTATGTACTTAATTTGAGACTACATAAGTAATTATAGATGTTAAGTGATATTTGTATGAAGCAAACATTTCATAAATGTACATAAATTGAATAAGATAAATATATTTTATTTATTATTTAATTTAAATATTTATAAATTACAAGCTCTCAGGGCACATAACTCTAACAAGTTTGAATGAAGAATTAAATTAATAGCTTCTTTATTATCCGATTGTATAGAAGTAAGCTGTTATATCTGATTCTCTTTGATATAGGAGCAAGATCTTATAGACCCTTCCAAAAATAATTAAGAGCAACTTTTTTGCTAGTGGGATCAAAAGATGACCAACTTGTGATTTTCCTCTTTTTGTTTTTTTTGTTTTTTTTTTCTAAATTGACCAACTTGTCTTGCTTGAGCAACTTTTCTACTTGTAAAACCAAAAGATGACCAATTTGTCCTGCTTTGCTTTGCTCTCTTTGCTTGAGCTACGTTTTTGCTTGTAGGACCAAAAGATGCCTAGCTTATCCTGCTTTGCTTTGTATGCTCATAGAATCACATACTGTGTTTGGAACATAGGATTTAAAATGGGTTTAGGATGTATAAAGGAAAAAAAAAAAAAAGATTTAGGATTTAAAATATCTTAAACTCTAAAACCCTATATTTGAAGAGTAATGGATAAGATTTTATACCCAATCCTAAACTTTATTAAATCTTCCTCTCATGGGAATGCTCATTCCCAACAAAAATTATAAGATTTGATGAGTTCAGAATTGAGTATTCCATCTCTTTTTTTTTTTCTTTTTTTTTCAAATTTTCAAATTTTTTTTACAACATTATTTTTAAGTATATTATAAAATATTTAAATTAATTTTATTCTAATACAATCCTAACTTATATTAAATATAATATAGTATAATTTTAATCCAATCACAAATTCTATCAAACGTAGGATAGTAATTTTTCAATTCATTTCATTTTAATCCTGTTGTGCATATTTTAGTGACCTAAAAGAATGGGCTGTTAAGACCCAATGTTTCAGCTTAAAGAGATGAAAGCTCGATAGGCCTAATAAACTGAAGTGCAACCCGACTAATTCTTCCCAGGCCTCTTAGTTCCTGGCTTGTTGAATCGAGATCATCTGCTCATTATCAAGTTCACAACACGTCGACCTTGTGCATCCCAGCTTGCGACAACGAGCTCGTTTCTGTCATCTCTTAGCTTATAGGTTAATTACAATCAGAACTGTCAGATCAAAATACAGCTCAAGGCTTACCGTACGCGCCAATCCGTCAGTGATTACAGCATGAATTAAGGACATCTCATATAATCGACATGAGTTTAGCTTCTAAACCATACTTTGTCAGAAGACTTGGACAAATGTTATAGTTGTCAGTCTTAAAAATATAATTTATCATCACTTTACTTTATCTTATTATGTATTACTGTAGCACCTGCAATTTCTCTATAAATAAGGGAGGAGATTCATTGTAAAAAGAGGAGAGAAACATTTTTACTAAGAGGGTTGTTACTCTACCGAAATAGTGAGAGAAAAAAAATGGACGTAGGCGTTTTTTAGGCTGAACCACTTAAAAAGTCTTGTTTTTGCTGTTCTTCTTCTGACCTTTCTCATTCATTTCACTTGCTTTTCATTTGACGGGACCCTTCCCGAATCCCTCATCTAGACTCGAGAAAGATCTCGTAGCACCTCGAAAGAATTCCCACGAACCCTATGCTCAGCCCGAAGGAACGCCGTCAAGGCACCGAAAATCATTTAACTAGATATTTTAATTTCCTTTACAAGATGACAGTGATAAAAATTTTTCGCTTTTTTAATAAAAATTTCAGCAGTATGCCGTTTGTTTTCTAAACTATGCCACCCTGTAAGTTTCAAATACAGTTTATAAAAACACTTCTATGAAATCCATTTCTCAACTTCTGGAGCCTCCGGCTCCTTTCTCACAAACAACCACAAACAAATCATAAAATTTGAAAACCGGATTTCATAAAATGTAATAAAACATTTTAACTAATGCATCCACTATTTCTTCAAAATATTTACCACTATGTACATCAACATATATACATGATCAAAATAACAAAATATATACATGTAGTAGGTGTCCTCCTATACGTCCGCTTGCACGCCTGATTAAATCTCGTCTGCTGGATGACTAGTTCCTGCACCTGTGGGAGAATTTTTAAGAAAAACATTTAAAAAAAAACGTGAGTTTATACTCAGTGAGTGGTGGTGACTTTTTAAATTAAAAATTATTTCTACACTTAAACTTCTCCCAAACACAGTTTAATAAGACTAAAGTATTTTAGAAAAATACTTTCTAAAACTCATTTAAAACTGCTTTTGAATCTCGTTCTAAATTTCTTTTTAAAACTTTCTGAAATGTTATCTAGTTCTTGCCTAAATGGTAACCCAGGGAATATCTACTCCTGGCGTGGTAGCATATAAAATCTAGCTAACCACTAGGAGTGGGGATTTACCATGTGTAGTCGCCGAAAGCGGGCCCACGTTGCGGACCGACTACACTACCATACGTGCATACGGATCACTCATACCTCGCTCACACATGAGTCGACTAGACTCAAATCTCACTGATTTCCTTTCATCTACCGTATCACGCATAGGGCATTCGACCGGGTACTAAACTGGGGCTAAGGTAAACCATAGGCTATTAAAATTTTTTTTTCTTAATACATTAAACTATTCTAAAACTTAAGGCAATAAACCTAAAATATTTAATTCTAGCACATTCTCACATACAGAAATAATAAAATAAAATCTTTATGCTAGAATTAAAATATAAATTCAATTAATAAATAAATAACTATTAATAATAAATCCTTTTAATTTAAAATAAACTTAAAAGATATAAATATTAAAAACTTATAATTCCACTCACAACACGTCTTCGGATAAAATCCGATTCTCCTCCAAATGCCTCCGGAAGTTTCCGCTTTTACCCTAAAACATCAAATATCTATTTAGGGTCACTTAACTCATTCAAATAATATTTAAAATCAATAAAAATCCAATTATCTCTATGTATATCCTTTAATGCCTAAACTTTCGGATATGAATTTCTATTCAACCGGATTTTTTGAAATCCATTTTCTTTACATGAATTCTACTTATTCTTTCCGAGGAATACCTCAGTATACTCAATTTTATCGACGGAAACTCGGAATGAAAATCAACTGGATTCACTTACTAACGAAAATCACTTTTCGCTCCGAATTTCCAACAACTTCAAAAATCAATCCTCTAGTGTTCTAACACACAACTATGATTAAATAAACCGTTTCAAATATTAAACGAACGCGTTTCGAAGGGTTTCGAAAACCACCCTTCAACTCGTCTGTTTAGCTTCGAAATAGATCCTAAATTTTTCGTTTTCGAAATCTAACTTCAAAAAATTATTCTTTAACCTCTAAAACATCAATCTAATGCCTTAGATTCGAAAACGGGATCAAATTTCATAAAAACCTATGTTTTTCTCTACGACTTCACTCTCTCGTTTTATCTATTTTTCTTCCATCAAATCACTCCAAAATCATCCTCACATAACCCTCTTATCATCCCGAATCTCTGATTCGAAAATAAATAGAAGAAAAAAAATGAATTTCATACGAAGCATCAAGTTTAAAACTGAGATAACTCACCAAATAGGCAACCGTTTTACTTCAAATTTGTTGGGTTAGCTAGAGGAGATGGCGAGGAACAACTTCATAAAAAAATCACGGCGAAATTCGGACTGGATCTCCCTCTCTCTCTCTTCTTTCTCTTTCTCTTTTTTTTTCCTCTCTTTTCTCTCTCTCGGCTCACCCGACCACACTCTCTGTTTTCTCTCTTCTCTCTCCCTTTTTCCTTCTAATCTCACGGCCAAATGTGATGCAAATGAGACAAATTAACATATATTTATATTTTATTGCTCAATTACTAAAAGATCCCTCAAGAAAATCTCACTTTATAACCTCAAACTTTTACTAATTATATTAGTGCCCCAAAATCAATTCTATTGGTCCACTTGGCACATTCTAATCCACTTATTTTTTCAACCAATCCATGAATGACACGTGGCACATCCATAACCATTACTTTTTAAAGCACTTATCTCAATTCTCATTGGTTGAATTCCGTGAGCTCACCTCGCTTGATTAACACGTAATTCACACTTTGTAATCGTACCGGGGTCGGCCAAACGATATCTGACTTGCGATACAAAAATCAAATAACACTACTGGAGGCCTACGATTCGACCGTAATTCAATTTGAATATTTCTAGTATCATAAAATAATAAATCTGGGTGAAAATTTAACCTAAACACAATTTAATATACTATTCGATCCGAAAAATATTCTGAAAATATTCCACGGTTATCTAAATTTCAAATTGACCATGAAATACTCTAATTGGGTCTCTTACCTCTTAATCCTATGCTTCGCGAAATTTTTTAATAGAGTTTAGGTCATGAAAACTCAATATTCGAAAAATAGTACAATTTAACTGGAATCTTTCGGACCTCCTGAAACTAAATCAAACGGATTTCGTTTCATTTCGTTTCAGCTCCCTCAATGTCTATGACCTATTTCAAACATTTTTGGTTCTTAGGGCTCTTTTTCAAAAATCACTATTCACCAAAAGTTTTCGTTTTTTGCCAAAACAAACTCTAAAAATTTTATATGCCCTAATCGGGTCTTAAATTATTCTTTGACCCTATTTTTGGATCAATATTCCCTATACTACTCAGGTACATAGAATATACTGAAAAATCAGGTTCGGGGTCTATCGTCATTAGTTGCAGTACTGGGCTTCAACGAACCTAGGTTGACTGGTATGGAACGTCAACAAATCCTGCATGCCAAATATAGCCATAGATTACTATTCTACAACGTTGCTTGCTTTGGTCATTCAGTCCTAGCCAAATAAGTCATGGAGCCTAATCAAATTCTTTTCAGGTCTTCGATTTTTAGCAACTGAAACTAGGTACGTATTGTTAGATAAAATTTTGATTGAATAGGACAAGGCCTTCTTTGTGCTAATGGGTCCAAGAATGAGTAATTGTATTTCAAATAAATTCCCACCGATTATTGTGTAAAATTAGAGTTACTATAATTTTTAGATTTACTTTCACAAATTTCTCAAATTTTTAATTTATATACTGGGAATATGTAAAAGAAGAAGAAAAGAAAAAACTCTTTAACAATTGTACACGTGAAATCACACCCAACAATTAGTAAATAGAACTTGTTTTCGAAAGAGAAACATGCGAAAAGTACGTGTGAAAAAGGTACACGCATAAATATCTGACATTATAAGATTGGTACATTATTACCGAAAAAAAAAAAAACAAAAAACACTTTAAAATCATTTTATAACATTAGCCCTTTGTTACTGTCATTTTATATGTCTCTTGGTCATTAATCATTAAAATCATGTGTAAAAGATCTGATAGGGGTTGACATAGTAAAAGAATAATTTATAAATCTTAAAATCAAGAGTTATAAGTACCAAAAAATAAAAAATTCCAGTAGCACAGGTCACATAGTCATTAATCACATGGTGAATAACTCGGGGTAAATGTACCAGAATTTGGATATTTCTGGAGCAATGAGATTAATGAAGAGAATTATGAAAATAGCTGAGAGAATTATATGATTTTTTTGAAACATTATCTTATCAAATGTTCTATATAAAGTCAGTCTTAATTACCTTTGATCAATAAATTGACAAATATCATCGATTAAAATAAAGAGAATTATGATTAAAGATACAGCTAAGATTCAAACTCAGTGGGGTATTGCTGGAGAATTAATTTGAGAAGAAGAATCAAAGAACATGCAATGAAATTCTTGAAACGTTAGGTTAAAATTTAAGTACGTAGATAAAATTCATATAATTTAATTTGAAAATGTAGTTTTTAAAACAAGTACGGGGTCCTCAAGCCCAACATGGAAACCTGCGTTTTATAGAGAAAGAATAAGCGAACACCGAGAAGAGAACCAAAAAGTATGTTGTAGCAGAATGCACGCACACAGAGGTGAATAATTTATAGAGAAAATTGTGTGCAAAAGCACTGTAGCAGCAGGTGAATAATTTGTCATTACTTCTGCAGTTTGCTATCCGAATAATCAAAACCTTAAAAAGCTTATTCTTATAACGTTAAGTTAACTTCACTCGTTATTATTTTTAAATCGGTAGATTAAATTATAATTTATTCTTATTTATTAAAAATGAAACCAATTTTATACTTATTATTATTATTATTATTATCATTATTTTGATATCACAAATATATTTATAATTACTGAAAACATCTAAATCTAAATTTTATGGTACGGTCTAGATCGTTATTTTATTATTCTCTACTCCTAATTAAGTAGAAAAGAGTAAGCCATACTAATTATTCTGATGTGTAGACCTTCAGCCACAAGTTGTTATAAAATTTATTATTCGAATTCATTAAAAAATAATTTCACGTGAAATCGAAAATCCACCTGGAAATATGGAATTATTATATTGACGGAAAAGTGGGGCCTTTAATGCAAAATTGTTTGTCCCCTTGCAGGTAGAAAAGGACTCCAAAAGACATGGAAAGCCTGTGCCAACAATAATTTATTGTCTGTCGTTGAATATTAACTTTTGTGATCAAAGCAGGATCTTGTGAGAAAAAGTCGTACGTATTTCCATTTTGTAGTTCACTAAAATTCAGTTTGGTGGATGATAAGCAGACTTGAGACACGAACGCTTGTCGTTACGTGGTTGGCCGATCTACCCGAAACTCCTGGCTGGCAAATTACAGGGGCAGAAAATTTCGTTTATAGTGTGCAGACTCTGCCCATAGAATTCTCTACTATTTTTCGTGTCACGTGGTATAATTCTCTTTACGTTCCATGTCACGTGATTTAAATCTACCATGTGATTGGTTATTTTTTATTTTAGTTTGATTAAAAAATTTCATCATTTTTAAAAGATTTAATGACACACTGCTGTGGTTAACTAGACTATTATAATTACAAACCAAATAAGAAGCTTCATTAAATTAATAAACGCAGATATCTTACTAAATTATGTCATCAACTTATGCACAACTCTTGTGCATGTAATCAGCCTCATCCTCTGCACCAAATTATGTCATCAACTTATGCACAACTCTTGTGCATGTAATTGGCCTCATCCCTTACACCAAATTATGTCATCAACTGATTGCTATGTCATTAGTGAGAAAATCTTCTATAGAATTATCCCAAGATTGATGTGGTGCAACAAAATCTCAAGCGTGGGCATGTACATTGTGAATTGAAGGGGATTTTTCGTCCTTGATTATCCTTTCACGGATGATACAAACACACTGACTGATTCTTTTTTTGAATTCATAAACGGTAAATTATTTTATTCCAAAAATCCATTTTATTTTTTGTTTTACTTTCAATATTATTCGTGGTTTGAATGATTAATACATAGTGATATTAAGCACAACTTGTTTCATAGTATTTTAGAGGTATATTTGTTTAACATAGGATATTTTAAAGTTAGTTAATGTGACTTGAAAACATTAAATATCACTTCAGTAAATATATTCTTGCAACAATTTTTTGTTGATAATGAATCATTGCTCAAAATAATCTTTTGTTCAATAGGACAAGTACACTCAATGAAATGTGGAAAAATATCTTTGCTTTTTTTCTTTTTTTCTTTTTTACGATCAACTGATAAGATTTGTAAATGGAGAAGAGGGATTAGTTCATATTAATTAGGTTAAAATAGTGTTTTTAGGTCAAAGATACTCTCTTTATCTAAGAAATTTCAAACTACCAACTAAATAATAACGCTCTCTTGATTTAGGAATTTAAAGTGCTAAACAATTGTTCTCTCAGTTCTCAACTTTATGATGGCATGTCTATGACCAAGTATGCAGTCTTATATGTACATATTTCCCAAAAGTACCAAGAAGAACTAAAAGTGCTATAGAATCATGCATACTCATATTGCAACAAATCTAAGAATTTTCTTTAATAGGGTGCATTAGCACAAGCAATAATGGTTAACAAGTACTCTTATTTTTTAAAAAACAAAATAGAATAATTTTCTTGTTTAGAATTGCATGGATTAAAAAATTACATTAAGAGGTGTCTTTCTTTTCTATTTTTCTTTTCTAATAGGGATCTGGAATAAAAGTCTTTTTTTCGTCTAGTAAAATAAGAGTATCGAATAGCGTAGATTTACTTATCAAGTTGATTGTATATACTTTTCAAATTCATAGGGATAAATATCTAATAAACCTTTTTTATCAGACAAAGATTCCTTTATCAATAAGGTCCATTTGCCACATTTACCGTCATAGAAAAGTGGAGTCCAGGTCAGAAAGCAGAGCAAAAATTTTCAATTAATATTTTGTTGGTACTAAACTTTTTATGCGAGAAGTTGAAGTGTGAGTAATATATAAAAGAGAAAAAATCTAATAATTTTGGATATTTATTTTTTTTAAATACTGATATATTACTAGATTATCAAAAGAGTAAATTAAAATTTAGCTACCCAATTGAAACGCATTTACAGACAGAGCAACTGTTTCGTTTTTATTACAATTGACCCCCTGCTGTTAGTGAATTTCCGTTAGTGTTAACTGGTTTACGGGTAAAATTGTCTTTTGATATTTTATTTTTTTAAAAAAATAAATTTTAAAAATTTTTAAATGTTTTATTTTTTTAAAAAATCAATTTTAAAAACTTTAAACTGTCTCTCTCTCTCTCTCTCTCTCTCTCTCTCTCTTTCGTCCTCAACTTCTCTCGTTTTTTGTCGTCGTTGTCTCTATGCCGACCTTGACCCTGTTGTCGTCGTCTGCTCTCTTCTTCCGCTTCTTCTTCTTCCGTTTCTTCTTCTTTCGTCTTCCGTTTCTTCTTTTTCCGCCTCAAACCCGATCTGGGTTCATCTGGATGAACCCAGATCAGATGAACCCAGATCTAGGTTCGTGATGAACCCAAGATCTGGGTTCGCGGCGAACCCAGATCTAGGTTCGTGAAGAACCCAGCTGGGTTCGTGGGTTCTTCACAAACCCAGATTCTGGGTTCTCTAGCCCAGAAATCGAACCCAGATTTTTGGGTTCGATTTATGGTTTCGATTTCTAGGTGGGTTACCCAGAAATCGAACTTGAGGTTTGAGTGTTTTGGGTTTGAAGATTAGTTGATGATGAGTTGAGATTGAATATGATTTTGAGGTTGGATTTTTTTTTTTTTCCAGTTCTTCAAGAAAATCTAGTGATTTCAGATGGGTTGAATGATGATGAGTTGAATTGGTTATTTGTTGATTGATGATAATGGATATGTTTTAAATGTTGTTAATGATTTTGTTTGTTATTTGTAGATTGATGATGATAGATTTTTGGTTTGGTGGTAACTAATGAAAAGAATAAGGTTTATTAAATTTTTTAAATTTAATTATTTAGTTTAATTAATTTTTAGATCATTTTTATTTAATTAATTAATTTTTAAGGGTATTTTGGTCTTTTCATTATTTTATACTGTTTGTTGTCAGTTTTAACAGAAAATTGCTAACGGTTGGGGGTCAATTGTAATAAAAGTAAAACAGTTGTTCCGCCTATGAATACGTTTCAACTGGGTAGTTAAATTGTAATTTGCTCTTATCAAAATATTAAAAGAAAAATATGATAAAGGATCTTTGCTCCAAAAAGCACTAATCAAAATCTATACTCAAACTCACTCAAAAAAAAAAAACCATCTTTGAAATCTCAAATACTCTAAACCAACTAAATCAAGAACAAAATTGAGCATAAATATTTATTGATACAAACGGCAAAACTAATACCCCAACACCAATATTCAACAAATTGTGCATTATTCCATGCGCTCTACCATCCTTATAACTCTAAAGCCTTTTGGCACAATAATTTTCAAACGAAAAAAATTATTATCGAAAATAAAGGACACGCAATTCAAATCTTGAAAACTACAAACCAACACAATCAAGAACAAATAGATATGTGTCGTCCAAAAAAAAAAAAAGAACAGATAGATATGTCAAATCTAATTATTATTTGTGAAAGAAAAATTTAACACATTTATGGTGCGTTTACTTCACTTAAAAGAATTAGAATGACTTGAAATCGGAATGAAGTATCGGAATCAGAATAAGTTGTTTACTTCAATTGCAGGAATCGAAATCGAAATCGGAATCAACAGTATTCCTATTGAGAATGAATTAATTATAAATTATAAAAATAACCTTAATTAAATGGATTAATTATAATAGTTTGTAGTTTTTTATTATAATATACAGTTTTTTCAACATCAAATAAAAAAGTATACATTATAATTAAAAATATATATATATATTATTTTAATGGTCCATTATAATAATTAAGCAATTGGTGATAAAAAACAAATGAATTACATTTTTTTATTATAATATGCAGTTTTTTTTAATCAAATAAAAAATTATACATTACAATTAAAAAAAAACTATTTATTATTTTAATAGTCTACTATGATAATTAAGAAATTGATGATGAAAGATAAATGGTGTACAATTTTTTATTATAATATGCAGTTTTTTTTAATATAAAATAAAATTGATTTTTTTTAAAAAAATTTTAAATAAAGGTATAAGGGACTTTTTGTCTTGATGAAGAGAATGAGAATGAGAATGAGATTTTCAAGTAGATTGAGGGGAATGAGATTCTCATTCCATAACCCCAAATTGACGCGGAACCCACATTTTTATTCCCATTACGGAATGAATTTTAAGAGAGTAAACATTATTAATAAATCACATTCTCTATTCTCATTGCTCGATCCATGAAGTAAATACAACCTTAGGGTTAACTGCAGAAAGAATAGAGAGAGAGAACAGCTGTACTTGGAAATTAAAAAGTAATCAACATATATAGTAAGAAATCACCAAGTACATCAACACGTATCAGATCACGTGATCCCAAAAACAACAACACTCGAAAAGACACTGACATATATAAGAACAAGAAAACAGAATTCCACAAAGATAAAGACCCACTTTCTGCCTCCTCATCTTCCACAGTCAAAGGTAGTGCACGTCGGCCACCTCCAAAACAGGGCAAATGCAGAAGATCACTCGGCTTTTCACTTAGAGTTTATTAGCAACATCTGTCATGGTAAGTCTCTTAGACAAAACTTTCATTGCTTCAGATGTTATAGAGAAAGAGAGAGAATGAGAGAGAACAAGAGGACATCAAGATAACGAGATGACCAAGAACAACAGCAGTACTACTAGAAAAACAACATCAACAATGTAACATATCGTGATGGCCAAAGCCAACAGCAATACTAGAAAGACATCACCATATATAAAATCGTGAAAAGAGTTAGAATTGCTTTCAGCGATCACCGTAAGGGGCGTAAACAACTGTGCCCAACAGTATGATCTCGGTCATTGCTTTAATCTTGTATCTCGTGACTCCTGTAGCCTCGTCTTCTTCCCTGAAAAAGTGGATCCAATCACCAATTCTAAGCTCCTTACTCCTGACGAAATCAAGCCAATCACCAAAGAGCTCAGGTTTCTTGTGCCTACCCTCGCGGATTCTAAAGAGAAAGACCCACTCTTTTCCCTTCTCATCTTCCACAATCAGATCTTGTGCACGTTGGTCATCTTCAAAACGAGGCAAATATGGAAGAGCATGGTTTGGCACCGAGAGTCTGTAGTTAACATCTGTCTTGGTAAGTTGATGAGAGAAAATTTTCATTGCTTTCGAATATGTTATAGAGAAACAGAGAGATTGAGAGAGAATAAGCAAACACAGAAGAAGAGAACAGAAAAGTATGCTATATGCTTGCAGTTAGACCAACATCCTTTTATAGAGTTGTGTACGGTAAGCACTGTAGCAGTATGCATGCAAACATAGATGTTTCCGACAAGGCTCGTGTGACCTAAGCGCTCCCAAACTTGGATGGTGAATACCATCGCTTGGGCTTCTGGATGCGCGGTGGGACCTCCGTTCTCTTATCTTTTGTTAATAAGAGCCAAAGCATGCACGATGGCAGATGGATCTTTTTAATATTTTTTTTTGGAAAACGATAGCAGATGGATCTTTTTTCTTTTTCTTTTTCATTTTTTTTTTAAATAGATAGCAGATGGATCTTATTCAATAATTGATTGTCGTTGAATAATTAACCTTGTGATATAAAAAGCAGGATCCAAATTTGGATTTTTTCGGTCGCTTTTGCCTTTTCACTGGTCTTCAAGTTTCAGTTGTGTGATGACAAGCACACTTGAGAAAAGGACACTTCATTTTGTAGTTCAGTGGCTGCCCGCGCCGCTCGAAACTCCTGAGTGCAAAATATGGGTAGAAATTTCTTTTATATGTCTGCAGATTCTGCGCATAGAATTCCATTCTACTTTCGGTGTCACTTGACTTAATCTCCAGTGTGATAGTTTTTTTTTTTTTTTTTTTTAATTATTAAAAATCTTAAAATATTTAATCATTTTAAAAATCTTTAATGACTCTGCTGTAGTAAACTAGACTTTTATAATTATAAATCAAATAAAGACTTCATTAAATTAAGAAACTTAGATATCTTATCAAATTATGTCATCAACTGATGCACAACTCCTGTGCTTGTAATCAACCTCATTCCCTACACAATATTCTCTCAAAAGCCATAATTGTTTAAAAATCTAAAAAGTGTTTTCATGCATTTTTATTAGTATCATAAATTACAAATATACATATATACATTTTTTGGTAACCACCAGTGAAATTAAATTCTCTTCCACTTTAGGCTTGAAGCTTCATTGGCGATTTTCACCTAACATACAATGACTTCCATTTGATCCCCTTACTAGCTCACGATGACATAAAAAACGAAAGAATATAATTAGATTCTCCAATTATGAGTGTCACGTATAAATTTTATGGACATGTTTATAGATGATTTAAATAATTGTTTATTAGATATTTATAATTATTTAATTAATTATTTAATTTTATCTGTAAAAGTCATATATTCAATTCTAAATAGTGTCAGTAAATTCATAATGATTTAGAATCATTTAATTTAATAAAAAATCATTTAATTAATTAATAAAAATAGTAATTTAATTTAATTGGAATTAGATTCCATATTAAATTAAATTAAAAGAGTTTTTAATAGCAATTGGATTCCATATTAAATTAAAAGTAAAAAGTTACAAGCCAATAAGAAATTTGATTTCATATTAGATATGAACTAAATCTTTCAATTTAAAAAGAAAATTAGTTTTTTTTGTTAAACTGAAAACCCTTAGTTTATCATTATAAAAGAGTATTTTATGTTAATAACAAATGTGAAAATTTTTAGCTACGTGAACTAAAAACTTTCATTAATTAAAAGCATCATATTGCCCCATCTAAAAAGAAATTAAGAAAATTATTTTTTATTTCTATATAATTGTTTTTTATGAAAAAATTTCATGATTTGATTTTTAAAGATTGTGCCCACACACAGTTTATTTTATGAAGAGTCATAATAAGAAAGATCAGGTGATGAAGAATCTACGAATAAAAAATGATCAATTCAATTTGTATGCAAAGTAAGATGTGGTATTATTGATTTAATTATTGAATTGTTATTATTAGTATCGATCAAACATATTTTTGTTTGAAAAAATTTTTAAAATCTATGTTTCTCAATTCATATTAAAATCAATTTTCCTCTTCAGTAAGCACTGTAGCAGAATGCATGCATACATAGATGTTTCCGAAAAAGTTCTAGAAAAGTAATATTTGTCCTGCCAAGTGTTTTTGAGAAAGTTTTCATTGCTTTGGATGTTATAGAGAAGACTAAGAGAGAATAAGCGAATACAAAGAAGGGAACCAACAAAATATGCATGTACTCTATAGAGTATAAGCTGAACCAATTCTCAATAAAGGTCGCTCGGGGTGTGGTCTGGTGCGTAGACCTTTAGCCACAAAGTGCTACCTTCAGCCACTCTTTTGTTAAAAAAAAAAAAAAAAATTGTGTACCAAATTCGTAAGAGTAGGAGGAGGCACCATAGCTTGGGCTTTTGGAGCGCGGTGGGACCCTTGCTCTTGCCTTTTGCTAATCGTGTTAATATGCAAAAGCACGAATAGCAGGAGGGTCTTATTCAATAATTGATTACCGTTGAATAATTAATTTTTTTTATAAAAAGCGGGATCCCATTTTGGACTTTTTCGCAGGTGAGAAAAGTCGCTTTAGTTTGTTCACTGGCGTTCAAGTTTCGGTTGCGGGATGTTGTCAAAAAAATAAAGTTTCGGTTGTGTGATGATAAGCACACTTGTAGTTATGTGGTTGCCCGAGCTGTCCGAAACTCCTGACTGGTTAAACAGGGACAGAAATTTCTTTTACGTGTCCGCAGACTCTGGACGTGGAATTCTATTCTACTTTCCATGTCACGCGACTTAATCTCCCGGGTGATTGGTTACTTTTCTATTATAGTTTGATTTTTAAGTAGTTTGATTAAAGAATTTAATCATTTTAAAAAAATTTAATGACACCGCTGTGATAAACTAGATTACTATAGTTATAAACCAAATAAAAACTTCATTAAATTAATAAACTCAAATAACTTACCAAAATATATCATCAACTTATGCACAACTCCTTTGCATGTAATCAGCCTCATCCCCTACAAAATTTTCTCTCAAAAGCCATAATTAATTAAATATCTAAAAAGTGTTTTCATGCATTTTTATTAGTATCATAAATTACAAATATACATATATACATTTTTAGGTAACCCCCACTGAAATTAAATTCTCTTCCACTTTAGGCTTGAAGCTTCATCAGCGATTTTCTCTTAACATACAATGACTTCAAAAGGCCGAACTTCTACTCTTGCTTTTGGATTATGGGCGTATCACTGTGCCATATGGTCATATAGTTGTGACTTGTGTAACCCCCATTGAAATTATATTCTTTTTATAAATCTATGATTCCTAACAAGTGCTCACATATATGTGGCAACAATCTCCACCAGAATTATTTTAAAGTGTTTCAAAGTTTTTCATTTCATTGTCTGCAATGTTTTATTTTATTACTCCGAAATATCCAAAACAAGAATTTTTATTTTTATTTTTATTTTTAAAAGTTGCAAATTTAATGAACTTTATTATGTTAAATTGAAAATTTCTATCATTTAATATTTATGATTCTGTAACGACCCAAGGCCTGGGTCGTGACACTCTTCCACTTGTTTGAATAGAAAGTCAAGCTCGATGCATGTCTAGGATTATTAATTCTTAACGCAAGAACGACTTCAAGAAGATTTTTCACTTAAAAAAATAAGAAGTCGATTTTTCCATTAGCACAGGCCACATAGCCATTAATCAAAGGGTCAATTAGTGGGCCGGGGGTAACGTATTAGAATTTGGATTTTTTGGAGCAATGAGAATTAACTCTGTGCTTGTTGCTATGTCGGTTGGACATGTTGTATCGCGGTAGCCCCCTGACCCTACTTGATTTTGACCTAAATTAACAGATATTGATAGGGCCAACGACAATTGATTTTTTTAAGATAAAGTTATAATTCAATTTGTAGAATATTAAAACAACATCACACAAACAAACAAAATTAATAAATAAGTCAATATCTAAGGCTCACTTTATTTAAGATCAACCAGTGTGATTGCCTTCTTTTAGTTTTTCTTAGGTTGTGAGTGGAACCCTAACTTACCACCTAATCTGAGGCCCATTCTCAATGTGACATTCTTTTTTGTATTAATTTGATGTTTGATTCAAACATCTTTTGTGTTTGTGTTCAGTCGTCAAACAAACATTTGTGTTCGGTCATCAAATAAATACAAAGAACTTCCTTTGTCTTTGTGTTCAGTCATCAAACAAGTTTGTTTGACGGCTGAACACAAACACAAAGGAAGTTCTTTGTATTTATTTGATGACTGAACACAAAGCAAGTTGCAAGTATATATATATATTAAAAAAACTTTTTTTTTTTTTAAATATAAAAAAGTATAATAGGACTGGCCAACAAGTAGTCTGGCGAAGTATTGATCTTGCTGGCCAAATTAGGGAGTTCTTTTCAATTAAGTGTTTTTGTACTCTTGTAATAATTTGTTTTTTGAAAAAAAAAATAACGTTTAATTGATTAACACATATATCATAAAGTTGTACCGAATATCATCTCTTTTCAAAATTTTAATGTTTGCATTTTAAATTTCAGAATTATGTATTTATCATTTTGAAATTAAAATTCTTTATTTAATTGCACTAGTAGATAATAATATAATAAATTTAACAACTTCTGTATGCTTATAGTCTGTACAGTAGCAATAACCAATATATCAGTATAAATTATGAAAAATTATAATTATTTATTAAAAAAGCAATTTTGCAATTTTTTTTTGAGACATTTTGCACTTTCTTTTTTGAGAACACTAATTTTGCACTTTGAAATACTGAAATCAAAGATCCAATTGGATGAGCACCAACTTTATTCTGAAGGAACAGAAGGGCCCACTTTCGAAACACAGATTTTGTGTGCCAATAGCTACTTGACCGGTCAACTTATCGTCGAACATATTCGGCAAAATTAATTTGGTTTTGGGAAGTTTCTTTTGGTTTCAATATGTCAATACTTCTTTCCATTTTTTTATTTTTGGTGGGTCTTTCTGATAAATTTTATGCAATTTTCGTTTTTGGAATGTGTTCAGTGTTCACTCCTTTGAGAAGATGACGAGCAAAAATTCCCTTCACCATATGATATTTTATTTGTTTAAAAATTCGAAGGTGATGATGGCCATTGTCTTAACAGACGAGAGTGATTAAAAATATAAAAGTATAGTTTTGTTTAAACATTATTTTATAAATTTTATTATATTTATTTCATGAAAATATTATTCTAAAATATTATTTTTAATATAATTAAAATTAAATATTATTTCTTTAAAATTAATTTTAGATAATTTTAATTAAATTTTAAAAATAATTTAATTATTTTTATACATAAATTAATTTAATATTATATAGCATCAAACATAAAAATGATTATTTTTTATCCATTCCCAAACCTCTGTGACAATTACTTTTAGTCAAATCCTAATTATACCAAATTCAATCATAGTACTAATTCAGTTTAATCAAATCGAATCCAATTTAATTTTATGAAAATAAACTAATCCAATCATGAGCTCTAAAAATAATCTTTCAATCTAATTCAATCCTATCTAATCCAATTATATGAAAACATTCTAATCCAATTATGAGCACCAAAAGCGTCCTAAGGCCTTTAATGTGTTTCTAGATGGGATACTCTAATATATGGACTCAAATATGGTAGGTGGGCAAGAAACTAAATTTGGAACATAAAAAGCTGATTTTTTTTTTTTTTAATTTATTATTCAATCTACTAGAATCACGTGTTTTTTTTTTTTTTTTAAACAAAAGAAAATCCTATAAACTAATTCTTTCTTCTTGTTTTTTAACTTATCACTTGTGTCCTTTTATGTCCCTAGATTCTTACACGTACAACGGTTATCAAAACCAAAGAAAACTAAAATATAAAATATTAAAAAGCAATCCTTGACCCAAAAAAAAGGAGATGGGTATTGGTTGAATTTGCATTTTGTTCCATTCTTTGAACCATTTGACGGCGGGAGTCATGGATCCGATAATGGGTCGTCTCTCCAACAGGTTGTGAGTACAATGACTATCCATCTTACCTCCCAACTGGGATTTTTTTTTTTTTTTCGATTTTTTTTCTCCTTGTCTGTAATTGAATCGAGCTCTAATTTATTGATGTGGAAATTTCAAAAACGGCCCCATTTGAAAACCAAAAATCGTTTTTACTCCCTCTCAAAAGAAATTAGCTTTTAACCTTCAAATAAATAAATTGTATCTGATACCTTGTGATTGTCAAAATACCCAAGTAAGTAAATATATTGTCGTTGAAATTTCAAAAATACTGTGATAAGAGGTTTCCCATCATGTTAGTCAGTGACGGAAAGCTCCTCCATCACAGACACTCTCACCATGACAGGAGACTCTAATTGATAAGCAGAATATTCCTAAATTATAGCAACTTTAATTTTACTCAATAATTGGTGATCAAAGTAAATCTAAGAAAACATGGGGACGCCAACACATTTGCCATATATTACATATATTTGGCAGTCAAGTTTTGAGATCTGAATAAGTAGAACATCCACATCTCTATTAAAATGATAGATGACTTTGTAAGTGTCGTTTAAAATGAAAACGAAATTTAGATTAAATCGATTAGGTGAGTGACGTAAATGTGTGGGTCACGAATGTTGTGGAAAATGAGCAACAGAAATTTCTTAAGTGTAGAACATTTTGCTTATCCGTTTCTAGTTGCAATAGGTTAATTTTCTATTAAATTACATATTATTCCTTAACTTAGTCCATATATCTATAGAAGTTCTGTGACCACTAGTCCATCTTTCTTTTGGATATGCCGTGTCGCGGTGGCCAAAGCCACAATGTGGTGACTTTAATAACTTCTATACACACGGGCGCACCCAAATAATTCTCACTTAAAAAGTTAAAAGTGTCTACATAAGAGATATCCCAATCAGTCAAATAATTAGTATTTATAAATAAATTTGAATTACCTAAACGTTTTGAAGCATGTAATTGGTTGTTTGAAAAAATAAATATAAAAAAAAAAAAATCACATTCTAACTATTCATTTATTGTAGTACTTATGTATCATGTAATTAAAGAAAAGTTTAGAATTAGATAAAACTTTAGTTAGGAGAGGATAAAAAAATTTATTATGGATTACATCAGTTAAAAAAGACGTAAAAATCATTTAATATATGTTACTTTCAACAAAATAGTCCTGACAAATATTATATTTTTTTTGCAGTGATATACAAACAACAATTACATGCATGCATTTGGTATCAATTCTATTTCGAAATGATATTATGTTATTAAATTATACTAGTTAAACCCAAAACCGAGAATGCTATAGGTTTTTCATTTTTTTTTGAAAATTAGAATGTCATAGGAATTTTAAAACTTTAAATTTAACTGACATGAAATCGGATGTATGAGTAGGTGTGATAGTAATTAAAACTATGTACATCCGTCTAGTCAACATTACAGTAACTATTAAAAAAGACGTTGGAATTGTTAATGAAACAATTTCGACATTAGCTGATGTCATATTTTCATTTTTGTTAATTTTTAACAACTATAGGCGTTACCTTAACGTTAGACTTGATAACTGAACAACTTCAACATTAATCTTAATAAGTTGACGTTACAGTAATTATTAAAAGAAACGTTAGAGTTGTTAAGTAAACAACTTGAACGTTAGCTGATGTCGTATATCAGTTTTTGTTAATTTTTAATAACTTAAGACATTACTCTAACGTTAAACTTGATAAATTAATAACTTCAATATTAGTCATAACAAGTTGGCTAACACGTTAATTGTTAAGAAGATGTTATGATTGCTAAGTGAACAACTTAGACCATAAGGTGAAATATTAATTATAAATAAAAATTAATATAATATTTTTATATATTATTTTAATTAAAATATAATATACATAATTTAATAATAAAATATTAATAATAAATAAAAATTATTATAATATTAATAAATTATTATTTTAATATAAAATAATCAACCGGTTGTCGCAGGTCACACTTTGCACAGATGGCGGCCAAAGTGTCCTTCTATGGTCCAAACAACTTTTGTTGTTGTTTGTACCGCAGCAAGTCCCAGCTTACAGTCCTTTTCTATTTCGCCTTTCTACGGAAATCCAAAAGTCCTAGCTTTCACATTAAAATATTACAAACACATGACGAAATTACCTAATCAACCTCTAAGATATGCATTAATTATGCAACAGAACAACAATACCAAATCCGACTACAAAAGAATTGTAAAATCTTCTTTGAAGAATATATTAAAGCCTAGATTTGGCCAGAGTTTTGGAGCATATTTTGGTGGACTTTGGTTAATTTTGAATAAAGACAAAGTCATATTAATTATTAATTACAATTAAAACTATGTATAACTTTTCGATTATATTCTTCAATTTCTCTTTTTATTTTACACGAGTACTCCTCCGTAAAATAAATTACATAATTTCTATTTTTATATTTTGAAAATATAAAAATATGGTAAAAACCTCAATTTAAACAAGTTTTTTTTTTTTTTTTAGTTTTTACGAATTATAATTTCCTTAAAAAAATTTAAAATCCGTATCAAATATAAATTTAAAAGTTTGAAAGCACGTCTACATATTTTTTTTTCTCTTATTAATTCAATTCAAATTATTTATAATTGAAAAACTCCAAATATGGAATTTACATTACACAGAATATTTAAATTTGTTGTCTTTATTTGTCAAAACGAACTCCAAAATCCGCTTGCTGTTCTAGGAATGATAACTACTATAACTCAGAGATCGACTAGCGTGCTTGTCACCACACAAAACAAATAAATATGGAAATAGGACAGGTACATATTTCAAATCTAATATATTATTTATACAAACCAAACCCTATCGTAGATTTGACTGAAAAATAGCATATGAAAAGACATCAAGATTATGAGACGACAAAGAACAAAAACAGTACTACTAGAAAAACAACATCAACAATGCAACATATCGTGATCCCTAAAGCCAACAACAATACCAGAAAGACATCAGCATAGATACAAATACGAAAAGAGATGGAATTGCTTTTAGCGATTTGTATGATCAGCGTAAGGGACGTAACCAATAACAGCACCAAACAGTCTAACCTCGGTCATCGCTTTAATCATGTACCTCACGACTCCGGTAACCTCATCTTCTTCCTTAAAAAAGTGGATCTCATCACCAGTATTAAGCTTCTTACTCTTCACAAAATTAAGCCAACCAGTAGAGAGCTCAGGTTTTTTGTACTTACCCTGACGGATTCTAAAGAGAAAGATCCACTTTCTCCCCTCCTCATCTTCCACAGTCAGAGGTAGTGAACGTCGGCCAACTCCAAAACTGGGCAAATGTGGAAGAGCATGGCTTCTCACCGTGAGTCTATTAGCAGCATCTGTCTGAGAAAGTCTCTTTGAGAAAATCTTCATTACTTAGAATGTTACAAGGAGAAAATTAGCAGACACAATGCAAAATAGAAAAGAAAATGGTTTATTATAAGTTGGAACAAGCGTCTCCTCTATACAAGGTTTATGTGTGCATGCAAACAAGTATATATATAGATAGGGGGCTACATAAATGGAATCAGGGGTCACATCACAATACTTTATGATGTGTATCTCACATCACAAATTCATCACATCATACATGTACTTATGTGGTTATATAAATGAAATTAGTGGTCACATTTTGTGACGTGACCCCTAATTAAAATGTGACCCCTAATTTCATTTATATAACCACATAAATTGATGTGATCCCTAATTTCATTTATATAACCACATAAGTACACGCATGATGTGATGAATTTGTGACGTGGGATACACACAGCAAAGTATTGTGATGTAACCCTAATTCCACCTCTAATTTCATTTATGTAACCCTTAAATATTGATGTGATCCTAACTCCATTTATGTGGACGCCATAGGTATATGGGATGTTTCTTATATAGACAACATCAAAGTGAGAATTTTTGGGCGCTCAATGTTGGCATCGCTTTTTCGTAGACATGACCACGGTTCGGTTCGGTTCGGTTTCCGTTCCTATTCCGAATCGACGGTTCCGGTTCTACAAAAGTTATAATTGAAACTTTAATCGAGATAAAACGGTTTCGGTTCGGTTCTAAAACCTTCGATTTTATAACGGTTCCGATTCCGATTCTGATTCTATAACTGTTTCAGTTTCGATTCCGAAACTTTTTTTTGAATAAAAATAAAATTTTAAAATTAATATTAAACTATATTTTGATATTAAAAAAATAAATCTATACACAAAAGAAATAAGAAACTTAATTATTTGAACTTTGATTAAATAAAAAAATAAAATAAAAACATTGAGTTTTTACTTAATTTATTACCATAATTAAGTTGCCTACGTATCATCTCAAATTTTAGAGGAATCAAAGCCCACGTAGTTCTCTTACCTTTTATTACATAGAGTTTATGAAAATTTGTGACTCACCTAATCGTCACTTGTGTTTCCAGTGCCTCCGATGGTGATTTGATCAGTGTTTTCAAAAAAATCATAAATTTCGCCTTGAGTGTTCGCTTCATCCATCTCTTGCTGTCTCAATTGTGTCTTCGTCCAGTAGTGGACACAAACTTCAGCTTGTGCAAACTTTGGACTCATTAAGAACCGTTTGAGGTCTAGAATATTACCACCAAAGCTAAATTCTTGTTCCACTGTCACAGTTGAGACGGGGGCCCCAAGAATTTGTTTGCTATTATAGACAAAATTGAAAAATGTTTCTCATGTTCCTTCCACCACTTTAGGATATTAAATTCAATGTTATCACTGTCCATAAACTCGAACTGCGTCTTTAAGTAGATGTCAACCTCTAAGGTGGAGGATGAAGACGAAGTTCGACTTTTTTTCATTTGTTTAAGTAGATAGAATTCGTATAATTTAATGCGAAAATGTAGTTTTTGGAAACATACTTCAAGCCCAACATAGAAACCTATTTTTACCAATTTGTTTTCACACATTGAATATTTCAAACACAAGTCGCTATAGCTAAGAAAGCAGAACCCAACACCACCAACACCTCACCCCCCAAAAACACAGAAAACAAGATAAAGTTAAAATTCAATTTATGGAATATTAAAATAACATCACACAAACGAACAAACAAAATTAATAAAGAAATCAATATCTAAGGCTGACTTTATTTAAGATCAACCAGTGGGATTGCCTTCCTTTTGTGTTTTTTAGGTTGTGAGTGAGACCCTAACTTACCACCTAATCAGAGGCCCATTCTCATTGTGATAGTCTTCTTTTATTAATTTGATATTTGACTCAAACATCCTTTGTGTTTGTGTTCAGTCATCAAACAAACATTTACGCTCGGACATCAAATAAATACAAAAAACTTCTTTTATGTTCAGTCATCAAACATGTTTGATGACTGAACACAAAAGAAGTTCTTTGTATTTATTCGATGACCGAGCACAAATGTTTGTTTGATTACTGAACACAAACACAAAGGAAGTTCTTTATATTTATTCGATGACCGAACACAAATGTTTGTTTGATGACTAAACACAAACACAAATGAAGTTCTTTGTATTATTTGATGACTGAACACAAAGCAAGTTGCAAGTATGTATGTATATATATATGAAAACAACATTTTTTTCTTAAAAATATAAAAAGTATAATAGGACTGGCCAACAAGTTGTCTGGCAAAGTATTGATCTTGCTGGCATTAGGGAGTTCTTTTCAATTAAGTGTTTCTGTACTCTTGTAATAATTTGTTTTTGGAAAAAAAAAAGAAAGAAAGATAAAGTTTAATTGATTAACACCTATATCATAAAGTTGTTTGGTAGGTCGTAACAGATATCATCTCATTTCAAAATTTTGAAGTTTACATTTTAAATTTCAGAATTCTGTATTTATCATTTTGAAATTAAAATTCTTTATTTAATTAAACTAGTAGATTATAATATAATAAATTTAACAACTTCTATAGTCTGTACAGTAGCAATAACCAATATATCAATATAAATTATGAAAATTATAATGATTTATTTAAAAAAAAAAACGATTTTGCAATTTTTTTGAGGCATTTTGCACTTTTTTTTAGAACACTAATTTTATACTGTGAAATTCTGAAATCAAAGATCCAATTGGATAAGCACCAACTTTGTTCTGAAGGAACAAAAGGGCCCACTTTCGAAACACAGATTTTGTGTGCCAATAGCTACTTGACAGGTTTACTTTATCGTCGAACAGTTTCAAAACGGCGAAATTAATTTGGTTTCGGGAAGTTTCATTTCGTTTCAATATGTCAATATTTCTTCTTCTTTTTGTTTTTTCTTTCCGATAAATTTTATGCAATTTTCTTTTTTGGAATGTGTTCAGTGTTCACTCCCTTGAGAGATGACGAGCGAGAATTCCCTTCACCATATGATATTTTATTTATTTAAAAATTCGAAGGTATCAGATGATGGCCATGGTCTTAAAAGGCAAGAGTGATTAAAAATATAAAATTATAGTTCTGTTAAACATTATTTTATAAATTTTATTATATTTATTTCATGAAAATAGTATTCTAAAATATTATTTTTAATATAATTAAATATTAAAACTATTTATTTAAAATTAATTTTAGATAGTTTTAATTAAATTTTAAAAAATAATTTTATTATTTTTATATATAAATTAATTTAATATTATATCAATTAATCTCACAGCATCAAACATTAAAAAAAAAAAAAAAAAGAAGATTATTTTTTATCCATTCCCAAAGTACCGGGACTATATTATTTTTAGTCATGTCCTAATCGTACCAAATACACATAATAGTACTCATTTAGCTTAGTCAAATTGAATCCAATTCAATTTCATGAAAATAAACTAATCCAATCATGGGCATCAAACGTAATCTTTCAATTCTATCTAATTTAATCCAATTATGAGTACCAAATGCGCCCTAAGGCCTTTAATGCGTTTCTAGAAGGGATATTCTAATATATTGACTCAAGAATGGTAGATGGGCAAGAAACTAAATTTGGAAAATAAAAAGTCGATTTTTTTTTAAATGCAGTGACCATTATTAACCAACCTCCATAAGAAAAATATAACTAGGATTGACGTTACACCAATTCTGGAATTTAGATTAAATAAAAAGCTGATTTTTTTAAATTTCTTATTCAATCTACTAGAATCACGTGCTTTTTTTTTTTTAACAAGAAAATTATATAAACTACTTCTTTCTTATTGTTTTGTAACTTATCACTCGTGTCTTTTATGTCCCCAGATTCTTACACGTACAACAGTTATCAAAGCCAAAGAAAACTAAAATATTAAAAAGCAATCCTTGACAAAAAAAAAAAAAAAAAAGAAAAGGAGATGGGCATTGGTTGATTTTGCATTTTGTACCATTCTTTGAACCGTTTGACAGCGGGAGTCGTGGATCTGATAATGGGTCGTCTCTCCAACAGGTTGTGAGTATAATGACTATCCATATATCTTACCTCTCGACTGGGATTTTTTTCTTTTTTTTTCGATTTTTTTTTTCTCTTTGTCTGTAATTGAATCGAGCTCTAATTTATTGATGTGAAAATTTCAAAAACTGCCCCATTTGAAAACTAAAAATCATTTTTACGCCCTCTTAACAAAAATTTGTTTTTAACCTTCAAATAAATAAATTACATCTAATACCCTATGATTCCCAAAATACTTAAATAAAAACGTTGTTAAATTTTCAAAAATACTGTTATAAGAGGCTTACAGTCATGCTAGTCAGTGATAGAAGGCTGATATCTTGTGATTCTCAAAATATCCCGTAGAGTAAATACATTAAAATTTCAAAAATACTATGATAGGAAGTTTCTCATCACACTAGGCAGCGACGGAAGGCTTTTCCATCATGAACACTCTCACCGTGACAGGAGACTCTAATTGATAAGCAGAATATTCCTAAATTATAGCAACTTTAATTTTACCCAATAATTGCTGATTAAAGTAAATCTAAGAAAACATGCAGACGCTAACACATTTGCTATATATTACATATATTTGGCAATCAAGTTTTGAGATCTGAATAGGTAGAACATCCACATCTTTATTAAAATAATAGATGACTTTGTAAGAGTGGTTTAAAATGAAAAACGAATTTTAGATTAAATCGATTAGGTGAGTGGGGTAAATGTGTGGGTCACGAATGTTGTGGAAAGTGAGCAACAGAAATTTCTTAAATGTAGAACATAAAGCATATGTTTGTATGGACAAAAGCTAGCTATATACGTGGATGTAATACAATAATTGATGTTAACATAATATATGGGACTGTTTTGGTAGAATTTCCGAATTCGTATATCTTTTCTTTTTGGATGAAAACCAGATTTGTACGATGAGAAACATCAAGTATGAAAGCTACCAAGTAAGCTTTTGTTCGACATTTGTTTCTTTGTCCAGAGGCAGCATTGGTGTCGACATTAGGGATCGTTACAAGTTGAAAATTCATAAATAAATATCTTCTCCCATACTTTTTATTTATTTACTTCAGAATTTTTATAAATTTATTAATATTATAATCAATTTAAATAATGTAATTATCCGTTTCTAGTTGCAATAGGTTAATTTTCCATTAAATTACATATTATTCCTTAATTTAGTCCATATATCTATAGAAGTTGTGTGACCACCAGTCTATCGTTATTTTGGATACGCCGTGTCGCGATGGCCAAAGCCACAATGTGGTGACTTTAATAACTTCTATACACGTGGAGCGCCCAAATAATTCTCACTTAAAAGTGTCCATATAAGAGATATCCCAATCAGTCAAATAATTTCAACAAAATAGTCCTGACAAATATTATATATATATTTTTGCAGTGATATACAAACAACAATTACATGCATGCATTTGGTATCAATTCTATTTCGAATATTATGTTATTAAATGATACTAGTTAAACCCAACACTGAGAATGCTATAGGTTTTTTTTTTTTTTTTGAAAATTAGAATGTTATAGGAATTTTAAAACTTTAATATTATTATAATATTATAAAAATTAATATAATATTAATAATAAATAAAAATTATTATAATATTATATTTTATAATAAAAATTATATCTGCCAAGTATTTCTACATTTAATATAAAAGTATTAAATATTAACCGTTACATATTAAACTTTAAATTTAAATGTTAATTTGAACTAGAAAAATAATACCTTTAAATATGATTCCTCCATTGTTTCATAAAATGCTTTCAAAGTTCCATAGTGAGGAAGAAGAAACTTCAATGGCTTTGGAACCGAAGTCATGTAACTCATTGATGTGTGAATTTCCTGCCTATACGAAACAAATCATACAAAATCAAATCACTCTAAGATACAATCCATGTTAAAAATCGTTGCAACAGATATTCAACTTCACATCCATATAGGAATGCTATTAATAAGAACAATAAGACTAATGTATTAGAGATGAAAGGAATCTCCAAACTGTCTAGTAAGGAAAAGCTTTACTGTCAACTTATGCCACCCACATCATGCCTTTACCACCATAAATTTATAATCAATCAATAATTTTTTTTTCCTAGTGAAAGAAGAACGATTGCAAGTTAAACACAGATTAGAATAAGAAAAGCAATTGCAAAACAAACAACAATGAAGGCAAAGCAATCGTCCTGTTTCCTTTATAATTACTAACAAAAAGGTGCTTTTAAAAAATTCAAACATTTGTGACAACCAGTAAAGCATGTCACGCATATGTTCAGCAACACAATATCCAAAATGATAAGCAAATTGCCAAAAGTTCAAACATGATATAAAAAATGACAAATTGCCACACCTTGAAAACCTTAGTATCATCCACATATGAGATATTACCCATTAGCAACGTACTTATATTCTCTTGTGTTAGTTCCAACACTCGGATATGAAACTGCACAGGAAAACAACGCAGTTGCGTGCTTACAACCTCAGTAATAGAGTTCACACATACACAAAGATGAAGTTGTATCATGCATCAACATTTGTACTTGCGTACACAGACTAGCTTATAATGATGCAAAGTCAAGCCCATATCTCCATATAACACAAAGTATCGTATCAGTATCTTTTCTTGCAAAGACTCATGCAAAGCAACTTAATGGAACATAATTGCATCATGTGTTTTATTCAGAAGCAGAAAGAATATCTAACAAAAAATTAAAGAAACATGTGAAAATTTAATGAATAGAAATCAGAAATAGAAAATACATAAATGCAAAAGAAAGAAACAGGATAAACAAATATCAGTCAAGAATATAGTTTTAAAATGAAATATTGGTCAGCAGCAGTCACGTTTTGTACAAATGAAGGATCAACAGTTTAGATAAGTGCTCCTCTTACAGAAACATATAATTTTGATATTAAAAAATTGAAAGTCAATCAGGTGGTCCTTGTCAATCCTACACGATTTTACGATGAACATTTAATATTATCAAACTTATCATATGTAGAGAGGATTAGTACCATGAGAAGATAAATGACAAGCTGCACGCACCTGGACCATGAATACATTATACATGTTAACATACTGCAAGTTATAGAAATCCCCAAAATTAAGGGCTGCAACCTGTAAATATCAAAAGACAAACATATGACAATTCAGCACTTAAAAAGCAAAAGAAAATTGTGGTTTTAAGCACGAAGAAATATATACTAAACAAAAATTGTGTACCTCTGTTGAACACTTTCAACAGAAGAGTGAAACTCCAATGGAAAAAATTGCAGGAAACAAAAACAGAACTTAATTTTATCACCCAAATTGAATATTTTGTTCACCCAATTCTGTGAGCCAATTAATTTAATTTTATCCACAAAACTCTTAAACAAATAAATTAATAAAAAATCTTCTTTTTTTTTTACAAGAAAATAATAAAATATCTTACCGAATAAACTAACAAGCATTTGAACCCTTAAAACAAATAAAATAATAAAATATCTTACTAGATAATTTGAAAATTACAAACATTTCCCTAAGATTAGTATTTTCTACACTATATATAGATAAAAACTTACACTATATAGATAGAGAGAATCTGAGATGGGTTACCGGCGGCACTGAATCAGTCGACAGCAAGCAACGGTTTGCTGTCAGCGGCGTGAGAGCAGATCTGTAGCAAAAAATAATAACAAGAGAAAATAAGAAGAAGAAAAGAGAAGAGGAAGAAGTCACCTGGAGGTGAACGGCCGTCGAACGGAGGCAAGAGATTGCGCGGCGGCGTGCAGATCGGACGACGGCGGAGAAAAAGAGAGGAGAAAAGAAAACGAAGAACGGGCAGCGGCAAGAGAAGCAAATGGTGATGCAGTTGGGCGGTGAGAGAGACATTGCTGGTTTGGTTGAGTTGTTTTGGGATGAGCTGTTGGGCGTTGGTTCAGCCATGGTGTTGTTGTGGGAGAGAGACATTGTTGGTTTGGGTCAAGACAGTTTGGTTGGTTGGTCATGATTTTGAGGCTGAGGCTGGCTGGTGTGAAATAGATGTGACATTATTTGATTAAGAAGAATGAGGTAAAACAAAGAACGCGTTTTCTCTATAATTTTCTGATGATATTTGCTTCATCAGGCATGTGTGTGTGATTTAGAGAGTGAGAGGCGGGTGGTGTTTATGGAAATGTGAGAAGGGGTTTGGCGGGTAGTGGATAGTGGGGGTGCTGGACCTGCTGATGGTGGTGGGGTACAAACGCAATGACCCTGTTACTCTCAAATGGAAGAGATCATAACAGATATGATAAAAATTTTAAACCTCATAAGAAAATTTTTTTTCTATTTATGGAAATATGATGGTGCTCTTGATGCTGGTGGACCTGGTGATGCTGTTTATGGAAATGTGTTTGATGGGTACTAGAAAGGAGTAGAGAGTGGGGGTTGGGATCTGGTGATGGTGATCTTGATTGCATTATTTATCGAAGTTGCTCGGTAGTGAAAGAGATGATGCCAAAATAGGACTGGCTCTGCAGTTGGAAAACCTATCTCCACCACAAATATTAGCCAAATAAAGTTGGGAAGTTGGTTCAAGTGAAGACAATAGCTTTGGATTTATGTTATAGCACTGCTGTACACTGTATGTTTAAAGTATATATAAAAGATATATATATATTTATATATATATTGTCTTATAGTTGAAGACAAAACTGAGGAGTGTCGGGGTCCAACACAACAATGCTTGTGATGTCTTAGGTTTCTACTTCCAAGAGAGTTTTTAAATCCGTCCAATCATTGTAGTATCTATCGATTTCTCTGCTGGACTGTCCAATGGGGTTTAGGGATATTACATCAGTTTAAATGATGAAACTAGGGCAGACATAGCATATAATGAAAGGAAATGGTGTAAGATTGAGACAATGTGAGGGCCTGATGTTGTGTAGATTAGACGGTGTAAATAAAATTGGAGAAAATTGAGGAGATGGTGTATAAGACATGAAATGTACAGTGTGACAAGTCATGTAGTTTGGAGTGGAATCTTGGTAATCCGTGAAGCAGAGTAGTGAAATAGCGATAGAGTGAGTTTTCGAATAAAAAACAAAGAATACACGTCAATGCAACCGTCGTTTTGTAGGACAAAGGCTATCATCTGGTCCACTGTTTATTGAACTCCACTCTTTGTGTTCAGTGGAGACGATTTTTATTTTTATTTTTTTTGTTTTGTTTTTTATTTTTTTGACAATTTCTATCTTAGCCGCTTGATTTTTAGCCTGTGGTCTGGGTTTATGTTTTTTCTCAATAGTTAAATATATATTTTTTATTCTTTTATAATAGTTTTTTTTTTGAATATATATTTATTATTGTGAGTATTATATATATTTTTATTAAAAGTAAAGTGAGTATATATGTAATTTGTATGATTCTTCTTACATAATATTTTTTTGAAAATATCTTATGTAAAATGTTTGATAAGTGATATAAATGAAATCATAAAAATAATTTGAAGTTATGTAACTATACAAAATGTTTTTAAATAAATAATTTTATCTATTTTTTGGTGTTGATTAGAATTTTATATTAATGTACTAAACAATATTTTTCTAAACCTACTCCAAATAAATCTTGAAACTCTTCAAACATTATTTCTATAAGTAAACCAAATATTACAAAAATAAACATATTGAAGCCTCCTCAGAGGCTCTTAGTTGTATAGACAGGTTGATAACGTGTAGGAGGGTTTAATTTGTGGCATTGAAAAGCCACTTTGAGAGGTAGTGGGATGCTTTTGAAAGGAGAATGCGTTTTCTCTATAATTTTCTGATGATATTTGCTCGATCAGGCATATATGAGGGGTAAGTGTGTGTGTATGATTTAGAGAGAGAGAGAGAGAGAGAAGCGTGTGGTGCTTATGGACATGTAAGAAGCGACTTGGTGGGTTGTGGAAAGGTTGTGGGGGTGGTGGACCAGGTGATGATGATCTTGATGGCAACATCAATCGGAAACTTTTCTCATTCTTTGTGGTGGGATCGACAAGACGAGGGTTGTGGATCAGCAAAATGCCTCTGTGCACAGTTGACAAACGCAACTCTAACTGTTTTTATGTGTAGAATTGCTATGATTTGACCAGTTGTCTGTTGATCTCTCAACAACAGTGGTTACATATGTCCTTTGCTGATTGGTCTGTTGAATGTTGATTTTAACATTTTGGAATTTCTCAGAGTGTAAAGTAATGCCTTTGTTTTATGTATTCAAAGGCATCGACGAACTGAAAGAAGTACCTGGAACCATAACTAGAATAAGAAAGGGAAGCAAGGTCTCTTTCTCTGTGTCTCTTGGTCTTTCTTACATGGACATACATGATTATATATGAAAAAACTAATAGTTGTTGTCAAACTGACATTATTGTTTCTACCTTGTTCTTGCTATACATGGATTGATTGGTTCACTATCAATTCCGATAGTTTACTTAGGTAAGAACTAGCTTGATGTATGTATCTATGGTTTGAACTTGTCGATTTTTGTGTTATTTTATGGGGGCAAAGTTATCTTTCCATATGTATATAATTACAGGGACATATGATGATGAAGAAGTTGCAGCTAAAGCATATGATTGCCAAATTTTCGTCTTTTGGGTTCTAAATTGTGAAGTTTGTAAAATCCTTAGTTCTTGGTGTGTCAAGTTTTAGTCTTTTGGGTTCTAGATTTTAAAGTTTGAAAATTTTAAGTATTACGTGTGTGTCAAGTTTTTGCCTTTTGAGTTAGCATGTGAAGTTTATAAAATTTAAGTTTGTGAGTTTGTCAAGTTTTAGTTGTTTGGGTCACAGAATAAGAAAGTTGTAAAATTAGAGGATCTGGGTGTGTCAAACTTTAGTCTTTTTGAGATTTAGGGTTTGTTTAATGTGTGAAGAGATTTTATATGGTGTAGAATTGTGTAATTAATGAAAACTTCAATTTAAGTACCTATACTCAATTGGGTTCAAGGTTTTGTTTTCTAGGGTTCGATGGAAAATGTGCGCGTTCTATTTTATTTTATGTTTTCTTTTTTTTTTTTATTTGGTTAATGATCTTGTCTTTGGGTTTGTACTTATAAGTACCATATGCTGCTTGCACATGTTAAGTTATTATCTTGTGTGACGTTTTGGGATTTTTTTCAATTTCAGTAATGATAGATGGAAATTAGACCAACATCTTATGATCCAACATATTTTGGTTTGAATTGCGCAGTGTGGTGAGTTCTCAAATTTTTCTTTCTTCAATCATATGCAACAGTTTTCTATGAGAAATTTTGTTAAAATTTATTATTTCATTATTATATATTGGTGATGTAGGGAAAGAATCGTTGATGCTTATATAGTTTTATTTCTATATTGGAAGAATGGATATAAATATGTCTGTAGAACTTTTTGACTTCTTATTCCAATTTTTTTGATTTGTGAGATATGGTCATGTTTTGGTAAATTCATGATTGGATTATGTAATGATGTGTGTAGTGGGAAGGAAATGACATTTGATTAGAACTCAATATCTATATGTACTTCATGTATAAAATTTATGAGGAGGAAGGATTGAAACATCTTATCGCAATAGTTACCCCCTAAATCATTAAACTCATGCTTACTTTTAAGTTTTAACCCAAGATCAAAGTACATTGTAGCAGTAAATAGAAAAAAAAAAATTAGATCATGAAATTTGATATGGGTTAAGGATAAGGCAAAAAATGGTTGCCTAATCCTTCTTTTTCTTAGTTGTGTCTTTGGCGTTCAATTTACCCTTCCCTCCATGTTTATTTTGTATTTGCTTTTGTGGTTGCAAAAAATGCTGATATCTCCTTAGCCTAATTATGGAAGGTTTCAATTTTATGATACACAAACTGTTACCCCTTGAATATTAATGCTTATAAGATGTTTTTGTATGACATATATTCTGTGACTATGTTCTTGGCAATTCAAATGAGTTTGGCTTTCATCTGCTTATAAGACACCATAGAACTCACTTTAAGAGGCCTAAAGTTAGTTGTAGTGTATTATCTTTCTCTTTTGAAGTATAACTCTAATTTTGTCTTTGAACATTTTACTTTTGCTAAGAACTATTTTCAACTGTTTGAGCACTATATTGTATGGCATTTGATAGAAGATAGAGTTATTTTCTGGAGTTCACTCTATTAATTACTTCTCATCTTTATAGCTATGGTCGTTATTTGACATATTTGAATGTTTAGATGGCTCTTCTATGTGCATTTGCTGTCAGTTATGCAGGTACATATCAGATATTGTTGTTCATTTTGTTGATATCCCTGCTTCTCTCTATGAGCTAATTGTTTATATAACGGTTTATAGTTATGATTTTGCATGCTACATTTCGCAAATCACCCCTGCAAAGCATTCTTCTTGGGGAAGATCAAGTAGGTGATAGAGTCTGGATTTTTATTTAAATATGGTTTTGGTGCAAGAGAACAACAATTTTACATGTATATGTAGGTGATAGTTTAATTTATTTGAAACTTGATGCTTATGTTAAGATCACTCCTATAGCATTTCGTGGTAACCGGCACATGTATAATAAGAAATGTCTCATTAGTTATTATAAAATTAATCCTTTGGTGGAAAACTTAACAAATAGTCTAGCTAGCAAACCATGCTACTCTTAATAACACACTAACGTTTGATGTTGACATGTTGTGTATTTACATAACATAGCTTCTATTTTTTACCCTAAATTTTCAGATTTATTGTCAATGAAATTTCTTGGTTTCTTTGTCTAATCTTTATACCATTGTTTATTTCACCCGTTTGTTACCCAATTGACATATTGATTATGGTTATTTTATGTGTTATTGACAATCTGATACATCTTTGAAGTTTACAATTTCAACTATATGCAATTTCAACTACTTAAAAATATGTGGCAAGCTTGTTTTTGTGGTGGAAATGTATTGAATTTAAATATATTGCACCCAGCACTTAAATTCAAATTGAATGTTTCAGCTTACTAGCGTTCACCTTTTGCAAGGTGTGACTCAAGGTATAGATTCTTATATTTTTTACTTGTAAGAGTTTTAATTGCTTCTTTGTCATTTGTAGAGATTTTATTAATTTGTACTCTTTTTTAAATACAAAATGTTGGACGTAATTTTTACAATCACTTGAAATTTTATTAATTTATACACCGAAATATATTGAATCTTCATTTTTGTATTTTAATTAAACTAAACATATTGTAATTATAGTTAAACTTAGAATTATTATTTATGATATCATATATACGATAATAATTTAAGTACAAAAAATATTGTTAATCCAGTTGTTAAATCTAAACATACATTCAATATAAATTATAAATAATAATATTTAATTAATAATTTGTTTTAGTCTTAAAACTTATTTGATAAGAAAAACAAATATAAATGTAAGCACGTGTCTTGCACGTGCAGCCAAAGCTAGTACTACATGAAAATGGGGGGAAGGAAATAAAACTTAATTTTTAATTTATTGATTACAAAATTTATTAAAAACCATTAATTCCTTTCTAATAAAATTTGATTTCTTTATTTGATGACTGAACGGATGAACCCACAGCACTTTTGTATGTATGTATGTATGTATATATATATAGCATTTTTTTTTTTTTTTGTCTAAAAATTATAAAAAGTATAATAGGACTGACCAACAAGTCGTCTGGCAAAGAATTGATTCTGCTGGCAAGATGGGGGAGTTCTTTTCAATTAAGTGATTTTGTAATCTTGTAATAATTTGTTTTTGGAAGAAAAAAAAGGTAAAGTTAAATTGATTAACACATATATCATAAAGTTGTTTGGTATACAGATTTATATATATATATATATATTTATTTAAATTTACAGATTTAGATATTATAAAGTGTAGTAACAGATATCATCTCTTCTCAAAATTTGGTAGATTACATTTTAAATTTCGAAATTATGTATTTATCATTTTAAAATTAAATTTCTTTATTTCATTAAATTATTAACTTATAATATAATTAATTTAATAACTTCAATATGCTTATAGTGTTTGGACAACAGCATAACCAATATATCAATATAATTATTTATAAAAAATAAATAAATAAATAAACTCAATTTTGCACTTGAAATATTGAAATTAAAGATCCAGTTGGATAAGTACCAACTCTATACAGTAGAAAAAGGCGATGGAGCAGAAAGGCGAAATATTGGGTTGAGTTTATTCCAACTGGATCTTGAAATTTGTTGCGGCATAAAGACAGGAGACCTTTAGAAAAGGAGAAATAACATCTTTTCGGCATAAAGATTCCTTTGTTACCGTCCAATTGCAGGGAAAAGTGGGTTCCGAAAGCATTAATAAAATATGCACAAAAAAGAAAAAAAACAACGTTTCAAACCTCATATACCTTATAAAAATGAGATTGTAACGTTTTTAAAATGATATTTTTAAAATTTATTTTTTTAAACTGATATTTTTAAAAAATGAATTTCATAGCTCTTTCAAAATTTGCTTAAAAATATGTAAAAATATGTTTATCTTTTTATTATAGGGAGAATTACTGTAAACCCTCCCAATATTTGTTTTATTACAATGGGAAACCATTTTTATGTTTTGTAACAATGACCTCCCCTCTACTAACGTTTGACCAAAGTTGACCGTTTAAAATAACTGAAAAATAACAAAATAGAGTAAAAAGACGATAATATCCCTGATGAATTAATTTTATAAATTATAAAATAATTAAAATTTAAAAATAATAAATTTAAAAATTTAAAAATTATTTTAAAATTGATCTAAACCATCCATCTCAAAGATGGATGGCCTAGATTAATTTAAAAAAAATAATATTTAAAACAAAAAATTAAATTGACGATGGTTTCTGATTATCTTGTTTGTTCATCTAACTGTTCGGTTCTTCAACAGGTTTGGTTCATCTTGTTTGTTTCAACATCATCATTCATCAACATATTCCAACATCATCAACACAACAATCATTCATCATCAACACAACAATCATTAATACAAACAAAACTACTATCATCTTTAAACAAAAACCACAACCATCATCATCAAACAAACCCAAGAACATCATCAATAATAAACCCAGACCGATCAAACAGATCTAGAAACCCAGATCCAGACCGATCTGGGTTTCCAGAACGGGAAACCCGGATCGATCTGGGTTTCCAGACGGAAACCCAGACATCGGTCTGGGTTTCCAGATCTGGAAACCCAGATCGATCTGGGTTTCCGTCTGGAAACCCAGAGGGAAACCCGGATCGATCTGGGTTTCCAGACGGGGAAACCCAGACCGATGTCTGGGTTTCCAGACATCGATCTGGGTTTCCGTCTCTGGAAACCCAGCTCGATGTTTGGGTTTCCAGATGGAAACCCAGACCGATGTCTGGGTTTCCCCGTTTGGAAACCCAGATCGATCTGGGTTTCCGTCTGGAAACCCAGATCGATGTCTGGGTTTCCAGACGGAAACCCACATCGGTCTGGGTTTTCGTCGACCCCAGAACCGGCAAGAGAAGAAGAAGATGAAAATGAAGAGAAGAAGGAGAAGAGAGGGGGAAAAAGATGAAGAAAAAGAAGAGCAGAAGGAGAAGCGGCAGAAGAGAGAGAGAGAGACCGAGAGAGGAGAGGAGTAAATTATAATATAAATTTTAAATTTTATTATTTTTAAATTTTAATTATTTTATAATTTAAAATTTATAAAATTAATTCATCAGGGGTATTATCGTCTTTTTACTCTATTTTGTCATTTTCCAGTTATTTTAAACGGTCAACTCTGGTCAAACGTTAGTAGAGGGGAGGTCATTGTTACAAAACATGAAAATGGTTTTTTATTGTAATAAAGTAAATATTGGAAGGGTTTACAGTAATTCTCCCTTTTATTATATCACACTTTTATATTATTAGTTGACTTTTACCAACTTTAACTCCTGATTAAAAATTTTAGTTAAATGATTATTTTATTTATGAATAAAATAAAAAATAATCAAAAATTAAATAAATTAAATAAAATTAAGTAAATTAAAATTTAAAAATGTATTTTCATCTTCTATTAAAGAGATGGGCTATTGAGAATTTTTTTAAAATTTTTACGGTCATTTGACCATATTGTTCCTCAATAATACTAAAAAAAGGAAAAACAATCCATTAAATTTAAAACCCGAAAACAACTGAACGCAAAAACAAAAAATAATAATAATAAAAACCTAAGATGGAATTTTCTAGATCCGCCTCGGGATTTCTTTGTGCTATTGTGGTGGGACCAATAGGATTTCTACATTTTAACATACTTTCATGACTTCTCTTCTACGGAATTGGTGTGCTTTGTTCACTCTAGTTAGAAGTGCAGAAATTGTATAAATATGTTTAGCAGTCTAGGCATAGACATCTATTTTATTTTCGGTGTCTTATGACTTAAATCTCTTATGCATTGATCGTTTTTAATTATAATTTGATTCTTAAGCAGTTTGATTAAAGAATTTAATTATTTTTAAAAAATTAAATGATACTGTTGTGGTAAACTAGACTGCTATAAATATAAACCAAAGAAAAACTTCATTAAATTAATAAAGTCAAATATCTTACCAAAATATGTCATCAACTAAATTTTGGTTGATAATGAATCATTGTTCAATGTAATCTTTAGTTCAACAGAACAATTACACTCGATGAAATGTATAAAATATATATTTATATTTTTTTTAACAATCAACTGATTAGATTTGTAAATGGAGAAGAGGGTTTTGTTCATATTAATTAGGTCAAAATAGTGATTTTAGGTCAAAGATACTGTCTTTATCTAAGAAATTTAAAACTACCCAATTAAACAATAATGCTCTCTTGACCCAGGAATTTAAAGTACTAAACAATACCAAGTGTCCAGTCTTATATGTACATATTTCCTAAAAGCACCAAGAAGAACTAAAAGTGCTACAGGATCATGCACACTCATGTTGCAACAAATCTAAGAATTTTCTTGCTTCAAATAGCGTGGATTAAAAAATTAGATTAAGAGATGTCTTTCTTTTCTTTTTTTTTTCTTTTCTAGTAGAGACCTGGAATAAAAGTCCTTTTTTTCAGATGTTGAAATAAGAGTATTGAGTAGTGTAGATTTACTTATCAAGTTGATTGTGCATGCCATTCAAATTCATAGAGATTATTATCTAATAAATATCTTTTAGCAACAAAGATTCCTTATTAATAAGGTCTGTTTGGCAAAATTACCGTCACGGAAAAGTGTGGTCCGGGTCCGAGAGCACTGATCAAAATCTGCACTCAAACTCAAAAAATTAAAAAAAAATAAATAAAAAAACCACCTTTCAAATCTCAAAAACTCTGAATCAACTCAATCAAGAACAAATTTGAGCATTATTTATCGATACAAATAGCAAAACTCATTCCCAACACCAATATTTCAACGAATTCTTAAATGCGCTCTACCATCCTTATAATTCTAAAGCCTTTTGGCACAATAATTTTCAAACGAAAAAAATTATTATCGAAAATAAAGGACACCTAATTCAAATGTTAAAAACTACAAACCAACACAATCAAGAACAGATAGATATGTGTGGTCCAAAAAAAAAGGACAGATAGATATGTCAAATGTAATTATTATTTGTGAATGAAGAATTTAACACATTTAGGGTCAACCTAAGAAAGAAGAGAGAGAGAACCACTTGGAAATTAAAACGTAATCAACATATTTAGTAAGAGAGAGAGAACCACTTGGAAATTAAAAAGTAATCAACATATATAGTAATTAAGGAATGACCAAGTACACCAACACGTATTGACCCCAAAAACAACAACACTTGAACAGACACTAACATATATAAGAAGAAGAAAACAGAATTCCATAAAGCAAAATACCCACTTTCTGCCCTCCTCATCTTCCACAGTCAGAGGTGGTGCTACTAGAAGAACAACATCAACAAATAACAATGCAACATATCATGATCCCCGAAGCCAACAACAATACCAGAAAGACATCATCATATATAAGAACATGAAAAGAGATAGAATTACATATATTTAGCGACCAGCCTGATCAGCATAAGGGACGTAAATAGTACGACCCATCAGTCTGAACTCAGTCATCGCTTTAATCATATACCTCGAGACTCCAGTAGCATCATCTTCTTCCTTGAAAAAGTGGATCTCATCACCAATTATAAGCTTCTTACTCCTGACAAAATCAAGCCAACCAGTAGAGAACTCAGGTTTCTTGTACCTACCCTCGCGGATTCTTAAGCGAAAGACCCACTGACTCCCATTCTCATCTTCTGCAGTCAGAGATATTGCACGTAGGTCACCTTCAAAACGAGGCAAGTGTGGAAGAGCTCGGCTTCTCACCGCGAGTCTCTTAGTAACATCTGTCCTGGTAAGTCTCTTTGAGAAAAGTTTCATTGCTTAAAATGTTATACTTCAAAAGAGAGAGACTGAGAGAGAATAAGCGTATGTAAGTTTGATATATACTCTCTCTTATTCAGGCTATCGATACAACCAATGTGAAAATAGAGGGACAAAAATAGTGATGTCCATGTATATAGAAGAGGTTAAGGTGCATTGAATCTTAGAGCGTCATAACTTTGCTGTCACATCGCGAACATTATGGTTTTGAAATATCTATACATAATGAAGGTTATACAAACTTATACTGTATAAGCAAAAGATGTTCACACTACTGTTGTTGTTGCCTTTCTTTTCCACACAATCTGCGGGGTACATCAATTAGTTTCTTGTATATATGGTATTCAGTATTAACCTCAAACAATGTTTAATCGAATTTTTTTTTTCTTTATAGCATTATTTCATCGGATTCTTCTCACCAAATAAAGGATGAGAAAACCAACCTTATATTGATTGGCGGGTCTTCTCAGCTTCTGCTTTATGACCTCTTTGTCCGTACTGTCGACAGCTTCTTTTTGCACAAGTTCAAAATCATCAATAATTTCCCGAGTCTCCACTGGATCCATCATTATATCATCTTCAATATACTATATACGTGGGAACAAGTTTGCCTTAATATATAGAATATAAATAGTAGAGAGAAATGTCTTGCTTCTAGTAGCGTTGTGGTTGGTTGATTTGACTTTATGACACAACCAGACTTAAAACATATACAGTGTCCGCTTTGCTTTGTTTTCTTTTTATATTTTAATAAATCCAGCAACTCAAGACTCTTCAAATATAGGGGACTGAGAAAACTTTCATAATCTCTTATTTCACGTACTTTTATAATCTCTGTTTTACGAGATTAGTGCATTACCCTACATATTAGCGTAGAAGTTGTAATCAAAGTCAACAGACATATCTGTGCAAATTAATTTCTGTATCTTCAATCCTCACCTCCGTTTAATGTCATTTTCACTTGTCATTCTCATTTTTGAGTTGAATAAATCATCTCCACAAGATCATTGTGCAAAATGCAAATAAATTATTGTACGGTATGTTATGGAGATTTTCAAACTAATCCTATAGATATTTCAGCCAATCATTAATCATTCAACTAATCAAATTCTAATGATTCCTGATTATTGTTAAAGTGGTGGGTCCGCCTCTGTCCACAAGATTATTGTTAAAAATGTAAATAAATTATTGTACGGTATATTATTGAGGTTTTCAAACTTATCGTCTAGCTAGACCTCTTAGCCAATAAAAAAAAACCACTTTAACATTTATAAGTACCTCCAAAAAAAAAAAAAAAAAGACACATATAAGTACACATTTAATTACACCCAACAATTAGTAATGAATCCAAGTCGAGTTGGTTAATCAACAGAGAAACATTCCACGAGGTGAAAAGGTATGGACGCATGACAATCTGGAATTAATTTGGTTGAGATTGGTATTATCATCTTCCATCTCACATGTTTCAAATGTGATTTAATTTTAATTTGGTGTTAGAGAAACTCTTCTGATGACATTATCATCTTCCATTTCATGTCCAAATGTCATATTAGTTGGTCTTAAAAAAGTCATCTGATGGCATTATCATCTTCCATTTCTTAAAATCCTGCGTGTTTCAAATGTATTTTTAATTTGGTCTTGGAAAAGTTTTGCCGTTTCCATTCTAAACTTATCAATTATTAAAAACAATGTTTTATTTCAAAAAAAAAAAAAAATTAAAAAATGTTCCGAAGACATATGTTAATAATATATAACATAATTAAATAATTTATACTTATTTTTTTAATATCTCAATTACAATCTATTGTATTTGGAAAAAAGAATATAACCTTTTTCTTAATTTTATAAATCTAAAAATGTACCTTTGTAAAAAATTAATAATAATTTTTTTTATTATTTATGATGCAAATGAGTAATGCTACACTACTTAAAAATTTATTCAAATGATATGATAAACTTATGTATAATTACTATATTATCAATATATCATCTCAAATTAATGCGGTAACTATAAATCGGCCTATCACATTATTTTGGTAAAGTTTTTCGATAAATTACTTGAAAGTATAACATTATTCTTAAAAAATTAGTTTAAGTGGTTTCATTTTTTTCATTTTTAAGAGGACCTAGAATAACGTTTTTTTATTTTATTATTTTTTTTATACCTTCTAAGATGATGGCTACTCAATTATTGTTAGGTTAAATGAGCGCTTTCTACTATCAAATTAACGTCCCGCCACGTGTTTTTGAGAAAATTTTCGTTGCTTTGGATGTTATAGAGAAACAGAGAGACTGAGAGAGAATAAGCGAATAAAAAGAAGGGAACCAAACAATATGTATATACTCTATAGAGTATAAGCTGAACCAATTCTCTCTTACAAAGGTAGCTTGGGCTGTGGTCTGGTGTGTAGACCTTCAGCCACAGTGTTATCTTCAGCCACTCTCTTGTAAAAAAAATTGTGTACTAAGTTTGTAAGAGTAGCAGAAGGCACCATGGCTTGGGCTTTTGGCTGCGCGGTGGGACCCCTTGCTCTTATCTGTTGCTATTCGTTTTAATAAGAGCAAAAGCACGTATAGCAAGTGGATCTTAATTATTCAATAACTGATTGTTGTTGAATAATTAATTTTTGTGATAAACAGCAGAACCCAACTTTGGAATTTTTCGCTGGTGAGAAAAGTCGCTTTTGCTTGTTCACATGTCTTCAAGTTTCAGTTGTGTAATGATATGACAATTGAGAAAAGAACACTTGTAGTCAAGTTCTTCACTTTTTTTTAGGCACTTTGCGCTTTATTTTGGGAAAACTAATTTTGGATTTCACATTTCAGTATTTCAATTGGATGAGCACCAACTTCATCCTGAAGGAACAGAGGGGCCCACTTTGGAAACACTGATTTTGTCTGCCAATAGCTACTTGACTGGTGCACTTTATCGTAGACCATATTCGAAACGGCAAAATTAATTTGGTTTTGGGAAGTTTCATTTCGTTTCGATGTGTCAATATCTCTTCTTCTTCTTCTTTTTCTTTTTTCTTTCTGATAAATTTATGCAATTTTCTTTTTTGGAATGTGTTCAGTGTTCACTCCCTTGAGAAGATGACGAGCGAGAATTCCCTTCACCATATGATATTTTATTTATTTAAAAATTTGAAGGTGATGATGGCCATTGTCTTAAAAGATAAGAGTGATTAAAAATATAAAATTAAAGTTTTGTTTAAACATTATTTTATATATTTTATTATATTTATTTCATAAAAATATTATTCAAAAATATTATTTTTAATATAATTAAATATTAAATACTATTTATTTAAAATTAATTTTAGATAATTTCATTTAAATTTTTAAAAATAATTTAATTATTTATATATATAAATTAATTTAATATTATATCGATTAACCTCATAGCATCAAACATAAAAAGATTTTTTTTGGTCCATTTCCAAACCACCGTGACAATATTATTTTTGGTCAAATCCTAATTGTACCAAATACACATTATAGTAGTAATTTAGTTTAGTCATATTTAATCCAATTCAATTTCATGAAAATAAACTAATCCAATCATGGGCACCAAATGCAACCATCCAATTTAATTTAATCCTATCTAATTCAATTCCATGAAAATAGTCTAATCCAATTATGAGCACCAAGTGCGCCCTAAGGCTCTTAATGTGTTTCTAGATGGGATATTCTAATATATAGACTAAAAAATTAGGATTAATATGGACTCAAAAATGGTCGGTGGGCAAGAAACTAAATTTGGAAAATAAAAAGCTGAATTTTTTTCTAATTTATTATTCATAGCACACGCTTTTTTTTTAAAAAAAAAACAAATGAAAATCATATAAACTACTTCTTTCTTCTTCTTTTTTAACTTATCACTATTGTCCTTTTATGTCCCTAGGTTCTTACACGTACAACTGTGATCAAAACCAAAGAAAACTAAAATATAAAATATAAACAACAAATCTTTGACAAAAAAGAAGAGATGGGTATTGGTTGGATTTGCATTTTGTACGATTCTTTGAACCATTTGACAGCGGGAATCGTGGATCTGACAATGGGTCGTCTCTCCAACAGATTGTGAGTATAATGACTATCCATCTTACCTCTCAACTGGGATTTTTTTTTTCTTCTTGTCTGTAATTAAATCGAGCTCTAATTTATCGATGTGGAAATTTCAAAAACTGCCCCATTTAAAACCAAAAATCGTTTTTACTCCATCTCAAAAGAAATTTGTTTTCAACCTTAAAATAAATAAATTGTACCTGATATCTTATGATTCTCAAAATATCCCATAGAGTAAATACATTAAAATTTCAAAAATACTACGATAGGAAGTTTCTCATCACGCTAGGCAGCAACGAAAGGCTTTTCCATCATGGACACTCTCACCGTGACAAGAGACTCTAATTGATAAGCAGAATATTCCTAAATTATAGCAACTTTAATTTTACCCAATAATTGGTGATCAAAGTAAATCTAAGAAACATGGAGACGCTAACACATTTGCTATATATTACATATATTTGGCAATCAAGTTTTGAGATTTGAATAAGTAGAACATCCACATCTTTATTAAAATAATAGATGACTTTGTAAGAGTCGTTTAAAATGAAAAACGAATTTTAGATTAAATCGATTAGGTGAGTGAGATAAATGTGTGGGTCACCAATGTTGTGGAAAATGAGCAAAAGAAATTTCTTAAATGTAGAACATAAAGCATATGTTTGTATAGACAAAGGCTAGCTATATATGTGGATGTAATACAATAATTGATGTTAACATAATATATGGGACTGTTTTGGTAGAATTTCTGAATTCGTATATCTTTTCTTTTTGGATGAATACCAGATTTGTACGATGAGAAACATCAAGTATGAAAGCTACCAAGTAAGCTTTTGTTCGACATTTGTTTCTTTGTCCAGAGGCAGCCTTGGTGTCGACATTAGGGATCGTTACAAGTTGAAAATTCATAAATAAATATCTTCTCCCATACTTTTTATTTATTTGCTTCAGAATTTTTATTAATTTTTTAATATTATAATCAATTTAAATAATGTAATTATCCGTTTCTAGTTGCAATAGGTTAATTTTCCATTAAATTACATATTATTCCTTAATTTAGTCCATATATCTATAGAAGTTGTGTGACCACCAATCTATCGTTATTTTGGATAGCTGTGTCGCGATGGCCAAAGCCACAATGTGGTGACTTTGATAACTTCTATACACGTGGAGCGCCCAAATAATTCTCACTTAAAAGTGTCTATATAAGAGATATCCCAATCAGTCAAATAATTTCAACAAAATAGTCCTGACAAATATTATATATATATTTTTGCAGTGATATACAAACAACAATTACATGCATGCATTTGGTATCAATTCTATTTCGAATATTATGTTATTAAATGATACTAGTTAAACCCAACACTGAGAATGCTATAGGTTTTTTTTTTTTTTTTTTTTTTTTTAAATTAGAATGTTATAGGAATTTTAAAACTTTAAATTTAACTGACATGAAATCGGATGCCTGAGTAGGTATGATAGTAATTGAAACTATGTACATTCGTCTAGTTAAGATTACAGTAATTATTACGAAAGACGTCGGAATTGTTAACGGAACAACTTCGACATTAGCTGATATCATATATTCATTTTTGTTAATTTTTAACAACTTCAGATGTTACTTTAACATCAAACTTGATAACTGAACAACTTCGATGTTAATCTTAATAAGTTGACGTTACAGTAATTATTAAAAGAGATGTTAGAGTTATTAAGTAAACAATTTGAACGTTAGTTGATGTCATATATTAGTTTTTGTTAATTTTTAACAACTCAAGACATTACCCTAACGTTAAACTTGATAAGTTAATAACTTCAATGTTAGTCATAACAAGTTGGCGTTACGTTAATTTTCAAGAAAAACGTTATAGTTGTTGAGTGAATAACTTTGATTAAGGTGAAGTATTAATAATAAATAAAAATTAATATAACATTGTTGTGCGCAGCGAAAATTAAACAAATACACAACTACTAATGCTAGTTATTAAATATAAATAACAAATACTAATAAAGCAGAAAAGCAGAAAAATAAATGCAAAGCGAAAAAGGAAAGAACACATCAGAATTTACGTGGTTCGGTATAAAACCTACATCCATGGGCGCTGCTGAAAACTTTCACTAATTCCAAAGCAAAATATTATAAAATCTGTGTAAGATCCAAAAACCCAGAAACATATGAGGAGAAAACAAGAATAATACAAATGTATGGATCTTTTACAATTCTTGTTTGGGATACAAAACCAATTAGCTAAAGGACTTATTTATAGCCCACTAAAGCTCCCACCATATTACATTCTTCAGATGTGGGATTCTCAAAGTTTCCACCATATTATATTCTTCATATATGGGATTCTCAAAACTCCCATTATATTCTTCAGATGTGGGATTTTCAAACATAGCTAATTAAGCCAAAAATCAACAAATCTCCACCTTGGCGTATTAGCCTTCAGCAATGCCTTCATATATGTCATTTTAGACTTTCAAAATGTTGATCAAGTCCAAACAATGGTTAAACTTGATTGCTATCAACACTTTGGTCATCATATCCGCAGGATTATCAGCAGTCCCAATTTTCTGTAAGAGAATCGACCCTTCACTCAAAATTTCCCGCACAAAGTGATATCGGACATCAATATGTTTGGTACGAACATGGAATACTGGGTTCTTTGCTAAATGAATAACACTTTGACTATCCGAGTAAACAGTGATATTCTTCTGTCCCACTCCCAATTCTACCAGTAATCCTTGTAACCAAATTGCTTCCTTCACAGCCTCTGTCATTGCCATATACTCTGCTTCTGTCGTAGACAAAGCAACTGTTGACTGTAAAGTAGACTTCCAACTTACAGGAGCTCTCGCAAGAGTGAATACATATCCAGTAGTTGACCGTCGTTTATCCAAATCACCAACATAATCTGAATCTATATATCCGATTGCAAACTGACCAAGTGAATCTTCTCTCTGAAATATCAAACCAAAATCTACGGTTTTTAACAAGTACCGTAGAATCCATTTCACAGCTTGCCAATGTCCTTTACCAGGATCATGCATATACCTGCTCACAACTCCAACTGCTTGTGAAATGTCAGGTCTTTTACACACCATAGCATACATCAGGCTACCAACCGCATTAGAATACGGAACACGAGACATGTACTCTCGTTCTTCATTAGTACTCGGAGATAATGATGCACTCAACTTGAAATGAGGAGCAAGTGGCGTACTTACAGGTTTTGACTGTTTAGATACCCCAAAACGCTGTAATACCTTCATCAGATATTGCTTCTGAGTCAAACAAACCTTACCTTTTTCTCTATCTCTACTAATCTCCATACCAAGAATCTTCTTAGCTTCACCCAAATCCTTCATTTCAAACTCTGAACTCAATTGAGTTTTCAGCTTCTCAATCTCCACTTTGCTCTTAGAAGCTATCAGCATATCATCAACATATAAGAGCAAGTAGATGAAGGAATCATCTTGTAGCCTTCGAAAATATACACAATTATCAAATTTGCTTCTAGTGTACTCTTGTCCTATCATAAATTAATCAAATCGCTTGTACCATTGTCTCGGAGACTGTTTCAAACCATAAAGCGATTTATTCAATTTACAAGCCCAATTTTCTTTACCAGCAACCTTGAATCCATCTGGCTGAATTATATAGATTTCCTCTTCTAAATCACCATGTAAAAATGCAGTTTTTACATCCATTTGTACTAGTTCCAAATCCAATTTAGCTACAAGGGCTAATAGAATTCTAATGGAAGAGTGCTTCACAACTGGAGAAAATACCTCATTATAGTCAATCCCTTCCTTCTGAGCGTAGCCTTTCGCCACCTACCTTGCCTTGTAGCGGACATCTTCTTTGTTAAGAAATCTCTCTTTCTTAGTAAACACCAATTTGCATCCAATTGCCTTCTTATTCTTCGGTAGTTGAGCTAGCTCCCAAGTTTCATTCTTCCGAAGAGACTGCATTTCTTCATCCATAGCTTTCTTCCACTTATCAACTTCAGAACATTGGACTGCTTCTTTATAAGTGGAAGGAACATCATCATCTATAATTGGAAGTGCATAGGCTACCATATCAGCAAAACGAGCAGGTCTGCGAATCTCACGTCTTGGCCTATTTATTGCAATTTATTCTTGTTGCTGTGAAGGTTCTTGGATAGGAACCTCTTCTTCTACTTCTTCTTCAGTAACCTCCTCTGTCATAGGAGTGTCATCATCTGCATCAACAATTCTAGCTGGATTATTTGTTGATTCTGTCTGTTTTTGAAAAAACTTCACCTGCTTCCGAGTAGACTCCACCTGTTGTGAACTACCCTCAACAATATCTTCTATTTTCTTTTTCAGCATCAAAGACTCATCAAAAGTAACATCCCTGCTGAAGATTATCTTCTTCGAATTTGGATATAAAAGACGATACCCTTTCACCCCTGAAGACATCCCCACAAATATAGCTTTCTTTGCCCTCGGATCCAATTTAGATTATTTTACATGATAATAAGCAGAACAACCAAAGACATGTAAAAAATCATAATCAGTAACAGGTTTTCCAGACCATACCTCCAATGGAATTCTACCACCAATCGCTGTTGACGGTAAACGATTAATGAGATGACATGCATAAGTCACTGCCTCAGCCCAAAACTCCTTACCCAACCCAGCATTGTACAACATACACCGAACTTTCTCCAGCAACGTTCGGTTCATGCGTTCTGCCACCCCATTCTGTTGTGGTGTGTGTCTAACTGTAAAATGACGTACAATACCCGCATCTTGACAGACTTCTCTAAAATATTTACTACAATATTCACCTCCATTATCTGTTCTGAGATACTTAATCTTTCTCCCAGTCTGAGTCTCAATCATCTTTTTCCAATTAAGGAAAATCTCAAGTACATCATCTTTTTTCTTCATTGTGTATACCCAAACTCTTTTGGAAAAGTCATCAACAAATGTAACAAAATAGTGTTTACCACCCAAGGAAGCTGTCCTAGTGGGTCCCCACACATCAGAGTGAACATAATCCAAAATACCTTTAGTATCATAAACTGCAGTTGCAAACTTCACTCTCGTCTGCTTTCCCAGAACACAATGTTTACAAAAATCTAACTTGCAGGTTTTCACTCCTTTCAACAAGCCTTGATCCACCAAACTACTTAAAGCTTTCTCACCTGCATGTCCCAAACACATATGCCATAACCTGATCATATCTGAATCAACATCCTTCTCTGATACTACTGCTGCTGATTCAGTAACTGTACTACCATCGTAGTAGTACAAGTTATTCTTCCTTGTACATTTCATTACCACCCCAGATACAACTCTCATAACTCCATCTTTGATAGATACCGTGTAGCCTTTAGATTCTAAGGCTCCCAATGATATGAGATTCTTTTTCAAATCTGGAACATACCGAACTTCTGTCAAAACTTTGGTCGATCCATCGTGATTCTTCAATCGAATTGAACCTATCCCCTTAGTTTTGCATGAGTTATCATTACCCATGAGCACAATTCCACCATTTAACTCTTTGAAGTTGAAGAACCATTCCTTATGTGGACACATATGATAAGTACAACCCGAATCTAAAATCCACTCACCAAATCCAGATGTTGATGATAGACTAACCAACACAAAATCTTCTTCCTCATGTTCGACTACATATGAGTTATCATTACCCTTGCCCTTATCTTTCTTCTGTAGTTTCGGACAATCTTTCTTCCAATGCCCTTTCTCATGACAAAAGGCACATTCATCTTTATCAGGTCTTTTTCTTGACTGTGATCTGCCCCTTCTTTCTTGTTTTCGACTCTTACTTCTTCCCCTAACTGTAAGCGCCTCTGCTGATTCATCCTTATTCTCTTTCTGATCTTTCTTACGAATTTCATAATTAAGCAAAGCTGCACACACTTCTTCAAAAGATAATTTTTCTTTCCCATGAATAAGTATAATACACAAATGATCTAACTCATCAGGAAGAGATCCTATCAACAACATGGCCTTCTGCTCATCTTTGAAGGTTTCATCCAAATTCAATAAATCAGCTAACAAACGGTTGAAATTATCAATATGGTCACTAATATTCAAACCTGGTTTCAACTGAAGACGGTAAAGCCTCTTCAACAAATATAACCGATTCTCATTGCTTTTCTTTATATATTTATTCTTTAGCGCCTTCCACAATTTACTAGCAGAGGTTTCCTTCATGAACGGATACTTCTGCTCTCTACAAAGACATGAGCGAATTAAACCACATGCTTTCGCATTTTGCCTCTCCCAATCTCTTTCCTCAATATTCTCTGGTCTTGTTTCTTTCAGAACAATATCTAAATCTTGTTGATACAAGACGTCCGTAACTTCGCCTTGCCATAGGCCAAAATTATTTCGACCATCAAATTTTTCTACTTCAATTTTTACATGTGAAGATGAAGATGCTGTCATTTCTGCTTTATACCAAAAGTTTTTATGCCAATAGCTTGGTGATCAAATGAATAGTACTCAAAAGGTTAGCTCCCAAGAAAGGCTGGAGGGGTCACAAACGGTCCTACTTAAAATCCAGTCTCCTTAGACAATTATAGTCTTTTTGACAGAGCTTTCCTAAATTATAACTATTCCAAAATAACACCCAAGCTCTACAACTAAATATTTAATAGCTAGCTAATGCCCTAGATTATTTCCCAGATCAATCGAAACCTAGAGCTCTGATACCACTTGTTGTGCGCAGCGAAAATTAAACAAATACACAACTACTAATGCTAGCTATTAAATATAAATAACAAATACTAATAAAGCAGAAAAGCAGAAAAATAAATGCAAAGCGAAAAAGGAAAGAACACACTAGAATTTACGTGGTTCGGTATAAAACCTACGTCCACGGGCGCTGCTGAAAACTTTCACTAACTCCAAAGCAAAATATTACAAAATCTGGGTAAGATCCAAAAACCCAGAAACATATGGGGAGAAAACAAGAATAATACAAATGCATAGATCTTTTACAATTCTTGTTTGGGATACAAAACCAATTAGCTAAAGGACTTATTTATAGCCCACTAAAGCTCCCACCATATTACATTCTTCAGATGTGGGATTCTCAAAACTTCCACCACATTATATTCTTCAGATGTGGGATTCTCAAAACTCCCATTATATTCTTCAGATGTGGGATTTCCAAGCATAGCTAATTAAGTCAAAAATCAATAAATATTAATAATAAATAAAAATTATTATAATATTATATTTTATAGTAAAAATTATATTTATATATTATTTAATTATTATAATATTAATAAATTATTATTTTAATATAAAAATAATCAATCGGTTGTCGCAGGTCACACTTCGCACAGACGGTGGCCAAAGTGTGTTTGCATGGTCCAAACAACTTTTGTTGTTGTTTGTACCATAGCAAATCCCAGCTTACAGTTCTTTTCTATTTCTTCTTTCTATGGAAATCCAAAAGTCTTTGCTTTCACATTAAAATATTACAAACACATAACGAACTTACCTCACCAACACCTCTAAGATATGCATTAATTATGCAAGAGATCAACAATGAAAAATTCTATTACAAAAGAATCGTAAAATTTTCTTTGAAGAAAATATTATAGCCTGGATTGTGGACTTTAGTTAATTTTGAATAAAGATAAAGTCATATTAATTGTTAACTACAATTAAAACTATGTATAACTTTTCAATTATATTTTTAATTTCTCTTATTATTTTAGACGAGTACTCCTCTGTAAAATAAATTACATAATTTCTATTTTTTTTTTGAAAATATAAAATATACAGTAAAAAGTAAAAACCTCAATTTAAACAAGTTTTTTTTTTTAGTTTTTACTAATTATAATTTCCCTTAAAAAATTTAAAATCCGTATCAAACATAAATATAAAAGTTTCAAAGCACGTCTACATATATTTTTTTTCTTATTAATTCTATTCAAATTATTTATAATTGAAAAACTCCAAATATGGAATTTACACAGAATATTTAAATTGGTTGTCTTTATTTGTCAAAAAGAACTCCAAAATCCCCTTGCTGTTCTAGGAATGATAACTACTATACCTAAGAGATCAAATAGCGTGCTTGTCATCACACAAAACAATTAAATATGGAAATAGGACAGATACATATTTGAAATCTAATATATTATTTATGCAAACCAAATATGAAAAAACATCAATATTATGAGACGACCAAAAACAACGACAGTAGTACTAGAAAAACAACATCAACAATTCAACATATCATGATCCCCAGAGCCAACAACAATACCAAAAAGACATCAGCATAGACGCAAACATGAAAAGAGATAGAATTACTTTTAGCGATTTGTATGATCAGCATAGGGGACGTAACCAATAACAGCACCAAACAGTCTAACCTCAGTCATCGCTTTAATCATGTACCTCACGACTCCGGTAGCCTCGTCTTCTTCCTTAAAAAAGTGGATCTCATCACCAGTTTTAAGCTTCTTACTCCTCACAAAGTCAATCCAACCAGTAGAGAGTTCAGGTTTTTTGTATTTACCTTGGCGGATTCTAAAGAGAAAGATCCACTTTCTCCCCTCCTCATCTTCCATAGTCAGAGGTAGTGAACGTCGGCCACCTCCAAAACCAGGCAAATGTGGAAGAGCTCGACTTCTCACCGCAAGTCTATTAGTAGCATCTGTGTGAGAAAGTTTCTTCGAGAAAATTTTCATTATTTGGAATGTTACAGGGAAAAAATTAGTAGACACAGTGCAAAATAGAAAAGAAAATGGTTTATTATAAGTTGGAACAAGCGCCTCTTTTATGCAAGACTTATGTGTGCATGCAAACATATGTAGCTGGCTTTTATCCACCCAAATATATACCTAGGGGTTACATAAAACAATTGAATCAATGCAGAGAATATTCGAGAGTTGAGATATCAACATTTACACCAATAAAAAATGGTTTATTGATCCGCATTAAGTTGACATCAACATTTACACCAATAAAAAATGGTTTATTGATCCGCATTAAGGTGACATCAACATTTACACCAATAAAAAATGGTTTATTGATCTGCATTAAGGTGTTGATGTACATCAATAAAAAAAATAATTTATTGATCCGCAATATGACATCAACATTTACATCAATAAAATAAAGATTTAATCATATTGTGGATCAATAAATTATTTTTTTATTGATGAAAATGTTGAAGTCGCCTGTTTTTGACATCATCGTAGATCTTTTTTTTTATTGATGTAAATGTTGAAGTCACCTGTTTTTGACATCATCGTAGATCTTTTTTTTATTGATGTAAATGTTGAAGTCACCAGTTTTTAACATCATCGTAGATCTTCTTGACATCATCGTTTACGTCAATACTTTTTTTTATTGTTGTAAATGTTGATGTCACCTATTTCAAACTCTCAAAATATCTGCGTCAATTAAAAAATGTGATATCAATATTTATTGGTCAATGCTGGATCAATAAGTATTGATATCACATTTTTTTATTGATGCTAATGTTGGTGTCACTCTATTTCAAACTCTCAAGTGTTGGTGTGACCCGAAATCCATTTATGTGGGCCCCGTACGTATATGGATATTTCTTATGTAGACACTTTTACAGTGAGAACTTTTGGGTGCCAGATGTTGGCATGGCCTTTTGTCAGCAAGTGTGGGCGGTAACGTGAAAAATAAAATTCGAGTAGGGGTAGGGGGCCACGGCGATACGGCAAATTCTAAAGAAATTTAATTTAATAGACTACATTAAGGAATAATATGTAATTTAATAGAAATTTAATTTAATATTTGAAGCAGCAAAATAATTTTTTTTTTTCAAATTTTCTATTTTTTAAAAATTTTAAAATTTAATTTTTATTACATATTTAACTCATACAATCTAAACCCATCAATTAGGTATGTCAAAATATGATGTATTAGAGACACTATTTGTGTTAAATGCAATACAAGTAGATTCCAAACATTTATTGTATAATATTAATATATTTTACATCTTCAATACTATCCAATACAATTTATCGTGGCTGCAACATAATCAAGAGACAAAGGGACCATGACATGAAGGGAATAGTATCGCGTGGTGACTGGTGTGTGTGTGTGACTGTCTGACTTGCCAGCCCGTAATTTTCCTATCAGGAGTTTCAGGCGCACGGTCGACCACGTAAAAGGAAATTTTAATAGCGATAATTATTTGATCGCATCTACATCGATGTTGGCGTCTATTGTTTTTAGCAAATGCATGTATGGGAGAAGGTCACGTTTCTTTTTTCTTATCACATCAAACTCAATGGGATTAATTTGGTTTTTTTTTTTTTTTAATCGCATTAAACTTTCACTTAAGTTTCTTTTACACACCAATCACTTAATAAAAATAATTGAATACTTTCTTTATCTTAAAAGATCAAGAATTTAAATCTCACTTTAATGAATTATTTTCTTTAAATTTAATTGTCCTCGTATACCTTAAAGAAAAAAAAAAAATTTTGCAAATAGTGGTGTAGTACAATGACACCCACCATTTGGTGTGTGGCTCCTCTTCAACCATGAGACCATGAGTTGATCTGTACCCACTCAATAATTTGTGGGCATTTTTTTCATATCGTGTGGGTTGCCCTCCCACTTCTGAAAATCTTAGTTTTGATATGTGCCTTAGAGCTTTGATCAAAAGAGCCTTGTAATGTTATCTGTATTTGCAATATGTAAGTGTAATATGTCAAATAATAATAATAATAATAATAACAAAAACACATAATGAGTGCACATTTAATGTCAACATAAAAATGATGTGCGGATGTTAACATATAGTTAGTTATAACTTAAAATGTATGCAGGACTTGAGACATAAAAAAGAAATTTTTTTTAGTACAAAGAAATTTCTTTTCTATAGATCCACTTATACAAAAATAATAAATTCAATAATAAAAGAATTATAAAAAAAATAATATTAGAGTGAAATCATTTATAAAAAATTGAGACTTCAGTAATCTGTACTATAAAAATTATATACGTCTATGCTTTCAACGAATTTGACCCCACCCTCTTTGGTACCCAAAGATGGACTTTCATGGGTTCATAAGTGATACATGCTGTACTAGCCATGTCATGCAAAAGTTTCTTTTTTATTACAAATATACAATCTTAACACAACTTTCTTTTTTATAATATTCTTTACCTTATTTATTACTATTTTATTATAAAAATAATTCTTCAATTTATTTATAAATAGACCTATATTGTAATAAATAAAAAACATATCAATTGAATTATTTTATCTCTTTCACTCTCACTTTTACTTATTCTTTCTTATTTAATTAGTATTTTATATTTATTACTTTTAAGTCATATTTTATAACGCGTTATCAGTATAAATTTGGTATGAGAGATTTCATTCATGTGAGCTACTTCCCACTATTTGATTCAAATAATCTTATTGGTGTATGTGTTTCATATGGATGTTATATTATGCTAACAGATATTATGTTAGATCCAAAATAAGTTTTTCTTTAAGTTTAATTGATTTTTGTCTTTTTACTGTTCTGGTTTATATATTTATCAACATATGCAATATAGATATTATTTTGAAAATATATGTTAAGAGCTTCAAATTTATGTATTATTTGCATGATTTGATTAATTATATAAAAAGAAAATATTGAATCCAAAAAAAAAAAATTCATTGAAATTTGATTATGTGGCATATGTGCTTTAGGAATGAAAATTGGAGACATGTATCCACTGCCAAGCTCTTGCTCTTGCTTTAGGATTATGTGCTTTACAAATGAAAATTGACCCTCTTATTGAAAATTCATTTTGTGCTTTAGGAATAAAAATTGGAGACATGTATCCACTGTCAAGCTCTTTCTCTTGCTCTTGCTTTAGGATTATAATGAAAAATTTTCTCCTTATGTGCTTTAGGAATGAAAAGTTTTCTCCTTTTGTGCAGCATTTTATTTAAATTTCAAAAAGATTGTCTTGGTCTTGTCACTTTGTTGAACTTTTTTTTGAAACTTTGTCACTTTGTTGAGCTGATGTGTTGTTGTTGTCACTGTACCTTAATTTTATCAACATATAAATTGCAGCATAGACTCAAGATGTCGTGTTTGTATCTGTTTGCATTATTTATCCAAATTATTCTATGCACTTACTTCAAATGTGGTGCACATTGTGGTGTATGATGTTTCTGGATAAATTACTTATTTTGTTGAAGATGCCTCTTAGTCTAGATGAGCTTCAAATGAGTTTGGCATTTATAGATTTTAATGGGCATAATTATATAATTATTTTGATTTCTTATATCTTTGTTTCTCACATCAATTGACTTTAAGATTTGTTTGTAAGTGCATCTATATTATTCGTCTAGAATTTGCTCTTTGGAATCATATAGACAAGGATGTAGATTTAGGATGATTTTCAGTTGTTGGTATTAGATCCAGTCATCCAATTACAATGACTGACTTGAGTTGGTATCAGATCCAAGTGTATTGATTCTTACAGAAACAACCAGTAGCAATCAGAATTTTTGAAACTGGTATCCATCTAATGAAGTCAGAGATCTAATGGCCCTGGAAAGGGTGGGTAGTGGAAACATCAAGTCCAGCAGCCAAATTATTGCTTGGATTATTCTCATGGTATTTATCTGGGGATATAGTAATCTTAGAAATTTCTGCAATTGATCTTGTAATGAGTGCCTTTCATAAGCTGACAGGGAACCTTATGGCTTTTGGCTCAATGAAATTTTCCATTGAGATATGGCTTTTGGCTCAATGAAATTTTCTATTGAGATATAGTAAACTGTTTAGTGTGTATCTTGACAAAGTCCATTCTTATTTATCAAGCCTTTTGTACGTAGCTATATGCAATGTTTTTAAAAGGTGAAAGACGATCAAGCTTTGATGAGGCGAGGCGATTAAGGCCGTTGCCTCAATTTGAATTAACAAAATTATTTATTAAAAAAAAAAAAAAAAAAAAAAAAAAAAAACTGACTTACAAAATCCTCCAAAACATTTAAAAAGATAGAACCAATATTAGAGACATAAGTATCAAAAAATTAATTTAGTAATGATCTAGTGTTTAAATTTGGATATTAATTTACTTATAAATGTATATGTAAATCACATTTATAGGTGTAAATATGTATATTTTAGAATTTTTGGATATTAGTTTACTTTGATTAATCATTTATTGTTTGCTTATTAATTATTAGTTTACTTCGATAATAGGAGCATTCTTGAAATTTCAGATGTTAGTTTACTTAGATATTATTAGCTTACACAATTCTATAAATCATAGTTAAATTTCGGATATTAGTTTATTTATTAATTAACTGGTTAAACTTTAAGGTGGGTTTTTTTTAGTAAAGACCTTAAGGTGGGGGTTTGGTGGAGATAAACAAAGTTATTTAGTCCCTGACTGACAACCCATATGTGATCTGACAGAAGGCCCATATGTGATTCAATGGTAGAAAAATTGTAGATAATTCTAGATATTTCTGTACCTTTAAAAGTCAAAGCCAAACACCAATGATAACAATTTCTCACATTTCTTATGTAAAAAAAAAAAGCTTCACCTTTTCGATCTGAAGGAAAAAAAAAAAGTTTCCTCACCTTTCAAATATTGCCATAAAGCAATACATCTAATCTCTCTATCTCTCTCTCGCTCTTAGGTCAATACTTTCTCTTTTCTCTTTATTTTGTTTTTCATGCCTTACCTCAGCCTCTGGGCATCTTGCCTGAAGGAGGTCCTGAGGCGACCGCCTCATGCTTTTTGACTCCCTTCGCATCTGGCCATCGTCTTGAGGTGCCTGGGGCCCCCAAGGAGGCACCGTCTTGCCTTGTCTTTTAAAACAATGGCCATTTGCATTTTGATCATATTCACTTGCTTTCAAGTCTAGGCGATAAGTAAAAGAGCGTAGGTTTAAGTTTTCAGGATCTCCACCTAGGATATGTTTGTTACTATGTATTGGATAGTACTAGAGATTTAAATTATATAAATATCATACGTTTATAATACACTATATTGTGACATACCAAATTAATGGGTTTAGATTGTATGAGTTAAATATATAGCAAAAAATAAATTTTAAAGAACAAAAAAAATATATAAATAAAAATCATGATTTTGGAGGGAGCTTTGGCCTCCTCCTTTCGATTGACTAAAGGTTGTCCACTGTTGAGGACCTAAATCTAGATCCAACAACAAACTTTAATTGTCTAATTCATGCCATGCAAAAAAATAGATAATTAAATCAATTAATCCATAGAATTTAGTAAATTGATCCTCTAATTAGACAATAGAATTTACCTAATCCTAACTCAAACAATCTCTAGAGCAAATTCTAGGAATAAGCCAAAAAAAACAAATCTGACAGCCTATAGGATTTTATTAATACTTAAAGCAAACTTATAATATCCTAACATATAATAAACTTTAAAGGTTCATGACTATTTATACCTTACATTTTTTTTTTTTATAACATTATAGCCTTCTAATTCTTAATGAGCAAATCTTTCTTGAATAAAAACAATAATTCAATAAAAAGAAATAATATCAAATAATAAATAAGAACTTAAAAGGAAATAATATCTAAACCTAAAAGGAAATAACATCAATTCCTTAATGGAAATAATATTAAATCCTAAAAGGAAATAATATCAATTTTAAAAAGGAAAGAATATCAAATTCTTATTAGAAATAATTCTAATTAATAAAATAAAAATCGGTCAGCCGCACACTTTTTCTCTTCTCTCGAGTCGATCGTCGAAGATTCTCATCATTCCCTCTTTCTTCAAGAATACCTTTGTCCTCAAGGACAGGATCTAGCACCTTCTTTTCCATCTCATCAACAACATCCCCAAACTTTAGAACATTCATTATGGTACAACATTAGGCATCCTCTTTACTTGAACTTTCTATCACCAACTCGTCATCGTGCTTAATCTCCTTGGGTAACAAAAAGGTCCAAGTGCTATTTTTTCCTCCCAACTTGAACTCCATTTGCATGTTCTCAAAATCCGTGAGTACTTTCCCAATCCTCTTTAGCCATGCATTATCAAGCAATACATCAACCCCAACTATCAGTAGAACATACAAATCGGTTACAATTCACACGCCTTGCACATTCATCCTTACCTTTCAAACCCCCTCTTCACACCTTAGCTTGTCTATGTTGGCCACCTTAACAAGAATTGGCTCTGCAACAACTCTTTTTAACCTTGCCTTTGCAATAATGTTGGCATTGACAAAGTTATATGAAGATCTAAGGTCTACAAATAAAGACACTTCAAATGCACCAATCCAAGCTATAAGCCTTATAGTCATTAATGTCAAAGCTTTTGATATAGCATCAAGTGACAACTCCACTTCTTTTTCACTTTCAATGACATCAGCCACCCTAAACTCTCCCTGAACTCTAGACTCCTTCTCACTGTTGTCATCTCTATCCTCAGTATCACTATTCTCAGTTACCACCAACATTTGATTAGAATTACAAAGATGATCCACGCCCTATTTTTCTCCATACTTGAAATACAATTCTTTTTTTAATTGTTTCCTACAGCTTGAAAGGTTTTTCTTTCTTTTCCCCCTTAATTTTCCCTTCTATCACTTCTCATTCTTTCCAAGGGTTTTTGTCTTATGAACCTTAGAAATTTTGCTTTTCTGATTCTCATTAATTGGCTTCTTCCCATTGTATCCTCCGTCTAAAATCTTGGTCGTCTGCATAGCTTCAGGTAGCCTTCGCAGTTGCTTCAACTTAAGTTCCCTTGATAGCACAGTTTCAAACCTTCAATGAACTTGCCAAGCAACGTCTCTTCAAATCAATCTCGAACCATAGTCTACAGTCGATGAAACTCTTCAATATAGTCCTGTATCTTACCCTCTTGTCTGAGTTTAGCTAATTATTCATAATGATTGACAACTGGAGATGGTCTCCATTGATTCAGAAATTCTCTTTCAAATGTCGTCCATCCTATACGCCTGCCATCATCATCATATTTGGCTTTAATCCAACACCACAAATTACTACCCTTTCCATTGAGATACATACAAGCCGTCAAAACCTGATCTTCGCTCGCAACATCATAAACCTTAGAATATTGCTACACTTTGTGTAATCACTCATGCAGATTTTCGCCATCAAAGTGAGGAAAGTTCACCTTCGGCTTCCTTGGTCCACGATGATGATGTCTATATTTTCTTCTTCCATCCTCAAACTTGGATTCCTAACCCAATGGTTCCAATGCCTATCCACCATAGGTACTTTGGCCACGAGACCTTCTACCAACATCTTGAAACTCCTCGGAATCCTCATTTCTGACCATGTGTAAGCCCCATTCATCATGACACCCCACGCCCTAAGCAGTCTTCTTTTCTCCATCTATCGGTCAACGCCTCTAGCATCGTGCTTACCACCCCCTCGGCAATTAGCCCTCATTCAATTACAATCTGAGCCGATCTCTCTATGTTCTCTAGTGGCCGAATCTTCTCCATGTCATAAGACATGAGATTGCAGTGCCTTATCTTGAGTTTGCAGTCCCTCTTCTTGAATTTGAAGTTCTTCTTCTTGAGTTTGTCCTTGGTGATTGTTCTCCTTCAATTCCTTCGCGACAGTGACTCTCCGAATTTCTTTAATAACCAGTAACAATTGTGTCGTTGAAGTAGACAAATCATCAACTGATTTTGATAATTTCGATTGGTCCTCTTCCAAGGTCTCTAATCTTTATGGATTGGTCAATGGTGTATGCCCTGCCAAATTAGACGTCTCATCTAGTTCCATCACAACCATCCAATATTGAAATAGTGCACTTAGTTTGTGAATAGTATACCAAGTAAGTTCTCAAGAAAGAAATGTCGGTCACAATAAACACAGTCAAATACCATGTTTAACCTAGCCAAAACTTTTTCTAGACATACACTTTTACACCACCATATTTATTTTTAGCAACTATGAACATTTTTTTTTTTTTTTTTATGTGGAAGTTCAAATAATGCTTCAACCATAGAACATATTAAGAATTTTCCCCTCAACAACAATTTTCCTACAAAATCACCACCACAACCTCTCATTGAAAGCATCAAATTGTTAAGAACCTAAATTTATATCTAATAACAAGACCTAATATTCTAACTCATGGCACGCGATAGGATAGATAATTAAATTAATTAACTAATAGAATTAAGTAAATTGATCATCTAGAATTAGACAACATAATTTGCATAATCCTAGCCCAAACAATCTCCTGAGCGAATTCTAAGAATAAGCTAAAAAATAAAGATAATTACCTGACAATCTACAGAATTTTATTAATACTTAAAGCAAACTCATAACATCTTAAAATATAATAAGCTCTAAATGTTCATGTTTATTTATAGTCTTACAATTCTTAATTAGCAAGTCTTTCCTAATAATAATAATAATTCAATAAAGGAAATAGTATCAATGTTATTAATGGAAATAATATGAAATAATTAGTAGGAACTTCAAAGAAAATAATATCTAAAACTAAAAGGAAATAATATCCATTCTTTAAAGGAAATAATATTAAATCCTAAAAAGAAATAATATCAATTTTTTTTTTTTTTTTTTAAAAAAAAGAATATCAAATCCTTATTGGAAATAATTCTAATTAACAAAATAGAAATCGATCAGCTCCACATTTCTTTTCTTCTTGCGAGTCGATCGTCAAATATTCTCATCATTGACTTGTTGCAATTGGGAGGAGGCCGGCAACCCTCCAACAGATTGATTGAGAGGGGGCCAGCAGCCTCCTCTCTTCTGCCATGAGACAAGGCCACGACCCTTCTCTTTTCAATCGGAGGAGGCGATGGACTCCTCTTCGTTCCACCGGAGTGGACCAACAGCCTCCCGAGCAGACTAACATTCTCCTTCGAACACTGAACAGATGGAAGGGCGATGCCTCTTCCACTATTTTGTTTTTAGGGAAAAATCTAAAAAACCTTCTAAAAACAAAAATAACTTTAGTTTACCCTAACTTTTAAAAGTATTAGCCAAAAAACCCCTTACCGTCTCCTAAAAGCGGTATTCAATTAAATTTTAGTGGTTTTGTGATAGAAAATATTAAAAGACCAAAATACCTTTATGAATTTAAAAAATTAAATAAAAACTATCCTTACAATATTAAAAAATTAAAAATTAAAAAATTAACCAATTACCAAACTAATCTTTGACAACCAAAATAAAAAATATATAAAAATAATAAAATAATAAAAATTAAAGTAAAAATTATTATTAAATAAAAATAAAATAAATGAAATAAAAAAAAATTTCATCCCATCTATCTATCCATAGATTAATTAAAAAATTAAATTATTAAATAAAAATTAAATAATTTTTTATTTAATTAAAAAATTTTCAATATTTAGTTAGAATTAAAAAATAAATTAAAACAAAAAAGATGAAAATCTGGGTATTAAAAATCTTTGAAGTTAAAGAAAAATATAAAACACACATATATAGATATAAACAAGAAAAAAACTAATATTACATTAAACAAAAAATATAATTAAGCATATTTAATTACATCACAACAACACACATCAAACAAAAAAAATTGATAATAAAACACACATCTAAGTTCACCCAATTACATCAAACAAAATAAACAAAATTTCATATGCATAAAACTCAGTAATCTCTGCAATTACAACAACCTCACAATTACATCAAAAGTTCATCTCATTACATCAAACCCACAAAACCCAATAATCACTCATCCAGTAATAAAAAAACCCAGAAACAGCGCTTACAGATCCACCTCTGCACCGCCGCACTGCTCCACGACGACGGTAGACAACTGTCGTTTCTTTCCGTCCTCTGCATCTCCTCCACGAATCGCTTCGGCTGCAGCGCTCGCAAGATCTAATCCATCTCTGCACCATCGCACCGCTCGACGACGATGGTAGATAGGCGTCGTTTCTTTCCGTCCTCTGCATCTCCTCCACAAATCGCGTTGGCAACAGCGTTGGCAAGATCTAATCCATCTCCGCACCATCGCACCGCTCAATGACGATGATAGAAAACCATCATTTCTTTCCGTCCTCTGCATCTCCTCCACGAATCGTGTCAACAACAACGCCACAAGATCTAATCCACCTTCGCACCATCTCACCACTCGACGCAACAGCACTCAACACTCCATTCCTCGCCGTCCTCTCTATCTCCTCCACGAACCAATGTGTCGTGAACACCACATTGAAGATCCCATCGCAAATCCCATCGAAGAACAAACTAGTATCACCACTTGTATAATCGAACTCGGTGGTGGCGTAAAAGGAGGGTGGCGACGATGGGGTAGGGTGGTGCGTTAAGTGGTGATGGGTTAGGTTTTTGAATGGTTATGGTGCTTGGGTGAGATGTCTGAGAGAGAGAGTGATTGTAATGGGAGAGAGTAATAGGTGGTGACTGATGACTAATGAGAGAGAACATTTGAGTTCGAAGAAGAGGAGTAAGAGAAGAAAAAGAAGGAGAAGGAGATGAAGAGAGAGAGACAGAAAGTCTCTGTGTTCGAAAAAGAGAGAGGCAGAGAGTAGCAGAAGAAGAAGGAGGAGGAGGGAGGGGGGGAGAGAGAGAGAGAGAGATGTGATTGATTTTTATTTTGTTTAGTTTTTTTTTTTTTTAATGAAAATTTTTATTGTTATTAATTCTTTGATGCCACACGTGGCATACTATGAGTGATCCAACTAAAATCCATTATGGGTTCAAACCTCAATGACCATTTTACCCTTGAATTTCATAGATCTGTCACTTTTTTTTAATCGTTTTCCTATTCCAATTAATGATTGGACTATTTTAGCTAATATTTTCAAAATCAGTGGTGGTTTGATATTATTTTCGATTTCAAGGGGTAAATTGATAATAACCCTTGTTTTTATCATACATAGTCCAATTTAATACAATACATTTCAATTTGGTTTAACAGTGTCCAAATATAATACAGTGTGCCACACATACCCATAATATGCCAAAAAACCAAAGGAACGTTATTCTGAATCTTGCTTTTTTCTATGTTGAAATTTGTTGCATGTCAATTTGTTAGCTATTGACTTGTAAAACACCGTGTGCTAGAAATTTGTAAGATATCAATAATTTGATAGAGTATACTTGTCATTTTTTTCCCCGAATGTCTCCTATGTGTTTATTAACACAAGCCGTGTGGATGTTTTGGTTGTATAATATTCTTTACATAACTTTTTTTTAAGAAGTTCCATCTTGCAAAGTAATTGTTCATGCGAAAATGGGGACATTATTGCTTTATCAAAACCAGACATTACTGTATGTACTGCCATAGTGCCATTTCTTGGAACTCTTTATGTGCTGCTGATTTGGCCTAACTATATATTTAATATAGATTTGATACATTACGACTGTGACAAACAAATAATCAAATTGGGTTCATTTAAACTCCACCTGTGTACCTCTCTATTAAAGCAAAGTGTATGTATTCTGCCTGAAAGAAATTTCAATTTAGCTCCTAACATTTAATAAAATATTACTTTTTTACTTATACGTTTTTAATATCAGTCATTCCTAATGTGCTAAAAATTTAGTTCCTAACAATTAATAAAATATTACTTTCTTACTTATACGTTTTTAATGCCCATCATTCCTAATGCGTTAAAAATTTATCAAATTGATCATTCCTTCAGTTGATCGTTAATCAAACTTAATGATTGAAAACGTATTTTGGTCTTTTTATGTCACCAATTACTTAAAAAAATTTTCTTTAAAAAAAAAAACATTTTTTTTCTTAGAAATTAAAAATTAAATATAAAAACTAAAAAATAAAAAATAAATCATTTTATCATCACCGTCCATCTCGTGAGATGGATGATATTTTTTTTAGAATTAAATTAAAAAAAAAACAAAATGTAGAAAGAAAATAAAAAATTAAATAAAAAAAAAAAATCGAAGGTGGAGATCCAGACCATCTATCCATTTGGATGGATGGTGGAGATCCAGATCTCCACCAACCATCGATTCATATCCACCGATAGAGATGTTCCCAAATCCTTCAATCCCTAAAACTCGAACCTTTTCTTTTATTTTTTTTTAGGGTTTTGTTGAAAACTAATATATTTTTAATAACTCATTTGAAAAATAACTTTTATTTTTTAAATCTCAACTTCAAGGTAGAGAATCTCGACCTCTATGTTCGGAATCCTAACTTTCAGGTTGTGAGTCATAACATTAATTCAAATCATCTCAACTTTAAAATTTAAAATTTTTCTTCATAAAAAAATAAATGTTATTTTTGATGTTGGCCTTTTTAAATGGGTCTTTTTTGCAATTATTTCTTTTTTTTTTTTTTTAACCCTATCAATGATATCGATCGACCTTCTATCACCAATCATATTAGCCTACCCTCTATCTCTAACCCTTTGTCTTTCATCACCAAATCGGTCAACACAACCCTTCAACTGTCATAATGACATTTGCACAAACACACGAACAAAACAACATCGAGAACAGCACAACCAGAAACAACAACAACAAAGGCAAAAGCAAGATCTAATCTTTCTTTGAAGAAAGATAGAGAAGAGGGCGTCACGGTCGCCATGCGGTGAAGGGTTGGAGGTCTTGGTCACACAACCCTTGCGTCGTATAGCTCAGACATGAACACGAACGCTCTCAACACTCCATGAGAAATTACCGATTCAAAACCCATCCTCGCCTTCAGCACCTATCCGATCACTCACCTTCATTGCCACAACCATACATGCACCATACCGATCACACCACACACCCACCTATGATAGGGAGAAGAAATAAAAGGTTCTGGGTTCAACCAAGTTGTTTTTGATGTGGGTTCTTTGATCTGGAAATGAATCAGATTGAACTAATATGGTTTGTCTCCAAATTGAAGAACCTATATCATTATTCGATCTAGTTCTTTGTGTTTTTTATTTGGTCCCACCTTGTTTTGATGAAATCCCTTGATGAAATCTCTGTATCTGGTTCGACCCTATATCGATGAAGTCCCTCCACTGTTAATTTTTTCTAGGTTGAGGCTGATGTGGTTGAAGTTGTTAATGAAATAAGTTGGGATAAGTTGAATTTGTTGATCAACTGGGAGAACGTGTTTTTTTGGATTGATGTTGTTGATGACGCTAATTTGGTTTTGAGGAGGAACATATTTTTTTACAAATATTTCCTACAAATCATTTTTTTTTTTTTAAATAGCTCTTTCAAAGGGTATGTTCTTTCCATTGAAAATTTTATTATTCTATTTTTCCTTTTATTTTTTATTTTTATTTATTTATTTTGTTGATTGAAAATTTTAATGAAAAGACATCTAAAAATATATAATTATTTAATTTTTATTTAATTTTTTCTCAATTAAATCTCCAACATCCACCACAACTTTGATTTTCTTTTTATTGTATAATTTTTTTTTTAATAATTATATTTTATTCTATTTTATTTTGATTAAAATTTATTTTTATTTTTATATTTTTTAGTTTTCAATTTAATTAGCATTAAAATTAAATTATTAAGGATATTTTGGTCTTTGTAAATATTCTATGAGGGTTGACAGTTTCTTTTTTTTTTTTTTTTCGATCAGAGAGATTAGTTTGATGAATTTCTAAAATGTTAGAGATGACAGATATTAAAAACACATAAGTGAGTAACAAAAATAATATTTTGCTAAATGTTAGAGTCTAAATTGAAAATTTTTCTTGTACTCTAAAATTTAGGAAATCATCTAAGCAATTTTTTTTTTTTTTTAATAATGGTAAGAAGAGGGATTAAATTTAGAGAAAATTATACACACTTTATGTTTTAGGATATGGATGAGATTTGAATTCTTTATCTTTTAGAATTAAGGAAAAATTTCAACTACCCTTGTTGAGGAGTAGTTTGCATCTAAACATGTTATACAGTTAAGTTACAAAATTTTAGAGTATAACTTCTTTACTCTATGTACTGTCAGTTTTAAATTAGATGCATTTTGCTCCTTAAATCTTTGGAATATCAAATAAGGGAGCAAAAATTAATTCATTTGCAGGCATGCTTTCCATTTGGAATACAATTTACTACTCTAATACTACCACATTGAATCGTGTATGAATTCACAAATATGCAATTGTGAGAATCAAATTTTATTTTGGGCCAATAAACTAACCGTAGCCCTTTTTGTAGGATTATCTGTAAATTAGCACCTTTTAACTCAAGTATTCACTTTTAGGATCACAATGGTTTCTTCTATATTGTTGTATATTTTTTAGGAAAATTTGTTGAAAATATAAACTTGTTTTGACCAAGCCCATTTTCAAGCCCATTACCAAGCCCATTACCAAGCCCATTTTCAAGCTCATTACCAAGCCCAAGTCCATCAAGAAGAACCTTCTAAGGTTAGGTGTAAAGTTAGGTGGAAGGTTAGGTGAGTCAATTTAAAAGTATTTGTTTGGTTGGTGAAATTGTGTGGTTAGGATTTATTTGTATTTGTTAATTTGAATGGTTTAGATTAATTTTCTAGTACTATATATAGCCCCTCTTGCATGAGGTCTAAGCATCACAAAGAAGAAGAAAACATAAGAGAAGCAAAGCTTGTAGTGAGTGTGAGAGAAACAAAGCAAAGTTTTGTATTGTGAGTTATTTTGAGTGTTGTAAAAGTTTTATTTTTGTTTTAGTGAGAATTTCGATCCAACAAAGTGGTATCAGAGCAAGGCTAAGTGTCTTATAATATACCAAATCGAAGCTCTCGACGAGAGGAGCACAACGCCGCAAAAATCATCCCAATCGGAGGTTCCACGAGCCCGCACGCGCCGCCGGAAAATCGCTGCAGAAAACTGAGTCAACTCAAACGAGTTGAGCTGAGTCAAGCTGAGCCGAGCCAAGCCACGCCGAAGCCGAGCCGAGCCGCTGCTGACAAAAGCCAAACAGGTCTCGTTGACTTTGACCGTTGACCAAGTTGACCGTTGACTTTGACCGTTGATCAAAAGTTGACTTTTTGGTTCAAGTCCCGGTTGAAGTTTCTCGACGTTCTGAATCCATCCGTGCAATCAGAATTTCGAAATTCTAAACATATTAAAAGGTATGGCTAATGGTATGGTATCCTTTCAAGTTCCAACACTCAAGAACGACAACTATGATAATTGGAGTATTAAAATGAAAGCACTTCTTGGAGCACACGATGTCTGGGAGGTCGTAGAAAAAGGCTAAACCGAATCAGAAGATGAGTCGACACTATCCCAAACTCAAAAGGATAGTTTAAAAGACTCAAGGAAGAGAGACAAAAAGGCTCTCTATCTCATCTATCAAGCATTAAATGATGATGGCTTTGAGAAAATTTCAAGTGCAAAGTTCGCTAAAGAAGCGTGGAATAAGCTACAAACCTCTTGCAAAGGATCTGAACAAGTGAAGAAAGTTCGTCTTCAGATTTTAAGAGGTGAGTTTGAATCATTACATATGAAAGCATCTGAATCTATTTCTGACTACTTCACAAGAGTGTTAACCGTTTCTAATCAATTAAAAAGAAACGGTGAGACACTGGAAGATACCAGAATAATGGAGAAGATACTCCGCTCGTTGGATTCCAAATTTGAATATATCGTTGTGACGATAGAAGAGACTAAAGATTTGACAACCATGACAATTGAGCAACTTCAAGGATCGTTGCAAGCTTACGAAGAAAAGCATAAAAGGAAGCAAGGTATCAATGAACAACTCCTCAAGTCCCAACTCAAAGAGAAGGAAGAAATCCAAAGCCACGAGAGATACCAACGTGGTCGAGGCAGAGGAAGAAGCCGAGGACGAGGTACAGGTCGTGGTCGTGGACGAGGTTGGAATTATAACAACAACAATTCCAACAATAGCCATGAGAGAGGAGAAAATTCAACAAGAGGTCGTGGGAGAGCAAATTCGAACACGAGGTACGAAAAATCTCAAGTTCAGTGTTATAATTGTCAGAAATTTGGACATTATGCTTCAGAATGTAGAGCTCTAAATAACAAGGTTGAAGAGAAGACAAATTTTATGGAAGCAAGAGCAGAGGAGAGAGAAATTCTGTTATTAGCACATAGAGGCAATGATGGTGACCAAGAGAATACTTGATATCTCGACACTGGTGCAAGCAACCACATGTGTGGAAGGAAAAACATGTTCATAGAGCTCAACGAATCTGTGAGTGGCAATGTCTCATTTGGAGATAGTTCTAAAATTCCGGTGGAAGGAAAAGGTAACATTCTTATTCGTGCTAAAGATGGTAGTCACCAATTGATTTCAAATGTTTATTATGTGCCCAACATGACAAGCAACATCTTGAGTTTAGGTCAACTTTTAGAAAAAGGCTATGATATTCACATGAAAGATTGTAGTCTTTTTATAAGAGATGACATAGGAAATTTAATTGCTAAAGTGAAAATGTCAACGAATAGAATGTTTTCGTTGAACATTCAAAATGATGTTGCAAAGTGTTTGAAAGCTTGTTACAAAGATGCATCATGGTTATGGCATCTTCGATTTGGGCATCTCAACTTTGGAGGATTGGAAATGTTGTCTAAGAATGAAATGGTGAGAGGACTACCTCGTATTAATCATCCTGACCAACTTTGTGAAGGGTGTCTACTTGGGAAGCAATTCAGAAAAGGTTTCCCAAAACAGTCAGAATCAAGAGCCAAGAAACCACTCGAGCTCATCCATACTGATGTGTGCGGTCCAATCAAGCCAAGCTCTCTCGGTAATAGTAATTATTTCCTTCTCTTCATTGATGATTTTTCAAGAAAAACGTGGGTATATTTCTTGAAACAGAAATCAGAAGTCTTTGAAGTATTCAAGAAATTTAAAACTGCTGTGGAGAAAGAAAGTGGGTACCAGATAAAAGCAATGAGATCTGATCGAGGAGGAGAGTTCACCTCAAAAGAGTTCCAAGAGTTCTACGAAGCAAATGGAATCCGACGTCCTCTAACCGTTCCGAGATCCCCTCAACAAAACGGTGTTGCAGAAAGAAAGAACAGAACAATTCTCAATATGGCACGAAGTATGTAGAAAAGCAAAAGATTACCGAAGGAATTTTGGGCAGAAACTGTAGCTTGCGCAGTATACCTATCAAATCGATCTCCAACAAAAAGTGTGTTGGGAAAGACACCACAAGAAGCATGGAATGGAAGGAAGCCAGGTATTTCCCACTTGAGAGTCTTTGGAAGCATAGCTCATGTACATGTACCAGACGAGAGAAGAAGTAAGCTTGATGACAAAAGTGAGAAGTTCATCTTCATTGGGTACGATAATTACTCTAAAGGCTACAAGCTGTATAATCCAAACAATAGAAAGACTATCATCAGCCGTGATGTTGTATTCGATGAAGAAAGCACATGGAATTGGAAAACACATGATGAAGATTACAGTTTCCTTCCCCACTTTGAAGAAGAGAAGGATGAGCAACCAAGAGTGGAGCAAGCAGAACAAGAACCCACTACACCATCAGCATCACCAGCCTCAACAGATAATGGAAACTCACCACCATCATTTCTGAATGAAAGAGATGTGGAGCGTACAAGAAGCCTGCAAGATTTTTATGAGGTAACTGAACAACCTGATAATCTCACACTTTTCTGTCTCTTTGCTGATTCCGAACCAGTGAGCTTTGAAGAAGCTGTACAAAATAAGAAGTGGAAAGATGCAATGAATGAAGAAATCAAGTCCATTGAAAGGAATGATACTTGGAAGCTCGTAACACTTCCAAAAGGACACAAAGCAATTGGTGTCAAATGGGTGTACAAGACAAAGAGAAATGCTAAGGGAGAGATAGAAAAACACAAGGCAAGACTTGTTGCAAAAGGCTATAGTCAAAAGGCTGGAATTGACTATGATGAGGTATTTGCTCCTGTTGCTCGATTAGAAACTATAAGACTAATAATTTCTTTGGCAGCTCAGAATAAGTGGAAGATTCATCAGATGGATGTAAAATCCGCTTTTCTAAATGGAGTCCTTGAAGAAGAAGTCTACATTCAGCAACCATCAGGCTATGAAGTCAAAGGCCACGAAGACAAAGTTCTAAAACTAAAGAAAGCTCTTTACGGGTTGAAGCAAGCACCAAGGGCATGGAACAATCGGATTGACAAATACTTCAAAGAGAATGGCTTCACCAAATGTCCTCATGAACATGCTCTCTACATCAAATTCAAAGATGGAGATGTTTTGATTGTATGTTTGTATGTGGATGATTTAATCTTCACCGGTAATAATCCAAGTTTTTTTGAAGAATTCAAGAAAGCAATGGCCAAGGAATTCGAGATGACCGACATCGGATTGATGGCATACTACCTTGGTATCGAAGTCAAGCAAAATGAAGATGGCATCTTTATCTCCCAAGAAAGCTATGCAAGGGAGATACTTAAGAAATTCAAGTTGGATGATTGCAATCCAATAAGCACACCTGTGGAATGTGGAGTCAAACTGTCTAAGCATGATGAAGCAGAAAAAGTGGATCCAACACTCTTTAAGAGTTTGGTTGGAAGTTTGAGGTACTTGACTTGTACGAGACCTGACATCCTTTATGCAGTAGGACTGGTGAGTCGTTATATGGAGAATCCAATAACTACCCATTTCAAGGCAGCTAAGAGAATCCTTCGCTATATCAAAGGTACAATTGAATTTGGCTTGTTCTATTCAATTTCAAATGACTTCAAACTTGTTGGATATAGCGATAGCGATTGGGGTGGAGATACAGATGATAGAAAGAGCACCAGTGGGTTTGCATTCTTCATGGGAAACACAGCTTTCACATGGATGTCAAGGAAGCAACCAATTGTCACACTATCCACCTGTGAAGCCGAATACGTAGCTGCTACTTCGTGTGTTTGTCATGCAATTTGGCTCAGAAATTTACTGAAGGAATTAAGCTTGCCACAAGAAGAACCAACTGAGATTTGTGTAGACAATAAGTCAGCCATCGCCTTAGCAAAGAATCCGGTGTTCCATGACAGAAGCAAACATATCGATACTCGTTATCACTTCATACGAGAATGCATAGCAAAAAGAAATGTGCAAATGGAATACGTAAGGTCAAAGGATCAGATCGCAGATATCTTCACCAAACCACTAAAGTTTGAAGATTTTGCGAGATTAAGAAGTTTGCTTGGCATGGTAAAACAAGTTTAAGAGGGGGTGTTGAAAATATAAACTTGTTTTGACCAAGCCCATTTTCAAGCCCATTACCAAGCCCATTTCCAAGCCCATTACCAAGCCCAAGTCCATCAAGAAGAACCTTCTAAGGTTAGGTGTAAGGTTAGGTGGAAGGTTAGGTGAGTCAATTTAAAAGTATTTGTTTGATTGGTGAAATTATGTGGTTAGGATTTATTTGTATTTGTTAATTTGAATGGTTTAGATTAATTTTCTAGTACTATATATAGCCCCTCTTGCATGAGGTCTAAGCATCACAAAGAAGAAGAAAACATAAGAGAAGCAAAGCTTCTAGTGAGTGTGTGAGAAACAAAGCTAAGTTTTGTATTGTGAGTTATTTTGAGTGTTGTAAAAGTTTTATTTTTGTTTTAATGAGAATTTCGATCCAACAAAATTGTGAAGGCAAAGAGGAGGGAGTCGCATATAACAGGCCTAAGTAAAGTCTATACATCTAGCATTGATATCATAGAAGCAGCAGTCTTTGAAGTTTATAACATAACTTCCAAATGACATGGAACTCAAAGAAGACCTGCAAGTCGAGTCGTAAGTAAATGTTAGTTCATAGGTGTGTAGTGCACTGATATTGGCATCTTATGGCACTGAGGTAGTATGTGTGTTCAGCAAAGTTTATGGGCTACAAGTTTTTTAAGTGTTGAATTCGTTATTGTGTGCGTTATAAGATCAAGAATGATACATACATATAACAACATCAGAACGTAGCCGATATTAGAACATTTTTAGCTGACAGTGCTAGGTGCAGAATTCAGAATTTGCATCAAGTTTCACTTTGTTTCGTGATTGATGAGACTTAACTAATTTGAAGAATATTTTGTGATTAATTGCCGAGGAAAAATATTTATTCTCATTGTATATCTTTTAGAAAATATAGGGGCGTGTATTCAACTTTGAAATTTATTAGAATTTAAAGGATTTTAAAAATCTAGATGTATTCAATCTATGCTTTTTAGAAATCCATTAGAATCTGGGTGTGTTCAATTAAAATTTGTAAGGAATCTAATGAAATTTTGGTGTATTCAATTTAAACTTTTAAAAAATCTAAATAAGTCTAGGTGTATTAAAAAAATCAATGATTTTGTAGGAATTAGATTTTCCTAGATTGTGATGGATTTTTAAGCCTTAAGTATAAATAGAAAACCTCATATAAATTCTTGCCCCACTCCCAAAGATTTCCTAAGTTTTTTATACGTTATTTTTGCTTCTGCTCATAATTGGGTCTCTCTTTCTGGCTCCTTAGGTTTTTGCTTCTGCTACAACGCGAATTCTCATTGTTTCAAGTAAGTCCCAATTCAACGTCAGCTCTCTTTTGTCTCTGTTTATTCATGCTTTCAAAGAGAATCTTGTGCCATGAAAAGATCTTTGAGCATAATTTTTTTTACTATTAATATTATAACTTTTGTTGTTGAAAAGTCAAAATATCTATGTTTGTTGGTATTCCGTATACTCATGCTGTGTTTGTTCCTGTTTACTTTTCCATTTAATTGCATCACTTTTCTAGCATTGAAAACAAACCCTAAGGTAGTAGCCATATACATATATATATATATATATTATTATGTATTGAACATCTATTAGCCGCCAATCAATTTCAAAGTGAGTGGCTAGATTTCTATAGGATTATTATTATCATAATATAATCACAATTGTAGTCATTAGTGAGCATAATGTTGTTATCTAATCACCATAATCACAATAATAATTAGCAACTAAATAAAAATCCATATGTCTTTTATACCATGCTCCTCACTCTTAAAAATTCTTAAGAGTGAGGAGCATGGTATAAAAGACATGTTCCACTTAAGAGTGAAATCTAGCTGGTAATTGTAGAAATCTAGCTGGTATAAGATATATTTTTGGAATAAAATATTCAGTTGCTTTATCTTTTTTGACAATAATAATTTTGGTTTAAAGATATTTTGTGTTGATCTTTAATTGGAGAAATTGGTCAGCTGATCGGTCAAGCGAAAAACTTGAAATTCAAGTAAATTGGCAAATGCTAAAAAATAGTGAGTTTTTAGCTGATTTCATTTTTGATTTATTTCTAATTTTTGGTAGATAATATTTGTTAATTTTAATCTCTAATGAGTTGATTTTTTTTTTTTCAAGTTAATGACTGCACATATCTTGAATAAACACAGATCAATGCCTTGAAGAAAAGTAAGGCATTGAGAGTTAACATGTAATATTGAGAGTTTGTTTATAAACTTTAGAGAGTTTGTTTTTTTTTTAAAATTATTATTTCTAGACTTAGGAAGTTAGACGACTAGGTCTAGATTTATGTTTAGATGCTTGTCGAGATGGCAAGTCATTAGGTTTTCAAAAGAATATTGGTTCACAATCCTTGAAGTATTTCAGGGAGCATAAGTTATTCAAAAGGAAGAACGTTTTAGTCCTCGGGAGAAGGCAATCTACAAAGTTTTAGAAGGAGTTCAAGCAAGGTGTGCTATTCGGAAGGAAGAATCTATTGGTTTTCAGGAGAAGGCAGATCTGAGGCTATTGAAAGGGGTTCAAATAGCTGAAGACCATTGAAGATGAGGGGATCCTATATAGACTTGTTAGATGAACTTGTACATGTTTTGCATTGATTTTAAAGGGGAGTCTTAGATTGAGTATGTTAAGATTTGATTATACTATTCAAAAGTTTATTAATAAGTTTATAACTCTAGATGTGACCTTGTGAATGTAGGAAAAAATCAAACCATGTTAAAAATATGTTTGTGTATTTTTTTTTGCTTTATTGTCTCTATTTTTTTAGTATTACAACATTCTGTTTCAGATCATGTTATAACATCTTAAATTGTATGTCACGACATTCAGTTTCTTGTCATATTATAGCATTTTAAAATGTCAGTGTCATGACATTGTTTAGTCTCAATAATTGCAAAAATTGGATAGTCTACAGAAAACAGGTAATCTCGGCAACATTGCAAACGCATCCAAGTCCACCTAAGAAAAGACGATACATGGACAAAATAAAAATGGAAGTCCACTGTCAAGGCAGCTTGGGGTTTGAAGAAACAGAGAGAGGTTTTGGTGGGTTCATGGTGTTTGGTGTTGTGAACCTAATAGCGTATAAAAATTGCAAACAAACCTCAACTTCTGTCTAGCTCCCTCATCCATCTCAACGCCACCTTCAAACCCTTACCCCACCTATTTCTATTGTCCTTAGAGGGATGTTTTCAATGAACTTGCACATTACGACACAAGTTGTACTAGAAGAGTTGATCAAAACTAAATAATCAGGCTTTCAATACCTTTAAGCTACTCATAAATTGATTTCTGATTGTATAACATTTGAATTGAAAAGTAGACACACTTATGTTGTGGTCACTTCCTTAGTCCAGTGCTTTAGGAGTCAGGAGTCAGAAGTCAGTTTATAATCTTTTAGCAATTTAAACTGATCAACAGTCTTCGAAAGCAAATACTTAGGTTTGTTTACATATTGACTAAACTTATGAATTTCAAAGTACAAAATAAATTTCTTCTCCATTGAAGACCTTCATAAAAATATTCTACCAATCAAATTATGCATGTTTCACACAATGAATCTTAACGAAGAAGGTTTCTCGCTAGTGAGCTATGCATGCGTAACATTGTTCGTGGCTTCTGAGATTAGCATTTATCTAACCGACTTATACTAATAACGTCATCTCCTTATTTTCGAAGGAAATCTATCTACCAATGCCTGTAGAAAAATGTCACAAAACTAATTCTGCTGCTACTTCCTATCAATTATTACAGCCATGGTGAATCCAGAAGAGATGCAGTATACCTTCTTATGCAACACATCACACTAAAATATAGCAACCTAATCTGAGTCTTCTAACGGAATTAAATAATCAAATACAACTCAAACTCAAACTAGGTCAGTGTAATCGTTTAACCTTGTGACCATGGCAGTAAAATAAACATTATCTGCTGAAGCGAAACTGGTTACTGGTGACTGGTAAAACAATGATGTATCACTGTTTCATGTAGTTAAAAGATGAGTAAAAATCTAAACAAGCCTCTTATGTTTATGCTTTTCTAACTCTATTGTCACCTACTACTTCTGTTTATTACACATTTTCTTCCTTAACATTGCGCTCAGAAATAGTAAAAGCAATAAGAGTAGGAAAATAAAGCATATCAGATTAGGAAATCCTGCAAGTTTCACTTTACTACTTTTCCTTCTTCAAAATGTCAATTTGTTTCATGTATGCTTAAACGTGAAAATAAAGCTAAAACGAGAACAACTGTTTTGCTTCTTCAAACCATCAAATTGTTTCACATATGGTTAAATACGAAAATAAACCTAAAACAAGGATAACGAAGCAATTTATAGCTATTATTAAAAATAAAAATAAAATAACGTGAAAGAAAAAATAAGGAAGATCAAATTCTTTCCTTGTCTGCTTTGTCAATTCATGATGGCAATAATAATAAAAGATATTGTGCAGCAGTGTATGATAACACTTAAAGTGCACAAAACCAAAATACTGCACAGCATACTAAATTTTCTCGTTTTGAGCCAAATCAAATTCCTTGAGTGAATAAGTGTTACACTTACCCATCTTTTCATGATTATCTGGCAAACAAATTAACCAAGTGTTACAACTTGCACTATCTGCTACTGATTATCTGTTCTCAGCCAGTTTGCTAGTCTGACATCAAAACGACAATAGCAGGAATTACCCACTGCACTGTCCATCATCTATACATAAGATTTTGCAAATGCACACACACAGATTTATATACAATCACCAACACACTGCAGCTTGCACTCAAATCATAATTTTTCATCCAAAGCATCTGTTATATCATGCATGGCTAATGGAAGTAATTTCTTTTACTTGAGAAAGTTGAGTTCACTAATGCCTCAAACTGACCAGTTCAATATCAAAAATCAAAGTCCCCAATGTTGAGCCTTCTCCATTGGCAAGACGGGTTGGATTGAAAATGGTAGTAAACAGCCTCTGCCGGTCAAAGAACTAAATAACAGGCAAAAACATGGAAAATAAGAAACAATCTTCAGATATTGACGAAGTGAAAGTCTAAGCTTGGACTGAGAGATTTTATCAATGGACAATGCTAATAATATTTGCATGTTCTTGAATGCCCAAGCACTTCATTTCTGTTGTCCTTAAAAAAATATTTTCAATGAAGTTGGACAATACAACACATGTTATACTAGAAGGGTTGATTAAAACTAAATAATCATGAGCTTTTAATACCTTCAAGCAACTCACAAATTGATTTTCGCTTGTCAATTAAATAGAATACATTAACAGATAAACGGTGTTCAGAGGCAAATACTTCTGTTTGTTCACCTATTATCTATACTTAGGAATATTCAAACAACAAATGAAATTTCTTGTCCTTGGAACAACTTCAAAATCATTCTAGCATCAGTCCATAAAGATACCCTTTGGTGTAGTAGTCAAACAAGCCTATCATTTATCTACCTTTCTTTTACAAGGATTTAAGAGAAAGCAAAAAGAACATACGTTAGGAGGTATTGGTTGTTGTGATGTGTTCTGATATCCTTGTGATGGAGGAATAACTGCTCGTCGTATACCACCAACTTTCATTGATCTCACAGCTGCTTCAATCCCGGGAATCACCTATAATGAATACCTTTTGATTAACATAATAACATTGCGATTAACATACCACTTTCCACTACATATAGCTTGATAATAAAAAGTCCTGGTTCAGTCTGATAATAACACGTACTTACGAAGGATTCAATGTTTACAGTGCAGATGGTTTTTTTTAAAAAAAAAAAAAGAAAAAGAGAAAAACCATTACAAGTAAGCATATGTAAGAGTTGTGAATAGAACATACATTAGAAGAACCAAGGACGAAGACAAAAGGAATGGATTCACCAGTTTCATCTTTGTGGTCATATGTAGAGTCAAAACGCCAACCTTGTTTTGCAGCCAACCTTCCATAGTAATGTATTGCCACCTGGTCACCGTCGAGGGGAGTCGGGCCAGTGCCAATGCGAAGGTCAAAGGCTTTGACACCACCTGAATTGGGCAGCTCCAGCAACTGAGTTGCAGCTACTGCTGGTTCAGAGAATGTTGATAGACTCGGTGTCCTAAAAGTGGTGGTTAGGATTGATGCAGATAAAGCTGCTCTTCTGGTTGTCTTTGTTGATAAAAACGATGAAGAAACTTGCGCAGAAATTTTGGGATAAGGGAAAAGGATGCTGGGAATGGGCTGTACATGCGCTGACGCCAACCACTGAATCTGAATCATCCTATTATCCACTACCCACGTGCTCCAGAACCACTGATTTATATGAAATCCCATGGTCAAAATATAAAATAATAAAAATAGCAGGATAAAATTAAAATTTGACCTCTTAAAATATGGGAAATTACAATGACAAGTAGTAATGCAGCTGAATGTGGGGTGTACAATTTGGTGTGTTTTTGGAGATATTTTTTACTACTTTAAAAACAATTGGGATTTGGAGATACGATAGTAAATTTTTCTCGTTACTTTAAAAAGAATTGGGATTTGGAGATAAAATAGTAATTATTGATTTAAAAAAGAAAAAGTTCTTGCAACTGACATGCAAATGAAAAGTTCTTGTAACAAGAAATGTTTGTTTTTTTCCTTCTAATTTCTAAATATAAATGTTGACCGTTTGTTTTTGTAAGAGAAAAATATTTAAAAACAAATACTTTTACATTTATATATTTATAACTAATAATTGTTATATACTTTTATTTTAAATTATATATATAGTGAAAAAAAAATCATTATTAGAAATATATAGATAAATCATAACCAAATTTATCCGTATATTTCTAATTTTATATAAACAAAGTGTTTATTGATAATAATATATATTATTTTAAACAATAATAGTTTATAAAAATATTAAGTCCACATAACTTATACATTCTTTTTAAGTTATGAAAAATATGTGGTTCAAATTGTTGTACATATATAAAAATTCAAGTTATTAATAACAATATGAAAAATGATAATTTATAGGATATTAATAAATATAAAATTGAAAATATGTTTTTTTTAGAATGATAGTTATGGAAGAAAATATTTTAATTATAATTAAGTGATTAAACGTTAAGTGATAAATTTAATTTTTTTAATGTTTATTTTAAGTTTTTTTTAGCAATTTTAAGTTATTTGACTACTTAAAAACAAATAAAAATGATTCAATGAATCCAATTTAAATTTATTAAATGATAAGTTGAAAAAACAACCAATCAAACTTTCGTAGTTCTATTATTTTTGGGTAAATTTTATTTTTTTTATAAAGGGTATATTTTATTTTTGTCTTTATATTTTATTAAATTTTATTTTTTAAATACGAATCTGTTTATGACTTCTTCGGTCCCTCAGGTCCAAAATACACTTAAATATAATCCCTCTAACATTATTTTTGATGGTCAACATTAACCAAAAATGTAAAAGATTATTTTTCTCAAGTTAAAAAATTAAATTATTATCATACCCATTTTAAAAATTAATAAAATAAAAAAATAAGTTTCCAACATCCATCAAGTTAAGATGAACGGTACAGCTTCAATTATAAAAAATTATTCTAAAATTAAAATTAAAATTAAACCCCACCTTTAATATCTATCGTCTATCAACATATATGGATAATGAACTTTTTAAAAAAAATTAATATTAAAAAAATAATAATAATTAAAAAAAAAAAAAAAAAAGAGGTAGAGATCCAAGCTAATCTGGACCTCCACATTTATTGAAAGAGATAGATTGCACTTTCATCTCCATTGATGCGGATGAGGATCTAGACGAATCCCTATTGGTCTTTTATCGTTGAATATGAAGGTCCAACCTCTATCCCCAACGATGGAAGACCATCTCCATCACATGATAGAGCTCTATCATGCGGTGGAAAGGAAGAGACAAATTAGAGCATCACTATGATTTGGTTTGTTGAAACCAATTAGTCGTTTGATAATATGATTGCCAGATCAAGCGAAAAGCTCGATTTAATTTGATGATCTAGAATCCAAATTGTTGAATGATCTGGATTTGGAATCAGCAATCAACAATCTAGTTTCAATCAAATCAATCGCCAATTTAGTTTATGATTTTTTTTTCTTTTTAAATTATTGTTTAATAATTAAATAAATTATTAGATTGATTTTGATCTCCCACCATTTATTTCAAAGATAAACAGTGAAGTTCTATTTATTAATTTTAATTTTTTAATTTAATTTTAATTAAGTTTAACCTCCAACGAACATTTTTATATGTATGGTGAAGATCTTTCCCCTTTTTTCAAATTTAAATTTTAACTATTTTATTACTATTGATCTTCATTATAAATTAAATAGACAAAGGAGAACTTTTTTATTTTTTAGTAAAAATAATAATATTGGAATGACAAAAGTAACCTTCTTTCCGTTATGGTTTATTAATGCTTGACCAACACTATGGATTAAATTGAAGCATTTTTTAAATGTGAGGGACCATGAGAGTCATAAACGGATTCATTTTTTAAAAAAATGAATTTTCAAAAAAATATATGGTTTGAAATTTGCCCTTATAATTTTATATAGAAATCCATAGATTAGCTAGCTTGTTAATTTAAATTAATTTAAATTAATTATATATACATTTGTAAAGTTATGCATATCTAAGAGCGTCGTAATATGGAGGGTTTTTCTGATACTCTTTTTCATATGGAGAATGACTCTTTATCTGAGTTAGATGTTTTAAAGCAACAGGATATTTATCTCCGTGAGAAAATTAATGTAAAGTGGTTACATGACAAAGACTATAATACAAATTATTTTCATTCTCTCTTAAAAAGAAAAGTAGTGATGAAATCTTTATTGGTTCTTCATATTGGGGATGATATTATCTAAGATAGGCGTTGCATTGCTGATCATGTGATTTCATACTACCAGAATCTTTTTCAACAGTCTAATGATTTACCTTGACTTATCTTTAGTTCAAAAATATGCTACTTCCCTTGTTTCGGTGGAAGAAAACTCGACTCTTATCCGTGCTCCTTCTATTCAAGAGGTGAGAGATACTGTCTTTGATATGAATCTGGTAAGTGCCTTTGGATCGGACGGTTTTACAGAAAGATTTTATACGCATTATTGAGATATAATCGATAAGGATGTTTTTGCTGCTGTTTAGGATTTTTTTTGCACTGGTGTCCTTTTTTTTGGGATGAATTCGAATTTTATTGTTTTGATTCTCAAGACATCAGAGGCTATCTTAGTGGATCAATTTAGTAAACACCAAAATGATGTAAAATTTGGTGCTCAAACATTGTAGATGACCTAAGGTAATTGTTTGCAGGAAATTTATAGACTTGTATGTTTTGGTAATAATTTAATATAAATCAAATTTGGTTATATGATAATTTATATCTTTATTATATATATTTTTAAATATTACAATTAAATCACAGTTGGAGAAGGGAGAGATTACTCTATCCCACAATCTTATAGTTTAAATATGGGGTATACCACTGGGACAAATTGATTAACATGAAAGGTACAATTTTATTAAAGAAAAAAAAAATGAGCAAATTACGGGAGACCCTCCGATGTAAGATTTCAAAACAGACGGAAATTAAGTTTGATTCTTATAATATTATGTGTTTACCTTTGAGCCATCTGTATATTCACTATGGTTGGCGGTGCTTTTAGTGAAGAACACAAGAACACCACTTTGATGTTGAAAAGCTTTTACTTTCCATTCAATATTCAATAATTTGAAAATTATCCACCAATTATACATCTGTCATTATGTGTCTACCTTTGAGACATATATTTATTCGTAAAATATTTACCTTTTTTTTTTTTACAATCTTAAAGTTTTCATCGAATTAATTAACGTATACATATTATTCGAATTCATTAAAAAACAATTCCACTCGTGAAACTGAATATCCAATTGGAAAAATAGCATTATAATATTAACAGAAAAGCGGGGCCTTTGAAACACACTGTTTGCATCACGTGTTGAATGTGTGTCTATTTGAAAATTGTTTCCCCATGCATGTCAAAAAGCACTCCAAACGACATGGACACCAACTGTATATTCTACGGATGATAGCCAATATAACTCATCACACAATAAAGACAAAAAGCCAGTACAACAGATTTAAATGAAAAAAGAAGAGAGAGAGAGAACAGCCGCACTCGGAAATTAAAAGGTCATCAACATATATAGTAAGAACATGACCAAGAACATCGACACGTATAAGAACATGATCCAAAAAACAGCGACACATATAAGACCCACTTTCTGCCCTCCTCATCTTCCACAGTCAGAGCTACTGCACGTCGGCCACCTCCAAAACCAGGCAAATGTTGAAGAGCTCGGCTTTTCACCGAGAGTTTATTAGCAACATCTATCATTGTAAGTCTCTTTGACAAAACCTTTATTACTTCAAATGTTATAGAGGAAGAGAAAGACTCGGAGAGAATAAAAAGACATCAAGATAATGAGATGACCAAGAACAACAGCATTGCTACTGGAAAAACAACATCAACAATGTGACATATCATGATGGCCGAAGCCAACAACAATACCAGAAAGACATCACCATATATAAAAACATTAAAAGAGACAGAATTCCCATTAGCGATCAGCCAGATCAGCATAAGGGACATAACCAATAACAGCACCAAAGAGTCTAACCTCGGTCATTGCTTTAATCATATACCTCACGACTCCAGTGGCCTCGTCTTCTTCCTTGAAAAAGTGGATCTCATCACCAGTTCTAAGCCTCTTACGCCTGACAAATTTAAGCCAACCAGTAGAGATTACAGGTTTCTTGTACTTACCCTGGCGGATTCTAAAGAGAAAATCACACATTTTCCCCTCCTCATCTTCCACAGTCAGAGGCTGTGCACGTTGGTCACCTTCAAAACCAGGCAAATGTTGAAGAGCTTCACTGTACAGCGTGAGTCTATTAGCAACATCTGTCGTGGTTAGTGTCTTTGTGAAAAATTTCATTGCTTCAAATGTTATAGAGAAAGAGATAGACTGAGAAATAATAAGCGAACACAGAAGAAGAGAATAAGAAAATATGCCACATACCCTCTGTTTTATAGCCCTCCTTTCAACATTACGGATCACACGTCGGACCAATTATTGACCTTGTGGGACTAAGATAATAAGCGATTAGTTTTCTTGCTTGCTTTACGTTGCATTCTTTGACTTTAGAATATAGCTTTGATTTGCTTTTTTATATACATATGCTTCTAATTAATCCAACAACTCATAGATTTTTTAGAAGTTGCCTGCTATTCGGTCAAGTCCTAGCCGGTACCCCATTTTTGAGCAAGTGAAACTAGGTATATATTGTTAGACAAAATTTTCATTAAGGAAGACGAGGCCTTCTCTGTTCTGATGGGTCCAAGTATGGGTAATTGTTTAAAAAAAAAAAATCCCACCAATTGTTGGGTAAAATTAAAGGTTGCTATATAATTTTTAGATTTACTTTCACAAATTTCCCAAATTTTTAATTTATATATTGGGAATATGTAAAAGACGAAGAAGGGGGGGCAAAAAAAAAAATCCTCTCTAACAATTGTACTCGTGCTGCACACAATGACAATTTGTAAATAGGAATTCTTTTCGAAAAAGAAAGATGCGAAGAGTAGGTGTAATTGTGAAAAGGTACGCACACATCTGGCATTATGAGATTGGTGCATTTTCGTGGACATTGAAAGAAACCAAACATTCTCAGCAAGTCAAATTACCGCAATAGCTGATGATTATGTTATGACAAAAGTCCATTCTTTTACAATTAATGTAATTGAATGTGCTGCCATATCTCAACAAATAAACTAAAACAGATTCTCTCCTAATTCCACTCCTAAATTACCTCTTACCCGTTAGAAAGAATTTCTTCCTCATATCAAGCTGCCACCTTTTTTGATTTATGCTGATCTCTTGTGTAAATATTGCTATATATACTCCTTTATACTATTCATACAATAAACGAATGTGAATTGTAATTTTTTCTTTGAATATTCTTACACATTACTCGTTAGTGTAGAACCAATGATATATAGGAGAATAATCACGCATTATCTTAACCTTACAATTAGGGCGGATTACTATTAGAATTAGCACTGATCAGCTTGGAGAGAAGCTAATCAGCTGCTAATTGAGAAGGAGAGACGTGCGATATATTTCGATTCAAGATTTTTGGCGGCAATTTCATGGAAGAAGACTGTATCTCTCACCCCCCAAAACTAGGCAAATGGTGAACGGCTCAGATTTTCACCAAGAGTCTGTTGGCAACATCTGTGTAGTAAGTCTTTTTGAGAAAACTTTCATTGCTTCAAATATTTTAGAGAAAGAGAGAGACTAAAAGAGAGAAAATAAAATTACTTTAATACACACCACCTCTTCGACCACTTTCCTTGATTCTAAGAGATCAAGAGTTCAAATTTAATCCTTATTCCAAAACACAATATGTGAATAATTTTCTCTTAATCTAATTCTCCTTCCCCATCATAATATTTATTTATTTTTTCTCCTTCCTTTGCTATAACTATTTAAAGTTGATGAAAATGAGAAAATATTACTTTTATTTTATTTTATTTGAGAAGGGAATTTTGAATTTTGGATTTCTACTTAAAGGTGCAGTAACATACCAGACTACGAGGTTGTTTGTTTTTTTATCTCAATACTAAACAACAGTTGAAACCTAAAATATGAATGAGATGAAATTATTTATTTTTAAAGTTAAAATTATCTAAAAACTAGTAATTTAATATTTACGCCCTCTTTATTTTTAGTTGTTGTGAAATTTCATTTATTATAATACAAAAAAAAATTATAAATAATTATTTGTAATATTTATTTATAATTAAAATATGATTAAAAAGGATAATATAATTAATTATATTTATATATTTTAAAAATAATGAAATTGTCTATGAGTTGAATTATGTTTAAAAAACAACTAAAAAAAGTAAATGTTTAAATTGTAAATAAAAATATATTAGCCTATTTCTTTTTTTTTTTTTTTTTTTAAAAGTTGGGATGATAGTTTTTTATTTTAAAACTATGTCATATAAGTATTAGGGAAACAAATATTTATAATATAAAATTGAGCTAAAATTGAAAGTATATTATTTTGAGGAGGACAGACTAATAATAGAATGTGTTAAATACCATTAAGGGATTTGTAATTAAGTTAAAAGTTAAGAATTTTACCTTTTTTTAAGTTGTTCTTGGATTTTAAGTGGTTTGATAACTTAAAAAAAAAAAAAAAAAGTAAAAAAACAATGTAATAGGTTTCAGCATCATTGTTATAAGTAGAAAAGATAAACGGTCTCCACCTCTATAACAACAAACTTTCTTAAATGCCAGAAATATATTATACCTACTATTAAGCTTTTTCCTTTATGTACAAATCGACTTTTTTCTCATCAAAAAATATTTTGATTCCCTTCGGTATTCCGTCAAAGATGTTTATTCACAAAGTGATTTTTTCATATCGTAAAAGACTTTGATTTCCTTTAGTATTTTGCTACTTGCGTTTGGAAATAAGAGGAGGGGAGTAGAGAGATGAATATATGCAGATGGATGGAGAACCATGGAAACAACCGATGAGCAAAGACTACTCAACAATTGTGGAAATTAGGGGTGGGCGTTTTTGGGTTTGGGTTGGGTTGGGTTGAAAATCTCCTAACCCAACGTGGGTTGGGTTGAAAATTTGTCAACTCAACCCAACCCAACCCAATAATTATCGAGTTGGGTTGGGTTAAGTCGATCGGGTTGACATCTCATTGAAATACAAAATATTCATATTAATCAACTCGTTCAAATACAAAACGTTCCCATTGATCACATAATACGTATAATACAAATAAAAGTTTAAGCTACTACATAATTAAACAAAAAAAAAATCAATTCACCATAAAAAGACACAAAAAATAAAAATTAAGGCCATAATCCTAATAGAATTCATCAACACAAGTTTGCTATCATTAAAGTCTTCACCCTAGCATCAAAAACCACAAAATATTACGTCCAATTGATAACTCCCAAAGCATCAACTGCATGCACTACATCTATGTTTTAACATCAAACAAAACATGTAGGTTAAATCAACCCAAAATGTAACTAGCTAACATGTTTTCAACTATTGCAAATTATAAAAGAACACACCTATGTAAGTAAAATATAAACTTTTTATTTAAAATAATTACCTTAACAATGTGACAGACGTTATTTGGACAGCGATTCCATTACACTGTCATAGACGACCATATAATCTATTCCTCCATTACATATAATCTATTCCTTCAATAACTCCACTCACAGTCACAGTCCCACACACACATATGACACATCCATGATTCCATTTTCATATATATATATATATATATATATATATTTCATCCTCCCACTCACACAACCACACATACGCACATTCCAACCCACCTCCACACTCACTACCCAGTGCCGACTGTAACTGTACTTAGTACATAAACCTACACAGTCCATAGGTCATGCTCCACCTTACAGGCTTACAGCCCTATTCGGGCTCCCTCCATTCGGGTACCAGATCAGACCCTCCTGACACGGCTCCACCCTCTCCTCCCTTTCCTCCCTCCCGGCCACCAGATCTGACCCTCGCGGCCTTAAGATCGAACCCTCTCAGCCTCTCCTTCTCGGCCTCTCCTTCCATCTCTTCATATATTTCACTAGCTACATGACCATGCTCCACCCTCTCCTCCCTCTCGGCCACCAGATCTGACCCTCCCAGCCTTCAGATCAGACCCTCTCAGCCTTTTCTTCCATCTTTTCATATATTCCACTAGCCACACAACCCATACCCGCACCTCACCTCTCGGCTTCTCCCTCAACCACTCGCACCTTGCCTCTCGCCGATCTAAGAAAGTTGATGATTGAACATTGAAGATGAAAAAAATGGAGATTAAAGAGAAAATATACCTATGGAGTGTGGAGGCCGACGAATAGAGCTGGAAGATCGCCGGTCCGCCGTGAAGGATGACAATGAAAGTGTGAAAGCAGCTGTGTATGGAGCGGGGAGGTGGAGAGGGATGAGAGAAAAAGTGAGAGAGAATGAGTGAAAAGGAAAGATGTGGCCAGCGGACAGGGCACAGGGGAGTTGCTGTGGAAATTTATGGTTTTATAGTTCGGGTTCGGGTTGGGTTTTCGGTTTGATGTCTTGACCCGACCCAACCCGAAAAATAATCGGGTTACTCAAACCCAACCCGACTCGGGTATTTTGGTTGCTACAACCCAACCCAACCCGCTCATTTGTAGTCGGGTTGGGTCGGGTTGCTCGGGTTGGGTTCAACATGCCCACCCCTAGTGGAAATTAAGAGGGTGACCCATCAATCTCTAATCATCAGTGGCAGGTAATTATGTTAGGTTTGGATCCCTGTGTTGCATTTTTGCTTACTGTTGTGGTCAATCTAAAGCATAGTTGTCATTCATCGGCTTGCAGATTATATTTGTATACCCGAGCTATTAGAGGCTTCACTGTATTAAATTTTGCTATTAGTTGATTTAATATTCGAGCGAGAATTCCCTTCACTGTATGACATTTCATTTATTTAAAAATTCAAACGTGATAATGGTCATTGTCTTCAAAGAAGATAAGAGTGATTATAATTATACTGAAACAGTCAAAAGATGAAAATCTCAAAAGCTAAAACTCCTTCGAATTCTTATAGTTAGGTAACGCGATGTGAGATGGAGGGCACTATGGATGTTTCCAAAGCAGTTGGGTGGCGCCCGGTCAAATATGTCTCCAATTAAATTTAGGAGTTTATTTTCCAAGTGCTTTTCCTGATGTCAAATATGCAATTCCTGCTTAATGAACCTGTCTAGTTAACTGGTTTCACAAGAAAGAGAAGGATTTGCATTGTAAAAAGTCAAGTTGGATTATACGCACAGGCCATTAATGTAAATATGATTTTTTTTTTTTTTGACCTTCAACAGCGAAGGCAGATGAAACGAAGGACAGTATCTAGCCTAGAATACACCTAATAATATCAAGGTATAATTTTATTAATTCAAAATAAAATGAATTATTAAAAAAGCGAGAATTAATCATGTTAACATAACCAATTCAAATTGATAAAGTTACTGTTTATTAAATTAATTAAATTTATATATCAAACTAAACATGTTAGAATTAAAATAGATTAAGAGAAATGATAATAACCATAAAAGAAATATAAATTAGCAGAGTTACTACTAATTTATAGGATATCTTAAAGTTAGGTAATGTGACTTGAAAGCACTGAATATCATTTCAGTAAATATATTCTTGCAACAACAATATAATCTTTAGTTCAACAGAACAAGTACACTCGAGAAAATGTATAAAATATCTTTGTCTTTTTTTTAACAATCAACTGAAGGAAATGTATAAAATATCTTTTGTTTTTGTTTTTTAAATAATCAACTGGGAAGTTTTGTAAATGGAGAAGGGGAGTTTTGTTTACAGTAAATTGGTCAAAATAGTGCTTTTAGGTCAAAGATGCTCCCTTAATCTCTTGATCTAAAAAAATTTCAAACTACCAATTAAACAATAAAGCTCTTTTGATCTAGAAATTTAAAGTATTAAACAATTATCTTGTCAGAATTTTATGGTATGTTTGTGACCAAGTATGCAATCTTATATGTAAATATTTTCCGATAGCACCAACAAGAACCAAAAGTGCTACAGAATCATTAGTACTCATATTGCGACAAATCTAAGAATTTTCTTTAATAGGGTGCACTAGGACAAGCAACAAGGGTTGAAAAATATTCTTACTTTTTATTAAAAAATAAATAAATAGAATTATCCTCTTGTTTCGATGGCGTGGATTAAAAATTAGATTAAGAGATGTCTTTTTTTTTTCTTTTCTAAAGGGATCAGGTATAAAAGTTCTTATATTCATTGTTGGAATAGAAGTAAAGAGTATTGGATAGTGTTTAAAAAAAAAAGTATTGAATAGTGTAGAATTTCTCATCAAGTTGCTACACGTACCGTTCGAAATCATTGAGATGAAAAAGGGACCCACTTGTGATAAATACCAATTATATATTCATGAAAAAAAAAATTACTATTGGTGTGTCTTTCAATTCACTATCTAATCAGTACCTTTTTCACAGCCGCCATCTTGGATTCAATACTATGCTTTTCTTACTGGGGTTAAGACTGATATAGGGGACAATTGAGACAGAAATATTATAGTATGATTTGAGAAAAAACTTCTAAACGAAGGGGATCCATTTATATAAAGTTAGAAAAAAAATCTTAAATAAATATGAGTGGGTAACCCGCCCGTAATGTTGGGAGGGAACTTCTTGGTGTCAAAACCTCGCCGCTAAAGGCACGGGGACAGCTGGGCATGGCGCCTGCTGCCAAAGACTAGGATTCAGTGCTTTGAACTTCGAAGCACAAATAATGGGAAATCCATTTAATTCCGTACAAAGATTCACTCTTGCAAAACATACCGTCCCAGAAAAGTGGGTTCCGAAAGCATTGATCAAAATCTGCGCACTCAAAACAAGAGAAAAAGAAAAAGAAACAACCTTTCAAATCTCGAAAACTGTAAACCAACTCAATCAAGCACAAAATTCAGCATAATTTATCGGTGCAATCAGCAAAACTCATACCTCAACGCACAAATTCTATAGTCAACGAGCTCTACCATCCTTTTGGCTTTAGAGTCGTAAACCAACTCAAAACAAGAGAAAAAGAAAAAGAAAAAGAAACAACCTTTCAAATCTCGAAAACTGTAAACCAACTCAATCAAGCACAAAATTCAGCATAATCTATCGGTACAATCAACAAAACTCATACCTCAATGCCAATATTTCAACAAATTCTGTATTCAACTTGTATTGTATTAATTTAATACAAATAGTGTCTCTAATGCACCATATTTTGATATACCAAATTGGGTTTACATTGTATGACTTAAATATATAATAAAAATAAATAAAATTTAAATTCCATAAAATTAATAAATAAATAAATAAAATGCACGATCTTGGGGAGCTCGGACCTCCTCCTTCCGTTGACTGGAGGTTGCCATCAAGTTTCGATTAATTCATCTTCGTCTTAATTTTTATTAAATATTACTATTGGTGGTTTAATGTCATTTTCAGTTTAAGTTTTATTAAATATTACAATTAATTGAAAGATAAAGATTTTGAGTTGAATAAATCATCTAAACAAGATCATTTGAAAAATGTAAATAAGTTATTGTTCAGAGGTTTTCAAACTAATCCTATACATATCTCAGCCAATGATCAATCATACAACTAATCAAATTATAATGATTCCAGATTCCTACATCAAGAATGTGGTCTACAGATTCAAAGTAATTTCGTAAAATAGCTGTCTAAATCAAATTTTATTACAAACTAGTTGTTGATTGTAAGATAGTGAATATAAGGCACATTGTGAATTACATGCATTCGGCTTTTATCACATTATAGATGATAGGGACAGAAGTTCTTGAATAATTTACTTTAATGTCATGCATATGTATGGTATAGGAAAAACTTTTAATTAATATGTATGGACATAGACATTTATTTTACTTTCTGTGTCATGTGACTTAAATCTCTTGTATGATTGGTTACTTTTAATTATAATTTGATTCTTAAGTAGTTTGATTAAATAATTTAATCATTTTTAAAGGATTTAATGACACTATTGTGGTAATTAAACTAGACTGCTTTAAATATAAACCAAATAAAAACTTGGGATATTATCAAATAAATTCAGCAGATTGTTTACCTTTATTTGTACTACCAAAAAATGCCACATACGATAAAAAAAAATTATATAGAACATTGATTTTTCTTTTGGATAGGACATTGATTTTAAAAAGAATTAGTTTGGTGACTTTATTTGGATAGCACAAATAAAGTCACCAGACTAATTCTTTCAGGTCATTCTATTTAACTCAAAACCCTTTTCTTTCTTGTGAAACCAGTTTACTTGATATGTTCGTTAAGAATGTGCAATTCCTAATTTTTTTTTTTTTTAATTTTTAAGGGTAATAGTAAAATTTTGAAAAAAAATAAAAATAAAATTAGGGGTGTACATACAGTTTTAAACTACTCTTACAATTTTAGTAGCATGGAAAGGAATTCAGGGGCATATCAATTAAGCAGGAACACAAGTTGCAGAAAGGTCCGTTAATATTTAACCCAAGTCCACATAACTTGTTAATTATTATTATTACTATTTGAAACTAAAATTGTTAATTATTTTATTTCCAAAAAAAAAAAGTTGCTAATTATTTATTTTCATGATTTATTTATAACTGTTTGGTTGTGAACTGCATTGCCTATGTACATATTTATGTTATCAATTAATCATGATTTATTTAGCAGAATTAAAATAAGTAAACAACCCTAAACAATATATGCTTTATTAATGTTTTCTTTTCTGCTTTGTGGTACGGTGTGTGAGTCGTGTGGTCGAGACGTGACAGGATTTACGTGCACAGCAAGAAGGGTCATGAAAATGAATTTAACACCGACATGCTGGAAAACGTGTTTTCTTGTCGATTATTGGTCCATAGTTCAAAGCACACAAACGAATGATCGAGTTCGAACTTTAAAGTGAAATAAAGAAACCACTTGTAGAAAAGCAAACATCACCTGCTGTCGTTAAGAAAAGAAGACTTTTTCACGACATTTAGGCCATTGTTCATGAGTATTTTTCAATTTCCTGCAGGGTTGCGTAAGGACTTAATGTCCATGGTGATAAAGTCCTGGTGGGAAACTAACAATGGCGGAAGGAAAATGAGGTGGGTCAAGTGGGAGACTATGCGTTTACCAAAGTCTGAGGGTAGACTTGGTTTTAAAGACTTGACAGCTTTTAATCAGGCTCTCTTAGCTAAGCAAGCTTGGAGAATCCTAACAGATAGTGATTCAACTGCAGCAAAAATTTTAAAATCCAAATGTTTTCCTCATAATGATTTCTTAAGTGCAGGTTTAAAGAACGGATGCTCTTATCTTTGGCGTAGTATTTTGTGAGGAAGGGAGCTGCTAAAGAACGTTCTTCGAACCCAAATTGTGTTTTCAGATCCTTGGATTCCTAGACAAAGTAGTTTGAAAGTTATTTCTCCTAACAGTTATGGCAACCAGGAGCTGAAAGCAGCTGAGCTTATTGATAAAGAGCATCATTGTTGAAATTTTCAAAAGTTGCAGCAAGTCTTACTTCCTGTCGATTGGGAGGCCATCCAATCTATTTCAATCAGTTGTAGGAATGTGGAAGATCGGTGTTGCTGGCACTTCAACAATGGGGGTCTGCTTTCGGTCAAGAGTGCCTATTGGTTAGCATGTAAAGGTACTTGTTCTACCTCCTTCTCTTCTCATAATTCTGTTCAAAACTGGAGGAAGTCCTTTTGGGGTTACGTTTGACTCTTCCATTCCCTCGTGCTTTAGATATTCTTTCTGATTTCCAGCAGACCTGTCAAGTTTCTGTTGTTGGGAGTTCTTTTAGACAGGCTCTTGGTTCGTGGTCTCCACAAGCAGTTGGAAGGTTGAAGATGAATTCAGATGTGGCAGTGAAGTCTGGGCGTAATTCTGTAGGTGTTGGCGTGGCTATCAGAGACTACTCAGGATTTATTTGGGCTGCTCTTGCGGGAACAGTGTGAGGAAATTACTCTCCTGAAGTAGGTGAATTGATAGCTTTAAGGGAAGCACTTCTCCTTGCCTATCGTCTTCAACTTAAGATTGATGAAGTAGAGGTTGACGCTGTAAATATTATTAATAGATTAAATTCTGATTTGTTAATATGTGATATTAAAGCTCTTGGTAGTTTGGTTGGTTTACAAAGGAGTCTAAGCCATTTCTATAGAAATGAAAATCTTTTGGCTCGCAAACTAGTCAAAATTGAAGTAACAATTTTAAACAATCAAGATTAAAGCAGCAATCAGTTCAAAAGGAAGAAAAAAAAAAGATTAAAGCAACTATAATTCTAAATATAAAAATTATCTTCAACTATTCTTTCGAACAATCAAAATCAAAACAACAATAATACAAAAATGTGAAATGGTCTCCAACTAGTTTTTTTAAGAAACCTTTCAATTATTTACAACTTAAATTATCTAAAATAATAAAAATACAAAAGGAAAAAAATTATATTGGTGATAACTCTTCCTCCTACACTGCAACAACAGATTTTGAAAAAAAAAAAAATTCAAATTGAAAACAAAATTAAATTAGTGGTTAGTAATAATATATATATATAATATGGATTTTGTTAATTAATATACATGAACATTATCGATACAATAAAATTATAAGAAAAACTTATTTTCTTTTAGATTTTATTTTAATTTTCAAATCATGAATATTTATATACCAATAAATTGAAATTTAATAATCAATAATCGTTCCACTAACTATATAGTTTTATAGAGTAACTTAATCCAAATAAGATCACCAGATTTCAAACTAACTCCATATGTGAAAGTGAAGCTCATACCCAATTTTGTATACACACTAAGAACTTATTTATTATATGAGTTTGGACTAAGTTTAAAAGAGCATAGGATTCCATTTTTTTTTTTTCCTTCTTATGCACAACAATAGACTGGATAAAAGTGAAGGACTTGTTCCTTGTTCCTTGGTTTTTCACGTTCTTTTTTTTTTTAAATTTTTTCTTTTTCCAATCTAATGTTAAATTAAATTATTTATTTAATATATTTATTAAACATTTCTAAAATGTAATATTCTTTTAAATTAATTATAAAATAAACATTATTTTATCTCAAATTGATTTTATATAGTTATATTTATTTATAAACTATTATTTAATATTTTTTATTATTTTTCAAATTAATTTAAATATTTTTAGCATGTGATATATTTATTTTGTTTAAAATTAATTTAATACGTCTATACAAAAATATTTTTAGTATTAATTTAAAAAATTTATTTCAGTTGAAATTTAATTGAAAATAGATTTGTTTATTTTTAAAATTAATTTAATTATTTAAAATCGATTTTATCCAATCTCATATTACAAGCACATCACAATACTAATTTATCCAATCTCATATTGCACTAGATACATCGTAACACTAATTTATCTAATCTTATAAAAATAATCCAATCTAATCTCGTATGTCAAACGAAACTTAATAATATGTTTGGCACACTGATCAAACGGCTGAGATTGAGTTTCCAAACCCAATCCTTTATTTGGAGTGTGATAGGATTGGATTTCTTTAATCCTATTGTGCCCATACAGTCCCACAAGGTAGGACTATCTAAACCCACCAAAATTGGTAGGTTGGCCGTTAGTGGGTTCGGATAGTCCCACATTCGAATGACTATCCGTACATATTCTATATTTTTTATTATTTTATATCATTAATATTAATGCTATAAAATTTTAAAGGATATAATATATTTAAATTTGTAATATATATATAATTATATTATTGTTTAAACAGTATTTTATATATGTTATTATCTTATAATTTATTATATTTATCTCATAAAAATGCTATTATAAATATTATATTTAATTATAATTAAATATTAAATACAATTTGTTTAAAAATATTTATAGATAATTTTAATTAAATTTTAGAAAATAATTTAATTATTTTTATATATAAATTAATTTAATATTATATTAATTAATCCATAGAATGAAGCATAAAAATTATTATTTTTTATCCAATCTCAAACTACTCCAAACAAGTGAATATATTATTATTATATAAATTAATTTAATATTATATTAATTAATCCATAGTATCAAGCATAAAAATGATTATTTTTTATCCAATCTCAAATTACTCCAAACAACTGAATATATTATTTTTTATCAAATCCTAATTGTATCAAATACATTACAATTCTAATTTAGTTTAGTCTAATCGAATATAATTCTATCCAATCCAATTCCATGGAAATAGTCTAATCCAATCATGGACATCAAACACACCCTAAGGCCTTTAATGTGTTTCTAGATGCAATATTCTACTATACGGACTCAAAAATGGTAGGTGGGCAAGAAATTAAATTGGGAAAATAATAACCTGAATTTTTTTTTTTAATTTATTACTCAATCTACTAGAATTAATTTTTTTTTATATATAACAAAAGAGAAAATCATATAAATTAATTCTTTCTTCTTGTTTTTTAACTTATCACTTGTGTGTCCTTTTATGTCCATAGATTCTTACACATACAACAAAAGTTGAAACAAGAAAAACAGAGAAAAAAGAACACCCATATTTTAAATACAAAAAACACTTCCATAAACAAGAACAACATAATTTGTTACAATATGGAAGCCAAAATTGTGACGGCAAGCAATGACTTATAAACTTATGTCAACAATCATCTTCCATTTAAAGGAGGTGGGGCTGTGATCCGTTTGGTTTGAAGCATTTACTAAAATTTTGAGACACCCCCGCATCGGATAATGCATCCCATACCTGAAATTAATTAGTAACATCAATCATATTTCTTGAATCCCAAAACTTTAAAATTAGCAAAGATCGTTAACAATCAAACAAAATATTAATAGACTTTTATTTTTTTTTGTTACTGTTGACCATCAAAAATAACGTCAAAGAGATCAAATTGAAGCATTTTTTAAATTTGAGGGACCAAATGAGTCATAAGCAAATTCGCATTTAAGAAATGAAATTTAAAAAATATAAGAGAGAAAATAAAATTTAATAAAAGTACGAAAGTTAGCTTTTTATTTGTATATCCAATTGCAAGAACATTTTTTTTTATAATCAATAATTACTATTTTATTTGTATATCTAGTCACATTACAAAAAATAATTTTATAAGTAAAAGAAAATCACTCGAAAAAATTTTTGTTTTGAACTACCACATGTATTACATCTTAAGTAATTATCATACTAAATGATAACATTTTATCTCCAAGTCTTAATTGTTTTTAAAGTAATGAAAAAATCTCCAAAAACACACCAAATTTTACACCCAACATTCAACTGCACTACTTCTTAATGTAGAAAGTAGTCACATCAACAATAGATACGTTGAATTAAACAGATGATACAATCTAAGGAAATGAGATATTCCATTTGGATCTCCTTTAACACTTGGATCCCCTTATATAAAGAGATTCTCACTTCTAAGCAATTTGTTATCCCCTTAGCTACCTGTAAATTAGAGAAAGAGAGGTCAAGGTCACAAATGTTTTATAGGTGAAAACCTTCTATGCTCAAGCTAGTAGAATTTTCATGGGGTAACCCCTTTGTAATATGGCTAAAGGCTAGGAAAAAGGGAGAAAAAAATAAAGAAATCCAATTTATTCTAACTAACAAGGCCCCAGAATGACATTTAATGATTGTGAGGTCTTTTCCAATGATAGTTCACTCACATGCTAGCTTGTTCTCAGATCAGAGAGACTTATATACCTTTCTTTGAATAGTGAATGTCCTTATATACTCCTTCCTACTTTCTAGGGTTTCCTCTCCCTCCTTTATTGATGATCAACTCTCCTTTTATATCCTTTCACTTTCATTCCTATTGTCTATCGCCTGACTCCCATTCATCCCATCACTTTGATCTTTTCCTTGTTTCTTTACCCAACCGATTCAGGTTTGGGGACATGTGGCTCCTTTTCATTCATCCTTCCTATTATTAGGCTACATTACAATCTGTTGATCCTCATTTTTTCTCTTGCAACCTAACTTTTAGTTGCTTGTCAGCCTTAGGCCTAATGGTAGGCCTGATCTCTCTATTTTTCTGAATACGAGACAGGTGGGTTTACAGGTATAAAGGACTCCATTTGAATTTCAGACTAGGTTTCCCATTGGTTCATTTTCCTGCCACTTTTTAGGGGCACTCCCATCCTTTCTACGTCCCCTTTGCTGGGCAGCTATATATAGTGGAGAGTAGTATTTTAATTGTAATGTTATTATGTTAATCGAAAGGTATTTATTGTAAGAGATTCCCGGGATTGAAGCAGCTGTGAGATCAATGAAAGTTGGTCGTATACGACGAGCAGTTATTCCTCCATCACAAGGATATCAGAACACATCACAACAACCAATACCTCCTAACGTATGTTCTTTTTGCTTTCTCTTAAATTCTTGTAAAAGAAAGGTAGATAACTGATAGGCTTGTTTGACTACTACACCAAAGATTATCTTTATGGGGTGATGCTAGAATGATTTTGAAGTTCTTCAAAAGAAATTTCATTTGTCGTTTGAATATTCATTAGTTTAGACAATAGGTGAACAAACTCAAGCATTTACTTCTGAACACCGTTTATCTGTTAGTGTATTCTATTAAATTGACAGTCTGAATACGATTTATGATATGCTTGAAGGTATTGAAAGTTCATGATTATTTACTTTAAATTCTAGTGTATATAACATGTGTTGCATGTATTGTCCATCTTCATTGAAATATCCCTTTAAGGACAATAGAAGTAAAGTGCTTGGACACCCAAGAACATGCAAATATTATTAGCATTGTCCATAGATAAAATCTTTCAGTCCAGGCTTAGACCTGTTTTACTTGATCAATATCTGAAGATTGTTGCTTATTTTACATGTTTTCGCCTGTTATTTAGTTCTTTGACCGGCAGAGGCTGTTTACTACCATTTTCAATCCAACCCGTCTTGCCAATGGAGAAGGCTCAACATTGGGGACTTTGATTTTTGATATTGAACTGTCGGTTTGAGGCATTAGTGAACTCAATTTTCTCAAGTCTAAGAAATTACTTCCATTATAGCCATGTATATATCTCGATATAAAATTATGATTTGAGTACAAGCTGCAGTGTGTTAGTTATTGTATATAAATCAATGTGTGTGCATTTGCAAAAATCTTATGTAGAGATGATAGATTGTGGGTAGTTTCCTACTATTGTCGTTTTGATCCGGGACCAGAAAACTAGCTGAAAACAGATAATCACTAGCAGATGTGTAAGTTGTAACACTTGGTTAATTTGTTTGCCGGATAATCATTAGAAGATGGGTAAGTGTAACACTTGGTTTATTTTCGTATCTAAGCATATATGAAACAATTTGATGGTTTGAAAAAGTAAAAGGGTTGTTCTCGTTTTAGCTTTATTTTCCCGTTTAATTCTATTAGAAGACTCAGATTGGATTGAGTTAGAGTTATATTTGATTATTTAATTCCATTAGATGATTCAGATTGGATTGCTTCTTTTAGTGTGATGTGTTGCATAAGAAGGTATACTGCATCTCTTCTGGATCCACTATGGCTGTAATAATTGATAGAAAGTAGCGGCAGAAATAGTTTTGTGACATTTTTCTACAGGCATTGGTAGATAGATTTCTTTCGAAAACAAGGAGATGACGTTATTAGTATAAAGTTGGTTAGATAAAAGGTAACCTCAGAAGCCATGAACAATGTTACGCATAACTCACTTGCGAGAAACCTTCTTCGTTAAGATTCATGGTGTGAATGCCTTTTACAAGCTTTCAAGATTTTTAAATTGTGAGCTGTACATACATAATTTGATTGGTAGAAAATTTTTATGAAGTTCTTTAATGGAGAAGAAATTTATTGTGCACTTCGAAATTCATAAGTTTAAAGAAACTTAAATTGCTAAAAGATTATAAACTAATTTCAGCTGCCCGACTCCTCGGGCACTAGACCAAGGAATTGACCAGAACATAAGTGTGTCTACTACTTTTCAGTTCAAATGTTATAATTAAGTGACAATCAAGAATCAATTTATGAGTAGCTTGAAGGTATTGAAAGCCTGATTATTTAGTTTTGATCAACTCTTCTGGTACAACATGTGTTGTATTGTGCAAGTTCATTGAAAATATCCCTCTAGAACAATATAAATAGATGGGGTAGAGTTTGGAGGTGCTGTTGAGATGGATGAGGGAGGTAGGCAGAAGTTGAAGCTTGTTTGCAATTTTTGTACACTGTTAGGTTCACGAAACCAAACAATATGAACCCACCAAAACCTCTCTCTGTTTCCTCAAACCCCAAGCTGCCTTGACAATATTTATCTATATTTTCTTAGGTGGACTTGGATGCATTGCAGTGTTACTTACGATTCAACTTGCAGGTCTTCTTTGAGTTCCATGTCATTTTGAAGTTATGTTATAAACTTCAAGAACTGCTGCATCTATGATATCAATGCTAGATGTATAGACTTTACTTGAGGCCTGTTTATATGCAACTCCCTCCTCTTTTCCTCCACAATTTCCCTTAAAATATACAACAATATAGATGAAATCATTATGATCCTAATAGTGAATACTTGAACTAAAGGTGCTAATTTTGCAGATTATCCTACAAAAAGGGCTTGTGTTAATAAACATATTGGAGAAGAATTGACAAGTATACTCTGACAAATTATTGATATGTTATAAATTTCTATACACGGTGTTTTACAAGTCAATAGCTAACAACTTGGCATACAACAAATTTCAACATAGAAAAAAGCAAAATCCAGAATAACGTTGGACAAAGAGGGGTCTTACCTAGTCATTCCTTTGGGTTTTTTTTTGCATTATGGGTATGTATGGCACGCTGTATTGTATTTGAACAATATTAAACTGCATTGGAATGCATTGTATTGAATTGGATTAAGTATGATACAATCATAAAAACAAAATAATGAATTGGATTAAGTATGATACAATCATGAAAACAAAATAATGAAGAAAGTGTCACCCCTCCATCTGTACAGTGCTCAAAAGAGACCGCTAGTCTTCTCTCTCCAAGATGCAGAGGAGGCCATCAGACCCCCTCCGATGGAATGGAGAGGAGGCCACCTCCGGTTGAAAAGAGAAGGACCGCGGCCTCTCTCACGGCAGAAGAGAGGAGGCTGTCCACCCCACTCAGTCAATCTGCTCTGCTTTTTTTAAAAAAAAAAAAAAAATTGTTTTTTTAAAAGTTTTAAAGTTTATTTTTTATTATATTTTTAACTCATACAATCTAAACCCATTAATTTGGTATGCCACAATATGAGATGGATACCAGTTTCAAAAATCCTGATTGCTGATGGTTGTTTCGATCTGTAAGAATCAATACACTTGGATCTAATACCAACTCAAGCCAGTCATTATAATTGGATGATTGGATCTAATACCAACAATTGAAAATCATCCTAAATCTACATCATTGTCTGCATGATTCCAACGAGCAAATTCCAGACGAATAAATATAGATGCACTTACAAACAAATCTTAAAGTCAATTGATGTGAGAAACAAAGATATAAGAAATCAAAATAATTACATAATTATGAACATTAAAATCTATAAACGCCAAACTCATTCGAAGCTCATCTAGACTATGAGGCATCTTCAACAAAATAAGTAATTTATCCAGAACATCACACACCACAATGTGCACCACATTTGAAGAAACTGCATAGAATAATTTGGATGAAGAATGCAAACAGATACAACACTACATATTGAGTCTATGCTGCAATTTATATGTTGATAAAATTAAGAAGGTATAGTGACAACAACAACACATCAGCTCAACAAAGTGGCAAGAAAAAGAAAATCTTTTTGAAATTTAAATAAATTGCTGCTGAGGTCAATAATTAGTTGAAAAACAAATTTAATCAAATTTCAATAACCCCTTTACTCTAGTGGGAGAGACATCAATAAATCCTCACGTATTGAGAAGTTGCCAATTAATAATTAATTTCCACCAAATATTCGACTTGACAAGAATTCCAACAGCCAGTAGCAATCATATCCTCTAATCACCAGCATGCCCTAACATCATATTGACAGTGTGAATTTGAGCACCAACCTCAACTAGAAAACAGTTGCTTTTGTTGCAAGTTGAGAATTGTTGACACAATTTATGCCCCACGATGGGTGTATCAACAACATCATCCTAAATAACTTGTTTTCTCTTTTTCTTTATTTTTGAGAAAGTAAATAACTTTTTTCAATAACTTAAAAAAATAAAATAAACATTTTTTTCAAGAATAATGGATGATGAGGTTGAGATGACACCTGAAACAACATTCAATCACCAAAAATCACCACACGAGCATTTACCATCCTGGAAATGGTGGAATCTCATGTTATCTCTCACAACAATCTCCCTTTCGATAATTTGGGATGCACCACACATGAACACATGACAATCTTCACATATCCTGAGGTTTTTCATAATCCTTATGGTGCAACCAATACTTGTGGTAAGCACTGCATATGCTAAGGCTATCTTCTCACTATGAGTGATCAGGATACGTTTCTTCTCTTCATCACTCACATCACGAGGCACAGAACTGAGATTGGGCTCGTACCCACGAGCCTTCAATCTATCCAAAATATCCTCCAACACCTGCTTAATCTCACTAGATTTTGGATGGGTCAAATCATTTGCAACAAACTCATGAATTTTTCCATCCTTCCCTTCCACCCAGCTATAACCAGGATTCTTTTTGAGACCCTTCTTTTTCATCTGCTTCCTTACCCTTGAAACATCGTCCCACTTTCCTGACAAAGCATATATGTTAGAAAGCAATATGTAGTTTCCAATACTATCAGGTTCCAGCTCAAACAAATGGTTTGCAGCAATTTGAGCAACGTCTGGATTCCCATGAATATGACAAGCTCCAAGAAGTGCTCCCCACACCCCACCGTGGGGCTGTACCGGCATTGTTTGGGCAAGCTCCAATGCTTCTTCCAAGCGCCCAGCTCGTCCTAAAAGATCAACCATGCAAGCATAGTGATCCGCAGATGCAACAACACCGTAACATTTCTCCATGCTTGCAAATATTTGCCGACCCTGTTCTACCAATCCCATGTGGCTACAAGCCGTAAGAACTCCTACAAAGGTAACCCTATTAGGCCTTATCTCAGTTTCTACCATCTCATGAAACAGCTTCAGTGCTGCACGACCCTGACCATGCATTGCAAAGCCAACGATCATCGAACTATAAGAATACACATTCCTCTCCCTCATCCCCTCAAAAACCCTATATGCCTCCTCCACACTCCCACACTTCGAGTACATGTCAATCAAAGCCGAACCCACAACAACATTATCCATAGGCCCCAATCCTGATCTCTCAGCTATTTCGCAAACCCAGTTGGCATATTTAACCGCACCCAATTGAGCACACGCCGAAATAACACCAACCAACGTAACTTCATCCGTTTCAACACCCTCATTTTGCATTCTCTCAAAACACCGAATCGCCTCTCTAGGCTTAGCATTCTGTGCATAGCCCGTGACCATCGCTGTCCATGCCACCATATCCTTCAAAGGCAACCCATCAAACAGTTGACTAGCAGACTCCATATCCCCGCCTTTCGCGTACCCAACAATCAACTCAGTCCAAGAAATCACATCTTTCTCAGGCATCTCATCGAACACCTTGCGCCCGCAACCCAAACACCCACATCTCACATACATATCAATCAAAGTGTTCCCAACATACAAATCCGACGTGAATCCACCAACCAAAATCGTCTGCCCATGAACCTGCCGACCCAAACCCACATCAAGCACCTCCGAACAAGCCTTAAAAAGCGCAGAGAACGTGAAAGAAACAGGGTCCACACCCTCTCTCCGCATAGAACCATACAAAACAACCGACTCCGTCAACAACCCTTGCAACAAATAGCCCCTAATCAAAGCAGTCCAAAGAAATGGATTCCTATACCTCACACGATCAAAAACAAGACGGGGGTAGGAATCCATAGGGACCTTAACTTTGGCAAGCATGCGAATAAGCTTTGTAAGAACAAAGCAGCATTGTTCAAGACCACAGTGGACAACTTGAGCATGAACTTGTTTGATTTGGATAACATCATTGCACCCATCAAGTGCAGTTATCAACTGGGTTTCCAAAAGCTTCCTTTGTTGTTGTTGACTAAACTCTTTTGGTCTATAAAACAGTGACTTAGCATTCAACAATCTTGGTGTAACTGAACAAACCAACACAGCATCAGAAACTAAACACACCCAAGTCCACTAATATATCCCATGAATTCTAAACAAACAGCACCTACATTTTCAAGACTAATCAAGGGCACATGTAGTATATCCAATAAAAAACCAATTAACAAACAAGTTATAAAAATAACAAACAAGAAAATAAAAAGGCAGGTGACCTTGTTTCATGTCGAAGAGCGGGGGTTTTAGTGATGTGTTGAGTTTCGTCTCCCCTGGGGACACATGACGCTGCTGCTATCATGCTTCAATATCTATTCACAAACAATCAAAATTATATCAGACAATACATTACTTACTAAATGAAACTGTGTCTGGATGACCAAGTTGTTTTGTTGTGCCTAAAACCCTGTGACTTGGGATCATCGTATAGATGGGTTGTACGTTGGGGTTTTACTGGGACAAAATTGGTTGTAAAGTACAAATTTACGAAGCACTTTTTTCCCGACCCTAATAATGATCCCATAATAGGCGAATAGATATATTTTACAAGTGAAATAAATAAATAATCATTAAAGCAACAAAGAGGGATGTTTAGATCGTCTCGGATGGATTGTGAAAAAGTAAAAGATCAATTAAAATAAATGGATATTAAATTAAAATAAATTTTTTAAATATAATTATTATTATTTACTGTCAAACTGAATGACAAAAAAAAAATGCTAAACGTGACCATCTATTTTCAAAAGTATGTTGGACAACGATTTTATTACTGATTCAACAAGTCAATTTTCATTCTATTGCAAAAATGTAAGTAATGAAAATTTCAAAGGATTAAAAAAAAAAAACTCTCGTCTTCTATATCTCCTCTATTTTGTTTCTCTCATTAATTTCATTGTTTCCAGTTTTTTCATCCGAATCTCTTCGCCTCTCATCTCCATTTTCTACGAATTTTCTAGTATTTTTTTTAATAAAAAAAATGTATTTTTTTTTTCTTGGTTTGAAGATGGATCCACTCTATAAATTTGAGTTCCTTTCAATTCAATTATTTTGTTAGGTCTGCCTTGTGATCGATGAAATGCCACAATGAGTTAAAGATTATGTTTTTCCTCATCTTTTGTTTGGTTTTTTTGCCTTTTAAGTTATTGACTATTCTATTGGAAGGGTTGCATAATGCATTGCTAATTCTAGAGTCGATTTAGTATCTTTACAAGAAGTATTTGTCGAGAGGAATCCAAGTTTGTTCTTGTATTGTTGTTATTTTTTCAATATCAAAATATTGTTTATGAGTAATAAGTCATGATGGTGAAATTTTTCTTTCTTTTTATATTTGAAAATTTAACATATGCAACAGTTGCTATCCTCCTGTGATGTCACTTTCTGATTGTTGCTGCTGTTAAGTAAATACGTTTCGCTGGTTATAATTTGTTTTATTTTTCCAGTTTGTAGAGACTTGGAGTTAAATTTCATCGTTATACACTTTTTTTTATTATCAAAATTCTTAGGGGAATTTGTTTATATATATATGCACTGAAAAGTAGACTTATGTTAGCAATCTGGATACAGTTGTGGTCTAATAGTTTTCATTTAGTAATTTATTGTCACTTTGTTTAAGTTTTAGGTACTTTGTAGTTTAATTTGGTTTTAACAAGATCTGTAAATTGCAAAATGTTGGGGCTTGTTTGAATGGTTTGATCTGTTGGTATTTGTTTGAATGGTTTTAAAAAGATGTGTAAATTGTTTTAGGGGTTGTTTGTTTTTTGCACTTATCACTTAATGGTGCTGAATTTGATTAATTAGAGATTTTTGTTTGTTTTTTTAAGTGGTCAAACCACTTAAAACCACCCAAAAACCACTTAAAAAATTAAGTAACATGTTTTTACTTTTCACTTAATATAAGATCACTTAATGATTTATAAATATATTATTCCAAGTTTATCCTTCCTAAAATAATATGTTTCCAAATTTGTTTTAGTTTTATATTATAAAAATTTCTTTTAATACTTTAATAAACAACATTGAAAAATAAAAATCTTAAATATCTTAACATTATATTTTTTTTTATAGCTGGATTACTATATTTCTCTAATTAAATTCTGATAAGAATCTTTATTGATAAAATGTTTATACAACAACTCAGAGACCAAATTACAAATCAATTTGTTTAAGTGTTTGATTATTTTTATTTAATTATATCAAAAAATATATATTACTTTACAATTTCAATTTTCGTTGTAATAGTAATTTAATTTAAAATCATTTTATTTATTTTTATTTGAATATATAAATTTAATTGACTCTACTATTTTAATTAATCTTATTTTAATTATGAATAAAAATACTATATATATAAGTAACAATTTCAACTTTTGTTATAATAGTAATTCAATTTAAGATTATTTTGTTTATTTTTATTTGAACATATAAACTTAATTGATTCTACTATAATAATTAATCTTATTTTAATTATGAATAAAAATATTATATATATATAAGTATTTTAATATTTATTAAATAATTTATTATAATTGTTTATATCATATTAAATAAAATTATACAACAACTAATAGTAAAATGATATAAATGTCAAATTACTAGTAATCAGATAATTTTAACTTTAAAAAACAAACAAGATTATTATATATTCAGAGGTAAGAAAATATTATATATATATAAGTATTTTAATATTTGTTAAATAATTTATTACAATTGTTTATATCATATTAAATAAAGGAAAAAAATCATTTTAGTCCCTAACTTTTAAGAAAGTGTCAATTTTTTAACTATGTTTTCCAAAAAGACGAAATGAACCTTAACTTTTCAGAAAAGTGTCAAATTAGTCCCTTCCATCGATCAACTAACGGTCAAACTTAACTGATAGCATATTAAATGGGGGTAAATTTGGTATTTCCAATTATGATGGAGGAAGATGTAAAAGGAAGATAAAATAAGGGAAAAAAATCATTTAAAAAAATGAGGAAAAAATTCAAAAAAAAAAAATCTCGTTCGACAAAATTATTTTAAAAAAAAAAAATCATTTTGTTAAATATGAATATCATCTCAAAGCATATACCAATTATACCATAAATATGTGGATCTCAAATATATAATATTATAGATTGAAAAAAATTAATAGATGCAACAAAAATATTAAACAGATGGCGTAAGAGCAGAAATTTTGAAAAAAAAAAAAAAGCAAAAATTACAAGCTAAAGTAGAAATTAAAAAAAAATAAAAATAAAAAAATCACACCCATGAATAAAGATTTAATGAAAATTTTTAATTATAAGGGTAGAATGGTAATTTTATAATTAATAAATATACATAAGATCATCAAACAAAGCTACGCCCGGTCAAAAATTTTGTAAGGATAAAACTGTAACTTTATGAAAATTATATGCAACTCATTAAGGGTATTTTGATAATTATATATTATTGTAATATTTTACTTTATTTGAGGGTATAATGATCTTTTTATTTATTTTAATAGTGTCTAGGGTTAAATTAGTCTTTTCATGTTTTTCATTATGTTTGACTGTTAGTTGACTGATGAGAGTGACTATTTTGATATTTTTTCGAAAAGTTAAGGTTCATTTCGTCCTTTTGGAAAACATAGTTAAAAATTTGATATTTTTTCAAAAGTCATGGACTAAAATGATTTTTTCCCTTAAATAAAATTATACAACAACTAATAGTAAAAGGATATAAATGTCAAATTACTAGTAATCAGATAATTTTAACTTTAAAAAACAAATAAAATTATTATATATTCAGAGGTAAGAAAAGAAAAAACAAACATGTCAATCAGATTTCAGATTTCAGTCACTATTCAGCTTTCAGTCTTCAGCAGCACTGTTCAGTCTTCAGATAAAAAAACAAACGACCTCTTAGTCTTGTGCTTATTAACAAGATGTGTAAATTAACAAAATATTTTACTTAAGTTTTGTGTACTCTGCAGTTTAATTTGAATATTTGAATGTAATTTGGTTTTGTGTACCCTACAGTTTTATTGTAGCTCTGTTTAAGTTTTGAGTGCTTTTGTTAACTTTGAATATTTCGGATAAATGGCAAAATGCTAGTGCTTGTTTGTCACTACAGTATACACATTTCTAACATTGTTCATAGGTGTCAGCATCACAAGCTTGCATATAGAATAGCAACTTTATTTTATGACTTTGTGTGCAGACTAATAAATGGATTCACCACACTCTCAACAATTCTCACGCTCTCAATACCTTGCCAATGATATTGAACATACAAATGCTAGTGACTCACTTGATCACCAATATGTTTGTAACTCCTCTCCATTCCACCCACTAATCTCTATGTTACAAGACAACCAAGTTGGTCCATTAAACCTACCAATCCATACCAATTTGCCTTTAATCCAATGAATGCTTCATATTCTTCTTATGTTTACCAACAATTTGGATTTAGAAACTCATTTTAAGATCTATTTAATGCCTTTAAATTTCCATTTGATACTCAAATCACTAATACAGCTAAGGGACCCAAGAAGAAAAAAAAGGGCACAAAAAAAAATGTAAAATATCTTTCAAACTTTAACTTCCAATAAAAACTAGACTAAAGTTGAAGATATTGCTTTAACAAAGTCACGATTATGTGTTTCCATTAATTCTGATATTGATAATAATCAGAAAAATCCAACAATTTGTAAAATAGAGTCCACACTACTAAATTTTTCTAATTATTACCAATATCAAAATCAACAGAAACATATATGAGCCTTTGTTAAAGAAAAATTTTTAACTTTAATCTAATTTTTGTTGGAAGTTGAAGTTTGAAAGATATTTGACATTTTGGTAGTCTTACATTTCTTCTTGGATCCCTTGAATGTAGTAGTGATTTGAGTGTTAAATGAAAATTTGAAAGCATTAAATAGATCTTGAAATGAGAATCTAGATCCAAATTGTTGGTGAACATGAGAAGGATATGATGTATTAATTTAAATAAAGGCACAATTGGGCTGGAACGATAGGTTTAATGGACCAAAATGGTAAGGTTGTGGCATAGAGATTTGTGGATGGAATTGAGAGGAGTTACAGATATATTGAGGATTAAGTGAGTCACTAGCATTCATCTTCTCGGAAACGGCTATAATACGTACAAAAAAAATGTTTGTATGATACAAACAACATCAAGGGAGAGGCTGGGTCCATTGGATAAGAAAAATTGAGATCCAATGGCTATAAAAAAAAGTAGAAAAAATTATATTTTTTAATAGGGCAAACAGGCAACCGGTTGAGAGCTGGAACACACTCTCTCTTTCATCTGACAACCACACATTGCACAAACCTAATCCTCTCCTCTTCTCATCTGTTCCCACTTGCCACTGCCATGGCTATGGAGGTTCAACTGCTACCAGATCTGATTTGGCGGAATCTCTTTCTATCTCTTCTATTTCATTCTCTTGATCTAAGGATACATTAATCAAAGAACAATTTCAGTTCCCAATTGTATGTTGCAGATTATTGAAAGGTTTGTATTTGATTTTTTGTAATTTGAAGTTGTATTTTTTTAGGGTTTTATGATATTGTTTTGTGATTTCTTTTTTCCGTCACTTCCCCAGAAAAGTCTCGCCTTTATTTTCCGGAGAAAATTTTGCAGTATGGTTCTTTAAGTCGACCGAGCATAGAAGAAGAGAAACCGCTCATGGTCGTGCCGGAAGCCCTCTCTGCTGCGTTCGCGTCGCCCTGTTCTGTCTCATGAAACAAATGGTACACTACCTCTCCAAATAGTTGTCTTATGTTCTCAAGTCGTATGATTTTTTTTTTAATTGAAAAATTTGATCATGTGATTGTTGTTTTTACAGGGATGGGAAGAAGGAGAGGGGCTAGGTACAGACAAGCAAGGCATCAAAGAACACATCAGAGTAAAAAACAAGTAGGACACAACTGATTTTTCTCTTTCTCTCTGTTTTTGTTTTTTAATATTTTGTTGATTTGAAATTATGTTTAGTTTGTTGAGAAAATACACGTAGTAAATGAACAAAAAATGTTTCGGAGATTCATTTAGTGAAAATTTTTTTGTGTTTGGTTGCTGAGAAAATAGGTAAAGATAGGAAATGTAATGAAACTTTCGAATATCATATTCTGTTGAGTTTACGGATTAGTCTTTCGAAAATTTGTAACAACAAGTGTTGGTCTAGAGAAGCTGAATCCCTAAGCAAGTACGACACAGATTGACAGTTCTTGAGAGATTGAAAGTGGCATGTTTTGATAGTTTGATTGTTTTGTGGTCTGGACTGACTTATAGTTGGTTCAATTCATGACATTTTCTTTCTTTTTTTTTTTTTTTGTGTGTTTTTGGTTGCCAACAAGGAGAACGAAATGATGTCAAAGGTATAATGTGATGAAAAGATTGATTTTTTTTTGCACTTAATTGTACAAAGAAAAAAAAAAAAAAGGAGTGTTAGGTGTTTTTTGTTTGTATTTAACAGTTGAGAAACATTATGCTCGAGTAGAAACTGAGATTGAAACATCTAATGGTAGTGAGGAATCTGTTGTGAAGGCTACTCAATCGCCATTCCCAGTTGGTGCTTTAATTGTATGTGATATGTATATGTATTTTTTGTTGTCCATTCCCAGTTGTTTTACTTGTAATAAAAACATTCAGTTGTCTACATGCTCTTGTTTTTAGATATAGGAGAAGAGAGAGAGGAAAGCTTGTCCATGGATATACTTCAAATGATCTTGAAGGAATTCTTGTAAGTTTCTAGCCCCTGTTTTAACTTTCTTCGTGATAAAATATGTGTGTGTTTGTTTCTTAAGATGCACAATATGCTGTATGTCGTTATAGTGTGATCCTCTAAAATTTGCAGATTTTGCATCTCACACCATTAATATACTTGCATTGATGGAAATAGTGTCTACAATATAGTGAAGAAATATTTTGACTTTCACGCCTTTCTTAGTTTTCCTGTATGTCTCTGCTTTAGTTTCAAATGCTTGTTTTGCTTTAGAAAGTCCATTTAGATTTAAAATGTAAGTTTTTTATATCTTGGTCTACATGATTATTTTTTCAGGCTAAATATATATATATATTTCATAATAAATAGCTGGTAGATCTTTTGTTGATTTTTTCTGATAGTTTTTTTTTCTTGTAATGTCCTCTATATTGTATATATGATGATTGATTATTATCAAGCAACTTTGCATATGTAAAGCTGACTTTTTTAATTATATCTTGTTCGACTATTTGTGTAGTCAGTACTTAGTAGAAATAAACTCAGGATCTACTCGTATTTAAACAGCCTAGTTAGCCCCTTTTTCTGAATTCATATGTATATGACTTATGTTTCTTCTTGAGGCAATTTCAGGAAATGGAGCTTTCAACATCATTGATGACAACTGTGTTGGTGTTTTGCTTCTGAACAGGTTGATGGTTAAAAATAAATTTGTCAAAGATTATATAATCTGAGTGATTATATAAGTTTTTCTCTTTATTTTAATTTTAGGGTGTTTTCTAGGTCTGAATTTGAATAAGTACGGATACTTGTTACTAAACTCTTTACTTATGAATGTGTGACGATATGCCTTATGAATTTGATAATTACTTAGATGCTAAATCTTTTTAGGTTGGCGTGTAATGTAGTCCAAGTGATGATCCAGTTTGATTTCATAGAAGTTATTGGATTGTTATGCAAGAATTGTTAGAATTTTGTTAGCACTACTATGATCTATGTTTACAAATTTATTTTGTTGGTTAGCTATGTATATGTTTTCTTTCCTTTTTGGTTGCTTAGTATGCTAGATAAGGATGGTAGCGGTTTGTAGGATGTCTTAGGCACTGAAATTATGGCTTGGGTCAATATAACTTGTGAAAGCATTGTCACTTAAATTATAGTTAATAGTATATATTGTGAAAGAACAATCATAATATCTATGTTACTTGTTAGATATATCGGGAAATGTTGAACTAAAAGCTTGAATTTATGCATCCTATAAACTAGCTTCGAACCCGTATTATTTGTTCAATTGTCAGTTGTTGTTCTTGTTCTATTTAAATAGTTATGGTTGGTATTACGCTTTTATGTTGATTCTCATCTATTGCTTTGATACTATTTTCCTTTTAGGAAACGGCTATGATACGTACTTTAAAAACGTTCGTATCATACGAATGAGAGTTAAAAAGAGAGCTAAACCGTTGGATGATGAAAAAGATGATCCAACGGTGAGAAAATAAGAAAAAATAAAAAATAGTTAAAAAAGATTAGAAATGGGGAACCGGCTAAAGAGGTTATTAGTTATTACCCTCTATCCCTTGCCTCTCCCCTGTCACCAAAACCAGAAGATGAAAAAAAAAAACCGTTGATCTAACCGCTGCTCGAAGTCGATCTGAATGTTTTGCATCCCAGAAGTTGCGGATCCAACGATCCTTCTTCTTTTTATTGTTGGTAGTAGTCATCACTTCACTTGAGTTAGTATATTTGTCGATAGAAGAAAATGGTTTCGACGACAATGGATGTGTTAAAGCTGCAGCTTCCTCTCCAACAAGGATCTCTCGTCTTGTCTGCTGATGTCAAAACCGGTCTTGTTCTTGTTGACCTCGTTAATGGCTTTTGTACCGTTGATACTGGCAACTTGGTAATTTTTTCATTTTTTGTTTTATAATTTTTCTTTCATTTGTGTTTGGTTACTCAATTTCAAATCCGGGATTGTTGTTACAGGCTCCACATCGGCCTGATAAACAATTATCTGAAATATTGGATGAGGTAGTGAGGCTTGCTAGAGCATTCTATGACAGAAACTAGCTGGTGAGAAGAGCGAGAAGGAGGAGTCGAAGAAGGCGATCTGGGTAGCGATGAGGGACATCTCACCTGGCCAAAACGACCACTGTTGTTTTAGCCTGATTTGCCGGAGGATTGGTGAGGAAGCCCTGTACGGTTTTCTAGATTCCATGTCCTTTTTCTTCTTCTTCTTATCATTAGCTGGTTGCCTTCAGCAACATAAGATCAAAAATGGGTAGTGGAAAGTTGAAGGGAAAGTCCACCAGACACGGCCACGTCTCCACCCCAGAAGAGCTCTGTAATTATATATATATATTTCTCTCTTTTTCTATGTATTTATTGAAGTGTGATATCAAATCTATAAAGAGTTTTGGATTATGGTCGTTTTCATTTTGTATGTTTTAGCATTTTTTAATGACTTAATGTATGTTGAGCAGTACATTTGAGAAGATATTTATTGTTTTATTGACAAGAAGGAGCTGAAGTGGTGGAGGAGGAGGAAGAAGAATCTGAAGATGAGGAGGGAAAAGAGCAGGAGGGTCAGTATGTATATTGCTTTCCTTTTCTAATGGCTTGGATCAGTTTTGCTTCCTTGACTTCTTTTTACGATCTCATGTTAAGTTTTTGTCCATTTGCAGGTTAAGTAAAAAGCACTCGAAAAATGGAAAGAATGTTTCAATGGGTTTTGATTTTATAGAGTTTTGATTTTATGGAGATGATAGGAACTGTTTACGGGGATCTACGGGTGATTACATAATGCAGACTTTTAGATTAACGACACTAGCATCTATAGAAATTATTAGAACTTAATGTAGTTTTTCTATATTTGTCTTCTTTTAGGGCACTGTTTTGATGGCCTACTCTTATCTTGCAATTTTATCATGCCAAAGAGGATGAACAAGTAATGAAAAAAGTTGAGAAGGATAAGAGTTCAACCAAATTACTTGTCAAAAATGGTGCTTTTGAGGCAGTAAAGAAAGATCTGAGACAGCTCTACTAATGCTCGTTCTCTGGCGACATGAGGTATTAGTAGGAGGGACTAGTGACCCTTTTCGACAGTATTTTTGTGTCTCTGAGGCACTTGAAATTGCATTTTTAAAGCATATAGCAATTATACTAGCTCTAGTTTCATTAACACAAATTATGACTTATTTTTTCTTTGTAGGATTTTTGTTCATTAACTTGGGGTTTTGTTTTTTTGTTTGGACTTTTATTTTTGGATAATATTTAGTGAGCTCAGATTTGATGAAAAAACCATGCTATTTGTTCTTTATTTGTTTGTTATTATTTGGCTTGTGTTTTGAAATTGGAAATAGATTACGATGTGAAAGAAAGGTGTAACAAGGTTGTTTAAATGATGACACCTTGATGCAAATAGATATCCATGAATCTTCTAAATTGAGAGTATGTTAATGTACTTGTTAAATTTTTGTACCAAGTTAACGTTTAGTGATAACTTTTACTGTATGGATATTCAATTTTCACTTTTGGAATTGAATCGTGTCTCTTAATTGGTTTAGGGTTGAATTTTCTAATTTTGCAGAATTGGTTGGTTAATTTTGTGTTTTTCTTTTTAAAATAGTCTTATATAAGCCATTGAGATAATGCATTGCAATTTTGAAACTTATCCAATAATTTCAACCATGTGGGTTTGTGATTGACTTAATATGCATATATAATATTTGTGTGATCTATCTTATCTTATATGTGGAATACTTAATCAAATTATAGAATATATGGTCCTACCTTCACAAGTAGGGCAATGTTTATGAGGAAAAAATCTAATTCTTCGATGTTATTATTGATATCTACTTCTTGAATCGATATCTCAATAAAGGCTTCAATACTTGTATATCTCAATTTTGCACTAGGGTTGTTTGTTAAGCTTTGAAACACCGTAAAGTTTGAAGCTGTAGTATTTGTTTGCTTAAATTATAGTTAATAATATATATTATGAAAGAATGATCATAATATCTATGTTCCGTGTTAGATATATACGGTGAAATCTTGAACTAAAAGCTTGAATGTATGGATTATATGAACTAGCATTGAACTTGTATTATTTGTTCATTTGTCAATTGTTGATCTTGTTTTATTTAGATAGTAATGATTGTTACTACGCTTATATGCTGATTCTCATATATTGTATTGTTACTATCTTCCTTTGAATGGTTTGGGTTTGTGCTACTATCTTCCTCTATATTATTTTTTTTTTCCAGGATTTAAATGCATATTATTATCATTTTTTGTTGCAAGGAATGGTCTCAGTAAAATACTAATCGACAAGCTTTCATCTAGGTAGATCTATTTGGTCAAAAGAATGTCAAATTTGAGTGTACAGAAAATACTTTGAAGGAATCTGTCAACTTTTGAAGGTTGATCTACATGTAAATGTGGAATTTATCTGTATTATTTATTTATTTATTTTGATGACGTTATTTTATGAGAACAAATTTTACCATTTTTATTTTAATAAATTTTAAATCTTCTAATATGTTGTGGGTTTATTTTATTTAGAATTTTGAGTATGTGAAAAAAAAAAATTCTATTCATGAAAAGAGAAGAAAAGGTTATTTGACAATATTAATTTTTAGATAAATAAAACAACACCGGGATGTTGTATAACTTGTATAAATCCATCGCTACTAATTAGTTTAGGAATTAGTTTGGATAATAAGAAGTATGGATAATAAGTGAAATAAGGTTTTATCTAATGTTTGTGAACTTTACTTAGTTTTTCAGATGACATAATTGTGACAAAAAAAAAAAAATGTCATTATCATGGAAAAAAAAAAAGTCAAATGTTATAGAAAAAATGAATATTTTATTTTTTTTACAGGTTTTGTTGAAAACTAATCCACTTTTAATAATCCATTTAAATTTCAACCTCAAGATAGGGAATTTCAATCTCAAGGTAGAGAATTCTAACTTCTAGGTTGTGAATTCTAATATTAATTTAAATCATCTCAATCTTAAGGTTGAGATGATTTGAATATAAAGGTTATTTTTAAGATGGGTCAGATAAAAATGGGTCATTTTTATAATTTTTTTTTTAATTATAACAAAAAATAAGTTGGTCAGTATCCTACCTTTTCACTGAAAATTGAATCTCAATAAATTTATAAGTGTATTTTAAAAAAAATATTTTAATTTATTTAAAATTAATTTTTAGAGCAAACTATAAATTAATTATCAAGTTTGAAATTATTATTTGACGGTAAATTTTGTGGATTAATTATAAATGGACTGTATATATATTTTTAAATATATATATATATTCTTGAATATTTTTGTTATTGTGACTAAGTTTAATTGGCTATATTTGTTTTTGTTTAAGTTTAATTGGTTACATTTACAGGTGTGAACTATTATATTTATTGTTTGCATGAGTTATAGGTAAATTTTTTAATCATAAAATAAATATAAAAAGGGAACACCGTTCTAAATTTGATGTAAAAGCTTCCATAATAATTTGTAACTTTTCTTTTAAAATAAAATGAAGCTATATTTATTAATTTAGAATATGAGAACAGTTGTTTTTGAAATTTTCATTATTATTAAAATATACCTCTTTTTTTTGGTTGTTATTATAAATTTCTTTCATCCCTGGGTATGGATTGTATAGTAATAAAATATTCTTGTTTTGCATTAATATTAATAACTATTCTTAATACTAGTTAAAGAAAAAATTACAAAATGTTAAAATCAAAATCCAAAATAATGAGTAATTTAATTGATTTGTAATTGCACAAAAACAAGGATAAATAAATAGATAATTAAAAGTAGTCGGATCAAAAGTCCTAAATAAGTCCAAAAAATAACAAGCATGATAGGAGATCTTATTGTTCTGCTTTTGCCACGAGAAAAGACTTTATTATCATGTGTGCCATGACAAAAGGTTTTGTTATCACGTTTATAAGTGAGAGGAAGGCCACGAGAGAATACTTTAATTTAACGTTTGATTGTGACGTGATGGGAGGTGGAGGTGAAAAAGAAGGCAAAAAGCAAATGAATCTGGGTTCGAAGCAAAAGAAAAAAAAAGAAAGGAAGAAGAATGAGAACGAAGATGATGTTTTACGTATTTATTAAACATCATAACAGTAAAGATGTAATTGTAAAATTAAATTCTAATAAAAAAAAATTTCCTTGAAATTATATTAAAATTACGTGTAAATATTTTTACGCATTTGTAAGATATAAATTTAATAAACTTGTTTTCTTCAATAATGTAAATATATAAAATTTTAGTTCAATTTATTTAAAGTTTTAAAAAAATCCCATACAATTTTTAAATATTTTACTATACTTAAAAAACTAAAATTAAGTTATTTTCTAAAAAAAATTTCGCTCTCAGAAAATGTAAATAATTCACTTTAAGTTTTAAAAAAATCCCATACAAACCTAAAACTTGGAAGGGCGATTTTGGTAATTCAGAAAACTAGTAGCGCAATTCTGTAATTTCAGAAAATGGTTTCAAGGGCGCTTTTAGGGTAGGAAGCGCCCTCTATATTAGATATGCTTAATTACGTAACAACCCCTCAATTTGTTCAATATTTCAGAAAATGAAAATCTTATCAATAATTGTTAAAAGAAAATCTTATCAATAATTGTTAAAAAAATTGTTAAAAGGCTATGATATATAATAATTTTCAATTATTTGCAATTTAAAAAGAAAAAAAACTTATCGACTATGTTCAGTTTCACTTAAAAAATAAGTTAAATTCAATAAATTTATTTTAAAATTAATTTAATACGACCAATTAAATCAACAACTATTTTTTATATATAAGTAGATTACTTAAAGTACTAATAATTTAAAAAATGAAAATCTCAATTTGCTCAATTTGTAATTTCACATAAATATAGTGCAATAACCCCACAAACATAATTGGATATGATTGCGATGAAGAACTCAATCCTTTTGTAGTGTTCCACGAACTAAATATTTTACGTATTTATTAAACATCATAATGGGAAAGATGTAATTGCAAAATTAAATTATAATAGAAAAAAAAAATTCCTTTAAATTATATTAAAATTACGTGTAAATATTTTTATGCATTTGTAAGATATAAATTTAATAAACTTATTTTCTTCAATAATATAAATGTATAAAATTTTAGTTCAATTTATTTAATGTTTTAAAAAAAATCTCATACAAATTTTAAATATTTTACTATATATAAAAAATTAAAATTAAGTTATGGCAGTGATGGTGCGCAGCTGCACCTATCATGTGGTGCGACCGCGCAGTTTTGGCAGTGGTGGTGCACGGCCGCACCACATGATAGGTGCGGCCGCGCTGTTTTGGCAGTGATGGTGCGCGGTTGCACTTATCATGTGGTGCGGCCGCGCTGTTTTGGCAGTGGTGGTGCGTGGCTGCACCACATGATAGGTGCGGCCGCGCTGTTTTGGCAGTGATGGTGCGCGGCTGCACCTATCATGTGGTGCGGCCACGCAGTTTTAGCAGTGGTGGTGCACGGCTGCACCACATGATAGATGCGGCCGCACAGTTTTGACAGTGGTGGTGCGCGGCTGCACCTATCATGTGATGCGGCCGCGCACCCATGACCATTTATCACGCCGACCATTGTCTTAGGTGCGCTGACATGGGAGTGAGGCCGCCCAACCATTTTGTACTGGCTAAACATTTCTTGGTTATGGGGGCACGATTGCCTTAGAGTTTTTTTTTATGCGGGTGCGAGTAGGAGATATATAAGGGACGGGTATTTTGCGGGTCTCCGAATACACCCATAATCTTGTCTTGGTTATGCGGGTTGTGTTGATCTGATTTTTTTAATGGTTTATTATATTACCGATTTGAGTCTACACCTGAATAATTGCATTGCGGGTATGGAGACTTATTTAGACTTTGTCCATTTTGTTGTTCTTAAACCATATATTTACTTTATTGTTTGTGCATATATATATATATTTTTTATAGGCGCTACAGTTATTAATGATACACCAAAATAACATGTATTTTATTTTTACATATTAATTTTATTAATCATATTTGAAATCATTGTATTTAAGACCATATTAATTAATTTCAGTCAGTATGATGGATATATGTTTAACTTTAGTCTAAAGTTATGTGTGAAATATTATAACTTTAGGATATTTGACTAAATTACATTTAATGGAGGTACACATATAACAAATCTAGTTCACGTTATTTAAATAGTTTTTACATAATAATGAATTGACATAAACAACGTGTTTTTTAAAATATGAAAATATTATCGTACATAACAAATTTAAAAATTATAATATATTATTGAATTTGTTAATAAAACCGTTAAAATTGTTGATCCAATAAGTTGGACGTTTGTTAAGGTCATACGTCCCAAGTTGTTGACTGTCAACAACTTCAAATGTTGCGTGCACGTCGAACTTGTTGATCCAACAATAACTTGTTGACGTCAACAAGTTCACGTTTCAAAAGTTGTTAAAATATAAGTTGGAAATTGTTGATCTGTCAAGTTCGATGCACACGTGTCACTTCCCTCTACATATCCATTAATTTTTATTTTTATTTTTTTACTTATTTTAAACATTATCATCTTATATTTTTTTTGTTGGATTTGAGGGTCATTACCTTGTCACAAATGGTCAAAAACTCACCTACAAAGAGTATTGGGAGATGATAATGTTTTCATAGTCAAGTTCACTTAAAAAGTAAGCGAAGGAATAAACTCACAACATTTTTCACATGAATATAGTGTCATAGGCCCGCAAACAAGATTGGATAAGTAAGATATGATTGGGATGAAGAACTCAATCCTTTTGTAGTGTTGCACGAACTAAATGTTTTATGTGTTTATTCAACATCATAACGGTAAAGATATAATTGCAAAATTAAATTCTAATAGAAAAAAAAATTCCATAAAATTATATTAAAATTACGTGTAAATATTTTTACGCATTTGCAAGATATAAATTTAATAAACTTATTTTCTTCAATAATATAAATATATAAACTTTTTAGTCCAACTTAGTAATATTTTTAAAACAATTCAATGCAATTTTAAAATATTTTATAATATTTAAAAAATTAAATTTAAGTTGAAGTTGTTAAGAGTAACGTTGAAATTGTTAAACCAACAACTAGGACGTATGCTGACGTCATACGTTCGAAGTTGTTGAAAGTTAACAACTTCGAACGTTGCTTTAACGTCGAAGTTGTTAATCTAACAACTTCGACGTTGATGTCAACAAGTTGATGTCACCCAAGTTGTTAAGAGCAACGTTGGAATTGTTAAACCAACAAGTCGGACGTATGCTGACGTCATACGTCGAAATTGTTGAGAGTTAACAACTTCGGACGTTGGTTTAACGTCGAAGTTGTTAGATTAACAACTTCGACGTTGAAGTTAACAAGTTGACGTCACCCAAGTTGTTAAGACAACGTTGGAATTGTTAAACCAACAACTCGGACGTATGCTGACGTCATACGTCGAAGTTGTTAAGAGTTAACAACTTCGGACGTTGGTTTAACGTCCAAGTTGTTAGATTAACAACTTCGACGTTCAAGTGAACAAGTTGACGTCACCCAAGTTGTTAAGACAACGTTGGAATTGTTAAACCAACAACTCGGACGTATGCTGACGTCATACGTCGAAGTTGTTAAGAGTTAACAACTTCGGACGTTGGTTTAACGTCGAAGTTGTTAGATTAACAACTTCGACGTTCAAGTTAACAAGTTGACGTCACCCAAGTTGTTAAGACAACGTTGGAATTGTTAAACCAACAACTCGGACGTATGCTGACGTCATACGTCGAAGTTGTTGAGAGTTAACAACTTCGGACGTTGGTTTAACGTCGAAGTTGTTAGATTAACAACTTCGACGTTCAAGTGAACAAGTTGACGTCACCCAAGTTGTTAAGACAACGTTGGAATTGTTAAACCAACAACTCGGACGTATGCTGACGTCATACGTCGAAGTTGTTGAGAGTTAACAACTTCGGACGTTGGTTTAACGTCGAAGTTGTTAGATTAACAACTTCGACGTTCAAGTGAACAAGTTGACGTCACCCAAGTTGTTAAGACAACGTTGGAATTGTTAAACCAACAACTCGGACGTATACTGACGTCATACGTCGAAGTTGTTGAGAGTTAACAACTTCGGACGTTGGTTTAACGTCGAAGTTGTTAGATTAACAACTTCGACGTTCAAGTGAACAAGTTGATGTCACCCAAGTTGTTAAGACAACGTTGGAATTGTTAAACCAACAACTCGGACGTATGCTGGCGTCATACGTCGAAGTTGTTGAGAGTTAACAACTTCGGACGTTGGTTTAACGTCCAAGTTGTTAGATTAACAACTTCGACGTTCAAGTGAACAAGTTGACGTCACCCAAGTTGTTAAGACAACGTTGGAATTGTTAAACCAACAACTCGGACGTATGCTGACGTCATACGTCGAAGTTGTTGAGAGTTAACAACTTCGGACGTTGGTTTAACGTCGAAGTTGATTGATTAACAACTTCGACGTTCAAGTGAACAAGTTGACGTCACCCAAGTTGTTAAGACAACGTTGGAATTGTTAAACCAACAACTCGGACGTATGCTGACGTCATACGTCGAACTTGTTGAGAGTTAACAACTTCGGACGTTGGTTTAACGTCGAAGTTGTTAGATTAACAACTTCGACGTTCAAGTGAACAAGTTGACGTCACCCAAGTTGTTAAGACAACGTTGGAATTGTTAAACCAACAACTCGGACGTATGCTGACGTCATACGTCGAACTTGTTGAGAGTTAACAACTTCGGACGTTGATTTAACGTCCAAGTTGTTAGATTAACAACTTCGACGTTCAAGTCAACAAGTTGACGTCACCCAAGTTGTTAAGACAACGTTGGAATTGTTAAACCAACAACTCGGACGTATGCTGACGTCATACGTCGAACTTGTTGAGAGTTAACAACTTCGGACGTTGGTTTAACGTCGAAGTTGTTAGATTAACAACTTCGACGTTCAAGTCAACAAGTTGACGTCACCCAAGTTGTTAAGACAACGTTGGAATTGTTAAACCAACAACTCGGACGTATGCTGACGTCATACGTCGAAGTTGTTGAGAGTTAACAACTTCGGACGTTGGTTTAACGTCCAAGTTGTTAGATTAACAACTTCGACGTTCAAGTGAACAAGTTGACGTCACCCAAGTTGTTAAGACAACGTTGGAATTGTTAAACCAACAACTCGGACGTATGCTGACGTCATACGTCGAAGTTGTTGAGAGTTAACAACTTCGGACGTTGATTTAACGTCGAAGTTGTTAGATTAACAACTTCGACGTTCAAGTCAACAAGTTGACGTCACCCAAGTTGTTAAGACAACGTTGGAATTGTTAAACCAACAACTCGGACGTATGCTGATGTCATACGTTGAAGTTGTTGAGAGTTAACAACTTCGAACGTTGGTTTAACGTCGAAGTTGTTAGATTAACAATTTCGACGTTCAAGTCAACAAGTTGACGTCACCCAAGTTGTTAAGACAACGTTGGAATTGTTAAACTAACAACTCGGACGTATGCTGACGTTATACGTCGAAGTTGTTGAGAGTTAACAACTTCGGACGTTGGTTTAACGTCGAAGTTGTTAGATTAACAACTTTGACGTTCAAGTCAACAAGTTGACGTCACACAAGTTGTTAAGAGTAACGTTGGAATTGTTGAACCAACAACTTAGACGTATGCTGACGTCATACGTCCCAAGTTGTTAAAAGTTAACAACTTTGAACGTTGTTTTAACGTCCAAGTTGTTAATATAACAACTTTGACGTTCTAGTCAACAAGTTGACGTTTTCACACTTGTTAACTATAACGTTGAAGTTGTTATATCAACAACTTTCACGTTGAAGTTCTTTTTTAACAATAAAAAAATATTAAACTAATATAATATTTATATTATATTATATTATTTTTATATTATTTTAATTATAATATTAAATATTTTATTTTTATTATAATCTAATTAATTATTATATTTATGTATTATTTTATTATGAAAATATTATTTTAATTTTTTTTATTATAATATTAATTTTTTAAATTTGCAGCAACCGGTTGAAACCGGTTGCTGCAAGTTTCAAAATCTTGCTTTTGGCTGCCAGCTAGCAGCCGAATCTGTTTGTATGGTACAAACAACAAAATTGTTTGTACCATAGCCAGTCCCGATTGTTATCTAATTAACATAAGTTGTAATCATACTAGAAAAAAAATTGAAAGAAAACAAGGAAGATATAGATGAAATCTTAAAATGTAGAACTCAATCAACATATTAACAAACAAAAGAACGACCATTATTCTATATAAATTGCTGTTATAAAAGTTAGCCAACATGGAAGAGTTGGGGCTCTTTCTTTTTGATATAATTTTAGTTTCTGATCAAAAACAAATTGCATAACAACTTTACTACAAGTATTTTCCAAAATTTTTTCCTACGACTTTATTAGAATCTAGCAAAAGTAAGACTTAAAAGAAAAATTACTATTATGTATGCAAGCTTGTGATGTTGACATCCATAAACAATGCCAAAAATGTACATACAATGGCAACAAACAAGCACCAGCATTTTGCCTATCAAAAACATTCAGGGTTACGAAATAAATGTACACAAAACTTAAACAGAACTACAACAAAACTGTAGAGTACACAAAACCAAATTACATTCAAACATTCAAATTAAACTGTAGAGTACGCAAAACTTAAGTCAAATATATTGTTAAGTTACACTTTTGTTAACAAGCACCTAACTTAAACAATTTACACATCTTGTTAAAACCATTCAAACAAACACCAATAGACCGAAACATTCAAACAAGCACCAACATTTTTGTAATTTACATATCTTGTTAAAACCAAATTAAACTGCAGAGTACACAAAACTTAAACAGAGTTACAATAAATTGTAAAATGACAACTATTAGACGATAATTGCATCCAAGATGCTAACCATAAGTCTACTTGTTAAGTGCATATATAAAACAAAAAAAAAAAAAAATCCCCTTAAAGTTTTGATAATAAGCAAAAAATGTGTAACAATGAAATTTAACTTCATGTCTCCGAAAACTAGAAAAGTAAAACAAATTATAACTGGTGAAACATACTTAACAACATGTGGAAAGGGTACTTGAGGGAAAAGGAGGGAGAATGAGTTAGAAATCAGAAAGTGACATCACAAGATAATAGCACTATTGCATATGCTAAATTTTCAAATATAACAAGAAAGAAAAAATTCCATCATAATGACTCATTTTTCATAAACAATATATTGAATACTAAAACAATAACTAACGTTACAAGAACAAACTTGGATTCCTGTCAACAAAGACTTCTAGTAAAGATACTAAACCTACTCCAGCATTAGCAATGTATTATATAACCCTTCCAATAAAATAGTTAATAACTTAAAAATACTAAAAAAAACAAACAAAAGATGAAGAAAAACACAGTCGTTAACTCATTAGGGCATTTCATCAATCACAAGATAGACCTAATAACATAATTGAATTGAAAAGTACTCAAATTTACATATTAAATCCATCTTCAAACCTAACAAAAAAAAACGATACAACTTTTATAAAGAAAAAATAAATACTAGAAAATTCGTAGAAAATGAAGACGAGAAGTGGAGAGATCCAAATGATAAAGTAAAGATAGTAAAAGTCAATGAAAGAAACAAATAGAGAAGATGCAGAAGAAAGGGTTCCTGTTTTTTTTTTTAAGTGCTCAAATTTTCATTGCTTTTTACCTTTACGCAAAAATAAAAATTAACTTGCTAAGTCAGCAATAAAATGATTATCCAAAAAACGTTATGAATATAGATGGTTATATTGACAATATCCTTTCTTTTCTTTTTTTTTTATCATTTCAGCTTGATAGTGAACAGTAATAATTACATTAAAAAATCTATTATTTTACCTTAATCTGTATTTATCATAGGTGATCTTTTATTTTTTCACAATCCTTGAAAGAATTAATGATGTTTTTAGATTTCCAAAAGTTCCTCACCCGTTCTATCACCAACTTTATCTTTATCTTCAATGCCACTACCAATTCCATTCTTATCTCTAACTCCATCATCCCAAACACCAACCCAACAAGTCACCAAAAGAAAAGACACATAAAAGTAAAGAGAAGGGGAACAACTGATGGGGTCGATGGTGGTGATCTAAAGGGAACCAAAGGTCTAAGGAGAAGATTTATGATTCACCTCCATGGGAGATCCATGAACTAAATCTCTATTGCAAATTCGAAAATCTAGTTCAAATGGAGAGATTTTGAAGATGGCACCAAAGTTTGTTGCGATCTACCAAGTAATTTTTTTTTAGTTTACTTAAGGGAAATTTTCATCTGGATTGCTATAGTATCAGAAATTGATAATATTTTGTCTATGAATTATAAAACTTTATACATGATCTATAAAGTATAGAAAATACATCAATTTGGTCTGATTGTCAGTTGACTATTAGTCAAAGATCCAAGACTATTATTGTTTTAAGACATAAATTAGACACATGTCAACATTAAACCAAAAAATAATAATACTTATACAATTCATGATTAATTAGTAAAAAATTACTAAAAATTAAAAGAAAACCAAATTATATTAAAAAGAAAAAAATTGATCTCTATCATCCATCCAATTAGAGTAGACGATTAAGATAATTTTTCATACTTTTAATAATAAAAAAAAAATTAAAAACTTAAAAAATAAAATAATAAATAATAAAGTAAATAAATGAAAACTTTAAATCTCCACTATCCATCAAATTATGTAGAGATTTAATTTAAAAATTAAATTAAAAAAATATATTTTTGAAAATTAAATTTCAAGTAGTTTGTAAAAATCTTCATTCTCCTACTCTAGTTTTATTTTTATTAAAAATCCCCTCTATCGTCAATTTTTTAACGGAAATGTTAGGAAAAAGTCAAAGTATCAAATTTACCATAATTTAAATAACATTAAAATAAACAATAAAAAAGTCTCAAAATCAAAATAAATAATATTAAAATATAGAAAATCAAATAATTAAAATAAATAATAGAAAAATACAAAAAATCAGAAAATCAAAATAAATAACATTAAAATATAACAATATAAATAACATCAAAATTATCATCTTCAACCTAGAACCATCATCTTTATCATCCTTTTCTTCTTCATCATCTTCTCTTTCCTTTCTCATTCCTTTTCTTCTTCATCAACCTCAACCAATCCATCATCTTTATCATCAATTAACTCCACCCAATCCATCACAAAACAAATCAATCCTAAACAATAAAAAATAATCCATCACAAAAAAATAAAAATAGAAACCATTGGGTCCAGAGAACTAGATTTATGGTACAATTTTCACCGTCAAACACCCAGGATTGGGTCTCCAACAATAAAGACCCAGTTCAATGGAGACCCAAAAAATCGACTCTGAGTTTCTATGATAGAGACTTGATTTGGGTCTCCATTGTTAGATACCTAGTTTTGGGCCTCCGACAATGGATACTTAAGTGGTCTCCAACAACAAATACAGAGACCATCTGGGATGGTACCCATATCTAGGATGGAATTTATTTTTATTTTTTTATTTTTAGTTATTTATTTTTATTTTTTATTTTAGTTATAATATTATGTTATTAATTAATTAATTTTATTAATTTATATTTATTACTTTTTAATGAGATGTCACCATTAAAACCACTTTTTTTTTTAATTTTTTAATTCCGCGTTTTCATTTTTACCCTATAATCAAACCGTCAACATTTTCAATTAAATGGAATTAGTGATAATCAAGGACATTATTGTCCTTTCATACATTTTAGAGAGTACTTTCAGTATTTATAGTAATGTTAGAAAAGATTTTTGGTAAATTTCAAACTAGGTAATTGACTAATCTATTTGTTTTTATTTTATTTTTAATTTTTAATATATTATAATATGATTTTAATATCTAAGCATATTTTTATATTTTCCATATTTGCGTCCAAAATGCTTAACATTTCGATGAAACCACTATCCCACTAGCAACAGGGGATTTTTCTGCTAATATTATAGAAAGCTAAAGTTGCCTGACATTATTTTTCATCCAAGGAAAAGTTTCGTATTTTGCCTATAAAAACAAAGTAATAAAGCAAAAGACCCGATCAAATCGGTCCTCAGCTTTTTAGAAATATATCAAAACGATCAAGTATACCATGCAACCTCCAATAACTTTCATAATCCCATCATCTACATCGATGAGGGTGCCCTCCTTCAAAGTTGAGACCATAGCACGTGGCATATTGCTCATCAATTTCACCCAAATTTTTTTCCTCCAGTAGTGTCTTTTGACACGCCACTTTCACAGTTCACCCACCGCATCACATTGTGAATAGTCTTTATCATTCTTTATACAGGAATACTTGTACCAAGAAAACTTAGTGACTACCATGGAATATTCAAAGATAAAAAAAAGTTCCTCAGAGACAGTGACAAAACAGAAACAGTGGAGGTACCATCGTAGTTGCACTTACTTTTTTGTTTGCGCATGTTCTTAGTAGTCAAATTTTGCCACTTGGCGTTCATCATCAATTAACCAGCTTGATTAATTCCTTATTAATTATATTCTTCCTGCTGCTTTTTGTTGATTAGTTTTGTAATTGATCTTTCGATTACATCACCCGACAGGTATTACACTCTATCTTATCTTAAGAAAGGAGATTTATTACAAAATTAAGAATGATCTGTCCCTAAGTCGGTGTGTTGTCTTATAAAATCGACACCAATACAACACAATTGATTTAATATATATATATATATATATATATATATATACACACATATTTGGTCGACGCATTTTAAATTGCCTTTGCAAAATTTGCATTGTACATAGGGATGGCAAAATAATTATCTGTTTTATTTGAGATAAGGGATAGACAGAGGATGGATATAATTCTACTATTCATTTTATTTTACTTATGAAGATGGATAGAGTTCGAAAATATCCATCCCCATCTAATCCATTTACAATTTTAAAATTTATATAAATGTAATATATTTTAAGTTTTATTATGTAACCATTAAAAATAATTATATAATCAATTTTCGCTTTTTGTTACTCTAAAACCTATATATATATATATATATATATATCCATCGACCACTATTAAATCAATTTCTTTAAAGTTGACAATAACAAATTTAATATATGTACGCCCGCCAACCACTATTAAGTCATTTGTCTTAAAGTTGACAATAATAAATTTAACCTAAGAGGAGGATAGTTGCATTTTTATTAATTGATGTTAATTACATTTTTCTCGCAATTATAAGAATTTAACATTTTTTATCAAATATAAAGGTAGACAGAGTAAGAAAGGATATACTTTTCTCAATTAAAAAAAAAAAAAAAAAATTACTCGTTACACTTATTTATTTGTTCATTGCACCTAATGGTAAGATTTAAAATTTTATATTTTTCTTTATCCACCCTTTGAAATATCAAAAATAACCGTTAACCAATTTATATATGTAATTTATAAAATTTACATTTATAAATACTTTTTCATTTTCATGCTTTCATTCCTTCTTTTCTTTTCTTTTTTTTCCGTCATTCTTCTCCAATTCATCATCTTCTATTGTTCTTTTCTATCTTTTTTTCTTTCTGGTTCAATTTCTTTCTTCATTTTGTTTCTTTCTTTCTCATCAATAGCTTCAAAATATATTGGAAAAAAAGAAAAAATAGAAAAAAATTATTGGTCTTCACACTTGCTTGCATATATGTATATAGAACATTTTGTATAAGATTTTTTTTAATTGGATGGAAATATGTTTTTCAATGTATAATCAAGATATATTTCTTCCAAATATATTATTTATTTAATCCTATATCAAACACAAAACAAAACAAAAATAAATAAAAAACAAACATACGCACACACACAAAAAAACTTTATCATCCAAATTTATTTAATTCTCATATACTTTAGATTTTAATTTAATTTAATGTATCACGAATTCAGATTGATAGGAAAAAAAAAATTGTCTATAAAGAATTAAAAATAGTTGAACAACAAAATAAGCTAAAAAATAAAAATCATAAAAGTAAAACGAATCATGTTTTTATTTCTTAAAATTATCATGTCCTATAAGTTATTTTAAGTATAAATATTTTTATAATTAAAAATTTTATTTAAAAACTGCATGTGAGAGCAATTTCTTAGGTGTGGTAATAGCCTCGCCCTTTAAATATTCTTCTGGATTTACCTACTACTAATACTAGAGATAGAGACACAAATAGAGATATATATATCTCAAATGGATACCAGGATGACGATTAGGGGATCGATCCCCAATCCACTCAATTGACGTCCCTAGTATTAAATGCATGTATTTGTTTGATGTTTGAAATCAATAATACAATATGTCTCATTGCGACAACACGTTGGATATAATTAAATTTATAAAAAAAAAATTGTAAAAAGGATCATTTGAAATTTTGATAAAGCAAATTGTAAGTAAAATAATAATAATGATATACATTGTAATTATATATAAGAGAAAAAAAATTATAAGATGCACTTAGCATATTGGTATGTCCCTCACACATACATGGTTATGTTATTAAAGTTATGAGATATTCAAACAGTGTTTCTCTTTCCAAAAACTCCTAAATTTATTATAATTTATATAAAAATTTATAAATAGCACTAAATTTAATATGAGTTTAAAACTAGTATTGGATGATGAAGATTGTTCGCTAATAAATAAAATAATTCAAAGAAATGAGTTCCTCTGTTAGTGAATTATTTTAATAATTTATTAATTTTTATGGAGTCACGTTAATTTCAAATTTTACACTAATTTTAATTAGTGCTCAAAAAATACTTCTTGTAATTATTAAAAATATAGGGAAAAATAAGAGCAAATTATAATTTAGCTACCCAGTTAAAACGCTTTTACAAGCGGAACAATTGTTTTAATGTTATTGCAATTTATCCCTCTACCGTTAATAAAATTCATTACATTTAACGGTAAACAATATCAAAACAGTAAAAACATGAAATTACCTTTTGATTGGAATTGACCAGTTAACCAAATATAAAGCCTGGTCAACTCATCAGTCTCTCATTCTCTGCCAGTCTCCCTCTTCCTCTCATTCTTCTTCTTCTTCTCTTCTTTCGCTTCTTCTTCTTCTACTTCTTCCCTTCTTCTGTTTCTTCTTCTTCGTGCAGATCGAATATGAACCCCGATCTGAGTTTCTGACGAACCCCAACGAACCCAGATCTGGGATCTCAAAAACCTAGAAATCTGGATTTGCACGAACCCAAATTTGGGTTCGTCAGGAACCCAGATTTCTGGGTTCTGACGAACCCAGATTTGGGTTTGTCAAGAAGCTAGGTTTCTGGGTTCTTGAGAACCTAGATCTAGGTTCACGATCACGAACCCAGATCTCTGGGTTCCTGAGAACCTAGAGTTTGGAACCCAGATCAGATTTTATTTTTTATTTTTTTTCAATTTTTCTTCTGATTATTTGAGTTGAATTTGTGATCTAAATTTTGTTATTGAATTGGTGATTGTTTGTGTTGATGATTATGTTTAACCGGTGACTTTGATTGATTTTTTTATGCTGGATTTGGTTGATTTTTTTATGCTGAAACTGGTGAAGTTAATGACTTTGGGTTGATGGATTGAAGTTGATTTTTTTTATTAATGTTCAACTTTTGATATTGGATTTGGTTGATTTTTTGATGCTGAAACTGGTGAAGTTGATGACTTTGGGTTGATGGATTGAACTTGATTTTTTTTGTTAATGTTCAACCTTTGATTTTGATTTTATTTTATTTTTTTATTTTCTTAAATTGATCTCTAGCGTCCTTATTGAGATGGACGGTAGAGATCTGGTTAATATTTTTTTTTATTTATCTTAAATATTAAAAATAAGATTAAAAGACAATTTTATCCGTTATACAGTTAATTTTAACGGGAAATGCTAATGATGAGGGGTAAATTACAATAATATTGCAACAGTTGCTCCGCTTGTAAAGCATTTTAACTGGGTAGCTAAATTATAATTTGTTCGAAAAATAAATTGAATATATCTTTAAGGTGCTGATCCCAAGAAATTGGTGAATCAAAAGTTTTTTAAAATATATATATTTTTTGATAAAACCAAAAAAGAAATAACTATTAGAAATCATCAAGTAACCTACATAACCAAAATAACTGATTACACGATTTCTGTCAATACAAAAAATAAATGCCAGCATCCACAACTTAATAACAAAATTTATATACATACAAATGAAATAATTAACTTAATAACAATAAAAATAAAAATAAAAATCTCAAAATAAATGGAAAAAAGCTAGCTAGAAACCCTAGAAAAGTAGTATTACGCAAAAACAAATAGTGATGAACGAATGACAGGGCATCAAAGAAAGCTTTGAAATATTCTCTGCCCACCAACTTTTTTCGGGAATCTTCTGCTTGGACTGCATGCTAGCTCCCCAGTTTTTATTCAATCAAAACCTTTTCTATATACTAATAATATTCACAACCACCATTTATATTCATATATATCTGCTGACTCAGTTGACTCGCTCTGGGTTGACTCATTCAGTACTCAGTGTAATTCTGCCAAAATCTCCCTCAATATCATCTTCCCTCTCGAAATCTCTCCACCAACATCTCTCTTGATCATCTTCTCACACTTGGCAGACCTTCTCTGCTTCTTCTTCTTCACCCAAAAGCTGTTCAAAACTGTCATCCACATTGGAAATCTAACACGTTCAATCAAATTGCAGCTCTCTATCAACACGATTTCCCCTATCTCGGGACGATTCTCTTCCTCCAAAGAAACACAACGCGCCGCCTCACGTAGCACCTGTCTGATTGCACGCTCCATGTAGGGAGGTAGAGCGACCCTTTGGTCACATACTTCCATTATTCGATTCTCCCTGATCAATGGCATTGCCCAATCAATGATCGAAGATGGTGCTTGAGATATATCGATTGCTTTTCTGCAACTAATAATCTCTAGCAGAACAACCCCGAAACTATAAACGTCACTTTTCGTGCTAAGTTTGTTAGGAGAAGTGTAACAAGGGTCAATATACCCGATAGTCCCTGCTGGTTGAATCTGACTCAGTGAGACAGGATGTGAAACAGCGAGTCCGAAATCAGCCAACTTAGGGTTCCAATTTGAGTCGAATAAAATGTTGGTGGATTTAATATCCCTGTGAATAACCAAAGGGTTGCTTCCATGGAGGAACTGGATGGCTCTGGAGATCTCTATGGCAATCTCTATACGTTTCTTCCATGTTGGAGGAGATGTAGAGACGTGAAGCAAGTCATGGAGAGAACCATTTGGCATCAACTCCATGACTAGAAGCTTGTTTTCGTTAATACCCGACGAATCATGACTCGTTCCGAGTAAGTTGACAACATGAGGGTTTCGATGATGACGATCATGTAGAGATGATAGTGCTTGAATTTCGTTATCGAGTTTCTTGACGTTGTCAGGGTGAGCTCGGAGCTGTCCATTGAAGGAAGCTCTTTTAATGGCGAGTTGGAGATTTTGTTGTTCAAAGTTTCCTCTATAGACCGATCCATGACTGCCTTTGCCGAGGAGTGTTGATTGAGAGAAGTTTTGTGTTGCCTTGACAAGCTCTTCATAGTCAAACTCTTTGATGGTCATTTTCTTCTTGGTGTCTAGGAATTTCTCGTTTGTTAAAAAAATGACTGGTTTTGGAGTGGTTGTGAAGAGGAGGTTTGTTAGTATATAGTTAAGTGATATATGGAGGGAAAATTGGTTTGTTAATGTGTTCTAAAAAGAAGAGAGAATAAAGGGGCTTTGTGGGGGTTGGGGAGGGGGACAAGAAAGGGAAAATTATAATGGAAGAATTATTGAAAGAAGAAAAAGAGAGTTTGGAGAAAAGCAATTGGAGAAGAGAAGGAGAGGTGGGTGTGTGGGTGTCCTAGTTAAAAGGAAATACTTCTGACGATGGATATGAATCTGATGCTTCTCCATTAGCTGCTAGCTATTGTTATTGGGCACCCCGCCACCTTTTTTTTTCTCATCTTTTTATTTTCTTTAATTTGTTTAATCATTTTCATTTTATATGATGTATACTTTTTTAAATCTATGATACTCTCTATTAATTATATTGTTAACACATGAGCATAATACAGCCTCGCTTTTGGTTGAATGGCCTGCACCTCTTCCGTTTTATGTTTTTGGGATATTAGCGGAGTTTATAAGTTTCACTCTCTAGGTATAATTATCAGTAAGTATAAAATTATTCTCTACAATTATCTAAGTCTGCATATATAAGGTTTCATTTTTCCGTTATGTTTTATGGTAGTAAATTTTTTAACTGCACATATAAAATTTGATCTCTTCCTTTATATTATACAGGAATAGATATTCGAGACATATATGTGGAGTTTGATCTTGATGCGGAGTGTTAAAGATTTTTACAATAAAATTAATTTGTAACCATCGTGTTTATAAAAAATTGGAAAAGATGAATGTTGAACTGTAGTGATGAAATTGTATGACTTACTTCTGATATTAACAACATTGCGTATGATAAAATGAAAATTGCGGGTATTGATCGAATGAGAGTGAATGGTAATTTTGGGGTTCAATGAATATTTATCAAATGCTCAATAACACTTATGTTTTTTTTTTTAGTTGATACTGAACAAATCAAAGGTTTATCAATATCTAATAAAATTAAACATTACATATAAAGTCCAGATAACTACTCACTACATAAACCAAAAAAACAAAAACAATTACTCTTAAAAAAAAAAAAAAAACCTACCTACATAAGTTGTAATATATATTCTATTTGGTAGAAATTAAATAAAACCGCACATGCTTAAAGAATGGAGATATACATAACCGTATGTACTAAAAGATGGTATATATGATTAATGCATTTCAAACATATGCACAACTAACTGTAATATCATCAAAGTATGAGAAACTTGGAATATTTTTGGAAACTCTAAGTGGAGCACCACCATTATGTATGTATTAACACATTATCATTTGGAATTAACAAATTTCGAAATTAGAATTTATTCCAAACTAATACTTAATAGTTTATGAATTATAAAATTCTAATTAAATTTTAAATTATATTCATTCCATCTTACGATACCGGGTAATTATAACATATGTCTGATTTTTTTATTTTATTTATATGTATATATGTATATATATATCCTATAGCAATTCGAACATTAAACATTGTCAATAGAACAAATTATTTTATACCATCACATTACATTGAATGGTAGTAAGATACATCTGATTTTAGAATATTATAATTCAAATCAAATTTGTGCTAAGTGAGATCTATCATAACCTAATTTCAGTTCGATGGAATTGGATGATTTAAGTCTACTATGTATATTACATGAATAAAGTAAGCTAAATTCGTATACATATCTACTTTAATGAAAAGTTCGTGATAATTCATATACATATGATATATTTGTCTTTTTACTTTAACTTTATAATATCATTCTAGAAAACTTTAAATTTGAGGTGGAATTACATCTTAACAAAACAAAAAATAATTGAACAAACAAGAGCAAGAATGCTTTTCTTTTTAAAATGCTTTGTTAAGCATTTTGAGTCAATTAAATTTTTCTCAAGGATAATATACTACATAATACTAGGAAAATAAAGATAATTAAGTACATATCGTTATGGATATATATAGGTGTTAAAAATATCCTCTTGAATTGGGCATTTTTTAACCCGTCTAACAAATTTTATCTCAGGAATCTAGGAACAAACTAGCCAATTAAGGTAACAAGTTTGACTCCACTGATCAACTTAATTTTTATTTTTTGGTTAAAATAACTCCATATTCTAGCTTCATCATTATGGATATATACCAAATTAAATTTACCACCAAAACAATTTAGACTGAACTGAACTTGTATAATGATTTTTTTTTTTTTTTTTTTTTTTGTGGTCTTGCCAAAAAAATACTATTGGCTTGTCTAAATACTAAATTAAGAAATCTGAGTTTATTTGTTTAATGCCTTTTTACTTCAAATTTATTTATTAAAGATATATTTTTGTCTCAATGCAAAAAGTTAAATTTTATATTCTCAATATATAATTAAAAATATTCTATAAATCATGTTCAAATAAGTAATTAATAATTATATTCGGACTTAAAATATATATATAAGCAATTAAAATGTAACATCAATCATATAGAAGAGCCAACATATCCAATATTAATATATGCCATGAAGCTAGGTTGAATGGTAGAAACAGAATGGTAGCTTCAGTGGGTTTACGGGAACTGAAATAGTGAAGATATTTGTAATTTAAAGGTATACTTTATATTTATTAATTATTTTTTCATATATTTATATGATTCAACTTTCATTGTTTATTCTTGTTAATTAAGATTTAATCCTTAATTTTCTTACACTCAACCTTATTTTATGGCCAAATGGAGTTGAAAAACCATATTCATGAAGAAACAAAACACCAATTAGTAAAGAGGACGCAGAAAGCATAAAAGAGGAAAAAGACAAATGTTTGAAAGTTTCAATTTCTTTTAAAAAAGTACTAAATATTTGAGTAACAGATATTCAAATCATAAGTAATACATGAAAGAGATGAGGGACTTGGGACAGGCATGTAATACATAAAGTAACGGTACCTTGAATAACTATATACATCTTTAAAAAATTTTCTCATTTACACAGAAAAAAAAAACCAAAAAAAAATAATTAGAGAAAGCCCTAATAATCATTAATAAGTTTAAATATTAATGAATAGCTTGGATAAAATTATGAAAGTAGTTACCTACAAATTTTCTTTTTACAATTGTAGCCACATGATTTTGGTCCATAATACATGGCAATACGTGATGACCATAATACATGTTAGTACAATTATTATTGTCATCTTACAAAATCGTAGCATATATATATACATATGTATATATACGTATATACATAAACATATCTTCTCTAATAAGAATGTCTTAAAATTTTTAAAGCAAAATTACAAATTACAATCACTTATTTTCAGTTATAAATTACAACTACTTATTTTCAATTGGTCTCATCACTATAGTGTAGCCTCTTGAAAATAACTTATTATAATTAGTAGTCCACAGGTATTGACATCATATGGCATGTGGCATCGGTTGAGTAAACTAAGGTTTTTGATTACTCAAGTTTTGTATATTGTCAAACTACCGGTTGCTGCAATGGAAATAGAATTTTGTTGCTATAGAAAAATGTCTGTTGCAATGACTGGGCATGGACAGTATAGGAAGTTTTTCTTTTCTAAATTAATTCCATTTTTTATCTTTATTAATTTACTTCCTTGATTAGTTTTTTCATTTATCTCTGAGAGTATTTTGCATATTCTTTCATGAAATAATCTTGCGTTTCGATTTGATAATATCTTTTTATTGAATATGGAAATTCCTATTTAAGAAAAAAATTCTTCTTGGGATAAAATTTCTTAGAATTATATTTGAAATTATCTCTGATATTGTTCTAGTTTTAATTTAAATCTTTTTGATTTATTGAAAAATTTTATTGACCAAAATTGGATTTTACCTGTTGGATGAATCTGGTCATTATAATTACGAGATTCGGAATTGGCTATAAAATAGAAAAACTTTCATGTTTTATTTTGTAGTTAATCTAGAGGAGAAAAAAGGGTGTATGTTGGTGTTATAAATAGTGATTGAATTCGTGAAGTTTTATTTGCAAACAACAAGTATCTAAATAAAATATAAGAGCATCAAATATATACTAGAGAGATTTATATATTTTGTGAGATGTAGAGTGATTCTTCTAGGACCTTTTAGTCTTAAGAAAAGTGTGACTTTTTAAATAACTACAACTTGTGTTTTTTGGGAGAATAATAGTTTCATCTTTAAGAATAGACGATTTTCAAGCTTTTGATGGGATTTCAAGAACAATTAGTTCTTTTGGAGGAAGAATAGTTAATTTTCAGAGAAGATAGATTTTAATGCTTTTGAAGGAAGTTCAAGACACAAGAGATCATTGAAGTTGAGAGGAGTTGCTAAACTGGATTTATAAAAAAAATACAATATTAAGTCAATTGTAAAGAAAGAGTTTTTAGTTGAGTAATCAATTGGTGTCTGTATATTTTGGAACTTCACTAATTAATTAATTTAATCGTTTGGGCGTGGCCTTACAAATGTAGATGAAAACTGAATCACGTTAAAAATGTTGTCGTCTCTTTTAACTTTCTGTTACACTGTTTTTTATTAATTGTTACAATAATTTTCAATTTCTATCGTAACAATTTTTAATTTGCATCACAAAAGTTGTTAAATTTCAATGCAAGGACTTACCCAATTTATTGCAACAACTAGATAAATTTATTTTAATCTGAAAAAATTTGGTAACTTCAAAGAAAATGGGATCTTTCAGTAATTAATGGTCCTGAATAAGACATATATAATTTTACATATTTTTATTTAAAATTATAGCTTTAAATTTTCAGAGTTGAAACCTCTCTTCTGAAAAAAGGCTTTTGAAAAAGGGCTTGTAAATTGTAGAGTTGAAATCTTTTTTGAAAAAAGGGATTTTAAATTGTGCAGTTGAAATCTCTTTTTGCAAACAATAATTCGTTAACATTGGGAGTGCAAAATTCATTTTGAAAATTTGATAGTAATTCAAAAAATTATGTTAATTTTAATGCCATTTTGAAGAAATTTACCCGCAAAGTAGTAAATAGGGAATCTCACAGCTAACAATTGTTTGAAAGCAACAAACAAAAAGGAGTCCAGAACCAGAAACCAAGTAGATGGAATACAAGAGTGTGATGCACGTAGGGTCTCTATAAGAACATAAATGAAGCGCACAAAAGCCTTGGGATATATGTAGTACATGGCAACCATGTTCGAGAGTATGGAGGTCCACTACCGTCTCCCACTTTGTACTTCTTCCACGAAATTATTTCAATTTCTGCACAAAATCTTTCTGAAGATCTTCTTGGATTATATTATCAGCTTTCTCTAGAGCTCTTATATGTATGGAGACAGAAACAGTCAAACAGATATGTATACATAAATATATACACATGAAATAACTCATTTATAAAAAGATATATAACCCAATACTAAATATTGATTGGTTCATCCTAAATTTTTAAAAGTTAGGAGACGAAATTTAAATTGGACAAACTATGGCAGTCAACGTGACAGCCTTCGGGCTCAAATTTGGGCCATTTAAGTGACCCAACAAGAAAATTACCATGAATTATCAGAAATTTTACATTCGAAATTAGTATACAACATTTTTTTAAATATATATATGTATATTACAATTAATTTAAGATTCATGAAAGAGAAGGACACTCATACCCTCAATAATATCTATATCAGGGGACATATTACTGGATAAACCTTAACTTGTCAATTGAAATACATGACTCCAAGAAGTAATCAACAAATTGTTTATTACATTTCAGAAATATCAATGGGACAGAATTGAAGTAAAGTTAGGAATTTCCAACCCGGGCTTCAAAAACATGAATTTCCAAACGTAAATTTTTTTTTACTGTTCCAAACGTGAAATTTTATTTTCATATCTGTTGTACTATTTTTCAACTCTGATTCCAACATGGGACCGATTTACACTGATCACAGTTTATGTGTTCGGTCATTTTATAACATATCCAATCGGTGACCCACCACTTTGTTCTTCATATCAGAACGGCGGCAAAAGAGACTGCAAACCCCTTGACCAGAAAATAATTTTTAAGAGAAAATTCTGACAATAACTTCAGTTTGTGTCTATAAAATAATTAAAAAAAAAAAAAAAAACATGTAAAGAATGTCAAACGTTTACCGATTCTGAGTCTCTGATATACGTGCATGAAGACGAGTCTCTACTTTCTTTTTTTTTTCACTTTAACTTACATTTAAATAATTTATCTCAAAAACTTTATTATAAGTTCACATTAAATCTATAAAGACTTTGATCAGAAATCAAACATTTAATGCAGGTACCCTTTTCACGCAGATGATTATGTATTTTACCATCTTTTTAGTGGTGGGTTTAAATCCTAACAAGTATATTTTATCATTATTTTTTATTTTAAAAAAATATTTATACTCTATAAATAATGATAGTTTTAACATATCTTGATAAATTTTTAACCCATTCATATCAAATTATATATATAAATGTAAAAGTTGATCATATATTACTAAATTCGGTCGCATTGACATACAATATGTATATTTTTACGGTTGCCAAAAGAAACGACACTTATAAAATAAAATATTAAAAAAATAATAATAATAACAATAATACTTATTAGCTATCCAATACTGATATGTTTAGTATAGCTTCTCTAACTACAATTTTTAGTAGTAGATGTTTATAGACGTAGAACTCTTAAAAGGAGAGTTATTAAGAAAAATTATTAATCATCTAATTGTCACTCAAAAAGTAATTTTTTTTTAATATGTAAGCCATGTAAATTATTGAATTTTAAAAGAATTTTATATAGAAGAAAATATTTTAAGTTGTTCAATAGGCTTTACCAAAATGACAAGAAGAGAATACAAAACACATTCGAAAAGACTAATGGGATTGCGATACCTCTTTTGATGAATACAAAAGCTATTCTAAACGAACATTAACATGTACAGAGGACAAACTCATTGGACTAGCTCATACCTCATACTGTATGGGTACTCACTGGGCTTGTTGTATTAGTAAAACTCAAATCCTTCTTGAGCTGGGCTGCAAGCTTGCACTTGCCCAACACTCTTGTTTGGTCATACTTTTTTTTGCCTAACAGTACTTTCTTTTTTTGGAAAGGTTTGCCCAACGGTATGGATCATATAAAATAAATCATAATAATTTTTTTTGAAAAAAATTACAATTAATTTGAGATTTGAGAGGGATATGACTAGAACCTACGGTATCATAATACTTGGTGATAGGCATACTGCTGAGTCAATATCATCTCATCCAATAAATCATAATGTGTGAGATGATGTATTATTAGGTTTGATATAAAAGTTGATATACTAAAAATTATAACAGCTATTAGGCTCAGAACTTCACATATACTATGTTTCTTTATAGAATTCCACTCTTGTACCACCATCCAATGTGGCATGGTGATAAGAAGTCCTAAAATTCCCACATGCACATTTACTTTTTGTTTAAGTCCTAAAATCTTTCTCAGTCATATCAATCGTGAAATGAAATTCCCACCGTCACATCATTAGCATGTATAGAGAGTCCTTAGTGCTGTGGGAGTGAATGGCACTTAAACCTGGGACTTGATATTTGGACAAAATCTCTACTGAACAGTTAATTAATCTTAAAAAGAGGTAAATATCAATTTTGGCGAAAACATTTGAAGTTGAAATTTATGAAAATATCGATAAAAATATAAAAAATATAAAAACCTCTCGAGTATATTTCTAAAATTGATTATCTCAAAATAGGAAGTACATCGAAAGGATATCGAATATTATTTCAATAGTGTCTTCTTTTACTGCAAGGTTTGGCATTCCGTGCAACGTCAAATTAAAAAAAGAAAATAATCAATTGTTAAATTTTTTTTTTTTGAGATAATGGTTAAATCATTTTGGATAAGAATTTTGTATTCCACAATATTCTTTAAAATGTTTATTTATACAAAAAATATACATTTATGAAATAAATTATAAGAATAGAGCTACTATAATTTAGTTATCCGGTTCAAACTCTAATTTAGATGGAGCAACTATTTTGATGTTATTACAATTTATCTCTTATCATTAGCAAGATTCCGTTACATTTGACATTGAACAGTGTCAAAGCGGTAAAAGACAAAATTGTCATTGGTGATTGAAATTAATCAATTGATCAAATAATAAATTAAAATAATTAAATACAAAAATTAAGTATTAAATTTTTATTTCACTCATGAGTCATGACTTCTTTATCTTCCTCGTCATCTTCTCCTTATCTCCTGTCAGAGTCTCTATCTCATTCTTCTTCCTCTTCTCTTTTTCCGCTTCTTCTCTTTGTTCTCTTCTTCCCTTCTTCTTCTTCGAACCTAGATATAGGTTTATTCAAATGAAACCATATCTAGGTTCATTCACAAATAATTTTCTTTTCAAATTTTTTTCTAATTATTTGTGTTGAATTGATAATCTTCATTTTTTGTTAATGGGGTTGAACTGATGATTATTTTAGTTGATGATTTTTTTATAATTGATTATTGCTGGTGGCTTTTTTACAATGAACTGGAGTTCAAGTTAGATTTTTTTATTAATATTTAATCTTTTATTTTATTTTTATTTAATGTTTTATATATTTTTAAATTGATTTCCATCATCTATCTCTAAATAGAAGGTTGAAACCTAATTAAAAAAAAAATTATTTAATTTATTTTAAAATTTTTAAAATTCATTTAAAAACTAATAAAATAAGATTAAAAGATAATTTTATCCCTCACTCAATTAATTTTAATCGAAAAATATTAACAACAAAAATAAAATATAATAACATCAAAATAGCTACTCCATCCGTAATAGAGTTTAAATTGAATGGTTAAATTATAATTTGCTCCACGAAAATAAATAATTAGCTCACGGGATGAATGAGCTATCGCTTCAAATCAATGTGGATTTCTGGATAAGTAGGCATCAGTCAGGTGGTCCCCACACTGGACCAGTCATTGACTCACAAATTTTTTTGTTCCCGCGTCTCACGCGCATTCTTGGCTCGTGCCTGTAACTCCAAACAGTAAAATTTTGTAATTCTTAACCTTTTAATTTGTTTCCCGCCGTAAATTTAAAAAAAAAAAAAACGAAACTCACGCACCAAATCTCAGCTGTCGCTGACACTAACAGTGGTGGCACGTGACATGCACGTCCGGTGAAAAACTCTCCTCATTAGCTTAATCATTACCTCACGTTGACTCTTTCTATTTTCTGATTTTTAAATTTAGGTTAATTACGAAAGCAAATTACGTGATTTCAAATCTCATTAAAAAAAGCATAAGAATTTCTTTTTAAATCTCTAAACATTAGGAGCATACTGTTAATTGTTATCATCAATTACTATATATATATAGTCTGAATGTATACTTTCATAACTATAAAATATCTATTTTTTATAATATTAGAAAGAAAATTTTTACACTTACACAGATAATGTGTATAGAATGACTCAATCCTTTTATTTATAACATAAAAAGATGCATGTATATGGATATATATATAGTTAGATATATTCAAATAAAAATATGTTCCCCAATACCATATCTAAATTTGTTTTACTTTTAAATTTATCTTCAAATTGACTACACATTTTGCAAATAAAAATATAAAACTACACATTTTAGATGTTTTTCTTTTGCATTTTTTGTTTTACTTTTAATTTTATCTTCAAATTTTCATTAAATTTTTTTTTTTACATATAAAATAATTTTCACAAATCTCGTCTAAGATGGATGGTATCAAAATAGTTTTCAAATTTTTGATAAAATGACCAAATTGTCCTATTAACCGATGAACTTATCGTTCAAGTTTTAACTACTAATGGCAGAAGGGCTCTATGTCATTAAATAAAAAAGTTGACTATGGCTTGTAAAGGGTCCAACCTCAAATAAGAAATTTATAATTTACTCATATATATAATAATGAAAACATGCGCATGTCACCATTTTATCTTTGCATGGTTAAACCTATCAAAAGCCCTATTTTTTAATAATTACTTATATTAAAAGTATTTTTTTTAATTAAAACCAAATGAATTAATCAAATCCTATCAAAATCAAGTATTATTTGAACGACTTAAATATTTACTCTCAAAACAGGGAATAACTACTCTCTAATTAAAAAATATATATATTATTATTTTTAATATTAAATCTAATATTCATTACCTCCCTTAAAAAAAAATCAAGTACATAAGGGACCGTATATGTCTTCTCAAGATGCACTAACTTTAACAATAGATGCATGATGCTGATAGCACTGTGTGCCATCCAGATTACATTTCACATTGTCATCATATTATATCGCATTACATGTCATCACAATCTCGTCATCGAGGCTGCACACTCTGCATTTATAGCTGCTTGGAGATGGTAATGCCCAGATAATATGTATACGCAAATTGTTTGTAGATATCTCTGTGTGTGGGGGGGAATGGGAGATTGAAGTGAAGAGTCTTGTGGACTCTTGTGCTGTCTTCTATTTACTCTGTACCGGATATACTTTTATTTTCACTTCACACAATAAAAGTAGCAGTGTAAAACACTGTTGCAGAATAATAATTCTCCACACGTACACATACGTACACTTTTATTGCAAGAATATGTGTATTTATCATATTACCCATTCATTTTCTATATTCTTATTTTAGCCCGCTTCAATGATTTCGAAGTAATCGTTTTCAAATCTCTTTCAGCTTGTTAACTATTTTCTTTAAAGGTTATGATTAAACTTGACAATCTTTCGTAGATTTCACGTTCAATTTTAGTGGAGATTGGTGTATACTTTGAAAATTAAAAGTCAAAATTTATAATTTAAAACCATTTAAGTCCACTAATACGTTAATCCATTTAAAAAGAAAAATATTAATAACCGTTAATTAAGCATCAATCGTACACTCACCCATTAGTCAATTACCATACAATCAAAATCATACTTACTTTATATTTTACGTACGATGAATTCAAAACCGCTTGTGTCTATTTAAATTTAATATAAGTATAAAGAAAGGAAAATTTTAATGATCATATAGTGTTTAATTTTTAAAGATTCTGATAGACCCTGATTATTAATGTCAAATTATAATGTAATGAGTAATGTTAGATTCTTCAAATTTTTATTAAAATCTATGTCCAAATAATATAGTATGTGAGTTGTCAATATCTTATAAATGATAATAATTAATATGATATAATAATTAATATAATGTTGACTGCTCATATATTATGTCATTTAAGCATGAATTTGGATAAAAAATTTGAAAATCCTAATATTATTTTAATGTAATTAATTAATGTCAGTTTATATTGTAATCATTTAAAAAAAAAAAAAATTACCCACGATAAAATGACGATAAAACATTGGAGATACAATGACTCATAATCGAATCAATATAATTCATGTTCAAAGATCTTACATTTTGTGTACTTTCAATTCAGAACAATTAAATTTATTGACCGTTCTCATTCAGTATTTGCAATTGAATGATTCTTTCGATTATGAAAGTTTTTGTTCTTTTGCTGATGGGAAAGCCCAACCATTTCCACGGTATAAACTCAATAAATGTTGGTCCATCCATGCATCACAAGTCTACCATTGTCTAGCTGGAGTGCATGAGAAGCACTATCAATACCGACAATGATGCACAAACATTTCCATATTTGCGGAGCAAGTACTAATGCACTGAAATCTAAGGACCACAATGTAAAACCATTTTTTTAAAAAATCTTTTTTCGAAATTTAAACTTTTTCCATCAGCCTTACAAAAGAAGAGCAGGCAAAAATATTTTGTTTTGCAGAATTTATTTATTTATTTATTTTACCATTTACTTTTCAGGCAAGAAAGTAAAGAAGTGGAGAAAAGGAGATCAAAAAGTGCAAACAAATGGGAACAGAAAGAAATGAGGATCAAGGACTGAAATGTCATTGGTGGGGAGTGAAATTTAATTTGATAGTGAGTGCACAAATTTAGGAGCAGACAGACCACTAATTTAAGAGGGGGTGTCTCTTTATGAACAAGAGCCACCCATGTGCGGCTGGATATCTCTGACAGCCCTGTGACACCATCGTTTTGGAATGTGATGAAATTTTAATTAATTTTGTTAGTTGGAATAGGATCAGCCGGAGAGATGCTTCGATACCCTCGACGCATGAATCAATAGTATTATATGACATGAATAACCAATCATATCATAAATCTATATCATTTAACATAACATTACAATACGTCAACCTTGCATACATTCACCGTAAAAATGTTGTGTTTACCATGATTGAATAGAAAAAATAAAAATTCAAAAATTTAGCATAAAAAGTTAACAACACATCAATCGCATATCTAATAATCATACAATTAACCATCGACTACAAATATAGTGTGTGTATCATGATTGAATAGAAAAAGTAAAAATTAAAAAATTTAGAGTATGAAATTTCATGACAAGCAAATCAATCTTTTTTCTTCTATTTAAGGGAGGAATATATATATATATATTCGTTTTTTTAGTAAGAATATCCTAAAATTTTTATTTTAAGTTCACTAATTATAAATCTTTATTTTTAAAAAATCTTATTATTTAAATATAAATAATTGTATTTTATAATTCTAAAATAAAAATTTTATAATATCCTTTTATATATATAAAGAATAATTTTATATATATATAATAAATAGAAAAAAAGTGGAAGAAAAAAGAAGAGGATTAGAGAAGTCTCAATCAAGAATCCCCTTTTATCAGGAGAACCAAACAAAGGGAGTGTGATGTATGAACAGTAAGACCCTCTGTTACCAACTGACCACTGTCCTTGCTATCCCTGGCAGTCGCAGAAAATTTAATGTAGCAAGATTATTTCTCATTTTACTTTTATACCCTTTAGCTTCTGTACCTTTCAGCTCCTTCTGCTAATTGAAGATCCACACACTATTTTTACACCTTTCACATAAACTTGGGTGTATGGCAATCTTAGTCATGTATAGTTGTTGAATTGGACTTTTTAAGAGTGTTGGAAACTCTTATGGTCCCATTAGGGTTTGTTATGTCCTTAAATTTTAATGCAAGTTTAGAGTACAATGTTGAATTAATGGTATTTTTTGAATAAGTTGTTTTATGTGATGTGTAAATTTTGTATGATAATTTATAATTTATAATATTACGTGGAAGATGACATAGTTATGACAGAAAAAATAATATTTATGCATAGTTTATAAACCACAAAACGGGTACCCTTATATTGATTCATAGAACATGACAAAACTCTAAGAAGTTTAAACTTTATATAAATTAAATTTCAAGATAATTTCATTGACCTGTTTTGATTTTTTGACTTTAATATAACTAGAAATCATATTTGTACTATTTTGTTGATGGCAAATTTGTAATACAAAATCGTTGATTAAATTTATGTAACTTCGTGAAATTTTTTTCATGAATCATAGAGAATCCGTAGAAAATCCAAGAGATTACATGTGCATTTATCAAACTTCCTAAACAACTATCACTAAACTTTTCAAGATTTTGTTTTGTCACATACAATAATTCACTTAAAATGATTATTTACAAATCGATTGACTTGTTCTAATTTATACCTAACTCCATTTGAAACCATCTTTTACTATTGAGTGAATTGTTTGGATTTGCACACCATTAGAGAGAGAGAGAGAGAAAAGGAGAGAGATTAATGTTTTAATTTATAACTGTTAGAGATTATGATATTTAATTTGTCGAATAAAATAGTGTAATAAAGATGATAGGGATGAGGATGTGTGTTGTCTTGGTGTTGTTATTTGAATTAATTATCTTAGATTGATGATTATCCATTCAAATTGGATCGTTTTAATTAATATAGAAAGTGGGGCCAGGTGGAACTGCCTGGCTGATCAGTGCTGTGACATTTGAAATGTAAGGAAAAGTTAAACATGATTTGAGCACCTCTAATTTATTTAATTAAACACCCCCCTTTAATTATGAGTGGACAAAATTTGCACTTCACCAACCATTTCCCAAATCCCCTATTCACTCCAATCCTTATCCCCTAATTTCTATAATGTTCACTAGAATTTTTGAGAAGTGTGCTTATTAATTGTTTCATGTCAAATTTAGTTAATTTAATTATACTAATTAAAAATACTTTGTAAACACATATACAATCTTCTTCTAGTGCGGACTTCAGGATGTTTTTGTCCATCTCATCAAAAGTAAAATACATTTCATATATTTAATACATGTAAAGAGTAAAGGGTATATATTAATTTTCATTAAAATTTAAGACATTTCACCTAATATTATATATAAATAAATAAACACAAAAGCTTGAAATCAGGATCAACTAACATAATTAAAACCATAATAATCATCATTATAGTTTTATGGAGGTATCTATCAAGGTTGAATAAGGTAAGAGAAGATGAGGTCTACGAACACCTCAAAATGAAATGCACCCTTCTATTTTTGTGAGTTGTATGTGTCAATAATTTGCATACTTTATGGTCCTTGATGTTAATTTAAGCACATATCATTATCATCATCATTATTGTAATTTATAATAAATAACTCAAGTCAATGTTGCAGAAGATGATAATAAGGAAAGTTTCAGGACTTTATAAATGAAGATATATGTTAGAATGCAACAAAACTAATTTTGGTTAAAATGGTTAATAAATTAAAAAAGTAAAATAACATGGTAACATAAACCCCACCGTTTTTTTGGATTTGTTTTTATTGGAATATAAAAACTAAAACATTATCAAACTAAATGATCACTTTTTACTATTAAACTTTATTAGACGTTAATATCTTCTTATTATTTATTTTCGATTAAGACGTCAAGAAGTTTATTATTATTATTATTATTATTATATATATAAAAGATGTCAAGAAGTTTAGCAAATGACAATTCATTTATGCTATTTTAACACAGAAAACTAAAAGGTCCAAAATATCCATAAAAAAGTTTGTTTTCAAATTACTGTTTTTTTTTTTTTTTTTTAAAAAAAAATTGCTATTAATGTAGCTGTTAAAAATGTTTATTGTAGAAACAATAATGCTTTGCAAAATTGCCAAATTTAAAAAAGAAAGAATACTGGTTTAGCTTCTTCAACATTATAAAACTACTTATAGAAAAAAAAAAAAACACTTTAAAATTTAAGCATCGAAGTGATGATTAAATCAAGTAGATGCAATCCAACAACCAATCTCTAATCTTTGATGTTACAAAATGATTTTTTTTTTTTAATATAAATATTGATACTATGTTTGTCATTTTGCTCTTATTCTATACACACCCCCAACAAATAACATATGCATCCCCACCAAATCATCTGTTCTGTTTGATAATTTTTGTCTTTATATTTAATTTTTGCCAAGACTCTTGCCCTTGACAACAGGGCATTTCTGTCTTTTTGCCACCAGAAGCCACTCACTTGAAAAAGAGGGGGTGCCCAAATTGACCACTAGCCAAAGGAGAAATCAATAAATAAAATAAAATAAAAACAGTGTGGTGGCGTTGGGTTGGGATGAGCTGTCCAAGTGCATTAGATGCTTTATCTGATGCTTACCAGCGCTGTCTAGCTGCTTGCTGCCCTGGACTCACTCAAACCCTCTTTATTTACCATTTTGCCACTCTCCTCTTCTAAAAGACATCAATTCTTTCCCTACCTAATTCACTTTTCTTGTCTATAATCTTTCAACAAATCATTAAAGACTGCTCTCTCTTTCCCTCTCTCTCTCTCCCTCTCTCTATAAATAATCAAAATTTAGGGAAATTACAAAGTTTACAACAATAAATCCAAATTCAATCTTTCTCCATCCTAATACAACCAGAATTTGAATTCATGATTTTTTTTTGGTTTTATTTTAATGAGAGATTTTACCAATTTTATTAACCAATTAACACAAATTTATATTGATTTTAGCTTAGTTTATGATTACCAATTTCATAAAAATTTATTTTGATATTATATAATTGGATAAGGACATATTAACTTAATTTTGATTTAGATTTTTAAAACTAGCATCCATTTAGCAATTTTGCTCAATTCAAATTTAAAAAATATATAAAAATGGATTAACAACTTTTAAATTGAGAGAAAATAAAAAGATGAACATTGAAATCACAATTTTAAATCAAGTATTTAAGTTTGTACAGTCTAGACCTTATATAATTTGTTAAACCCTTAATATTAAAAATTAAATTAGAATTTAATTTATAATCCAAATACAATAAACTGTATTCAGAAGGTAATCTTACAAATTCAGTTAAATCTCCAAAAATAATATATATAGATAATTTTGTAGATTGTGCCTACACCAATTTCAATGCTTACAATTGAACTGGTTTTTTTGTAAAATAATTTCGAATCAGAAACTGAATGTACCTTAAACCAGCCAGATCTATTATTTTCAGTCAAAGTTAAGAAGTTAAATTACTTTACTTGTGAATCAGGGTTTCCATGCAAAAACCTGTGAATCCTGCAATTTTTTTCTGCAGGTTTACCAACTTTCCTACACTGCATAAGAGTTAGGAGCTACACCATGAAAGTTTCTAGGCCACTGTTAATTTTGGTAGAGGTAAAATTTGGAAACCATTTACTGCGCTTTTTGACCACCCTCTTTACATTCTAAGCAGTGCATCTCCGTTTTTACCATTCATGGTATTTTTCCGTATAAATTGTCCGAATGTTACTTTCGTACGAAAATTATATTTTAACTCTTAGATGGATCTTATGATCATAGTAAATTTATTTTTTATTTTTAACCTTTTACAAACAAGTAAAACAATCATATCTAAATAATTTGATTTTCTAATATATGTACTAACAGTTAAATATCATTCCTTAACGATCATGTAAATCTACAAAGTAAAATACTTTCATCTTTTAATGTGGATTTGACTACCCTCTTTACATTCAAAACCATCAATCTCCTTCATTACCACACATGGTAGTTTTCTTTACAAATTGTTTGAACATTACTTTCATAAGGAAAGTATATTTTAAGCATTAGATAGATCTAATAATCGAAGTAATTTTATTTTAATTTTTTTACGTTTTATATACAAAATAAAACAATCATATCATAGTCATTTGATCTTCTAATACTTATGTACAAACAGTTAAATATCATTTCTTAATGATCATGTAAATCTACAAACTACTACTTCTAAACTTGATTCAAGCAAAGCACAACGTTCACACTTGAATGCCTTTTCAGCCCGTCTGTAAATATATCATAATTTAGCCGTTAAGCAAATGTGAGCATTAAAAAAAAAAAAAATTGTCTCTTAACCTTATTTACACAAAATTAAACGGTCATGTTGAGTAATTTTCGTTTGGTAAATAAACCGAATGATTTTGTCTTTTACCCTCATTCAGCTGAAATAAAATAGACAGACACACATAATATCCACGCCAAAATCCAATGGTGGGTGGTTTTCATACACAAATTTTTTAAAACCAGAAACAAAGGCAGAGAGTGAATAGAGTATTTTGGTTGCTCGTTGAAACTATGGGGGCTTGAAGAAGATGAGAAATATGTTTGTAAAACAGGCAAAAGTCTAATTTTTTTTTTTTTTTAAACATTCCTTTTACGAGACCCCACGAGTGGACTTCTGCTACTTTTTTTCTCCAAGGTCCCCCACCTGCTTGTTTCAAACAAACCCAAGCCAAAGGCAACTCAAGCCCCTGCCCAACTCTTCCCTCTCTCTATCTCTCTCATTGAGGCAAAGACAAGAGTCAATCAGAAAGCAAGAAAACCAAACCCAAAACCAAACCAAACCCCACTTAGTATGCTCTCTCTCTCTCTATCTCTCTCTCACTTAGGCCCCCCCAGACTTGTGCAAGATTTTTATTACTTTGTTTGCTTTCTCTCTCTAAAAATATCATATTCATACAACACAAATATGGGTTCTATGAATAATCAGCTTTGAATCTAACAAAAACAAAAAAAAAATTATATATTATTATTATTATTTTTATTTTTATATTTTTAAGTGGAGGAGAAAGAAAGAGAGAAAGATAGATTTGGGGTAGCTGGAATATGGAACTTAGAGATTTAGCAAGCAACAAGCAGAACAACAATTCCTCATCAGAACCCCACCACCAGCTCCACCACCACCACCACCACCAGCAGTCTTCTCAGTTTGTGGGGCCGTTTGATGGCGGCAGATCAGGCCCTTTCATGGGCTCCATCTCCATCCAAGCTGGCCTCAGCACACATCACCACCACCACCATCACCACAACACTCTCACTTCTTCTTCTCCAACGACTCCCTCTTCTTCTTCCTCCTCTTCCGCCGCCAACCACCCTACTCCGCCTCCGCCTCCTCAGCTAGTCGACGCCTCTCTCGCTATCGCCACCAGATCTAGTCCTCTACTCGACTCCTCCTCTTCCAAGAAGAATCAGCAGAATTTGACCGAGACAACGACAACAGCAGCAGTCACAACCACCACCACCACCACCACCACCGCCACCACCAGCGTCACGAACCCTCAGGTGAAGCGGTCGACGAAGGACAGACACACGAAGGTGGACGGTCGAGGCCGGCGTATAAGAATGCCGGCCACTTGCGCTGCTAGGGTTTTCCAGTTGACTCGTGAACTGGGTCACAAATCCGACGGTGAGACCATCGAGTGGCTACTACAACAAGCCGAGCCGGCTATTATCGCCGCCACTGGAACGGGTACAATCCCGGCTAACTTTTCGAGTCTGAATGTTTCTCTTAGAAGCAGCGGATCTACCCTCACAGCTCCAGCTTCAAAGTCAGCTCCTCATTCTTTTCACGGCGCGCTTGCTTTGGCCCATCATCCGGGTCCCTATGAAGAAGGGTTTCCTCATGCTGCTTTACTAGGGTTTCATCAGCAACCACCACACCATCTGATGACAGCTGATCAGATAGCGGAGGCGCTACCTAGTGGTGGTGGTGAAGGTGAGAATTATATGAGAAAGCGTTTTAGAGAGGACTTGTTTAAAGATGATAATAGTAATAATAATAATCAGTCGCAAGATGAAAGTGGAGGAGGTGGAGGTGGAGGAGGAGAGTCATCGTCTTCAGTGAACAAAGCGTTTAAAGGGGGTGGTTTACAATTGCCTAAACAACAACAGCAGCACGAGGGAGGAGGATCTTCTTCAGGTCTGCTTAGGTCATCCAACGTGTTACCAGCAACAGCTATGTGGGCAGTGACGCCAGCAGTACCCAGTAGTGGAGCTGGAAGCACATTTTGGATGCTACCCATGACAGCTGGGGCAGGTGGGGGTCCATCTATGGCCACCCCAGCTACTTCAGAGATGTGGCCATTTGCACCACCAGCTGCTGCCACACCATCAACAGCACAAGCTCCATTACATTTTGTGCCAAGGTTTAATTTACAAGGCAACATTGATTTCCCAAGTGGGAGAGGGAACCACCACCCTCTACAATTGGGTTCAATGTTAATGCAGCAGCAGCAGCCACCTTCTCAGCATCTCGGACTGGGGATGTCCGCGGACACAAATTTGGGAATGTTGGCAGCCCTTAATGCTTATTCTAGGGGGAATTTGAATATGAACTCCGAGGACAATCCAATGGAGCATCATCAGCATCAACAGCATCAACAACAACATCAGCAGCACCAGGCTCAGGAGACTGACAGTGGAGATGAGGATCCAAATAGCTCTCAGTGAAAAATATATATAGAGAGTTGAATTGAATTGATCAACTACTTTGGTTAGTGGCTCTTAATTTTCACAAATTTGACAACTTTGATGGTAATTGTGAGCCGGAACAAGTAGTAGAGATTGTTGGGTTTGTTTTGGCTTTTGGTTTCTTGTTTTGCTGATTTGGAAGTTCAATTTGTGATGAATTGAGTGCTTGAGATCAAATATGGTTTGGTGATCATCATCTTCATATGAGGAGAGACATCATATTGTTATTATTTATAATTGCCATGCATTTTTAGTCTTGTTTTGGTAAATTAGATTAATGTTGGAGGCGATGGTGGAGGTGGAGGGGGCGCGTTTGAAATGTAATCTGGTAGGTTTGGTTGGTCCAAAGGGATCACTTGAAAGGGAGATCAGAAGAGATGAGAAGAATAGGAGTAGAGAGAGTTTGTATAGAAGGATATTTGTTTGTGTTTTTAATTAGTGTTGTTATTAATTTGCTTTGTTTGTATCAGAAAAAAAAAATGGAAAGAAGCAAAAAGGATTTGAGAGAAAAACTCAATAATTTTTGTCATCCATTCTGTTGTACATATGATTTTGATTTTATTTTTTATTTTTTATTTTTCTTTCTTCTTCCATTCTACTACATTCTTCTAAAAGGCTTTTCCTTTCTCTTTCAAAATAGTCAAAGATAAGAAGAAAGGAAAGTAACCCTCATATCATCAACTTCTCTTTTAAGGATGATAAGTTTTTTTTCTCCACCCCCTTAAAATTGGCTTTTGGTAGCATATCTTTCCTTAATCTAATATTTTTTTTAAAAGAAACTGGAACATTGGAATATCATTATCATTTTTATAATCAAGTCCTTTTGTCGTATTATATTTTTTATTAATATTAAAAAATATAAATTTATCTAGTAAGAGATTTCATCTCAGAAGAAATCATACATCTTTTGAAAGAAATGGAAGAAAGTCAGAAACCTAATTGAATACCAAATTTTGAGAGAGAGAGAGAACAACAAAAAACAAAGGCAAGAGAGTCCATAATCTCAAATATAAAAAAATATTACATATGATTGTGTCATAGTTCATGTAGTAAGGTGGATTAATGGAAAAAAAATAAAATAAAAAATGAAATGATATTATTTTTTTATTTATCCCATTTTATCAGTTGTGATGGTTTTATAAAAGGTTTTCTCCCAAAGGGATGGCCAATCTAAAACGATAAATGAGTTGGGTTTTACCTTCCACCACTACTATTAGATTTTTATTTTTATATTGTACTTGCTTTCTCTTTCAACCTGCTGGCTGAGAATAATGTATAATTAAAAAAATAAATAATCAGAATACATGCAACAATAAATATTAATTATGGAGCTGGAGCAACGAGTATCTTTTCAAGGCTGCTTTTCTGATTAAAAATTTTGTGGGCATGTTTGGCGTCTTTTAAACAGCCCCCACTTCCCCATAAAAGCTCCCTGATTTCCGGGGAGTTTTATTTACTTATTTATTCTTTGGATGATCATTGATAAAAGAAGGCTCCAAAAAATATATATATTAATAAAATAAAACAAAATTCAACCAAAAAGGAAACCTAAAAATGAGAATATATAATAGCATGAGATTATTCTTGTAGTTTTCTTGGAGTTTGGGAACTCGATAGCAAATGTCGGATTGACCCATCACTTGAATGTCCTGAGGCATTTGATTTGAATGAATGGAGGATTCATACGATTACACTTCAAAATTTTTTGAATTTAAATATGTTATTTCAAATATTTAAATTTAAAAATCATATGGTATTGAGTATATAATACAATTACACGTTTTAAATAATTTTTTTTTTTGGATTTTAGGAATTAGATAAAAAAAAAACGACTTGTATTGAGATTGTTTTAACATGCAAATTAATTTGAGTGAATCGCAGAAACATATACGTTAGTTTACAAACTGGAATGTCTTATTGTTTGACCGGATTTAATCGTAACAAAAAGCCAACGAATTTGTTTTTGCATTACAAGAAGAGGGAAAATTAAGAACATGAAGGTTGGAAGGATTGAAAATGAATGATTTCAGTGAGGTGGGTGGTGGTGGTGGGTTGTGAAGTGTGTCTCTGTACTTGAGAGTGATTAGAGGGCTTAGTGTTGTGTGTTCACAGACATTGAGATGGGAAGTGACTTTTGTTTTGACTTGTACAGTCAATTTTCTGATGACGTTCTTGTTTTCATTGTTTAAATCATTTTTATATTTTTGTCAGTCCTCGTTACATACATTCATTTTTATGTCAGGTTCTGCCTCGGGTCCCCTACACTTTTCCTTTTATTTATCCTTTCACCCCATGTGTTTCCATTTTTTATCTATTCACTCCATCTGCTATTTTCTTAAAAACTCATGTCAACATTTAAACTTGATATAAGCATTTTATCATCTATTGTAAGAATCCAATGAGTTTTAAAGTAATTTCATTTTATTTATTGTTTATGTTATTAGTAAGGTTGGAGAATTTTTGTCTCTTCTGTTTAGATACTATTAATATTGATTATTTGAGAAACCATATAATATAGACAAATTTGAGTGATTCAAGATTCATTCAAAACCTTCTTCATTTTTCAAAATTTAATAAGATTCTTGTACTAAAGCTTACAAGAAAGTTCGATAAATTCCATAACAAATATATCTCATTAATAAATTTGTAAACAAAAATCAAAGTAATGGACACATTGACTTTAATACAATTGGTTGGACATCACCCCATTCATCTTAATGAGACCATTTAAGTCTAACCTTATACATAAAAAAATGTAGAAAGACTTTTTGTTGTAGACCAACTCCTTGTAAAAAGAAGTAAATCAATAAATATCACTTATATGTATGTACATACATATGTATATGTTTCATAATTAATTATACCAAAATAAGGTTGATATATAATTACAACCTAACACTTTATTAAAAGAAGAGCAGAAAGAAATTTATTCACATACAAGATAGATTATTAAAATGAACAAAGGATGTTAGATTATTAAAATGAACAAAGGATGTTTGAGTATCCCATGAATAGTAATAGGATAATGAAATTATGGGTTCTTCTATTCCATATACCTAACAAAAGATTACAAAGAATCAAACATAGAACATGGAGCAACTATATATATCCACTTGTGATTGGACAAAATTTTTTCTGTTGTCTTTATGTGATGCTACAAAGTGCTTTTGAAGGATATGCCTCTCTATGCTTTTTTTTTTTTTTTTTAATTAAAAAATCTATTATTCTTTTACAATGTTTTTTGTTTTTTCGTATACAAAAATATGGTATCCCATGCCTTCTCTTCTTGTTTTTAAAGGGTTTTCCAAATTTGGTATATTTCATTATTTTCTACTCTATAACACTGTTGTGATCCTATTCTTTAGAGAAAATATAATTTACCTAAACTTGGAATTTTATGTCTAGATCACATTTATAATCAAATATTTTTATGTTATTATGTAATTTCAATCAATTTTATTGAATTAAAAAATATATTTCACCATCGTCTAATATAACTTGATAATAAAAACTCTCATTCAATTTAATAATATCTCATATGCGACCTATTGCACCATAAGTGGACCAAAAGTATATTCCAATAAGGACTCTTCAAAATTTTAATTTTATGACTATAAATTATAATAATTCATTTTTGGTGGACTTCATCACTGTAATAGAACCTATTGAAAATATGTGATTATAAATTTTTAATTATTCATTTCCAATAAGGAAGCATTTTGATTTTCGAAGCAATTCTAATTGATTTTGGTTTTATTTTGTTCCAGATTGTATTTCAAACATTGTTTTGACAGATTTTTTTTGAATAATTTTTTTTTGGAAAAATTAGTGGTCTTAAGATAAAAATTTAAAGACGTCATTACTATAGATGATTATATATTATATAATTTTTTAAATACTAATTATAATTTATGAGATTAATTTTTTTATGATTGTTTTCAAAATATCATCACAATTTGTACAATTAGGTTTTCAATTATCGATTAACATACGCTCATAATTCTAATTGTTAGTGCATTTTCCTTTCACATTCATGATAGGGATTCAAATCTTATCTTAACATATTTACCAACATGTGTGGAGAGATTTTTACTCGTGTTGTGAGAGTAGATATTCTTTAGTGTCATAATAATAGATTAACGAACCACACTCTAATGTTTAATCTTAGTAGATTTTGATAAATATTTATCTATTAGTATCAAACTACCTTGTAATTATAAGAAACAAGTTGTAAATTATGTGAATATTTAATTTAAATTCAAGGTTTAGTTTGTTAAAAATTAATGATAAACTAAACAATTATAATATCAAGAATAAATATGAATTTTTTTAATCATTAAAATAATTTGGGAATTGAGAGAAGGCTACACGACTCGAACTCACAACCTTATAATGTAGGTGAGTGGAGAAACAAATCATTAGACCAATCTCATTTTCACGAAATAAATATGAATTTAAAAAAAATAATGAAAATGGAATCAAATAGCAACATGGAGAGTTTATATATTCAACATGAAATGAAGAATGAACACTTTAATTCTAGAGAATTGTTGTGAATCAATACATAGATCTAATCGGATTGAGTCCAATAAATATATATATTGGTGGGTTAATATTGTTAGACTGGAGTGATAACAACCCAAAACTCTCATATTATTAAAAAAAAAATTTAGATGAACTTCTAATAAAAAGGAGTGTAAAAGCCACCATTTGACGCCCTATTTTCACTTATTACAAGAGACAAAATATAACTTTCACACACACACTTCTAAAGAAAGAAAAAAGAAACTTAATTTAAAAATACATCACATTCACTAATAAAAAAATATAAAAATACAAATTTTGCCGCCACAAACAATTTTGAGTATCGATGTGAGTTCCATACTTCCAGCATTCCGCAATTTCCGCCACATAAAGCCATAATAGAAATAAATAAATTAATATGATAATCTCGAAAAGCAAACAAAATGTAATAATCTTCTTATAAAACATTACAAAATCTATATTTTTTGAAATGCGAACTTGAAATAATAATAAATAAATAAAAATCATCTTCCTTTAGTTTAATTAATTATGCACCTTTCAATCTACTAAAATCGAGGTATTGGTCTCAATACGTACATTTAGAGAGTTTTTTTTTTTTCTCTTAAAATATGATTAGATATATATATTTTTTTCCGATCATAGAAGTGTCTACTCGAATTGCGTCAAGTAATTATTGAATATAATAAATTTCGATAAACTTTTCAACTCGTTAGACATCAACTGTTTTTTTTTTTTTTTTAAAAAATAGAATGTATGTAATGTATTTTTTTCCGTTAATTTTTGTGATATTATATAACCCTTTTTTTGAAATAGTGATATTATATAACTTATATCTAATAGTGTAACTTTTCTACTTTACAATATTATAAGGGGATACGGTCATGTTAGCATCAATGCACCAAATCTTATTAGAACTTTGTAAACGAACGTGTCTCGATGAAAGTAGTCTCGGGATAAGTGATCTTTCGAGAAGTGCTCGTGTTGTTCTCTTTTTTATTTAATTTTATTTATATATCATTATTTAATAATAATGATTGAACACTTATCTTATATTAAAAAATTAAAAGCTCAAGTTCTATCATTATCTTAAAACATAATATGTGAATAATTTTTTTGAAATTTAAATATCAAATTCATCATAAAAAATTTATATTATAAGAATAGACTTTAAATATAGAGATTAATCTTGATACGTCCGTCGAATCTTCTATCGTCCAATTTCTAGAAAAATATTAAAAAGGAAATAGAGGGTGAGGATGGATTTGTCGGGGTGCGGTGGTGATGATCACGGAGGAATAGTTTGTGAAGAATAAAAAAGCGAGAAAGACGCGCTTCACGTGCACCAATCATTAGTCTCCTAAGTGCGCTTCTCGTTGTAAAGCAAAGCGCGTGGATTTGTATTTGCTCTTCCATTTCTTTTCTTCCCTTTTTTAATACCAATTATTACCCCCAACTCTTTTGTTTTTACATGCATTTGACATTTCAGTTTCTTTCAATCCACACAAACTAATCACCGACTGACTCTTGTGATAAATTTTATATTCTTTTAGACGTAGATGATTACTCAAGATTATGAAGTAATACATCTCTCTTTCATGGTTGTGGTGTGATCTAAGTTTCATCATGTGTGTAAATATAAAGATTCCACGTATATAGTAATTAATTCTGAACAGATTCTTAGTGCAATTGATCTTAAATTTCAAAATAATGATGACACGAGAGAAAATTATGACAATTTGTTTGAGAGCAAATTAATCAACGAATGAACATTGAAATTTTATGATTTTGACTTATCTTAACAAGTTCTTGGTCTAATAGGTGTTAGATTTTAAATCAAATTAAGAGTAGATTATGGTTAAGTAAACAAGTTAAGGTTGATAAAATGATATATCCTTTCGTGCTTATGACTTGAAGTGTTGAATTGGAGTTATGTTTCGATTCCTCAAATCCCGAACTATTGTGATTGTAAAATTAAAAAAATAAAAAATAAAAAGGTAGATTATGAAATTTGATTTAGATCATTTAAATTGATGCAAAGATATTGAAATTGTAAATTCAAACAAAGATTTTAAATTAATATAGTTTTATCTTACATAAACTTTTAATCGAGTAGTTGTGAATTTCTTTTTTTATAGTATTTTAGTATTAATCCAGTAAACTTTCTTTTGGTGATTTATCTCTGAAAATGGAAAAAATCCAGCTAGACCAGTAAGCCTCGTTTTGATGAGTGGAGTTAAGGCTGTAAGAATCTTGGATACTAGTGCTTTGATGAGTTTCTAAGAGTGATTAATCTCTTGCTATTTCTAAAAATTAGCATTAAGAAACTTAAGAGTGATAATTTTTTTGTCGATCGAATTTTAGTGTACATTATAAAAAGAATTATATCAATAAAAAATTATAATACAATAAATGAGAAAATATAAGTACAATAACATTTCACATTTCAATATCTTTATATATTTTAAAATACCCTAATACATCTACACATACAAATTTTCGAGATTGTCACAAAGATGTCCACCCAAACATACATACGTATCGAAATGTAGAAAATGTCATTGATGTCAAGACCAAGTAAAACATGTCATTGCTAGTCGCTGGAACCAATAATGATTTAATTTATAAATAAAAATTTGAACAATAGTGCATTAAACAGTAATTAAACAGACATGGAAAAAGAGCTAGCCGACTGTAATTAACTTTTCAAAAAGGTTTTGTATGTAATGATGCAAGCAATTGTATGTTTTTTTGCTTCAAGTCATTAAATGTTTTGTAATGTCTGTTAGGGTGCAAATTATTGTTTTTCCATATTGGGATCCATGTTACTTCTTTTTTATAATATTTGTATAGGTAGACACTAGCTAGGTTGACTACCTGGTTAATTCAGATAAAGAATCCAATAAAGTTAACTGCTAGTGCTACAGAGAGACTTCATTTTTCTTTAGCTTATTTTATCTATTGACAGATATCCATAAACTCTCTGACTGTCTATAGTTTATATGATTTTATTTTAATTAACGGCTGATATTGTCAAATCTTGACAGACTCGTAACTTAACTGGACAAAAAAGGATATCAACGGATCCATAACTTGACAGGAAAAAAAATTTGAACTTGTGAGAAGATTTTAAATTATGTCAACTAAACAATAAATATATCATGTATGATGATATTTTTGTCAAGGCTCAAGGAGGGCTTCTATAATTTGCCCTCTTATTACAAACTATAACAAATCAAGTTTCAATATAACCAATTTGATTTATGTTTTGACTTGAAGATCCCTTCAAATCTCCAATTTCCTGTACAGTAGACAATTGTAATACTTGTGTCTGTCTGATATATCATACAAACTTTCTTATATTTCACAATTTAAAAAGAAAAGAATCTGCAAATTTTTCTAGGATTGATGACAGTTGCTTGCTTGAACAATGTATAATTACAAGTATCATCAACAATATATTTTGTAGTTAATCTTATGATTTCATATTCTACATAATTTCCAGGCACGTTAGGATGTATAAATAGAGAAGCCTGTACATGTAATACATTTGCCTTTCTATATGCACACGAAGGTACGAACTAATGACCTGAGAGGTTATGATTTACGTTGAACCTCTGTGCTTCGTTGGCCTAAACTTCTAGGATAAATTCTACGGGCATCAGCTTGTCACACATTTGGATTCTGTTGCTCAAAAACATGAGATAGAAGTATTATTTCAGCGTTTGATTTGAACAGGTTATGATCGAATGAGATGATAAGATATGCAATAACATACATATCAGACAAACTCAAACTAAAACTCAAATTCAACATTAATATCGACTTACTGTTCATAAATCGTGTGAGCTTGAAGCCAGAATTTCTTAGTGTGTCTTACTGTCTTGGACTTCTAGAGATTCCAAGGGGATGAGAGATAAGATCTTCATCCTACAGAGCAACATCAGCTCGCAAAATCAGCCTCCCCATGATATAAAATTTTAACATTTAAAACAATCCTAGATTCCATGTTCCAAGGAATACGGGATTTAAAAACTTACGATAACGTATCTGCCAAGTAAAATATCGGAAGCCTCCACAATCCCGCACCTCTCCATTTTCTTCTTTTTGTAGAAATAACATCCTCTGCCCCTGAGACTGTGGCAGTAAGAACAAACTGAAACACATCCGGTATCACCGTCAATTCAATCAATAAGTTCTATAGGTTGTGAAGTGCAAAATTCAAGAAAAATGATAAAAAAAAAAAAAAAGGAAAGAATCGTTGAATAGAATGTTAACTAGAAGCAGTGATGGTGTTAAATTGTACCAATGGAAAGAGTACAGCCATGACACCGTAGCTCACAAGGGGTGAGAAAAAGAAAATAGCCAGAACACAAGGGCTTCCTGCAAAGCCATTTAGGAGATCAATACTGTTGCATGCATCATCATAATCCTGAATTTTAATAAAAACTTTTAAAACGGCATGTACAATCTCCTGAGCACGGGCACACATTACATATTCAAAACCATATTATCATTATAAGGATCACAATATAAAATTTTATCACACCCTACTAGGATTATTTTGGTGGACTCAGATTGATTTGCTTCCTAAATGAATGAACAGCATTTTGTAAGTTACTTTCAGTTTTTATTTTTTTAACTTTTTATGGCTAAGAAAAGAACTAAAACCGTTCCAGCTGCTCTACAAGAGTCATTTGCCACTTTTAAACCAAGATAATTGTTGCTACGCTTTATGTAAGGATTACATTTATTCAAAATTCACGGGACATTCTTCCATACTTTTCTAGAAGTTCATCATCACCACCCACTGTATCAGTAGTCATTACTTCTGGCAGATTAGAATAAGCTTATTTTGACTAAGAATTGAATTCTATTGCTTAGATTTTTAAGACATTTTTCTCTCATATTACATGATACAGCATGTATAATTGAACTATATAGCTAGGATATGATCAATCTAGCAAGATGATGTCACTTTTCAAGCTAATTTATTTAAAGGCAGGTTTTAAGAGGAATTTCCAGCAAGAAAACAGCATAACGTGTTCAGGAAAAAATATCAGAAAGAGAACCTAAAATGGACCAACAATGTATGTAGTAAAAAGGGAGGACAGTCGTTCAAGGGATGGTGGAGTATTATAGGTGTTACAAAGCGGAAACTGTTCCCTACAGATTATTGGTTAATGTCGCTCTCTAACAGTTAACCATATCACCACAGGGTGTCGGTTTTGCAATAATAATTTGGGAAACTGTATCAGACAGTAAAGAGAGGAAAGCCACATGAAGCTTGCTTAGAAAAATTAACTAGAATTACAAAAAGGTGAAACCGAAAACACATGAAGCAAGCTTACCAAAACCAGCAAAAAATGGCCAGTTAGACTCGAAAAAGTCTAGCCTTTTGTCCAGACCCACTTCTGAGAAGTTCCATTTGTACCTTAGAAATGCTCAAACCAAATTAGTCATTTTTAGTTGACATCAAGTATAGCAAATTTAACAGTGAGTAGGCATTCACTACATACTCGAAACAGTAATAGGCGTACATCCAGGAAAGAAGTAGAAAATTTACTGCCTTCCCAATGTAGGGTATAAATCCTGTAGCGTAAACCTGCATAAAATATTTTCAAAGCATAGTGAAATTTGTCATCTGAAACATAGTTTTTAAATCAATAGCATATCATATCTGCAAACAAATGCATAACATTAAATATGTGCATCTCACCTCTATAAAGAAGAAGGTCAAAAGAAGCAATGAGTACATTTGCTCACCAATTCCAATCACAACCCTGCAGAAAAAATAGATGAACCTTACACATTGCACACAAGTGAAATGTAGTAGCTTATATGAGAAGAAATGCCCGCAATTAGCAGTACCCTCCTAGGCCAGCAGGCCTTGCTGAGTTTGTATTTTGTGATGTTACATTTTGATTTGAGGATTCCTGTACAGTCTGCCCAGATTTTCCCACCACAGCAAACCCATACTTAGCAATGTCATTGTACCTGGTTCAAGAAAAAAGTTAACAGCATCTTTCAAACAAAGAAAGTTTGGATATATACATGTTATGTACTAATTTTTTATTCGAACAATTTATATCTATTTTAATGTATTAATATAAACATAAACAACATGAGAAACTATGAAACAAAGCAGTTCACTAAATCATTAACATATAGCAACTACTATAAAGGTTGAAAATTTAACAGGAAAACAATACCAGATATTACTTAGAATAAGGCTGAACGTGTACAACGGGTAGAACCAAAACACCTGCAATCAACGATGAAAAAACTAACCATATTAGATGAAGTAATTGTAACTTTTATTACATAATGTTCATAAATTAACAAATATAATGTGTCCTCTTAACAAGTCTGTCAGTGTATAGACCAAATCCTCATTTTAATAAACGATTAGGGAAATTTATAATTTTTCCTTTAACTTGACAAATATTACCCATGTCATAGTTATATAATAGCATCTATAGTTAATTTCAAATTACTACTTCATTCCAGAGTCAATAAAACAACTATGCCTCAGCAACTGGCAGCAGAAGTTCAACTTTGCAGAAGGTTTAACAACATATACTGCGCTTGTGATATTCTACAGGTGACTAGTCTAAATAGTGCATCTGCACACCTGCTAATGCAACTATGAAGATCTCAAATGGAAGTCAGATTCTCATTATTTAAATTATAAAAATAAGTTAGCTTGCATAATGTATATAATCAATAGAACCAAAAAGTTTGATTGTGAACATAGAGCGCAACTTTGACCAGTCAAACCATAATATGGAGAATACGAAAATGGGCAAGTAAATTTTTGTCGAGAGAAGATAGAGAAACGTATAAGAGCGTATTCATTGACAGCAGAAAACCAATTCAGAAGACAAAGGCATAGATCGAGTTTGTTCGTTGGTTTGGATGGTCCAATAGAGATGTATTAATCATATTCCACAGAAAGTTTCTCGGTTACAAGAATGTAAATACAGTTTCTAATCTTGCATTGCAAGCCACCAATTAAATTCCATAGTGTAAGGTGGTGAAGGTGATCAATGGAATTTGAAAGTACCTACACATAATATGAAGAAAGTTCTTAGCACTAGATCAGTGCATTCCATTTGTCTTATAAAGGGAGTTTGAAAAGCCAAAGATATGGATGCTGTGACAATATCTAAAATATCAGGTTGGTAGTAATTGCAACAAATATGGTGGTGGATGTGGCTGTAGAACGATGGTAGCACTTTTGTCAGCATGTGTCGCGTGGTGGTTGTAGTACTAACTACTAACAATACCGATGGCAATGACACATTCATGGTGATGGAAGGCATAGTAATAGTAGCAATGACACATTCGTGGTCATGGAAGTGGTTATGTAATGGCAAGGTTGTGAAAAGATAGCTGGTGTTAATGACTGTTGGGATGACAGGAATTAAGATGGCAATAATTGAACAAGACATCATGGTGGTAATGTTTATGTTACTGGTCAAAGATGTTGATGTAGGTAGGTGATCATAATAGATACGTCAATAATTTTAAGAGTAAATGTCCTACAAGTTAGAATCAAATAATTCCCTAATAGCAAAAACAACAACAATATTCCAGGCTCCAGCAATAATAATGATGTCCTTAAATGATGAAATAGCTTTTAGATAACAATAAACCGTTTTATAACTGCACAAAACATCTTGATATTCCACAAACGCAATAGGCTAGAAAACTTTTTCTTTGCACATATAGCTCAGTTCACAACATCTTAACATTGATACAAGTTTATCACTTTATCCAGTTTGCCATTAAAAAATTAATTGCACTTTCAGTAGGGAAAAACTACATCAATATGGTTCTTACAGATGTTACATGAGTGAGAATATGGAGATATTACCATGACATCAACAGCATACTTACATAAAGGAGCTGTATGAGACCAAGACGCAAGAATGAATAAAGTTTTAAAATACTCCCGCCTGAGCAAAGTTCTTGAGAACTAAACTGTGAACACTGATCAGGTAATATCCACAGCAATGTAGGGATGACAAATGACTTTAGAATGAAAATACTGCAAGATTGAGAAAGCCAAACGCTCAACAACCAGCAGAAGCATTAGTACATTACACTCAAGAAAATAAAAAATAAAAATTAACAGCACAAATAAAAACAAGAAGCCGCATAAACTTTACATACATGTACCAATGACTAATGACATAGAGATGAACTTATTGTTACAAATATGAAAGCTCATCAGTTGGCCCCAAAACCCCAACATTCTCTTGTCAGATTAAAAAACTCTTAACAAAAATCACGTAAATGTTGTAGTCATTCCCATTGGATGGAGAAGCGAGCAGACTGAACATATCTAGCTCCAACCAATAAACTACAAAATTCATGTAGGGATCCCATCCCTAGTAGCATTAACTCTAAAAATTTTTCTAGAATCACCACAATCCTTAAATTAAACATTAAATAAGAACAAACGAAGACCATGAACTACAAAGGAACCTTGAATTGACATTCCAATAAGCTAAAGTTGGCATCCTATTCGAATTCCACTACACGTATTTGGATGAAAGAAGACCACGAACTACAAAGGAACCTAGAATTGACATTCCAATAGTCTAAAGTTTGCATCCTATTCGAATTTCACTATACATACTTGGACGAATGAAGACCACAAACTGCAGAGGAACCTAGAATTGACATTTCAATAGGCTAAAGTTGACATCCTGTTTGAATTCCACCATACATATTTGGACGAACGAAGACCACGAACTACAGAGGAACCTAGAATTGACATTCCAATAGGCTAAAGTTGACATCCTGTTCGAATTCCACTATACGTATTTGGGGAAATTATTTGGTAGCAACTTAACTCTTTTAAACCCAATTGGAAGAAAATACAAGCACCCCAATTGAAGTCTCTAACAAACGTACAATCTAATACTCATATAAACATGAACAGCATGTAAAATTTGAGAGAGAGAGAGAGAGAGAATTGACCTTCCTAAGAAGATGAAGCCGTTCAAGAGAAAGCACTGGCCAGTTCTGATCAAAAGCATCTTCGACCTAAACAAACCAATAAGGGAAAACATCAATTCAAAGCTCAAAACAAATAATAATAACAAGAGAGTATGTTTATGCCTGCGCAATAAAAGGAGTCTGTGGAGACAACAAGCTTCCCAGAAACCGTCTAAGTATAGGAGCAGTGCTTGCTTTGATTTTGCCATCAATATGTTTTTTAATGCCTCTCTTGAACTGCTCTCCTCCATTCAAGAAGATCTTTTTTGTTTAGTTTAAAGAAGAAGAATACAAGTATTGTTCTAACAAGAAGAGACTTTTAACTGATTGAATTCAAGTTGTTGAGTTGTGATGAGATTTAAAGATTAAGTTTTATATTTTAGTTCTCACTTCACTTTTGTATTCTTTCTACCCACTTCATCCATTCTCATAGGTCCAACACCATATTCTTCTTTTCTTTTTTTTAATATATTTTTCTCTTTTTCAACAAGGATATTTAACCACAATGCTTTTGATTTTTTTTTTGATTTTTTTTTTAACTTATTGGTTTATATATATTCCTTCATGTTTGTGATATTAATCCAAATTTCACCCTTGTACATAAGATCACATGGTATAAAGCCAAAGGAAGGCCAACAAACTAATATCCAAAGTAAAATTTATACACAAGCGAATATATATATATATATGAGAAAATTTTATATTAGTCCTTGTTACGACTTACGAGAAAGTATAAGCTTTTTAACTACAAATTGAAAGACGAATCAATTTTTCTATAGCTTTATAAATATATCAATTTAATATCATTTGTTAGCCAATTGTTGGTCAAAGCTAATGAAAATAGATGTAATTTCATCATCCCAATGAAATTATTTTAATTTTATTTGATGTAATTGAGGAATAAAAAAATAAAAATTGGAAAAAAAATGGATCTTCACCGTACACCCTCGAGATGAATGGTGGAGATAAAATTTTAAGCTAAAATAAAGAAAAAACATAAAAAAATAAATTTAAAATAATTAAAAAAAAAAAAAAACTATAATCTCTACTGTCCATATATGAAATGAACGGTGAACTTTTATAAAATTAAAACATACAAAAAATTTACAAAAAGACAAACGAAAAATATGGTAAAGATCCAATCAAATTCTTCTCTAACCATCAATAAGAATGAATCCATTAGTTGAAGATAAAGACTTAAAAGGATCTTTATCGAACCTCTATCATTAACATTAGAATTCCTATAGGGAACCTCCATTATCTGAGATAGAGGATCCATCTCCATTGCACGATAGAGATGGATCCATAAGTTGAAGATAAAATTTAGAAGGATCTTAATTTGATCTCTATCGTTGACTATGGAAGTCCCATAATGAACCTTCATTATCTGAGATGGAGGACCTATTTTCATTGCACAATATAGACAGTCAATTTGGTTCATAACATAATGACCATCAATTTGGTTGTTTAATGGACGATCTAGGGATGGAAACAAATTTATCAACAATTTTATTCTACCAAATTGTCCGAATAGTCTGGTTTTATATCGTTGGACTATTTAGTTTTCATATCAATGGTCATTCTAATTCAACCAAGTCTTTTTTTTTTTTAATTTTTGTTTAATTGTAAAAAAAAAAAAAATTGTTTATTTGATTTTTATCTCCATCAAATTATTTTTTTTCCAGTTATTTTTATTTAATTGTTATATTCTCCACAATCCATTTTTCTCATATAGACTATAGAAATCCATTTTTTATTTTAATCATGCTTTTACTTACTCTAATAACAAGTGCAAAATGAAATTTTATATATATATTTTTTGGTTATGAACAAATTATGAATTAGTTACCGAGTTTCAAAATATGTTTAGGTAGAGCAAATCTTTTAGTTTTATTACAAATTACCTACCCACTGTTATCACATGTCTATTAACGTTAAGTATTTGAGGGACAAAATTGTTTTTTAACCTTATTTACCTTATTTTTATTTTTCTTTAAAAATAAATTTTTAAAATTAAATATTAAATTAATTTTTTTTTAAGTCAGATCTCCATCATCGATCGTGTTGATGGATGGTGGGGATCAACTTTAAAAAGTCAAACAATTTTTTTTATTAAAAGGAAAATCATTAAAAAAATTAAAAAAAGATAAATAAAGAAATTGAAAAAAAAAATAATAATAACCACCAAACCAGATAATGGAGATCAACATCAAATCTCATCTTGAACACTCTTCTTCATCAACAACCAACCTAATCAGAGTTGATCATTATCTTCAAAGCCATGAAATATAACCAAACTCAATCAAATTCAAAGAAAAACAAGCACAAACCCAAAAGGTCACTATTGCCTTCTTGTTAGCCTTTTGGCCCCTACAAATTAGCATATGCAAATCACTGGTCTCTTGGTCTCTTGATCTCCTACGATCATTGTCTTCATCATCATCAACATTAACATTCAACTATCATCCTCTTCAAGGTTCATCTGGATTTTAGATGAAGCTATTCCTTCATCTGGGTTAGTCGAACTCAAATGAAGAACATCTATTTTTATTTTTTAATTATTTGATTGTCAATTAGGGATTTTTGCTGATTGAAATGCTAGTTTTTATTTGCTATATTGATGATGATTTTGGTTGAAGATGAAAGGGGCGAGAGGTTGAAGATGATGATTTTCAAAGATAGGTTAAAGATGAAATTTTTTGGGGACTTTTATGTTTTTTAATTTATCTGTTTTTAGAGGATTTTTGGTATTTGAAACATTGGTTTTTATGATTAATGATGATAATTTTGAGTTGATGATTTTGCTAGATTAATGACGATTTTGGTTGAAGATGAGAGAAATGAGAGGTTGAAGATAATGATTTTTTTTTTTTTTTTTTAATGGAGATTCAATCTCCATCATCCATCTTCTTTAAAGATAGACGATGGAGATCTAATCTTCATTTTTAAAAAAAATAAAAAAATTAAAATTCAATTTTTGTTTAAATATTCAATCTTCACCGTCAATCACGCTTAATGGATGGTGAAGATTCATTAATTATTATTATTTATTTTTTTAAAAGACATCGATTATTATTTTTATTTGAAGTTTTCATTATTTTTGTTTTTTCCTTTTTCTAATTAAATTTATCTTTTAATTTTTTTAATTAAAAGGTATTATATGTTTTGTACCACTTTATCTTTATTAATTGTTAACTTTAACAGTTTATGACTAACGCTAGGTGAATAATTTATAATAAACTAAAAAATTTGCTCCATCTGAGCATATTTTGAAATTGATAGCTAATTTATAATATACTCTTTTGTCAAATTGGAGAGTTAAATTTTTTGAGTTAATTTTTACAAACTTTAGAAATGATTAAGCCGTTTTCAATTAGTAGGTAAAAATAATTTGTGTTTCCTCATGATTAAAGGGTATAACTTATTTGATTAGGTGGCAAATTAACAAAAAACGAGGGGTCGGTTATTTTCGGCTTTCAAACGTTCCAACTTGTGACAAACAAACGCATCATTTTAGAGTTTAGATTCCAACTTTCATCTTAAATTCCTCTGAGAGAATCGGATTTTGGAGAGGAAAGATGGCACAACCCAGCAAAGAGCCCTGCAAGAAAGAGGCTTGCAACATTCAAGCTTGTCTCACCAAAAACAACTTCCTCCCTCAAAGGTATAACATACATCTCATAACATATTCAGATGCTCTCTTTCATTGTTATTTTGTTTTATTTCTAGTATTCTATTATTGATTGATTTTTGGCCTTTTTAGTGATTTAGTCTATCTGGGGTTTTTGCTTTTTCATCTGGGTTGCTCTAAATTTGATCAAGTTGATGACTTTTTTTTAATGAACTTGTTAGAATGATTAAGCCAATGTTGTTGATTGACAAGTCAAATGGTTCTGCATGTTGTCTTGCTCATGTTTGATCAAACCTAACTTGAAATGGAACTGGATATAAGTTTTGACCATATGACACGGGAGCCTGCTGATCTTCTTTGGTTGGTGACTTTCTGTATCCCATTGAAAGTTTACTGTATCTTTACTTTCGTGTGTGTGTGTGGGGCGTTTATTAGTTGTATCCGTGGTATTGGAGCCTGGTTATTATTTATAAGACATAGCTAGAGAGACTTGGGGGGTTGTTGGAATTTGATATGTTTAGAGAGGAGCTAATTGAGTGATAGTCGTTGAAAGTTGTGATTAGTCGAATGCGTGCAGTGGCGTGTTTTTTTACTTAATTGATGAGATTTTGTTAGGAGGGATTGTGGAGTTTATATTGTAAGAACTGATTTTATAGTCAATATTTCATTTATAGAGAATGAGATTAAAAGTTGGTTCCTACGAGTTAGTATCACGGTTATATTCACTCACCTCTCTGGAAAGAAATTTATCCACTACAGATGAGGATTGAAAATCCTTTGAGCATCAGTTAGATGCAAAGAAGATAGGATATATTTATTCTCCTGATTATGTTTCAATAATCTCTAGCTTCTGGGACTAAATTTTATTCTTTGGTCATTTGTGATCTTCTAAATTATGGAACTTGATTAATTTAGATATTGTTTCGTTGCATCTGAAGTGGGTATGTCACTCTGGTTTATGCCATAGATGTTGAAAGTCAGTACTACGACATCTTATTTTTGTTGTGGTGAATTTTCATTGTAGCTACCATTATTCAACCCCACCGTTGTTTTTATTTACATTGTTCCACGAACCATTTCCTGGACCTTGGCTACGTAATAAATGGTTTCAATTTATGCATCGGGACCCCTTGGTTGTTCCAAAATCAAATGTCATGTATCTACGTAAACCATTTCCTGGCCTCATCGACCTGATGTATGCCATATCATCTTGCTCTCTAAATGTAGTCTGTTCAATGTGAATTAGTGTCTATTCCTAGTTAAGTTCATCCTTAGCGGGCATCATTTTTAATGGGATGGCCCTTTCATGCTTGTAGTTCAAAAATATGTAAGTGAATGAGAAGGTTTAAGTAAGTCAGGTTAGCACAAAGAACCCAATCCTTTCCGTTGGGAGTTTATGGAAGGTTTTCCCTGATGCTTGTGGAACACTGAAACTGAACAATATGCAATCTATTTTGTAACAAAACTTCAACCAATCTGCTAGTATTCTCGAGAACTGTTTCTTCACTCATGATGCCCTAAAAACATTTCCTATCACTTTAGTTGTCGTGTGACAGCCACCCAGCTTCCAACTATAGTTTTCTTTTGATGCTCAACAAATCCTCCACAGTACGTTGTAGCTTACTGTTAATAATATTCTCTTGCAAGAGATTCAGTGAATGGGAGATGGACTCTAGTTCCACACTTGCAATGTTTTGTATAGTCATGGTGTTAATTCTTAACTTCGTGTATTTGGAGCTCAATCACTTCAAAAACCATATAGTCACTGGCGAATAATCGCTTGCATGAACTAGGAGTGTGAGTTTTTTAATTGGTCCCTTGTCCCTTTGTTCGAGTCAATCAATGCCAATTGTCACACTAATAGTTACATATTCTATTAAACTAGCATGTATGATGAGAATCAACATCTTTCATTTGGTGTAATTTAACATAAGTGAGGTGTATTTGTTTACTTATATCAGATTCCTTGTTGGAACATCTAGTTAAATTTATGTCAGTCTGTGTTATACAGCCATTAATTTGTTTTCGTGCTGCTCTGATGCCAGTCATGCCGCAGATATGTAAAAATTCGTTTCCCTGCACATGTTTTAAATTGATGTTTATAATTGTTGCAGGTGCCACAAAGTCATTGAGTTGCTGCAGTCTTGCTGTGAGAAATGCAATTACAACTCAACACATTGCGCTTCGGTCTCTGGCCTTCTGAAGCAAACAGGGAAGTAACAGCCCAGATGCTGTTTTCTATCGGAAACAAGGTTTTGACTTTTCGTTTCTCCAATCTTCTGGGGGTGTAATACATAACCAAATATCATTGTCTATGATCAACTTTGTGTAGTAAGAATAGGTAACAATTGGAAGCTGATACCTTTCGAAATGCAGCAATTGGTAAGAGAAGCAAAATAGATCTTTGGACACTATACTATTTTTACACACACACAGAAAAAAAAAAATGCTAGAAAAAGGTTTTGAAATGGGGTTTACAATCATATTGCTGGGATACTAGAATATGTTTAACTCTCACAGAAACTCAAACTTCACAGTTCTAATGTGATTGAAATAAGAAAGTCTAGTTTACTAGACATACCTGTAATTAGATGTTTGTTTCTCCCACTTTTTCTTTTCTTGATGTTAATTAGGTGTTCTTATGAGAACTTATTGCGGATATTATTAAGAGAGAAATAGATATAAACTGCTATTCTATGATTCCAATGTTCATTAAAATTATTGGGAAATCAAGTTCTCTTTTCTCATTATTTTTTCTTTTCTAATGAAACTTAGATTTCCTTTAATTTCATTCACTATTATTAAACATGCCCTTCCATAATAACAGTTGGCCAACATGAGTATTGCTTATCTGACCAAAATGACACATTCCAATTATTTTGCCCAAAAAGAGTTAGTGAATGGAACAAGCGTCATCACCAATGATTGTTGTGGTCCCTTTTGTCTCAGAAATTATGATTTTTTGGACCCTTTTACTTGTCCCTCAATCTACTTCCAATTGCTTCAAGGACAAACTTTTTGTTGCTCCCAAACAAATGAGATGGGGTACAGAAACAGAAAAAAAAGGCCAAAATATTTCATCATTTAACATGGCCTGGAAAAATGGAAAGAAAGAGGACATTGTGTTTGCTAGAGAGAGAGGTCTGATCATGTCTGAAGATTCTGTTTACAACTTGGTAAAAGGAATCCATTAAATTCTAAGCAAAATGGAGCAGATGATACACCTTATACAAAAGATACACCATGCGTATAACCAACCAACATGGCCAAAATTACAATGGCCAATCCCTTCTTTAGGAAACAGGGAGAAACCGTATACAAGTCTCTTCGCGAATCTGAAAAAAAGAATAATATAACCCCCACCACCTTTCTACTTTTTTCCCAAAAAGAATATAATAAGAAATAGTTGAGCATGTAAAATACAACTTGGATGTCAAGAAATTCCTCCCCAATGTATGCTTTTTGTATTGCTTGACAGAGATGAGCCATCGAATAGATACATCAAGGTGTTCTTGGCAATCTCAGTTGATCCTGACGCTTAAGAGGAATGCCTTCAGAACCCACGTCATCTTCATCCGCATGCTTAGGTAATCGCATGGACAAAGATGTTGTCAAGTTTGCACCTGATTTTATAATGTATAAACTGATTGCTATGAGAGGGCAGTCATTATACCTCATAGATAATTAATTTCATTATGGAGTGAAAATAAAGGGTTAATGAATAAAACAACAAGCGCATACCATCACCCATGTCTTTTGTTTTGTGAAGAAGAAAAGTTCCCGAGAGGATTGTCACGAACCCACACATTTCTGTAACAATCTGAGTTGGATTCTGCCTATCCCAATCCTGATCAAAGAAGATTAATCTTCAACCATGTAAATCAAGTGCAATAATGAGGCTCCATAGAGTAGGTAAATAGTGTTTACTACAGACAGATGAGGGAAGTTGATACGAGTATGGATTACAGGGGATATTTTTGAATATGTGCAATGTAGCCTATCAGTCTAGATGTCGTAGAGTGAAGGAGTTGAGATGACATTTCTAGAAGTGGCTTTGAAATTTGAGGTTTCAAACAGAAGCTGATAGTCAGCATCTCCTCCCAGTAAGGGATTTTTTTATGCCAACTATTCTAACATTATAAATCAATTATACCATCCTCATAATGCAATGAAGGGTGTCATGGTACTATGAAATGGGCTGAAGAATTTACCTTGAACATTATCACACTAGCCAAAATGGTCAGTGATGTGAACATAACATAGTATATGGGAGACACAACTGCTGTATTAAAAGTGTCAAGCGCCTGCATCAGGAAAATCAAACGAGAATGAATATAAATCAACTGAAAGTATATGAAAATGACGAAAACAAAGGAAAATGCGAACAAGCAGTCTGCAAATCTTGAGGGATTAGTGTAAGGGGAAATTTTGGAGTTATTGGTCAAATCTAAGAGTGCATCCCATGCTTGGATACCATATCACAACCAAATGGTTGATAGCAGCAAAATATTCTTAATGAAAAACCAAGTAGACCAAAGAGCTCTGGCATCATAACAAAAACGAACATAACTAACGTTGTTGCTTCCATACCATATTACTCTACATTTGAAAACAAAAGGGGGCCTATTCATTACTGTCAACTTACAAACATCCAATTCTGTACGGTCCATCTTCGAATGTCCCCTGAAATTATGTCGATTAATGGCATCTGGTGACAGATGTAACACAGACACGTTGCTCATGTATTACATCCACAACCGCAAACAGATTAACATTGTCGGATACGAGGAACATTTGGGTTATCGCATCGTAATAAACTGATCCTCTTTTAACTACTTGAAACTTTAGGCTCTTGAGTCAACCAGCAGAAGACAATCACAGTACAGCAAGTCATGGCCTTATGGGATGGATGAATGATTCAAGACCATTGAGCAACCTCTTCCACAATCGCTCAAAGTTCATTTGAAAGAAAAACAAAAAAAAAAAACAAATAAAGCCCCAGTGAGTCTAGGAAAACTAGATAAATGACACGTTACTTGCTCAAGATTCCATCTAATGTTGAAGCCATACCCTGAGAAGATGTGGAAGAAAACCAAGTCTACATGATTGCAACAATTCCTTACAAATCAACAGATTCACTTCTTCACAAAGAGAAACCAATCACACTTGGACAATTTGCTCAAATTCCAGCAGATACCCCTTAAAGACATTGTGAGATGAGATCCATGTACATTCATCAGCGGAGCATCTTTGGCACTGAGAATCACAAGTTGCTTGATTTTAAAGGACCCACAGTTATCCAATGTGAAAGCTTAAACTTCTGAACAATTCAAATGCAGAGTTCTCAGAAAAATTTAACCGCAAACAGGATATTTTTTCCCTGAAGCTTGAACTTCCAAATTAGCATCTCTTCAACTTGATTTTTATGAAAAATTATCCACAAGGATTTTTGTTTTTTAGCTGAAGCTCACTTCCAGGATTATATGAAAATAGGGCCACCAATGTCAACAAAGGAAACGTTGCAAATCCACCAAGAGAGATGTCTTAACATTGAAAAGGTCATAGCTTGTTCAGGAGAATATCCTGTTTTACTATAACATGTAATTGGCAACAGAACAACTTGGAGAATGCAAATAAGCTTGCTCAGGAGAATATACCGTTTTGTCATAAAACGTGATTGTCAATAAAACAATTAGAAGTAGATTGCGATAGATCTGCTTTACCCCTCAGGTTTTCAACATCACAACTCCAGATTGTGGTCAGTAATTGTCGAAACATAAGACAGCAACATGCTGCAGGTAAGGTCCCTGAGCTTGTACATCAGAGGATCAAACCACTTCAAATCTACCCATGTTCTATGATAACATCTTAGTGCTAATACAATAAGCAAGAGAACGTAAGGGCCATGCTTAACCCCTCTTGACTTCAAACACAACTCTGGCACTTCAGTAACCAACTAATTGTGGAAAATACATAAGAATATAATAACTCTGTTTAATGCCTATTATCAGGTGTAGTTAAGAAGAAAGAAATCATCATTACCTTATTCAAATAATTCATTTGGGTAAGCACACAAGTAATCACAACTAAAGTGAAGGCCCATGTTTGGGGATATATTAGCTGATTTGTCCCTGAAAGTGTCAACTTCAGAGCAATTCCAAGTGCTTTAACGCTCATAACCTGTCCAAAAACACTGAGATTACAAAAGCTAGAAAGGAAAGAAAGTGCAATATGGAGAAAAAAGTTAAAAATATAACACAATTACAAACTACCATCAAACAAATACTAATAACAATTATGAACTACCAACAAACAAATACTGATACATACCGACAAAGAACCTACAAGAGAACAAACTCCGATATAAACCATAATGTGAGTCTGGCCATATTCTGGGATGAAATGGAATATAAGGATAAATGCAGCTGTTATGACCAAGGCCGCATAAAAGAGAAAAGCTGTAAAATGGAGGGGGAAAAGGTCATATATTGTTTCTTTGCAATTTAGCCCATACAGAAAGGTAGAAATGAATGAACAAACAAAAACATTAAGGCAAATTAAGTACCTGGCTCTGTAGCAAGCTCCCAAACTTCTATCACAGATTCAATCTCACGCTCTTGAGGAGCATGCAGCACAATTGTTGTAGAGCCTACAACACAAAGAGCACAACCAAGAATTCCGAAAATATGCAGTTTCTCCCGTAGAATGATACGAGCAAGCACAGCACTGCAAGACAACATCATGGTCAGCTCCAAACAACACTACAACAGAAAATCAAAATCAAATGTGGAGTGATGATCTCTCATACCTAATAATAATGCTGAGGGCACCAAGCGGTGTGACCAATATAGCAGGCGCAAATGCGTACGCTGCAAAGTTAGCAATTTCCCCTACTATCACTGTACAATTCAGAATTTTTTCATCAGAGTTTGCACTGTTTAACTACAATCATAAACAATTCCTCAAAAAAAAAAAGCAATCATAAACAAACAACTCAATCAGGTACCAATTAAATGCCGATAAGACATAAGAGATATCAAATGGGGTGTCAGTTATCAATATCAGATTATAATCCATACTAATGATTGAGACTCTAATTCTCTCCTAGTGAGAGTTATCAGAAGAACCATAGGGAGGTAAAAAAAAAAAAAAAGCAAAGAAAAGGAAAACTTTACAACTGTTAACAAGCTTCCACTATAAACAATAATTTTTGTTACTGAACCATCATACAACACTAAGTAGCACTCTTCTGATGATAAAATAAAATAACATGACTAGTTGAAGATAATAAAATAAAAAGAATCGCATTAAACTCACTTGTTATCATGCCCACCCACCATAGTGGCTCATACAAGTAAGAATAGCCCCCAACTCCTGTCAAACAATCAAAATATTAAATAGAGAAACTTTGTTAGAGATAAAAACCAGTCATGATAACGACTCAAAAACCTAATACACATTATTTGAGCACAAGTCACCTTTACATCATTCATAGTAAAAACATGTATTTATCACGGCTACACAATTTTTTTTTTTTTTTTTTTATAAAAAAAGGGTAAAAAAAAGTGAGTAAGACTGAATAACTAAAACTCATCTAAGTGAATACTTAACAAAGGTTGCATGTGAACAAGATAACGTTATACATTTTCATTTCTATGTATACTTCTTCTTTTAAAGTGATATCTACTATTTGTTCAATAAGATTCAGATAAATGTAATTCCTTTATAAAGTGACTAAAGAGATCTATAAACTTGCAATAAAATGGATAAAAACCCCATACAAATGTAATTCATAATTATAAGAAATTAGATTTAAACAAAATTACTACTGCTCAAAACTAGATCCAAAACATCTCCATTGAGAATTCTCCTAGAATCAATCTGCACTCATCCCTTAAACTCAGCGACAAAAGCTCCAAATTCTTAAAAGCTCTCTTTTCTACCATTCTTCCATACACATGGCAATAACTAACAACACAACAATGTTCAAAACAATCAAATTTCAGCTCTTAAAACTTATATGAGCATACATTTAAGTTTTCTCTTTCCACCCAGAAAAACAAACACAAAATTCCATACCATCAAAAGCTGCTAACTGTCCAGAAAACCAGTTCCACTTCTTCAAGATATCATTTCATTTTCAGTATCGCACCATTTCTTCCAAACAAACACTACTATAATTAAGCAAACTTTCAGCATTAAAACTCCCGAATAAATCCCTTTTACCATGTGTCAAAGGCCCGCCCAAGCTGAATATAACAGCCAACAACTACGACAAATCACTCGATCATTGCTCATACAACTTCACCAAATTAATTCACTATATACTACACATCGAACAAGCTTTGATCTGGGTTTTTAACAGTTGCAAAGTTCCCTTAAAAACCCAAAATCATTTTCCAATCAAGAAACATATGATCAACTACCACAAACCATTACCAAGTACAAAACACACATTGAGAAAAACGAGTAATCAGTCAACATAAACATAACATATAAACAGTCAAAAAAATAAATAAAAATTAGTACTTCATCCAGCAACTAACTACACATATATGAGAGCATTCAAACACCAAATCCAGTCAACCACATCACAAAAATGTTCATTTATCTCCAACACACAAAACAAAAAATCCCCAGGAAAACAAGATTGTGTTGTGGAGGGATCAAATCAAAGAATCTAACAAAAGAGATGATACCAGCTCTAACACCAGAAGCTCCTGCTTTTTTCAAACCCTTCTTTTTGACAATGAAACTAGCACCAATAAAGACGCTTGAAGACAGAGCCAGAATCAGACCCTTTATGTTGTCAGATGACATCCCATCTCTCCAGCTCTGCCCCCCATTCGAAGACCCCATTCTCTGTTTTTGTTCTATCAATCCAATACTATCTCAATCTAATCAACATAACTCACTCCCCAACTCGAACTGAGTTGACTCAACCGAGTCAATCAAGATTTAGCACGTAAAAAATAAAAAGACCGCGTTTTGAATAGATTTCCTTATCTGGGTACGCGAGTTATGATCTGGGTATGAGTGAGATTCCAGTAAGTCGAAGTGGAGTAGTGGATCTCGGATATTTGATTAATTTGATTTTTTTTTTTTGGAAAAAAATTTCAACAGATGAAGAAGACGACTTGAATCGTGTTGTGTCGGCCCGTGGACAAGGGAGAGAGAGAGAGTTTTATTTGGTGGAAACAGCTGTGAGATTTCTTGGATTGGAAGACAGACAGAGAGAGAGAGAGGGAGAGTTTTTGCGTTTTTGGTTTTCAGTTAAAAAGACTCTTCTCCGACTTAGCGTTGATGACTGCGTCACTTTATCTTTTCGGTTCTTGGCCTCCCATTTTTACCTTTTCTAGTAGGGGAGAAATCATTTTATTATATCATCAAATTTTTAATTATATTTAAAGAAAAAAAAAGCAAATCATCTCTAATATTCCAAAAAAAGTATGCAATTATAGATTATAACGGTCTCATTTTTTTCATTGTTACTATTATTATTATTATTATTATTGTTTTATTTTAATTTATATTTTACTCATATGTACAGGTCCATTCAAATTAATCTTTTTTTATGTTTCACTGCTCGGGTATTTACTTACGTAATCCTGAGATAACTTAATTTAAAGGTTTGATGAGATTCATAGATAGATAAAGATTATTGGTTTGTTGTGACCAATCAAGATCAATCGCTGTTTACTACTTGCAATATATAAATATTTATTCATATAATTGGAGACAAAAGAAAAATGCATAACTATTTATATAAAGGGAAGACGTGATATTATTATTTTGTTTTTATAAAATATATATTAAAATAATCAAATAGTTTTAGAATAAATAACCTAAAATCAGGAAGACTCTTTTGAAGAGTTTTGCCTTTTTTATTTTTTCAGTTTTTGATAAAAATTTTGCTTGCAATTTAGTGGAAAATTAGGAATTCGTAAAAGGTTGTGTTCGGTCATGTAAAATTTACTTTTGATTTATGTGTTTTTATGTTTTTGAGCATTTGAATTGTATTTATGATTCAAATTATATGTTAGTATTCAAATACCTTATTCTAATTTTGGTAAACCTTAGGCTGTACATTTATAATTTAGCGAAAAATTAAGAATTTGTGAGAAATTGTGTTTAGTCATGTAAAATTTACCTTTGGTTCATTGAATTTTACAATTGAACGTGTTCAATTCATAGGGATTGGCTATGGTAGTTGTTTGTACCCTACAAACACATTTTGACTACGGTTGGCAGCCAAATAGTGTTTATGAAACCTATGGCTGTAGATTAAAATAATATTTTAATAATTAAATAATATAAATATTATATTTTGTTATAAAATATAGTATTATAATGATATTATAAGTATTTTAAGTTATTGTTAATATTTTATTATTAAATTAAAATAATACATAATACAATAATTTATTATAAAATTTTATATTATATTAATTATTTTTTATTATTAATATTTTATTTTAACGTCAAATTGTTCACTTAACAACTCCAACATTCTTATTAACAAATCAGGTAACGTCAATTTGTTAATATTAAAGTTGTTCAATTGTTAAATTGGACGTTAGCACAATGTCTGAAGTTGTTATAATTAAACAAAATAGACGTAGCAAACGTTAAAATTGTTTCGTGAACAACTCTAACATTCATTTCAACAAATTACGTAATGTGAACTTGTTCTGATCAACGTCGAAATTGTTCACTTAACAAGTTGGACGTTATCACAATGTTTGAAGTTGTTCAAATTTAACAAAAATGAATATATGACATCAGCAAATGTCAAAGTTGTTTCATGAACAACTCCAAAGTCTATGTTAACAAGTTATGTAACGTTAAATTGTTGAGACCAACGTTAAAGTTGTTCAATTAACAAGTTGAACGTTAGCATAACGTTTGAAATATTTCAAATTTAATAAAAATGGACGTATGACATCAATATACGTCGAAGTTGTTCCATGAACAACTCCAACGTCTATTTAACAAGTTACGCAACGTCAACTTGTTAAGACCAACGTCGAAGTTGTTTACTTAACAAATTAGACATTAATACAATGTCTGAAGTTGTTTAAATTTAACAAAAATGGACGTATGACATCGGCACACGTCGGAATTATTCACGAACAAGTAAACAACTCCAACGTCCTTGTTAACAAATTATGTAACATCAACTTATTCAGATCAACGTTGAAGTTGTTTACTCAACAGGTTGGACGTTAGTACAACGTCTGAAGTTATTCAAATTTAACAAAAATAGACGTATGACATTAGCAAACGTTGAAGTTGTTCCCCGAACAACTCCAACATCCATGTTAACAAGTATATAACGTTAACTTGTTGAGAGCAATATCGAAATTGTTTACTTAACAAGTTAGAGGTTAACACAACGTGTGAAATTGTTCAAATTTAACAAAAATGGATGTATGACATCAGCATACATCGGATTTGTTCCACGACCAACTCCAACGTCCTTGTTAACAAGTTATATAATGTCAACTTGTTGTGATCAACATCGAAGTTGTTCACTTAAGAAGTTGGACGTTAACACAACATCTAAAATTGTTCAAAATTAACAAAATGGATGTATGACATTAGCATACATCAAAGTTGTTCCCTAAACAATGATTTGAAACAAACATTTTAGACATGTTAATTTAGCCAGACAATAGACTAATCTATTCATCCCTGCACCACACTCAATCACATAAACCTCAAAATCCTCTACCTAGCAAGCCAAAAACACTCAAGACTAAAACCACAAGAAAAACCTTGTTTGAGTCAACTCCTCTTAGAGGGAATCAATCTAAGATCCTTTCTCTCTTAACGAAGGTTTTGAAGCTCTGGCCTCTGCCACTTCAATACAAGCTGCTCTAATATTGATGACGATTTACATCACTTTCGGTTCCTCTCTTCTTTCTCTATACTTACAACCACAAACCCAAAAAAGAGAGAAAGAATATGAGGTTGCTTCAATATTGATGATGATTTACAATCTCTTTGGTTTCTCTTTTTCTTCTCTACCAATAATACAATAAGAAGGGTATGGAGGCTCAGGAATGTCTGGATAATGAGAATCGAGAAAAGCAAACACAGACTAGTTTCTATCACAAAATGCTTTGGCAAGCCTCACTGACTCATCCACCATTTGAGATATTTGTTTGTCAGGTTGTTGTGGAGCCCGTAACAAAGATCCCAAATTTGAAATTAATCAAACACAAATGAAAGAAAAATTATAAAAGAAAGAATGAAAAAATTATCAAGTTGCCAGCATGGACGGTACAAAAGCCTTTAACAAGGTCAACAAGAACAAGACCGATCTTGACATCAGCAGACAAGATGAGAGATTCTTGTTGGAGAGGAAGCTGCTGCCTTAACATATCCATTATCGTTGAAATCGTTTTCTTTTATCGACAAATCCACCAAGTCAAGTGAAGTGATGACTACTACCAACAATAAAAAGAAAAAGAAGTGTTGGATCCGTAACTTTTAGGATGCAAACCATTCAGGTCGACTTCGAGCAGCGGTTAATCAATTTTTTTTTTCTTTTAACAAAATTCACATGTTATACATTAGATTTTATTTCACATGTAGAATTATAAATTGAATAATACAAGTATTTCCAAATTCATGTATGTTGTATCCATATTTAGGGCTACGCAAATGGGTTGATAAAATCTCAATGGACTGATCCAAAGGATCACCCCAATAGATTAAAGGCCAGTATGTCAAATGTCCAGTTCGCAGAAACGAATGTCTCAGTTTGCTATTATAGCTCTCAGGTCGCTGATTAATTATTATTAAGGTTGTCTTACACTTAGCTCTATATCACCCAGAGCGAGATCTAGCTCGTAGAGTAAAGTCCAACTCGTAGCTTGAAGTACTCATTAAATGATATCTTCCGAAAAAGTAACAGTCTAATTTGAAGAGGAGTTAACTACCAGAATTGGAAGTAGAATCAAACTCCTGTTTCAGCGGGATTCATACATAAATGAATGTACAGTAGTTTTTGAAGTGTAATTAATGTAAAATTTTTTTCCTATTTTCAATGTACTCAAATTGTAACACACTATACGTTATAAATAGGGGTAAAAATTCATTGTAAACGGACACATACAAGCAATTAATAATATACTGTCTTTCTACCAAAATAACCAGAGAAGCAGTCATCGACGTGGACGTAGACATCTTTTTAAGTCGAATCACGTAAAAATCTCTTTGCAAACAATGTTCTTCCTCTTCCCCTTCTTCTTCTTCTTTTTTTTTTTTTTTTTTTGCTCTATTTGTAAGTATTGAGTCAAGAACTTGGGTCGACCAATTTCAGACATCGACAATGTCTAAATTATGTATATAACTCACATACGATATTATTTGAGTATGAATTTAGATAAAAAAAATTTGAAAAGTCTAGTATTATCCCTATAAATTAGTATTCAACTTCAAGCTTTCATGATGTATTTATATTTCAACAGAATTTGTATATTGAGGCTTGTTATTTTATATATGTCAAGTTCATATTTGGAAAATGCTAGAGTTTATATTAATGATTGTGTTTAAGATATAAACTTCCTAATTCATTTTTGAATAATTATTACTTTTATGATGTGTTTTAAGCATCTCCAATACTCTAATATATTGTATTTTGAAAAAAAATATCATCTCATCAATGTTAGGGGATTTGCTTTCCTACACGAGATAAATATCATTCGATAAATAATTAAATTGAACAATTGTTCTTTAATATTTTTTCCATTTAATGTTTTCATGCATTTTCATGTAATACTTTCATATTTTCCATTTAATGCTTCCATTTTTTTTAAAAAAATATTTTAATTAGATTTAAAAATTAGAATTAAATAATTATTGATTTACTGATATGACTGTCTAACACACTATCTAAAATAAATAGTTATATTAACAATGTCTATTTCTTTTTTTGGGCACCTCAACTTAATGTTGATGAATAATAATTATATTAAAAAAAAATTATTTTAACTCAATATCTATTTATCTTATACGATATATAATTTTTTTATAATTCATAAGAATATTGAAAATATTTTTATAGTGAATTAATGAATGAAAATGATTGCATATGTTTACTTATTTTAAATTAATCCGTAATAAAAATGAAAAATATAGATCTCACATAAATTTGTAGTTATGCACTCCCGACTCCCCCCTCCCTTTTAGGATTTCCATCTCCATTCTCTTTTAAATATTAAAAAACTTTTATGCCACTATTTTTTTTTAAAAAAAAAAAGACAAAATTGGAAATAAAAAAAAAAAAGTGAGAAAACCTATTATATATTTATCAATGGTTTTTAGTATATAACATTAAATGATTATTTAAAAACCATTATTGTTATTAAAAAAATAGTTTAATAAGCATAATATTATTATAATAAAAATACATATTCTTGATGATAAAATAATAACAATAATAATTTTCTTTCAAAAATACTAAAAGAATATATATTTTTAATCAATAATATTTTTGTAACTTACAAACAAATTATTCTGATTATAAGTTAAAGTAAACATCCTAAAATGAATATTGTTGATTTCAACTATGATTTTTGCAATTAAAGTAAACAAGTTATTCTAATTCTAATTCTAATACATAAATCCGATTCCAGATTATTTCGATTTCAAGTTATTCTAATTACGTGCATGTAAATACACTATTAGAATATTAAATTATCAAATATAGATATAAACTAACAGTGTTTGGACTATTTGAGAATATTTAAAAATTTGGGATAACACATTATGTAAAATAAAGAAAAAAAATTTCCCCTATATAATTATTTGCATTATTGCTTTCTTTTTTCTATTAAAAAAATACAAATACACACGTGAAAATCATTAGATTGTTTAATTTGATTTGATAACTTTAGAATTAAATATGTATGGTTTTATCTTTAGTTAAATATATAAATATATTTATATGAGAAGAGTTTAGGTCACATTTGGTTCATGCGAATTTAGATCAAACTAGGCAGGGCATGTTCATTTTGCCTATGTTAGAAAAGAAATTGACCACACGTTTGGTTCATTAATTTGATCAATTAAAGAGTCCACATCTATGGTGTGACAACACCCTTCCCCAAGAGAGTTTGGGTAGTATTTTATAGCAATGAACTCAAGATCAGGAAATCAAATCCCAATTTGGTACCGATGTCGTTTTCCACCATAAATTTTTTCATGATCCCACCACATTTATTACAAAAATTTATGGTAAGTTATTCTCAATGTAACAGAAATAGTTATATAAGTTGTGAATGAACTGCTTGCGAAATGTAGGGAGTTTTCTCCAAAATATGGTGGGAGTAGATATATGAATAGTTAGTTAAATGTTTAGCAAGATGTGGGGAGTTTTCTCCTAGGTGTAATGAGAGTAGATATATGGATTATACATGTAAAGTTTGATCTCAACACTTAATAGTTTGTTGTCAAATTTCTTTTTCAGGAACGATTTTTAGCAAATTATAGGAGATCCCTAAGAGCATCTCCGATGCAATTAGCTATTTAAGTTGAAAATCTTATCATATATGAAAGATAGATAATGAGATAACCCAAAAAAAAAGAGAACCCTCTCAAATACAATTATCTGACTCAAATATGAAATTAAAGTAGTAAAATTTTTTTAGATAATATGGAGATGTTGAGAAATCTCCTAGAAATGCTTATTAGAATTTCTCAAAATCTTCAACCAATTAAAAATATGGAGATTTGTTTTATTCTCTCTTCTCCTAATAATAAAATATAAAAGGTAAGAGAATATAACACATATTTTAGGATGATTGGTCAAAAGTGAATGCATATTTTGTTTTGAATAATGCTACACTTCCTAAAAAATTATCTAAAAATTTTATTTAAATTATATAGCAAACTGATTTGTAGAATTTTGGGATGATGTATTGATGATGTGATAATCACATATAAACTTACTATATTATTTGGACAATAAATTTGGATAAAATTTTGAATAGTACATGTAGCATGATTATTTTGTTTTAGATAATTACATTGAAGATGAAATTATACATTTATATATTTTTCTTGTCAAAGTGGATCCATGTTCAAAAAAATTATTGATGTATTATTAGTAAAAACTTAACAATACATAATAGCATTAGAAATGAATTACGACGTAATAAGAAGAATTGGTGCATATTCGTAACAAGAAGAAAAATAAAAACATTCTACAATGGAATTGAAATTCACTTCAGGATTCAAAAGCAATAAATCAATAAAAGAATCGGTGCATATTCTTAACAACCACAAGAAAATAGCGTTGGTAGATTTATTTTGTATGTAATATTCTGCTTCCTGTGAGATTTGGTTTTCATGAGGAAGAAAATATACTTCATGAATATTATTTGTGAACTTTATATTGATCATCTACTTGTAAGCCTTTAATTTATGAATCATGACGTATTATTATTTTATCTACTTCTAAAATAATTAAAATTTTGTTGGATAAACAACCAATTTTAAGAACAGTAGTACCAGGAGTTTAAATTGCATTTAAGAAAAATTAGAATTTCAAAAATAATTTTAGCTTTGTCGATATAGTTGTCGGTACAGGTGTGAACCTGCGGGTCTCGCAGACCTGCAACATGGAAAAAAAAATTATATCAAATTTTATAAACTCTTTTCCATCCACACCATCTAATATGCACAAATTATATAATTTTCAAATCCTAACAATAATATCAATTATAAAATAAAATCAAACCTAATAATTCAACCTAAAGTTTAACATTTAACGTAATAAATTTATAATAAAGAACATAATTTAATCCATATAAAACATAAAATCAGTGTTCTAAAACTCGCTACTCGTTAGTCGATCGGTGACTCAGCAAGCAGCGAGTAATCGATAACTCGGTAAGTAATCAGCGAGTACTCGAAAAACACTGTTTATGAGTAAAAATTATAATTTTTGAAAGAGCAAATTACAATTTAGCTACCCAGTTGAAACGTATTCACAGGCGGAGCAATTGTTTCGCTTTTATTACAATTAACCTCCCTACCGTTAATGGACTTAAGTTAGTTTTAACGGTTTAGGGGTAAAATTGTCTTTTCATAGTTTATTTTTTAAAAAAATAAATTTTAAAAATTTTAAATGTTTAATTTTTTAAAAAATAAATTTTAAAAACTTTAAAATACTGTTTCTCTCCCTCTCCCTCTCTGTCTCTCTCTCTCTCTCTCTCATATCATTCAGCCTTCCCTCGTCGCTGTCTCTGTCTCCGCTGTCCCTGTCCTTATCGCCGTCGTCCGCTGTCTCTTCTTCTACTTCCTCTCTTCTTCCGCTTCTTCTTCTTCTTCTTCTTCTGCTTCTTCCTCTTCTTCCGTTTCTTCTTCTTCTTCTGCTGCTGCTTCTTTTCTTTTGCTATTCTGGGTTCATCTGGATGAACCCAGATCGGGTTCATCATTCGAGTGAACCCAGATTTCTGGGTTCACGGTGAACCCAGATTTCTGGATTCACGGTGAACCCAGATTTCTGGCTTCAGGGTGAACCGTGAACCAAGAAATTTGGGTTCGATTTTGAGTTTTCGAACCCAGATTTCTGGGTTCAATTTATGGTTACAATTTTTTTCAGTTCTTTTCTAGATGGATTGATTGATGATAAGTTGAGATTAAAGATTTTCTGGTGATTCCAGAAAATCTGGGATGTTTATTTTTTTTTCTTTGGTTATTTGTTGATTGATGATGATGGTTACATATGTTTATTTTGTTTTGGTTATGTGTTTATTGATGATGGTTTTGTTGATGATTTTGTGGTTGATGATTTTGTTTGTTATTTGTTGACTGATCATGTTAGATTTTTGGTTTGGTAGTAGCTATGAATATATGGGTATTTGATGGTTGATATGTTAGATTTCTGTTGATTTTATTTGTAAATTAATTATTTAGTTTTAATTTAATTAATTAATTAATTAATTTACTTAATAAAACAAAAAAGCAACGATGACAGCTTCAACATCAGTCAACCTCCCATCCCGCGAACAGCCAAATTTTTTTTTTAAGATTTTTCAATTGCTCGGTCAACGGGGTCAATTCAACTATCAAGGGTATTTTCGTCTTTTTGTCCCTTTCACACTGTTCATAGTTAAATATAACGAAAACTGTTAACGGACGGGGGTAAATTGTAATTATATCGAAACTGTTGCTTCGCCTGTAAAAGCGTTTCATCTGGGTAGCTAAATTGTAATTTGCTATTTTTGAAATTTAAAAACATAAACTAAAATTTCTTTAAAAATTAGGAGTCATGATGAAATTATCTTCATCACATATAGGGTTACTCTGTTTTGTTTTATATGTAATGCCAAAACAGCGTCATTTTGACACACCAAAACGATACCGTTTTGATAAAAAATTAAAAAAAAAAAAAAAAACCAAAAATATTGGCCGAGTAGTTCCAAGTTGGGCCGAATTAGGCCTAAATTAGGCCAAACCTAAATTGAACCTTCGATTTAGAAGTTATCAGATCGACAACCAGCTAAGCAGCGATTTCTTGCCAAGAACTCGGCCAACTTGGCCAAGTTTTTAAATCGTGCATAAAATATATCAAAACATTTGCCAAATTACATAGTAATTCACAAATTATCGGAATAACATAACAGTCAATAAAAGTTTTAAGAATCTAGCGATCCACATTCCACATACTTGCAAGTTTGTTACTGTCAATTTGGATTTCAAAGTTCCAAAGTTCAAATAATAGTTGATTCTTACAAAATCAAATTTAAAAGGTGATTCTTACAAAATCAAATTTAAAAATACATTAGCATACATTTAACTAATGTCAAACAAGTAATTACAGAATAGGTTTACTCACCTAATTAGAAGCAAATAATCACTTACATTTCACTATATAATTCCTTCGATCCAACTACATCCTTCATCATTCATGACATCATCACTACATCACAACAAAAACTAATAAATAAAACTCTGTTTCTATCTCCAGATTTTTGGTTTTCTGTTACAATAAGTAAAGTTACCACAACACTATAAATTAATCAACACAAAAAGGAACAGTGGAAGTCATATAATCCAACAACTTGAAAATCTAGCAAGTCATCTTAATCTTCAAATGTAGATGTTGTTTTTGTTTGGTGATTAGGTTTTGTATAATTAAAGGTGACGTTTTGTTGAATGTTTGGAGAGTCATTGTGGGGTGTTTAGGGCCAATTGGCTGCCTAAATTAAAACATGAGAGACCACCTTCAGATGGCTTATGTGTTTCTTCATCAATGATATATGAAGACCTTGTTGATGAACCAACACAAAGGCCACCCCAGGTGGCCTTTCTTCTTATTTTATTTTATTTAAAATTATATAATATTAACTTAAAAAAGTAAAATTATATTATAATTTTTCATTTTTTTAAATTTAATTAAGGATATGTAAATAAATAAATAAATACTATCATTATTATTATTATTATTTGGAAGTTATTATCAATAACAATTGGAGAAAAAGTCTTTTACAAAAATTGGAGGAAAAATATTTTTATTTAGTAAATTGAGGGCAGTTTTGACATTTTACCTTTAGATATCACATTTTTAATAGAATTGTAATGGCAGGTGGTTTTAACGAAAATGAAACTATGGGCTGGAAAGTGATTATATTAGCACACATTGGTTTTTTTTTTTTTTTTTTTTTTTTTTTTTCTATATCCCCTATTTTGGAAGTGTTTTGACTGCTTTTACTGATTAAAATGAACATGAATATCTATTTTCAATGTCATTTGCGTTTTTTTTTTTCAAAATATTTTTAATTACTATAATTTTGGAGAGAGGACAAGGATTGACCAGATAACTTGTTTGATATAAGTTTAAGGGGCATACTAGAGGGGTAATTTCAGCTTATTATTTTGTTTTAGTTTAAGGAAGTTGTATTGTATTTACGTATCTCGTCATAATCTATAATCCTAATATGCGATAGTTAATTTTTAATAATTAACAAAACCGAAATTGAAATTCAACAATCCTTCTATTAGAAATTTGAATTGAGCACCATTTTGCATGTTATTGGATAGTCTTACAACTTAAAAGTTTGACGTATTTGTTTGTGGTATTTGTAGTTATATAAATGATTATATATATATATATATATATTTTTTTTTCAATTTATCGTCTTATTCGATAAGTAAATTATACTTTATTAAGTAAAATTTAACGTTAAGTCTCTTATGATATGAGTCTAGGCATTGGTCGGTTGGGTTTGGTTTGAATTAATTGTCATTTTTTATTAAAAAATTTATTTTGAATTTTTTCAAGTTAATAGAACACTGAAAACTATTATGAGTTAAACTTCATATAAGAAAATTACATTAATTTTTTTTATTTAAAGAAATAATAATATTTATATAAATAGCTAAATTCTTTATCATAAAATGATAATAAATTATCACATTCCAATATGATTTGATGGTAGAGAGTCCATATTCAATCCGAAAATGATATATGTTTGAGGGGCTACACCGTAGGCTGTATTTAAAACAAAGATTATAAAAAAAACGAGATTTAATGACATTTTCTTTTTAATAAATGTATTATGTTGGGTGGACAATTTGGATTGATAAAAGAGCGGCAATATTTCCACCCCTCAAATACGGTATGTGCACCCCTTTTGTTTTAACACTCAACAAAAAATTTAATTTTTTTAAAATTTAATTTTAAACTTTACTTAATATCATGACTATGATTTTCTCATAATTTTATTATATATATTTATGTAAATACACCTCGTTAATATCTATTGTGTGAGAGTGCAGTGATAAAGATGAAGAGAGTGCAGTGATAAAGATGAAGAGAGTGCAAGTTATGTGCGGGATGAGAGAATTGTGTGAGGGTTGAATTTCTTAAAAACAAAAAATGATGGAGAGAGTGCAGTTCATGCAGATTTGTGTGAGAGATTTACTGGTCCCATCATTTTTTTTTTTTTTTAAGGGGGGCGGCGGTGGCTTGTGTTATGGAGAGAGGGAGAGCTGTTGATGTGTAGCCAGTGACCGATTCAGATATTTATAGCAGATGTCACTTTATAAAAAATAAAAATGAATTATGATAAAAATAATTATAATTTATATGATTTTTTTTTTATTATTTATGAGACGTATCATACAAGGAGAGACAAAACTCTTTACATATATTGTTACATATATATTATGAAACTCAAACTCCCGTTACAAATATGAAAAAAAAAAGGTACCAATTATTTAAACTATAAATGAATGTACAATTCATATCTAGTTAAACATATTTTTATTTTTAAAATTTGATTATGATAACCTCTATTACTTTGACAAGTAAATCTCATAAAATAGTATTAAAATATTGGTAAGTTTATGCATTAGTACTAAAAAATGAATATAAATTCATAATATTTACTAAATTATAAACGAGATGTAAAGAAAACCCAAACGATTAAAAAATTGGAGAAAAATTAGCCAATAATTTATGTAAATATGAGATAGTTAACAATAAAAAAATAATTCATGATAATTATTTAGAAATATAAAAAAAAATGCCCATAGTTTATGTTAGAATAAAAATTTTCCAAGTTAAAACACTTTGGGTTTGAAGATCTGCTCGATTATAAGTATCTATATTATTTATTTTTATAACTCAAGTTCAAACACCAACAAACCCATTCGCATTATTGATTACCTTTTAAGAAAACAAAAAGGAAAGAGGGCATGTTTAATCTTTTAAAAATAAATAAATAGAAAGAGGACATGTTTAGTGAGGATGGAACCACAAGCAACATAAGGAGTCTGTTCAGTGCCTTTAGAAAAAGGAAAAAAATGAGAAAGTGCACATGTTATAAAATCCAAAAAAAAAAAAAAAAGTAGTTATTAAATAACGTATGTACCCTTTCATAAGTTGGACAACGAATTTATAATTCCATAAGGGTAAAAATATGATTTCCATTTTTAATAAATACCGGGGAACTGGGGAAGTATGATTCCAGCTTTATTCACCGTATACATCACATTTTTTATATACAGATACCGTCAAACATCGGGTTGTTTGTGACGTGTAATTTGGCCTAAAAAAATAAAGGGAAAAAATTATTTTAGTCTCTGACTTTTAAAAAAGTGTCAAATTTTTAACTATATTTTTTAAAAGGACGAAATGAATCTTAACTTTTTGAAAAAGTGTCAAATTAGTCCCTCTCATCAATCAACTAACGGTTAAACCTAATAGAAAACATAAAAAGATTAATTTAACCCTGGACACTATTAAAACAAATAAAAATATCATTATACCCTCAAATAAAAGTAAAATATTATAATAATATTTAATTATCAAAATGCTTTTAATGAGTTGCATATAATTTTCATAAAGTTACAGTTTTACCCTTAGAAAATTTTTGATTGGACGTAGCTTTGTTTGAGGATCTTATGTAAATTTATTAATTATAAAATTACCATTTTACCGTTACAATTAAAATTTTTCATTAAATCTTTATTCATGGGTGTGATTTTTTTATTTTTATTTTTTTAATTTCTACTTTAGCTTGTAATTTTTGCTTTTTTTTTTTTTTTTTTATTTTCAAAATTTTTGCTCTAACTTTTAATATTTTTATAATTTCTGCTCTTGCTCTATCTGTTTAATATTTTTGCTGCATCTATTAATTTTTTTCAGTTTATAATATTATATATTTGAGATCTATATATTTATTGTATAATTGGTATATGCTTTGAGATGATATTCATATTTAACAAAATGATTTTTTTTTTAAATAATTTTGTCGAACGAGATTTTTTTTTTTTTGAATTTTTTTCCTCATTTGTTTTAAATGATTTTTCCCCCTTATTTTATCTTCTTTTTACATCTTCCTCCGTTATAATTGAAAATATCAAATTTACTCTCATTTAGTATACTATCAGTTAAGTTTGACCGTTAGTTGATCGATGGAAGGGATTAATTTGATATTTTTTTTGAAAAGTTAAGGTTTATTTCGTCTTTTTAAAAAATATAGTTAAAAAATTGATACTTTTTCAAAAGTTAGGGTCTAAAATGATTTTTCCCCAAAAACAAATAAAGAAAGAAGTAACAAGGAGAGAGAAGCATCTACCCGCCTACTTCACTGACCGCGGCGCCGTTTTCTCTCTTCTTATACATTCTCTCTCTCAAATCCTCCATTTCTAGAGAGAGAAACCAAAACCATGTCTACCTCCTCCATCTCCATCTCTCTTCTCCGTTTTAGTCTCCAACAATGCCCCTCCCCTTCCCTCTTCCCTCCCTCTTCTTCCTCCTTCAACCTCTCCCTCTCCACCCCCAAGCCCGCCGCCATCTCCTGCTGCCTCTCGCCGTCACAAGTCTCCTCCTCCGTCAATGGCAACCTCACCGTCACCGAGAGGTCCGAAGTCCGCCTCGGTCTGCCAAGCAAGGGCCGCATGGCCTCCGACACTCTCGATCTCCTCAAGGTCACCCACACGCTCACACACACTCCCTCTGTTGATTTCCTCTCCTCTCTTGGCCTGCTAATACTCAATTTTGATTTGATTGACAGGACTGTCAATTGTCAGTTAGACAAGTCAATCCACGCCAATACGTGGCCCAAATCCCTCTGCTTTCCAACTTGGAGGTCTGGTTCCAACGCCCTAAAGACATTGTCCGCAAACTCTTGTCTGGCGATTTGGACCTTGGAATCGTCGGTTTCGACACTCTCAGTGAGTTTGGACAGGTAACATTTCGAGCATGTTGCATGCACGAATCTCTTGTCTTTGTAAACCAGATGGATGGCTGCTTATTTAGTTGAGTGTACAACTGCTTGGTTAAGAGTCAATATTCAATAGTCTAGCTATTATATTCCTGTTGGATCAAATTAGCTAGATTTGTTATGTTTAGCTGTTATATCCGTAAACTAGTTTTCGGCACTTGGTTTTCTCCAGTTACTGTTTTAGATTTTATGTAGAAATGTTTGTTAGTTTTGTGCACTTGGTTTTCCCCGCCTATTGTTTTAGATTTTATATTTAGTAATTTCGTGCACTTGGTTTTGATATATATATATATATATATATATATATAAATATATATATATATATATATATGAGAGCTTCTACTGTCACTACGTATTAACTTTTAAATTGTTATGATCAACCATCTCAGTTATCTATTACGTCTGCATTGAATGAGAGTGATAAATTTTTAAAAGTTAGAACGCAACAAATTTAATTGGAAATAAAGGCTGTCGGAGTAATTCAGATTGAACATGTGGTTGGATAGCATGGAATTTTGAGATTATGAATAGGAAATTAGAAGAATCAATTAGAGACACGTGTATGTCGGACCTGCATGCATACCTCGATACAGGTGTCTGGGCCTCAGGTTTAGAGAGGGGTGTATAAATGCTACAGCTTACTGCCATTTGTTTAGTAGACTCAGACTGTGTCTGGTTTGCATGGTAGGCATAGAACTATATGTGTTTTACTAGTAAATTTTAAATGTGGACATATCTGAAGGTTGGTGTTATAGCTCTGCAGGTTGTTGTCATGTGGGAATTGATTTCTCTTTTGTCATCTGGAAGGAGAATGGAAATATGTTTGAACAGTGTATATTTGTTTTATGATTGTTTATTTTTTGGATCAGGGGAATGAAGATCTTATCATGGTTCATGATGCTCTCGAGTATGGGGATTGTCGTTTATCCCTTGCTGTAAGTGGTCTTTGCTTTATGTGTATATAACCCACTGCAGGCTGATTTTATCAGTTGTCGCTTAGGAATTTTAATATATATTTTCTTCTTTCAGATCCCCAAGTATGGGATTTTTGAGAATATAAACTCATTGAGGGAGCTGGCTCAAATGCCTCAATGGACTGCTGAGAAACCTCTAAGAGTTGCTACTGGCTTCAGTTATGTATGATATGTGTTTAACTTTCCCTTTTTATGATGGTCTTATTATGTATTAATGAGATCGATTTAGACTTAATTTCTGTTATGTCTTTCTGAGCAGCTGGGACCTAAGTTTATGAAAGATAATGGACTGAAGCATGTTGTCTTTTCGACTGCTGATGGAGCCCTAGAAGCAGCTCCGGCGGTGAGAATTACTTCTTTTATTGAATGTCTTAAAACAGATTTGTTTACTCTTCTGTGATATTGTTGTATTGCTCTGTATGGAATACCCCCTATGATGCATTTTATTGCCTTTCTAATGGATTGTCCTTAAACTTGCATGAGAGTTCATGTGTGGTGTGGTTGCCACTATATGCCATTTTAGTATTATTTGTTGTACCGATAGTCAAATGTTTTTCTCTTTCCATCACATTCTTAAAAAGTATGTGCTGTCTTTTCTTCACTTTACTGTTATATGGAAGGTTGTTGGTCTAGTTTTTTAATCTTCCAAAAGTCTCTTGTGATCATCAGGTAATTTGCGTAGAGTGTATACATTAATTGTTGGTTTTCCACAATTGATCATTTCATTTTGTGATGCTTGAGAAACGCATTCTGAAGGACTAGAGAAAATTAATGTCAAAGAAGTATGTTATGTGGAGATTGGTCTACCAGCAGAATAGGTGGAAAAAAAAAAAAAGAAAAAAAGAAAAAAAACAGGAAGGATTCCATGGGGAAGAGAATGGTTCTACAAGGTATTAGGGGGAAAAAGAGTGGAAGCTAAAACACTAGGCTCTAAAAGGGTCTGGAAAAAAGTGTCTTTCTGTCATAGGCCAGGTTATAACCTTCTGTGTGAATTGTGTGTTGCCTTGTAATTTCTAAATATTTAGTATCTTACCAGTCAAGGTCATATTGAATTAGTGTAGGCAGTGACATCTAAAGGTAAGAGGTAATTTGGAGCATTTTTTTTTTTCTTTTTGTGAAATCAGAAACTCAAAGTATGTTGCATTGTTTTATCATTATGCTTGTTTGCTTGTTTGTTACTCATGTTTACATATTGGATACTGATACAGCATTCTGGATAAAAAATACAATTATACCTGTTTCGCATATGATTTATAGAAATCATTTGTATTTCTTGTTAATTTAGATGGGGATAGCTGATGCTATTTTGGACCTTGTGAGTAGTGGGACAACACTCAGAGAGAACAACTTGAAAGAAATTAAAGGTGGAACTGTGTTGGAAAGCCAGGTAAGCTAATTTGGTTTGATGCTGATTTTGCAAAGCATGTTATGTTGTAGCTTGTGAATGCACTAGTCCTTGGGCAGCTGATTTCGTGTTCTGCCTATACTATATCTTTCCTTGTCTCAAAGATTCAATGTTGTACAGGCTGTTCTTGTGGCAAGCAGGAAAGCATTAATGCAGCGAAAAGGTGTGCTGGACACTACGCATGAGATTCTTGAAAGATTGGAGGCTCATTTGAGGGCAATGGGTCAATTTACAGTATGGTTATAATTTCTCTAATGCTCTGGTTTATGTTTTCTGTTTCCCTTGTTTCATCTGTATGTATCCATGGCAGGTAGTTGCGAACATGAGAGGAAGTAGTGCAGAGGAAGTAGCTGAGAGAATACTAAGCCAACCTTCACTATCTGGTCTGCAGGTGAGATTTGAAAAGAAACCAATGGTGTTTCTGCAATATATTTGCAGTCATCGGTTTCTGTCTTAAAATCATTACCTCAATTATTATTTTATGATGATAAATTAAATCTCTCAATAGTAAAGCACTCTCAGGGTTTGTTCCATTATTTTGCATGCAGGGACCCACCGTAAGTCCAGTTTTCTGCAAACGTGATGGGAAGGTATCAGCGGATTACTACGCCATAGTCATATGTGTACCCAAGAAAGAACTGTACAAGTCTGTACAGCAACTGAGAGCGGTGAGTCATGACGATAATAAATTAGACTTATCTACAGTGCTATGTGAATTAACTCTCATGCCTGTCACTTAGAAAATCAGCTTAATTTTCGGTCAGAATGAATTATTAGATTGTTTTAAATTGGTAGTGGGCAGGCTGCCTGGCATATTTATAGGGCACCATTACCTACTAGTCAAAATTATTTACCTGTTTGGTTGTACGTTCTGAATAACTGAACATGTAGATGTAATTATGTATATTGCTTGATGCAGATTGGTGGTAGCGGGGTTCTAATTTCACCTTTGACCTACATTTTCGATGAAGAGACTCCAAGGTGGCGCGAGCTTCTCTCGAAACTTGGACTTTAGTTCTTTGCATATTTCGATCATGAAGCAGTTGATAGTAGTTCTGTCCAGTTATTAACGTTAGTCATTCTTGTGGGATCCTGAAAACATCTAAAGGTGGACCGACATCAAAAAATGCTTGGCAAGAGGTTATGGAGCTTGGAAATTTTTGTATTGTTTATTTATTCGGAGTCTTTAGACAGTTTGTATTCCTGTATCTGTTCTTCTCTATGGACAACATCGATGCTAGATTGTATTTTGTGCATTTATCCGAGGTTGTTTGTTAAAGAAGGAATATTTAAGAAATGTGCTAGGCAGCATTTATTTTTAATGTTTTTATGTTTTATTATAAGATATTTCTTTTTATCTTTTAAATTTTAGTAAAATCTTATTATAGTTAAGTTGTTTTTAAGATTCTAAATCTAAGAGTCTTTTGTCTTTGCTTTTGTTTTTGTAATTTTTTTTTTTTTTTGAAAGAATAAAATTTAAGAGCTTTTAATTCTATGGTTATTACCATTATACTCTTCATATCCAAATTAATGCAAAAAATACATTCATGCAAATCTCTCATCTTTTGTGAGTTCTGCTCCAAAAACTAACTGAATCATTCTCTCTTTTTTCACCCCATTTCTTCTCTGGTTTGCTTCTTTTGGTACTCCACTTGGTCCTTTTCTCGATTTCCACCCAATTTCATTACTCACTCTTTGTTTCAACAGAGGATGCTATAGCTCTACCTGTGTGTTTTCACGCACATTCTAGTGCCGTGTCTCTCTTTGCACACTTCCTGCCTACTTGATAGCTTACCATACAAAGAAATTAGCTTGACTTTTGTTCATAGTAGATGTTCCTCTAACGTCGGCTTGGCCTCCCTTCTCCATCATTGAAGAACCTCATACTCGAGGCTTTTTATCATCGATTGCTACAAGCTATTAGAAGCAATCAATCATCAGATGGCAGCTTAGCATAGCACCTCTTGAGCAGTTGGCCCATTACAAACAAACCAAATAGTTGGTATGTTGGAAGATTGAAGAAAAACAAACGGCTAAATGTAAAACTGTCTGGTTACCAATAATCTCCACAGGAACACGAGCCATCTTTAAAATGATGAAATCTCTTCGCATCTCTGGAAATTATCTCCCTGTTAACAACTTTGGAGACAAATTTAATCCAATTGTGGCAATCCCCACAAACTCTAAGGTTCTTAAAAATTCTGATACAAGTAGTCTTATTGCCAGTCCTCCATAGCGCAAAAGCTATAGCGAGTTTCTCACTGTGATAATACAACGATCTCTCTCTTCTCTCCCCATCCAAGTGTTGCAACACGAATCGTGTATCTGGACTGTAACCTACGTTTTTCACCCTTTCCATCAATTCCTTGAGTGTTTCGAGTATCTCTTTCGATCTTGGGTGGGACCAATCCCCCGCCATGAATGTATGGACCTCCCTATCAATATCAACCCAAGTCATTGCAGGATCTTTCTTCAATTTCATCTCCCTCACTGTGGTTTTCATCTCGATAACCTGGCTCCAGTTACCGGTTGAAGCATAAATATTTGACAACAAAACATGAGTCCCTTCATCTCCGGGTGCAACCTCAAGCACTTTGTCCTTGATTCTCTCTGCCATCTCTACTTCTCCATGAATCCCACATGCACTAAGTAACGACCTCCATAAAACTACATCCGGATTTCTCACCTGCTTTATTAATGCTTCGGCCTCCTCTAGTCTTCCAGAACGTCCTAGTAAATCAACCATGCAAGCGTAATGATCTCCTGTTAATTCAATATTACGATTGTTCTTCATGGAAGCAAAGATTTGACAACCTTCTTCCACCAACCCTGCATTATTGCATGCTAATAGAACACTAACAAATGTTACATCATTCGGCTGCAGTCCTAACTCTTTCATCCTATTGAACAGTTCAAGTGCCTCATGCCCTAAACCGTTCTGGCCATAACCATATATCATGGAATTCATGGATACCACATCAAGTTCAATTATGCCATCAAAAACCAACTTTGCCATTTCAGTACTTCCGCATTTCCCATACAAGTCAACAAGTGCAGCTCCGCAAAATGTATCTCTATCCAATGCATATTTCGTAACAATAGCATGTATTTGTCTCCCTTCTTCGAGCATTGCGATACTCGAACATGCTCTAAGTACACTAGATAATGTGAAAGAATTTGGATTTATTGAGTTACGTATCATCTGCTTGAACTTCGTCAAAGCAACCTCTTCTCTACCATTTTGCACAAGACCAACAATAAGTGACGTCCACATCACTAAGTTTGGGTTTGTAAACCCCTTGAAAACCTTCAAAGAATCATCAATCAAGCCACACTTAGAATACATAGTAAGGAGTGAAGTCTGAGAAGCAACAACAGATTCGAAACCAGACTTTACAATAAGACCATGAACAACCTTACCATGCCTTAAATCCTCTACATTCCCACAAGCAATCAAAATGCTCGCGAAAGTAAACTCATTAGCCTTAACTCCTTTGTTGACCATACTAACGAAAACCGCTAAAGCTTCACTATCTTCACCATGTTGAGAGCAACCAACAATCAAAGCAGTAAACAACACAACATCTCCTAAAACAACACGGTCCGCCACCAATTTAGCATCCCTCATTCGACCAAGCTTAGAGTACATATCAACTAAAGCACTACCAACAAACATATTTGATGCCTCCAAGCCTAAAACAACCGACAACCCGTGAGCTCTCTGCCCCTCACGCAGACAACCCATCTCCGAAAACCCTTTAAAAATGCTCGAAAACGTGTATTCATCAGGAAAAACTCCCTCCAAAATCATCTTTTTATACAACCCAATTGCTTCTTTAGTCCTCCTGTGGCCAATGTGAGTAGCAATCATTGAATTCCATGTAACTATATGTCGTTGAGGCAATTCATCAAACAGTTTACGAGCATACACAATTCCACCGCATTTTATGTACCCATCTATCAATTTATCGCCAAAACTCAGTAGAAAACCGGATTTCATTATCTGGGTTTGGACCCCTTTCACATCTGATAACGACTTGGTGTCTACACATCGTCGAATGAGTGAAGAAAAGAAACCGGGTCCTGCTTTGTTGAAGCCTGCCTCATGTTTCAAACGTTGCATTTTCAAATAGCAGCCCAAGGACTAAGTTGTGGTTTCATGTCATTTACAAGCACATGTTGTCAATAGTTAATTGAAATTCATGCTAGTGGTTTAATAAAATAGCAAATGTAACTTCTCAATTAATTTGTAATGTTTATGAGCTATTTACGTGTATTTAATATTTATTAGTATGTGTGAAGAGTTTTTAACTAGTATTATATGAATAGATTTTTTCGATGTTAAATTTAGATTTCAGGGCACCATATATAACGATGTAACGAATTCAAATACAATATTTGGTGAGAACCAAGGGGCTGGTTATAACTATTCCCTTCATTTGACGTATAATCCACAATGGTTATGTGGAAACCAAGAGTGGAAAAAATGTTAAACTTGCCCCGAACAATGGAGGCTATTATTTTGAAGCGAGTTTGGTACAAGAATCTTGACTTGGTCCTATTGCTGAGCCAAGACTAGGGCAAGCAACATTGTCCCGGCCTGCCCCAGTTGATCACCCTGTGTATAATAGTAATAATAATTAGTTTTAGTAAATGAGATTCCTGGTTTGTGATTGGAAAAGTAGGTTATTGATTTTGTGATGTAAATGAGACCAGTATTTTGTTTATTTGCTTGGTAGATAGTGCAAGAAAGGTTGTTGATTTGTATAACTGAAATGTTTCTTTGTTCACAGCTAGTAGGGCGAGCTCTCTGAAGGCTGTGGGGAACTTGGCCACTAAAATTTTGTATATAACTCTCCTTCAATTTGATAATTACTCAAGTACGAATGACTACACTATATGTGATACCTCAAAAAAAAAATTAAAATTACCTAATTATAAGGTAGAACGAGATTTAAATTTATTTATAGCAATAACAAGAATAGTGAGAAAGGGGCAGAAAGAGATTTGAATTTATTCCTAAAATTACCCAATTATAGGGTTAGAAAGAGATTGGTAAGAAAGGGGTAGAAAGAGATTTGAATTTTTTTATAGCAACAACAAGAATAGTAGGAAATAGAAAAAATTAAAATTAGATAAGATGAGATTGAAACTTACACCAATGAGTTTGTGAGCTCGATATGTATTTCTCTACTCTACAACTCCAAATAAATTGTAATAGCTTAAAAAAAAAAATATAAAAGGGTTAATTATATTACTTTAAAATTTTGAATTATTTATTTTAACATATATCCACCTACTTAGTTTCAAACCAATGATATAATAAAGTCAAATAGAATAAGAGTACATTACAACCATTGTATTAAGAGTAAATGCATAGATAGATGAATATTAAAATTTATAATTATAAATATTTGTTAAAACTTTACGTTGATATAGTCTAACCTAATTATTATATTCTATTGAAATTCTAAATATTTCACCAAAAGTTATTTTATAACCTAATCAAGTTATTATATTATAAAAAATTAATTTGAATTTGTTCTTTTGGTATTGTTTGTTATATGAGTTTGAACTGAGTTTTAATAATTTTTAGTCCAAACTTATACTTGGAAATGCTATTTTGTTTGATGTTGCTACGGTGGGTTTCACAATACGCGGGTTAAATTAATGCCACGTTGCCGCCTTTCTTTATTGTTTTTATGTTAGTTTTTTTTCGTTTTCTTTTTCCCTTTAGTTTCACGTTATTTGTTTTTTCTTTTCATGTTTTATTTTTACATTTTTTCCCTTTTTTTAACCTAAAGCTAAATTAAATTATTTATTTTAAAAATTAAGTTAATATATATATTAAATATTTCTAAATGTAATATTCTAAATATAATTATTTATTTAATTATAAAATATAATGTAACATTTTATACTATTTTTCAAATTAATTCAAATATTTTTAGTTATGATATATTTATTTTATTTAAAATTAATTTAATATGTTTACAAAAAATCCTTTTATTATTGATTAAAATTTTTTTATTTTAGATTAAAATTAATTGAAAATATGTTGGTTTATTTTTAACATTAATTTAATTATTTAAAATTATTTTTTTTCAATTTCATATTATACCAAACATATCACAACATTAATTTATCCAATCTCATATTATATCAAATACATCACGACACTATTTTATTCAATTTAATCTTATCATATCTTATTCAATCTAATCTAATTCCATAAAAATAATTTAATTCAATTTCGTGTGTCAAACGTAACTTTAATTTGTTATCCATTCATCTATTTTTTTGTTAATATAATTTAAACAGTAAAAATAGCCCATCATTGAAATTAACAAAGAGATACCAACGAGATAGGATAAGAGATTTTAAACTTGGTTACTGATTATAAATTATGACTTCGACTAATATCTATTCATATGCCGATGCAAATCACCCAATTTATGGGCGATGCAATTAATTTCATCGGCTATCATTTTTTTTCCCCTTAAATACTATTTGTGGTGCAACTATTTGAATGTGGAATATTTTTAAGTTGAATGGGCCCTTTATATAATTAAGGTTCAATTTGATATTACAACTTTTAAAATAATTACTACTACCTGTACTAAAAAAGTAATCTATTGCAAAATTAATCAAATTACTATTTGGTTAATTCCGTTGCGAAATCTAATTTAAATATTGTTGACGTGGTAAACCAGCCAACCAGATTCTTGAGCCCAATGCCGCACAGATAAGGAGACCTGCAACAAATAGACCCAATAATGGCAAAAAAGAGGAGAAAGAAGTAAGAAGAACACACAAAGTTTGAAGTGGTTCGGCCTTTTTAGAAGAGCCTACGTCCACTGCTGCTTTTTATAATTGGTATTTCTCTTAGAATGCTCACTTTCTCTATATTTTGACAGAATAACAGCCCTCTCAATCTCTCAATTTCTGGATGCTTTACAATAAATGCCTCCCTCTATTTATAGAGAAGATGAGGCTACAGATAGAATAAACAGACAAAAAATGATTGATCTTATCGTAATTAATGCTGCTGAAATGTATTTAATGCTTCTGACTTGTGCCAGGTCAACTCTGACTTTACGTGGGCCGACTGCTAACCCATGCTGGTTTGATGAGTTTTTCGAAATTAAGCTGTCATTAGGTGAGAAACCCTTACTTATCGTGCAAGACACGCCATTTTACTGTCTTGCACTGAAACTGGGCGAACTGGGTAGAAAACGAACTGAATCTTCATCGTGACAATCTTGACTTCGAGCCGGCCTGGCGATCTCGACACCGCGATGACCGGTCTGCGATCTCAACGTCGTTGTGAGGGCGATCTGACATGGTCTTCGCTAGTCTTATGACGGGCTCGATCTTTAGTCGACTACTGGAGCGATCTAGTGGGCTGAGGAATAGTGCTTTACACTTGGTCTTGGTAACTTGGGCCACCATCTTGATGGGCCTTCGCCGGCCCACTTGGGGAATCCAAAAATACCCATAACATCAACCCCCCAGTTCTTAGGTCGTTTCCTGCGGCCTGAGAACTTAATAGTCAATAATGATCTTTATAACGAACTGAAACTTTATACGGCGATCTGACTTCTGGAGCGAACTAAAATCTTCATACTGCTCTGAGAAAACTTTTCCAGCGGCCTGAATATTAAACTGAAGACTTATTCGAACTGGAGAATTGCCCAGCGAACTGAGAATTTTGATCAGCGGACTGATATTTGAAGCGGACTGAAAACCTTTTATCGATCTGAGAACTTGAAATTTTAATAAATAAATTTTTTCCCTTCTTTTTCCTGGACACGTGGCAACACCCCCTAAGGCGGTTTGACTCCTGCAGCGGGCATTAAATGCACGTCTCTTCGTCTGATGGCGTCTCTTCGGGTTACGTACCTGAGATCGCGCTGCACCGTTGGATTTGAGGCGGTTGGTACGAAACCAGATCCAACGGTGGGGGGCGTGACCTCGGGACTAAGCATATAAAAAGGAGGGAAAGATGCCCTTTCATATTTTGCTTGTCATTTTCTCGCTTTAGCAGTTTTCATCGTCTTCTTCTTCTTCAGTTCTGCTACCAGGCTTCAGTCTTTGATTCTCCAGCGCTCATTACTCAGGCGACTTCTTGTTTCTGATCACCGGTGAGTTCATTATCTTTGCCCATTCTTCTTTTTTTCGTATTTCGTTACTTCTTGTTTAGTGATGATTTGCTGGGTTTTCTGGTTTTTCTGGTTTTTTTTTCTTTGATTGTGCTTGAAAGTCTGTGTCTTTTCATATTTCCCTAGTTTGATCCGTTAGGCTGTTGAAGATTACTTCATTAGTTGTTTGTGAGAGTTCGAGCGATCTTGAGGTCGCGTATAGGAAGTAGAACATGATCTTGAGGTCGCTAATAACCTTGTGTGGCGTCTGCGACCTGTTAGGAAATAGCTAGATAGCAAACTCGGAGCTTTAGCTCGATAGGAATGGTCCGCATTCAGCGGCCTAATTACTCCCTTTTGTTTGTAGATGTCTTCAGGTCGCACACACCCACCGCACATCGTAGGAGAGGATGATTCCTCCAGCTCGGAGGATCAAGTGAGGGAAGTCCCTCAAGCGTCCTTACACAGCGAGGAGGTTGCTGAGGAGTTCTCAGCTCGGGAGAGTTCCGGAGGGGACCAGCCTTCAGAGGTCGGGGACCTTGACCCCGCAGAGGCTAGGCGAGGGCGTGAGATGTTCAAATTCTACCCCTCTCGACTAACACGCGAGGACCTCGTCGGTATAGGGCTTCAGTACCACTTTCTCCGGGGTTGTCGTCTGATGGAGCCCGCTCTCATGGACCATGCGGCCACTCCTCCCAAAGGCTTCGTGGCCGTCAGCGTCCAACATCTAGAAGCCGGGCTGCGATTTCCAGTTCCGCCATACTTGATCGAGATTCTGAACGACCTTAAGATCGCTCCATTCCAGCTGACCCCGAATTCATACACCCAGCTGTCTTCTTTAGCGATCTTTTTTAGGAAGTACGGTCTCCCTTTTCCAACTCCTGGAATCGTAAGGTATTTGTATGCCTTCAAATCCATCAGCAGAGGGCGACCTCAGGATGGTTTTTATTATACCTCCCCCCGCTCGGCGTCTATTTATAGGGAAGTCTTGCCAAAAGGCGAGGCTAAGGGCAAGTCCAATGTGGGCCATTATAAAACGAACTGGTTCTACGCGTCCTGCCCTTCTTTACTAAATCTTGCGAACTTCAGCTTCCGAGCTGAACCAGGTAGGGCGTTCTTCAAGCTGCTTTCCAGCTCATGTACGGCGATCTTGGTCGAACTAACTGTTCTTTCTTTTGCAGATCTCAGCGCACCGTTCCTTGGTTTGACTCCGGGCGAAACAGCTGACCTCGAGATCCTTGGAGCTCACAGGTCCGACGAGGACGACGTCAAACTAACGAACGAGCTTCTTCGGCAGTACGTACTTGCCCCCGAGCCTACGGAGAGACTGATCCGTTCTCAGCACATCAGGTCTTGGCAAATTCGACCCGTAAGCTCTGTTTTTGACGAAGTCGTCGGAATAAGCTCAAGCTCGGAAAGCGTCGAAGAGGTGATGGCACCCTTGAAGGTAATTTCGCCCCCAAGGAAGAGAGTTCATCAGACCAGGGGTTAGGCCGTGACGCCGTCATCTACTCCGGACTCATCAACTTCAAAGGGGCGTCAGGCCGTGAGCACGGCCGAATCTCCAACCCCCCAGGCCGTACAGCCTGTTTCACAGAGGGCTCCTCCGGTCAAAGATACTGCTGCTGCGGACAAGGGCAAGCAGGTCGCGACTGAACAGGGGACGAAAAGGAAAGATCACGACGTCTTTGCCAAGCTTCCTCCCTCCAAGAAGACCGCGCCGGAGAAAGGAAAACAGGCCGTTTCCTCACCTCAGGAGCCTCCTCCCCATGGCACCCCGGAAGGATCTGCCGAAGTTGTTCCCGGGCTATCCTACCTTCATCTTATGGTCGAACAAGTTCCCAGCCTCTTGGGAAATACGGCCAAGTTCCTGGATGGCCCAAACAGCCACAGGGTGAATCTGGTCTCCTGGGCAGTTCGTGAAGCTGCTAAGGTAGAGTTTCTTTCCCATTTCTTTTTATTTCTTTTTGATCTCTTTTTTCTCACTGCTTTTTGCTGTCGCAGGGTGCGATGGCGACGGCGAAAGTGCTAGACAGAGAAACGAAGAGGGAGGAGGAGGAGGAGGAGCTTAAGGCCGTTTAAAAAGAAACTCGAGGCGACCCTGTCAGAGCGTGACATCGAGCTCGCGGTGGCGAAAAGCGAACGCGAGATCTTTTAGGGGAAATTGGCCGTGGCTGAGGCCGCTCGTCTCCAATCCGATACCCTTTGGGTCGAGGAGAAGAGCAGGATGGAACTGATCAATGACAACCTCCACTCTCAGCTGGAGACGGCCAAGACTCTAGTGGTTGACCGTGAGATTGAGCTAAAGGCCGCAGAGGAAAAGTATGTCGGGGTGGCTGTTAAACTAGAAGAAGCGCAGGCCGCGGCCGTAGTTCAAGCTGAGGAGATGACCAAGCTCAAGGAGGCGCTGGCTGCTGCGGAAGCTCGGTCCGAAGAGACCAGGGTGGAGACGGAGCAAAGCATCATGTACACCCTGTGGACGCATGACCCCAAGATGGATTTTTCTATCTTTGGGGAGGAGGTCGTGAAGGACGTCGAGTTCTATGCCGAGGAAGCATGCGCGGCAGCCGAAGTAGAGCAGGGCCAACCTCAGGAAACTTCCCTGACGCTTGTTGAGATTGTCCCTCCAGAGGCCGTCGATGACCAAGTGGCCACCAGCTCGACCCCCCAGGACCCTCAAGACCCTTCAAGCTCGCAACCTTAGTCCTTTTTTGTACAAATTTATTTTTGAACTTACCTCTTCTGAGGTCTTTATTTGTAATAGTTTTTTAACTCAATATATGCTTTATTTTATCTTGCTCCAATTTGTGTGGTGCTTTTATTGATTGACGTAGATAATGGTTGCAAATGTAAGTTATGATTACGAATGTGCTGGTAAGGTCGGAGTGTCGTGCCTTTTAGTCCACAGGAGTCTACAGACTAAGTCCACAGGAGTCCATCGGCCCATCCAGAGCGTTGCGAGCTCACAGGGCGCGGCGTCTCCGTCCAAGACTTTGGTCGAATGACTAAGTCCACAGGAGTCTGTCGGCCCGTCCAGAACGTTGCGAGCTCACAGGGAGCGGCGTCTCCGTCCAAGACTTGTGGAATGACTAAGTCCACAGGAGTCTGTCGGCCCGTCCAGAGAGTTGCGAGCTCACAGGGCGCGGTGTCTCCGTCCAAGACTTGTCGAATGACTAAGTCCATAGGAGTCCGTCGGCCCGTCCAGAGCGTTGCGAGCTCACAGGGCGCGGCGTCTCTGTTTAAGACTTGTCGAATTACAATAAACGAGAGCGGAGACAACATAAGTGGAGAAAATTTGTTTGAACGTATTCATATATATATGGGCGAAATGCCATCAATATTACATTTGGAGCAGACAATTCGATCCGGATGAATTACATTTGAGACAGATAATCCGATCTGAGTAAATTATACGAAGTATGGCCGAAGCTTCTCGGCGTTCCATGCTCGCGGGACTTCCGTTCCGTCCATATGGCTTAGGTGATAGGCCCCATTTCCCAGATCCTTTTGAACGATATAGGGACCTTCCCAGCTTGGTCCTAAAGTGCCTTCGCTCGAGTTCCGAGCTGCGGGCAAAATGAGTCTTAGCACGAGATCTCCGACGTTGTAGCGGCGAACTCGGACTTTCTTGTTGTAGTATCTGGCGACCCGCTGCTAATAAACTGCCAACCTCAACTGGGCTTCATCTCGTAATTCTTCCATGAGATCGAGACCGCAGGCGAGCAATTGATCATTGTCTTCGATGTTGAAGGCAGCTCTCCGATGCGTCGTAACCTCGAACTCAGCTAGAATCATAGCCTCGCACCCATAAACCATTGAGAAGGGCGTCTCCTGAGTCGTACTGCGAGCTGTAGTCCAGTAGGCCCACAATACCTTTGGCAGTTCGTCCACCCAAGCCCCTTTCCTTGCTTCTAACTTCGTCTTCAGGTTCTGCTTTATGATCTTGTTGACGGCTTCGACTTGTCCGTTGGCCTGAGGATGATCTACTGCTGAGAAGCTTTTGGTGATTCCGAGCTCGTCACAGAAATCGATGAACTACTCGCTGCTGAACTGCGTTCCGTTGTCCGTAATCACCTGCTGAGGAACTCCAAACCTGCTAATGATGTTGCTCCACATAAACTTGATGATCTTCGATGTGGAAATGTCAGCTAGCTCTTTTGCTTCTGCCCACTTCGTGAAATAATCGACTGCGACCACGACGTGCTTGCAATTTCCACGGGCTGTTGGCAGGGGCCCAATTAGGTCCATCCCCCAGATCGCAAATGGCCACGGACTCACCATCTGCTGCAGGAGAGCTGGAGGAGCTCGCGGAACCTTAGCGAACCTTTGACACTTGTTACATTTTCTCACCAAGGCGATGACATCTTTCTTCATTTTAGGCCAGTAGAAACCCTGCCTTAATACTCTCTGGGCTAGAGCGAGTCCCCCAGAGTGGTTTCCACAATGTCCCGAGTGCATATCGTTCAACACCTTCTCGCAATCCGCCCCATTTATACATCGCAAAAGAGGAGCTGAGAAACCCCTTTTATACAACAGATCATCATAGATACAATAACACGCAGATCGCACCTTCAACTGGCGAGCTTCATTCTTGTCTTCGGGAAGGATCCCATTTTGCAGGTAATCCGCCAATGGTCTCATCCACGAGTCTTCGGCTACCACCAGGACCATCATTGCTTCTCCCCTCTGGATGCTTGGTACTGGCAAGAGCTCGACCGGCACAGGTTTCAGGTCTTCTGCCACTTGGGTAGTGGCTAAGCGAGCTAGAGCATCAGCATGTGCATTTTGAGCTCGCGGGATCTGGTTCACTTCGTACCTCTGAAACGTCCTAAGCAACTCTTGCACCTTCTGAAGATATGCGGCTGTATTCGATGTCCGAGTCCGGTATTCTCCTTTTACCTGGAATACAACGAGCTGTGAGTCACTGAATATTCTCACCTGATCAGCTCGCATCTCCCTAGCGAGCTTTAGCCCCGCTATGAGTGCTTCATACTCAGTTTCGTTATTGGTTGCCTTGAATCCGAACTTTAAAGAATAGAAGATCTTGTGCCCCTCTAGACTGATGAGCAGTATACCTGCCCCTACTTTCAGCTCGCACGATGAGCCATCAACATACAACTCCCACATCGGCTTTTTCGACGGTCCAGCTCCTTCCTCAGGGGCTCTCGTAAATTCTGCAATGACGTCCGCCAGGGCTTGAGCTTTGATGGACGGTCTGGGGACATACTCGATGTCAAACTGGGCCAGCTCGACTGCCCACTTCAATAAGCGACCTGAAGTGTCTGAGGTCTGGAAAATCTGCTTCAGGGGATACCGAGTCGGGACTTCGATCTTGTGAGCCTGGAAATAAGGGCGCAGCTTTCTAGACGCGGTCACCAAACAATCAGCGAGCTTCTCCATCTGGGAATACCTTGTCTCTGCATCGGACAGCCTCTTGCTGACATAATATGCTGGGAGCTGCGTCCTGTCTTCTTCTCGCACCAAGGTCGATTGAGGGCGCTGTCTGATACCCCCAGATAAAGGACGAGCTTCTCCCCCTCCACAGGCTTGGACAAAAGCGGAGCCCGGCCCATATACTTCTTCAGCTGCTGGAAGGCCTGCTCGCACTGCTCTGTCCATTCGAAGTCTTTCACTTTTCTCAGCACGTCAAAGAATGGGATACATTTTTCAGTCGCTTTCGAGATGAATCTGCTTAGCGCCGCGACCTGACCTGTTAGACTTTGGACTTCTTTGATCTTCCTTGGCGATCTCATATTGATTAAGGCCTGAATTTTCTCCGGATTGGCCTCGATTCCTCTCTCATTCACCATGAAACCCAGAAACTTCCCAGACGTCACTCCGAATGCACACTTCAGCGGATTAAGCTTCATCCGATAACTCCTCAGGATTTGGAACGTTTCCGCCAGGTCGTCAACATGAAACTCTGCCTGCTTCGATTTGACCAGCATATCGTCTACATACACCTCCATTGTCTTGCCGATCTGCTTTTCAAACATTTTGTTGACGAGCCTCTGATAGGTCGCTCCCGCGTTCTTGAGGCCGAAAGGCATCACCTTGTAACAATAAATGCCTCTATCTGTAATAAACGAGGTATGCTCTTCATCCCGCGGGCTCATGGGGATTTGGTTGTATCCTGAATAAGCGTCCATGAAACTCAGCAACTGGTGACCAGCAGTCGCATCTACCAGTTGATCAATTCTAGGAAGAGGAAAACTATCCTTTGGGCACGCCTTATTGAGATCGGTAAAATCAATACACGTCCTCCACTTCCCGTTCTTCTTCTTTACGAGCACAGGGTTGGCCAGCCAAAGCGGATATTGGACCGGTCTGATAAAATTGTTAGCGAGCAGCTTATCAACCTCTTCTTTGATGGCATCAGATCGCTCTTTGTTCAACGGCCTCCGCTTCTGACGGACTGGTCTGCAATGAGGGTCTACATTCAACCTATGCGACATGACCTCCGGGTCGATCCCAACCATGTCCTCGTGATTCCATGCGAAGACATCTGCATTCTCCCTGAGGAATTCAACGAGCTGACTCCTCACATTTGGTGCCAGACTTCTTCCCACACACAGACATCTTCCAGGGTCTTCTTTGCTGACCGAAACTGATTCTAGCTCGTCAACTGGACCCGATGTCCCATCCTCGTCCACCTCGCGAGGATCAAGGTCGCGGTCGAAACCTTCTTTACTTGCTTCACTCGGCTTTCCCCCAGCTACCATATTAACTCGCTTACACGTCACCCCAATTTTCACGGCCTTCACATAACAACGCCTCGCCGCGTACTGCTCGCCTCGCACTATTCCCACTCCACTGGCTGTTGGAAACTTGATTGTGAGAGCTTTGGTTGACACGACCATGTCCAGATCGTTCATGGCGGGCCTCCCCAAAACCACATTGTAAGCAGATGGCCCATCAACAATGAGGAAGTCCGCTAGAGTAGTTGCCTGGCGAGCTGGATCTCCTATTGAAAGCGGAAGTCTTACTTGGCCCATTGGGATGACGGCGTCCCCGGTGAAGCCATAGAGAGGCTCCGGAGATGGCTTCAACTGATTAGCTCCCAACCCGAGCTGATCATAACATTCTTTGTACATGACGTTCACCGAGCTACCTGTGTCGATCATGATCCTCAACACCTCTGCATTGCTAATCCTCGCCCTAATGACAAGGGCGTCATTATGGGGATATTTCACCTCGCTTGCGTCCTCCTTCGTAAAAACAATGTCCTCTGAAGTCATTCTGGCCTTCTTCGCTGGCCCTTCCTGATCACCCCGTCCTGCAAGGTGGACGTGATTTGCTTCTCGGATATACCGCTCATGAGACTTTCAAGAGGATCCGGCGATGTGGGGACCGCCGTGAATGGTATAGATAGTCTTTACAGTCAAATCGTCCTCCTGCCCTTGACTTTGCTGGCTCTTCTGCGTGGGCTGATGATCTCTGCGAGGACGCTGATTCTGGGACCTCTCCTGGCCGAGCTGTACTACGTACTCCTTCAAACTGCCATTTCTTATCAAATCTTCTATGGCGTCTTTGAGATCCCAGCAGTCAGATGTATTGTGCCCGTTCTCCTGATGATAGGCACAGTACTTGCGAGGATTTTTGAACTTACCCGGGAAACCAGTAGGGCTTGGCCTCCCGAAGTTGACTCTATACTTCTCCGTCTGAAAGATCCGATCTTGCTTGTCGGATAGGGTGCTATAACGGTGGAAACGGCTTCGAGGTAGGGAGCGATCTTTTCTAGGTTCTTTTTTAGCTCGCTTCGCCACTTGATTATTAGATCGGCTTTTTCTATCTTCATTACCGACCTGATCCCTCTTCTTGCCCTGATGGGATCCACTTACTTCATTCTTCGGGTGATTAGCTTTTCTCGAGCTGAATGATTCTTCCCACCGGATCTCCCTATTAGCTCGCTCATAAAACTCACCCAGGTTTTTCACAGGAATCTTGTAGATGCTTTCATAGAGCTTACCGTCCTTCCGAAGTATTTAAGATTCCCTCTTCAGACGGGCTTTCTACATTGTTGACCTCGCTTCTAAATCGGTCGATGTACTCCTTAAGCGATTCCCCTGATCGCTGGAAAATTGTTGCGAGGTGACAGGTCGGAGCGAGCTGTCTCTTCAAGGCCTTATACTGGTCAAGAAACTTCTGCTGGCACTCCTCCCAGCTGCTGATGATGCGAGGTGGAAGGTTTCTGAGCCAAGTTCGCGGTATTTCTCCGAACGTCGCTGGAAAAACATGACACTTTACCAGCAAACTGGAAGTCTGCAGGTTCATCTGAACGTTGAAGGCGTCCAGGTGATCATATGGGTCCGAATCCCCATTGTACTTCGGGATGTCAGGGAGTTTGAACCTGGCAGGGAGCGGCTCCCGATCTATCTCCGCTGTGAAAGGACTTCTGTCTTCACATCGCTCCCCTGCTGCCTGAGCTCTAGGTCGCGCTTCGAGCTGCTGCATTCTCTCCAGGAGTTGCTCAATGATTGGGTCTCGAGCTCCGAGCGGCCTTACAGGGGATCTCCCACTCCTTTGGCTCCCCCCGGCGACAGACCGCTGATCTTGCCTCCTGTGTCCTTGGCCTACCTCGTAGTTCTCATTTCCCCTACGCAGGTCCTCTCGGCCTTGACGCAGCTCGCCCTCATCCCTGCGAACTGAAACTCGGGGACGCCCATCACTTACCTCGACCCGCCTATGACCGTCCTGGCTGATCCTTATTCTCAAGTCAGAAGGCCGGGCTGCATCCCCATTCTCTCGAGCTCGCTGACTCCGGGCTTCAGGACGTCTGTTCGATGAATGAATAGATCCTTCTGGAATATGCACCCCCCTTGCGACCTCTGCTCAGGGCGACGGGATCACGGTCGTCCTGGGAACATTCTGATCAGGACCTCGCACCAACGTTCTCAACGTATCCGCAATCTGCGCCATTGTAGTTTCCAACCTCTCCTGACATCGGGCCAGGTCATGCACGGCGTCCCGTCCTCCATGAGAATGTCCTGCACCCATATCAGTCATCTGGGCTTGGCGCCGCAGCTCGGCTTCTTCAGCTCGCTCGTCCACGAAATTCCTGGTTGTCCTCCCCTTTGCCATGGCGATTGCAGAACTCCACTTGCAGTTGAGCCCTCCTTCTAGTGCCAAAATGTTGACGTGGTAAACCAGCCAACCAGATTCTTGAGCCCAATGCCGCACAGATAAGGAGACCTGCAACAAACAGACCCAATAATGGCAAAAAAGAGGAGAAGGAAGTAAGAAGAACACACAAAGTTTGAAGTGGTTCGGCCTTTTTAGAAGAGCCTACGTCCACTGCTGCTTTTTATAATTGGTATTTCTCTTAGAATGCTCACTTTCTCTGTATTTTGACAGAATAACAGCCCTCTCAATCTCTCAATTTCTGGATGTTTTACAATAAATGCCTCCCTCTATTTATAGAGAAGATGAGGCTACAGATAGAATAAACAGACAAAAAATGATTGATCTTATCGTAATTAATGCTGCTGAAATGTATTTAATGCTTCTGACTTGTGCCAGGTCAACTCTGACTTTACGTGGGCCGACTGCTAACCCATGCTGGTTTGGTGAGTTTTTCGAAATTAAGCTGTCATTAGGTGAGAAACCCTTACTTATCGTGCAAGACACGCCATTTTACTGTCTTGCACTGAAACTGGGCGAACTGGGTAGAAAACGAACTGAATCTTCGTCGTGACGATCTTGACTTCGAGCCGGCCTGGCGATCTCGACACCGCGATGACCGGTTTGCGATCTCAACGTCGCTGCGAGGGCGATCTGACATGGTCTTCGCTAGTCTTATGACGGGCTCGATCTTTAGTCGACTACTGGAGCGATCTAGCGGGCTGAGGAATAGTGCTTTACACTTGGTCTTGGTAACTTGGGCCACCATCTTGATGGGCCTTCGCCGGCCCACTTGGGGAATCCAAAAATACCCATAACAAATATCGAAAGTAAAATGCATGAATTTGATAAATTTTATTAATTGTTGTGAATTTATAAAACGTTGAAAATACGTATAAGTATTAAATACTTTAATTCCTATTTGATATATATATTTCTATTAATTAAGGGTAGAATATAATTATCTTTATTTTAATTTAAAGAGTATGATTTGATCATTTTAAATATTTATTAAATTCCATGACATATTATTTCATAATCACTTTAGGGTCCATTTGGTATTGCTTTTGAAAAGTTACAATCTACTTATTTAATAATTTTGATATAAAAAATGTGTTTGGTAAAATTTTCAAAAATGATTATTTAATAATATTTATTAAGTCTCACAACATATTATTTCATGGTCTATTTAGGGTCCGTTTGGTATTGCTTTTAAAATGTTAACATCTGATTATTTAATAATTTTGGTATAAAAAGATGTTTGATAAAATTTTCAGAAGTGATTATTTAACAATTTAGGTAGATTTGGTAGTAATTTTAAGAAGTAGGTAGTGGTTACTTTGTAGAGTGAATATGAAATAATTTATTGGGAGATTTAATAAATTTTTAAAGAGTAATGTAAAGTTTTTCAAATTTTTTGTTCAATTTTATGTTTAACTAATGCGATATATGAGTTATCAATATCTTATAAACTATAAGATGATGTGATAATTAATATGATATCGACAATTCATATGTCATGTCATTAAGAGATGAGTTTTGATAAAAAATTTGAGAAGTCTGACATTATTTTTTTTTAAATGATCAAATCATACATATTAATTTTAATGAAAAAGACATTTATATTTCAATCTTAATTACATTGAATTTTATTTATACCAAATATGACTCAAAATACTTTATTTTTATATCTATTTTAGATATTTTATATATTCACAACAATTAAAATAAGATGAATAATATTACATTTTTCAGAAATTTTTCCTAACTTTTTGTCCAAATAATATGACAATATAGTTTCTAACAATCACTTTAATTCTTGGATGATGTATTGATAATGTTGTAGTTACATATAAGTTTATCACATTATTTGAACAATAAATTTGAGTAAAATTTTGAATGAAGTAGCATTACTAATATATATAGTAGAGTTAATCAAACACTAGCCTAATTAACTTTACAATATAGGTTATTTTTACAGTACGGTTAAATAATGTATATTGTAAAAACAATATACATTATTTTTACAATATACATTATTAAATACACTTTTAAAAAAATTATACCAAAATTATTAAATAATTGATTTTTAACTCCTAAAAAATTCTGGCATAAACCACATTCGACCCCACTGTCAACTATCAATCTTAAAATACAATAATCTCATATCTTGTTTCTATTATGACACGCATGTCACTTTTCAGATATAATTACATGTCTTTTGATTCATCAATGATCAACTTGCGTTATAAAGTTCAACAATGTCTAGATGTAATGTTTCGAGGGAAAAAAACAAAAAAAATCTCTCTTTCTCTCAACATGCATTGTGCATCACACTATCGTTTTGCATCAGATTTTGCGGCGTTGGATGTTTCCTTCACCACTCCCTCACCCCATTATAATTTATAACACACCCCCACCACATTTCCTTCAATCTCTATCTCACATTCACTGCTATCAAAAAAATGTCTTTTATAAGTAATGGCAGCCACCCTCTCATACCCTGCTTATTCTCTCTTCTTCTTTGTTGTTACAATGACCGCAACCAAATCCGATCATTGGCAACTGCGACCATACGGACCATCCCTTCCGTGGAGGAGAAGATTCATAGTGTGGATCATCAATTATCTTGTGGATTTAAGTTTTCATCCCGATGATAGTGTTAGCAAAGGTCTTATAGATTTTTTCGATGTCGATGTCAAGTCTCTTCCTACTCTTGAACCTATCAAATCTGTTTACACCTTTGACGTCACGGTGGACTCTTTACGCCCCCACTGGCTCTGTCTCTTCATTCCTATTATAGCCAATGTCTCTACTACTACTCTCTCCCGTTATCGTTTTCTTTCACGGAGGTGGATTTGCTTTTCAAAGTGCCGTCTCTAAAGGGTACGATGCTATCTGCCGTCGATTTGCTCGTGATGTTGCCTAGAAATGTTGACTTGTCAAATGTTTTTTGGCGGGTGATAGTGCTGGTGCCAATGTAGCACGCCACCTGGCAATTCAATGTCAGTCTCGATTTCAAGTCCTAAAGATGATAGAGTTGATTTCGACTTTTTAAATCCAACCCTCTTTTGGTGGTGAGCAGAGGACAGAGCCTGAGGTCCAACTATTTAGATCGTTTATAGTTTCCATATCTCGAACCGATAAGATATCGAAGGTGTATTTGCTGAACAGATCAAACCGGGACCACAAAGCAACAAATGTGAGTGGACCTAATGCTGATTATATTTTGGGTTTGGATTTTTCGGGTACGATCATCCTCGTGGGCGGGTTCGATCCGTTAAATGATTGGCAAAGGAGATACTTCGAGTGGTTGAATAAATCCAAGAAAGAGGCAACTTTAATAGAGTATCCAGACATGATCCATGGGATTTTTTATGTATCCTGAATTACCTGAAGCCAAGCAACTGTTAATGCAAATCAAGGATTTTGTGAATCAAAGCATGTCCATATAAGGGCGAATTCCAAAATCTCTCTACAAATGTATGAATTGATGACAATGATTTTTTTTTTTTTAAAAAAATTATTCTAATACAAGTATCAAATTTTCTTCTACTTATATATTACAGGTTGTTCATAAAAAATAATTGAAAATATAATGCAAGCAAGAGCACAAGGACATGGCACTAATGTGTTGTGATTATAGTGACCAAATTATGTGTTTAATATTGATTTTATTGACAAATTTACCATTGAATCAATTTGTTTTAAGCGTATACCAGTAAATCATTTATACTAGTTGTTCTCATTACTGTGTTTTAAATCCTTTATGTGCATTATTTTAATTTTTCTGATTGAGACTCAGCTAAGTAATTTTAGTTTAGTCGGATATATTAATATTTATTAAAAGGGTTTTTCTATGGTTAGCAGCAGCTTGAATTTGTTTTCAGGATTAGCCGATTTAAAATGGTGTAAAATCAATTTGCAAATGACAATTAAATTATATTTAAGATCTAATGTCTGCGCCTGAAAACAACTTTCTATATATGTTAATCAAATAGAATGTAAACAGACTATATAATTAATAACAGGGGAAATTGCACAAACACTCCCAACTTTAGGTGAAATTGCACTTCTCGGTGGAATCCGTTAATTGCACATACATTCCCTACTCAATGTTGACTAATTAGAGAGTTAGGGGTCATTTATTTTTTTCACTTAATACTTAATAGTACTGAATTGTACTTATTAAGATGCTTTAAGTGGTTTGACCACTTAAAACTATAAAAAAACAACTGAAAAAATTAAGTAAAAATTTTTAACTTTTCACCTAATTGCAAATCACTTAATGACATTTAAAGTTTTTATTCCAAATCTATCCTTTCTAAAATAACATAATTTCAAATTTATCTTAACTTTATTACTCAAATTTTTATTTTTTTTTTCCCTTAATACTTATAAAAAATATATTTGACAAGTAAAATATAAATATATCTCATCCTAAATTGTCTTAGAATTTAACTAATATATTTTAATTTACAATTTAAACATTTATTTTTTTAGTTGTTTTCTTAAATATATTAATATATTTAAATATAAATATCGCTAATACTACTATTTTTTTAATCATATTTAATTATTAATAAAACATTATTAATATGTACATAAAAAATGTTTTAAAATTTATTAAATTATTTATTTTTAAATGTTTGTATTAAATTAATTAAAATTACATAACAACAAATAGTAGAAAGGATATAAATGTCAACTTACTAATTTTAAGATAATTTTAAGATAATTTTAAATTTAGAAAACAAACAAATTTACAACATATTCAGAAATAAGAAAAAATAAACAAACATGTTATTCAAATTTCAGATTTCAGTCATTATTAAGTCTTTAGTCTTCAGCAACACTATTCAGTCTTCAGATAAAAAAACAAACGACCCCTTAATGTTGGAAGGGCAAAATAGACTTTTCAAATTTAAAATTCTTGAGGTGTCACAATCAAAATTTGCCACGTCACTCCACCAGATTTATAATTAAATTACCACAAAAACTAAATAATGTTTTCAACATTAAGAAAAAATCATTACAAAGATTATAATATCTCATGTAGTTCCACATCCTTTTCATTTATTTTTTATTATTTTATTGTTGTAATGGTTGTTTTTGTTGTTATAATTAATAAGTACAATTTTGTTCCAATTTTCCATTTGGAAGTACTACTAAAATAAAATGGTGAACCCATAAATTTATTTGAGAGGGATCGTTTTTATATAATAATTATAACATTAAGAAACTAAGTTATATGAAATTTTCTTTATAATGTTTACTTTAATTGTTAGAAGGATCGTTATATGAAATAGAAATAGTTAAAATATACAACCAGTAAGAAATATATAGTTTTGCCCTTTGTAATATTGTAATCAAAATTTCTTAAAAATAACATTCTTGATACAGGTGTAAAAACAAAAGTATACTAATTACGAGATGATTGTGTATTAGCTTATTTATTTTTAATGAAAGAAGTTTAAATTTCATATTACTAAAAAAGCAAAAAACTTAATTTGGTGATAGGTGTCTTTTATGATGGGAATTATTATTCAGATTGCAAATAAATATATGTAATCAAACTGCATACATTTATTATAAAAGTTATTAATAAAGCTATTAATTATAATTTATATGAGTTTTTTATTTGTGAATTATCATATAAATTAATTTATGTATAAGAAAAATAACTCACTCACCAATAATCATCGGTAAGCCAAGACCTATTGAGATTAAATAACAATATGTGTTTTATTCAAAATAGTTTGTGTAAATATACAAGATAAGAAAAATAGTTTGAAATAAGTATAATAGTTTGTGAAGTTAAAATATTTTAGATAAGAAGATCAGTTTGTAATAATGAAAAAAAAAAGGAGAAAAAATGACATGTTTTGATAAGGGACAGGATTGAGAAAAAAATATGAGAAAAAGCATGGGAACGGCGCAAGGGAAGGGATTGAAATAAAAAGAGAAAAAGCATGGGAAGCAATCGAACCATGGTACGTAAAAGAAAGGATGGCAAAACTCATGTTATAAACACTTTTCATGGTTGTGATAGTATATAGTGTTTTATTTATATATTTATATATCTAATGACTGAAAAAAAAAAAAAGAAAAAGAAAAAGCAATATGTTTTGATGTGGGGAAGGTTGTTATAGTATGTAACTTTTTATTTATACATTTATATATCTAATGACTGAAAAAAATGAGAAAAAGCAATATGTTTTGACGCAGAGAAGGGATTGAACGTGGATCATGATGGATGAAAACAAAGGAGGACAAGCCCGTGCTATCCATGTCTTTCTATGCTTATAAAATTATATAGCATTTTATTTATATATTTAAACATCTAATGACTAACATTATAAATGTAATCAATTTTTAAAAAATTCCGGGGCCCTAATGTATGTCCACCCTTGCTAATACATGATTTTTATGGTTTGCTATCATTTTTCTAGTATTTCAATAATTCTTGAAATATTGTTTCAATAATTACTATCAAACATATTTATATAATTCAAAAAGTATGAAAATCAAAATTCTGTTTTCTAGTGAAAATGAAACAAATAGAAAATATAAACGATCATGCCATGAGCTTTTCTTTCAAACCAAAGTAAATTAGAAACCTATAGGCTGCATTTGGTCCCCTAAGAAATGAATTGGATTTGCAAAAAAAAATTTCTCAAACCTTAAATGCTTATGTTTGGAGCCAGCTTTAGATGAGAAAATTTTTTCTCTGGCGGGTTCCACCTAAAATGTCTTACATTAACAAGATTTCATTTTTTTTTTAAATTTATTTTTTTAATTTTATTTGTTTAAAAATAAAATAATTTATTATAATATATTTAATAATTACAAATTTATTTAATAGTTTTATGAAGTTTATACATTTAAAATTTATTAAAAATATTTTCTTATTTTTATTTATTTAACTTTTAAATTTGTATTTGTTTTATTTATGTTAATATATTTAAAAATTAATTTATTATATTTTTATTTAAAATTCAATTTACACAAATATTAAATTAATTTAGTGAAATCCAATCCAATATCATTGTCAACTACATCAGACATGGTATAGTACTAATTTAATCTTATGCAATCCTATTTAATTCCATCTCATCCCATCCCGTTTTTTCCCATTTCAACCTATTAAATCTTATTCTATCTAATTTAATCTTGCGTCCAAACGGGCCATTAGAGAGTGACACGTATGATGCATAGTGAAGTTGGGGTACCCAACCCCAAAACATTTGACCTATGGCCCAAGAGCCCATCAGTCCCCCTTATCTTCGGCCTAACTCACGGTCGAAGTCCAAAAACAAATGAGGCCACACTTTATTGAAGCCCAACCTCAATCAATTTGATATTTAGATTGTAATAATGATTATTTATTATTTAAATAATCCATTAAAAATGAAAAATTTACAAGGGTATTATTGGTATTATGCCAGTATCCTTTTTATCATGTTTAATATACAAGAAAGCGAGGGCGCCTAAAACCCTAACAAATTCTTCTTCTTCTTCTTCGAACTGCAGCCTTCAGTTGACAGTTAAGTGAGAATGAGAGCCGGCAAGAAGAACACAAACAAGGAGAAGACCATCAACAACAACAACAATGAAAACAACAACAAAACGATGACGACGAAGAAGCAAAACGCAGTGAAGAAGGAGAAGTCGGCGAAGCGACTCCAATCCACCAACCAAAAAGACGAAGAAGAGAAGCAGCGTCAACAACAGAAGACGGAACAGTCATCATCATCATCGGCCGACTCTGACTCCGATTATCAGGTAACCAGAACAACATTAGTTTGTATTTGAGCATGTGTTTTTGTTGGTGCAATGTGAATGATTTATGTTTTGTTTGCTTTTAGGAGTTTTCTGAAGATGATGAGTCGGAGGATTATGAGTCGTTGAGAGAGTCGGAGGATGGAGAAAGTGAATCCTCTGGAGACGAGGTACATGGTAATTGCCTTCATTTCTATCTCCACATTTACATTGGTATATGGTTTGTGTAGATGCAGGAAGAGAAAACGAAACGGAATGAAAAAACACATTTAGAATATGCTTTTTCGCGAATATATGTAAAATTCGATAAAACCAAACGGTATCTGAGCTATGTAGAGGTTGTTACACTACTGAGTTTTAATGAAGCTTGTGACTGTTGTCTTCCTATTATTAATGGCAATAATTTTTCAACATAGGTAGCGATGATGACGTGAACAATGATAATGATGATGTACAAGATCAAAGTGACGGTTCTGAATCCCATCGAGGAGTTGAGGAGAGTGATTCGTCCGAAGATGAGGTCTGTTATATCGATGATTTCATAGGAAACAAAAATTGTTAAAATTTCTGTTGGAGTGTAATATAGTTCCCTTTGTATTCTAATAGGTAGCTCCTCGAAATACGATTGGAGATGTTCCCTTAGAGTGGTACCAGGATGAGAAACACATTGGATATGATATTTCCGGGAAGAAGATAACTAAGAAAGAAAGACAAGATAAGCTGGCTTCTTTTCTTGAAAGCGTTGATGACTCAAAGAATTGGTGGGTTTTTTTTTTTAATTATTATTATTATTATTTTAATTTTAATTATTCCTCTCACAGTCAGTAGGTAACATTCTTCATAGATGTAAACGATGCTTTATCTGGTTTTCTTCAAGGTTTACGGTAATTGAGCTTCGCATAGTAAAGCATGGCTGTCATGTAAGGCTGTTTTCTTTTATACCTAGAATTCCCACTACCTTTCCCTTGTACCGTGGATTCTAAATTGGGAGCTATTACCATACACGATAACCTTGGCCATGAAAATTGTAGGATTTTCAATATCCTAGGTAGGTGGCTTTAAGGGTTTTGAACTCTTGACCTCTTGGCTGTTGTATTGTTAATTCCTTGTCCTTTTACCCTTTGCTTATCGGGGGTGGTCTTCTTTGAATTGCACATATCACTTGCTGCAATATTTCTTGTGTTATATGGAGTTATTTATTGCAGAGAAGAGATACTTGAGTGTGTCCTAGAAGGACATTATGGTTGCAGAAGTATGTTGATGCAACAAAGCTAAAATTCAATCTCTGCCTGCATCAAGGATATGACAAAGATTTAGTTGTTACTTTTTGAGTGTTATTACCTGACTGCAATTATTACTTAAACCATGAAATTAAAGTTTGTTGCGGCAACGGATGGAAAGAGAGGGGTAGCAGTATAATTGTGGTTGGATTTTATGAAATGCCACTTCCATATGTATTTTTAAATCATATCCCCTTAATTTTGGTGAATTTGTATTATTATTAGGCGCAAAATTTATGATGAGTATAATGATGAGGAGGTAGAGCTGACAAAAGAGGAGACCAAAATGATCCGTAGATTACTCAAAGGAAAAGCACCACATGCTGGCTTTGATCCATATCCGGTAAATAGTTTCCATTTGTTCTCAAATTAAACTGGTTAATATTTTTAAGACTGTTACTGTTAAATAACTGTTTTCCTTAAAAATATAAAATATATCCATTCACCTTATGCGTGATTTAAAGTTTTCTTCCAATTGATCACAGGATTATGTTGATTGGTTTAAACACGAAGACTCTTTGCATCCACTGTCAAATGCACCAGAACCAAAGAGGCGATTCATACCTTCTAAATGGGAAAGTAAGAAGGTAGGCTATTTCCATAGTGTACTGTTTCTAGATAATATGAGTTTGTAAGGATTAAAAAAGTGTTTCTGTAGTTTGGGGTTTTAGTTTCCTTATTTTTTTCTTTTCTTTAATTGACTGCCCTTTTCCTGAGGTAAATAATTTCTTCTGACCTTTTAATCTGTCTATGAAAGTTGAGGAGGTTGTGTGCTTAATTGCTTAATTATTTGCTTTCTCTCGTGTGAATTTACAGGTTATTCAATATGTTAGGGCAATTCGCAAAGGATTAATAAAGTTTGATGAGCCCAAAGAAGAAAAACCACGTTTCTATCTCATGTGGGGAGATGATTCCAGCACAGCAGAAAAAGCTAACCGATTATCCTATATCCCTGCACCAAAGCCAAAATTACCAGGTATGGTTGGTGGCACTCAGTATTTTCTTTCTTGCCTGTTTCCTGTGTGAAGTTTTCTGACAGCCTGTAATTTTAATTGGATATCAGGTCATGAGGAATCATATAATCCTTCTTTGGAGTACATACCAACACAAGAAGAGCTAAATTCTTATCAGCTGATGTATGAGGAAGACCGCCCCAAATTTTTTCCAAAAAGGTAATGTACAGTGTAACTATATCTACTTTTTCAGTGTTTACTTTTTTGTTAACTGACATTTGAATGTCAAGCATCCTAAGTCAAATTTGATCCACACAGGTTCACATCTTTTAGAAGCATACCAGCATATGAGAATGCTGTTAAAGATTCTTTTGAACGTTGTATGGACCTATACTTGTGCCCTAGAGTTCGGAAGAAACGGGTCAGTTGGAGTATTTTAGCTTTAATTGTTCTCTTGCAAGATCTTTGAGTTCATCTTTCGATATCCGTTGGCAAATTCAATAGCATTTTAACATTTTTGTATTTTTATGTTTCAGATTAATATTGATCCAGAAACTTTAAAGCCCAAGCTGCCGAGTCGAAAAGATCTTAGGCCTTATCCAGCAACATGCTATCTTGAGTATAAAGGCCATACGGGTGCAGTTATGTCAATTTCTACTGAAGCTTCAGGGCAATGGATTGCTTCAGGTTTGTTTGTTCGTATATTTTTATTGCATATCCATTCAAATATTCAGCAGATGAAATTTTTCATTGGATGTGCATTTCATGTTCTTTTGTGATTCTTAAAGGCTCAACGGATGGAACTGTGCGCATTTGGGAGGTCGAGTCCGGTAGATGTCTTAGGGTCTGGGAGATTGGTGAATCTGTCCAGTGTGTAACATGGAATCCTTCACCTGAGCTTCCTGTTTTGGCAGTTTCTGCGTAAGGCTTACATGGTCTCTTTGTCAATTTCACTTTTCTCTTTAACCTTCTGTAATCTGGGAATCATGCTGCTGACACATGTAAATCAACTTCAAAATAACTGTAGGGGACAAGATGTACTTATTTTGAACACTGGATTTGGGAATGGAGAAGACCAAAAAAGAGTTATGGAACTTCTACATGTCGAGACTCCTACAGCACCAGATGACTCTGGTTAGTTTGCTGTAGCTATTTATTTGAATGTTTCGTATGGAAGCATTAATTTCTGATTTTACTGTCTTTTGTATGCATAGACAACATGGCATCCATTGTCAGCTGGCTTCAAGATGACAAGCTCAGTGGGATTAGATTGAGGCATTTTAAGGTATCTTTTGGTCTTCTGTACCTCCTTTATTTGTTTGTTGAATTCTGTTATTAGTCTTAGACTTGAGACCAGTGAAAGCCTTCTTGTGAAGAATTTAACTGTGCCTTAATCTGTTTTTGTAGACTGTGACTTCAGTTGAGTGGCATCGTAGGGGAGACTACCTCTCGGCAGTGATGCCAGCTGATATCCTATCTCTGTTAATTTGATATTTATTGTTTTTGTTTATTCTTTCTTATCCATGTTAGAATCATTTTTGTGGAACATCAGAAACTTGTAGTTTTGTTCTATGCACTAGTGGGCGGCGTGACTTCTTTTCAATAACATGCAAACATTGAACTGCAAACACGCTTCTTTTAAATTTGTGCATGCACTGTTGACCCTCCTTTCTGATATTGTATTTAAGTCTCCATGCTGATGTCAAGGCAACTGAGACATCAAACATAGATAAACAGAGACACCAAAAACACACAATTCTGCATAGGATAAGCTTGGCTTAAATGCAAAATACCAATATCTGAGGACATCATATTATCTATACTTATTTTGGTCTCTTTTGTTTCTTTGATCATTCCTTTTTCTCTTTCCGTATTGGGGGTGAGGTTGTGTTGGTTATAGAGAGCAAGCTTAAGATATGCGTACATAGTGTTTTCGTCACTTTGATGTTTTTTCTTGACTTGTTAATTACGCGAATCAAGAGCAATTGTCATGCACCAACTCTCTAAAAAGATTAGCCATAGAATTCCCTTCAAGTTGCATGGGCTTCCTGTATCATCAGTATTTCATCCTACACGCTCTATTTTCTTCATTTCAACAAAGAAGAATATTCGTGTTTATGATCTGTTGAAGCAAAAGCTCATCAAAAAGCTGGAGACTGGACTTCGTGAAGTCTCCTCCATTGCCATCCATCCAGCTGGTACATTTTTCTGGATTTATTTTCTTTCATGAATGTCTGTAGCTTTTTTAATACTTTTTCGCCAGGTGGGTGGCCTGGTCTTTATACTCCTGTTTGGCTAATTGTCTGCTTGTTTCTATTTGATTTGTGTGTCCTTGCAGGTGATAATGTAATTGTTGGCAGCAGAGAGGGAAAATTGTGTTGGTTTGACATGGACCTTTCATCCAAACCTTACAGAATTCTCAAGTATGTGATGACACATAAAATTAATAGTATTAATTTTTGTTTTTTTGTTTTGTTTTTTTAAATGTTGTGAATCACTAATGTGCCTTTTCTTAGTGTTTACTTTTGAAAGACTGTTCTGAATATCTGTGCTTTGAATATGGTAGAAAGTTGTATGATATTTTAATGAAAGTAGACATTTTATAAAAGAGAACCAACAATTAGTTTAAGCAATTATACAATTGAGAGAACCTATGTTCCGTCATAAAACTACTGTATTCCATTACTCAGTTAATTTTTTATGGGTTCAATGTAAAGCATGATTTCTGATATGGCTTTGGAACTTCTCAGGTGTCATCCAAAAGATATTACAAATGTGGCCTTTCATCGCTCGTACCCGCTATTTGCATCATGCTCTGATGATTGCACTGCATATGTTTTCCATGGCATGGTTTATTCAGATCTTACCCAGAATCCTCTTATAGTTCCCCTGGAAATACTCCGAGGGCATACAAGCTCAAATGGAAGAGGTAAGTTCTATGAATTTATCTCCGTCCACTGTTAGTGATAGGTAGTTGGAAATCGAAATTGTATGGATCACAAAGCATAGAAATCTCTTAAGAAATTATGCTGTTTTTCAATGGGTTGAATGCAGGGTCTAAAATCCATAATATTATTCAATTCAAAATGCCAATGTGATGAAAAATAATTTCAAGTTAAGATTTCTGTATTTTAAACAGCATTGGGTTTGTAAAAATTATAGTGGCATGAAAAAATGAAAAAAAATTAAAGAGTAGGTTCGGCCTTCAAAACAATCATTTTGAATGTGATATACACAGTAGCTTTTTATGTGATGGAAGATTCTAAATATGAATATCCGATATTTGGTATTGACATGAAATTCATATTATTGTAATTGTTGTGGCTGTATTGCAGGTGTTATGGACTGTAAGTTCCATCCAAGACAACCCTGGTTATTTACAGCAGGTGCTGATTCGACGATTAAACTTTATTGTCATTAAAGATTATATCCAAATGAAGGTGCATCTATTGATACACAAATTATAAAGATCTTTTACTCGGTGTTGAAAACGTAAGGGGGATGATTGGAACCTAGGAGGCTGAACTTTGCTTTGTGTAGTAGAGGAAATGTTTAAAATCGGAGATGATGGCACTGAAATAGTCCTGAATTTTGTACCATGGTAGAAAGCAGTTTGGATTAGATTGATGATATTCGGCTGGCTGACTGGACTCGGCTATAATTTTTGACAGTAACAGAAATGATGTTCCAACATAGTCTAAACAGAATATGTTTTCTTGCATACGAAGGAATCTCCGTTTACAAAATTGGTCGAAACTCTCCCTGCTGTTTGTTGTATTTTATCATTTTTTGTAAACTATGAATGACAAACATTCTAGAGGACAGTAATTTGATTAGAAAGTGGTTACCATAATTTGCATGACATTAAGAAATTTAATGAGTATCTTTCTAGAGCAACATAGCATAATCAATCAAAAACAATGATCAATGCTACTGATAATTATAAGTAGAAGAAAATTACAGACCTCCATGCCTGTATGGAAAAAGAAAGTTGAATGCTTCTGGCGGCTGCATTTTACAAATTTGGCGTAGAAAGAAATGCCAAGCTTATTTCAGATTTTGTAGTCAGTAGTCACAACAATTTCTTGAGTTTTTAAAACACCACTCAAGTGTCATGGCGTCCAAATAAATATAACTGTACACAAAGCGTATTCCACTATTTATACAGCTGTTGTAACTCTATCAATAGTCATTATTCAGGATGACATAGTTATGCGAAAGAATAGGTGTGCACACTACAGAATATTTTTGTTCTTTTTTCTTTTGAAATAGCAGAAGACATTATAGAAGTTGAACTGCAGCAATGGCTGGGATTTTCTCTCGCAATTTCTGGGTAACTGCAACTCGAACGGTCATGACTCCGGCTGCTGGACCTGTGATTCGAACTTTCACTATTGGCTCATCAATTGCCACTAGTTCAAGAGATCCACCTGCTGCCCCAACAAGGTATGGCCTGATTTCTTCAAGTACCTGAAATTATCAACAGAAGCGCAAGATCCCAAATGACATTCAAATTACGCAAAATAAGCGTTAATCTGTATAATTTGCAATCAAAATGAGGGCCAGGCACACAGAATTTCTATGGTGTATATAACTGTATATAAGACATATTAGCAGTCGAACAAATGCTTGGATTAAGGTTTTTGCAGTAAAAGCAAGGGTCTAAGGATCAATCGTCCACACACCAAACATAGAGGGGAATTTTATTAAACTAGCTTTTGTTTGAGGTTTTGGGGGACGGGATGCATTAAAAGTAAGAACAAAGTGAGTAAAATGGAAGATGGCTTTTCTGAGTTTTGTGAAAGAGAAAGGTAAGGACCTCAATTGAAAGTGGAAAAGCCTCTTGGTCACATTTACAAGTATATACTTTTCCCAAAGTCTAACGTAATATGTCCGAAGATGATAATAGAATCATAAATCGCAAAAATTAAGTGATCGTCATTGCAGAAATCAAGAACAGGCTAGCTAAGTGCTATCATCAACAATAACAATCCATGATGGTGAAGAGTATGGTAACTACAATCCAAAGTGGTGCTGCTTGTTCAGATGATTCATCAAGTGAATTCTGCGAGAAGATGCAAAATGGAACTGATTTTTCATTGTTTCGAGCTTTAATGGTTCGTATACAAATACAGGTAACTTGGGGTTTGGCATATAAAAAGGTGTAGAATTTAAGGAAGAAGAGCATTTAATGCGGCTCTTACTGTCGGCTACTTTATCACTTTTTTCAAGTCTTAACATGGACCATTACAGCAAAGATAAGACCGTTGTTTTCTTTTTCATCTTTTATTGTGTTTGCATTCAACCATCATAGCATTCCTCTTTATCCAACTGAAGTCTATTGATTTGTTGTCTTTATAGTCCAATATTTGCACCAATAATTAGCCAATTATCTTTCATTTTATAATAAAGAACTTGGCTTACTATTACTGAACAACAAAATAAAAAAGAAGAGCTTTCATATTAATGATTCGCATATAACGGACAGAATACATTCAAACCAAGGCAAAATAAAATGGTAGGCAATTAGTCCACCAGAAAACCACCATGTCATTTATCCTTCCCTATCTCCTAAGACAAACTTAGCTATGATAGAACTGCCATAAGGTGAAGGTATTACTTAATCACCAACTAATTTTGGCACTTGGGTCTTTTCATGAGCCATTTTATGTTCCAAGCCATCATTAGAAAAAAACCATATGTATACTGCCGTCATTTAGCAATAGATGGAAGCCGAGTGTGGTTCTCGGTTTCCCACAGCAGGAACCTAAGACCTCATGCACCAAAAAGAAGAATAAATTATGCTAAAGCAGATCCCAGGCTATTCGTTCATGGTTTCCTACAATAGGAACCTAAGACCTCATGCACCAAAAAGAAGAATAAATTATGCTAAAGCAGATCCCAGGCTATTCGTTCATGGTTTCCTACAATACCTTTTCTCCACAAGCTCTAATGTGTTCATCTAACTATGTTGTCCACCTTAAAGTTATATATCAAATAGTGACTAAGATTTCTCACTACTACTTCAATCATGAGTTCATTCTGCCTTAGCAAGTTCGTCAGCATTATAGAAACTTCAAAGTGCCAACAGCATGAATCTCTTATAGCAGGGGTTCAGAAATCACTGCAATCTGAACAACAGAGATCATTCATCATTCATTGAACTACATAATGAATTTCTATCGAAATCCTTTCCCTTCTCACAACAGCTGCCTACACACTGTATCTGCGATACAAGGGCCCTTGATACAAGAGGCCTTATGATGAATCTTTTCAGCCCTTATGATCTTAGATTTGAAAAACAAATAAAGATTTACTTCAAAAAAATAAAAAATAAAAAAAAGGAAAAAAGAAAAAAGAAAAAGGAAAAACAAATAAAGATTACGTTTCAAAGACTACAAATCCAAAGTTGAGCAATTATAATGATCCCTATCAGAGCCATGTTCTGGTAGCAGGTTGGCACTCAGTCAATAAATCAACTCTGGGACTATAATCATTATTCCCAATCCTCAAAAATTCTCAAAACACAAGCATAAGCACTGACAGTTTCAACACCCAAAACCTACAATTTTGATTACATTGCAAAGACTATGAATTACGAGGTTTAGCAAAAATATGGACAAACTGGAGACTTGTTCATGTGTTGATTTGAAATGACCATGATGGAGCGGTGATCATTTTTGGAGGATGGAACTTCTAATACGGTCCCGCCATTCTATTCTAATTCTCTTTAAAACTCTAAATTTTCAAGGGCGGTGGATGCATCATCTGGGAAAACTTAAACTAGAGGACTCCAATCACATTCCTACATCCTCAAATTCTCAAATCCAAACACAACAAGAAGCACTGAGAGATGAACTACATCATTGTAATTACAATGCCACTAGAGATTTTATAATTAAAAGGGGTGAAGAACAATCATGTGCACTTAAGGATGTAAAGCAATTACCTTCTCTATATTTTCTTCGTTTAGCTCAAGCCCAGTTTCTTCATCTGCCACTGCTTCGACGGCAACAATCTCAGGTATCTTTTCCATCAAGCGACGCTCAATACCCAACTTCATCGTCGTAACAGAACTCGGACAGGACCCACACGCTCCCTGTAGCTTTAACCGTACAACATTGCCATCAATCTCATGTAATGCCACATTCCCCCCATCCGCTATGAGATATGGCCGAACTTCATCCAACACACTATCAACATTCTCAGCAGTTAACGGCAATTCAACAACTGAATCAGGTGTAGCCACAGCCTTCACAACTGCAACCAATGCAAAACCAAAGAAACCCTTATAGATTCAGCAAAACTTCAACTAAAAACCAAATAAAAACCACTAGATAAAATCAAATATACATTAAGAGTCCTCTTAACGTGTCCACGTTAAAACTAAAACATTAAAAAAAAAAAAAAAAAAAAAACTATATTCATTCTTTCAAGACATCCGCATGCAGTTTTCAGTGTCTCAAAATCATAAACAACAAGTTTTTACTCACGTTTCTGAATCTTAACCTGTGCCAACACCACCCATGCATACATAGAATAGAGACACAATTCACAACCACAGATATATATATATATATATATAAACCTTCCGAAAACCGACATCCCCAAATTTCACCAAAACAATAAGAGTATATAGTTTCCAACTGATTTCTACCTACATATAAAGTGATACTATATTTATTCTCTCAAGCCATCAATACACAGTTTCTAGCATCTTAATACTAAAAAAAATTAAAATTTTTATTCACTTCCTCGATTCTTAACAAGATAAATATGAAATCTTTATTCACTTTTTCAATTCTTAACCTGTGACAGCACCATCCATGCATACACACAGCTCTTAAATTGATCTTTAAAACTAAAATATTCAAAAAGGCATCATTCCCACATCTCAAATTCTAATATTTCTTCCAAAAACCAATAAAAACTTCAAAAAAAGAGAAAAACCAACCCCGTCTGCGTGAGACATGAGGAGTTCGAACCAGCAGGTTGCTCCCCACTTGATTCCTCCACCTAGCAACCGAGACCCGGGTACCGAAAAAGCTTGAACTCTGCGTCAAACAAACATGTGGAATGCTATGTTAGAACACGAAAAGGTAAAAAAAAGGAAGCAATTAAATAAAATGAAGAAAGGAAGACCTTAGATGATGGAGGTGGAGGAAGAGAAGAGGGAGGAGGGTCAAGGGTTTGCTGGGGTCTGCAGTATGTCGGGCTTAACACAACACCTTGCATCTCTCTTTCTCTCTCTCTGCTTTGTGTTAGAGAATTTGTATTTGTTTTTGTTTGTGTATTGAGGCGGTTTGTGCGTGTGTGTGCGCGATTCGCAGGAATTTTTTTGTCTCCGTGTGTGCGCGATTCGCAGGAATTTGTGTGTGTGTGTGTGTTTTTTTTTTGGTGGGTAATACGGAGTGCAGATGACAAACGCTCTCACAACATATATATATATATATATATATATATATATATATATATATATATATAATTGTAAAATAAATCATAAAAACAACGAATTTAGAATATTAACCCGATAATAGAGAAAAAGAGAAATGAGAGAGAAAAATGGTGAATAGAATTTAATTGATGTGTATTTTAATGGTTACAATATAAATCTAAGCATCTATAGGCAAATTGGGAGAATAATCTCCATAAAAAAATAACAATAAATTAGGTCATTTCCATAATGGAATGACAATAAATAAGATATACAATATTATCAAAAAAGAAGTGATGTTAAGTTCATATATTCATAACACTTTCACTTGGACGTATGTCACTTGATAATATTCTTTAAGATTATTGGACGTGCCCAAATACTGTCTTATTAAAAACCTTACTAGTAAAATCCAATGAAATAAAACCTAATTGAAAGAGAAAAAGAGTGTAGGACACAAAACTCCTAACATAGATGACATATTCCTTCTAATGAAACTTTTGGGATGATATCATTTAAATTTTGCTAGAAAAACCCAATAATATAAAAACTTAAGCAAAAAATATTTCATGATCTGTTAGATAAAAAATACAATAATCTTCTAAATTCAATAATATTTGAATGTGCTTAAAGGAATTATCTCGTTAAAAACCTTGTTAGGAAAATTCAGTGGGATAAAACCTTATTGAAGGAAAAAATAGTACCGTGTATATATATCCATATTAACTTAATATACTTCTTTAAAAGAACACTTCTCCTGATGGAATGCTCCTTATGATGGGATACCTTCCATGATAAGTTGACAACTGATAACTCTATTTTTACAAAGTTATTTTATCTTTTTAAATTTGAATTCTTATTTAGTTCTTGATATTTTTATTATTATTGAGTAAATTATTATATCTTTTTGTATTTTTCATTTTCAGAATAAAATTGGTAAAAAAGTGCATGTGGATCCTACCAAATGTTATTATTTGCGACAAGATCATCGCTATAAAATAAATGTCATTCGAAGTATCTCATCGCTTCAAGAATAACTTGAATCAGAGATCGTATAAAGAAATTATTGCAGTTTAAAGATCGAGTATTATAAAAATAAATATTATGTCATGCTGATGTAAGTACTTATGTCATGTAAGTAATGATGTAATGAGAACTATGATGTAAATAATGATGTAATAGGAAATTTGACTTACAAGAGGTAGGTGAATTATGATGTAAGCGATGATGCAGAAGGGTGAAAAATTAGAAAGAGATGATGTAAACGATGATGCAGAAAGGTGAAAAATTAGAAAGAGATGAGACATGTGATGATGTAATTGGAGGTGAACTTTGCCTATAAATAGGCTTTAGGATCACCATTCCAAGCATCCAATCAGAAATCAAAATAACAAGTAGATTAGAGAAAGAGAGAGCTTGGAGAGGAGGAGCAAAACAGAGGAAGAAATTCTACGACGAAACTTCAATCCACTAAATTTTCTTATATTTTGTGATGCTTAATTTTCTAGTTTTTGTCAAATTTAATTTAAGTATGGATTAGATTTATTTTTCTAAGGTTATGATGTAGTCTAATTTTGATGTTCCAACCCTTTATTCAATTCAATTAAGGATTTGCTATCTTGGTTAATGCATTTAATATTGTTCTTAATGCTTCTAAATAACTTGTCACTATTTAGTTGAATTGTTAATTATAATGATAGCGGAAGCTGATTTATGTGTTTAGTTTATTGTATTGAATGTTATAAATTACATACAAGATAGGAATATACCTACATGGTTCATGTAGTTTATAAAAGAGATCCATAAATCTTAATGAATCTTTTAATGTTTTGACTTACATGGGAACATAGCAGTTAAGGTTTATAAGGTATTTTTCTTAGACCTTGGGAGGGACTATATGAATAATCAGAGAATCTCGACTAGCAACCGGATAATTAATTTTTAATTAAAAAGAACAAAAGGGAGGAACAGATTAGTTATGGTGAAATCAGAATCTTAGAGTTTTTATTTATTGAGTTAATTTTAGTAAAAATTCATTTATATTTATAGTTAAAATTAGTTGTAGTTTTCAGTTCCTTAAATCGAATTTCATTTACCAAATTAAAATTGAGTTACTTTAATTTTGGACATTAATTAACAACAATCTTCATGGGACGATACTTTTCTCATCATTATGTTACTTGTTCGACTTGTCCACTTATGATTTTGCACGATAAGTTTTTAGCGCCATTACCGGGGATTTTTTGTTTAAATCAATATTAATACTACATAACTCAAATTTTTAATTTGGTATTTTATTTAGTAATTTATTTATTTTTTTTTCTATTTTATTTGTTTTATTGTAGGTACTTTTTCTGGTGTATGAGAAAGTCCGGAGACGAAATTTTGATACAATTTGATCTAGAAATTGAGAGAATTTACCGCAAGAACCGGAAAGAAACAAGGAAAGCTGCAAGTGCTACTTTCGTGGACATGGCTGAAGAACCGAACAACGTACAAAATATTGTACCAATAAATGCTGAAAATACTCGAGCATTACGAGATTATGCTCTACCCATAGCTGAAATTATGAACAAAAAATTAGTATAAAAAATCTTCAAGTCTCTATTAATCCTAAATGAGAAGACGTATTTTCAAATCTACACACTTGAGTTCGAGATGAGTTTTTTTTTGTATCAAATTTAAATTAATTTATATTCTTAATCTTTTTTATTTGTAATTTTGAAACTTCTGATTCCAAAATCTAAATAAATTATAATCTAAAGCTAAAGTAAAGATTTGAAACTTCAGGTTTCAAGATCCAAATAAAATTGAGAATAAATTGATCGAAAATTTAGAACTTTTGGTTTTGAATTTAAAACAAAATACAAAAATTTAGATTGAATTAGTTCATCAAGAATTCAATCAATTAAAGCGAATTTGATGAAACCTTTATATCATACCCAAAATGCAAGAACATAACATTACAAGACCAAATTCATTCGATCTTTGTTTATTTAGTTTTTCATAACTCGAGAGAGTCACGTTGCTTTCTATGTATATGTATATGCATAATATTGACTTCATACATAAAACACAAACTTGTATATTTTGTTATTTTTTTGTGTTTAGCTCCATGGTTTAAGACACATTTTTTCTATAAAATAGGTAGGGGCCAATTATGTTGCTTCAGGTAACAATAATTTATTTGACATATACAATTGTAGTATGAAGACCAACAAAATTTAATTAGAATTTAACTAAAATTTCTAGTTTCAAATAAATTAGGACTAAAACTTTTGATTCTAATAAGTAAATATATCAGAATTTCTAATTCTAATTAAATTAAAAGAATAGAACTTCTAGCTCTAAACAAATTTATAATATAGAGCTTTTGGTTCCAATAAAATTGAAAATTTCTTATTCTAATTAAATTGAGACTATAAAATTTCTAGTTCTACTTGAATACTAAAATTACTAGTTTTAATTTTCGCTTGCAAATTTTAGGTTGTAGATAAAAAAGGGAGAAAGAAGATCATATAAAATAGGATACCAAAATATAAGTTTAATGATAATAAACTTATTTTCCAATGCAGAAGATCCAAACTTACTTTCAAATGCAAGAGATTAAAAAAAAAATATCAACTCTCATAGATTAGTGTTAATAAAATTATTTGAATTAAATAGTAAGGAAGCAAATCATATGAATGAAATCTCTCAAACTAGATTCGTATTGATAACTTGTTATGAAAATAAAAGTCTAAAAGCAATGAAACTAGAACACTACCCAAATGATAGAGAAATAGAAAACACAAGTGAATGAGAGAATAACTTTCTTTCATTTTATTCACTTTTCCAAGATATCACAATACACAACATACACCCTCTATTTATAGGCTAAGGATCGTAAGTAGAAGAAATGAGAAAAGGCACAAGTTACAAATTATATTTAGAGACTAATAAGTAGAGTATTATGGATGAAAGTTATGAAATATAAAAGGATGACATCCATTAATTTATAACAAAAAAATTTAATTAATTAATCCTCTAATTTTTAAGAATGTCTCCTTATTTGAATATTAAATTTTGACAAAGCAATGATATTGAAAAAAAAAAAAAACCATGAGAAATAATAAATAAAAAAGAAGAATTGAATAAAGAGATAGACCGAGATGCTGGCCTTGGACGGCAACAAAAAGAACAGAGTCACCAAGTTTGTTCTTGCGATGAACATCTTTCAGCTGCTTGTTACCATCATTAGAAAGAACCATTTGACCTGGTTGGGCAGCCAAATACTTGACTATTTTTGTATTCCCGTTTGCAGCAGCTATAAACAGTTTTTGGCATCATTCTGCTTCTCAAGTAAGTTGTACAGCCGATACTGATCAGCCATCAAGATTTCCGCTTATGGCTGCCTCATGTAGAACTTTATTTCCGTACTTATTCAGTGACATATCCACCATCAAATTGCGAAATGTATTAGAGTAAACAAAATTAAGAAGGGATACTATAAAAAATCCCTCTGGAAAGTAGAGTATTCATAAATGGCATCCAATAGTTTTTTTTACTAGGTGAACCGTTTTCTGTTTTCTATTGGTTAAAAAAACCTATTAACGTTAAAATTAAAGGATAAAATAGTAATTGAATGAATAATTTTATTTATTTTAATAAAATTAAATAAAAAACTAAAAAATTAAATAATTGAATAAAAATTTAATTCATTATATCTCTACCGTACATTTCAATGGAGAATAATTTTAAAAAATTAAATAATAAAATAAAAATTAAATGAAAATACCATCCATTTTTAAATAGACTGCAGAGATTAATTTTAAAAATATTAAATATAACTTAAAAAATTAAAAAGTTAAAATTGAAATATAAATAGAAAAACTTCATTTTATTCATTGAGGTTTTAGAAAATATCAATTTTTTAGAAGACTTTTAAAAATAATTTTTTTTATCCCTAAATTTTTCAAAACTTTTCAAAATAGTCCAAATTATTAGTCAATTGACGGTCAAATCAAACCCAAAAATAATAAAAAAAAAAAACTCAATTACCCCATCACCCAAAATGACCATTTTGCTCATAATAAAATCAAAATATTATATATCATTTGACAAATAAAAATTTGACATTCGTTCAATAATATGATTATTTTTTTAAATGATTATTGTTTTCTTTTAAACAGAGCAATAATTTAAACAAAAAAAACCCTAAAAAAAAAAAAAAACTCAACTTTCACGTATCATTCTCTCTCTCACTCTTTCGTCTCTCTTTCTGTCGCTGTTGCATTTAATTGTCTTCTGCTGCTAGCTAAGATACCGTCTGCTCTCATGTGGTTACCAATGGGCATGTGGAGTAGACTTCTTTACTTCTGTATGTTCTCTAATGCGACTAGGGAATTATTGTAATAATAATAATAATAACAATTATTATTATTATTATTATATATTTTTTGCACACGATCATGGTATCAAATGTTTTAGTTTGTTGGATGCTAACATCTCATGATAAATTAGAAACCTACACGAAGAATCCCGAATGAAATATTTTGTAAGTATTTCATCATTAATAGATTATGATCAAGTTTTGCTCTCGCATATGTACTTAATTTTAACTATAACAAAAATTTTCATATGGTTAAAAGCTTAAGTAGTAGAGGCTGCAAATAATTAATTAGTTTATCTATTGTTTCTGAAACTATTAATTTGATTATTTATATATACTTAATTCTTGAAATTTACAGACATTCCAGTTGGTCGTGGTTACAATGATAACATTGAGAACATAGAAACAGAAGATGGAGATAGACGGAGTGACCTTGAGCAAGGTATAATGGCTAATTAATTTCAATTTTTCCTCTAATTTGTCAGTAAGGAAAATGCTTCTATGAGGTACGTTGTTGGCTTCCGCATTAGTTTATCTATTGTTTCTAAAACCATTAATTTGATTATTTATATATACTTAATTTTTAAAATTTACGGGCATTCCAGTTGATCGCGGTTCCAATGATAACATTGAGAACATAAAAACAGAAGATGAAGATAGATGGAGTGGCCTTAAGCAAGGTAATGGCTAATTAATTTCAATTTTTTCTCTAATTTGCCAGTAAGGAAAATGCCTCTACGAGGTACGTTGTTGGCCTCCGCATAGGACTTCTATCCATTTCCAATGAGGTGGCCCACCTCCTCTCTTTTAGAAATAACTTCGTTCATTGTTCTTTTCTTTTCTTTTTTTTAAATAAAAAATCAACTTCTTAATTTTTATTTAAATGAGTTGTTCTTTTGATATGGTCAAGACTTCTCCTCACTATCACTTAATACGTTAATATGGTAATTTGAATGGTATCGCCACGTCTTATAACCTAATACAAACTATAAAGATGTTTTCAAACAGTATATAATTGAAATGCTATCAAGCACTATAATGTACAAGGATTTATGTTACTATACAGGCTTAGTATTGATACAAAATTGGTTAGCCGTTAAAGGGTCCACTTTATATCAAAGCCTAGGATTCTTATACTATAACTTAATTATGAACGAATTCAATATTAAAAAACTTGTAAAATTTTAAATGCATGAGTCTATTATAAAATAAATTATACAACTACGAGGTCGATCTCATAGAGATTGATAAAATATTAATCTACTTTCAAATTAATTCAATTTTAATCTAGCTAACAAAACTTTGAAAACTAAGAATTAGCGAAAACTAATTGACAAATAAAATTCAAAATTAACAAAGCAGAATTAATGTGCAAAACTCAAGCAATGGGAAGAAAAATATGAGGTTCAGAATCTACCATTATCAACTTGTAATATCTTGCTATTCAAAATATTGTTCTCAAAATCTAAGAAACAATCTAGAAACCTTTTCTCATGATCTATCAATTAGGCTTCAAAAATAAATTGTTTATAAATTCTTACTTCAAGACTTGCAATTTATAAGATATAAACATTACATTACATGTATCCAATGTTTGAAAGATATATAATCAAAAATCTTATTTATGAACTTTTTCAATCCAAACTCAAATTAATAAAATGATCATGTAACTACCTAAAATATTTAATACTGAAGGTGAAACTATTTTATTTTATCATTTAGTGAAACTAAGAATTATTTAAACATTAAAAATCAAATTGAGAATAATACTTGAATAACAAAATCATTACAAAGTTAATAAGACTTTATCCTACATCTCAAAAATAAAAATTAAGCAATCAATAATGATAACAAGAACAAATATACAAATTGAAACCCACACGAATGAAGAATTTCCGCTCATTTGGTGGCAATTTGCTCAAACAAGCAAAGCAACTTTCTTTTCAAAAAAGGCAAAAAAAAAAAAAAAAACCTCAATCTTGTTCTCCAAAGGGACAACATGGTAGTCCCCTCTAGCTCTAAGTCTCTTAGGGCTTGTTTTTTGCATGACTTTGGATAATTTTTGGTCTAAATTCATATTTGGTAAGAGAGTGGGATTGAAAAAGTCAATCCTATCTCTCTTTTTAATGTTACTGTAGTGGGTCAAATCAAATTCACCACAATAGGTGGGATAAAAGCAAGGGACAATATGTCCCTTGCTTTTTCACGTGATTTATTTGTTTTTTTCATTTTAATTTTTTTTCTTAATGTTAAATTAAATAATGTTTATTAAATTATTTATTTTAAAAATTAAGTTACTATATTTATTAAATATTTTTAAAATGTAATATTCTTTTAAATTAATTATAAAACAAATATTATTTTCTCTAAAATTGACTTTATATAATTATATATATTATTTAAAAAATATAATTTAATATTTCATGTTATTTTAAAATTAATTTAAATATTTTTAATATATGATATATTTATTTTATTTAAAATTAATTTAGTATGTTTATAAAAAAATCTTTTTAGTATTAATTAAAAAATTTTATTTTAGATTAAAATTTTTTTATTTTAAAAAATAATTTAATTATTTAAAATTGATTTTATTCAATCTTATATTGTACCAAACACATCATAGCACCAATTTATCTAATTTCATACTGCACTAAATACATCACAATATTAATTTATTTAATTCAATCTAATTCAATCATATGCAAATAATCCAATCAAATCCCGCGTGCAAAACAGGGCCTTAGTTTACTCCAAGTTTACCACCTCATTTTTTTTAATAATTTTTTTTGAAGAAATGTTGCCTTTGCTTTTTGTTTCGACAAAATTACTACCACTTGCTTTCTTTTTTCTCCCAAAGCTGGTTGTAGAAATTATCGTTGATTTTTTTTTTTTTTTGGTCCCTTCCCCTCGTTGAGCTACTAAGCTTCCTCTTTTATAATCACCATAAACCCTTTTCTAGCTTTTTCCTCTTGTATTTGTTTCTTATCTCAACAATATTTCCTAATTATATGACATACGTTTGGGCTTGGTTTGGATCTTAAATTAGGTTTGAATTTGAATATTTAATTGACTTTGATTTTGACTTGACAAAAATTATAATTTATTCACGTTCGAGACACAAATTCTCTTTATTCTTGTTTCATCAAAAACACAACTAATTAAAATAAAATTAACATAAAATTGAACTAATAAATCTATATTTAATGGTAATAAAAATATATAAATTATGCTCATCAAATTCCCCCAACCTAGTTTTTGGTAGTTCTTAAGCAAAACAAAAACAAAACTAAAGAAAATTAAAAGCAAATAATAACAAAATTCTAATTAAACCACTTCTATAGATTGACACGGTTGCATTTGACATATGCAACAAGCCTCTAAACTCTTTGGTGTCCATAATTGGAGGAGTTGTGTTTCATGAGTGTTTACCAACAACGATATCCATAAATGCCATAATACAAGACTCAAATATTAAACCAAAAATTAAATAAAAAAATAAATAAATAAACAAATTAAAAACATGATTTTTTCTTAACTCAAAAGAATACTTCTTAAGCACATGGTTGCAAAAATCGATACTCGCTAATGTACTAGCGAGGCAGCGGTTAACAATTTATCAGTTACTCAACAAGTAATTGATGAGTACTATTGACCGAGATCAAACTAGTTCAAATATGTAATACTAGGTCAAAACTTAGCTGTTGGTGTGATTTTATCAAACTTCAAGAGAGTTTGTGTAATTTTTCCTAATATATATATACACACACATAAACAACACAAACCCTACCATATGTTTCTCCCATTCCACTTTCACGCTTCCCCTTTTTTGAGCTCTCTCACATCACACCACTACACACCTTCCTTCTCATTCTCTCACCTATTTCGCCAACCACTGACTGCCACCACCATCGTCCAACGGACATACAGCCGTATTGACTTTACATTATAGCGTCGACCTCTCATGTCAACTGTCCTCTTTCACGCCCACTTCATAACCACCGACCATCACGACCACCTACCTCTCTCTCGTCATAACAACTTTACATTATCAAACCCTTTATTTCTGTTTACAATTTCAAAGCTTGTTTGTCAATTTTTGGTACATTTCTTTTGCTCTTATTGCTATTGTTGTTTGATTTGTGTTGAAATCAAAGTTAGGTTATTTTCGAAACTTTGATTCTTTTTAAAGCTGGGGTTTTTTGGTTTCTGGGTTTTCTTCAATAGTTGTTGTTGTTTTTTATATATATTTTTTTGTTGCTATTATTTTTTTTTAATTTTTTTTTGTTTTCCTGTTTTTGAGGTTTTTTTTTTTTTTAAAAAAAGCCCAGTATGAGTTAGACTGATTCGACCGAGTTAGACCGATTACTCGACCAACTCAGCAAATTAATCGGCCCACTTGATATGACCGTTGATCTTATCTTTATCAGACCGATAGCATACCGGTCAGTAATAAAGCACTGAAAAATTATAAACTTTCAACGATTTTTGCAACATTGCTCAGGCACTAAACATCAACTCTTTCCATCAAATAGGTAACAACAATCAAATTAATTTTCAAGCATTATCCACAATTTAGAAAGATATTAATTTCCATGTAGTAAGTGAGTCGCTCTAATCTATAGCAACTTTATGTGAGAAATATTCGCCAAAAGATTTCTCTATAGGCACTACATTTTTAATTACATAATTGTTTCATGTTGTCATTACATTGTTTTCTGCCATATTTGAATTTGAAATGTCTATCCTTCTTAAATGTTGATGTAAATCATGATTCCAAACACTCATAAACTAGAACAAATCCTAGCCATAAATCTTTAGTCCTAATTGTCTCAAAAACCATCCAAAAAAAGTAAATCTCAAAGCAAAATAAACAAATAACTAACAAAATATTACAACAAAATAAAATAATAAAAGCAAAACAAAAGAAATAAAAGTTAAAACACCAAAACAATATAAACTAACAATATCTAAAATTAAACAACACAAAAGCTAACCCATTAATTAGCAAACAACCAAACAAAAGTTGCAAAAACGCAACTAAAAAAAAAGGAAAAATTTTAATTTAGTCCCTAACGTTTGACAAAATATTACTTTTTTACTAATGTTTGCATTTCGAATTTTCATTATCCTTAATGTTTCAAAAATGTATCAATTTAGTAATTCTGTTAGTCAACCTTAATAGAGAGAGGGTTAGTTTGGTCATTTTAACTTGAATATATTTATATATTTTTAATATATATTTAATATCATATACAATTTTGTATTTTTAATTTAATATATAAAAATATTTTTAAGTTAAGAAAAAAAAAAGTCTCCATAGGTCTCCCATGGAAACCATTTTCTTTCAGGTGAGGGAGACATAAAACTGGTCTCCATTGCCGGAGTGGAGATCAAGCCAGAGACTAGAACCTCTTGACATCTGAAATGAACAAACAAACAAACAATTGCCCAACATCATCGACAATCAAGATCATCAACCCAGTCGAACATAATCAACAATAAAAACAATCACCAACATCATCTGAAACTTATAATCAATCCACACACACATCCATTCAAACCCACCCATTGCTAACATTGCAAAAACCCCAAACATCCACCAATTGCAAACGCCCAACATCAAACTCAAACCCAAACAATTGTCCAATAGGAAGATGAAGATGATGGAGAAGGTGAAGCATGCAGAATCATCATTCAAGATGAAACAAAGAAAGTGTGCAGAGTAGTTCGTCGACAGTAAAATCATCAAAGCATGCAAACGCAAAAGACAGAGGTAACAGAGCAACAAAAGGAGAGAGTGGTGTGTTTGTTAACATGAAATCTTGGTTCGAATCAAACCTAGATGTTTGGGTTCGATTCAAACCAAGATGTCTCGGTTCTATCGAACCCAGACATATGGGTTTGATGGAACCTTGTCTGGGTTCGATTCAGTTCGAATTGAACTCAAATATCTAGGTTTGATTAGAACGCAAACGAAGAAGAAGAATGAGAAAAGAAGGAAGATGGACGGCGGAGAGAAGCACAACAACGACATAGAGAGAAGAGAAATTGAAGGATGAAAGAGAGAGAGAGAGAGGACTAGAGAATTTTGATGAGAGAGAATATCGAAGGGATAACAGGGTGTTTGAAGATGATTTCTGGGTTGATTGATGATGTTCGAACCGTCCATATTTTGATTACAAGTTGATTGATGATGTTCATAGAACTAGGTTTCCAGACATTTTGTTTTTTCTTTTATGTTTTAATCATTTGATCTCAATCTAATTAAATTTTTTTATTTGATTTATTATAAGATTTTTAAAATTTATTTTAAAAGGAAAAATATTAAATAAAATTAAAATATAATTTTAAAAATATTAAATATAATTAAAATATAATTTTACTCTTTAATCAGTTAACTCTAATAGAGATCTACTAACGGTAGAAGGGTAAATTGTAATAAAATCGAAACCTTTGCTCTATCTGAATATAGTTTCAAACTGGATAGCTAAATTATAATTTCTTTTATTTTTTAATTAAAATATTTATTAACAATAAATTGAATTAAAAAAATTTGATTCAATGATGTGTCACAATTTGATTGAAAGGTGGTCAATGACAATTTTGTAATAATAGAGATGATTATTTTACAATTATTAGTTTTTAAAATGGTAATTAAGTCATTTTAACTATTTTAAATTATATCAAAGGTAAATCCATCTTTTTGCTACGTTTGTCACGTTTGACTATTAATTTTTTGGTCAAAAGGACTAAATTGACACATTTTCGAAACGTTAGGGATAACGATAATTCGAAATCTAACTGTTAGTAAAAAAGTAATATTTTACAAAACGTTAAAGACTAAATTAAAATTTCTCCAAAAATAAAGACCAAAAATACACCAACACCCTTTTTTTTTTTTTTTTAATACATAAATGAAAAATAACAATATAATCCTAAATTAAAACTAGTAGAAGAATTAAATAATCTAGATTAAACTAATTTTTCAAACAATCCCCGACAATTGAGCAAAAAATTTGTTGTGCAAAATTTTAAATACTCACAAGTGTATGGGAGAATGGATTATGTGAGTACGAAATCGATCCCACAAAGATTGATAAAACATTTATTTAATTCCAAATTAATTCAATTCTAATCTAGTTGACAAAATTTTGAAAACTGAGGATTAACTAAAACTAACGAATAAAATTTAAAATTAACAATATAGAATTAACGTGCAAAACTCAAGCAATGGAAAGAAAAATCTAAGGTTCAGAATCTATCGTTATCAACTTATAATATCTTACTATTAAAAAAAAATTAAGAAATAATCTAGAAATTAATTTGTTGTTTTATTATGATTTATTTATTAGGCTTCAAAAATAAATCTTTTGTAAATTCTTACTTCTAGACTTGAAATTTATAAGATCTAGGTATTATATGTATCCAATGTTTAGAAGACATACAATCAAAAATCTTATTTATGAACTTTTTCAATCCAAAGTCAAATTAATAAAAGGGAAAATTACACAAACCTCATCTAAGGTTAGCCGAAATTGCACAAAAATGAGGTTGTTTGCGATATTTGCACTCTAGCTGTATGAGATTCCAAAAATTCAGCACAAACCTTTATTTTCGTTAGTAAACCATTAGTTACCTACCCTTAAATCAAAATTATAAAGGGTAAAATAGTCAATTTATAGCTAATAAGTATTTTAATTAAAAATAATAATTTTAATTAATAAAATAATAATGTAATATTTTTGGTTAAAGAAAAGACGTATGCCTATTCTACATCTATCATCATCTTCCTCATCTCCATTTCATTATCTTTATCATTCATTTCTTGATTTTGTTAAAATCATCATTTCCATCATTTTCATCAAACCATTGTCACCTAAATCAATCATCATCATTAAACCAGACATCACTCAAATCAAACAAAAATTTCAAAGTATATGAAAATTAAAAAAAAAAAAGAAATATCTCCATCTCTAACTAGTCTCTACCGTCGAAGACTATTGGAGACACTTTGGTCTACATCGTCGAAGATTAGATCTAATTTCCAATGATAGAGACCAGAACGGGTCTCATTTGTTGGAGAACACGTCTCTATTGCTAGAGACCACGTGATAGAGATCAGTTTCTAGCCTTTATTGTTGGTAATTGGTCTCTATCGAAGACTAGATTTGATCTCCAAGGGAGATCACAATCTGATTACCATTTATTTAATTAAATTAAAAATATATATTATATTAATTTTAAATATATAACAAATAAAATGTTGCCTTTAAATTTGACTTGAAAGGTATTTTAGTCTTTTTGTACATCTGATTGTTGACCATGAGGATTTAACGTTAGTTGACTAATGACTTGGGAGGTTTACACTGAATTTTTAGAAGCTTTGATCGGTAGAGTGTGAATATCACAAACATTTTTATTTTTGTGCAATTTCATCTAATCTAGGGGTAGGTTTGTGTAATTTTCCCTTAATAAAATAAAAATACTTGATATTGATGGTGGAACTGTTTTATTTTATCAATAATACTCGAATAATAAAATCATTACAAAGTTAATAAGACTTCATCTTTCATCTTAGAAAAAAAAAAACATTAAGTAGTTAATGATGATAACAATAATAAAGATATAAATTGAAACCCTCATGAAGAAATTCAGTTTAATTGGTGGCAATTTGCTCAAACAAGAAAAGTTTACTTTGTTCTCCAAAGGGATAACATGGTGGTCCCCTTTAGTTCCAAGTCTCTTAAGGCATGTTTGGCACGTCCAATTTCATATGGGTTTGAAATTTAAAATACCTTAAACTCTCAAATGCGACATTTGGATAGCAATTAGAATGATTCCATTCCCAATCCCAAACCTTCTCATTTCTAGCTCTTATAGGAATAGACTTTCCAACCAAAACGATGGGATATAATGGGTTTGGGATTTCTCATTTCCCATCCATCTCTCTATCACTCCTCAATCTCTTTTTTTTCTCTTGCTATCTCCTTCTTATGTCCTCTTCCATTGCCGTCGACGAGCAACCACTGTCAATGAACCCAGTAACAACAGCACCCTTTATCATCTTATTCAATTATTTTTTATTGATATTATGATTTGGATTTGATTGAACCCAGAACCAACTTTGGTTATAGGTTTGATTGAACCTAGATCCTCAACTTCTGGGTTCGATTGGACCTAGAACTGGAGGTTTTAGGTTCAATCGAACCTAGATACATTTCATCTAGATTCATTAAACCCAAATGAAATCTGGGTTTGACAAACCCGGATGAAGGTCATTTAGGTTCATTAAACCTAGTTGTCTTTGTTTTATTTATTGATTTTTTTCAAGTTCTTGTTTTGATGTTGTTGTTGTTGATATTGTTGTTAATGTTGATGATATTATTGTTGTTGTGGGAGATGAAAATGTTGATTAACTAGGCTATTGATAATGTTGATGAACTGGGTTGGTGATGTGGAAGATAATAGAGATCCATCAGATTGGATCTATTTTTTTTTCTTTTTTGTTTTATAAAATTAATATTAAGGTATTTAAATTAATTTTATTCTAATCCAATCACAACCTATGCCAAACATAATATGATATAATTTTAATCTAATTTTAAGTTTTACTATATATGAGATAGTAATTTTTTGGTCCGATTTAATCCAATCCATTTCAATCGCAATCTCATTCTCATTTTCAATTTCAATCCTGTATGCTAAACATAACCTTAAAGTTTTGCCTTCTAGTCTCTGACCTTGATTGCTCCAAGTTTGTTGCCTTTGTTTTTCATTGCAAGAAAATTGCTAGCGCTTACTCTCTTTTTTCTCCCGAAGCCAGTTGAAGAAACTGCCATTGATTATGTTTTTTTGTTTGTTTGTTTGTTTATTTATTCCCCTCAACTTAGTTACCAAGCTTCCTCTTTTATAAATACCAAAAGCCCTTTTTAAGCTTTTTCATCTTTTATTTGTTTCTTGTCTCAACAATATTTCTTGGTTATATGACATATGTTTTGGGTTTGAGTTTGGGTTTGGATCGTGAATTGGGTCTAAACTTGAATCTTCTATTGACTTGGATTTTGACTTGATAAAAACTATAATTTGTTCTTATTTAACACACAAATTATTTTTATTTTTGTTGTGCCAAAAACACAACTAATTAAAATAAAATTATCATAAATCAGAAGCCACTTGAAAACCTTTTTCATTTGCTTTATTTTTCCAGCAAGCCAAAGTAGGAAAAAGTAGCTTTTAGGAAATTTTATTTAAAGGAAAGAAAATTAATTTTAAAGCTGACCTACATGTTAGAAGATTAAGGTACTTAAAAAATTGAGTTATTATCATTTTATCCCATTAATTTGAAAATAATATCAAACCATCCCTGGTTTAAAAAGTAATAGCTAAAACTGTCCAACTGTTAAATGTAATAGTGAATTTATCAATGAAGTAACAAATCCGTTATTTTAGAGAGTAACAGGGTCATTTGGCCTTGTTGACAGACATGGATTCTATCTGGATCAAAATACAATTTGTTAATTAAAAGAGAACCACCTAAAAAATAAATTAAAGAACGAAATACAAAATCCAGATCACTCTCTCTCTTTCTGTCTCAATCTCTCATCATCTCTCTTTCACTATTTCTCTTTCTCTCTATCATAATCTTTCACTGTTTCTCTTTCTCTCTATTATAATCTTTCACTGTGGCTCACCAATAGAATCTAGGTTTCAAACCCAAATATTTGAATGAACCCATCATCGAACCCAAGAGGCTTTGATGATCGGTTCCTCACCAGGAGCCAAGATTTGAATCTCTTCCCTTCTCATTCTCTAAATGTGGTTAGGTTGGTAAACTTGCCTCGTTTATGGGTTAGGATGAGTGTTGTTTGAGTGGTATGGATATGGGCGCATGGTGGTGTTTGGGGTGATATCGATAAAGTGTTGCTGTTGTTTTTCGAGTGTATGAAGGCTGGGTGGTGTGGTTTCATCTAGATTCGCCATCGTCGATATTGGTGATTGAATATCTGGCTAAATTTTTTAAGGGGTTTGTATTTGGTTGCAGAGAAATCTAAGTGCCTGTGTTCGTTGTGTTGACAAACCCAGGTGCTTGGGTTTGTCTTTCAACAAACATAGGTGTTTTAGTTAATTTTTTTTTTTTTAATTTGTCAATTTTTTTTTCTATTTTTAATTTGTCAAATTAATTGTATTGATCTTCAACAAACTCGGGTGCCTAGGTTTGTTCTGGGTTCTTCCTTTAACAAACCTAGTTGCTTAGGTTTGTATGTTTGTTTGTTTATTTTTTTAATTTATCTTTTTTATTTTTTGGAATTTTATTTAAATTTGTATTTTTTTAAATTAATTTTCATTGTATATCTTAAGATGGAAGGTGGAGATCTGATTAATTTTTTAATTTTTATTTAATTAACTTTTTTTTTTCAATTTAATATGTACATATGGAATTTTTTTTTTAATTTATTTAATTTGTTGAACTGTCCATCTTACGGTAGATGGTGGAAATCTGATGAAATTTTTTTATTTTAATCTATTTAAATTTTTTTAATAATATTCATTATTTCAATTATTTAAAATTATAATTTATTTATTTATTTTTATATAAATTTAATTGTAAATTCTAATTTTTTAATTTTTTTTTATTTTGATAATGAAATGGTAGTTTGGTAATTGATTAATTTTTTGTTTTTATTTTTTAATTTTTCAATATAGTAAGAGTATTTTGGTCTTTTATTGTTTTTGTCATAAAACTACTTAAAATTTGGATAAAAACTACTTTTGGCTAACAGTAGGGGGATTTTTTTTGGCTAATATTTCAAAAAGTTTGAATAAACTGATATTATTTATCATTTTAGGGAGACCTTAGATTTTTTCCTAAAAATTCCTCATGAGATAACATAACGAGCAATTGATCTATAAAGTTTCCACTAATTATTGCGTAAATTTCACTGCTGGGTATTTCTATATCAAATTGATTGTTTTTTGTTTTTTGTTTTTTTTTGACAATTTCATATCGTATCTACCTAATTTTCTGGAGATTCATTATTGGAGGTACCATCTCTATCTTAGAAAAAGTCTTCAATTGAATGGACACAATCTTATTTGCACTGTCTGAGTTACAAATTTATGTTCAAATTAAATTATCAACATCGTTTTGCATATAACAAAATAAAATTATATGTATACAAACAGGGTGTCCAGTAGCCAGGAAAATTTGGAAAGCGAAAAGAAATTATATATTCGCTTGTAAACTTTCCCAGAAATTGGTAGAAGAGGATACATCATGGAGACAAGCGATTGAGGATCAATTCTTATATTATGGACCTATTCCAAACGAAGAAGAGGAAGAAGAGAGAAATCCATTGTTTATTGCAATAAAAACAGGAAATGCAAAGCTTGTCAAATTGATGCTTGATGAGCATCCTCAGGCAATTGAGCATGTTAATTATCATACTGCATGTGGCTGCTATGTATCGTCAAAAGGAGATTTTCAATCATGTGAGAAAAGAAGAAATACTAATGACCGGATTGGCCTGACAAATTGATGACAACGGCTACACCATTTTACACGCTGTTGCAGACACTGAGCATTACAGAGGTGGAACTCGCTCTGGTCCTGCCTACCAATTGCAAGAGGAGTTAAAATGGTTCAGAGTAAGATTCGTTGTCCTTTGTTTACCTTTTGTTCAGAATATATATAAATTTGTAAGGCATATCTGACAAATCTTTGTATAATCTTTATCATCTGAATTTTTTTTTTTTTTAATTGAGACCAAATCAGAACGAAAATGGGACCAATTATGATGTGATTTTATAGTGCAGCTCAAAAATTAGCTTCAGAAATGAAAGGGAGCAACCACGGAAAAAATATCCAAATTTTTATGGGACCTGGGTATAGAACCCACCACCTATAAGAGGTGGTGGGTGATTGAATGGTCAGGCCACAACCTTTTGCCTGTAGTTTTTGTGTTTGCGTCTTTACAAATCTCAAGTTCAATAAAAGACAAAAATTTACGTCATATTAAAGACAACATAATGGTAATTCCAAAACATCACGTTAGAGATTTTTTAATAAGAAAAATAAATAAGGTTTATTCTTTTATGTGTTTGTGGATGCAGAGGGTAGAGAAAATGATGCCATCATACCATATAATGCTGCCTGACAAAGAAAAGAAGACTGCAAAAGATATCTTTAAAGAAAAGCATAAAGATCAACATAAGGAGGCACAAAATTGGATAAAAGAGACTTCTCAGTCATGCTCTGCAGTTTCTATTCTTGTAGCCACTATTGTCTTTGCTGCCGCCTTCACTGTACCTGGAGGTACTAATGACAATAATGGTCAACCAATTCTCATCTACTCCCCATCTTCTATTGTTTCACCGGCTCAGACATCATCTCCTTAGCCTGCTCCTTGACTTCCGTTGTTATGTTCTCTCTATCATTTCATCACCTTTCGAGCTCGAAGATTTTCCAACTGCACTCCCTAGAAAACTAACGCTCGGCTTTACCTCGCTCTTCATGTCCGTGGTAACAACTATGCTCGCTTTCTCGTCAACCATTTTTCTCATCATTCAATTGGAAGAGCGTCGAAATTGGACTAAAACTCTAATTTGCAGTGCTGCGTTCCTCCCAGTGAGCGTGCTGGCACTGACACACTTCCCATTGTTTGTGTCGTTTATAACTGTTTGGAAGCAATTGTTCAGGGCCATTTGGAACGTTATTCCTTGTAGCCTATTAATTAACTGCATGAAACGTGTCTGGTAGAAAGTCCTTTGAAATCCACAGTCTGAGGAGAACGGAAAATGAGAGTTTCGTGCCAGCGTTCTTGAAATTTATCTGTACTAATTACTGTGGTCTGTGTTTATATGTGTATGTTTAAATAGGTTTTAATACTATTGTACGACCCTTTTCTATTAGCTAAAACTTTTAGATTAGATTGTTATTGATATGTTATTAGAGTTTGAAGATCCTAAGTTCAAAATTCTATTGTTTTTATTTAGAATTTTTAATCATTGTACTTATTAAACGATAGGGGTGCGTTGCGAATCACAAATCTCATTTATCTTTTCGATCTAGCAGTTATCTTTACAATTAACCAAGTGATAAAGTTGGATGTTCTCTTCACTAAAAACTACTTACATAAATTGTAATCATGAGAATGATTATTATGTTTATTTTACAAGGTCATAATTCACAGTTCCTATAATTTCAAAATAATAATAAAAAAAAATCACAATTCAAATGGAATTGTGGATTGATAGCTCGATTTTGTTGTTTTATTCCTAGCTACTTTGGCTTTAACCTGAGAGTTTAGCTTTTGGATCACTTCAATTGACCTATAATTGATGCTCATTTGATAAAAAATTGATATTTCAAAAATATATTTATTTAAAAATTGTTTTTCTTAACTAAATAACTGAGCTCATATTCTACTAGCGTTAAAGAATTAGAACTCAGTTTTTCTAGCACCTTTTTACTATTTTGTTTTTAATGGTAAAATATGCTTAAAACTAATTTAAATAATTTGAAAAAAAAATGCATGAGCTTTTAAAGAGTTTGAAACTCAAACAAACTAAAACCGAAACTAGGAAGAAAAATCGATACAAGAAAGATGTTAGGTCAACCAAGATATCAATATGGGTAAATTCAAAGAGTCGCAAACACCCTAGAAACAATAAAACTCCCGTTCAAAAAACAAATAGCCAGACACACACACAAAAACCAAAAGAACTTGTTTTCACAAAGAAGAAAATGTTGTGACGGAGAAGATGAATGACTTGGGAAGAGAGAAGAACTGTTGGCGATGACGACGAGAGAAGACGAATAGTTTTCAATAGAGAAGAACAGTCGACGATGGGTTTTTGAGGATTTTAAGGTGAGTAGTAAGTTTTTTTGGTTGGGTTGTCTTGAATGGTGATTGATTTTTACATTTTTGTACTTGGATTAGCTGGATTAGGTTGGGTTTTTTGGATGGATATTAATTTTGGTTGTTTGTGAACTTGGATTAGGTTGAGTTTTTGTGAAGTGTAAATGGTGATTAATCTTGATTGTTTGTGAACTTGGATTGAGGGGGGAGCATGTTTGAATGATCTAGTGTGGTTCGCGCCCTCTGTGTGTGGTCCGCACTCTTTGTTTGTTGTTTCGTGCCGTTTGTGTGTGTGTTCTATGCCCTTTGTGTCTGTGTGTGTGTTCTGCGCCCTTTTTATGTGTTCTGCGCCTTTCGTGTGTGGTCAGTGCCTTTCGTGTGCGGTATACGTCCTCTTTGTGTTTGGTTTGCGCCCTCTATGTGTGTGTTTCGCGCCTTGTTTGTAAGTGTGTTTCGCGGCCTAATGGAAAATCGTTTTCTACTTGCTATTTTCTATTTCAGGTTCATGTTTGTGCCATATGTTTCTGATTTTTGTTTCTGTTATAGGGAAATCGTGTGTTGGTGATGTAATTGTATGTGTTCATGAACTAACTATGTGTGTTCACGAGCTAATGGAAATTTGTTTCTCATTCTGTTTTCTATTTCTGATTACTGTTTCCATTATGCTATTTTTAGTGGTTTAGCACAGACGTTGAAAACATATGATAATCATTACTACAGGGGTGCATAGTGAAGCGAAACCAATTGGACACTTTCTCTAACATTGAGGCTGCATTAAATTTTGTTGCATGACGATGGGGTCAAGAAGCAGCGGTTCACTAATTCGTGCTTCGATCACTTCCTCTGCATGCAACGCAACATGAAGTGGTCAGAGGTGATTGTTCATGAGCTGCTCATGAAAGAAGTGCATCATGACAGATCAGATGACCAGATACGTTTTGCCATAGGCAACACTAAGTGTAGGTTAAGTTGATGTAGAGGTAGTTTTGTTTGATCACAGGGTTGAAATTTGGGGTCCCCCCTGATACTAAAGCTTTAGAACATGTGAAGAGGGGGGGTTATTCATCATAGATGCTTCAATGGCAATCAGAATGTTACGAACCTAAAGATCAAGGTGATGGTGTGTGCTAAACAGTTTCAGATGCCCCAGGATGCAAAGAAGCTATGCTTATTGTTGATGCTGCATTGATTCTTGTATAGTGGGGGTTCGCGGGGTTAGGTGTCATTGTGGCAGCTTCGTTTAGTGGACAACTTGGATGCATTCGATCGATTCCCATGGAGTATAGTAATCTATGAGTATTCTATAGAACATTGGAAGAACGCCTTCTACGGACGATACATAGGCTTTCTAAAGAGGAAGTGGGCCAAGGCAGATCACACGCAGGAGAAGTTGAACCTATATGGGTTTGCATTAGCGTTATAAGTAAGTTATGCGGTTTATTTGTTCGTGACAGCTTTATGTTTAAGTTAAATATCGTGTTTTAGTATCTTATTTGATTTGTTTATGTTCATTTGTTTGTAGATATATGCTTTTGAGGTTGTGCCCCGGTTAGCAACTGAGTGGGCCACTAGGCAGAATGATATAGGCGAGGATCCATATCCTCGAATTCTTCGATGGTCGTTTACCCTAAGACCGAATGCACAAGCAGTTAGAGTGTCTTAGACTTCAGGGGTAAGACTTGCATGCTTCAAGTACATATAACATATATCATTATTGTATATGGCTAACGTTGATCGTTTGATGTTGAAGATACGCACAGTGCAAAAGTTAGTCCCTGATGAAGTTGAGGCGGGTAAACCTTATTATCAGCACATCGCTAAAGAATTTTGTGCATACATGCCAGTAGATCTACTACCGGGGTGGCGTGAGTACACGTTTTGCTAGTGTGGGCAGGTGCAGAAGATGCATCATAAGTCATTCGTCCAGCAACAATAGACTTACCTTCCCTACTAGATGCACGTCTACTGGCACCTGATGTCCATTAATCAAGTCCTACATTTTCAAAGGAGTCGCAGACATCTGGTGGCCTACGTGGTTCGAGCTTGGGCATGCACATACATGAAGAAGTTGTGGGAGGGGTAACAACGGAAGCACGAAGAGGAATGACCTCTAAGATTCGTGTTAGGTCATTTATTATCATTATTTTATGCTTATTTTACCTATTATTTATGCTATATTTTTGTGTTTAGGTTTGGAGAGTAAAAGGATAGAATTGGTGAATATTTTTTAAGATTAATACAGCTTTAAAAAATTAAAGAAATTCAATGGGTTGATTGTTAAAATTGTTATTCGAATCCGAGTCAAAAAACAAGACAATAATCCAATTTTATTTAAAATTCTTTTTAGTGCAAGAGTTCCAATTAGAAATAAAGATTAAGAGAAATTTGGATAAGATTAGGATTACTCAAAAGGAGTAGGAAAATGATTCAAGAATTCTGCAAGAGTTTGAGATAAACTAAAATAAAGGGTGTGTTTCGTAATTAAATGCAAGACAAAATTGCTTCTTTTCACGTGTGAAGTGTCAGGCATTGATTTCAAGCAACTTTGGTTGCTTGTTATGGCCACTTGAAGTGGCAGGCAACCACTCCAAGCAGCTAGGGCGGGCTATTAGTGTGGGGAAAAAACATGAGTTACAAGTAGGGGTGACAATATGGGTTACGATACGATGGGTCGACACGAATTCGCGAAAAATAAATGGGTATGAGTTTGAGTTAAATGAATTCGTGTCGTAATCGTGTCAACTCGTTTAACCCGTTTATTAAACGAATCGAATCGGGTTTGCTTAAACGAATCGCGGGTTGACATGATTAAATTATAATATTAATATATTATAGGGGTTAAAATGTAATTATGCATATATATATATACACATCCACTTAGCTCAGACCCTTGACTCAGCCACCCACATCAGACCACACACTCTCCCAGTCTCCCTCACCGCCTCACGTCAACACCTCTTCTTCCTCACCGTCGCCGGCGTCGCCCATTCTCTTCACGGTCGCCGACCATGTTCCCTTTTTCCCTCACTGTCACCGTGCGTCCTCCCTCACGGTCGCTCCTCCTTCACTATCACAGTCGTGGTCGCTCCTCTTTCACTGTCACGGTCGCGGTCGCTCCTCTTTCATTGTCACGATCGCGGTCGCTCTTCCCTCACTATCACGGTCTCGTCGCCTCCTCCTTCACAGTCACGGTCGTAGCCCCCCTCCTTCACGATCACGATCGCGGTCACAGCCCCCTTCCTTCACAGTCACGGTGGCCGTCCCTTCCCCCTTAAGGTCTTCGCCCCTTCTCCATGGCTCTACCACCATCTCCACAACTAGATCTACCATCTACACCACCAAATCCACCACTAGAAACTTTGAAATTTATTTGTTTGGTTATAATGTGTTGTGATCATTTTTTGTTTGAGATTTATTTGTTTGGATATATTGAGTTGTGTGTTATATTTTGTTTGAGATTTATTTGTTTGGCTATATTGATCTGTTTGTCATTTTCTGTTTGAGATTTATACCTTTGAATCTATTGTTTTGTGTTTAGTTTTGTGGTTTAACGAATGGGTAAACGAATTCGTGTTTATTTCTATGGTTAAATGAATGGATAAACGAATTCAATAACGAATTAGACGGGTTAAAGAATTAAACGGGTTAAACGGTAAATGAATTAATCGAGTTAAATGAATTAACGAGTTAAACGAATTAACGGGTTGATGGGTTAATAGGTATGGATCCTATTCAAGTGATAAACGAATTAATCGTATCGTATCGTGTTATTCATTTATAAACGAATTTGTGTCGAACTTAAAAATACTGACTCGTTTCTTAAACGAATTCGTGTCGAATTGGTCGAATCCATAAACGAATCGAATCGAATTCGATTCAACCCGACACGTCAACCTTTTTTGCCACCCCTAGTTACAAGGCATGTCTCGAAGCCATGACTCCTTATTTCCTCATATTTTCCGATTTATCTCAACATATATTTTAAGTAATAGTTACGGACAATTATCACCCCGATTTTTGAGGCTTTTTCACCGATCTATCACATTTATAAATAGGCGCCTTCTCTTCACAGTTTTTTTAAATCCAGTCAGAGAGATTAGAAGGAAGAAAGAAGGACGTGAGATGTAGCTTTTGGCTTTTGGTTCTATTTTTCTTGTTTTCTTTATTTAATTATTTTGTGTTATTTCAAAGCCATGTGTGACTACTTTTTTTATTAGTTAGGGCTACTTCCCTAAACATGAATTTAATCTTTATTTATTTTTAATGAAGTTATTTATTTTTGCATGATAAAATTAATGTCTCTATTTTAATTGTATTATATTAATTTGGTTTATTTGATTGGCCATCTTAGGAGCATATTTTTAAGATTATGTTATAAGGATGTAAGCCGCATGCCTAACTGAAATATTCTTAATTTACAAAAATCAATTGCTTACAAACCAATTGAGAGGTATTAATTCATAAATACTTAGGATAGATGCCATGTTCTAAGATTTGTGTGATGTTCATATTTTTCTAGCTCTTAATGGGTTCATATTATTAAATCTAAATAGACGTCATGCTAGGTTGTAATTAGAGACACAAGTATTTACGCGGACATGATGTGATTTATATAACATCCGATTCTGATCTTTGTATGGAACCTTATAAACTCTTATTGGTTATTAATAAAATGATTTGAAGTGACCGGATGTGAAAATTGAATTTCCAGAGCAATCATTGGACAGTCTGGAAGTAATTAATAAAATTTTTAGAAAGTACGTAAATGATAAATTGAATTATAATATAGCTCCCAAATAGTTCAGAGGTGAATAATAAACTTTCTGGGTAGATCGAAAATGGTTTCAAATGAAAATTTGTATTCTAGAATAATTTTCGAGTGGAACAAAAAAGATTAATAGAAATTTTGGATAGTCCGAATATGTGAATTTAATTCCAATAGAATTCCCGAATAGTTCGAAAGTGCAGTCAAATTTTAGTAGAATGTCCGGATATGTAAATCAAATTTTAGTAATAATTTCCGGATGGATCGGAAACGATTTCGAATGCGGAAAGACGAAAATTAAAAAGTGTGAATTGATGCATGAAATATGAGTGACAAGTGGCAAGGAATAAAGAGTGAATGTGACAAATGGCTTGCATGCATTGTGCCATAATGACAAGTGGCATGATATTATGAAATGTATATATATATATATATATTAATTGAAAGAAGAAGTTGTACCCGAGGGAAGCAAATGCATTCATTCGGTCAACAAGTGAAAAGTTAAGCAAAGAAGTCAAGAAAAGAGAGAGAGAGAGACGTACAACATCAAAGAACCGAGAGCCAAAATTCAAGAGAAGCATTGTACACTTTCGGTCAACAACAACAAAAAACACTCTCTCTCACAATCAAATACTCTCTCGGTCACATTGGAAGGAAACAAACTCAAGAAGCAATTTGGTCAACTAAAGGGGTGTCTAGGCCGGGAGAGTCACAAGGGGTGTTCGGCCACAACACAAGAGAAGCAACAAGAAGCTTTGTGTTCGGCTTGGAGAGGAGAAAAGGAGAGCTCACCCGAGAGAGACCAAGAGGATAGCTACAGGTTTGGTGATTTTTGAAGGAAATTTTGAAGAAGTTCATCACATGCAAGGGTTGTAGACCAAGCTAGAACCTATTTCCATCCATTCCAAGAGATAACCTTTGGTTTCCATGAGTTTTTGTTAAAGAAATGGATGAATTTTGTGAGATTTTTGCTTGGGTCGTAGGAATGGAAACCTCATTAGTGTGGAGGTTGGAATGCATGTAGATTTGATGTTAAATCAAGTGAAAAATTTGTCATGTATGTTGATGAATTCGGCTAAAGGAAGAAATTGTGAGTGAATGAAATTTGGTTGCATTGCTATATGTTTTGGTGTGATTTGGATGTGTAAAATCCTTTGAAATATGGATTTGATGTTATATGTGCATTCAGTCAAGAGGGGGCAGATTTGATACATTTTGGGTTGAGTTATTTGGGTGATTTTTATGCTTGAAAATATGATGAAATAATGAGTTTTTAATGTGAAAATTTGAAGAAAAATATTGTATGGTGATGTATTATTATTCGGTCAAGACATTGCTTTGATGATGGAAAATTGTTTCTGATTTATTTGTGTGATTTTATTGAATATTTGGATGATGGAATTGGAGTGGAAATTGAAAGAAAATTTATTGAATGTTAAATGACCATTTCACGATTAAACGTTTTGTAATTGCCCGAAAGTAAGACTTGGTGAATTTAAATGGAATTTAAACCATTTTTGATGAATTTGAATGTGAACTTGATGAGAAAATTTAAAAAGAATGGTGATAAGAGAGTGTGTTAGGGTCGGCCATCATAGGGAGTGATTGATTCGAAAATGTTGTTTGATCCGTTAGTGTGAATTTAGGCTTTGTTCGATGTCCTTTGCATGTATAAATAATTAGAATAGCGAATGGATAATAAATGCGAAGAATTGGCGTTGCTGTGATCTTAAAAATGGTGTTTTGAGTTATTGGTACATTGGTATGTGAATATGGAATTATTCGAACGAAAAACGTTGGTTGTGTCATAACCTAAAAATAGAATACCAAAATGTGTAGATTACATGGAGGTAAGGAAATCTATCCATTAAATTTAAGCTTATCGCGAACTAGGAAATAAGGTGAGTGTCTTAATAAAAATGTATCGAAATTATTCTATTTCCCTTGATGTTGATTTTATATGATGAATTTAAATTCATGTTGTTTACGAATGAAAGTTTATTTTTACGATTACTAAATTATCATATGAGAACCATTTTGCATGAATTATTGCATATTTTGCATGAAATGTGAATGATATAATGCAAAACAAAATGAATGGAAATGATTTATGAGCTTATGGTATATCTTAAAGGTATTCCGATATTACCGATCGAGGTTGAGTACCCTAAGCGTGCATTGACAATGTCTGTCGGGAGTGTCTGTCACTAACAGCGAGAGGGAATGTGTTCGTTGCTTTAGTCTCATGTGTCGTCCGATGCACGTACATGGTATATTATTAACTAGCTTCCACCTGAGTGAGGATAAATACCGCTCCATAGCAAGGTTAAATTCCGCCACACAATTACCAGATTTCTGACTTGAGCGAGGACAAATGTCATTCTTAGCGAGGTTAAATTCCGCTAGTAGATACCTAATAAATGGCATATGCGAGGACAAATTCCGTTTTGAGCGAGGATAAATTTTGCTCCGCCATATGCAACTATGCCATGTGGGAATGAATTATCAATGGTTGGGTTATTTAATTAAAAGTTTTTCGATAATTAAAATACTACCACTGTTTATGAATTCTGGTAAAAAGTTGATATCATGTAAAATATAATTTTATCCATTGTTCAATAATTGAAAAGCATTTCAGAATCATTTTTCGAAATTAGAAAGTTTGCTTTTTAAATCATTAATAAGTTACAAATTTTCGATGCACGGATTATATCGATCTAAATGTTTATTCATATGCTTTTAAATCTTATATGGTTCTCAGGATATATATTTAATAACAATAGCATGATTATATTTACGAATTTATATTTAAAAGTTTTTAGGGAGAAATATTTGAAAGTTGATTGAATTGAAATACATATATATGACACTCACTGAGCTTATGTAGCTCACCTAGTTTTATCATTTTAAAAATAAAACCTCCCAATGACAAGTACAAGTGCTGATACTATAGTTGTAGGGACTTCACCCCCAGAGTAGTCAATCCTTGTCGAGTGCAGTGTTGCTGTGAAGAGAATTTGTAAATTTACATGTATACGACTTATGTTTTGAAACATTGTGAAATAATTTTGTATATACTTATTTGCATCTTTTGGAAATCTTGTATATGCATAAATTGATTTTGATTTCAAGATATCTTTTAAATTAAGGCATGATTGTGGTTGTTGTGATTTTGTAATAAGGGTCTGAGGCTGGTAGTGAAGAGTTGTATTGAAATAGAAGTGTATAGATTTGCAGTGAATTTTTACAGGTTGAAATTAAAAAAAAAACAGTCATTCTACTGCCAATTTTTTTTTTTAATATAAATTTTGTTTTGTAAAAATATATTTTAAAACAAAAAATTTTCAACCTATTTTCGCAAAATAAATAAATTTTAAAAGATGTTTTCAAAAGATTAACTTCATTGGAATCTTTCAACCGGAGTAATTGTCAACTGGAAGGCTACCATGAGATTACTGGACGGGTCGCCTTGAGTATAAGATTTGGGGCCAGTCAATTTATATACAATCTAAGAAAGAATTAATACAACATGCAGTATGACCATTATGAATTGAAGGATTGAACATGTATTAATATTGTTGTGCTTCATTAATTTAATTATGGATTGAAGGATTGCTTATTGGTGGATAGATTGTCCTAACTAAGTTTTCTCTACCGATTTTCTTTTAAATAATTTAGTTTTCTGTTGCGATTTAATTTTCACTTCAACTCCAAAACTCTTTTTAATTTAATTTAATTATTTTCTAATTTAGGTTTCAAAATAAATTTGGAATTAAAGTAAATTAATAACTATTCATAGAATCAACACTTGCTTGTCGTTGTACTCAATCAAACGATTTGTACATTTGCAAGGTTTTAATAATTTGGTTTATTAAAAAATTAACCAACAGTTCATGCTGGTGGAGCCCAAGTAGTTATTTGACCTAGCTTAGCTACAATGTGCTTATTTAATACGTTTATATCATTAAGGTCACCTAGTTAACCCTTATGTGTAAGTAGAAGCAGGAGCGTAGTACACCCACGGATGAGCATGAGTTCAATGCGTTGTTCGAGCATGTCTGTGCTTTGGAGGGACAGATTTATGGATGTGGTGCGTCGGGCGGAGAAGGAAAGAGATGCAACTCTGAAGGCAATTTTGGATGAGGTGCGCGAGGTGGAGAAGTGTAGAAATGCACAGTTGGCTGAATTGAGCACGACCATCATGGACATTAGAGAGGCCATTCATGGCATGTCACGTTCATCCAATGCTCCAGACAATAATGCTACGTCTCGCCCTGTTGAGGTATACAAAAATTAGTATTCACTGGCACTGTTCTGACATGAACTGAAATTGTTATCGAAACTAATTGATGACATTGCATGTAGGTGTACGACTCGACGAACCAACGAGCGGTGCCCAGCAAGACGTTCCTAGGATGATTGTGCTCGCTCATCCTTTAGATTTGATCATAGTTTAGATAGAGGAGTAAGATGTCCTCACTGTGCAGCCTGAAGTGTAAACAACGAAGGAGTCACCGGGGGGGACCCTTGTAGTAGGTATTGTTGCACCGAATGCTATGGAAGCGTAAATGACGAAGGAGGCAGACAGGGGTACCCTTTCAAGACAGTTGCAGCGGACTCTAAGGACGGGCATGGGACTGAGGAGGTAGCTCTAAGGCAACAGTTACGAAGACATATCCGCTGCGCGAGCGTAAGCATGGTCAACAGTTGAATTTGCCTTATATTGGAACTTTACATCCTCGGAAGAAACAAAAGAAAGATGGAGATGCAGAAGCTCAGGCACGGGCAGCTTAGGAGGTAGCACAAACGTCTGGACCTTTGGTGCCTTAGACAAGTGAGGACCTAAAGCTTACGGCCACTTTTCTACTGAAGTATCAAGATTTCCATACAGCCTTTATGGATGACTGAGTATATAATTGCTATTTCTTGACTTTTGACATACATTCGTTACGTTGCTGTACTAACGCTCCATATTTTGCCATTTGTTTCAGGCGTGACGTATGTTTACTCCACGAGTGAATCGAGTGTGGTTCGTGGAGGTGGCAGCTACAGACAACAAATAGTTAGACAACGAGATAAGACTTGCATCCACGAATATGTTGGAAATGAACTTTTAATATGTCGTGTTATATTAATGACCATAATGGTACAGCAAGTGGAGTCGTACTTGAAGGTGCAACAACTTCGCTAGAAGGACCAATTGAACGGTATATGCTTAGGAGATAAGCCTCATGTCACCAGATTTCTATGTGAGTGAATATTGTTATTTATGAGAAATGTTCCAAAACTCGCTACTTACTACTTGACTGACGAAGTAGCGAGTTTTTGATTACTTCAAGAGTATTCAGTTTGACCGTTAGTTAATAGTCAAATTTGATCAAATTTGTAAGAAAATAAAAAACTATAAACAAAAAAGGAAAAGGACTATATTGAACTAATAAAAAGGATTAGATTGATATTTTACACAAGCAAGAGTGGGAACAAAATTTGATTGGACTAAATCGTATTTTTTTGGACTAAATTGTAAAAAGTATAAAAAGTCGCTCGGTTTTTTGAAATAAAAGGAAACAATAAAGGGTAGTTTTGTTCAAAGGTGGAAAATCTAAGGGGCAATTTGATCATAAGGTGATAATATAAAAACTTCTTTTTCTGTCAACCATTTTCAACCTATGCTTGTCATCCTCATCGATCACCCCACTCTTTTTCTCTCCACTTTCTCATGTCCTAAACATATACCCCCATCTCAGTTCTCACCTCCACCATTTTGTTTAGCAAGCATCTACACCCTTTTATCACCCTTGACACAGCTGCTTTTTGGAAAGAAGCAATTAAAAATGAAGTTGATTTCATATTACAAAATCATATATGAGAATTGATTGATTTATCACCGGTAATAAACCAATTGGATACAAATGGATTTTCAAAAAGAAATTAAAGGTAAATGGAACTATTGATAAATATAAAGCTCGATTAGCAGCTAAAGGATATCACCAAAAAGAGGGATTGAATTATTTTGATACTAATTCTTCAATATCTCAAATTACCTCCATCAGAATGTTAATTGTCATAGCTATAATTAGAAATTTAGAGATACATCAAATGGATATAAAAATCGTATTTTTGAATGGAGAATTAAAAGAAGAAATTTTTATGAAACAACCTGAAGGGTTCATAGTTAAAGGTCAAGAGAAAGAGGGGTGCAGACTTGTTAAATCCTTGTATGGACTTAAGCAAGCTCCTTAGCAATGGCATGAGAAATTTGATCACACAATGATAACAAATGGTTTCAAAATTAATGAATAAGATAAGTGTGTGTATGTGAAAAATAATGATATTTCTTATGTCATAGTTTGCTTGTATGTTGATAATATGCTGATCTTGGGATCTAATAAAGAAGTAATCAATAAACCAAACAAATATTTTGAAATCTGAGTTTGATATGAAAGACATGGGTATAGTCGATGTCATTCTTAGAATTCAAATAAAAAGAAATATTGAAGGTAATGTTTTTCCATAATCTCACCGTGTAAAAATATGTTAAAAAGGTTTGGTCACTTTGACTGCAAACCCATTGCTACTCCATATGATATGAGTATTAAATTGAGGAAACATACTGGTGATGCTATTTTACAACTTGAATATTCACAAATTATTGGGAGTTTCATGTGTTTAATGAATTCAACTACAATAGACATAGCTTATTCTGTAAATAGTCTTAGTAGATATACAAGTAATTCTTGAAAAAAATATTGAAATGCAATTGTAAGAGTATTAAAATATTTGAAGTATACTCAATCTTATAGTTTGCACTACACAAAATATTCACCAGTGTTAGAAGGATATAGTGATACAAATTGGATATCAAATAGTGTAGAAACAAAGTCCGCTAGTAGATATGTGTTTTGACAGGACCCTCTGAAATTTCCTATTTTGAATTTGCGAAGACTCTATGAAAAACTGGAAAACTATATGGTGCTAATTTTTCAATGGAAATCATTTAAAAATTCCAACAATACATAGGGTGGTTTAATTAAAATTTCGGCTATCCAATGATTCCTCTCTATAATAAACGAAATGTACACTTCAAAAACATTTCAAAATCTCAACTAGTTAGGAACTCCAGTCCTTCTTCCAAATCTTATTTCAACACAAATAGTGTCATGTAAAATATATATAAAGTAAATTAGTTTTCATACGAAAACGTAACTATAATGTATGTTTATATCAATTGTAAATTTGAAAACAAAAACATGAACAAAACTAACAGAAAATCCAATATTTTATAACATCAAAGTATAAGTAAACCCACGCATGACTAGATGCCAGGAAGTATACAAAATACATATTCGATGTCAAAATATGATATCTTTGTATCATTTGATCGAGTGGCCCATCTCTTCTTGATTGGATATTTTTGTCGAGACCTAACAGTTACATGAAAAATGGTTTAAAATATAACATCCAGTGAGTGGATATAACTTTTAAAAACTAAATAAATTATTTCAATAATAGTCAATATAATATAAAGTTGGTAAGAAAAATAAAATCTCAATGATCCATATTAAAACGTATTTAAAAACAATGTTGAAACCAGACCTATATAATTTTGTATCATAATACTAAAAACATCTGTATAGATCATTTTTATATATTTATAAAATCTCAATTTATACCAATCTAGTATCAAGGGGAAATCTATCATATATGGTAAAGATGCTCAATATATACGCAATGTAAGAGATAACATCTGCTATACACATGTTAGGCAATTCAATGACTCTCAAACATCTACCACATATGTGCTGGATGACTTTCTAGGACTTACACATATGAAACTTACTTGACCGTTAGAGGGTAGAGTACAACTTTGGTGTTCTCTGAATACATCTTTATTATTATTATTTTTATTATTTTTTAAATTTTAATTCATTTCAGTAGGCAATAATACATAACATTGACTAATACTTTTCTAAAAACATAACCAAACATTCTTTCTCATAACATAATATAATATTACCCAAAATATTCTAAACTTTTCTTATAATAAATTCATGCTAAAATCATGGAACATAATTTATAGTCTATAAAATATATTAACTAAACAAATAATTTATTTTCAATAAATAATCAAAACTGAAATATAAATAAACATAATTCAATCAATTTAATTAAAATAAAATTATCCACTCACTAATTAGATTTTAGGGTCTATTTTGAGCCACTAACACCCATGCTATTTTTTAGTTCTTTTTCACCTAAAAACAATACAAAAATCTATTTAATATTCATAAAAATCAAATCAAAAAACTAAATTCGAAACTAAAATAATTGCATATCAAAAATATGCTCCCAAAGATTTTTTTTTCTTGCTCACGGTTTCCTTCTCCTTATTTTCTTTTCTTTTGTTTTCTTTTGCTATGTTATGTCGGTAAAGTATATGTGTGTATGGTGTGCTTTTCATTGAAAAAAAAAAAAAAAAAACCTATATATATACTCTTTCAATTTCTCTTTTGCATAACAAATCCATTCAATTGTCACTTGACATTTTGAAGACTAGAATGATATAAACTCAAACCAATGAATCCATGCAGAACAAAAAAAAAAAAAATAAAACAAGAATTGACGCGACCCTTCCCGAATCCCTCCTCTGGACCCGAGAAAGACCCCGTAGCACCCCGAAAGAATTCCCATGAACCCTATACTCAGCCCGAAGGAACCCTGTCAAGGCACTGAAAATCATTTAACGATATATTTTAACTTCCTTTACAAGGTGACGATGATAAAATTTTTTTTTTCGCTTTCGGCAGCATGCCGTCTGTTTTCTAAACTATGCCACCCTGTAAGTTTCAAATACAGTTTATAAAAACACTTCTATGAAATCCATTTCTCAACTTCTGGAGCCTCCGGCTCCTTTGTCACAAACAACCACAAACAAATCATAAAATTTGAAAACCGGATTTCATAAAACGTAATAAAATATTTTAACTTATGCATCCACTATTTCTTCAAAATATTTACCACTATGTACATCAACATATATACATGATCAAATTAACAAAATATATACATGTAGTAGGTGTCGTCCTATACGTCCGCTTGCACGCCTGATTGAACCTCGTCGGCTGGACGACTAGTTTCTGTACCTGTGGGAGAATTTTTAAGAAAAACATTTAAAGAAAAACGTGAGTTTATACTCAGTGAGTGGTAATAACTTTCAAACTAAAAGTCATTTCTACACTTAAACTTCTCCCAAAAACAGTTTAATAAAACTAAATTATTTTAGAAAAATACTTTCTAAAACTTATTTAAAACTGCTTTTGAATTTTATTTTAAATTTCTTTCTAAAACTTTCTGAAATCTTTTCTTAAACTCGTTTCTGATGCTTGCCTAAATGGTAACCCAGGGAATATCTACTCCTGGCGTGGTAGCATAAAAAATCTAACCACTAGGAGTGGGGATTTACCATGTGTAGTCGCCGAAAGCGGGCCCACGCTGCGGATCGACTACACTACCCTATACGTACATACGGATCACTCATATCTCGCTCACACATGAGTCGACTAGACTCAAATCTCACTGACTTCCTCTCATCTACCGTATCACGCATAGGGCATTCGGCCGGGTACTAAACTGGGGCTAGGGTAAACCATAGGCTATTAAAATTTCTGTTTCTTAATACATTAAAATATTCTAAATCTTAAGGCAATAAGTTTAAAATATTTAATTCTAGCACATTCTCACATATAAAAATAATAAAATAAAATCTTTATACTAGAATTAAAATATAAATTCAATTAATAAATAACTAACTATTAATAATAAATCCTTTTAATTTAAAATAAACTTTAAAAAGATATTAATATTAAAAACTTATAATTCCACTCACTACACTTGCTCGGATAGAATCCAATTCTTCTCCCAATGCCTCCGGAAGTTTCCGCTTTTACCCTAAAACATCAAATATCCATTTAGGGTCACTTAACTCATTCAAATAATATTCAAAAGCAATAAAAATCCAATTATCTCTATGTATATCGTTTAATGCCTAAACTTTCGGATATGAATTTCTATTTAACCTGAGTTTTCGAAATCCATTTTCTTTACATGAATTCTACTTATTCTTTTCGAGAAATACCTCAGTATACTCAATTTTATTGACGGAAACTCGGAATGAAAATCAACTGGATTCGCTTACTAACGAAAATCACTTTTCGCTCCGAATTTTCAGCAACTTCAAAAATCAATCCTCTAGTGTTCTAACACCCAACTATGATTAAATAAACCGTTTCGAATGTTAAACGAACGCGTTTCGAAGGGTTTCGGAAACCGCCATTCAACTCGTCTGTTTAGCTCCGAAATAGATCCTAAACTTTTCATTTTTGAAATCTAACTTCAAAAGATTATTCTTTAATCTCTAAAACATCAATCTAATGCCTTAGATTCGAAAACGGGATCAAATTTCATAAAAACCCATTTTTTCTCTACGACTTCAGTCTCTCGTTTTATCTATTTTTCTTCCATCAAATCACTCCAAAATCATACCAAAATCATCCTTACATAACCCTCTTATCATCCCTAATCTTTGATTCAAAAATAAACGAAAGAAGAAAAATGGATTTCATACGAACCATCAAGTTTAAAACTGAGATAACTCACCAAATAGACAACCGTTTTGCTTCAAATTTGTTGGGTTAGTTAGAGGAGATGACGAGGAACAACTTTCGTGAAGAAACCACGGCGAAATTCGAACTGGATCTCCTTTTCTTCCTCCCTCTTTCTCTTTTTTTTTTTCTCTCTTTTTCGCTCGGCTCACTCTCTGCCCGACTCTCTCTCTTTTCTCTCTTCTCTCTTTCTTTCTTTCTTTCTTATTTACGGCAATTATTTGTCTCAAATGAGACAAAACTCAATTATAAATATTTTAATGCTCATTTACTAAAAAGTCCCTCAAGAAAATCTCACTTTATAACCTCAAACTTTCACTAATTATACTAGTGCCGCAAAATCAATTCTATTGGTCCACTTGGCACATTTTAGTCCACTTATTTTTTTTTCAACCAATCCATGGATGACACGTGGCACATCCATAACCACTACTTTTTAAGTCACTTATCTCTTTTTTTTTTTTTTTTTGGTTGAATTCCGTGAGCTCACATTGCTTGATTAATACGTACTTCACGCCTAATGACTTCGTAATCGTACCGGGGTCGGTCAAACGATATCCGATTTGCGATACGAAAATATAATAAACTTCAAATAACACTACTGGAGGTCTCTGATTCGACCGTAACTCAATTTGAATATTTCTAGTACCATAAAATAATAAATCTAGATGAAAATTTAACCTAAACACAATTTAATATACTATTCGATCCGAAAAATATTCTGAAAATATTCCACGGTTATCTAAACTTCAAATTGACTATGAAATACTCTAATTGGGTCTCTTACCTCTTAATCCTATACTTCGCGAAATTTTTGAATAGAGTTTAGGTCATGAAAACTCAATATTCGAAAAATAGTATAATTTGACCGGAAAGTTTCGGGTCTCCTGAAACTCAATCAAATGGATTCCGTTTCATTTCGTTTCAGCTCCCTCAATGTCCATGACCTATTTCGGACATTTTTGGTTCTTAGGGCTCTTTTTCAAAAATCACTATTCATCCGAAAATATTTCCGTCCGAAAATACTATTCACCGAAAGTTTTCGTTTTTCGCCAAAACAAACTCTAAAAATTTGATATACCCTAATCTTAAATCATTCTCTATATACTACTCAGGTACATAGAATATACTGGAACATCAGGTTCGGGGTCTATCAATTCACCTCTCCTTATAAAAATTTCGTCCTCGAAATTTAAATAACATACCTGAATCAAAAAGCTGAGGGTACTGTCTTCGCATCTGCTCCTCAGGCTCCCATGTTGCCTCTTCTACTGAGTGATTCCTCCACAGGACTTTTACCAATGGAATAATCTTGTTGCGAAGAACCTGATCCCTCCTGTCTAAAATCTGAACTGGACCCTCTTCATAGGTTAGGTTCTCTCTCAATTCCACTGGCTGTTCTGACAATACATGTGAAGGATCTGGCAGATATTTACGAAGCATCGAGACATGGAATACATCGTGAATCCTGGATAACTTTGGTGGTAATTCCAGACGATAAGCCACGTCTCCAACTCTATTGATCACCTCATAAGGACCAATATATCGTGGACTAAGCTTCCCACGTCTGCCAAATCTAATGATCCCTTTCCACGGTGATATCTTCAGAAATACCTTATCCCCTACCTGAAACTCCAAGTCTCTTCTTCTATTGTCTGTATAGCTTTTCTGACGATCCTGAGCGATCTTTAATCTGTCTCGAATAATCCTAATCTTATCTGTAGTCATAAGAACAAGCTCAGACCCTAATAATCTCCTCTCTCCCACTTCATCCCAACTTAATGGTGTCCTGCACCGTCTCCCATATAGAGCCTCATACGGTGCCATACCGATGCTGGCCTGATAACTATTATTGTAGGCGAACTCGATCAGTGGCATATGAGTATCCCAACTCCCGCCAAACTCCATCACACAAGATCTCAGCATATCCTCTAAAGTCTGGATAGTGCGCTCAGACTGTCCGTCTGTTTGTGGATGGAATGCTGTACTGAAATGTAATCGAGTGCCTAAGGCTTTCTGTAAACTAGGCCAAAATCGAGATGTAAATCTAGGATCCCTGTCAGAAACAATAGAAACTGGAGCTCCATGAAGCCTGATAATCTCATCAACATACAAGCTGGCTAGTTTGTCTAGGGAATAAGTACTGCGGATGGGTAGAAAATGAGCTGACTTCGTAAGACGATCAACTATTACCCATATACCATCATACCCACTCCGACTACGCGGAAATCCAACCACAAAGTCCATGGTGATATGCTCCCATTTCCATTCTTGAATAGGGAGAGGCTGCGATAATCCTGCTGGTCTTTGGTGCTCTGCTTTAACTTGTTGACATATCAGACATTTGGATACATACTCAGCTATCTCTTTCTTCATACCTTTCCACCAGAAATGCTCTTTTAAGGTATGGTACATCTTCGTACTACCAGGATGCATCGCATAAGCTGAAGAATGGGCCTCAGCCAATATCTCTCTTTTAAGATCCGCCAGGTCTGGAACACATAATCTCTGTCCCATCATTAGTGTACCGTCATCTTTCACTGAGAAATCCTGACCTCTACCCAACTCAACTCCTTGTCTGATCACAACCAACTGAGGATCCTGATCCTGAAGCTCTCGGATCCGATCTAAGAGTATCAGTCTCACCTGAAATGTGGCGAGCAGTGCACCTGAATCCGAAGTCATCAACTGAACCCCTAAAGATCTCATCTCCCTCAACAACGGATAGTACCCTGCCTTCAAATGTGCCACTGAGCTACTAGGTTGTCTACTCAGGGCATCAGCCACTTTATTGGCTTTTCCTGGATGGTACTCTATAGAACAATCATAGTCTTTAATCAGTTCCAACCACCTTCTCTGCCTCATATTCAATTCTTTCTGTGTGAGTAAATACTGAAGGCTCTTGTGGTATGTGAAAATCTGGCAAGAAACCCCATATAAATAGTGTCTCCAGATCCTCAGTGTGAACACCACTGCTGCTAACTCCAAATCATGAGTTGGATAATTCTGCTCGTGCTTCTTCAACTGTCAGGATGCATATGCTATTACTTTTCCATTCTGCATCAAAACACACCCTAAGCCTTGTCTGGATGCATCACTGTATACCACAAATCCTTCTGTCCCAGAAGGAAGTGTAAGAATGGGAGCTGTGGTCAATCGAGTCTTCAATTCATCAAAACTCTGTTGGCAAGCCTCCGACCACTCAAATTTAACATCTTTTCTTGTGAGTTTCGTCAAAGGAATGGCTATCTTGGAGAATCCCTCTACGAATTTCCTATAATACCCTGCCAATCCTAAGAAACTCCTGACCTCTGTAACTGTGGCTGGCTATTTCCACTGTAAAATAGCTTCAATTTTCTGGGGGTCAACACTGATCCCATCTGCGGATACCACATGCCCGAGAAAAGAGACCCTGTCCAACCAAAATTGACATTTACTGAACTTAGCGTACAATTGGCGATCCCTCAAGGTCTGCAGAACTATTCTCAAGTGCTCAGCATGTGCCTCCCTACTGCCCGAATACACTAAAATATCATCAATGAACACTATCACAAACTTATCTAGAAAATCATGAAACACCCTATTCATCAAGTCCATAAATACTGCGGGTGTATTGGTTAGCCCGAAAGGCATAACCAAAAACTCGTAGTGTCCATATCTCGTCCTAAAGGTCGTCTTGGGAACATCTTCTGCCTTAATTTTCAACTGATGGTATCCGGATCTCAGATCAATCTTCGAAAACATACTGGCCCCCTGAAGTTGATCAAATAGATCATCAATGCGAGGAAGTGGATACTGATTCCGTACCGTTGCTTTATTCAACTCCCTGTAATCAATGCACAACCGCATATTGCCATCTTTTTTCTTCACAAATAACACCGGCGCTCCCCAAGGAGAAACACTTGGTCGGATAAAACCCTTATCCACTAACTCCTCTAATTGCACCTTCAACTCTTTCAACTCAGTAGGTGCCATCCTGTAGGGTGCTCTAGCTATAGGTGTTGTCCCCGGAATCAAATTAATCTCAAACTCAATCTTCCTGTCTGGTGGCAACTCAGGAAGATCATCCGGAAATACATCTGGAAACTCCCCAACCACGGGAATATCTTCTAATCTGGCCCCAATCTCTGTATTGTCCACCACATAAGCTAAATAACCCATGCATTGCTTCTTCAACATCTTCCTAGCTGTCATAGCTGATATCATATACGAAGGAAGCATCCTGCGCTCACCCCTGAACACCACATCTGGTTCCTCTAGAGTACTAAATTTGACTTCCTTTCGAAAACAATCAATTGTGGCTCGATGAGAAGCTAACCAATCCATCCCCAACATCACATCAAAATCATGAATATCCAGCAATATCAAACTAACGGGGAATGATCTGCCCTCAATCACAACCTGACCACCTCTATATACCCTTTCAGCCACTAATGTATCTCCAGTAGGAGTAGCAACTATCATCTCACTCTCTAAGGGCTCTAAAGATAATTCTACCCTACTAGTAAAGCTCTCAGAGATAAAAGAATGTGTAGCCCCTGGGTCTATCAAAGTATAAGCATCTGATCCAGAAATCGAAACAGTACCTGTAACCACTTCTGGAGTAGCCTCTGCCTCCTGCTGGGTAACAGCAAACACCTTCGCCTGTACTAGAGGTCTCCCTGGCTGTCCTCTGGCTGAGGTACCTCGACCCATACCTCTACCTGACTGTGTAGGAGTCCCTGGTCCTATCCCTTGTAGACCTCCCATACCTCTCGACTGCCCTGTACTCGACTGTGTCTGAGTGGCTGGTCTCAACTCACTGGTCTCTGCTGTAATCCTCTGTGGGCAATCCTTCTTCAGATGTCCCTCCTGACCGCAAAAATAACACCCAGTCCTGCCAAAGTAACACTCTCCCCGATGCTGTCGACCGCATGTAACACATGGAGGAATACTACTCTGGCCACTACCTCTGCCCTGAGAACCTGATGGCGGCCTCACTGATCCCTGACTGGAGGTGGCTCCCTGACTCTGCTGTCTGCCTGAAAACCCTCCAGATCTGCCTCCTATCCTGGGGGTCTTACTGGGTCCCCCTATTTGCCATCTCTGACTCTGGCCCCTCTTCTGTTGCTGTGCTCTCTCTACCTGAACTGATCTCTCCACTCTCAGAGCTGCCTCTACTAATCTCCCATAATCCCTGTAATCTGTAGCAGCTACATATGTCTTGATTCTGATGTTCAGGCCCTGAAGAAACTTGTGACACTTATTTGCTTCGTCCTCTACCACGAACGGTGCCACTCGGGATAGCTCTGTGAATTTCTTCTCATATTCCTCTACCGTCATATTACCTTGAATCAGACGGTAGAACTCATCAATCTTTGCATCTCTGTAGGCTCTGGGATAAAACTTCTCATTGAAATATTCTTTAAACTGGACCCATGTCAGTGGCTCTGTACCTCTCCTCCTGACTGAATCCCACCAATCTCGCGCGGAGGCTTGCAGGAGAAATGAAGCAATTGAAACTCTCTGGGGATCCACGCACTCCATCTGATCAAGAACTCTCTCTATGTTCTCTAACCACTCTAATGCTGCATCTGGACCCCCTGATCCATCAAAACCCTTTGCGCCTAACTTCCTGGCCCTCTCTACAGTGGCGCTCGGTGCACGAGGTCTCATCCCTTGAATAATCTGGGCCAATCTCTCTATAGGATCAACTGCTGGCCCTGCCACTGCTGGCTCCTGAGGTATCTGCGGTTGAGGCTCATTAATTGACTCATGAAAAGACTCCACAGTCTCTGGTGTAGGAGTAGGAGTCTCAGCGACGGCTCTACGCGTGCGGGGACGACCAACTCGATGCATAGCCCTACTTACAGTGAAAATAATGAATGTCATGTAATGTTAAAAAAATTATAATGTACTAAAACATATAAATAATTTTTGTGGATGCATAACTTTTCAAAATTTTCTAAATCATTTTAACCAAAAGCTCTGATACCAAATTGACGAACATGAGCCGCTATCTCGGCCCCGGGCTTCAATCGGTACCTCAGAACAGATTTTATGCGCGTCCTCTCGGCTTGCGCAACCGACGCCGGTGGCTAGCCAGCCAGGCCATGTCAGGGTAAGAGCCAATGCTTCGCCCGCTTTCTCACACTGTGAGAACCCCTAATCACGGGCCGAATTTATAGCCATCGTCTAGGCCGTAGCCAACCTGCTCTGATACCAAATTGACGCAACCCTTCCCGAATCCCTCCTTTGGACCCGAGAAAGACCCCGTAGCACCCCGAAAGAATTCCCACGAACCCTATACTCAGCCCGAAGGAACCCTGTCAAGGCATCGAAAATCATTTAACGATATATTTTAACTTCCTTTACAAGGTGACGGTGATAAAAAAATTTTTTTCGCTTTCGGCAGCATGCCGTCTGTTTTCTAAACTATGCCACCCTGTAAGTTTCAAATACAGTTTATAAAAACACTTCTATGAAATCCATTTCTCAACTTTTGGAGCCTCCGGCTCCTTTGTCACAAACAACCACAAACAAATCATAAAATTTGAAAACCGGATTTCATAAAACGTAATAAAATATTTTAACTTATGCATCCACTGTTTCTTCAAAATATTTATCACTATGTACATCAACATATATACATGATCAAACTAACAAAATATATACATGTAGTAGGTGTCGTCCTATACGTCCGCTTGCACGCCTGATTGAACCTCGTCGGCTGGACGACTAGTTCCTGTACTTGTGGGAGAATTTTTAAGAAAAACATTTAAAGAAAAACGTGAGTTTATACTCAGTGAGTGGTAATAACTTTCAAACTAAAAGTCATTTCTACACTTAAACTTCTCCCAAAAACAGTTTAATAAAACTAAAGTATTTTAGAAAAATACTTTCTAAAACTTATTTAAAACTGCTTTTGAATCTTGTTCTAAATTTCTTTCTAAAACTTTCTGAAATCTTTTCTTAAACTCGTTTCTGATGCTTGCCTAAATGGTAACCCAGGGAATATCTACTCCTGGCGTGGTAGCATAAAAAATCTAACCACTAGGAGTGGGGATTTACCATGTGTAGTCGCCGAAAGCGGGCCCACGTTGCGGACCGATTACACTACCCTATACGTGCATACAGATCACTCATATCTCGCTCACACATGAGTCGACTAGACTCAAATCTCACTGACTTCCTCTCATCTACCGTATCACGCATAGGGCATTCGGCCGGGTACTAAACTGGGGCTAGGGTAAACCATAGGCTATTAAAATTTCTGTTTCTTAATACATTAAAATATTCTAAATCTTAAGGCAATAAGCCTAAAATATTTAATTCTAGCACATTCTCACATATAGAAATAATAAAATAAAATCTTTATGCTAGAATTAAAATATAAATTCAATTAATAAATAACTAACTATTAATAATAAATCCTTTTAATTTAAAATAAACTTTAAAAAGATATTAATATTAAAAACTTATAATTCCACTCACTACACTTGCTCGGATAGAATCCGATTCTCCTCCCAATGCCTCTGGAAGTTTCCGCTTTTACCCTAAAACATCAAATATCCATTTAGGGTCACTTAACTCATTCAAATAATATTCAAAAGCAATAAAAATCCAATTATCTCTATGTATATCGTTTAATGCCTAAACTTTCGGATATGAATTTCTATTTAACCTGAGTTTTCGAAATCCATTTTCTTTACATGAATTCTACTTATTCTTTTCGAGGAATACCTCAGTATACTCAATTTTATTGACGAAAACTCGGAATGAAAATAAACTGGATTCGCTTACTAACGAAAATCACTTTTCGCTCCGAATTTCCAGCAACTTCAAAAATCAATCCTCTAGTGTTCTAACACCCAACTATGATTAAATAAACCGTTTCGAATGTTAAACGAACGCGTTTCGAAGGGTTTCGAAAACCGCCATTCAACTCGTCCGTTTAGCTCCGAAATAGATCCTAAACTTTTCATTTTTGAAATCTAACTTCAAAAGATTATTCTTTAACCTCTAAAACATCAATCTAATGCCTTAGATTCGAAAACGGGATCAAATTTCATAAAAACCCATTTTTTCTCTACGACTTCAGTCTCTCGTTTTATCTATTTTTCTTCCATCAAATCACTCCAAAATCATACCAAAATCATCCTTACATAACCCTCTTATCATCCCTAATCTTTGATTCAAAAATAAACGAAAGAAGAAAAATGGATTTCATACGAACCATCAAGTTTAAAACTGAGATAACTCACCAAATAGACAACCGTTTTGCTTCAAATTTCTTGGGTTAGCTAGAGGAGATGACGAGGAACAACTTTCATGAAGAAACCACGGCGAAATTCGAACTGGATCTCCTTTTCTTCCTCCCTCTTTCTCTTTTCTTTCTCTTTTTTTTTCTCTCTTTTTCTCTCGGCTCACTCTCTGCCCGACTCTCTCTCTTTTCTCTCTTCTCTCTTTCTTTCTTTCTTTCTTATTTACGGCAATTATTTGTCTCAAATGAGACAAAACTCAATTATAAATATTTTAATGCTCATTTACTAAAAAGTCCCTCAAGAAAATCTCACTTTATAACCTCAAACTTGCACTAATTATACTAGTGCCCCAAAATCAATTCTATTGGTCCACTTGGCACATTTTAGTCCACTTATTTTTTTTTCAACCAATCCATGGATGACACGTGGCACATCCATAACCACTACTTTTTAAGTCACTTATCTCTTTTTTTTTTTTTTTTGGTTGAATTAGCTCACATTGCTTGATTAATACGTACTTCACGCCTAATGACTTCGTAATCGTACCGGGGTCGGTCAAACGATATCCGATTTGCGATACGAAAATATAATAAACTTCAAATAAGACTACTGGAGGTCTCTGATTCGACCGTAACTCAATTTGAATATTTCTAGTACCATAAAATAATAAATCTAGATGAAAATTTAACCTAAACACAATTTAATATACTATTCGATCCGAAAAATATTCTGAAAATATTCCACGGTTATCTAAACTTCAAATTGACTATGAAATACTCTAATTGGGTCTCTTACCTCTTAATCCTATACTTCGCGAAATTTTTGAATAGAGTTTAGGTCATGAAAACTCAATATTCGAAAAATAGTACAATTTGACCGGAAAGTTTCGGGTCTCCTGAAACTCAATCAAATGGATTCCATTTCATTTCGTTTCAGCTCCCTCAATGTCCATGACCTATTTCGGACATTTTTGGTTCTTAGGGCTCTTTTTCTAAAATCACTATTCATCCAAAAATATTTCCGTCCGAAAATACTATTCACCGAAAGTTTTCGTTTTTCGCCAAAACAAACTCTAAAAATTTGATATACCCTAATTTTAAATCATTCTCTATATACTACTCAGGTATATAGAATATACTGGAACATCAGGTTCGGGGTCTATCAAGAATAGTTTTGTCAAATTCAACGAGTAGGATGGACTACTTATCGAGAACTTGCTCGGCGAAACTCCGCCTGGTCAAGAATCCCCAAATCAAGGTTCCTAGTTAGCCAAGGCAAATAGTCGGCCTAACTTGGGCAACTTGGGCTACTCGACCTAGGTAACTACTCCACGATTGTTTGCTTCCATCCAGCCTCATTCCATTCTAGGTAGTCGATTTTTCTTTTGGAAAGAAAAAAAAAATCAATAGAGCTCAACAAACTAGTCACCAAACCATTTCCCCAAACGCTCAACAGACAAACTGATTTTTTTTCAAAAAAAATAGTAATAATAAGAACTAATAAACCAAACTAGTCTCCAACCAAACTAGTTCCCCAAACCTTTGAAACTTTTGAATCAATAGACTTGATTGGGAAAAAAAACAGAACAAAATAAAAAGCTTTTGAATTTGAATAGCGTCAACACAATATAGCAAACTTCATTCATTCATTACTCATTAGTCACCACACCAAAGCCCAATCTCTCATCACTTACTCATTACTAATTGTGGTCATCCTTAACCACTGCTCAACTTTGATTGCTTCAATCTTGTCGAGAGCACCATCAAACAAGGTTGTAAGAGAGAGCAAATGGGAGAAAGAGCAAAAAGGAGGCTGATGGGTTATGAGGGAGAAAAGTCAAACTTATGTGGTTAGGGTTTTGTGAATGTGTTACATACATACATATTATGTATGTATGTATATACATATATAGAAATATATATATGCATATATATATTTACATATATACATATATGTATATATGTATGATGTTTTTACTAAAATGCCCTTTCCAAGTTCATGCTATTACAATATTACCCAAAAGACTGTTGTTTACCTATTTGACTAAGTTTGATCAACGATTAATAGGTTGATAGTTGATGAGGTCAAACCAATTACTCACCAAATAGTTAAGTATTCGTTACCAATATTGCAAAGATTGCTAACTATTAATCGACCGACGAAAAAGTGATTAGTGATTTATCGGTCTTTAGTAAGTAATCAGTGAGTATTGTTTTGGAAAAAAATTATTATTTTTTAAAATCTAATGGTATAAAATGAATTTTTTTTAAAAAAAATATCAGGGGTCAAAATTTAGATATTTATATAATTTTATCAAATCTTAGGGATGTTTGTATAATTTATCGTAATATATATATGTTTTTGTTTACTATCGTGTCGGCCCTCACCACTCTTTCTCTCTCTCTCTCTAAAACACCACCAATGCTTCTTTCTTCTTTTTCTTCTCCTATTTTATCTTCTTCGTCGGATTGCCACACTTTCTCCACCATTGTTCGAGCCTTTCCCTCGTACTGTTGGACCAAGTATCTTCTTCTTCTTCCCTTCTTATTTTCTTCTTCACATTTTCTTCCATTTAAGTAGGAGGCTCGCTTGTTTAGCCGCTGTTGATATCATGTTGGTTAGTGATTAGTCGCCCGATTTGGCTGATTGACCGATCCATCTGATTTTAGTAGCCGATCTTACCCTTATTAGATTGGAAACATGCCGGTTAGCATTTATTGATGAAAAATCATCGATTTTCGATAATTTTTGCAAAAATGTTTGTTACTCGCTAGGTCATTGACCGACTAGTTACTAGCGAGATCTAAAACATTGAATAGGAATGACTATGGCGATTTTGTCTAGAAATCTCTAACAAAATTTCCCATATGACACAAAATTCTCTCTAAGGATCTTTAAAAAATCACTAAATTAGATCGAAAACAAAATTTGGATTGAATAATAAATCTTTAAATAAAAGGACATCAAATTTAAGTTGAAAAAGGCATCATTTTGTTGTTTCCAAATTTTGATTTGAAAAATGATAGAAATTCAAAATCCTTATTAGAAACAAAATTGTAGAGCTTTGAATCCTATATCCAATAAAAAAATTCATATCAATCCTAACACATGTAGAAACTAAAGAGAAGAGGTATGGAAGCTAAAGTTGTTTGCAAGTGTTGTCAAATGTAAAAGTAATTTCCCTTCAAGATTAGGAGCCAATTTATAATCTCCATGTAGGGGTGGTCAGCCATTAAAATATCGAATGAGCAATTAACGTCCACAGTTACATTCTGATAATTCAAATATGCAATTAACGCATGCTGTTATGTTTTGAAAATTCAAATCAGCAATTCAATTTTGCAGTTTTAAATTTTTCAAAATTATTAGCTATAATAAAATCTGCAGTTACATTTTGAATAGTCAAATCTACAGCTAAATTATGTAGGTTGCTGCAATTCATGACAATTAATACCTGCAGTTACATTTTGAATAGTTAAATCTATAGTTAAATTTTGTAGTTCAATTCTGTTGTTTCTTGCAATTCATGACAATTAATACCTGCAATTCAATTTTGTAGTTAATACCTACTATTACAATTTGAAAATCAAATTTGCAGGTTTCTCAAAATCAATGACATTTAAAGCTAGTAATTAAATCCATATTTAAGGGGGTGTATTCAATCTAGATTTCATTTGAGTTTGTTGGAGTTTCTTTTAATGACAGATTTTGATGAATTTTATAGATTTTATGGATTCTATAAGATTTTGTTATAATTTTATTTAAGAGTTTGTTGGATTATTTAATGGATTTCATAAGATTTTATTAGAATTCTATTTAGAGTTTGTTAGATTTTTTACATAGATTTAAATGAAATTGGATATATTAAAATGGAATTGTTAAGGATTTTATCTTAAAAAAAAAAAAATCATATTATGAGTAACATGTTTTACTTTGTTCAACTTTCACCGCCAAATTATATAAATTATGGGTATAATTATTTTATTTTTATAAATCACATTAATGAAAATTTTGATATTATAAAATGATATTCGTTTTTTTACGTCTAATTATTTTTTTAATTTTTTTTAAAATACTAATATGTATGTATCAACTTGAGATCATATTATATCGTATTTATATATTTTTGAAGAGAGTGTCACATTCAATTAAATTGAAAAATATCAAGTTTAAAAATCAATACAAATCTGTAGCACCAACAAAACCTCATTTTGTATGTATATGTGCTTGTATCTACATATATAGAAGATTGATAGTTTCACATTTCTAAATTAGCAAACTTTAGTGCCAATATTTAACAAAACCAATAACATATAAATTGTAAGTATAATGTATCAATAAAATAAATGGGAGGAATTATCAAAAACTTAAAAATATTAATAATATTATTCAAGGTGAAATTGTCATATTTCCTATGTGTTAGTATTGCTTAAGAACCTTAGCGGTCATCGCTTAGTTTCTATCCATTCTTCATTTATATCTATACAATATTTATTCATTCTCCGTAATTGTTATTATGTATTATGAAATTATCATTTGTGAAACCACGATTATAATAAGTCAAAGCAGAATAAACTTAAATAGAATCAAGATATGGGTCAATCTTCAATTGTATCAACTCGTAAAGTATCAACAAATAGAGAAATTTCAGTTTCCTTTTCGAATCTTAACTACTAGGTTTTGTATAGATTAATGTAAGATTGCAATTGTCGCTAATCAAAAGATTGGGTTTTTGTAGATTTTTGGATTCCATTAGAGACAAAAAAATTTGTTGATTGTTAAAAAATTTGTTGATTGTTAAAAAATTTGTAGGTTTTGGTGATTTAATCACTGAAAAAAAAAATTCTAAGAAAAAAAAAATGAAGGCATAAAATCTATGAAATCTTTAGGGGTAGGGCAAGATTTCATATGAGTTTTTTTATTCATATTTAGGTTCAAAAAATCTATTAAAATATAATTCTTACAAAATCATTGATTTTTTTAATACACATAGACTTATTTAGATTTCTTAAAAGGTTTAATTGAATATACAAAAATTTTAGTGGAATCCTTACAAATCTAAATTGAATACACCTGAATTTTAATAGAATTATAAAAAGTTTAGATTGAATACACCTAGATTTTAAAATATTTTGGATTCCAATAAACTCCTAAGTTGAATACACGCCCTTAATCACCAATTTAAATTTCAATAAATTGCATATTCATTCCAATAATTAATTCTATGTGAGACAAAACCTTCCAATAGATGCACTTTAAACCTCAATTTCTCATTCGTTTAAGCATTTATTTATTTATTTATTTTTTGTATGAATATACAAATCCATCTTAATCCACCTCAATCAACATCCTTAACCCAATAAAAAATGGGTCCTTAAAATGGATGTTTTTGCCCATTTTTTCTAACAATTGTCTCATTAATGTTAGCCTAGATCTCCCGAGACTGAAGACTCCAACCACATAGATAGCAAAGAAAATACTAACGGTAAATGCAATGGGGATCATGGAACACAGGGTAAGGCATATGATAGCAGTTACAAGGATAAAAGTGAAATACAACACATGCTATATGTGTGTATTTTGTTATAAATTAAACTATGGGGTATTGGTTCGTAAAGAAAAAGAGATTTAGAAAATTATTTGCTAGTTTGAGTTTTGAAATTCAAATGCAATTAATTGCCCAAAAAAGGAAAAAATAGAAAAAAAAAGGTTATAAACAGTTTTTTTTTTTTTTTTTTTTTTAAAAAAAAATAAAAAAGGAAGAAATCTTTAGATTTAGCTACATTCTAATTAAAAACAATTCTTGAATACGAAGAAAGTATCAAACTAAACAACTATTTTGCGTTTCTCATAATATCTGCATCTTTTACTTTATTTATTTATTCATTTTTTCAAAGACAATGACTGAATGACGTCTAGATTACGAATTAAACTAGTCCCTAAATAAAAAGTTCAAGGAAACGCATTTTATAGTTTTAAAGATAATTATCATTTTATTTTTAATTCTTTAATTTACATAGGTTGCTTTGGAGTGGGTTTTTGTGATTACCAATGTCATCATCGAGCTTATAATGGCTGTTCTTGATCAACTTTCGTCACAGAGTAAGCGTCAGTATGCATTGTCATCTATGTTAATGTCATTTGCAGCCGTGGTTTGATGCATTGTTGAACTCATTCACGAAGGCCGAAAGGAAAATCTTATTTGGAAGTGGAGGGGCCTTGGTTTTATTATGAAATGTAGGACTACAAGCCTTTTGGTACGTTCAAGGATATGGTTGGATTGAGTTGTGCTATTTGTCAGTGTTTTTGTTACAGCAATTAGTTATAGTTTTTGTTGACGACACACCCAAAATCCTATTAAAATGTCTGTTTTACCTATCATTTTTGCCTTTGGTAGTCGCAAAGCTTTATGTTACCAATCCACACATTTCCCATAGCTTGGCAACAAATTAGGCTGTGTGGTACTTATTTAGCTCAATTGGCAGTTCAAGGTCTTTGTGTTTCTAGCTGGAGGAGGTTGACAACATAGAAAATAGTTAGTATTAGGACATATGAAGGCCAGATGAACTCAAATTTGCAGTGAACGCAGGTTAATTAGATATACTTCGATGCAGATAATGAACCATAGATGCTAATATTGTAAAGAATTAACATGGATGAAAATGATGTAAATTCATGAAGCAAAATTAAAGAACAACAGTATTAGTATATAACTACTGAGAAGCCAAGTCTAGTGTAAATTAGCTTCTACTGTTTATAAGCTAAAATACCAAATGAGCAAGAGACCCGGCCTCTTCTGTTTCTTTATTCTCTGCTTTTTTGTAGTATTTCTCATTGTTGAATCACATTTTAGTTTATGCTTACTAATGAAAATTCATTTACGTTGTTGTTACAAGGACTATGCTCAACCGGCTGTCATCTCATTTTTGCTTCCCAAAGTTTGAAAGCAGTTTGGTTCTTGCATGTCAAAGTAATATCCCATCTCCTATCCAAATATGTTCAACTTAGAACATAGTTTGGTTCTTGCTGTCATACCAACTGCTTTTTCATGATTGAATTTTGAGAGCTACTAGTAATGAGGCAGGAAGACAAATAGTTGACTAAAGTAATGAATTTTGATAATATATTAAGCTATCACTGCTTTTTGTGTCACGCTTTGTTTACTGTCACTAATTGAATGTCAATCTAATAGTTCTTAATTTTGTGAAAATTCTACAGTTGAGGAGATTGTGCCTGGACTGCATACGGCTTTTAGACTAATCATTTCTGATTCTAGCAAGGTAAGAAATTTCTTAACTTCTATCAGACTATTAAATTTTCCTTGATACTTATAGGACAAATTGGTGAAGTGTGATGCATTCTCAAGAACCTACTACTTGTTGCACACAAATGCACAATGCTTAGCTCTTAGAACAACCGTGATTGGAATCACAGGTGGAACTTCAATATTTGCAAGACTATGTTGGGATTACTGAAAGCAACCGGCAATGACTCTGTAGGACTTGACCGCAAGTTGAGGGCCAACCCATCAGACTCCAGTTTTCATACCATCGTAAGCTTTTCAGGTGTCATAGGAAGCAATGCCTTCTCCCTTGGTGGTGAAGTTGCCTTTCACGTATCAGCGGGGGCATTCACCTACAATGCAGGTCTGAGCATCAAGAATGCCTTCCTTATTGCTTCCTTGACCTTGTGAGCAAAACCAAAATTAGAAAAAGAAATGGGAAAATGAGATAATTCTACCCCATTTCTTATTTGTTATTATAGATACCAATTCTACTTGCAAATATAATGATGCCAAACCTTTATTTGTAACAATGCAGGAATAATCTTAGCATTTTAAAGGCTTCCTATTACCAAGCAGTGAACCCCTGAGCAGGAGTGCAATTGCAGCAGAGTTGAAGCATCATTTCTAATTAACGAGACACGACCATCTTCACAGTTTGTGGTCAGCATTCATTGTTGCCTTCTACACTAGTGAAGGTTCATATGGACTCTGATTGCAAGGTTGGTGCTCTTATTCAGCAAGACATCTTGAGAAAGTTCAACTTAACTATTGCTGGAGAGGTTGATTTTTAGGTGACCTAAACAGGTTTCATGTTCTATGGCTATCAGCCCATTGATAGCCATAGAACAGACCAGTTGGAAAATGCTTTTATCTTTACTAGATAGAATAATGTCGTTTTGTGCCTGTTGTGGGTATTTTGGTACAATGAATAAAACCCAGGAATGGAGGCCCATTGTGTCGCCTTGAAAAGGGAAACCCAAAAAAAGTACTGGTCAAAATAAATAGAAGTCAAAGGAAGATAGTCATTTATCAACTTGTGTGCTCGAGGACACCTGATTACGCGAGTGATCATCTTAAAAACATCAAGTGCTGAGTGATTGTATGAAGGTTTGACCGATGTGAGCAGCACACATGACATTGGAGTTGATGGTGCACGCGGCAAGGATGGTCGTTCCAAGGATGAATTGAGTATACCCGATGGACCAATCACCAGAGCAAGGTCAAAGAGGTTAAAAACGGCATTTCAAGGCTTTGTGCAACATTTTATTGACTTGGAGCTGAGGGCGCGTGATAAGGCTTATGGTGGACCTTCGATAGTGGCCTACGGTGGACCGTCAAGTGGAGTCAAGGGACCAGCCCAATATGTCAACCTAATTGGCACATATGGGCCTAATATTAAAGTTTAGAATTTAATATGTTTCAGCCCATTATATAAATAAGCATGTCATGTGCTAGGCATGTGATTTTTTAATGAGGTGTCATGTTTACATTGTTTTGGGCTTGTTTATTTGAATTTGAATAGTAGGCTTTATATTTAAGCCCATTAGGGCATATTTAGGGTTTCTTTGTGAACTATAGCAACTATAAATACATGTTTGTGCCTCCTTTATGGGGGATGACGAGATTTTGCTAAAAGAATGAGAGGTTATTTCTCCTAAGTTCTTCATTGAACTTTTAATCGAACTTATCAGGGGTTAATCTAACCTTTGTGGTGTTGATTCTTCTCTTGAGTCTTGGTTTTTGTTTGCAATACAACAACAGGTCAAGATTTCATATATTTGAATCTTGTATTGGGATTTGGGGTTCTTGATCCAAATCTGGTTTTGGGGGTTTCAAGATTTGATTCTTGGGGTTTCCGCATCATTTGGTATCAGAGCTTTGGCTCAAACAGGTTCTATTCTATCTTATTTGTGTTAATTCATCTTGCTTAAATTCTGGTTCCTTTGTTAATTTTTTTTTTTTTGGTTGAATCTGTGACATATATATAAAAAAAAAAAAAACAGAACCTTTAAATCGTTTGCAGCTATTACAATCAAGTAGCTGAATCTGTGTTCGTTTGCTTCAAATGTTCGTTTGGTATTAATTTCAGCCTAAGTATTCATTGAATTGCAATTTATAAATTGCGCTTGGAATTGGGGCTGTTAGGGTTTGTTTGTTAACTAATTCAACTTAAATTTGAGATTTACTATTGTTCTTGATTCCCTTGATTTGAAAACCATTAGAACATCAATTGAACCAACCATTATCTGAATTTCGTGCATATCTGTTCTTGTTTCTTCTTTTTGTCAGTTTGTTCGCATATTGCTTCCAATCTTGTCTAAATTCCTCCTAAATCCTTTAAATTTCGTTGCTGTCCATTTTCTTTGGTTCTTTCTCCGTTGCCATTGTCTTGAGTTAATTGAATCGCTGCAAGTTAGTGACTCTTAATTTGTATTGGTGATTAGTTTCTTAAAGAACTAAAGGAAAAATAGAGAGTGGTGAGTGCCATAAGAGTGCCAGAAAAGGCCATTGAAAAGAGTGAAACACGAGTGGATTGGAGTGATATTTAATTGAGAGTAAACACGTGAGGGAGTATTTGGTGAGGTCATTTTTTTTTTATTACTAATATTTTCTTGCAGGTTTAAAAACATGTCTAATCATGAAAGTGAAGTCACCAATCCGGATATGAATTTTACTATTCGGGCAATGCAACAACAATTTGAGCGAATGAATCTTGTTTTTGGAGAAATAAGGGACCGAATGGATAGGCAAGACGCTGCCATAGCTGACTTGCGTAGGGAGCCACCTATGCGAGCTCAAAATGGTAGAAGACATGTGAGGCGAGTTGCTTCCCCACCTGTACATGAATTTGATGATGAGGTATCTGATGATGTTGAAGATGAAGAAGAGCAAGTTGCATATGATGGTAGATATATGGCTCGAGGTGGAAGGCAAGAAAGAAGAGCACGAAGAGATTATAGAGGTCAGAATCGGCAAGTTGGCAATAGAAATTATAGAGGTCAGAATCGACAAGATGACAACATCAGTAGTATAAAGATGAAGATACCACCATTTCAAGGCAAAAATGACCCTGATGTGTACCTTGAATGGGAGCGTAAGGTGGAACTGGTCTTCGAATGCCATAATTATTTCGAAGAAAAGAAGGTGAAGCTTGCTGCAGTTGAATTCATTGATTATGCACTTGTGTGGTGGGATCAATTGTTGTTGACAAGGAGGAGAAACCGTGAGAGGCTTATTGACACTTGGGATGAGATGAAGGCTGTCATGAGGAGACGATTTGTTCCTAGTCATTATTATCGAGAGCTTTATCAGCGTTTGCAAGGTCTTACACAAGGCTCTAAAAATGTGGAAGATTATCATAAAGAGATGGAGATGGCTATGATTCGAGCAAACATTGAAGAGGATAGAGAGGCCACTATGGCTAGATTTTTAAGTGGGCTAAATCGAGATATTGCCAATATAGTGGAATTGCAACCTTATGTGGAGTTAGAAGATATGGTGCATATGGCAATGAGAATGGAGAAGCAATTGAAATGCAGAGGGGCAGCAAGAGGTGGGTTTAATGCAAGTTCAGGTTCAAGCTCTAATTGGAGGTCCAATTTGGGAAAGAAAGATGATAAAGCTGTTTCGAAGCCTAAGGAAGATGAAAACAAGCATAAAAGCCATGGGGACAGCAAAGAGAAAGGTAAAACCACTTCCCATCCTCAAAAAAATAGAGATATTAAATGCTTTAAGTGTTTGGGAACTGGACATATTGCTTCTCAATGCCCCAACAAAAGGGCAATGATTTTGCGTGACAATGGGGATATAGAGACTGAGGATGATGAGAGTGATTCTATGCCACCTTTGGATGATGCTAGTGATGTAGAGTATGCCGTGGAGGGTAATGCTTTGGTTATAAGGCGTGCATTGAATACTCAAGTGAAAAGGAATGATGGTGATGAGGTTCAGAGAGATAATATCTTTCACACGAGATGTCTTATTCATGATAAAACATGTAGTATGATCATTGACGGTGGTAGTTGTGTGAATGTAGCTAGTACTACTTTGGTGGAGAAATTGAATTTGCCTATTTTGAAACATCCTAGGCCATACAAATTGCAATGGTTAAACGAGTGCGGAGAAGTTAAGGTGAATAGGCAGGTACTAGTTTCGTTTTCCATTGGAAGGTATAAGGATGAGGTGTTGTGCGATGTGGTACCTATGCATGCTGGTCATTTGTTGCTTGGTAGGCCTTGGCAATTTGATAGACGTGTCTTTCATGATGGGTACAAAAACAGATACACGTTTGAGAAAGATGGGAGAAAGATTACACTTGCTCCTTTAACTCCAACGCAAGTTTATGAGGATCAATTAGGGATTAAGAGAGCTTTTGATGAGAAGAATAAGAGTGGAGTTGAAAAGAGTGAAAAGAGAGATTTTGAGATTGAGATAATACAAGAGGGTGAAGATAAAGAGTACCCCATTGAAAAGAAAGAGAGCACATCTCAAAAGAAAAGAAGTGCGAATGAGAGCAAAGTAAGTTTGAGTGAAAATAAAGAGTGTTCAATTGAAAAGAAAAAGAATGCAGTCCAAAATGAGGGAAAAGAGAAAGAGAGTAAAGTGAGTTTATTTGCGAAAGAAAGAGATGTTAAAAGTGCCTTTTTTGCAAACAAGCCAATATTTGTACTTTTGTACAAAGAGGCTTATCTAAATGATTTTAACCTTAACACTTCTTTGCCTAGTGTTGTTGTTGCTCTTTTACAGGAATTTGAAGATGTCTTTCCTGAAGAGATACCGAAGGGGTTACACCCAATCAGAGGGATAGAACATCAAATTGATTTGTTGCCCGGAGCTGCTATTCCAAATCGACCAGCTTATAGAAGTAATCCTGAGGAGACGAAGGAACTTCAAAGGCAAGTTGAAGAGCTTATAGCAAAGGGACATGTTCGTGAAAGCATGAGTCTGTGCTCCGTTCCTGTTTTGTTGGTGCCAAACAAAGACGGAACATGGCGGATGTGTGTGGATTGTCGACCGATCAACAAAATAACGGTAAAGTATCGACATCCCATTCCTCGTTTAGATGACATGCTTGATGAACTACATGGATCCACCATCTTTTCTAAAATTGATCTTAAAAGTGGTTATCACCAAATTAGGATAAAAGAAGGAGATGAGTGGAAAACTGCTTTTAAAACAAAACATGGTTTATATGAGTGGTTGGTTATGCCTTTTGGTTTAACTAATGCACCTAGCACGTTTATGCGTCTTATGAACCATGTATTGCGTGCATTTATAGGCAAATTTGTGGTTGTCTATTTTGATGACATTTTAGTATATAGCAAGAGCTTACATGATCATATTAGTCATTTGAGATGTGTGTTTGAAGCTTTGAGACGTGAAAAACTATATGCTAACTTGACAAAGTGCACTTTTTGCATAGATAGACTTGTGTTTCTTGGGTTTGTTGTTAGTGCTAGGGGCGTGGAAGTTGATGAAGAAAAAGTGAAGGCCATCAAAGATTGGCCCACCCCAACATCAATAACGGAAGTGAGGAGCTTTCATGGCTTGGCTGGATTTTATCGGAGGTTTGTGAAAAATTTCAGCACCATTGCCGCACCTTTAACTGAGATCATCAAGAAAGATGGAGGTTTTAAGTGGGGCAAAGCGCAAGAAATAGCATTCAACACTTTGAAAGAAAAGCTAAGTTCTGCTCCCTTACTTCTTTTACCAAATTTTTTTAAAACATTTGAAATCAAATGTGATGTTTCTGGTATTGGTATATGTGCTGTTCTCATGCAAGACAAACGACCCATTGCTTACTTCAGTGAAAAACTCAATGGGGCTGCCTTGAATTATTCCACATACGACAAAGAGCTCTATGCTTTGGTAAGGGCATTGGAAACATGACAGCATTATTTATGGCCAAAGGAATTTGTGATCCATACTGATCATGAGTCCTTGAAGCACTTGAAGGGCAAACTAAATTGAATCGACGTCATGCAAAATGGGTGGAATTCATTGAAACCTTTCCTTATGTGATTCAGTACAAGCAAGGTAAAGAGAATGTGGTAGCTGATGCACTTTCTAGGAGGGATGCCTTCATCACAACTTTAAGTTCTAAGCTTTTAGGATTTGAACAAATTAAAGAAATGTATGCTACTGATTCTGATTTTGCCAATGTGTATAATGCGTGTGAGCATATAGCTTTTCAAAAGTTCTATAGGCATGATGGGTTCTTATTTAGAGAAGGTAAATTGTGCGTGCCCATATGTTCTTTAAGGGAATTACTTGTGCGTGAGGCACATAGTGGAGGTTTAATGGGACATTTTGGTGTGGCTAAGACATTAGACATATTGCATGAACATTTCTTTTGGCCTAATATGCGTAGAGATGTAACAAGAATATGTTCTAAATGCATTTCATGTAGACAAGCTAAATCTACAATCTTACCGCATGGATTGTATACGCCTTTACCTATTCCTACGGACCCTTGGGTTGATATTTCAATGGATTTTATTTTGGGTCTACCTAGGACAAAAAAAGGTAGAGATAGCATATTTGTTGTTGTGGATAGATTTAGCAAAATGGCGCATTTTATTGCATGTCACAAGACTGATGACGCAACAAATATTGCTGACTTGTTCTTTAGGGAGGTTGTGCGTTTGTATGGTGTTCCTAAGACAATTGTTTCTGATAGAGATGTTAAGTTCTTAAGCCATTTTTGAAAAGTTTTGTGGGGTAAGTTAGGAACTAAATTGCTTTATTCTACAACTTGTCATCCACAAACTGATGGACAAACAGAGGTAGTGAATAGAACTTTAGGAAACTTATTACGTGCCATTGTTGGTAAAAACTTGAAAACTTGGGAAGATTGTTTGCCATTTGTTGAGTTTGCATATAATAGGAGTGTGCATTCATCTACTGGTTGTTCACCATTTGAAATTGTGTATGGTTTCAATCCTTTAACTGTGTTAGATTTGATGCCTTTACCTTTGAATGAAGTTACAAGCTTAGATGGTCAGAAGCATAGTTTTAAAAGGCGCAAGGCACACTAAGGCGCAAAGGGGCTGTGGAGCCCGAGGCGCAAGGCGCAAGGCGCCAGGCGCGCCTTTTCAAGGCGAGGCGCATTTTATAAAAAAAAAAATTCAAAATACTATAAATTCATAAATAATCAACAATAACAAGATAAAATTCAACAAAATAAACATGAAATCATTAATTATAATCAAAATCATTATCATCATTCATCATCAAAGTTCAACAACTAAGTATCATAGGCAAACAACAAAAATCATCATCGAAGTTCCAACTAAAAACTAAGTCAATAACTAAGTTTCCTACTCTAGACAAACAACATCACTAAAATGCAAACATCATCACTAAAATGCAATTATGCAAACAAAAACTAGTGACTAGCACTAGTCACAAAAAAAGTTCGTTCATAGTATTCAGTCAATCATATCCTCCAAGTCATCATCAAAATCATCATCCTCCTCTCCTATCTCTTCATCTTCTCCTTCCTCTGGAAATCCTTCTCCCTCTATCTCTTCTTCTTCTGCATCTAACTCTTGATATTCCTCTTCTTCTTCCTCAACAATCGGTTGGCTTGTTTTTGTTGGCTGCCTTGATGAAGAACCTGATTTTGATCTAAATCTATAGCTAGGCTCTCCAACTCCTGCAGCCATAGCAACATTGCCCCATGTCAACCCATCATCATCTGAAAAAACATTCTCATCATCTTTATCATCCTCCAGATTGAGCTTTCCCATTAACCATTCATTACTTTCATCAATGTCGGTCAATACGATAGGATCAATCGTATTACGCATTTCATACCGACGTCTCAAAGCTCTATTGTATTTCACAAATACCAAGTCGTTTAAACGACTTTGAGCAAGCCTGTTTCTTCGTTTAGTATGAAGCTGCAAAAATTTTTGTTAAAAATAAAAATAAGGATATAAGATATAATAAACGAACGAATTGCTTTAAAAACTCATAATAACATATACTTACATTTTCAAACACACTCCAATTACGTTCACAACCAGAAGAACTACAAGTGAGGCTAAGAATTTTTATTGCAAATTTCTTCAATGTTGGTGCTGAATCTCCATATGCATTCCACCATTCAGCTGTTAATTAAAATTCATAGATTAATGATTAATCTCTAATCTTAAGTTTATGTGCTTTAATTTTATAAGACATGATATATATACCTGGTGATTTTTCAGTTCTCTTTCTGATGGCCATGTAGTTTCCGAATAATCCCTCCGCATTCCAATACGTAGGAAGCTCACTATCAATCTGGTCTTGCATCTTAGGATCCGGAACCAACCTTCTTAAGCATTCATAGAACCCTATCTTCACCTCTTCATGAATTTCACCATTAGACTTGTAGAAGTATTCCGGATTCAAATACCATCCAGCAGCGTGTAAGGGGCGATGAAGTTGAACATCCCATCTATTATCAATTATTCGAAAGATAGGTGCACACCTAGCGTCATCCCCATTGAAAGAGGCGGCAATGGCTTCTTTGGCCCTATCCATGGCCTCATAAATATATCCCATAGCAGGCTTCCTTTCACCATCCACCAAGCGAAGTACACGCACTAATGGGCCAGCCACCTTGAGAGCAAACACCATATTGCTCCAAAAAGTAGGCATCAAAATCACTTCTAGTGCCCTTTTACCCCCTGCTTCTTTTGCCCACTTGCTCGTTCGCCATTCATCAGAGATAAACATTTTTCTGAGATTGTTTTGCAATTTGTTCATCCTACCCAAAGTGATAAACGCAGTTGCAAACCTTGTTTTTGCTGGTCTGAGCAACTCTTTGTTGTTAGTAAACTTCCTTAGCATGTTTACCAAACCAGGACGTGTGTAGATATAGCTAGTAACCATTACTGCTCTCTCAAATGTTTTCTTTAAATTGGGCACCTTGAAAATATCTTCCAATATCAAATCGATACAATGTGCAGCACATGGTGTCCAAAAAAGTGTGGGATATTTTGCCTCCAATAATTTTCCTATTATCATTTACAAAAAAGAAAATTAGTTAGTAATAATACATTAATACTAAATTACTAATACACATAACACATGGAATTTAAAGCCAAAATTGTTTCATTTATAATCAAAAGTAATAATACAAAAATAGACTTCATACCTGCTAAAACATTATTTGAAGCACTATCCGTCACCACTTGAATGACATTACCTACTCCAATCTCTTCCACAATACCACTTAATAATTCAAACATCTTTTCACCAGTCTTTGCATAGGCGGAGGCATCAACAGACTTGTAAAACATACTTCCTTTAGGAGAATTGATTAAAAAGTTAATCAATGTCCTTTCTCTTCTATCTTTCCAACCGTCTGATAATACTGAGCATCCATATTGAGCCCACACCTGTTGATGATCTTTCATCATCTTACGAGTGTTTTCCACCTCTTGCTTCAGAAGGGGAACCCTAACTTCATGAGGAGTAGGTGGCTTCATACCCGGACCAAATTGACCCACTGCTTCAATAAAAGCCTTAAAGCTATCATATGATGCAGCATTAAATGGAATGCCTGCATCATACATCCATCTAGCAAACATTGTACAAGCTCTACTTCTCAACTCCTTCTTAGCTGCATTATCCATCTCATTCAACTTCAACTGCTTTCCTTTCGCTTTTCTTACAACAACTTCTGGGTCGGGGGTAAAAAAGACATCCAATGGACCCTTTTGTTTTGGCCCCTTAAAACTAACTCCACTGCTAACTCCACTATGGCCTTTTCTTTTACTTGTAGGTGGTTCTATTGGTGGCTCATCATCATACCCTTCACCTATTTCATACTCATCCAATGGTTCCATATTACGCTCATCCTTATCATTCTTTCTTTTTTGCAAATACTCTTTTATCTCTTGTCTTATAGGTTCAGGACAACGTTCACAACGTTTAGCATTCCTAAACCCCCCCGCTAAATGTTGTTTTGCTCGATGGATCCCTCCTTTCGTCACTTTACCACAAAATTTACATTTTATAGTATTTTTATCTTTTGGATCTGGTAGCTCAACATAATTCCATGCAGGGTCCGAGGATTTAGTACTAGTAGATGACATTGTATTTGAGGCTTTTGAGGTAGAGTAGTTAGCTGCAAACAAAATACATTCATACATTCACATTATGCATAAACATAAAAATGGCCTCTGAAACATTACACATGAAATGAAACTAAAACATCAATCATACAAAATAGTGAAATACATCATCCAAATTCCAAGTATACAAAATACAAGCATACTGATGAGTGATGACTAATGAGAATCAACAATAAAAACAGTCTACAAAATAGTGAAAAAGCATACAAAATACAGTCATACTGATGAGAATCAACAATAACAACAGCCTACAAAATACATCATCCAAGCATACAAAATACACTTCAATTACGTTTGAGAATCAACAATAAAAACAGCCCATAAAATATAATCCAAGCAATGCTTCGTGTTGAAAACAGCCCATACAATCATGCATTCATGCTGAAGAAACCCAAACATACAATCATACATTCATACTGAAACTGAAGACACTGAAAGTCTGAAACATAAACATACTGAAGACACGAAAGTCTGAAACTGAAACTGAAACATACTGAAGACACTAAAACTGAAACTGATGTTGAAGACTTACTTGAGCTCATTTTCAACTGAAACTGATGAGAGGACAGTCACCGGCGGCGAGAAGAGACTGATCGGCTACCGGACGGTGGCTGAAAGGCAGCTAGAAGACAGAATCGGCGGCGGGTAGAGAGAGAGTATGTGTTGAAGAAGCTGAAATTGATGAGAGAAGAAGAGAGGACAGTTACCGGCGGCGGGATGAGGCTGATCGGCGGTCGGACGACAGCTGGAGGGAGGCTGGAAGAGGAATCCGCAGCTTCCGGGTCGGGTTCGAGAGAGACAGTGCTGAAGAAGCCGAAACAGATGAGAGGAGAAGGGAGGACAGCCACCGGCGGCGGGATGAGGCTGGACGGCTGTCGGCCGACGGCTGGAAGGCGGCAGGAAGTCAGAGTCGGCGGCTTGAGGGTCAGGGTAGAGAGGGAGAGAGTCGGGTAGGGCAAAAATAGGAAAATAAATTGGGGCCTGATATTTATATCAGGCATCCCTGCCCAGGCGCGCCTAGGCGCGCCTGGGTCTTCTGCGACTAGGCGCGCCGGGCGCGCGCCTCTTCCAGGTCGCCGCGCCTGGCCGGCGTCCGGGCGCCGGAACAGCGCCTCGCGTCGCCCGGCGCCTAGGCGCGCCTTTTAAAACTATGGTCAGAAGAAGGCTGAATTGGTTAAAACCATTCATGAGAAAGCGCGGCAGCACATAGAAAAGAAAAACAAGACCTATGCCCAACAAGCCAATAAAGGGCGCAAACTTGTAACTTTTGAACCTGGAGATTGGGTTTGGGTGCACTTGAGGAAGGATAGATTTCCTACACGACGGAAGTCTAAGCTTGACCCTCGAGGCGATGGTCCTTTCCAAGTTTTAGAGAAGATCAATGATAATGCCTACAAGATTGATTTACCTGGTGAGTACAGTGTTTCTGCTACATTTAATGTTGCTGACATATCTCCTTTTGACATGGATGTAGATTCGAGGACGAATCTTTTTGAAGAGGGGGGGAATGATGTAAGCAGCACACATGACATTGGAGTTGATGGTGCACACGGCAAGGATGGTCGTTCCAAGGATGAATTGAGTATACCCGATGGACCAATCACCAGAGCAAGGTCAAAGAGGTTAAAAACGGCATTTCAAGGCTTTGTGCAACATTTTATTGACTTGGAGCTGAGGGCGCGTGATAAGGCTTATGGTGGACCTTCGATAGTGGCCTACGGTGGACCGTCAAGTGGAGTCAAGGGACCAGCCCAATATGTCAACCTAATTGGCACATATGGGCCTAATATTAAAGTTTAGAATTTAATATGTTTCAGCCCATTATATAAATAAGCATGTCATGTGCTAGGCATGTGATTTTTTAATGAGGTGTCATGTTTACATTGTTTTGGGCTTGTTTATTTGAATTTGAATAGTAGGCTTTATATTTAAGCCCATTAGGGCATATTTAGGGTTTCTTTGTGAACTATAGCAACTATAAATACATGTTTGTGCCTCCTTTATGGGGGATGACGAGATTTTGCTAAAAGAATGAGAGGTTATTTCTCCTAAGTTCTTCATTGAACTTTTAATCGAACTTATCAGGAGTTAATCTAACCTTTGTGGCGTTGATTCTTCTCTTGAGTCTTGGTTTTTGTTTGCAATACAACAACAGGTCAAGATTTCATATATTTGAATCTTGTATTGGGATTTGGGGTTCTTGATCCAAATCTGGTTTTGGGGGGTTTCAAGACTTGATTCTTGGGGTTTCCGCATCAGATTGTATGAAGGTTTGACCGATAGAAAAAGCTATGAATACAATCTACTCATAATCAAGAGGCTGTTCGATGAGTACCCTTTAGGAGCCATCATAACGATCAGGAAGTCTGCTCGTCTACTCGATAGCCAGAGGGACAGTTAAGTATGCTCGTCTGTTTGGCAGTGAAAGCACCTGATCGTTGAAGCAGTCTGCTTGTTGGCTGCAATATCTGATCGCTGGAGTAAGCCGTTCGCTCAATGTGCTCGCTAGAGTTGACCAGTTGACCTTCTGGAAGACGAATCCATTCAAATCAGGAAATGAGCCAGCTTACCTATTTTCATGCAAATAGAATCACGACACTCTTGGAAATTGCTATATATGCGGAAGAGATAATCTCGAAAGATATTATCTCAATTAATGTATATTATTTTTTACTTTATCTGTAAGATCCTTAAGCCTATTTTGATTGTAACACCTCCGCTATAAATAGGAGGTAGAATTTGATATAAAGGACAGGGTGAAATAAAATACAATTACTCCGAGAGTGAGAATGAGTAATTGTCGTGGAAGTAGGCCATTATACTTGCCGAACCACGTAAAAAATCTTGTTGCGTCTTGTTAGTTTTGGTTTTGGTATTGTGTATTTCGTGTGTGGTTTGTCGTATCGCAGGTATTGGGCTTGAAGAACCGGGTTGACCAAAATCAAGTGTTAACAGTGCCTATAGGTTATCAGTGACTATAGTGGTGCCATCCACAATTATCTTCCTAAAGCAATATATTGTATAGAAATATAAAATGGAGTAAATACTATGGTTGTCAGTCAGGGGTTTAACCTCTAGAATTTGTTAAAGCAAAATATTGGGGAAGGTGAGCGCAGTTTGTATATTAATAAAACATATATTTATACATTGGGAATATTTGTGTAAGGACGTTGATGATATGGATTTCACAACTTCTAAATGTTTTAAGTTTGGCAGAGTTATTATTATTTCAAGTATGTAACTGTAAGACTGTAAACTCTATACATGAAGCTGCAGCTGCCAATGATTTGTGTTAACAAAGAAGTGAAAGCATTCCATACATGTTGAAACAAAAATATATTTCCGGAGACAATGGTCATGATAATGATAAATGTTGTCTAGAATCTAGATCGAAACTTCTATATAGCAAATGCACAATACCACCACACAACTCCTTTAACATCGTATGCACATAAACGTTAATGGTCATAGACCAGTTTTGATCACCAAAAACCAAGAACGCAACACACAGAAGCTTAAACAACAAGCAACATGAGTGCAGTGCTTGTCCGAACATAAACAAATATAAGCCTAAGAAAAAAGTAACAAATTATTGACTAGCAGAACCCTGAAGAAGTCCATCACAGATCTGGGTAGCAACATCACGAACAGCACCAGGTCCATAGAGAATGAACACGGCAGAGGATTTAGAAGCAGCACCAATTTCCTTCATGGTGCCAAAGTCTTGACCATGTCCATGACGTCCTTTGCAGTGATTCCCGGCACACTAACAGAGAATTCCCGCACACTGTCTCTCAGACCATCAACAATTGCTTGTTGCTTGCAAGCAATACCAAGCCCCAACAGATATTTAGACTCCACTTCACCTTTAGCTCGTTTGATTTGTAAAATTTTTTCTGCCTCTGCCTCCTCATTAGCCACCACCCTCTGTATTGCAGCTGCAAGATTATAGAACAGTTAAAAGATTTTATTTCAAAAACAGCTTTTAAGAAAAAAATCCAACAAATTGCTGTGTCATGCTACTAATATAAACACAATACAGACTCTACATTAACAACTAATTAATCCACTTGTAAGATTTTCCTTTATCATATGAATCTACATTTGACATGAGAGCCAGCTCATCAATGCTATATGGTATGTTAAGGAGACCAATTTTAAAAGAATTTCCCAACAAATATATGCAGATTCTGTATGTGCCAAATCCAACTCCACTAGCTGCTACACTACAAAACCACCTGCCCATCCTAAGCAACAGGAAATTTCCAAAAAGTAGTCATGAACTTGATGGAAAAATACTAAATACATTACCAGCATGAATCTCATTCATGTCCTGCTTCAGATCCTCATCTAGTTCTATGTCAACAATGAGTGTTTGGACTATCTCGCACCCATATGCAGACATAGCCTGAAAGAAACATTGAAGGCAACAGCTTTAAAAAGACACTCGCCCAAAGCTTCACAATTTAACAGAAACTAACAATTATTTACCCAACTAAAGGTGCACGGTTTTCACAATATAACATCAACTTGATTACCTTCTCAAGCTCATCTTTCACAGCTTTGGCAATTTCATTTTTCCGCTCAAAAGCATCATCCAGATTTAGCTTTGGAACGTTTGCCCTAATCACTGTACAAGAATGGAAGACAATATAGATATAACTATCTTAAATTACACATCCATATGCATATCTCTGTGTGCAGGTGAGATAGAAAAAGCTAAACATATGCCATGACATCAAAGCTAAACTTCAAATAGTACCATCAAAAACATAGGCCTGTATTTGGGTCCTTGTGCTGCTGAGGTTGTAAAAAGCATCATTTGCCTTATCTGCCAACACACGATATTGCACAAATGCGACAAAAGTGACAAATACATTGTCCTAGTAAATTACCACAAAGATCAGTTAGTCTCAATTGAACCATTACTACCATCTAATTCCCAACAATCTCTCACATAAATATAATTGAACCAACGTATGTTTTTCAGCACTCCAAAAACAAGAAAGGATTGTAAATTTTTACATAATTTGATATGAAATATGCTACAAAGACAACCCTTGAGTTAACTTATTGAGTTTAGACAAACCTTTGTCTTGGTCTCACAACGCACGGTTAATTCTTGCAGCCTCAGTGAGAGGCGGCCAGCAAGCTGATGCCCCAAGAACCATGGTAGGCAATGACATCCAGGCTCAAGGACATTATCAAACCTGCCAAATTTCTCTTTAATTGCCACCGTTGATTGGTCAACTTGAATGCAACAAAACAAATTACCCATCTTCTTCTATTTTTTTTTCGAATGCAGATTACCCATCTTCTTTACTCTAATATGTTAAAACCAATATAAACAACAATTCAGAATATGTTAAAACCAATATAAACAACAATTCAGAAATTAAAATTACATTATATAACATTCTCCAACATAAAACTTTGTAACTTAAATTCTTCCCTCTTGGATTCCAAAGGGACCTCCAAGCTACACAAAACAACAACATTAGATATCTAAATTTACAATGTTAAAGTTTAGAAATATAATCAAAAGAATTTACCACCTAAGGTTAGGCTTGGCAAAATGGACAGGGTCTGCAGACCCTGTCCATACCCACAATGTTAAGGTTCGGGTACAGACCTACACCGTTTTCCAAAATATCCTTAAAAGAACCGGATCTTAAAAACTCGGGTAATTGCGGGTAGGATATGGGTTTGTCCGTGGGTCTCCATCAGACCCGTAAAATACCCGTTATTTATATTCACCATACCCGGTTCCTTTTCAAAAAATAAACCCTAACAAAATTAAGAAACTCTATCAACTTTGCAATCTCTGCCGTCGTTCCTCTGCTCGACTGCACCTCTTTCCCTCCATCGCCGTTGTGTCATCTGTTGTGCGACCACCAGAACATCTCCGTCTCTCTCCATCGCTGTCGTCTCTCTCCATCTTTGTTCTGGTATCGCCACGGTCGTCTCTCTCTCTTTAACATCTCTGTCTCTCTCCATCGTCGTCGTCTCTCTCCATCGTCGTTCTGGTATCGCCACCGTCATCTTTCTCTCTTTCATTTATTTTTCTGGGTTTTTTGATTTCCCATTTCTCTGTTTTGCTTTGATTTTTTTTTTTTATCTGGGTTCCAGAACATCTTCATCTCTCTCTCCACCAGAGCATCTACGTTTTTTTTTTTTTTTTGATCTGGGGTTGCTCAGGTACGCCAACATCAACTCTCAAGTTTGGTTGTGATTTTGTTTCTGGATATTTTGTTTTTATTTAGATTTGATTGTTTGTGGTATTGCTTCGATTGTTTCTGGGTATTTGAAAATGGTGATTGTTTAATATTTTATGATTTTGGTCTACAGAAGAGAGTTGTTTGCGTGTTGTTGTTGTGTTAAATGTCCGATGTTTGTTTTTGTATTGGCTCTTTTGGGTTGTTGTCTTGTGTTGTGTTGCGTTGAGTCGTGGGAGTAGTCAAGTGTGAGACTGTAGTGCAGAGTGGCGTGGTGGTGATGATAAATAAGTCAATTGACTGAACTCAATAATATGCACATTAGTTGTCCAGTTGGTTTGAGTAAGATAGGACTACACATGATCAAAGTAAGATTATTCAGCTCTCTCTGGTTTAGTATGTGTGCTTAATGTGTCACCACTAGCTGGTTAAAGTTCTCTAGTTTGGAATAGCATATATAAAATGACTGTAGTGCAGAGTAGAGGTGGGCGTTTTCGAGTTCGGGTTGGGTTGGGTTGAAAATCCTTCAACCCAACGTGGGTTGGGTTAAAAATTTTTCAACTCAACCCAACCCAATTAATTCTTTAACCCAACCCAACAATTGTCGGGTTGGGTTAGGTTAAGTTGATCGGGTTGGTATCTTGTTGAAATACAAAACATTCATATTAATCAACTCGTTCAAATATAAAATATTCTCGTTGATTACATAATAGATTTAATACAAATAAAAATTTAAGCCACTACATAATTAAAAAAGAAAAAAAAAATTAATTCACCATAAAAAGATACAAAAATAACAAAATAAAAATTAAGACAATAATCCTAATAAAGTCCGTCAACACAACTTGTTTGCTCATTAAAGTCCTCACAAGCGTAAAAAACCATAAAAGATTACGTCAAATTGATAGCTTCCAAAGTATCAACTGCATGCCACATCTAATATCAAACAAAACATGTAAATCAACCCAAAGTGTAACTAACTAATATGTTTTCAACTTTTACAAATCATAAAAGAACAAACATATGTAAGTAAAATATAAAGTTTTTATTTAAAATAATTATTTTAATAGCATGAAAAATAATCAATTCACATTATTTTTTATGGATCCAATGGTATGCTCACTACAATCTCTATATAAATAGAAGAACAAAATATTAATAATATATAACATTACACATTTAACATTATCATAATAAACAAATCAATAAATTCTTCAATCTAACCTAATCCAACCCAGTACTAGTCAGGTTGGGTTGGGTTGATCGAATTAAATTTAATTTGTCATAAAAGTACAAAATATCTGATTTATAACTCTTATAGTCTTAACAATTTGATTACAAATAAAATAAGTATAAATAAATATTTAATAATTATAAATAAAATATTTATTTCATCATAAAAGTTATCCTTAATCATCATCCCTAACAAGTGTTCTTTTAGAAAGAGGAGAAAACCTTAGATTTAGAATTAGGGATAGACGTTTGTCGGGTTCGGGTTGGGTTGGGTTGAAAATTTTTCAACCCAACCCAACCCAATTTAATTTTCAACCCAACCCAACCCAATCCATCTTTTTTTTTTTTTTAAGAATTAACCCAACCCAACCCAATAAAAAATAGTCGGGTTGGGTTGGGTTTGTCGGGTTGGGTTGAAGATGCCCACCCCTAGTGCAGAGTGGCGTGGTGATGATGATAAATAAGGCCATTTGAGACAATGGACTGCACAGTGTGAGCAGCTGGCATGATAGGACTTCTAGAATTGAGCGAAACCCACCATTTTTCCTTTTTTTTTGTGACTTTGTGTGCTCCCTTTAAATCATTTCTATTCAATTTTGTCTAAGATACGTTTATGACAACTTTAAATATTTGATTATCTTCTATTAAGTCAAACGACATGACAAATTTGTCGTCCATCACTTATTATATATCCTTATTATTTTATTCTTTAAGAAATATGTTATTATATTTTTATTTTAGTAATTTATTTGTGGTTTTGTTTGCTTCTCGACCATTCTTATGTAATAATAATTAGGAGGAATTGATCAAATAAGGTGATGGAGATAGGAGCATTATAGGTTTTATTTTAAGGATTAAGGTATTTAAATCTTTGGTTTTAAAAAAATAAAGTCTTTCTTCACTTTTCTGTACACTGAGTTTTGTAGAGACTTGCACAAGCTCAAAATGCCGTATAGTGAATTAAAATGTTTTCAAGTGTTTTGTTAAATGTTTTTATTATTAATTGAATTGTTTAAATATATTAGGTAGTCAAATAATATGACTAGTTGTGGAGAAAGTCAGATGAATATATCAATTGGAGATAATAATGTTGAGAATGTTGAGTCTAGTGTTCCAAGAGTAGCTAAACGGAAGCGAGAAACATCATTCATTTGGACTCACATGTCTAAAGTTGAAGTTGATGGTGTTAAAGCGAGAGTCCGCATTTAGTACTGGAGGTAGATTCTTGAGTCCACATCGTAGGAGATTACATCCGGACACGTTGGAAGCATTGATGTGTGCACAAAATTGGATATGGGCTTCACTTCGAGGTATAAAAGTGGTTATAAATTTAATTACATTATGCGTATTATTCTTAATCTTTAATTTAATTTTTAATTTTTTGCTTGATTTGTTCTATTAGGTTGTGTTCCAGAAGAAGAAATATATCATAAACAAGATGAAGAAGAGCCATCATCGTCTTGATAGTTATAAATTTTTTTATTATTTTGGGATGTAATTGTAAATTAAAGATAAATTTTAACTTTTAATGTTATTTTTTGTTTAATTTTAATTGTGGTATTTTTTTTGTAAAAAGTTGGCTAGAATGAATTATGTGATGTGAAATTATTTTAATCTATTTTAAGAGAAAAAATTGATTTTCTTTTTTTTTAATAAAATCATGTTGGAATCTTATTTTCATTCAATTTGGTATCTCATAAGCAAATTTTTGGAAAATTTTGGATTTTTTTTAAAAAAAAAATTCGGGTCAACCCGAATTTAATCGGGTTAAATTCGGGTTGACCTGGTTAAATTTGGACTGACCCGTCAATCCGGATTTGACCCGGTCAAATCCGAATTTGATGCGGGTCTGTAACAGACCTGCAAAGTGAGCGGGTCGGGTTTGGATCGGACCCTCAATTTTATTTGAGGGTATGGGTAGGATCTGGACCCTCAAATAAAAATGAGGGTCCAATGCGGGTCTGGGTCTGGTGCGGGTCCAGACCTGCATTTTGCCACCCTTACCTAAGGTAACCATTTTTTTGTCCATAAATCCATACACGAAGACTCTTAAGAGATTGTACAAAGACCATAACTTAAGGCACAACAAGCTGTTGATAAAGTCAAAATTCAACACAATTCCTTCATTTTCAAACCACGAATAAAATGATGAATCACTGGTTCATTATTGTTAATAAACAAAATATACAGATCATATATATTATTTAAGAATTCATTTCAGTTGACTTGTTTTTTCTTCTTTTCACAAACCTTCTCATCGAAAATGTTAACCAGTCACTAAGAGCGAAAATCCACCATATGCTTTTAAAATTGATGTTATTTTCTTAAAACAATATAAATCCTTTTCTAATCAATATGATAAAAAGAACATAAAATATATACTGAATTTATAATTAAAATTGTTGAAAACAATAAAAATACAAAAAACTATTTGAATCCATTATTTTCACCCTATATCAAAACGTTTCTGCAAATCACAGAGTTACAGACAGTGCAAAATAACATATAAAACTACAACAAACCAAACCCAAAACCAAAATAACACATCTCAAAAAATATATACTCACCAGTGAACTTTACCAAAATACCTACAAACAGAACAAAGAAAAACAACAAACAACAAAGAGAAAAACAAAGACCAAGACTGAAGAGGAAATGTATACCTGTTGATGACGAGACCAAGCTCTGGTTTTTTTCACCGCCTACTCCGTTTTCGAAAAAACGAAACACAATTTTGAACATCAATATTTAACATAAAACCCACAAACAAACCTAAAAAGCAAATAACAAGCAACAATGAGATACCGGTCTGGTCTGAAGTGTGGTGTAGGGGACGTGGTGGCTGCCTATCTGGTCTAGAGTGTGGTGTAGAGGGGACGATTTGATTTGTTTTGTTATTTCCTTGCTATTTTTTAGATATTCAAGCGGTGGATATGACGGTGGACATGGTGGTGGGAGTCGTGAGGGAGGATAGAGCGGTGGAGATGGTGGATCCAGGTACTCAAGAGGACATGGGCGTCGTTAGAGAGGAATAAGGTGTGGGTGGCGGCTGCCGAACAAAAGAGACACGTCAAGGTTTTGGTTAAATGTTGATATATATATAAAAATGAATAATTACACACTAAACCCTATAATATATTAATATTACAATTTTATCACTATGAATTGTATCAACCCACAATTCGTTTAACTAAACTCAATTCAATTCGTTTAATAAATTGGTTAAACGGATTGACACAAATATAACATGAATTCGTTTATGTCAAACTCACAACCATTTATTTTTATGAATTCGTATCAACTCATCATGTCGTGACCTAAATTGCCATCTTTATAGACGATGGAGATTTTTTTCATTTTTTTAAATATTAAATTAAGATTTTATTAAATATTAATATTTTTTTATATTTTATTTTGCTTAGATAGATTTACCCTTTCACATTAACGGTTAACATTGATTTTTAACGTTCAAATTGACGGTAGAGATTTTGGATATTTTAATAAATTAAGAGGAGTTTATTTTTATTTATTTTGTATATCAAGATGGGGTATTAACGAATTTCTTAAAGTAAACAAGGATTTTGGCTATTTCATCAAATTAGGATTATCCCAAAAAAATTTAGTTCATGCAAGCTCAAAGAAATTACATCATTTGAAAAGAATATTAATTACCAGCAAAAGGAAAAAGTAATATGAGAAACCGTCACATGCATTTGCCTTATTAGGATCAAGTGTTGGCTCGAAGAAATTAAACTACACTATTTTGCTTTATGCTACATGTCCCTTCTTCCTTCTCTCGCTAAAATGACAGTAGTGACATGGGAACAAGCATAACTGATACCTATCTCAAAGACTACAACGACTCATTTGTGTTGGCTCATTATTTAATGTAAACTATTTAGAGTGGCAATATTTCCAACGCTTAACAATTGTTTGTACACCCATTTTGCCATAAAAAATTTAAAATTTTTCTAGTTTACTAAGAATACCTTTTTCTCTTATTATAATATAATTTTATTAGTAAAGACCTAAAGGCATGATCTGTACCCAAACCCAAATACAGGCAAGACCATTACCAAGAAAAAGCAACAAAATCCACAAATCCACAAGCATCACGTAATCATCAATGGCTACCTCAATCTTAAACAAGAACAAAAAATAATAGTTGAGTAGGTCAGATTGCTTGTTGTTGATGATGTGTGAACCCAAGTTGTCAGTAGAGGCATCCAAAAAGACATGGGTTTGTAGCAGGACTTCATCAGATGGCATCCGTCAGAGAAAAAACGACCACCGCAACCACAACATATTCTTCTCTAGGGTCTGTGTCTCCCTTGTTAACACCTCAGCAACTATACATTTCTGTTCTTGCTCTTTTTCTTCACTTTCTTCATCGAAAGCTTCCTCATTTTCTTATTTTGGAGTTGTCTCCGCTTCATTTTCTACAAAATCTTAATTTTTATTTTCATTTTCTAGATTTGCAAAAGTTTCGAGTGAAGAAACACCTTTAATGTAATTTTGTTAACGTCAAATATTAGTTAACTCAGGTTCACAAGGCCAATACTGCAAATATAAACAAAACAATACAAGAAGCAGATAAAAAAAAAAAAAAAAGCAAATGAATAACAAGAACACAAGAAGTTTGACATGGTTCAGTCCAATGTTGTCTACGTCTACGACTATTCTCTCTTAATTTTGGTAGAGTAACAACAATTTTACTAAGTGTTTTTTCTCTCCCTTTTTCCAATAAAATTGATCTTCTATTTATAGAGGGGAAAGATAAAATTAAATATAATTAATCTGACAAGTCATTAATTAGTTGGCATTTTCCAAAACTATTATACACTAAAGTCAGCCTCTGCAACTCTGAGTTCTGACATAACTCATACTTAATGGCTGAGATTTCCTTAAATTATGCTGTCATTAGTTTGAAATAATCTTCTTTAACGTGTACGGCACGCTATGAGCTGGAATATGCTCTGTTTTGGGCGACCTGGAGAGGCTACGAATGACCAATAATCTGAGGGCTGTAATAATGGACGCTCTCGGCCTAGCGAGTTGGACGTCCTCAGAGTCTTGAATATGCGAGCTGGAAGTACGGCGATCTAGGAGCTCACCTCTACGAGCTAGTAGTTTAGCAAGTGGGTTTTTCGTCTATTGGTTTGCTAGGTCAGTCCGTTGGGCTTTTACCAACCTATTTAAGTGATCTTGAAAATATCCACAGCATAAGCCTCTCAACTCTTAGTTCGCTCTGAAGACTAAGAGCTACGAGTCCGCTGGTAAAAGCCATTTTGGTGGGATTTGCTGCGTAGCCTTTTCAAATTCTGTCTTATCTGCTGGACAAGTGGCAGCTCCCTAGATGATCATGCAGTCTGCGCGTCTCAGGTTGTGAGCATTAAATGTGTATGCCTCTTCAACCGGATGTGAATAATGACAAAATCCTATGATTTGCGCTGTACTATCAGATCAAATGCGGTTATTAAGCTTTTTAATATAACGGCTGGGGCGCGACACCTATATAAAAGTGGAGCCTCTTCAGTTACCTTTCTCACTCATCATTTTCAAGCTTCAGCCACTTTTCAATTTCTCTCCTTTTTTTCTCTCTTCTGTCACCGCCGTTCTTCATCTTTGTTGAGGACCAGTTTCAGCTTCCGAGGAATTAACTCTACTACATCTACAGTAAGTTCTTTGTGGCTTCTCCTTGATTTACTGATTTTTGTTGTTCACATCGACTGCACATTCTTTCTTCTAGATTCGGTTTCGAGTTTGTTTTTCATGTTCTTGGTGTTAAGTGCTTGCTTGCGTCTATGACTTCATTTTCTACTGATTTGATCTGGTAGGCTTGCTTTTTGTAAGCTTTTTGCTGTTTGTGATATTCACGTGAGTTAGAGGTAGAAATATAGGTAGATTGTTAGCTCGCAGGTCGATAGATTATGGGTTGAGCCTTATGTTGTCTTAATAATTTCATATGGCGTTTGTGACATATCGACTTTAGAGAAATTCATAATTAGGGAATTGGAGCCTTGGATTGTTTGGGCGTGGTTTGCATATAGCGACCTAATAACTTCTTTTCGTTTGTAGATGACTTCAGGTCGCAGATGCCAACCGTCCACAATAGGAGAGGAAGATTCCTCATGCTCTGATAAGCATATGAAGCAGATGCAAGCTATACAAGAAACGACCTCGTAGAGTGAGGGAGTCGTTGAAAGGTTCACTGCTCGTACGAATCCTGATCCGACCCAACAATCTAATGCGGTTGATCAAGCTGCCATTGTTGAAAGAGTTAATGAGAGGAGAGCTCGTGACATGTTCAGACACCACCCTACAAAGATACCATATCTAGAGCTCTTGGGATATCATAGCAGCCTCTCCTAGTGATCACGCAGCTCATCCTCCTGCGGACTATATCGCCATCAGTTCGCATCACCTAGATGCTGGGTTTAGGTTTCCAATTCCCCCGTACCTCATAGATCTTCTTAATGACCTAGACTTTGCCCCTTTTTCAACTTATCCCAAACGCCTACGCCCAAATTACTTCAGTAGCTATCCTTAACGAATTACCAAATTATCTAAAAATTCTATCCGTTAGGAAGTCAATGGACACCATCCGTAGGGGGACGATAACAAAGTCGTCTCAAGGCGCTATTTAAGTTTCACGATGTTGAACTAATGATGGAGATCGCGGGATATATTGTCATATATCTCTCTCCCACTCATTATTTTAGGATAAAGGTTTTTTATTTAATATTTCTAGTCATCGTCTTAGATTATTAATGGTTAAGAAGATAATCTAAGTTACTAAGAATTTGTGTGCTACTAAGTCTGTAACTTATTAACACTTAATGAATTACCGGATTTTTAACACTTAAAAATCTAATTCAATTTATAAATCTAATCTAAATAATCAAAATTATAAAAATTAGATTTAATATGAAGTTACTTGATTTTAACTAATTAAAATCTAATCCACATTATGAATGCCAATAATTGAAATCTAATTTCTAATTTGAAATTTATGATTTTCTACTAAAATATATTCAAATTATTTAAAGGGCATTTTATGTATTATTCTTCTATTTATACTAATAAACAATTTAATAGTAAAATAAAATAATACATATAATGCATATCATGTTATAATGCAATGAGTAGGCACCCTCTATTTTATATGACATATTTTTTATGCATGTATATGTTATATAATTATTCATTCATCTCATGAAAATAATTAAATAAACAACATATGTATAATTCAATTCTTTGGTTTTGATAACCTAAATCTAATTTTAAGATCACATCAATTAATCAAGGTATTTCTTAACCTTTATTTATACTCTTCATGATTTTAAAAAGTCTTTATGAGCTTTTTTGTGCTCAAAATTAAATCAAATTTAATTGTAAAGAATTTTTATTAAATGGATTGAATTTTAAACCTATTTATTGATTTTTAGATCCAAGAAAAACTATAACTGTCAAATGGGAATATGTGCAAATTGTCGACCAATTTTGTGTAGTAGGTGCACATGTGTCATTTGTACAATCATGCAATAAATATTCACGCATGAATTTGTGCAACAATTGCACACTATTTTTGACTTTTGTGCATGACGCATCAAAAATTGTAATTTTGTCTGTTTGCATTGCACTTTAACAATTGCAACTTTGGGTGCAACAATTGACTTTAAATGCTGCATCATTAGCACGTGTTCTGCAAATAGAAAGATTTGTCCTTTTTGCGCCCCAGATCGAATGCGCTGTTACTGCATCACTTACTAAAGATTTATTCTTGGCAGTGCACATCCGACTTTTCACAAACTAATCGCATCAGTTTGTTTATGCGCACATCAAACCTTCACAAACTAGTCGCACCAGTTTGTTTAAGTGCACATCAGATCTTCAACGTTGCAATCAGCCCACACCCAACTGGTTCGCAAACCAGTCCGCACAGCATTCAACGCAGCTTTTTCGTGTAAGATTAATAAGAAAATTTCAGTCCACAAACCTCAATCCACAGCAATTTACAGAAAATATAAAAACCTAAAATCTTTAAATTTACAATAGAAAAATTGCCACAAACTGCTTACAAAGTTAATCAAATTAAATAATCAAATAACCATACAATTAACGATTATACTATGTAATCCTCATTCATTAAACATGAATAAAATACATCACATTGTAATCAAATAAAAATAAAAATAAAATAACAACACCTACTCAATGACATATAAATTAATACAAAACATATTATTTTAAAAACACTGTTTTATTAGAACCAGATACCAATTGAAGGGAAAAAAACAATAATTGTTTTTATTAAAATAATAATTTGTGGAACACTGAGTTTTAAAAATTTTTAAGAAAATTAAAAAACTCTAGATCCATAAAACAATGAAATAAAATAATATAAAGAAATAAAAATTAGATTTTTACCTTATGTATTGATCTCTGTGAATTGCTCACTATTTAACCTTCCTTTATATGTCTCTACATCGAAAAACATGTGAATGGGCACAATTATATAGAATTGTGCTAACTTTCAATTGATTTCTTTTCTAAAAAAAATAAACAATATATGTAAGAGGTGAGTTTTAATTTTGGTTATACAAAAAAGAAAGATACAAATTCTTCTTCTTTGTATTATGCCGTAGAGAAAAAAAATTTTCTTTCTGTTTCAAAGAACGTACAGCAAAATCAAAATAACTTCTATAAGAAAAAAAAAAAGACTATTTCTTTTCTATTTATAGGTAACCACTTAGGGTTTTAATTAATCAAAATTAATATTAAACACTATGTTTATTAAAATCAAACTTTTGCCCCATCTAACATAATTAATTCAAAATTAATTCATGTTATATTTTGGAATTAAACTTGTGACCTCTAATTAATTCATAATTAATTTATACTTGATCACTGCTGAGAATCGAATTCAAGACCTTTTATAAATTAATTAAATAATTATTAATTCATAATTAATAATTAACTGCATAATCAATATTATTGAAATACCAAGTGAATACAAATTTTGCTACTTACGTAACAATTATAATTGGACAGTCCAATTATAATATTCTATATATAAATTTCTTATAGTGAAATGAGTTATCAAGAAAACCCGATAGGCCTATAGTTTTGAGCTCCAATAATATTGAAATTATTAATTAAACTCTTTAATTAAATAATTCACTATTATTAATCTTAGAATTACTTCACTAAAAATCTAATATTACACTCTTAAAATTGTAGATGTTTTTATATAATATGAAATTTTCAGTGTTCATTGATTTAATCACTGCATATGATTTGACCATTCACAGATAATTCATAATTAAAACTAGGTCAAAATATCTGTTTTATCTCTCTAATTATTTTGTAATCCTTAAATACCATTGATTTTCTAATTAACAATATATCCATAATAACTTATGAATTTATCTTTCCATTTACATTATAAACGGAAAGTTGAGCACTTTTATTATTTAAGACTTGAATCAACCCTTAAGGGAACCACTTCTCTACTTCTCGCAAGAAGTAGTGGATTTCACTATCGTGTAGAATGTTTCCAACCACTTAATAAATTATATCCCTAAAGTATGAAGTTATTGACCGTGCATCTACACCGATTTCACCCATGTAAATTAAATGATATAATTCAATAAGCAGGAGTTTATAATACACTCAAGATTAAGATCAATACATTCAAGCTACATATTCAATTGCATGTCTATCATCTCTAGCAACCTATAACAGAGTAAGCAAGATGAATCCACACAGAAGAATTAGAAATAATTGGTTGATAAAATTGAATGAATTAGAAATAATTGGTTGATAAAACAAAGAAAAAAAAAAAACTGGGATTAGAGGCAAAAAGGGGATAGTGTGAACAAGTAGCAAGAGCAAAGAAAGAAACAGTGAATATTAAAAGACATTAATTACATAGGGAATATTAAAAGACATTAATTACATAGGTGGTAAGCAAACAAATGAAGGATTTTGTCCATAATCGAGGAACTAACAAAAAGATATGTTGACAATGACTCCACTTTGTCCTATTTTAAGAATATTTTCAATGCTTAAACAACTAATTCACAAACTAACATTTCACAATGCGACAACCCCACCAAAAAGATATGTTGACAATGACTCCACTTTGTCTTATTTTAAGAATATTTTTAATGTTTAAACAGCTAATTCACATGACATTTCACAATACGACAACCCCACCAAAACAAAACAACAACATGGTAATCTAATCTAATCTCTTTTATCGAAGTGAAATAATCTAATCTAATCTATAATATCTACAATAAATAATCTACATAAAAGAAAACAAACCATCTTTGTGATAAACAGATGCAAACAACGTAGCATAATAATACTGCCAAGCATATATTCTAAATTTTTCTAAGCAAGCAAAAGAGGGCATAGAAAGTCAATTAAAGACAGAAGAGTTGTGTCTTCAAAATGTCTTTATCCAAAATATTCTAAATTTTTCTAAGCAGCTACATATCTATCATCTCTAGCAACCTATAACAGAGTAAACAAGATGAATCCACACGGAAGTTTTGGTAGAGTTGCAACACCTGATTCATTGTAAACAGATAGAGAACTAAGATGGCTAATGAAACAAGCATTGTATGTATATAAAAGCAAAGTTACTGCTTTCAGTTAATTGTAGAAGTTTTTATATCATCAAGTTTATAAATATAATGCACTGTTGGATTCTCTGAAATTAGGTTTAGAGTTTCATTGTTTTGTTTCAAGAGTTCACATAGATTTTACATTGTTTGCAAGAATCAAACATGCATTTTAAGAGAAGATTAAAGGTGGATAATTAATAGTAGCTACACTAGCCAATTGCAAAAAACTCAACAAAGTTACAACTACTACATGACTAATACTTGATTGCACATGAATAACCAAAAAAAAAAAAGGCAAATGACAATACATACAAATAACATGAATCAGAAATCCAACAACATAAATAAGAAAAAAGGCAGGCCAATGATAGTACCACAGCATGAATAAGAAAAATACATCTTTAACTCATTGGGGTATTTCATCGATCACAAGCCAGACTTAAGAACAAAACTTTCGAAAATCACTCAAATTAACAGATTGGATGAACATAACACACAAAAATATGTTCGGTTCTTCAAACCTTCAAAAAAAAAGGGATACAGTTCTTCTTAAGAAAAAAATACATACTAGTAAATACATAGAAAATGGAAACAAGAGCTAGAGGATCCTGTGTTTTTTCGAACGAGAGAAACAATAGAGACTGTAGTAAAAAGCCAGAAATAGTTCTTGTATTTTACTTTTGTTGCTCAAGTTTTCATTTTCTTTTAATATTGCACCATAATAGATTTTTATCTGTTGAGTTGGTTGTCCAATAGACCCTCTGAAAATAGAGGGTCATGTTAACAGTGTTAATTTTTTGTTTTTTTTTGTCAGCTCAACTTCACAATGAATCTAAACAATTGCATTAGAGAAGCATATTTTGAGTCTATGTCTATCATCCTATGTGGACTTCAATTTTTTCACAATCCATTGGTCCATTGAATATGTTCTTACTCTTAAAAATTTGATATTAATTGGCTAGATTACTTTCCAAAAACTAACTTAAATATTTATATTTTAGAGTTAATCCCTTTTTCCCTCTTGTAGTTTGAATTAATACTCAAAATCCATCTTATTGAAAGTTCGAGTATTAATTCAAATTACAAGGTTTATATAAAAAAACGAAAAAAAAAAAAATCAAACTAGAGAAGGGAAACACTATTTTTCTTTTATTTTAAAAAATATTTCAGTATTTTTATTTTCAAAAAAACAATTAAGTATTTTTAAACAAATTTAATTTGATCTAAAATTTTAAAAATAATTTTATTATTTTAAAATGGATTTAAAATAACTTTATTTTTATTTTATTGGAAAGATATAACACACAATTATTTTTTAATCTAATTACATATAATGTATTAAATAAGGGACAATACTATATTTAATTCAATGTCATATTACATGAAACAAATTATGCTATTAGTTTATTCAATTCAATTTCATCAATACATTTCTACTAAAATCATCAAATCCAATCTTATTTATCAAATGGAGTTTCAAAATAAAAGTATTCAAATTCATATCTAAATAATATATTATATAATATAGTATTGATAATTTACATATCAAATCATTCTTATATTGTTCTGGTCACTACACAAAGAGAGAAATCAATATGATTATTGTACTGATTTAGTATAATTTAAGTATATCATAATCTATATAAAATACTAACTTTTTAATACTATTATATTAAAATAAATAAAAATATTATAATAAAATAATCTATAAAAATAGAAAAAACGTAAAAAGGGACATTAAATAGAGTAGAAGAACGTAACCCAAAGTTGGGGTCAAGAAGCGAAGGAACCATGTATTGGAACTAGAGATGAAAAAGGCAAGTGGTTAAAAATTATTGAGCAAATTACAATTTAGTTACCCGGTTAAAACGCTTTCACAGGCGGAACAAATGTTTCCATGTTATTACAATTTACCCTCCCACCGTTAATGAATCCAGTTATATTTAACTGAGAGAGGGGTAAAATTGTCTTTTGATATTAATTTTATTTTTTAAAAAATTTGAAAATAAATTAAATAAAAATATATATTAAAAATAAAATAAAATAAATAAAAATTAAACATTTGCTGCTCAAAATCATCCCGTTCAAACTCATCAACATTAAACAGTTCAACATTATAATCCCAATTCAACATATTACTGAAAATCTAAAAAATGATCCCAGGCATCATCAATCAACTAGCCAACATCATAATCCATTCCTGAAAATCCAAAAAATACCTCAAATATCATTAATCAAACCCAACATTATCAATCTCCCACAAAACCATCAAACCCAACATCATCTAAAATCAAAACCATCAATCAAACTGAAATATATATATCTGGATTCAAATCTGGGTTCACGAGCGAACCCAAATTCGTGAACCCAGCCTGACAGATTCGTCACGAACCCAGTTGGGTTCGTCAGCGACAGGAACCCAGATCTGGGTTCGTCAGCGACAGCTGGGTCTGACGAACCCAGATCTGGGTTCGCTGACGAACCCAGATCTGGGTTTCAGACGAACCCAGTTGGGTTCGTTAGCGACAGGAACCCAGCTGGGTTCGCTGAAACCCAGATCTGGGTTCCTGAAACCCAGATCAGGAACCCAGATCTAGGCAGCGAACCCAGATCTGGGTTCGCTGGAACCCAGATCTGGGTTCGTCAGCTAACCCAGCTGGGTTGGCTGACGAACCCAGATCTGGGCAGCGAACCCAGATCTGGGTTCGTCAGTGAACCCAGCTGGGTTCGCTGACGAACCCAGATCTGGGTTCGACGAACCCAGATCTCGTCGAACCCAGAATAACAGAAGAAGAAGAGCGGAAGGGAAGAAGAAGAAGCGGAAGAAGAGGAGAAGAAGAATAAGAGGAAGAGAGAACGTTCGTCAGCGAATCCAGAATAACAGAAGAAGAAGAAGCGGAAGGGAAGAAGAAGAAGAAGAAGAAGAAGGAGAGGAAGAGAGAAAACAGCAGAGAGACTGATGAGTTGACCAAGTTTTATTTGGTCAATTAGTCAACTCCAGTCAAAGGACAATTTTGTCTTTTTAATGTTTTGATACTGTTGACCGTTAAATGTAACGAATCTTACTAACGGTGGGGGAGTAAATTATAATAAAATGGAAATATTTGCTCCGTCTGTAAAAGCATTTTAATCAGGTAGCTAAATTGTAATTTGCTCAAAATTATTATAAACCATCATCATAGCTCATCTTCATCATCATCATCTTCATTTCCATTGCAAATATTCAACTGCTTCTTTTTTATTATATTTCTTTTTTAAGCACCTTTCAACACAATCACTGTTTTTCAAATCTTACTTCCTTTTTTATTATTAAATAATGGTTAAGCAGCTTAAAGAACTGCTGCTGCTGCTCTCTCTTTGTAGTTTCCTCTCCCTCTCTCTCTCTCTCTGTCTCTTTAGTTTCCAGTTAAAACCCTCTCTCTCTATCTCTCTAGTTTCCAGTTAAAGCCCGTCATTGCTCTACAGCTCTGGGAGACTCTCCAAAGCTCTCTCAGTTCATGAATGGTGACAGTGACGGTGACCAGCAGTGAGAGAAGTGACCACGGCGACGACGAGCGACAGACGACGAGGAACTGGAGAGTCGGCGGCATTGAACTCGAACGGCAGAGTTAGGGTTTCAAAATCGAAAGGTTTGGTGCTCTGTTTTTAACTTTTTAACTTCAATTTTTAATTTTTAATTTTTTAAATTACTGAACACTTTGGTCCAAGAAAGTTGAAAAACAAAACGAGGCTATGCGGTTAGGCGCCGTGGAATCCCGTGTTGGGTCCAGGCTCCGGCGAGTAGAACCCAGAATTGGGGTTCTCCGAACGGTAAAACCACGATTATCATTACTCGGCGAGTAGTCTGACCTATTCGTGTAGTTTTACAATACTTGCGACTGTATTGTAGTAGCGAGACTTCATATATGTCCCAAATCGTGAGGCAAGTAGGTCATACCAGACATGGTATGAACTGCAGATATGGAGATCTTATCGTTTAGTTTAAAGAGCTAGGGTCACTTAACTGTGCAGGTAGTTATTTTTGGAAATTTTGCAATAATTTTACGACTTTATTGTTTTTCCATTGTTTTGTTTTTGACTCTTTTTACGACTCCGAACACTAAAAGACTTCAAATTTGAATTAAATGGTCTGAAATAAACGATCATCATTATTTTTCAATTAATTTTTGCATAAGCAAAACATGGATTGATTAGTCCCATTTTTGTCACTACATTTTTTTCTTGAGTCACCATTTTTTTTTACTACTTAATAGCTAACTTAAAATAGCAGCTACCTGGAAGGCAAAGCATATAAAATCACCCTAGACACACAATTCAAGGAAGTAAATATTCTATTTTTTTTAGATACTATATAAGATAGAATAATTCAAATATAAGATATTATCAAATTAAATGAACATAATTTTACCATCAAGTAATATTGGGAGTTAATGAAAATCAATATATTTAGTTAGAGAGTAAATGTAATGCTTTTCCCAAGTGACAGGCAGGACATTTTTTTTTTTTTTAATACCAACAATACATAAGGACCATTTACTTATGAGTAACACTGGAGTTTTACATTTTTTAAAAGCAAACCGAATGATGCTAATTAGAAAAAAAAAAATGGTGTTTGGGTGTATTTTTAAAAATAATTTTTTATTTTTAAAAACAAAACAATAAAAGTAAAATATTTGATTATATATTTTGTAAAATGTATTTCTGGAAACAGAAAATAACTTTTTGAAAATTATGATTTTTAACTAAAAAATAATTTTTTTATGTACTTACCATTTTCAAAATAAATCATTACTTTTCTATCTAAATAATTGTTTTTTTTTTTATTTTAAAGCTAAAAACATCTATTTTGTTTATTTTCAAAAGTAATATTAAATATATTTATATATATACATTATATTTTCAAAAATATTATTTTTAAAACATTATTTTTATTTTTAAAAATATCGCACCCTAAGCCTGCTAATGATACCAGTATATCGACATAAATTTGATAGATACCAACGTCAGGAAAAATAAAAAATTGATGGAAACCGGAGTCACGTGTAATAGAACCTCGTAATTATTTCCTCGCATGTAATTTCCTAGGCAAATATTATGAATATGTATACCTATTAGACATTTGAACGATATTTTGATTAATTTCTAATAATATAATACCTAAAATTCAAATACAGTGGAGTCTATGATTTGATAATGTGTTGATTATTTACTTCTATAAATTCCTTATTATATATATAATATTTCAATTCAAATTAAAAATTAATGCAACTACAGTGTCAACTCTTAACATATCCGCATCACGTGGAATACACAAAGAAATTGGATCTTTACTAACACCATGTGAATCACAGAATTTTAAATAATAATTTGTTTTATTTGATTATATTTATATATATATATATAATTACAGTATAATCAGATATTTATTTATCGATAGTTTATCTGAGAAGTTAACATTTTGAATGAATATTAGTTTTCTTAATAAATCTTTCCAGTGTGACAAGTATATTCATTTAGTGAATCTTCACTGATATAACGGTAACATAATCAAAGAAATGGGTTTTTTCCGTTTTCGAAAATATTAAACAATAAAAATGAAAAACGTATGCATAATCAAAGACATGGATGGACCCTTTACCGCTCCTTTTGAATCGCAGAATTCTTTTTTTAAAAAAAAAAAATGAACTGCGGATTTGTATCATAGTAATATCATAAAATCACTTTTTTTTTTTTTAGTTATTGCTAAATATAATTAGAGCCGACATCACATACCATTTAAATCTCTCACCTTCTTAACATGTTTACCGAGAACTTACACCAGCCCTTAGTTGAATAATGGTTCTATACTTCCTTTTTCATCTTGATAGAAGAATTCGAATTTGACTTTACTTGCTCAAAGACAAGTGGGAATTGTTCACGTAAAAAATCGGTCAACACTCAAATTAATGTAAAAATGATGAATAGTATAAAATTCGGGAAGTTAAAAGAAATCTAACAATGTTGTTAATACGAAAAAAAAAAAAAAAAGAGAGAATGAACACAAATAAATACTGTAATAGAGATATAAAAGACAGACTTGAAGAGATGAAGTAGGCAAACAAGTTTTTAATGTGGTTCCACTAAAAAGATAATACCTACATCCACGGTTATATACTGCTGAGAGAAAACTAGGTTTGAGCAGGGTTTCTGCTAGGAAAAAGTATTCTATTAGTAGAAATTTTTTTGTTTTTCAAGTCTTTCCACTGTTAAGGAAATAACAAGTTGAGAATATGTTATGAGCTGCACTATGACTATTACATGAAGTTGTGCCTTATATGAGTTCTTTATCTTAAGCTGATTCACTGTCTGGACACAATTGAACTAGTTTGATGTTTCTGCGATCGTGGTATTTTGCTATCGGCTCAAGGGGTGATGAGCTTTGTGTTGCTTCATTTTCATGTGGGCTTTTGGACTTGTTAGCTTATCAAACCCTTATTGGGTTTCAGCGATGGTGCTATGTTTAGGCACAATATAGGTCCCTATATTTCGATGCGAGCTGGTCATTATGGTCGTAATGGAAGCTTGATCCTCTGAGTTTTTGCGAAGTGTTTGGATTTCTGCGAGTTGGTTGATCTGGTGAACAACCGTCAAGCATTGAACGTAGCCATCATATCCCATTAAATGCAAAGTGTACTCATACGCCATTTCCTAACCCTTATGTAAAATGATGCAAGGTTTTACCCCGTCCATTAGATGGATGACGATTATCGTTACTTTGATCTCGATGGTTACAACATCGTTTATCACTGTGCCTATATAAGGGAGATGAGACTTGCCTTTTCATTACTTCATTACTTCTCTCTCAAGTTTCCTGGGGTTCGCCTTTCCTGCTTCCTTACAGATTTATTTTGCTTCTTCGTTTGAAGTTTCGACGCCTTGTTTTTCCTTTCAAATCTACTTCAAGGGTAAAAATTATTTCTTCATATTTTTCTTTCCTTTGTTTTCTACATCATTGTACTTTTTTCTTGGCACTCTTGGCCTTTGTTCTCAACGCAGGTTAAGGCTTCCAAGTTTGCACTTTTGAAGGCTCCTAAGAAAGAGGGTTAGTTTCTCAAGTTCTAGGGTTAGTTCCCCATATACTTTCTCCAGCGTTTCCCTAGTTGTTCCTCCCATTTGTGGTAGCTCGAGGAAAGAGAAAAGGCCTAACAAAAGGCTTAGGTCCCAAGAGGATGTTTTAGTTGGGTCCTCTCAACTTTCTCTGGTCTCTGTCCTTACTGTCGTTCCATCTTCCATGGGCGATGTGAAAACAGCTGCCTCCTTGGCAGCGGCTCCACACTCTAAAGGATTTTCTCTCGGTGCCGTTTGTTGAGACTTTGCTGACAATTTTCCTAACTCGGTCAGGTACTCTTTTAATGAACTTATTGCTTAAGCAATGGAGACACTTGAGGGAGAATCGCTAGTATCATTGGCGATTTGTGGTGCTCAAAAGGTTCTCTTACTCCTTCTCTGTCTCTCTCTAGTGAGCTAACCCCATTTTTTTTGTATGGCTCACTCTCCTCTTCTCGGAAGCTTATGGGGAATATTTCTGCATGGACCACGTCTAAATACAGTCACAGGAAGAGTCTGACAAGCAGTTGTCAAAGTCGATGATTAAGGAGGAGAAGCTTCTCAAGGAGTTAGACGAGGCCAAGATGATGGAGGGCTTTTGGAGGGAGTAGGTGAGGACACAAAAGCTGTGGCGAGAGCATGAGGGAAAAACGACCAGTGCCTGAGAGAAGCGCGCACATGGAGGAGTCTGTGGAATCGTATAAGAGAAAGTGCAAGGATATGGAAGCAGAAATTATCGTCCTTCAGAAGGGGCTAGCGAACTCCAAAGTTGAGGGAACTCTTGCTACAGCGAAAGTGGCTCGTCTGGTCAAGGAGAGGTAGTAGGAGCGAAAGAAGAATGAACGCGAGGCCCACTAGGATTTGCTTTACTCCCTCTGGTTACAGAGAATGGACATCGACTTCTCCTTTCTACGTGGTGATATCGAGCAGATCATGAGGGGTTTCAAGGCCAGGAGGGCTGCTAGAAAGGTTCGTCTTCTGCGTTTGATGCTCATTCCAAGAGTACCACGAATGGGTTTGAGAGCTCTAATAGCTCTTATCAGCTCGCTCCTTGAGGCTGCGCGGTTTGTGGGCCTTCATTGGGACAGTCTTGGTTTCACGTCTCTAAGGTTTCTATGAACCAATTGTTGGATTTCTTTTGCTTTCCCCAAAAATCAGAGACTTTTGCCGCTCTTTCTGTGTCATCTTCTAGCTTTCGTGAAGCTATTCCTCATTTTGGCTATTTTTCTTGGAAGTCTCTGCAGTCATAGTTTGTTTTCTATGCGTTTCACAAATGCGTTTTGATTTTTCAAGTAACTTGCGTAGAAGTAGACCCTCTTTAGAGTTTTTTATGAATCTTTGTATTTCTCTTTTTTTTCAAATATATTGGACATTTCTTCTTGCTTTCTTGTATAGTTTTCTCAGCAATCATTATTTGCTAACAACTTAAAAAAAAAACCCGTAAAGTAAAACGAAAATGAAAATATCACTAACCTTCTTAGATTGAGCCTTCGCGTGATTTACTATGATCTATTTTAAGGTTATCATCCCATGGAAACCTTTCTTGATTGCCTGGTGCGCTGCCTTTTTGTGGAGCTACCCATAGGGCAAGCTCTCATACGGTTATACTAATCGATCTGGTGTTGTCATATCCAGTCCATATGCTTTGGCCGCTGCTCGCAATATTTCATTGCAACCCCTTAAAAATATTTATATTCACACAATTAGTATAAATTCAGGTATTGGCTGTTTTTTTATGTCAACAGTTCACATTTCATAAGATACAATATACCGACTTAATAATTATTAATTATATTATCTAATCTTCATGTAGACATTTAGTGAAGTTCGTTTGTGTGTTCTTCAAATTTAATTTTCAAGTTCAAATCTCCTTTCCCATATGAAAACAAAAATAAAATAAAACAAATATATGCAAGTCACCTACCCATGCCACTATAATCTTGCGTGATTACCTTTTCTCTTTTTCATGTATTTGATCTTTTCTAGCTTTATCTTTGTTATTTTTTATGGTGATTCTGTTAGTTCAACTTAATTAAACAAAAAGCAGATGCAATTTGAGTTTTATTTTCGTTGTTCCATATATAAATTTATTTTATTTATCTTCTCTATAATTTGGTCAGTCAAATTCTCGTGGTTTTACAAATTAATCATATAGAACTTTCTTATACATGGAGACTTCTAATATCATGACTATATATAAATGAATGTATAATTAATTAAGGAGTATTTTTATAAATGAATGTATAATTAAGGAATTTTTATAATTTAAAACCAATATCTACTATTTTACTCTAATTTTAATTACCATAGCTAATTACTGACATTTCATCTGAATTAATAATATGTAAGAGCAAACAGTCTATATATATAAGCCATCATCATCAACCAATTACATTCACTCCCACATGAAAATTATACGCAAGAGAAACCGCCAAACCTTTGACATATATAGCTGAGATCCATTACTTACACACACAAAATCTCAAACCTAAGTTTTTTCTTGATTAGTGTTTTTCATTTTCTCATAGTGAAATGGACGATCAAAGACGAAAGAAGCTCTACAAAGCAGTTTCCCAAAAAGACTGGGAAGCAGTAAAGAAAGAGTTATGTGGAAATACAGATACGAATTTGCTGTTGCCTATATCGCTTAATGGGTACAGTATAATTCATTTCGTAGTACAAAGTGGAAGCAAGGAACCACTTAAAGCGATTCTTGATTGTTACCAGCTACATAATTTGACCGGCAGTTTCAATAATGCACGGAGAAACACGGTGCTGCACGAGGCAGCCATCTGCGGGAATCTTGAGGCGACGAAGATCCTGGTTTCGCGTGATAGAAAGCTACTTGAGGTAAAGAATGATTTCTGGGAAACCCCGCTGTTTAGTGCTGCTGCATTTGGGAATACAAAAATAGTCAAGTTCTTGGCTTCTCAACCTGGTCAAATGAATAAGGTTACTCCTTATAATGGTAAATTTCGGCTGAAACGTATTCATCGCCAGAATAGAGATGGTACCTCCATTCTTCATGCTGCCATCCAAGGGAATCATTTCGGTCTCTTTCTTTCTTTTTAATCTCTAATAATTTATTTATTTTTTGTTCATTTCTTTTTTATCTAACTACTTTTTATTCACCTCTTTTAAGGTTTACTCTATAATTATAAGTAGACTTTTACTGTCAAAAATTACTAATTAAACAGAGACCTACTGGAACCGGAAGTGTCTGAAACTTCGTTAACAGGTTATACAGGGGGTAGAATTTCTTTAGCATTTTAAATCAGTGAGCTGTGTTTTGATTTCAAACATTTAAGATAGGTCTGAATAAATTAATTCTCTTTTGCGTTAAATGCACTTGCAATTTCACATGCCATCTAAATGCTTTTGTGATGTTACAGGAACGGCTTTAGAGTTGCTGACATTGGATGAAAAATTAGCAGAACTTTTGGAAGAAGATGGGACTAATTGTCTTCTGCTGCTGGCTAAGTTACCGTCTGCTCTCACGAGTGGTTACCAAATGGGCATGTGGCGTAAACTTCTTTACTTTTGTATGTTCTCTAATGCCACTGGGGAATTATTGTGATGATGATGATCATAATAATAATAATAATTATTGTTATTATAATATGTTTTTATATATATTTTGCACACGATCATGGTATCAAATGTTTTAGTTTATTAGATGCTAATCATCATGATAAATTAGAAACCTGCATGAAGATTCCCAAACGAAATATTTCGTAAGTATTTCATCATTAATAGATTATGATCAAGTTTTGCTATGGCATATGTACTTAATTTTAACTATAACAAAAATTTTCATATGGTTAAAAGCAAAAGTAGTAGAGGTTGCAAATAATTAATTAGTTTATCTATTGTTTCTGAAACTATTAATTTGATTATTTATATATAATTAATTCTTGAAATTTACAGGCCTTCCAGTTGGTCGCAGTTACAATGATAACATTGAGAACATAGAAACAGAAGATGGAGATAGACGGAGTGACCTTGAGCGAGGTATAATGGTTAATTAATTTCAAATTTTCCTCTAATTTTTCAGTAAGGAAAATGCCTCTTGGCCTCCGCATTAGTTTATCTATTGTTTTTGAAACTGGTAATTTGATTATTTATATATACTTAATTCTTAAAACTTACAGGCATTCTAGTTGGTTGCGGTTACAATGATAACATTGAGAACATAGAAACAGGAGATGGAGATAGACGGAGTGACCTTGAGCGAGGTATAATGGCTAATTAATTTCAATTTTTCCTCTAATTTGTCAGTAAGGAAAATGCCTCTATGAGGTACGTTGTTGCCTCCGCATTAGTTTATCTATTGTTTCTGAAACTATTAATTTGATTATTTATATATACTTAATTCTTAAAACTTACAGGCATTCCAGTTGGTCGCGGTTCCAATTACAAGATTGAGAACAAAGAAACAAAACATGAAGATAGATGGAGTGGCCTTAAGCAAGGTAATGGCTAATTAATTTCAATTTTTTCTCTAATTTGCCAGTAAGGAAAATGCATCTATGAGGTACGTTGTTAGCCTCCGCATAGGACTTCTATCCATTTCCAATGAGGTGGCCGACCTCCTCTCCTTTAGAAATAACTTCGTTCATTGTTCTTTTCTTTTCTTTTTTTAAATAAAAAATCAACTTCTTAATTGTATTTAAATGAGTTGTTCTTTTGATATGGTCAAGACTTCTCCTCACTATCACTTAATATGTTAATATGGTAATTTGAATGGTATCGTCACGTCTTATAACCTAAAACAAACTATAAAGATGTTTTCAAACAGTATATAATCGAAATGCTATCAAGCACTATAATGTACAAGGATTTATGTTACTATACAGGCTTAGTATTGATACAAAATTGGTTAGCCATTAGAGGGTCCACTTTATATCAAAACCTAGAATTCTTATCCTATAACTTAATTACGACCAAATTCAATATTAAAAAACTTGTAAAATTTTAAATGCTCGTAAGTGTATGAATCTATTGTAAAATAAATTATACAAGTACGAGGTCAATCACATAGATATTAATAATATATTAATCTAATTTCAACTTAATTCAATTCTAATCTACTGACAAAATTTAGAAAACTGAGAATTAACTAAAACTAACTGACAAATAAAATTCAAAATTAACAAAGCAGAATTAATGTGCAAAACTCAAGCAGTGGGAAGAAAAATATGAGGTTCAGAATCCACAATTATCAACTTGTAATATTTTACTATTGAAAAAATTATTCTCAAAATTTAAGAAACAATCTAGAAATCTTTTCTCATGATCTATCAATTAGGCATCAAAAATAAATCGTTTATAAATTCTTATTTCAAAACTTGAAATCTATAAGATATAAACATTACATATATCCAATGTTTGAAAGATATATAATCAAAAATCTTATTTATGAACTTTTTCAATCCAAACTCAAATTAATAAAATAATCATGTAACTACCTAAAATACCTGATATTAAAGATGAAACTATTTTATTTATTAATTATTGAAACTAAAAATTATTTAAATATTAAAAATCAAATTAAGAATAATACTCAAATAACAAAATCATTACACAGTTAATAAGACTTCATCGTATATCTCATAAATGAAAATTAAGCGGCCAATGATGATGACAAGAACAAATGTATAAATTGGAACCCACGTGAAGGAAGAATTTCTACTCAACTGGCGGCAATTTGCTCAAACAAGAAAAATCAACTTTCTTTTCAAAAAGCCGCCCACCTCCCCCCCAAAAAAAAAAACCAAAACCCTCAACTTTGTTCTCCAAGTGACAACATGGTGGTCCCCTCTAGCTCCAAGTCTCTTAGGACTTGTTTGTTGCATGGCTTTAAATAATTTTCGGACCAAACACATATTTGGTAAAAGAATAAGATTAAAAAAATTAATTCTATCTCCCTTTTAATGCTATTATAATGGGTTAAATCAAATTCACCGCAGCAGGTCGGATAAAAGCAAGGGACATGTTGTCCCTTGCTTTCTTATGTGATTTATTTGTTTTTTTTATTTTAATTTTTTTCTTAATGTTAAATTAAATAATATTTATTAAATTATTTATTTTAAAAATTAAGTTAATATATTTATTAAATAATTTTAAAATATAATATTCTTTTAAATTAATTATAAAATAAAAATGATTTCCCCTAAAATTAACTTTATAAAATTATATATATTATTTATAAAATATAATTTTATATTTTATATTATTTTTAAATTAATTTAAATATTTTTAATATATGATATATTTATATTATTTAAAATTAATTTAATATGTTTATAAAAAAATCTTTTTAGCATTAATTAAAAAATTTTATTTCAAATTAAAATAAATTGAAAATAAATTTGTTCATTTTAAAAAATAATTTAATTATTTAAAATTTATTTTAGCCAATCCTATATTATACAAAACACATCACAGCACCAATTTATTCAATCTCATACTACACCAAATATATACAACATTAATTTATCCGATCAAACTCAATCCAATTCAATCTCATAAAAATAATTTAATCAAATCTCGTGTGCTAAACATAGTACACTCCAAGTTGGCCACCTCTATTTTTTTTTTTTTAATTTTTTTTTGAAAAATGCCACCCCTACTTTTTGTACCAAGAAAATTACTACCACTTGCTTTCTTTTTTCTCCCAAAGCTGGTTGTAGAAATTATTGCTGTTTATTTTTCCCTTCCCTTCGTCGAGCTACTAAGCTTCCTCTTTTATAACCACCAAAAACCCTTTTCTAGCTTTTTCCTCTTGTATTTGTTTCTTGTCTCAACAATATTTCCTACTTACATGACATATGTTTTGGGCTTGGTTTGAATCTTTAATTGACTTTAATTTTGATTTGACAAATATTATAATTTGTTCTCATTTGACACACAAATTCTCTTTATTCTTGTTTCACCAAAAACACAACTAATTAAAATAAAATTAACATAACATTGGACTAATAAATCTATATTTAATGGTAATAAAAATATATAAATTATGCTCATCAAATTCCCCCAAACCTAGATTTTGGTAGTTCTCAAACAAACAAAAACAAAAGTAAAGAAAACTAAAAACAAATAATAACAAAAGTCTAACTAAACCACTTCCATAGATTGACACAATTGCATTTAGCGTATGCAACAAGCCTCTAAACCCTTTGGTGTCTATAGCTGGAGGAGTTATGTCTCATGAGTGTCTACCAGTAACGATACCCACAAATGCCATAATATAAGACTCAAATATGAAACCCAAAAAAAAAAATAAATAAATTAATTAAAAACATGATTTTTTTTTTTTTTTACTCAAAAGAATACTTCTCAGGCATATGGTTGCTAAAAGCGCTATTCGATAATCTACTGACGAGGCAGCGGTTAACGATTTATTACTTACTCGCCGAGTAATCGGTGAGTACTATTGATCGAGGTCAAACTGGATCAGATCTGTAAAACTGGGTCAAAACTCAGCTATTGGTGTGATTTTATTAAACTTCAAGGGAATATGTGTAATTTTTTCCTAATTTATACACACACACACACATAAACATCACAAACCCTACCACATTTTTCTCACATTCCACTTTTGAGCCTCCGCTCCTCCGACCTCTCTCACACCGCACCACTGCACACTTTCCTTCTCATTATCTCACTCATTTCACTAACCACCGATTGTCCACCACCATCGTTTGACAGACATGTAGCTGCACCGACTTATAGTATCGTGCTGACCTCTCTCATGCCAATTGTCCTCTCTCATGCCCACTTCACCAACCACCGAATGTCCACCACCATTGACCTCTCTCTCGCCATAACGAATTTACATTATCAAACCCCTTTATTTCTTGTCCCCAATTTCAAAGCTTGTTTGTCAATTTTTGGTACATTTCTTTTGCCTTGTTTACTGTTGTTGTTTGATTTGTTTTGAATTCAAAACTTGGGTTTTTTTTTGGAAACTTTGATTCTTTTTAAAGTTAGGTTCTTTTGATTTCTAGGTTTTCTTCAGTAGTTGTTGTTGTTATTGTTTTTTCTTTTTTTGGTTGCTATTATTTTTTTTTAATTTTATTTTTTGTTTTGCTATTTTTGGGTTTCAGATTAGAAAAAAAAAAAAAAAGCCCAGTGTGAGTTGGACTGATTCGATCGAGTTGGATTGATTCGACCGATTCCTCAGCCAACTCAGTAGATTACTTGGTCCACCCGATTTGACCATCAATCTCTTTCTTATTGGCTGTCCGTCAACAATAAAGCACTGAAAAGTCGTCGATTTTTGGTGATTTTTGCAACATTGCTCAGGCACTAAACACCAACTCTTTCCGTCAAATAGGTAACAACAATCAAATTAAGTATCAAACATTATCCACAATTTAGAAAGACATTAATTTCCATGTAGTAAGTGAGTTACTCTAATTTGTGGCAACTTTATGCAAGAAGGGTGATTAGTTATAACTGACGAAAAGTATTCCCTAAGAGATTTATCTGCAGGCACTACATTTTTATTTACATAATTGTTCATGATGTCATTATATTGTTTTTTGCCATATTTGAATTTGAAATGTCTATCCTACTTAAACGCTGATGTAAATCATGATTCCAAACACTCATAAACTAGTACAAATCCTAGACACAAATCTTTACTCCTAATTGTCTCAAAAACCATCCAAAAACAGTAAATCTCGAAGCAAAAGAAACAAATAGCTGACAAAATAGTACAACAAAATAAAATAATAAAAGCAATAAATAAATAAAAGTTAAAACACCAAAACAATAGAAACTAACTGTATCTAAAATTAATCAACACAAAAGCAAACCCACTAATTGGCAAACAACCAAACAGAAGCGGCAAAAAGCAAATAAAAAAAATAAAGACCAAAATACAGCGACTCTTTTTTTTTTGTTTTTAATACATGATGCAAAATAACAATATAATCCTAAATTAAAACTATTAGAAGAATAAATAATCTAGATTAAACTAATTTTTCAAACAATTCCCAACAATGGAGCCAAAAAATTTTTGTACAAAATTTTATATACTCACAAATGTACGAGTCAATTGTAAAATGGATTATGCGTGTACAAAATTGATCCCACAATGATTGATAAAATATTCACCTAATTTCAAAATAATTCAATTATAATCTAGTTGACAAAATTTTGTAAACTGAGAATTAACTAAAACTAAGAAATAAAATTCAAAATTAACAAGATAGAATTAATATGCAAAACTCAAGCAATGGAACGAAAAATCTAAGATTCAGAATCCACCGTTATCAACTTGCAACATCTCATTATTCAAAAAAAAAATTTAAGAAATAATCTCGAAATTAATTTATTGTTTTCTCATGATCTATCTATTCGGCTTAAAAAATAAATCTTTTACAAATTCTTACTTTAAGACTTAAAATTTATACGATTTAGGCATTACAAGTATCTAATGTTTGGAAGACATACAATCCAAAATTTTATTTATGAACTTTTTCAATCCAAAGTCAAATTAATAAAAGGGTAAATTGCACAAACCTCCCCTAAGGTTAGGCGAAATTGTACAAAAATAAGGATGTTTGCGATACTCGCACATTGGCTATCTGAGGTTCCAAAAACTCAGCATAAACCTTCCATTTTATTAGTAAACCATTAGTCAATCACCGTTAAATCAAAATTATGAAGGGCAAAATAGTTATTCACAACTAATAAATATTTTAATTAAAAATAATAATTTTAATTAATAAAATGATAATATAATATTTTTGGTTAAAAATAGACATCTCCATCTTCTACATCTATCATCATCTTCCTCATCTCCATTTCATCATCTTCATCATCCATTTATTGATGTCATGGAAATTATCATCTCCATCATTTTCATCAAACCAGTATCATGTAAATCAATCATCATCATTAAACCAAACATCACCTAAATCGAACAAAAATTTCAAAATTCATGAAAATTGAAAGAAAAAAAAATGTTGTCATCTCTAACCAATCTATACCGTCGGAAACTGGTCTCCGATAATAGAGACACTCTAGTTTACATCACTAAAGACTAGATCTAGTCTCCGACAATAGAGACCAAAACAGGTCTCCATTGCTAGAGACCGCGACCTGGTCTGGTCTCTATCACCGAAGACCAGATTTGGAGATCGTGTCTTCAGTGTTGAAAACCAGTTTCTGGCCTCCATCGTTGGCAATTAGTCTTTACTGAAGACACGATTTGGTCTCTAAGGGAGACCACAATCTGGTCTCCATTTTTTTTAATTAAATTAAAAATATGTATTATCTTAATTTTAAATTTATAAAAAATAAAATGTTATCTTTACATTTGACCATTGATCACGAGGATTTAATTGTGATTAACTAATGGTTTGAGAGGTTTATGATGAATTTTTGGAAGCTCTGGTAGCAAGAGTGCAAGTATCGCAAACATCCTCATTTATGTGCAATTTTACCTAATCTGGGGGTAGGTTTGTATAATTTGCCCTCAATAAAATAATCATATAACTGCCTAAAATACTCGATATTGATGGTGGAGCTATTTTATTTTATCAATTTATTATTTAAACATTATAATCAAATTGAGAATAATACTCGAATAGCAAAATTATGATAAAGTTAATAAGACTTCATCCTTTATCTCAGAAAAGAAGATTAAGTGGTCAATGATGATAACAAGAATAAAGATATAAATTGAAGCCCGTATGAAGAAATTCAACTCAATTGGTGACAATTTGCTCAAACAAGAAAAGTTTACTTTGTTTTCCAAGGGGATAATGTGGTGGTCCCCTCTAGCTTCAAGTCTCTCAAGGCATGTTTGACACACCCAATTTCATGTGGATTTGAGATTCAAAATATCCTAAACTCTCAAATACGGTATTTGAAGAGTAATGAGATGGATTCTATTCCCAATTCCAAACCTTCTCATTTCCGACTCTTATGGGAATGAGTTTTCTAACTAAAATGGTAGGATTTAGTGGGTTTGAGATTTCTCATTTCCCATCAATCTCTCTTTTTCTCTCGCCATCTCCTTTTTGCATCCTTTTCCATTATCGTCGACGAGCAACCGTTGTCAACAAACCCAGCAACAGTAGCACCCTTCATCATCTCCTTCAATTATTTTTTATTAATATTATGGTCTGGGTTCGATTGAACCCAGAACCAGCTTTGGTTCTAAGTTCGATTGAACCCAAAACCTTAAGTTCTGTGTTTGATTGGACCTAGAACTTAAGGTTTTAGGTTCGATCGAACCTAGACACTCTTAATCTAAGTTCGTTGAACCCAGATGAAATCTAGGTTTTGACGAACCCGGATGAAGGTCATTTGGGTTCGTTGAATCTAATTGTCTTTATTTGTTTATTTATTTTTTTCGAATTCTTGTTTTGATGTTGTCATTGTTGATGTTGATTATGTTGTTGTTATTGTTGTAAGAGATGATGATGTTGATTAACTGGGTTGTTGATAATGTTGATGAACCAAGTTGGTTATGTTAAAAATAGTGGAGATTCACCTGATTGGATCTCCGCCGTCCATCCATCTGGATGGATGGTGGGGATTCGATTTTGTGGATCTTCATTTTTTTTTCTTTTTTTCATATTTGTTATAAAATTAATAGTAAGTATATAATAAAATATTTAAATTAAATTTATTCTAATCCAATCTCAATATATACTAAACATAATATGGTGTAATGTTAATCTAATTGTAAGTTCTACCAAACATAGGACAATAATTTTTTGATCTAGTATATTCTAATCCATTCCAATTTGCACTCTCATTCTTATTTTCAATCTCAATCCTGCATAACATAACCTTAAGCTTTTGCCTTATAGTCTCAGACCTTGTTTGCTCTAAGTTTGTTGCCTTTGTTTTTTGTTAGAAGAAAATTGCTACTGTTTGCTCTCTTTTTTCTCCTAAAGCTAGTTGTAGAAATTGCCATTTCTTATGTTTTTGTTCTTTTTTGTCTATTTATTCCCGCGACTTAGCTGCCGAGCTTCCTCTTTTGTAAACACCAAAAGCCTTGTTTTAGCTTGTTCATCTTTTATTTGTTTCCTGTCTCAACAATATTTCTTAATTACATGACATATGTTTTGGGTTTGGGTTTGGGTCTGGGTCTGGATCTTGAATTGGGTTTGAACTTGAATCTTCAATTGACTTGGATTTTGACTTGATAAAAATTATAATTTGTTCTTATTTAACACACAAATTATCTTTATTCTTGTTTTGCCAAAAATGCAACTAATTAAAATAAAATTAACATAAAATCAGAAGCCACTTGAAAAACCTTTTTCATTTGTTTTATTTTTCAAGCAAGCCTAAGTAGGAAAGAGTAGCTTTTAGGAAATTTTATTTAAAGGAAAGAAAATTAATTTTGAAGTAGACCTATGTGGCCGAATAACTATTAGAAGATTGAGGTACTTAAAAAACTAGCTATTATCATTTTATCCCCTAGATTTGAAAACAATATCAAACCACCCTTGATTTAAAAAGTAATAGTTAAAACAGTCCAACTGTTAAATGTAATAATGAATCTGTCAATGAAGTAACAAATCTGTTATTTTAGAGGGTAAAAGGGTCATATGGCCTTATTGACAGATATGGATTCTAGCTGGATTAAAATATAATTTGTTAATTAAAAAAAAGAAAAAAAAAACACTTAAAAGAAGTTGGAAAAAAAATACAAAACCTAGATCAGTCTCTCTCTCATTCTCTCTCAGTCTCTCACCATCTCTTTTTCACTGTTTCTCACTCTTTCCGTCATTATCTCACCCTCTCTCTTTCATTATGACTCATCGATCAAATCTAGGTTTCAACCCATATCATTGAATGAATCCATCGTCGAACCTAAGAGGCTTTGATGATCGATTCCTCACCGGGAGTCGGGATTTGAATCTCTTTCCTTCTTTTTCTCTCTCTCCTTCTCTCTCTCTACATATGGTTGGGTTTGGTAAACTTGCCTCATTTATGGGTTAGGATGTGTACTATTTAGGTGGTATCGAAGTGGGTGTGTGGTGGTGTTTGGTATGGATAAAGTGTCAGTGTTGTTTTTTGGGTGTACGAAGGCTAGGTGGTGTGGTTTCATCTAAGATTCATCGTCGCCGATGTGGGTGATTGAATATTTGGATAATTTTTTAGAGGGTTTGTATTTGGTTGAAGAGAAACCCAGGTGCTTGGGTTCGTTGTGTTGACAAACCTAGGTGCCTGAGTTCGTCTTTCTACAAACTTAAGTACCTGAGTTTTTTATTTTTTTAATTTGTCAATTTTTTTTCTAGTTTTAATTTATTGTGTTTATCTTAAACAAACCCAGGTGCTTGGGTTTGTGCTGGGTTCTTTCTTTAACAAACCTAGGTGCCTGGGTTTGTTTTGGGTTCTTCCTTTAACAAATGTAGGTGTCGAGGTTTATTTGTTTGTTTGTATTTTTTTTTTTTTAATTTGTCAATTTTTTTTTTGGATTTTTATTTAAATTTTTATTTTTTTTAAAAAAATTAATTTTCACCATACATGTTTAAAATGGGAAGTGGAGATCTGATTGAATTTTTTTTTAATTTTTAATTTTTTTAAATTTAATATGTGGGAAAGGAAATTTTTTTTAATTTTTATTTAATTTATTTAATTTTTTTTTTCAAATTAGTGTCACCGTCTATTTTAAGATAGACAATGAAGATCTAATGAATTTTTTTTATATTTAATTTATTTAATAATATTTATTATTTCAATTATTTAAAATTATAATTTATTTATTTCTTTTTATATAAATTTAATTGTAAGTTCTAAAAATTTAATTTTTTAATTTATTTTTTTTTTTTTTTGTTATGAAATGGTAGCTTGGTAATTGACTAATTTTTTTTTTTTTTTTTAATTTTTCAATATAGTAAGGGTATTTTGATCTTTTACTATTTTTGTCATAAAACCATCAAAATATTTTGGTCTTCTACTGTTTTTGTCATAAAATCATTAAAAATTTGGATGGAAACCGCTTTTAGTTAACAGTAGGGTGTTTTTTAGCTAATATTTCAAAAAGTTAGGATAAACTGATATTATTTATCATTTTAGGTGGATTTTAGTTTTTTTCTTGAAAACTTCGTCATTAGATAACATAATGTTTAATTGATCTATAAAGTTTCCACTAATTATAGCGTAAATTTCACCGCCTGGTATTTCTATATCAAATTTGATTGTGCTTCTTTTTTGGCAGTTTCATATAGTATCTACCTAATTTTCTGGAGAATCATCATTGGAGGTATCATCTCTATCTTAAAAGATGTCTTCAACTGAATGGACACAATCTTAATTAGTTGCACTGTCTGAGTAACAAATTTATGTTCACATTAAATTATCAACATCCTTTTGCATATAACAAAATAAAATTATATGTATACAAACAGGGTGTCCAGTAGCCAGCAAAATTTGGAAAGTGAAAAGAAATCATATATTCGCTAGTGAACTTTCCAGGAAATTGGTAAAGAAGGATACGTCATGGAGGCAAGAGATTGAGGAACAATTATTTTCATATGGACCTGTTCCAAACGAAGAAGGGAAAGAAGAGAGAAATCCATTGTTTGCTGCAATAACAACAGGAAATGCAAAGCTTGTCAAGTTGATACTTGATGAGCATCCTCAGGCAATTGAGTATGTTAATTATAGGAAACAAAACATATTGCATCTGGCTGCTATGTATCGTCAAAAGAAGATTTTCGATCGTGTGAGAAAAGAAGAAATACTAATGTTCGGATTGGCCCGACAAATTGATGACAAAGGCTACACCATTTTACACGCTGTTGCAGACACTGAGCATTACAGAGGAGGAACTCGCTCTGGTCCTGCCTACCAATTGCAAGAGGAGTTAGAATGGTTCAGTGTAAGATTCGTTGTCCTTTGTTTACCCTTTGTTCAGAATATATATAAATTTGTAAGGCATATCTGACAAATCTTTGTGCGATCTTTGTCATACATAGTTTTTGTTTGTTTGTTTGTTTTTTTTTTTTTTATGAGCTGATCTTTATACATTGTAACCAGAACCAATTACAATGTGACTTTGTGACATAGTTAAGAGATCAGCTCCCAGAAATGGGATAAGGCAACCCACATAAAGTAAAGAAAATGTCTATAATTTTTGTGAAACTTAGGTATAAAACCCACCACCTACAAGAGATAATGGATGGTTGAAGAGTCTTACTGCCAGACCACAACCTTTTATTCGCAGTTTGTGTTTGTGTCTTAGTAAATCCCAAGTTTACTAAAAGACAAAAATTTATGTCATATTAAAGACAACATAATGATATTTCCAAAACATCTCATTTGACGTATTTAATAAGCAAAATAAACGATTTTTATTATTTTATGTGTTTGTGGATGCAGAGGGTGGAAAAAATAATGCCATCATACTATATAATGCGGCCTGACGACAAAAGGAAGACTGCAAAAGATGTCTTTAAAGAAAAGCATAAAGATCAACATAAGGAGGCACAAAATTGGATAAAAGAGACTTCTCAGTCATGCTCTGCAGTTTCTGTTCTTGTCGCCACTGTTGTCTTTGCTGCCGCCTTCACTGTACCTGGAGGTACTAATGACAATAATGGTCGACCAATTCTCCTCTACTCCCCCATCTTCTTTTTTTTCACCATCTCAGACATAATCTCTTTATCCTGCTCCTTGACTTCCGTTGTTATGTTTCTCTCCATCATTTCATCACCTTTCGAGCTCGAAGATTTTCAAACTGCACTCCCTAGAAAACTAACGATCGGCTTTACCTTGCTCTTCATGTCCGTGGTAACAACTATGCTCGCTTTCTCGTCAACCATTTTTCTCATCATTCAATTGGATGAGCGTCGACATTGGACTATAACTCTAATTTGCAGTGCTGCGTTCTTCCCAGTGAGCGTGCTAGCACTGACACACTTCCCATTGTTTGTGTCGTTTATAATTGCTTGGAAGCACTTGTTCATGGCCATTTGGAAGGTTCTTCCTTACAGCCTATTAATTAACTGCGTGAAGCTTGTCCGGAAGAAAGTCCTTCCATATTTACATTTTGAGGAGAAGGGAAAATGAGAGTTTTGTGCCAGCGTTCTTGAAATTTATCTGTACTAATTACTGTGGTCTGTGCTTATTATATGTGTATGTTTAAATAGTCTTTGATACTATTATAGGACATTTTTCTATTAGTTAAAACTTTTGAATCAGATTGTTATTGATGTGCTATGAGAATTTGGAGGTTCCTAGTTCAAAATTCCACTACCCTTATTTAGAATTTTTATTCATTGCACTTGTTGGACGATAAGGTGTGTGTTACTTATCACAAATCTCATTTATCTTTTCGATCTAGCAATTATCTTTGCTATTAACCAAGTGATAAATTAAAGTTGGATGTTCTTTTCACAAAAAACTACATACATAAATTATAATCACGAGAATGATTATTATGTTTATTTTACAAGGTCATAATTCACAGTTCACATAGTTTCAGAAAAAAAAAAAAAAAAAAATCACAATTCACTTGGAATTGTGAAGTGATATAGCTTGATGTTGTTGTTTTATTCCTACTTCGTCTTTAACTAGAGAGTTTAGATTTTGGATCACTTCAATTGACCTATAATTGATGCTCATTTGATAAAAATTTTATATTTCAAAAACATATTTATTTAAAAATGGTTTTTTTTTTTTCACTAAATAACTGAGTTCATATTTTATTAATACCAAAGAACTGAACTCAATTTTTCTAATATCTTTTTATTGCTCTTTTTTTTTTAATAACAAAAATATCCTTAAAATTGAATTAAATAATTTGAAGAAAAAAAATAAATGCATTGGCTTTTAAAGAGTTTGAAACTCAAACAAACTGAAACTTAAACCAGGAAGAAAAATCGATACAAGAAAGAGGTTAAGTCAGGCAAGATATCGATAAGGATGAATACAAAGAGTCACACACACCCTAGAAACAATAAAACTCTCATTTAAAAAGCAAATAGCCACACACACACACACACAAAAACCAAAAGAACCCATTTTCACCAAGAAGAAAACGTTGTGACGGAGAAGGCGAACGACTTGGGAGGGAGAAGATGAACGACGACTAAGAAGAGAGAAGAACCGTTGGCGATGGCAATGGAAGAAGAAGAACGGTTTTCAATAGAGAAGAACAGTCGACGATGGGTTTTTGAGGATTTTAAGGTGAGTTTTAAGTTTTTTTGGTTGGCTTGTCACGAATGGTGATTGATTTTTACATTTTTGAACTGGGATTGGGTTGGGTTTTGTGGATGGTTATTAATTTTGGTTTGTAAACTTCTATTAGGTTGAGTTTTTGTGAAGTGTAAATGATTATTGATTTTGATTGTTTATGAAGCTGGAATAGGTTGGGTTTTAGAAATGGTGATTGATTTTGATTATTTGTGAACTTGGATTGAGGGGAAAAACATGTTTGAATGATTTAGTGTGGTCTACGCCCTCTATGTGTGGTCCGCGCTCTTCGTTTGTGTTCCACGCATGTTTGTTCACCTTTTTTATGTGTTCTACGTCTTCTGTGTGTGGTCCATGCCCTCTGTGTGTGTGTTCTGCGCCCTAGTGTTCACATTTATTATCAAACTGGGTTTCTGTAGTAAACCATGTATTTATTTTATATAGGAAAATTATTTTATTTAATAAGTTTGATGTCATCAAGCATTTGGATTATAGGTCCAAAATTTCAAGTTTGAAATCAATATAGCTTTGCCGTAAATTTTTACTTCTAAATTCTATTATGGCACAGCAACAATTGGTCTAATTGAAGACCAAAACCCATTTATGGAAGCATTGGGCCTACAAGCAAGCTTCGGGTCGGAAAATAACTCGATATCGAGGTCATGTTCTACCCCGATGTTATAATTTTGACTCAAATTGAGTCAAAATTTTATGCTTCAAATCATAAAATAACCGGACATCGGGTCAGCCCGATATTAGGTCCCTTTTTGACTTGAAATTATACCGAAGTTATAATTATAACTTTAAGTTAGAAAATGACTCGATATCGGGTCGTTTTTTGACCCGAAGTATAAAATTTTGACCCAATCGTGTCAATAATGATTTCTAATCCAATTCAGGTCAACATATTAACTTTAGGTTTAGAATCTAACCCGATATCGGGTCAACCTGATTTTGGATAATTTTTTAACCTAAAACTTGCTTTTTGACCCAAATCAAATCAATAAGAACTGTTGACCTGATCAGGTGAATATAACTCTTCATATTAGAAATTGACTCGATATCAACAATTAACCCAAATCAGGTCATTTGCTAAGCCGAAAATCAAATTTTCCACTTTATGCTTTTTTTAAAAAAAATAAATAAATAAATAACCATCGAATTTCCCACAAACTTAATTATAAATACTAACCTTTATCAACACTCAAATTTCTTTAACTTTTCTTCATGTTTTCTTCCACTCAAAACTAAAATTAAAAAAAAAAAAAAAAATTGATTGTTGTTAGAGTAAAATTGTGATGGAAGATGAATTAATTTGGGTTGATGGTATTTATTTGATGATGTGTTTTATTTATTTTATTAGAGTTAATGATTTGTATTAATGAGTTGGCTTTAATTTATTAGAGGTATTTCAGGTAACTTGGGGTAGTTTTACAATTTTTTTGAGTAAGTGGGTAATTATATAAATAAGGTGCCAAAAAAATGATAATTGTGCTAAATTCCCTTTTGTTTTTTTATCAAAGTAATAAAATATGCTAAATTGTATTTAGAGTTATTATCATTTTATCCCTTGAAATGAAAAATATTGTCAAACCATCACTGGTTTCAAAAATAATACCCAAAAAATCCCCTATGTTAATGGTTTAAAATCAGATAGTGATCTAAGGTTAAAAATGACAGTTCTATTAATGATTTAGGGTAAATAGGTAAATTTATTGGACTTTAAATACACAAAACCCTAACTCACTTCTTCTCTATCCATCTTTCTCTTTTCTTTTTCTCTCTCTACTGTCATCCCTCTCCTTTCTTTAACTCTCTTTCTTTTTTTTTTTTCTTTATCAGCCTACTCTCTATCTTCCTTTCTTCTCTTTACCAGCCTCAGCCGCAACTTCACCGACACCGGAGAAGCCTTTGTTCAAGAGACGTTCAAAGCTTTCGAGAACCAATCGTCGGACTTGGTGGTGCTCTCGATGGACTGAGGCCTCCAATTAGGTTGGAATAAGAAGAGACGAAGTCAACATGACTTCTGCAAATTGGAGGAGGTCTGCTTGTACTCTTCATCTTGTTCTTGAGGTCCTCGTTGGTCGTTGTTAGTGAGGATGATCGACAGTCTCCTTAGCGGCACCGACTAAAAGGGAGAAATGGAGAGATCCGGATGGATTTATTTAATTTTCTTGTTTTTGGATTTTTTTGGTGTTTGGTTGTAAAGAAATTAATGGAATTTTTTGTACTTATTGGTGGAAGAAGTGTTTTTTTTTTTTTTTTTTGGTATTTTTGCTGGAAAACTTTGATTGTGACCCAGATCTTGAACGTGATTTCAAAAGCTAGAAACTTTGCATTTTTGTATTTTTTTTTTTGTTTGTATTTTCTTTTTAATTTATCCTATAATTTTTAGTTTTTTATTGTGTTGATAGATTTGGGTTTTGAACTCAGATCTTCAACATTATGTTGAAGAATGTTAAAGATTTAGGTTCAAATCCAGATCTTTTATTTAGTTTGAATTTTTTTCTTAATTTACTATATTTGTTAGGTTTAATATTAATATTTTAAAAATTGATGTACACCATTGGACCATTGAGATTACTTTTTATAAAATTTTTAATTAATTAATAATAATAATAAATTTAATTTAAGAAATTAATTTAACAAATAATAATAGTTAATAAATATTTTTATTTATTTTTTAATTTATTTTATTTTGGTTATGAAAGGATAGTTTGGTAATTTATTAATTTGTTTTTTTTTATTTTTTTATTTTCAATATAATAAGGGTATTTTGATCTTTTGATGTTTTTGTCACAAAACTACTAAAATTTGGATGGAAACTGTTTTTGGTTTACGGTTGGGGTTTATTTTGCTAATATTTTGAAAAACTGGGGTAAACAGAGATTATTTATCATTTTAGGGGTTTTTTGGATTTTTTTCTTTATATGAAATAGTAATTGAAAACTGAATACTGAATTATATAAATAATAAAACTTTCATACATAATTCAATTAAATAAAAAATGAAATTTTTACTTTTTTAGTTCAGTTATTTTAGGAGTTACGATTTCATTATTAAAAAATCAAACAGAATAATTTAACGAAACTCATTAAATGCCATTAAGTTCAAAAAGAAAAAATCATTCAAGTCTTTATTGTCCTGGTAATGTAAATACTAAACCACCATAGCTTATTGCGGTCTGGTGCTAAAGAGACTCACTCAGTCAGACAATAATTTTAGTTCGAGTGGCCACACAACAAAGAGAACTAAAAAAAGATATATGTAGATATCAAATTACAAATATTCTATGAGAATACTTGTAGCTAGTGATATGTCAATTTTTTTTTTTTTTTTTTTGAATGGTTTAATTTGTTCATCAATCAAACTAAAACTGCAGTTTGTTCATCAATCAACATGCATGCACTTTGAGCATGGTTAATTTGTTTTCAATATCTTGTTCTTTACAAAAAAGAAAAAAAAAAGAAGTGTGTTTGGCTTAAATATTCCTACAAGAATCACGAATTAATTCTCGGCAGAGTAGGTATCACCAGAACTAGATGATATCTCCAAATCCGCAAGTTTTAACGAGCTTAATTTCATTCCAAGTTTTATTTTCATTCTCATAACGGAAGCAACAAATTTAATATTTTTTTTAACAATATTTTGCTTGGAAATTGAATAATTTAACTTTTAGAAACAGAAAAATTACAAAAACATAAACCAGAAAAAAAAATCTTGATAATAATTACTTCAAATATGATACAACCATGCATGCAAACAAACCTTTCCATTACACAAATCTCCTCAACTAATAAAGAACATAAAAATATTGACATTTTCACACTGATAATTCAACAAAGTTGATTGGTTAATTAAACCATTTTAGTAACTGCAACATCCACAACAAAAATTGACAAAATAGAATATTTGTTTTCTCCTCTCTTACATGTATCTAATTTTCTGATCAATTAAAATACATGTTAGGAGACGCATAGAGAGGATTCTCAAGAGTGGTTGAGGAACTTTTTTTCTTGAAGAAAAACAAATCAGTCACAAGGGGAACGATAGGCTTCTTCTTCATCATTTTCTTCTCCTTCTTCCCTCCAAAAGCTTTCTCTCCAATACTCAATATTTGAGCCAAAGTTGGTGAACTCTCCATCCTTATCATCAACTCTCTCGTCCTCTCTTCCTCCGTGATTTCCTTCTCAATACTTCCATTCATTTTCATCGCGGATGCCGCGTTTTTAGCAGCTGTCGCCTCAGCCTCAGCCAACTTGGACATGTTCATGTGAAGCTCAGCATTCAAATTGGCCAAAGCTATCTCAGTTTCTGACTCTCTCTTCTTCAGTAACTTCAACTCCATCTTGGTTTCCTCTAGCTCAGCCTCTAGCTTCTTCAATGTATCCGAAAACTCGCTCTTGTCAACATCATGACCTCCAGGGTTTCGAGGACTTGGAGTTGGAGAAGGTGAATAATACTTCCATGAAGTTATAATCTCTTGTTTATTACTACGAGGTGGACTATAATAGAAAGGCTTAGGGGAGTAGATTTCTCCTACGAGAAGCCGCTCCCCGAAGACAGCAACGGCTTCTTTGACGGAGCGAAAAGGGCGGGAGGTGTCGACATTGGAGCTATAGTCATTGTTGGTGGAGTTTATAGGGTCAGGGAGAGGCAGGGTTTGGGTTTCCATGGCTAGAATAGGTGAGAGATATTGGTGATGAATAATGGTGTATGTAGTGTATGCATGGTGGAGGATGAAACAAAAGAAAGGGGTTATTTCATGATGGGTAGGTTTAGGTTTTTGCTTGGCTTGTACTTCAAAAGATTGCAAAAGAGAGTGAGTGAAAAGGTTTGGAAATGGAAGTCTGTTGTTTCAAGGTTAAGATAGAATCTCTAGTTTGGAGCTTGAAAGATGACTCTTAACTACTAGTTGCTGGCTCTGTCACGTGTGCCTCACGTGTCTTATGAAACTAAATTAATGATAGCTTGTCCGAAGTTGATCAGATCCCCAGAGAACTGCCTCAGCTACTAATGTCGAAATCATCAAAATTAAAGGTCGACTATTTTATTTATTTTTTATTTATTATTATTTTTTTAACACTGAATAGGTTGGGGTGTGAATCTATCTAGAGTTGCGGCTTGCATATTTATATTTATAACACGTGGAAGAATATTTTAAATATATTTATAAGATACACATGACATGATATATATAATACCCTTAGAAAAAGTAAAAAGGTAGATGTAAACCACTGAAATTAAGAGGAAATATGTCATCAAAATGTGGTTGATCACCACCCAAGAATTTTGATTTACGGTTTTTTTTTTTTTTTGAAGTATTTATGGCTTGTTTTGGTAGAATCTTTTTGAAATGAGATTGTTCATGCATGCGAAAGTGTACCGAAAAGATGCTTTCTAGAAGGACACTCATCAAGGTACACTTTCGCATGCATGAACAATCTCATTTCAATAAGTTTCTGTCAAAACAAGCCATATATACTTCAAAAAAAAAGAAAAAAACATAAATCAAAATTCTTTGGTGGTGATCAACCACATTTTGATGACACATTTCCTCACCCTTAGAAAAAGTAAAAAGGTAGATGTAAACCACTGAAATTAAGAGGAAATGTGTCATCAAAATGTGGTTGATTACAACCAAAGAATTTTGACTTATGTTTTTTTTTTTTTTAAGTATTTATGGCTTGTTTTGGCAGAAACTTTTTGAAATGAGATTGTTCATGCATGCGAAAGTGTACCGAAAAGCATTTGATGAGTGTCCTTTTAGAAAGCATTTTAAGAGTTTTTTTTTTTCCAATAGAAAAAAAAAAGCCTTTTATAATTTTTTTTTTTAATAATTCCAAAACCTGTGTTTTATCATTTTCACTTAAACAATACTATATTGAATCATTAGCACATCTAAAGTTGAAAAGAGTTTTCTTTAAGGGTATATAGAAAAGTGTTTGGTGACACATAAAACACTCAAAGGCTACAGTAAGCGTTTAAGGTGTGTGTTATTAACGATTAATTATTTCACTTATTGGAAATTGATAAATTTGAAAGCCAATATGATAAAAGGTGATTATGCTCATGCTGAGATTGTGTAAAAACGTACTAATATAATGCCCCCACAAATTAACTCATAAGCCAATCTCACCACGCATGTTAAGAGGTTTTAATCACTTTATAATTTCGTATATTATATTTATTACACTAATGGAAACTAAATTTACAAAAAAAAAAAAAAAACTTCAGTGACATTAATCAATTATGATTGCAATCAATGGGAATTAAATTAAAATAATGACAAAAAGAAATGTTAAAATAATGACAAAAAGAAAAATCTACATTTCATAAAATTGTGGTGTACATCTACTAATATTCCTATAAACCCTATTGTATCAAGGAATGATTAAATATGATTCAATCCTATAAGATATGAGGCCAATTTGTACTGCATTTAACTAAGAGTTTTAATTGTTGAGATTTTCACTAAATTTTATATATAATTATTATCAAGACCTACATATAATTCTTATGCCTGATGCGTAAAAATCGAAATCTCCTATTTGCATGCCCCACATCTTAGACAACACAAACCAAGTTAACCAAGTTAGTGGTTGATTTGTCACTTGATTGATATATGAATTTCTTTCTGATGTTATTGAGTTCATCTTAATAGATATTAGTTCTTTTGCATTAAAGCTAGAGATCTAGGAATCAATTGTTCTCAAATCAACTCCATTCTTTATTAATTTGTCTATTTAGAATTAATGCTTCGGTAGATATGTTCGTATGGTAAAGAGAAGACTTGGAAGTTGGTACTCACTTCACCAAACAGAGAATCAGATTGATAAAGACGCATGAGACAATTGATTCCTTAGAAATACTTGTATGCTGGCGTCTAAGGATGGCACTAGGGTGGACTAGGTGAAGGGAAAAGCAACAATTATTTTTGTTAAAAATTAAAAATTTACGAAATACCGAATTCTAAAACTCTTTTATAAAACTCAAGAACTCAGGATTCATAAAATAGTAAAATAAAATAATTAAACTAAATAAAAATCGAATCTTTTACCTTTTATTTGATATCTAAGGATTGTTCACTACCTTATCTTTCTTGATATATCTCTACATCAAGAAACAAGTAAGTGAACACATTTATATAAAATTGTACTCACTTATTTTTAATTTCTTTTCTAAGAAGAAAATCAAATCAATAATTATAAGAGGTAAGTGTTTGATTTTAGTTATATAGAAAACAAATATTTAAATTCTTGTTCTTTGTACTTGTTGTAGAATATATATATATATATATTTTTTCTTTCTATTTCTCAAACATACGTACAACATAACCAAAAACTTCTAAAAGAAAATTATTTCTTTTGCTTTTATAAGCAACAATTAGGGTTTTATTAATTAAAATTAACATTGAACTTCATGTTTATTAAAATTAAACTTTTATCCCATTAACATAATTAATTTAAAATTAATTCATGTTATATTCTAGAATGGAACTTGTGACCTCAAATAAATTAATTCATAATTAATTTAAACCAGAGTCACTATTGAGAATCGAATTCAAGATCTCTTATAAAATTAATTAAATAATCATTAATTCATAATTTATAATTAACTAATTAACTATTACATCATTTTGAATAATAAATATTATTCAAAAAAATTAAGTGAACACTTATTTTGCTACTAACGTACCAAATGTAAGTGGATAGTCCAATTATAATATTCTATATACATGTTTCTTATAGTAAAATGAGCTATCAAGGGGATCCAATGGACCTACAATTTGGAGCTCGAACAATATTGAAATTGTTAATTAAACTTTTTAATTAAATAATTCACTATTATTAATCTTAGAGTTACTTAACTAAAAACCTAAAATTGCACTCTTAACACTGCAGATGTTTTTATACAATTTGAAAATTTAATTACTATATATGATTTGACCCTCCATAAATAGTTCATAATTAGAGTTAGGTCAAAATATCTGTTTACTCCCTCTAATTATTTCTTAATCTTTAAGTACCATTAATTATCTAATGAACAATATATTCATAATAACTTATAAATTTATCTTTCTATTTACTTATAAATAGAAAGTTAAATACTCTTATTGTTCAAGGCCCGAATCAACCTTTAAATGAACTATTTCTCTATTTCTCGCAATGAGTGGATTCCACTATTATATAAAATGTTTTCAACTACTAAGTAAATCAAATCCCCAAAGCACGAAGTTATCAAATGGGCATCTACACCGATCTCATCAATCTAAATTAAAAGACACAACTCAACAAATAGGAGTCCATAATGCACTCAAGATTAAAATCAATTCATATATGATCATCTGATTAATAAATATGAATATCTATGTTTGATAGATATTAGTTAAAGACTCATATTTATTGTGGTTCAGTCATATATAATCTTTATTATATAATATATCTCCATTTTCATGTTACCACATAAACAACCTTGGAATATCGTACTAAATACGAAATGAACCGTAACTGTAGATTTATCACAAACAAAGCACCTAATTTCATTTGATTTTTATAGACACTTTATATTATTTATCTCAAACCAAATCCATATATAACACTTTTATACTTAGTTTGAGATTACATCAGTAATCAATGATTTTCATGATATTTGTATGAAACAAATATTTCACAATCGCACATAAATTGAATAAAATAAACATACTTTGTTTATTATTTATTTAAACGTTTATAAATTACAAGCTCTTAGAACTCAAACCCTAACAATCTCCCACTTGCCCAAGAGCAGATGAAACATGTCTTGTAATCCTATACCCTCTAGATGACTTTTAAACATTTTAGTCATTAAGGTCTTTGTAACTTATCAGCATGGTTATCCAGTGAAGCTATCATCACCACTGACACGTAGACATGACCACGGTTCGGTTCGAACCGAACCGTAACTGTAGAACCGGAACCGCCGGTTCAAGAACCGGCGGAACCGAAACCGACTTGAACCGGCGGTTCCGGTTCTTAAATAAATAAATAAATAATAAATAAAAAAAAAGAAAAAAAAAACTGTTGGGGTCTATAAATTATAATTTTTAGTTTATTGTTAGCACTTAGCAGTTTTAAATTCTTATTTTATTATTTTTAAATTTCAAATTATCAACCTATAATATTTATAAATTTCAAAATTTTAATTTATAATATTTTTTAACTTAAATTTTGATTTCAATTTATATTTTTAAATCTAAAATTTTAATTTATTAGTTATTATTTTTAAATATTAAATTTTTAATTTATTATTATTAAATTATTTCAATGGCTAAAGAGTGACTGAGTGAGTAACGTACTAACGTGAGTCAGTGAGGGACTGAGGGTAAATCAGTAAATGGATAATCCGTAATGAATTTTATAAATTAAAGCTAATTGTGATTTGTGATTGTGAGTATTGATCTTTAAATAATTAAATTTTTTATTTCATTCGTGTATCAGTGTATCCGCCTATCCGGTATCGATTTATTTTTTAATTTTAAAATATATTTTAATATTACTTTTTAAATTTCAAATTGTCATTTTAAAAAAAGGTTTCAGAACCGGAACCGAAACCGTTATAGAACCGAAATCGGAATCGGAACCCGAACCGTTATAGAACCGTCGGTTCCAGAACCGAACCGGAACCGTGTTATTTCGGTTAAGGTTCCGGTTCTAGCTTTTTTAGAACCGGAACCGTCGGTTCGGAACCGGAACCGGAACCGAACCGAACCGTGGTCATGTCTACTGACACGTCTTTCTAAGTACAACTCCCAATTGAGATAGTACTTTCTCTCTATATGCTTCTGACACTTATAGCTTATTTGTTCTATGAAATTAGCCACTATACCATTATTATCACAATAAATGTAAATGACTTATCCATGTTTGGATTGACTTCCAAAATTATCAAGAACATATGGAGCAAAACTGCTTCCTTAACCGCTTCACAAGCTACTACATATTCGGCTTTCATGTTGAAGTCAACAATGCAAGATTGCTTAACACTCCTTCATTCTATGGCTCTACCACAAAGCTGAATATTGATTTGGACGTGAATTTCCTTAAATCTATATCCAACTGAAAATAGAATCTATGTATCCTATTGGGATCAAATTCTCTCCAAAATATAGAAGCATATAGTTTCTCGTTCTCTAAAGATACTTGAAAATATGTTTTACAGTCATCCAGTGATCAAATCCTAGGTTGGATTGAAAATGACTTACTACTCCTACTGAATATCATATATCCAGTCTCATACATAGCATAACATACATAAGACTACCTACTGCAGAGGTATAGGGAATCCATCTCATATCCTTTATTTCTTGATGTGTCTTAGAACACTATTTCTTAGACAAATGAACTTCATAACGAGAAAGGCAAATTACTTTTCTTAGAATTCTTGCATTGCAAACTGTACAATGATCTTATCAATGTATGCTGCTTAAGATAGTGTTAACAATTTGTTTTTATGATCTCGTATAATTTGAATTCTAATAGCATAAATAGCCTATCCTAAATCTTTTATTTGAAATTGATTAGCAAACCAGTTTTTTACATCTTCTAGTGCTCCTACATCATTCTTAATGAGTAAGATATTGTTGACATAAATTACGAGGAAAACTACTTTTTTATCGATGTTACGCTTGTATATGCAAAATTCATCGACATTTTGCTCAAAATCATTAGATTTGATCAAAGTATCAAACCTTATGTTCTAAGAATCAAGATGCTTGCTTAAATCCATAAATGGATCTTTATAATTTACAAACCTTTTGCTCTTGATCTTAGGACACGATTCCCTCTGGTTGCATCATGTAAATGCTTTGGTCAAAATTGTCATTACAATATCATATAGTTTAGACATGCAGTTATAGATAGAAGAATGTTAATGGACTTAAGTATGACTATTGACGAAAGAATTGCTTCATAGTCAACTCTCTCCTCATAAGGTCTAACCCTTTGCCACTATCCTAGTTTTGAAGGTCTATACCTTCATATCTATTCCTCTCTTCTTCTTATAGATATATTTACAACTTATGAGTTTTACCTCATTTGATCGATCCACAAATTCTAGATGGAGTTGGAAGGCATGGACTCCATCTCAAGATTCAGGGCTTTATGCCTTTTCTCTTTACCAGAGTCATCCATTGCGACTCTTTATGTCAATGGATTATTTACTCTATCTTTAGAGATGATAACTAGTGCCTCTCCAAAACTGTAAAGTAAATAGGTTATCTTACAACCCTCCTACTATAACGAGGTAGTAGATAATTCTGATGAGAATCTGTCTAACACTCAGAGTGGTCTTAACTATATTGTTGTCAATAACTATTGTTGATTAGGTACTGGTCAAACCAGACAATAACTTCTTAAGTATAACATTGAGTTTTATGATCTTTTATATAATTACCTTTAAGAAATGTAGCATTTATCAATATAAATACTTTGTCTTCTTGAGGATTATAAAAGAATCTACATCTAATTTCTCTGGTGTAACCTACAAATAGGCACATTTATGAACATGGTTCCAGTTCTTCTTCGTCTCATTCTTCAATACATGTGTTAGACACCTCATATGTGAAAATGCCACAAACTAGTTTTGTGACCATTCCACTACTTTAAAGATGCCTTGAAAATAGACTTGGAAGCTACTACATTTAGGATATACTCCACAGTTTATAGTACATTTCCCTGTAAGAAACTAGGTAATAATGAGAAACTAATCGTAGATGTTATCATATTCTATAAAGTTCGATTTCTCATCTTTACAACACCATTTTATTGAGGCTTTTTATAAGCTATGAGTTGATATAGAATCTTATTGTTAATCAAGTAATCCCCAAACTATATATTAAGGTACTCACCTCTATGATCTGATCGTAGAACTTTCAACAATTTACCTAATTAATTTTCAACTTCAGCTTGAGACTATTTAAACTTTTCAAAAGTTTCAGACTTCCATTATATCAAGTAAACAAACTCATATTAAGAATAATCGTCAATAAAAGTGACAAAATATTCATGATCACCTCTAGTTTTAATATTCATAGGATCGTGGCCATCTGAATGTGTAAACTCAAGAGATTTCTCAGCTCCAAGCTTTTTTCCAGTAAAAAAGTCTTTTGGTCATTTTATTTTTTAAACATGACTTACAAACAGGTAAAGAGTCAATCTTTAACTTGCTTAAAAGTCCACTTTTTACAAGCCTATCTATTCTGTCAAGGTTCTAATATCCAAGTCTTGAATACCAAAAATAGATATTATTATTAAGAGAACTCTTTTGTCGTTTTGTTTTGATCAGCTATAAGTTAATGATCTTAACTCGTATAAGTTGTTTTCTAATATTTATGAACAACTATTCAAACTATTTCTAAAAATAATAACTAATTTATTATTAAAAAAAAATTGAATATTATTGTTCCATGAGTTTAGAAGCAGAAATCATATTTCTGCTAAAACATTGTTCAAAACAATAAAACAACTATAAAAAATAGAAATCGAACTTCTTTCATTGCTCTAGCTGACCCAACATCCTAGGTGCCAACATGCATGGTGAACTTGTTCATAACATAGTTGTTTTGAACTTAAAACTAGAATTGGGAGATGAAAAGGATAATTCTTCTTACCTTCATAGGGAAATACAGCAACCTATTTATACAACAAATTAAATATCTAATCTCACAAATTTAGGGATCCTAAAGAAACGAAAAGGAAACAATATATACACACAAATAGAAATAATAGGAAAGGAAAGAATAAATCCCACTAATTGTGAGATTTCATTTTGACTTCCCAACACTCCCCCTTAAGCTGGTGAATAGATATCAATCGTTCCAAGCTTGCTCACATAATGATCAAAGCTTGATTTTTGAAGGGTCTTGGTGAGAACATCAGCTTCTTGAGACTTAGTATGAGTGTAAAAGAAAACAATTGTCCTATTTTCAATTTCAATTTTGATGAAATTTCTATCGATTCTCACATGTTTCATCTTGTCATGTTGAACTGTACTGTGAACTATGCTGATAGCAGATTTATTGCCACTAAATAGTGTCATAGGGCCGTTTAGAGGCATATCAAGATCTTCTAACAATCTTCTTATCCAGATTAACTCACAGGTTCTTTGAGCTATTGCTCTGCATTCGGCTTCAGCACTACTCTTAGCTACCACTGGTTGTTTTTTTACTTCTCTAGGTTACTAAATTCCCCCATACTTTTGTACAATACCCTATTGTTGACTTGCTATCCTCCACTGTCCCAGGCCAATCTGCATCTGAGTATCAAACAACATTTTTATCCATGTTTTTATTGAACAATAAACCTTTTCTATGACTTCTTTTCAAATATCTCAAAATCTGGTTAGCTATTTCCATATGTCGTTTTGTGGGAGCATGCATAAATTGACTGACAACACTTACACTATAGGCAATATCTGATCCGGTCAGAGATAGATAGATAAACTTCCCTACTAAATTTGGTAACTCTCTCTGTTTACAGAAGCGTCATTTTTAGATATCTGATGTTTCTAATTACGATCTAATGGAGTACTAATAGGCTTATAGCTAAGTTTCCCTGTCTCTTTAAGCAAATCAAGTGTGTACTTCCTCTGAGAAATTAAAATGCCTTCTTTGCTTCTTGCAACTTCCCTACCAAAAAAGTACTTAAGAGTTCTAAGTTCCTTTACTTTGAACTCAGCTTGTAGTCTCCTTTTTAGAATCATAATCTCATTTTCATCATCCTCTGTAACAACTATATCATCTACATATACAATTAGGATTGCTTGTTTACCATTCTCACCCTTTTTAACAAATAAGGTGTGGTCGACTTATCCTTGTTTGTATTCGAGTTGTTTCATTACCATGTTAAATTGAGTGAACCATGCTCATGGTAATTGCTTCAGACCATAAAGGGATTTTTTTTAACCTACATACATTGCTTGGTTCTCCTTTAACTTTAAATCCTACTGGAATCCTCATGTAAACCTTTTTGTCCAACAAATCATTCAAGAATGCGTTCTTGAAGTCTAATTAATATAATCCCCAATCCACGTTTGTTGTAAGAGATAGTAGTACTCTAACTGAGTTCAACTTTACAACAGGAGTAAACGTTTCTTCATAATCAATCAAGTCTGAGTGAATCCCTGGGCGACAAGTTTTGCCTTATACCACTCAACAGTCCCATCGGGTCTGTATTTAACAGTAAAGATCCATTTGCTGCTTACAATATTTTTTCCTTCAAATATATTCACATATTCCTAAGTATCATTGTCTATTAGTGCCTTCATTTCCTTTACTACTACAGCCTTCCATTTTGGATCTTGAAGAGCTTCATGAATGTTTTTGGGAATCTGGATCTTATCGATCTCTGAGATAAATGCCTTGAAGTTTCTTGACAACCTAGAATAAGTAAGATAATTTGAAATGGGATGCTTGGTGTAAGATCTTACTCCTTTCCTCAGGGCTATAGGAAGGTCTAGATCATTCACTTCCTCTCTTGCTTTTTCTTCTCCTTCTTCTTCATCAATACTCTCGACTTCCTCTTGATCACCAATTTCAGAACTTGTCATGGGTGTAGGTTCATGGTTTAGCTTCAAAGTTTGTGGTATCCTACTATAAACCAAAATTGGTTTCGGATATGTAGTATTGGATACTATTGGTGGATCTAAGTTACCGTTGTTGTGGGAATTTATTGTGAGTAAAGATGTAGGCAAGAACTCGGACTGGACCTGGTTTGGTAAAGGTTGAAAAGGCAATGAAAGAGAAAAAATGATAGTGGAGTCCTAATGTTTTTCTCCCTAGATATTATTCTCCCCAGAGAGAGAAACTTAGGAATAAAATGGTTGAGTTTCCACAAACGAGACATCATATGAAACTAGAAAACGTTTTATAGGTGGATGAAAATATTTTTAACTCTTTTGTGTGGAAGAATATGTAATGCCCCAAATATCCAGATGAATAGTATTTCGGACGGAATAATGATTTTTGGATAAATAGTGATGAGTGAATAATGATTTTTGATAATTGGATTTAAAAAAATATATATTATAAATAATTATTGTTCAGAATGGTTATAGGTATGAATTGTTATAGTGTAAAATATACGATATTATGTATATGAAAAAATTGGAAAATTATTGAGAATCGAATTATTATAGTTATTGATGATTAAATGAAAGTAATGACTTTAGAGTAAGATATTCTGATATGAGATGGTCCTACATTTCGAGGACGAAACTTTATAAAGAGAGATAAATTGTAAGACCCTAATTTTACTGTATCCAAGAGATTAATTAAAATTTAATTTATTATTATTAACTTAGTCCAATTCAAGTCTTAGAAGTACAGAAGTTTGTGGATAAATATCCCATTGAAGGATATTTATAAAAGAAATTAAGAAAATTGGGTTAAAAGGAAAAATGTTGGAGGGGTAGAAAATGAAAATTTATAAATATTCAAAAGTCAAAAATTGTGGCGTTTGTTGTCAAAATAATTAATAAATATAGTAAAATATATGTGTCAGCTAATGATGAAAAAAAAAAATCTGAAGATTGGCGTAACAGTGAGGCGGTGATTGTGTGAGTATATATATATATGTTTGATTGGAAACAGACAGAAGAAACAAGAGAGAGCGGGAGCAATACGAAGAAGAAAAACAGGAGCAGGAGCAGAACTGGGCAGCAGTAGTGAAAACAAAAAGAAAATGGAAGAAAAAAAAAAAAGGAGGAGCCCAGATCGCAAGATGGGAAGAGAAAAATTTTATATATATATTTTTTGGGTGTTCGATTATTCAGATAAGTAAATTTATTTCAATATGATTTGGATCCCAGAATAGTAGTTTATTTTTTTTTATAAGTTTTAAATTCAGTTTTTTGTGATTATTGGATAGATATAGGATGATAAAAACATAAGAGGGGAACGTGTTTTAGATCCAGAAATAGGTAAAAGAGCTATGTGAGTGAATAGTTTTATTTTTAATTAAATTTATTGAATCATGTTTATTGACAGTTTAGATTTTATTATTTATTTCAAGTTTAAATACATATTGTTGAGATAATTGATTTTATAAATTATAAATTATGTTTTACAATGAAAAGAAAATATTATATATATTTCAAATTTGATTTATTTAAGCATTATTAAAATAAGATTATTTAATTAGTTTATTGAGTTATTGATTTTGTATTATGATTTATGATTGGATTATAAAATATGTATTTTGATAATTATATTTCTATTTAGAAATCGAGTTATATAATTTTGCATATAAAATGATTTAAGATTTGAAAAATGAATAAAATGATATTTTAGTACGTTTACGTATATTTCAGTTTTTATTTTGTATAGAAAATAAATGAATTATTTAGTAAATTATGTGATATTGTTATTTTTAATTGATTTGATTTTAGGTTTATGTGAAAATCGCAGTATAAATAATTTTGTGACATTATGAAATGAAAAATAAAAAGTTTAAATATATATATAAATATATATATAGGTTGATCTGAAAATAGAGATTGAGAGTATTATGAATTATATTGATATATTATAATAATAATAGTTTATTGAACTACGAGGGCTTTGATCTCAATAATGAAATAGGTACGTAGGCGTTTGAGATAAGATCTCAAACTCAAGCCCAATTAAAATATGGTAATAATTTAGTACCCTAGACCGTATGCACAGTAGAGAATAACCTAGTGGTATTTCTATCAGTTCCATATTATTGTATTGATGTTTTAAATAAATGATTTTTGAATACTTTATATGATAAAGTAATGTGAGAAAAATAAATATTTTAAAAACTTCTTTTTAGGTCAAATGAATGTTAATTTGAAAATTCAAGGGTATTCGTGTCATTTTATGTTTATTTATATAATGATTAAATGATAATCGAATGATTTTGAATGATAATGGAAAGGAAACGGAAAGAAATTGACAAGTTCAGTGCCTTGACCAAGTATATATTGGAAGAAGGGTACGAACGTTATGAAAAAGATTAGATGAGTTAACTGAATATAAAATAGTGTTTTATGATGTTTATATGATAATTTGAATATCTATGAAAATTTGTGACTGAAATTGTATTTATCGTTTTCCGAATGACATCCTTATATAGAAATAAAAGTTATCAAAAATATGAAATTTTCAGTAATTAATTAAAATTGAGAAAGGGCCCGAGTAAACTTGAACATTGGTAGGTGGGGACTGGTAGTTGGCATGCCAATAGGGTAATATAGCAGTACTGCACCGTTACACCGATACTGGTATACTAGGTTCGACGGATGGATTATGAGAGGTACTAGATGTCCGGTCCTGAAGTCGAAATCGACTGAGATATGTGATATATGATATGCGACCCGGCGGGTGGTCCCTGAGTGACCTATGCTGGAAACGTTGTTTATTTAGTTTGAGACCCGAATTCCGGTCCATGGTATCGTGTCAGAGTTTACGAAGGGCACTGAAAATTATTAAATGAAATCGTGTTATTATGTTTGAATAATTATTTAAAAACAAATCGTGTCATTATGTTTTAAAAATTTATTAAACGAAATTGTATTATTAAATGATTGTTGATGAAATGGATATGTGAAATTCTTAAGCAAGTGTCTTTGTCAGAATTGCTTTGAAATTTTTAAGAAAATCGTGTGGTTACAAATGGGAAGAAATGATGTTAAGTATTTTGTATGTTCAATTATTAATCAATTTAGTTATTAGTAAATGTTGATATAAAATTTAAGTATGTCTGTTAAAAATAATAATTTTCATGCTATTATGCGTTTTTTTTTTTTTATTATTATTAAGTTTTATTATAAATGTTTATGTGGTGAAGTGGTTTGAAAGTCGGACAGGAGGTCCGAAAGGAAAGTGAAGAAAATGAACGTGATTTTAGAAGTGTTAATTTTTTTTTTTTTTTTGTGGGTTTTTAGATTTTTGGGTTTTCAGTAAAATAAGAGGGAACTCTGCCGGATTTTCTAAAATTATACAAGAGAAAATAATATTAAAGTTTTAGTTTTAAATAATAAAATTTTTAGTGGTAATTCCATTTCTTTTAATAAAAAGATTTCAAATAAATGAATAAATGAATTTTCAGTTTGGAACCGTAACGTCCTTCGCCTCGAATCTCGCTCCGACGGGAAATCAGGGTAAGGGGTGTTACAGAATACCCAAGAAAAACACATCTAAGAGCCTTTGCATCAAGTTTACCTTGATTTGGTTGAGCATTTTTTACAAACGCAATGTAACCAAATACATGAAGTAAAAGAGAATTAAAAATCCGAGTAGACGAAAACACAGAAAGAAGTTCACTAAAAGGTGTTTAATATTAAAAAACCTTAGTTGGAACTCTATTTATGAGACAAGCAAATGTGAGGATGGCTTCCCCCCAAAATGAATGTGGTACATGACTAGCAAACATAATTGCCCTAGCAACTTCTAACAGTGTCTGTTTTTTCTTTCTGCAGTCCCATTTTGTTGAGGAGTATTTACATAAAAACTTTGATGAATTATTCCATTTTCCTTAAGATATTCATTAAATTCATGTGAAAAATACTCTCTTCCATTATCAATTCGAAAAACATGAACATTAGATTGACACACATTTATAATGACTTTATGAAATTATTTGAAAATAGAGAACACTTATGATTTTTCATGCATTAAATAAACCTAACAAACACGAGAATGATCATCAATAAATGTAATAAACCGACGTTCCCCATTTAGACTTAACATATGGGATGGTCCTCATACATCACTATGGACAAGATGAAATGGAGTTAATGATTTGTATGTATGTGGGTGATAAAATGCTCAAGTTTATTTTGCTAGAACACAATTTTCACAATTAAATGATGAAGGATCTTTATTGATAAATAAATGCGGATACAAGTACTTTGAGTATAACTAGGATGGCCTAATCTCTTATGTCTTATGCTAGAGTTCGATATTTGAATCAGAAATTGAAGACAAAACAGTAGGTAACATTGGTTTTTGAGAAGAGCCCACACCTGATAAATTATAGAGACCATTTCGCTTTTCAGCTATGTCAATCATCCTCGTCGATGACAAATCCTAAAATTTACAATAAGAGGGTAAAAATGTTACAACACAGCCTAGATCCTTAGTAATTTTACTAACTAAAAGTAAACTACACTTATAATCAAGAACATGTAAAACGGATTGCAATTTCAACCCATTTACTTCTATATCCCTTTTTCTTGTTGCTTTGCATGCAAACCTATTTGCCACAGTAATATCGATGTTTTTTTTTTTTTTTATGGTTTATAATTTTCAAATAATTTGTCATGTGGTTTGATGCCTCTGTGTCCATAATCCAAACCTGTTGTGAGCGAGCATTTAACCACGAAGAAAGTTTACCTTGATTAGTTATGAAGGCAGTGGCGATTGATGATGTGGATCCAGCCTCCTTGCTTGTAAATAGCTGATTCATCATCTTGCACAAAATCTCCATTTGTTTGGTTGTAAACTGATGAGAAGGGTTACTTGATACTGTCTCTACTGCATATGTAGTTTTGTTGTTCCTTCGTTGACTTCATGGCTTCCAATCAGGAGGTTTTCCATGGAGTTCCCAACAGGTATCCTTTGCATGATATGACTTTTTACGGTGGTCACACCAAAACTACTTGTCTTTCCCTTATTGAACCCTTGGTTGATTTCTTTCACTTCGGTTTGTGGCAAGTGCAACCCTTGCGTTGTCAATTCTAGTGCTGCTGTTTGAGATGAAGATTTCATCACTTTCTTCCTGCTTTCTTCACGGTGAACTTCAACAAACACTTCTTTCAATGCCGGTAGGGGTTTGGTGCCAAGTATTTGGCCTTTAACCTCATCAAGCTCATGATTCAGGCCTTGTAGAAAATAAAAAATTTTGTCTTTCTCCAACATCTTACTATACTAAATTCCATCGTCAAGACACTTCTAAGTGATGTTGTGAATAAGTCTATTTCCTACCAAAGCTCTAAGAGATTATTAAAATACTCAGTAATAAACAACATAACTTGGCGTGTGTTCTGAATAGTGATAGAATTTCAAAGCTTTGTAAAATATTCTCATAATCAAAGTACATTTCTCTAACACCATCCCAGATTTATTTTGCAGTTTGGTATGATAAGTATAGATGTCCAATTTTTTGATTCATGGAATTTATCAACCATGCCATCACTATCAAGTTTTTCACTTCCCACACACCATAGTTTACTGAACTTGCTTCTAGTATTGCTGTTGCGCCTGTCAAATAACCCATTTTTTCCCTTCCTTTGATAATAAGGAGTATGGACTGGTACCAGTCTCGAAAATTGTTGCCATTTAATTTATGGACTGTTATTTGTATGGACTGATTTTAAGGGTGGTGAGGTATAAGAGATAATGAAGGATTTGCAATAATCAGAGTCACTGTGGACTCAGCTGTAAATGAAGTAGTATTGGCCATTTAGTTTGGCTGTGTTACTGATACTAATATGCCGGTGATAGAAAGACCAGCTCTGATACCATAAAACCAAAATTGGGAGATGAAAAGAATAATTCTTCTTACCTTCATAAGGAAATACAACAACCTATTTATACAACAAATTAAATATCTAATCTCATAAATTTACGGATCCTAAAGAAAAGAAAAGGAAACAATACACACACACAAATAAAAATAATAGAAAAGGAAACAATAAATCCCACTAATTGTGAGATTTTATTTTGACTTCCCAACAGAACTGTATCAAACTCTTCAGTATCATGTTTACTTGGCTAGGCTCAGGAGGACACTCTTCCATTAGGATAAAAGTTAGGTCCTAATAGACCAAAATGGCGTTCGAGTTAACATAATTATCCTTGTTTGATTTATCATTGGCAACTATAAACATAAAAGGAGATAACATTGCTAAATTAAATAATAATAAAATATTTTATTCAAAATTACATTCATACAATATCATAATTTGACATAAAATTAAACGTGATGCATGATACACGAATAATGATTTAGAAAATACCATAAAAAATAATTAATATATCACAATAATCTAACATGCCACAAATAGGTGCCGTTGTAGGACAGGTCAAATACATTCTTAATCAAATAATATTACAGAATAACTCTTATTCCTATATTATTTGCTACCGTTTTTTTGTTAGGAAAATAATTGACAATTAATTATTTCCTTTATGAGTGTAACTCATCATCTCGAATTCCATGGACTTAACTTAAGAATACCGTCGTAGGGTAAGTCAATCATAAGATATATCTAGGAATCTTATCCGTTAGGAAATCAACCTCGATAAACCTATTTGGACACCATCTATACGAGGACGATAACAAAGTCGTCTTGAAACACCATTTAAGTCTCACGATGTTGAACTAATTATGGAGACCGCAAGATATATTATCATATATCCATCTTTCACTCACTATTTTAGGATAAAGGTTTTCTATTTAATATTTCTAGTTATCGTCTTAGATTATTAATAGCTAAAAAGATAATCTAAATTACTAGGATTTGCATGTTACTAGAATCATCATCCTATTAACACCTAATAAATTATCCGATTTTTAACTCTTAAAAATCTAATTTATTATGCGTGATCTAATCTATATAATATAAACTCTTCAATTATAAAGATGAGAATTAATGTGAAATTTTCCAATTTTAACTAATTAAAATCTACTCACATTATAAATACCAGTTATGTGAAATATATCTCCTTAATCACATTAAAATTATATTTCTAATTGGTTTACTAATATAAATAAATTAAACTCTTTAATTGAATTTAGATTAGAAATAATGTGAATTACCCAATTTTAACTCTTAAAATCTAATTACATTATGAATACCAATTATTGAAATATATTTATTTTAATCACATTAAAAGTAATCATACATTTTTAATTTGTGAACCTAAGATTTTCAACTAAAATTCTAACAAATTATGAAATTAGTATTCTATGTATTATTACCTCTATTTTAACTAATAAACTATTTACTAGAAAAAATAAATAATAATACATGTATACATGTCATGTTATAATGCAATGAGTAGATACTCTCTGTTCTATATGATATATTTTATGCATGATCATGTTATCAATAAATTATTCAATCATTACATGATAAATAATTTAAATAAACCACATGTGATTGACCGATAATGACCTAAAACTAATTTTTCAAGATTACAAAAATTAACCAAAACATTTTTTGACCTTCACTTATAGTCTTTAAGGTCTTAATGAGCTTTCTTGGGTTTAAAATTAAATCTAATTTAATAATTAAGAACATCCATCAAATGGATTAGGTTAAAAGTCAATTTCTTGATTTTTGAGCCCAATAAAAATCATCCAAAATTAGTGGATAATTTTTAATAATTTTATAATTGAAAATGGAAACCTCAAACAATCCAGCTGCTGCCATATTTTTAGCTGCCAAGTGGCAGTAGCTGCGTGTAACTTGGTGGACAAGGCTCCTGCCTTGTGTGCATGCCTGCACACAATTTGTACATGCAAGAAACCAAGTCGGTGCATTAAATAATAATTATAATAAAACTTGGTTGGTTCAAAACCAGTCCATTGAACGCACAACAAAACTGGTTAAAAACAAGTTCATACAACCTTACTAGCCCGCACAAACGCAACCACCAGCCCATCAATCACAGCATACCAGCGCAATTCTAGTTGCACACCCGAACTGAACCAGCTCACCAAACCGCACAATCATATCGCACCGCAAGAGACCGAACAGCCTTGCAAAAACTGGTTCAAAATCAGTTTTCTGCAATCAGCAAGCTGGTTAAAAACTAGTTCTTTATGCACTACCGTTCAGTCGCATTTAAGTGCACATGAAACTGGTTCAAAACTAGCCATCAAACTGCACAGCAAACGGGTTCAAAACCAGTCCAGTTTTGTGCTTCGTATGCATCCAATGCACATGACTGTTTTGGTGCAATTTTGCACCATATTGGGTCAAGAATTTTTTGCACCAATTGGACAACAATTTTTCTCAAATCATTTAGCATTCAATCGCAGCTCTTTGCCCAAATTCCAGCTCGTTTCAGCATAATTCTTTTAATTTAATTCTTAGAAAAAATTAAACCCTAAATCTATGATTACAACGAAAACTAAATACCACATATGACCTACAAATTTAATCACATTAAAATTAGTCAAAGAATCATACAATTAATGATCAATCCATGCAAATCTCATTCATCAACATTAATAAACAAAAATATCATATCCTAATCAAATAAAAAATAACAGTGCCAACTCAATAACATATAATTAATATAAAACATATTATTTTAAAAATAACTGTTTATTAAAATCAAGCTCTTATACTAATTGAAGGAAAAAAACAGTTGTTTTTGTTAAAAATTAAGAATTTGCGGAATACTGAGTTTTAAATTTTTTTTACAAAACTCAACAACTCAAGATTCATAAAACAATGAAATAAAATAATAAAACTAAATAAAGATCGAATCTTTTACCTTTTGTATTGATTTCTATGGATTGCTCATCACCTTATCTTCCTTAATGTATCTCTTCATCAAGAAACAAGTGAGTGAATACAATTATATAGAACAGTGCTTATTTACTTTTAATTTCTTTTCTAAAAAGGAAATCAAATAAATGCTTATAAAAGGTGAATGTTTAATTTTGGTTATACAGAAAGTAAAGATACAAATTCTTATTCATTATATTTGTTGTAGATTTTTTTTTTTTTTTTAACTGTTTTTCAAACGTACGTAAAACATAATAAAAAACTCCTAGAAAGAAAATTATTTCTTTTCCTTCTATCGACAATAATTAAGGTTTCATTAATAAAAATTAATATTGAACCCCATATTTATTAAAATTGAACTTTTACTCTATATAACATAATTAATTCAAAATTAATTTATGTTATATTCTGGAATCGAACTTGTGACCTCAAATAAATTAATTCATAATTAATTTAAACCAGAGTCATTATTGAGAATTGAATTCAAAACCTCTTATAAAATTAATTAAATAATTATTAATTCATAATTCATAATTAACTAATTAATTATTAAATCATTTTTAATAATCAATATTATTCAAAAAATTAAGTGAAAACTAATTTTGCTACTAACATAACAATTGCAATTGGACAGTCTAATTACAATATTCTATATACATGTTTCTTATAATTAAATAATTAATTTAAACCAAATTCATTATTGAGAATTAAATTCAAGACCTCTTATAAAATTAATTAAATAATTATTAATTCGTAATTCACAATTAACTAATTAATTATTAAATCATTTTGAATAATCAATATTATTCAAAAATTAAGTGAAAACTTATTTTGCTACTAACATAACAATTGCAATTGGACCAGTCTAATTACAATATTCTATATACATGTTTCTTATAATAAAATAAGCTATCAAGAGAACCCGATGAATATGTAATTTTGAGCTCAAATAATATCGAAATTATTAATTAAATTTTTTAATTAAATAATTCACTATTATTTATCTTAGAATTACTCCACTACAAACCTAAGATTGTACCCTCAAAATTGCAGATATTTTTATATAATTTAAAATTTTCACTGTCCATTGATTTGACCCATCACAAATAGTTCATAATTATAGCTAGGTCAAAATATCTATTTTACTCTTTTAATTATTTCTTAGTCCTTAAGTATCATTGATTATCTAATGAACAATATATCTATATCAACTCATGAATTTATCTTTTCATTTACATATAAACAGAAAGTTGAACGTTTCTATTGTTTAAGGCTTAAATCAATCTTTAGAGGAACTATTTCTTTACTTTTCGCAAGAAAGAATAGATTCTACTATTGTATAAAATATTTTCAGCTACTTACTAAATCATATTCTCAAAGTACGGAGTTATTGACCAGACATCTGCACTAATTTCACTCATGTAAATTAAATGATACAACTCAACAAGTAGGAGTCCATAATACACTCATAACTAAGATCAATTCATATATGATCATCTGATTGATAAATATGAATCTCTATGTTTAATGAATATTAATTAGAGACTCATGTTTATCGTAGTCCAATCTTATATAATCTTTATTATATAAGGTGCCTCTATTTCCATGTCACCACATGAACAACCTTAGATAAGATTATCATACCAAATACGAAATTTATCGCAATTATTAATTTATCACAAACAAAGTACCTAGTTTCGTTTGCTTTCTACGGACTCTTTAGATCACTTATTTCAAATTAAATTTGTTTGTATATAACACTTATATACTTAATTTAAGATTATATCAATAATCAAAGATGTTTTATGATATTCATATGAAGCAAATATTTTGTAAATATACATAAATTGAATAAAATAAACATACTTTATTTATTATTTATTTAAATGTTTACAAATTACAAACTTTTAGAACACAAACCCTAATAGTGGAACATACCACTTATATGGTTGGCAAAAATCCATGACTTGCCCTAAACTAGGTCAGCATTGATCCTTTCGGAGTAAGTTTAAAGCATTGAAACTAGATATTGAATCGCGTTTGGATAAAAATTTTTACCCGTCTTATAGGCAAATTTAACATGTTTTGAATTTGGATCAGGTCGATTTGAACCCATTGTCATTTCTGGTCACACATGCATCTGAAGTTGGATTTATGCCTCATTTGGAGTTGATTCAAAACCATTTTAAACATTTTATTAATATTGAAACTCAAACTATTAGTATAGTGATAGAATCATTAGATTCCAAATAAAATGCGTCATATCATATAATTTTTTTATCAAGGAAATGGAATTCAAACCATTAATCAACATGATATGGAGATACACTAGATACATCTTTCACCTGTTCTATATTTTGAAATATTTTCGGATATCTTCAATATTTTAAAAATATTGACAATGCTTTCGATATTTTAATCCATATTTTCATAACTTAAATTCCAATACTTTTATCAACATTGATATTTCCTTCATTTTTTTGAAATCGAACACCAAAAGTTCGAGATTGCTGTGAGTTACCAAGATCAATCACTTCTTGTGTAACCTAAATATTTACTCAAATAAAGTAAAACAACTATTTTTACAATGAAAGTAAGAAAACTAGCCATACCAAGATAATTAATCACTAATCAAGAAAGCAAATTACTTTGATTACATGTGTTAGTTCAGTTTCTCGTTCTCATAAAAGACCTTGTAGCTTGTCTACTTTAGCAAAAACATCTTTTTTCACAATAAAAGTAAGAAAACTAGCTAGATGAAGATAATTAATCACTAATCAAGAAAGCAAATTGCATAAAAGTAAGAAAACTAGCTAGATGAAGATAATTAATCACTAATCAAGAAAGCAAATTGCTTTGATTACATGTGTTAGTTCAGTTTCTCGTTCTCATAAAAGACCTTGTAGCTTGTCTACTTTAGCAAAAACATCTTTTTTCACAATAAAAGTAAGAAAACTAGCTAGATGAACATAATTAATCACTAATCAAGAAAGCAAATTGTTTTGGTTACACGCACACCTTCTTTTAATAAGAGTAGTTGATAACTTTTCTTGATCCTAAAATAACAATGATTTAAATCTTATTTTAGTCCTAAAATATAAGATGTGGATAGTTTTTGCTGGATTTAATCCATCCTCCCCCACTCTAAAAAAGGAAAAAAAAAAATTGCTTGATTGCGTATTTTCTTGTGTTCGTGCAGTTTCTCATTCTCATAAACACCTCGTAGTTTGTCTAATTTAGCAAAAACCCCCTTTTGCCTGAAAACGGTGCGTATTGGTCCTCAACAGCAGAGGACAACGACTCATCAGCATTTGTCAAAAAAAAAAAAAAACAATTGGCAGAAACACAAAACAGAGACCAGTTTCTTGTTTCACTGCTGCGATCACTTTGTGTTGTCTCCGACAAAAATGGCTCCCAAAAAGAAGCCACAAAAACATAACACCAAAAACAACAACAAACCCACTTCATCTTCCGGTCCAAGGCTTCAGATTTCGGCCGAGAACGAGAACCGCCTGCGGAGGCTTCTGCTCAACAACTCCTCAAGCAGCAAGCCCTCCCAGCAGAACCCGGTTCAAGATGCTCTCTCCAAAGGGCAAAAAGCCAAGAAGCTCAAAGCTGTCTACGAGAAGCTCTCTTGTGAGGGCTTTTCTAATGATCAGATTGAACTCGCTCTCTCTTCTCTCAAGGTAAACAAACCCATTCCTTTGTTGTTTGTTTTTTGCTTCATTTCAATGAATAGTTGATTAGTTTGTGATTGAAAGTGAAGTCTTTTAAAATATGTAGAATGAACTCTCAGTTGAGCTAGCAGGTTGTGCAATAGCAAGTGTGTGGGAGTAGCTATTTGGTTGGCTTATGTAATGCTTTTTATCTAGACTTGGACTAATATTGCAATGCTTTATCTCGATAGGTGCTGATAGACCTTTATCTCATTCGCGCTTGTAATGCTTTATCTAGACGAGGGACTATTGTACTGGCTTTTTTTAGATACAACTATTGTAATGATAAATGATGTATTTTAAAACATAAGCTTGTAGTTGAGCTAGTTATGTGATTTCCCGTTTATGAGGGTTTGAGTCCTATCAGCAAGTTTCTCAGGAGGAGTTATTTGGATCACGCTTGTAATGCTTTATATAGACTTGGGACTCTTGCAATGTTTTATTTTGATAGGTTCTGGTAGACCATTGTTGGCATTCAAAGTATTTAAGCTGTTAAACAAATAAATGATGTGTACTTTGAGATTTTGTACTCGATAGCTTTTGGTGGGTAGGTTTATTTATTTATTTACTTTTAATTTGGAGAAATTGATAAAAATTCAAGAAGAAATGAAAATTTTGGAATTTGGGTTTCTTGTTGTGTGACTACTGTTTTGTTTAGTTTGTTTTAACATGTTATTCCATGAGTTTATACATTTAATAGTTTGTTGTTGTATTTTGTAGGATGATGCCACATTTGAGGCTGCTCTTGATTGGTTATGCTTAAATTTGCCAGGGAATGAACTTCCTTTGAAGTTTTCGAGTGGGATGTCGTTGCACAATGAAGGAGGTGATTTATGTGCTCAGTGTTTTGATGTTATATTCTGATCATTTATATTCTGTTCATTCTGGTGTGTTTTTAAGATAATTGGAATTAAGCGAACCTGTTTCATATTTTGACATTGATGTTAACACCATTGTTATGGCATGTGTTAGGAGCTTCTGTTGGTGTTTTGTCTGTTGCACGGGAAGATTGGACTCCTTCTGTGGGCCCATCTACTGAAATTAAGGAGGAAGTGCAAGAAATATCTGTTAGGATCAAGGGCCAGCAGGATGATGATGCCTTAGATTCATGCCAAAAGTCTCAAGCAGATTGGATTCGGCAATATATGGAACAACAAGAAGAGGTTCATGGGCATTTTGCTTTGCTTGTTTTGCCTTTGCACATAATGATTTTTTCTTTTTTCACTTGATGGATAAAAGTGAATGGGACCATAGAACTTTCCATAATAGATAAATTTCTTGTTTACATTGCTCTTTTTGATATGAAAATATTTAAAGATTTAATCGTTTCATGAGCATTGCCTATGAGTTTAAGGTTGCAATAGTATGTTAACCTTTTCTCGTATATGCTCCTTTGTACATTTGGAAGCCAAGTGTTTATGTCATTGAAGAGTCAACAGTAATTTCATTATTTGCAGGATGAATATGAAACCTGGGAAGATATTGCAGCCGACGAGAGTTCCACCAAAGAGGTATGCTCACTTTATTCTTCGTATTTAACTGTATATAGTAATGACCACAAAATGCTTCATGAAACAAGCCTCAACAAGAATCTATTGAATCCGCGATAAAAAATTTGTTCCAAGGAACCTGAATTTTATAATAAACAATTCATTATGAAAAATGAATATAATAAACCAATTTTACTAAAACATTCCTAGTCCAAAAAGAATAGACAAATCCTATTAAAAAGAAAAAAAAAAAAACTTAAATAAATTCCACAGCAAGCATTAAAAATTCTTAAATGAATCTAAATATAATAAATTTCTAATATAGTAGACTTCTATCCTACATCAATAATTTGCTTTCATATTATGATTTGAAAAAAAACAAATAATGCTTATGTGCACTTAGTTACTAGAACTTTATTCTCTGCCTCTTAAAGTGGTGTTAAAGTAGGCAATAGTGATTATGAAGTGAAGATAAGATTGTCTCTAACTATTATGGCCATGTTAAAGGGCATGAATAAATCATTGTTTAGCCAGACCTTGGGAAAGGTAGGAGAACTGTAGCAGACTGTGGAAAGTAGTTTTGTAGTTTGTTTGAATGTTACTTTTCTTAGGAAAATAAGTTAAGATGAGTACAGCAGGTTTAGGGTGACTTTTGTAAGATCTATCTGGACTTGTTGGGCCATAAATGCTAGTTCTTTTGAATTCCGCCAATTTTCCTCTCAAAATTAAGGTTGCGTCTTTCTTCTTTTTTTTTTTTTTTTTTTTCAGGGAAACAAAGACTTTATTAATAAAAAGAAAGAAGTTACAATTGTGAACTAGTAGTTCATCCACAAATAAACAAACAAAAAACAAAAATTAAAAGCAAGATTAGAATAAACAATCAACAAACAGTAGCCTTCCAATCTAGTATAATAAAAAATAATAATAAATCTTTGAATTCTTCACTAGAACATGCCTAGAGAGAAGCCAAATAATACGCTTTATCTTCTAAAAAGTTGTTATCCTCTTCGACTTCATCAAAATTTTTTTTGTTTATTTCCTCTCAAATAATCCATAAAATGACGAAAACTCCATAATACCAAAGGAATGAGGATACTAGCTTTTGTTTTTCCTCCTAAGACTTTAAATTCTTCCAATAAAAAGAACATAAGGATATTTCAAAAAAAAAAAAAAAAAAAAAAAACCGAAAGAACATAAGGATTTAGGAGCAGCCCACAATACCAAAGGTTGCATCGTGGTCAGAAGAGAAAGGGGAAAATGAGCTGACAACTTTGAACTTTGAAGGTCCTTCTCAAGAAAGGAAAGGAGAGGAATTCTTCATTAGATATCCGTAGGATGGAAATATTTTCAGCTTCATACTTTAATACATGATGATTCTTCCAAAGAAAAAAATTCATGTAGTTTGAAAACTGTGGCTTGATGGATATATTGCTAAACTGGCTACTGAGAAAATTTGAAATTTTGCTACGTTGGACGCTTGGGGACACAATACTCATGTCCTAGCATTTGATACTCAAAGAAATGATTATGAGAGAATGCACTTTATTAAATTTGTGTAAATTTTGAGGATGCTATAGAAATTCTGTTGTGAAATTTTAGTGGACTTTTAAGCTTGATATTTCTTCTACTTTTTGGGTTGTTCTACCAACAAACAAACTCATGATCGAAGTTTAGTATATATTTTTTTAAAAAATTTGATTCCAGTTGCCCCTGTTTTAAAACCATTTCTATTATATTGCCTTGGCAACCTTCACAAATATTTAGAACGAGAAATCACATCCACTTCATTTCTATGAGAAATCACAGCAGAACCCTATAGTTCTAGTAAAGTTACAAAACCCTGCACGCATTCAGGAGTATTAAGAAAAAAAAGAAAATATTTAAGCAACTAATGCTTTCTGGAGTAGCTTGTGTATAATTAACTTTTTCCCTGTTTCAAGTACAGTTTCGGTAATGTGAGTTTTTTGTTCTCTTCTGTCCCACCTTCTCTACCTCTCTATATATATGCATCTTACATGATATTATTGCTGACATCTAGGCTTTCTACAATTGCTGATCTTAGGTGATATAATGATGTGCAACCTTTTTTTCATCCTTTTGATGCTGGAAAAAGTTTCACTATTATGATTTGTCTTCACCTGCATTTTAATAGGTCTCTCAACCAAGGTCGTATGATGTTATTGCAAGAGAGTACCATGTAGCTCGTTTGGAAGCTATTAGAGCCAAAGAAAATAAGGACAAAAAAAGCCAGGAAAGGGCGGGCAATATGATCCGCAAACTCAAGCAAGAGTTGTCTGCATTAGGTTCGATTTAAATTTTTTCCTTATCTGCATTAAATATGGCATTTTATACCTTTTCTGATCAGCTTTTTGGATTCATTAAACAGGATTATCTGATGAGATGTTGGTATTGGATTTTGACCATGAACGTGCTTCTAAGGATGCATCTACTAGTTCCATGCCTGATGAAGATCCTGAGGCCATAAAATTTGATAATGTAGATGGTGGGTTAGGTTTTGTTGTGCATACAGATGAGTCAAGAATTGGTGGAGACAATTCTGGGAGCTGCAGCTCAGAGGCATTTCCACTCAATCCTGTTCCCTCTAGCATACCTGCTCAAGCAAAAACCGTGGATGAGTCAGAAGATGTGGAGCTTGGTGGTTTCTTTGTTGAAGATGCTGGATCTAGTGAAATGTTACCTGCTGAAATTTTGAAATTTCAGCAGCAAGAAAAGATGAAAGAACTATTGAGTGACAAGAATATAGAGAAATTAGATGGCGTCTGGAAGAAGGTAATGATTGAGAGCAATAACTTTTAGATGAATGTTAGGAGTGTTGAATGATGATGCAATAGCTAATGTGCTGTCAACTTTACATTATATATTTTCATTTTCACATTTTTCATACCATATCTGTAATGCTGTCACTATGGTTTGCTAATTTAAAATAAAAAATATATATATATATATTTTAGATTGTACAGTATCTGATGCATAGTCAGATGCTCTGTAGTGCCTATGAGTTCTTTTTATTCCCTTTGTCATTATAGTATATTCAAATGCTTTTAATTTATGCTTTCAGTATACTTTCATGTGAACTTTGGATAATGTTTAGTCTCATTTTGTTCTGTACATGGATCCATTGTTTTTTGTCTAGTATATTTGCATTATAACAGCTTTCTATTTGTTTTTCCATTTTGATGATGTGGTCTAATGGTAACAGGGGGAGCCGCAAAAGATTCCAAAGGCTGTTCTTCATCAATTATGTCAAAGATCAGGATGGGAAGCACCAAAATTTAATAAAGTTCTGGGGAAAGCAAATAATTTGTCTTATACTGTTAGTGTATTGCGTAAAGCTAGTGGCAGGGGTAAGAGCAGAAAAGCTGGTGGGTTGATCACCCTTCAGCTTCCCGACCAGAATCAAACCTTTGGATCTGCTGAGGTATTTATTTATTCCCATCTTTCCATGTTCACACAGAAGCACATGATGGTTTGCTGATCACCATGTGTACGCCAAGAAATATAGTTAAAAGTAAATTGGAAACAGTTATCCTGTACAGACTTAATTTTGTAGCTACGTGGGTATTTATGTGTTTGCCATTGTTGTTGTTGGGTTTGCCCTTTTTTTTTTTTTTCCATAAATAAAATTTCTACAAATAAATGTTCCTTATGATGTTGCTGCTAATTATTACAATTAAAGAAAAATAGGAATTTTTTTTTTCTCTCGTGTTTCTGGAGTTCTAGGTTACAGTGCAAAGTCTGATTGAACAAGGAGTTAGAAAAGACTATTATTCTTAATTAATATCAAGAAACACCTTTTGTTGTGTAACATATATTAGATTTTTAGGTGAGGAATAACATGTTCACTGTATTCAATATCTGCGGAGAATGTGAAATGCTTTTTCCTTGAATTCATCAGCTCACTGGATATGTTTTTTGTTTTGTTTTTGTTTTTGTAATATAAAGCTCTGGATGTGGATTGCTTCAGAAATATAGTTCTATCTTTTTAGGCTTTGATTTTGCAGGTGCTATGGTGATTGAGATCCCTCTGAAAAGGATAATATTTCTTTCCAGTATATTTCTCTAGCATTTCTGTAATGACACAGATCATGTACATGTCTAAGACTGGTTATTCTTGCATCACCTTATAATTTTCTGTGAATTTGTGTGAAATTTCTTGCTTACAAGTTACAACTGTATTTTCTGTCCCTTTTGGAAGTTATTGAAGTGTAAACTTGATTATTATTATTTTTTTTTTAATTTATATTTTATAGTAAAAATTGGAACCTAAATCTATTTCTTGATATCCAAACAACTTGATCTATGATTATTATGGTCTTGTAGAAGAGATAGTGGCAAATTGTGGGCCTTCCAATCTGTGTTGCATTTTACTTGGAGTTCAAGTAGGGTCTGCTAGTGATTAATTTGGTTCTTTTGACTGTGTTCAGGTCCATCCTGAATTAATTTACCATTTTTCATGCTATCCCATTTCAAATTTTGATAGACATCCCTTAGCTTGTACATAGTTGTTTAGTCTTGCTCTTTTCGAATTAACTTAATTAAATGTGTGGAAAGTAAAGATTACTTAGATGTATTTTTTTATTTACTGTTATGAGTTGATAAGAGATTAAGATGTTACTTGATCTCATCTCTAGAGATTAGTTTTATCTTGATTAGGATAACTTTGTTAGACTCCTAGCTTATCTAGGTTTCAAGGCTTTTAAATGTAATCTTTTATATAAAATGTAAGGCAACCTCACGGCTAGTGTGAGGTATTGAGGAATAAAATCATTCTGTTTCAGATTTCTTACTTGCAACAAAATGTAATGTCTGAACAAAAGCATATGTAATGGATGGTGATTGTGTAGTAGTAATGCAATAGTGACATCAATTATTTTGGTTACAGGATGCACAGAATGGAGTCGCAGCATTTGCTCTTCATCACCTGTTTCCAGATCTTCCTATTCAATTAGCAATTACAGAGCCTTATGCTTCTCTAGTTCTGCAGTGGAAAGCAGGTGATCCTACAAACCCTCCTGTTCATTTCAAAGTGGTGTCAGTTGAATATCCAAAGACTGTCAAAAGTGGTGTTGTTGGAATAGCTGACAATTTCAAAATATTTGAGTGGTTACAGGGGATTCTTCAATTAAATTAGAAGACAATGAGGAAGATCGGCGAGCTTGTTTTGTGGATAGGTTACTGAGTGAAGATGGTTCTAGTACTATTGCTCCTGTTGACCTTCCTAGTACTCTTTCAGATTCATCTCAGAATCCTTCAGTTCAAGAAAACAAAAATTTGAGAGTTGCAGCTGCTAATCCAATTGCTGAAAGTATGTTCTTTCAATTTTCTTTGGTGCATTATTGAATTAATGATGTAGCTTTGTGCTGCTACATCTTTATGATATATTTTTTTCACTTGTAATGAATATCCATGTATTTTCCATTCTTTATTCTGCTGCAATCCTTATCATTATTTACCGTTTGTTTCTCTTCTCCCCCTCCCACCCTGCATTAGGCTTCTCCTTTCATAATTATAATTATGTTCTACCAATAAACAGAACCACAGAAGAAACCTGAAGAGTAACTGAGTAGGATTAAACTAGTAAAACACTAATGACAGTTTTTGGACATTAAGTGGGACGGTGGGAGATTGGAGTTAGCATTCATGCCACAGTACAAGCAATGTCTCATCTCTCATAGTATACTCTAAAAATAGTTGAAACGTATTTCTGATTAGAGCAACATGCTTGTGTACTCTAATTAGAATATAATTTTCTACTTTGACTTTGGCATGGTTTAGTTCTTAACTTTTGTTACATGTCATGCTGCAGGAGTAAAATATGCTAAAGAAGCTGAAAGTTCTCATTTGAAGCAGGGACAAGAAAATAAAATGAAACTGCAGAGATACAAGGTTAGTTTATTCTTGTTTTAGTTATCCTCATGTAGGAAATTTCAGAAAATACAGCTGTCCAAGCTTTATTTGTTCTTGTTATAGTCCTGTGAAAAGAAAATTTCTCAGTGGAGGGAGTCACGTGAGCTTGTGGCTGGGATAAAAGGTTTCTTTATGTTTTGGGTTAATATGTTCTGAATTCACTAAACAGTTATCTTTCTAAGTATTAGCTTGTCAAATCTATAACTAGTCTTTCAGACAATTAATGGAGGAGTCCAGTTTCAAATATCAATCAATCACATTTTTCTTCCTTTTTACATGAGTTAAAATTTTAAGTACGTTAAAATTTCACTGTCTTACTTATTACAATTTTAAAGTAATTTTGTCTCTGTATTATATTTTAAAAGAACTGTATTTTTCAACTATTCTTTATAATGCATAATATGCATATTGTCAAATTATAACCTGTTCTTTATTTGCTACATAGTGATTGTACCTCACTTCCTGCATTATATATTTTAGTTTTTTTTTTCAAATTTATTTTTTTAGATTAAAAACAAATACAGTTTTATTTGTTTTGTTTGCTAATTAATCTAATCCAACGTGAACAGTTGACTATAATTACAATTATAATTGTAAATAATCTATAGAATATCCTAACAAGCACAAGATTATCTAACAACAACCTCTCAATTGGTTTCTGTTATCGCAATCTGTGTTATCACTTGTTCTGTTTGCTAATTAATCTTTGCATATTTTTTTTCCCTTTTAGGACATGTTGAAGACCAGAAATGCTCTTCCAATTTCTGTGTTGAAGGGTGATATATTACGACTACTAAAGGAGAATAATGTCCTTGTTGTTTGTGGTGAAACTGGTTCTGGAAAGACCACTCAGGTTATAATTCATATTTACCCTTGACCCAAACTCTCAGAAAACTGTTGTTTTTTTTTTTTTTTTTTTTTTTTTTTTTTTTTTTTTTTTTAAATTTATTTTTATTTTTTTAATAGGAAACAAAAACTTTATTAATAAAAGAAAGAAAATACAATTGTGAACCAATAGTCCACCAACAAACAAACAAACAAAAAGCAAAAACTGAAAGCGAGATTGGAATAAACAATCAACAAACGGCAGCCTTCCGATTTAGCAATATTAGAAATAATGATAAATTTTTGAATTCTTCACTAGAAGATGCCTAGAGAGAAGCCAAATAATATGCTTTAAGTCTCTTCGACTTCATCAAAGAATCTACTGTTTTGTTCCTCCCAAATAACCCATAAAATAGCGAAAACTTCACAATCCCAAAGACTACTAGCTTTCTTTTCTCCTCTTAAGACTATAAATTCTTTCAATAAAAAGGAACATAGGAATTTAGGAGCAGCCCACTTCAAACCAACTAAAGAAAACAATTTGTTCTATAACAAGCCAACCATCGGACTATGAAGAAAGAGATGATCCAAGTTTTCCCCCCCAACTCTTGCACACGATACACTGAAAGGGAGAAAGACAATTATGAGGAAATCGTTTTTGAATGACGTCACATGTACTTAGTTTCCATTGAGCCGTAAGCCACACTAAAAACTTGATATTGTTTGGATCCTTTGACTTCCATATAAGGTTAGCAAAATCAAACATAGGAAGAGAATTATCTTGGACCAACTTTTTAAAAAAGGACTTGCATGAAAAAATGCCATTGGAACTTAACCTTCACACGCTACAATCATTCAATCCAGGATTGAAAGAAACGCACTCAAGCAAAGAAATAAGAGAAGACTTGGGTTTCCCAGCGCTTCCATTATATTGTTATTATAGTTCTTGCTTTTTAGAGATTGGCATCACTTTTTGTCTTTTCTATCTTTTGTATGGCTTGTGAAACTGTCTTGTTTGTTCTTCTAAGAAAAACCCTTTGGGCTGTTTCTAACTGGCTTTATGTGTAGGTTCCACAATTTATACTGGATGATATGATTGATTCAGGACGTGGTGGATTCTGTAATATTATATGCACACAACCGAGAAGAATAGCGGTCAGTACAAAAATGTTTTTATCCAATTTACTGTTGTTCGATCACTGCCTGGAATGCAATGCTTGTATTAAACAAGGCTAATATAGCAAATTAGTGTCTGTGTTTGCTGCAAAATTATGATAACACAAAGTAAAGCAGACGACAAAATATAACAGTAATGTCATTTATGTTTCTGCATGCAAAGAATTAAAGGTATGCATGCGTAGAAGCACAATTATGTGGCTGGAAACTATGGAGAAGACATTGTTGAGTATGCCTTTTTTTTGTTTTTAATAATATTATTAATGTTAATATTACTACATTTTGAGTAGATGTTACTTATGAGACAATTGCATTGTGATAAACTTTAAATTATGAATTCCTCTTATCACATCTGGCTTCTTATATAACTAATGTCTGGAGTTGTCTATTGCCAATGCATTGTTTGCATTTGTGACTTTATTCAACTGCATTCTCTAGCCAGTGTGTGGTTGTCATTCTCATAATCTTTTGTATGATTGATGTTCGTAATGAACTAAAGATTCACTTAGCTTTAGCTGAGAGGGAGGTCAAGAGATACAACATTTGGCCTTGTTCGTTAGTAAACTGTGGTCCTAGTAGTGCTTTATTGTAAAATATATGGGAACTTCCTGCTGATTAGGTAATGTTTTCTGTTTGCTGTATTTTTGTTACAGGCTATTTCTGTTGCTGAAAGAGTAGCTGATGAACGCTGTGAACCTTCACCTGGTTCGGACGGTTCTTTGGTTGGTTATCAAGTTCGGCTGGACAGTGCAAGGTACGTATGTGCTTCCTCTTATTATCATTAAATCAGTGAATTTGCTGCAGACATTATGATAAACCTTTTGTACAATGCTTGTTGCTTTGCATTTGTATGCGCTTAAGAGAAATTATAAAGTGGGTTCTTGTAGTTGAGCATGTGAATTCTTAAAAAATTATCAGCGATAGGTTAACTATGGTCAGAAGAATTTGGTAAAATGTAAAAGCTATTTCGATTGTGGGGTTTTGATGAGCAGGATGGTCTTGGAATTAAATGATACTTATTAGAGATTGGGCTTGGAATAATCACTAGTTAAGGAAGTTTTTTGTTTTCTGCTTTCAGTTAACCAATTTGTTCTGTGCTTTAAGCACCTTAGAGGATGTGCCGCTAAACTTTATCTTGATTGTGAATTACGAGGACTTCTGAATTTCTTTGAAATCGATAGATTATTCCTAAGCACAAATGATTTATTTCTTTTTTTGTTGTTTTTGTTCGATGTGCTTATCATGCATCTACGTTTTTATATTTTCAGCATTTTTTAACATCCATCTTATTCTGGCTTTATTAAATATAACTTTGTTTTACATTCGTTGTCTCTTTGTAGGAATGAAAGGACAAAGCTTCTCTTTTGTACAACAGGAATTCTTCTAAGGAAAATTGTGGTAGGCCCCAGTAATTGCTTGAGAATATTGAATTTGTTGCAACTAGTGTAACAAATGCCTGAAGAGCATTTTGATATTTGCTTTCAGTTTAGCCTTTTGCTGCATTGTCTGTTTCATTATGTAGGTACTAGCTTAATTATTTTTCATGGGTAATACTCATGCTGCAATTGTAATCACTAATTCTCAATATTTAAACTGCTGATGCAACTAACAAAAATAAAATTAAGTTGTTGCTTTCATCTTTTTGTTTTTTATTTTTTTATTTTTGTAATTTTTATTTTCTTGTGTCTGATTCAGATGCATCAATTCAGCCAAGACTTGCCATTTTTAAAGTTCAAGCCTTCTTTATTTAGTCTTTGATTGAAAAGATTTTTATTGGGATTTCAGCTTTGGAATTGTAGGTTTATTTATTTTATCATCATCATCAAATCATCATCATCATCATTAGTATTATTATTGTTTTGTAATTAGGAGCGGAAAAGTTTGTCATGTTCTTGTAGGTGTTTTCATTATTTGATCTGAGTTTAGGTTTACTTAGATTTCAAGTAGTTAGAATGTGGAGTGAGTTTTATCTCGACTTTCATCTCTAATAACGATAAGCCGAAACCATAAGACAGTTCTTGTTCCTCGCACAAACATTATAACCCCTTTAACTTTTAAGTTAAGAGTTCAAGATGGAGTGATTTTCTTTCTGTACTTGGCAATAATACACAGAGTGATCTTAATTTAAATTGTCTGTTTGCAATTTGCAGGGGGATAAAAACCTATCTGGTGTTAGTCATGTCATAGTTGACGAAGTGCATGAACGATCTCTTTTGGTGAGTAAGCAAAATCTAAGGTAGGTCATAGGAGTATATTAATGGATCTTGTGAAAAAGATGATTTTACGTTGCTAGCTTCATGGTCAATGACAAACATACTTCAGCTTATGCGTAATTTTAATAGTTTGATAATGGATGTTATCCTGTGTGGACTTTTAACCTCTATTAAAATATATATTTACTGAAAATTATATGGAGCTGTTGTTATGTGCCTCCTGTTTGTCTTCTGCTCTTGTCAACAGCTTGTTTACATCGTGTATTCCTTTTTCCTCATCTGTATAAGGGTTTTCAGTTTTTGATCGAAAAGTAGTATTTATTGAAATCATTTGTTCATTTCCACACGTATGGATCTTTGCATTATGTTTAATTTTTCAATAGTGCTGAAGCAGTCAAACTGGAATTTACGTATATGGACTTAGATGTTATAATTTGGTGATTTTAAGAGCGTCAATTGTTGTACCATATTTTCCTGTCTCTTGTCCTTTTACTTTGTCATGTGATTTCTCACAATCAATCGGGTTTAATTTTCATTTATTTAGAGTCAATTGATTTTCCTTCTTTTCTTGATAACAGGGTGATTTTCTACTTATAGTTTTGAAGGACCTGCTTGAAAAGCAGTATGCTGATGGTGCACCAAAGCTGAAGGTTATTCTTATGTATGTTTGCATATTTCTGTTCTATACTGGCTTGCAGATACATAATTAATGCATATTATTGTGTATGCTGATGCCATGTAACTCTCTTTAGTTCTATATCTATTGTTTTTATTTATCTAAATATATATTTGTCTTTTTACCGTCTCTCCCTCTCTCTCAACAAATGCACACCGAACACATGTACACAACTTTAAATAATTTTTACTGTTCAGGTCTGCTACTGTTGATTCAGATTTGTTCTCAAGATATTTTGGACATTGCCCTGTAATTACTGCACAAGGTCGAACGCATCCTGTGACTACTTACTTTCTCGAGGATATATATCAGAGTATCAACTATCACCTTGCTTCAGATTCGCCAGCTTCTATAAATTATGAAACATCCACAAAAGACAAGGTATTTAAATATATTGATTCCCGGTGTACTTGTTGTGAAGTCTACCTTGTCATTTCTTTGTTTTACTCAATTTTGGCTGATTTCTTTAGCTCCCAACTACAAATTCCCTCTATATTTATAGGTGTTAATGTGTTATTCTCAGATTGATTAAGGTATACATCATATGTCATCTTGTCCCATGAATAACTGAAATTGAGAAAGCATACTATTATGCCTACATTGATAAAAATATTGGATCACAGAAGGCTAATGTGCTAGGAATGAGCAGTGCTTACCATTTCTCGTATAATCTGTATATATAAATTTGTTTATTTATTATCTTATGTTGTTATATACTTTTTGCTCATCATTATCTGTTAGTTTTAAAAGAAGAGCACTATTTCTTTCTGTTGCAAATGCAGAAAATTGTTTAATTGAAAGGAAAGAATAATAATTAGTGAACAAGCAGTCCTGAGAAGCAAGGATGCACCTGGAAAGAATGTCATCTTTACAAAACTTTGTGAATGACCTGAAAATCTAATCAGGATTTTGACTTTGATACATCATCTTTTATTAAATCTAGCACCAAAAAGTATAATTAATCTTATCCTCTCAGTTGAAATGGATGAAGAAGAAAAGTGTGTTGAAACACTTTAATATGAAGGTTGAAGGCCTATGGTAATTGAAAAATGTTTAGAGGTAAAAGTGTTTTCATTATTCTGCTTCCTTTGAAAACAATACATAGTTATTAAATAGTTTAAGGAAACAAACCTCCCTTAAACCTAGGAACCTGAAAACAATCCTTCCTTAAACTTAAGAACCTTATCAACATCTCTAAAACAAACTAAAAGATTAGGATAACTATAAGAGTTTCTAATTTTAATTATTCTTAATTAATTACTACTGTAAGAGCAGTAATTCTTCGAAGTAACACAGATAATATTAAACCTAATTCTACACCCCCCCTCAAGTGGGATGATAGATATCTATCATACCCAGCTTGGAACATAAGTTATCAAAAGTTGTGCGAACTAAAGGTTTGGTGAGAATGTCAGCTGTCTGAGAGGCAGTAGGTGTATACACCAGATGAATGCTTCCTTCTTCAATTTTTTCCTTAAGAAAATGTCTATCAATCTACACATGCTTTGTCCTATTATATAACACTGGATTTTTGGCAATTTTAATTGTAGACTGGTTGTCACAAAACAATTGTAGTGCACCATCCATAGGAACCTTAAGCTCGGTTAAAACTCTTTTTAACCAAATTCCTTCACACACTCCATGTGCCATAGCCCGAAATTCAGCTTCAGCACTGCTTCTTGCTACCACTGACTGTTTTTTACTTCTCCAAGTGACTAAATTGCCCCACACATAGTTGCAGTAACCAGAGGTAGATCTTCTATCTGTTATTGAACCTGCCCAGTCTGCATCGGTGAAAATCTCTACGCTTCTGCTCCTGTTTTTCTTGAAAAACAGACCTTTACCTGGAGTAAATTTCAGGTATCTCAATATTCTCACAACTGCCTGCATGTGTTCTTCTGTAGGTCTGTTCATGAACTGACTTACTGCACTTACTGGAAATCCAATATTAGGTCTTGTATGAGAAAGGTAGATCAGCTTTCCAACTAACCTCTGATATCTTCCTTTGTCCACTGGAGAACTCTTTTGTTGCTGTCCTAACTTCACTGTGTAGTCCATAGGAGTCTCTGCTGGTTTGCAGTCACTCAAACCAGTTTCTTTCAAAAGATTAAGAATATATTTGCGTTGTGAAACCACAATACCTCCCTTTGACCGAGCTACTTCCATGCCAAGAAAATATCTCAAATTTCCCAAATCTTTTACATCAAACTCTCTTGCTAAAACTGTTTCAGCTGCTGAATGTCTCCTCCACAATTCCCTGTGAGTATAATATCATCCACATAGACTATAAGAATGGTCAACTGTCCATTTGATCCATGTTTAACAAACATTGTATGATCTGATTGACATTGTGCAAAGCCCCCCAGTTTTACTGCTCTTGTAAACCGTTCAAACCAAGCACGTGGGGACTGTTTTAATCCATACAACGACTTGTTAAGTCTGCAAACCAGTCCCTTATTAGCTGCATTTTGGAAACCTGGTGGAATGCTCATATACACCTCTTCTTCCAACTCTCCATTTAGGAAAGCATTTTTGACATCCAACTGATGAAGCCTCCAATCTAGATTAGCTGCCAAGGAGAGTAGTACTAGAACTGTATTAAGTTTAGCTACCGGTGCAAAGGTTTCTTCATAATCAATTCCATATGATTGAGTGAATCCCTTTGCTACCAATCTGGCCTTGAATCTTTCAACACTACCATTAGCCTTGTGTTTAATGGTGAAGACCCATTTACTGCCAACCTGATGTTTTCCTTTTGGTAGCTCAGTTATCTCCCAAGTCTGATTCTTTTCCAGGGCTTTAATCTCTTCATCTACAGCAGCTTTCCAAGCCGGAACCTGTAGTGCTTCTTCTATGTTTCTAGGAATCTCTTCTTGCATGATATTTACAGAAAAAGCTCTAAACACAGGTGAAAGTTTGTCATATGATACATACTTACACATAGGGTATAGTGGCCTACCTCTGCACTCTCTTACTCCTTTCCTTAAAGCAATGGGTAGCTCACTGTCACCTTCTACAGTTTCTGTATCAATGTTGTCAACATTTTCTGTTTCTGCATTAATAGTTTCAATATCTGCGTTGCCTTCTTGGACTGATTCACTAGGTTCAGAGTCTTGGTTTTGCTGTATTTGCAGTGGAACTCTTGACTGCTCCTGGTTTTTTCTTTTTCTAGTATACACAATCAGCTCTTTTTCAGTTGGAATGTCTCTTGACTCAAGAATGTTATCAGAAGTATTAGGAATCCTACCTCTAACAGAAGAAGTATTATCTATATGGACAGATTTTTCTTCAAGACTTGGTGTAGTCTTATCAAGATTTTCTAGATGTTTATCAAGAGAACAAAGAGTTTGAGTTTTGGAAGGGGACATGATAACATCTTGTATGGGATTAAACTGACTCTCACACATGTCTAATGACTCAAACCAAGGCTTATCAATCACTAACTCCTCACCCAAATTATTTTTGAAGTATGGTTTTGTCTCCATAAAGATAACATCTTTAGAGATAAAAAATTTTTTAGTATTCGGTGAATAGCATTTGTATCCCTTTTGTGTTGGTGAATAACCAACAAAGACACATTTTAGGGATTTTGGATCAAGTTTACTTCGATGAATTTGATTTATGTGCACAAAAGTGGTGCATCCAAACACTCTAATTGGTAAATCAGAAATTAATTTTGTATTTGGATAACTTTGTAACAAGACATGACAAGGAGTTTTGAAATTTAAAACTCTAGATGGGAGCCTATTAATCAAATATGTTGCTGTTAGTACAGCCTCTCCCCAAAAACATTTAGGCACATTACTAGTAAACATAAGAGACCTTGCTACCTCAAGTATATGTCTATTTTTCCTTTCTGAGACCCCATTTTGTTGAGGTGTCTCAACACAAGAATTTTGATGAACAATATCCTCTTGTAGCAAAAAATTATTTAGTTCTTTATTGAAAAATTCCTTGCCATTATCAGTTCTAAATATTTTTATTTTTGTTTCAAACTGATTTTGTATCATTTTTACAAAGTTTCTGAAAATCTGATGTACTTCTGTTTTCTCTCTCATCAAAAACACCCATGTAATCCTAGTGTGGTCATCAATGAAAGAGGCAAACCATCTTGCTCCCGTGACATTTAGAACCCTAGAAGGACCCCATACATCACTATGTATTAAGGTGAAAGGTTGAGATTGTCTATAGCCTTGTATTGAGTAATTTTGACGTTTTTGCTTTGAAAGAGAACACACTTCACATTGAAATAATTGAGGATTTTTATTTCTAAACAGAGTTGGAAATAATTTTTCCAAATACATGAAGTTTGGATGCCCTAAACGATAATGCCATAAGAAGATGTCATCATCTTTATTACATCTAACATCCTTATTGAACAAAATAGATGAACTAGAAGAAGATTCATTCCTAGCTGAAAAAGAATGCTTCATAGAATCAGATCCAACTTGAAGTATGTAGAGTCCGGCGTGCAAATCAGCATTGCCAATCGTCCTCCCCGAGATCCAGTCCTGAAAAACACATTGGTTTGCAGTAAACTTAGTAACACAATTCAAATCTCTTGTTAAGTTGCTTACTGACAGCAGATTGCAATCTAAATTAGGTACTAACAGAACTGATTTTAGTAAAATATTAGAGGAAACCATCACAGAACCTGTACCAGCCACTTTCGCTAACGAACCATCAGCAATCTTGATTGTTGTGTTGCTGTGGTTTGGAACAAATTCACAAAACACTGATCTATCACTAGTCATATGGTCAGAAGCTCCTGAATCAACAATCTAGGTCCTCTGTAATTCTTTCTGAACATTAAGAGCTGATAAAAAATTACCTTGTTGAGCTACTGATCCACTACCGATAACAGTAGACGAAGGTAATTGTGAACTGAAATACTTCTTTAAAAAATTCATTTGTTCCTTGCTAAACAGGTTCTGCTCTGCTATAGATTCCGTCTCAGTTCCTGCCACCAAGTTTCCACGACTCTCCTTGCTGTACCTTGGTCTCCAATCTGCTGGTTTTCCAACTAACTTCCAGCAGGTTTCCTTGAGATGGCCAGCTCTCTTGCAATGATCGCACCAAGGTTTGCCTTTCCTTGGTCGATTCTCACCTGAGACTGGTTGTATATTGTTGTGAACTACAAGTGCAGAGCTGTCATGTCCTGGATTTTCAGACTTGGTCTCGGTACTGGTATTTCCCATCATAATCTTTTCCCGGCTTTCCTCTCTTTTTACCACAGAGAGCACCTCCTGAATATCTGGGAGAGGCTTGATTCCAAGAATTCTTCCTCGTACATCATCAAGTTGAGAATTCAGCCCAAGTAAGAACATGAAAATCCTTTTTTGCTCAATAATCTTCTGGTACAGATTGCTGTCATTTGCAGTATCCCAATTATGCTTCTCAAACAAATCGAGTTGTTGCCACAACCTAGTCAACTTGCTGAAATATTGAGTGACGTTCATCTCCCCTTGCTGCAATCTGTAAAGGGTGCTTTCTACTCCAAATAACTCTGCAACATTATCGCTACTAGAGTATTGTCTCTTAGCTGCATCCCAAATCTGTTTTGCAGTCTTGTATAAGAGGAAATTCTCACCTATTTCATTAGTCATGGAATTAAGAAGCCAAGACATAACCATACTATTTTCAGTCTTCCACTTCTTGTACTTTGAATCATTTTCTGCAGGTGCTTGTATGACTTCTGTCAAATAATCATCTTTCCCTTTTCCACAAATAAAGATGTATACTGACTGTGACCACTGCAAATAATTGTGTCCGTTTAGCTTGTGTCCAATTATGAGTACATGAGAGATGTTTTCATTGTTTCCATTGTCAGAACCACCATTACTAGTCTGAACAGGCAGATCTGTGTCGGAAGAAGAAGACACTGGACTGACAGGAGGAGGAGCACTGGGTGTAGCCATTCCGTATTTAGTCATAACCTATTCTAGGATTTAAAAGGAACATGCTCTGATACCATGAAAAATGTTTAGAGGTAAAAGTGTTTTCATTATTCTGCTTCCTTTGAAAACAATACATAGTTATTAAATAGTTTAAGGAAACAAACCTCCTTTAAACCTAGGAACCTAAAAACAATCCTTCCTTAAACTTAGGAACCTTATCAACATCTCTAAAACAAACTAAAAGATTAGGATAACTATAAGAGTTTCTAATTTTAATTATTCTTAATTAATTACTACTGTAAGAGCAGTAATTCTTCTAAGTAACACAGATAATATTAAACCTAATTCTACAGTAATGAAAGAAGTTGGGTTCTATCCTATATGAGGTTGACTTATTCTTTGGGGTTCTTCAAAAAAGCGTCTTTTTTTCTTTATCCATTTTGTCCACAAAGGAGTTGACACTAAAAACTTAAAAATTTTTGTCTTGTCTCCTAGTGTAAAACATTAACATTATCAATTGGCAAAGATTAGCAAGAGTCTGCAGCAGCAGCTACCTACTTATTTTTAGCTTTCTGTCAAATAAGACAATTACATATGTGATAGATCTGGTTCCTACTTTTTTATGGGCTTCAGACACAACACACAAGAAATTTCATGGCACTTCCCTTTTCATTAGTCACTTAAGTTGGAATGGCGTCTTTGGTTGTTGGTACCAGCTGGTTTAGCACTAAGTTCTCTTAGAGTTATATAAGAGGTCTGGGGACTAAATCCCTTTTGTTTTTTATTTTTCATTTCTTTGTTGTAGTAGGAATTAGGGGGTTCGTTATGTTTTTGGGCTAAATGTCTTGCTTTTAAAATGTATGGGGGTTTGAGCACAGCATGTTAGCATATTGGAATTGTAAGAGCAGTTTTAAGCAATTTTTGTGTGTTATTGTTTTGTTTTTATTTTATTTTATTTTTTAATGTTTTACAAAAAACAGAAGTGTATTGATCAAAATATTTACAAGTTTAAAAACAAGCTGTCTTTTATAAGAAAAAGCATGAACAGTTTCAAAAAACAAAAAAACTAGCCAATGCAGAAAGGTTTGTGTACTTTTGTTGCCCCTAGAGCATCAGTTTTGGCACATTAATGGCAGACTATTTGTTTACTCTTGTAGTCACTTTAATCATCAATAAACCCTAAACCCCTTTTAAATTTAGAAGGATGAAGAAAATTAAAGAGTGTTGAAATTTCTTGGAGGTGGAGGAGTAAAGCAATGCTACAGAAGGATCTTTTATTTTTGGTAGATTTTGTAAACTTCAATCTTGTAAACCTTTTCCCATTAACACAATTCTTTTCAGTGTCTTACCAGAAACAGATATGGTATACTAACTTCATGCTCAAAGAGGACAGATACAATCTACTGCCTTAAAAATTAAAGGAAAGATAGTGTTTCCCCCCTGTAGTTTGAAATAATACTCAAAATCCGGGGAAAATAGGATTAAGTCAAAATTAAAATTATCTTTATCCAATGTTTGACCAACCATAAAGTCAGAATTTTATTAATAATAATATATTATTTTTTTTGAACTTATTTTCTTGTAATGCAAAGTGAAATCTTAATAATTTGAATTCTCTTTCTTTTACAATTGTTCATCAAACCTTGGCCTCACTCCTTCAATGATCTGATGCCTTTGACCTGTCCTTTCTTTCATTTTTTTCATCAAGACCTCTATCCTTCTAAGTTTCTCAATGTTCACTCGAATAAAGGGTGTTTGGTCAAGTTGATGCTGTGTCACTAGATTGACCCTTCTCCCTTTTCTCCTTTCTACTAGACATCTCTTCATATAACAATTTAGATGGGGTCCACAAGCTATAAATAGAAAGTTGGATGCGTTTCTGTTGAGGACCTCGTTAGAAATCCCATAACTAACATGAACAACCTTGCCTTGCGCAACAAGTTAAATAGAAATTGATCCAACCAACCCACAGAATTGGGCGAATTGATTTAGAATTAGATCACAGAATTGATCTATATTAAGCCCTAGCAAGTCCAAGCAAGAACACTTGGAAAAGTGGAAATAAATTGAAAGAGCTTTGCCTCGCTAACTGCAAACTTTGTTAATATTTGCCAAAAGATTCAAAGATACAAGCCCTAAGTTTTAATCCTCTATTTATGGTTAAACTTCCTAACTTTGCTAGGAAACAAGACATCCCTAAGAAATAGAAAATTAGAAGGAAATAATATCAAATAACTAAAGAAAATATTATTAAATAGCTAAAGGATATAATATCAAATTAATAAAAGAAAAATATCAAAATCTAGATAAAGAATAATATCATAAAACAAATTTCACTTCAGCCCTCTTTAGGTCCTTCTTCGGCTGGATGCACTGCATGGGTTACATCTAGTGACGCAAGTCGCAATCGTTATGGCTAGAAGTCACTGGTTGCATCTAGCGATGGAAGTCGCGACTCTCTTGGATGAATAGTCGCTAGTTGTACCATTGGTTGCATCTTGTGATGCGAGTCACGATGGATGGGCTCTCCCTTTCACCCTTTCAGCTTTTCTCCTAATGTTCTCATAAGTTTCCATGTGAGCATTTTGTTAAATATTACACAGATGAAATTTATTGGTGTGCATCTTAAATGATCAGATTTGAATGATGTCCTCAAATTGTTTCTTTTTTGGGGGTTAAGAACCAAACAAACTTGTATTAATTGATAAAAGATTATTTATTTGGAATTAAGGTTGTATGTTCTCTGTATTCATTTTTGTTACAAGAATTTGGGTTTTCTTACAAATTACATAAACCTCCGTACTAATTATTATCGTCTTAATATATTGTTATTTTTGTGGGTTAATAGTTTCAAATCTACTTCTAAGTGATGAACACTTTATGTTGTAATAGCTGCAGAGCGGTGCTGTGAAAAATCACAGAGGGAAGAAGAATCTTGTCTTATCTGGATGGGGTGATGACTCAATGCTTTCGGAAGAGTATATTAACCCATGTTATGTTCCAAGTCATTATGAGTCATACAACGAACAAACGCAGCAAAATTTGGTATTTGCCTTAAAGATGCTAATTTTGCTGTACTAGTGGCACTCTTCTCCTTCCATTTACCATTTGGATTCTATAACTCAGAAAATGTATGATTTGTTGCACAGAAAAGATTGAATGAGGATATTATTGATTATGATCTGCTTGAAGATTTGGTATGTCATGTTGATGAAACTTGCAGTGAGGGTGCCATCCTTGTCTTTTTGCCTGTAAGTACTTCTGGCGCTCCTTTCAAATTTGTTAGGGAAAAATGTGATTCTGATGTAATATGCTGCATAACAGGGAGTGTCAGAAATCTACAATTTACTTGATAGATTAGCTGCTTCTTATCGTTTTGGTGGACCATCTTCAGACTGGCTTCTTCCTTTGCATTCATCTATAGCATCAACTGATCAAAAGAAGGTGTTTTTACGGCCTCCTGAAAACATACGAAAGGTAAAATTTGCAACTGAGGATAATTGGTTTTTTTATTCAGTTGATTTATGAATTGAGCCCTTTTATATGTGAAAAATTTTGTACATGCTGGCCAGTATAATAGAGAAATATAGGAAATTTTGTTTGTACCAATTATTGCTGTGTAGCCTGGTTAAAGTTCAATTAGGAGTCAATTTTCCTTTTTATCGCATTTACCATTCTTTCAATGTTACAGAAGTTTACAACTTACTTTGTATATTGTATTGATATATGGTTTATGGCATTCATTATGAAACCATAAATTGCAAATGATGTTTCTTTTGCTATAAAAAATCGCTTGATATTTGACATTTAAGTGTTAATTGGCTGCACAATGCTTTACAAGCAACTGTTGAAAGTAGTTATGAAATGCCATATGCTTGTAGTCTATGTTGTTAATGCTATGGAGTTATTGATTTCTCTATATTCATTCTTTGATGATCAGGTGATTATTGCTACAAACATTGCAGAGACCAGTATAACAATTGATGATGTAGTGTATGTAATTGACTGTGGAAGGCACAAGGAAAACCGTTACAATCCGCAGAAGGTTCGGTTTTTAACCATCAGTCTATTGCGTAATAATGAACAGTATCAGTTATACTAGATCATTTTTGAATAACTTTGTTTATAGGTTGCAGCACTATGGGCTACAATAATTAACCAAACATATATTACATGTTTGATGAATCTTGAAGTTTGAAAAATAAAATGGCGGTTTATTGATTAAAGGTGTCTGTCTGATGTTTGGTCAATGCAGATAGCAACTTAAAAGTTTTATAGTAATATGGCCATGTATATTACGGTATTGGTATCATTTTAATTGTTTATTTGTTTTTTTCCTAGGTAGGACTCACTTGTAAAAGATAATTTCTTATTTCGTTGTGGTGTCTTTATCGGGAGTTAATTTTATTTCTATAGTAGTAAGTCTTGTATGAATGATCAGTTGGAGAGAGTTAAAAACAATATCCATAAATTTTTTCCTTTTGACTTTAACGGTGCCTTCAGTAAGTTTCTTCTAGCCTTCAGCTGATATTCCTAGAGGTTAGCTAGCTTCTCAGGTTTACTTTTTTTTTTTTTTTTGATAGGAAACAAAAACTTTATTAATTAAAGGAAATAAAATACATCTGTGAACCAGAAGTCCACCAAAAACAAACAACCGAAATGACAACCTAAAGGCAAAAAGGAAGAAACAATCAACAAACAGCAGCCTTCCAATCTAATAAGATAAGAGATAAAGATAAATGTTTAAATTCTTCACTAGCAGACGCCCACAGAGAAGCTAAATAGTACACTTTGTCCCTTAAGAAGTTGATCTCCTCCTCGATCTCTTCAAATATTCTTCTATTTCTTTCCTCCCAAATAATCCAAAGGATAGCGAAAACTCCACAGTTCCAAAGAATCCTAGCCTTTTTACCTCCTCCTAAGGCTTCAAAATCTTCCAATAAAAAGGCACGTAAACACTTCGGGGATGCCCACCTCAAGCCAGCTATAGAAAACAGCCTATCCCACAACAAACCAACCACCGGACAATGAAGAAAAAGGTGATCCAAATTTTCTCCCCCACTTTTGCACATGACACACCGAAAGGGCGAAAGGCAAAGACTAGGATATCTCTTTTGAATGATGTCACAAGTGTTTAATTTCCCATGAACTAGAAGCCACACTAAAAACTTGATCTTGTTCGGAACTTTTGACTTCCAAATCAATTTATCATACTCAAACCTATTAATCGAATCATCTTGGGCTAACTTTTCAAAAAAGGATTTACACGAGAAGATGCCATTGGAACTTAACCTCCACACCCTATAATCCTCCAAACCAGAATTAAGAGAAACACCCTCAAGAATAGAAATAAAAGAAGAAAATTCTTCAATCTCCCTATCATTCAGGTTTCTCCTAAAATCAAAGAGCCATCATTTATGAGAAGAAGAATATTCCACTCTACTTAAGACAGAAACATTTTGAGAAGAAGTTAGCTTGTACAATCTTGGAAACTTTAGGCAAAAAGGTTGATGACCCAACCAACAATCCTCCCAAAATCGAATTCGAGCACCATTTCCAACCACGACCCTTAAATTACTCGAGAAAGCATTGAAACCTTGCATAATGGATTTCCATGGACATCTATTACTTCCTTGAAAAACCGCATTAGAATCCCACCCATTTCTTTGGACTCCATACTTACTTTTAATCACTTTATACCACAGAGAATTAGATTCCAAAGGAAACCTCCATAACCACTTACCAAGCAAAGCCAAATTCTTCATCCCTATATTCCCAATTCCTAATCCACCTTTATACTGAGGGCGAGACACAACATTCCATCTTACTAAATGAGCCTTCCTACCTTCGCCGATACCTTCCCACAAAAAATTTCTCATAATCTTCTCAACCCTTTTAGCCACCCCAATAGGAATTCTGAACAATGATAAATAATAAGTGGGAATGCTATGCAATACAGCTTGAATTAGGACCAATCTTCCACCCCTAGAAAGGAACGCATTTTTCCAGCCCTCTAATCTCTTTTCAACTTTTTCTACCACTGGAGCCCAAAACTCAAAAGATCTCGGATTTCCTCCCAACGGCAGGACATTTATTTATTTATTTTTTTTGAAGAATTGTTATTTTCTTTCTTGATCTCTTCTTTTTTTCATCATTTACTTTGGATTTGTCCTATTTTATATACTAATCTTGACAAACTTTTTCCAAGTTGTTATGAACACAAATGGAAAAATAAAGAAATGACTAATTACTGTCCGTTGGTACCGTTCAGCTACTGTTCATAAAATTTTTCATTTTCAGTTCCATTTCAGCATATTTGATTTAGCCCAGTAACTCCGACCATAAAATAACTACTTATTCAAAGAAACGTAAACTGTTATACCATGATAAGATATCTAGTGCAATAAACTTAAAACTTTTTCAGAGGTCCCTATAACAGAGTAAATTGCTATACCAAATACTACTTCTCATCGTTGTTGGAGACAATAATGGCAGTTATAAGTAAAATTGAATTGGTCCCATGTTCTAACTTCTAATTGCTTTAAGTGGTTCTTGCAGAAACTTTCTAGCATGGTTGAAGATTGGATATCCCAAGCAAATGCTAGGCAACGTCGAGGAAGAGCAGGACGTGTCAAACCTGGAATTTGCTTTTGTTTGTACACTTGTTATAGATATGAAAAACTAATGCGTCCTTATCAGGTTCATTTTGCTCTCAAATTGTTTGTTTGTCAAGCGCTTTCAATTGTAAAAATTACTTGATATCTTAACCTATTGATTACTTGCTTGATTGTTGACTCCCATTGAATTTATCGTCTCTCCACAATACTAAGGTTCCTGAGATGCTTCGGATGCCTTTGGTAGAGTTGTGTTTGCAAATTAAGTTACTTTCTCTGGGACATGTGAAGGCATTTTTATCCAAGGTAAGTAATAATACGTTTATCTAACCAACCAAAGGAAAAAAAAAAAAGAAAAAAAAAGCTCAGTACTTTTAATTGATTTACATATTTTTAAATCTATCTTGTCTTTTAGTATGCTGATTTTATCTGTTAACTCTTCTGTTTCAGGCTTTAGAACCTCCAAAGGAAGAAGCTATGACCTCAGCAATATCATTGTTGTATGAGGTAGGTTTATTATTATACAAATTGCGATTTAGTTCCTCATTTGGATATATGTATTTAGTGCTTTAAGATAGAAGTGCGGCATCACATTACTCTCTAATTTGCTGAAGCAATGAGCTTGCTATGGTGGACATGTTATATTAATGTGAAAAATTTTTCTACTCTTTCTACTAATTAAGATACTGATTTTGGTTGTTATATTTAGTGTCAACTTTTCAATCCCTCCTTGTCTGAGAGAGATTGTTGGTTTGAGTGTTGACAAAAAGAAATGATGAAAATTTCCAATTCCTTTCAAACAAGTGGAAGCAATATGGGATAAGAATGAGATTGGGATCTAAGAATATATTAGCAACTGCCTGTCTTGAAAAGAAAATGTCTTCATATGTAAGCCTAGCAATCATTTACTAAAGAAAAAAAGAATATTTTTGTTGTTTTTTATGACCTTCATTTATGGTCATCTGGTATTTACTCAACTTTAGCATAAGAACCGGTTCAGCACCCCACACTAAATTCAGAGAATCATTATTCTTCTATATCTTTGAAATTTTTTAAGGAGTTTACTATGCCTGATTGAGGGATGGTTTATGTATCTGTCATTTGTCTGAGGTAAAATATTAAAACTATGATATAAAACAACACAATGGAGTTCTAAAAGTTTTTAGATGTATGCTTCTATTTGTATTTTGCAGTTGTCGGTGTTCAACATGAAGTTAAATTATGAAGTTAGTATGTTCAACATTTTGGTCTGCTATTAACTTATAACTTTCTAAACATTAAAATAAAAGAAAAGAAAACTAGATAAGGTTTAGTTATGACTTTATTGCAGTTTAAGTTAACTTGCAATAATGACCACTTGTTAATGCTTTGTTAAACTTGCTGCAATGGAAGTTAGCTATATGTTAAGAGCTTGTTTAACTTTAGTAATAGTGGTTTTTCACCTCTGTATTCTCATTATTTTACTGACTATTGTAATGATTGTTTGCATATAATTTTTCTTTCTTATCACGGGTACGAAAATCTTTTTCTTTTTGGTAAATTACTTCTTCATTCTTGATATAAATAGCTAGCAAATTTATTTGTGGTGATATTCAATTGAAAGAATTTCTTTATGTACTTCCATAGAAATTATTCAGTGTGTGCAGTTGATTGTGTTTCTTTTCCAGTCATTGAATTGGCATGTAATTTGTTCTGTAAACTTATAATTTGTAATGGACATTTGTTTAGGTTGGTGCTATTGGAGGGGATGAGGAATTGACTCCTCTCGGGTACCATTTGGCAAAACTTCCTGTTGATGTATTGATTGGAAAGGTGCACATCAGTTATTTATTTCATTTCAATGCTAATGAAACTACTTGTACTTTTGCTTTTTGTGGAAAAGAAGTTGACTCTCTATGTTCTTAATTAGGAAGTTATTTATTTCCTTTATTTAGAATAGATTTAGTTTCTGTTATTTTACTGCTTTCCTCTCTGTGTATTAATAGGGTAATTATGTAAGGGGAAAGTAGTTGTTATGGTAGGTGTCAGAGTTGTTTAAATATGGTGGCTGATAGTGGGTTAAGTAGATGGTAGTTAGCAGTTAGTGTTCATTAATTAGTGTTGTATATAAAGGCTGTCACTGTTCATGTAAAAGAGAGTGAGAGAAATAATAAAAATTATCATGGTATCAGAGCTAATCTCTGAACCCTAATTCTTTTCAAATCTTCTTTCCCTTGCCGTTCTCTCGTCATTACCAAATACGGCATGGCCTCACAATCTTCTTCCTCGGAAGTCACCTCTAGATCTGAGCCTAATTCTTCAGTCCCTGTCATCCCTGATACTTCTTCTCATCTTATCACAAATCATAAACTTCATGGCCATAATTTTCTTCAATGGTCACAGTCTGTTTTCATGTATATCTGCGGTAGAGGGAAGGATGGACATCTCACAGGCGAAATCCCTGCTCCAGAAACGACAGATTCTAAATATCGAGCCTGGAAAACTGATGATCACCTGGTTATGTCATGGCTAATAAATTCGATGACCACAGAGGTTGGAGAAACCTTCTTGCTCTATAAGACAGCCAAGGAGATATGGGAGGCTGTACGTGAAACTTATTCCAGCAATGAGAATTCCTCAGAATTATTTGAGATTGAGACCAGATTATATGACCTACGACAAGGAGAATTGAGTGTTACTCAATATTTCAACACTCTCACACGCTGTTGGCTGCAATTGGACATGTACGAGAGTTATTCTTGGAAGTGTCCGGACGACTCTACCTTGTATAGGAAGGTTGTTGAGCAGAAAAGGACAATTAGATTTCTTCTTGGTCTCAATAAAGACCTAGACGAGGTCAGGGGGAGAATCATGGGAATTAAACCCATTCCTATCATTCGGGAGGCATTTGCAGAGGTTCGAAGAGAGGAGAGCAGAAAGAAACTGATGATGACAGACAATCACACCACATCCGCTGTTGAGGGGTCGGCCTTGTACACTCACAATTCCTCTCAAAATAATAAGCCTAGGAAAGGACGACCATGGTGCGACCATTGTAAGAAACCTGGTCATATGAAGGAGACATGCTGGAAAATATACGGTAAACCTGCAGATTGGAAGCCGTCTAATGGTCGATATGATAAGGAAAATCGTGCAAATGCTGCTGTCACAACAGATAACAATGCAGAATTCAGTCCATTCACCAAGAAACAAATTGAGGCACTGCAGAAAATGCTTGGTCATAGACAAGCACCTCAATCCTCTGCCGAGCAACCTACCAGCCTTACAGCACACCAAGGTATCCTATCCTATGCCTATACTGACCAAAACAGTACTTCAAAACCTTGGATAGTTGACTCAGGAGCCTCGGATCACATGACTGGAGACATCAACGTTCTCAAAAATTACAGTCCATGTACTAGTCACTCTGCAGTCCGAATAGCTGATGGCTCATTCTCAGCAGTAGTAGGAACTGGATCAGTTCAATTGACAAAGGATCTTCATCTTTACTCTGTCCTTTATGTTCCTAAATTAAACTGCAATCTACTCTCAATTGGCCAACTTACTCGTGACTTGAAATGTGTGACTAAATTCTATTCCAATCTTTGTAATTTTCAGGCAGTGGATTCGGGGAAGGTGATTGGCAGTGCTGAGATGCGTGGTGGTCTATATTTGCTCAAAGAAAATAATCTCCCTAGTAGACAAGTTCACCTGTCAAGTTGTATTTCTGAGTCTAGTTCAAATTCAGTCATTTCTTATTCCAATTCTGTTTCAGTTGAGAGTCAAGTCCTATTGTGGCATTACCGCCTTGGTCATCCAAACTTTGCGTACATGGAAAAATTGTTTCCACAGTTGTTTATCAATAAAAAATTCAATTTTTATCAATGTGAAATTTTCCAGCTTGCAAAACACACTAGACATGTATATTCTGGTCTGCAATACAAGCCTTCATATCCTTTTTCTATGATCCACAGTGATATTTGGGGACCCTCACGAGTAAAAAACATAAATGGAACTCGGTGGTTTGTGTCATTCATAGATGATCATACAAGAACAACTTGGACCTTTCTTATGAAGGAAATATCCGAAACAGCCACCATATTTCAGTCATTTCATTCCATGATCTCCACTCAATTTCAAAGCAACATTCAAGTACTTAAAACAGATAACGCCAAGGAGTATTTTAATTCCATTCTTGGTTCTTATCTTTCCAAGCATGGTATCATTCATATAAGCTCTTGTGTTGACACTCCTCAACAAAATGGAGTTGCTGAGAGAAAGAATAGACATTTACTTGAGGTTGCCCGTGCCACTATGTTCTCTAATCATGTGCCTAAACACTTTTGGGGGGAAGCCATACTCACAGCCACATATCTCATCAATAGGATGCCTAGTCGAGTCCTAAAATTCCAAACTCCTCGTCATCTTCTCAGTTCCACATATCCACATATTCATTCTTTTTCTTCCGACCTACCACTGAAGGTTTTTGGTTGTTCTACCTTTGTTCATATCCACCAACAACACCGCACCAAACTTGATCCCAAGTCTCTCAAATGCATCTTCCTTGGTTACTCTTCTAATCAAAAAGGATACAAGTGTTACTCTCCAATCACTCGGAAAGTATACAACTCCATGGATGTCACCTTCTTTGAGAATCAATCTTACTTTCCCAAATCTGAAATTCAGGGGGAAAACTCGAGGGAATATCAGATTTGGGATCTCTTACAGGACACTCAAGCAATTTTTCCTCCAACAGCTCCAAACACGCTTACTCAACCAACTCCATTTGAACCAAACTCTGCCACTGAAACTGTACCTATTACTGAATCTGTTCCTGTCACTGAAACAGCCCCTATTGTCTCTAATCAACCTCAACTTGACACTAATAATCATGAACTTCGTGTCTATAGACGGAGAAGACCAACCGAGCATATAGAGGACACTATGCAGACCCAGGACTGTCAAGAACCAGAACCAAGCCCTCCTGCATCTAATAATCACAATGGTATGGATTCCTCATCTCATGACTCTCTTGTGCCGATGGTTGATGACTCTGAACAGCCAATTGCACACAGGAAAGGTGTTCGAGGGTGCACTGGCCATCCAATTGAAAGATATATAGCATATGGGAAGTTGCTGCCATCTTACAGGGCTTTTGTGTCAAACCTTGATAGTGTGCAGGTTCCTAACTCTATCCAAGAGGCTCTTAAGGTTTCAGTATGGAAACAAGCAGTTGAGGAAGAAATTCGGGCTCTAGAAAGCAATGATACCTGGACCCTTACAAAATTACCTCATGGAAAAAATCCTGTAGGCTGCAAGTGGATATTCACTGTCAAATACAAAGCAGATGGAAGTGTCGAGAGATTCAAGGCCAGACTTGTAGCAAAGGGTTTCACCCAGTCATATGGGATTGACTACCAGGAGACTTTTGCACCAGTTGCCAAGCTCAATACTGTTCGGGTTCTACTCTCTCTTGCAGTAAATCAAGATTGGCCTCTATACCAACTTGATGTTAAAAATGCCTTCCTGAATGGGGACCTTGAAGAAGAAGTCTACATGACTATACCTCCGGGATTGGAAAACAGTTCGAACAACAGGTTAGTTTGCAAGTTAAAAAAATCCTTATATGGCTTGAAGCAATCTCCTCGTGCGTGGTTTGACAGGTTTGCTAAAACTGTGATATCAAACGGATACCATCAGTGTCAAGCTGATCATAAACTGTTTGTTAAATCCAATCCAGAAGGCAAGATCGCTATTCTCATAGTGTATGTAGATGATATCATCTTGACAGGGGATGATTCAAAGGAAATTATCAATCTCAAAAAGATGCTGGCAACAGAATTTGAGATCAAGGATCTCGGGACACTTAGGTATTTTTTGGGAATGGAGGTAGCTAGGTCTAAGGAGGGAATTGTCATATCCCAAAGGAAGTATATCTTGGACCTGTTAAGTGAAGTTGGTTTGCTAGGGTGTAAACCGGCTGACACACCTATGGATCCCAACAAAAAGCCGAACAGAAGTGAAGAAAGCAGTCCAGTTGACAAAGGAAGATATCAAAGACTTGTTGGCAAACTCATCTACCTATCACACACAAGACCAGATATTGCATACTCAGTCAGTGTGGTGAGCCAGCACATGAATAATCCGAGTGAGGATCATTTGGAAGCAGTGAACAGAATTTTGAGATATTTGAAGATGACCCCTGGCCATGGTTTGTTTTTCAAAAAATCTGAAAATCGTGAGGTAGAGATCTACACTGATGCTAGCTGGGCAGGAGAATTAACTGATAGGAGGTCAACCACTGGTTACTGCTCATATGTTTGGGGCAATCTCGTCACCTGGAGGAGTAAAAAGCAAGCTGTTGTCTCGCGGAGTAGTGTTGAATCAGAATATCGTGCTCTTGCACTAGGAATATGTGAGGGAATGTGGCTTCAAAGACTGTTGAAGGAACTCAAGGTTGAGACAAAGGACACAATCAAGATGTTTAGTGACAGTCAAGCAGCTATTAGCATAGCCAAAAATCCTGTGCACCATGACAGAACAAAACACATCGAGATTGATCGACACTTCATCTCAGAGAAGGTCAACAATGGGATTGTTCAGCTGAGCTATGTTCCTACAAAACTTCAGATTGCTGATTTTCTCACCAAAGCACTACCAAGGGTCAGCTTTGATGAGTTGAACTCCAAGCTTGGTTTGTATAATATATGTTGGAATATGTTCAGTAGTTAGTGTAAAAAGACTAAAGTCAATGTTAGGTGACAGATAGTGGAATAAGTAGGTGGTAGTTAGTGGTTGTCATTTATTAGTTAGAGTTGTATATATTGGCTGCTACTGTTCAAGAAATAATAAGACTGACAGACAAAAGTTGACTTGGTATCAGAGCATTGGTTCCAATTCTGGAACCAGGGGCAGTTTTTTTTTTAAAAAAAAGGGGCTCTTGGACTTATTCCTTGTAGCCGAATCTCTATACTTCTTGATTTGTCACCATGTCAGAAGAAACAGTCACCTCTACTCCATTAACTCAACCGATCTCAAATCCTTCTTTAGATAACAACAACCAACCTGTCAAAATCACAAATATTAGACTTAATGGAGATAATTTTCTCCGTTGGTCTCTCTCTGTCCAGATGTATATTAGAGGTAGGGGAAAAATGGGCTACCTGACTGGCGAGAAAGCTGAACCTGCAATCTCAGATGTCCAGCATGCAGTGTGGGATGCTGAAAACTCCATGGTGATGGCCTGGCTGGTGAACTCGATGGAGGAGGAAATCAGTACCAACTACCTTGGGTATTCCACGGCTAAGGAAATGTGGGAAAATCTCAAACAAATGTATTCTGATTTGGGTAACCAGTCCCAAATTTATGAGATCACATTAAAGATTGGAGAAGCAAAGCAAGGCACAGACTCTGTTACGAAGTATTTTGCTAATCTCAAACGTCTGTGGCAGGACTTGGACATGTTCTATGAACATAAATGGAGAGATCCAGCTGACGGAACCTACTTCCTAATGATAACAGAGAATGGTCGCGTTTTCAAGTTTTTGGCTGGTCTCAACGTTGAGTTTGATGAAGTTCGGGGCAGAATAATTGGGAGACAGCCTCTACCATCCTTAAATGAAGTATTTGCTGAAGTAAGAAGAGAGGAAAGCAGGCGCTGTGTAATGCTTGGGAAGAAAAATGAACCAAGCCCTGTTGAGTCATCTGCGTTGATCACACATGAGGTAATGGCTAACAAAGCTCAGGTTAGAAAATCTGAAGACAAGCCAAAGGTATGGTGCGATTTCTGCAACAAACCAAGACATACAAGAGAGACCTGTTGGAAAATTCATGGAAAACCAGCCAACTGGAAACCTAGAGAACGAACTGGCTCTACAGCCCATTCAGCTGAGCAGTCCTATCTCAATAAAGAACAAGTGGAACAGCTTCTTAAACTAATTTCACCTGGCTCTAGTTCAACTGGTTCAGCTACATCTCTTCCTAGTAGTTTCATTGCTCACTCAGGTAATATTCCTACCAGCCTCTTAAGTTCCTCATCTTCCGCACCTTGGATCATTGATTCCGGTGCTTCTGATCATATGACCAGTAATTCATCCCTATTTCATACTTACATTCCATGTGCTGGTAATCATAAAGTAAAGATTGCAGATGGTAGTTTCTCTAGTATTGCTGGCAGAGGTTCAATCAAAATCTCAAAAGAACTTACCTTGAAATCTGTTCTGCATGTACCAAATCTGTCCTGCAACTTACTGTCTGTTAGTAAACTTACACATGATTCTAATTGCTCTATTATCTTCCTTGCAACTAAATGTGTTTTTCAGGATATGGCAATGGGGAAGATGATTGGCAGTGCTGAGATGAAAGATGGGCTCTATTTTTTTGAGGAATCTTTGAGTGGTACGCCAGCTCAAGTTCTTAACTGTAGTGTTACCTCTCTCTCTGTTAAAGATCAAATTATGAGGTGGCATTTTAGGCTAGGACATCCTAGTTTTCCATACTTAAAAAATTTGTTCCCAAAGCTGTTTCAAACTGTGTCAATAAAAGAGTTGCAGTGTGATATATGCTGTTTTTCTAAGAGTACTCGTAGTCCATATCAATCAAAACCATATCGTGCATCTCAACCATTCTATCTTATACATAGTGATGTATGGGGACCCTCTAGTGTTCCTACTTTAAGTGGAAAACGGTGGTTTGTAACGTTTATTGATGATCACACACGGTTATGTTGGATGTACTTAATGAGTACCAAGGCTGAAGTTGAAAAATTGTTCAAAGATTTCTATAAAATGATTGAAAATCAATTTCAAACTAAAATAAGTATTCTTCGTAGTGACAATGGAACTGAATATTTCAATCGAAACCTTGGGAGTTTTTTAACCGAGCATGGTATTCAACACCAATCCACATGTAGGAACACCCCTCAGCAAAATGGCATTGCTGAACGAAAGAACCGGCATCTCTTAGAGGTAAGTAGAGCACTCATGTTATCCATGAATGTGCCTAAATATCTCTGGGGAGAAGCTGTCCTCACTGCCACTTATTTAATCAATAGGGTACCATCAAGAGTCTTGAAACATGACACTCCTCTAAATTGCCTTAAAAAACAGTTTCCTGCAAATCGTCTTAGTGCCTCAATTCCCCTTAAAATCTTTGGAAGCACTGTGTTTGTTCACCAGAATGCTAAATCTAAACTGGATGCTAGGGCAGAAAAATGTGTATTTGTTGGATATGCTCCCAATCAAAAGGGATACAAGTGTTTTAATCCTAGAACTAGAAAAATCTATGTTAGCATGGATGTAGAGTTCTTTGAAAATAAACCGTTTTTTGAAAATTCTCTTCAGGGGGAGAGTAGATGGGAAGATGGAGAACAGCAGGTATCAAATCAGGTTCCTGCTGATACTGATTCAGCTCCTGGTTTGGTTTCTGCTGATGATGTTGATTTGGTCCCTAATCTTGTTTTTCCTGCATCTGACACTATTCAACCTGCATCTGACGCATGGTTTGGCTCGGGTAGTACTCAGGGAGAAAAATTTTTTTCAAAAGAAACTGAACCTGACGTAAAAAATTCTGTGCTCAACTCATCGCCACTTCATACTGAGTCTGATATAGGGGATGAAAATGTTCAGAACCTGAACTCATATGGGGATGATAATCCTATTGAGCTGAAGGTGTACACTCGGAGAAAGAATCACGGAAGTAGAGCTCAAAAACATCACACAGACCAATCTCAACTTCTTAGACCATGTCCTGACCGACAGCAAGGTACGATTTTCATTGACAGTTCTCTTTCTTCACTTGAGCCTATTGAAAAACACACCAACACAGAACAGCCCTCTAATGATCTTGATATTCCTATTGCTCTTAGGAAAGGGGTTAGATCTTGCACATCTCATCCCATTGCTAGGTTCTTGTCTTATCATAGATTATCTGAAAAACATAAAGCATTTATCTCAAAGTTATCCCATCAGGTCATACCCAAAAATATTCATGAAGCCCTCTTATCTGAAAATTGGAAAGAAGCTGTTATGGAAGAGATGCTAGCTCTTAGGAAAAATAGGACTTGGGAAGTTGTTGATTTACCTAAGGGAAAAAAAGTTGTTGGGTGTAAATGGGTTTTTTCAATCAAATATGGGGCAAATGGATCCATTGAGAGGTATAAGGCTAGGCTTGTTGCAAAGGGGTTCACTCAAACTTATGGTTTAGACTACCAAGAGACTTTTGCTCCAGTTGCCAAGGTGAATTCTATCCGAATACTGATTTCAGTGGCAGTAAATTACAATTGGCCTCTACACCAGCTAGATGTAAAAAATGCCTTCCTAAATGGAAACTTAGAGGAGGAAGTATTTATGGAACTTCCTCCCGGGTTTGAAAAGGAACTAGGAAGAGGGAAAGTGTGTAGGTTAATCAAGTCTCTCTATGGTCTCAAACAATCACCTAGAGCTTGGTTTGAGAGGTTTGGTAGAGTTGTAAAGGGGTTCGGTTATAGTCAAAGTCAAGGAGATCATACATTGTTTTTTAAGCATTCGAAAGATGGAAAGAAGGCTATATTGATTGTATATGTTGATGATATCATTCTGACGGGAGATGATTTAACTGAAATTGACAGGTTAAAGAAGGCCTTGGCAAGGGATTTCGAAATCAAGGATTTAGGAGAGCTGAAATACTTTCTTGGAATGGAATTTGCAAGGTCTAAGAAAGGAATATTTATCTCTCAACGGAAATATGTACTTGATCTGCTAAGGGAGACCGGTTTAATGGGGTGTAGGCCTGCAGAGACTCCTATTGAATCTAATCTCAAGCTTGAAGCTGAGAATTCTGGTACACCAGTTGACAAGGAGCGGTATCAACGGCTAGTGGGAAGATTGATTTATCTAGCCCATACCAGACCTGACATCTCATTTGCTGTCAGCCTAGTGAGTCAATTTATGCACTCACCAGGTCCTAAACACTATGAAGCAGTCTTAAGAATCCTCAGATACTTAAAGGGGACACCAGGCAGAGGCTTGTTATTCACCAGCAGAGGACATTTACAGGTAGAGATCTATACGGATGCTGATTGGGCAGGTAGTATCACTGACAGAAGATCAACTTCTGGTTATTGTACTTTTGTTGGTGGTAATCTGGTTACATGGAGAAGTAAAAAGCAAGGAGTTGTAGCTAGAAGCAGTGCTGAAGCAGAGTTTAGAGCAGTAGCTCTCGGAATTTGTGAAGTGCTGTGGATCAAAAGATTACTTGAAGACCTAAGGATATCAGTGCAACAACCTCTGAAACTGTTCTGTGACAACAAATCAGCTATTGCTATTGCACACAATCCTGTTCTACACGACAGAACAAAACATGCTGAGATAGACAAGCATTTTATCAAGGAAAAACTGGAAGAAGGACTGATCTGCATGCCTTATCTACCCACCAGTGAGCAGATAGCAGATTGCTTCACAAAAGGATTACCAAAGAATCTTTTTGACAAGCTGACAGGCAAGCTGGGAATGGATGACATCTCCAAGCCAGCTTGAGGGGGAGTGTTGGAATATGTTCAGTAGTTAGTGTAAAAAGACTAAAGTCAATGTTAGGTGACAGATAGTGGAATAAGTAGGTGGTAGTTAGTGGTTGTCATTTATTAGTTAGAGTTGTATATATTGGCTGCTACTGTTCAAGAAATAATAAGACTGACAGACAAAAGTTGACTATATATATAACCCAGCTTGAGGGGGAGTGTGGAAAAGAAGTTGACTCTCTATGTTCTTAAATAGGAAGTTATTTATTTCCTTTATTTAGAATAGATTTAGTTTCTGTTATTTTACTGCTTTCCTCTCTGTGTATTAATAGGGTAATTATGTAAGGGGAAAGTAGTTGTTATGGTAGGTGTCAGAGTTGTTTCAATATGGTGGCTGATAGTGGGTTAAGTAGATGGTAGTTAGCAGTTAGTGTTCATTAATTAGTGTTGTATATAAAGGCTGTCACTGTTCATGTAAAAGAGAGTGAGAGAAATAATAAAAATTATCACTTTTCAATTTGTTGAGTAGATAGCTAACAATATATATGCCATCATTTTTTTTTTTTTAAATTGTAACTCTTATTTGTTTTTAGAAACTTGATTTCTTTCTCTCCTTGAGGCTTTTTGCAAGCAAAATCATGCACAGAAACCTGTAAAATAGAATAAATTGCCTGTATAAAACTTTCTTTGGCTTCAATCTATTAACAATTTTCCCTTTGAACCTGCAGATGCTGCTATATGGTGCAATATTTGGTTGCTTATCACCTATTCTCTCAATATCAGCATTTCTTAGTTACAAATCGCCATTTGTTTATCCAAAAGATGAGGTCCCTCTTTTAATTCTAGGCTGAACCTTTGCTTTTTCCACAGTTATACTAAATAAAAGAAACTGTCTTATGAACATAGTTGTTTTTTTTTTTTTTCTTTTTTTTCAGAGGCAGGATGTTGAAAGAGCTAAATTGGCTCTGTTGACTGATAAGCCAGATGGATCAAGTGGATCAAGTGATTCAAGAGATAGTTACCGGCAATCTGACCACCTTCTAATGATGATTGCTTATGAAAAATGGGAGAAAATATTGCAGGAGGTCAGTTGTTTTTCTTTTTTCATTTTGGTTCCCAGAAATGTCCTGACCTTTTTTGTTCGCTGGCTCTAATCTGAGGGCTATTGGAGGACACCACAACCTCAGCAGTCAGGAAATTTTTAAGATAGTTAGTTTTCATTATGCTTTGCAAGTCAATAAAGTCTCAAAGTAGCAAACAATTTCCTATGCTTGGAAAGAGCTGCTCGATTGCAGATGCAAAATGCAATATGATATAGCTTGTCCTATGTACAGTCGTGTTACACCTGCATCAGTGACTGGATACCCCTTTCTCTTCTTTATTTTAGGATCTGCATTGGAGCTTGTTCTTGTTAAAAAGCTTCATGCTAATCACGTTTTTCATTAACCGTACTGCCAAAGCTTCATGCTAATCACATTGCTCATTAACCGTACTGCCAAAGATTTATCTTAGTGACATGGTTTAATAGCATAACTATTTTGTTACTTCTGTTACTGCATTGTTCATTGATATGTAAATTGTAATGCTTGCAGAGAGGAGTTAGAACTGCCCAACAGTTTTGCAGTTCACATTTTCTAAGCAGTTCAGTTTTGTACATGATCAGGTTTGGTCGTTTCTGTCATGTTAATCTAAATCATTTGAGACTTATGTGAATGGTTAAGATCCTTCATGTTCTTGGATATTTTATTGTAAATATAATATGTTGGGTAATTCTGATTTAATTTGGTATGTTGCACACTTGCACTGCATTGAACCATCTCATTTGTCAAAAGATATCTGCTATATGCACTCAAAAAATTTCAGATTGCTAGTGATGAAGATAGCAGTCTCATTATTACAAATCATCTTCATGTGATAACTTCTACAATTCCAAGGATTCTGTTCATAACATCTCTGAACCTAGAGGGCCATGGCATGATATTTTCCCCCTGCATTGAATCTAGCAACAAGCTTTGTGTCTTACTAAGCCCAAGTTTTGATTTGTCAGTAACTGTAAGTTTTAAGAGAGATTGAGAGAAAAAATCTCATATTCTGATTATTCTTCTAAGAATTTATATTACAAGAAGAGAGAGATTTAAACCAGCCCTAATAAAAGTAACTAACCTCCAACTAACATTAAATCAGTCCCTGTCTGCCACTAAACTAAAGATTCCACCTAAATGATTATTCCCAACACAATAACAGCTAATAAAACACTCCTAATAAATTCTGGCGGCTAGAAAACATTAACAGCCCTAAACTTTACAAGACAAAAATAACAGAGCTACAGTTTAGGAAATAACAGATTGCAACACCCCCCCTCAAGCTGGGCAGTAAATGTTGAGCATGCCTAGCTTGGAACGCAAACTTTCAAACTGGGTTCTAGGTAATGCCTTGGTGAAGATGTTTGCTATTTGGGAATTGGTAGGAATATAGTTCAACTTGATAACTTCCATATCAATCTGCTCCTTGATGAAATGCCGATCTATCTCAACATGTTTTGTTCGATCATGATGAACTGGATTTTTGGCTATATTGATAGTTGCTTGATTATCACATAACAACTCTATAGGTATAACCTTGGAAACCTTCAATTCTTCCAACAACCTTTGTAGCCATATTCCTTCACAAATTCCTTGTGCTAAAGCTCTGAATTCAGTTTCTGCACTGCTGCGAGACACCACTGATTGTTTCTTACTGCGCCAGGTTACTAGATTGCCCCAAACAAAAGAGCAATACCCAGATGTAGACCTTCTATCAAGAGTAGATCCAGCCCAGTCTGCGTCGGTGTAAATTCTTACTTGCCTGCATTCACTTTTCTTAAACTAGATGCCCTGTCCTGGGGTCATTTTAAGATATCTGAGTATTCTGTACACAGCTCCCATATGTTCCTCTTTTGGGTTGTTCATGAATTGGCTTACTGTGCTAACAGCAAAGCCAATATCAGGCCTTGTATGAGAGAGATAGATCAGTTTACCAACTAGTCGTTGATATCTTCCTTTGTCCGCAAGAGGACTTTCCTCTATTAATCCCAGCTTTGTTGAAGAATCCATGGGAGTTTCAGCTGGTTTACAGTCAACCATTCCAGTTTCCTTAAGTAGATCTAGGACATAATTCCGTTGATTAATACAAATTCCCTTCTTGGATATTGCTACCTCCATTCCTAAAAAATACTTTAGACAACCAAGATCCTTGATTTCAAACTGTTTGCCCAAGAATATCTTCAACTTCTGAATTTCAGCTTCATTATTTCCTGTGATAACAATATCGTCTACATAAACTATAAGAACAGTAATAAAGCCATTTGAAGTATGATTTACAAACAGAGTATGATCTGTTTGACATTGGAGATATCCAAATTTTTTCATAGACTTCGTAAACCTTTCAAACCAGGCTCTTGGTGACTGCTTCAGCCCATATAAGGATTTCTTTAATCTGCAAACTCTGTTCCCAAATTCTGCTTCTAAACCAGGTGGACTGTCCATATATACTTCCTCTAACAAATCACCATTTAAGAATGCGTTTTTCACATCCATTTGGTGTAGTTGCCAATCTAGATTCACTGTCATTGACAAAAGGACTCTGACTGTATTCAGCTTTGCAACTGGAGCGAATGTCTCTTCATAGTCGATTCCATATGATTGTGTAAAACCCTTTGCTACAAGTCTTGCCTTGTAGCGATCAACACTTCCATCTGCTTTGTGTTTTACAACGAAGACCCATTTGCATCCTACTGTCTTTTTTCCTTCAGGTAGGACTGTTAATTCCCATGTTTGATTTTTCTGTAATGCCATGAGTTCTTCTTGAACAGCTTGTCTCCATTTAGGTATACTCAAAGCTTCTTGAATAGTTGCTGGAACTGAAACATTAGAGATATTCATAACAAATAATTTGTAATTAGGTGACAAACCTTCATATGACACATTTGCTAATAGGGTACAATGGTCTCTCTCTACACTTTCTCATGGCTCTTCTTTGAGCAATTGGCAACTCTTCTTTTTGCTGAACATGCTCACTGTCACTAGTTGAATTTTTACTCTGATTGTCACACTCTTCAGTATCAGAGGAATGTTTATTTGAGGTAGAAAAAGGAGTATTTGAGTGAACTTGGACATCTGATCCCGGTGAGAAATCATGAACCTGCTGAGTAACCTCTGAATTAAATACAGTTCTATCATGCTTTGGTTGCCTTGAATACACTAGGGTTGGCTTTTGGGACAGAACGTTAGGTGAAGTAGTTGATGAATTTTTCTGGGTAGATTTTGTTTCTTGGGGCAGAACATTGAACTGATCAATATCAACATCCAGGTCTATAAATTCTGTGACTTCTTGGGAATGAACAGAACTGGGACAGTGTTTTGGAAGTAGACAAGGACTATTGACTGGTTTGTGTGTTGGTTGAGTTGAATTATGACCTGGTACTTTGTTATTAGAACTGAAAACTGGTGCAAAATCGTTAAGAAACTGAAATTCACTTAACTCTTTCTCCTTGCTAAAAAAGGGTTGATTCTCAAAGAAAGTAACATCTATAGAAATAAAAAATTTCTTAGATGTTGGGTGATAACATTTGTAACCTTTCTGATTTGGGTAATAGCCAAGAAATACACATTTAATTGACTTGGGATCTAATTTACTGTGATGAGGAGAATTATTGTGCACAAACACAGTACACCCAAAGACTTTAAGAGGAATATTTGACAGTAGATGACTATAGGGATATGCAGTAAGCAACATTTGAATAGGTGTGTGAAAATGCAATACTCTAGATGGCTGCCTATTGATTAAATGGACTGCTGTAAGAACAGCATCCCCCCAAAATTTTTTAGGAACATGCATAGTGAATAATAGAGATCTTGCAACCTCTAAAAGATGTCTATTTTTCCTCTCAGCTACACCATTTTGTTGTGGGGTATAAACACATGAAGTTTGGTGTATAATTCCCTCATTAAGACAGTAATCTACTAGAGATTTATTGACAAACTCTTTTCCATTATCAGTTCTTAAGATTTGCACCTTAGTTTGGAATTGTGCTTTAATCATGGAATTGAAATTTTTGAAGATATTGACCACTTCCGATTTTTCTTTCATGAGAAATATCCATGTAACTCGAGTATAATCATCAATGAATGAAATGAACCATTTAGCACCAGTCACAGTAGGAATTCTAGATGGACCCCAGACATCACTATGAATAAGGGCAAAGGGCTTGGAATCATGGTAAATGCCAGGAGGTAGAGAAGTACGAGTATGTTTAGATATCTCACAAATTTCACAAGAAAATTCTCTAGGACTTTTATTGTCAAACAAATCAGGAAAAAGTTTCTCTAAGTACAAGAAGTTTGGGTGGCCTAACCTGTAATGCCACAACATCACAGTACTTTCTTTATTTAAACTAGTCCTAGAGTGACTTTGAGTAACTTCTTGCTTGGAGGAATGAGATTGTGAATGGAAGGCAGATTCTACTTCTAGAATGTATAAACCAGATCGTAATTCAGCAGTTCCAATCGTCCTCTCCGATATCAAGTCCTGAAAAATACAATAGGTAGGATAAAATTTGGTGAGACAGTTTTTGTCATAGTTAAGCTTGGAAATAGATAGCAAATTACAGTCTAGGTTTGGAACAAATAAAACTGACTGTAAGGTTAAAATTTTTGAGAGAACAACAGTACCATAACTTGCCACCTTTGATAATGTTCCATCTGCTACCTTAACATTAAAATTACCTTTGCATGGCTCAAATGTATTGAACACTTTAGGATCTCCTGTCATATGATCAGTTGCCCCCGAATCTACAATCCAAGAACCTGGTTTTTTATTTTTAACACTTAAGGCACTGGAAAAAATACCTGACTGTACCGTAGAACCGGTCCCAGCAGATGTTGATAGAGAGTGGCCAAATAATTTTTGCAACTGCTCAATCTGTTCCTTGCTGAATAGATTTCCATCACCAGTATTATTTCCACTTGCAGAATATCCCTTCTTGGTCTGATTTCGTGGCTTCCAATCTGCTGGCTTTCCGTGGATTTCCCAGCAGGTTTCCTTGTAATGGCCAGGACGACGGCAGTGATCGCACCATGGTCGGCCTTTTCTGGTTTTACTTTCGACAGGATTGATTGAGTTACCTCTAGCTGCAAGTGCTGATACGTCTCCACTGGTTGGCATTGACTCAGACCTAAGCATAACCTTCTTTCTACTCTCTTCTCTGTGTACTTCAGAAACCACTTCTCGAATAAAGGGCAGTGGCTTAACACTCAATATTCTGCCACGAACATCATCCAGGTTATCATTCAAACCGATAAGAAATTTAAAAATCCTCATCTCTTCCAGGTATGATATGAAAATAGCTCCATCATCGTTACACTTCCAGTTTAACTTGTTAAACATGTCTACTTGCTGCCACAGACGTGACAATTTGTTGAAATATTCTATCACTGTTAGATCACCCTGCTTCATTTCATGTAAAACTCCTTCAATTCTAAACCTCTTCGAAATATTATCCTTATTTGAGTAGGTTTCCTTCACAGCTTCCCAAACTTCATAGGCCGTTTCATATAATAGGAAATTTTCTCCAACTTCTGGTGTCATGGAGTTTATAAGCCAGGACATTACCTTACTGTTATCAGCCTCCTAAATCTTGTACCCCTTGTCTTTCTTCTCTGGAATCTCCACATCTCCTGTAATAAAATCAGCTTTACCTTTCCCTTTAATGTAAAGCATAACAGATTGTGACCAAGGCAAATAATTATGCCCGTTTAACTTGTGGTTCATGATGATTTGATGACTTTGAGATAGATCAACAGTACTTCCTTCAGAGGATGAACCTTCAGAACTGACATTCAAAGCAATTCCAAATTTTGACATATCTAAACCTGATGTAGGTTTTACTGGAGGAAGTAACAGAGATAAGTATTGCCGGAAAGAGCAATGATGAGTATAGTCGGAGATGGCTCTGATACCATGTAAGTTTTAAGAGAGATTGAGAGAAAAAATCTCATATTCTGATTATTCTTCTAAGAATTTATATTACAAGAAGAGAGAGATTTAAACCAGCCCTAATAAAAGCAACTAACCTCCAACTAACATTAAATCAGTCCCTGTCTGCCACTAAACTAAAGATTCCACCTAAATGATTATTCCCAACACAATAACAGCTAATAAAACACTCCTAATAAATTCTGACGGCTAGAAAACATTAACAGCCCTAAACTTTACAAGACAAAAATAACAGAGCTACAGTTTAGGAAATAACAGATTGCAACAGTAACCAATAGACTCAAAAGCCTAAACTGTTAGGAATGGACTCATTAGTAATATTTACGCACTCTAACATGTCCCCTCATGTTCAAGGCCAGATTTTGGGCTTGCCATGTTGATTAATACAGAGGTCCATATTGTGTTGTTTTGAAATTATTATATTCAATTTTTTTTTAAGGGGTTCCCAAAATTCGAACCCAAATTGTTAGGTCAAATATGCTCTGATACCTTGATGTCATCAACATACCTTAAGCTCTTGAAAAGTCCAACTATAGTATTCAAGCCCTCTAACATGAATACTTTCCCAGAAAGATACTATATAGGACTTCTGCTGGTACTGTTGTAAGCCGAAACAATATTTCAATAACCTTTTATTTGTAATAAACGTAGTGGATTTATCTAACAGTCCTTGAATACAAGCTTCTGTAAACATTACAAACATAAAGGATAGGAACCTCCCATATGGCTGTTATGGTGCATGGACAAAGTGGTTTATAACACCCACTAATATGTAATATCTGGAGAACTCTGTCTACTAAATCACCTTCATACAAACTTTCTTCTCATCTAGGAAAGGTTCCTCTTGTTCTGCAACTATCTTAATGATAGAAACAGTTGGAGTATCCACAGTTCCAATTCGAGCATTGTTGTCTCAAATTGAAGATTCAAGTGAATACTTTCTTTGAGATAAACCGGTTCCTTCTTGGGACCTGGATCCAGCTAACCCATAAACAGCGCATTTGCTGCACTAGATATAAAGGGAGGATTGCATATAGAGGGGGACTAGATAAAGGGATCAAATAACTGGTGCATGTTTTGTATTGGACATAACTAATCCAAATAATGAAATTAAGTTCCACAATTATAGGACAGGTGAAACCCACCATGATATTGTTATCACAGGAGATAGGTTTCGCTCTTTCTCTCCTGCACTTGTCCCCCATACTAATACATATAAAAATTAAAAATTAATTTAAATAATTTTATTTAATCTATTTATAATTATTAAACATATTGTTATCTTATTAAAATATTACATATAGTTTTATTTATTAAAATTTATTCAAGGATATTTTAATTATTTAAAAAAAATGCAAAATATTTTATTTTATTAAAAATTATTTTATTTAAAGTTTATATTTTTTAATATTTCATTTTACTAACAATATGATTTAATTGGAAATCAAGTCACAACAAATCATTTATTAGACCAAACACTAGACAAGATTGTTTCCAATAATATGTTCAATCCAATCCTATTCAATTATATTCAAACCAATCCTATTCAATTCAATACAATTTTAATCCAATTTAAAGTGGATTGCTATTCAATCTATACATCATAACTTCTTTCCACATAACTCTAATTGTTTTAGACCTCCTAAAGTTCTGCAGACAGGATTCACATTCTTAATGTCTAATAGGTATTAAGGCCAACAGCCATCAAGGATATCCATGAAAACAAATTTAAATTTAGGCATTGCTATTGCACTGTTCAATGCATCAAAGCTTGGAAGTTATTCAAAAAGATGTTCATTATTATATCTTTATCCTTAGAGATTCTAGAATGTTTGTTTGTTAAAAGGGAAGTGCTTGGTGTTATGGATTCTATTCCTTATTTTTTTATAAGTGCATAACCATCAATCCAATTTATGTTAGAAGAATCATATCACAAAATAATATTACACATATTATATAGTAATTAGAGTAATATGCTTATTTAATTAATCATTTCGTTGTGTTGTTAATTTAAAATGCCTACTCTGTTTTTATTTTATTTATTTATTTTTTTGGGTGGTTATTTGGCCATATTTGACAGAGATATGAGAATACAATTTGGAACGTTGCTTGCAGACATTGGGCTCATCAATCTTCCAAAGAAATATCAGGTGTTGTGTTTTGTTTATTGGTTTATGTATGAGTTTGAGCCTCTTTGTGTATTAGGCCAATTTATTGTCTATGGTTTCTTGTTTATTCTATATTTGTGTCATCAAATTAGCTTTTCCTTGAAATTTTGGTTTGTGATTTCTAACAAGTATATGCTTTATTGGCTCAGACTGAGGGGAAAAGGAAAGAGAAGCTTGATTGTTGGTTTTCTGATAAGTCACAACCATTCAATATGTACTCACATCATTCTTCTATTGTGAAGGTATGATCATTATGACTAATAATTAAGGATAATCCGTGGTTTAGCTTTTAATGTTGTACAATAATGTTATTAGAATCAGCTGTTAGGGTTTTAAGCTTGCTCAGGGCTGAGTTTGGTTAGGTTTTTAAGCTTGCTCAGGGCTGAGTTTGGTTGTGGTTTTTAAGCTTGCTTAGGGCTGATTTTGGTTGTGCTAAACTTGTATTTTATTAATTTTGTAATATCAATGATTCACGATGTGTTATGGAATCATTGTTGTTTATGTTTATAATGCACAGATAGTTATTAATAAATTTTATTTCAACCTATAATCATTTTTTATAAGACATTTGTGCTTATGATCTTGTGAAAATTCTTGTAATTGTTTTTCTTTTTCTAATCACACTTTAATTAGATCTCATTGATTTTAAACTTGTTAGAGTCCTTAAATACTATTGTTAAGATGTTTCCTAACAACTAAAGGTTTTGGAATATGTGACTTGCTATTTGTTTTTGTTTTTGTTTGGGCTTAAGCTAAGTAACAAGCTGATTAATTTTTGCATGAGAGGGAGTGTGTTAGAGAGTTGAAATACTATTTTTGGGCTTTATTTATCCTAACAATCAAAGCTTTTAAGTTGAGTGGTTACTAACAAAGATGATAGATGTGCAAATTCAGTTAACGATGTTATCTTAATTTAAGTTTTATTTCATTTATTCTATGCATCTTCAAATAGATCCTTTTATTATTATTATTCTTATTATTATTAAGTTTATTTTGCTATTTCCATTACATGCTTTTATAAGAACAATATACTTCTGCTATCAAATCTCTCTCACTAAGGAAAGGGATAGTTTGTGTTTATTGTAAGATTTTACTTAGATAAGATGCATCTGTCACATGAATTTATTTGACATTGTAAAATCAAGATTTGGAAAGCAAGTATTTATTTGATAACAGTGCTATATTAATCAGAATGAATGAATATCATAACATACTTCATTTTAATGAGAAGCACATGCCTTTCGGAATTTCGAATATGAAAATCTTCATAAACAATTAAGTAAAGATATATTTGAGTCATTTTTCCCCATTAACAACATGGATACCAAAAATAAATCTTATGTGTGCCTTTGCCTAGACACTGTATGTATTTTCTTGTCAGTAACTGTTTAATCTTTAACCAAATACTTTAACCTAATAGGTAAAATCCCAATTATTGTATTTAAGACATAGGTAGATGGGACTTATAATATATTAACAGCCTCCCTCACATGCTACGTGGAGATAGGTGGCGAATGTTAGACACATGTTAGATGCCTCTATCATGTAACATGTGAAAACTACCATCTAACATTTGCAATGAACTAGAAATCCAAAGAAAAAAGAGGGATAGGAGATCCGAACCAAAGACCTCCTAGTTGCAATGCCATGTTAGAATTTTTGATTTGATAGATATTGGGCTGCGTTATATTATTTGATGGTGATTATAAATATACCTATGTGGTACAAGAATATCTAACTTAATGGCTGCTTTTAAGGGCTGTTCCCATCTTTATATATACTCCTTTTATAAGAATCTCCAAAATTTGGCAATTTGCTGTATCAGCATTTGGTTTTTATTCTATGACTGCATTGCTGCCTTAAGTATTATAATTTTCCATTTAAGTTACTTTTTGTTAAAATTTACGTACTTCAAATCATAAAAGGTCAGATATTTATGTGGTACTTATTTAAGTAGTTGACAAAGGATTGCACTGGCTGAATATCTCTTCAGTAAGGCATATTAATGTTAGCAATATGAACTTTGTGCTGTCTATGCGCTGATATCTAGATTTCTTTTCTGTTTTCTTCTGAATTAGTTGGGGGCTATTATTGTTATCGTGGAACCTTTAGGAACAATATATGTTTCCTAGTAATTATTTCTGTGACCATGCTTTCTAATGTGAAGCCTTTTCTTATTGCCCCTTTAAGGTTCTGGGTGGCAAATTCTGTTGTGACTGGGAAAATAATTTAAGTTTCTGCTGTCAAACCAAATTTCGCAACTACCCTCATACCAGATACTCATTTTGATGGAACTCTTGCAGGCAATATTATGTGCTGGTTTATATCCTAATGTCGCTGCCACTGAACAAGGCATTGCTGCAGTAGCTCTCGGCAACCTTAGGAAGTTGACCAATTCGGCATCAAAGGCTTATATAGTCTGGTATGATGGAAGAAGAGAAGTCCACATTCACCCTTCTTCTATCAACAGTAGTCTAAAAGCATATCAGCACCCATTCCTGGTCTTCCTTGAAAAGGTACAGCATTTTTGGCCCACAAATTCGTTTATCATCTGATTTTTCTCCCTAAGTTGATTGGGAATAGTGAAGTATGACCCCTTTATCGTATTAGTGGTTGGGCTAATATTCAACAGAAGGCTGTTGGGTGAAGTGAAAAACTCTCTTCGGATTATCTGTTGGATTTTTGTACATCTTGGGTTGTAATCTTTAGGTTTTTGCAGACTATTTATGTAGGTCTTTATAGAAGAGTCCTGTGGCTTCTTTTTATATTTGGAATTATTCTGTTTACTTTCTTTCTGAACTGTTTCCATATCATCATCATCATCATCTCACACGTGATTTTTAACAGTTGAGTTGGAATTTCTCTAATGCATTGTAATTTTATATATTGTTTGCTGTAATTATGGTCAGGAACGTTTCAAAAAAAAAAAAAAAGAAAACTGTTCAATAACAATATTAACGTGTTTACTATGTGTAGATGGGCATCGTTATTTATTTTGTATATTCTCAGGTTGAAACAAATAAAGTATTTCTGCGTGATACTACTATCATCTCTCCCTTCTCCATTCTCCTGTTTGGTGGCTCCATTAACATTCAGCACCAGGTATCTTTTATTTCTATCTTGTAATTCATTTGGATGTTAGATGCTATTGACTGTATGTAAAAGATTATCGCATGATCTTCTCCCAGAAGCAAAGAATGTCAACTTTGACTACAGCTGCTTTCCATGTTTTCCAAGTATATCGTTTTCTTTGGTCTTGTAAATATATCCTTCAAAACTCAGCATGTTATATTTTATACAATTGTCTAGTTTTGTCAGTGTTAGGAGACTGGATTCTCTAAGCTCTAGATCATCAAAGCAAACTGTAAGGCCATTGAGTGCTAGCTCTAATGATATTGTTTTGACTTAATGAGCAGATATCTTCAACTGCTTATGTTCACCACAGACAACATCATATGTTTTGGATAAAGAGACATTGATCTAGCATGATTTGTTCTATTAATTTTTAACTTATGTCTGGTTCCTTATGTAATGCCTTCTTTTTATCATGCTGCATGATATGATACACCTGTCTTTGTTTCTAATTATTTATACAACACTTTGCAAAAACATTCTTTTCTCTGATACGTGTACTCTTCCATTTGAATTTCATTTTCTTTCATCTTTCCTTCTTTCTTTCTATTTTTTTTTTTTTTTAAATTTTTTTAAATAATGTTTTGTTCTACAGACCGGACAGGTCATTATAGATGGATGGTTAAAGCTTACGGCACCAGCCCAAACTGCTGTCTTGTTTAAGGAACTTCGATCAACTCTTCATACCATTTTGAAGGACATGATTAGAAATCCAGAGGTATCGTACTGATGCTTTATTGTAGTCTTTAATTCGGGATTGTGTAAAAGTCAGCAGATTAAAGATGATAATCCTCATATAAATGATGTTAAAATTGTAAATAGGAGGGTCTGCTTCAAGGTGACTAGATAATTTTGACCTTCACTTAGGCTGGTAATTATGAAGTAAAGGACTAAATAGGAGCCGTAGGATGAGGGCAAGGGTTCCAGTTGATTTGGCAACTGAAGTGGACATCTATTGTAGTTTTATGTTCTCAGAGTTTTTGCATTTTTGGCGCATTTTAATAATCTTATCTGAAAGCTTTTAGGCTTCAAGCCATTATTTAGATATCTTCACAAGCACAATATAAATCAGCATGTCAACTTAAAACGTATCATGCTTCATCCTTAAAACTACTCAGGTTTTAAGGGAACATCTTTGAATTTTGTTGGTGAGGCAAATATTATTCCGTCATTTTATAATTCGTAGATTATGCTACCCGAACATTAGGGCATAGTGTTTTCCTATTCACATTTGTTCAATTGTTTTGCATGGCATGACCTTCGTCCAGGTCGATTTATAATTTCATTTACTTTTTTGCCCAGAGCACGACCATTGTAAACAACGAGGTTGTCAAATCTATGATCCATTTGTTATTAGAAGAAGACAAACCCCAAAAGTAATGCATTAATACCAAGGTATGCATACAAGTCAATTTCAAACCACAGCTGATAATTCTTTTCTACAGTTTTATTCTATAGACTTCTTCTATTGGACTGAGTTTTGAGGGGTTCAGAGTCCACAATAGTAAGAGGTTATTACTTTGTTATTATTACAAGAAGTAATAGCCTTCCCCATCAAGATATATATTTCTGTGACTTATTCGACAGTTATAATAGACTATACAGGTTTATGAGAAATTGAATTGCTTTTGAGACTGTTTCATTGGTTGGCTCCTTGTATAACATTGTTGATTCGATTTAGCTCGGTTTATTTTAATGATATTGCTGTTGGTTTTAATCAGTAGAATTAGATTTACACTTCTTTTTTCCCAAATTATATCCGACCAATTGATTCTAATATAGTTGGATTTAACCTTATGACAGTTATGATTTGATTTTAGTTTTAGTTATAGAAACTGGTTCTAATCTATTAAAATTTATTATTAACAAAGTTTAGCTGGGATGATTTAAGTGAAAAAGTGTTATAGTTTTTTCTTATTCTCAAACATTTATTTTTAAAACAAACAAAAATTACAAATGCTTTGATAGCAATTTCTTATGGTAAAAGTCTAGTATGGACAGGAGATATAGAAATTTGTGGAGGGTTGGGCTTATGGTAATATAACCATAAATTAGCATGAAATGTGGACTATTCTGTTAAAAGTTATTAGAACAGGTGTTCATGAATTATGAAAACAAGGTTTGTCCTCAGTCAAACCACACAAATTGAAAATAATAATAATAATAATAATGGAAATATGTATCTTTAGGTAAATAAATATGGCCCGACACTTATTATAAATCTGAATCTATTTAGTTTGAAACAAATGTAGTTGAGTTTTACAATTTAGAAGGTTAACATGTGATTTTTATAGAGATAAACCAAATAAGCTCTAAATGAGAAGATTTTCAATTTAAAATGATTAATTTCTTAATGGCTTCCAGCTTGATTGAGTTTTGTTTAAGTTATCTAAGGTGATATTAGAATTCATGCACATGATAATTGTGAGTGATTGTTTCAATAATAAGTAATGATAGACTTTCCAAATTTGTTATCCAAATCTATGCTAAAATAATGTGGCATAATTTATTTAAGATTTGGGATAAGAAGTCCCGACTCAAGCCTATAATTTATGGTTTTTAGGCATAAGATGCATATTACTAATTCAACTTCATCTTGTCAAATTATTGAATTTATTGTGTGATTGAAATTAAAAACGAAATCAAGGTCTAAACCATTGATAGATGCATCTAGTATTTGATTAATTTTTCTACATCTATTTCGACAAAATTACTCCAACCTCAAAATATACATATAAGCTATCTGCATGTTGATGGTTCATAACGTAATTCTAAAACAAAAAAGTACAATTATTTATCAATTTTTTTTTCTCTAAAATCTCTTTTTTAAATGGTGCAATAGCAGCAATTCAAGGACTTCCCTTGAGATCAATCATCCAATTACTGCTTTTGTTAGAATACGCTTAATTAGAATAGTTAATGAGATACCAAATCTATTTAATAATTTTTTAGAAGTGTAATTTGTTAAATATTACTAGTCGGTGGCTTCAATGTCATGATGAAATGGGGATGAGGGAAATGGGAAAATGGGAATGGGTATAGAACTCACTCGCAAATACCCTCATCCCCATTTGCTCCAAATGAAAATATGGATAGGGATGAAGGAACGGTGGAGGAAAGGGGATAAAGATGGAGGAACCTATCCTCATCCTCATTTGCCTCTATTGATATCTCTGGAGTTCTAAAGAGATCTAATACATTACTCTTACTATACTTTGCACCCAATTCTTCGTTGATTTTTAAAATAAAGAGACGCAAAAAAATGTTAAAAATTTGTTCCATTAATAACACTCCTACTATTCATAATTATTTCAGATATTTGAAATTATAGCTATAAAGGAGATCAGTAAAATTTATGAGTATTATATTATTATTTTTTCTTCCTAAATATGTTTGATTGTCCAAAAATTTATCAAAATGAAACGGCATATCATTGTTAGTGTCATGTAAATTATGAGAGGATATAATCATTAATTAATATAACAACACATATCAAATCATTTAAGCATAAAATTTAATAAGACTTTTGAAAATCTAACGTCACTTTTATACATTTCAATAAATAACAATCAAGGAAACAGTAGTATGGTTTACATGTGTTGAAAATGGAGAAAAGGAAACTGTGAATAAAATAAACAGATGAGAAATGAAACTTCATAAATAAACAATACATATCAAAGTGATGTTTATTTCAGAATTTCCAAAAGAAAAAAAAAAAAATGTGTTGTTTATTCATCTTTGGAGAAGAAATGATTGATAGAAGGCATGATTTCAGGAGGGCGAGTACGAAGGAATTTTCGTAGCCTATGCTCACTATACTTCTCTCCTTCATCTGCGTTCTCAAGCACTGCCATTTTCCTGTGTTCCTTTTTGATTCTGCACCATCCCAATTATTGGTCAATATATTTTTGACTTTTTTTTTTCCCATCTTAAATTTTAGATAGATTAATTGGGTTCCTATCAAACAGTAAGAATTTGAATCCTCTTTTAATATGAGTTTTTTTGCTTATGTAACCTAATATCATGACACATCGACGTTGTAATTAATGTATGATTGAAATAAGATTTATTTTTTTCAACCATCAATCATATGTTTAAAAAAAGTTGGGAAAAAGCTAAGATAATGAGATGATCCTAACCCAATCCTATATTATTTCACAATATCATGGTAAAACCCCAATTTAAAAATGATTTCTAGCTTTTGAAATGAATATATAAAAATTGATTTTACACAAATAGTTATTATTATTTCTCTCCCTGACGATTAATGAAACATTATTTTTCCCCTTGATGATTTTAAAAAGTCAAAAACACCCTCAAATAGTATTAATTCAAGTCAAAAGAATGGGTAAAATGATGTTTCTTGAATTAATGGGAAAAAAAAATGACGATTTATTAATCGTAAGAGAGAAAATTATGATAATTCTTTTAACAAATATACTTTCCATCATGTTTTTCATCTTATTGGAAAAGAAAAAAAAAAATCACAAAATTCTATGGTTTCACAAAAGTACTCTCTTTTATTTCTATCAATTAGAATTTGTTTAAATATACACAAAGTTCATCTAATTGAAAAGAGGAAAAAAAAAATACCTGACATCAGGATTTTGCAGCATGTTTCTTGTCAGCTGAAATATGCACATACTTGTCACGAATGTCATGGCAGCCACTAGTGGATAAACCTGAAATGTTTCACAATAAATAGACAAATACTATTAGAGAATTATGAATAAAGTGCATGGTAAAAAAAAAGAAAGAAAAAAAAAAAAAACGCATGAAATTTATAACCTCTGGCTTCATCCAGCGCCCCATTCTGAAGTTGTCTGCAAATTAAAAGGTGGATTAAAATTGCTATGTAGATTGAATAATTTGATGTCTCTGTTCTTATTTATATATACATGGTGTGTTTTTGATTAGAACAGCCAGAAATTAATGGTATGCAAGTTCAGATGCTGTTTCAGTGGGCTGGATTAGACTTTGACTTCACCGAAACCAGGGGCCTCAGCCTCTTGTTTTAACCATTGAAGAACTTTCAAATTAGACAAAATATGCCTTTCTTGACGAGTTGTATATTCCTTTCTTGACGAATCGTATTTTTTGATTGTAGTAACTATTAAAAAGTCTATCTCTTTCACAAAATAATAATTAATTAATTAGTTAATTAAAGAGTCTACCCTTTCATTCTCCGGATTTTTTCCTTCTTTGTTTTTAGAAAGATTTTCATTTTAGTCCCTATATTTTATTGAGATGCTAGTTTTTTAACTGTGAATGCATTTTAATAATATCTAATCAGTATGGGTCATTAAACTAGATTTGTAACAGTTAAACATAACAGAAAAGGCAACAAGATGATACCCCCAGTAAGCGATCAAGCTTATATTGTAAATTGTCATTAAAAATAAAATTAAAAACTTAAAATAAAATAAAATAAAGTATTTAAAAAATAGGCCACCTCCACTTACAGTGGTAGAAAATTAAGTTTTTGTGTTTTTTTAGAAGTCATTCCTCACCACCCATCTCAAGATAGATGACAAGATTAAAAAAATACTAATAAAATTTTCTATTTTATAAGAATTTTTATTTCTTAAAATGAGTTTTTTATTTTAATAGATGGATCTCCATTATTCATTTCTTTTATTTTTGTATTAATAAATTAAGGGTATAAAGATAAAAATATCTCCAAAACCATTATGTTTGATTGATATGATAGTCAACTAATAGAAAAACTAAATTAATAAGCTTTTGAAACTTTAGGGATTAGCTATAGAGAAAATGTATTCACTGTTAAAAAGATAATATTTCCTTAAAATTAGGAACCAAATTGAAAATTTCCCTTCTTTTTTTCTTTAATCACTTCAACTGTAATTCAAAAATAGATTTAACTATATGTACATATCAAGGGTTAATTGCAGTCACAACCCTTGAGGTTGGGCAATACCTCTGATTGACTCATGGTTTTTTTCCTATGGTTAACTAACCTATAGGCTACATTTTTCATATAGAAACTATCTTCAAAAAATCTATAACATGACCAAAATACCCTTAGATGATGACAAATTCGACAAATTGAAACATGTACCACACATAATGTATGTAATCCTAAAAGTCTAAAGCTATATTCAAACTCCGTTGCCATATGAAATACAATATGATTAAGCATGAACAAGCATTAAACCATGAAAAGATGAGCACTTGCATCTTAGAGTCTTCTAGCTAACTTTCTGATGAGAACCTAAAAAGAATCCATCCACCAAGACTTACGTTTTTGGATTTTTTATTCCAACTGGGTCTCCAATGGTGTATACCCAGTTCGAGTCTTCATCGTAAAGACTTAGAGCTGGTGGTCTTCACCATCTAGGATGAAAAAGATGAGAGAAGAAGAAGATGATGAGAAAAGAAGAAAAAGAAGAAGAAGAAGATGATGAGAAAAGAAGAAAAAGAAGAAGAAGATGATGATGATGAGAAAACAAGAATAAGAAGAAGAAAAAGAAAATGAGAGAGAGTTGTCAAGTGAGAGAGAGAGATAGAGAGAGAACTGTGAGGTGACGAAGAGAGAGAGAGAGGGGTGAGGTGAAATATTATAAATTAATTTTTTTTTTAATTTTAATTAATATTACTTTAATTAATTTTTCACAGTATTTCTATTTTTACCCCCGAAATCAAATGATCAACCAAATCAATATAACAGAATCTGTGATCATCATAATCATTGTCATCACTTTACATACCTCCAGAGGATATTTTGAGTGTTTATATTAACGTTATGAGGAATTTTAAATAAAAATAAAACCATAGATGATAAAAAGGAAATATAGTCAAACTATACACGATTTTTTGGGATTATCCTAATCTAAAATTAAAAACAATTGAATTTTCGATTGTGGTCATAAATCAATTTCCTTATTTTGGGTGAGTAGTTTTGAATTTTACACATAAAATACTTCCCAAACTTGAGTTATGCCTTTTCTGAATCTTTATATACTTGCCCGTCAGTACTCCAAGAACATCCCTTGCTAGCAGTTTATCTTTCATATCTTTACAATAGGTTAGAACTAAACGATCCAAGGCAAGCATAGTCTTCTCACCATATTTCTGATAATATCTCATACTCTCCTCTTAGCACTTAGCATGCTTTATTAAGATTACACTGTGCCGTTGACCTTCACAATATATGAACAATTCAAGGCTGTAAACTAAAAATTTATTCACTATCAACAGCCATATCTAAGTTGCATTCTATCTAGCCATCTGAGTCATCATCACATGCATGCAACACATTTGCTGTCTAGATTGCGTTTTATTACCATTTTCCTCCATATTTGATATGTGATGTATAAACACATTTTGTTAAGTCATACCATTGAAATCATACCGTACTGATTTTTTTTAAATCAATACCATGATTCCTACTTCACTACTTCAGTCTTTCACCACAGGCTTTTTGCAGCTAGTGTGTCCCAATATTAAATGTCTTCTTCCCAAGTTATTAGGCAGAAGCAATGTAAAACTATGATAATGTAAGGAGAAAATTTCAACGGATGACACCAAATTAGCACAAGTTATGAAAAAAGATGCTGAACTATTGCAATTAATTTTTTTTTTTTTTTTGACACCATCTATTATTACAAACTATAGATTGCAAACAAAAAGGTTCATTTGTAAACAAATAACACAAATTATGATTTTTCATAATCATTTATTCGTGAACTATGCTCTTTGTTTGGGAACTAAAGTTCGCAAAAAATAAAAAAATAAAAAAAAATAAAAACTCATTGTAATAATTGGATGCCATTTTCGAAACTTAAACTAATTTTAGTGTCATAACCAAAGATCCCTAACGTAATTTATGTAGGAATAGAAGACAAATAACAACCCAAATTGTTTAGGTAAGAAGGGTGAGACTAACGTGATTTATGTAGGAATAAAAGATAAATAACAACCCAAATTGTTTAGGTAAAAAGGGTGAGACGTAGCCAAAGATACCACCCTAATCCCTTACCCCACTTGTGTCAATTTGTTTTAATCTCATATTGTAAAATCCCAAATTTTACCAAGGATGAAATTGAAAATACTATAAACTTTTATGTAAAAGTGCAAGAGTCAAAAAGTTATATTTTAAAAGTATAGATTAAAAATTGTAATTTTTAAATAGTTTAGGGATAAATTGTAATTTGATCGGATTGCACAACCTTTTTCAACCTCCCGTCGGTCACTTTCTCTCTCTCTCTCTCTCCTCATTTTCTCTCCAACCGCTCCATTCTCGCGAGCTCGACTTTGACTTGTCGTTCGGACCTCATCCGACCTCCGTTTTGATTACATTTGGTACCGTTAGAAAGCTCGTGCGACGTAGATTCCATAGGTACAATTTTTTCAAGTTTTATCATCGTTTGGGTGTTCGTTTCAGCAGAGAAAGTTCTACCATTAACCAACTTTTATTTTTCTATATCCCGATGAAACTAGACGATTTCAACTCCGACCAATCCCATTTTCATGACAAACGTGTCGAGGACAACAAAACCTGCTTAGCCGCAAGTCCTGCCATTGTGGTCGTCGAAATCAATTGTCAGAAAGTCCTCGCTGACCGTCACGTACAGCGAATGTGAGTTTTCCGACCTCCCGAACTTGAAATTTAGTTCCAGACGAATCTACGCACTCATTTTTAAGTGTAGAATCAATTTTTAGGAGTATTTTCCCTACAAGGCAGCTGTGTTAAAAATTATTTATATTACGTTACTTTGTAGATTCGATCCGGAATGACGATAATTACTTTAAAAATCGAGGTTTTTGGAGTGATTAATAGTCTATATCAAGGTAGGGGTTCAATCCTAACATTTTGAAATTTTTATGTTAAAGTGGAATATATTTAAAATATATATAATTTTTGAAAGTGTGTTGATTATTTGCGGAAATATATTATGGATTGCTTTGAAAGTATTTCATGGTTTGCTTGGTGAAAATTTGTGGTTTTATGACATGTTTGTAAATTTTGGTTTATTGAATTAACAGCTGTTATGCTGACGAAATTTTATAAATAAAAAGGAGGGTTTTCAAAATATCGAATTATATATATATATATATATATATATATATATATTGTATTGATTACATGGTAGCTTATTTAAATTGTTTTGTTAACTCAAATAAGGTAAAAATCCACCGTCTTAGCCATTATGTGATGTTATCAATAGCTATTCATATGATACGACTTTATGTCGGGGTTACTGCACAGGGCATTTTTTGGTATGGCTACTAGGGTCACGGTGTGCTAAATGTTGTTTTCTTATTCAAAATAATTTACTGAAATTATAGGCCACCGGGTGTATGGTTAGGGGATGAGATTTACCTTGTTTTGAAAATGACATGACTTGATAAAAGAAATTAAATATTGTATGACTACTCTAGTAGCCTATATGTTTTATGAAATGGTTCATTGAATTTGTTAAACTGTTAAGCGTGCAGAATTTTAATGATGATTTTTAAAAGTGGTTTTCGAAATTTTATCAAGAATGAAATCCTATTGAGCACTAGCTCACCCGTCTTTTATTTTTCCCCTTCAGGAATGTGCAGGGTGATTTAGGCGGTGATCAAGCGGATTAGGTAGAGGACTAAGGAAATCAAGGATTATACCTGTGATATGGATATTTAGTTTATTGCATTTCAAGCTTGATATTTAGAGTTGGATGTTCTTAAAACTCATTTAAGAGACTTACATTCGATGTATTTAAGGCATTGTATTAAAAACATCACAGTTGTGAAATTTCGCTTGAGATTCTAAGTGAATGTGAATGCTAATTATTTTAGAATGGTCTCCACCGGAATTATTTTAGAATGTTTTGAAGTTTTTAAATTTTACTGTCCGCAATGTTTTATTTAGGTAATTTTCTTTTTTTATAAAGTTGAAAATTTCAGAAATTTTATAGTGTCAAATTGAAAATTTCTATTTATTAATATTTACAATTCTGCCACGACTCAGGGCCCGGGTCGTGACACATATGTGCCATTACATTGTAACCATCATATCATTTTATCATTACCACTTACTAAGTAAAAGCTCAAGTTCATCCGATGCATCATGTATCTTTCATTCAAATCACATCATGTGACTGAAAATGAATAACTTGATTATTCATAGCACACAACGTTATTTCAATGAAAAATAAATGATACATTGAATGCACCCAAGATATTTTTTGCTAATAATTCACAACTCAATTACAAATAAACCATCACATCATTTGAGATTTGACGATTATGTAATGTTGGCACATAGTGATGTGATCTTAAATTATTTGTATTAATGCCCTATAAAATGCTTTGTTATGTTGTAAAATCAAGTGATAATAAACTATAGTAATGTTAGATGTCTCACCTTTTACGTTTCACTCAATAATGTGATAATTAATGAGCGAATACATTTTTTAAGTGAAATAAGTAATCAACAATGTATATCCACTTACTAATCGCTACATCATTAAGTAGAAAGTAAGTAAGATACGAGAGATGGAATGCCTAACATCACAAAACGAAATATAATAGTAATGTGAGCTTCTTTTGATAGCATGACATCTACTATTGAACATTGCAGCCTAGATTCCAACATTTTCAAAGGGAAAAGCTTGTTTCCATGGGACGTGAGATTCAAAATTATACAATACCTAGCCTCGAGGTTGTTGTATCTACACAAAGAAGGAGATCAATGTGTACCGCATAAGAATATCAAACCAGACAACATTATGTTGGATTCAGAATTTAATGCTAAACTTAGGGCTTTTGGGTTGGCTAGACTTGTTGACCATACAAAAGGATCTGAAACTGCTTTGGCTGGAACCATTGGATACATGACTCCTAAATGTCTCACAACAAGAAAGGTTAGTAAGGAATCAGACATCTTTAGCTTTGAAATTGTGACACTGAAAATTGCTAGTGGAAAAAGATCAATAGAACAAAAAGCCGAGAAAGCTCAGATTTCACTAGTGGCTTAGGTTTGGGAACATATGGAGAATAAAAGCTTCTTGATGTTGTTGATAAGAAGTAATGCATAAACTTTGACCGGAATCAAATGAAGTCTTTGATGATTGTTGGATTGTAGTGCGCTTATCCTGATCGAAATCTATAAGACGAGTTATGCAAGTACTTAATTCCGAGTCACCATTTCCAATTCGTCCTTTCAAGATGCCTATTCCTAACTATGATGTTCCTACTACCATTGCTGTAAGCTCAGGTTCAGGTCGATCTTTGATGTCCTTAATTGTCTTTAACTCCCTTGTTAAATTGTTATAGTAAATTAACTCATTGTAATAATTTATACGCGAGTTGTAGTACGAAACTCAAATATCATGTTAGTAATAAACAGATCTAGTTTTTTTTTCTTTTCTTTTTTAGACATTATAAATCCAAAAGTTTGAAATGACAAAAAGAGCCCAACAAATAACTATGGTAAGGTTTTATAAATTATTGTCAATTCTAGATGACCAAAGTTTAGTACTACAACTCTCGTATAAATTATTGTAGTAAATTGATTTACTAAAACAATTTAATAAGTGACAATTAAGGACATCAAAAATCGACCTGAACCTAAGATTATAATAGGGGTAGTAGACACATCATACTTCGGAATAGGCATCTTGAAAGGAAGAATTGGCAATGATGACTCAAAATTAAGTATGTACATAGCTCATCTTATAAACAGTCTTAGATTTTGATCGAGATGAACACAACACAATCCAACAAAGTTCATGCAAAACTTCTTATCAACAACATTAAGAAGAAGTGTCAAATTGAAAATTTCTATTTATTAATATTTACGATTCTGTCACGGTCCAGGACCCGAGTCGTGACACATATTATGTGCCATTACATTGTAACCATCATATCATTTTATCATTACCACTCAGTAAAAACTCAAGTTCATCCGATGCATAATGTATCTTTCATTCAAAATGATTTGTTATGTTGTAAAATCAAGTAATAATAAACTGTAGTAATGTTAGATATCTCACATTTTGCGTTTCACTCAATAATGTGATAATTAATGAGCGAATACATTTTTTAAGTGAAAGAAGCAATCAATAATGTATATCCACTTACTAATCGCTACATCATTAAGTAGAAAGTAAGTAAGATACGAGAGATGGAATGCCTAACATCATAAAACAAAATATAATAGTAATGTGAGCTTCTTTTGACAGCATGACATCTACTATTGAACATTGCAGCCTAGATTCCAATATTTTCAAATGAAAAAGCTTGTTGCCATGGGATGTGAGATTCAAAATTATACAATACCTAGCCTCGAGGTTGTTGTATCTACACAAAGAAGGAAATCAATGTGTACCGCATAGGGATATCAAACCAGACAACATTATGTTGGATTTAGAATTTAATGCTAAACTTAGGGCTTTTGGGTTGGCTAGACTTGCTGACCAAGCAAAAGGATCTGAAACTGCTTTGGCTGGAACCATTGGATACATGGCTCCTGAATGTCTCACAACAAGAAAGGTTAGTAAGGAATCAGATATCTTTAGCTTTGGAATTGTGACATTGGAAATTGCATGTGGAAAAAGATCAATAGAACAAAAAGCCGAGGAAGCTTAGGTTTCACTAGTGGCTTAGGTTTGGGAATTATATGGAGAATAAAAGCTTCTTGATGTTGTTGATAAGAAGTAATACATAAACTTTGACCGGAATCAAATGAAGTCTTTGATGATTGTTGGATTGTAGTGTGCTCATCCTGATCGAAATCTAAGACCATCTATAAGACGAGTTATGCAAATACTTAATTCCGAGTCACCATTGCCAATTCGTCATTTCAAGATGCCTATTCCTAACTATGATGTACCTACTACCATCACTGTAAGCTCAAGTTCAGGTCGGTTTTTTATATCCTTAAATGTCTCTAGCTCCCTTGTTAAATTGTTATAGTAAATTAACTCATTGTAGTAATTTATACGCGAGTTGTAGTACGAAACTCAAATATCATGTTAGTAATAAACAGATCTAGTTTTTTTTTTTTTTTTAGACATTATAAATCCAAAAGTTTGAAATGACAAAAAGAGCCCAACAAATAACTATGGGTAAGGTTTTATAAATTATTACCAATTCTAGATGACCAAAGTTTAGTACTACAACTCTCGTATAAATTATTGTAGTAAGCTGATTTACTAAAACAATTTAATAAGTGACAATTAAGGACATCAAAAATCGACCTGAGCCTAAGGTTATAGCAGGGGTAGTAGGCACATCATACTTGGGAATAGGCATCTTAAAAAAAAGAATTGGCAATGGTGACTCGAAATTAAGTACCTACATAGCTCATCTTATAGATGATCTTAGATTTCGATCAAGATGAATACACCACAATCCAACAATCATCAATGACTCCATTTGATTCTAGTCAAAGTTCATGCAAAACTTCTTATCAACAACATTAAGAAGTTTTTGTTTTCTATATGATTCTCAAACTCAAGCCACTAGTGAAATCTAAACTTTCTAGACTCTTTGTTCTATTGATCTTCTCCTACGTGCAATTTCCAATGCCACAATTCCAAAGTTAAAGACATTTAATTCCTTGCTAGCCTTTTTTGTTATAAGACATTAAGAAGCCATGTAGATAATGGTTCCAACCAAAGCAGTGGTTTGAGACCCTCTTGCATGGTCAACAAATATAATCAACCCAAAATCTCCAAGTTTAGCATTAAATTCTAAATCCAACATAATGTTGCTTGATTTTATTTCCCTATGCAGTACACATTAATCTCCTTCTTCGTGTAAATACAACAACCCCAAGGCCAACCTTTGTACAATTTTGTATTTCACATCCCACAACAGTAAGCTTTTCCCTTTGAAAAGATGGAAATCTAGGCTGCCATTCAACATTAACTCGTAAACAAGAATCAATTCTCTTTCATGGCATCAACATAAAAACTTTATTATATTTTTATGCCTCAATCAACTAGTGATTTCGACTTTTGTGGTATATTTCTTACTTTCTTGTTTAGCTACCTTAAAACCTTTTTCACTACAACAAAATAATTCTAGTCTTTTAAAAATATCTTCTAATAAGATATTTATCCACAAACTTCTGTTCTTCTAAAATTGAAACAAAACCAAATTAATAACAATAAATTGGATTTCAATTAATCTTTTAGGTCTAGTTAGATTGGCGTTTTACATTGAGGTCTCTTTTTTACCTTTCTCAACTGTTAAATCTTCTTTGATACAGGGTTTTACCTTTCAATGAAGTTGCTGAAGGTTGAGCATCGATCATCTGAGAGAAGTCGCTAGAGAGAGGTCGAAAAGAGATTTGCTGGTTTTTGAGTGAGAAAGACGGCCTGATGATATGTTGAGAGAAATGAGAGAGCCAACCGGTTGGGTTGAGTGAGATTTTAGGGTTTCAAATTAATTTTCCTTTTTTTTTTTTTTTTTTAATTCATCCGACCTAAGCTGTATATGGGGTCAATACGGCTGTATCGACATAGCTCGGGTTAAATACGGCCGTCTCGCATGATCGAGACAGCTGGAGTTTAGTTTGGCCCCAATATACCCAAACAAGTATATTTTGGGGCCGATACGACGATACGGTCGTGCTAAACCATATTTATGAACAATGTGATGGAAAACTTCAATTGTTTCCCTACTTTTACGCCTTGGTTACACTTCTCTACCTTCCTGAATGATAGTATCATAAGAGGCTTATTTGTGATCTTCCAATTGACAATCGCTGGTGACACCTTGTCAATTGTTTCCAAAAGAACCCACCTGCATAGCGACTTTTTTTTTTTTTTTTTATCTTTGATAGCATCACAATTTCAGTTCAATCTCAAATATTCTAAAAAAATCTTAAAGAGGCCACAATCAATCACAATTTCAATAAGCTGAAGAGTAGAATAAGGAGTTTAAATAAGATAATACTGACCCATTTCTAAGATCTTCAAATGCATTATCTATATATGTTGAATTTCCAAGACTATTCATCCAAAAGTGAAATGCTTTCTTCTCTTGAAATTTGAGTGTCAAGCAAAGTTTCAAGGAAAGAGGTCTATTTTGTTCGGGTTTGAAGCCCATTCCTCCACGTAAAAGACCGTGGTTAGCTTCTACACAATCAACTCTTCAAAGGTGATAGATTGTATCTGAAGGAAGAAGAAAATTAGATCATCAAATTGAAATAGCTGCTTAAAAAATGATAACAGCGTGGTATACAATATGAATCACAAAAGATATAAGGAAGACATCAAAATATGTCCAATAGTTCGCATATATGTAGATAAGAAGTTCCAACTTTATGACTTGGCAGTTTTACAATATCAACCTGTCAGTGCCTTACATCATCATGTCTTTGCCAATGCGATTCTTAAATGAATACAAATTATGACAATTCCAAAATTTGATCCCATCAATAGGTTCTGTCACTAAAATATTCTATATCTCATCAGAAATAGCACTAATAACAGCAAACACCGGTAGGAAAGAAAATAAACCTAATTGCAAATTAACCATATACAATAGCATGTAAACTTTGTACTTCAGAGTGACTGACCTGGAGATTACCTAAAAGTGAACCCTATATTACAGGAATTTTTTTAACTCGACGATTTATGGATAATGGATGCAAAAGATAGATGATGTGTTTCTATGTCACTGGTTCATTATACTATGATAATCTAAAAAGATGAAACTCTTAAAATTAACCACCTCAAAGAAATAATTATCCCAAAGAGCATACATTCTTACCTATGCTGGAAAATATGTGCAACAAAAGCAAGATTACCTCCATTATATCCCAAAAAATTATAGAAGTAAAGGAAAAAGTATGTATTTTTCATGAATTGTGATTCTAATCAAGTAGCAAAGCGGTTCTATATGTCCTTGTTAAGTGTCGTTTTAAGAAATTTAAGTTCTAAAGCAGCTCTCTATATAACCTAGTTAAGATTCTCTTAAATAATTTTGAATCGTAACTCTGTATATTTGCATGCTAAATGACTAGATTAAATTGTGCTTCGAGCTACACATGCATATCACCAAACAATCAAAAATACAATTCAAATTTAGCACAATCTTAAAAGAAACCTCTCTTCACAATCTTAACAAACCCACTAGCACAAAACAATCAACTTCAACAACTAATCAATTTAGCAGAGAAGAACCGAACTGCAACAATTAATGTTCATCAAACAAAAACTCCAAGGACTTGAGAGAGCAATCAATGGAATGTTGAATTTAAAAGAAGAGATTGAGAGAAGAGACAAACATCTTGAATGAAGGCAGCTCGTTCTCCTTCTTTGAGAGACTCTCCAATCACTTTCAATCAGGACATCTTGGAGGCGTCAGCTTTCCACTCTCTCTTCTCATGCTCACGAACTGCAGTGCAGCCACAAACAACAATCTTCAAATCATGAAAAGTAAAATGGATCAAAATCACTAACCAAAAAAAGCGAAAGCTTACGTGAGTCTTCAAGCTCCGGAGCTCCACCTGCATGAACTGGTTCTGAAGCCACGGATCCGACACCAGAATACCTACATATGCAGATATTTTTGGAAGAGAAAGTTGCGATTTTTTTTTTTTTTTTGTTGGTTGCAATTTCTTTCAAGTGAGTGTGCTCCAAGAACCACCTACTGTCTCTGCTCTCTCTCATTCCACAGATCATAAGAAAGCATTGTAACCCAGAAAACAAAAACAACCAAAAAAGACAAACCCAAGTGAATATTATATTTTCCTCTTCATCAGATTTGAAACCATCTATTTAGTTGCACTAAAGGACTGTAGCAGGTGGTCGTTAGGTGTTACAAGTAAGAGCAGAAGCTGACATACAAACACAAACAACAAGATTGTAACTCACCTAACTTGATTCTTCTTGAGAGATAGTCCACCAAAACTCTATGTTTATTATTTTTTTTCTAATAAATAAATAAAGGGAGGTGCTTGAAATGGTGTTCTTGCTGCCCAAAAACAAAGAGAAAGTACACATAGAAGAGGAAAGTTGGAATGCTTGCACACACAAACCATCAGATTTAAAGGTATCAGAATAGTACAATTTCGACCGGTGCTTTAATGAATTGCATCAGATCCCACCACATACATAATTGATTAAGATATGTTTTCCCTTTATTCTCATTTTTCATGTAGTAATAAAAATACAATCACAGCACGCAAACACTAGCAAATATATTCAATGCACCTAGCAAACATATTAGCTACTAATTACTATCTCCATTGGGAAAGTCAAGGCTTCTAAAAATTTGTTTTTTCTTCTCTCTTAACGTGTGGGAACCCTCTTTTCAAATATATATATGTGTGTGTGTGTGGGGACCCTTACCCGTCAAAAAGAGACTGCTGTGACATCCATTGCTTTCTTCCTAGTTCCCTCTAACGAGTGGACATTGAGTTTTTTTTTTTTTTTTATTTTTTTATTTTTTTATTATTTTTTTATTTTTTATTTAAGACTCAAATGAACACTTCTTAGGCACCAAACATCAACTCTTTCCATCAAATTGGCAACAACAATCAAATCAAGTATCAGGCATCATCCACAATTTAGAAAGATATCAACTTCTATGTAGTAAATATATATCAAGACTATTAAAACTCATGCAAAAGCGTCAATTGTCAAGGATTTTTCAACCAAATCATCTTTAGAAAACATGTCAGTACAAACCCAGAAATCTCGCATGATTTTAGTGATAATTACACTCAGAAAGAAATATACCCTCAATATATAATTGATGTCACTCACTAATATATGGAAGAGTGAGTTTAAATAAAATCTGAATAATGATATGGAAGAGTGAGTTTGAATAAAATTTGAATAATGATATCTCACACTCTCACCCAAAAAAATGAAAAATATATGCCCACAGCTTTAGAAAGAATAAAAGAATGATCTTGCAAGTATCAGTCAACCAAAACTTTTTTTTTTTTTAAGTATTACCGCACTCAAACAATCCACATCACTAGCTTCCATTTCAAATTATAGATCTCCAGAATCAAGAAGGACTTTCTTTAGGGATGTAATGTAGGCTAGGGACATGGTTGACAAAGAATGAAATATGTGGACATGTATAGATCTTCAGAATCAAGTAGGACTTTTTTTAGGGATGTAATGTAGGCTACAGAATGGGATATATGGATATTCAAAGAATGTTTAAGAAAAATAGAGTTTTTCTGTGAATTCAAGGTGCATTATATATCTTTTTTTTTTTTTTTTCTAATTTGCTTCTGCATTTTTTGCTTTTTTTTTTTTTTTTCCTTTGTGATGCTTCCCTGTTTTTTCTTTCTTTCTTTTTTTTTTTTTTTTTAAAAAACAACAACTCTATTTTCTCATATATTAACAGGTATGTAAAACATGCAAAGTTTCAGAAAACGACTCCAAATTTGGTGTAAGGTGGATGTTCGGCTACCAAGAAAAAATAGTCACATTAAAAGCTCAAAGTGGCTAACTAGGGAAAAATGAAAATATGTGATATCGGGCAGGTTGGAAAGGCTCAAACGATACAAACATGGCCTAACTATCATCTTCAAGAGATCAAAATAATCATCCATGTACACTAATTCAATGAACTTTCAAATGTAGTAACATTTTCTCTCTCTCTCTCTCTCTTTTTTTTCTTTTTTCTTTTTTTTTTTTTTTTTTTTTTTTTTAAGTAAAGGTTGACTAAGCGAAATTAAAGTATAGAGATCATAACGAGTAAATATCAATAAACAACCAATCATGGGCACAATATGGGTTCTCTCCAAGTAAAATATAGGCTCAAAAACTCACTTGGATAAACAAAATTCTTTGACATGTCAACTTCCAATGATTCAATCTATATCACCTATTAAACTTCTTCTTTCACACTTGTCAACAGCCAAAACATATATAAACATATAGCATGATAATTCTCTAAATCAAGGATGATACCAAATACTAGAAATCAAAAGTCATCACTTCATTCAACTTCTAAAAGTTTATGGATAATGCCCAAGAAAACAACACAAAAACACATGTATAAATCTTCAAGTATAAATCAACAAATCAATTTTAATTAAAAAATTCCAGCCCTTACCCAACCTATTCTAAACATCGTCCTTAATGTTTCCCCTAAATAATATCCACAAATGCTCAAACAAGTATCCAAAGATGCAAGGTAATAAAAAGAGACAATACAAAACAGTAAGGGAGAGATCATACCTTGTTGGCTTTATCATGTAATCTAGAGACCTGAGGCTAGTGCCAGCAATGTATGCATATGAGAGATCTTGGGCTTCAAGTTGAGTTCAAAATCGAGTTTAGAGCCCAGCAGGGGGTGGTGGACACAAAAATCAGTAAAAACGCATATGCCTCTTGCATATATACACACAATTGACCTTCGCCATGCCGGAGACGGTTGAAGATTCGAACAGAAGCAGCCGCCAAACACCACCGTCGCTGCCATGGAGAGAGCATGATGAAGAAGCCACCGAGAGCACGTGATGAAGAGCACCACCACCGTCGCCACTAAGAGCCATAGCAGAACACTGCCACTGAGAACACCAAGAGCGACACTTCTCCGACGTCGACAAGGAGGACTCGTCCTCCGATATCACGCAGTCAAGGCGTATGAGGATGTTCTCCACTTGGTGGAATCGACAGCAGACGACACAGCACTGGCCCAAGGCTTTGACGTCGACAATCTCGTTGAAGACGAGAAGGAGGAAGTCTGGGAGGTGGTCGAACTGATCTATTGGTTCCGTTAACTAAGAGGATGAGGAGGAAGATTCTCAGAGCTGAGACCTGGCAAGAGAGAGGCACGGTGAGGAGGAAGAGAGGGAAGATAGAAGAGAGAGAGAGAGAGAGAGAGACGGAGAGTTAAGAGGTAGATAGACATAACGGTGGACAGGTGGACCTTGAAAGTTTTTGTCTTAGTAAGTAGTACAGTGAATTTCTGGCTATTTGGTCAGAATAAAATTAGCATTTTTCTTTTTCTTTTTCTTTTTATTTTTTTTAAGTTTGTATAAGTTTAAAGATCAATCGGATCATACAAAATTTAATTTTGAAATACAGTCCGAAGAACAGTTATCATATAGAATGAAGCATTCCATATTAAATTCCCTTATTTTGGGTGATTAATTTTGAATTTTACGCATAAAAAACTTCCCAAACTTGAATTATGCCTTTCTTAATCTTTATATACTTGCCGCGTGCGTACTCCAAGAACATTCCTTCGGCAGCAACTAGCCGTTTATTTTTCATATCTTTATAATAGGTTAGAACTAAACGATCCAAGGCAAGTATAATCTTCTCACCATATTTTTGATAATATCTCATACTCTCCTCTTAGCAGTTTGCTTGCATGCTTTACTAAGATTGCACTGTCGTTGACCTTCATAATTATATATGAACAATTCAAGGCTATAAAATAATGATTTATTCACTATCAACAGCTATATATCTAAGTTGCATTCTATATAACCATCCGAGTCATCATCACATGCATGCAACACATTTGCTGTCTAGATTGCGTTTTATTACCATTTTCCTCCATATTTGATATGTGATAAACACATTTTGTTAGTCATACCATTGAAATCATACCGTACTGATTTTTCAATCAATACCATGATTCCTACTTCACTACTTCAGTCTTTCACCACAGGTTGTTGTAGGTAGTATGTCCCAATATTAAATGTCTTCCCAAGTTATTAGACAGAAGCAATATAAAAATATGATAATGTAATGGCAAATTTCAATAGATGACACAAAATTAGCATGAGTTTGAAAAAAGATGTTGAACTATTGAAATTATTATTATTTTCTTATTTTTTTGGAGCACCTTCTATTATCCCAAACTATAGATTGCAAACAAAAAGGTTCATTTGTAAACAAATAACACAAATTATGATTTTTCATAATCATTTTTTCGTGAACTATGTTGTTTGTTTGTCAACTAAAGTTCGCAACAAAAAAAAGAAAAACTTGTTTTAATAATTTGATGCCATTTTCGAAACTTCAACTAATTTTAGTGTCATAACCAAAGATCCGTAATGTAATTTATGTAGGAATAGAAGATAAATGACAATCCAAATTGTTTAGGTAAAATGGGTGAGACGCAGCCAAAGATACCACCCCAATCCGCTGCCTTACTTTCTTTAATGTGTTTAAATCTCATATCAAGTGCCATTACATTGTAACCATCATATCATTTTATCATTACCACTTAGTAAAAACTTAAGTTCATCCAGTGCATCATGTATCTTCTATTCAAATCACATCATGTGACATAAAAATGAATAAATTGATTATTCATACCATATAACATTATTTGAATGGAAAATACATGATATATTGAATGCACCCAAGACATTTTTTGCTAATTATTCACAAATCAATTTCAAATAAACTATCACATCATTTGAGATTTGACATTTATATAATGCTGGCACATAATGATGTGATCTTAAATTATGTATATTAATACCCTATAAAATGTTTTGTTATGTTGCAAAATCATGTGATAATAAACTATAATAATGCTAGACATCTTACTTGATAATGTGAAAATTAATGAGTGAATACATTTTTTAAGTGAAATACGTAATCAATAATGTATATCCACTTACTAATCGCTACATCATTAAGTAGAAAGTAAGATACAAGAGGTGGAATGCCTAACATCATAAAACTAAATATAATAGTAACATGAGCTCCTTTTGACAGCATGGCTTCTATTATTGAACATTGCAGCCTAGATTCCAATATTTTCAAAGCTTGTTGCCATTGGATGTGAGATACAAAATTGTATAATGCCTAGCCTCAAGGTTGTTGTATCTACATAAAGAAGGAGATCAATGTGTACCCATAGGGATATAAAACCAAGCAACATTATGTTGGATTCAGAACTCAATACTAAACTTAGGGCTTTTGGGTTGGCTAGACTTGCCAACCATGCAAAAGGATCTCAAACTACTTTGCTTGGAACCATTGAATACATGACTCTTGAATGTCTCACAACAAGAAAGACTAACAAGGAATCAGATGTCTTTACGTTTAGAATTGTGACACTAGAAATTGCATATGGGAGAAGATCAATAGAACAAACAGCCGAGGAAGCTTAGATTTCATTGGTGGCTTAGGTTTGGGAATCATATAAAAAACAAAAGCTTCTTGATGTTATTGATAAGAAGTTGTGAATGAATTTTGACAATAATCAAATAGAGTTTTTGATGATTGTTAGATTGTGGTGTGTCCATCTTGATCGAAATCTAAAACCATCTGTAAGACGAGTTATGCAAATACTTAATTCCGAGTCACCATTGCCAATTCATCCTTCCAAGATGCCTATTCCCAACTATGATATGCCTACTGTCATTGTTGTAAGCTCAGGTTTAGGTCGATTTTTAATGTCCTTAACTATCCCTCGTTAAATTGTTACACTAAATCAGCTCATTATAATAATTTATATGAGAGTTGTAGTACTAAACTTGAATACCATCTTAGTAATTAACGAATCCTTTTTTTTTGGACATTATAAATCCAAAAGTTTGAAATGACAAAAAGAGCCCAACAAATGACTATGGGTAAAGTTTTATGAATTATTGCCAATTCTTGATGACGAAAGTCTGATACTACAACTCTCGTATAAATTATTGCAGTGAGCTGATTTATTAAAACAATTTAATGAGAGACAGTTAAGGACATCAAAGACCGAACTGAACCTGACCTTACAGCAGGGACAGTAGGCACATCATACTTGAGAATAGGCATCTTGAAAGGAAGAATTGTCAATGGTAACTCGGAATTAAGTACCTGCATAGCTCATCTTATAGATGGTTTTAGATTTCGATCATGATGAACACACCACAATCCAACAATCATCAAAGGCAATTTGATTCCGATCAAAGTTCATGCACAACTTTTTATCAACAACATCAAGAAGTTTTTGTTCTCCATATGATTTCCAAACCCAAGCCACCAGTGAAATCTGAACTTCTTCGACTCTTTGTTCTATTGATCTTCTCCTACATGTAATTTTCAATGTCACAATTCTAAAGCTAAAGACAATTGATTCCTTGTTAGTCTTTCCTGTTATAAGACATTAAGGAGTCATGTATCTAATGGTTTCAACCAAAGCAGTGGTTTGAGACCCTCTTGCATGGTCAACAAATCTAGTCAACCAAAAATCTCTAAGTTTAGCATTAAATTCTAAATCCAACATAATATTGTTTGATTTTATATCCCTATACAGTACACATTGATCTCCTTCTTCGTGTAAATACAACAACCCCAAGGTCAGGTCTTGTACAATTTTGTATTTCACATCCTATAGTAGCAAGTTTTTTCTTTTGAAAAGATGGGAATCTAAGCTACCATTAAGCATTAACTTGTAAACAAGAATCAATTCTCTTTCATGGCACCAACATATAAGCTTTACTGTATTTTTATGCCTCACTTTTGTGGCATATTTCTTACTTCCTTGTTTAGACTACCTTGAAACCTAGTAACAAAACAATTCAAAGTCCTTCAAGAATTCTTTATAAACCACCCTTTCCAGGTTTGTCTTTTTCTCCAAAATTGTTAATGACCTTAACCAATTTGTTATAAGAAAACAATTCAATGCCTAACCTCAGGGTTGTTGTATCTACACAAAGAAGGAGATCAATGTGTATCCCATAAGGATATAAAAGCAAGCAACATTATGTTGGATTCAGAACTTAATGCTAAACTTAGGGCTTTTGAGTTGGCTAGACTTGCTAACCATACAAAAGGATCTCAAACTGTTTTGGCTGGAACCATTGGATACATGACTCTTGAATGTCTCACAATAAGAAAGGCTAGCAAGAAATTAGACATCTTTACCTTTGGAATTGTGACACTAGAAATTGCATATGGGAGAAGATCAATAGAACAAAGAGCCGAAGAAGCTCAGATTTCATTGGTGGCTTAGGTTTGGGAATCATATGGAAAACAAAAGCTTCTTGATGTTGTTGATAAGAAGTTGTGCATGAACTTTGACAGGAATCAAATGGAGTCTTTGATGATTGTTGGATTGTGGTGTGTCCATCCTGATCGAAATCTAAGACCATCTATAAGACGAGTTATGCAAGTACTTAATTTCGAGTCACCATTGCCAATTCATCCTTCCAAGATGCCTATTCCCAACTATGATATGCCTACTGCCATTGTTGTAAGCTCAGGTTCAGATGCATCTTTAATGTCCTTAACTATCCCTCGTTAAATTGTTATAATAAATTAGTTCATTGCAATAATTTATACGAGAGTTGTAGTATCAAACTTGAATACCATCTTAGTAATTAACGAATCCCTTTTTTTTTTTTTTTTTGACATTATAAATCCAAAAGTTTGAAATGACAAAAAGAGCCCAACAAATGAGTATGGGTAAGGTTTTATGAATTATTGCCAATTCTTGATGACGAAAGTCTGATACTACAACTCTTGTATAAATTATTGTAGTGAGCTGATTAATTAAAGCAATTTAATGAGAGACAGTTAAGGACATTAAAGATGCACTTGAACCTGAGCTTACAATAATGGCAGTAGGCATATCATAGTTGTGAATAAGTATCTTGGAAGGATGAATTGGTAATGATGACTCGAAATTAAGTACTTACATAACTCGTCTTACAGATGTTCTTAGATTACGATCAAGATGGGTACACCACAATCCAACAATCATCAAAGACTCTATTTGATTCCTGTCAAAGTTCATGCACAACTTCTTATCAACATCAAGAAGCTTTTGTTTTCCATATGATTCTCAAACCTAAGCCACCAATGAAATCTAAGCTTCTTCGATTCTTTGTTTTATTGATCTTCTCCTACATGTAATTTCCAATGTCACAATTCTAAAGCTAAAGACAGTTAATTCCTTGTTAACCTTTCTTGTTATAAGACATTAAGGAGTCATGTATCTAATGATTCCAACCAAAGCAGTGGTTTGAGACCCTCTTGCATGGTCAACAAATCTAGTCAACCAAAAATCCCCAAGTTTACCATTAAATTCTAAATCCAACATAATGTTGTTTGATTTTATATCCCTATACAGTACACATTGATCTCCTTCTTCGTGTAAATACAACCCCAAGGTCAGGTCTTGTACAATTTTGTATTTCACATCCCATAGCAGCAAGTTTTTCCTTTTGAAAAGATGGGAATCTAAGCTACCATTAAGCATTAACTTGTAAACAAGAATCAATTCTCTTTTATGGCACCAACATATAAGTTTTATTGTATTTTCATGCCTCACTTTTATGGCATATTTCTTCCTTGTTTAGACTACCTCGAAACCTTGCAACAAAACAATTCAAAATCCTTCAAGAATTCTTTATATACCGCCCCAAAACCACCATTTCTAGGTTTGTCTCTTTCTCCAAAATTGTTAATGACCTTAACCAATTCGTTATAGGAAAACAATTAAGGTCACATTCTATTTTCAAATTCATCAGCAAAAAACACATCAGAGATGGAATTAATCTCATCCCACTTCCTCCTCCATCTTAAAACAAGGTCAAATTATTTCTAAACTAATAATCAACACACTTGCTTCAGCAATTATGCTTGCCACAAGTCTTGTCTTCTTTCTTTTGTCTTGAGAATTGGAAATCTATGGTATTCCTTTAACAACAAAGCAAGGCGAAGGAGGTAAATAAAGTTTTGGTAGGACTACTTCAAGATTAGAAGAAATTAAAGGTGATGGAGAAGAAGAGTTATGCGTTACTGGAGTAAAAGATGTTTGATTTTATGTAGGTTTATGTGGGCAAACACCAATGATGATAAAGTTACCAAAAGGGTCATAATTGCAACAGATGAAAGTTCCCCTATTATGTTGGATTCAGAATTAGTGTTTAAAAGTATGTTATACTTTTTTATAAAGGCACCCCACCATAGTATGGTACAATACGTCTGGTATGGTTGATACGAACATATTAACCATAAATGACTTTAAAAAAATGCTAATTTTTTTATATTTATTTTTTAAAATATTATTTATTTACATATTTTAAAATTTTTAATATTTATTTTGTATTAAATAAATATTTATGTTTTAGTATCTATTTTTTATTTTACTTAAATTTTTTTGATTTTTTGCAAAGGTAATACAGTAAACTCCCTAAAAATAATATTACTTTTGTAAAAATTTTAATTTATTAAAACACAAAAAATCTATTTCTCCCTTTTTTCCTCCTCTCTTATTACTTTTCTATCTCACCTATTTCCTTTTCTTCTCCTCCTCTCCTCTGCCTTCCATTTCCCTCAAATCCCACTTTTTGGTCTTTCTTTTTCCCTTCTCAACTGTTAAATCTTCTTCGATATAAGCTTTTACCTTTCAGTGAAGTTGCCGGAGGTCAAGCATCGATCAGCTAAGAGAAGTTGTCCCAGAGAGATCATAAAGAGGTTTACTAGTTTTTGAGAGAGAGAGAGACGACCTGATGATATGCTGAGAGAAATAAGAGAGCTGACTGGTTGGGTTGAGTGAGATTTTAGGGTTTCAAATTAATTTTCTTTTTTTTTTTTTCAATTTATCCAACCCAAGCCCTATGTGGGTCGATATAGCGATATCGACACAGCTCAGGTCAGATATGGCTGTCTCGTAAGACCAAGATGACTAGAGTTTGGTTCGACCCCACTACGCTTGTACAGGTACGTTCGGGGTCGATACGACGATTCGGTCATGTTAAACCGTATTTACAAACAATGCAAAGGAAAACTTCAACTGTTTCCCTATTTTTACAACTTGGTTACAATTCCTTACCTTCCTGAATGATAGTTTCATAAGAGGCTTATTTGCAATCTTCAAATTGACAATCGCTGGTGACACCTTGTCTATTGTTTCTAGATGCACCCACCTGCATAGCAACATGTTTTTTTATCTTAAGCATTGGAATTGAGGAACAAGAAATTGGAGTGAATCTAATATTGAAGAATTTTTGATATCATCACAATTTCAGTTCAATCTAAAAAATTCTAAAAGAATCTTAAGATTTGTGGAACCTTCCACCATATCCCAAAAACTGATAAAAGTAAAGGAAAAAGTCTGTATTTTTCATGGATTGTGATTCTGATTAAGTTACAAAGCAACTCTATATGTCCTTGTTAAGTGTCGTTTTAACAAATTTAAGTTGTAAAGCAGCTCTCTATATAACCTTGTTAGGGTTCTCTTAAACAATTTTGAATCGTAACTCTATATATTTGCATGCTAAATGACTAAATTAAATTGTGCTTCGAGCTACACATATCACTAAACAATCAAAAATGCAATTCAAATTTTTAACTAAAGCCAGCACATCTCTTCAGAAGTTCAAAATTTGAACTCTTATACTCAGCTTTAACCACAAAGCAGAAACATAAAGAACCATTAGGAGAAAGATATAATTTAAATTTTCAACATTACTCGTCTACCTTTATATCAAAAGAGAAGTTGGTCACTATTTTCTTATATCCAGCTTTCTTTAAGTGAAAATTAATTCATCCACCTCAGTAAGATCTTCTCTGGAGGTAGACTCATCAACTCTTCCACATCCTATTGGTTTTCAAATAAAAATCAACTTATGTCAGCAAAATCATTTATAGAACACTAAGCATGTAAATGGCTAACGAGACCGATACTTTGTTGAAAGAAGATATTCTTACCTTACTATCATCATCAAAGGTGTTTTCTTCAAGTTGAGGTCTGCCAACACAATTGTATCTAGAATAGCAAAACAACTACTAAAGTCAAACAATATTACGTACACATAGGAAAACAAGTGGTTACATAGTCAGCATTGTTTATCAACTATATACTCATAAGAATTTCACCTTAATGCTTTGCGAAATTAGTCCAAGAACAAGACGGCACTGAAATAGAGCCAAAAAAGATTTGTTTTTTAACTCCACTGAAATTGAAAAAACTTGGATAATTTATTTAAAGGGAATTTAGCAAATGCCCTAAAAACACATCGAAATTACATAATTACCCTTTCAAGCAATTAAATTGCAAAATTGCCCCTAATTGACTAAAATGCCCTTTCTACTAACCCTTTTCATTCTCTCAATCAAAAAAATCACAAAATCACCCTAAATTACTCAAAATACCCCTAATAAATTAAAACCAACTCATTAATACACATTAATTACTTACCTACCTAATTAAAACAATAAAATAAAACAAAACAAACCATCAAATAACATTAAAATCCATTAAATCATTCCTCCATAACAATTTTTCTCTAAAACAATCACCCTTTTTTTTTAACTTTTAGCTTTGAGTGGAAGATAATGTGAAGAAATTTGAACATTAATAAAGGTTAGTATTTGTATTTGGGTTAATTTAGAATTTTATTTGATTTGTTTGAGAAAAAAAAAATGATATTACGGTTTCGGGTCGGAGGGTTACCCAAATTCGGGTCAATCCGAATTGTTAATTCTGACTCCATCGGATCATAATTTACTATTCAGGTCAGAGACCGACCCGAATTTGGGTGATCCGACTTTGACACGAAGAGATAACTATAACCAAAATCAAACACAAGTCCAACATTTTCAACAAGATTTCCAGTTAACTCATCAAGTCATCACCAAAAGAGAAAGTTGTCTGCTGGAACATATAAACCAGCTACACACTCAATTTTATTCACAAAAAAAAAAGTCAGCTACCTCTTCAACCTGGGTACATTTTTTTTAAATTTTCCTTTAGCTAAACAGTTGTTTGCATGTTTGTAGACAGCACAAGCAGGCAAACCAACTCACACATCGCAGGGACCATGTTTATCAAAATTTTCAGTTGTTGAGAAAAAAACTAATAATATAGCCACAAGCATACAGTTGTGGAGGAGATGCAATTCTTCAGAACTTTTACTGACTTTCACTAGACAACATCTTGGGGCACACATACATATTAACTCATAAAATGATTCAAATATATTATTTAGTTTAGGCTGTAACATCAGCTAAAATGTGTTGTATGCTGACAAAAGAAAAGAAGAATACCTGAAGACAACCATCTATTCCAATTTCATAAACTTTCCTTCCTTGAACCATAAGCGAGTCTGCAAAATAAATTTTGGAAAGGTTTGTATGTCGAAAGATAACTGAAACCAAAATGATGACAAAATGACTGAAAAATTTAAATATTGAGCAGGTCACACTAAAAGAAAGAGTGGTCTAAACAATGAGTTTTCACCTTGGTTTATGGCAATGACCTCTTCATTGCTTAGAAGCTCAAAAGTTTCAGCAGTCATGTTTTGTACATCACAACCAATCAAAAGGGGAGCCTGCAAATGTACTAAAGTCATTTCTATTTTGTAACGGAACCAAATAATCAGATCTAAGAAAACAGATTGCAAACAATCATCAGGCAAAGATCATATGTGGATTAAATCACAAGTGAACTATTAAGGTGTGCGACTTAATCATACAGGATACAACCAAATTAATAACTGGCAGAGCACAGTGTAGCTTGTTACTGCCTGAATGAGACAGAAACATAGCAAAAGGATGCATGCTTTATTTAACCACTTGTATAAGATTTTCTACATCCAATGCTACAGCCGAAAAAAGTCTATAAAGTAATGTTGAAATCCAAAGAAGTACATAAGGAACACATAAGCTTGTTGAAATTTAGAAGTTGAAAATAGCAATGAGAACATAAAACCCAGAAATGCCCAAAGACTAAAATGAGAACGATAACCATTAGAAACCAGAAATGCCCAAATACCAAAAACCATAAAAACCAGAAATTTCAAAGATAGACCTTCATTAAAGCCCAGATACTAAAGTGAGAACGATAACCGGCATCGAACATATAAGCTTGTTGAAATTTAGAAGTTGAAAATAGCAATGAGAACATAAAAACCAGAAATGCTTGTTGAATATAGAAATGAGAACATATAAGCTTGAATATATAATAATAATTACAATATTTTTCATAAAATCTAGAAGTTGAAACCAACAAAACAATTAAATCTTCATCAATTACATTCAAGTTAATAACCAACAAAACAAAACATACATTACAACAATGATGAAATTTCATCAATAAATATTAAAAAAAAAAATCAATACCCTTAAACCCAAAATTAATATTTCTCATAACTTTTGCAAGAGCTAAGACACCAAACCCATTTATCTAACTCAATGATACAAATAAAAACAACTTTAAATGGATAAAACTAACCTTCCACCAGAAACTATTAAGATTGAAGATGAAAAATCAACTAAATCATGCAGATGAATTTGGCATCGAACACCATAACCGGTGACAGTGTAATGCTTCTTGGTAACTCAACGTCGATCAGTATAATGCTTCTTGGTACGGTGAGAAGGAAGAGAGGGAAGAGAGAAGAGAAAGAGATGGGGGCTTTTTTTTCTTTTCCGATCAGTCGGAATCGATCAGAATCCCAGACATAGACCGATGGGATTTTTTGTATATTTAACCAAGCCTGCCATGTTGGGTCGGTTGGTTTTTTGTGGTTGCCTTACTCCATCTCTTAGAGAGATGATTCAGCATAGGCCCTACACACAAAAGGTAGACGTGTTTCTCTTTGGAATTATTGTCCTTGGGAGCTCACGGGTTTTCCAATCTTATGTCCTTTTGCGCATTTAATGGAGGGGTTGACGGGAAAGTGTAATTGACATCAGAAGAAAATATGTCCACAGGATATGATTGCCTTATTGTTCCAACAGGGTTTCAATTATCACTTTCCATTTTAGGTAAAATCCACCCAACTAAACTACTCTAATTTTCTTTTGTCTTTTTCTCTTTCAAAACTCCTCTTTTGTATTGCTTTGTAAGACATCAGCCATACTGAACACATTGTTGTGTTGGACTCAACCAATACACGATTTCTCTTGTGGGTCTCTCCCTCTCCCATTAGGTTTGATTTTTTATTTTTTTTTTTTTGAAGTAACATTAGGGTTTGACTTATGAGTTTGATAGTTGAAAAAAAATTCATTTAAATTTGCATTAATAAACAAATAACATTATTATATTTATATTTTATTAAAATTTTTATTAATGTGAAGGCATTATTGTCTTTCTAAAAAGGTGAGTGTATTCTATACACTATTTAAATTGTTAACCTTTACAATAATATCCCAACCAAATCAGAAGTGTCAGGCCTAGCAAAAGTAGCTGGATGAAGTTTTTTCTTCCCTTCTATAGCTGTTAAAAATCTCTTTTTCATTGGTTATCAAATATGTGAAAATATTTATTCCTCCAAGATAAATTTAAGATATCTTAATATTTCGAGCTTGGTATAAACCAAACAAATGAAAATTTTCATTTGTTATCAAATATGTGAAAATATATATAAAATTAGCCTACCAACCTCTTATACTCAAATTAATATAAATCAGTGAACTTTCTCTACCTGACCCAATCCACTATTAAAATCATACTGGCAGGAAATATAAATTATAAACCAAATGATGATAGCTATTGTCAACCTTGTATGGCAAAATTGAAACTTCAAGCAATGTCATTTAAGTTTTACGTGTAAACCCTGTGGACCACTACCCATGGTTTTGCTTTTTGAAAAGAAAAGGTTGTCCCAGTCAAAGTTGCCAGAGGGGTCCAGATGTGAGTTTAAAAAGATGTTGGTCGGCTTGATTTTGCCATGCACGTGCTTTTTCACGTAAATGTCCTAAGCTACTCCCTCTTGCTATCTTCAACCTCACTTTGACATTTGAATGCCAGATGGCATGGCGGCTTTCCCTGCAATTTCACCAACACGTTAATCCAAATGTACAAGAAAAGAATGTAAAAGGTAATTACTGTTCACTAAGTCAAGTCATTAAGTTTGTTATTACATAAATTAAATACAAAATAACATTTAGTTATCTTTTCAAAATAACATTAGAAATTCGCATTAAAGGCCTTTTATAAATAACTAACTATATTTACATAATAGTTTCGACAATACTATAAATGTGTCCTAATTACAACCCTCTTTTAACTATCTTCAAACTAATAAGAATGATAGATATTTTGCGATTAAACATTTTGTTTGAGGGATCTAAGTAATCTGACTAGTATATTATATCACACTCACTATTGAAAAGTTAGAACTCTGAAAATCAAGAACAATAATATGCTTTGAAAATTAATTAGGTAATAACGTTAAGTCATTATCTAATTTCAAAATTATAAGATTATTTTTTTAATTTAAACCGAAAGTTATAAAAGGTTTTTGAAATTTTTTGAATCGAAAATTTGCACGCTAAGAATCAATAAGAAAAGTGATAAAGTGAAATTTCTTTCAATATTAATCGAATTATATTTCAAATAGATTGGTAGGAAAGTGTTGTGAACTTTTACTGTCCTTCAATTTAATGTAAGAATACTAGTTTTAATGTTGTATGCAACATTTATTAGAATTAGGATCAGGACATTTTAATTGACAAATTAGTATCACCAATACGTGGACTCCTATCCTCCTTCTATTGGCTGTTTAGCTTTAATTACATTGGACCACTTCAATGACAGTCACACCACATTTTTACCTCTTTCACTACTCTTCTTCACGACAGCTTTTGTTGTACGAAAAGCTATTGCTTTCAACTTCAACTTCTGGGCACTTTTTTCTGTTGGTTTTTGTTTGAGTTTTGTTGTTTTTAGCTCCTTGATTGTTTTTCATATTGGTTTTATTTTTGTTCACTTTTGATTGTTTTGTAGTACCACAATAAAGGGTGTCTAGCGTTGTTGTTGTTGGATTTATTTTGTTGATGGGAGTTGAAGAACAACACCACCGACTGCTTTTGGCTGTATGAAACTGGATTTGGTGATTTTCTGGAGAAGTGTGTGGTTAGGTAGTGTTGTTGTTTTGTTTTGTCGGTGGTGAGTTATGGACTCTGGTGGTAGGCTCATTGCTGGGTCTCACAACAAGAATGAGTTTGTTCTCATTAGTGCAGACGAAAATGTAAGAGTGAGTCACTCTGTAAACCTTATTTTATTTTTTTGGTGATGTTGCAATGATGACTAAAAAAACAAACTCACCACCAGTACACGTAATTCATATCAAAACAAACTCGTTCCTGTTGTAAAGTCATGTACACGTAATAAAAAAAAGTCGTGTAGTTTGGAGTGGAATCTTGGTAGTCCGTGAAGCTGAGAAGTGAGAGTGATAAAGTGGGTTTTGAAAGAAAAACAAAGAGTACACGTCAAAGAGAGCGTGTTGTTTCAAAAATTATAATTCATGTCAGAAGAGAGTACTAAGAAGACTTGAGAATACTTTAGATCTATTGTTTCAAAAATTGTAATTCAATTTATGTAAAAAAGGAAAAAGGTCGGTGGAATGGTGGTCCATTGATTCTATATATGTACACACAAAAGAAAGATAAGAGAAAAGCAACTATATGTTTATATAGAATTTCAATAATCACACGAAATATTGAAATGGGAAACGGGAGCTAGTAATGCTAAATGACACCCACCCAAAAATAAAAAGATCTTGAAGAAGAAAGATAAAGGAAAAAAATTATGTAAAGCAATGGTGAAAAATTAAGCTTGGAATTGATTCTTTGTATATATTGCAGTCCATACTGGAAAGCACTGACTGGTACAACTTTAAAGGAGCGTTAATGGAATCTTCACTTTATTTTTTGGCCTTTTAACTTCATCATTGAATTTATGTTGCAAGCAGACATGTGAATTATTGATGCTTGATATGTACACTTGACAGAATAAAAGAAGAAGAAGAAAAATATGAGTTAGTTTGGAATTTATAGTAACAATAATGGTGGTGGTTGAGACGTAAAATCAATAATGGCATTGGTTATAGCAGCAGCTATGGAATTGAAATGATGACGGTTGAGGTGGGAAGAATAGTTTATAGTTGGAAGATGTGGACACTGACGTACGCAAAGCGGATTTGACTCCTCTACTGTTTAATTATAATTAAAATTAACCCTTTGACTCCTCTACTATTTAATTATAATTAAAATTAAATTAAAAATGATAATATAGTGACAAATCTAATTCTTTATTATATGAAATAATGGGAATGATAAAATGTCACTACCGTCCAACACAGATTTTAATGAAAAAAAAGTGCTTATTCATTTTTAAAAATATTTTCAGATTTATATGGTTTCACCACATGTAATAATAATAATAATAACAACAACAATGAACTCTAGTGTGTGTAGATATATATATATATATAGTGTACAGGAGTTCTTTAACACAAATCCGAAGATGTTGTTTTCACCTGAACCGTCATCACATCGAACTAGGTTTTCCAAAATACTATTTTTCTCCATATCCTATCTGGATTGATTGGGATCTTCTCTGCCACTACCGACCAATAGTGGTCCACAAAGAATGAGAAAAGTTTTTGATTGATGTTGCCATCAAGATCATCATGAGTAGGTCCACCACCTTAGCTGTCTACTCCTTTCCACTACCCACCAAACCACTTCTCACATGTCCATAAACAGCACCCATCTCTCACTCTCTAAATCAGACACACCTACCCTTCATACCTGATGAAGCAAATATCATCAGAAAATTATAGAGAAAACGCTTTCTCCTCTCAAAAGCATCACGCTACCTGTCAAAGGTGGTTTTCCAATACCACAAATTAAACCCTCCTACACGTATCAACCTGTCTATACAACTAAGAGCCTCTGAGGAAGCTTCGGCGAACACACATGAGAGTCATATTTTGAGGAGAGAGGGCTGGAGGACGAGCCTTTGATCAGAAAAAGGTTCAGTTCTGTTTTGTGGTAGCACTATAAGGGTTCCATCCCTCTTCCCATCAAAATGATAGCTTTTTCTCAATGTTTTAAGATAAACAATGCATTGTGTGGAGGTCCAAACCGACGTGGTTCTAAAAGGCAGTGACACAATGACCAACCAAACCGACTAAGAGCATCTCCAATGCAAGTATGGATTGTGAAAAAATGGAGTGCCACGTAGGATAAATTGATAGAGTGTTAAAATTAAGCTCTCCAATGCAAACTTCTATAACTACTATCAAGCTGACGTGGCAAAAAAAAAATAGAGGCTGTCAACCTCAATGTCTATTTCTAGAGAGCCTCATTGACAGCCATGTCAGCAATAAATAATTAAAACTTCCATAAATAATATTTTATAATAATTTACTTTAATGATATATTATTCTTTGACTATTCATTATTGAAATGAATAGACTAGCATTGGAGAGCCCTTTTAGACTTGAGTGTCTATTAATTAATATTTATGTCACATATGATACACATTTCCTTGACATTGATGATGTGTCCATTTTTTTTAAAAGACAATCCATATTTGCATTGGAGATGCTCTAAGCATCAAATTTGATAATTGATTCACTTTGCAGACTTAATAATGTTTTATAAAATTCTAGCACCCTCACTGTTATATATATATATATATATATGTACCCTTCAATTGATAAGTTGGACAATTAATTTATATTTTCATGAGGATAAAAATGTGATTTTCATTGTAAATAAATATCAGATGGGTTTATAACTTCAGCGTTACTTATCATTCTCATCACATTTTTATTATAATTATTAGAAAATAGATTTTTGATTAAAAAATAGGGATGGATGGGAACAGCAAGAGCTGAGTAGGTGGCGTTGAAATAAGTCATGAAAACCTCGCATATTCATACGGATATTTTCATAGCAGTGTGTCATTTTCACATCAAAAATCATAGAAACGAACTGATAGCTTAATATATTTTCACACCAGTTCGTCATTTTCACATCAAAAGTCCTCTCCATAAAAGATCACAGCTTTTTCTCATTTTTTTTAATAAAAAATAATGTATAAATAAATTGTAATATGTTCATTATCATGAAAAGGAACTGTGGCTAAAGGTTTGCAACTTCTGTGGTAGTGATGGAGTTCATCAAAATTATAGATTTTTCTCATTTTTTTGAAAAATATAATATATAAATAAATTGTAATATGTAGATTTTGAAATGAACATGATCATTATCATAGAAAGGGATTGGTGGCTTGAGGATTGCAACTTTTGTGGTAGTACTATAGGAGTTCCATCCTTTTTCCCATCAAAATGATAGCTTTTTCACAATTTTTTCACAAAAATAATGCACCGTGTGGAGGTTCAAACCGTGGTTCCAAAAAGCAGTGACACAATGACCAACCAAGCCGACTAAACAACAAATTTGACAATTGATTCACTTTGCAAACATATAAAATTCTAGACCGTCACTATTATATATATATAGCCTCTACGGTCATCAAGCCCGCCCCTGTATCTTTCTGTTGCTTGTATTATTGTTCTTTTTTAGTGAAAGCCAGTTTCAAAAAATTAAAATAAAAACAAGCCTAATCTACCTTTGCAACTGGATTTGCTTTGCTGAAATACCCCTAATATTAATATAAACCGTCAAAATATCTCTTAAAGGTGTATAAAATGACGATAATATCTCTGATGGTCATAAGTTCGATCAAGTTGATATGATTGACCGTTTGACTCCAAGGTAAAAAGGGAAATACGATGAAAAATTAATTAAAATCAAAAATAATCAAAATAAATAAAATAAAATCCTGAAGTCTTATCACAAAACTAAAAGCATATTCCAAACTCAGTCACACATGACCCAATACAGCGGCTCATTTCACCCCAAAAGAGATGAACCTGTAGAGGTTAACACCTAATCCAATATCTTTTTATTTGAGTAGAAAATAAGTTGATTCTTGCAATTTTATTCAGGTGGATTTGCAAAAATTTTACCAATATGAAATAAAATAAAATTAGACCAACTCTGTTTGTAATGGAAACCAATTTTTCTCATCAACAACAATTTATTCAGATCGCCTGTGGATTTGTGAGTGTAACTGTTTAGAGAATTCTTAGAGATTTCTAAATCCAAGGTATGGTTCTTAGAGAGTTCTGAACAGATTATGAGTTTCATTAATCACCATCAATCTTCCACAAATTGAAGATTTGGAACCATTATCTTCAAATTGAACCACCATCATCAATCTCTTTTAAATGAAATAATGTTATTTTTTCTTATATTTGATATCATTGATTTTGATTTTTGATTTTTTAATTAATATTATTTTAATTAATTTTTTATCACATTTTCCTTTTTGCCCTTGAAGTCAAATGATCAATCACATCTACCTAACGGAATCTGTTATTGTCAAGGGTATTATCATCATTTCATACGCTTTCAGAAGGTATTTTGGATATTTATTTTATAGTCACGTAATACTTTGAATAAAAATAAAATTACATGAGGGAAAATGGATAATGTGTCAAAACTCAGAGACGTTTTTTAGGATGATCCCTTTTTAATAATTCTTTTCTTTTGAAAACATGTATATATTATTGTTTGTTTTGAAGCAACTCATTAGCTATAAATTTTTATTGTTTTTCGCTAGCCATCAATTCCCCATATTTTAATAACTCAAAAAATAAAAAATAAAAATTAGGAGGAAAAAAAAATCTCATTTTATCTTTTTTCAACATAAATTGACATGAAGAAAAAAAAAAAAAAAAGGTGCAACTATGTGAACGGAATCTAGAATCGGTTACTAGAGAAATGAAAGGAGGAGAGCAGAACTTTGGTAGTCCTTTGAAGATCAGGTGCACTCAAGCCTACGGTACAACTACGATTGACTTCTCAAGTCAAAGTCAAAACAACATAAATAATCCTCCATTCTGGTTTTAAATTTTAGGAAGGGTTCTTTTAACTTACTATTTTTGGTAGAGTTATTTAAACCACTTTACAACTTTCAACATTTACCTATAGACTATAACTTAAGACAATTATAAGTTTGTTACCAACCTTGTAGTAGAGAACGTCTCATAACTTTAATAATATTTCATATTCACATCGTTATATTACGTGTTGTTTATTGTAAATTAGAAATAAATATAATAAATAAAGTGGAGAATGTAAATTATTTGTTAGTAATATCATTTATAACAAAATTACATAACAAAGTTTCTTGAATATTATACTTTTGTTAAATGATATTATTAAATTTATCCTCAATTTTTATTGACAAATTTCAATTTAGCTGTTAATGTTTAACAAGAAAAAAATATATATTTTATTAACTATCATATTTTGCATACGAGTCATTCCTAACAATTGATAAATTCATCATATTAGTCATTTTAACCAAAAAACTAACAGTCAACTTTCATAGGATATGTAAAAGGATCAAAATACCCTTAATCAATTAATTTTAATTTTAATTAAATTAAAATTAAAAAATCAAAAATAAATTTAAAGAAAAATAAATCCAAAATAAAAATAAATTAAAAAATAGAAAATAATTGGATCTCCACCGTTGATAGACTTTCCATCACCGATGGAGATCCATCCGGATCTAGATCTCCACCAGATGGGTATGAAGAGCAACTTGAAGAACAAACATATTCTTCAAAAAAAAAAAAATCAGTTGAATTAGTTGAATATCAAAATTTAAAATTTAAAAGGAGAAAAAACAAATCGAAAAAAAAAATCAAAATATCCATAAAAAATCAAAATTGAGGCATAAGCTCAACATACCAAGAACCAACCAAAAAATCCAGAATAAACTAAGAACAAATCAAACACAAGACCATTCGAAGAGAATGGTTTTGCGTTCAATCGAACCCAGAACTTGTACTTAAGTTCTAGGTTCGATTGAACCCGTTTAGAACTAGATTCAATCCAACCTAAAACTTGAGCTCAAGTTCTGGATTCAATCGAAGCCATCTAGTTCTGGATTCAATCGAACCCAGAACTAATTCAAATCAGTTGAATTAGTTGAGATAGTAGTGGTGAAAGGGATTAGGTGTTGACATAATCAACTAACAGAGGGAGATAAATTTATGAAATATTAGGGATGATGAGTATTCGAAATGTAATAGTTAGTGAAAAAGTAATATTTCACTAACTAAACATTATGAATTAATTGAAATTTATCTTTCTTTTACATTAGACATTAATTAAGTCAAAGGTTTACCAACACTTATCGAGATCAGCTGTAATATCGTTATAGAAGGTGGTTATACTCACAATTGATGGCTTTATAAGCAAGCATAGAAAAATTCTCCACTTAAAATGGCTCTTGAAATCAACTCACATAACATAAATGTGTGTATTAATTAAGGTTTGGTGAAATTGCATAAAAATAATAATGTTTGGTTAACTTGTACTTTCACTACTTGAGGTTCTAAAAACGTAACACAAACCTTTTTTACTGTTAGTCAACCTCATTAAATCAAAATTATCAAGGGTAAAATAGTCAATACATAGCTTATATATATTTTAATTTAATATATATTTTTAATTTTTTTTAAAAAATAGATTATTGTAAAATAATGTAATTAATATTAAAAAAACTTTAGAAAATAAAAAAGTCGCATTTTTTTTACCCATCTTCTTTTTATTCCCCATCATCATTGTTGTGCAAAATCGCAAGTGGACGAGCCGAACAAGTAATAAAGTGATGAGAGAAGTATCGTCCCACGAGGATTGTTGTTAATTAATGCCCAAAATTAAAGTAACTCACTTTTTATTTGGTAAACGCAATTTGATTTAAGGAGTTGATAACTATAATTAAATTTAACTACAAATATAAATGAAATTAATTCAATAAATTAAAACTCTAAGATTATGATTTCACCATAACTAATATGTTTCTCCCTTTTGTTCTTTTTAATAAAAAATTAATTATCCGGTTGCTAGTCGAGATTCCCTGAATTATTCACATAGCCCCTCCCGAGGTATAAGGAAAATACCCTATAAAGCTTAACTGTTATGTCCCCATGCAAGTTAAAACATTAGTGGATTCATTAAGATTTATGGATCTCTTTTATAGACTACACAAACCATGCAGGCATATTCCTATCCTACATGTAATTTATGACATTAAATACAATAAACTATAAAGATCAAATAACTCTATAAGATTAACAATTCAACTAAATAGTGGCCAATTATTTAGAAGCATTAAGAACAGTATTAAATGCATCAACCAAGATAGAAAATCCTTAATTGAATTAAACAAAGGTTTGAAACATCAAAGTTAGGCTACATCATAACCTTAGAAAACAAATCTACTCCATAATAGAATTTACAAAAACTAGAAAATTAAACATAACAAAAGATAGGAAAATTTAGTGGATTGAAGCTTCACCGTAGAATTTCTTCCTCTGCTTTGCTCCTCCTTTCCAAGCTCTCTCTCTCTTTCTCTAAACTACTTATTGTTTTGGTTTGTAATGGAATGCCTAGAATGGTGATTCTAAGGCCTATTTATAGGCCAAGTTCACCTCCAATTACATTATCGATTTCATCATCGTTTCCTAATTGATAACTCTATTTTTATAGAGTTATTTTATCTTTTTAGACTTGAATTCTTATTTAGTTCTTGATGTTTTTATTATTACTAAGTACATTATTTCATCATTTTGTAATTTTCATTTTCATAATAAAATTTGTGAAAATCGTATGTGGACCTCACCAAATGCTTTCGTTCGAGACAAGATCATGAATTTCATTCGAAGCAGTTCATCGCCTCAAGAATTACTCGAATCAGAAATCGCATCAAAAAGTTATCTCAATTTAAAGATCGAGTATTCTAGAAATAAATATTATGTCATGCTTATGTAAGGAATGATGTAATCAAAATTATGATGTAAGCAATGATGTAATATGAAAGTTGACTTTGAATGAGGTAGGTGAATGATGATGTAAGCGATGATGCAAAATGGTGAAAAATTAGGAAATGATGATGCAATCGATGATGTAATTGGAGGTGAATTTGGCCTATAAATAGGCCTTAGAATCACCATTCCAAGCATTCCATCACAAACCAAAACAATAAGTAGTTTAGAGAAAGAGATAGAGAGCTTGGAGAGGAGGAGCAAAGCAGAGGAAGAAATTCTACGGTGAAGCTTCAATCCACTAAGTTTTCCTATATTTTATTATGTTTAATTTTTTAGTTTTTGTAAATTCTATTATGGAGTAGATTTGTTTTCTAAGGTTATGATGTAGCCTAACTTTGATGTTTCAACCATTTATTCAATTCAATTAATGATTTTCTATCTTAGTTGATGCATTTAATACTGTTCTTAATGCTTATAAATAATTGGCCACTATTTAGTTGAATTGTTAATCATAATGATAGCGGAAGCTGATTTATGTGTCTAGTTCATTATATTTAATGTCATAAATTATATGTAGGATAGGAATATACCTGCATGGTTTGTTTAGTCTATAAAAGAGATCCATAAATCTTAATGAATCCTTCAATGTTTTGACTTACATGGGAACATAGCAGTTAACCTTTATACGATATTTTTCTTAGACCTCGGGAGGGGCTATGTGAATAATTCAGGGGATCTCGACTAGCAACTGGATAGTTAATTTTTATTAAAAAGAACAAAGGGGAGGAACAGATTAGTTATAGTGAAATCATAATCTTAGAGTTTTTATTCATTGAATTAATTTTTATTTATTTACAATTACAATTAAATTTAGTTATAGTTTGCAACTCATTTACTTAAATTTCATCTACCAAATAAAAGTTGAGTTATTTTAATTTTGGGCATTAATTAACAACAATCCTCGTGGGACGATATTACTCTCATCACTTTATTACTTGTTCGGCTCGTCCACTTGCGATTTTGCATAACAAGTTTTTGGCGTCGTTGTCGGGGATTGTTTGTTTCAATTAATACTAATACTACGTAACTCAATTTTTAATTTGGTCATTTATTTATTTTGTTTGCTTTATTACTTGTGAGTTTTATTGTGTATGAGAAAGTTTGGGGGCGAAGTTTTATAATTTGATCCATAAATTGAAAGAACTTGCCGTAAAAACCGGAAAGAAGCAAGAAAGGCTGCAAGTATTGCACTCATGGATATGGCTGAAGGGTCAAACAACACACAGAACATTGTACCAATAGATACTGAAATTAGAGAATTACGAGATTATGCTCTACCCACTGTGGGTAATGTTTCAGCGATACAGCGACCAACTATTGCTGCTAACAACTTTGAGATTAAGCCAGCAATCATCCAGATGCTACAAAACAATCAATTCAGTGGGGCTCCGAACGATGATGCAAATGCCCACATTGACAGCTTTTTGGAGATCTGTGATACCTTCAAACATAATGGTGTTACTGATGACGCCATCCGATTGAGATTGTTCCCGTTCTCCCTTCGAGACAAAGCGAAAAGCTGGCTCAACTCTCTGCCATCAGTGAGTATTACCACATGGGACACCTTGGCATAAAAATTTCTAGCCAAATTCTTTCCATCAGCCAAGACTGCAAGACTGCGAACTGAGATTGCCACATTCAGACAACTTGAGGGAGAGTCATTGTACGAAACATGGGAAAGATTCAAAGATCTGCTAAGACGATGTCCACATCATGGAGTTACTGACTGGTTACAGCTACACACATTTTACAATGGTTTAAGGAGTTCCACGAGAACATTGGTAGATACCGTCGCTGGTGGAGCACTTTTGGGGAAATCCCATCAAGCCGCTTGAGACTTACTAGAAGAAATGGCTGCAAATGCATATCAATGGCCATCAGAAAGAGCAATTCCGAAAAAAGTTTTCGGAATACAAGAAAATGATGTGTTAACCAAACTTTCCACTCAAGTCGAGACATTAGCCAAGCAACTCGGAAACCTGACAGCAAATGCAATTCATACACAGTTAACATCCTGTGATTTTTGTGGAGGGGACCATTCCAACGGGCAATGCGATGAAAACCAGACAGGTCAAACATTTTTTGTGGGCAACAGACAGCAAAATAACCTGTACTCCAACACATATAATCCAGGATGGAGAAATCATCACAACTTTTCATGGAAAAACAATGATCAACCCAGACAGTCATATCCACCACCACTTCAACAGCAACAGACCAATAAACCATCGCTTGAAGAAGCACTCGCTCAGCTCACCGAAAGGACTAATCAATTTATGACAAGTACAGACATCACGCTCCAGAATCAAGCTGCCTCCATTCGAAATCTAGAGGTACAAATGGGTCAAATTTCAAATCTACTGACTGTAAGACCTCAAGGAACCTTACGAAGCAACACAGAGACCAATCCTAGGGAGCATGTTAAGGCTGTCACATTACGAAGCGGTAAAATGCTGAAAGAGCCTGTCAAAGGAACAGACGAGAAAGAAGGACCTAGCAAAGTAAAAGAAGAAGTGATGGTGGAGCAAAAAGAAGCAGAGAAGCCAAAGTCAAAGTTGATTCCAGACAATCCGCCACCATACAAACCACCATTACCTTTCCCTCAAAGATTCCAGAAGCAGAAACTAGATAAGCAATTTTCTAAATTTCTTGAAGTTTTTAGAAAATTATAAATTAATATTCCTTTTGCAGATGCTCTAGAACAAATGTCCAACTATGTGAAGTTCATGAAGAAAATCCTATCAAATAAAAGGAAGCTGGAAGAACATGAAACGGTAGCTTTGACCGAAGAATGTAGTGCAATCTTGCAGAAAAAGCTACCGCCTAAACTTAAAGATCCAAGGAGTTTCATAATTCCTTACACCATTGGTGATTCATTTTTTGATAAAGCATTATGTGATCTTAGTGCAAGCGTTAACTTAATGCCTTTCTCTGTTTTCAGGAAACTAGGCTTGGGAGAAGCAAAACTTACTACAGTATCTTTACAGCTAGCTGATCGATCAATCAAGTATTCAAGGGGAATTATAGAAGATGTATTGGTAAAAGTGGATAAGTTCATATTTCCTGCAGATTTTATTGTGCTAGATATGGAAGAAGATCAAGAAATACCCATAATTTTGGGTAGGCCATTCTTGGCAACAGGAAGAACTCTTATTGATGTACAGAAAGGTCAATTTATACTAAGAGTTCAAGATGAAAAAGTTACCTTTAGTGTGCTAAAAGCGCTCAAACATCCACATGATGTTGGCAACTGCATGAGAGTAGATGTAGTGGAAGAATGTATCAAAGAAAATGCTAAGTTTTACAAAGAGCGTACCAAAAAGGGGCATGATCCACGTATCCTAAATAGGGAGTTCATTCTAAATCGTCGATTCAAAGTCAAAAAAAAAAAGAAAAAAGACTTAAAGCTTACATGGATGGTGGAGAGCCTCAACAGAAAGCCACTATCGCTCTTTTATACCCAACTTAAAACGTTTTTCAACAGTCAAGCTAACGACTATAAATTAAGCGCTTCTTGGGAGGCAACCCAAGTTTTTCTTTCTTAGCTAGTTTTCTTTTGTTTGAGTGTTATTGTGTTCTTTGTGTGTTATTGTTTTTCTTTGATAATTTTCTTTTCTTTTTCAGAGATGGAGACAAGTCTTGCAGCACTCAAAAATCATTTCCCTACTCTGCCTCAAGATGTACTCAGAAAGATTTACAAGTGCAGACTCGAAAGAATGAGGGCACTAACATGTTTAGGTCTTCCAGAGCATATTCGGGGGATCATTGAAGCTAAGGTACATCTAGCAGGTGAGTTGAATGATTCATTCATTAAACGTTTACCAGGATTGGGAAGAAGTTCTTACTCAAAGAAGAGGAGAGCTAAGAGAATGGGAGTCTGTCATAAGTGTGCGAGATGGAACTGCGACACAAGCTGTAGAAATCGTGGATATTTATTTATAAATCGACAAGATAAACTTAAATGCATAAAGGATGGGCTGAGTAAGGAGTCTCTGGATAACATCCGTGAGACTCTTGAGATGCATCCTTGTGGGAAAGTTCAACGGATTCTTTTAGATTTATGAGAGTTATTCAGTAAAGAGAAACAGCGTTACAGTCTTGAGAATCTGACTTTAAAAGACCCTGTTTGCCAGTTTATAAGAAAACTGGATGGGAAGCCAATCCTCAACTTATAGAAGTTGTTTAAGCCGTTTCTGAACGTAAAACCAGAAAAAGATGTGAGCCACAATCACAACTACTATAACATCATTTTTTTTTCTCTTTATTTAGCAGTCTGTTTCAAATTTTTTGATAATTGTGTTTACTCTTCCTTACATATCATTTTGGATTTTTAGCTCGTTTCAAACTTTCTTGATAAGTGTGTTTACTTTTGACGTTTCATCACCTAATATTTTGAATTTTTAGCAGCCATTTTCAAATTTTTTCGATGTCTGTGTTTACTTTTTGACGTTTGTGTTTATTTTTTCGATGTTTGTGTTCACTTTTTGACGTTTGTGTTTATTTTTTCGATGTTTGTGTTCACTTTTTGACGTTTCGACACCGAACTTTTTGAATTTTGTATTTTTAGCGGCTTGTTTTAATTTTTTTTCGAAGATTGTGCTTTCTTTTTGACATTTTTACACTTAACATTTCTTTTTCCCTCTGACCAATACTGTTTAGCATCGTAAAACTGTTCTTTTACTTTTTCATTTTCTTTAGATAAGCGTTTATGACTGATAACAAATAATTAGTTTTTTATGAAAAAAAAAAAGGTAGAGTCCTCGAGCAGTAAATTCAAAAACATCTATGTTTTTTGTAGCCCAAATTCTGGTATGAGTACACAATATTCAAAGGCAGCTGCTGAATTTGGTACGGCTTTAACTACCCGAAACATAGATTTGGTGCATGGAGAAGGCAGTTTAGGACTGAGGGGTTCTGTTGCGGTAACTGCAACTGTTGGAGGTAGGCAAACCATCGGTGTCGCAGTAAAGACTTTGGCTGAAAGGAAAGATATCATCAGTACGAGTATAAGTAATGAGTTTCAGGTCACGAGCATACACGGACGAATGGCGTACATGTTACTCAATGCTGATGCCTTTATCGAGTTACCTGGTGGTTTGGAAACATTTGGAGAAATTTTCAACATTGCGTCCTGGGCCCATTACAACATTCACAAAAAGCCATTAGGTTTACTTAATACTAACGATTTTTATGATGGTTTATTGGCTTTTCTTGATCATGTTGTGGAACAGGGTTTTATGACTCAAGCAAATCGGCGTATTCTAGTCTCAGCTTCAAGTGCTGATAAACTGATTGACCAACTACAAGACTTTGTACCCGAAGTTGATCCAATAATGTCACAAGTGGTTTGGACTTCTGAATCAAGCGGTAACAAGAAGCGTACACTGGATCTTAATCTCCGGTTGTAACTTTCTTATCCTATGGTTTTTATTAACAGCATTTTCATTTGAGTTTTTCTTCTTTTTATCTTACTAGACATTGGGGACACTGTCTCAAATAAGTTTAGGGGTAGAGTTTGCTATTATTAAAACCATAAGATTCAAAAACTGGTCAGAGTTGAAATCAAAAGATGGCAGAGTAAGGAGTACTTTTGTACTCTTGATACGCATCTTTGTTTTCATTTCAAAAAAAAAAAAGTGCAAAAAGATTTTCATTATTTGTTTTATTATTTTTCTTTCTACACTAACAAGTCGACTACTTACTTTGTGTTTATTAATGGAGTTTTAATGCATGTTTTTGGTTTAATATCTTTACTAAGGAATAGCCATGAACATCTTTGCATGATTTGAGACTTTTGAATGTCATGATCTTAGTTAATTGAGTGGATAAATATCATGTTTACATGAATTGTGGACTATTAGTGGAGATTATCCTTGGTGAGGATTTGAGCCTTTTAAACGTTTCATTTTGAGAGATTTATTTGTTTCTACTCTTAAACACTCTTCACTTTGTTCTTAATAGATGATCTCTATAGGTTTTGCATTGAATACTGAAGAACAAATCATTATTGTAGATAACATGAGTTGCTTTGATTTGAAAATTGGATCGACTTCTTCGAAGTAATATAGGTCATTTTTACTCTACAAAAACCTACTTTCCTACTTTAAATGGAGACACATCATAAACCCTTTGAAGTCAAACACTTTAAACATTTTTTTCTGTTTACCTTTATTAAATGATCCTATTGAGCCTTTAAATTTAGTCATACCTTATGAAGTTTGGGATCATGAGATGAAGTAAAAGAGGAGAAGGGAATTGAAGTGTTAACATCTACACTATGTGTTTCTAAAAAAAAAAATTGTAAAAAAAAAAAAAAAGAAAAGAAAAAAAAAAGTTGTGATGAAGTAAGGAGAATAAATTGAGTACTTTGGTATGATCATAAGTTCTTGTTGAACCTGTACCCTAAAATTTTTTACATATCAATTAATCATAGCCCAAATACAATCTTTAATAAAGCCTATTGATCTTCAAGAGGAAGTTCAATTTGAGAGTTGAGGCATGTCATCATGCTCTATCTACGTTCTTAGTATTTGATTCCAATCATGAGATCTATTCACTTAAAAGTGCAGTTCCTTTTAAACGTCTATATTCATATGTGATGTAAATGACGCTTGCTATGCCTTTACATAACCTCTATCACATATGATTGCATGAGTGTTTGCTTTAGGATTCATGAGGGTTATGAGAGATATCTTGTGAGGATTAGAGTCGAAACGAAATAAGTCCATGACATGTAAATATGATGTTTTGAAATGAGATTGCTTTGAGACTGGTGTGAGATTGTTGATGATTCTATTTTAGATCATTAGTGACTTATCCTTAGTCCTGATACAAGATCATACATGTATGAGATTTCTGTTAAGTTGTACTTAGTGAGATATTGATAAGTTATGGGTGGAATCTTTTTACGTTTGTGGGTATCGTTGCTAGTAAACCCTCAGGAGACATAACTCCTCCTACTAGGGACACCTAGGGGTTTAAAGGCTTGTGGCATATGCTCAATGCCATCGTGTTTACCTGCGAAAATGGATTGTGTTTTTATTTTCTGTGTTTTTAACTTAGGTTGTTATTTTTAGTTTTACTTGAGGACAAGCAAAATTTTAAGTTTGGGGGTGTGATAACTCTATTTTTATAGAGTTATTTTATCTTTTTAAACTTGAATTCTTGTTTAGTTCTTGAAGTTTTTATTATTATTAAGTACATTATTTCATCATTTTGTATTTTTTATTTTCAGAATAAAATTTGTGAAAATCGTATGTGGACCCCACCAAATGCTTTCGTTCAAGACAAGATCATGAATTTCATTCGAAGCAGTTCATCGCCTCAAGAATTACTCGAATCAGAAATCGCATCAAAAAGTTATCGCAATTTAAAGATCGAGTATTCTAGAAATAAATATTATGTCATGCTTATGTAAGGAATGATATAATCAAAATTATGATGTAAGCAATGATGTAATATAAAAGTTGACTTTGAATGAGATAGGTGAATGATGATGTAAACGATGATGCAAAATGGTGAAAAATTAGGAAATGATGATGCAATCGATGATGCAATTAGAGGTGAATTTGGCCTATAAATAGGCCTTAGAATCACCATTCCAAGCATTCCATCACAAACTAAAACAATAAGTAGTTTAGAGAAAGAGAGAGAGAGCTTGGAGAGGAGAAGCAAAGCAGAGGAAGAAATTCTACGGTGAAGCTTCATTCCACTAAGTTTTCCTATCTTTTGTTATATTTAATTTTCTAGTTTTTGTAAATTCTATTATGGAGTAGATTTGTTTTCTAAGGTTATGATGTAGCCTAACTTTGATGTTCTAACCCTTTGTTCAATTCAATTAATGATTTTCTATCTTAGTTGATGTATTTAATGCTGTTCTTAATGCTTCTAAATAATTGGTCACTATTTAGTTGAATTGTTAATCATAATGATAGCGGAAGCTGATTTATGTGTCTAGTTCATTGTATTTAATGTCATAAATTACATGTAGGATAGGAATATACCTGCATGGTTTGTGTAGTCTATAAAAGAGATCCACAAATCTTAATAAATCCTTTAATGTTTTGACTTGCATGGGAACATAATAGTTAACCTTTATAGGGTATTTTTTTTAGATCTCGAGAGGGGCTATGTGAATAATTCAGGGAATCTCGACTAGCAACTGGATAGTTAATTTTTGTTAAAAAGAACAAAGGGGAGGAACAGATTAGTTATGATGAAATCATAATCTTAGAGTTTTTATTCATTGAATTAATTTTCATTTATTTACAATTGCAATTAAATTTAGTTATAGTTTGCAACTCATTTACTCAAATTTCATCTACCAAATAAAAGTTGAGTTATTTTAATTTTGGGCATTAATTAACAACAATCCTCGTGGGACGATACTACTCTCATCACTTTATTACTTGTTCGGCTCGTCCACTTGCGATTTTGCATAACACTAATTTTTCACCATTTTGCATCATTGCTTGCATCATCATTCACCTACCTCATTCAAAGTCAACTTTCATATTGCATCATCACTTGCATCATCGTTCACCTACCCTATTCAAGTCAACTTTCATATTACATCATTGCTTACATCATAATTTTGATTACATCATTCATTACATCAACATGACATAATATTTATTTCTAGAATACTCTATCTTTAAACCGCGATAATTTCTTTATGCGATCTCCGAATCGAGTAATTCTTGAGGTGATGATCTTGTTGCGAATGATATTCATTTTGTAGCGATGATCTTGTCTTGAACAATATCACTTGGTGGGGCCCACATGCGCTTTTTTAACCAATTTTATTCTAAAAATAAAAATAAAAGAAATATAAAATAATTTACTTAATAATAATAAAAATATCAAGAACTAAATAAGAATTCAAGTTTAAAAAGATAAAATAACTCTATAAAAATAAAGTTATCAATCATCAACACTCATAGAGATCCAACCTAAATCCATCTTCTTCTTCATCTTTTTTTTTTTTTTTTTTTTTTCTTCTTCATCATTAAAGAAAATATCCCCAATCCATCTTCATCATCTTTTCTTCTTCTTTTTCTTCTTTATTATCTGCATTTGGGTTTCCAACCTAGAATGGCGCCTACATCTGGGTTTCAAGATCAGAACCCAGACATCAATCTCAAAACTCCTAGTCCTTGTCAGTCCATCACCATCGCATCTGCATTGACATCTATCGCTAGTCCTTTCGATCTCACTTCCCTCTTTTTGCTTTCACCAAGACTAGGTTAATGATTTCGCTATTGATTTTTACTCTCAGATGTTCTTGTTATTGTGTGTGAGATTGATTGATTGTGTGGGCTAATGATTTTATAGATGGTGTTGATGATTATGTTGATTGTAGATGGTGTTGATGATGGTGTTCTTGGGTATGTTTGATGATGATGGTAATGGTTTGATAATTTTATAAATGGTGTTGATAATTATGTTGATTGTAGATGGTATTAATGATGATGCTCTTGGGTCTATCTGATGATGATGGCAATAGTTTTTGTTTGAAGATTGCAGTGGTTTGATGATTTTACAAATGGTATTGATGATTATGTTGATTGTAGATGGTGTTGATGATGATGCTCTTAGGTATATTTGATTATGATAGCAGTGGTTTTTGTTAGTGTTTATTTTTAATGATGATGGATCCCTGTTTATGTTGTTTTTACTTTTTTTATTAAATAAAAAAATATATTATATTAATTTTAAATTTATAAAATATAAAATATTGACTTTAAATTTGATTTAAAGGGTATTTTAGTCTTTTTGTATCTTTGACATTGAACGTGAGAATTTAATAATGGTTGAGTAACAGCATAGTAGGTTTATGCTGAGGTTTTGGAACCTCAAGGGAGATCAGTGTAAGCTACCCAAACATTATAATTTTTGTGCAATTTCACCAAACCTCATGGTGATTTGTGCAATTTGCCCTTTTAATTAAGAAACAATTTCACTTGACACATGCCATTCAGATAAAGTATTCATAAATAGAATTGCTAATAGGAAATACTTGCAACATTAACAACCCATTGTATATTTGTATTGGACAGTGGACATATACAATGTTCCACAAAAACCAAAAGAAGCACACCCACATATTCTATTGCTTGTTTACCAAAACCTCTGTTACACTCTTCATATATATTAATAAATAATTACTCTTTAACAAAATTGGGATTCTTCAAACAAGAATAAATCATAAAAACGAGCATACATTTTAGGTTTAAAATTTTAGAAAAGAAGATACTAGCCTTTAAAAAAAGAATATGATAATTTCAATGTCAACTTGGGACATAATTGTAAGATATACATTGGGGTAGTGTTTTTGTATATCAAATTTTATGTAATAGATTAGCTGCTTATATTAGACATTTTCTTTTTCTCCTTTCAAATGGGCTATGTTATATGTTATATATTTGAATAAAAACAAATATGTTGGTATGGTCTTCCTCACTATATTATTAATATTTATAGCCTTGGCTTAAGAATGACAAGTAACTTGTAAGGTTAAAACTACTGACAACGTGTATCATCGTGCACAATGTGCAAAATTATGCAGTAATGTGCATACCGTTGCATCCTTACCATAAATCACAGACTATAGGCATGCTCTTTCACCCTATCTTATTATTAAAGGAGTACCGTTTATTTCCAATTCTCAACACAAAAGAAAGAAGACAGGACCTGTGGATAATTGCTGCTGCAAGTGCTTTGATTGTTGGTTTAGAGATAATTTGGCTTGTTTTAAGATGGAAGAGAAAGCGGAATGAGACTAATTCCATATTTGATGCGCCTTTTGTTGATGAATTTGAAAATTGAATGAGACCTAGAAAGTTTTCCTATAATGAATTGGTTAAGGCCACAAAAAATTTTGGAGAAAAAGACAAACTCGAAGAGGGTGGCTTTGGGGTAGTGTATAAAGAATTCCTGAAGGACTTGAAGTGTTTTATTATAATGAAGAAGGTCTCAAGGCAGTTTAAACAAGGAAATAAGAAATATGCCACATAAGTGAAAATCATTAGTTGATTTAAGCATAAAAATATAGTAAAACATATAGGTTGATGCCATAAAAGAGAATTGATTCTTATCTATGAGTTCATGCCTAATGGCTATATAGATTCCCATCCGTCAAAGGGAAAAACTAACTACCATGAGATGTGAGATACATAATTATGTGAGGTCTGGCCTCAGTGTTGATGTATCTACACGAAGAATGAAATCAATATGCACTGTATCATCGTGCATAATGTGCAATAACATACAAACTGTTGCATCCTTACCATAAATTGTAGACTACAAGATGCTCTTTTACCCTATCCTATTATGAAAAGAGTGTCGTTTATTTCCAATTCTCAACACAGAAGAAAAAAGACGAGACTTGTGGATAATTGTTGCTGTAAGTGTGTTGATTGTTGGTTTAGAGATAATTTGGCTTGTTTTAAGATGGAAGAGGAATTAAAATGAAACTACTTCCATCTTTGATGTGCCATTTCTTGTTGAATTTGAAAATTGAATGGGACCTAGGAAGTTTTCCTATAATGAATTGGTTAAGGCTACAAAAATTTTGGAGAAAAAGACAAACTCGAAAAGGTGGTTTTGGGGCAATGCATAAAGGATTCCTGAAGGACTTGAAGTGTTTTGTTATAGTGAAGAATGTTTCAAGCTAGTCTAAACAAGGAAATAAGAAATATGCCACATAGGTGAAAATCATTAGTCGATTTAGGCAAAAAAATATAGTAAAACAGATAGGTTGGCGCCATGAAAGAGAATTGATTCTTATCTACGAGTTCATGCCTAATGGTTATCTAGATACCCATCTTTCAAAGGAAAAAGCTTACTACCATGAGATGTGAGATACACAATTATACAAGGTCTGACCTCAAAGTTGATGTATCTATAAGAAGAATGAAATCAATGTGTACTATACAAGGATATAAAATCAAATAACATTACGTTTACTACAAAAAATTAGGACTACAACAATGTGCAAAATATACTGTCATAGTTTTCTGTAGCATTATGTATATCAAATTTCATGCAATAGACTAGCTGCTTATATTAGACATTTTCTTTTTCTTCTTTCAAATGGGCTATATTTTATGTTATATATTTGAATAAAAACAAATATGTTGGCATGGTCCTCCTCACTATATTATTAATATTTATAGCTTTGCTTAAGATGACAAGTAACTTGTAAGGTTAAACCTACTGACAACAGGTATCATCGTGCAACGTGCAACATTGTGCAATAACGTGCAGACCGTTACATCCTTACTATAAATCACAGATTATGGGCATGCTCTTTCACCTTATCCTATTATTAAAAGAGTATAGTTTATTTCCAATTCTCAACGCAAAAGAAAAAAGACAGAACTTGTGGATTATTGCTGCTGCAAGTGTGTTGATTATTGGTTTAGAGATAATTTGGCTTGTTTTAAGATGTAAGAGGAAGCGAAATAATACTAATTACATCTTTGATGTGCCCTTTGTTGATGAATTTGAAAATTGAATGGGACCTAGGAAGTTTTCCTATAATGAAGTGGTTAAAGCCACAAAAAATTTTGGAGAAAAGGACAAACTTGAAGAAAGTGGTTTTAGGGTAGTGTGAAAAGGATTCCTAAAGAACTTGAAGTGTTTTATTATAGTGAAAAAGGTTTCAAGCCAAGAAAGAAATATACCATATAAGTGAAAATCATTAGTTGATTAAGACACAAAAATATAGTAAAACATATAGGTTAGTGCCATAAAAGAGAATTGATTCTTATCTACAAGCTCATGCCTAAAGGCTATCTAGATTCCCATCTGTCAACGGGAAAAGCTTACTACCACGAGATGTGAGATACACAATTATACAAGGTCTGGCCTCAGCGTTGATGTATCTACACAAATAATGAAATCAATATGTACTGTATCATTGCGCACAACATGCAACATTTTGTAGTAACGTGCAAATCGCTACATCCTTACCATGAATCGCAGATTATGGGATGCTCTTTCATCCTATCCTATTGTCAAATAAGTACCGTCTATTTCCAATTCTCAACACAAAAGAAAGAAGACAAGACTTGTGGATAACTGCTGTTGCAAGTTGTTGATTGTTGGTTTAGGGATAATTTGGCTTGTCTTAAGATGGAAGAGGAAGCAGAATGAGACTAATTCCATCTTTGATGTGCCATTTGCACATGAACTTGAAAATTGAATGGAACCAAGAAAGTTTTCCTATAATGAATTGGTTAAGGCCACAAAAAATTTTGGAGAAAAAGACAAACTTGAAGAGGGTGGTTTTGGGGTAGTGTATAAAAGATTATTTAAGGACTTGAAGTGTTTTGTTATAGTGAATAAGGTTTCGTGCCAGTCCAAACAAGGAAATATGAAATATGCCACATAAGTGAAAATCAGTAATCGATTTAGGCACAAAAATATAGTAAAACAGATAAGTTGGTGCCATAAAAGAGAATTGATTCTTATCGACGAGTTCATGCCTAATGGCAATCTAGATTCCCATCTTTCAAAGGGAAAAGTGTGCTACCATTGGATGTGAGATACATAATTATACATGGTCTGGCCTAAGCGTTGATGTATCCACATGAAGAATGAAATCAATGTGTACTGTATAAGGATGTAAAATCAAACAACATTATGTTTACTACAAGAAATTATGCCTAGAACAATGTGCAAAATATATTGTCATAGTTTTTCATAGCATTATGTATATCAAATTTCATGTAATAGACAAGTTGCTTATATTAGGCATTTTCTTTTTCTCCTTTCAAATGGGCTATGTCATATGTTATATATTTGAATAAAAACAAATACGTTGGCATGGTTCTCCTCACTATATTATTAATATTTATAGCCTTGGCTTAAGATGATAAGTAACTTGCAAGGTTAAACTTGCTGATAACGTGTATCATCGTGCACAACGTGCAACATTGTGCAGTAACATACAGACCGTTGCATCCTTACCATAAATCACAGATTATGGGCATGCTCTTTCACCTTATCTTATTATTAAAGGAGTACCGTTTATTTCCAATTCTCAACACAAAAGGAAGAAGATAGGACTTGTGGATAATTGCTGCTGCAAGTGTGTTGATTGTTGGTTTAGAGATAATTTGGCTTATTTTGAGATGGTAGAGGAAGCAGAATGAGACTAATTCCATCTTTGATGTGCCTTTTGTTGATGAATTTGAAAATTGAATGGGACCTAAGAAGTTTTCCAATAATGAATTGGTTAAGGCCACCAAAAATTTGGGAGAAAATAACAAACTCGAAGAGGGTAGTTTTGGGGCAGTATAGAAAGGATTCCTGAAGGACTTGAAGTATTTTAATATAATGAAGAAGATTTCAAGACAGTCTAAATAAGGAAGTAAGAAATATGCCACATAAGTAAAAATCGATAGTCGATTAAGACACAAAAATATAGTAAAACATATAGGTTGGTGTCATAAAAGAGAATTGATTATTATTTACAAGTTCATGCCTAATGGTTATCTAGATTCCCATATGTCAAAAGGAAAAGCTTACTACCAGGAGATGTGAGATGCACAATTATACAAGGTCTAGCCTTCGCGTTGATGTATCTACACAAAGAATGAAATCAACGTGCACTGTATCATTGTGCAACATTGTGCAGTAACGTGCAAACTGTTGCATCCTTACCATTAATCGTAGATTATGGGATGCTCTTTCACCCTATCCTATTGTCAAAGAAGTACCGTTTACATCCAATTCTCAACACAAAAGAAAAAAGATAGGACTTGTAGATAATTGTTGTTATAGGTGTGTTGATTGTTGGTTTAGGGATAATTTGGCTTGTTTTAAGATGGAAGAGGAAGTGGAATGAGACTAATTCCATCTTTGATGTACCTTTTGCTAATAAATTTGAAAATTGAATGGGATTAAGAAAGTTTTCCTATAATGAATTGGTTAAGGCCACAAAAAATTTTTGAGAAAAAGGCAAACTCGAAAAGGGAGGTTTTGAGGCAGTGTATAAAAGATTCTTAAAAGACTTGAAGTGTTTTGTTATAGTGAAGAAGGTTTCAAGCAAGTCCAAACAAGGAAATAAGAAATATGTCACATAAGTGAAAATCATTAGTCGATTTAGACACAAAAATATAGTAAAACAAATTGGTTGGTGCCATGAAAGAGAATTGATTCATATCTACGAATTAATGTCTAATGGCTAGCTAGATACCCGTCTTCCAAATGGAAAAGCTTACTACCATGGGATTTGAGGTACACAATTAAACAAAGTCTGGCATTAGCCTTGATGTATCTACACGAAGAATGAAATCAATGTGTACTGTATAAGCATATAAAATCAAACAACATTATGTTTAGTATAAGAAATTAGGCCTACAACAATGTGCAAAATATACTGTCATAGTTCTCCGTAGCATTATGTATATAAAATTTCATGTAATAGACTAGCTGCTTATATTAGACACTTTCTTTTTCTCCTTTCAAGTGGGCTGTGTTATATGTGATATATTTGAATAAAAACAAATACTTTGGTATGGACTTCCTCACTATATTATTAGTATTTATAGTCTTGGCTTAAGATGACAAGTAACTTGCAAGGTTAAATCTGCTGAAAGCGTGTATCATTGTGCACAACGTGCAACATTGTGCTGTAACGTGTAGACTGTTGCAGCTTTACCGTAAATCATAGATCATGAGCATGCTCTTTCACCCTATCCTATTATAAAAGGAGTACCGTTTATTTCTAATTCTAAACACAAAAGAAAGAACTAAACGATCCAAGGCAAGCATAGTCTTCTCACCATATTTCTGATAATATCTCATACTCTCATCTTAGCAGTTAGGTGTTAGGTGGTCGTTAGGTGTTACAAGTAAGAGCAGAAGCTGACATACAAACACAAACAACAAGATTGTAACTCACCTAACTTGATTCTTCTTGAGAGATAGTCCACCAAAACTTTATGTTTATTATTTTTTTTCTAATAAATAAATAAAGGGAGGTGCTTGAAATGGTGTCCTTGCTGCCTAAAAACAAAGAGAAAGTACACACAGAAGAGGAAAGTTGGAATCCTTGCACACACAAACCATCAGATTTAAAGGTATCAGAATAGTACAATTTTGACCGGTGCTCTAATGAATTGCATCAGATCCCACCACTTACTTAATTGATTAAGATATGTTTTCCCTTTTATTCTCAGTTTTCATACAGTAATAAAAATACAATCACAGCACGCAAACACTAGCAAATATATTCAATGCACCTGGCAAACATATTAGCTACTAATTACGATCTCCATTGGGAAAGTCAAGGCTTCTAACACGTGTTTTTTCTTCTCTCTTAACGTGTGGGAACCCTTGTTTCAAATATATACTAGGCTTCTAAAAATATAGACTATATCATTAATATTTATAGTCTTGGCTTAAGATGACAAGTAACTTGCAAGGTTAAATCTGCTGAAAACGTGTATCATTGTGCACAACGTGCAACATTGTGCTGCAACGTGCAGACTGTTACAGCTTTACCGTAAATCATAGATTATGAGCATGCTCTTTCACCTATCCAATTATTAAAGGAGTACAGATTATTTCTAATTCTCAACGCAAATTAAAGAACTGAACGACCAAAGGCAAGCATAGTCTTCTTACCATATTTCTCATAATAACTCATACTCTCATCTTAGCAGTTAAGTGTTAGGTGGTCATTATGTGTTACAATTAAGAGCAGAAGCTGACATACAAACACAAACAACAAGTTTGTATCTCACCTAACTTGATTCTTCTTGAGAGATAGTACACCAAAACTCTATGTTTATTATTATTTTTCTAATAAATAAATAAAGGGAGGTGCTTGAAATGGTGTCCTTGCTGCCCAAAAACAAAGAGAAAGTACACACAGAAGAGGAAAGTTGGAATGCTTGCACAAACAAACCATCAGAATTATAAGTATCAGAATCGTACAATTTTGATAGGTGTTTTAATAAATTGCATCAGATCCCACCACAAACATAATTGATTAAGATATGTTTTCCCCTTATTCTCATTTGTCATGTAGTAATAAAAATACAATCACAACACGCAAACACTAGCAAATATATTCAATGCACCTAGCAAACATATTAGCTACTAATTACTATCTCCATTGGGAAAGTCAAGGCTTCTAAAAATTTGTTTTTTCTTCTCTCTTAACGTGTGGGAACCCTCTTTTCAAATATATACTAGGCTTCTAAAAATATAGACTATATTATTAATATCTATAGTCTTGGCTAAAGATGACAAGTAACTTGCAAGGTTAAATCTGCTGAAAACGTGTATCATTGTGCACAACGTGCAACATTGTGCTGTAATGTGTAGACTGTTGCAGCTTTACCGTAAATCATAGATTATGAGTATGCTCTTTCACCCTATCCTATTATTAAAGGAGTACCGTTTATTTCTAATTCTCAACACAAAAGAAAGAACTAAACGATCCAAGGCAAGCATAGTCTTCTCACCATATTTCTGATAATATCTCATACTCTCATCTTAGCAATTAGGTGTTAGGTGGTCGTTAGGTGTTACAAGTAAGAGCAGAAGCTGACATACAAACACAAACAACAAGATTGTAACTCACCTAACTTGATTCTTCTTGAGAGATAGTCCGCCAAAACTCTATGTTTATTTTTTTTTTTTTTTGTAAAAAATAAATAAAGGGAGGTGTTTGAAATGGTGTGCTTGCAGCCCAAAAACAAACAGAAAGTACACACAGAAGAGGAAAGTTGGAATGCTTACACACAAAAACCATCAGATTTAAAGGTATCATAATAGTACAATTTCGACCGGTGCTTTAATGATTACATCAGATCCCACCACATGCATAATTGATTAAGATATGTTTTCCATTTATTCTCATTCTTCATGTAGTAATAAAAATACAATCACAGCATGCAAGCACAAGCAAATATATTCAATGCACCTAGCAATCATATTAGCTACTAATTACTATCTCCATTAGGAAAGTCAAGACTTCTAAAAATTTGTTTTTTCTTCTCTCTTAACGTGTGGGAACCCTCTTTTTAAATATATACTAGGCTTCTAAAAATATAGACTATATTATTAATATTTATAGTCTTGGCTTAAGATGATAGGTAACTTCCAAGGTTAAATCTGCTGAGAACGTGTATCATTGTGCACAACGTGCAACATTGTGCTGTAACGTGTAGACTGTTGCAGCTTTACTGTAAATCACAGATTATGAGCATGCTCTTTCACCCTATCCTATTATTAAAGCAGTACCGTTTATTTCTAATTCTCAACACAAAAGAAAGAACGAAACGATCCAAGGCAAGCATAGTCTTCTCACCATATTTCTGATAATATCTGACACTCTCATATTAGTAGCTAGGTGTTAGGTGTTACAAGTAAGAGTAGAAGCTGACATACAAACACAAACAACAAGATTGTATCTCACCTAACTTGATTCTTCTTGAGAGATAGTTCGCCAAAACTCTATGTTTATTATTTTTTTTCTAATAAATAAATAAGGGCAGGTGCTTGAAATGGTGACCTTGCTGCCCAAAAACAAAGAGAAAGAACACACAGAAGGGGAAAGTTGGAATGCTTGCACACACAAACCATCAGATTTAAAGGTATCAGAATCGTACAATTTCGATCGGTGCTTTAACGAATTGCATCAGATCCCACCACATACATAATTGATTAAGATATGTTCCTTTATTCTCATTTGTCATGTAGTAATAAAAATACAATCACAGCATGCAAACACTAGCAAATATATTCAATGCAACTAGCAAATATATTAGCTACTAATTACTATCTCCATTGGGAAAGTCAAGGCTTATAAAAATTTGTTTTTTCTTCTCTCTTAACGTGTGGGAACCCTCTTTTCAAATATATACTAGGCTTCTAAAAATATAGACTATATTATTAATATCTATAGTCTTGGCTAAAGATGACAAGTAACTTGCAAGGTTAAATCTACTGAAAACGAGTATCATTGTGCACAATGTGCAACATTGTGCTGTAACATGTAGACTGTTGCAGCTTTACCGTAAATCACAGATTATGAGCATTTTCTTTCACCCTATCCTATTATTAAAGGAGTACCATTTATTTCTAATTCTCAACACAAAAGAAAGAACTAAACGATCCAAGGCAAGCATAGTCTTCTCACCATATTTTTGGTAATATCTCATACTCTCATCTTAGCAGTTAGGTGTTAGGTGGTCGTTAGGTGTTACAAGTAAGAGCAGAAGCTGACATACAAACACAAACAACAAGATTGTAACTCACTTAACTTGATTCTTCTTGAGAGATAGTCCGTCAAAACTCTATGTTTATTAGTTTTTTTTTTAATAAATAAATAAAGGGAGGTGCTTGAAATGGTGTTCTTGCTGCCCAAAAACAAAGAGAAAGTGCACACAGAAGAGGAAAGTTGGAATGCTTGCACACACAAACCATCAAATTTAAAGGTATCAGATTAGTACAATTTCGACCGGTGCTTTAATGAATTGCATCAGATCCCAGCACATGCATAATTGATTAAGATATGTTTTCCCTTTATTCTCATTTTTCATGTAGTAATAAAAATACAATCACAGCATGCAAACACTAGCAAATATATTTAATGCACCTAGCAAACATATTAGCTACTAATTACTATCTCCATTGGGAAAGTCAAGGCTTCTAAAAATTTGTTTTTCCTTCTCTCTTAACGTGTGGGAACCCTCTTTTCAAATATATACTAGGCTTCTAAAAATATAGACTATATTATTAATATTTATAGTCTTGGCTTAAGATGACAAGTAACTTGCAAGGTTAAATCTACTGAAAACAAGTGTCATTGTGCACAACGTGCAACATTGTGCTGTAACGTGTAGACTGTTGCAGCTTTACTGTAAATCACAGATTATGAGCATGCTCTTTCACCCTATCCTATTATTAAATGAGTACCGTTTATTTCTAATTCTCAACACAAAAGAAAGAACTAAACGATCCAAGGCAAGCATAGTCTACTCACCATATTTCTTATAATATCTCATACTCTCATCCTAGCGATTAGGTGTTACAAGTAAGAGCAGAGGCTGACATACAAACACAAACAACAAGATTGTAACTCACCTAACTTGATTCTTCTTTAGAGATAGTCCACCAAAACTCTATGTTTATTATTTTTTTTCTAATAAATAAATAAAGGGAGGTGCTTGAAATGGTGTTCTTGCTGCCCAAAAACAAAGAGAAAGTACACACAGAAGAGGAAAGTTGGAATGCTTGCACATACAAACCATCAAATTTAAAGGTATCAGATTAGTACAATTTCGACCGGTGCTTTAATGAATTGCATCAGATGCCACCACATACATAATTATTAAAATATGTTTTCCCTTTATTCTCCATTTTCATGTAGTAATAAAAATACTATCACAGCATGCAAACACTAACAAATATATTTAATGCACCTAGCATACATATTAGCTACTAATTACTATCTCCATTGGGAAAGTCAAGGCTTCTAAAAATTTGTTTTTCCTTCTCTCTTAACATGTGGGAACCCTATTTTCAAATATATACTAGGCTTCTAAAAATATAGTCTATATTATTAATATCTATAATCTTGGCTTAAGATGACAAGTAACTTGCAAGGTTAAATCTGCTGAAAACGTGTATCATTGTGCACAACGTGCAACATTCTACTGTAACATGTACACTGTTGCAGCTTCACCGTAAATCACAAATTATGTGCATGCTCTGTCACCATATCCTATTATTAAAGGAGTACCGTTTATTTCTAATTCTGAACACAAAAGAAAGAACAAAACGATCCAAGGCAGGCATAGTCTTCTCGAAATATTTTTGATAATATCTCATACTCTCACCTTAGAAGTTAGGTGTTAGGTGGTCGTTAGGTGTTACAAGAAAGAGCAGAAGCTGACATACAAACACGAACAACAAGATTGTAACTCACCTAACTTGATTCTTCTTGAGAGATAGTCCACCAGAACTCTATGTTTATTATTTTTTTTTCTAATAAATAAATAAAGGGAGGTGCTTGAAATGGTGCTCTTGCTGCCCCAAAACAAAGAGAAAGTACACACAGAGGAGGAAAGTTGGAATGCTTGCATACACAAACCATCAGATTTAAAGGTATCAGAATAGTACAATTTTGACCGGTGCTTTAATGAATTGCATCAGATCCCACCACATACATAATTGATTAAGATATGTTTTCCCTTTATTCTCATTTTTCATGTAGTAATAAAAATACAATCACAGCATGCAAACATTAGCAAATATATTCAATGCACCTAGCAAACATATTAGCTACTAATTACTATCTCCATTCGGAAAGTGAAGGCTTCTAAAAATTTGTTTTTCCTTCTCTCTTAACGTGTGGGAACCCTCTTTTCAAATATATACTAGGCTTCTAAAAATATAGAATATTATTAATACTTATAGTCTTGGCTTAAGATGACAAGTAACTTGTAAGGTTAAATCTGCAAAAAACGTGTATCATTGTGCACAACGTGCAACATTGTGCTGTAATGTGTAGACTGTTGCAGCTTTACCGTAAATCACAGATTATGAGCATGCTCTTTCACCCTATCCTATTATTAAAGGAGTACCGTTTATTTCTATTTCTTAACACAAAAGAAAGAACTAAACGATCCAAGGCAAGCATAGTCTTCTCACCATATTTCTGATAATATCTCATACTCTCATCTTAGCAGTTAGGTGTTAGGTGGTCGTTAGGTGTTACAAGAAAGAGCAGAAGCTGACATACAAACACAAACAACAAGATTGTAACTCACCTAACTTGATTCTTCTTGAGAGATAGTCCGCCAAAACTCTATGTTTATTATTTTTTTTCTAATAAATAAATCAAGGGAGGTGCTTGAAATGGTGTTCTTGCTGCCCAAAAACAAAGAGAAAGTACACACAGAAGAGGAAAGTTGGAATGCTTGCACATACAAACCATCAAATTTAAAGGTATCAGATTAGTACAATTTCGACCGATGCTTTAATGAATTGCATCAGATCCCACCACATACATAATTGATTAAGATATGTTTTCCCTTTATTCTCATTTTTCATGTAGTAATAAAAATACAATCACAGCATGCAAACATTAGCAAATATATTCAATGCACCTAGCAAACATATTAGCTACTAATTACTATCTCCATTGGGAAAGTCAAGGCTTCTAAAAATTTGTTTTTCCTTCTCTCTTAATGTGTGGGAACCCTCTTTTCAAATATATAATAGGCTTCTAAAAATATAGACTATATTATTAATATTTATTGTCTTGGCTTAAGATGACAAGTAACTTATAAGGTTAAATCTGCAAAAAACGTGTATCATTGTGCACAACGTGCGACATTGTGCTGTAATGTGTAGACTGTTGTAGCTTTGCCGTAAATCACAGATTATGAGCATGCTCCTTCACACTATCCTATTATTAAAGGAGTATCGTTTTTTCTAATTCTCAACACAAAAGAAAGAACTAAACGATCCATGGCAAGCATAGTCTACTCACCATATTTCTGATAATATCTCAAACTCCCATCTTAGCAGTTAGGTGTTAGGTGGTCATTAGGTTTTACAAGTAAGAGTAAAAGCTGACATACAAACACAAAAAACAAGATTTTAACTCACCTAACTTGATTCTTCTTGAGTGATAGTCCACCAAAACTCTATATTTATTTTTTTTTTCTAATAAATAAATCAAGGGAGGTGCTTGAAATGGTGTTCTTGCTGCCCAAAAACAAGGAGAAAGTACACACAGAAGAGGAAAGTTCGAATGCTTGCACACACAAACCATCAAATTTAAAGGTATCATATTAGGACAATTTCGACCGGCGCTTTAATGAATTGCATCAGATCCCACCACATACATAATTGATTAAGATATGTTTTCCCTTTATTCTAATTTTTCATGTAGTAATAAAAATACAATCACAGCACAAAAACACTAGCAAATATATTCAATGCACCTAGCAAACATATTAGCTACTAATTACTATCTCCATTGGGAAAGTCAAGACTTTTAAAAATTTGTTTCTCCTTCTCTCTTAACGTGTGGGAACCTTCTTTTCAAATATATACTAGGCTTCTAAAAATATAGACTATATTATTAATATTTATAGTCCTGGCTTAAGATGACAAGTAACTTGCAAGGTTAAATCTGTAGAAAACGTGTATCATTGTGCACAACGTGTAACATTGTGTTGTAAAGCTTGACCGTAAATCACAGATTAAGAGTATGCTCTTTCACCCTATCCTATTATTAAAGGAGTACCCTTTAATTCTAATTCTCAACACAAAAGAAAGAACTAAACGATCCAAGGCAAGCATAGTCTTCTCACCATATGTCTGATAATATCTCATACTCTCATCTTAGCAGTTAGGCGTTAGGTGGTCGTTAGGTGTTACAAGTAAGAGCAAAAGCTGACATACAAACACAAACAACAAGATTGTAACTCACCGAACTTGATTGTTCTTGAGAGATAGTCCGCCAAAACTCTATGTTTGTTATTTTTTTTCTAATAAATAAATCAAGGGAGGCGCTTGAAATGGTGTTCTTGCTGCCCAAAAACAAAGAGAAAGTACACACAGAAGAGGAAAGTTGGAATGCTTGCACACACAAACCATCAAATTTAAAGGTATCAGATTAGTACAATTTCGACCGATGCTTTATTGAATTGCATCAGATCCCACCACATACATAATTGATTAAGATATGATTTCCCTTTATTCTCATTTTTCATGTAGTAATAAAAATACAATCACAGCAAGCAAACACTAGCAAATATATTCAATGCACCTAGCAAACATATTAGCTACTAATTACTATCTCCATTGGGAAAGTCAAGGCTTCTAAAAATTTGTTTTTCCTTCTCTCTTAACGTGTGGGAACCCTCTTTTCAAATATATACTAGGCTTCTAAAAATATAGACTATATTATTAATATTTATAGTCTTGACTTAAGATGACAAGTAACTTGCAAGGTTAAATCTGCTGAAAACGTGTATCATTGTGCACAACGTGCAACATTGTGCTGTAACATGTAGACTGTTGCAGCTCACCGTAAATCACAAATTATCAGCATGCTCTTTCACCCTATCCTATTATTAAAGGAGTACCGTTTATTTCTAATTCTGAACACAAAAGAAAGAAGTAAACGATCCAAGGCAAGCATAGTCTTCTCACCATATTTCTGATAATATCTCATACTCTCATTTTAGCAGTTAGGTGTTAGGTGGTCGTTAGGAGTTACAAGAAAGAGTAGAAGCTGACATACAAACACAAACAACAAGATTGTAACTCACCTAACTTGATTCTTCTCGAGAGATAGATCGCCAAAACTGTATATTTATTATTTTTTTCTAATAAATAAATAAAGGGAGGCACTCGAAAAGGTGTGCTCGTTGCCCAAAAACAGAGAGAAAGTGCACACAGAAGAGGAAAGTAGGAATGCTTGCACACACAAACAATCAGATTTAAAGGTATCAGAATAGTACAATTTCGACTGGTGCTTTAATGAATTGCATCAGATCCCACCACATACATAATTGATTAAGATACGTTTTCCCTTTATTCTCATTTTTCATGTAGTAATAAAAATACAATCACAGCACCAAAACACTAGCAAATATATTCAATGCACCTAGCAAACATATTAGCTACTAATTACTATCTCCATTGGGAAAGTCAAGACTTCTAAAAATTTGTTTCTCCTTCTCTCTTAACGTGTGGGAACCCTCTTTTCAAATATATACTAGGCTTCTAAAAATATAGATTATTATTAATATTTATAGTCCTAGCTTAAGATGACAAGTAACTTGCAAGGTTAAATCTGCTGAAAACAAGTATCATTGTGCACAACGTGCAACATTGTGCTGTAACGTGCAGACTGTTGCAGCTTTACCGTAAATCACAGATTATGAGCATGCTCTTTCACCCTATCCTATTATTAATGGTGTACCGTTTATTTCTAATTCTCAACACAAAAGATAAAACTAAACGATCCAAGGCAAGCATAGTCTTCTCTCTGATAATATCTCATACTCTCATCTTAGCACTTAGGTGTTAGGTGGTCGTTAGGTGTTACAAGAAAGAGCAGAAGCTGACATTCAAACACAAACAACAAGATTGTAACTCACCTAACTTGATTCTTCTCGAGAGATAGATCGCCAAAACTCTATATTTATTATTTTTTTCTAATAAATAAATAAAGGGAGGCACTTGAAATGGTGTACTTGCTGCCCAAAAACAGAGAGAAAGTACACACAGAAGAGGAAAGTAGGAATGCTTGCACACACAAACAATCAGATTTAAAGGTATCAGAATAGTACAATTTCGACCGGTGCTTTAATGAATTGCATCAGATCCCACCACATACGTAATTGATTAATATACGTTTTCCCTTTATTCTCATTTTTCATATAGTAATAAAAATACAATCATAGCACGCAAACACTAGCAAATATATTCAATGCACCTAGCAAACATATTAGCTACTAATTACTATCTCCATTGGGAAAGTCAAGGCTTCTAAAAATTTGTTTTTCCTTCTCTCTTAACGTGTGGGAACCCTCTTTTCAAATATATAATAGGCTTCTAAAAATATAGACTATATTATTAATAGTTATAGTCTTGGCTTAAGATGACAAGTAACTTGCAAGGTTAAATTTGCTGAAAACGAGTATCATTGTGCACAATGTTGCAACGTGTAGACTGTTGCAGCTTTACCGTAAATCACAGATTATGAACATGCTCTTTCACCCTATCCTATTATTAAAGGAGTACCGTTTATTTCTAATTCTAAACACGAAAGAAAGAACTAAACGATCCAAGGCAAGCATAGTCTTCTCACCATATTTCTGATAATATCTCATACTCTCATCTTAGCAGTTAGGTGTTAGGTTGTCGTTAGGTGTTACAAGAAAGAGCAGAAGCTGACATACAAACACAAACAACAAGATTATAACTCACCTAACTTGATTCTTCTTGAGAGATAGTCCACCAAAACTCTATGTTTATTATTTTTTTTCTAATAAATAAAAAAAGGGTGGTGCTTGAAATGGTGTTCTTGCTGCCCAAAAACAAAGAGAAAGTACACACAGAAGAGGAAAGTTGGAATGCTTGCACACACTAACCATCAGATTTAAAGGTATCAGAAGAGTACAATTTCGACCGGTGCTTTAATGAATTGCATCAGATCCCACCACATACATAATTGATTAGGATATGTTTTCCCTTTATTCTCATTTTTCATGTAGTAATAAAAATACAATCACAGCATGCAAACACTAGCAAATATATTCAATGCACCTAGCAAACATATTAGCTACTAATTACTATCTCCATTGGGAAAGTCAAGGCTTCTAAAAATTTATTTTTTCTTCACTCTTAACGTGTGGGAACCCTCTTTTCAAATATATACTAGGCTTCTAAAAGTATAGACTATATTATTAATATTTATAGTCTTGGCTTAAGATGACAAGTAACTTGCAAGGTTAAATCTGCTGAAAACGTGTATCATTGTGCATAACGTGCAACATTGTGCTGTAACGTGTAGACTGTTGCAGCTTTACCGTAAATCATAGATTATGAGCATGCTCTTTCACCCTATCCTATTATTAAAGGAGTTCCGTTTATTTCTAATTCTCAACACAAAAGAAAGAACTAAACGATCCAAGGCAAGCATAGTCTTCTCGCCATATTTCTGATAATATCTCATACTCTCATCTTAGCAGTTAGGTGTTAGGTGGTCGTTAGGTGTTACAAGTAAGAGCAGAAGCTGACATACAAACACAAACAACAAGATTGTAACTCACCTAACTTGATTCTTCTTGGGAGATAGTCCACCAAAACTCTATGTTTATTATTTTTTTTCTAATAAATAAATAAAGGGAGGTGCTTGAAATGGTGTGCTTGCTGCTAAAAAACAAAGAGAAAGTACACACAGAAGAGGAAAATTGGAATGCTTGCACACACAAACCATCAGATTTAAAGGTATCAGAATAGTACAATTTCGACCGGTGCTTTAATGAATTGCATCAGATCCCACCACATACATAATTGATTAATATACGTTTTCCCTTTATTCTCATTTTTCATGTAGTAATAAAAATACAATCACAGCATGCAAACACTAGCAAATATATTCAATGCACCTAGCAAACATATTAGCTACTAATTACTATCTCCATTGGGAAAGTCAAGGCTTCTAAAAATTTGTTTTTCCTTCTCTCTTAACGTGTGGGAACCCTCTTTTCAAATATATACTAGGCTTCTAAAAATATAGACTATATTATTAATATTTATAGTCTTGGCTTAAGATGACAAGTAACTTGCAAGGTTAAATCTACTGAAAACGAGTATCATTGTGCACAACGTGCAATATTGTGCTGTAACGTGTAGACTGTTGCAGCTTTACCGTAAATCACAGATTATGAGCATGCTCTTTCACCCTATCCTATTATTAAAGGAGTACCGTTTATTTCTAATTCTCAACACAAAAGAAAGAACTAAACGATCCAAGGCAACCATAGTCTACTCACCATATTTCTGATAATATCTCATACTCTCATCTTTGCGGTTAGGTGTTAGGTGGTCGTTTGGTGTTACAAGTAAGAGCAGAAGCTGACATACAAACACAAACAACAAGATTGTAACTCACCTAACTTGATTCTTCTTTAGAGATAGTCCACCAAAACTCTGTGTTTATTATTTTTTTTCTAATAAATAAATAAGGGGAGGTGCTTGAAATGGTTTCTTGTTGCCCAAAAACAAAGAGAAAGTACACACAGAAGAGGAAAGTTGGAATGCTTGCACACACAAACCATCAGATTTAAAGGTATCAGAATAGTACAATTTCGATCGATACTTTAATGAATTGCATCAGATCCCACCATATACATAATTGATTAAGATATGTTTTCCCTTTATTCTCATTTTTTATGTAGTAATAAAAATACAATCACAGCACACAAACACTAGCAAATATATTCAATGCACCTAGCAAACATATTAGCTACTAATTACTATCTCCATTGGGAAAGTCAAGGCTTCTAAAAATTTGTTTATCCTCAATTTTTATTGACAAATTTCAATTTAGTTGTCAATGTTTAACAAAAAATATATATATTTTTTACTAACCATCATATTTTGCATACCTGTCATTCCTAACAATTGATAAATTCATCATATTAGTGTCCCTTCAACCAAAAAACTAACAGTCTAACTTTCATAGGATATGGAAAAAGATCAAAACACCCTTAATCAATTAATTTTAATTTTAATTAAATTAAAATTAAAAAATCAAAAATAAATTTAAAGAAAAATAAATCCAAAATAAAAATAAATTAAAAAATATAAAATAATTGGATCTCTACCGTTGATAGACTTTCCATCAACGATAGAGATCCATCTGGATCTAGATCTCCACCAGATGAGTATGAAGAGCAACTTGAAGAATAAACATAACCTTCAAAAAAAAAAATAAAAAATCAGTTGAATTAGTTGAATATCAAAATTTAAAATTTGAAATGAGAAAAAACAAATAAAAAAAAATCAAAATATCCATAACAAATCAAAATTGAGGCATAAGCTCAACAAACCAAGAACAAACCAAAAAATCCAGAATAAACTAAGAACAAATCAAACACAAGACCATTAAAAGAGAATGGTTTTGGGTTCAATCGAACCCAGAACTTGCAGAACTTGTGCTCAAGTTCTGGGTTCGATTGAACCCGTCTTGAACTAGATTAAATCCAACCTAAAACTTGAGCTCAAATTCTAGTTCGATTGAACTCATCTAGTTCTGGATTCGATCGTACCCAGAACTAATTCAAATCAGTTGAATTAGTTGAGATGGTAGTGGTGAAAGGGATTAGGTGTTGACATAATCAACTAACAGAGGGAGATGAATTTATGAAATGTTAGGGATGATGAGTATTCGAAATGTAATAGTTGATGAAAAAGTAATATTTCACTAACATTATGAATTAAATTGAAATTTATCCTTTTTTTATATTAGACATTAATTAAGTCAAAGATTTACCAACACTTATTGAGATAAGCTGTAATATCGTTATAGAAAGTGGTTTTACTCACAGTTGATGGCTTTATAAGCAAGCATAGAAAAATTGTCCACTTAAAATGGCTCTTGAAATCAACTCACATAACATAAATGTGTGTATTAATTAGGGTAAATTGCGTAAACCTTCCTTAAGGTTTGGTGAAATTACATAAAAATAATAATGTTTGGTTAACTTGTACTCTCACTACCTAAGATTCTAAACCTTCTTTACTATCAGTCAACCTCAGTTAAATCAAAATTATCAAGGTTAAAATAGTCAATACATAGCTTATATATATTTTAATTTAATATATATATTTTTTTAATTTTTTTGAAAAAAAAAACTTTAAATTATTGTAAAATAATGTAATTAATATTAAAAAAACTTTAGAAAATAAAAAAGTCACATTTTTTTTACTCATCTTCTTCTTATTCCCCATCATCATCAACACCCATAGAGATCCAACCCAATTCCATCTTCTTTCATCTTTTTTTTTTCTTCTTCATCATCAAAGAAAATATCCCCAATCCATCTTCATCATCTTTTCTTCTTCTTTTTCTTCTTTATTGTCTGCATTTGGGTTTCCAACCTAGAATGGCGCCTGCATCTGGGTTTCAAGATCAAAACCCAGACATCAATCTCAAAACTCCTAGTCCTTGTCAGTCCATCACCATCGCATCTGCACTGGCATCTATTGCTAGTCCTCTCGATCTCACTTCCCTCTTTTTGCTTTCACCAAGACTAGGTTGATGATTTCGCAATTGATTTTTACTCTCAGATGTTCTTATTATTGTGTGTTGGGCTAATGATTTTATAGATGGTGTTGATGATTATGTTGATTGTAGATGGTGTTGATAATGATGTTCTTGGGTATGTTTGATGATGATGGTAATGGTTTGATAATTTTATAAATGGTGTTGATGATTATGTTGATTGTAGATGGTATTAATGATGATGCTCTTGGGTCTATCTGATGATGATGACAGCAGTTTTTGTTTGAAGATTGCAGTGGTTTGATGATTTAACAAATGGTATTGATGATTATGTTGATTGTAGATGGTGTTGATGATGATGCTCTTAGGTATATTTGATGATGATAGCAGTGGTTTTTGTTTGTGTTGATTTTTAATGATGATGGATCCCTGTTTATGTTGTTTTTACTTTTTTTATTAAATAAAAAAATATTATATTAATTTTAAATTTATAAAATATAAAATATTGACTTTAAATTTGATCTAAAGGGTATTTTAGTTTTTTTGTATCTTTGACATTGATCGTGAGAATTTAATAATGGTTGACTAACAACATAGTAGGTTTATGTTGAGGTTTTGGAATTTTAAGGGAGATCAGTACGAGTTACCCAAACATCATCATTTTTGTGCAATTTCGCCAAACCTCATGGTGATTTGTGCAATTTACCTTTTTAATTAAGAAACAATTTTGCTTGACGCATGCCATTCAGGTAAAGTATTCATAAATAGAATTGCTAATAGGAAATACTTGCAACATTAACAACCCATTGTATATTTGTATTGGACAGTGGACATATACAATGTTCCACAAAAACCAAAAGAAGCACACCCACATATTCTATTGTCTGTTTACCAAAACCTCTGTTGCACTCTCCATATATATTAATAAATAACTACTCTTTAACAAAATTGGGATTCTTCAAACATGAATAAATCATAAAAACGACCATATATTTTAGGTTTGAAATTTTAGAAAAGAATATACTAGCCCTTAGAAAAAGAATATGATAATTTCAATGTCAACTTGGGACATAATTGTAAGATATACATTGGGGTAGTGTTTTTGTATATCAAATTTTACGTAATAGATTAGCTGCTTATATTAGACACTTTCTTTTTCTCCTTTCAAATGGGCTATGTTATATGTTATATATTTCAATAAAAACAAATCCATTGGTATGGTCTTCCTCACTATATTATTAATATTTATAGCCTTGGATTAATATGACAAGTAACTTGTAAGGTTAAACCTGCTGACAACATGTATCATCGTGCACAATGTGTAATATTATGCAGTAATGTGCAGACCGTTGCATCCTTACCATAAATCACAGATTTTAGGCATGCTCTTTCACCCTATCTTATTATTAAATGAGTACCGTTTATTTCTAATTCTTAACACAAAAGAAAGAAGACAAGACTTGTGGATAGTTGCTGCTGCAAGTGCTTTGATTGTTGGTTTAGAGATAATTTGGCTTGTTTTAAGATGGAAGAGAAAGCGAAATGAGACTAATTCCATCTTTGATGTGCCCTTTGTTGATGAATTTGAAAATTGAATGAGACCTAGAAAGTTTTCCTATAATTAATTGGTTAAGGCCACAAAAATTTTGGAGAAAAAGACAAACTCGAAGAGGGTGGCTTTGGGGTAGTGTATAAAGGATTCCTAAAGGACTAGAAGTGTTTTATTATAGTGAAGAAGGTTTCAAAGCAGTCTAAACAAGGAAGTAAGAAATATGTCACATAAGTGAAAATCATTAGTCGATTTAAACATAAAAATATAGTAAAACATATAGGTTGATGCCATAAAAGAGAATTGATTCTTATCTATAAGTTCATGCCTAATGGCTATATAGATTCTCACATGTTAAAGGGAAAAGCTAACTACCATGAAATGTGAGATACACAATTATACGAGGTCTGGCCTCAGTGTTGATGTATCTACACGAAGAATGAAATCAATGTGCACTGTATCATCATGCATAATGTGCAACATTGTGCAGTAATATGCAGACCGTTGCATCCTTGCCATAAATTGCAGATTACGGGATGCTCTTTCACCCTATCCTATTATGAAAATAGTGTCGTTTATTTCCAATTCTCAACACAGAAGAAAGAAAACGAGACTTGTGGATAATTGCTGCTGCAAGTGTGTTGATTATTGGTTTAGAGATAATTTGGCTTGTTTTAAGATGGAAGAGGAAGCGAAATGAAACTACTTTCATCTTTGATGTGCCATTTCTTGTTGAATTTGAAAATTGAATGGGACCTAGGAAATTTTTCTATAATGAATTGGTTAAGATTACAAAAATTTTGGAGAAAAAGACAAACTCGAAAAGGTGGTTTTGGGGCAATGCATAAAAGATTCCTGAAGGACTTGAAGTCTTTTGTTATAGTGAAGAAGGTTTCATGCCTACTGGCTATCTAAATTCCCATTTTCAAAGCAAAAAGCTTACTACCATAAGATGTGAGATACAAAATTATACACGGTCTGGCCTCAGCATTGATGTATCTACAAGAAGAATGAAATCAATTTGTACTATATAAGGATATAAAATCAAATAACATTATGTTTACTATAAGAAATTAGGACTACAACAATGTGCAAAATATACTGCCATAGTTTTCCGTAGCATTATGTATATCAAATTTCATGGAATAGACTAGCTGCTTATATTAGACATTTTCTTTTTCTTCTTTCAAATGGGCTATATTATATGTTATATATTTGAATAAAAACAAATACGTTGGCATGGTCCTCCTCACTATATTATTAATATTTATAGCCTTAACTTAAGATGACAAGTAACTTGCAAGGTTAAACCTACTGACAACAAGTATCATCGTGCAACGTGCAACATTGTGCAGTAACGTTCAGACCATTACATCCTTACCATAAATCACAAATTATGGGCATGCTCTTTCACCTTATCCTATTGTTAAAGGAGTACAATTTATTTCCAATTCTCAACACAAAAGAAAGAAGACAAGACTTGTGGATAATTGCTGCTGCAAGTGTACTGATTATTGGTTTAGAGATAATTTGGTTTGTTTTAAGAATATGAGATACACAATTATACATGGTCTGGCCTCAGTGTTGATATATCTACACGAAGAATGAAATCAATGTGTACTGTATAAGGATGTAAAATCAAACAACATTATGTTTACTACAAGAAATTAGGCCTATAACAATGTGCAAAATATACTGTCATAGTTTTTCGTAGCATTATGTATTTCAAATTTCTTGTAATAGACAAGTTGCTTATATTAGGCACTTTCTTTTTCTCCTTTCAAATGGGCTATGTTATATGTTATATATTTCAATAAAAACAAATAAGTTGGCATGGTTCTCCTCACTATATTATTAATATTTATAGTCTTGGCTTAAGATGATAAGTAACTTGCAAGGTTAAACCTGTTGATAACGTGTATCATCGTGCACAACGTGCAATATTGTGCAGTAACGTACAGACCGTTGCATCCTTACCATAAATCACAGATTATGAGCATGCTCTTTCACCCTATCTTATTATTAAAGGAGTACTGTTTGTTTCCAATTCTCAACACAAAAGAAAGAAGACAGGACTTATGGATAATTGCTGCTGCAAGTGTGTTGATTGTTGGTTTAGAGATAATTTGGCTTATTTTGAGATGGAAGAGGAAGCAGAATGAGACTAATTCCATCTTTGATTTGCCTTTTGTTGATGAATTTGAAAATTGAATAGCACCTAGGAAGTTTCCCAATAATGAATTGGTTAAGGCCACCAAAAATTTTGGAGAAAATAACAAACTCGAAGAGGGTAGTTTTGGGGCAGTATAGAAAGGATTCCTTAAGGACTTGAAGTATTGTAATATAGTGAAGAAGGTTTCAAGACAGTCTAAACAAGGAAGTAAGAAATATGCCATATAAGTGAAAATCAATAGTCGATTAAGACACAAAAATATAGTAAAACATATAGGTTGGTGCCATAAAAGAGAATTGATTATTACTTACAAGTTCATGCCTAATGGCTATCTAGATTCCCATATGTCAAAAGGAAAAGCTTACTACCAGGAGATGTGAGATACACAATTATACAAGGTCTGGCCTCAGCGTTGATGTATCTACACGAAGAATGAAATCAATGTGTACTGTATCATCGTGCATAATGTGCAACATTGTGCAGTAACGTGCAAAATGTTGCATCCTTACCATTAATCGCATATGATAGGATGCTCTTTCACTCTATCCTATTGTCAAAGAAGTACCATCTACATCCAATTCTCAACACAAAAGAAAGAAAACGGGACTTGTAGATAATTGTTGTTACAGGTGTGTTGATTGTTGGTTTATGGATAATTTGGCTTGTTTTAAGATGGAAGAGGAAGCAGAATGAGACTAATTCCATCTTTGATATACCTTTTGCTGATAAATTTGAAAATTGAATAGGACTAAGGAAGTTTTCCTATAATGAATTAGTTAAGGCCATAAAAATTATTTGAGAAAAAGACAAACTCGAAGAGGGAGGTTTTGAGGCAATGTATAAAGGATTCTTGAAAGACTTGAAGTGTTTTGTTATAGTGAAGAAGGTTTCAAGCAAGTCCAAACAAGGAAATAAGAAATATGTCACATAAGTGAAAATCATTAGTCGATTTAGGCACAAAAATATAGTAAAACAGATAGGTTGGTTTTTTGTGGTTGCCTTATTCCATTTCTCAAAGAGATGTGTTTGTCTTTGGAATTATTGTCTCATCACAGGTTTGCCAATCTTGAGTGCATTTGTCCTTTTGCGCATTTAATGGAGGGGGTTGATGGGAAAGTGTATTTGATATAAGAAGAAAATCAAAAAAATATGCCCACAAGATACGATTGCCTTCTTGATCCAAATAGGGGTTCAATGATCACTTTCCATTTTAGGTAAAACCCACCCAACTAAACTACTCTAATTTTCTTTTGTCTTTTTCTCTTTCAAAACTCCTCTTTTACATTGCTTTGTAAGACATTTGCCATCCAAAACACATTGTTGTGTTGGACTCAACCAATATACGATTTCTCTTATGGGCCTCTCCCTCTTCCATTAAGTTTGATTTTTTTTTTATTTTTTATTTTTTATTTTTTGTGAAGTAACATTAGGGTTTGGTTTATGAGTTTGATAGTTGAAAAAACATTCATTTAAATTTGCATTAATAATAAAATATTTATTAATGTGAAGGCATCATTGTCTTTCTAAAAAGGTGAGTGTATTTTAGACACTATTTAAATTGTCAACCTTTTATGGCAAAAAGTAAACTTCATGCAATAATATCCCAACCAAATCAGAAGTGCTAGGCCTAGCAAATGTTTATGTGCTAGCTACTTTTGCTAGGCCTGACACTTCTGATTTGGTTGGGATATTATTGCATGAAGTTTACTTTTTGCCATGAAAGGTTGACAATTTAAATAGTGTCTAAAATACACTCACCTTTTTAGAAAGACAATGATGCCTTCACATTAATAAATATTTCTTATTTCCTTGTTTGGACTTTCTTGAAACCTTTTTCACTATAACAAAACACTTCAAGTCTTTCAAGAATCCTTTATACATTGCCTCAAAACCTCCCTTTTCGAGTTTGTCTTTTTCTCAACAAATTTTTATGGCCTTAACCAATTCATTATAGAAAAACTTCCTTAGTCCTATTCAATTTTAAAATTTATCAGCAAAAGGTATATCAAAGATGGAATTAGTCTCATTCTGCTTCCTCTTCCATCTTAAAACAAGCCAAATTATCCCTAAACCAACAATCAACACACCTGTAACAACAATTATCTACAAGTCCCTTTTCTTTCTTTTGTGTTGAGAATTGGATGTAGATGGTACTTCTTTGACAATAGGATAGGGTGAAAGAGCATCCTATAATATGCGATTAATGGTAAGGATGCAACAGTTTGCACGTTATTGCACAATGTTGCACATTGTGAACGATGATACAGTACACATTGATTTCATGTAGATACATCAACGCTAAGGCCAGACCTTGTATAATTGTGTATCTCACATCTCCTGGTAGTAAGCTTTTCCTTTTGATAGATGGGAATCTAGATAGTCATTAGGCATGAACTTGTAAATAGTAATCAATTCTCTTTTATGGCACCAACCTATATGTTTTACTATATTTTTGTGTCTTAATCGACTATTGATTTTCACTTATATGGCATATTTCTTACTTCCTTGTTTTGACTGTCTTGAAAGACTTGAAGTGTTTTGTTATAGTGAAGAAGGTTTCAAGCAAGTCCAAACAAGGAAATAAGAAATATGTCACATAAGTGAAAATCATTAGTCGATTTAGGCACAAAAATATAGTAAAACAGATAGGTTGGTTTTTTGTGGTTGCCTTATTCCATTTCTCAAAGAGTTGTGTTTGTCTTTGGAATTATTGTCTCATCACAGGTTTGCCAATCTTGAGTGCATTTGTCCTTTTGCGCATTTAATGGAGGGGGTTGATGGGAAAGTGTATTTGATATAAGAAGAAAATCAAAAAAATATGCCCACAAGATACGATTGCCTTCTTGATCCAAATAAGGGTTCAATGATCACTTTCCATTTTAGGTAAAACCCACCCAACTAAACTCTTTAATTTTCTTTTGTCTTTTTCTCTTTCAAAACTTCTCTTTTACATTGCTTTGTAAGACATTTGCCATCCAAAACACATTGTTGTGTTGGACTCAACCAATATACGATTTCTCTTGTGGGCCTCTCCCTCTTCCATTAAGTTTGATTTTTTTTTTTAATTTTTTTTTTTTTTTTTGTGAAGTAACATTAGGGTTTGGTTTATGAGTTTGATAGTTGAAAAAACATTCATTTAAATTTGCATTAATAATAAAATATTTATTAATGTGAAGGCATCATTGTCTTTCTAAAAAGGTGAGTGTATTTTAGATACTATTTAAATTGTCAACCTTTCATGGCAAAAAGTAAACTTCATGCAATAATATCCCAACCAAATCAAAAGTGCCAGGCCTAGCAAATGTTTATGTGCCAGCTACTTTTGCTAGGCCTGACACTTCTGATTTGGTTGGGATATTATTGCATGAAGTTTACTTTTTGCCATGAAAGGTTGACAATTTAAATAGTGTCTAAAATACACTCACCTTTTAGAAAGACAATGATGCCTTCACATTAATAAATATTTCTTATTTCCTTGTTTGGACTTGCTTGAAACCTTCTTCACTATAACAAAACACTTCAAGTCTTTCAAGAATCCTTTATACATTGCCTCAAAACCTCCCTCTTCGAGTTTGTCTTTTTCTCAACAAATTTTTATGGCCTTAACCAATTCATTATAGGAAAACTTCCTTAGTCCTATTCAATTTTCAAATTTATCAGCAAAAGGTATATCAAAGATGGAATTAGTCTCATTCTGCTTCCTCTTCCATCTTAAAACAAGCCAAATTATCCCTAAACCAACAATCAACACACCTGTAACAACAATTATCTACAAGTCCCTTTTCTTTCTTTTGTGTTGAGAATTGGATGTAGATGGTACTTCTTTGACAATAGGATAGGGTGAAAGAGCATCCTATAATATGCGATTAATGGTAAGGATGCAACAGTTTGCATGTTACTGCACAATGTTGCACATTGTGCATGATGATACAGTACACATTGATTTCATGTAGATACATCAACGCTAAGGCCAGACCTTGTATAATTGTGTAGCTCACATCTCTTGGTAGTAGGCTTTTCCTTTTGATAGATGGGAATCTAGATAGCCATTAGACATGAACTTGTAAATAGTAATCAATTCTCTTTTATGGCACCAACCTATATGTTTTACTATATTTTTGTGTCTTAATCGACTATTGATTTTCACTTATATGGCATATTTCTTACTTACTTGTTTAGACTGTCTTGAAACCTTCTTCACTATATTACAATACTTCAAGTCGTTCAGGAATCCTTTCTATATTGCCCCAAAACTACCCTATTCGAGTTTGTTATTTTCTCCAAAATTTTTGGTCGCCTTAACTAATTCATTATTGAAAAACTTCCTAGGTCCTATTCAAGTTTCAAATTCATCGACAAAAGGCACATCAAAGATGGAATTAGTCTCATTCTGCTTCCTCTTCCATCTCAAAATAAGCCAAATTATCTCTAAACCAACAATCAACACACTTGCAGCAGCAATTATCCACAAGTCCTGTCTTCTTTCTTTTGTGTTGAAAATTGGAAATAAACAGTACTCCTTTAATAATAAGATAGGGTGAAAGAACTGCTCATAATCTGTGATTTATGGTAAGGATGCAACGGTCTGTACGTTACTGCACAATATTGCACGTTGTGCACGATGATGCACGTTATCAACAGGTTTAACCTTGCAAGTTACTTATCATCTTAAGCCAAGACTATAAATATTAATAATATAGTGAGGAGAACCATGCCAACGTATTTGTTTTTATTGAAATATATAACATATAACATAGCCCATTTGAAAGGAGAAAAAGAAAATGCCTAATATAAGCAACTTGTCTATTACATGAAATTTGATATACATAATGCTACGAAAAACTATGACAGTATATTTTGTACATTGTTGTAGGCCTAATTTCTTGTAGTAAACATAATGTTGTTTGATTTTACATCCTTATATAGTACACATTGATGTCATTCTTCGTGTAGATACATCAACACTGAGGCCAGACCATGTATAATTGCGTATTCGTTTTTAAAAATATTTTCAGATTTATATGGTTTCTACCACATGTAATAATAATAGTAATAACAACCAACGATCTCTAGTGTGTGTGTGTGTATATATATATATATCTAGTGTACAGCAGTTCTTTAACACAAATCCGTAGATGTTGTTTTCACCTGAACCGTCATCACATCGAACTAGGTTTTCCAAAATACTATTTTTCTACATATCCTATCCGGATTGATTGGGATCTTCTCTGCCACTACCGACCAATAGTGGTCCACAAAGAATGAGAAAAGTTTTTGATTAATGTTGCCATCAAGATCATGATGAGCAGGTCCACCACCTCAACTGTCTACTCCTTTCCACTACCCACCAAACCACTTCTCACATGTCCATAAACTGCACCCACCTCTCACTCTCTAAATCAGACACACCTACCCTTCATACCTGATGAAGCAAATATCATCAGAAAATTATAGAGAAAACGGGTTCTCCTCTCAAAAGCATCACGCTACCTGTCAAAGGTGGTTTTCCAATACCACAAATTAAGCCCTCTTACACGTATCAACCTGTCTATACAACTAAGAGCCTCTGAGGAAGCTTCAGCGAACACACATGAGAGTCATATTTTGAGGAGAGAGGGCTAGAGGTCGAGTCTTTGATCAAAAAAGGTTCAGTTCTGTTTTTGTGGTAGCACTGTAGGGGTTCCATCCCTTTTCCCATCAAAATGGTAGCTTTTTCTCATTTTTTTATGAAAAACAATGCATTGTGTGGAGGTCCAAACCGACGTGGTTCCAAAAGGCAGTGACACAATGACCAACCAAACCGACTAAACATCAAATTTGATAATTGATTCACTTTGCAGACTTAATAATGTTTTATACTAGCACCCTCACGTGTTATATATATATATATATATACCCTTCAATTGATAAGTTGGACAATTAATTTATATTTTTATGAGGATAAAAATGTGATTTTCATTTTAAATAAATATCAAGTGGGTTTATAACTTTAGCACTACTATTCTCTTCACATTTTTATTATATAATATATTAGAAAATAGATTTTTGATTAAAAAAATAGGGATGGATGGGAACAGCAAGAGCTGAGTAGGTGGCGTTGAAATAAGTCATGAAAACCTCGCATATTCAAATGGATATTTTCATAGTAGTGTGTCATTTTCACATCAAAAATCATAGAAACGAAATGATAGCTTAATATATTTTCACATCAAAAGTCCTCCTCTCCACAAAAGATCACAGCTTTTCTCATTTTTTTAATGAAAAATAATGTATAAATAAATTGTAATATGTTCATTATCATGAAAAGAAACTGTGGCTTAAGGTTTGCAAATTCTGTGGTAGTGAAGGAGTTCATCAAAATTATAGATTTTTCTCTCTTTTTTTTTGAAAAAAAATAATATATAAATAAATTGTAATATATAGATTTTGAAAGGAACATGATCATTATGTAGACTTTGATGGGAAATTGTAATGAACCTGTAGAGGTTAACATCGGATTTATATTAGAAATTTTCTTTTTCTCCTTTCAAATGAGGTAGTTTTTATGCTATATATTTGAATAAAAACAAATACGTTGGCATGGTCCTCCTCTCTATATTATTAATATTTATAGCTTTGGCTTAAGATGACAAGTAACTTACAAGGTCAAACATGCTGACAACGTGTATCAACGTGCACAACATGCAACATTGTGCAGTAATGTGCAGACCGTTGCATCATTACCATAAATCACGGATTATGGGCATGCTCTTTCACTTATCCTATTGTTAAAGGAGTACCGTTTATTTCCAATTCTCAACACAAAATAAAGAAAATAAGATTTGTTTATAATTGTTGTTGTGATTGTGTTGATTGTTGGTTTAGGGATAATTTGGCTTGTTTTAAGTTGGAAGAGGAAGCAGAATGAGACTAATTCCATCTTTGATCTTCCCTTTGTTGATGAATTTGAAAATTGAATGGGAACTAGGAAGTTTTCCTATATTGAATTGGTTAAGGCCACAAAACATTTTGGAGAAAATGATAAACTCAAAGAGGGTTGTTTTAGGGCAGTGTATAAAGAATACCTGAAGGACTTGAAGTGTTTTATTATAGTGAAAAAGGTTTCAAGCCAGTCTAAACAAGGAAGTTAGAAATATGCCACATAAGTGAAAATCATTAGTCGATTTAGACACAAAAATATACTAAAACATATGGGTTGGTGCCATAAAAGTGAACTGATTTTTATCTACGAGTTGATGTCTAATGGCTATCTAAATTCCCATCTGTCAAAAGGAAAAGCTTACTACCATGAGATGTGAGATACACAATTATACAAGGTCTGGCTTCAGTGTTGATATATCCTTTGTTGATGAATTTGAAAATTGATTTGGTTAAAGCCAATTGAATTGAATGGGACCTAGGAAGTTTCCTATAATTAATTGGTTAAGGCCACAAAATCTTTTGGAGAAAAAGACAAACGCGAAGAGGGTGGTTTTGGGGCAATGTATCAAGGATTCCTGTAGGACTTGAAGTGTTTTATTATATTGAAAAAGGTTTCAAGTCAGTTTAAACAAAGAAGTAAGAAATATGCCACAGAAGTAAAAATCATTAGTCGATAGAGACACAAAAATATAGTAAAACATATAAGTTGGTGCCATAAAAGATAATTCGTCGATTATGAGATGCTCTTTCACCCTATCCTATTGTCAAAATAGTACCATCTATTTCCAATTCTTAACACAAAAGAAAGAAGACATGACCTGTGGATAATTATTGTTGCAAGTGTGTTGATTGTTGGTTTAAATATAATTTAGCTTATTTTAAGATGGAAGAGGAAGCGGAATAAGACTAATTCCATCTTTGATGTGCCCTTGCTGATGAATTTGAAAATTGAATTAGTTAAGACCAATTAAATTGAATGGGACCTAGAAAGTTTTCCTATAATGAATTGGTTAAGACCACAAAAAATTTTGGAGAAAAAGACAAACTCGAAGAGGGTGGTTTTGGGGCAATGTATAAAAAATTCTTGAAGGACTTGAAGTGTTTTATTATAGTGAAGAAGGTTTCAAGTCAGTCTAAACAAGGAAGTAAGAAATATGCCACATAAGTGAAAATCATTAGTCGATTTAGGCACAAAAATATAGTAAAACATATAGGTTGGTGCCATAAAAGAGAATTGATTCTTATCTACGAGTTCATGCCTAATGGCTATCTAGATTCCCATCTGTCAAAAGGAAAAGCTTACTACCATGAGATGTGAGATACACAATTATACAAGGTCTAGCCTCAGCGTTGATGTATCTACACGAAGAATGAAATCAATATGTATTGTATCATCATGCACAACGTGCAACATTATACAATAATGTGTAGACTCTTACATCCTTACTTTGAATCGTAGATTAATGAATGCTCTTTCACCTTATCCTATTGTCAAAGAAGTACCGTCTATTTTCAATTCTCAACACAAAAGAAAGAAGACAGGACTTGTGGATAATTGTTGTTGCAAGTGTGTTGATTGTTGATTATTGGTGTGAGTCACATTTATTTTACGGAGGAGTTATGGTGCCATCCTAGAATACTTTGAGGGCCGAGGTCTAAGAAAGTGGGTGGGCCACTCTCAATAGTAGTGGTACCATCCTAGAATTCCTTGAGAGCCGAGGCCCAAAAAAGGGGATGGGCCACATTTCGTTCTACCATGAATAAGTTTCCATGGGTTACCTCTTAAGGCTAGTTAAAGAAATAGAGTAAATCGATAGACATAAGATTAAGAAACAAAGAAAAGTTAAGTTGTATGAAAGTTACAAATAAAAGTATTTATTAGCATTATGTAAGTTTTATAGTTATCAAGAGAAACAAATAAACTAGTAGTTTTTTAATGTATTTTGGAAAGAATAATATTTTTATAGTAAAAGTTATCGTTAATAAAAATTACCACTCACTGAGTTATGAAACTCACCATTTTTTTTCATGTTTGATAAAAATCCTCACCAGGTGCAAGTATGAGTAATCAGGCGGAAGGAACTTTGCTGAACGCATAGACGAGCTAAGGACGTGATGCTACTGCACTGCATTAGTTGGTTGATTTTTTATCATCATGTAAATTCATAACTTCTAAGTTTTAAACCGTTTACATATGTTGTAAATATTATTTTGGATAACACGTTTTATCCATATACTTTAATAGCTATGTTTTTAAAACTTTGAGCCGACTAGATTTATTATAAGTTTATTGATTTCAAGTTTTTACATTGATTGGAAGCATGTTTGTGACTATTTGTGGAAAATGAAAGAAGGCCTAAAGTCCAGTAATTGAGATTTGAATGATTTCGAAGTGTACAGATTTTTATGAGTTTTTGTAAGGTGAAAATCTTTGAAAAATAATCGTTGTGCTACCGAATTTCCATTAGAATCCTATTTTGAAAAACGTTAATTCTAAAAATAAAAATTTTCTACCCAATTTTATAGTTAAAATAAATCTTAAAAAGTTTTCAGCAAAGAAAAATACTTAACTTCACGAAAACTTTTCAGTCGGAACAGATGCTATCTGGAAAGCCACCGTGGGGTTGCTGGGCAGGTTTTCTAGTTTTAGAGTTAAGGAAAAGGGGTCTGTCAACAATTCATTGTTTTCATTTATTGTGGATGAATCTCATAATATATTTTCGAAAGAGCAGATGACTATTGTATTGAGATATGTGGATAAGAATGGTAATGTGATAGAGTGTTTTATCGGCATTGGGCATGTTACTGATACTTTTGTATTCTCACTTAAAGCGGTAATTGATTCTTTTTTTTTTTTTTTCTAGATATTCTAGATTGTGAGAACCTTATGATGGAGCAAATAATATGCGAGGTGTATTTAATAGAATTAAAGCACTTATTTTAAAAGAGAATGAGAGTGTTTTTTATGTGCATTGTTTTGCCCATCAACTTTAATTAGCTCTTATTGTTGTGGAGAAAAGTCATACATATATTACTAGTCTTTTTTATTGGATTACTCAAGTGGTAAATATTATTGGAGTATCCGCTAAATGTTGTGATATTCTTCGAAAAAAAAACAAGCAGCTAAAGTTTTTGAAACACTAGGGAATAATGAGCTTGCAAGTGGGCAGGGTTTAAATAAATAAAACAGTTTTAAATTGAATTACTATTAGAATAAAAGTTGAAATTATAAAGTAATATATATTTTCTACTATAATTAAACAAGAATAATCAAATACTTAAATAAATTGATTTGCAATTTAGTCTCAGAGTTGTTGTATAAATACTTGATCAATAAAGATTATTATCGGAATTTGATGGGAGAAATATAGTAATCAAACTATAAAAAAATTTGATGTCGAGATGTTTAGGTTTTTATTTTTCAATGTTATTTGTTAAAGTATTAAAAAAAAATTGTATGATGTAAAATTAATACAAACTTGGAAACATATTATTTTAGAAAGGATAAACTTAGAATAATATATTTATAAAATCATCCAGTAATTTTGTATTCAGTGAAATGTCAAAAAATGTTACTTTTTTTTTTCCCAATGATTTTTGGTTGGTTTTAAGTGGTTAACCACTTAAAAAAAATAAAAATTCTTTAATTGACCTAATTCAGCACCATTAAATATTAAGTACAAAAAACAAACAAACAACCCCTAGGTTTCTCTTTTTTTTCCACCCTCTCATCTCTGTCATTTGTTTGTGTTTCTCTCTCTACATCTTTCTCCCTTTCCTTCGCTAGGTTTTACTCTTTACAATTTTGTTCTTCTCATTGAGATGATTCTAATAGTGTATTATGGTCATAAATGTGATATTATTGCTCCCTTAAAAGTCCTTGAAATGTGTTTCGCATCAGGTGAAAACAAAAAACGTTCGCATGATCAGAACAATTGGTTACTCAATTAAAAGAAATAGTCACCACATAATGTGGACAAATGGTTACACAAGGAAAAACAGTACACAATGGAAAATTTTGATTACACAATTAGAACAAATAATTATATGATGGGAACAAATAATTATACAATTAAAATAGATGATTAATGATAATAACGATATTATATGATTATAACAAGAGCCGATAACAAAAAATTACACAATAACATATCAACATGTAGTGTTGTTGGAAACAAGAAGTGGACTGTATCAAGCACATCAATTAAGAAAACGCGAAAATCCACTATTTTAGGACAAATTATTATATTCTACATTGATATTTGTGATAAACAATATAGATATGAAGATATATGTCATCAATGGTTAAGATTTATTTTTCTGACTTTTTCATTTTTATTATTTTCAAGTGTTGTGGTTAAGATTTATTTTTCTAGCTTTTTCATTTTTATTATTTTCAAGTGTTGTGCATTGTCTTTGACTCTTTATACTCAATAAATAGATCAGTATAGAAGAATATTCTGATCCTTTAGCACATATTATTACACAAAAATTATATTTAAAAAAGAAAAATCAAATGCTATAAGCAAGTTAATTTTTGATCCCTCTCTCTCAAGGATCCATATTACTTTCACCATTTTTGGTTTCTTTCTCTTGTAAATATGGTTTATCTCCCTCCTTTGAAAAAGAAAAGTTATATGTTAAGGTGGTGTGGGTTACTAAAGTTTGGGGACATTTTTGTTCAAAAATCATTTGTTTTAATTTATTTTTAGAAAATAAATTTTTGAGAGTGCTAGATTTAATTGAAAATGTCACCATATGGCACAAAAAAATTAGTTACTTAACGTTTGAGTCGCATCTCAATAATTTTAACATTGGACTCCCAATGTAGATTTTTTTGGACAATATGCCTTTTGACTATCTCAAAGCTGTAAGTCACATTTCCTTCTCTTCAAATTTCAATGGTCCTCTCTGATCGCTCTCACCGTTAGAATCTCTCTCTTTCCGTCCAACATCACTGATCTCTATTCTTCTTTCTTTTTTTCTTCCTCTTCTTTCTCTTCTTCCTTCTTTTTTTTTCTTCTTCTTCCTTTTTCTTTTTATTCATTCTCCATTGAATTCTATGGTGTTGGTATGTCCTAGCTTGAGACAAGTGGGGATTGACCACCATTAGTAACACTGGTTCTTCCCAATTTAGTAACGTTGGGGTGGATCAATGTTAGTTATTTTAAAATACTGGTGTTTCTAGGTTTATTTTAGGAATGATGATACAGGTTTTTAGTTGTTTATAATATAAAATTAAGCCAAATAGTGCGTAAAGCACTGATCACGCCATTTTGATGTGACGTTAGTAAAGTCACAACCATTGCAAGATTAGTGGTTCCATGAAAGAGTCGAGAAAACAAAAGCGTTTTTACTGATCACACCACTTTATCATTGCGTCATTAATGGTAGTGTCATGAAAGACTCGGAAAAGAAACATAAGCATTTTCGCAAGTCATGTCACTTTGACATGGCATTCGAAACTCTAGTCTCATGGTGAGATTAGTGGTTCCTGAAAGACTTGGAAAAAAAAAGAAGTATTTTTACCAGTCATGCTACTTCGGCATAATGTTAATCGCATCGATGTCATGGCAAGATTAATGGTTCAATGAAGGGCTTGAAAATACCACTTGAAATGGCGTTTATCATACCAGTGTCATGACAAGATTAGTGGTTTATTAAAGGATTTGGAAAATTGAAGCATTTTGCTTGTCACGCCACTTTGACATTCCGTCATCCTAACGTGACTCACGTTCAATATTTAAGAACTCGACGACTAGCATAGAGTTCTTGTTGAGAAGTCGCTTGACGGTACTCCGACAACTTGAGAACTCCTAAATCGTAGTTCTTGTCATTGGGCCGACTACTCAACCAACCTAGACCGACTAGTCGGTCTAGTAGGCAACTGGGGAATAACTCGGCAATTCGGGAAAAGAAAGCTACTGGTTTGACAGCCATGGAGGATAGAGTGACGATGGTCAAACTTGGAGAAGCTTGGCGTTGCGGCAGTTAATTGATGAAGAAGAGAAATGTTGTAGGTTTAACGGCGGTCGTGGAGGAGATGAAAAAGAATAGATTTAGTGATAATGGAGGAGCAACCATGACAAAGCTGGGGGTTGCAGCAATCTGAAATGGAAGAAGAAAATGAAGCGACAGTGGCTAGTCTTGAAGTTGGAGATGAAAGCTATAGAGGTTACGACAGCCAAGATTGAAGATGAAAAGTGAAACTCGGCTGAAGGAGAAGTAATTTGGCTTGACCATGTTTGACTAGGTGTAGAGATAGATGGGCCATAGAAATGGGCCTTAGTGCATGAGATGGGCTAGAGAAATTGATTATAAATAGGGTCAGTTGTCATTCAATCTGTTTGGGCTTGAAATCATGAAATGAGCCATTTGGAAATATTTGCAAACACCAAAAGCTGAAAATCAATTACTCGAATTTTAATTTGCAAACATGCAAAAATATCAACTCTAAGAAGTAGAAAAATACACTAAACCAAAGTAATTAAGCTAATTACATTTTTAAAAATAATTAAATAAAAATATTCATTAAACAACATATATTAACAAATACAATCAATTTATTAATATTTAAAGTGTATATTCATGCATCAATCATATTTCTTGCAAATTTTAATTTCGATTTAAAAAATTTGAATAAATTAATTTGATTTAAGAAAATGGTTAATTAGGTTTGACCATTGGTCAACGAGTTAACCGTTGATTGACAGTCAAACCAACTAGTCACTGAGTACTTATCAACTAGTTGACTAGTCGCCAATAGCTAGGCAGTCGATTGCCTATGGCTAGCACATTTTAAAACACTGCTCATGTTGGGACGGACCATTGTTGTTAATGTTATTGCTTAAGTTAGAGAAAGAGGATGAATAAAAAAGAAGAAGAAGAAGTAGAAAATGTAGAAGAATTTGAAGAAGAAAGAAGAAGGGAGAAGATGAAGAAAGAAAAATGAGGAAGAAGAAGTAGAAGAAGAGAGATGGGATGGAGGAAGTTTGTTAGAATAGAGAATATGTCAAACAAAGAAAGATTATGACAGTAAAAGTTTGGAAGAGTTCAGTTAAGGGTTTTTTTTTTTTTTTTTCCAAAGAGTGATTTTGTCTTATCACATGGTTACTAGAATTCAAATGTTCAAAAGATTAAGATGATACAAAAATGTTAATTTCTTAAATTTTTAGGCCATTTGTCTTCTTCGGCCTAAATTTAATGTTGTCGCTAATTTGGGGGCTGTTTTTTAATTTTGCCCATGAAAGTATAATATTTCATATGGAACTTTACCTCATTCACATATAGGAACCTTCCTTGTCACTGCAGTGATATGATTTTCATTTATAAGAATAAAATTTACAACAAATTATTTTAGTAAATGCAGTAATTAATTTTCCTTTTTTTTTTTTTGTGAAATTTCAATTAGTACATGTCAAAACTTGACAATATCAAATACTATAAATGTGTTTGGATGATAATTTACCATAAGGAGGGGATCTCTCAAATTGATTGATTTCACGGATAAATGTAAGATCACTCTTATCCTGGATAAGAGAAAGTGCATAAGTAGCGAACATAAGTGAATGTACAATTAAAATATTAATTTACATGAATTATACTAGGATGTCCAAAATTATATCCAATTTCATGCTCAATTGATATGACACTTGAGTTTTTAACTAAATTAATTATCACATCATATTATGATTTACCTGGTATTAGAATTCACATATCATATCATTTGACCATCAATTTAAATAATTTTTTTTTTTAATTTTTGAAAGATGGACAAAGTTTTTACTTTTTAGGCAACCTAGTTTTACTTAATTTGTTAGAGGCTTCAGTTTCAAACTTGAATTTGCTAAGTGATTTTGGAGGATTTCTAGATTATCAAAAAAAAATTATGAATACAATTTGAGATTTTACATGCTTCGCAATTGCTTTTTTTTTTTTTTTTGTTGCAATATTGAATAGTGTTAAATTTTATCGAAGAATTAATATGAACAGTGAGTGAAAATGAAAATTGAATATAAGTGATATATATATTTTTTTAAGTCACAAATATTTAAACCCAAATACTCTTGCATCTGTATCCTTTAAATTATTATTCAATATGTACTTACATTTTAATATATTAAAGATATATTCAAGACAACTAAAAATAAGTAGTTTAAAAAATTTCATTGAAATTGTTTTATTTTTAATTTTTAATTTTTAATTTTTTTATAAATATAATATATTCATAATAATTTAATTTAATTTAATTTTTTTATATACTTTTAATTTCATTAAATACAAATTATCATGTCTAAAAACGGTTGACTTGAAAACATGATAAATACTGCATATACATATATATATATATCAAAGGAAGGCATAATAGTAACACATAAAATTGGTGGGATACTAAGCGAAAAAGGGAAAACTTTCACTCTTATAATTTAGATTTTAGGAGTAATTAAAGGAATTTTGTCATTAAATGAATGAAATAAATAATAATTGAGCACATTATTTACTATTAAGGATTAGGAGGAAAATCAAATGTCTTTAGTTGACATGTCATTCGGGCTTAAAGAAACTAAAATAATGGATTTCATAAAGAGTGCTTTTCATATTAAGTCTAAACCCAAAAAAAAAAAAAAGGCTTTTAGCCCTATTTTATACAAATTTCTTTTTAGCCTCAAACAAACTAATTGTTATCTATGCCAACATTACCCAAATTGCCCCTAAGTATTTTTTACTTTAAAAGTTCCTTTCAACCTTACTAGAAATTACCAAACTACCCTTCTTCTTATTCCCTTTTCTCTTTCATAAGATTTACATCTCTTCCATTCTCTACAATTTTTTTTCATCCATTCAATATTGTTTTTGCACCTATTAAATGTCCTTTGACTACAAAAAACACACATTCAAACTTCTTTGTCAACAAGCCTTATATTCAAGTTTTTATTTAAGTTTGAAGCTATGTGTTGTTGTTAGTTTATTTTCAATTTTTTTGTTCACATTGCTTAGCTAAAGGCCATAAAAGTGATTTTTTGTTGTGATTTAACTTTTTCGAAAATGAGATCCGTAGAAAATGAAGAAAAAAAACTGCAATTTTCTGTGATTTATAGGGTTTTGTGAATCCACATAACATGATTTGGGTTATGTGTACTCACAAAACCCGATTCGGGTTTTGTTGATGTACCAAACCCAATTCGGGTTTTGTGAGTCCATATAATCTGATTCAAGTTATGTGAACTCACAAAACCCAAAAATAGGTTTTATTGGTTTTTTTTTTTTTTCTTATGTTGTATATATTTGTTATTGATTATATGTGGTTATATTTGATTAGATTTTTATAAATTTGTCTTGGATGTTAAATATGACAAGAGTATGAGTGAGATTAATTTATTTTCTACTTTAAATTTTATTGGAATGGGTGAAGTGACGATAATAGTCAAATGTAACAGAGAGTGAAATGAAAATAACTATATTGGAGGTGAAACGTTTATGATGGGGGCTCTTAAAAATATCAATTTTTCTTGATTGGTGGACTTTGATTACACAGTGACTAACATTGATAGAAGAATGTGAGACATCAATTTGCATTATTTACTCTGACCTAGGAGAATGCCTACAGTTAAATACTTATCACTACCGATCTTAGTGTCCAGGGTGTGATTTCGGACAAAAAAACTGATTATAGAGAGATTTATACTGATAAGAATGTGAGAGATTCTCGAGGTATCAGCCTTACCATCCTTTCATTTGCCACAAACTCAATACCAAACCCAAGGCATGTGGAGACATCAACAGATAGAATTGTAAGTCCGATTATGGCTGAAGGCCAAAATTGTTTTGTTTCTTATAGTGGTAATAATCAAGTTTTAGCTTCTGTCGCCGCATTTATATCCATAGAAAGTTCAATGTGCGATATTGATTTTGGCGAAAATGATCGTGATGATGAAAATCAAGACACAGATAGTGATGGTGATAAGACATCTCCAATGAAAAAATAAGAGCCAATGATATTAAAATTGGAGCTGATGCAAAGAATGTGGAGTATTCAGAAGTTAGATTTTTGGGTTCACAACTTGAAACCAACATTTCACAATCATATTAAATTGTTCCCGGTATAGATTGTGTGAAACTGAGACTACTTCAACTGCCATATCGACCTTCATCCGATGTGATATATTGTACAAAGGTGAATTTTTTATAGTAAATATGAACTGAATGTGGCCATTGAAAAATGTGTTCTTAATTCCAGGTATCAACATAAGGTTAGACGTTCATGCACAGTTAAATATGAGGCTAGTTGCAAGGTTATGACTTGTAGTTTTGAGGTTTATGCAAGATGCAGAAAGGGTGGTTCGATGTGGTATGTGTACAAGTTTGTGTCGAAACACAAATGTTGTCAGGACGCATTCGAGTCATATAAGTGGAATGTGAATACTGTTGTCATAGTAGCATTGTATTAGAAATAGTTGGGGCTTAAGAGTATTACAACTCTGCTTTTGATTGCAAAAATATTGAAGAGTATGGCGTGCAAATCATGTACATTAAAGCTTTAAGGTCTTTACAACATACAAAGAAACTAGCATATGGGAAAACGGATGAGTTATTTCAGCACCTTCCTCGGTACTTTCACATGTTAAAAGAAAGAAACCCTGGTACAATGATGACAATTGAGATTGATGAAAATAACCGATTCTTATGTTCATTCGTTGCACTTAGAGTCTCAATTTATGGTTTCGGTCTTACATCAGACCGGTTATTACTGTTGATGTCACTTATTTGAAAAATGAATATAAAAAGATAGTTTTTGTTGCTACATGTAAAGATGGGGAAAAGATGATTTATCCCATCACTTTTGGATTTGGTGATGGAGAGTCGAACAATTCATGGACCTGGTCTTTAAGTAGAGTGTGAGAGATTATCGGTGGGACACAACATTTGCCATCGGATTTAATTATTGTATTTGATTGTCATAAAAGCATTCGAATGCGATGAGAATTGTTTTTCCTAAAGTCCTACATATGTTCTGTTTTTTTCACTTGACGCAAAACCTAGAGCAATACTGTAGAAAACAATCAGATGTGATGGATATGTTTTATCTTGCAGCACATTGTTACACAAGGGAAGATTATAATAGATATTTGGAACAAATTCAAGGGTTATGTCCAAAAATGCATGAAAAATTGGTTAATGTTGGAGCGACAAAGTGGTCACGTGCACATGCTCTAAAAAGAAGATATGGTATAATGACTACTAACAGTGCAGAGTTGCTTAACAAATGCATGATAAAAGCACGTCGGTTCCCAATAATAACTGTACATAAATATCTGAGACATATGCTACAAAAATGGTATAATGATAGATGTGTACATATTGAGAAACTCAGATATTCGGTTACCAAAACTGTGGAGGATCATGTGAACTCGATAGCTGACGTTTCGATGGGTGGCACAGTATCTGTCATTCAACAATCGATCAAGTTCAGAGTCATACATGAACTAGGCTATGAGTTCGTTGAGCCTATTGAGCGATTATGCACTTGTTGTCCTTAAGACCTAGATCAGTCGCTATATCATCATGCAATTGCTGTTGCTAAGTATCGTAATTGTACTTTATCATTTTTCGTTATTTAATATTATATAGTAACACTTTGCCTTTGTCATACATATCAGGTTCAACGGTGTTCACTATTATATACTTTGTCATAATTATTGTAGCAAGAATGGCTTAAAACTGTATATGCAAGTCTAATCAATCCTATCCTTAACCCAAAAGATTGGCATGTTCTTGCAGAAGTAAAAAATATGATTGTATACCACTCGAACGAAGATGACAAGCAAGTAAACCGAGAGAGATACAAATTTCTTCAGTTAGGGAAAGTCATCGTAAGAAAAAGTGTAAAAATTGTGGTGAAAAGGGAACATAATTGTCTTTGTTGCCCTAACCCCCATATCTACTATCGTAGGGATGAGCACAACTCCTTTTGGAGGTGCTGGGACAAGCACAAAAGTTGTTGGAAAGGCTAGGATGAAAGTTGATGGAGAGATTGGAACTAGTGCAGAAGCCACTGGAGAGGTTGCGACTAGTGTCGCCACCATTATTGAAGATGCTGGGACCAGCACAAAAATTGTGACTAATGTTGTCGCCACTACTATAGATGCTAAAACCTTTGCAAAAGCTTATGGAGAGGCTGAGACAAGCACCGCCCCTACTGGACATGTAAGGACATCTCGAAAATACTACCTTTATGGTATGACTAAATACACTCTCCCTTATTACTTTTTAAAACTACTTACCTCTAGTGTTTTTTTGATTACTTAACTAATAATGTGTGTGATATTATTTAATTATGTCTGGTAAAGTGTCATTCATATATTTTTTTATGCACCTAACACACTTGATTTATGGTTAAATTTGTCTCTAAAAATCCAATTACAAATAAGACACTTGTAAATAACCCTCAATACTAAGTCCATTTGGTGTCTTATTTATAAGGTGTAGTTGACTTAACTTAAAAATTGATTTTCCTTTGATTAATTTTGTGATAAATTTGACAGAGCCTATCCCGCTTTTCCATGAATTGGGTAGTTGAACCAGTATAAAGAATAACATTTCGTTTATTTCATCTAGAGACTCAGTCTCTCTATCAATCTTCGTACTATCACCTAACATTTTCAAAAATTTAAAAGTAATTAATGAACGAATAAAACATCAACGAATATTAATATCAACTAATCATGTATTAGAAATAGAACAGGTCAAATAATTCATTAAAAACCTTCTTATTTAAATGTGGCCTAAATATATAATAAAAAAGTGGCATTTACCTGTCAGGTTACTTAGACACATTTCCTTTATCGACATACTCCACATTTCATATTTTTTCAATAGATGGTATTTCTATGCTGGTCTTCTCATAGTAATCAATCGACCACAAGATTAATGGTGTGAAGCAGACCGACAGATCAATTTTATTACAAACTCTGTCTTTGCCTCTGGATCATATATGACTATCTCCTACTCTCTTAAGCAAACCTTACAAACTATCCAATAGATCTGATATAGACTACACGGTAGCAACAATTGCTTTTTGAAGACGTCAGTGGTATAGTTCTAATTTGAACAATCAAATAATAACTCTTAATCATGAAACGATACTTACATTGTGAGCAGATCACCAGGGGATTTTAGTGTCTTCCTTACCGCTAACAGTCCTTACCTAATGTGGGGAGATCTTTGTCGTAACGGGGTCAAATGTCTTTCCTTTACTCACGTATTCTCTACTCATAACTACCGTCATGTCCGCCTGCAAGAAAAAATAAATGTTAAATTATTTATTATTTAACAAAGATGCACAAAAATTGAGTAACTAAAATGTAGACACTCACAAATAAGGTCGACCCATGCACTGCGTATCTCTCATCATGAGCCTCATCCCACCACCTGCATTTTTAGTTCGCAGGCACTGCACATAACCATCGATATGCTTTGAAGTCAATCAACAGTCCTTATTCTCAATGGTAGGAAACACATTAGTGGTGAATGGCTCCGGATAACAATCAATGTAGTGCCTAAAATAAAAATAGGATTTAAAAGGTATTAATATTAGATTAGTAATCATATTTAAAAAATATAATCAAGATTTTTATCCATGTCCGAGGTCAAAAGAAAAAGCTTTGTACCGCTTGTATACATTTTCTACCACCTCCTCCAACACAAGCACAATCTTCGCCACCTGTTCCTTTGGCACCTTTTTTTTTCCTTTTCGTGTGTCCAAGATCTATATATATTGACAATAGAGATGCTGATAATTTAATCTTTCATTTAACATATTCTAGTTTGACTTTCCCTTATAATATAAAGAAAATTAAAATTTGTAATTAACTTTATGATATCAAAAACTAAATTACAATACAAAATAAATACAAAATTTACCTGATCACTATCATTTTGGGATGGTGGGTCCTTATGGGGTAATGGGACCTTGACCTCCTTCGGCAGCTGCGATACTAAGTCCTGAATATCCACAACCTGCAGAAATCAAATTTTGTAATTACACATTTAGAATGATATGAAAAACTAAACCAAAATACAAAATAAATACAAAATTTATCTAATCACTATTATATTGGGATGGTGTGTCAAGATGGAGTGGTGGGTCCTTACAGGATAATGAGATCTTAACTTCCCCTAGTAGTTGCGATACTAAGTCCTAGACGTCTACAACTTGGAGAAAATCAAAATTTGTAATAATACATTTATAATGATATAAAAAGATTAAATTAAAACACAAAATAAACACAAAATTTACCCGATCACTATCATGCTGTGATGGGATGGTAAAGCGTCTAGTGATCGTTGTCTTTTTGGTGGCGAAGACTGATGGATGTGTTAATCTCGGATAGAGCTCTTTGTATCACCATCATCGTCATCGTCATCATTATTCGGGTCATCCCCACTATCCAGAGGCTCATGGGTTTTTAGTATCCTCTTAATCTCATCCAATCTCTTATTTTGCTCTTGTTGTATCTTCAAAATAAACTCCAACAATGTCACAATCTTGCCTACTTTCGTTTGAGGCTTCTGCAAAAATAATTAAATAATAATATAAATTAAATGGATATTTACATAAGAATGGAATACAGTAATATCATAACACAAGATTCATACCTGACGTTGAAAGGGTCCAAGGGCCATACTGCCACCTCGTTGGACTGTGGTGCCATCATACTGATCCTTGGCTGCCTAAAGTCATTCACTCATTTTGTCCCTATCTTCGAATATGTAGCCTCTGAGTCGACTCGTGGGACTGGGATGTCATAAATGTTGTTGCTCTTTCTCATCCCTAGTTGACTCCCTCTTACGTTTCTCCTTCTCTGAATGATGATGATGATCATCATCAGTACCTCCTCCATCGCCCATTTTACAGACATTTTTGTGAGCCAAATGCATAGAATTGAAGGACTTCCAAAATTTTTTTTTACTCTTTTGTGGCAGTGAGCTCAAAGGCCTAGGGGATCGAATTCCACACATCAACATCCTCTATCAAGACCCACAGATAATTGTCTCCTCTAAACCAATCATCAAAGTCGTTGTATAGACTAAAGATAATGACTATATTAAATAGCTTCAAGGTGCCCTCATTACTTATATTTTTAACATATGCATAATTCCAGGCAATCTCAGCAAATTTCCTTCAAAACATCACCACAAAAGACTATTCTCGCTTTGTTGCTTCGCCTTAAGGATATGTAGGTTGACACACCCGAATTGGAGTCATATTACTAATAAGAACTCCTACTTTCTAAACTTATATGCCCTTTCCCAATTTCGTACCACATCTTATTAGAGTACGAATTAGGATATACCAACTCTCTAACAAGAACGACTAGCATCAAGGGAGTAATAAGTAGCTGTTGATTAGACATTTTTATAAAATGTGCAATCGAGCTCTCCTTCTCGAACCTTTCTAGGAGATGTCTTTGCAAAAGAAATACATTTAAATAACCAATATCTTTGAAATTATTGTGTATACTCTTCGACGTTCTGTCCGGAACAATTTGCACAGTATGCCTATAATTGAATTGCATCTATAAGAAACAAAATCAACAAACGGTTCGCTAAACTTTTATAATTTAAATGTTAATAACTAAATCAAATTAAACTAATTAAATTAATTAAAATAAAAATAATAACATTAATTTGATTAAATGAAAAAACAATAATTAATTGTTTTTATTTTCATTAATTTATAATTTAATTACTTTCAATACATTTACTTTTAAATTTATTTCTAATTCAATTTTTATTAATTAAATATTTTATTTCTAAATTTTTTTCGTTAATTAAATTTCTTTTACATTTTATTGAAATTAATTAAATTTTAAATTAACTTATTTTCTAAATATTAATTAATTAAATTAATTTTATTCAAATAGAAAAAATCAACCTTTGTTGGTCCATTTACACCGACGTTGGGGCATGTGCACCAACAAAGGTCGATCAGCTTTTGTTTTTGAATATACCTTGATGTCGAGGATATATGGACCAATAAAAGCCGATCCGTTTTGTGATTGACGATATAGACCATATGCCTTGATCACAAAAATGGATCGACTTTTGTTGGTCCAGTTATGCCGACGTCAAGGTACATGGACCAATAAAAGCCGATCAACCTTAGTTAGTCAACATGTCCAACGTTGGGGTATGTGTACCAACAAAAACTGGTCCACTTTTGTGATTGAGGTATATGTACTATCTACTCAATCACAAGAACTGATCGACTTTTGTTAGTCCAGATATATTGACGTCGATGTATATTAACTAACAAAAACCGATCGATCTTAGTTGGTCAACATGCCTCGACATCGGGGTATGTTGACCAACAAAAGCTTATCGTCGTCGAACTTTACGAACTCTATTAAATCTGTATTTTCAGTCCAAATCCAACCATATCCTAACCAAATATAACATAACCTCATCCTAATTATTAATACCGAACATATAAAACACAAATCAACTCTATAAATCGCAAAAAAATCGAAAAGTCACAAACAAAACTCAAACCAGAACATATCGACGTACCTTCATCAATGAAGGAGGACAACCAACTCGTCGACGGTCTACAACGGTTTGCAAACATTAGTGACTGTGTGAGAAGGTTGACAATTGTGCAAATCGCTCATTGACTTGTGTAGTTTGACAAAGGGCAACTGAACTAAATTTAAGCCCGATTTTTCATTTTATATATAGGAGGGCAGTTTTGTAATTACTCTTTCTTTTTTATTGAATTTTGAAAGATAATGGTAGTTTTATAATTTTTGATTAGGGGCAATTTAGATATCTTAGATATAGACTACAAATTATTTATTTGAGAGGGTAAAATAGAATCTTTTTAAAAATTGGTGGATGAAAACGAATTTTCAGTTTTTGGTTTTATTATTTTTGGTATTTTTCACTTACATAAAATCCATGAACAATGATTTGAACTTTCCAAGTGAGAAAGAGTCAAGATTTACGATGATGTGGACAGATGGGAAGCAATGACCTAAAAAGGCTAGGAAAAGGAAGAAAAAAAATCAGTGTTATGCCCAAGTCCATTAAGACCTAAAAGACCAACAAGCCTAAAAAAATTAAGAATAAAGGCAATGTAAAGTCTATTACTCTAGGACACATCAACAAATACTACGTTAGTAAGAGTATGTACCAGATCAAATGACATTAAGATAGTAAGGCAACTTGAGTCAATCAGCTTGCATGAGAAATAGCTTACAAACAAAATCAGCTAGTAATTTTCCTTAACAGTGCATAGTTTCAAAAATCGAAAAATTTCTATTTCACGCAAAAGATCACTTCAAACAGAACGCTGCCAAAATTGTATTTTGATTCAAATATGAACGCATTAATTGCAGTTTCATTCGAATATAAAGTACTCAATTTAGTATCATGTTAATTAGAAAAGAGGATCTTAATCTTTCCTATATTCTAGCAACCTTATTATATGTAAACAAAGAATTCTAATACTATATAAAAAGGTTTTTCACATGTGCAAACGACATTCTTAGAAGTTCATACATAGTTGACAGCAAGAAACTATAGAAACCTTAATAGAAACTCTGCTAAACACAGTCTTTTCTATCAAAAATAAAATAATTGTGGACGTAGACATTACTTATAAGGCCAAACCACATTAAAAAATTCTCTCGTCTCTTTAGTTATTTTTATTTTGCATTATTATTACTTATTTATTTTTGCCATCTTTATATCAATTTCATTGAACCTATCTCAATTCGCTCAATTCACTATATTCACATTAATTTGGGTGTTAACCATTTTTGACATCAATTGTCACACCTAACTTGAAGGTCAAGACATAAACAACATATAATCAAATAACTTCTAAAAATACAAGAAAATATATTGATAAATAAATACAACTATCAAAGTTTTTAAACCAAAATAAATAAGTTCTTAAGAATATTTAAATGACATATAGGTTTATTTTCTAAGGAACCAAGAAGCACCGTTGAAATGTTAATCCATTCTACGCGTGATAAGAATATTAATCATCTGAAATCATAATATACTAAGTAAGTTTGAAAACTCAATAAGCAAAATAATAGTATTAATTTTTCTTTTCAATATAACATATATAAACAACTATACAACTCGCAAATAAGCAAACTATAAATTTCATATTCATAATCAAAATATACCACATAAAAAACTTATCAACTATCAAAATAGATTTCTAGGTTCCCTTTATATTTTGCTACCTAGTAGGACTTAAGTAGCATATAACACATAATAAAGCCAAAGTCACCTATCAACAACTAATGTATATAGGGTAAGCACAAGTGATGGTTTAATTTTAGAAACGGAACATTCATGCTTGAAGTTAAGAGTCATACCCTCATTGTAATCATCAACATGTCATCCCACATGCACTAATTTATCTACACACGAATGCGAAGACTTATTATTCTCTATGGTACCTTGAAGACATTTCCTTTATACTTATATACACATAACAAATCAAGTATCACATAACACTCCACACAAATATCACAGAAGTGCCTACTAGTAACAAATAATAAAATTAAAACTAGACAAAACATTATTTTATGATACCATTTCATCATACATTTTCATAGTCTGATAATTGTCTAAATATAAATTTGAAAACATATATAATTTTGTGATTCCATGATTGAAAATTGTTTAGTATACTTACCTTCCAACAAACCAAGACAACAAACTCTTCACGAATCAAACAATCCAAAACTTAGCCTAAATTAACACAATCACACATAATCAAACTCAAAATAATGTCTTAAGACTGAAAAATAAGGGTATCGAACATTCTCCTAACTGAAAACCTTAGAGCTAACTAGTGCTATGTTAAAATTTGGATAGTATTTGATTTACTATTTTTAATAAATTATAGACAAGCTAGAAAATTATGAAAATTTCCAAAAATATACTACACATACATATCTCCTGCAAAAAATTTTCAGAATTAAATAAAATCCGAAAGTGCCCTAACAAACTTTATTTTGTAAAATATTTTGGTTTGTCTTCCTGTGTACAACTTAGAATATGCTTCAATTTTAAATTGTTTTAATATTTTACAAACCTTTGTTTTACTTAAAATTTTTCAAAAGCAAAACACACTAATTTAGGAATTCAAAATAAAATTTTGATAGGAAAATAACTCAAATAAGTATTTTTAAAGATATTTTCGTATTCTGACTTACACATATTATCTGGTGCTAAATTTTTGACTAGAAAAAAATTATAACTTTTAAATTACAACTTCAAAAATTCTAAAACATTACAAGGTAATACCTTATATGTTTCCAAACTTTTTTTTTTCTAAAACCCTATGGGAATTATTTGTTAAGAGTAAAGAATTTTATTTTGTTTTAAGTTGTGATAAACGGCTAATGAAGAAGAAAAGGGTTTTAGTTTCATATTCTTATCAAATCATCTTACTTTTTTTTTTTTAAATCTAATATAAATTTAAAAAGTTTAATCTGATTAGAAAATCATATTAAATACAAATTCTTAAATACATATTTTATTAAAAATATAACTCCCTACAAATTTAAATATTATTTTTTCAAAAAAAAATCAATAATTTAGTTTTACTTAAAGGTCCGGGGAATAATTTGGGTGTTATGTCTACGTTTTGGAACCTTGTTTTCTCGTAAGAAATTTAGAATAATGAATATTGGTTGTCAAGAAGACGCGTCTGGAACTAACTTGTTTTGTCTCCTCTAGTGACATCCAGAGATTTCTCTGTCGGGGTTTTAGCCTGGCCATTAACTTCAACCACTCACGTATGTGAACTAAATGATGTTTCCTACAATAAGACAAGGACTTTGTATTCTAGGAAATCTAGATATTTTTTTAAATGGTTGAAAAGAATTTCTTGTGCTTGAGTTCATTCGAATTCCACCGCACGCGATGTGATATGGTTAACCTACGATAACACTATTTTAAAAAATTAAAAATAAGAATAAAATTCTGAAATCACTGATGACTTGAGTGCAGGTGATGGTGGCCCCGTTGGCAGCAAATACCACCTCCAAATAGAGAAAAAACGGTTAGGGTTAAAAATTAATGTTAAGAAAAAATAAAAAATTAATAAAGATAGAAATTAGTTTTAAATAAATTAATTAATGTTATTTAAATAACGTTAATAGGGATATATTTATGAATGTTTATATTAATATACAAAATGTTAAATTAAATTAATGGTTATATTAATAATTTGGGACTGAAAATCATATTTGTGGATAATAATACACACCTATAAAAAAAATTTGGTATAAATTATTATATAAATACAAATAAAAATTAACGTTTTACTTTTCCAAATCAATTGTGAGAAATTAGAAATATTTATTATTTGTCAAAAAAAAAAACAAGTAATATTTATTATTAATTACTTCTAGTTCATGCACAGATACAAAGGTGGAGTTAGAAATACGTATTTGAGTATATCTATATACTAATGTATAATATTTTGGGGAGACTAAAGTAAATTTTATATAAAATTAAAAAAAAAATTATATACATAATTTTATTAGGACACTTTAAAAGAAAAAAATTAATAAAAAATTCTCCAACACAATGATTTTATCATTTTACACGCTTTTTTATTTTTCTAAGGATTTTACGCGTTACACCAAAGCATTATCATTACATTCACGTGACTCTTTTTTTTTTTTCTTTCTTACCTTCTCTGACTTGGTTATGATTTTACACGTTCCATCAAATCACTATCGTCACACTTTTCTCTCTCTTACCTTCTCTGATTGCTCACTATTTACCAACCACTACGCACACCTCACCAGTGATCACATTACTGGAGACAATCCTAAATCACCGTCCATAGTTATCTAAAATCTCGACTTTATTACATCAAGTTTGAGATTTACCTAAAATCGATTATGATGTTCATATAAATACATAAAATACCTTTGGAGATATATGAAAAGATAAAAATATCTCTGACCGTCACTTATTCTATTAGGTCAAAAATGTTGAACATTTGATTTCAAAAATAAAAGGAAAAAATACGATAGAAAATTAATTAAAATAAATAATATTAAAATATATTAAAATTGTTTTAATAAAAATTAATTAAAATAAAATATTACTTAATTATTTAAAAATAAATAAACAAAAATCTCCCTTTCTTTCTCCTCTCACCGATTCATCTACCTTATCTTTCTTTTTTTCTCCCTTCTCTCCTCTCTTGGTGACAATCCTCTTATCGATTCATCTAGAAACCTAGATATTTTGGTCGGAAACTGAGGAGTTTCCAAGAGTTTCTGATGCAAACTGAAGAACACGTGCACGCTTTCCATAATCCAGTTTGTTGCAAGTGCACTCTTTACATAATCCAATTTAATGCAAGTCCACGTACACATGTTTGTAGTTGTTTTAATTCATTGTTTTGTTGTTGGTTTTAGGCAAGCGAATAATTGGTTCCATAACCCTTGTTTTTGAGGACCACATTTCTTTTAATTGTTGTTAGCATCTGTTGTGGGTTGACATCGTCAAAGTGTTGTGAACTGTCCTATGACAAATGGAAATTATTGTTTACGTGTCTTAGTTACTTTATTTGTGGAGAGTTTCAGTTGTAAAGAGCATGTATATATGCTCATTTGTTTAACAATAAATTGGTAACCTTTGAAAATCCAAATTCATTTGTTTTTAAAGAGATTCTAAATTTTGGAAGAGATTTCCCCTGCTTTTAGATTATCAGTGAGAGATTGATTTTCTGAGAGTTTAGTTCCTATTCAATTAGTTTGCACCAGTTTCCAATCAATCGACTAGAAACCTAGGGAGAAGAGAGAAGAAAGATGGGAAGGGAGAGAGATGGGGGGAGAAAAGAAAGAAAGAGGGAGAATATAGAGATCCCATGATGATTGTTAAATTATTTACATTAGGTGTATTTATTATACTAAGTAAAAATAAATAACAATTGATAATAAAAAGAGTATAACTGTCAAATTATTTTTGTTAGAAAATTTTATTTTTATAAACCAAGCAAGTGGACTATACATTCAAAGGTTATATATATATATATGTATATGTATCTGTATGTATGAATGTATATATGTGCATATATGTGTGGGGTCACGTTTGTGTAGTAGGTGTGTGTATACGCTTAACAAAAAAAATATGTAATTGTATTTTAAAATATACGATTGTAATTTATTATATATAAATACAACTAATTATATGTTATTACAATCAGTAAATCTGATCATATTAATCATAGTTGGTAAGTATAATCACATTTATTTATTGTAATTATACATGTTTAGTTGTAATTATATATAATAAATTACAATCATACATTATAAAATGCACTCAAACATTTTTTTTGTCAAGTGTATGCATACACCGAGTGCACCTTAGAATGAACATATATATATGTAATTCAAATTTAAATTTAGTTACTAAAATTCAAAGCTGTTCAGTCTTTAAACAAAAACACATACGACCTAGCATCCCATCTTTGGTCAAAATAGAATGAGTCAAAGGTAGATTAGTACTAAATTTCATATAAATTAATCAGCATCATTGGTAGAGCCAAGATTTTAACTGTTGGGGTATATTTTCAAAAAAACTAAAACTTGTTGCTCTTTTAAAACTTCAAAATAATCTATAATCCTATTATACCATACGTCACTCATCTGTACTTCAAAAATCATATATAATCGAGTCTAAACTAAACTTTATGCTTCAAATCATTACTACCACCTTGTTGATATTATTTGTTGAAGACTCAATGTACTAATTTTCAGAAGTTGGAATTAAAATGTTGATAATAATGAACCAATTTATTTAATGAGTTTTACGGGTAAGGAGATCGAACGCCCATTGATGTCCACTGGGTGGAGGAAGGAGAGCAAGGGCGTTGACTGTCGCTCTCCAGAAAAGACCAACGGTCAAAGGCCACCTCCACTTATGGTGAAATGGCCATCCTATTTAAAAATAATTGATTCTTTCATTTTTATTTGTTTTTTATGAATGATTTTTAAATTGTTATTTCTGATTTTTTTAAAAAAACAATTTTAATTTTACCGATTTCAAAATTTAAAATCAATGCCATGTGTCACACCCACAAATCTAGATGAGTAAAGTTCATTATGTTTGACTAAGGGGTTCGTTCATTTTTTTTATCTGAAGATTGAATAGTACTATTGAAAACTAAAGATTAAATAGTTATTAAAACCTGAAATCTGAATAACATATTTGTTTTTCTTTTCTGATCTCTGAATATGCTGAATACTTGTTTATTTTTTAAATTTTAAATTATTTAAAAACTAGTAATTTAACATTTATATATTTTTTACTATTTGTTATTATATAATTTTAATTAATTTAATACAAACATTAGAAAATAAATAATTTAATAAATTCTAAAATATTTTTTATGTACATATTAATAATATTTTATTTATAATTAAATATGATTAAAAAATATAATATTATTAACTATATTTATATATTTAAGAAAACAATTAAAAAAATAATTGTTTAAATTGTAAATTAAAATAAATTAGTTTAATTCTAAGATAATTTGGGATGAGATGTATTTAGGTTTTGTTTTTTAAATATAATTTTTGTAAGTATCAAGAGGAAAAAAAAGGATAAAATTTGAGTAATATAAAATTATGATAAATTTAAAATTATATTATTTTAAGGAGAATAGATTTGGAATAAAAATTTTTAAATGTTATTAAGTTATTTGAAATTAAGTAAAAAGTTAAAAATTCTTACTTAATTTTTTCAATTATTTTTTGGTAATTTTAAATGGTTTGACTACTTAAAAAAATAAATAAAAATAACTTAATAAATGTAATTCAACATTATTAAATCATGAGTGAGAAAAACAAATGACTCCGAACTATTAATTAACAATAGGATAAAAATGATGCATTTTTAGAATGTTGATGACCAAATAGTCTAAGAGCATCTCCAATGTAAGTATAGATTATGAAAAAATAGAGTGCCATATAGGATGTATATTTTCTTAACATTAATTATGTGTCTATTTTTTTTAAAAGATAATTCATATTTACGTTGGAGATATTCTAATATTTATATTGTATAAAAATGTGACAATTTTCAATAACTTAAAATTAATTAAAAAAAATTAATTGTCTGATATGCCTTTTGATATGGACTTACGGTGTCGGCAAAGCCTAAACTATTTTTGCAACTGTAAACTGAGTTGATGTTTCATTGACTAAGAAAATTTGTGTCCATTGTCCAATAATAAGCCGGTTGGAAAAGAAATTCTCTATCTCTCGTGATCAAGATTCAGATATTTTTTTTTTTTTAATAAAGATTCAAATAGTTGTTCTATTGACAAATCACTTTATATCATTTCACATTCCAATTTCAAATTTTATTTTAACCAGAATTTTTTCCTTAATTAAATTTACTTAAAAGCACACTTAAAATCCTTAAAAATATGTCATGCACCTCGCTAAACAATACAATCAGGAAACAACTACGAATATATAAGTTACCCTAAACCATACTCATGAAACATTAGGGAGAAAAAGTTGTTCTTAGTTATCAACTCTTTTTCTGCTTAATTTTCGCTGGTCTATTTTGCTTGCTTGCGTGACTTACTTGGACTAATTTGCTTGGGGTTTGGACTACAAACATATACTCTCTAACTGCAATCCTTAGACTTGAGAGGAAGAAATTGAAGAAGCAAAAGTGTAGTAAGAATATTAATGTTATGTTAAATCAAAAGTGGAGAAAATGATCTGCAATTCTCTTTTAACTTTTACAAAATATTTTTTATCTCAACAACGAATAATTTAATTGTTTATGTTCATATTGGATTGAAAACATACTAAATATCTTTTGTTTATTTATTTTTATATAGTTATAATTCATGCTGTATAAAATAATTGCATTTTACACGATGTAAACGGTAAATAATTAATGAAGTAATAATGATAAGATAAAATCTTGAAACATTCAAAAATTTTGGAAAGTCTAAGATGAGTGTTTATCAACTTGTACTTCATGTTATGTGTCGATGTCTGAAATTGGTCGACCTAAGTTCTTGACCCATTATTTGCAAATAGAGCAAAACAGGAGAGAAAAAGAAGAAAGAGAAGAGAAAGAACACTGTTTGCAAAGGATTTTTACGTGATTCGGCCCAAAAAGATACTTATGTCCATGACTACTTCTCTGATTATTTTGGCAGAGAGACAATATGCTAGTAATTTCTTCTATGTGTTTACAATGAATATCTACTCCTATTTATAGAGTGAGATGTGTTATAATTTGAGTACATTTAAAATATGAAAGAATTTTACATTAAATACACTTCCAAAACTGATTTCCATCAATTTGGGGATAAATTTCGCTGAAATAGGAGCTTGCTTCTATTTCCAATTTTGGTAGTTGACTCATCTCCAAATTAGGCTGTTATCTTTCTGGAAGATGTTATTAAACGAGCACTTTGATATGCGAGTTGGACCTTATTCCTCGAGCTAGACCTCGCTTTGAGTGATCTAATGTTGAGCATAAGGCAAGCGAGATGGAGCTGTATAAGGCAGTTTTGATAATGGTTGATCAGCGACCTGAGAGCTACAATGACAGACTCAGAGCTTATCTCTGTACGAGTTGGATGTTGGCAAACTTAGGTTTTATCTGTTAGGTCAATCTACTAGATCAGTCCCTTGGGCTTTTACCAGCCTAATTATGTAACCCCAAATACGGTTAACATCAATCTCCCAACTTTTAGTGCGATCTATAGACTGAGAGAAAAGCTAATATATCATGACCTATTGTGCTTTCTTTCAAACTTTGTCCCATCACATGACCGGTGGCAACTCTTCAAGTAACCGCACCATATGCGTACGTTTCTCAACTGATAGCACATGATGAAAAATCCCGTATTTCGCGTGACATCATTAGATCTAGGGCAGTTAGTGAACCACCAAATCTAATAGTTAGAGTTTTAGTTTCGCACTCATGTATAAAGTGGAACACCCTTCATTTTCCACTCTCACTTTGTCATTTTCAAACCTGAGACACCACCGAGTTTTTCTGTTTTCTTTCGTTTTCATCCTTGCACTTTTTTGGATTCGAGACTATTGAAGATCAACACGCTCGATCTTAAGTCTATTGCACTTATAGTAAGTTTCCATAACCATCTCTCGATTTCTGGTTTTCATTTTTTGTATGCACTACATTTTTTTCAAATTTGGTTCTGGCTTGAATGTTTCGTATTCTTGATGTTGAGTATTTGTTCTGAATTATAACTTTTTATTTCTACTCGATTTGATCTTATTGATTGGCTCTTCGCAAGCTGTTTGTTGTTTGTGGCATTCTTTATGCAAATTGTAGGATAAGATATTAGCTCGTAAGTCATTAGCTTGTAGATTGAACTCACCATAGCTTAGCGATCTATATGGCGTTTATGACCTTTAGACCAGGAAGTTCTTTGGACTTTAGGAAATTAGATTCATAGGTTTGGTCTGTATACCGTAACCTAACTACTCCTATTTATATGTAGATGTTTTCGGGTCGCAGAAGTCAATTATACAGATTATGAGAATGTGACATTCCTATCTCGGAGGAGCACAACTCCGAAAAGGTTCGAGTTATCGAAGGGGCGACCTCTACTAACGGTGAGGTCACTAAGGAGTTCATAGCTCGAGCTAACCCATTAATAAGCTGCTAGACTGTTAAGGTAAGGCGAGGTTGCGAGGTGATTATCCACTACGCCTCGAAATTGAAACGTTAGGAGTTGAAGGGAATCACCTTAGAGTATCATCTTCCTAAAGGCTGTCGTATCATGTTGCCTTCATCTAATGACCATATAGCCTATCCTCCTCTAGAGTTTATTGCCATTAGCACCTATCACCTTAGGCATGAGCTTAAAGTCCTGGTCCCTACCTACCTTATCGATCTCCTGAACAAGCTAAAGCTTAGCCCTTTTTAGCTGACCTCCAACTCCTACTCCTAGCTAACATCCTTAGCTTCAATCTTCAAGAGGAATGACCTCCTTCCTCCGAACCCAAGGATCTGCTACCACCTATATAGCATCAAAAGTGTTGCTAGCTTGAGAGGGGAAGCACGAGATAGAATTTACTATCTCGCAGCTCAGAAGTCGGACTTCAAATATCTCTTGCCTCAGGGCGGTACGAAGGGTAAGTCCCATGTGGGTGACTATAAGTCAAGTTGGCTTTATATCTCTTACCCTTCCTTAAGGCAGCTCCAAAATTTTGCTTTCATTTTTAGCCTAGGTAGATAGATATGATTGATCACTGCGAGCTACATCAGATCTTTTTTTTTTTTTTAATGCTATTTTTGTTTTACCTCTTAGACGTGATAAGAGATAGAGCAATCCTTATTGAGGAGGAGGTCGAGATTCTTAAGACGCTCGTGGATTCACAGGAATGAAGAGTTAACCACGCGTTCGACGACGAACTTTTCAGGTCCCACCAGCTAGCTCATTCTCTGTACAACGAACTGCTTAACAACAGGATAGACATCGGAATTCGAGGTGAACTCGAGCTCGCTTTTGTCTACGCAGTTACTGGTGAAGTAGAGACCGTTCCTGTCTCTCAAGAAACTCCAGGGATGGTGAAACTTGCTTTACGTCAGCGCCCTTCGGCCTAGTTTGCCCAGTCCACAACTTCGATAATTGCTTCTGCTAAGGTGACCACCCCTGAGCCGGCTTTGGAACCTTCAGAAACCCGGGTTCCCACCTCTCAGTCGAATATGGTTGAAGTACTAGATGAGCAGGTGAGAGCTTCTACTTATAAGGTTCAAGCTATTCTAAGTAGTGGGATGAAAAGAAAATCAGTGCCTACGCGTCCTCCGATCAAGCAATCACGGGTAAATAAGGGTAAGTAACCCGAGGTTGCTGAGAGAAAGGATAAGCCACAGGTCGAGGCGTAGCCTAAAGGCAGGCTTGAATGAGTGTAGGTTGACGCCGTCTTTAAGAACCTGTTTGAAATTTTAGGGAGCTCTGCCAGGAACTTAGACAAAGAGAGCTTAAAAGGCGATACCTTGTCTGGTTGAATAGCTCGCCATGAGCTGACGGTAACCTTCAATACCTTAGTCTTTCTTTCTTTCTTGTATTCTCGGTTTAAATATTGACTTGCTGTATTTTAAACCGCTATAGGAACGATGAAACAGATACAAGAAGTTCTAGCATTTGAAGAAGAAAATAAAAAGTTCGAGAGCGAGAGGAAGAAATTGAAGGACGAGCTCTCTTTCTTAACTATGGAGGTTGAGAAAGCCAAGAGATCAAAATAGCTTCTTCTGACGAGGCTAAACAATGCTAAGGAAGTTAGAAGGGAAGCTAAGGAAGCTTTAGCTCGTGAGGAGAGTAGTCATGTAACTGTGAGGTCACACTTCAATACCAAGCTCCTTAAGAGTGAAGAGGAACTCTTCGGGCGTAAAGAGGAACTGAACATGGTAAAGGACAAGCTGGAAAAGGCCTTGCAGCTAGCTGAGGCTGTTTTGAAAGAGGTCGCTCTTTTAGATGAGAAAATAGCTAAAGCTAATGAGGAGGTAGAATCAAAGACCTTGGCAATTTCCTTTACACCTTATAGGAAGTTCATCCCTAACTGGACTTCTCATTCTTTGATGAAGAGGGGTCGCAGAGGTGGAAAGGTATGAAGAGCAAGACACCCAATCCTCAGTTATTTCAGATGCAGCTCCTCAGAGTGTAGAACCCCAGGGTGCGACCTCCCAAGAAGAGACAATCTAGGTTGCCATGCCACCATAAGCATCCTTCGATGGTATAGCTCCTATAGAGTCAGCCCTCTAAGTTCAGGACATCGAATAAACTGTCTGCCAATCCAAGTCGAGCATGTTTTTTCTCCCTTGTAGTTTGTATTACTTTCTATTTCATTCACCTTGCTTTGCGAGATTAGTATGTAACGAACATTTGAACCTCATTTGGAAGTTATTATTGAATTGATGATTAATTGTCGAACTGATTTACATTTATTTCAACGTTGTCTATGTTTTTATTCTGCTTTCTTTTTTCGAAGTGTATGAATTCCCTGCGAACTGAGAAATTAAGTAATAATAAATGTGTAAACTAGTAGTGATAAAACCTGATGCGAGCTCATGAGGTCACTAATCTTGACACGTCGTAGCTCGCAAATGATAACTTGATTCAAAAAATTTAAGTCAAGCCATATCCAGTAGGTCAGAATTCGATAATATAGTTTAACAACATTTTTCGAGCTATGTCCAACAGGTCAGAACCCGATAACATAACGATATAAATTGCGAGATATGTCAAGTGAGTCGAAACCCGATAACATAGCATTTTAAATTTTACGAGCTATATCCAGTAAGTTGGAACCCGATAATATAGCACGATAGATTGTGAGTTATATCTAGTAGGTCGAAACCCGATAACATAATGTGATAGATTGCGAACTATGTCCAGTAGGTCGGCACTCGATAACATAGCGCAATATTGTAGCAAGCTATCTAATAGATCAGAACCTCATCTAACAACATAATGTTTAGAGTTGTCTAGTAGGTCGGAACCCCCAATTAACAGCGTAAGATTTTGGCCAGCTATCTAGTCGGTTGGAACCCCAGCTAACAGCGTAAGATTTTGACCAGTTGTCTAGTAGGTCGAAACCCCAGCTAACAGCATAAGATTTTGACCAGCTATCCAATAGGTCAGACCCCCAACTAACAACGTAAGATTTTGATAAAATTTATCAAACTATAACCAGTAGGTCGAAACCTCAGTTAATATAGCATGACTATTTTAACTTTTGACCAAACAAAAACTTGGCGGAGAGGTCACTTTTTGCTTTTACACTTGGCATGAAATCAGTACGACAATTATTTAGAGTAATATTGGGAAATTTCAAGCTTTATTGATATTCGAAGATTGAATTTCAAGTTACCATACATAACGTTTATGCGATCTGTTGGATGTACCTGAGATGTGAGGTTCATTGTGCATGGTGAAGATAGTCCTCACTACGGGTTTATGCCATTACTCAGGAGCTCGTGGAAGTCGTTACTGTGTTGGCCGTTGAGCTTGTTGAGATCACGAGTTCATTTATCGCATCATGTAGTGTCTTAAGCAACCTCTCTTGATTAGATACTCAATGACATCCTTAATGCCCAACGTTCTGAAGTGTTGTGCCCAACCTCGTTATGATAGACACAAAATTTGTTCTTATTTTTTAGGTTAGTGGGAGTCCTTATAGGATTAGGCTTCTCGAAGTCCTTATTGTTCTTTTTCGTTGCAAAGGTTCGATCCTATGCATTTGACAAGACACTATAGCTATCATGACAACTTTGACGCTGATGTCGTTCCTTTTTGAGCTTCTTAGCCATTTAATTGTTTGAGTCGTTATTCTGACCTTCACTTTCATTCCCACCATTATTTATTTTCTTTGATTGGTTGAAACTGCCCGCTTTATCTTTCTGGCTAAAATTCTTAGGCCGAAGGTCTCCTCCCATCTGATCTTCTTGGCAGCTCATTCGTAGAACTCGCCCAGGTTCTTCATTAGAGATTTGTTGATGCTCTCATAGAGTTTCATATCCCTACGAAGCCCAACTGAGATCCCAGTTATGATGCTTTCATTTGATAGGTTTTCTATATTGTTGACTTTACGTTTGAACTTGGTAATGTAGTATTTCAATAATTCGTTTTATTATTGGAAGACAGTAGCGAGGTGATAAGATGACACGGGTTGCCTCCTCAAAGCTTGGTATTGGCTGGTGAATTTCTTTGGCATTCCTTCCAACTATTTGTGTTGCAAGCTAGGAAACCCTTGAACCAAGTTCACGGAACATCCCCTAGGGTAACTAGGAAAACATGACACTTGATCAACGGATTGACAGTCTGAAGATCTATTTGAACATTGAATGCATCCTAGTGATCATAAGAGTCATTATCTCCATTATACTGAGGAATGTTAGAGACCTTAAATCTAGAAGAGAGAGGTTATGTCTCGCTCTCCCTAGTGAATAGGGTTTTCTTCCCATATTAGTCATGCTAGTTCGAAGTGCTAATGCGTGCATTAAGTTGTTAAACTCTCTAAAGAAGTTCCTCTATCCTTGGGTTTTAAGGCCTATGTTCTCCCCTGTGCTCGTGACCTGAAAAGTGGCAGTTTGGAGCATATTCATTATTAGGCCTTCACTAGCTTCCAGCGTGATGCAACCCCGCACGTTACTGATGATCCACTTCTTCATACTAAGATAGGGTCGGAGCTCGATTGTGACCATCCTCCACATGGTTGCTCCCATCTTAGCTTATTTTCACACTCAAGCTCACAGGATATAGAACTTCCTCCTCTTCACGAGGTCAGCGACCTGAGCTCTTAAACTCAAGTTGAAGGAACAAGTTGAGTTAACAGGTTGTGATAGCTCTCTGTTAGGTCTTTCAAGAGCTGACACTTCCTCTTGTTACTGTTGGGAAGCTTTTCTGGGAGCAACAACCTCAAATTTGGGCACGTTTTGATAGGCTTGGACTTATGCCAGTACCGTGATTGCATTTGTAATTTGTTGCACTGTATTTTTCAACGCCTTCTGCCGCTTGTGCCACACTTATAGCCCTTTAGCTGTAGGGACCGTTTGTATTGGTTAGTGAGGGGCTAGTAAAGGCAGACCCGTGATAGCGCTGTCAGTAAGAACTTGAGACGTGCTTGCTATGGGTATATTTATACCCTCCATTAATTGAATGTCAGGCTATTGTTGATCCATTTGCCTTTTTGGTTGATCAGCCACCACATTAGAACTTCTGGTTGTCTTTCATCTTGTCATGGTAGTGAAATATTGTAGTCTGGACCCTTCCTTTAACACCAAAGATGTCGACGTTTGAAATCGATGGACTCAAATTCTTGACCCAGTACCTGCAAATAGAGTAAAACAGGAGAGAAAAAGAAGAAAGGGAAGAGGAAGAACACTGTTTGTAAAGGATTTTTACGTGATTCGACCCAAAAAGATGCTTACGTTCACGACTGCTTCTCTGGTTATTTTGACAGAGAGACAGTATGTTATTAATTTCTTCTGTGTGTTTACAATGAATTTCTACCCCTATTTATAGCGTATAGTGTATTATAATTTGAGTATATTTAAAACATGAAAGAATTTTATATGAAATATACTTCCAAAATCGATATCCGTCAATTTGGAGACAAATCCTGTTGAAATAGGAGCTTGATTTTGTTTCCAATTCTGGTAGTTGACTCCTCTCCAAATTAGGCTGTTACCTTTCTAGAAGATGTCATTAAATGAGCACTTTGATCTGCGAGCTAGACCTTACTCCTCGAGCTAGACCTCGCTTTGGATGATCTAGTACTGAGCATAAAGTAAGCGAGATGGAGCTATGTAAGGCAGTTTTGATAATGGTTGACCAGCGGCCTGAGAGCTGTAATGACAAACTAAGAGCTTGTCTCTGTGCGAACTGGACGTTGGCAAACTTGGGCTTTATCTGTTGGGTTAATCTATTGGATCAGTCTTTTGGGTTTTTACCAGCCCAATTACGTAGCCTCAAATACGGGTACAACACTATGTAAAGAATTTATATTTTGTACTATGTAATATAATTGTATTTTACGTAGTATAAATGATTAATTAAGAGTGAAATATAAGTTATGGAGTAATTGAAAAAAATGCACACAATTAAGGGTCATTTGGTCATTATTAAAGTAGCGAATAAAAATAATAATTAAGATGATGTTGATATTATCACCCACAAATATGATTTCCTCACCCAAATTATTAATACACCCATTAATTAAATTTAAAAATTTATTACTATAAGAACCCATAAATATATCAATATTAACCCTTTTTAAACAACATTAATCATATTCATTTAAAACATAATTTCTATCTTTATTCTTTACTTATTTCTATTAAACATAAATTCTTAACCATAATCCTAATTTTAAGAAGAAGAAGCCATATTTGAAGATTTAAGCCACCGAATGTTTTACCAAGAGTGAGACTTTATTTTGCATTTTGATCAATTTTTATTGTTTAAATGAGTGAAAAATAAAATTTAAAAATAATGTGTTGCATTTAAAAAAACATCTAAAAGAATATTTGATATATATAAAATTCATGAACTTTTTTTTTAGATCTTCTGTTAAGAATATTTATGGATTTTTGTTTGTTTTGTTTGTTTTGTTTATTTAAAATTAAAAAAGGAAAATTGATTCTAGTTTTAAAAGTAAATAAATTGTTTTACTAATGTGTATTTATTCTTCTTTATAATTTTATTTAAAGATCATTTTTTCATATAAATATTCTTTGAAAAATAGATGTTCAAATCATTTTAATGAGTGGTAATAACTCTACCTTAATGAAGATGAGTATAAACTATCACACTATTAAAATATTAATTGTTGAGTAAAAAGATATTTTAAAAAAGATAAAAGAGACGTTTTGAAAATTCCAAATTAATATAACAAGGAAAAAAACTACCAAGAGAGGGACGTTGACTTTGTCCTGGTGCGTATATATATAAAATTTAATTTATTGACTTGACAAGTCAGGATTCCACTATTTTGACTACTAGAAACGTGTACGTAAACTATTGTTGGATAATGATACGCCAACAATGTTCATCCTGTTTACACTGTATCAACGAAAATTGCAGTGACGTTCATTTCTCCGGTTTACACCAACAACAAATAAAATTGGAGTGATATTTAATGAGACTAACGATATCATGCGAATAACAATTAATATTTTTCCTATAAAATGATAATTTTTCTGATTGGTACTCTCATACTTGGCTAAATTTAGAATTTCAATTTTGTTATAGTTAATTATCATTAGACCTAAAAGCTTAAACTAATAGGAAATGGTATAACTGTAGTATTTAAGACTTGAGGTTGACATGTGACACGTCCTTTCACGTGTTCAACAGATGATAGATAACGGATACATGTTAAACCCCCTCTATCATCTAACATGTGTAATAATAAGATTTTCAGATAAACGGGGAAGATAGAATTTGAATCAAAGACCTTCAAACTTCGATACCAAGTTAGTTATAAATTTAAAAGTTTAAACTGATAGGAAAAGACCCAATTATAGTACTTAAAACTTAAGATTGACATGTAATAGTTGCAATGATAGTGAAATTTTCTTATAAATAAGAATCAATGTATTTGTAATTGAGGAATCATATATAGCTATTTGTGAGCTATATATTGTTTTTGAACACAATTAAAGTTGAGAACAGACTGCGAGAGCTGCAGGCACTTGTCTCATAATTAATGGAAAAGCAAGTGAAGCAGTTAGATATCGAATCCAGCAGTGATGTGGTAGAAGATTCATTGAGAAAACTTGGATCGATCTGTTTGGCGATGGTGTTCTTCATACGCCGACAAGATTTATCCACACACACAAATGATCCCATGCAGGTTAATAAATTCTTTCTGCTTATGTGTGTATATCATATATCATATATCATATATGCATATGATGTTGCACTTAATATAAAAAAATTGATAGTAGGTGAGTGAGTTTACCAATCTTTTCCATTAATGTTTTACTTCTTCTCCTTTTACGCTATTTGTTTATTTTACACCAGTGAAATATTGATTATCGTGAACAACATGCTTCAACCCTGTTTTATAGCCTGAGCCTGAGCCAGACCATATATTATATATAGATAGGTTAACACGGAAATGAATATTATGTCTTTGTATAATCAACTCAGTAGGTAACCAATGAAGGTTAGTCCTCTATATATATGGATATGTAGTATGCGGCACTTTGAATAAAATTCTGATCTTAAATTCTTATTCGTTAAATTAATTTGATCAATAATATTTACTTACAAAGAATGAAATCAAAATTTATCGGTTTGGATACATCTAATAGCTTTAAAAATTTAATATCTTATTTTATCAACATCAAAACATTATATGTATTTTATTATACTTTTTGATATTCAGAATTTACTATGAATTTTATTTTAGTCAATGTCAAAATATCTATTAATTTTCGTACGTGTCTTGTAAATGTGTTTATGAATTTTTTTTTCGTTAATTTTTTTTTATTTGATTGATTAGCTTAATGGGATATTTTTATACAGGATAGTCTAGATAATAACCCAGGAGAGGAGAATGATACTCACTCCAACGATGCTTCTCCTGTTTGCACCAACAATGAGAATTACTGTGATATTAATGAGGCAAATGATCCAAGAAATAACTCTCACGTAAAGGTAAAATCCTTTATACGTTTTAGTTTTATGTAATTAGTTATTAACATAAGTTTCGACAACAATTTGGAGCAAAAACAAAAAAATCATAACTTATTTTTAACTTTATAAATGAATACTTTTTTTTTTTTGGAAAAAGATATTAAATTCAAAGAGAACTACCGATACCTTATGTTTAATATAAGAGTAAAATTTGAACAATTTGACTAATTTAAACTCTCGATTTTTTAGAATCATGAAAGTGTTTAATCACTCTCGTTAAGAGATGATGAGTAAGTGAAGACTATATATATTACACTAGTCTTTTAAAAATGTGTATACTATCGTGATAGCCACGTTTTCTTATAAGTAAGAAGGTGTTTAGGCCTTGGGATAATGCTAACATATAGTTAACTGTTGACTATTGTTTATGAGAGAAAATTGAGAAGCGGCTAGCTGTCCAATCTATAGTGATCTTTGTAGAGGATTATTTGAGAGTTCTTCATAGGATGTCTCCACGGACACCACAGAACAAATGTAGCTGTTTTTATTTTATTTTTTATGTTTTAATTTCGTCTTCATATTTATTATTTTGAAGTATATGCATTCGATGTTGCAATTACTAATTAAGAGATTTCTTAGTACGAGAAGTAGAACAAGATTGTTGGTCCTTTTCTATTTTTCTTTACCTCGAAACTACTTCCTTTTCTTTTTAAATTTTTGAATTGGATATGGATCGAAGAACAATATTACTTTATTTTGGAAAAATAATATTATAGTCTCACTTATATGAATTAGTTGAAATTTATTTCTTTATTTGTTCTTTCCTCTTTTTTCATTGCATTATCATAAAATATTTTATGTCGGCAAATATATAAAAAAGTACGTATCTTAATTCCACCTGTATATAAAAGGGAGAGTCTTTCTCTAGGATATAGTGCCAAACATATACAACACGTTTTCTAATTTTTGGAATTAATAAATATGGAGCCACTATATTACATTCAATGAACATGGAAATGATCAATTTTATGTCTTTGTTTGATCAACAGGGATGTAACTAAGATACAATGCCAGAGTACTTTATAATAATTTTACTTAAGTGAACCTTGATATACAAACAAATTTTATTAATTGAAAAACAAAGCTACATGAAAAAGGTTGTAGTGAGCCTTTAACTTCAAAATATGTAATTAGAAAAAGAGCTCGTGGCTTTGGTTTGGATATATCGGAGAATCTATTCACTGAAAGAAAATTACATATCTACATCGGTTGATACCCATTATAAATATATATTTTCCATGGGCATATTGCTGATTTTCTATGAAGTTGTGATGGTTTCTTCTTTTATGTTTTTTTTAAGGGTTTAACTATCTTAATAGTTCTGGTAAGCTTGTGGTAAATCATCTGTGTGATGAAAATCACCTTTTTCTTATTTTTTTATTTTTTTTATTTTTTAACTTGATTTAAAAATAAAATTTGTAAACGCAAAAAATATTTTGATAAATTCAGTACAGAATAATAATTTTGAAATGCATAAAAGTTTTTCAACACTTTTCAAAGGGTCCTTTTAAACCTTCCCTTTAATTATACTTACTTCATTAGATATGATCTTATTCAGGAAAAACTGGATACTAATGCAGGGGAGGTCCGGGAGACTAATGAAGCTCACTCCAACACTGTTTCTCCTGTTAGTACTGAGAACTGCAATTGCATGGACAATGAGAACGGGATTATTGAGGCCAGTTATCCCAAAGATGAATCTCATAGAACGGTGAGAGCATGATAAAATCTAAACATGGTAACAATCAAGCCTATAGGCTTTTAAAAATTTTACCACTGAGTCTACAATTGTACAGGACAGCCGCTTCTCATTTGTAAGAATATTTAATTTATAAACCGTTATTTTGAAATAATGGGTGTGAGATATTTCTTAGTTTGTCAATAATTTAATTATATCACTCTATTTTTAAAGTTATAGTCAACCACGCAGTTTCCTTTTCTCAGGTTATTTTGACAATGATCTTAGCTGTCACAAGCTTTATGTTTGAGCTCTTAACGATAATATTCGGGCAACTTTCCTCTCCTCATAAGTCTCGGCAAGCACTATTTGCTATGGTCACATCTTTCATAGCCATGGTTGTTTGCATAATTGAGATTGTTTATAGGCGTCGACAACAGAAAGTTGCATGGAGAAGAAGGGGCAATATATGGTGGTTTTATGATCCACCTCCAAGTCACAAAATTTTTTGCAGTCCCTCGGACATTTTTGGCTTGATTTCTCTCATTGTTCAATTTATTTGCACAACTATTGCTTATTACTATCCAGTGTCGAATTGTTGATAATCATATCAACACAAGCATTAAGAGAATGTAACCCTTTACATAGAAGATTATGTGATTGAGTGCGCATATGGTTTTGTTTAATAATAATCGTACTAACTACGTTACCATATCAAGCAAGTCAACAAATAATTATATCAGTCCTTTTCATATTGCATAGTTACCATGTATAGGATTTTAGTTGCTTATTTTATTTTCTTCTCTGGTCTATAAATAGACAACCCTTTGTATATTAAATCGATACAGTGAAATACACCATTATATTTTATACATGATGAGGGTATCAGAGCCTACAGTTCTGCAAGGTCTATTTTTTCTCTTGCATCGGTGTTTTCACTGTCCGGTTAGTGTGCAATATCTCTGTCACAGCTCTCCCCCCCCCCCCCCCACCACGTTACTAATCTGTTTTTGCCTGTTTCGCACAGCCACTGTCACATCTGTTCTTTGCCGATCCATCACTGTCACTCCGGGTCTCGCACCATCACAATTTCAACGCCACCGCTGCTGTTATCCATCTGTTTTACTGCACCACCACTGTTGCTATCACACCGCTTCCACTTTCTTGCCGTTCCGCTGATTTGTTCCGCGTCACCGTTCCACTAGTCTGTTCCGTGACTTCCATCGTTTTCTGGTTTGTTCCGCTGCAGGCACTGGTTTCTGGTCTGAACGACATTGTCACTCCACTGCCGCGCACTACCATATGGTGCAGGTTTTGACTGGTCTGGTTCGCGTGGGACAGTCGCACCACCACACTGTCTTTAATTTTTGGGCACTGGTTTGTTGTGAGTCTTTTTTCTCAAGACTTTTATTTGATTGCTTATTGGACAGTCGCACCACCACACAGGGCTTTTGGTTGCTTATTGGACTTTTACTACTTAATTAGGCTTCTCTCTTACCATTGGGTTTGTTTGGTTCATTGGGCTTCTCTCTTATTAGGTTTATTGGTGACTATCGGACTTATTGATATATTTTATTGGACTTATTTTTTGCTTTCTTTATGGAGAACTCAAAGAAGACAGCCATTTGCCATCATTACAAGTAGCCGGAACATAATATTCTTCATTATCCTATGCGATGCTGTAAACATCACCACAAAATTTGATCAGGGCACTACAATCAAGATTGTCCTTAAAATACTAATATCGGAGAATTTTCAACCACATCCAAGAGTGTTTCTTTCAAGTCTTGTCAAAACAATCAGTAATTCTCTGCAACTATAGCTGACAACAAACCAGTATTATTGGTATCTCTTCTATTTCAGTTCACGATCTTGCCTATATGCTCTATCAAATCATTTCCAAATGGGTGATTCATCCACTTCTACTCCCTCCGTGTAAGAAGATAATTCATCTTAATATTTTGATTTAGCTTGTTGCAATCATATGACCTCTGACCCCTATACATTTTTCTGTACAATCATCATAATCATCCTTACCTATCATTTCTATAGAGCTCATTCGTGTTGTTTTCTTGGTTATGGAATTGAATATAAAGGTTATCATTGTTGAGATCCTATCTTAAATCGTCTTCGTGTCTCTCGTCATGTATCTTTTGGAACATAAGAAGATTTTTTCGTTATATAGTTCTTCTCATGAACTTTTTATAGATTCGATTATTCCTTTGTTTCCCAATAACAGTGATTCAAATATTCCAGAGACTCAAACAGATACTTCTAATGCTATTTGGTCGATTCCTGAACAGTTTCATCCATCTGTTGATCCTACACTAGTGTCTTTTTGTCCAATCTCACCTACTACTCCTTCTTACCTAGCATTAGAGTCCTCTTGTCCAAACTCACTTGTTGTTTCTCTTTTTCATTGCTTTAACCGGGTAAGTGAACTATCTGTCACCCTACGAGATTTTCATTATTTCTCTACCATTCTTTCTTTATATAAACCTCAATCCTATAAAGAGGTCAACATTAATCCTATTTGCCAACAAGTTATGACTAAAAAATTACAAGCTTTTGAGAAGACTCACACCTGGGACATGGTTGACTTTCCTTTTAATAAATCTGTCATTGGGTGCAAATGAGTATATAAGATCAAAATAAAGTTAGATGGGTCTATTGAACGACATAAAGCCTGTCTCATGGCCAAAGGTTTTACTCAAGAGTATGAAATTGATTATGAGAAGATATTTGCACCAATTACTAGACTTACATCTATTAGTAGCTTAATGGCAATTATTGCAATCAAATAGTGGAGCTTGTTTCAAATGGATGTGAAAAATATCTTTCTCAATGAGGATATTACTAAAAAGGTATATATAAAACCACCCTTAGGGTATCCTCATCTTTCACACAAAGTTTGTTGTCTTCGTCGGGTACTATATGGGCTAAAACAGGCTCTTAGAGTTTGGTTTACCAAATTCTACTCCACTATCATGCAATTTGGCTTGGTCTCCAACTCTTATGATTTTGCATTGTTTCTTCACAAAACTAGTCGTCACTTTGTTTTCTTGTTACTTTATGTGGATGACATGATTATTACCGATGATGATATTACTATCATATCTAAACTTAAAACTAATCTGCAACAATATTTTGAAGTGAAAGATCTTAGCTCTCTTATTTATTTTCATGGTCTTGAAATTTCTACTAACTTTGATAGTTATTGTCTCTTACAAGCCAAGTATATTTCAAATATTCTTATTCATACTGGCTTAACTGTTAGTAAAACTAGTGCTAGTCCTTTGGAATCTAATGTTAAGCTAACACTTTTTGAAGGTATACCACTTAAAGATCCTACTCTCTATCGATAGATTGTTGGTAATCTTGTTTATTTGACTATGACTCTGTCAGATATTTCATATGTTGTACATGTGATCAATCAGTTTATGTGTACTCCACATTCCACTCATTTTACTGATATTCTTCATCTTCTACGATACCTCAGGGGCATAATGTTCTATGAACTTTATTTTTTTGCTCAGTCCTCTTTTGAGTTACATGCTTATTTGTATACTGATTAAACTGGAGATTTTACTGATCAATGATCTATTACTGGTTTCTGCTTCTTTCTTAGAAATTCACTAATCTCATGGCATAGTAAGAAATAAATTGTTATAGCCTAATCAAGTGCTATGGTTGAATATCAGACCCTCACTAATACTACTCAAGAATTTGTTTGGCTATGTTAGCTACTTATAGACATGAGAGTTCATCACAATATAGTTACTCATTTTTATTGTGACAATCACAGTGTTATTCAAATTGCTCACAATGATGTTTTTCATGAATGTATCAAGCATATTGAAATCGATTGTTATTTTGTTCGGAAACATGTTCATTAGGGTACTATTAAACTACACTATCTCTTATATTGACCAACCAGCTAATCTATTCACAAAAGCTCATTATTTTGGACGTTTTCATGAATTGATATCTAAACTCAAGCTTGCATTCAACTCGCCATCTTGAGTTTACACGGGGATGTTACCATATCAAGAAAGTTAAAAAATGATATCAATCGGCATTCAATCATATCAGTGAATTATATCAATCCTTTCCATATTATATATTGACCATGTATAAGATTTTAGTTGCTTATTTTATTTTCTTCTTTGGCCTATAAATAGGCAATCCTTTGTATATTGAATTGATATAGTGAAATACACAATCATATTTTATATATTATCATGGTACACGATAATGTCATGTATAACTACATCTGTTTACAAAGAAGAAGTTCCCAAATTTTTTTTTTAAAAAAAAAAATGGTTAATGAAAGTGGATGAATATTCAAAAATATGACAAAAATTAAAAAAATTATCGAAATAGTGAATAATTGGATAAGTTACCTTATTTAGTCATTAATCGTATTTGTATATGAACCATTCTTCTCATTTTTACTTATTTAATATGAGATTTTATTCTTACACTATTTTAAAATATTGTTGGAATTTCTCTAATGCATTTTAATTTTAAATATTTGTATAACGATAGTTAGCATTTCAATCATGAAATTTATTAATTTTCTCTCAAATTGTAGAAAATTTATATTCATTTAACAATTAAAAGGGTTGTATAACTTCACATTAAAACTTTTACAGCAGTCTATTATTTTCGACATGATTCACATGATGGCATTCAGCCTTGTTCTAAAAGCAACAAGATTATGAATGGAAAAGAAAAAGAAAATGAAAATGAGAGGAAAAAAAAAAAGATAAATGCAATGTAAACGATTTCTCAAAATCTTACATTTTACTGACAAAACATAGTCATACTTTTCAGTTATATATGTCATTTACACGAAATTTGATTGTTAATAATCAAGTTTTTAATTACCTTCTGTTTTGTATGATGCATCTCTTTTAGTACGCAAGTTTTATGTGTAGCAATTGCCATTGGAACCTATTCAATAACAATATTGACATGTTTACGATTTATAGATGAATAACGGTGCAAAATGGCACCAAAGAACTGTTGTCATGTTTATTAATACCAAATAACTGAGTTAAATTTTATTAATATCTACTTGAATTAAAAGACACTTGATAAGTGCTAAAAAGTAGCATTGTTTCATACTTAAAAATCTATCATTTGTGATGAAACTATAGTAATTACTGACATTTTAATATTTTTTTGGTTAATATTTCCAGACGAGTTATGAAGGATCTCAATAATAATAATAATAATAATAAGGGTCTATTTGGTTTCATTTTTATTTTTTATTTTTGAAAACAGAAAATGGAGGAAAATGTGTTTGATTGCTTGTTTTTAAAAACAAGTTTTTGGAAATGAAAAACAAGTTTCCAAAAATTTGAAGGTGAAAATAAAATATGATTTTTTTTTCTATCATTTTTAAAAACCATTTTCATCTGCACACTAAAGCGTCGAAAACTAAAAGCACTCATCTTTAATAGTCACATCATCATTTTAAAAAACAATTTTCATTTAAACACATTTTCAATTTTTACCTATATTTAAAAATTGTATCAAATAACTTTTTATTATTTTTTATTTTTAAAATATATTTTTAAAAATATTACCAAATATATTATTATTTTTAAAAATATTATTTTTAAAATATATTTTTTATTTTTAAAAGAGCAAATTACAATTTAGCTATCCGGTTTAAACGCTTTCGCAGGCGGAGCAAATGTTTCCATGTTATTGCAATTTACCCTCCTACCGTTAGTAAAATTCGTTATATTTGACGGTAAACGATACCCGAACGGTGAAAAGACGAAATTACCCTTTGACTGGAGTTGACCAGTTGACCAAATATATAGTCCGGTCAACTCCTCACTCACCCATTCAGCCGTTCTCTCTTTTCCTCTCATTCTTCTTCTTCTTCTTCTGCCGCTTCTCCTCATCTTCTTCCGCTTCTCCTCTTCTTCCGCTTCTTCTTCTTCTTTCATTCTTCTTCTTCCTTTATTCTTCTTCCTCTGGGTTCACTGACGAACTCTCATTCTGGGTTCGTCAGGAACCCAGATCTGGGTTCCTGACGAACCCAGATCTGGGTTCACTGAACCCGATCTGGGTTCACTGACGAACCCAGATCTGGGTTCCTGACGAACCCAGATCTGGGTTCACTAAACCCGATCTGGGTTCACTGACGAACCCAGATTCTGGGTTGTGAACCCAGAATCTGGGTTCGTCAGTGAACCCAGATTCTGGGTTCGTTCGTGGGTTCACTGACGAACCCAGATTCTAGGTTCATTGATATATGTATTTTTTTTCAGTTTCATGGTTTTGATTTCAGATGATATTGGGTTTGATGCTTTTGAGATTGATAATGTTGGGTTTAATGGATACGTTTGAGGTCATTTTTTGGGTTTTCAGAAATGGATTATGAGGATAGCTAGTTGATTGATGATGTTTGGAATCATTTTACGGTTGATGATGGTTGCTGGTTGATGATGGTTGCTGGTTGAAGATTTTTGGAATCATTTTATGGTTGATGATAGGTTGATGATGTTCGGATAAAATTTAAAATAAAAAAAAAATTACTATGAAAAGACAATTTTACCCCTCGCTCAGTTAAGTGTAACTGAATTCATTAACGGTCGGGGGGTAAATTGTAATAACATGGAAATATTTGTTCCGCCTGTGAAAGCGTTTAAACCGGATAGCTAAATTGTAATTTGCTCTAAAAGAAAATATCATTTTAAAAATATATCCAAACGTATCCTAACTTTTGGAGGCAATAATCAAGCAAATATTGAAATATATGGCGAAACTGCAAAATATGGAAGTTGGGGATAAAAGAATAAATTACCATGATAAAGTCAAGCCACATTTCCAAGCCACGCGTGAATTCAAGCTCATGTCATTCAAGTTTATGCCAAGTGTCAAGATAAGAAGCGATGAAAATTCTTCAAGTGACATGTGTCACATTCAGCACTACAAGACAAAAACAAAGTCATATGAGGACAAAAGTCTCATGCAAAAGGCAGGCAGTCTCATGGCATATTCACTAGATGACAACAAAAAAAACAATCAAAGACCAATGCAGCGCGACACAACAGACACACTCCTGGGGCGCGGTTAGCAAGGTCGTGGAGGGCGGCCCAAAATGGGTGTGCTCAGCGATTTGGTTTTGTACGGATGATGAGTCTGGGTCAAGCAAAAAGACGAATTTTGGGCCAAGAATTTTATGAAGATATTAAGCAGATTTTCAGAAGATTTTGATTTAGATTTTCATAGCATATTCGGCAGATAATCCCAGATTATTCTACAGCTTATTCCTAGCCAAGAACCTATATAAAGAATCCCTCCCATTCACTCATGTATAACTACATCTTTTTATGTAGAAGAGGTTCCCAAAAATTAAAAAATAGGTCAATGAAAGTGGATGAATATTAAAAAATATGACAAAAATTAAAAGAAAATATTATCGAATTAGTGAATTATTGGATAAATTACCTTATTTAGTCATTAGTCTTATTTGTATACCAACCATTCTTCTCATGTTTACTTATTTAGTTTGAGATTTTATTATTACACTATTTTTAAATATTGTTGGAATTTCTTTAATGCATTATAATTTTAAATATTTGTATAACAATAGTTAGCATTTCAATCATGAAATTTATTAATTTTCCCTCAAATTGTAGAAAATTAATATTCATATAACAAGAAAAAGGGTTGTGTAACTTCATATAACAACTTCTACAGCAGTCTGTTATTTTCACAATGCCCATTTCGACATGACTCGCATGATGGCATTCAGCCTTGCTCTAAGTGCAACAAGATTATGAATGATTGTGAAAGAAAATTAAATGAAAATGAGTTTAAAAAAAGAAGATAAATACAATGTAAACGATTTCCCAAAATCTTACAATTTACTGACTACACATAGCCATATTTTTCAGTTATAAATGCCATGTAAACGAAATTTGATAGTTAATAATCAAGTTTTTAATTACCTACTGTTTTGTGTGATGCATCTTTTTCAATATGCAAGTTTTGCGTGCAGTAATTAGGATTGGAACCTATTCAATAACAATGTTGACATGTTTACTATTTACAGATGAATAATTTTTTAAAGGGCAAATTTGTACTAACCTTTTTGACTTTACGGATACTTACACACAATCCTGAATTTTTGACTAATTAATTGTGTTTACCCTATCGACCCGTTGACTAACAGTGACCGTTAGTCTGTTAAGGTAGAAGGGCAATTTGATATGTTTTTTCATTTTCATTGAAAAAATAATGAGTGATGCGATTCATAATCCAATAAATATCAGTTGACACATCATTTTAATTTTTTTGTTAATGACAATTTTGATCTTAATTAAAATTTGTAAAGCGGATAAAGATTGCTAAAAACACTGCAAATGATATATTTTTTTTTAATTAAAAAAACCCAGCTTCGGCTATGACTACAAGCCCTATCTAACCAGCCAATGGGCCATGCTACAGGCTCTTTGAACTGACCGAATAACGACGGATTTTTAAATTTTAATGTCTTTTTATCATGAAGCTTTCTTGATGAAAGATTATGCTTTTTTTGTAAAACTCTTTCTGTGGTGACGCTTTCATATGGGCTATTTTTAACTTTCCACTGGCTTGGTTCACAATTCACAAGGTGACCGGCCGGTAATCAAACATTGTTAGTACAAAATATGTTTGAATTATTTTTGTGTAGAAGCTTTAACAAATATAAAGATGAGAATGGAATTTGAATAGGCATTTGAGAATTATATTGAATTAATAAAGACAAAAAAAGTATAACAAAAAAAAAAAAAAAAATAGAGATTTATTTTGAACATTGGGATGCATAGCATCACAAACATCATATCTTCTCACATTGGCACAACTAATAATGCATAATATATATGCTTAATGCATATATATCGGACCTCAAGCTAAATAAGGTTCTTTTGAGTTGCTCATAGTAGTTTGCTAGATCATTAAAGTTTAATATGAGTTTGAGAAATTATTTAAATTTAATAATGAGTAATATTAAAATAAAATAATTTTTTTTTTTTTTAATAATTTTTTTTTTGTTGAATTAAATGAAGTGTCTTTAGACTTTTTCTAAAATTAAATTTTTAGGATGTAGTTCTTTTACATCAAGATTCAAGAGTAAAATTGGATTGTACGGAGAATCGCCGTTTTGAAAGGAAAAGAGGTTGTCTAATAAAGTTAGACCACATTAGCCTTAAAACAAAAAATGAAGAAGAGGGAATTTTTATTTATGGGATAATCCCAAAAAACCGTGTGTAGTTTGAAAAAATATCTATTTTAACACACTAGTTTCATTATTGTCCATAATCCCTCCTACAGTTACCAAGTTAACAGAAAAGTTGAGTCTGACAATTGCAGAGTATAAAAAGACGTAATTGCCCCTGGTCGTGATATGTTGAGTGTAGCTGACACTGACCAGACATGTGTAAATTGGAAAAAGACAAAATTGCCCCCAGTAGTGACATTGTACCTATAATTACTTAATTACCCCTAAAAGTGACCGTTGCTTCAACGGCTCTTTGCACACAAATAAAAACCCAATCCATGCAGTATCACAACATCCTTTCCATCACCCAACTCAGCTGAAATCCAAAATACCAAAACTCTCTCAAAACTCTCTCACTTTTTTCACATTCCTATCACCGAACTCTCTCAAAACTCTCTCAGCTTTTTTCACATTTCAAACTCTCTCAAAACTGTCAATATTTCCAAAAATACAAAACCCCAGCTGATTCAACAACAACCTACATTAACAAAACACAACAACCCAAAGTAACAGAAAGCCCAACAAGTATGCAGCAACACAGCATCATCCTTTTTCTCACCAAATTCTCTATCAACAACAGCAAAAACTACTTACTCAACAGTAGCTGCAGCCGATTCAACCATTTATTCAAGAACAACAGCTAGTTCAGGAACAGTAACAACTACTTGTTCAAAGCAAAAAACAACCACAACAACATGGAATCAACAGCAAGTAGCACAAGCTCAAGATGCAATATTAATGGAGGAGTAATTAGGTTCAAAAATAGAAGATGTTACTGTGGAAATAAAGCAAACGTGAGAATATCAGAATCTGCAAACAACCCAAGAAAATTGTATTTCCACTGTGAGAAGAGACAATGTAGATATTTCTCATTTTGGGAACCAGAAGCAGATGAAGTTCAGTTAGATATGATGAAAACAGAAGAACAAAACAATGCAACCCGAGTGCAAGATCTGGAAACAAGAGTGGATAATGTAGAAAGGCGTTTCATTGACAAAATGCATAAATTAGAAGCAATGCAAGAATGGTTGAAGGTGATCATGATCTGCAATGCAATTGTATTTCTTGTGGGCATGACAATTATTGCTAAACATTGTAATAAGTACGATTGATATATATATATGTGTGAGTACTAATATTGAAATGCATGCACAAGTACTAAGCACACTGCTAAACAGTGCCAGTTCCAAAATATATATAACTACCAAAATGGGGCAGCATTAAACATGAAGACCCCACCGTCTAAAGCCATCTCATACATTGGCAAACAAAATATATAGTTGTAAAGTGATAACAGTGCATGCATATTTAACAGTGCATGATAATTACTTCAAAATATAATAAAGCTTGCCATTACATCACCACTCAACTTGTGAGACTTGTGTCAGTTGTGAGCTTGGTTGAGATAGGGATAAAGTTGGAGTTGAGGCAGTATGGGAATTTGGGGCACCATCCTTGGATTTTGATTTGTTCTGTCAACACAAAATATAAGAAACAGTAAACAAACAAATTTATTTAAACAATGGCAATGTTAGAATTATTTAAACATATTCATTTAAAAAAAAAAATACCTCCATAGTACTTCTTGCTTGAAAAGTTGAAGTTGAGGTAGCCTTGGAATTTGGGGCACCATCCTTGGATTTTGATTTGTTCTGTCAACACAAAATATAAGAAACAGTAAACAAACAAATTTATTTAAACAATGGCAATATTAGAATTATTTAAACAGATTCATTTAAAAAAAAAAAATACCTTCACAGTACTTCTTGCTTGAGAAGTTGAAGTTGAGGCAGCCTTGGAACGTGAGGCACCATCCTTTGATTGCTTCTGTCAAAACAAAGAAAAATATGAGGACAATTATGTAAACTTTGTAAGTAAAAAGAGTTTCATAGAATATACCTTCTGCCTTTTTGGAGGTGGTAGGTCATTTTTGCATGACCTTTTATTGTGCCCAGCCTTCAAGCATTTAGTGCACTTCACAGTTCCAGACCTTGAACTCGAAGCTGACCCTTTAGCCTTCTCTCCGGGTTCTCTAATTCGGATCTTCTTTGGCCTACCAACTCTTCTCTTCAATGGGGGTGGGTCAATTGGGTCACCATCGATATTATTCCACGTACACTTATCTGGAATTGGATGAATCATACAACTGTAGGTTTTCAGGAAGTTCGTTTGACTTAGGTATGGATGGACATAGTCCTTCAAAACCAATCGCAGGTCATACATAGCAATGTAGTGGTTTATAGATAATATTGCATGCCTACAAGGCACACCACTGATTTGCCACTCTCCACATGCACACCTATGTTGACTTATGTTAACATCATAACTCCTTTCAGGCCCCACCATCTCATATTCTGTCCCTCCTGCATATATGAGATTATACATTCTTCCCTCCTCACTTGCTTTTAATAACCTAGACCTGATAGAAGGAAGTAAATCATCCTTCCAATGTAAGCAATCTCTCTTTCTTTTTTGTATTAACTGCATTACCATCCTTCTTATGCACTCTAACAGCTCCAACTATGACTTACATCTATGCTCACCCAACATACTATTGAAACTCTCTGTCATGTTATTAGTAACATGATCACAACAAATTCTCTCATCAAAACGATGCCTACTCCAATGGTGTGACTCTATCTGAGCTAACCAAATGTGAGCATCCTTATCCACACTAGAAATATCATTCATCACCTTGTTGAAGTCTTCCAAACAGTATGCTTTGCTGGCCTGCCAAAACAAATTTCTGATACGTTGCCCGGGGTATTCCTGTCTGAAATTGGCATAAATATGTTGTGCACAATACCTATTACAAACTGCATATTAGTACCTTTTAATAATGCTAAAAGCTCATTAAACAAATATACATAGAATATACAAACCTAAAATTACCTTGTACTAGCATACGGAAAGACCTTATCAAGTGCACTAAGGACCCCCTTCTGTCTATCACTCATGAAGCACAATGGATCACCAGCGGGGTAATTTAAGTGTGCCTTCAAATGGTTAAGGAACCACAGCCAACTATCTAAGCTCTCTCCTTCACATATGCAAACTGCCAGTGGAAGCACTCCACTGTTTGCATCCAAACTAACAGCAGAAAGTAGCACACCTTCATACGGGCCCTTCAAGTGGCAGCCATCCAGACCTATGAAAGGTCTACATCCCTCTACAAAGGCTTGTTTCTGAGCATGAAAACTGATAAAAAAACCTGTGAAAAGTGGGATGTGGTTGCTGCAGCCGAATGAATGCCACTGTACCCGGGTTATATTTTTGCACCATGCATGCATATTTCCTAAGCAATTTAAAACAGTCAGCATGGTCTTTACCCACCCCACTTAGTGCTCTATTTTTTACTTTATATAATCTTTTCCTATCCACTATCACTCTATAGTTCTCTCTCAACAAATCAGCAATGACTGATACTTGGATAGTAGGATTACTCTTAATTAGGTTCTCAAACTTACTACATATCCATTTCACTCTTGCTTCTTTATTCTGACACATCCTCTGACACTGATGCTCATCATTGTAGTTCTTAATTTTCATGATCCCCCCTGTAACCATCTCTGATGCATGAATTCTCCATGGACAATCTGTACCTTTGTATTTGTATGTCAACCTATGCTTATCATTCACCTCTCTAATTAAAGTGACCCCCTCTTGAATGGCATATTCCCTTAAAACATCCCTCAAACTATATACACTATCATGAGTCTGCCCAACGTGAAACACAATCTGCCCCCCAACCTGTGGCTTGAAAGGATCACCTTTCATAAGCCTTGCTACTTTCTCTGCAGGCGTATCATCCTCTGAGTCAGTACTAAACTCATCATTTTCACAAAATCTATAACCTTCCATTGACTCCCAGTTGTCCTCCTTGACATGTGCCCCATCATCATCTTTTTCACTAGCATGTTCCTCTTGCTCATATACCTCACCCCGACCGTCCTCATCTTCCTCATATCCCTCAACCCCACCGTCCTCATCTTCCTCATGTCCCTCCACCCCACCGTCCTCATCTTCCTCACGTCCCTCATCCCTACCGTCCTCAACTTTCTCACGTCTCTCCCCCTCACTGCCCTCATGACCAAAGAGGTCAGCCTCCAACCAACTAAAATCATAGTTGTTTTTTATATCATCCACTGCATGCGGTGATATAACTTGAACCTCACCCTCAGCCTCCCCAGTATCAGGTGATTTAGGAATGTAATGTTTAGCAACAATTTCAAACTCAATCCTATTGATATTTTTCTCCCTACACCTTTCAAATACATCTAACAACTCCCTATCAGACTCTAATAACAACTTCTTTTCACTCCAAGGAACAACGACATACACCTCACAGTCATCTTTTTGTACTCTTTTTGTCTGACATATTTCACGTAATAACACTATAAGACTGATTTCATCAGTCTCACACTTAAACGGCCCAAGCAATGTACCCCCATAATGCACTGCAATCTCCATCAACGTCATTATAACTACATAAATACCATACACACTATTACATTATTAATGAGTCTTACATACAGAGTATATATGAACACATCCTATTATCATACAAACATGTAAATATTTGAACTCATATCAACAATATATCATATAATATACATATAATACACAGAATATATATATAATATACACATGCACCATCAAACACAATATACACTTAACTTCAACAACAAAAAAACAAAATCCTCAATATACCTTTAATAGCATCAAAATATACGTAGCAAAACACCATATACTACACAGATTATACATATAATATACACATGCACCATCAAACACCATATACACTTTTAACAACATCAAAATATAGACATATGGTATCCTCAGAATATCAAACATCAACACAAAATTTTTATTACGTTTAAACCAAAATAATTTATACTGAAATAATACAAAACATCAACATATATGACTTTTCAAACTATTCATCACATTTAAATCTTTTTCAACACATATTATGTAGTTTCACACTACCAATTAAACTTTTCTAGGCTTAAATCGAAAAACCCCCAAATTTTATGCTTTAAAAACCCTAAATAATCACAAACCCTTCAACAAAACAACATCCTCGAAATCCATTTCAATAAATCAGTTTCAAACAATATTACAAACATAAAAAGCCTCTACAAAACCTTACCTTCGAGTCGAGAAGAACAGTTCAGTTCCTTCTACCAAAACTGTTTCAAACCATCACTCGATAATCACAAACGAAAGTATGAATGCAATACACAGTGTAGAGGCAACATGCAAGCAACAGATTACAGTTAAAAAGATGGTGGAGGTGAATATAGTTCTAGGGTTCCTTATGGCGCGAAGCTGAGAAAGACAGTTGAAGTTGAGAACCAAGTGGAGGGTTTTTTTCTCGAGTAAAAGCAAGTGGATGGTCTGATACTCCCACCGTCCGATTTTGATATTTTAGGTCCACCACACTACATGACGTGTCGTCTCCCCCATCATTCATTATTTCCATTTTTTGCCCTTTTTATATTTTCCACGCCCAATTACCTTAATACCCTTCCAGACAAATGAATACTAAGTGCATTTCCTTTTTTGCCCTTTAAGTCAGATGGTCAGCCAGGTCAACGTAACAGGATCTGTTACTGTCAAGGGTATGTTGGTCTTTTTATATCCCTCCAGGGGGTATTTTGAGTGTTTTAATTAAGGTCAGTTGGTATTTTGGATAAAAATCAAAACACAGGTGGTAAAATAGATATTTTTGTAAACTACATACGGTTTTTTGGGATTATCCCTTTATTTATTTATTTATTTTTGGTGTAGTAAGGGGATGAAATTGTAAGAAAAGAGTGTCGAATTCTGCCAATGACAAGAGACAGCTGCGGCCTTAACTAACGGCGCTAGCTGTCTTGATGCAAAAGAAGAGGGAACTTAAAAATATTATATTTATTAAATAGGTTTTGCTAATTAATCTGGTGGTTTGAGTGTTTGGTTAAGGTTACCTAAATCAATTTCTTTAATAATAATCTTTGGATTAGTTATAAGGATGATTATTGAATAATCTTACAATTATTTCAAAGATTATTATTGAAGATTATTTTTGGATAACCTTATTCAAACTAGTAAAATAACCAAATTATAAATGGGCGACCAGTCAAATACCCTTAGTTATATTAAATATAAAACACAACGGAAATGTATATATTCTTTTTCATCTTCCTAAATCCCTAGTCATCATCTTCCGCCATTGCCATTCACGACCATCGTCCACAGCAAACAGTCCTTTTTTGTGAATTCCTCCCTCCACGCGTCTCTGTTGTCACCATCTCCTCATATTCTACACCCTGAATGCTCCATTTCAGGTCAGTACAATATCTAAGCGCACAATCATCACCTATCTCTTACACTCATCATTGAGAGATGAGAATGGCAGTGTTCATGGCTATCAGATCGTAGCCACTATTAGACTCTTCTTTCTCCTCCGTGTTCCACACATGAGCTTCCTCCAAACGATCTATGTTGCTACCAACATCAACCACATTCATTTTTTTGGCTTTCTTAAGTTGTTCTCTATTAATTTATTTCATACCCGGTTAAATGAAATGGTGCTTCCAAGTTTTTTCTTGCTTATGAGAGTATATGCAAAATGAGTTTTACCACTGCCATAACTTTTTTTGTCCATGATAATTGACACCCATTTGTTAGTCAATGGTTTAATGGGAAGTTAGTTTAATTAAACCAATGTTTAAGGATGGAGTGTAATTTCTTATAAAGCAAAGAGAAGTTAATGTAATTTACTCCAAAAAAAATTTGACACTGACCTATCGATATGGATTAAGATATTATCATTTATCCTCAAAAGAAACAAAAGTGTCTCGAAGTGGGAGGAGAGGATGCCTTCCTTGAAAGTTGCATGAGATATCTACGAAACTTATTGCATTACCGCATTGCCCGACATGATGTGCAAAGTTCCCACAGTACAAAACTTATTAATTTCAATAAAATATTTATTGATTAAAAAGGGGATTTATTTTTCATCTGAACATTTTCTAGATCTCTTATTCAATCAATATAATTTTGAATCAAATTAATAATAATTAAATACAAAATTAATTAATGAAAAATCAAACAAAACTAGACTTCGAAAATCATGTTAAAGTGAATTAATTAAATATTTAAGAATGAATTTTTTTAAAAAAATTAACTAAATAAATATTTAAGAAATAAGAAAATACTATGGCAGAAGAGTGGTTATATTTTAACTGTTAAATTTAATGGTGGTCAACCATTAGTTAATGGTTTAATAGGAAGTTAGTTTAATTAACCAATACCTTAAGATGAAGTGTAATTTCATATAAAGTAAGGAAGTCAATGCAATTTACTCAAATAAAAATTTGACAATGACATATAAGTGTAGATTAAGATATTATCATTTCTTTACAAATAAACCTCTCTTGTTCCCTTGTTTTCTTAAGATTTTGAAGAAACAGAAACGAGAATCAAAGCAAATAAAGAAAACACAGAAAGGCAACGTAAAACTGAGAACAAAACAAAGCAACAAACTGAGGTTACTACAAAACACACAACACCAGAAAGCAAATCAAACTAGAAGCAAAAAGCTTTTGAGACCAACTCCAACGTACAACATCAAATTTGATACCATTTTGGTATTAATACCAAATTTTTTGACACTCCAATGTACATGACACTAAATTGGTGTAAAAGGTATCTTTATAGAATATTCCATACATAATTCCTAAATCAATATTAATTTATTTATTTTGTATAGAATTTTATTCTCAAATAATTATTCACAATATATTACAAAATTATTAAATACTTATATATTATTACATTATTAAGTTGTTGTTATTTATATATATTTTTTTATCATGTATTTTTAATTTTAGGTAATGATAATGTCAATGTTATTGCTTTTTATTACATTATTAAGTTTTTGCATTAAAAATATTATTAATTCTATCAAGTAATTATTAAAATAATAAATTTTTATATAAAAAAATAATTTAAAATGACATTATCGTAATATATTACTTATAATACATATTAAAAACTTAAAAATATATTAAAATATATTCAATATTATACTCATTTTAAAGATCTTAATGAAATATTTCCAACGGTATATATTTTTTATAATAATTTAATTTTTATTTATAATTATTAATCAAATTATATAAACATATTAAAAGATATAAAAGAAATTAGATTGATTGTATTTATTAGATTGGGGATAATATTGGAATTTTGAAAAAATAAAAAAGGTAGCCCACCATTTACAAAATTGGTGTTAGCTAATTTGGTGTTCAACTATAGCAGCAACACCAATTGTTTTTTCGGGTCCGATTGACATCAAAATGGTGTCCACACTGCAGCCGTTTTTGACATCAAAATGGTGTTTAACACGGGTGCAGATGGCCGACCAGAAGGACCAAAATGAGAAAAGAGTTAAGTACAAGTGGGTCGTGGTCAACACGGGAGACATTATTATAAAGCTAAAATGATGAAAAATTAATTTATCTGTTTACTGTTTCTTTGAATCGACGTTGTGTTAGTGAACTAAAGGACAAAACATCGAAAGCAATTGAATTCACTCAATTACGGAATTAAACATTTTAAATTAAGAAAGTGTTAGAAATTGAACTCTAATTATTTGTCAAGTGGTACTGACAGCTCTGCTGATGCATCCTCTCTAGTTCACAATATTAAACTATGAGAAGCAGTCACTAATAATATAATATAAATGTGTAAGCAGAGGTTGGTATATATCATTGTCGTGTTAAGCTTCCAAAAGAACAAAACATCAAAAGCAATAGTTACTTAATTACAATATTAAACATCATGTGTAAAGTTCCGGCAAATTTCCTACTTTTATTTCTACTGTTGAAATTCTATGGTAGGTACAGTTTCGAAAACAAAAAGCAAAAAAGGTAAAGAAGCATCCTACTTCCTTGAAATGTCGTGGAGATATGTACGATAATTACTCAATGAGTAATTTCTCCAATATATCAAAGAGAGAGATGAAGAGCAACTCGATATCTATCACCTCACTAGTGAACAAACCTTTTCATGTCTTCATCTTCTTCTATAACTCCTCCATCCTTCAAGTATGACGTTTTCGTCAGTTTCAGAGGTGAGGACACCCACAAGGGTGGTTTTATCAACTATCTTCACCGTGCTCTGGCTGTCAAAGGACTTGATGTTTGCGTCGGTCAAGAACTCTATACTGGAGATGATATGCCGCCACCTTTTATCAAAGAATCTAGGATCTCGGTCGTCATTTTCTCAAAATATTATGCCAGTTCTATATGGTGCCTCAATGAGCTTGTTCACATCCAGGAATGCACGAAAGTTTACGACCAGATTGTCATACCAGTTTTTTATGATATAGACTCGTCTGATGTGAGGAAGCAGACTGGGAGTTTCGCAGATGCTTTTAAGAAGCATGAATATCGTTATGAGGATAGAATACTGCAAAGATGGAGGAAAGCTCTGACGGAAATATCAAATCTAGATGGTTTCGATAATCGAATTATCAAGTAAGTCTTAAATTTCACTGTTAATGTACTTGAGAGAAAATCAGGAAGATTGAATGATCTAAACGAGAAATTATATGATACCTAGACCAAGACATGTTGGATTTTGGGAGTAAAAAAGACACGACCTCTCATATGTGAAACCAATTAAGGTCAAAGACCAGTTGTATTTATATGTTAAGAAACTTTTTAAACTTATAATAAAGTTTATTCAAACTAGAAATTATAAACTAGCTCCAGTAATACCATACTTGTAGTTACCTTGAGATATACATCAACAGAAACAGGTTTCAGGGAAGACAAGTGCAGATTTGTTTTTCATTTTTTTTTTCTTTTACTCGGAGAGGAGAGGCTTGAACTTTAATCTCTACGTTCTAGTTTTTATTATTTAATTGGTCAATTTATCTTTATTATGTAAGTTTAATTTAAACTAAACAAGTGGAACAGGGACTAATCAATTATTAATCTTAGTCAGTCGAAGTTAAGGAAACCCCTCAATTTGACGAAACTAAAACAAAAATTGAAAGTCAGTCTTTTATATGTAAGCCTGACTGAATTTAGGTGGATATCGTTAAATTTAAAGTAATGATAATAAGTGTAAAATCTTTTGCTGAAAATCTTTTCCCAAATCACTAAGAGATTTGTAACTTAACGTTAATTATATGGCAGCGCAAATCATTGATAAGGAATAGATTTGGGACAAAATCTAGATGGATTAGTATTAAGAATATTATAAATTTTATAGGATCTATTTAAAATCATTTATCTAATTGTCTTGGTCCTTCCTGGTTAAATTTGATTTGGGCTTTGTTTTGGACAAATACTCAATTATTTTACTAAAACATAAGGAAGTTTCTCCAACGACCCCACCTTGTATCCCCAATTAAAATATGATTTAGAAATAGCTTCTTCTGCATGCATATTAATATAATATCAGCCCTGAAAGCGACTTGCAGGAACCAACTCTATGAACTACTGTCCATTCCCAGCACGCCTAATAGAACAAATCTTCATTGTTTTTAACACCAACATGTGGCACCCACCCACTAGAGTCGGCCTTTCCTCTTTCACCATTTTCTTCACTTCCATGAGTTTTGGCTCTCCTCCAAAACCCACCAACAACACCTTCAATTAACCTGGAAAAGTACAAAATTTCACAAAACACAATAATTTTGAAGCATCCTTTTGATTGAACAGAAAAGGTTTGTTTACAAGATGGATAGCCTTATTAGTTTGTAGCCGTCAAATTTGGTTGCAGTGGGGATCGAACAAGGCCACCCAATATGTATTAAGAGATTTTTCAAATTTACAGCAAAGCCCACCTAAATTAGAAATTATAAACTAGCCCCATTACTACCATTAATGTAGTTTATCTTGAGACATGAAAAAACCTGTTCACCAGGATGCGCGCAATACCAAATTTTTGCAATTGATACAACAATTCAAGCTGTTGTGATAGTTTGTTGTTGTCACACCATAACAGAAATATATTATAATAGACTAACCATTTCATAACAGCATAAACACATAAGCAATAAAGGAACAAAAAGAAGATAATAACATTTTTAACGTGGTTCAATTTTACCCTACACCCACGAGGCTTTACCTAGAGTAATCAACTTATTAATAAACTTTCAAATATTATAATCATTTTTTGACTTACTCAACCTAGGACACTCTCCTAAAGTTAACACAAGACATGTACAAGTTCATCAATCAAGTTGATATAGGCTTTCATTGCCTTTAATGGTTTTTAGCTACTTGAACTCCCTTAACAACTACAAACCTATCTTCTCCCAAAAATCAAATTGCTTGTTATCCCAATAAGCTTCTAGTGTTAGTCATGACCATTGTTAAAAACTCAGCGAGTTTCACCGAGTCCTCGTCGATTTGTCTTAGATCGGCACTTTACTGATCAAAAAGCCCCAATATTGGAGGTTTTGCTCATCGGAGGTGGAAACTTGGCCCAATTCAGCTTAACTTAGCCCAACTCGCCCAACTCGCCCTACTCGACAAGTCCAATCATTACAAAACCGACCAAAATTCATCCCAAACATCACCCAACAATCATCCTCAAAACTCCCATATAAACAAATAACAAAAATCACCCAATAATATTCCTAGCAAAACAAACAACACACAAAAGACAAATTCGAGAAACAATTACTCGTTGTCGCTGGCGATAACTTGAAGGGAAAAAGACAACAACAACGACTTGGAGGAAGACGTCGACAATATGGAGGGAGAGAGAAGAAGACTTGAACAGCCGTAAAAGGAGAAAGAAGGAGATTTGTCAACGACGATGAAGAGGGACTGGCAAAGGCTTCGATAACGGTAGTTATTTTTCATCTCGAAATGGTGATGATGATGACACATTTGAAAGGCAATGGCAGCGGCACACTTGAAGCAGAACAACGACGGTGATGGCTTGTTAAAGAGAGGAGGGATGAGAAAGGATAACGGAGAGGGAGCAGAAGGGAGCGAGAGAGAATGAGGGTTTGAGAGATGGTTAGCATGTAATCAACCTTTATATAGGGTGTGGATAATTTCACCATAGTCTCTGTTCACAACAATCTCAGTTTATGTTTTGAAACTTCAAAAATTACAATTTCTCTCATGAACAATACTTTTCAAGTACTCGTTGATTACTCGCTACTCGTTAGGTCACCGATCGAGTCACGAGTAGCGAGTTTTGAAACACTGGTCATGATTAAGTAAACTCACACTTCCTAAGTCTTACAAAAACAACCTAGAGAACAAGCTCTCTAAGATTACACAAGCACTCACACTATTGCTCATCTACTCTATCATGCTTGCTTGTGTTTTTGTACTGTAATACTACGCATTTATCTTAGATATGTGCAACTATTTTTCGTAAAAGAAAAAAAAAAAAATCAACTAAAAATTAGATAATATTCAGTAGATAAATGTCACAAAAATAAAAAAATAAAATAAAATCAGCTAAATAATAGTAAGATAAATCCTATTTTTTATCTTTGATCATATCCTCTTGACTCTAAACTTCTTGCTCATTTGAACTTGGTCAAGAAGCTGTCTTGATTCATTCTACACCTGTAAATAAGCTAATCAATTTATATTTTACAAAAAATAATCAAAGATTAACTTCAATTGATAAAGCTTATTGCCTATTAGGATAAAGATAAAAATATTTTATTCTAAAAATATATCTCATTGATTCCAAATAGATATATGATGAAAATAATCATTTATAATTGGCAAATAATTAGAGAAATAATTAGGCAAATCTCATAATACATGAAACATTTATCCTACAGACATGGTTGTTGTAACAACTCTCAGCTGTTGTAACAACTGTTGAAGGAGTTGTAATAACTCCTAAAGTAGTTGTAATAGCTAAGCATTAGCGGTTACAATCTTTGTCAACCAAATTATAAACCATGAGTTTGCTACCTTAATGTTATACAATGCCAACACATGTGCATTAACAATCTCTCCATGATAGGATACAACTAATTTGTTTATTACTTGGATCATAAATTATGCAATCTCGTTAACACATTAACTCATCAACTTGTTAATTTGTTTACTCGTTTAACTCATTTAACTTGCTAATCCATTTGACCTAATTAATACTGTGACCCTATTAATATATAAATATTATAATTTGACCCATATAATATATAAACATTACAATTTGAAGCTATTAATTGTGTCGATCTGCAAATCTGTTAAGTAAATCCAACTTGATTCATTTAATAACAGAGTTAAATGGGTTGACACAATTATGATATAAATTCGTTTAAATCAAACCCACAACCATTTATTTTTTATGAATTCATATCGGCTCGTGTCGTGACCCAAATTGTTGCCCCTAATCGCTGCTATTTTCTGAATCTTTATCACTCCAAGTGGTGTTCATTGCCTTGGATTTTCTTTTTACGGTATTGGCACACTCAGCTTGTATATGATCAAATCCTTCACAGTCCTTGCATTGAATTAATTTTTTCTTGTTAGAATCCATGTTTTTTTTAAAATAATTACTACCTTTTAATGATTTGGAAGCAATTTTTGAATTTCTTCCTATCTTCTTGAGGTACTTTTGAAAATTCTTTGTTAGCAAGGCTAACTTAAAATCTTCATAAGTTTATGAGATTTCAGAGTTCTTATTCTCCTCTTGAGTTGATTTTAATGCAATGATGTTCTCTTGTTTTCTCTATTATAAATTTAATTCAAAGGCTTGAAGTGATCCCATTAATTCATCCATTCACATTATTTCCATATTTTTGCATTTTTCAATTGCTACGACCTTTTCTTGAAATTTATCTAGGAAAGATCTCAGAACTTTCTGCACTAGTTTGCTTTCTAGATTCCTTCACCTAAAGCAAAACTTTCATTATAAATGTCACTCAGTTTAGCAAAAAAAAAATCGGCAAGTAGCCCATTTTCAAGCATTTTCATATTTTCAAATCTAGATGTAAGCATTTGCAATTTAGAGCATTTCACATTATCTGTTCCTTCATGAGTATTTTAAAGGACATCTCATGCTTCCTTTGTTGTGATGCAACTAGAAATCAATTTGAATTGATTTTCATATACTCTGTTAAAGATAGCATATAAGGTCTTGCTGTTATAATTTGCCAATCGATCTTATCCTACAGTCCATGATACTTTAGGCTTTGGAATTGTTCTTTACTGAGCATCTATTCTAGTTGGGTGCGTATACCCTGTCAAGACTGCTTTCTAAGCTCTTTCATCAATTGATTTGATGGATCCACTCATCTTAGCTTTCCAATATGGATAATTGAATCATCAAGTAAAGGAGGTCGTGAAATTGAAGCACCTTCTACTAAGGCTGTCGTGCTACAAAGAAAACAGATTAAAAATTCTCGAAGATCTCACCAAATAATGTCTAGTGACCTGCTCTGAAACTAATTCAAAAAATCTGTTCACTATGCATTATTAAATTTTTGCAATTGATACAACAATTCAAACTGTTGTGATAGTTTGTTAATAGTTACAACATAAGAGAAATTGTTGTCACACCAAAATGGAAATTGTTATAACAAATTAATCATGTCATAATAATATAAACACAGAAGTAATAACAAAATGAAAAGAAGATAGTAATATTTTTAACATAGTTCAGTTTTACTCTCCTTCCACGGGGTCTTGTTCAGAGTAATCAACTTATTAATGAATTTTTAAACTGTACAATCACTTCTTGACTTACTCTACCTAAGACTCCCTCCTAAAGATGATGCAAGACATGTACAAGTTCATCAATCAGGTTGATGCAAGCTCCTCTTGCCTTTAATGGTCTTCATCCTTCAATAGCTACAAACCTGTCTTCTCCCAAAGATCTAATTGTTTGTTATCCCAACAAGCTTCTAGTATAAATCATGACCTAGTAAGCTCACACTTCCTAAGTTTAGAAAGACAACTTAGAGAACAAGCTCTCTAAGTTTACACAAGCACTCACGCTATCGCTCATTAACTTTATCTCGCTTCCTTGTGTTTCTGCATTGTAATGCTCTGCATTTATCCTAGATACATGCATCCCTTTTTTTTTTTTGGTAAAAGAAAAAATAAATAAATCAACTAAAAATTAAATAATGCTCGATAGATAACTGTCATGAAAAAAGAAAAATAAAATCAGCTAAAAATAGTGTGATAAATCTTATTTTTTTTAGCTTCTATCATATCCTCTTGACTCCAAACCTATTGCTCTCAGTTTGATTCATGCTACATTGGTAGATTAGCTGACCAATTTATATTTCACTAAAAATAATCAGTGATTAACTTCAATTGAAGAATATTATTGCTAACTAAAGATAAAAATATTTTATCCAAAAATATAGCTCATTAATTCCAAATAGATATATGATGAAAATAATCATTTATCCTAGGCAAATAATCACAAAAATAATTAGACAAATCTCATAATTCACGAAACATTTATCCTGCAGACATGGTTGTTGTAACAACTCTTGAAATAGTTGTAATAACTCCTAAAATAGTTGTAACAGCTAAGTGTTGGCAGTCATAATCCTTGCATTGGTCAATCAAATTATAAACCATGAGTTTGTTGCCTTAATGCCTAATGATATCAACACCTGTGCATTAACATGACATACATTAACAGCAACAGGTTTCATCGGGGAATATAAGCATGGAGTTGTTTTTCATTTTTTCTCTTTTACTCAGAGAGGAGAGGCTTGAACTTTTACCTCTACTTTCTAGTTTTTATAATTAAATTTGTCAATTTACCTTCATTATATAAATTTAATTTAAAACTATATAAGTGGAAAAGTCACTAATCCACTATCAATTTTAGTCAATCGAACCTCTCAAAGGAGTGTCTTATTTTTTTGAGGAAACTAAAACGAAGAAAACTGAAAGTTAGTCTCTTATATGTAAGCCCAGCAAAATTTAGGTGGATATTGTTAAATCTAAAGTAATGATGATCAATGCAAAAGCTTTTGCTGAAATTCGTTTCCCAAATCATTAAGAAATTTGTAACACAACATGAATAATATGGTAGCACAAATCATTGATATGGAATAGATTAGGGACAAAATCTAGACGGATTAGTACTCAGAATATTATAAATTTTATGGGATCTATTATTGCTTTATTTAAAATTATTTAAATATTTGTTTTGATCCATATATATATACATATATATATATCCTGGTCAATTGGGATAGTCCTTGTTTATTTTATCTATTTTTTATATTATCATGTAATGTAATTTCAAGTATTTCCAGTATTATTCCTTTGTATCAACTAACCATCACCTATGCTTGTATAGGAATTACTTATGTTTAGGATGTTACTTGATATATTACTTGGTAAGTTGGTATCATTAAGTATTCATCATTCAAATATAAAATATAAAATGATTGTAAAAAGTTATTTGATTACCAAATAAACTGTCTGTCTCTTTGTAAGTTACGACAACTTGCTAATGATTGTTTTGCATATTTGTTAGCTCTGAGTCACTACTTATTGAGGAAATTGTGAAAGATATCTTGCAGAAGCTATATAACATGTCCACAAGTACGCCTGAGAATGCACACTTTATAGAGATCAAAGAACAAGATAGAGGCGATGAAGATAACAGGGTGATTCGTAAGGTAGATCTATCAAATCGAAAATTTATGTTTGTGTTGTGAGAAGTCTTGAATAATTTTTGAATATCTTTCTCAAAGTTTTGAAAGTCTTGACAAGGTTGTTACATAATCAAGATCGTCAAGGTTTTCGAAATTTTGATTAATGTCCTCAAAGTTTCAATTGAGAATCCCACATATGACTTATATGATTTAGCTTACACATGAAAATGACAAGTTATATATAATCAATTGATAATTCTATTCCAATAAAAGCTAGTAGGGATAAAATGTCAATGAAATGACTACTTAATCTTTTCTTTTTGTAATGTACGTATTAATTCATTTTGGTTTCTAATCTAACTAGCAAGACTATAAATTGTTAAACAGATTACAGCAGAGCGGATGCTTGTGGCCACCAACTTTATACTTGAGGTTCCATCAATGGTTTTCGATCAGCTTTCTTCCTTGCACAAACCTCAATATGCACTTCTAATTATGTTAATGTCATTTACGACCATGCTAATTTGCATAATTGAGCTTGTTTACAAGGGTGGAAAGGGAAGAGTTGGTTGGAGGTGGAGGGAGAAAATACCTTGGTTTTATTATCCAACTCCAAGTCATAGGCCCTTTGGTACGGTCACTGATTTTATCGGATTACTCTGTGCTATCTTTCAGTGCATATTTACAGCAGCTGACTACGCTTTTTATCTTCAAAACATTAATGATCCTATCAAACTATCTGTTTGGCCTTTCATCTTCGCATTTTGTCTGTTGTGTTCTAATTTGTTGAAAAATCCCTATAAGAAGACGCTCTAATATAGGCTTAATAATGAAGGATGGTTTTGTTTTTTCGTGTAGTGATCCTTTGTATGTATTTAATTGCTTATCCTACAATTTGAGTCCTAATTTGAATTGTTTCCTTTACAGAAGCTAGTAATAAATTCTACTTAGTTGATTGTGCTGCATATTCCCTTGTTTTTATTTATTTTTATTTTTTTTGAAATATCCCTTGTGTTTATTGTGTCTTTCATTTTTAATTCTTTTAATTGCTTTACTTTCTTTTAGATATTGATGATCTAGGAAAAGAGAGTAATTTAAAAACTGTGTGTAAGCCTGCAATACCAGAAGAAATTTGTAGAGATCTTAAAGACAAAAACTTTGAGCCAAATAGAGAGTGTGATGAATTAAAAAACGAGAACATTAGAATGATTCCTAAACCTTTAGATTTAGAAAAACTTTTATGTAGACATGTAGAAGAAAACAAATTCAAAAAGTAGTTCTTTGCAAGACAAAGTAAAATTGTTAGAACATACCTTACAACAACTAGAACGTGTAGGAAAGTACAATAATGAAGAAGGAGAACTTATGGTTGAACTAGAAAGAACCAAGGCTAACCTTATTGAGAAAAAAGAAAACTCTAAAACGAAGACTCAAAACTAATGATAAGTTCTAAATCGTATATGATGATAAGTTCTTAATTGTCAATCTAATGAAGTTCCCAACAACCTTGAATGATCCAAAAGTTTTGAGATTCAAATTATTGATGATAAGTCCTTAATTGTCAGACTTTTGTTCATCCGTCCTGCAATACCCAACATGAACAACACCTTCATTCACAAGCTTTCTCAAGAAATGGTACTGAATTTGAATATGGTTTGTTTTTTCATGAAGAACTAGATCCTTCGAAATTGAAATGGTTGAACTACTGTCACAAAACAAGGTTGTTAGACCTATTTGAACATGCTTGAGATTCTCCAAAATACCACGTAACCAAAGTAGATGACATCCTACAAAAAAAGCAGCAATATATTAGGCTTTTGTGGTAGAGAGTGCAACCGTAGGTGGCTGCTTTGATCACCATGATATTGTTCCACTTCCAAGATAAAAAACATAACTTGAAGTGCTTTTGCTATCATCAACACTTCCTACTAAGTCACTGTCAGTGTAGCCAACAAGATTATCTGACACATCGTTTGATAAAAAATGTCATACTGAAGAGTTTCTTTAATATATCTCGGAATTTTTTTTGCTGCTCATAATGATTAGAGAATGATTTTTCCATAAACCTACTAATTACCAACTTACAACATACATAATATTAGGCCTTGTAGCTATCAAATATATTAAGTTTCCAATCAAGCTTTGAAACATAGTTGAATTAAGTAGCTTTCCCTATCATGTTTGCTCAATTTCAATTCTGTAATATAAGGAGTCGAAATAGGATTTGCATCTCCATTCTCAATGTTTTTAAAATCTCTTTTGCGTAACTGTCTTGAGTGATTAAAATTTCATGCTTGGATCCAAGAACTTCGATTCCAAGAAAATGATGTAATTGACCCAAATAAGTCACTTCAAATTCATTCTTCTTTGAAAGCTTAAAACCATTTAGTAGCTTTACCAATAAAAATAAGATCATCAACATAAAGACTTACAAATATGAAGCATATATATGTGAATTGATTTTGGTGTAGAAAGTGTGCTCCAATGGACATTTCTGAAAACCATTCTTCTCGAAGTAAGAATTGATGCAGCTATACCAAGCTCTTAGCGACTGCTTCAACCCGTATAAAGCTTTTCTCAACTTGTAGACTTTATCTTCTTCTAATTTTTTCATAAAACTAAGAGGTTATTAAAAATAGACTTCTTTCTTAAGTACACCATCACATCCATTTGAATAATCCAATTGTTTTGAGCTACAAGAGAGATCAACAATTGAACTATATCAAGCCTTGACATAGGAGCAAATACTTCTATAAAATCTTTTCATTCTTTTTGCTTATATCCCTTTGCCACAAGTCTCACTTTATGCTTATTAATGGAGCCATCTGCATTCCTTTTGTTTTGTATACTCGTTTAACATCAATGGTTTTTTATGTGGAGGAAGAGCATTGAGCTCTCAAATTCCATTTTTATTTCCTCTTTCATGGCTCTTTTTCATACTTCTTCCTTATTTACATTATCAAAGGAGATTGGATCTTCTCCTATAAAGAAAGCAAAAAATACACATCATCATATTCAATAAGTTCAGTTGAATCTAAGAGTTCCTGCACACTTCTCATTCTTCTTGGAGGATGACTTGGAGAAGATACTGGTGAAGACTCTGATGAACAACTTGATAAAGGTGATGAAGAACCTGCTGCCACCAAGAGATTCATTTAGCATTTTTCTACAAAGATCAGAACAAGTTCCAATGGCCTTTTTGCTCTCTAGCATTATCGTTGTGGAATGGATCTTTGTGTTGCTTTCCAAGTTGACATGCTTCACAAATCTCTTCAACTTGGTCGATTTTAGGCTGTCTTCCAACCATCTACTTTGTTGACAACAGCTTCAAACTTCTATACTTTGAGTGCCCAAACCTTTCACGCCAAAGCTTCTGAACATTTTTATCAATAGTAGCAAAACATGATAAATTTGTGGTCTCACGTTTAAGAGGAAATAAGTTGTTAGAGGCCACACCAATTTTTGCAATAACTCGATTTCCTTTTGATATAGTACAAGCATTATCATGCATATGCAAATCATTCCACCCCACCCCACACACCCACCCCCACCCCACCCCCCCACACCCACCGCCCCTCGCCACCCCACCCCCCTCCTCTCCCTTTATTTTTTCCAAAGATGACTAGCACTAAGCAAGTTACTTTTCAAAACAGGAACAAAATAAACTTCAAACATTTTCTCAAAATTAATTAATTAAATATTTAAGAATAAATATTTTATAATTTTTGAGGAAACTGAAACAAAACTGGAAGTTAGTCTCTTGTATGTAAGCCTAACAAAATTTAGGTGGATGTTGTTGAATTTAAAGTAATTATAATCAGTGCAAAAGCTTTTGTTGAAAATCTTTTCCCAAATCACCAGGACATTTGTAACACAACATGATCATATGGCAGCACAAATCATTGATATGGAATAGATTTCGGACGAAATCTGTTGATTTTTTGGCTAAATTAGCCATGTTAGCAATCCCACATCTAAAACATAACAAATGGTAGGATGTTTGGTGGACTATAAATAAGTCCTTTAGTTAATTGATTTTGTATCCCAAAATAAACAAGAATTGTAAAAGATCCATACATTTGTATTATTCTTGTTTTCTCCCCATATGTTTCTGGGTTTTTGGATCTTACCCAGATTTTGTAATATTTTGCTTTGGAGCTAGTGGAAGTTTTCAGCAGCGCCCGTAGACGTAGGTTTTATACCGAACCACGTAAATTCTGGTGTGTTCTTTCTTTTTTCGCTTTGCATTTATTTTTCTGCTTTTCTGCTTTATTAATATTTGTTATTTATATTTAATAGCTAGCATTAGTAGTTGTGTATTTGTTTAATTTCCGCTGCGCACAACAAGTGGTATCAGAGCCCTAGGTTTCGATTGATCTGGAAAATTGTCTAGGGCATTAGCTAGCTATTAAATATTTGTTTGTAGAGCTTCGGTGTTATTTTAGAATAGTTACAATTTAGGGAAGCTCTGTCAAAAAGACTATAATAGTCTAAGGAGACTGGATTTTAAGTGGGACCGTTTGTGACTCCTCCAGCCTTTCCTGGGAGCTTACCTTTTGAGTACTATTCATTTGATCACCAAGCTATTGGCATAAAAACTTTTGGTGTAAAGCAGAAATGTCTTCATCTTCACATGTAAAAATTGAAGTAGAGAAATTTGATGGTCGAAATAATTTTGGCCTATGGCAAAGCGAAGTTACGGACGTCTTGTATCAACAAGATTTAGATATTGTTCTGGAAAAAACAAGACCAGAGAATATTGAGGAAAAAGATTGGGAGAGGCAAAATACGAAGGCATGTGGTTTAATTCGCTCATGTCTCTGTAGAGAGCAGAATTATCCATTCATCAAGGAAACCTCTGCTAGTAAATTGTGGAAGGCGCTAGAGAACAAATATATGAAGAAAAGCAATGAGAATCGGCTATATTTGTTGAAGAGGTTGTACCGTTTTCAGTTGAAACCAGGTTTGAATATCAATGACCATATTGATAATTTCAACCGTTTGTTAGCTGATTTGTTGAATTTGGATGAAACGTTCAAAGATGAGCAGAAGGCCATGCTGTTGATAGGATCTCTTCCTGATGAGTTGGATCATTTGTGCATTACGCTTATTCATGGGAAAGAAAAATTGTCCTTTGAAGAAGTGTGTGCAGCTTTGCTTAATTATGAAATTCGTAAGAAAGATCAGAAAGAGAATAGGGATGAATCAGCAGAGACGCTTACAGTTAGGGGAAGAAGTAAGAGTTGAAAACAAGAAAAAAGAGGCAGATCACAGTCAAGGAAAAGACCTGATAAAGATGAATGTGCCTTTTGTCATGAGAAAGGGCATTGGAAGAAAGATTGTCCGAAGCTACAGAAGAAAGATAAGGGCAAGGGTAAAGCTACTTCTGATGTATATGTAGCCGAACATGAGGAAGAAGATTTTGTGTTGGTTAGTCTATCATCAACATCTGGATCTGGTGAGTGGATTTTAGATTCGGGTTGTACTTATCACATGTGTCCACATAAGGAATGATTCTTCAACTTCGAAAAGCTAGATGGTGGAATTGTGCTCATGAGTAATGATAACTCATGCAAAACTAAGGGGATAGGTTCAATTCGATTGAAGAATCATGATGGATCGACCAGAGTTTTGACAGAAGTTCGGTATGTTTCAGATTTGAAGAAGAATCTCATATCATTAGGAGCCTTAGAATCTAAAGGCTACACGGTATCTATCAGAGATGGAGTTATGAGAGTGGTATCTGGGGCTTTGGTGGTAATGAAAGGTACAAGGAAGAACAACTTGTACTACTACAATGGTAGTACAGTTACTGAATCAGCAGCAGTAGTATCAGAGAAGGATATTGATTCAGATATGATCAGGTTATGGCATATGCGTCTGGGGCATGCAGGTGAGAAAGCTTTAAACAGTTTGGTGGATCAAGGCTTGTTGAAAGGAGTAAAAACCTGCAAGTTAGATTTTTGTGAACATTGTGTTCTGAGAAAGCAGACGAGAGTGAAGTTTGCAACTGCAGTTCATAATACTAAAGGTATTTTGGATTATGTTCACTCTGATGTGTGGGGACCCACTAGGACAGCCTCCGTGGGTGGTAAACACTATTTTGTTAAATTTGTTGATGACTTTTACAGAAGAGTTTGGGTATACACAATGAAGAAAAAGGATGATGTACTTGAGATTTTCCTTAATTGGAAAAAGATGATTGAGACTCAGACTGGGAGAAAGATTAAGTACCTCAAAACAGATAATGGAGGTGAATATTGCAATAAATCTTTTCGAGAGGTCTGTCAAGATGCGGGTATTGTACGTCATTTTACAATTAGACACACACCACAACAGAATGGGGTGGCAGAACGCTTGAATCGAACGTTGCTGGAGAAAGTTCGGTGTATGTTGTCCAATGCTGGGTTGGGCAAGGAGTTTTGGGCTGAGGCAGTGACTTATGCATGTCATCTCATTAATCGCTTACCGTCAACAGCGATCGGTGGTAGAATTCCATTGAAGGTATGGTCTAAAAAACCTGTTACTGATTATGATTCTTTACATGTCTTTGGTTGTTCTGCTTATTATCATGTAAAGGAATCTAAATTGGATCCGAGAGCAAGGAAAGCTATATTTGTGGGGATGTCTTCAAGGGTGAAAGGGTATCGTCTTTTATATCCTAATTCGAAGAAGATAATCTTCAGCAGGGATGTTACTTTTGATGAGTCTTCGATGCTGAAAAAGAAAATAGATAATATTGTTGAGGGTAATCCACAACAGGTGGAGTCTACTAGGAAGCAGGTGGAGTTTTTTCAGAAACAGATAGAGTCAACAAATAATCCAGCTAGAATTGTTGATACAGATGATGACACTCTTATGATCGAGGAGGTTACTGAAGAAGACGGAGAAGAAGAGGTTCCTACCCAAGAACCTTCGTAGCAACAAGAATCAATTGCAATAAATAGGCCAAGACGTGAGATTCGCAGACCTGCTCGTTTTGCTGATATGGTGGCCTATGCACTTCCAATTGTAGATGATGATGTTCCTTCCACTTACAGAGAAGCAGTCCAATGTTCTGAAGTTGATAAGTGGAAGAAAGCTATGGATGAAGAAATGCAGTCTCTTCGGAAGAATGAAACTTGGGAGCTAGCTTAACTACCGAAGAATAAGAAGACAATTGGGTGCAAATGGGTTTTTACTAAGAAAGAGGGATTTCCTAACAAAGAAGATGTCCGCTACAAGGCAAGGTTGGTGGCGAAAGGCTATGCTCAGAAGGAAGGGATTGACTATAATGAGGTATTTTCTCCAGTTGTGAAACACTCTTCCATTAGAATTTTATTAGCACTTGTAGCTCAATTGGATTTGGAACTAGTTCAAATGGATGTAAAAACTGCATTTTTACATGGTGATTTGGAAGAGGAAATCTATATGACTCAGCCAGATGGATTCAAGGTTGCTGGAAAGGAAAATTGGGCTTGCAAATTGAAGAAATCGCTTTATGGTTTGAAACAGTCTCTGAGACAATGGTACAAGCGATTTGATCAATTTATGATAGGTCAAGAGTACACCAGAAGCAAATTTGATAATTGCGTATACTTTCGAAGGCTACAAGATGGTTCATTCATTTACTTGCTCTTATATGTTGATGATATGCTGATAGCTTCTAAGAGCAAACTGAAGATTGAGAAGCTGAAGACTCAGTTGAGTTCAGAGTTTAAAATGAAGGATTTGGGTGAAGCTAAGAAAATTCTCGGTATGGAGATTAGCAGAGATAGAGGAAAAGGCAAGGTTTGTTTGACTCAGAAGCAATATCTGATGAAGGTATTACAGCGTTTTGGTGTATCTGAACAGTCAAAACCTGTAAGTACGCCACTTGCTCCTCATTTCAAGTTGAGTGCATCATTATCTCCGAGTACTGATGAAGAACGAGAGTATATGTCTCGTGTTCCGTATTCTAATGCGGTTGGTAGCCTGATGTATGCTATGGTGTGTACAAGACCTGACATTTCGCAAGCAGTTAGAGTTGTGAGCAGGTATATGCATGATCCTGGTAAAGGACATTGGCAAGCTGTGAAATGGATTTTAAGGTACTTGTTAAAAACCGTAGATTTTGGTTTGATATTTCAGAGGGAAGATTCACTTGGTCAGTTTGCAATCGGATATGTTGATTCAGATTATGCTGGTGATTTGGATAAACGACGATCAACTACTGGATATGTATTCACTCTTGCGAGAGCTCCTGTAAGTTGGAAGTCTACTTTACAGTCAACAGTTGCTTTGTCTACGACAGAAGCAGAGTATATGGCATTGACAGAGGCTGTGAAGGAAGCAATTTGGTTACAAGGATTATTGGTAGAGTTGGGAGTGGGACAGAAGAATATTGCTATTTACTCGGATAGTCAAAGTGCCATTCATTTAGCAAAGAATCCGGTATTCCATGTTCGCACCAAGCATATTGATGTCCGATATCACTTTATGCGGGAAATTCTGAGTGAAGGGTCGATTCTCTTACAGAAAATTGGGACTGCTGATAATCCTACAGATATGATGACCAAAGTGGTGACAGCAATCAAGTTCAACCATTGTTTGGACTTGATCAACATTTTGAAAGTCTAAAAAGACATATATGAAGGCATTGCTGAAGGCTAATACGTCAAGGTGGAGATTTGTTGATTTTTTGGCTAAATTAGCCATGTTAGCAATCCCACATCTAAAACATAACAAATGGTGGGATGTTTGGTGGACTATAAATAAGTCCTTTAGTTAATTGATTTTGTATCCCAAAATAAACAAGAATTGTAAAAGATCCATACATTTGTATTATTCTTGTTTTCTCCCCATATGTTTCTGGGTTTTTGGATCTTACCCAGATTTTGTAATATTTTGCTTTGGAGCTAGTGGAAGTTTTCAGCAGCGCCCGTGGACGTAGGTTTTATACCGAACCACGTAAATTATGGTGTGTTATTTCTTTTTTCGCTTTGCATTTATTTTTCTGCTTTTCTGCTTTATTAATATTTGTTATTTATATTTAATAGCTAGCATTAGTAGTTGTGTATTTGTTTAATTTCCGCTGCGCACAACAAAATCTAGATGGATTAGTATTAAGAATATTATTTATTTAAAATTATTTAAATATTTGTTTTGATCTATCCTGGTTAAATGGGAAAGTCCATGATTATCTTATCTGTTTTTTATATTATCATGTAATGTAATTTAAAGAATTTCCAGTATTGATTCCTTTGTATCAACCAACTACTTAAGCTTGCATAGGAATTATTTTAAGTAGGATGTTACTTGACATTACTTGGTAAGTTGGTATCATTAAATATTCATCATTCAAATAGAAAATATAATGTGATTGTGAAAAGTTATTTGATTATCAAGTAAACTCTGTCTGTTTCTTTGTAATTTGCGACAACTTGCTATAGATTTTTTTGCATATTTTTTAGGCCTGAGTCACTACTTATTGAGATAATTGTCAAAGATATATTGAACAAGCTAGATAACATGTCCTCAAGTAGGCTTGGGAATGCACGTTATACAGATATCAAAGAACAAGATAGAGGCGATGAAGATAACAGGGTGATTCATAAGGTAGATCTATTAATTCGAAAATTAAGAAACTACAATGGATAGTATATTATTAATGTCTCTGGTGTGAAAAGTCTTGAATAAATTTTGAATATCTTTTCAAAGTTTTGAAAGTCTTGACAGGGTTGTTACATGATCAAGATCTGTCAAGATTTTCGAAGTTTTGATTAATGTCCTCAAAGTTTCTATCGAGAATGCCACATATGACTTATATGATTTAGCTTACACATGAAGATGACAAGTTATGTATAATCAATATGTTCACTATTCCAATAACAGCTAGTAGGGAGAAAATGTCAACGAAATGACTACTTGATCTCCTCTTTTTTTAACTTATTGATTCATTTTGGTTTCGGATCAAACTTGCAAGACTATAAATTGTTAAACAGATTACAGCAGAGCGGATGTTTGTGGCCACTAACTTTATACTTGAGGTTCCATCAGCTGCTTTTGATAAGCTTTCTTCCTCGCACAAACCTCAATATGCACTTCTATGTATGTTAATGTCATATCGACCATGCTAATTTGCATAATTGAGCTTGTTTACAAGGGCGGAGAAGGAAGAGTTGGTTGGAGGTGGAGGGAGAAAATACCTTGGTTTTATTATCCAAATCCAAATCATAGGCGCTTTGGTACATTCACTAATTTTATTAGATTACTTTGTGCCATCTTCCAGTTTATGTTTGCAGCAGCTGACTATGCTTTTTATCTTCAAAACATTAATGATCCTATCAAACTATCTGTTTGGCTTTTCATCTTTGCATTTTGTCTGTTGTGTTCTAATTTGTCGAAAAATCCCCATAAGAAGACGTTTTGATAGATAGAGGCTTAATAATGAAGCATATTTTTGTTTTTTCATGCAATGATCCTTTGTGTGTATATAATTGCTTATCCTATAATTTGAGTCCTGATTTGAATTGTGTTTCCTTTACAAAAGCTAGTAATAAATTCTTCTTAGTTGATTGTGCTGCATATTCCCTTATGTTTATTTTGTGTCTTTAATTTTTAATTCTTTTAATTGCTTTACTCTCTTTATATATTGATGATCTAGAAAAAGCAAGTCATTTAGAAATTGTGAGTGAGCTTGTAATAAGAGAAGAAATTTGTAGAAATCTTATAGACAGGAACTTTGAGTTTTTTTTTTTTTTTTTTTTTTTTTTTTTTTTTTTTTTTTTTTTTTTTTATTATAAGGTTGTTAGTTAAAGCCAGAGACGTTGCCATGATTTTATACCGGGATGGGTTAGAATAAATTTTTAAATACACTCCGACAGTATGAAAATATTTTATAGATTAAAAAATATATATATACTTAGTTGAAGGAGATATGATAAGTTTCATCGTTCAAAATTTATATTGTAAATAAATATGTTAACAAAAATAAAAGTAAAAGACTAAACAAAATATTTAAATAATCAAATTTATCAAATGTAAATCATAACTAATACTATGACATCAACAATATTTCATTAAACATAGAAAATCCATATTTCGATAATCATAGTGTATAATTACTATCTGTATTAGCAAAAACAATAATAAGAAGGCCCAAACCAAATCGATGGCACAAGAGAAAACGTGAATGATATAGGCCTAATAGATTGCCCATTAAGGGAGTGTGGTTGTCAGTAAACCCCAAACCTGAGCCCAAGCCCAATGATAATGGTTAGTTTGTCAGTTAAAGCAATAAATGAAGTAACTGTCATGTTTGGTAGTTAAACGGAAAAGAAGGAAATGGATGAAAGAGGGGGACGTGCAAGCACAAACGTGAGGCGTGGTGGCGCGTCACGCGGTAGAGAGGTCGAACAGATCGGGAAATAACAAGAAGGATGGTCTATATAGAGGAATTTCGTGGAAGACTAACGGGGATATCAAAAAAATACATACTGAAACTCTGCCAAACTGCACCGAGAAAAATTTATCAATTCAGTGGGCTTGAAGAAGCTGTTAGAACCTTTTTTTTTTTTTTTTTTTTTTTTAAAGTAGAAGATTGTATTAAGAACCAGAAACAACACCACCATAGGAGGAACTACACAGCACATCCAGATCTACTGCCTTCTGGAACCAAGCAGGAAATGAATGTTTCCAAAGTTGCCTTCCCTATATATAAAAGTAATGGGGCTTAAACTAAAGGTATTGAGAATATACTTAATATCATTTACAATGTTTACAATATTCAGCCTAGAAGTACTGACCCCATTTCATAACTCCACCAACTTCAATGTGTCTGATTCCACACAAAGAGGAATGAAATGAGATTGGACTGCAAGTTTTAAGCCCTGAGAATAGCTAGTGCTTCCGCATCAATGACTTCTGAAATGTGGCGAATGGAGAAACCAGCAGCTAATCTGACTTTCCCCTTATAGTCTCGAATAACCACTCCCAAACCATCTTTCTGTTTTGCCTGGTTGAAAGCAGCATCACAATTTAATTTAAATACGCCAGTACTTGCGGGGAGACCAACAGACCTGAGCAGGAAAAGGAACATCTGCAAGGGAACGGGAATTAGCTTGTTGAAACTCCTTCAACAAGTAACTAGCTCGACTCCAGCAGTCTCCATTTGGGGAAGACTTTCGACCCTAAGTTAAAGCGTTCCTATTAAACCACACAAGCCAGGGCATTCACAACAAATTGAGCAACTAGATTCGTATCCACTGCAGAGAACACATAGGCAACCCGATCCATAAAATCCACAAAGTTCATATTACAAAAACGCCTGTCATAACGGAGAGGACAAGATCCCCAGCACTTAACAGCCACTTTACATTTCCAAAGAGCATGATCTACCGATTCAATCTCATATTCGCAAAATGGACAGGAACCTTCTGTAGAGATTTTTCGGTTTTAGAGGAGAGCCCTGGTTACGAGAATTTGCTTACAAGCTCTCTAAAGCTATTAGACCCCTTGTTGAAAACTTAATTTCCGAATTAAGAATTGTAATTTCGACCATTACACTATCACACTTCAAATTAAAAAATATATTAGAAGAAACACTAAAAATATTAAATTTAAATAATATATTATACAACTTATGATAAAAAAAGAGACAAAATATGGAAAACTTAAATAAAATTTTACACTTAATATATGAAACAAAGTTATGGCATATATAATAGATATCCGAATAGTAAATAAGAAAATACTCCCAATAAATTTGGAATAAATATGTATTTTTTTATATCACAAAAATCAATAAATCAAGTATATATATTTATAAAATTGAATTAAAATATAATATAATTTTTCTTAAAGGGGTTAGGATAGGCTCAAAATGCTACATCCCTAGTCAAAGCCAACATTTCATTAAAAAGATAAAAGAAACATACAAAGAAAAGTGAGGCAAAATGCCAAAATAAAATGAAGTTCAATCTCTAAAAGATTAAAGACAAATTATGGGAAGTGAAATACAACAGAATATTCAATCAAAAGCAAATCATTGCAAATTAAACTCTGTAATAGACTTTGTTAAAAAAAACTTACCGAAAAAACTCAATTAGAATAACCCGTCAAGAAAAAAGAAGTGTCCACCCCACCATAGCCAAAACTAATCAATAATTGCATTTGCCAAGTGAATCATCAAAAGAAGGGAACCAAAAAAAGTCAAAGTCCTCCGCTACCAAGTGAAACAAACAAAAGAAGGATAATGAGAAGCTAAAACATCCGCAACCAAGTTTCTTTAATGATAAATATAAGTCACCATGAAATCTATATCTTATAAATAAGAAAGACATATATTTAAAGTTGGACGCCAATGCCAAAGAACCTTAGATAAGCGAGCAAAAAGAAGCGAAACCAAATAAGCAAAATCATTATCCAACTAGAGTTTCGTCCAAAAATAACACTCACAAACGGTGTCAAAAACAACTAAAATCTTGAGAATCAAGCGCAAAGAAAAAGAATTTAGGGTTGTAAAATGGATACAAAAATTGTTTCAAGAAAGGGTACAAAAATATCTTCATCAGACTTGAATTTGAAATATGAGATATTTAAGTGCAGAAGATGGAGTTAAATTTATTTTTATTAAAATTAAATAACTTTTTATTTTAATTAATTTAAAAATTTTTATTGTTGATGTGGCAATATATGATTGGTTAAATTATTTTTCTCTTTTTATTTATGAAGCTTACTTAACAAAAAGATAAATTGGTGCCTATATTTAATCTTACCATTATTCTGTAGTCAATGTTAAAAAAAATAGGGTTATTATTAATTTACCTTGTGGATCAGAGAATAATATCAAATCATCCCTGGTATTGAAAATAATAGTCAAAATAGTCCAATCGTTAAATGAAACATGAACCCGTTAATGAAGTAACATATCCGTTATTTGGCCCTGATGACATGCACAATTGGAAACCATTTTTATTAAAATCATAATAAAAAAAAAAAAAAAAAAAAAAACAACCGCTCAGAACGTGCCACGTGTGGCATGTTACGGGTGGTCCATATACAAAAGGCAAAACTAGTTTCATCTCAGCCTCTTTTATCTTATCGTTTACCCTCTCTCATCATATCACTCACCATGGTGACGCTCGTCCTTCGTCACCAACCCCTTCTCTCGCCTGATGCTCGTCAACTTATTGCCCTCTAGCTCTCTCTTAACCTCTTTCACCCCACCGACTTGCCTCTTCTTCTCTTCGATCACTCCTTTAGCCATCACAAAACTCTCAACATCCTCCTCATATTAGTCATCTTTGTTGTCTTCCTCATTAGTGTTGGATTTGTCCTCATGTTTGCCCTCCTCATTGGAGTCATCCTTGTTTGTGCTCACAATGCCTTTAGGATTCCGAGGACCTATTTTTGGATGAGCAGAAACCTATTGCATCCACTAGACTTTTCTCCTTCCTCGATTGTGTCACCTCTAATGTTATTGCAATCGCCACGCTCGTTGTTGCCATCTGCATTTGAGATGAGATGATTTGATATGATTTGACTTGTTCGATTTTTTGCATTTTTAGTAGAATTAAGTAATATTTTTCAATGGGTGAGATTTGGGAAGGGATTATTTGGCTTTGGAGAGGGATTATTTCTTTGGATTGTTCTTTGATATGGCTGGTTGGTGATTGATGATGATGAAGACTAGATTGTTCTTGATTTTATTGGATTATTTTATAGCTTTTAATTATGCTGGTTGTTCTTGATTTTACTTGATGACTAGTTGGATTGTTCTTGATTTTACTGGATTGATAATGCTAAAAACTAGATTGTTCTTGATTTTACATTATTAAATATATATATTTAATTTTTACTGGTTGTTCTTGATTTTACTGGATTGTTATTTGGATTAATTAATTTTTTAATTTTTTTCAAATTAATCTCCACATCCATCTTGATATCTAATAGAAATTTTTTTTATTTAATATACTTAATTTTTATTTATTAATAATTATTATTTCAATTATTTAAAATTGTAATTTATTTATTTATTTTTATAAAATTTTAGAGAGTTTATTCAATCTAAACTTTAATAACTTTTATAAAGTTTAAAAGTTAAGTTTTGGTATATTCAATACAGATTTTTAAATATTCTATAAAAGTCATGTGGTATTCAATATGGACTTTTAATGATTTTTAAAAAGTATATAAAAGTTATATTGTATTCAATCAAGACTTTTTAAGAGTTTATAAAAGTCATGAGGTATTTAAAATGTCAATGATTTTTATAGAATTTAAAATTTTAATAACTTTTATAGATTTTTATATTAAATTTATAATAATCAAACTTCATAAATTCTCCTCCATTCCCCTTTAAAACTTTTGTAGATTTTTATTGTTAATTATAGAAGCAAACCTCAAAATCACTTTTACATTTGAATCTCCCATAAATAAAAATATTTCATTTATTTTAAAAATACACACACACATATATATATTTCACTCCTATTTATTGTGAATTGTAATAGTCAATATTTTTTTCCTATGTTCAAATTGTTAGCTTTTTAATCTTATTAGACTCATTCTTTTGTAAAGGACATCAATTTATTATTTTGTAAAAGATTTTAAATTTGAATCAAAATTAAGGAGTTAGATTTCGGCAAAATAAATTTAAGAAAAAAAAAATCTTATAATTTATATTTATATAAATAAAATACCCAAAAAAAAAAAATCTAGATGGATATTGATCCAAATCATATGGATGATGACAAATAATACAATAATTATTAACGATTATATTAAAAAATAACAGTTTAGTATTTCTTGTCTACACATAATAAAAATATAACTCACAAATATACAAATAAAAAATCTCATTACTTTAAAATCGATGAAATTAATCAATAAAATCTTTTTCTTTTTTTTTTTACATTAAAAAATAAGAGTCTTTATTTCAAATAAAAAAGAAAAAAAATTATTATTTGATGATTTTTTAGCAAGTGGTTTATTAAAAAAATTAAAATTTTGAATTTGATTATTTAATTAAATCTATACATATGATATATTTTTTTCAACTTTTATTTTTGTTACGTATTTGTTGGGAAATTTCTTGAATTTTATTTTTAATTAGTTAATATTTGAGGTACAGTAATTAATTTTGATATTTGTAAAATATCATAAAATTAATTGGTTTAAATTTTGTAAAACATTAGTTTTGATAGTTGTTTTTCACTTGTTTATTTACATTATGTCAAAAGAAAATATTTTCATTAAAATGAGAAATATAACTTACAAAGTGTATAATTTGCATGAACTTGTTAAAAGAATATATTTTTATTTTAAAAATAAATGAAAATCTATAAAAGCCTATCAATATCTATGAATCTTTTTCATCTTGATTATCATTACTAGTTAATGAAGACGATGATTTTAACTCTTTTCTTAAGACTCAAGACAATAAAGAGAGCATGCTAATAAATGGAGGGCTATTGTAGCTGTTAATATGTGGAATGATGTTAGGATTATTGATAATAATAAATATTAGAGATTTTATTATTCATAGAAAACATAAAATGAATAATGAAATACTTAATTAGTGTTTTGGTTATCACTTTATGTAATTGATGTAACTTTACTTTTACTTTAGGTGCCATATTTTTTTATCATTATTGACATGATAAATATAGTTTTTATTAACTTATAAAATATATATTATATTATAGGTTAGTGAAAATTTTGTTTATGAAAGTATGTGAAAATTTATAAAAATTTATGAAAGTTTATAAAAGCCTTTTGAAAAAAAGTTTATAAAAGTCTATGAGAGTTTGTCATGAATCTATAAAGTCATTAGAAGTCTATGAAATTCTACAAAAGTTATTAGTTATTGTCGTCTACATTTGAGATAAGATGATTTGATATGTTTTGATTTGTTCGATTTTTTGCATTTTTAGTAGAATTAAGTAATATTTTTCAATGGGTAAGATTTGGGGAGGGATTATTTGGCTTTGGAGAGGGATTATTTCTTTGGATTGTTCTTTGATATGGCTAGTTGGTGATTGATGATGATGAAGACTAGATTGTTCTTGATTTTATTGGATTATTTTTTAGGTTTTAATTTTACTGATTGTTCTTGATTTTACATGATGACTAGTTGGATTGTTCTTGATTTTACTAGATTTATGATGATAAAAACTAGATTGTTCTTGATTTTACATTATTAAATATATATATATTTAATTTTTATTGGTTGTTCCTGATTTTATGTGACTGGTTGGATTGTTCTTGATTTTACTGGATTGTTATTTGGATTGATTAATTTTTTAATTTTTTTCAAATTAATCTTCACATCCATCTTGATATCTAATAGAAAATTTTTTTAGTTAATATACTTAATTTTTATTTATTAATAATTATTATTTCAATTATTTAAAATTGTAATTTATTTATTTATTTTTATATAATTTTAGTCTTAAATTCTAAAAAATTTTAATTTTTTTATTTGTTTTTTAATTTTTTAATTTCGATTATGAAATGGTAGTTTGGTAATTGATTAATTTTTATTTTTTATTTTTAAATTTTTCAATATAATGAGGGTATTTTGGTCTTTTATTGTTTTTATCATAAAACCAGTAAAAATTTGGATGAAAACTGCTGTTGACTGACAGTAGGGTGTTTTTTGGGTAATATTTTAAAAATTTAGAGTAAACTAACATTATTTACCATTTTAGGAGATTTTTAGATTTTTACCCAAAAGAATATGAGAAGTATTGTTTTTACCAATTTTTGCAAAGAGGCTTTATTAGTGATAAACATAATTTATATATATATATCTATTACCCTTAAATATAGGTTTATTAGTCCAATTTTATGTTAAGTTTATTTTAATTAGTTGTGTTTTTGATGAAACATGAATAAAATAGGATTTATGTGTTGAATGAGGAAAAATTATAATTTTTGTCAAGTCAAAATTCAAGTTAGTCAAGAATTCAAGTCTATTTGTCAAACAATTAGAAAATTGGTTGAGACAAGAAAATAAATTAATAGAGGAAAAAAGCAAATTTGGAAAAAATCAATTTTGAGTTATTTTTAAAGAGTTTGGCACATATAAAAAGGGGTTGTTGAACACACAAGGGAGAGCAATTGAACCTGCCACTGCAGCCTTTGAGACAAAAAAGATTAAAGACAAAAACAATAGTTTTGGTGGAGAAGAAGACAAACAAGAGTGCAGTAGCCAAAGTTCACAAAAATATGTTGGGTTTTGATTTATTTGTTTTTATTATTACCATGGTTGTTTGATTTTCTTTTCTGAGGTATAAGATAAAACCTTATTGATTTTGTAATGATTTTGCTATTTGAATATTATTCTCAATTTTGTTTTTAATGTTTAAATAATTCTTAATTTCATCAATTAATAAAATAAAAATTGTTTTACCTTCGATATCAAGTATTTTTTATTGTTACAAAATTATTTTATTAATTTGACTTTGAATTGAAAAAAAGATTTAAATATAAGATTTTTATTATGTATTTTTCAATATTGGATACATATAATACTTAGATATTATCAATTTCAAGTTTTGAAGTAAAAATTTATATAAGATTTATTTTTGAGCTTAATTAACAAATTCTGAGAGAACAACAGATTGATTTCTAATTTGTTTCTTTAATTTTTGAGAATAATATTTTGAATATTAAAACATTACAAATTGATAATGGTGGATTTTGAATCTCAGATTTTCCGTCTATTGTTTGAGTTTTACAACTTAATCTTGTTTCGTTAATTTAGAATTTTATTTTCTTTAGTTTTAATTAATTCTCAATTTTCAAATATTGTTAACTAGATTAGTATTAAATTTAATTTGGATTTAGATTAATATTTTTTCAATTTTTGTGAAATCGACCTTTTACTTATATAATCTATTTTATAATAAACTCGTGCACTTGCAAATACCAAAATTTGCATAACAATTAGTAAACATTTTGTTCAATATTACTACACCTTTTAAATACATATGGAAGAACTGTTGAAGGAAATCGTAAAAAATTAATTTTTGGTTTTGGTTAAACCACAAGAATATGAATTATATAAATAATCTAACAATATCGAAATGTGGATACAAGCTGTATAAGATCACAAAGCGAAGTGGTTGTTGGATCGAAATTCTCACTAAAACAAAAAATAAAACTTTTACAACACTCAAAACACCTCATAATACAAAGCTTTGCTTTGTTTCTCACACACTCACTAGAAGCTATGCTTCTCTTATGTTTTCTTCTTCTTTGTGATGATAAAACCTCATGCAAGAGGGGTTATATATAGTGCTAGAAAATTAATCTAAACCATTCAAATTAACAAATACAAATAAATCCTAACCACACAATTTCACCAACCAAACAAATACTTTTAAATTGCATTATTGACTCACCTAACCTTACACCTAACCTTAGAAGGTTCTTCTTGATGGACTTGAGCTTGGTAATGGGCTTGCTCAAAAACAAGTCTATAACAAGTTTATATTTTCAACACCCCCTCTTAAACTTGTTTTACCATGCCAAGCAAACTTTTTAATCTTACAAAATCTTCAAACTTTAGTGGTTTGGTGAAAATATCTGCGATCTGATCCTTTGACCTTACGTATTCCAATTGCACATTTCCTTTTGTTATGCATTCTCGTATGAAGTGATAACGAGTATCGATATGTTTGCTTCTGTCATGGAACATCGGATTCTTTACTAAGGCGATGGCTGACTTATTGTCTACACAAATCTCAGTTGGTTCTTCTTGTGGCAAGCTTAATTCCTTCAATAAATTTCTGAGCCAAATTGCATGACAAACACACGAAGTAGCAGCTACATATTCGGCTTCACAGGTGGATAGTGTGACAATGGGTTGCTTCCTTGACATCCATGTGAAAGCTGTGTTTCCCATGAAGAATGCAAACCCACTGGTGCTCTTTCTATCATCTGTATCTCCACCCCAATCGCTATCGCTATATCCAATAAGTTTGAAGTCATTTGAAATTGAATAGAATAAACCAAAGTCAATTGTACCTTTGATATAGCGAAGGATTCTCTTAGCTGCCTTGAAATGGGTAGTTATTGGATTCTCCATATAACGACTCACAAGTCCAACTGCATAAAAGATGTCAGGTCTTGTACAAGTCAAGTACCTCAAACTTCCAACCAAACTCTTAAAGAGTGTTGGATCCACCTTTTCTGCTTCATCATGCTTAGACAGTTTGACTCCACATTCCACCGGTGTGCTTATTGGATTGCAATCATCCAACTTGAATTTCTTAAGTATCTCCCTTACATAGCTTTCTTGGGAGATAAAGATGCCATCTTCATTTTGCTTGACTTCGATACCAAGGTAGTATGCCATCAATCCGATGTCGGTCATCTCGAATTCCTTGGCCATTGCTTTCTTGAATTCTTCAAAAAAACTTGGATTATTACCGGTGAAGATTAAATCATCCACATACAAACATACAATCAAAACATCTCCATCTTTGAATTTGATGTAGAGAGCATGTTCATGAGGACATTTGGTGAAGCCATTCTCTTTGAAGTATTTGTCAATCCGATTGTTCCATGCCCTTGATGCTTGCTTCAACCCGTAAAGAGCTTTCTTTAGTTTTAGAACTTTGTCTTCGTGGCCTTTGACTTCATAGCCTGATGGTTGCTGAATGTAAACTTCTTCTTCAAGGACTCCATTTAGGAAGGCGGATTTTACATCCATCTGATGAATCTTCCACTTATTCTGAGCTGCCAAAGAAATTATTAGTCTTATAGTTTCTAATCGAGCAACAGGAGCAAATACCTCATCATAGTCAATTCCAGCTTTTTGACTATAGCCTTTTGCAACAAGTCTTGCCTTATGTTTTTCTATCTCTCCCTTAGCATTTCTTTTTATCTTGTACACCCATTTGACACCAATTGCTTTGTGTCCTTTTGGAAGTATTACGAGCTTCCAAGTATCATTCTTTTCAATGGACTTGATTTCTTCATTCATTGCATCTTTCCACTTCTTATTTTGTACAGCTTCTTCAAAGCTCACTAGTTCGGAATCAGCAAAGAGACAGAAAAGTGTGAGATTATCAGGTTGTTCAGTTACCTCATAAAGATCTTGCAGGTTTCTTGTACGCTCCACATCTCTTTCATTCAGAAATGATGGTGGTGAGTTTTCATTATCTGTTGAGGCTGGTGATGCTGGTGGTGTAGTGGGTTCTTGTTCTGCTTGCTCCATTCTTGGTTGCTCCTCCTTCTCTTCTTCAAAGTAGGGAAGGAAACTGTAATCTTCATCATGTGTTTTCCAATTCCATATGCTTTCTTCATCGAATACAACATCATGGCTGATGCTAGTCTTTCTATTGTTTGGATTATACAGCTTATAGCCTTTAGAGTAATTATCGTACCCAATGAAGATGAACTTCTCACTTTTGTCATCAAGCTTACTTCTTCTCTCGTCTGGTACATGTACATGAGCTATGCTTCCAAAGACTCTTAGGTGGGAAATACCTGGCTTCCTTTCATTCCATGCTTCTTGTGGTGTTTTTCCCAACACACTTCTTGTTGGAGATCGATTTGATAGGTATACTGCGCAAGCTACAGCTTCCGCCCAAAAATCCTTCGGTAATCTTTTGCTTTTCAGCATACTTCGTGCCATATTGAGAATTGTTCTGTTCTTTCTTTCTGCAACACCGTTTTGCTGAGGGGATCTCGGAACGGTTAGAGGACGTCGGATTCCATTTGCTTCGCAGAACTCTCGGAACTCTTTTGAGGTGAACTCTCCTCCTCGATCAGATCTCATTGCTTTTATCTGGTAGCCACTTTCTTTCTCCACAGCAGTTTTAAATTTCTTGAATACTTCAAAGACTTCTGATTTCTATTTCAAGAAATATACCCACGTTTTTCTTGAAAAATCATCAATGAAGAGAAGGAAATAATTACTGTTACCGAGAGAGCTTGGCTTGATTGGACCGCACACATCAGTATGGATGAGCTCGAGTGGTTTCTTGGCTCTTGATTCTGACTGTTTTGGGAAACCTTTTCTGAATTGCTTCCCAAGTAGACACCCTTCACAAAGTTGGTCAGGATGATTAATACAAGGTAGTCCTCTCACCATTTCCTTCTTAGACAACATTTCCAATCCTCCAAAGTTGAGATGCCCAAATCGAAGATGCCATAACCATGATGCATCTTTATAACAAGCTTTCAAACACTTTGCAACATCATTTTGAATGTTCAATGAAAACATTCTATTCTTTGACATTTTCACCTTAGCAATTAAATTTCCTATGTTATCTCTTATAAAAAGACTACAATCTTTCATGTGAATATCATAGCCTTTTTCTAAAAGTTGACCTAAACTCAAGATGTTGCTTGTCATGTTGGGCACATAATAAACATTTGAAATCAATTGGTGACTACCATCTTTAGCACGAATAAGAATGTTACATTTTCCTTCCACCGGAATTTTAGAACTATCTCCAAATGAGACATTGCCACTCACAGATTCATTAAGCTCTGTGAACATGTTTTTCCTTCCACACATGTGGTTGCTCGCACCGGTGTCGAGATACCAAGTATTCTCTTGGTCTCCATCATTGCCTCTGTGTGCTAATAACAAAATTTCTTTTTCTTCTGTTCTTGCTTCCATAAAATTAGTCTTCTCTTCAACCTTGTTATTTGGAGCTCTACATTCTGAAGCATAATGTCCAAATTTCTAACAATTATAACACTGAACTTGAGATTTTTCGTACCTTGTGTTCGAATTGGCTCTCCCACGACCTCTTGTTGAATTTTCTCCTCTCTCATGACTATTGTTGGAATTGTTGTTGTTATAATTCCAACCTCGTCCACGACCACGACCTGTACCTCGTCCTCGGCTTCTTCCTCTGCCTCGACCACGTTGGTATCTCTCGTGGCTTTGGATTTCTTCCTTCTCTTTGAGTTGGGACTTGAGGAGTTGTTCATTGATACCTTGCTTCCTTTTATGCTTTTCTTCGTAAGCTTGCAACGATCCTTGAAGTTGCTCAATTGTCATGGTTGTCAAATCTTTAGTCTCTTCTAACGTCACAACGATATATTCAAATTTGGAATCCAACGAGCGGAGTATCTTCTCCATTATTCTGGTATCTTCTAGTGTCTCACCGTTTCTTTTTAATTGATTAGAAACGGTTAACACTCTTGTGAAGTAGTCAGAAATAGATTCAGATGCTTTCATATGTAATGATTCAAACTCACCTCTTAAAATCTGAAGACGAACTTTTTTTACTTGTTCAGATCCTTTGCAAGAGGTTTGTAGCTTATTCCACGCTTCTTTAGCGGACTTTGCACTTGAAATTTTCTCAAAGCCATCATCATCTAATGCTTCATAGATGAGATAGAGAGCCTTTTTATCTCTCTTCCTTGAGTCTTTTAAACTATCCTTTTGAGTTTGAGATAGTGTCGACTCATCTTCTGATTCGGTGTAGCCCTTTTCTACGACCTCCCAGACATCGTGTGCTCCAAGAAGTGCTTTCATTTTGATACTCCAATTATCATAGTTGTCGTTTTTGAGTGTTGGAACTTGAAAGGATACCATACCATTAGCCATACCTTTAAGTATGTTTAGAATTTCGAAATTCTGATTGCACGGATGGATTCAGAACGTCGAGAAACTTTAACCGGAACTTGAGCCAAAAAGTCAACTTTTGGTCAATGGTCAAAGTCAACGGTCAACTCGGTCAACAGTCAAAGTCAACGGTCAACGATCAAAGTCACGGGACCTGTTTGGCTTTTGTCAGCAGCGGCTCGGCTCGGGTTCGGCTTGGCTCGGCTCGGCTCGGCTTGACTCGGCTCGGCTCGGTCTGTTAACCCGGTTCAACTCGTTTGAGTTGACTCAGTTTTCTGCAGCGATTTTTCGGTGGCGCGTGCGGGCGCGTGGAACCTCCGATTGGGATGATTTTTGCGGCGTTGTGCTCCTTTCGTCGAGAGCTTCGATTTGGTATATTACACGACACTTAGCCTTGCTCTGATACCACTTTGTTGGATCGAAATTCTCACTAAAACAAAAAATAAAACTTTTACAACACTCAAAACACCTCACAATACAAAACTTTGCTTTGTTTCTCACACACTCACTAGAAGCTATGCTTCTCTTATGTTTTCTTCTTCTTTGTGATGATAAAACCTCATGCAAGAGGGGCTATATATAGTGCTAGAAAATTAATCTAAACCATTCAAATTAACAAATACAAATAAATCCTAACCACACAATTTCACCAACCAAACAAATACTTTTAAATTGCATTATTGACTCACCTAACCTTACACCTAACCTTACACCTAACCTTAGAAGGTTCTTCTTGATGGACTTGAGCTTGGTAATGGGCTTGCTCAAAAACAAGTCTATAACAAGTTTATATTTTCAACAGTGGTCTATGCCATAACATAGAAAAAAAATAAAAATAATTTGACATGCTTCATGGTCAAAAAGCTTAACAAACATTACCATTTTCAATTAAATAATATAGATGACATGCATCCCATGTGCTATGATGGTCCATGTGATCAGCACTTCCATTCCACTAAACGAAACAACATCAAATGGCAATTACATCACACGTTATATATATGGCTTTCCTGATTGCTGATCCAAACACTTCAGAAAAACGATATTTCCTCTTCAAATTGCTTTTCATGTAAACATGAAACCAAACTCAGTAGCAACCACTTTGTTGTTCATTTCACTGCATTTGTTATTGTTCCCCTTGATAATCATGAGTAGCAACCAACCTTTAGCTCCTGCATTGTACGTTTTTGGAGATTCGCTCTTGGACAGTGGCAATAACAACGATTTGCTAACCTTGGCAAAGGCCAATTATTTGCCATATGGTTCCAATTTTGTCAAAGCATCTGGAAGATTCACTAATGGAAAAACAGTTGCTGATTTTGTAGGTAAGCTGCTTCAATTTTTTTCTCAAAGCATGTGCAAGTGACATCATCAATCCGTATATTTAAACTAAATCGTTCATGTATTGTTTTTAGCTGATTTTCTTGGTGTACCGTATTCTCCGCCATATCGGAAGAGTAAACCGGGTTCTGTGATACTTACTGGATTGAATTATGCATCTGGGGCATGCGGCATCCTCCCGGAAACCGGACTCTCATCGGTAAGAATTCTATTTAAACCAAAGTTTTCCCTTTCCAATATGTCCTTTTACTAATTTTTTATTATTTCTTCTTTTAAACTATACTTTTTTATTTTAAATTCACAAACACAAAACCACAGGCCAAATTATATATATATATTCCTTTTCTAAAAGACATTTGTGTTCCTTCGAAAAAGCTAAAGATATTTATTAAATTTATGGATTTAACTATGGTACTGTTTAGGTAAACTTACAAATTAAAAACAATATTTGGATATTTTTCAATAACTATATTTATAATCAATCTAAAAGTTATTATTGATTGATAAACTTATCAAACTAGTTAGTAGCTAAATCTTAAATTTATTCATTCTGAATAGTTTTAAGCTTTTACCTAAGATAAAAATACCCACCAACTACCTTCAAAATTATACTCATAATTGTAATTAAAAAGTTTAAAAATAATAACCAAATTTCGTCACTATTGGACTCGATCAGGGCTGGAGGATCTACTCCTCAAAGAGCATATCGCTCCTCCGGGAGGAGCACTACTCCATGTACAGGAGTTAGAGAGATAAAGGTCGCATGACCTCCATCAATGGAGGTCAAGTGCCCTCCTCTAGGGGGCTTCACAGCTTCACTCATGCTCTCCCTGAAAGTGGGCATGGATCACTCTCAGATATACTTATGTTAGCAAGGAGTTAATTATTTATTTTTATATATTCATTTATTTTTTTAAAAAAATATTAAAGTATTATAGAGGTATTTTGGCTTTTCTATTGCCAATAATTGATAAATATTGAAAACTATTATAGGCAGGTAAAAATTAAAACTGCCTTTTTTAAAAGGCTATTTATAGATATTTTGTAAACTAGTAATTAACCAACATTTCCATTGAACCTATATACAAATATATTCTCAACAGCTAAATGCATAGCAGACATAGGTATATATCTAAATTTTGATGACGGGCTTAAATGTGAACAAATACAAACTTGTGATTATCATAAAACAAATTTAATCATGTAATAACGATAACGTGTGACACTAAATATTCAAAAGCTCGCGAAAGGAGTAGGAGATTTCTTTTTCGATTTTTAGTTGTATCTGAATTCGAACGCAATGCTAATTAGGGATAATTTAAGTTGACTAATCCCACGTACAGATACTGTGATAACTTGTAATAATTTTTTGCTTCTAATCTAACTATTAAGTTTTTTATTCTGTATGGACTGTACGTGATCTTAGAAGATCATATTTTCTTGTTACAAAAATAAAATTATGTCAACAATTGATTCAGGATCATGTGTCCCATTATTAATACAATACTACCTCCCTATTAAATTAATAAAATTTTATACCAGATCATCAGACTAAAGGATCTTGTAAATTGTAATCGAGACATTAAGATAAGCTAATGTTGATTTCCAGATATGAATCACATCATATGCATTATATATATACACACACACACAAGTCAACATATGTGCAGAAATATTTTATGTGAATTAAGTGGGGAACATATCATTATATCTGGGATAGGAGCATGAGAACTATCGTGGTTGCATATCTCGAAACGTTGCATGGAATTAATACAACTATATCTCAGTTGTCTTCCCAAGATTATTTTTATATTATTTATTTCTTTAAAATATATTTAATTACTACAAATTAAATGTTACGAATGTGTTGTATCTTTGACAACGCCTTCAATTTACATCAACCGACGCAAACAGAAAAACTAGACGGTCCAAGAAATCCACAAATTTCAATCTACAGAAACTAGGATCATGCCTCAAAGGACATGAACCCCAGCTATCACGCACCATTTTACACGACCATAAAGCATGATCGACAGATTCAAGATCAGAATCACAGAGAGGGCAGACTCCATTAAATGAAATCTTGCGGTGCAGAAGGAGGGCTTTAGTAGGGAGGATACCTTTTAGAGCTCGCCAACAGAAAATTCTTACTTTACCAGGGATGGGGAGATTCCATAACTGCTTCCATAGAGCCAGAGGTCCCGATGAGGATGAAGCGAATCCAGAATTCATGGCGTCGAATGCAATTTTGTATGCACTCTTGACAGAAAAATGGCCATACCGATCATAATGCCACATGAATGAATCAGGATTGGGAGAAGAGCTAAGAGGAATGCTCAAAATTAATTCTGCCTCTTCCGAGAAGAAATACTCCCTTACCCGGTCTTCAGCCCATCTTCCTGGTTCAGAAATAAGGAAGGACACCGTAGTTCCGCGCGGAAGAAACATAGGGGAAAGGACTCTGAATGTCGATGGACGAGGGATCCAATTATCATCATAAATTGACACACTGCTACCATCACCTATACGCCATCTGAATCCTCGCAAAATAGCCTCACGACCCCAGAGTATGCTTCTCCAAACCAGTGAAGGCGCCTTCAATTAATTAAACACTCCTTCACCACGCAATTGAGGGGAACATTTGCGAAAGCAATAGCTAGCCCTCAATTTATTGCTTTTGCTTTAAAATTCTTCAATTCTACTTAAAATGCTATGATATTGTCGGGCTTATTCTGGTGACGTGCATGTTAGAATTAATTAAGCAATTAGAAAAAATTCGAGAAAAGTCTTGAAGTTGACTAATTCTAAAAATAATCATGAATTTCCAAATTAAATTAGAAGATATTATCATTTTTTTGGAACTGTATTAGACAGCTTATCCCATGCATTTCGTATTCAAGAGTTAATGGTCATCGTTTGTTTTTCATCAAGAAATGCGTGTATTAGGTTAGCTTTTAAGGGTCTTAAGGTTAGGGGTGTCAAAAGGCTTGAGCCAGATCGGTCCCGTCTGAAATTTTAAGACCCAATACACTTTGGACTCAAATTTAGGTTCGGACTAATTATTATGCGGGCCAAACCAAGCCAGACTTAATAAGTGATGATATTTACACCCAGCTAAAGTGTACGTACACTCTTTTTATGTACACATGCCAATCGAGATGGCTTTCAAAAATTATGAATTATGGAAAAATTGCACAAAGGCCCTAACATTAGGTTATATTACACTCATATGAACTGTTTGCTCTTAATTACACTAAATTGCCCTGTCATTAGTCTGTTGACTGACTTACCCAACATGAAGTTTAAATTGCCCTTAGTACTTTTTTTTTCATCATCTAAAATCAAAATTTCAATGGTTCATCATCAATACGTCATCCTTCATCAATTCATCATAATTACCAGATCTTTGCTCTTCAAGGGTTGTTTTTTATTTTTCCTTTGTTTTTTTTTTTTTTTTAATTTTTCTTCTTCTTTTACATGATTACATCAAAATTGATTTTCCCTATATGGTTTTGCTCTTCATTGATTTTCTTCTTCTTCTTTTATTAGCTTTTGCTCTTTTAGTTTTTCTCATCCCCTACATCAATTTTGAAATTAAAAACATTAAAAAAGAAAAAAGAAATGGGGATTTTCGAAACCATAGGGATTAAATGATGTATTTATTACAGACCAGTGGTATAATGATAATGTACCTTAAATAAAAACCATATCATTACCAAGAAAAAATCCTCTTGAGAGTTAGCTGAAAATGCCCCTACCTAATTCAAAACCACACCACTGCATATTCAAGTTTTTATTTTTAATTTTTAATTTTCACTTTTAGGATCTAGCAAAATTAATCGGTACATGCACTAGTTGAAATACAACTCTCTCAAAAGGGAAGAAAACTCTCCATACTTTACAATTTAATAAGCAAATGTGGAACTTAAACTCTTATCACATTGATGAAGAAGGAAGTGTGTGTAACTACTTTGTTAAGAGTGGATATGTCATTGTCTTTTCAGGTTCAATCAGACTTGAAGGGAGTTTTATGGATTCTTTCAAATGGTTAAATAAATTTTATATAAGTATGTATCACATTTTAATCCATAGTTTTGTAAATAAACATTGTTCTACACAAACTGTATATGCAGGGTGAATGCTTGCGCTTGAGTAAACAAGTTGATTTATTCCAAAGTACAATTGAGTCTCAGCTACAGACACATTATAAAAGCTCACAACACCTTTCAGATTATTTATCAAAGTCGTTATTCTTAATCACAATTGGCAGCAACGACTATATAGGCAATTACCTTGATGACAATTTGTTAATTAATCTTATTAGAAAACGTAATTCTCCAGACCAATTCGCTCAACTTCTGATGGATAGACTCTCTAAACAATTAAAGGTAAATAAATTCTCTCTCTCTCTCCCTCTCTCCTCTCTCTCTCTCTCTGTCTTTGTCTCTATCTCTCTATTTATTTATTTTTTTACTTATTTGTTAAATGAGAATAACCATACCATCTTCCAGAAATTATCTCTAATACATTCATGAATATGATAATTATCTTTCAGAACTCTCTTAGAATTGTCTTTGAATTAATTAAGTTGATACTGAAGTGATCGATTTAATTTTGTCCATCTTGCATGGATTGTTTCTTAAAAAAAAAAAAAACAAAAATCAGAATTTTGGATGAAACTCGAAACTAATAATATGTTTATGCCATATGCATGGGGAGGTTGAAAAAATTTATTCTTTGAGCAATGAGAGTGCAATCTATGCATTTATTCCATGTGTAGAGATTATACGATTTGGGCGCAAGGAAGATTGTTGTGTTCGAGCTTGGTCCAATTGGATGCATCCCATCAATTACAAGGAAACAGAAACACAATGGCAAATGTGTCGAAAAAGTGAACGAGGTGATTTCCTTTTTCAACAATAAGCTTCCCGGAATGTTGCGAAATTTGACATCAACTGTCAAGGGTTCCAACATTGTTCTTGCTCGTACTAATTGGATAGGCTATGATGCTGTCATAAACCCTACTAAATATGGTAAAGTTATGGTGTTTTTCACTTGAAGTTGAAGATATAAGATTTATATCAGAAAATCTTTTTTTTTTTTTTTTTCTAAATATTTAAAATTTTGCAGGCCTTGCGGATTCGAGTAATCCATGTTGCAAAGCATGGTTTAATGGGACATCAGGTTGTTTTCCATTTTCAAAGCCTTGCTTAAACCCGGATCAACACTACTTTTGGGATGGTTATCATCTTACACAAACTATGTACTCAACCATTGCATCCCGTTGTATCAACGATGCATCCGTTTGCTTTCCTAACTTGAAGCAGCTCGTTCAAATGTGACAAAGATACGGCAAATTTTCTTATCTTAATTGGTTATGTAAGATCTATTTTTTTCATTGGATCTCCAAATAAGTTTAATTTGTTAATTAAAGGTCCTTGTTACTATTGTATTATTCTAATATTTTTTTTGGCTAACAATTCTAATATTTATTTTTAATAAACTTAATTGATGAAGTAACGACTTAAGAGAAATTTATTAAAATAAAAAAAGATATACAAAAGAGATGAAAAAATAAATACCAATATAACTAGTTAAATAAGATGATATAATTGTACATCAACTATATATAGCGCTTGGGAAGTTTCCCCTTACCCAATTGAGGCTTGACACCAGCAACTCTAATAGTTAGCTGGTAATTAATGTTTTCATATAAGTACAATTTTCACTCTCTACAACCCTTTACTCTTTCATCCATCTTTGGAATTGGAATCAAATAATAATGAAGATATTACACTCACAACCTTTGGGTTTGACGTAAAGACAATTAGAGGGAAAAGTTCAATTATTTTACATTTACACCTCTTAACTGAACAAATATTTGTTAATACATAATAGCATAGGGCTATTTTCATCTTCTAAAAGTCAATATATTAACCTTAAGTCTTAAATACTATTGTTGGGTCATTTCTTATCAATTTAAATTTTTGAGTTTGATGACAATTAACATGATATTAAAGTTTAGAGATCCTTGGTTTTAACCATTTCTTTTCCCTTTATCTGAAATTTCTATTACACATGTTATATGATAGAGGGTGTTTAGCATGTATGTAACATTTGTCAATCAACCTCAAGTCTGTTAGGCCCTTTCTTATCACCTTAAGTTTTTGGGTCTAAGGACAACTAATATTAATAAAGAAAAACAAAAACAAAAACAAAAATAGCTATGTCAACCTCTTTACATCAGCCTCCTCCATTGGCATTAGCATCCTTTAGTGTGGTGGACTTTTGTATGTACTTGGTGATTAAATATGGAATACGTTTTAATTCCACAAATTTTATAGATTATGCATGTGGATGAGTTTGTGTTGAAGTGGATAGCATTTTGGATTTTGAATGGAAGAGGCACTACTCCACCAAACATGTTTGGGGAAGCCAAAAGACTCTTTCATGCGCAAGTAGTGAGTGACATTTTTTGATTTTTTTTTTTTTTTTTTTTAAGTATAGGTATTACTCTAGGGGACAACCAAAACTAAGTGGGATCAGACTTTGATGACACAGTCCAAAAAATAACTCCTAAAGTAGGAGGGAGCAACTCATATCAAGTGAGGAAGGGGGCAGCCTACAATGGGTAAAGGAGAAACCCACAAATTGTTGGGGAGTGAGGTATAGAATCAATGACTTTGAAAAGATCATGAGTGAGCAATACCTTACTATTACACTATTGCCCAAGCCCCAGACATTTTCTGACTTTGGTGATTGAGTTTTTTTATCAAATTAGCCAAAAGATTCTTTAACAAAATATTGCTCTTAGAATTTGGATACAAGAGAGACTAGGTAGTCCATGGGTTATATTGATGAAATATTGTTGTTGGTCCTGTTTTGTTAGTTCAAATTTTTGGTTTTATTATAATTGATATAGTACTAGAGTATAATTGATTTAACAGTCTTACGTTCAAATCCTTAGAATCTCTATTGCATTAATTAAGTATACAATAGTAAATTAATTGCACTCTACTTTCACTACGTTTAGGGAAGAAAGACAAAATATACAAAGTTTGCCCATAATTACAACAAACCCTTATATTTAACATCCAACCATTAAATTTAATAGTTAATCGTAAAAAAACAAAAATACTCTTTATCTAAAAATTTAAAAAACGACTGATAGGAGATCTTTAATGGCTTTTTTTTCGCTTTTTTTATGGGGATTATTTATAGTTTTCTTTCTAGGTATATTTGTTTTTATCAGTAAGTTTTAAGATTAGTTTAGAATTTTGTTTCTTTTGATAGGTAAATGACCATTTACCTTTATTTTTCAAAATCAATGATTAAGTTTAATTGTTTTTTTTTTTTTTTCTCTTAAAAGCTGACACAGAATGATTTAAAAGTCTATCAAGGTTCGTTGAGAATGATTATTACTTACACAGTTCGAAAATCTACTCTCCTAATTAGGAGATAGCAACTCCCATAATTAGGAGAGAGAACTATCTATGTAAGTTTATAAAATACATTTAGTAGAAATTGAATTAATCTCCATCACTTTGGTGAATGAGGCATACAATTATCTATGCTAAAAGGTGATGTGTAGGAATTAAATTTAATTAACCGTTAAGGTACATAATAATTATGAATCCTTGTATATTCTATGTTATACCAAAACATTATGGAAGTTTGTGCGATTTATCGAATATATAATTACAGCATAGGACGTTTCTGTATCAATCAATGTGATAAGCAATATAAAAAATTGTTAGGCCATTTTTACTAACACCCTATTGCACTTTGCAGTTTAGCTTATGAACTGAAAATTGATGGGAAAACTTGAAGTCTAAATGGTAGGAAATATGACTAATACTATCGTTTGTTGTTATCTTGTCACCAAACTATTAATTTGAGTTTTATCTATATATGTAAATTATTGAAAAAAATCCTTTGGTATATTAAGACACATCCCAACTAACATTTTCTCTCACTTTTCTCTTTTCTTTTTCAGCTTTAATTTGCCCCACCCATTTGTCCTCATCCAAATATCACAATATTTCTTTACAAATGTCATTTTTCATGGAGGAAGGATTTCTTAGGTGTTTTAATTTGAGATTTAATTTGTATTAATAGTGAAAATGTGATTTGTTTTGTTGTCTAATTACATAGATATTTATTTGAACTTGTTTTTCCATTTATGTTGAATTCGTTGTACTTATAAAATGATATAAATTGGAAGTTTAAAATAAGAAGAAAACTTGAAACAAGTTAAAAAAAAAAAAAAAAAAAAAAGTTAAAAACTTTAAAATAAAAATAAAAATAAAATAAACGAAGTCAGTAAACCTATCAAAGTGACAATTTCGTCTCCTTTAAAGGCTTAATTTTAAGTCAAAAATAGTATCCTTTCGAGACTTAAAATTAAGTCTCAATGTACGGCAATTCCTCCTTTTGGGACTTCAATTGTAAGTCTCGAAAACAAATCATTTTTGGTTGTTTTTGAGACACAAGCAATTCCCAGATTTAATATTTTTTCGTCTTTTCTATCTACTTTTTAACGTTTTTCATATTTTTATTCTTTTTTCTTATTTTAGATATGGTTGTTTTCAAGTTTTTATTTATAAATTTTTATTCTAGTTTCGAGTTTTATTCTAGTCCTTTTTTGATCCAAATCTATTCTCTATCTCTCTTCTTTTGAGTTTCTAGATTTAATTCAAAACGTAGGAATTAATTTGTTCAAAACACAAGTTTTCAGAGCTATTTTTTGTCCACAATTTTCTTTTCTTTAATTTTGATTTTTTAATTTAGTTCTTTTATCATTCTTATTTGTTCTTTGTTTTACGTTTTACGTTGTATAAGTATATTTGTGAGTGGTCTCTTGGTCTCCGCATTCTTAATTTTTTTCTTTTACCAAGTTTTTATTAGTTCTTTTTTATTTAATTATCTATTTTTATTTTTTATTTTTAAATGAAAGGGTGTTTTCGACCTTAAAAGGTCAAACTAGGGCAAATCAAGAGAATAACCACCTCTAAAATATAATAATGACACTTCTACATCTGAGGTCTCAACTTCAAAGCTCAGAGGCGTCAGCATAATTTCCCCTTGTATAATATTATATACAACTCTAGTGAACAATACACTTTGTCAAAAATAACCTCTGCAATTTCTTCTCAACTATAAAAACCCTGTAAACTTTAATAAGAATATTCAAGATAAGTTGGCCCTTCTTTCTTCTTATAGAGATTAAATATTAGTATTTGCTTTGAGGATTAACATGGTTCGGTTTCGTCTATAGACATTGTCGTGCATTGAAGAACCTTGTGATTGTATAGTAATTCGAAACATTTGTTCCGTACTTCCTAAGCAAAAGTTAGCTTTCAAGTTAGATTATGAAATTAGTGTCTTTTATTTATTTATTTATTTATAGAAATTAAATATTAGATATTTACTTGAGGATGCACAATATGGTTCGGTTTCGTGTACCATATACGTTGTTGTGCATTGAAGAACCTTGTGATTGTATATTAATTGAAAAAAAAAAAAATTGTTCCGTTTTTCGCAAGCAAAAGTTAGCTTTCAAGTTAGATTTCGAAATGAGTGTCTTTTATTTATTTATACATATATTTTTTGGTTGGGGACTTAAATAAGAAAAACAGTTCACTTGTGAAAATTTACTGACAATAATTAAATCACATGAAAAAAATATTTTAAAAAGAAAATTTTGAATATATATTCTCAAGACATATTTTAAGAAACGTAAAATAATAACTAGGATTTATTTATTAAATTTTTTGAGTTTGTAAATTATATCTTATGAGTACATGTTAATATGTTAATATAACTCTTTCAAAAATAATAATAACAACAAAACAAATTTCCTATAACTTACCCATCACCAGTAGAAGAGGGTTGTCCATTGTCAAATTTGAAGAGACTCTCCTTGATATGAGATAATATATTAAAATTTATTTTCTATCATTCAAATTTATATTTCTACATTAAAAAAATTGAATCATCATTTAAATAAAAACTATTGTTGTAACTCATAAGATTTTCTTTTAAATGTATGTCCTAATTAATCAAAATAAATCGTACGATTATCCATTGATTACCTCTGAATATAATTTAGTTAAAATTTCTATAAATAGCATAAAAAATGTGAGTTTTGAAAATATTTTTGAAAATTTTAAATGAGTTTTTTTTAACTGTATTAGTATTCATAAATTATAGTTTGCAATTGAAGTTTACAAACCATACAAACTATTTTCAATACTATTTCATGAAATCACACATTTTTCAGTGCTATAACAAAAAAGATTTTTATAAATTACCAACGAATTTCTTGAAATTTAAATTTAGAATATGCGCCGTTTGTGGAACTTTATTTTCACTTGAATTCTCAAATATTTAAGTATAGAATTGCCCTTAACAAGACACATCAAACTCAAGAGCACCCAACAAATATTTGTCTTCCAAATAAATGATAGATTTATGCAGCGGCAAGATAAATGCATTTATATGCCTATAGGAAACTAACTTCCTACGCTTGAAAGCCAATTATAGACGTAATCCAAAGCATACGTTGAACTAACTTGCAAGTGAAACAATGCCATACTTTTAGCAACTATAAAGACCTTCGAAATTAAACATCAATCCAAGAAATACACTCTCACTTATTCGAGCAAATAAAAGATATTCCCATTGCCTGCAAAATGGAGAAGGGAAAGAAGAGAATGGCAGTTCTAGTTGGATGCAATTATCCAAACACAAAAAATGAATTGCATGGTTGCATAAACGACGTGCTTGCAATGAGAGAGGTACTGATCAAGCGGTTTGGGTTTGATCCAAGCCAAATTGAGCTCCTAACTGATGCACCAGGTTCCAGCTTGGTGATGCCTACAGGTGCAAATATAAAGGCTGCACTGAACCGGATGGTGGACGGGGCTGAACCGGGTGACGTTATGTTTTTCCATTATAGTGGACATGGAACTCGGATTCCTTCTACGAAACCTGGACATCCTTTTAGACAGGACGAAGCTATTGTGCCTACTGATTTCAATCTCATTACGGGTAATTAGTCTTACAATTTTCATCTAATTTGAATTCTTCTTTTAAAGTCTTCAAAGTTACATTTTTATTTTCTATTATTTATTTATTTTTTCTTTTGCTCTGGATCCTATCTAGAAAACAATCAACTAGAGTCCAACACAATTTATTTCTTGAATTTTTTTTTTTTTTTTACTATTATTTGTCTAAGTAACAGTCAGGATTAACTGAGATATGACTCTGTAACATAGTTCGAGGAACATCTCCTTAAGATTGGAAGAGAACAACCTACATCTAGTGGGGGAAGGGGGGATCCACAACACGTGGGAATTTGTTCACAATTTTGTTGGACTTGGATATAAACCTGCAATCTATTAATTTCAGAAAAAAGAAAAAAAAATGTATTGTATAAGGTTATCTAAATTAGCAAACTAATATATATATTTTTTCCTAATTATTTTTTTCAATTATCTGTGACGTGAAATCATACAAATATGCAGATTTGGACTTCCGGCAACTAGTGAACCGCCTGCCAAAGGGCACAAGCTTCGCAATCCTATCAGATTCATGCCACAGTGGAGGCCTTATTGACAAGGAAAAAGAGCAGATTGGACCTTCTTCCATTATCCAAAATAATGGCAGAAAGTGCTTCTCCAACCCCAAAAACATTCCGTTCCAATCAATTCTTCAACACCTATCATCGCTAACAAGCATAAACACATCTGATGTCGGCACACACTTGTTGGAGTTCTTTGGAGTTGATGCCAGTATTCGATTTCGGTTACCATTGCATGAACTGGAATTGTTTGAATCATTGAGACCTGATGAGGGGATTCTGCTAAGCGGGTGCCAGGCCAATGAAACCTCCGCAGATATGAATCCGTTGGAGGGTGGAGGAAAGGCCTATGGAGCCTTCAGTGATGCGGTTCAAAGAGTGTTGAAGGAGAATTCAGGAGCATTGAGCAATAGAGAAGTTGTGATGATGGCAAGGAAGATTTTGGAAGAAAAAAGGTTTGAGCAGCACCCTTGTTTGTACTGCAGTGATGAGAATGCTGAGGCTAAATTCTTGTGGCAACCTACTGATCAAAGCTGCTAGCTCTTTTTTATGCTACTTTTATGACATATATTGAATGTTGTGTTTAATCACTGGTTTATCCTAAAAAATGAATGAAAATAATAATATGATTGTCTTCTATTATAAAAGTAAAGTAAAAGAATTTCCCGAAACTGTTTATAATTTTGTCATATATTCCATACTTTTTTACTGTTACCTGTTTAAGAAAATGTCTAAATTGGCTTTCGTGTTTAAATTAAATAAGATCAAACTATCTTTTAAGTCACTGAATTTAGTTATATGAGGCAATATTATCCAAGTTAATAAACATTTTATTAAAGATATAGTAGAATTCGAAACAGAAAACGTTGTCTTTATTACTGGTAAAGGTTGACAGCTCTTGTTTATGTTGATGTTATGATCTTAAATGTGTTCAGTTAATTAAACTAATAATCGGACTCTTCGTTTTATGGTGTAATAAAAAGAAACGGGCAAATTTCACTTTAGTCCATAACTTTTGACAAAATATACTTTTCACTCATTAATCAGTCTTTGGTCTCCATCATTCCTAAAGTTTAAGAAATTCATTAAAATGGTTCTTCTGACCAAAAAACTAACGGTTAACTGTGATGGAAAATGGGTTAAGGCTAAAACACCCTTAATCATCTCATTTTGTTTTCCTAAAATAAAATAATAAATGGATCTCCACCGTCCATTTTTAAAATGGATGGTGGAGATAAAAATAACATAAAAATAAAAGAAATAAATAAAATATGAGAAAACATAACATTAAGTTTAAAAGAAAAAAGAAAAAAAAAGATATCGACATCCATAGAACATTAAGTAAAAAAATAATAAAAAATATGACAAATAAATTGACAAAAAAGAAACAAATCAATTCATCTTGTTGGACCAAATCGAAGTTGATTTGGTAACCAAATGAATAGGTTAATTGTGGTTCTGGTTTTGGTATTATGTGCATAGATGTTAGAGAAGTTTGATTGATGGTGTTGAAGAAGAAGTTGAAGTTGCACGAGAGAAGTTGAAGTTGAAGTTGCGAGAGAGAATAAGTTAAAGAAGTATGATGCATGGTGTAGAAGAAAAACAATTGTTTGAAGGAATTGAAGAAGTTGAAAAGGTTACAAGTTGAACGAAATGAGCTGGGAACCCAAATTGTCAATCTAGGTTGTCGACGACTTTGGTTCAACCCAGGTCATCATGATCTGGGTTCAAATTCAAACAATTTGGGTTTGAACCTAAATCATCAACCAATTGTCAAAGTCATTTAACCTAAATGACCCAAATCAAGTTCGACGATCTAGGTTTCACCCAGATCGTTAGTTCAAAATTTAGGCTTCAAACCTAAATCGTCGTCCAACGACCTGAGTTTCAGATCGTCAAACCACAACTTCCCATATCGTTGAACCACAATCTCCTAAATCGTGGTTCAATCTCCATGGCCAACCTCAATTGTCGGCATGTGTTTTTTGGGTTTGTATCATAAAAGTTTATAATTTATACATGTTAAATAAATAATAAATATTCTTTTTTTTTAATCATATATGGATTAATCTTAGAGGCTATTTGTTTTTTTTATTTATAACTTAGTGGTGCTGAATTACACTCATTAAGTTATTTTTTTTTTTTATCTTTTTTAAGTGGTTAAACCACTTAAAACTCTAAAAAAAAAAAAAAAAAGTTAGAAATCTTGACTTTTCATTTAATTACAAATCATTTAACTATGTTTAAAAATTATATTCCAAGTCTATCCTCCCTAAAATAATATATTTTTAAATTTATCCTAATTTTATATTAATTAAAATTTATTTTATTTTTTTCCCTTGATACTTACAAAACTATGAGGTTATTTGTTTTTTTGTCTGAAAACTGAATAGTGTTATTGAAGATTGAAAACTGAATAATGACTGAAACTTGAAATCTAAACGATATATATTTTTTTATTATTATTTTTCCTTACATCTGAATATATAGTAATATTATTTGTTTTTTTAAGTTAAAATCTTTTAAAAACTAGTAATTTAATATTTATATAATTTTACTATTAATTGTTATATAAATTTAGTTAATATAATAGAAAAAATTATGATAAATTATTTAAAAAATATTAAAACACTTATCCATACATGTATATATATTAATAGTATTTTTATTCATAATTAAAATATAATTAATTATTATAGTAAAGCATTTTTTAAAAACAAATTATATATACACAAATAAATTATTATAGCAAAATAAATTAAATTTATACATTTAAATAAAAAAAAATGGTTTAAAGTTGAATTACTATTACAATAAAAATTGAAATAGTAAAGTAATATATATTTTCTACTAAAATTAATATATTATTATTGTTTAATTTTAGTAGAAAATATGTTATTTTGGAAATATATAATTTTATGAAGGATAGATTTGAAATAATATATTTAAATATCTATTAAGTAATTTGACATTCAGTTAAAAGTCATAAATTGTAGCATGATTTTTTCAGCAATTTTTGAGTGGTTTGATCACTTAAAAAAATAAATGAAAATTCATTTAATAAGTATAACTCAGACCCATTAAGTGAAAAATAATAAAACAAACGACTTATATATATATTTGAAAAAATATATATAAATATATTTTATCCCAAATTATCTTAAAATTAAATCACTGTATTTTAATTTATAATTTAAACATTTATTTTTTAGTTATTTTCTTAAATATATTAATATATTTAATTATATAAATATGATTAATACTACTGTTTTTTTAAGTAAATTTTAATTATGAATAACATATTATTAATATGCATATAAAAATTATTTAGAGTTTATTAAATTATTTAGTTTCAGTTTTGTATTAAATTAATTAAAATTAGATATCAACAAATAGTAAAAAGAGTAAAAAAATATCAAATTATTAGTTTCCAAATAATTTTAGCTTTAAAAAACAAACAAGTTTATAATATATTAAAAAAATATTATTTAAATTTCAAATTTCGGTTACTATTAAATTTTCAATAAATTTTAGCACTGTTCAGTTTTCAGACAAAAAAATAAATGATTCCTTAATCTTGAATATATTTTGGATTTTATTTGTTAAATTATGTCTTTTGATTTACATGAATGAGATTGTTATATATTTATAATTAATAACTTTGTACTTTAAAAACATGATTTAATAAACAGTTGTAAATATTCTATATAATATTAGAATCCACTCTTTTTTATCAGAAGTAGATAAGTAGTTTTCTTAAATATTGATTCGATTCTTGAACAATAAAATATCTTGACTTTTTGCTTATGAGTAAATATAAGTTGTTATGGATATATTATTCATTAGAGAATCAATAACACTTAAAGGAATAAATAATAATTAAAGAGATACAACAAACTTCATGACTTAGATTTAATTATAAACTACTTATGGAGGATCAAATCATATGTAATGATTATATCAATGGACATTGAAAATTCGGATTATGTAAAATATTTGCAATTTTAAAAGTGCAACCTAAGTTTTCAGTGGAATAACTCTAAAATTACTAATATTGAATTATTTAATTTAAAAGTTTTAATTAATAATTCAATATTATTGGCGTTCAGATCCATCCTGACTTTTCTCTTAAGTCCAATAGAATTATGTTAAAACTGATGGAACCTATGCTGACTCCTCACTTGAGTTAAATAGAATCTCGTGAAAACTGTGGTATTTGAAATTAAAATATGGATTTTCTAAAAACCATTTAGAAAAATACTCATACATCTCAGAGTCACCTTATAAATTTAATGTGAACAAGTCAAAAATCTTTATGTTTCTTGTGTTGGACCCCACTAGTGAATATATGAAATATTAATAAAATACTTAGAAAAAATATTCTATCTATAAAAGTATTCTTTAAATATATTTAAGAGGTCTAATTAATTAAAAATAATCTACACAAATGCAAAATGTTTCTATTTGAAATGATAATATTTCATTTTGTCATCACCATGTGGCTCTTCTGACAATATAAATAATCTACACAAACCTACGATGGACATCTAGGAAAACAACTTTAAAACATAAAAGAATGAGTATTAATGCTTAGTAAATGAATATAACTTTTCTAAAAATATTTTTAAATAAAACATAACACATTACTAGTAATGAGAAATAATTTTCAATGATTCATACATATTTATATCTGAATAATAAAACTAAATTCAAGTCTCATATCATAGTAAAACTGTAAACTTTTGTCTGAATCATCTCTTTATAACTTTGTAAAATATAATTTGCAACTATAATTTGTATAACTTCTCTAAAATCTCTTTCAAATAATAATAATAATTTATTCTGAATCTACTCTATAAAACGTAAGTTAGAAAGCTACCTAAATCATTTCTTTATGATTAAAACATATATTTTTAGCGAATTAATATAATAAAATCTTGTCTTTCTTACTAAATATTTACAAAAATCCTTGAATAACTCATTGCTTAGAATATGCTGTACAAATAATCTTGTATCATTTTGGAAACCCTTTTCGTCAAATCTCTTATGCAAAACACTCTTGTCCCTAAAATAAAATGAATTTAATTTTTTTTTTTTTTTTTTTAAAAAAATCAACTTAACATCTTCATCTTTAATCCAATTCAAGCCAAAATAATATCAAGAAAAAAATTCACAAATGAATAAAAAAAAAATCTTCAAAATATTTAAAAAACTAAAATTAAAATAATATTTAAAAAATAAAAAAGGAGAAAATTTGGCTGATTATAATAAATTTAAAATATATAAATATAACTATGAAAAAATAAAAAACTAATCAGGTTCATCTAGGGGTGGCAATATGGGTTCCAATACGACGGGTCAACACGAATTCGCGAAAAATAAATGGGTATGGGTTGAAGTTAAACGAATTCGTATCGTAATTGTGTCAACCCGCTTAACCCGTTTATTAAACGAATCGAATTGGGTTCACTTAAACGAATCGCAGGTTGACATGATTAAAATGAAAATAAATTATATTAGAGGGGTTAATGTGTAATTATGCATTGATATATATACACATATTCATCCAAAACCTAACCCATCTAACCCATTCAAGCTCATAGCGCCGACTCACCCTCTTCTCCCTTACGGTCACCCTCGGTCGCTGTCCGATTGCGGTCTTCTCCCTACGCTAGCTGACCGTTCTCCTTTCGTCCCTCACGCTCGCCGTCCGATCTTCCCTCTTGCCTCATGCTCGCCGTCCTATCTCCTGCCTCACGTTCGTCGTCCGATCTCCTGCCTCACGCTCGCTGTCCTCTTCTACCTCGCGCTCGACTTTCGATCTCCCCTCCTGCCTTGCGCTCGCCGTCCGATCTCCCCTCCTACCTCACGGTCGCTCGCTGTTCGATCTTCCCTCCTCCATCTCACTCGTCGTCCGATCTTCCCTCCTCCCTCACGGTCGTAGCCCGTTCTCCATTTCTCCTCAAGATCTCAAGATCGCAGCCTCTTCTCTACGGTACACCACAGATCGACGGCACCATCAGATCCACAGCTCCACGGACCACCACCATAATGTTATGACACCATAATGTTATGACACCATAATGTTATGAAAATTTAATTGTCATGGATTTACATTAAGTTTGAGCATGATTTGATTTGATTTTGTTGTTGATTTAATTTATTGGGTTTTTTTTTTTTTTTCTGAAAATTAATGTGTTGGTTTGTATGTGTTGATTATGTTAAATTTGATGTTTGGTTTTTGTGTTGATTCTGTGGAATTTGATTTCTAATTTTTATCTGTTGAATTTGTTGTTTAATTTGATGTTTGATTTTGTGTTGATTCCGATTATTTGGATTTTGATTTTTATCTGTGAATTTGTTGGTTAAATATTTAATTGTGAATGATTTATAATATATATGTTTAAAATATTATTAAAATTAAATGAGTTAAACGAATTGAGCGGATTAAACGAATTCAGTGGGTTAAACGAATTCAACGAGTTAAATGGGTTAAACGAATTAACGGGTTAAACGAATTAAAATTCTTTATGGTCCATGTGTTAAACGAATTAATCGTGTCGTGTCGTGTCATTGGTTTGTAAACGAATTCGTGTCAAATCCAAAAATATCAACCCGTTTGTTAAACGAATTCGTGTCGAATTGGGTGAATTAATAAACGAATCGAATCGAATTCGGCTCAACCCGACACGCCAACCCTTTTTGTCACCCCTAGGTTTATCACCAAAATCTGGTGATGAACCAGTTACCAAGATCGGTCCTTCTTAAAGAACCTGGTCACCCACTGAGTTAGAGGCCCTCAACTCGGTATGCGTGGCTGCCGGAGGGGTCCTCCGGCGTTGTCCAGGTTCTGACCGGTTCGACGGGCATGATTCTCCTCCTCTTTTCCTCTTCCGTCATCTTGATACTCCGACACAGTCTTCCTCTACTAGTCATCTCTCATGGTGGCTCCATCCGTCGCCGGTGATGAGAATGACTAGTAGGACGGCGCTGCATGGTGGCTTAAGGAGGTGATGAAGCTGCTGGTTTGGTGCCCAAATGGGGTCACTCGAAGACGTGAGAGAGGGTGGTCCTGATGGTGGTGCGCTGCCGCTTACGGCGGTAATGGATGTAGACTCTCTGAGGCCATGTAAGATGTGAGAGATGCATGGTGGTGGATTCAAAAGGTGAGAGAACTGGAGGTGAGGCCGTGTAAGAAAGAGAGACATGTCTGTTAGAGAGTTTATGAGAGTGAGAGAACTCGGGATGGTGCACTGAGAGTGTTCTAAATGTGTGCTCTATTGAGCTTCTGGTGATCTAGTTCATCACCAGGTAATGAAGTTCATCACCAGAATCGGTGATGAACTAGTTCATCACATTATTCATCACCGATTCTGGTGATGAAACTTTTTTTTTTTTATTTTGGGATATTATGGAAAAACCCTTGAAAAGTAAACTATTCATGATTTACTCTCGATTTTTTTAATTAGATAAACCGTCTCCTACCATCTAAAAAACCCAATCAATGATAACATTTGAGGTCAAAATGGTAATATAATAAAACAATTAAAATTTCAAAATAAGGAAAATTGATAAAAAATTATAGAATTTTTAAAAAATTAAAATTAAAATAATTTAAAAAATAAAAAAGAAGAAGAAGAAGAAGAAGAGAAGAGAAGAAGAAGAGGGAGAGAGTGACGGACTCAGAAACCCAGAAGAAGAAGAAGACAGAGAAAGAAAGAGAGAGTGGTGAATGGTGGTAATGGTGAAGAAACTTTTTTAGTTGATTTTTTAATGTTTTATGAAAAATTAAAAAAAAAAAAAATCTTTAAATGATGTCCACCATCCAAATGTAGGGTGAAAATCATTTTTATTTTTTTAGAAAATTATTATTTTTTTATTTTTAAAATTTTTGTTATTTTTATTTTATATTATTATTAATTAATAATTTAAAAGATATTTTTGCTATTTCATAAGTTTAAAAGATATAAGAGAAATTTTGTTGGATGATTAGAAGAGCATTTTGATCATTTCACAATTTTGGATGGAACATGTGAATTTTTTTTATGGAAAGTTAACGATAGGGGGCGGTTCACCTAATAAAAAAAAATTTGGACGTAATTCCCAATTATTTTACTTTTCAGTGGGACTTTTTTATAATATCTCTTTTTTCAAAAAATTATTTTTATTAATTGTTTATTCTTTTACTTTTATTACTTTTAAAATTTTTTTAATTTTTCTTATTTTTCTTTCTTTCTTGATTTTCTTTTTTCAAATAATTTAGTTTGTACATGTGTCAAGATCCTAAATTATTATTGAAAATAAAAACATTACCCCCACTCACAATGTTGATTGTTAGATTTGATCATCAATTAATCGATGGATGGACTAATTTGATACTTTTTCGAAATGTTAGAGATGATATAATCATTTTTCGAAATATAGTTAAAATTTTAATCTTTTCCAGAACTTAGGGATCAAATGATATTTACTCTAAATTCAAGCTAAAATCATAAAATTACTAATGGAATTTCATATATGTATACATATGTACAAATTCATAATAAATTCTCATTTCAATCGTAAAACATAATTTATGATTTATAAAATTAATTAACTAAACAAATTATTTACTTCAAATGGATAATAAAAATTGAAATATAAATAAACATAATTCAATTAATTTAATTAAAATAAAACTATCCAGGAAATTAATTAACTAACAAATAATTCATTTCTGATAATCTATAAATAATAAAATCCGAAATATATAACTATAATCAAATAATTCAATTTAAATAAAACAATTCACAGAATTCCTTTTGTTCAAATATGGATCTAAAATGAATTCCTGTCTGATTCCTCATAAGTTTGGATTCACCTTAAAATCACGTAAAACTCATTTTAGAATTTATGAAAAATTAACTAAATTTTTGTATTATAAATCTTATTGAAATAAAATAATTTATCTAGATAATCAGACCTAAATATTCTGTTCAAGCATCATGGATTTTTTTTTTTTTTTTCTGCTGTGCGGCTTCAATTCTGTGTCTGTTTGTTTTGTGCTTCTAAGTCTTTGCTTATATAATATTTATACATGCACAGTGGCCGCTTCAATTTTTGTCTCTATCATGCTTCTATATTGCTTTCACTCTTCATGAGACACATGTCTCTATTATATATATATATATATATATATATATATATATATATATATTCGTCACCACCTTATTTTGTCTTATTCTTTTCACTAATTCAATATTCATTTCTTTTCTTTTTGGTCTCTTACATGCAAGTTTACTTGCTTGCATTCTTTAGCTGCCGATGTTCAATTTGGCTCTCGATCTTGTACTAAATCTATATATATTTAACTAACATATGGGGGCAATTAAGTAGATCGAGGTGGTATATCAAAGCATGCAATGTCATAAATAATTGGGCCCTCAAAATATTGGGCTCATTTAAAACTCCAGTTCACTTAAAATTTAGACTTCGATTAATTTTTTAGGTCAATTAGAATTTGTGCCTTACAATCTGGTTCCGATAATTTGTGCAACTTGAGGTAAGGTGAGACTTGATAGAGGAGGATGGGAGAGGAAGGTGAGACCATGAATGGAGGGTGAGAGAAGGCTGGAGGCGTGGGATCTGATTAAGGTTAGTTTAAGAAGAGAGAGAGATAGATAGATATATATATATATATATATATATATATATGATATATATATATGATTAAATTACTAAATAGCCTCCACACATTTGCTTTATTACAATCGGAAACCACTTTTAACTTTTGTAATAATGATCTTCCCTCTACTAACTATTTGACCATAATTGACCGTTTAACATAACTGTAGTAAGGGTATTTTGGTCCACTTATTTAATTTTAATTTTTGAAAAATTATATTAAATTAATAAATAATTTAAAATTTTAAAACTGAAAAATATTTAAAAATTAAATATGTTTATGGGTTCATCAACATGTTCCTGGGTTCATCAATCTGGGTTAATCAATAGTTCCATCATCAATTATCAACATAAACAAAACTATTGTCATCGTCAAACAAAAACAACTACCATTATCATCAAATAGACCCAAGAATACCATCATTAACACCATCTATAATAAACACAATCATCATCAATACTAGATTCGTCTATCTCAGATATCAGAAACTCAGATCATCTAGGCTGGAAACCCAGATATCGATCTGGGTTCCCACGAGAACCCAGATCGATAGCGGAAACCCATCTAGGTTTCTAGAACGATATTGAAAACTCATCTGGGTTTCCAGAAACCCATATCAACGTTTGGGTTCCCACATCTGGAAACCCAGATCGACGCACAGAAACCCAGACGTCGATATGGGTTTCCAGATGTGGGAACCCAGATCGATATCTAGGTTTTCATTCCAGATAAGAAACCATCTGGGTTTCCACTCTGGGAACCCAGATCGATATCTGGGTTTCCAGATCGAAAACCATCTGGGTTTCCGATCTGGAATGGAAACCCATATATCGATCTGGGTTTCCAGATGACGGGAACCCAGACGTCCGTCCATGCAAGAGAAGGAGAAGATGAAAATGAAGAGAAGAAGGAGAAGAGAGTGAGAGAGATTGGTGAAGAAGATGAAGAGAAGAAGGAGAAGCAGGAGAAGAAAGAGAGAGATAGGGGGAGGAGAGAGGCGAGTAATGTTTTTAAAATATTAAAGTTTTTTTTAAAAAAAAATTTTGTAATTGAAAATTAATCACTACCGTCCGTCAATAATGATGGACGGTCATATATCATTTTATTTTTTATTTTTTTAAAATTTTAATTATTTTATAATTTAAAATTTATAAAATTAATTAGTTATGGGTATTCTCGTCTTTTTACGTTATTTTATCATTTTTCAGTTATCTCAAACGGTCAACTATGTCAAACCGTTAGTAGATGGGAGGTCATTGTTACAAAAGGTAAAAGTGGTTTTCGATTGTAATAAAGCAAATATCCGAAGGTTTTCCAATAATTTGCTCATATATATATATATATATATATATATATATATATTAGTGGGGTAAATTACACCTAACATTTGAAAACAATATAAATTTAACCATCAGATTTTTGTCTCTTCATTTTTAATTTATTATGCCCAACCTCATCAACAATTAATAACTTTCAATATTCATAAATTAATATTTAAAATATTTACAAATCAAAATTTAAATATTTGGAAAGAAAAAAAAGTAAATGACATTTAATGGGTGCAAGAGCACCTTCCTTTATTATTTAAAATATGAAAATAAAAGTCAAATTAGAAAAAAAATAAGAGTAATGACATTAATAGGGTGCAAGAGGACATTCCTTCCTTTGTTATTTAAAATATGAAAATAAAAATCAAATCATTCCCTCCTATACAAAATTAATTAAAAGAATAATCAAAATATTCTTGGTTTGAGTAATTAATAAGTTAAATCTTTTAAGTTTTTTTTACGGGGTTTTGACCTAGTTTGACATTTGATGATTTTAACTCGCCAATTAATTACCTGATAACCGATAAATCGCTAACCGTTACCTCACCGATACATTGACAAGTAGTAATTTTTGGAACCTTGAATGGGTCCAAGGAGTTGTTTAAAATCTGTAGCAAGTAAACATCTAAACTCCCTTTAAACCACGTTTAAGCCTTCTCTCTACAAGTTTTCTAATTCATGTGTCAAAGTTGGATTTTTACAGCTGCGTGCATAGGTTTTCAACCAGTCCATATGTCGGTCTCCTCTTCGAATTCAGATACTTCTCCGCTGCCTTGATCGCGACTCACCATCGTGAGTGCCTCCCTCGTGATCACAGCTCGCGACAAGGCTGGACATATATAGCGACCCGCAGTCGCAAGCTGCTTCACCTGTTCGTGCTCGCAACAACCACTCGCGACAACCAGTCCCTCCATGGCAAGTGTTGAACGCAAGCTGTTGCTTCTTGTTTGAACTCGCGATGCCCATTAATGCTGTGTCGCAACCTGTTCTTTTGTCTCCTCTCGCCACCTGAACTTCTACTTCTCTTCTACTTCTCTTCTCATTACAGCTGCTGATTGGTCTTGCTCCCTTCATCTCACAGCAAATTGCATGTGCTGCATGGCTTCTTTCTACTGCATGGCTTCTCTACTTGTACCACATGCACCGTTTGGCCTAAAAATATTTTAAAATGCCTTGAAAATTAACATTTAACTCTCCATTTGTCACCACTGACTCACCTGAATAAAACCTATAAAAACATTAAATAAACACCATACTTTACTCAGAAAATCATCACAAAAGCTAGGTAATTGAGTACAAAATCATGATATATTTTCACGTGATCACACAACACCAACACCCTCGCAAGTTTTGATAACATAGCATCACAATCAGTTTGAAGAGTGGGGAATTAAAAAATATGTAGACACATACCATACATATATAATATTAACAACTATGAGAATAAAACTCTAAAATCTTATTGGCTCTAGATAAATTAGGATTTTATACATAAAAGTAAAAATGATTAATATAAGTAACAAAATTTAAATAACTAAATTTCAAGAAATTGACAGCATTTTTTCTTGCTACCAAATGTGATTAAATGGATAAATTTTAATTAATTATTTTTAGTTTTGATAAATTTGTAATATTTATGATAGAGCCATGCATTTACTTAAAGCAAGACATGCAGCTATGCACGTAAGAATGTGAGGAAATGGTGTTAGTGTTTGACTTAGTCAAGTGATTGTTAATTTATAGCTGTTGGGTTCAGTTAGTGGTGTTTTTATTTTATTCAATAAACATTGTAAGTAGTGGCATATAATTCGTAGGTAGTGGGTCATGTTGTCTGTTATTGTTCCAGTTTTTAGGGGATCTCCCTTAATTCTAGTAGACATGGCGTAGAGAGGTCTATATGAAGAACTGAAGCTCCTGTAGTTGTTTCCATGATGAATGAAGTAAATCTCTTCTCTCCAAATTCTTCAGTTTTCGTTACTTCTGTTGGAAGAAGTATTCAACTCTTTCAACATAAACAGATGTTGTAGCAGTCATATCAGATTGGATCACCAAAGGTATTATGGTGTACTAGCAACACTGAATCATCAACTCATCTTGGCGGGAAAAACAATTGTAGAAGTCCAGCTCATCAATCTGATAACTGACTTCCAGAAAATGTAAAAAGCATGTCATTCGTGTATCACATGCTACCTCATATATATATCTGATAGTGTTGTATATTGTAGATATATGATTGATAAACAGTTTTCAGATATCAATAAAATTCTCTCTGAGATTGATCTTATCAATATCAAGATTTCATTTCAGTATATACATTGAGGTGTTAAGCTTTTCAATATGGTATCAGAGCAAACACATACCATGGCTTCTGCTTCAAGATTTGATGCTATCAATAGCACAAATGGAGGATCAAGACTCTTATCACCGATGAAGCTGGAATTGACAGTGAAGCTTGATCATAATAATCATCTGCTGTGGAGGCAACAGGTTCTGGCAGCTATTAAAGGTAATCGACTTGGTTCTTTCATTAATAATGAAGTTACTCCACCTAGTCAATTAAATGAGGATGGATCTGTGAATGAAAGATTCTTAGATTGGGAACAGCAAGATCAAATCTTACTGTGTTGGATGCTTTCTTCAATAAGTCAGGAAGTTCTACCACACTTGGTAGGATGTGCAACAGCATGTGAAGCTTGGTTGAGCATTGAACAATTGTTTAAGTCTCAAACCAGAGCAAGTGTCATGCAATTAAAATTGCAATTGCAAACCTTGAAAAAGGAAGGATACACAATGACTGAATACCTAACTAAGAAGAAAAGTATTATTGATGCCTTATCTTTTTCTGGTTATGTGATGTCTGAGGATGATAAAATAATGGCTATATTAAGTGGTTTAGGGACTGATTATGATCCTTTTGTGATATCTGTTACTTCGGTTCCTGTTAGCTATTCTATGTCAGAAATTACTGCTTTACTATTGACACATGAAGCTAGAATTGAGAAGAATACTCAAGTGGAGAGTTTGAGTGTAAACATGGCGATGAATAAGAAAGTTCCAAGTGGCAGTTCTAGTTTTTCTGGCAAAGAAAATGTTAATGTCAATGCTAATGGCTTTGGTGGAAGACAAGGAGGTAGAGGTGGCTACAATTCTGGAGGAAGAAGAGGTCGTGGCAGAGGCAGGTCTTATAACAATAGACCACTATGTCAAATCTGTCACAGACCTGGTCATGATGCTCTGAGATGTTATTATAGGTATGATCAATCATTTCAGCCAAAACAAGTTAATTCACAAACTGGAAATGGCAGTGCAACATATGGTAATATGACAGCTATGTTTGCTGGTCCTGAAACAAGCTTTGCACACTCACAATGGTATCCAGACAGTGGTGCTACAGACCATTGTACTCCAGATGCAGCTAATCTTGTGAATAAAACAGACTATCATGGAAGTGAGAAGATCTATATGGGCAATGGTGCAGGTTTGACCATCTCCTCCATTGGTTCTAACTCCTTTAATCTTAAAAAACATGCATTTCTACTTAAAAATATTCTTCACATTCCTCATATAACCAAAAACCTTCTTAGTGTCTCCAAGTTTGTTAAAGATAATCATGTTTTCATAGAGTTTCATCCTTTTTCTTGCCTTGTGAAGGACCAAGCTACCAAGAAAGTTCTTCTTCAAGGGGTCCTTAGAAACGGGTTGTACGTATTTGATCTGCCTTTGAAGAGTTCAAAAACATCCCAAAAGTCTTCAAGCGTTCATACCTCTTCACAATTCACAACTTCTACAGCTTCAAAACCAAATAAATCTCTTTCTTGTACAGCTTCAAAAGAGAGCAAGTGTTCTGTTGTTGAAAGCAATACATACTTTCCTTGTGTAAATAATGTTGTCAAAATCAATAAAACCTGTATTGCTAATGATCCAAAGTTGTTTCTTTGGCATTTGAGATTAGGGCATCCTGCCATTTCGGTTGTAAAAGACATATTGAATAAAAACAATATTTGCTTCTCTAATTCCAAGTCCTTTTTCTGTCATGATTGTCAAGTTAGCAAATCACACACTTTACCATTTAAGCAGTCTCACACTGTCTACACTAGCCCTCTTGAACTCATCATAGCTGATGTATGGGGTCCTGCTCCCATTACATCTTCAAATGGGTCACGATACTATGTCAGTTTTTTGGATGCATACTCTAGATATACTTGGATTTTCCTTCTGAAATCCAAGGATGAAGTTTCCAAAATTTTTAAAATGTTCAAATCACAAGTGGAGTTGCAGTTTTCTTTGAAAATTAAAACCATACAAACTGACAATGGAGGAGAGTTTATGGTCTTAACACCCTATCTTACAGAATGTGGCATCATTTTTAGGCATTCATGTCCCTATACGCATGAACAAAATGGTCTTATAGAAAGGAAGCATCGGCACATTGTTGAGACTGGTCTTAGTCTCTTGTCACAAGCCTCATTACCTAGCAAGTATTGGTCTGAAGCATTCATTACTGCCACTTATCTGATTAATAGAATGCCTACATCAGTTCTACAAGGGAAGTCTCCATTTGTGCGTTTATATGGAAAGGAACCTGACTATTTTGGTCTCAAGGTTTTTGGTTGTCTGGTTTATCCTCATATCAGACCCTACACAAAACACAAGCTTGATTTCAGAAGTGAACCTTGTACATTTCTTGGATATTGCAACCAGTATAAAGGATACAAGTGCTTGAATTCCAAAGGCAGACTCTACATTGCTCGAAATGCAATTTTCAGAGAAGATGTCTTTCCTTTTGCTAAGTCCACTTCACCACCTGCTTGTACTTCTCAAGTCAGATCTGCGACACCACCAAATCCAGCTAGTGTGTCATTACTTCCTCCTGTTATTGACAGTTCTTTCAGCTCTGTTCAGTCAAGTTCACAAGCTTCAGGTTCTGTCTCTGCTGATATTCGAACTCCACAATCAGCTGCTCAACAACCTACATCTCCTCCAGTTGATTCTTCATCCTCATTGCATCCTCCATGTCACTCATCTGATACACCTTCAGTATCATACATTCCTCATACTATTAATACTCATCCTATGGTAACAAGAGCTAAGGCAGGCATTACTAAGCCCAAAGTATGGACAGCACAACTTGGTGATGATGAACCTGAATCATTTCAGCAAGCATTATCACAACCTCACTGGTTTGCAGCAATGAAGGAAGAGATTCAGGCTCTTAAACGCAATCAAACCTGGACACTAGTTTCTCCTCCACCTGGAAGGAAAATCATAGGTTGTAAATGGGTTTTCAAGACCAAACGAAATTCAGATGGGACTCTTCTTCGCCATAAGGCCAGACTTGTGGCCAAAGGGTTTCACCAGCTTGCAGGTTTTGATTTTCAGGAGACATTTAGTCCTGTCATCAAGCCCGTAACAGTGCGCATAATCTTCTCTATTGCTGTCACAAATGGGTGGCCTTTGAGGCAGTTGGATGTTAACAATGCCTTCCTTAATGGTACCTTGGATGAGGAAGTTTTTATGCACCAACCACCTGGATTTGAGGAGGGCAATAATGATCAAGTCTGCAGATTGCACAAAGCTATCTATGGTTTAAAACAGGCCCCTAGAGCCTGGTTTGATAGGTTCAAGGAGACACTCATTCAACTTGGATTCACAACAAGCAGAGCAGATCAATCCCTTTTTTGTAAGTTCACACAAAGTTTCAGCATTTATATTCTAGTATATGTTGACGATATTATCATCACAGGCTCTTGTGATCAAGAAATAGATTACTTAGTTCAACAACTAAACCGTGCATTTGCTCTCAAAGACTTAGGAAAATTGCATTATTTCCTAGGAATAGAAGTTCAAAGAACAGACACAGGGTTGCATTTATCTCAGCATAGATATATACAGGAACTGTTAAAGAAAACTAGAATGGAAAATGCTAAGCCATTCTCATCTCCTATGGTAGCTAGCACAGGTGGACAATTATCTGCATACAGAGGTAATCCCATTGAAAATGCTAGTGAATATAGATCAGTTGTGGGAGCTCTTCAATATGTGACAGTAACTAGACCTGAGATTTTCTTTGCTGTCAACAAGGTATGCCAATTTATGCAGGCACCATTAGATGAGCATTGGAAGGCAGTCAAAAGAATATTAAGATATCTCAAGGGTTCTTCTACTCATGGTCTTACCTTTGACAAGCCAAAGGACATCAATTCAGCATATAATTTGATTGGTTTTTCAGATGCCGATTGGGCTACAAATCCAGATGATAGGAAATCAACATCTGGTTTCTGTGTGTTTCTTGGTTCTAATCTTATTGCTTGGAGTGCAAAGAAACAACACACTGTCTCACGCTCATCAACAGAAGCTGAGTATAGAAGCTTAGCTTCCACAGTGGCTGAAATGACATGGATTCAGTCCCTCCTTCAAGAATTAAAGATTCCTCAACTCAAAGCACCTACAATTTGGGTTGACAATCAAAGTACAATAGCAATGTCAAACAATCCTGTTTTGCATGCTAGAACAAAGCACATAGAGTTGGATCTTTATTTTGTTAGAGAGAAAGTCATTCAAAAACAAGTATTGATTAATCATGTTCCTTCAATTGATCAAGTGGCAGATGTCTTTACAAAGTCATTAGCCACACCTAGATTTCAGTTCTTAAAAGACAAACTCAATGTAAAAGATCCCACATTGAGTTTGACGGGGAGTGTTGGAAGAAGTATTCAACTCTTTCAACATAAACAGATGTTGTAGCAGTCATATCAGATTGGATCACCAAAGGTATTATGGTGTACTAGCAACACTGAATCATCAACTCATCTTGGCGGGAAAAACAATTGTAGAAGTCCAGCTCATCAATCTGATAACTGACTTCCAGAAAATGTAAAAAGCATGTCATTCGTGTATCACATGCTACCTCATATATATATCTGATAGTGTTGTATATTGTAGATATATGATTGATAAACAGTTTTCAGATATCAATAAAATTCTCTCTGAGATTGATCTTATCAATATCAAGATTTCATTTCAGTATATACATTGAGGTGTTAAGCTTTTCAATAACTTCTATCTGTCCTCCTAAAAAAATTCACTACCAATTTATTTGCAGTTTTAAGAGACTTGATTATTTTAAAATTAATTAAAATAAATTATGATAAAATCATCATTTGTTTTTAAAAGATTTAAAAAATGGAACCAAAGAAATCCATTTATTTTACAGCGATGTGTTAATATTTACTTAAGAAATCCGTTTTAGGAAAAAAGTGATGTGTTAAAATAAACACATCCACATCAGTTAATAAATCAACCAATGTTTTCTTAAAGTCATAATTTTTAAGACATCATATTTTAAATATCCGATTTTTTTAACTTACTTTTAAATCGGTTTCAGGAAATCAGTATATTGCTAGTGATGTCTTTGAACAATTTCGTAGAAGTGCTGTTTCTAAATTTATCGTATGTTGCCATGCTATTGCTTTTGTCAATTATTTTCGGCTGTATTTCTGCGACTAGTGACCTCAGAAATTGTATCAACTATTAATATTTTATTCTAGTTAATTTCTCCGGGAATGGTTTTTTATGCAAAATATTAAGTAATCGCAAGTACACGAGTCTATTACAGAATAGATTATAGATATAACTTTTTAAAAGTATTTTTAAATAAAACATAATATATTATTAGTAATAAAAATAATTCTCAATTATTCATATATGTTCATATTTGAACAATAAAACTACATTCAAATCTCATATCATAGTAAAGTTGTAAACTTTTGTATAAATTATCTCTGTATAATCTTATAAAATATAATCTACAACTATAATTTGTTTAATTTCTCTAAAATCACTTTTGGGCAACAATAATTCTTTATTTTGAATTGGCTCCATAAAACGTAAGCTAGAAAGCTACTTAATTCATTTCTTTACGAATAATACATATGTTCTTGGTGAATAACATAATATAATAAAATATTTTCTTTCTTCCAAAATAATTTACAAAAATCCTTGAATAGCTCATTGCTTAAACTCTGCTTTATAAGTAAATCTATATCATTTCTGAAACTCCTATTTACTTTTTTTTTTTTTTTCAAATCTTTGATGCAAAACACTCGTGTCATATGATTAATTTTGTTTGTATATGAAAGTTTGTTTCAAAGAAATAAAATTAATTTTGTTTGTATAGGTTTGTTATTGACATATATATTGGCATTTATATTAATATGTAGAATTTTATATTTAATCAATAGGTGTATTAATAATTTGATTGTGGAAATCAGAATTGTGAGTGTTTTTATTTATGTAACACCTATATTAATATATTTCAATATTTTCTAATTCCTAACTTAATAAGTTTTTTCTAAAAAAAAAAAAAACTTAAGGGATTGTATCAATCAAGAATTCATTGAAATTTAAAACATTTTGAATATTAATGTGTATTCAATCTAAATTTGAATAAAGTTATTGAAATCTAAGTATAATCAATCCAATTTTTTATGAAATTTATTAAAATCTAGATGTATTCAATCCAAATTTATATAAAATTCATTAAAATCTAGGTAAATTCAATCTATATTTATATAGAAATTCATTAAAATTAAGTTGTATTCAATTTAGATTTGTATGAAATTCAATGCAATTTAGATGTATTCAATTCGGATTTATAAAAAATCTAATAAAATCCAGGAGTATTCAAAAAATCAATGATTTCATATATATATATATTTAAATGGTAGATTTGGATAGATTTCATAGAGATTTTTTATTGGAAAAAAAAAAATCTATAACAAATCTTAGATTTCATAAAGAATCATAACAAAATTAATATTAAATCTATATAATTTATGAATTCCACTCAAATCTATCATAGTTTCATCAAACCTGCCAAATATATTCACATTTGATCTTATCTAGTTTCTAAAAACTGTTTATGCCTATAAATAGGCTCTTATAACTCAAAATTATTCATTATTTGTATACAATTTGCAAACATGTCGAGGGTTAAGATGGCTCAGTTCTTTCTCACAGTGACCTTTCTTGTTTCCATAGCTCCAACACCAGCATATGCAAGGCTTTACAGTAAATACACAGTTTACATCACAAATGACTTCAGTAGCAACCAGTCACCACTGAAAATGCATTGTTGGTCCAGAGATGATGATCTGGGAGAGCATACTCTCTGGATGAAGAATGTGTTCCATTTTAGTTTTAGTGAGGATTTTATTGGATGGACTCATTTTTGGTGTGAAATGCATCATGGCACACAAGTGAAGACTATTGATGTCTTTAGTTCTAAGAAAAACGGCGTCAAATGTCCAAGTACTACGAATTGCTATTGGTCTGTAAGAGATGATGGATTCTATTTTGGTGAAGATCCAAACCCAGATAAGAAGTTCACTGGATGGTGATGAATTAATGTAATAAAGAATAAGTGCCAATAATTGTCACTCATGTTCTCCTATATTACATCGATAATCTAAAGCTATCAATTACTTTATATGATTGAATTGTTTTTTTTTTTTTTCAATTTTGCGACCGATGTTTATCTAAATGACGTGGAAAATTATACAACAAAGACATCGGCCTACGCACAAAAGCAGTTGTTGTACGTAATCCCAATTATCTCATGAGTTTTAACCAGTGTTCCAAAACTCGCTACTCGCTACTGGATCGGCGAGGTAGCGAGCAGCGAGTACTCGGAAACTCGGCGAGTACTCTGTGAGAGGTAAAATTGGTAAAAATTATAAAAAGTATAAAAAACTATAAATATCATAAAGAAAGGGGCTAATTGAAAATAATAAAAATGATTATATTATTAAGTATGATGGTTTTTTTGAAATAATGAAGGGTAATTTTGTCCAAAAACTAAAAAACTGAGGGATATTTTCGGATAACACTTTTTATATTGTTCATTTCACTTCTCTGTCTCAGATCTGATTTCTTTCTTCTTCTTCTTCCTCCGATCTTCATGTCTTCTTCTTCTTCTTCCGATCTTCATGTCTTCTTCTTCTCCTTCACTTCACATACGGAGACGGCGACTGCGGCGGAAAGAGCGACGGAGGAGTGGAGGACGACGAGAAGACAGCGCAGCAGAAGTCGACCGGCGATAGCAGAACCAGATTCAGCAGGATCGGCAGAAGCAACACGGCAGCAAGTAGAAATGCAAAACAGAACGCGGCAGAAGCAGCGTGGCGGCAGAACAGAACGGAACTGAAGACTGACTGAGTGCTCGAAAACCGAGTAGACCGATTCCGAATCGGGCCGAGTTGGGCCGAGTCAGCCCGAGTCGACCCGAGTTGGGCCGAGTTTGGACAGTAACCGAGTTGAAGCCCCCCATCTGGGGGTTCTTGGCTCGGAAGTCGACCGAGCTATGAGTTTCCAGCGAGAACTCGGCCAACTTGATCGAGTTTTTAAACAATGATTTTAACCAATGTTTTAAAAGGTCTTAGATGCTAATCGGGCAGAATACTGATGCCTAGGCAGTGTCTAGCTACCTAGGCGCTAAAAAAAAAGAACTGAAAAAAGTGAAAAATGGTTGACAACTATTTTGTATAGCTGTCTTCCATTCTTCACTTTTTAATTCTTAATTAGCTACTTGAGTTTGCGTGATATACTGCGTCAGTATGACTTTAAAATATTTATAAATCAAAATTTAAATATTTGGAAGGAAAAAAAGTACATGACATTTAATGGGTACAAAAGTACCTTTCTTTATTATTTAAAATATGAAAATAAAAGTCAAATTAGAAAAAAAAAGAAAAAAAAAAAAAGTTGATGACATTAATGGGGTGCAAGAGGACCTCCCATTGTTATTGAAAATATGAAAATAAAAATCAAATCATTCTCTCCTGTACAAAATTAATTAAAAGAATAATCAAAATATTCTTGATTTGAGTAATTAATAAGCTAAATCTTTTAAGTTTTTTTTACAGGTTTGATGCAGTTTGATCTTTGATGACCAATATTCGTCGATTAATTGCCTAATAACTTATAAATAGCTAACAGTTACCTCACCGATCTATTAACAAGTAACAATTTTTGGATCCTTGAATTGGTCCAAGGAGTTGTTTAAAATCTTTAGCAAGTAAACATCCCAACTCCCTTTAAACCACGTTTAAGCCTTCTCTCTAAAAGTTTTCTAATTCATGTGTCAAAGTTGGGTTTTTACAGCTGCGTGCATAGGTTTTCAACCAGTCCATATGTCGGTCTCCTCTTCGAATTCAGATACTTCTCCGCTGCCTTGATCGCGACTCACCATAGTGCCTCCCTCGTGATCACAGCTCGCGACAAGGCTGGACATATATAACGACCCGCAGTCGCAAGCTGCTTCACGTGTTCGTGATCGCAACAACCACTCGCGACAACCAGTCCCTCCATGGCAAGTGTTGATCGCAAGCTGTTGCTTCTTGTTTGACCTCGCGATGCCCATTAATGCTGTGTCGCAACCTGCACTTTTGTCTCCTCTCGCCACCTGAACTTCTACTCACTACAAGAAAACTAATCATTCACGACAGGAATTTTACGGCATAGGAAAAAAAAATGCCGTTAAAATACAATTATGTAATAAAAAAATTTTTTTTTATTTTCATAAATACATATTCACGGCATATATTTATGATATCCCATAAAAGTAGTGGACAAAAATAAAAAACCACGGGAGAATCTTATAAATTGCCATCTAAATCAAGTAAGATGTACACTAGCTTGTATAAGTAAATAAACATTTTGGCTTCCCACCGATTGCTTCCGTTTCCCTCCTCATTTTCCCGCTTCCATTGCTTGTACACATCCTACTAAAATTGATAAATTTTTTATTTGTTTTTAACATAACTAAATATTGGGTTGACAAAATCCATCAAAACAAAACATAAAGGCTTTTCTTCACTCTCTGGAGACTGACTCAGGCCGATTCTAGTCACTCTGTCCAAATTCAATGGCCTCATAAGACTAAGACCCAAAGCATATTGTTGTTGCCTTTTTCTTCTTTGTCTGCTTCGTCGACGGTTGGGGAGGAGATGGTGGTGGAGCTTATCGAAGCTTTCAATGAGCTAACGGAGAGAATGAATGTGCTTTTGAGCAGCTCATTGTAGTTGCTCTTCAAGTCTCTCAAGCTCTCCATTCCTTTGTTGCAAAGCTTGCCTCTCTGTCCCGACTCTCGCTCTCCTATAACTGAGGTCCTCTTTATTGCTCTTCTTCTCGCTGATCTTTAGGTCCTTTTTGAATTTTGTTTGATGGATTTGAGGAATTCTCTGTAAGTAGTCACTAATATGATATTTGGGTAACAAATTGATGATCATTGATGTGCTTAACGATAGAAGAAATGAGATGCATACCAGGTGTTTGATAATTTAAGTGAGAAAAAAAGAAAAAAGCAAAATAGAAATACTTAACCGAATGAATATTGTAGCAAAATTGAGTGGTTGAAACTCAGTTTTCGAGTAGAAATCTGTAGTATCATGTGAACATTAAGTTCTCGAGTATTCTGATACTTTCGCCAAGGATATCATATTGTGATGTACATGAAATTACTAATTGTTTCATAAACTCACAGTTGCTTTTATTGATTTACATTTTTTTTTTCTTTTCCTTCATAAATCTATATTTGATTACTATGCTTAGATGGCATAGGTAGATAATTGTCTAGTGTTGGATGGTGATTGCATTTTTATATTCTAAACTAGGGTATTAGAAGGAAAAAAGAAAATAGTAAACTGGAAATATCAGCTGCTTTCTATTGAGAAGAAGAACAAGAGATCTTTAATACAAAGCTTATGATCATTCTTTTGCCTTTCATGCTTCTCTTTACAGCTCTGCTTGCTAACATTGATTCCGTTATATGATCAACTTAATACCAGAATCTGGTTGCTAGTGATTTTGTTTCAATGTGGATGAAGAATTTATTTAGTTTTTCTTGCTTATTTAATTGAGCCTTATAAGGATGTCTTAAAGTGAACTATTGTTTTATAGTTTTTCATCACCTTTTTTCACAAGAGTACAGTTGAATACTGCTAAAGTGTTAATCAAATGAGAATGTCTTTTTGTTTTTCTTGCTGAGTGTTTAGTGTCCATTTCCTTTTGGGGAGGTTTGGTAGATTGTGTGTCATGGAATTCGATGATCACTGATTTTGTGCAAAATGGTCTTTATAATGATGTGGTGATGTTTTGTGTATATGTGTCTTGTGGTGATATTGGCGTTTTTGTGTATTTATACTTGTGTATTGGTTATAACAAAAGAACTAGGTGTGTTACAAAAATATAAAGAGAAAAGCAAAATGGGATCGTTTTGGTCCTTAAATTAAAAAAATTTGGTTCTATTGAGTATAACTAAAGCATTAGTTAATGCTTGTAGGAGTGAACTATGAGGTGTTTGAAAACTAATATGATATGAAAGATTACACTTTCGGTTACATAATTATATGGTCTCATGAGGACTTGTTGATTGATAATTGGGTACATAATCTTTCATTCCTCTTGGCCTTACTTAAAGCTTATTGTATCTTATTCCTACAATTGCATTTTATTTGTCTAGCCATTGTATGTAGATACATTCTTGCATTTGAAAATGAAACTAGTCTATTCAATTTAACAAGCAAATTTGACAAGTTTGTAGGCGATTAACTTCATACTCTTGTGAGGTGTAAACATACTATTGATATACTCATTCCTTATTATTATCTGCATCATATTATCCAAAACATTGAAATGGAAATTGACGAGTGTTCTTGTGACTTAGAAGTGTTTTAAGTGACTTAGAAGTGTTTTAAACTTGGTGAAATTCTAATGAAGCTAGAAGAACCTATGTTAGAATTGTCTTGTAATTTAAAGTTCAACTTTTCGTTACATTGTTTTATAAAATTTATTATTTTCTTTTCATTTTGCAAAGAATTAGTGTAAATGGAAATATTTCACCCAAGAAAGAAAGTATTTTTGGATCTTTCTGCTTTGGACACTTTCTTAATATATATGATAACTCATTTTTGTGTCATCAATGGGCAGTTTGTTAATGTATATGCTTATATATATGTTAAACAGAGCTGCATGTAAATGCTCTATGACAATAGTTATATATTGTATTTTTATATATGTTTTTGGGAACACCTATGACAATTTGTTTGACATAGAAACAAATTGTATTGGATGTTTTCAGGATTGAAAGACAACTTTTTGTATGTATCAACTTTATATAATATAATTAGATGTTTATTTTATATACATATGTGTATGTGTTAATCATTGAATTTATCTCATTAAATTGATTGACACAATTAATTAATAGTTACAAATGATTTAATAGTATTCAATTAATTATATTAAGTGAAGAATAACAACTTAGCATTGTTATTAGTGATATTGTAATGACTAGTAATAAATCTCATTGAGCCACCAAGAAAAAACTAAATAAGTCTATAAATTTTAATTGATAATTTATTACTCTTCAATGCAATGGTAAATTTATTTTGCCATTAAAGTAAGGTTACGGCATAATTGTATTGTCGTGATAAACTATTTAACGACCTTAAGCTATTGCCGTAAAATGGTTAAGTTTTCACGACATCCTAAATTACGGCATGCTGGACAAATGCCGTTGAAACCATATGACGACATTTTTGCTCTGCCTTTAGAGGCTGATTCTGTTGTAGTGACTTCTCTTCTCATTACAGCTGCTGCTTGGTCTTGCTCCCTTCTTCTCACAACAAATTGCATGTGCTGCATGGCTGCTTTCTACTGCATGGCTTCTCTACTTGTACCACATGCACCGTTGGGCCTAAAAGTATTTTAAAATGCCTTAAAAATTAACATTTAACTCTCCATTTGTCACCATTAACTCACCTGAATAAAACATATAAAAACATTTGTTGACGTCTGAAACTGGTTTAGTCAACTTGCTGGTTCGTTTAAGCCCAAGACTGCAGATCTATGAAAAATACAAACAAACAAAAAGAGAGGCAAAGAGGAAGAAGAGAAACACACGAGATTTACGTGGTTCGACCTTAAGAATGGCCTACGTCCATGGCGTCGGCTCCGATTAGGGGCGGCAGTCACTATTATTATGTCTGTTCTGCGTTTACAGTGAGGGAGATCTCGAGAGGAAGTCCCCTTTACATTGATTTTGATCTTCTATTTATAGAGGAGATGTTACAATTTGAATAGGTTTCGGAATCTTACAGATAAGGCGAAAAATAATATGTATTAATTGAGATAATATCTCCCAAGATCATCTCCACCGTATATGCAGCAATTGCCAAGAATGTCGCGATTCGATTTGCATGAAAATAGGTAAGTTGACTTATTTCCTGAATTAAATTGATTCGCCTTCTAGAATGTCAACTGGTCAACTCTAGCGAGCACATTGAACAATTTACTTCAACGATCAGATATTGCCTCCAACGGACAGACTACTTTAACGATCAAATATTGCCTCCAGCGAGTAGATTACTTCAGCGATCAGATATTGCCTCTAGCGGGCAGACTACTTCAACAATCAGATATTGCCTCCAGCGAGCAGCTTTTGGCCTGGGTGAGCTGGTGCGCGGGTAATATCAGCGATCTGATTGTTCGAGTAGAGATCGCGTAAGCTGGTTGCGCAGTGTAGTCGAACAGGTTGGTTGTGCGGGATGTCTGAACAGCTTGGGAGCTTGTAATGCTGCAATGAGCTCGTTGAAGCGTACAGATTTGCTCCTACGCGAGTTGATTGTCTGAGCTTTAGTCTTAGCTGAATTCTTGCTCGTCCATCTGCTCGTCCGTATGCTTGTTCACGGACTGTTTGTTCAGTGCTTTTTGACAGCAAATGTAAACCTCAAAAACACATCCATTAAAACAACAACTTTGAGGATGTAAACGGCATCAACCGGGCAACCCTTGGTTGCCACGCTATAGAGCACGAAAATCCCTTTTCGAAAATATATTATAATAGACATTCTGATAACCGAGCACAATATTATGCCAATTTCTTTGGACCAGTAACCTGAGCCTTTGTCTGTTGGGGCGGTTTTAGCAGGTTATCTTATTGAGCCTCTAGGCTTTTACCAGCCCACTTGGGGTAGCCCAAAAATACGTACAACAACATTAAATAAACACAGTACTTTACTTAGGAAATCATCATAAAAGCTACGTAATTGAGTACGAAATCATGGTATATTTTAACGTGATCACTCAATCACACAACACCAACACCCTCGCAAGTTTTGATAACATAGCATCACAATCAGTTTGAACACTGGGGAATTAAAAAATCTGTAGACACATACCATATATACATAATATTAACAACTATAAGAATAAAACTCTAAAATCTTATTGGCTCTTGATAAATTAGGATTTTATACATAAAAGTACAAATGCTTTAAACAAATATGAGTAAAAAACTTTAAATAACCAAATTTTAAGAAATTAACAATATTTTTTCTTGTTACAAAATGTGATTAAATTGATAAGTTTTAATTATTTATTTTTATTTTTAATAAATCTGTAATATTAATTTGCAATTTTAAAAGACTTGATTATTTTAAAATTAATTAAAATAAATTATGATAAAATCATCATTTGTTTTTAAAAGATTTAAAAAATGGAACCAAAGAAATCAATTTATTTCTACAGGGATGTGTTAATATTTGTAGTTACTTAAGAAATCCATTTTAAGAAAAAAGTGGTGTGTTAAAATAAACACATCCACATAAGTTAATAAATCAACCGATGTTTTCTTAAAGTCATAATTTTTAAGACATCATATTTTAAGTACGATGTTTTAACTTACTTTTAAATCGGTTTTAAGAAATCAGTATATTGGTAGTGACGTCATTGAACAATTTTGCAGAAGTGTTGTTTCTAAATTTATTGTATGTTGCCATGCTATATATAGCTTTTGTCAATTATTTTTGGTTGTAATATTTATGCGACTAGTAACCTCATAAATTGTATCAACTATTAATATTTTATTCCAATTAACTCTCCGGCAATGACATAAAAAACTTATTATGCAAAATATTAAGTACTCGCAAATGCACGAGTTTATTGTAGAATACATTATGTATATAACTTTTTTAAAAGTATTTTTAAATAAAATATAACATATTATTAGTAATAAAAAATAATTCTCAATAATTCAGGCGCATTTATATCTGAACAATAAAACTAAATTCAAATCTCATATCATAGTAAAGTTGTAAACTTTTGTATGAATTATCTCTTTATAATCTTATAAAATATAATATGTTAATTTCTCTAAAATCTCTTTCAGGCAACAATAATATTTTATTATGAATTTGCTTTATAAAGCGTAAGTTAGAAAGCTACTTAATTCATTTCTTTATGCATAATACATATATGATAAATGAATAACATAATATCATAAAATATTTTCTTTCTTACTAAATAATTTACAAAAATCCTTGAATAACTCATTACTATACTTTGCTTTATAAGTAAATTTATGTCATTTCTGAAAATTTTTTTTTTTTCAAAGAGCAAAATACACAAAACCCCTCTCAGGTAAGACCTAAATCAGCTATAGTTAAAGATTAGGTTTAATGACACAATACCCCCGAGTTAACAGTATCTGTTAGGCAACTCTGGATTGATCAAGGGTAATTTCGTCATTTACTAATAATAAAAATTATTAAAATCATTTTTCCAAAACTCTCTCTCTGTCACTCTCACATCCTCGCCTCTCTCCACTGATCTCCACCACCTTCTTCTTCTTTTTCTTCTTCTTCTTCTCCTCTTTTTCTTCTCTGCCTCTACCTGATCTCCACCGCCTTCTTCTTCTTCTTCTTCTTCTTCTTCTTCTTCTTCTTCTTTTTCTTCTTCTTCCTGATTTAGGTTCGTGGAACCCAGATCAGATCTGGGTTCGCGCGATGCGAACCCAGATCTGATCTGGGTTCGCATCGTCGCGAACCCAGATCAGATCTGGGTTCGCATCGTCGCGAACCCAGATCAGATCTGGGTTCGCATCGTCGCGAACCCAGATCTGATCTGGGTTCGCGACGACGAACCCAGATGTCTGGGTTCCTAATGACGAAGGTTCGTCGAACCCGTCATGGTTCGACGAACCCAGACTTGGGTTCGGCGTGGTTCGTCGAACCCAGATCTGGGTTTGTCGAACCCGTCGTGGTTCGACGAACCCAGACCTGGGTTCGGCGTGGTTTGTCGAACCCAGATCTGGGTTCTTCGAACCCGTCGTGGTTCCCCGAACCCGTCGTGGTTCCCCGAACCCAGATCTGGGTTCGTCTGGGTTCGAACCCAGACAACCCAGATCTGTTTGAAGATGATGTCTGGATGTGTTTGAAGATGATATCTGGATGGGTTTATCTGGGTTTGAAGAAGATGATTGATAATGTGTTTGGATTTTTGCAGATGATTAATAATATGTTTGGGTTTTTACATATTGATGTGGGTTTTTGTATGTAGTGGCCATTTATGTCTGGATGCAGATTGATGTTTGGGAGATGAAGGTTTCTGGATGAGTAGAAACCTTCATAACCTTCTGGATGAAGATGAACTGGATGAAGATGAAGATGAAGATGAAGATGGTTGTTGCAGAGAGTTTTAAATTTTAAAAGAAAAAAAAATAATTTTAAAAATGGAGGGTATTTACGTCTTTACACTTTAAATTAAAGTTGACCGTCAATTTTAACACATTTTGACCGTTAAACTGGGGTTATTGTGTTATTAAACTCAATCTTTGATTATAACTGTATTTATGTCTTACCTGAGGGGGGCTTGGTGTATTTTGCTCTTTTTCAAATTTCTTATGCAAAACACTCGTGTCATTTAATTTTGTTTGTATATAAAAGTTTGCTTCAAAGAAATATAATTAATTTTGTTTGTATAGGTCTGTTATTGACATATTTATTGGTGTTTATATTAATATGTAGAATTTTATATTTAATCAATAGGTGTATTAATAATATGATTGTAGAAATTAGAATTGTGAGTGTTTTTATTTATGCAACACCTTTATTAATATATTTCAATATTTTATAATTCCTAACTTAATAAGTTTAAGAAAAAAAAAATCCCTTAAGGGATTGTATCAATCAAGAATTCATTGAAATTTAATATATTTTAAATGTTAAGGTGTATTTAATCTGGATTTAAATAGAATTATTAAAACCTAATTTATTCAATCCAAATTTATATGGAATTCATTAAAATCTAGGTATATTCAATCCATATTTATATGAAATTTATTAAAATCTAAGTGTATTCAATCCAGATTTATATAAAAATTTATTAAAATTTATATGTATTTGTTATGGGTAATTTAGCGATCGGATTGTTCGGGCCTGGAAAAATCTACAATGCAGGCCCAGTAGCCCAAAGGCTCAGCAATCCATCTTTCTTCCGGACCACCTTCCGACGGGTGGCCCGTACATCAGACCTACTCCCCGTTTTTCAGCATGCCCCAAAGTCCTTTTTATGGCCACTGGTTCTGTCCACTGATTCTGGCCGCTGGTTTTGACCACTAGTAGTGGCCACTGGTTCTGTTCGCTAGTTGTGTTCGTCATATCTGTTCGTCAGTCCTGTTTGCTCAAGATTATCCGCCTAGTCGTTCGGAGATTTCTGGGTCTGCCCGTGTCCTTACCCTTTCATGGAAGCACCTGCTATTGTAACCAGTTAAAGAGATATTGATTCATAACCTGTTTTCTCAACTCTATGGCTTGTTCGTCAGAAGCTCATCTGTTCGCCAATCAAGCTTAACGCTTTATCCGCTGGAAAGTCCGTTCCTGCCAGGTTCCTCAGAATTATTAGTCAACAGAAGTCAAAGAAGCTATACAGAATACAGCGTCAAGCGTGCCATGCACGCCATCTTCGCCAGAGACTACAGTCAAGATTTCGATAGCCACTCATGATCCGTGCAGGTCAACCATCTACAACCTTGCTCGCAAAAAGCTCAGAAGTGACGGATTCGACCGCATTAAATGTAAAGTCAGCCACATTTAATGCACTATCAGCCGCATTAATTAGAATCCCGGCGCATTAAATGCAGTCCATCATTATAACTGTAGCTTACTGTACGCTTTTGTCTTATTTTGTTTTACTGTAGTGCCTCCCCTTTCCTATAAATAGGGAAAGATTTTCATTGTAAAGGGGGTCTGATTTTGAGTGCTGTTATTCTGTCGAAATAGTGAGAGAGTGAACAGTGGATGTAGGTAACTTTTTGGGCCGAACCATTCTAAAATCCTCTTGGTCTTTCTATTCCTCTCCTTTGACCTCATCTTCTTGTTCTTTTCACTTTGCATGTACCATACAAACCACACAAAACTGTAGCTTGGGCCCATGAACAACCTCGTTGACTAGGGATCCAAATCCTTACGTTAATAGTATTCAATTTAGATTTGCATGAAATATAATATAATTTAGATATATTCAGTACAAATTTATAAAGAATCCAATAAAATCTGTGAGTATTTAAAAAGTCAATGATTTCATATATTTTATTCTAATGATAGATTTGGATAAGATTTCATAGACAATTTTATGGAGAAGAAAAAAAATCTATAATAGGTCTTGGATTTCATAAAGAATTATAACAAAACTAATATTAAATCTATACAATGTACAAATTCCACCCAAATCTATCATTAAAAATTTGATCAAACCTACCAAATACATTCACATTTGATCTTATCTAGTTTGTACAAACTATTTATGCCTATAAGTAGGCTCATATAACTCAAAATTATTCATTATTTGCATACAATTTGCAAACATGTCTAGGGTTAAGATGGCTCACTTCTTTCTCACAGTGACCTTTCTTGTTTTCATAGCTCAAACACCAGCATATGCAAGCAGTAAATACACAGTTTACATCACAAATGACTTTAGTAGTAACCAGTCACCATTGCAAATGCATTGTTGGTCCGAAGATGATGATCTGGGAGAGCATACTCTTTGGATGAAGAACGTGTTCCATTTTAGTTTTAAGGTGGCAGTTATTGGATGGACTCATTTTTGGTGTGAATTCCATCATGGTACACAAGTGAAGACTATTGATGTTTTTAGTTCTAAGGCTAACGGTGTCAAATGTCAAAGTACTAAGAATTGCTATTGGTCTGTAAGAGATGATGGATTCTATTTTGGTGAAGATCCAAACCAAGAGAAGAAGTTCATTGGATGGTAATGAATTAATGTAATAAAGAAGTACCAATAATTGTCACTCATGTTCTCCTATATTACATCAATAATCTAAAGCTATCAATTATTTTATATGCTTACTATTGTTTTTTTTTTTTTTTTTTGATTCTATGACTGTAGTTTATCTAAGTGATGTGGAAAATAATACAACAAAGACATTGGCTTACACATAGAAATAATGTTGTACTTAACCCTAGTTATCTCATAAGTTTTAATCAATGTTTTAAAAGGTACTAGGTGCAAATCAGGAAAAATACCGGTGTCTACGCGTTGTCTAGCCACCTAGGCGCTAACAAAAAAGAAATGGAAAAAGTGAAAAATGTGAAAGATGGAAGACAACTATTTTGTATAGCTATCTTCCATTCTTCACTTTCTTCACTTTTTAAATTTTCCATGGGACGCTAAGTTAGTATAGTAGTTGGTGTGATTTTTCAATACTAATGTAATACATTACGTAACTTTTAAATGAAGATTTTCTGATAAAAGAAGAAAGACACTAACATGATTTTTTATTCAAAAAGTTATGACACATATCATGTAATTATTAGAGGAATGTCACATCAACATCAATGTACCAAGTCAATTCAGCGTTTCATAGAAAATTTTCTTATAAATATATATATAGAGAGAGAGAGAGAGAGATTTTCACTTCAACACCCCCTTGTATTATAATAAACACCTTTTCATGATAGTCCTTGGATCAATCTTAAGGTTATAATCAGGAGTTTCCTTTTACAATTTTAATTAATAGAAAACAATTTTTTTTTATTAAAAAAAAAAAAAAAAAAAAAAAGAAGAAGAAGAAGAAGAAGCAAAAGGATACGTACTGTTAAAAAATGCAACCAGGTTATCCATCGTCGCCCCTTCCATCGGTCTCACTCTCTCAACCGTAGCTCTCTGTTCAATCGTACTTCTTGTTTTCTTCTCTAAATCTCAATGTTAGTTTACTATGTTAGTTACTTTGAGTTTATGAAATTTTGAAATTTGAAATTTGTAATTATATTGTTGTTTATGCTACTTTTTCAAGTTGTTGATGATTGGCCTCCGTTAAATTAATCTAAATAGAGTTTTTGGTTTCTGGATTCAGGTTTGTTTCACTCATTGTAGCTGTTACTAGTGGATTTTCCTGAAATTTTGAGATTTGTTCTTTTTCAGAAAAAAAATTTTAGTAACAAGCTTAGATATTGTTTGTACAAGTGGTGAAGAACTTGAATTTTTAGGTGCTTGTTGACAAATAAGTGTGTTCTTGACTTTGTTCAATGGTGTATATGTAAAAAATAAAGACATGTATTGTCTCTCTCCTCCAAGTCCCACTCTCCCCTTTGTTTTAGTTTTTTGGGATTTAGGCTAAGTTTGACACACGATATTGAAATAAATAAAATTGATTGATTATAATAAAATTGATTAAATTGGATTGGAAAATTACTAATCTGTGTTTGGAAGAATGTGGGATTTGATTAAAAATGTCTCATATTGTATTTGCTGTAGGCTGGGATTAGATTAGAAGAAAATTAATTTAAATACTTTATTATATACTTAAAATTAATTTTATAAAAAATATGAAAAAAGACAAAAAAAATATTTTATTAATTTAAATACAAGGATTAATTTTAAATACTAAAATATAGGTTGTGATTGGATTAGAATAAAATTAATTTAAATATTTTATTATATAACCTAACTTCTATTATGCATAAGGTTAATAATTTTTTAAATAAAATAAACCTATAAATCATTTTCCTAAAAAGTTAAATTGGTTTTTTTAATAATTATATTATTTTAAAATATGAGTAAATAAAGATTAATTTTTGAAGAACTCTTATTTAAATAATAACATTATTTTTAAATTTTTTTTTGTATATAATAAAATTAATTTCACAAAGTACATGAGAAGCAAATTAATGGGGTTAGTAGGAAAAAGGGGAAGAAAAGTGCATTGCAATAAATGAGCTTGAATCTCATGCCACTGATGCCATGATGGAGCAATTGCTAAAAGCAAGTAGGAAATTAGATGTCGTCTCGTGTATCTGGTGAGAGAAACATAGTAGAGGTAAAGTATCCTTAGGGTAATCGGTCTTTCATCTCTAAAAGGGTAGGGTTCGGTTTTCTTTCTAGCTTTTTTCTCTATTTCCTTACTTTGTGTCAATAGATGCTGAAGAGATTGTAAGGCCATGTCAAGAACTCTCTTTATCAGAGGAGGGTAAGATTTGAAAGATAAAAGATGAAAATAGGGAGTTAGTGTTGAGGAAGTAAATCATTGCCTAGTGAGTAAGGTTTTGATGGGTAAGAAACTAATAGGGAAGCTTTTGAAATGGTGACTGAGCAACTTTGGGAATCCAATGGTAAGATGGAGGTTAAACTAGTTGGGCAAAATGTATTCATGTTATATTTCGAGTGAAAGGAGGTTAGGGTGAAAGTGTGGAATAGGGGGTTATGGTATTGTGAACATTGCTTTATTGCTTCGCAGATCCATAGTGGAATAGAGAATATTTCAAAGTTAGGTTTGATAGGGCTGATATATGAGTCCAGATTCATGATATTCCTTTTATGTATATGAAAATGAGTGTGGTAATGGTGCTTGCATTATGGATTGAAGAGCGGTGGTGATTCTAGATGATCCAAGGGATTGTTGAGGTAAATTTCTAAGGGTAAGGGTGACGATTGATATCAATAAATCTTTGAGAAGAGGCTTATTTGTAGATGGTGGTAGATCGAAAGAAGCTACTTGGGTGACTCTTTAATATAAGAGGTTACCTGAGTTTTGCTTTTCATAAGGTCGCATAGGGCACAGTAGCAAGGATTGTGATTATGCTAAAGCTAAAGAATAAGCTAAGAAGGGCAAAGTGATAAAATATGGTACTTGGCTGAGAGCTGTTCCTTATGATGAAAATAAATTGAAATGAGGTATCATTTATATAGGTCTTGTGATGAGGTTTTCGAGATAAAAGGGCCAAGGGATCTCGAGTAAACAAGTAGGGAAACTTGTGGAGAAGACAAGTAGGCGTAGAGGTAATGGTAAAGACAAAAGGGCATAGTCAAGAAAAAGGATTCTTGTCAAAAATGAAGGTGGCACCTCTTTAGTTAATGTTGAAATAGGGACCAATAGTAAGGGTAAATCTCAAGATTCAAAGTTATTGATTAGTGAGAAAATAGACCTACCTAGTGGGCAAGAAAGTAATGTGGAGAATTACCAAAATGCCTTATAAGTGGTGACATTTACTCCTTCCAATCAAATGGATAATAGTGGTGTAAATGCTTTCAGAAGTGGTAAGTTAAGTTGTGAGAAAGGTCAGATATGGAAGTAATTGCTATGGAAAAGCAGGTATCACAAATGGAGTTTGAGGGTATGGGTTTAGAGGTTATAGCTATGAATACAAATCCTTTTCGTAGATCCACCAAGAAATGGAAAAGGGCAGTAAGAGAAATGAAAATATTGGGCAAAGTACGGAGTCTTATGAGTAAGTTGCTTTGGCAAAATAGAGAGCGAAAAAAGGGAGTTGGAGCAGTAGTCTCTCCCTAAGCTAGTCAGGTATATCTCTTAGGAAAGTTAAGTTAGGGGTGCCTTTTTAAACTTAAGGGTAAGAGTAAAGTTATCTTTGATTCGGAAGAAGGGGTAGGGCAAAAGAGAAGGAAACTAGTTTTCATAGATAGGAAAATGTGAAGAAAAAGATCAGGTACAAATATGAAATGGAAATGGAAGTTACTCTCGAAACAGTGGTGCCTAAAGACCAGGCCCATCGAGCCCAATGATCACCTTAATTTGTAATGTACAAGGCTTGGAGAACCCTCGTACATTCTTAGCCCTAAAAAGGGTAGTTCGAAGGTATTCCCTTTGTTTGGTTTTTTTGTGTGAAACCAAACTCTTGGGTAGTTCAAAAGATAGGGTAAAGAATAATGTTGGTTTTATAGAAGGTTTTGTGGTTAGTTATTCTGGTAAAAGTGGTGGGTTAGCTTTATTTTGAAAGAAAAGTTTGCATGTTTTGATTTTGTCTTTTTCTTCAGTGCATATTAGTGGTAGAGTGCACTTTAAGGATAGTGTCTTGTGAAGGTTTACAGGTTTCTATAGGAATCTTGACCACTCTAAAAGGGATAGCTCATGGGAGTTGATCAGGAGACATAGAGATGTGGTTAATCAACCTTGGATTATTGAAGGTGACTTTAATGAAATTTTGAGCAAAAATGAGAGGTATAAAGGCTTTGATAAAGCTGTGTATGGTATAGTGAACTTTCGACAAACGCTAATTGATTGTGACTTAATAGATCTTGGTTGTTTTAAGCTCATATTTACATGGACTAATAGGAGAGATGGTAATGCCAATGTCCAAGAGAGATTATACCCTTTTTTGAAGAACTCTAGTAGAGGTATTTGTACGTGGATGCTAGGGCGAAGAATTTGAATTTCAACTTCTCTGATCATAGACCCCTACTACTCAAGTTTAAGAAAGGTTCAAGCATGAAGTTTCATCTAAGAATATTTTCAGGTTTTAACCTTTTGGTTCAAAGAAAATGACTGCTAAACAATAATCAAGGCTAGTTAGGAGAGACATGGTAGTGTGTGTTCTAATGTGGATCTGGTTTCAAATTTATGGGCATGTGCAGTTATATGCTTAGAGTGGAGTCGAAAGAGATTTGGTTTTTTGAGGAAATGGATTGACTCCAAGCAAAAAATGATTAAGAGGCTCTATAAATAGGTTTCGATGGTTGATGTTATGGAGGAAATTAAGGTTCAAGAGCATGATTGGGAGGAATTGTTGGCTAGAGAAGAGGTCTATAGGCGTCAAAGGGTGACTAGCTGCTACAAGGGACCGTAACACAACATTTTTCCATGCTAAGGCAACAACAAGGAGGAAGAAGAACATGATTTCAAGATTATTAATGGGAAAATGGTAGTGTTACTGATTCGATGGACAAAATTGTTAATGTGATGTGTAGGTACTTCGATAACTTATTCACATCCTCTTAGCCTTGAAACATGGAGATTAATAGAGCTTGTAGTGGCATTAGCTCGAGTCACAATGTTGTTGTGAGATTAGGGTCAACGGATTCTTTTAAGGACAAAGAAGTTAGAGTTGTTGTGTTCGCTTAGAGCTGCTGTGTTCGCTTTGGAACCTACTTGCGTTCTAGGGTCGAATAGGTTTCAAGCATTATTTTTTTTAGAAGATATGGGATGTAATGGTAAGTGATGTGACTAATGTAAGATTCTTAGAGGGAAAATGTCCATTAAAGCTTTTAACTCCACAAATGTTGTTCTTACCCTAAGAGGAAGTACCCCAAAATGCTTAAAGACTTTCGCCCAATTAGTCTCAGTTTGATTATGTATAAAATCATCACTAAAGTTCTTGCTCAGAGAATGAAGCTAGTCCTTCTTACTCTCATCTTAAATAATCAATCGATGTTCATGCCGAGAAGGCAGATTTTTTATAACATTTTGGCCTCTTTTGAGTTATTACAGTGGTCACAAAAAGGGTAAGAAAGGATTCATGGCTCTCAAGTTAGATCTGAGTAAGGCGTAGACCTAGTTGAGTGGTACTTTCTTAAGGCTGTGATGACAAAAATGGGATTCCCTTCATGGTGGATTAATTTGGTTTTGGATTGTGTTTCTACGACGCACTTTCTCTTTATCCTAAATGAGTAAAATGTGGGGTAAGTTACCCCCCTCTAAGGGAATCAGATAGGGATGTCCTTTGTCCCCTTACCAGTCTCTTTTGTGTGCTGAAGTGCTTTCAAGAGGATGAGATAGATGGAGAAAAAGGGTAAAAGTTTAAGGATAAAGTGTGGTGGAATTGGTCCTACTATCAATCATTTACTCTTCGCTGATGACAATATTATTTTTTGCAGGACCTCAATAGCAGACTATTTTCTGATTAAGGATGTTCTTGGGACATACTATGAAGGTTCTGGGTAGCAAATCAACTTAGAGAAATTTGCTATTTGTTTTAATGCTAATGTGGACGGATCTTTGAGAAGGGAGCTATAGAATGTTTTGGGATGGATAATGCTTGCTCGCACAATAGTTATTTGGGGCTTTCCTAATTGGTTGGTAGAAATAAAACTGAAAGAAATTCATAGCAATATAAAATTTGATATAAAACAATAAAACGGAACCGAAAGCGTACTCGTTTCTATACAGCGAAAATTCCTCTGGAATCTTTGAATTGTTCAACTGGTCAGATTTCAATCACATAGATGGAAAGGAACCTCAAATCACAATGTAATTTGCCTTGCCGTGTGTTTTCTTCTCTATATTCACTCACTCTGTGTATTTTGCATGTATGTCGTGGAAAGTTGATTTTACATCAATCAAAAACAAAATGAAATACATCAAGTATTTATAGGGATGACGGTTATTTTCTGATAACCGCCAATAACCGCCAGCGGTTACTCGTTCTTATCCAAATCCATTTTATATAGATCGGGTTATGGGTTTGAATCATCTTGGATGGACCCAACCCAACAACTCAATAACCCAACATCTCCTACTCACACAAGATGAGCCAAACAGAACTTACAGAGAAAACATTGGTGACCCCTTTATGATAAGAAGTACAGGCATTAATACAGGCAAATACATCATGTGACCTATGAACAATAATATATGCAATGTGGCTTGTCTTTCAAATCTCAATTGTACTGTTATACAAAAGATTGTCAATATGTTCATTATTATGTCCTAGATTTAATATAATTTTATTTGCTCGAGTACATTTAATCCCTTAATATAATATGCTCGATCCTTCAATATTCCATATAATCACAATTACAATTCCAAATTGCAATTAGTCGCGACTAGTAACTATATGAACAAAATAAAATTCATTAAATCTTCCTGTCTCACTTTCGTCCCTCAGTTAACAAAAATAACTGACACATTAGTAATGTCCCATAGGCCGTATTATCATAGCCATAGAAGACACACTAATGATACTAACATCATCTTGTTACTTTGAGACAAAGTGAATAGTCACTAAGGACATAGGTAGAAGTTTTACAAACTTAAATGGAACTTACACAATAAAGAATCGGGGATAAATTCACTCATTTTCCATGTCGGTCATAATAAGTACACACGGTATGAAACGCATGTTACAGTGAATCTTTTCCTTTAATAAGGATGCGTATGTCTTTTATAATTTGATTATTTACTGTACAGATCTTAGTTCAGATGTTTTCTTAATACCTAACCTGAATTTCTAAAAACTCGCCCTTCAAGCGCCTTTATCAAGAAACTCACATCTGGCTTAATCAGGTTCTCATGATGGTAGGGATGCATCACAAGCGGTTCAATAATTAATTTAAATAGAACCTCATCTTGATTACAATCAAGGCGACATTTCATATATTTCAAGCCCTTAAGAGAATAATCTCATTTTTATCCTCTAAAAATATATGTGTCTTATCTTGGCTTTCTCTCCTAACAACCAAGGCGATTGTACGTGTAAGAATATCAGTCTCAAAACCTGACGACATACTTTCATATATAATCTATGTGAAATGAATATGTGCTAGTTTTATATAACCATAATAACGTATCTAATCATAAAGTAAATATAGCTTAACGTAACAATTATAACATTACAATCTACGCAAACTCAAAGATTCAACATATGACATAAATAATCTCTTGCCACAACTTTTGTGAATGGATACACAATCATCTCACACATAGATACATACTTAATTGTTACATTCTTTTCATCACTGTATCCTTGATGAAATTATACTTAGTCTCTATGTGCTTCGATTTACTGTGATATTTTGTATCTTTAGTATAGACAGTTGTTACCTGAGTGATACAGGGAGTAATCAACAGTCTCTTCCAGATATGTCAATATACTTTTCACAGCAATCTAATGTTTCTATCTAGAATTGGATCGATATCTACCTATTAGTCCAACTGCATAATAGATATCAAGCTCATATACATCATAGTCTATATGAGACTTCTGATAGTACTGGAGTAAGGAATCCTTTGCATTCTTTTACGCTGTTATAGAATCTTAGGGCATGTTGCAATACTAAGAGTTTAACCTTTCGAGATGAGAGTATCCATAGGCTTACAATCAGCCATATAGAATCGTTCGAGAATCTTCTAAATATATGGCTCTTGCGATAAAGCCAAAATTCTCCATGAACGATCTCAATTAATTTTAACTTCTAAATTATATAGACAGTTTCTCCTATGTCTTTTATCTCAAAAGTTGATGATAACCATTCCCTTATGATTATCCTAAACTTCTTATCATTTTGGCTAATAGAATATCGCCCACATGTTAAGATAGTATTATGAACTTATCTTTTACCTGCTTAACATATACACAATGGTCCTCTTCTGTTAACTTAAATCCATAGGACATGATAACCTCATGGAAACGAAGGTACCACTATCTGGAGGATCGTTTCAACCCATGATCGATCTCGTGAGCTTGTATACTTTTAACTCTTGGACTTTTGAAACAAAATTCACTGGTTGCTCCACGTAAATTTCTTCCTCCAATTCTCTATCGAGAAATGTTATCTTTACATCCATCTGATGTAATTTCAGATTCATGTGTGCGATGATAGCTAATATAAGGTGAATAGAAGCAAACTTTACCATAATGAAGAAGGTTTCTTCATAGTCTATACCCTTATGTTAAGTATATTCTTTTACTACTAATCTCACATTATATCTTTCTATTAAGTTGTCTACCTTACACTTGATAAGCAACACCCATTTGTTTCTAATGGTTTTCCTATCAAGTGATAAGTCAACCAAAACATAGATATGGTTACCTTTCATTGACTCCATCTCTTCTTGCATAGCTTTAATCCAAAATATCTCTAGCAGGTGAGTTGAAAGCCTTATTCACAACCTTTAACTCATCACTATCATGTGAAGCAAGCATAAAAGCTTCCTTTTCATTCTCAAATCGACGATAATGAATAACCTTACGGTTGTTTTTACGAGTTGATAATTTTGAGGGCACTAACTCTTCAGCCCTTTTGCTCCCACTGGGAACAAATGCACCAGCTATTTCAATAGCTCTGTCACTCCCACTAGGGATAGAGTATTCAAACAACTCTCTATTTTCCTCTAGTTAAATATTCAGACATAGAACAACATCCGAATTGTTCAACTCGTAAAATTGAAATTTCTTTTCAACCTCACCTCTACAAAGAAATTCATTCTTTAATAAATTCACATCTTGCGACTCTAATTCAATAATACTTCCATTTCAGTTTTCTACTATGAGTACATATAAGTGCTCAGAGTATCTAATTAAGATACACTTCTTTACTATAGCACCCAGCTCTCCATATTATACTGGAAAGATCATGTACATATCATGCACACCTTCAAGGTCGCATATAAGTAAGGTCAAGTTTCCTACCTATCCATAATTCATAGGATATGGAAGATACTAATTTTATAAGGACTATATTCAGAATATAAGTAGCTGTTAAGAATGTATCTCCCCAATAATATACTGGGATGTTCACTTTATGCCATTATAGATCTTACCATTTTCAATAATATTCTATTCCTCCTTTCCGCTATACTATTTGTTGCGGAGTCCTAGGAATATTCAACTGTCTACCAATACCTTTCTCATGACACAATATCTCATATTGGTCAAAAAAGTATTTTCATCCTTGGTCAGTTTATAAGAATTTAACAGTTCTATCTAACTGATTATTCACCAAATTTAAATACAATCTAAAGCAATCTAATGCCTCAGATTTATGAGAGATCAGATAGACATGACCAAAATAAGTGTAATGATCTATGAATATTATACAACATGAGGCACCATTTTTAGCTCTCACAATTATTAATCCACAAATATTAGAATAAATTTAATTGTAATGGATTTTTAGACCTAATTAAATTTTAAATGATTTTCTAGTTGTTTTTCTTGTTAGACAACTTTCACATGCAAGCGAATCTATCTTATTAAGAGAACCTAAAAAATTCTTCTTTGGCCAATTTATTCATTAGATTCCGTCTGATATGTCATAATCTAGCATGCCAAATATAAACATCACTATTGGCAACATCAATTGAAATAATTAATGAAAAACAACCATCGCAGTAATAATACCATCAAATTCGATATTTAATACGATGAAACCACTCATCAGGTATCCAGTACTTAATCACCATTAATCTAAATTAAATCCTCAAACAGTAGCCATGAAAAGTTATACATTATCCTAAACCCAGAAGGACAATTACAGAGACAATATTTACTCCAATTTTCGGAGAATAGAGGATGTTAAGGAGACATAACACTTAGGCACCTTACAGAATCACTTTGCAGGTGCCAATTCCTCTCAAGTTATTCCCCATATGGATCCATTTTGTTCCTCGGTTGATCCGATGATACTCTACAAATGCTCCTCTAGCATATACTGAAACTTACGGTGCTAAATATGATAGATATCACCATTCAATTTATCAGCCATGTTCAGTTTAACAACTATGTTTTCGAAGCACATGTCATTTCTCTAAATGACATTTATTCTACTTAGAGACTTATATTCTATATCTTTCTACGTCTATACTAGCACATCCACTATCATTTCACTAAAATATTACAGTAATTATACACTCATAAATATGATAAAAGAATCTTTGGATAGGAATAAAAAAAAATAGTCAAGCTACCCATCATCATCCAATTTTCAAATATTCACTAAACCATATATATAAGTGTTTTGCGTAAATCAATCCTAATATCATGCTCTGTAAGATTTAAGGACACCCATAATTTAAATAGTATCATTTTAAGATCTTTATAACCTCAGAAATCTTATCATCGAAATTTCTATGATCTCCAATATTTTATCGTCAGCGATTTTTATGATCTCAAAATTCTACTACTCATATGAGATTTATTTAATCTCAGGTCCTGGTTGACAATTTTAAGATTTCAATAATCTCCTCGTCATCTGATAGGATAGCGATTATAATAATATCATCAGATAGCTCATCATTAAAATCAGTTGACCCAGTTTCACAGAAATGCATGTTATAATCTAAAATATAAATATACATGCATGATAAATGTTAAATTAAACAAAATTTAATATAAAAATTAAGGTATTTAAATCTAGCTGACAATTAGAGCAAAAGAAAAACAATTGAGATGAAAAGAGGAGAAAAAAATAATTTTTTTTTTTAAATGGCTGGAATAATCGTCGGAATTTGTCGACGATGGTGGCGCGTGAACGCCACCCGCCATAGCGAAGTTCACGCTCCGCTGCGTGTCGCCACGTGCTTCCTACACATGCGCTGACGTCAGCGTGACACATACCGCAATTGGAGTGAGACACGTGTCAAATTACACGCGTCATATGCTCACGAAGCCACGTGTCCACTCCATATTAGGCCACGTGTCCCACTACAATTTACCAAACGACATGCGTCGTGCATGCAAGCGACCACGTAGCATACTCGAAGTTCGACACTTGTCACAATATCTGCCTGCCATGCGTTGCCCTCTGCCAACCACAACATGCCACGTGTTGCTTGGACGTCGTCCCACGTGGCAAACGCGTGGCACCATGTGTCGTTTGCGTGGCCATATATGGTCGGCTCATTGCTGCTTTTGGCTCACGCGCCAGGGTGGCGCGTGTAATACACGCGCCAAGTATTACACGCGCCGAGTTGCCGACCTTATTTTGCAACGGGACCGGTGCCAGATTTTTTTATAATTTCATCCTCTTTTGGTTTTTGCCCTTAGTTTTTCATTTTGGCTCTAAGGTGAATCACACTTTCCTTGAGTGAGAATGCACTAATAATCTTCATAAACTTCAATCACCTTTTACTATTATATGTGTTTTTCCAGATTTTAATTTTCTAAATTTTCATTAAATTTTGTTTTTCTCCTTCGATTCTAATCCAAATCGGGCTTATAATATATTGTTGGAAAGATCTTTTCGAGCCCTATCTAATGGTGTAATAATCACACGAAGAAGAAAAAACTTTTAAAACCATAAATGCCTATGAATAGATTCGGATTTCATACTTCTATTTCTTAGGTTTTCAATCTAAAAAGAATTAAGTTTCATGGCAATTTAATCACTCAAGCATGATCAATAACCAGCAAACAATTTAACGAGGCTCTAATACCAATGAAAGAAATTCATAACAATATAAAATTCGATATAAAACAATAAAACGGAACCGAAAGTGTACCCGTTTCTATACAGTGAAAATTCCTCTGGATTCTTTGAATTGTTCAACTGGTCGGATTCCAATCACATAGACGGAAAGGAACCTCAAATCACAATGTAATTTGCCTTGTCGTGTGTTTTCTTCTCTATATTCACCCATTCTATGTATTTTGCACGTATGTCGTGGAAAGTTGATTTTGCATCAATCAAAAACAAAATGAAATACATCAAGTATTTATAGGGATGGCGGTTATTTTTTTTATAACTGTCAATAACCGCCAGCGGTTACTCGTTCTTATCCAAATCCATTTTATATGGATCGGGTTATGGGTTTGGATCATCTTGGGTGGACCCGACCCAACAACCCAATAACCCAACAAAAACCAAAACCTTTAATGATATAAAGGAAAGGGTTTGGAACAGATTGAAATAATGGAATAGTCATATTTTCTCTCAGGGATGGAAAGAGATTCTTATCAAATTTGTTATGCAAGCCATTTACACGTATACTATGAGTATTTTCTAGTTGTCGATCTCTCTGTATAAAGACTTAGGGTCTCTAGCAACTAGTTTTTGGTGGTGAATGAAAGATAGGAGACGGAAGGTAAGTTGGGAGAGGTTATGTAAACCTAAGTCTCAAGGTGGTTTGCTATTCAAAGACCTTTCCCTGTTCAATCAGTCTCTTCTTGCTAAGCAGGCATAGAGATTAGCAAAATATCCATACTCTTTTGCTACTCATGTTCTTAAAGCAAAATACTTCCCTAGGTGTGATTTCCTACAGGTTTCTCAGAGACAAGGGTGTCTCATGCATGAAGAAGCCTCATTTGGGGTCGTGAACTGCTACTCAAAGGTTGGATTTGATAGGTTGGGAATGACAAAGACATTGATGTCTACAAGGATCCTTGGATCCGAAGGCCTAAATCTTTTAAGGTGATTTCTCCTCCGAAAGATTTCCCTTTAAAAGTGGTTGATCTTATTGAGAAAAATAAGCATCAATGGGATCTCCAAAAAATCAGTGAAGTGTTTCTTCCAATTGATAGAGAGCAAATCCTCACTATTCCTTTAAGTTTTAAAGATACTAAGGATAGTAGGAGATGGTTTTTTGATAAAAGTGGGATGTTTCTGTCAAGAGCGGGTATCGTGTAGCTTACGATGAGAGCTTTTCTAGTGATGTTTCGTCCAGTTCTTCTATTTCAATGCGGAGATGGTGGGCGATGCTGTGGAATTTGAATATCCCTCCCAATGTCAAGATTTTTGCTTGGAGGGCTTGCTTGGACGCTCTTCCAACGAAAGCAAACTTGTTTCGAAGGAAGATTTTGCATGAAGGTGGTTGTGAGGGGCATAATGATGCGATTGAAATGCGAGTCCATGTTTTATTTGAGTGCAAAATTGCTAGGTTGTCTTAGTGCTCCTTTGATAAAGGCCCGATGCTTTCCCTTTTTAAACTGGACAGCGTCTTCAATTGTTGTTGGAAGTGTTGCACGTTGGCAGGGCGGATCTTTTGGCTGAAGTGTGTATGATTATGCGGTACATCTGGGGGAGTCATAATTCAAGGTATCATCTTGTTTCGGGTTGGAAGCGAGAAGATGTGTCAGGTAAAGCTTTAGAGCTACTAAAGGAATTTCAACATACCAAGTTTGCTCTCTCTTCAACTACTTCTCTCGGTGCCTCGTCTCGCTCTCAAGTATGGTATCCTCCCTCTATTAGTTTACTAAAGCTAAAAACAGGCACCGCTGTCCATTTGGGTAGACGTGTCGTTGGGTTGGGTGCTGCTGTCAGGGATCACTCTCGTAAGGTGTTAATGGCTGTTGCTAAGCCTTAGCATGGTGTCTTTTCTCTGAAGTCGACAAGCTGCTGGCCCTTAGAGAAGGTCCTAGGTATGCTTTCTCTACTTGGTTGAAGGTGGACTTAGTGGAGGTGGATTCTGTCAATATGGTCTCTGTTATTAATTCTTCTGCTATCTTTAGGGGGCTTCCAGTTTTGTTGTTGATTATATTAAGGCGTTATATGAAGAGTTGGGAGTTTGTAAGTGCTAAGTCATCCCTAGAAATGAGAATCGTTTGATTCATAGACTCGTTTCCTTGACCTTATCCTCTTAGAAGTCTTTATGTTAGTTTAATATCAATGTTAGTTGTATTTTCCCTTCGAGGTTGGTTTATAATAGTTAATTGTGTTTAAAAAAAAAAAATCCCATGGTGGAGCATGGGAATGGATATTCCCATGATAATAGAATTTAAATAAAGATGAGATTAGATTTTCATTCTCAAATTAGTCTCTCCAAACATGAGATTTAAGAATTTGAGATATTTTAAATCTTAAACTCACATTAAATCCTACATTCAAACATATCCTTAGGGATTTGGGTTTTTAGATTTAATTGTGAAATATTCAACGATTGGAAAAAAAGAAAAAAAGAAGTTGTTGAGTTTTAGAAGATAGGATATTGTTAACACTGCTTTGCAATGTTGTACTCAAACGTAGTATTTAATCATTTAACTTATCGATCCAATTTAGGAAACCAATTAAAAATGAAAAATAAAGATATAGACTATTTTAGACACAATTACATTCAATGTTTTAAAAATGGTCTAGTTGGCCATCTAGGTGATTGTCGGCTGATCCAGAAACCTCTAAATCTGGGTCTACTCGGTCAATAACAACTCTAATCTTAACCAAACAAACCTGAAAATTAAAAATACAACATTTTCACTTTTATGTCATTGAACCATATTAAAAACCAAACAATCCATAACTTCAAATCTCTCTTCACTGCTCGATCAAATCAATACCAATTCTAATAGTAACTGCTCGATCAAATCTCTAAACACCAATTCTAATAGCAACTAAACAAACCTGAAATTCAAACACCTGGTTTCTAGAGAGAGAAAGTAAAGACCTAAAGATCATAACCAAACAACCTAAAGATTGTAACCAAATACTAGTTCTAGAAGCAGCTGATTTTTAGAGAGAAAAAGTAGAGAGAGTAAAACCAAATGTGAGAAGAAACTAGAAGGACAAGAATTGTGGTGCTGAGTGACAGAGTCAGTGATAAGTCAGTAGGATTTCATAGCTTATATGTAATGATAAAAAAATATAAAAATAAGTTAGTGGGGCAAATGAAATGAGTCAATAGGCTTTGAGAGATTTGTAAGTACAAGTGGGGTTTTATAGGTTATACATATAGTGATAAGAAATCAAAAATAAGTTAGTGAGGTAAGTGACTAAGTCAGTAGGCTTTGAGGGATTTATTAGTTGTGATTTTCATCCGCCTAGATGTCTAGTGCCTTTTACAATATTATATTGATTACATGACAAGGTAAGCCAACCACATTAATTTTTGGCATGCCCAGCTATTGTTTTCACCAACATATTCACAACCAACTTTGGGCCGATTAGTTGGTCAACTCAGGCTCCACAGTGCCAAGCTGCAGAACACCACCAACCCCTCCCTTTTTTTTAAAAAAACAGCTTTGACTATTTTAAATTTCTTTTAAAATAAATTGAAACGGCATCATTTTGGCAAACCCAAAAAAAAAATGTCATTTTGGTGTCCAATGATAAATAATAATAATAATAAGTCGAAGCTGCTCAATGTAGCAGCTTCAATCATTTACGCCACCACACTAAAGAGAACAAAAAGCAAAGTCGGCTGTTACAAAACCCTGACTTGCCGCGGACTCACCCCTTCCATCATTTCTCACGGTTGCCTATTAAGATTCTTACTTTTTATATATTTCTATTTCACTTTTTTTCTTATTTATTAAATTACATTTGTTAATAACTTAATATTTGTTGATGTCGTAATTAGGTAGTAACTTGAATTGTTTAGAGTACAAGTCTTCATCTGCTATGGTTATATTTTGGTTATGATTCATGTAAATTTTCGAAGTTTGGATTTTGTTACACATGCTTAGTGATGGACTAGGGCATTGATTGAGAAATTCTAGCTCTTGTAAGTGTTGTGTAAAACTTGTTTTTCAGTAGAAAGCAAATTTGAGTGCGTTGATTGTTTTGAGAGTTGGCTGTTTGTCATCTATTGTGCTGGTTATCCTTTTTGTCTTGACTTGGCTATAATGTTTATTGCACTGTCACATCTTTTTTCTTTACCACTGTTGAGATATATATTTATATTGTTTTAGGTAGACTTGGAAAAGCTATGATTTTTCCGGCAGTGTTTTTATATGATTCGTACTGTTATAAATCTTTATGTCAGCTATATGCCTATATAACTCATTGGCATGGCTAGATATACTGTTGATTGATTGAGAAATATTTGTCGAATGTTTTGATTGTTTTTCCTCTTTGGTGAGATTCATTGATGTATAATTAACTTTAAAAGTGGTTTTATGTGTGGAAAATAAATATTTGACTGTGTTTAATGAATTGTGTTGTGACTTGTGAGTTGTGAATTGCGTTGATGTGGTTGTGAATTGTAAATTGTGTTTGCTTTTTTTGGATGATTGGGTTGATAGATACTTATTGTGACCAATGTTAATGATGAATGCTTGGATGAATTTATGTGGCAATTGCAAGGAAGGAATCACTTTTCTTTCTTCCAAGGAATCTTCTAGTGAGACACACACTCCTAAACACTGTAAGGCCCAAATCCAAATAGACCAAATAGAATTTTAAAAATATAAATGGTGCTCAAATGAATAAGCAAATGGGCTCAATTAGAGAGCTCAATTAAAAAGTTCAAATTTTAAGCGGGCTAAAATTAATTCAAGTGGGTCCAATTTAAAAAAAAAAAAGTTTAAAGTTGTTTGGCCGAAGCAAGCCCAATCTAATGGGCCATTAGTAGTCAAACAAAATAAGAGCATGAGTCATGAAGCGAAAGCTTGATTTGCAAAATTTGACATCGAAATGGACAAGTGGGCCGACTGTCCTACTCAATGGACAATTGAACAAAAAGAAGCATCCAAATTGATATAGAAAACAGGCAAGTCCAATTCATTTTTTGGCCATCCGTAAAATCAAAAGCAAAGGCTTTGTTGAAATTGAAAGAGTCCAACTGGGGGCCGAATAAGAAAGAAGATAGTGGATCTTTTATTTAAGCAAAATAAGCGACAGGTGTTGGATCATGATATTACATGATAAAGCAGAAGATAAATTGGATGAGGGAGAGTGGCTAAAGGCGGTCATTATGCATATAACTATATATATAAGCAAACGGCACAAAGCTAATCACACAAAATTTAAAGCCGACGGCAAAGGGGGAAAAAAAAAATACATAGTGAGCCGAAGCAGAAAAAGAAATAAGGAAAATAATTTGGAGCTAATTTTTGGGCTGATTTGGTAGGGGAGAACATGAATGTTATTGGTTCAAAATAAAGCTTGAAACTTAATTTATAAGTGAATTGTTTTATTTAAATTGAAGTAACTATTTATAGTTATATATATTTCAGATTTTATTATTTATGAATTATTAAAAATGAATTATTTGTTAGTTAATTTATTTCCTAAATGATTAATTATGCTTTATATTTGAAATTATAATTTATTTGATATAAGTAAAGATCTGCATGTATTAGAAATTCCAACTGGAATTTATTATTTCCAGTTTGAGTTGATTACATTCCAGAATATTTTAAGTATTAGTTATGTGGTAAAGCGAGAAAGTGAGAAAGCTCCACACAGCACTTGCTAATAATTTGAGTTATGAGATGGTGAACACATGTTTTGTTATTCCTTTTGATTTCATTTTCTGTGCTGCAACATTTCTTTCATTGTTCAATAAAATGGTGCATGCTTTAAGGTACGTAATGAAGATAGGGGGAATGTTGGAAGAATAAAGAAGCCCTCCATTTGCATGAATCTGTAAGATTTAGTTCTCTAACAAAATCTATGCATTTAAACATTCAAATTTTCATAAGTCCCTTCATTGTTAAGGGTTTGAGTTTGTGCTTGCGTGTATTGCAAGCTTTCTGGTTTTAGGTTGTTTTTAGGGTTGCTCTAGTGGTGTTTTTTCGGAAAAGTTTTAGTGGGTTTTGGAGGTTTAGTTTTGCAGGGATGGAGAAACAAATGGGGGAACTATCTATGTCTATGGATGAGGAAGAGGAACTTGTGCTGGAGGTAGGGGACGGGCAGGAAGATGACACCTGTTATGCACTGTGTTTGGTAGGGAGGTTTCTGACTGATAAGCACATAAATTTTGCGGTGATGAAAAATAGGATGACTTGTCTCTGGCGGCCAGGGCGTGGTATCTGTATCAAAGAGATAAAGCCACAGTTGTTTTTATTTCAATTTTTTCATGTGGTGGATATGCAGCGTGTACTCGATGGAGGCCCCTGGACTTTTGACAACCATCTCCTTCTTGTGCACCAAATCCAGGCAGGTGAGATCCCAGTTCAGGTGCCTTTGTTCCATACGGATATCTGGGTGCAAGTTTATGATTTACCTGTAGGATTTATGTCTGAGAATGTTGGGAGACAATTAGGGAATTTTATTAGCTCTTTCTTGGAGTATGATGCGAATAATAATTCAGGTTTCTTGAGGAATTATATGCGTATTAGAGTTAGGTTGGATGTACATCATCCTCTGAAGAGATGGAAGCGTATACGAAAGCCTAAAGGGGATTGGTCCGTTGTTCATTTTAAATATGAAAGATTAAGTCAGTTGTGTTTCATATGTGGGATCCTCGGCCATTATGATCGTTTTTGTGATAAAGTTTTCACAACTCCCCCAGCAGAGATAAAGAAGGAGTGGGGCATCTGGTTGCGAGCTCCATTCCAGCGAGACGTTGGGCAAAGTGGGGAGCGTTGGCTTAAGGAAGGTAAGATGGGAACGGAAAGTGATCAGAAACAAAAGGAGCATGTTTGGGCTGAAAATCAGGGATGTAATGGACAGGAGTTGACCTTAGTAAATAAGGAAAGAATTGATTGCATGAATAATAATGATGGTGCTGTTTGCATGGGAATGAAGGACACAGTGCTGCCAACTAATTTGGTAAATAATTCATGGAGAGGTGATGTGGAGATTGGTGGTTTAAATAAGGATTTGGGCCAAAGCTCACGATTGGAATAAGAGGTAACAGGGTTGGAACTAGTTGACGATAAGAAACGTAAGCGTGGTGGGGTATCTTTAGAACGTCATCCAGACAGTATGTTGATGGACGTGGAGGTTGAGGTAGAAGAGGTTTGCTTGGAGGCTGGAACTACAGTCAAACAAAGGAATATTATATCGACGGAGCCTGAAAACCAAGCCTGCTGGAAGCAATGAGTTGCCTAAGTTGGAACTGCCGAGGTCTTGGCAACCCTCGGACAGTTCGAGCATTGTGTGAGATGTTAAAATCTCACAAGCCAAAGATAGTGTTCCTTATTGAGACGTTGGTGCATGCAAATAAGATTGAGGAGTTAAGAATTATGTTGGGGTACGAGGGGGCTTTTACGGTAGATAGGGTGGGGCGTGGAGGTGGTCTTGCACTGCTTTGGAAAGCAAAGAATTTATGTGAAGTGACGGGTTATTCTCAACATCACATTGATGCAGTGGTTCATGAGGATGAATGGTTAAAATGGAGGTTAACGGGCTATTATGGTTGGCCAGAGCGTCACAGAAGGAGAGAGGCATAGGCGTTTTTGGGGTCACTTAGGACAATGTCTAGGTTGCCTTCGTGTTGTATAGGAGATTATAATGATTTACTTTATAGTTCAGACAAGAAGGGAGGTGTGGAGTATCCGACTTGGCTTTTTAGAGGTTTTCGGGAAGTGCTGGTGGATTGCGGTTTGATTGATATTCAGTTGAGTGGTCATGCTTATACTTGGGAAAGGGGGCATGGGACAGATCATTGGGTCGAAGAGAGATTAGATAGAGCGATGGTGACATATAATTGGCTTGTTATGTTTCCAGAAGCAAGATTATCCAACTTGCTGGCTGAGGTGTCCGATCATTCTCCAATTTTACTTGAAACAAATATCAGGCAGCATCATAAGCGTGAAGGGCAGTTTCGGTTTGAGAACAAGTGGCTAAAGAAAGCTGATTTTGAGGGGGTTGTGCATGGTTGTTGGCATGAGCAAGTTGGGAGGAATCTAACGTCCAAATTGGACGTGTGTTAAGAGTATGCAGGAATGGAGCAGACGTGTCAATAGAAAAGCCAAGGATGAGATTGCACAATGTAAGAAGCTCTTAGCTAGATTACATGGTAGTGATCATTCTACTGATGTGGAGGAGTTTTTAAGACAAAAAAGTTTATTAGCTAAGTTACTGTTGCAAGATGAAATTCATTGGAAACAGAGAGCTAAATTGTTTTGGCTTAAGGAGGGAGATTCAAATACACATTTTTTCCATGTCATGGCATCTTCCAGGAGACGTGCTAATAGGATTTTAAAACTTTAGGATGACAAGGGTATTTGGGCTCAAGATCATAAGGTCATGACTGTAGTAGTGGGAGACTATTTTCGTGGCATTTTTGCAAGTACAAATAATGACCAGGACGAAGTGATTAGCTGTGTGGAATTATAGGTTAGTCCACAAGATAATGAGCGATTACAAAGTACTTTTCATGTGGAGGAGTTTCGAAAGGCTGTGTTTCAAATGCATCCAGATAAGGTACCGGGTCCAGATGGCTTGAATCCAACTTTCTTTCAGAAGTTTTAGCCCCTTATTGGTAATGAGGTTTTCAATGCTTGTGTGGGGTGGTTGAGGCGGAAAGAATTCCCGCTTGGGCTAAATGATTCAATTATCGCTTTAATTCCCAAAAGTGGTAATCCTTCTAATATGAGAGATTTAAGGCCAATTTCGTTGTGTAATGTGCTCTATAAAATCATAGCTAAAGTTTTGGCAAATCGTTTGAAAGGTCTTCTTCCACGGTTGATTTCAGAATTTCAATAAACTTTTGTTCCTGGGAGGTCGATTGTTGACAATGTTTTGGTGGCTTTTGAAATAATTCATTACATGAAGAAGAAGACTAAGGGCAACAGGGGAGAGGTTGCCTTAAAGATTGATATCAGCAAGGCTTATGATAGAATGTCGTGGTCTTTTTTGAGAAACATGATGAGTAAGCTAGGCTTTGTGGAGGAGTGGATTGAGTGGATTATGCTTTGTATTTTTACAGTGTCTTATTCTGTCTCGTTGAATGGGAAATTGGTAGGCCCTATTAAACCAGGGAGGGGGTTGAGGCAAGGAGACCTGTTATCCCCTTATTTATTTATTATTTATGCAGATGGGCTTTCAGGGCTAATTCGAAAAGAAGAAAGGATGGGTCATATTCATGATTGTCGTATTAGTAGAGGGGCCCCAAGTGTTTCTCACCTATTTTTTACAGATGACAGTTTCTTCTTTTTCAAGGCTTCTAATGATGAAAGTCAAGAGATGAAGCGTATTCTTGGAGTCTATGATGAGGCATCGGGACAGGCTATCAATTACCAAAAATCAGGAATTTTCTTTAGCATAAATGTTCAACCAGAGCTGAGGTCTGATATTTATAATTTATTGGGTGTTTGTACTTCTTTAAACACAAAGCGTTATTTGGGGCTACCATCTTTGATTGGTAGACAGAAGAGGGCGATTTTTGGTTTTTTGAAGGAAATGTTGTGGAGTCGAATTCTAGGGTGGCAAGGAAAGGTGTTGTCACGTGCAGGTAAAGAAGTTCTTATAAAGTCTGTTGCTCAAGAAATTCCTTCCTATTGTATGAGCTCTTTTTTGTTGCCTGTGTTTTTATGTGATGAGCTTCAACGTATGATGAATTCGTTTTGGTGGGGATCTAAAGCTAATGGGTCTCGAGGAATAAATTGGTTGAGGTGGGATAGGCTATGTGTTCGAAAGGAGGAAGGAGGATTGGGTTTTAGGAATTTACATGGGTTCAATCTAGCTATGTTAGGAAAGCAAGGTTGGAATTTGATGTTCCACCCAAATACTTTAGTGAGTAGAATGTTCAAAGCTAAATATTTTCCTAGGGGGGATTTTCTTTCGGCCTCTTTGGGTTTTAGGCCGAGCTTCACTTGGAGGAGTATTTGGAGCTCTCGTAATGTACTAGAGAAAGGTTGTAGATGGAGAATTGGGGATGGTCAGAGTATTAATGTTTGGACAGATCCTTGGCTGAAAGAAGATAGTAATAGATGGATTGAAATGGCTATGGTTCAGGGTCTTGAGGATTTAAAAGTATCAGATTTGTGGTTGTCGGGCACTCATAGATGGGATTTTGAATTGATTGAGGAGCTATTCAATAGTCGTGATGTTGTAGCTATCTCTTCTATTGTTGTGTCAGATAAGAGCTTGGCAGATACCAGGATATGACATTTTAGCAAGACGGGGTTTTACACAGTTAAGTCTGGTTACCGTGTGGCATTGGCATTATTGAATGAGATAGGTCGTGAACCTGTTAATGGCTTGTGGGACAGGTTATGGAAGCTGCACCTACCTTTAGAAGAAAACTTGAAGCAAGGGGGCTTCAGCTTGATAATGTCTGTGCGGTTTGCCATAATGAGAGGGAAACAGTGAGTCATGTGCTACTTCTTTGTCCTTTTGCTATGCATTGCTGGGCGAAGGTGGGTGTGCAGGTTGAGATATCTCATGTTGTTGATTTTAGTAGCTGTTTTTCTTCTTTTCTCCCTAATGCACCGGAGGAGATGCAGTTAACGGTTTGTGCTGTTTTGTGGAGTATATGGTATCAGCGTAACTCGGCTTTGTGGCAGGGTCGATTTTTGGATCCAGATCAAACAATTGCGGCTGGTTTATAGGTTGTTTCTGAATGGTGTGCAGCTCGGATTGATGTAGAGTCAAGAATAGGTGTGGATTTAAACAGAAAACAACTAGTCCATTGGCATAGACCTCCTGTTGGTAAACTTAAATGTAATGTTGATGCAGCTATCTTTCTTTCCAGACGAGCAATGGGAGTTGGAATGGTGTTAAGGGATGAGTTTGGGCGTTTTGTCAAGGGTTTAACTAAAACTTTTGATGGTTTTTTCCTTCCAAAGGAGGCGGAGACGGTTGGACTTAAAGAAGCTCTTTCTTGGATTATCAGCTGGTAAGGGTCGGGTGTTTTGGTGGAATTGGATGCTAAGGTTGTAGTTGATGCTTTTCATGCAAATGAGCCAAATGTGTCCGAGTTTGGGTTGCTGTTAGAAAAGTGTCATCTGCTTCATGAACAATGTCAGGATGTTTCCGTTTCTTTTATCACAAGGCAAGCTAATGAGGCTGCCCATATTTTAGCTAAGGATTCTTTTTTGTATGCGAACCCGATGTTGTGGACTGTGCCTCCTGTGTCTATTGAGGTTCAGTTACAACTGGATGTAGCTTCTTCCTTTTAATAATATTTTTCTATTTCAAAAAAAAAAAAAAAGTATTAGTTATGTAAGTTTGATGAAAAATATTCATTAAGAATATGTATATTTAGAAATAAAATTACAGATATTCGCATATCGAAATTGTTGAGATATGAAACCAATGAATGAGATTTTTAGAACATTAATAGTGTACCCTCCCCTTTAACAGTCTGACTATATATGTGTGAGTCCTAGAGTCGCCTAATACGTATAAAGCAAATGTCTAGGGAGTGTTGTAAAGTTGTACAGCACATACATGGTAGGTGTCTTGATTGCTCTACATGTGCGACGATGTTTTCTATCACATATGACAACGATTATCCATTGATCTACATATGCAACGATGTTTTCCGCCACGTATGATAGTGATTACCCCTTGCTCTATGTGTATGATTATATTTGTTGCCACGTATGATAAGTGTCCTCCGTACTAGATTGGTATAGATTGAGATTTTATAAATAAGCAGAAATTATTCATACGAATGTTTTCAATTTATTATGATACGAAATGACACAAATATGATTTTAGTATTGTTCTCAAATGTGACTAAACATAGATAATTGAGATTTTATTTTTATTACTGGTATTATATTATGTCAGTTATTGTCGAAAGGAAATGATTTTATATAGCTTTTAAAATTTATCTCCACTTACTGAGTTATATCCACTTACTGAGTATTAGCGCTCTCTCTTTTATAAAACTCATTTTTTAAGGTATCCATCTGAAGTTCGTGCAGATTATTACATATCGTGAAAAGGGTCACATGATGATGAACAGTTTGTATTTATGTATATTATTTTTAATTTACTAGACTTGTTAATTATGTTTTAAGAAAACTTATACCAATGAAATATCTTTTCCAGATATTTTATGAATATTTTATATATTTAATATAGGGTCTAACACAATAAATGGAAAGATTTTTGACTAATTCAATTTATATTTATAAAGTGACCATTAGATTTACAATGATTTTTCTAAAAGGTTTTTCAGTAAATCCAGATTTTAGTTAGAAAGACCATAGTTTTTATAGCATCCTTCTGGACTCAAAATATGAGTCAAGATAGGTTCCTTTAGTTTTTACGGAATTCTCTTAAACTTGAGAGGATGCGTCCCATCAACTTTGTATCAGAGTATTTGGTTTGCGATTTTAGACTATTGCATAGTTGCTTGTATCTAGTTTAATATTTTAATCACTGATCATATTTGTTATAGTATCATCCGTCGAGTTGGTTGCCCACATAAACGGAGACCTATAGTAAACTTAGGTGAAAACATAGCACCTAAAATAAGGTAATGGATCAATGAATAAGATGGAAGCGAAGTCCCATCCGAACCCACCTATGCCAACCTAGGGTTAAGCTTGTAGATAGAATCACTCAGCTTTTAACCATTACAATTCAACAAACACATGCCTCAGAAAACACTATACAACGTGCACATAATATTAGGGCTACATCTTTTGATGGTTCTGGTGATCTTGATAGTGTCATATCATGGTTGAATAATCTAGATGGTGTGTTTGGGATTATGAGGTGCTCAGATGAACCAAAACTAGCATTTGCCACATTCTTATTAAAGGATAGAACGTATGATTGGTGGGAATTAGTTTAAAGGCTGAATAATGGGATGATATCTTAAGATGAGTTCAAAAGGTAGTTCAATGCTTATTATTATCCTAGGTTCTACCAGAATATGAAAATGAATGAATTCAAGTTGGTGCAAGATCCTTTATCAGTTAAGGCATATGAGAAGAAATTTAAAGAGATTTCTAGGGCTACTCCATTTCTTGTGGAAAATAAAGAAAATAAGTGCAGGTAGTTTGAAGAGGGCCTTCGACATGAAATGAAGATCTACATTTCTTCCGTTGAACATGCTAATGGAACCTATCCTGACTCCTCTCTTGAATCTGAGATAATCCCATAAAAACTGTAATCTTTCAAACTGAAATCTAGATTTGATGAAAACCATCTTAGAAAAATTCTTGTAAATCCCTAGATTTCCTGATAAATTCAATTCCAACAAATCAGAAATCTTTACATTCTCATGATGGACTCCTAAACTAATTATATAAAATATATTTATAAAGTATTTGAAAAAAAAAATATCTCATATATAAAAGTATTCTTGAAACATATTTAAGAAATCTGATTAATTAAAAATAATATACATAAATGCCAACTGTTTTTCATTATGTAACCTTTCTTATGATATGCAATAATCTGTATGAACCTATGACAGATACTTGAAAAAAAAAAAAAAGAGTTTTATAAAAGAGTAAATGTTAATACCCAGTAAGTGGATATAACTTTTATAAAAATACTTCTAAATAAAAAATAACATATAATTGGTAAAAATATACAATCATATCTGAAAGATGAAACTGAGTTTAAATCTTATATCATAGTAAAATTGTAAACTTCTATATAAATTATCTTTATAACTTTAATAATATAAAATCTGAAAATCTATAATCTATAAAACTTTTCTGGAATATCTTTCTATAAATCTGGTGTTCTATAAATCTCAACCTATACTGATCAAACTCAGTATACAATATCTGTAATTTGAAAATCTACACCAACTAGTATCAGGGGAATCTGGTCATATATGGTAGACATACTCAACATACACGCAGAGTAAGGGATAACATCTGATTATACATATACTGTACGACTCACTTGGACTTACACATGTGAAGCCTGAAGACCGTTAGAGGGAAGGGTACAATCTTGTTGTTCAAAAATATATCATTTCATCGTTTCCAAATCTCAACTCTTTTTCATATGCAAATTGTATAAATCTATTTTTACTTATACATATGATTCTCAATAATTTTTTTTATTTTTCTTTGATAATATAAATAAACATTCTATATTCAAATCATAATTCATAATTCATACTCAATAAATCAATAGACTGATTAAATAATTTCCTTCTAATAACAATTAAATGAATAAAATCTGAAATTTAAATAATTATAATAAATCCATTTAATTAAAATAAACTATCCAAGAAATTAATACATGTCTAATAATCCATACATAATAAAATCTAAAATCTAAAATTATAAATAATTAATTTAAAATAAATAGAACAGTCCACTCATAGAATTCATTTGCTCAAATATGGATCTAATATAGGTTCCTATCTAATTCTTCATTGTCATTGATCTACCCTAAAATCACATAAACTCAATTTAAAACTTATGAAAAAATTAACAAATTTTCTTAATTCCAAATCCCATTAAAATAGAATTACTTATTTGGACAACTCATGCACCCAAATATTTTGTTTCTTTTTTTCTCTCTTCAGCCCACTATTTGCTTCTTCTTCTTTTTATTTTTCTGCTCGTGTCTACGTTCGAATTACGCTGAAATCTCAATTTCTCCAGTGTGTTATGCTTATCACCATTTACTAAATCTCAAGTTCTCCAGTGTGTTATACTTGTCACCATTTACTTTATATACATATATATATATATATATATTTATATATTCATAACACATGCCACTTCTCTCATGGCTATCTATTTTTAACAAGACACATGTCTCCATTTAACTAAATAATGCCACTAATCACTCTTGTCTTCTCTTTTATTTATAAGAGTATCTCTAATGCTCTTATGAATTATGTTTTGAAAAAAAGTATCATGCTATGAATGTTAAGACATTTGTTTTCTATATGGTATATGTATCATTTGAAAGACAATAAAATTAAAAATTTATTTTTCAATGCTTCCATGTATTTCTATTTAATGTCTCTATATATTTCCATTTAATGCTTCCATATTTTCCATTTAGTGTTTCCATTTCTTTTTTTAAATTTTTGACTTTTAATTAGATTTAAAAATTAGAATTAATTAATTATTGATTTGCTGACATAGTTGTCTAGCACACCCTTTACAAATAGATGGTCATATTGACAATGTCCATTTTTTTTTTTTTTTTGTGCCACTTCAGCTTGACATTAATGAATGATAATTGCATTGGAGAGGTTTATATTAACTCAATATCTATATATCTTATGTGGCATATAATTTTTTCAGAATTCATGAAAGCATTGAGGGTGCTCTAATTGACTTTGCTTTGTAATTTTATTTCACCACCTCATGCTGCACTTTTGTCTCTTTTGATTGGTTTTTGGTTGCATGATAGTAGCCCATTTAATTGGGCTTGCTTTAGTGCATTAGCCACCCTTTTTTTTTTTTTTTTGTCCATTCATTTGAGCTCTCTTAAAATTTAGCCCATTTAAATTTTAGGCTCTATATTAGACCCTTTTGACTTATTCATTTGAGTCTCATTGATGTTTTAAAAGTTCTATTGGGTCCATTTGGATTCACGCTCTAACGCCTCAAATTTACTTCACATCTGGATAAATAGTATTTCAAAATGAATAAAAATTTTCGGATGAATAGTGGTTTTTGATAATCGAATCCCGAAAATCAGTAAAAGTGAAATTTTTTATGAACAATTATCCTGGGTGAATAGTATTTTTGGACGAAAAACCATCTATATGAATAGTAATTTTCAAAAAATGGGTCTAGCATATCAAAAGCTCTGAAAATTTTATTGGAATTAATGGAAACTAAATCGGATAAAAAAAAGAGTTAGTTTAGGGTAAATCGAAGCAGTTTTCGGATCCGACCAAAAATTCGGACGGATTTTTAAAAAAAATCGAAAATTTAGAGAAGTATATAAATGAGTATGAAAATGCTCAATAAGTATTTTAGAGACTTAAATGGCACTTCCGAAAGAGATTCGAATTGAAACGGAAGCAATTCGAAAATTCGCCTGGAGGTAATTTAGTGAAACGCGGAGAGCCAAAAAGAGGCATGAAATGACTTTTAAGGGTCACGGAAGTTATTAGGAGTATGTAGAAAGTTCGAATATATGCCCCGATAAATTTTGGAAGGATTTCGAAAAAAAAATCTTGGAAAAATCGAATCCTAGCATTTTGAAAAAGTTAAATGGGATTAACATGATTTTTTTATATAAAATAATAAAATATATATTAGTGGTTAGACCCTTTGAATAAAAAAATATATATGTATGGATAATGATGAGAAAAAAATAATATTAAAAAAAAAACATGAGAAGTCATTGGAGTGTATAAATATATAAGTGGGTGTGTGTGTGTCATGGCAGAGGAGAAAGAGAAAAAAAAAAACAAATACAGAAGAAAGAAAAAGAAAGAGAAGAGAGAAAGAAGAAGAGAAAAAGAAGGAACCAAAGATCCAAGTAAGTTTTTCCTACTCTCTTAGTCTAGTTTTCACCCACAAATAATCAAGAAAAGTAGGAGAAAATTGGTGTGAAAAATAAATTGATTTTGATATTATTTGATACTAATTTTATGGATTTTTTTTTTTAGATTGATGATATGGTAGTTAATAAATGAAATTTTTGGCTTAATTATAGTGAGATTAAAATCAAACTAAGTTTGGCGTACACATCTTTAAAAAATTAATTTTTATTAGTTTGATATTAATATGTAAATTCATTTTAAACTTGATGAATTTATTTATTTATTTTGATGTGTTAAATGAGTATGTATATTATTTGTGTGTTGTTTGAATGCTATTGGAGTGAAAGATTGGTTGAAAAATAATTTCGAAAAACATTTTCGGAAATAAATCCCCTTTGTGGCCAAATATGATGTATAAAGTGCCCTAGGAGTATTTTCATCATTTTAATCTTAATTACGTGTTATTCTAATGATATAGGTTTATTTAATGAAATATTGATTAGAACAAAAATTTAAAAAATCCCCTTTTTGGAACTAATTTATGATAAGGAAAAAGATGGAAAGGTTTTATTAAATTTGACACTGAAACTAGGGGTGAAATGGTAATTTGAAATTGCCTAATGCGATGCCCAAAAGAAATTCAAAAAGGGTGAACCAAAATCGAAATAAAAATGTTATGCGATTAATATTTTATTATAAATTGTAAATTTTTTAAATTATGAAAAATAAAAGGGCTCTAAAAAACATAAAAAAAAGGCAATTTCGTAATTTTTTATGATCAATGATTTTGACAGGGGTAAGATTTTAAATATGGAAAATGAAGGGTTTTTTAAAGGTTATGTGATTGAAATTCAGATTGAATAATGTTTGATATATGTAGTTTTTCGAAAAATAGATCATTTATATTTATTGATTTATATTGTAATGGTAATATAGTAAATTGTTTAATAAAAGAATTCTGGAAAGTTTAGATGATTAAAGTTTGCTGAACTACGAGGGCTTTTGATCCCACTGATGGAATGGGTACTTAGGCATTTGAGATGATATTTCAAACTCAAGCCAAATTAAAATGAAATAATAATGATAATAACTTAGTTCCCTAGGCTGTATGTACTTTAGAGAGCAGCTTAGGGATAATTTTGTCATTTCAATTTTATGTATATGTTAAATCGATGATTTCTGAATGCTTTATGTGATGAATTAATGCGTGAAAAAGAAAGATTTCAAAATCCCTTCTTAGACCGTATGTATATTAGTTTTGAAACTTAAAGGTAATTGCGTCATTTTTATGTTTATTTATGCATTAATCAAATGATGCTTGAATGATTTCGAATGAAAATTGAAAAGAAATGGAAAGAAACGGATAAATTTAATGCCTTGACCAAGCATATATCGGAAGAAGTGCACTGATGATTTGAAAAAATTTGATTAGTTAATTGAATAAAAAATAGAGTTTTGTAATGTTCGTATTAATAACTTGAAAATATGGTAAAAATTGTGACTGAAATTGTGTATATATTTTTCCGAACGAAACTTTTACGTATGAAAATAAAAGTTGTCAAAAACATGAAATATTTTGGTAATTAATAAAATGGAGAAGGGCTCGAGTAAATCTGAATATTGGTAGATGAGGATTAGTAATGGGCATACAAATGGGATGATATGCAAAATACGACCCGACGGGTAGTCATCGAGTGTCCGATGCTGAGGACGCTGTTTCTTCTTGTGGGTGGCCACCGAGTTGTCGATGTCAGAAGAAAATTTGATACCGATACCGATAGTGACATGCTACTTGACGGGTAGTCACCGAGTATCCGATATCGGGGACGCTGTTGCTTCGACGGGTAACCACCGAGTGGTCGATGCTAGGAGAAAACCTTGAAATCAATACTGATATACGACCTGGTAGGTAGCCACAAAGTGGTTGATGCCGGAGACACCGTTTATTTCTGACGGGAAGCTACCGAGTGACCGATACTAGAAAGAACCCGTTTTTCAATCCATGGTATCATCTCAGTGTTTACAAAGGGCTCTGGAAATAATAATAAGGGCAATACAATAAATACATATAATAATTGGATTTGTAAAGTTGAAGTAGTACTAAGGGTAATCTAATAAATATATAAGACAAATGGTTATTTAAAGTTAAATTGGTTTTAGAAAGTTATGTGATAAAACTTTAATTTATTTGAAGTATGATGTATATTTTATGAAAGTTGATAAATTGTGTATGTTAATTGATTTTAATGTTATATTTTCAAAAATAAGATTATGGAATTTTAATATTTTGAAATCCAAAAGATGTTGAAAATGTAAGTTATGTTGTGTGTAATAAAGTTTTGTGACTTTTAAACTAAGGTACACCTAAGATTTTATGTGTTTTATACATGCAATTATTTGTGAATTGTTTTTAATTGTAAATTTTGATAAATGTTAGAGAATTTGAAAACTTTGTTTTATACGGTATTTTGAATAAATGAAGAATGTAAAGTGTGTACACCTATTAAGTAGAAATACTTAGCGCGTCGGATTTTCCATGCGTAGGTTAAAAATTTGGGTAATATAGATAGAGACAGACGTGAAGATAGCTGTCGTGCTTCCTGTGAGTCACAATCCTTTCATATTTGATAGTTATTCTATTGATATTGTATAGTAGTGTTGCTGTATATGAAAATGCATGTATATGGATGTAGAGTCAAGAGGTTTTGTAAATAATGATGTAGATAAATTGTATAAGAAGCTTTTGGATTGTAAAATGATTTTGTAAATGAATTGTTAATTATCTTTTATTTAGTAGTGCATTTCGATTAAACTGATTTTATTAAATATTGTGTTTATAAATGTTTGTATGGTGAAGTGAATTTGGAAATCGGACGGAGAGTCCGAAATGAAAGTTGAGAAAGTAAATATATTGTAGAAGTGTTTTTGTTTTATTTGCAGGTTTTATAAATTTGGATTTTCAAAAAAATAGAGGAAACTCTGTCGGATTTTCATTAAATTAAAATAAATGTTTTAAATGAATTTTAGTTCAGAAAAGTAGCATCCTCCGGCTACATCCTTCGTTCCAATGGGAGTCGAGTGAAGGGTGTTACACAGGCCTTACACATACCAATTATGAAAAATTGGTAAAGGCTGCGTTATGAGTAGATAAAAACCTTAATGAAGCCTGCAAATTTGAACAACAAAGGGAGAACCATGGCAATCAAAGTTGGTCAGTTGGAGGCTCCAACAATAAAATACCTAAAGTAGGTGGTGGTTCTATCGAACAGACTAGCAGTTATCGACAAAATTATGGGTTTAGTTTAAGTCAAGGATCCATTAAACCATTAATAGGTTCGTAGGGTACTAGTATGAGTAAGGGCAATTGATCTCAAAGTTAGAAATGTGGTGGACATCATGATCGGGCATGTGATCTCAATTGATGGTATTCACATGGACCCTTAGCAAATTGAAACTATAGTGAATTGCAAACAGCCTACTAATGTGAAAGAAATTAGAAGTTTGTTGGGTTAGCAAGACATTACCATAGATAGACTAAAGATAACTCGCGATAGATAGTAGAGCTGTATAGATAAATATAGGAAAGACCAATTTAGGCTCTAGATAGAAGAGAACAAGTAACACGTACTAAAGTTATTCATTTAGTTAAGGTTTTATAAAGGGATCGTACCATGGAGTAGGCAACTTTGGAACATAAGGGTCAAATGCGAATTCAATATTCCGAGTTACTTCAAGCAAGTATGTAAATTTTGAGAACGAAATTTTATAAGGAATGATGATTTGTAAGGCCCAAATCCAAATAGACCCAATAGAATTTTAAAAACATAAATGAGACTCAAATGAATAAGTCAAAGTGGTTCAATTAGAGAGCCCAATAAAAGAGTCCAAATTTTAAGCATGTCAACATTAAATTAAGTGCGTCCAATTGAAAAAAAAAAAAAAAAAAAAGGGCTTAAAGTTGTTGGGATGAAGCAAGCACAATCTAATGGGCCATTAGATTGGGCAAGTGAGCAAATGAGCCAAGCGTCCAACTTGGTGGACAATTGAAAAAACGAGCGGCGATATTTCCACCCTTCAAGGATTGTATATACACCCCAAATTAGAAATTTCCTAAAAAGTGATACCAAAATAATTGACACTAGATTTACTTGTAACACATATTATACTTTATTATTGGTTGACTTAAAGGGCTATACTTACAAAAATATATGCAATAAAATTAAATGAAAAGGGCGGTCTTGGTGTTAAGTGTGGTTTAAAAATAAATTAGAAAAATTTTAAATTTTTTATTGGGTGTGCAAACAAAAGGGGTGTAAATACCATTTTTCAGAGGTGGAAACATCCACAGTTAATAATATATTGGTGATAACAAGAGGAGGAATCAATCCTATCACCCTAAATTGTGATGGGTAGACGTTAGACCACTATGACACACCAACATATATTTTTGGGCTGACATTTAGTTATAATAATATATATTTCAATATTGACCAACTATCAAATGGCTACCAAAATAAATTAAGAGGATTTCTTTCTTTCTTTCTTTCTTTTGAACATAAATTGGATATTTTATTTGTGAAAGAAAAAAATTTTAAAAATTATTATGTATGACATATTTTTCAATTTCACATCGATCTCTAACTGCAGACTAATTTACCATAGCTTTGTCCTTATTTGGGCTTTTGAAAATTAGACTTAGACCAAATGTAATACGAAAACAGGCTGGGCTAGTCTGGATCCAAACTGGACCGAGGTCGAACAGGACTTGCCAAACCCTTTTGACATCTCTTAACACGGGAATGTCCAGATACTTGAATTCAAACCAAGGAATAAAAAAGTATCAAATTCTTATTATAGTTTGTTGAGCAGGAAATTCTATACGAGGGATAATTTTGGGACTTCATATCTTTTGATTATAAAGGAGTTATGAGGCATGCTATAGGTCATGCATAAAGGATTTATCCCTTAATTTACTTCCAAAATAAGATTCCTTGTGCATTGAGACTTCTAATTTTGAAGTTCATTCACTATAAGAAACTTCTTCTATTAGTTGTGAACAAACCAAAATAGGAAATCGAACTCTTAAGTTTGCATTAGGTTGATCAAGTTTTTAGGTCAACCAACCGTCATTCACTTTGGGCTATAGTAAATTTGGCCTGATAAATTTTGACCACTACACATATTCACCTATTACATCACATGTGGATCATGGCAAAACCACGTTATGCCTCTACTTCCCATCATTGCTACCACCTATCATTCCCTATCACCCATCATTGTCGCCTCTCATCTTTCCTTGTCACCCCTACCACCATACCAAAATATCTAGGTTCAAACTTGAATCCGTATTGGAATATCTAGGTTCAAACTTAAACTTAGATCTTTGTTTAGGTTCGAGTTTGAACCCAAATTTTCCACATTATCTCCATTGATTTCTTGTGATATTTTTGTGTCAAAAAATGCCTGAAGTTTCTAGTTAGCGTCAATTTCAAGCCTCTTCTAGCACTCGGTGGTTAGATTTGCAATATTGAACTTCATCTTGTTCGATAGAGTCTGTTACTAATGGCATAGATGTGTTGCTCGTCAGCTCCGCTGCTCTCTCAAACGACTCTTGTCAGATTGAAGAATATAACGTTTTGCTAACAAAACAAACCATATCGATGTGATTCAAACCATAAAACAAACCAACGGTTGACGTTGTTTAAAGGTCTGGGTTGGTAGAGATCCAACCTAGACCTTTTGAATATATATATATTTTAATTTTTTTATTTTCTTTTAAAATTTTATTTTTTTAAACTTTTTATACAAATCTCTATCATCCATTAGTTATAATGGATGTCAGCGTTTTCAATAGTTTTATTTTTTAATTTTATAAAATATCCACCCTTAACTTTTTTTTTTTAAAAAAAAATTTATTATGTTTTTAATTTTAATTAATTTTTTATTGAATCTTTTATCAACTAAATCTCCATCATGCATCCATCACAACTTTGATGAATGGTGGAGATCTCTAAAGTTTTTTTTTTTTTTTTGTATATATTAATTCCAAATAGTTAGTGGAACAAAAAAAAAAAAACCAAAATACCCTTATAACTATTAAATTTGATTAATGATAAATTTGATGAATTTCTAAGACATTAGGGATGATAGGATCTAAAAACGTATCAATTAATAAAAAAGTAATATTTCGCTAAACGTTAGGAATTAAAACAAAATTTTCTCTTTTAAAATTGGTCGTCGATTGGCTTGATATAATAATAATAATAATAATAGGAGTAAAAGAAAATTAAGTTTTCAAAAATAAAGTGAAAAATAATTTTTTTGAGGCATTTAAAAAAAAAAAAAAATTCTGTTGCAGTTGAATTTTTAAATTAAATTGAAATAATAAAATTAGTGGAGGTCACGTTGGAGGTGGTCGAGGCAGTGCCCTTACAAAACCCTGAGTAGTCACATTCAAATTTTCGTATCGTTTGACAAGTTTTGGTGTACCAATGCTCCTTTTATCAAACCGTTCCTAATCAATCACCCTCAGATCGTAAAGAAACTAATATGGTTGTGTTAAATATTTACATTACTTGGCATAATCTAATTATGTTGAACATATACATTCAAATATATTTATTTGAAACATTTAGTATGCATGTTTTATCAGGTCTACATTCGGCATATGGAATAAGAGAAACAAAAATATGTCTTCAAATATCCCATTTAATTTAGAGTAATATTGGGTTTCCAAATTTATACAAAACTTTAATTTTCTGTTTCACTCACGCTAAATATAAAAATTCGATCGAATAATTTCTATGACTCATGTTGATATGATGCATCCAGATTATCTGAGACTCTCATATATACATCAAATTCATATTAAATTTATTATTCATGTTTACTTTCTATATTTATGTATTTATTATTTTCTTTTGCAATCAGTATTTTAATTTTAGTGTCCTACTAGTCAGATACTTGCTCAAAGTTTTCAATCATAAACAATGCAAACAATAAAAAATATAATTACATAAAAACCTACTAGTCAGACACTTACTCAAAGTCTTCAATCATAAACAAGGCCAACAATAAAATATAATTACACAAAAGCCTGGTCTCCATTTCCGACATTATGCACTTGATTGATGTGATAACATTTTATATGATTTTTAGGTACAACACTGCTATGACCAACACAATATTTTTTACAGCAATTTTATTATATATTTTAAATCTTAGTGATAAGGAATAAGTAGACTAGATCGCGAATTAATTCAATTTGTTTACTTTTTAATTTAATTAAATCTTAGTGTTAATATACCTTGGTTATAGAGAGCACTCAATGATCCAAGTTTTTAAATTGTTACACAGTAAGTGATATTAAAAATATATATATTAATGAATTACTTTAAATAATACGCATCATGTCAAGCTCGGTGCAAACATTAGGAATGTCTGAAAGATGGCACAAATCCGGATTCTTTGGATTCAGAATGAATTTTCATATTCATGCTTCAAGAGAACTTTAAAGTTTCTTCTTCCCCTTCTTCTTTTTTTTTTTCCTTCCCCTTCTTCGTTAAATGAATAATTTTAGCATTGCTATTGGCATCATAGTTTCCTTGCAGCTTATATGCACTTGTTTCTTCATTCCTAGCACTTGAGTTGGTACAACATTTTCCTTTTTTTTTTTTTTAATTATGGTTCCAAAAATCGCTATTTGTTAATTGATCGATGAGACAGCGGTTAGTAATTTATCGGTTACTCAGCAATTAATCGATGAGTACTGTTTTTAGAAAAAATTATTAGTTTTGGAAATCTAAAAGTGTAAGTTGATATTTCTTTTAAACATTAGGGACAAAATTTTAGATATTGATGTAATTTTATTAAACCTCAGGGGGGTTTGTGTAATTTATTCTTATATAATAGTGTATATATATATATTCTAATATTTGCTTTTATTATTCTCTCTAATTTTACCATTATAGAGATCTGGACAATTCATTGATCAAAATTAGGTTTTGTAGTACAAATATATAGTCTTTGATTTTATGATCAAAATTTATTTTCTGTTTGAATCTTGATGGCTTCAATGTTTGATTATTTTTTGGTTGCGTTTGGGATATTTTCCGATTGGTTTTGTGTCGAGTTAGACAGGTTACTTGGTCAACTCAACTGATTACTCACCTTCAGCGAGCAGGACCCCAATCTAAGGGTTATCAAAGCAATAGGGTGCCAGTCAGCAAATAAAAACAGTGAATTTTGGAACAATATTTTTAATTTATTTATTCAGAATATATATTAAAAAAAGTACTTATCTTTCTTATAAGATAATATAAATAAACAAATGAAATATGCCTCACATCTCTGATGCTGTTAGGTTGCAGATACATATGATGCAACCTTGATTTTGTCATTTGGGTGGAATTGGCAATGATTTAATTCGATTGAGAAATCAAAAATAATATTGGCAAAGTACACTTGCTTTTGCGATGTCAAAGCTGATGCGCATATATCTACTGCCATTCTACTTGACTAGTTGAAACTTCCTCAAAGTCTCCATCCACACAATTCTGTTAATGATTTTAACACTTTTATGTAATTAATCTAGACGTGTCATGAAGACACACATTTCAATTTTATTACAAACAACTTGACTAAGATATTAATTATTAAAAAAAAAAATAATTATAAGATGTAAAGTACCTATCAAGAAGAGATAGAAAGATCGAAGAACCTGTCAAATAAATGTCAACTTGGCCAAACAAAAAACAATAGTTACACTTCCTCAATTTGATTATTTAACGGATTTTTTTTAAAAGCAAAAAAAAAAAATGTTACGCAAGCATATATTCTATCTAGCTAGCTGGTTTACTTGCTCAAAGTCTTCAATCATAAACAACGCAAACAATAAAAAATATAATTACATGAATGCCTACTAGTCAGGTACTTTCTCAAAGTCTTCAGTCATAAACAATGCAAACAATAAAATGTAATTACACAAGAGCCGGGTCTCCATTTGCGACACTATGCACTTGATTGATGTGATAATATTTTATCTGATTTTTTAAGTATAACAGTACTATTTACAGCAATTTTATTATAAATTTTAAATCTTAGTGATAAGGAATAAGTAGACTAGATTGCGAATTAATTCTATTTGTTTACATTTTAAATTTAATTAAATCTTAGTGCTAATATACCTTAGTTATAGAGAGCACTCAATGATCCAAGTTTTTAAATTGTTACACAATAAATGATATTTAAAAAAAAAAAAAAAAACTAATGAATTACTTTAAATAATATGCATCATATCAAGCTCAATGCAAACACCAGGAGTGTTTGAAAGATTACACAAATCGGGATTCCTCGGATTCAGAATGAACTTCCATATTCATGCTTCAAGAGATCTTTAAAGTGTTTTTTATTTTTTTTCCCTTGGTCAAATGAATAATTTTATCATTGTTATTGGCATCATTTCTTGTATTTAAATAGTTCCCTTGCAGCTTATATGCACTTGTTTCTTCATTCGTAGTGCTCGAGTTGGTACAACCTTTTCATTTTTTTAATCATGGTTCTAAAAATCCTTACTCGCTAATTGACCGATGAGACAACGATTAGTAATTTATCGATTACTCGATAAATAATCGACAAGTACTATTTTAAGGGAAAATTATTAGTTTTCAAAATCTAAAGGTGTGAACTGATTATTTTAAATATCAGGGTCAATACTTAGATATTGATGTAATTTTATCAAATCTTAGGCGAGATTTATGTAATTTGCTCTTATATATATATATATATATATATATATATATTTATATTCTCATATTTGCTTTTATTATTCTCTCTAACTTTACCATTATAGAGATCTAGACAATTCATTGATCAAAATTAGGTTTTGTAGTGCAAATGTATAGTCTTAGATTTTACAATCAAATTTTATTTCTTGTTTCGATCTTAATGGCTTCAATGTTTGCTTATTTTTTTGTTGTGTTTGGGATGTTTTTCGACTGGTTTTGTGCCGAGTTAGACCAATTCTCCAACAAGTAGGATCCCGATCTAAGGGTTGTCGGATCAGTAGGGTGTCAGTTAATGAATAATCGATGAAAAATATATCACCATTAATCGATGATTTTTGGAACAATATTTTTAATTTATTTATTCAGAATATATATTAAAAAAAAGTACTTATCTTTCTTATAAAATAATATAAATAAACAAATGAAATATGCCTCACATCTCTGATGCTGTTAGGTTGCATATACATATGATGCAACCTTGATTTTGTCATTTGGGTGGAATTGGTAATGATTTAATTCGATTGAGAAATTAAAAATAATATTGGCAAATTACACTTGCTTTTGCGATGTCAAAGCTGATGCGCATATATCTACTGCCATTCTACTTGACTAGTTGAAACTTCCTCAAAGTCTCCATCCACACAATTCTGTTAATGATTTTAACACTTTTATGTAATTAATATAGACGCGTCATGAAGATACAAATTTCAATTTTATTACAAACAACTTGACTAAGATATTAATTATTAAAAAAAAAAAAAAAAAGAATTATAAGATGTAAGGTACCTATCACGTACGAAGAGATATAAAGATCGAGGAACCTTTCAAATAAATGTCAACTTAGCTATATTACTTGGCTAAACCAAAAAAAAAAGAAAAATAGTTACACCTCCTCAATTTGATTATTTAAAGGATTTTTTTTTTAAAAAAAAAAATGTTACACAAGCATATATTCTATCTAGCTAGCTGATTTACTAGTTGTGACCAACTGAATATTGTGAATGCGAAATGGATTCATTCAGAGATCAGTTGGAGCAGAAGTTGGAGACCATGAAAAACGTTTTGAAGAAAAGCCAGACGCCTCTCAAAATTGGACTTAAGAGAATGAAGATCATGAAGAAGTTTCTGATTAAGAAAAGGAAGAAGCCTCTTATAATTCGATTTAAGAGGTCTGTTTGCAGATTTAAACAAGTATGGAATCATTTTATCGGCTGTCTAATGACTGTCAGGAAAGAGATTTGTAATAGAAGGAAATGGAGGCATGGACCGGTACGTACATATTTTTAGTTCGTTCGTTTGTTTTTTAAATGTTTAATTGAAATTTAGAAAGGATTAGTTCTGAAATGACGTGATTTTGAACTATCATTGTTCGCACTTCAAAAATCTTCTTGCTAATTTTCTCATGATAATCAATTTTGAATATGTGTGAGCAATTTTCTTCTCTTAAGGGAGAGTTATCTTTAGTTATGAGTATATAGATATCTGAATCACCAAAATAATGAATAATGTCAATAGATTTTAACAAACTTGAACCTATTCCATGTATATTTTAATATATATATATATATAACTATTTGAATAATTACAATTTTTATATTGACTATGAGTGTAAGATGTATAAATAATTTAAGTAATAAATGATTTCAATAGGTCTTATCAGACTTTCATCTATTTAATATCTAATTTAAGAGAAAAAAAAAATTATAAATTTTTGAATACTTGTACTGTTTTATATTGGTTATGGTGTAGATATTAAATTACCTAAATAATGAAATCATATTAACTTTCATTTTCTGTTTTAAGAAGAAAAAATTTTATGAATCTTTGAAGTTTGAATACTTGTACTTTTTATATCGGTCAAGTATAGAGGTGTTAAATGGGTCGAATTGGGCCGGTCTAGTTCAAAATTTTAGGGTCCATTACACTTTCGGCTCGGATTTAGACTGTGACTGAGTTCTATAAGAACCAGGACGAGCCACACTTGTTTTTCAATCCCTTTTATCAAGCCCAGCCCATAAGACAAAGTTTAAATACTGGGCCGGACTGAAGCAACCCCAAATACGATTGGGCCCTTACGACGACAAGAGGGGGAATCCTACCTGTCACCCCAAAATGTGATAGCAAGAAGTTAGATCACCGTGACACACCAACATTTTTGGGCCAAATTTTAGTTATCATGAGATATATTTCAATTTTGACGAACTGTTAAATGGCTAACAAAATAAATTAATTGGATTTATTATTTTTTTGATTTATTATTTTTTTCTTTCTTTCAAATCAAATTTGAAAATTTTATTTATGAAAAGAAAAAATTTAAAAATTATTGTGCAGGACAGATTTTTCAGTTTTGGACCAATCTTAATCTGCACATTAATTTTTCATAGCTCTATCCTTATTCAGACTTTTGAAAATTAGACTCGAACCGAATGTAATACGAAAACAGGCTGGGCTAGTCTGGATCCAAGCTAGACTCAGGTCGAGTTGGACTAGCCTAGCCCTTTTGACAGCTCTTGGCATAGGGGTGTCTAAATATTTGAATTCAAACCAAAGAACAAAGATGTTTCAAATTTTTACTATAGTTTGTTGAGTAACAAATTCTACACGAGGAATAATTTTGGGACTTAATATCTTTTGATTATAAAGGAGTTATGAGGGGTGTTATAGATCATTGGAAAAATTAGAGTGTTACAAATTCATATTTTGTGTGCATCATTTGGAGTTTTCCAAAAAAAGTTATTTTTTATTTTCTTCAATAAGATCAATAGATAACATATTCGGATTTTGTGTAAACTTTATTGTTTCTCGTAGTTGTGGTTTTTTTATATCTGTTTCTTAAGTTTCCTATGCTTAGAAGGTTGTAAGTCTCTAAAAAAGAAAAAATTAACAATTTTGTTGTTATTTGAATAAAAATATTCTATTTGAGAATTCTAAAAAGACTTTGCATTTTTTAGTAGATTTCCATAGAGTGGTGAGTTTTTTTTTTTTTTTTTCATCTTCTTCTCTCTTCTTTCTAGATTATGTATCCTTGTTTAGTTTTTGGGGGTGGTAAATTTATGTATCCCTTGTGAACCTGCTTGATGGTGAGTTTGCTGATTTTCCTTGGGTCGTGACTTTCTATCCCTTGTAGACCTGCTTAGGGGTGAGTTTGCTGATTTTCTTTGGGTTGTGACTTTCTATATCATATTCAAAGTTTAGTGTATCTTTACTTACATGTGTGTGTGGGCAGTGTTTTGCGTGCGTGAGATGTTTATTGTTCATATCCATAAAATGTAATTAGACTCATACCACCATCTATATTTTGTTAATAAAAATAATTAAAAATAAAAATTATTTTTAGCGTATCTTTACTTACATGTGTGTGGGCTGTGTCTTGCGTGCGTGAGATGTTTATTGTTCATATCCATAAGATGTAATTCTATTTATACCACTATTTATATTTTGTTAATAAAAATAATTAAAAATAAAAAACAAAAAAAAACTTTGTCCATACTTTTTTATTGTCTTAGGTGTTTATTCTAAATTTATGCATATTTTTATTAAATTATAGATGTAACATGAAATTATAATGAATTAGGTTATATTAACTTAAAATTTAATTTAAAAAAAATGACTTCACTTATATGTATTTATTTTTACACAATCTAATGATGAAAAGTTAAAGAATTCAGAATTCATAACCCTCATCAAGACTCTTGATTAAAATATTATTTTGATTTTCTGCAGAGCAGCGCAGGTAGTAGAGCTTTTTGGGCACCATCATCAAGACACAGGCGTGGCCTTGGTTTGTGCCGGAGGAGAGAGTTGAATTTCGTATCACCACCCATGGGGTTGCCGGTTTCTGAAGATGATCAACACATTGATGGCTCAACTTCTGTGTATGGATTTCCTGAGAGTTATCATTCTGTCATTGGATTTCCTTTCATTGAAGACCATGAACAGACCAGAACTCGTTCTAGTTCTCCGCAACTGACTGATAATACAGCTTATGAAGATGCACAGACTGATAGCTTTTCAACACATGAATCTGATGGAACCGGCGATGATAATAATCTTGCGGGAATGGTCAGTGATCCGGAGCCAGCTTTTCCAGTAGAAATGCTGTCCTATTATCTTGATTTTGAACAGATTTATGATCTCGAGTTGGGAGCCAAGGAGAGTGCAAGTGCTTCAGATAATGATTTGGTTGTTTGGGATGAGGATTGGGAAGCCTATGTGAATACATTGATGTATGCAATATTTGGGCATGATAATGTATGTATAAGAGGAATTGATTTATAAATTTTGTAAAACCAACGTTATCAATTATGGGTAATACTACACTTCAAAAAAATTTTTCTATATTTTTTATCCAAATAATGTGATAAAATAATTTATAACAACTACTTTAATTATAAATAATATATAGATAATATGATAGTGATATATAAGTTTATCGTATTATTTAGATAATAAATTTAGATAAAACTTTGATTAATATAGCATTACTCCAATTATGCAGTTATATATCAACATTATCACCCATCGTTACTATACAGACCAATTCATTGGCGTGGCTCAAGTATCTATATCCAAAATACTATCAAAATGGTTGTTACAAGCTTGTAGCACCTTAACTAATAAGAAAGGCTTTGAAGATAAAACATTCTCATGACCAATTGCATAAAGCATGGTACATACAAATCCAAACTTCTAAAACTAAATTGGTTCCTTCTTTAATTGATTGTCACTTCATCGAGTTAGAACATAAGTATAATTCATATTAAAAATGTTAAGACTAACATTAACGCAAGTCCTAGTCCCCGAAGCTTGGAAACTGCTGTTTGTTCATAGACAAAAGCACGAGGTCCGAAATCCCACCGTTGGGGTTCCAATGCCTCATTGTCTTTGCTCTCTTTATACAACATGCAACCGAGTATGGGAGAACCTTTCTTCTGATTTAAGTATAACATAGAAAGGTGATGGTTCTTGCACTTTTCGGTTCTCAAAGATATCATCAAAGTCATCTAAACGAAAAGAGAGACAAATTAAGCACACAAGAAAGAAGGTAATGATGCCACAAAGAATGCAAAAGTCTACGTAAGGGGTAAAGAAAGAACGTTGCTAACCATGTTGGAGCAAAATTTTCATGTATCTCAGAAGTTGTTGCATTCTTTTGCATGTATCAACAATTCCAACTATTTTTTCTGCCTCAGTAACGATGAATAATTTAGTATAAGCTTCACTCCAATGCTAATTTCTTTCTGGATGCTTGAGACTGTCGTGACCCTCTTATCGGAAGACAGAGTACTCTGCTTTCGGCTTCCAGCTTAAGAGAGTTATCTCCAAGACCAAGGAGGCATGAAACAAAAATATACCACAACATTAATTTAGTATAAGATATGAAATTTCAAAATACAGCAAGCAAGATGTTCATTCATATATGTGGATATTTGTTCTCAAATCCTGACTAGCTGAATGGTCTTCTAAGAAGGATGATCAGATGAACTACCTTGAGCTCTAAGCCAGTTTTGCTGATGAGGGCCAATGCAACTTTTGAATTCCTGTATAAGAACTTCACAAGAACTGCATTGCAGAAGTCAAGATAACATGAATCAAAACAATTGAAAAACAACATGTACACAGGCAAATAAATGGACACTACCGATGACAACAATTGGAAGCATAAATGTGTTATCATGACGTATATTCACAGAAGAACATGAAATTTAAGGTCTCCAAGAGCGCCAAGCCTAAATATTGTGGCACGGTCACAGCGTGGGGCAGAGAAACTAATCATTTATTCCAGTTTAGTAAACAAGCCATATTTTCATCTTATAAATAAATTCCTAGCTAGTAGTTGACCAAACTATTAACCAATTTTGGCCTTGAAGAGTAGTAATAAATCAGCAACAATATTGATAGTCTTCTTAAAGGCAATTGTTTTGGTAATATCATATATTAATTTTTAAACATAAATAAAAGGTTGAAATGATTACATGGAGTTCAGGAAGACGGCATCAAATAAACATAGAGTCTTTTTTTTTTTTTTTTCTTTTTAAAAAAAGAGAAGAATAAGAATGCCTTATTCAACAAAACCTCATTTTGCAACAAAGTCTCAAGTTCTCTTCATCAATAAGATCAACTAGTTATTAAAGAAATCTAGATGTATAAGTTGTAATAATAAGTATAACATCCAAAAGAATATATATTTTGAAAAGAAACTTACTGTTTTAGGTCATTTGTTTCTTATTCCAAATACCTTTAGCCTGCATTAGTTCAAAGAATCATAAGCTGAAGAAGTAATCAACTTCAAGAACAAAGATAAAACCTTTATTTTCTAGTATATGCACACCACAATGCCAGTTATTAGCCTAGGTTTCAAAGTTCATCAATTGCTTTTTATTAAAGACAAAAGTATGTATAGAACTGAAAAATGATATAATGAAGTAACATAAATTAGAAAGAAGCATTTACATCTTCTTACAGTTAATTTACAAAGGCATTAATAGCTGGACCTGCAGCAACACATAAGCTTGAAAAACTCACTAATCACCAAGGTTGTCTCTAGACAAAGAAACAAATATCGAATGAAAGCTTTCATCGAGGATTGGTAGGTTTCATACTTGATATTTCTCATCATACAAATCTGGTATTCATCCAAAAAGAAAAGATATATGAATTCAGATATTCTACCAAAACAATCCCACATACTGCTAGGGTGAAGGAATAAGGTTTCTCACCACAGTACTTGAGAAAAGTTTCATCTTCAAGCACATTATGTTAACATCAACCATTCTAGTACTGGTATTTCTGTTTCTAAGAATTCTTTGAGATGCTAATGCTTGAATTTCTCCCCCAAAAAATTTTGCTTGAAAATTTCGATTTGATTGAATAGAATCTGCATAACAAAAGACAGAAAAACCAGATGTAATTCAAGAATATGAAAGTACAGACGACCAAAAGAATCACAGAAGGAAGTAAAAGAGCTAAATTTTTTTAACCTTCTTAGCAGAACAGAACACTTTGAAATGGCTTGGACTCACTTAAGTGAAGTACCTCAAAAGGAAGTTAAGCAGTAATTTGCCTTCAAAAGCAAGAAGATTTGTCGAAAGGAGAAAGTGAGATCAAACAGTTTTGTAGAATCAAATGCGATTCCACACAATAAGGTGCATCTAATAAATTCAAAGTACAGTTTTGAAAAATGGCTATAGCACTGTCAACATCGTATTAACATCAATAAAAATCAGCAATGATATCTAAAACATACTGTGTAACTTAAGTTAAAAATCACTGAAATCTAAACAAAAGATAATGTGAAAGGAAAACAATAGTATGATGATCAATGTTTATGTTATCATGAAAATTAGTGCAAGTCATTTCAAAGTGTTCTTTTCTGCTAAGAAGGAATGGAAGTCCTGTATGAGAAAGTTAACAAGTTAACCATGCATTCAATTTTATCTGTCTGAAAAGGGTCTTTCATCTAATTCCACTATGAATGCTAGCTCATGAGTGAAGGTTTGCTCTAACCTTTATAAACCAATACAAAATCATTTTTACAATCAGTGTGGGACTATCTAACACCCTCTTTTAAGCACAACGTACCCACTCAACAGCACCTGCACCCATGCAAATTAGATGGAGCTTGCCCAACTCTGATACCATGTCAAAAAAGGGTCTTGAGCCTAAGTCAACCACAAATACTAGCTCATGAGTGGAGGTTTATCCTCACCTTTATTAATCAATACAAACTCACTTTTATAAGCAATATGAGACTATCTAACATTAACATGCCATTTTTTTTTTTTGTGAAGTCAAACAAAAAGGATTTACAAATATATCGTACCTTAAATTTAGCCATAAAGTAGAGTTGAATATGCTTACCTGAAATTGGGGAAACAGTGACCAGAATATACAATATATACAATACTTTCAAGAGTACATTCAATTTGTCTCCAAAAATTGCAGCCTAGATTTAGAGCAGTATTAACTTTTTTTTGAAATATAGCATAATTACCTTTAGTTGTTTAAACATCAGGAATTATGACTATCAAATTTTAATAAGTTAAGTGCACCTATTTCCGATTACCTTTCACCCTCAATGCCAGTAACAATAAGCCTATTTCAAAGTCCAATGGGGCGGTCCACCGATTCTAGAATTGAAAAGCAGTTTAAAAAGTGTAAAAGCCAAAGAAGGTCAACAAAGAATAGAAATGAAGGAAAAGGTTTGAGGTGTCGGACATTAACATACCGGTGATGCAATTCAAAGAGTTCACTCATTCTTCCTCCTATGGTATGCTAATCTCCATAGGAATGTGAGATTAACACACCATTCCCTCTTAAAAAATGAATTTGCCATCTATTTCAACACAAGGAATGCGAGAAATTTTGGACCACTCTTTTCCTTTATCTCTTTTGCATTCTTCTTTCAGCTTCGGACACCTCCTAATATCTAATAGCATAAGTGAGGCCGGTAAGCCCTGCTCTGGAAAGGATTTGACTTCTGGACAACCCCAAATCCATAATTTCGAAAGTGAGGATGGCAGACCAAGCTTCGAAAAGGATCTTAAATTCAGACAATCATGGATCGTCAGAAATTTAAGTGAGGATGGTAGGGCCATCTCCGGAAAGAATGTGAGATTTGTGAAACCATAGATGTATAAAGTTGAAAGAGAGTTAAGGTTTTCGAAACCATCCCCCATCAGGCTCAGACTTGGGAATTTGGAAATGTACAAATAAGTAAGGGAATGAGGCAACTTAATTTCCCATTTTTCTTGTAGTGGAAAACCCCAGATGTAGAGAGATGTGAGAGAGTAGAGGTTGTGCAACCCCCACTCAAGCAGTGGCTTATAGATTTCGACTTCACCATTAATCATCAGAGACGTTAGGTTGGTAGGAAAACCTTCTTCTGGAAATGATGTCATACTTGGACATCCATACAATTGTAAGCTATTCAGAGAGCTGAGGCTGTGGAACTGATTGGGTAAGGCTTTTAGATTCTTACAAAATCCAATAAAAAGTTCACTTAAGTTTGTGGTGGGAAGCCCTTCTTCTGCAAAACAGTGAATAAGTCCGCAGTCAAATATCTCTATACTTCGGAGATGGCTAAGATTGCGCAGGCCCTCAGGTATAGTTTTGAGATTGTCACAAAACAGTATCTTAATCTCTTCAAGTGCCTTGTTGTTATCAAAACTCTCTGCTATTAACTCTAACTTTGGAACAAGCCAAAGGGAGAGATCACGGAGTGTATCAGGTAAACGACCATTCGCTGATAACGTTGTGAGCTGTGAGCAATTCGAAATGTCGAGATGTTGGAGTGTTTCCGGTAACTGACCACTTGATGATAAGCACTTGAGAGACGGACAATTGCTGACCTGCAAAAATTCGAGAAGAGATGTATTCGTGTTGTTGCTGTTGTCTTTGTCATCCCATAGATACTCCAGCTTCTCACAATTCTCTACCTCCAGCCTTTTGAGAGATGGGGGCAATTGGCCTCTTATAATGACTGTTAGAGAATTACAGTCTTGCACTTCCAAACTTTCAAGACGTGCATTTTTGTGATTCATCCCCTCAGGCAATGAAGTTAGAGCATTGCAATTTATAATCTCAAGTTTACTTAGATTGAGAAGGAAACAAACCTCAGGAAAGGAGTCAAAATTTGAGCAATTTTCAACCCATAGCTCTCTGATAGAGTTGAAGCTTTGAGACCCCTGTGGTGGCTGCTGAAGAAGTGTTTCATTCAACTGCCACAAATTTATGAGCTGCTCACAACCCATAATCTTAAGTTTGAGACATTCAACTTGTAGAAAATTCTGTTGCCTTAACCAATTGCCAAACTCCGAAATGTCTGCAAGAGTGAGAGACTTCAGTGACTTGGAATTCGTTGGACTATTGCACGCACACTCTTTGCACCCATCTATTTGTAATTTGCAAAGCATGGAAATGTTTGAGAATGAAACCACCAGCTGCCTACAATTCTTAATCACAAGTTTCTCTAACGAAGGGAGATGATGAGGTAATCTTCCCGTGAGTTTAGGACAATTTACAAGGAAAAACTCTCGAAGGTGAGGGAATGCACCGATATACTTGTTTTCCTTGATAGGTTCCCAATTTTCCCATTGTGGCATATCTTCTAAGCGAAGAGTTTCCAGTGATTGAAAAGATTTTACACAACTTTCCCCATAAAAATTCGAACCAACATATTCTAATCTTTTCATTCCTTTAATTGTGAGATCTTTAAGACCGGCCAATAGACCAAGCGGAGGTAAGCATTTGCATTTCTGACAGCTTTGCAATCTTAGAATTGTCATGTTGGAAAATGAAGAATCCCCTAGCCAGCATGGAAATCTTGTGCCACCATAACCAGTAATTGTGAGCTTTTCTATATTTTGATGAGGTCGTAGCATGTCTAGTATACTTATTTCTAAAATCTCATTTCGCAAGTCGTCAAATGCAAGTCCCCACTCTAGCAATAACTCTTTCAAATCCTTCTTATCTCTTAGTATCAAATCACTCTTATCACAATTAATCACATTGTCTAATTTTGAAATACAAAGTTTTTCACGAAGCATATTTAAACATTTCAAATCTTTTAAATTTGAACCAACATTCTTGCCCACAATAAAATTAGACAATATTTGTAGGGATTTTAATTCTTTCATTCCCAAGGGCATTTCTTCAATAAAAATTGAGCCTCTAATATCAAGACGATGTAATTTTGTCAAAAATTTGAAGTTGGAAGGCAACTTTACAAGACAAGTACAAGATCTTAGCATCAAAATCTGCAAGTTGTATAACAAGCTTATTGACTCAGGCAAACTTATAAACTTAGTTCGAGAAAGATTTAGATACCTTAGAAGTTTCAAGCCTCCTATTGTGTCAGGTAGCTTGGTGATATGATATGATTTTAGAGAGAGTATCCTTAATCGTTTGAGCTTTGGCAATAAATCTGATGGCACCGAATTAGTTATGTAAGGATCATACACCCATCCTTGAACCATGGGCAAGAATGTCCTTGTTGTTTCCATTAAATCCTCAGCTTCATGCAAGATTGGAAATTTAGTTTCAACATCATACCGATCAACTATGTAAGAAAGATAACGAACTTTTTTCAACTCTGCTTGTTGCTTATTGGCAGCTAGTACACCATCCAATCTCATATTTGTTTCTCCTAAAGCCCATTGAGCCAAATCATGGACAAGATCGTGTATTACAATTTTAGAACTATTGTAATTGCTACTTAATTGTTGGAACATTGATCTTGACAATAAATCTTTAAAATACTCATGCCCTAAGTCTTCCAATTGCTTATATCCTGCACATTGCTGGACAAAGCCTTCGGCCATCCACAAAAGCACAAGTTCTTCCTCATCAAATTCATAATCTTTCGGAAAAATTGCACAATAAGCAAAACACCTTTTTAGATGGGAAGGAAGATGATGATAACTCAATTTTAAGGCTGTAGGGATCCCACTTTTTTCATTTTCTGACAAATCCCACAATTTGCTTTCAAGTATGCCCAACCACTCATCCATTTGCTTAGAGCGTAAGAGGCCACCAAGAGTCTTTGCCGCCAAAGGCAAACCTTTACACTTTTCAATAACTTTTGCATGTATTAATTTGCCTTCACGGTGTACCGAAATAGCTTCATTCTTCTCAAATACACACATAGAAAAGACCAACCAGCAATCATCATTTGATAGAACATCCAATGAGTGAAACCCATTTAGCGTGATTGTTGATGCTACCTTTTGGTGGCGTGTTGTCACAATTATTCTGCTTACCAGTGCACTAGTCTTAAAGGTGCACTGTAATATTTCCCAAGTACCATATTCAATACTCCATAGATCATCCAACACAAGTAAGAACCTTTTTCCATGAACTTCCTGCTTCAGTTCATTTTGCACAGTGTTGAAATCCTTTTGACTGGAACAAGAACCAGTAATGTTCTCAAGAATTAACCTTGAGACTCTAGTAACATCAAAGTCGCCATCAGATACGCACACCCATGCTTTGACCTCAAAAGAATCAACCTCCGAAGCATTGAACACCTCTCGAGCAAGTGTTGTTTTGCCTACTCCTCCCATACCCACAATAGGTACAACGAGGAAGTTGGCATCAGCAAGTTCATTCTTCAACACCATTTCAAGTATTTTTGCCTTATCTGCATCTCTTCCATAAACTGCAGGTTCAATTGGATGACTTGTACTTGGTGGTCTCCGCGGTGCAGCACTTGAAGATGCCGCTCCAACAATCACACTCAATCCAAGATCATGTCTAAGTTTACAAAGGTCATCGAATCGGCTAGTGACATCATTTACCTTAGACCTCATACGATTCCGAAACTTAATGGCTTCTAGACTCCAGCTGCAGAAACATGCAGGGACGAGATTCCAAACCTTGCTAGCCTGTTGTTTTTGTATCTTCACCTTCCTTGCAATAGCTTCTGTTGCAAACTCATCCAGTACGTCCTCCACATCATAAGCCAAGTCTTGGAGATTATCCAACCACTTCTTCACGGCAGTGTTGGTCAGTTGCTTCTCCTCCGCATCGCTGAGCAATGCCTGAATCATCTCCAACGTTTCTTCCCACTTTTTGATCCTTGAATACAACCCTTCCTGACTAAGAAATTGCAGCAACTCACGAGAAGCCAATCGATCAAACAAGACCTGAAGGAAGGCAGAGAGAAAGGCCTCTCCCATAGTCATGGTTTTGGTTTTGAAGATTTGTAGGTTTAAAAAAAAAAAAAAACGATTGTTCAACGCAAGCAAAGAAAATTATGAGAGCAAGCAAAATGACTGGTTTTTGGTTTTCTGCAAATTTCTTCCTGAAAATTGATAATGAAGCAGGATGCTGTGTCTCATACAGCGTGGGCTCCCACCAACGACCATTTTACAATGAAATTAATTTATTTAACAAAATAATTAAATTGGAATGATTAAAATTTTATAACTGTAAGGAATTCTTTTGTTTTAAAATGATACCAAATAAATAGGGACTTGTTTAACGAGCACCGAAAAATTAAAGTGAATTTTAATACCCCCATTTATCAAATTGGCCCTATATTTTCATCAGTTCACCATCTTTCCCGTCTTCAACCATAGGAGCGGGATTCCAAAAATAAGGAAATATAAAATGTAGTTTATAAACAAAACATTTGAGCTACACATACCACTTTAAATTAATTTTTTGGTCATTTGATGCAGGAGTAGCGAACTCTCAACCACCTAGAATAGCCAACTCCCAACCATAAAGAACAATCAACCGCTAACCATCCAGAATAGCCAATAAATTCTTGTAATTTTTTTATATTTTCTGTAACTCTATAAATAGATATGTAAATTGTGGTTGAAGGTAGTCAAATTATCAATCAAAATATCCATGTTTCTAAACTTCAATTTGAGGTTTGTTATCTTTCAATTAAAGGTCCCTAAAACCATATCTAACTCATTGTCAGATAATTTTTAAAGCAAGTCTACCTTACTTAGAAATTATCTGACATTATTTTGGTATCAGAGTAGTTTCGATTTTAGGTTGGTTCACCCTCAATCGAAGTTCACTCTAATACCAAGCAGTAAGTCTTCCTCTTTGCTTTACTATGCAAAACCCCTTCATCCACTAAATTCCACCCAAGTTCTACCAAAAAAACAATCACCATCATAAATTTGTCTCCACCCCACTCAAATCCATCATAAATAGTACACTATCCTTCCATTTTCTTAAACTAAACTCATCTCATCACCACCAAACACCCATAAAAGCAACAAACAAAAAAAATAACAAATTCGGCCACCACCACCTTACACAGTATACACACCTTCCATCACCCAAACTCATCTCCATAACTATCATCCCACTTAAAAAAAAAAAAAAAAAAAAAAAAAAGATCTAGCCACCCTACCGCCCAAATCCACCATTCACACTTCTTCCTTCACCAAAATCATCTCCATCAACACCTAAGCTACAAATAATAATAATAATAATAATAAACCACAAAAAAACTCCCCAAAATCCGGTCCCCATCACTTACCTCCACCGGAATCCGAAGCCGTCCGACTGATTTCTATCCACTCATCTTTCACTTTGCCTCTCTCTCGCTCCTTCCTCTAAATCCATATACTTCTCTTTTTCTCTCTCTCTTCTATTCATTTTGGTTGTCTTTTTGTTTGTTTGAATGGTAAGTGAGAAGAGAATAACTTATGTCCCTGCTTTTGACAAAACTAACTCCTATTATTTCATTTTTTTTCAAAAAAAAAAAAAGATAATTTTTTTTAAAAAATTTTTTTTTTGTAAAATTACTATTAGTCCTTACTATGGCGTTTTATAATTTAGTCCAATCAGAAAAATTACAAATTAATCCTTTTATTCCTAATATTTACATCTCATACTCCGAATAGAAAATTACAATTTAGTCCAAGCTGAATAAAATTACAGTTTGGTCCTTTTATTTTTAATATTTATATTTATATTTAATACCAAGAAAAGTAAAAAAAAAAAAAAAAAAAGCTTCTAATTCAAACATTTTTAGAGCAAATCAAAGCTAAATTCACAACCAAAGATGACTTGATCAAATTGGCCTAACAATTCACAGAGTCATGATTTTTTATCGAGGATATGCAGCATAATCAAAGCTCTCCATAACATGCCAACCTTAAAGACGCTAGAGTAAGACTTATTCTCCAAAGTACTGCTCCAGATAATGATTCAACTGATGAAAAGACAAAAGATGTGATCTTGCGGAATCAACAACGAGAACCCCAACACCAAGGAAATGAATATCGGATGAAATTGTATCTTCCCACATTCAATGAATATTTGGGAATAGAAGATTTTCTTGATTGAATATCAAAGGTTGAACGTTTCTTTGAGTACGTGAGGATCATGAAGGATAAGAAAGTCAAGCTAGTCGTTTACAAATTAAAAGGATGTGTCTTAGCTTGGTAGGAACAATTACAGCTTACTCGATCTTATAAAGGAAAAGGTCCAATAAGGGCCTGACATCGAATGAAGCAATCGTTGAAAGCAAGATTTCTGCCTATTAACTATAACCAGATTCTATTCTAGCAGTATCAAAATTATAGGTAAGGATCTCGATCTGTTTCAAAGTATGTGGCAGAATTCTAAAGTTTATCAGCTAAAAATGATCTGATAGAGACAGAAGGTCATATAGTGGCTAGATTTGGAATGGCTTACAACCCAATATCCAAAAACAGGTAGCTTTGCAGACCATTTTTACATTACAGGGTGCTATATAATTGGCTACTTGTATTGATTCACAGCTTAATAGGCGAACCTACAGAAGCGCATCAGTAATTCAATCCCCCAATCAGTTGAATAATGATAGTGGAAGGCCTCCATTAAGACAATCTCCAATCAGGCCCAACCAAGGACAATAAACTCCTCCAATTGGAACTCCATTAGATGCATGATAGATTGGCAATCAGGCTAGTGAAAGACCTACCACCAATAATCCTTATGCTACTCCCTGAGGCAACCAATGTCTAAGATATGGACAAATAAGATATTATTCTAATAAATGTCCTAAAAGACAGCTAGTTCATATGATTATACAATAAGATGAAGACGAAGAATTTGATCCAAAAGAAAAGGATGTGGGAAAAGAAGAAAACCCAGAGAATGGACATATAAAGATGAAGGAGTATCATTCATCATCCTACGACTTATGTACACGCCAAAGAAGAAGATTGATCCTTAGAGACATAACATTTTCAAAAACCGATGCACAATCAACCAAAAGGTTTGTGACTTGATCATCAATGGAGGAATCAGTGAGAACATCGCATCTAAAAAAATAGTTAACAAATTACAACTGTAGATATAGAAACATCTTAAACAATACTGCATAGGTTAGATCAATGATGTAGGAGAAATCATAGTGATGGAATAATGTTGAGTACCTTTGTCCATTGAAAAATACTACAAAGATGAGATACTATGTGATGTTGTTGATACGAAAGCTTGTCATTTATTGCTTGGTAGACCATGACAGTTTGATTTAAACACCATCCATAAAGATGAGGATAACACCTATAACTTTTATAAATACGATGTGAAAATCATCCTTGCTCTTATGAGGGGAGATACAGTACTAGCAAGAAAGGTTTAATGTTGATCATACCAAAAGGGATGCTAGCAACAGTAACCACCCCAAAGATAGTACCAAACCCTATCAAATCTTTACTCTCTGAGTATCAAGACATTACACCAAATGAACTTCCTATTGAGTTATCGCCCATACATAATATTCAACGTTACATTGATCTCATTCCTAAAGCAAGATTACCCAATCTATCCCATTACCGCATAAGTCCGAAAGAATATGAGATTTTACAGAAACAAGTGGAGGATCTCTTGCACAAAGGATTGATTACAAAAAGCATGAGTCCTTGTGCAGTACGAGCCGTATTAACACCAAATAAGGACGGAAGTTGGAGAATATGTGTAGATGGTAAAGCCATCAACAAGATAATAGTGTTATACTTATTTCCAATCCCATGATTGGATGACATGCTAGACAGGTTGGGAAGATCAGTATTATTCTCCAAGATTGATTTGAAAAGTGGATATCATCAAAATTCGCATTCGCCCAGGTGATGAATGGAAGACAATTTTCAAAACTAGGGGAGGATTATATGAGTAGTTAGTCATGTCATTTAGGTTGTCAAATGCTCCAAACACTTTCATGAGACTTATAAGTTTGGTATTCCAACTTTTGATTGAGTAGTTTGTTGTCATTTATTTCGATGATATCTTAATTTATAGTCATTCAAAGCAAGAATATCTACAACATTTGAAAAGTGTGTTGAATATATTACGAGAAAAACAGTATGTATGTCAATATGAAGAAATATAGTTTCTTAATAGACAACTGAGTTTTCTTAGGCTATGTTGTCAGTGCTGAAGGACTTGACAGATGAGTCTAAGGTTAAAGTTATTCAGGAATGGCCTACACCTAAGAGTATTAGAGATGTTTGTAGTTTCCATGGACTTGCTATTTTTTATAGGCACTTTGTGAAGAACTTCAGTAGTATTACTGCTTCACTCACCGATTTATTGAAGCAAAAACAGTTTGCTTGGAATGATGCAACAAAGCAGAGTTTTGTAGTCCTTAAGGAAAGATTAACTTTTACTCCAGTACTTGTTTTACCTAATTTTGATTTGTTATTTGTTGTTGACTGTGATGCTTCAAAAGTAGGAATTGGAGTTAAGCTTTCTCAAGAAGGTCGACCTGTGGCTTTTTTTAGTAAGAAGCTTAGCAATGCTCGATAGAAATGGTCAACATATGAGCAAGAATTATATACAGCATCAAGACTTTACAACATTAGGAGCTATACTTGACATAGAGAAGTTCATTTTGAACAATGATCATCAAACTCTCAAGTTTCTCAACAATTCTGTAAAGACCAATCAGATGCATGCACGATGGATTGTTTATATCCAAAGGTTTACTTTCTCTCTCAAGAACAAACCAAGACAACTCAACAAGGTAGCTGATGCATTAAGTAGGCGATCGATCCTATTAACTATAATTAGGAGCCAAATTATTAGGTTTGAATACTTGAAAGATCTGTATGCTGATGATGAAAATTTCAAAGAACTTTGGAAAGCTTGCTTGAAGGGACAACTTCATCCTGAAGGATTTCAATTATATTATAGTTTCTTATTATTTGAGGAACAATTATGTGTCCCACAAGGATCTCTTAGGAAGCATATAATTCAAGAACTACATGAAGGAGGATTGAATGGACATATGGGAAGACATAAACATATATCTTTGGTAAAAACTCGCTACTACTGGTTGCGCTTAAAGAGAGATGTTGAAATATTTGTAAAGTACAATTGTCAAATAGCGAAAGGATAAGTCCAGAACACAGGTTTATACACACCTCTTCCCATTCTAAAAGCTTCTTAGTAAGATTTATCCATAGATTTTATATTAGGACTTCCACGTACTCAGCATGGTATGAGTTCCATCTTTGTGGTAATTGATAGATTTTTCAAGATGACACATTTCATACCATGCAGGAAGACGTCATATGCTAGTCATAAAGCCCAATTGTTCTTCAAAGAGGTGGCTTGTTTGCATGGATTACCGAAAACAATAGTCTCTGATCGTGACAGTAAATTCCTAAGTAATTTTTGGCGTACTCTGTGGAAAAGATTAGATACATCCTTAAATTTCATCAGTACTTGACATCCACAAACTAATAGGTAGACAGAGGTCACTAATATAACAATTGGCAACATTCTATGTTGTATCACTCAAACGCATTCACGACAATGGGAACACGTATTACCACATGCAGAGTTCGCTTATAACAATATTCCTAACCGCTCTACTAAAAAGTTTCTATTTGAATCGTTTACCTTCGTCCACCCTTGCATACTTTAGGTTTGATTCCTCTACCAAAGCTTCCTGGTATGAACATTATTGTTGATGACATGGTGGAAAAGATCACGAGTACTCATAAAGAAGTCAAGCAGAAATTAGAAGAATTCACTGCAAGACATAAAGCAGTAGCTGACAAACATCAATGACTGAAGACTTTTAATATTAGAGATATGATTATGGTTCATTTTCACAAAGAGAGGTTGCAAATAGAAGAACATGAAAAACTCAAGCCTAAAAGGATCAATTCATTTCAAATTCTACAAAAATAATGATAATACCTACATAACGGATCTTCCAAAAGCTTTTAATATTTCCAAAACTTTCGATGTCTAGGATCTATCTGAGTATTGTGGACTATACTTCGACTTTCTTCCTTTTGCACAATTGAGGACGAGTTCTTCTTAAGAGGGAGGGATCTGATGCAAGAGAAACCAACTCCCAACTACCCAAAACAACCAACTCCCAACCACCTAGAATAGCCAACACCCAACCAGCCAGAACAGTCAACCACCTAGAACAGCTAACCTTCGATCACCTAGAATAGCCAATAAATTCTTGAAATTTCTTTAAATTCTTGTAATTTCTTTATATTTTCTATAACTCTATAAATAAAGATGTAAATTGTAATTGAACGTAGCCAAATTATGAATCAAAATATCAGTCAATTTAAGGTTTGTTAACCATATCTAACCCATTGTCAGATAATTTTCAAAGCAAGTCTGCGTTGTCTAGAAAACTATCCCATCATCATCATCTGTTTTATAAATAATGCTAGTAAGATCTTTGTCATCATTTGTTTTATACCTTCCTATCAAGGACGTAGCTCTTTGTGGGCTAGGGTAGGCTCAAGCCTACCCTAGCCCATTTAAAAAAATAAATTAAAATATTACAATATTGTCATTTCAATTAAATTACCATAATATCCCTTATTGTTTTTAACCAAGTCAGTTTTCTTGCTTCTCTACTCTGTTACCTTCTATTTCACGCAACCCTGCACTTCACTTCTTGGTTTATTTGTTTGTGTCGCCTTAACATGTTTCTCTTTTGTCTTTTGTCCGGCTTCAATTATCATTGTTTATACAGATCAGTTCCCACATGTTGTATCCCTCCGTTGTTGGCTTCTTGGTTTGTACATAGTGAGTCAGTGACTTGCGGCTCCTCTGAAATATATTCCTAACCCCTCCCGATTTTTTTTTTTTCCTACTTAAGCCATCAAGTAGAAACAAACAAAACACAACTTTTATTGATTCCATTAACCATATTCTTTCAATTAGGTATGTATTTTAAGAGTTTTACCCATTTAATTGTTCTATTTAATTTTAAAATTTATATCTCTAATTTTCATTTATTGATTTATATTATTACATTTGGCTAATGTTTTTTGTCAATATCACCAGTTGTTCCCATCTTTTTGTCGACATCAACAATTGATCTCCAAGTTAAGTATGTTATTTTACGATATTACAGTAGAGCAATACTATCACTTCAACATATTTAACGCTTTAATAGACTTCCAATTGGTGGAGTTGAATAATAGATTTACAAAGAAAACAATGGATCTCCTTACACTTAGCGAGACTTTTAATCCTACTGATGGGTTCAAATCATTCAAAATAGATCATATTTGTGTTCTTGCTAAGAAATTTTATCCTGAAGACTTCACAGAAGATGAGATAAAAGAATTGAAGAGGCAATTGGAACATTTCAAGTTTGATATAGTTCGTCAGCCACATTTTCAGAATATTACTTCTATTTCAGAGTTATGTCAAGTATTAGTTCAAACAAAAAAGTCACAACATTTCTTCTTGATTGATAGGTGAATATTTGTTTTTCTTTTTTCTTTTTCAGAATTTAATTGGTTATCCATTAAAACAAAAAAAGTTGCTTATATACATATATATGTGTGTATGTATATATTTTCAGGTTGATTCGTCTAATGTTGACTCTTCCTGTATCCACAGCAACATCAGAAAGAGTTTTTTTAGCAATGAAACTTAACAAAACATCACTTCACAATAAGATGGAGAATGAATTTCTAACTAACTCTATGGTTATTTATATTGAAAGAGAAACTGTAGAATCCATTGATCTAGAAGTCATAATTGATAAGTTTTATCTTTTCAAAAATCGTAGAATTCAACTTAGTTAGTGGTTTATTGTGCTTACATTGCATTTTTTTTTTTTCTTACACCAAGTATAATATCTAATGTACTTTGTGTTATATTTGTGATATTTAAAATGTTATATAATAATTTTGTGAAAAGATAAAGTCTCTCTGTAGATATTATTTGTGTATTTAAATGTTGTTAATGTATATGTATTGAATTTTTTAGAAGCTATAAAAATAGAGGATACTCTGCTGAAACTTTTGTAAAAGTATTAGCCCACCCTGGAGGTTGTTATTGGCTACGTCCCTACTTCCTATATGAAGAGATAAACTTATGATGTTGAAAATTAGAAACAAACACAGAGTCATCATCATTTGCTTTACAAACAAAGACTTCATTTTCTTTTCTACCAGCATTGTTTTTAATTCTTGGCTAAAGCCAAGTTCGAAATTTAAGAAGATATATTGTAAAATAGTCTTTCTCTAAAACTTATGGCTTTTGTCTTGCTCTGGTTTTTTTTTTTTTTTTTACTCTAAAAATAAAGCTTTCGTTTTCAAAGAAGAAAAACAAATGAATCACTTGTCCCCTTGCGAAGTTATCTCTGTTTGTAAATAGAGGCCATGTTCGAATTAAATTTTCCTTCGCGAACATGATTTGTAAACTAAATTTTGTTTACAAACATGATTTGTGAACTAAGTTCAAAGGCTTCAATAAATTTGTCTTTCATCCTTTTTCATTTGCCATGGTTGTCGTAACTCGTTTCATCTTCAAGCTTCATCAAGCACTACTGTGCACCATCACTCATCCTTCTCTTTCACAACAACTTAAATTTGAGAGGGCTTAGAGCTAGAGTTTGAGAACTGAGCTTCATCTCCATCAACACCAAAATTATTTGTTTTTTATATTTTCAAATATAAAGACGAGAGACAGAGAGAGATTGTTGTATTATTTGTATTTTAAAGGGTGAATGCTTGAGTGAGTGGAACTAAAGAGATAGATAGTGACAGCAAGTTTGACCGACATTTTATGCTATACTTGTTCTCTTGTTTCCATTTTATCCATTTTTGTCAACAAGGGGCATCCATGCATTAATCTCTCTTTCGCCCTATGTCACTATGCATTACCAACTATTCGATCGACATAAATGTCATTTTTTTTTCATTTGCTTTGAGTTCACGATGATGTTGAGGAATTATGTAATGAATATGGTGTTGAGATAATGGTGTCTAGTATTATAACAGAGAATTCAAATAATGGTGTCGGCTGGTGTTATATAATTTTTCAAAAATTAATTTGAAGTGGTGTCCAAATTGATCTCTTAAGCTAAGGTTTGTAGATGCTACTCTGAAACGTTGGAATTGGGAAGTTCTTAGAGATCTTTCTCCTTGCATTTTTAAGGCTACAGATAAAGTTTTACATATCCAGGAGTGTCTTAGTTTGGAGGGTTTTTCTGATACTCTTTTTCTTATGGAAACTGATGCGTTATCTAAGTTAGATGTTGTTTTGAAGCAATAAGATATTTATCTCTGTAAGAAAAGTCATACAAAGTGGCTACATAATGAAGACCGCAACGTAAATTATTTTCATTCTTTATTAAAAAGGAGAGAAGCAATGAAATCTTTATCAGCCCTTCATATTGGGGATGATATTGTCTTGGATCAATATAGCATTGTTGATCATGCGGTTTCTTACTACTAGAATTTTTTTCAACGGTCTGATGATTTGAATCCTGATTTATCTTTAATTCAAAAGTATGTTTCTTTCCTTGTTTCAATGAAAGAAAACTCAATTGTTATTCATGTTCCTTCTGCTCAAAATGTGAGAGATACTATCTTTGATATGAATCCGTTAAGTGCCCCTTGACTGGACAATTTTACAGCAAGATTTTATATGCATTGTTGAGACATAATTAGTAAGTTGTTATTGTTACTGTTCGGAATTTTTTTCACACTGGTGTTATTTTTCTTGGGATTAATTCGAATTTTATTGTTTTAATTCCTAAAAACCCTAGAGGCAATCTTAATGGATCAGTTTCATCCTATTACTCTAGAAAACTTTATTTCCAAGGTTATCGCTCGAATTTTGACAGACCATCTTAGCTCCATTTGTGCTCATATCATTTCTCCGAATCGATTTGACTTTTTGCCTAGTCAACAGATTAGAGATTGTATTGTAAGGGCTTTAGAATGTTTCAATGTCTTTTCTAATGCTAGTCGGCTGGGTGGGAAAGAGGGTGGGGGCGGGGTGCAACATGGCTTTAAAGAATGACATTCGAAATACTTTTGATTCAATCAGTTGGTCTTTCATTTTGGAGGTTGTTGTGCAAATTTTAGTACTCGCAATTGCATGAGTCTATTGTAAAATATATTATGTAAGTACGAGGTTGATCCACAAAGATTGAGAAAATATTAATCTAAATCTAAATTAAATTTAATTCGAATCTAGTTAACAATGTTTGAAAATTGAGAATTAATTAAAACTAAAGCAAATAAAATTTTAAATTAACAAAACAATATTAAATTGTAAAATTCAAACAACAAACTAGAAATCTGAGGTTCATAATCCACCATTATCAACTTATAATGTTTTATTATTCAAAATATTATTATCAAAAATTAAAGAAACAACTTAGAAATTAATCTATTGTTCTCTCAGGATTTATCAATTAAGCTTTAAAAATAAATCTTATGTAAATTCTTACTTCAAGACTTGAAATTTATAAGATCTAAGTATTATATGTATCAAATATTGAAAAACAAATAATCAAAAATCTTATATTTATATCACAATTTTATTAATTCAACTTCAAATTAATAAAATAATTTTATAACAACCAAAAATATTTGATATTAAAGGTGAAACAATTTTTATTTTATCAATTGATGAAACTAAGAATTATTAAACATTAAAAACAAAATTGAGAATAATATTCAAACAACAAAATCATTACAAAGTTAATAATTATTTCATCCTACACCTCAGAAAAGAAAACTAAACAAACATGGTGATAACAAGAATAAAAAGAGAATTAAAACCCAGCATTTTGTCGAAACTGTCTAAGTCCACGTCTGAATTTGCTCCAAATCTCAATTCAACGCAATCCTGCCAGCCTGCTCCTCTTTGACTTGTCTTCTTCTCCACCAAAGCTGCTCTCTTGTCTTCTAATATTTTCTGTCTCCAAGCTTTAGCGGCTCCTCCAAAAATCTCTCTTTTATATGTGTCAAACTCTTCAAAAATAACTCAAATTAGACTTTTTCCAATTTTTTTTTTTCCTTTATTGATCTATTTCCTTGTCTCAACTAATTTCTTAATTGTTTGACAAATAATTTTAGGCAAGAATTGAATCATTGATTAACTTGGATTTTGACTTAATCAAAATTGTAATTTTTTCTCATTCAACACACAAATCTTCTTTTATTCCTATTTCACCAAAACCATAACTAATTAAAATAAATTCAACACAAAATTGGAGTAATAAATCTATATTTAAGAGTAATAAATATATATAAATTATGCTTATCAAATACCCCCAAACCTAGATTTTGCTGGTCCTAAAGCAAAACTTAAAAATTTTAAAACAACCTAAACTAAAAACACAGAAAATAAAAACACAATCCATTTTCATAGGTAAACACGATAACATTGAGCATATGTCACAAGCCTTTAAACTTCTAGGTGTCCCTAATAGGAGGAGTTATGTCTCCTGAGGGTTTACCAGCAACGATACCCATAAACATTAAAAGATTCCACCTATAACTCATCAACCTCTCACTAAATACAAATTAACAGAAATCTCATACATGTATGATCTTGTATCAGAACTAAAGATGAGTCACTAATGATCTAAAACATAATCATCAACAATCTCACACCACTCTCAAAATAATTTTATTTCAAACCATCACATTCACATGTCATGGACTTATTTCGCCTTGATTTTAATCCTCACAAAATATCTATCATAGCACTCAAGAATCTTAAGGCAAACACTCATGCAATCATATGTGACAAAGGTCATGTAAAGACATAACAAGCGTCAATTACATCACATATGAATATAGACGTTAAAAAGAATGACACTTTTAAGTGAATAGATCTCATGATTGGAATCAAATACTAAGAACGTAGATAGAGCATGATGATATACTTTAACTCTCAAATTGTACTTCCTCTTGAAGGTCAATAGACTTTGTTAGAGGTTGTATTTGGGTTATGGTTAATTGATATGTAGGAAATTTTAAGGTACAGGTTCAAAAAAAAAAAAAAAAAAAAAAAAAACCTAGGATCATACCAAAATACTTCATTTATTCTCTTTAATTCATCATAACTTCTCTTTTCTCCTTTCTTTCTTATCACAAAATTTTTCAATTCAATACTCTTTTCTTCCATTTTCTTCCACCTCCTTTTATACATCTAAGCATTATAAAACTTTTACTTCTCATATTTTTTTCGTTCTTTTTTTTTTTTCTCATATTCATGCTCTTTTTTTTTTTTTTTTTCTATTTTCACTTTTTTTTTCACAATGCTATTTAGAATCACACTTCTTTTAATGTATATGCCTATATACGTATCATATAAATCTTAACACTTTAATTCTCTTCTCTTCTTTCACCACAAGTTTTATCAGGTATGGCTAAATTTAAAGGCTCAATAGGGTCATTTAATAAGGATAAACAAATAAAAAGGTTTAAAGTGTTTGACTTCAAAGGGTTTATGATGTATCTCAATTCAAAGTAAGAAAGTAGGCTTTTATGGAGTAAAAATTACCTATATCACTTCTAAGAAGTCGATCCAATTTTCAAATCAAAGCAACTCATATTATCTACAATTATGACTTGTTCTTTAGTATTCAATGCAAAATCTATAGAGATCATCTATTAAAAATAAAGTGAAGAGTGTTTAAGAGTAGAAACAAATAAATCCCTAAAAAAGAAATGTTTAAAAAGCTCAAATCCTCACCAAGGGTAGTTTCCACTAATAGTCCACAATTCATGTAAACATGATATTCATCCACTCAATTAACTAAGATCATGACTTTCAAAAGTCTCAAATTATGTAAAGATGTTCATGACTATTTCCTAGTAAAGATATCCAACCAAAAACATGTATTAAGACTTCATTAACAAACACAAAGTAATTAGTCAATTTATTAGGGCAGAATTCAAAATCAAGAAAAAAAAATTAATAGAAAAAAATGATTTTTTTTTTATTAAAACATTTTGCACCACCCTCAAACCTATTTTAGACATTGTCCTTAATGTTTCCTTATCTATTATCCAAAAATGCTCAAATAATATCCAAAGATGTAAGGAAATAAAAATAGACAATATAAAATAGTAAGGAAGAGATCATACCTTGTTTGCTCCAACATGTAATCTAACACAATAATGTAAATCAAGAATTCACGTTAGAATACATTAATAATTAAAAAAAATTAAAAATAAAAAAATAAAACTAAAACTAACATGAATCACACAAACGAAAATCAAATATTAAGAAAAATAAAATGACAAAAACCCTATAAAAAATAAAAATTAAAAATAAACAAAAGAAATAAAAGTAAGCCCAGACTCAAAAGAAGGTCAATCCTAATAAACAGGATCTTTCAACAATGTTTCCTCTACTTCTGGACTTTTAACTCCAAGAAAGGTTTCAATCTTTGACCATTAACTTTAAATACATCACCATTCTTAGGATTCTCAATTTCAATAGCACCATGAGGAAAAACAGTGCGAACAATGAAAGGACCTGACCATCTAAAACACAACTTGCCAGGAAATAGATGCAAACGAGAATTATATAACAAGACTTTTTAACCAAGTGAAAAGGATTTCCTTAGAATATTCCTATCATGAAAAACTTTCATTCGATCCTTGTAATATTTAGCACAATCATAAGCAGTATTCCTTATTTCTTCCAACTCATTAAGTTGTAGGCTCCTGCGATTACCTGCATTATCAAGATTAAAATTCAATTTTTTAATGGCCCAATAAGCTCTATGTTCCAACTCCACAGATAAATGACATGCCCTGCCATAAACAAGTTGATAAGGAGACATTCCAATAGGAGTTTTGAAAGCAGTACGGTAAGCCCACAATGCATCATAAAGTTTTAAAGACCAATCTTTTCTAGTTGGGTTAACTGTTTTTTCAAGAATATTTTTAATCTCCCTATTAGAAATTTCAACTTGTCCACTTGTTTATGGATGATACGGTGTTGCAACTTTATGTGTAATACCATATTTTTTCATTAAGTGCTCAAAAGGCCTATTACAAAAGTGTTTTCCTCGTTCACTAATGATTGCACCATGTGCACCAAAACGAGAAAATATATTTTCTTTCAAAAATTTAACCACCACCTTGTGATCATTAGTTTTACAAGAAATTGCTTTCACCCATTTAAAAACATAATCCACAGCAACAAGAATATAAAAATTGCCAAAAGAATTAGGAAATTGACTCATAAAATCAATACCCCAAACATCAAATAATTCAACAATAAGAATAGGATGTAAAGGCATCGTATTTCTACTAGTAATATTGTCTAATTTCTGGCACCTCTCACAGGAACTACAGTACGCATGAGTATCCTTAAACAAATCTGGCCAATAAAAACCACATTGTAAAATTTTTGCAGCGATTTTCTTGGAACTAAAATGACCTCCACAAGCATGATCATGACAAAAAGAAATAGCATCTAATTGTTCACTCTCAGACACACATCTTCTAATGATTTGGTCAGGACAATACTTAAACAGATATGAATCATCCCAAAAATAATGTTTAACCTTAGCCAAAAATTTCACACGATCTTGTTTAGTCCAATGTGTAGGCATTTGACCAATAACAAGATAGTTAACTATGTCAGATACCAAGAAAATTTGGACACAAGCATGACTTGCTTATCAGGAAAGGACTCTCTAATAGACACATGCTCATCTATAGACTCGACCACTAACCTTAACAAGTGGTCAGCGACAACATTCTCTAACCCTTTCTTATCCCTAATCTCAAGATCAAATTCCTATAACAATAAGATCCATCTAATTTGACGAGGTTTAGCATCTTTCTTAGACAAAAAATATTTCAATGCAGCATGATCTAAATAGACTATTACTTTAGACCCAACCAAATAAGACCTAAATTTTTCTAATGCAAAAACTACTGCTAACCAATCTTTTTCTATGGTGGAATAATTGAATTATGCATCATTGAGAGTCTTACTAGCATAATAGATCACATGACATAGTCTATCAATGGGTTGTCCTAAAATAGCCCCTATGGTATAATCGGAGGCATCACACATAATCTCAAAAAGAACACTCCAATCTGGTAGCCTAATGATAGGTACAGTTGTCAAAAAAGTCTTAAGCTTCTCAAAAGCTCTCAAACAATCATCATCAAAGTTGAAATGGGTGTCTTTAGCAAGCAAATTACACAAAGGCCTAGAAATCTTACTAAAATCCTTTATGAACCTACGATAGAACCTTGTATGACCTAAAAATGACCTAACCTCTTTAATTATTCTATGAGGTAGAAGACTAGAAATCAAGTCTACTTTAGCATTGTCTACCTCAATACCACTATTAGAAATAACATGACTAAGAACTATCCATTTTTTAACCATAAAGTGACACTTTTCCCAATTAAGTACTAAGTTCTTGTCCTTACACCTAACTAACACTAAGGTAAAGTGGTGTAGACACTCATCAAAACTAGATCCAAAAACTGCAAAAATTATCCATGAACACCTCTAGGAACCGTTCTACCATGTCAGAGAAAATACTCATCATACACCTTTAAAAAGTAGCAGGAGCATTGCACAACCCAAATGGCATACGACGGTAGGCAAAAGTGCCAAAAGGACAGGTAAAAGTTGTTTTCTCTTGATCCTCAGGGGCTATAGGAATTTGGTTATAACTAGAATAACCATCAAGGAAATAATAAAATGCATGACCGGCTAACCTTTCTAGCATTTGATTAATAAGAGAAAGAGGAAAATGGTCTTTCCTAGTGGCGGCATTAAGCTTGCGGTAGTCAATACAAACATACCACCCGGTTTGCATTTGGGTAGGAACTAATTCATCATGATCATTCTTAACTACCGTGATGCCAGACTTCTTAGGTACTACCTATACAGGACCCATGAACTATCAGAGATAGGATAAATGATATCTGCATCTAAAAGTTTAATGGTTTCAACTCTTACAACCTCTTTCATGTTAGGGTTTAATCTTCTTTGAGGCTCACAAGTGGGTTTAACATTGTCTTCTAAATGAATCTTATGCATGCATACAGATGGACTAATACCCCTAATGTCTGCAATTGTCCAACTTATTGCTTCTCTATGCTCCCTAAGTACATTAATCAACTTATCCTCCTGTTCTTTTTCTAAATCAGATGCAATGATAACAGGTAAAGTCTCAGGATGTCCTAAAACACTTTAATGAATCAGGAAGAGGTTTCAATTCTAACTTAAGTGGTTTCTCCACAGATGGAAGAGGTACAGACTCAGAAGGTGGAAGAGGTTCTATTTTGGCTTTTCATTTGATAGTATCTAGTAATGGGACAGATTCTAATAAAGCATTCACCTCACTAACAATATTATCCTCATCTAAGTTCATGTCAAAATGAGCTAAACATCTCTCTAATAGGTCATCACAAGACAAGTGCCTAAAGGAATCATAAACTGCACTCTTAATAAAACTAACCTCACATAAGTCATCATGATCCTGAGGTTTTTGACTAGCATTAAACACATTGAGCTCTACAATCATGTTTCCAAAGGAAAGTTTCATGACTCCATTGCGACAATTAATTACGCATTGGAGGTGGCTAAGAAAGGTCGTCCTAGAATCATAAGAATCTGAGCACTAATGTTTTCAATAGGCTAGGTATCTACGACAATAAAATCTACTGGAAAGTAAAACTTATCAACCTGGATCAAGACATCCTCTATGAGACCCCTTGGAATTTTAATAGACCTATCAGTCAATTGAAGGGTCAAAGGAGTGGGTTTTAGTTCCCCTAATCCTAATTGCATATACACAGAATATAGCAATAAATTAACGTTTGCACCTAGATCAAGTAAGGCTCTATCGATAACATGCTCACTTATAACACAAGAAATAGTAGGACATCCAGGATCCTTATACTTGACAAGAGTTTTCATTTGGATTATGGAACTAATTTGCTCAGTCAAACATGCAGTTCTAGGAACATTTATTTTTCTTTTCACAGTACAAAGATCTTTTAAGAATTTAGCATAGACAAGCACTTATTGAATAACATCAAGAAAGGGAATATTTATGCGAACTTGTTTAAACACCTCCAAAACATCATTATATGGTGTGCCTTTCTTTAAAAGGACAAGTCTCTGTGGAAAAGTGGCCTTAGGAACATAAGGAATGGAAGGAACATTACTCTCTTTTGACTCTTGACTTATAAATCTTTTAGATGACTCATCAGGGTGTAAATCATCTACTGTGCCATTACTAGAGTCTTTTTTCACCTTAGATTTCCTAGGCTCAGGCTCAATTACATGGTTATCTATTTCTCTACCAGACCTAAGAGTGGTTATGGATTTGACTTCATCATGACTCCTATCAGAAACAGAACCTATCTCAAACTAACCCTTCGGGTTAGGCACTGGTTGATTAGGTAACTTTCCTTTCTTTCTCTCCCCTATGATAGTGGCTAATTGACCCACTTGAGTTTCAAGTTTCAATATAGCTTGTTGGGTTGACTGCATGAATTGTTGCTATGATTGCATCATTTGTTGTATTGTATCCTCTAAGGAATGTTTCCTTTGAGATGCAACGAAATGGGGAGTAGACTGAAAACTAGGAGGATATGAAGGATTAGAATGAGCAACTTGTTGCCCTCCATAACCCATTGGAGACTGGTTTTGTCTCCATGAAAAATTTAGATGATTCCTCCAATTAGGATTGTATATGGCTGAGAATGGGCTATCTGATGAGTTCTTATAATTGAGTGCATTTGCCTATTCAGCATAGCTCTCTTGAAAAGTAGGGGTTAGATTGATATATGAAGCACACAACTCATTCCTAGAACTCATTGTTGAATTCATAGATTGACTTAAAGCTAAGGCCTCTACTTTCCTAGTGAGATTTCCTAATGCAATTTTCAGATCTAGATTATCACTCACCTCATACAACCCCCCTCTCTTAGGTTTCTCCATTTCATTTGAAAATTCCCACTGTTGAGAATTTTCAAACAAAGTCTCTAAGAACTGCCAAGTATCGGTACTACCTAGGCTTAAGAATTTTTCACCATGCATAGATTCAATCATTTGACGGCTAGGCACAGTTAGTCCATTATAGAAGTATTGCACTAGTCTCCATGGTTCAAAACCATGGTGGGGACACCTTAAGAGTAAGTCTTTAAATCTCTCCCAATAGACATAAAACTGTTCATTATCTTTTTGAGTAAAATCTGCTATTTCTCTCCTAAAGGCATTAGTCTTAGACATAGAAAAAAATTTAGACAAAAATTTATAATTTAATTTGTTCCAACTAGTGATAGAACTAGGAGCGATTGAGTTTAACCATGCTTTTGCCTTATCTTTTAAAGAAAATGGGAACATCCTAAGCCTAACAGACTCATCCGAAAAAATTCTGGAAACGAAAGGCAGGACATATATCTATGAATTCCTTGACATAAAGGTAAGGGTCCTCACTTTCTAACCCATGCAATGATGGAAGAAGCTGAATCACAGAAGGTTTAAGCTCAAAGTGAGTCGCCCTAGTTTGTGGCAACTCTATGCAAGAAGAATGATTAATTACAACTAGTGAAAAATATTCTTTAAGAGATTTCTCTATAGACACTATATTTTCCACTATATCATTGTTTCCTACAAGTGCTACATTATTTTCTGCCATATTTGAATTTGAAATGTCTATCCTAGTTAAGCGTTGATGTAATTCACAATTCCAAGCACGCATAAACTAGCACGAATCCTAGCCACAAGTCTCTAGTCCTAATTGTATCTAAAGCAATACAAGAAAAATAAGTCTCTAAGTAAAAAAAATAAATAAATAACTAAAATAAAATAAAAGCAAAACACCAACAATAAAATTAAAAACACACAAAAATAAAAACAAAACAAATAGACTAACACAAATAAAACCAAAATAAACTGACACTAACAAAGGTAAAAAAAACAATTTTTTTTTTTTTTTTTGCAATATATTAGAATAATCCTAAATTAAAACTAGTAGAAGAATTAAATAATCTAGACTAAACTAATTTTTCTAACTATCCCGACAACGGCACCAAAAATTTGTTGTGCAAATTTTAGTACTCGCAAGTGCACGAGTCTATTGTAAAATAGATTATGTAAGTACGAGGTCGATCCACAAAGATTAAGAAAATATTAATCTAAAACTAAATTAAATTTAATTCGAATCTAATTAACAATATTTGAAAATTGAGAATTAATTAAAACTAAAGCAAATAAAATTTTAAATTAACAAAACAATATTAAATTGTAAAATTCAAACAATAGACTAGAAATCTGAGGTTCATAATCCACCATTATCAACTTATAATGTTTTATTATTCAAAATATTATTATCAAAAATGAAAGAAACAACTTAGAAATCAATCTATTGTTTTTTCAGGATTTATCAATTAAGCTTTAAAAATAAATCTTATGTAAATTCTTACTTCAAGATTTGAAATTTATAAGATCTAAGTATTATATGTATTCAATATTGAAAAACAAATAATAAAAAATCTTATATTTAAATCTTTCAATTCAAAGTCAAATTGATAAAATAATTTTGTAACAACCAAAAATACTTGATATTAAAGGTGAAACAATTTTTATTTTATCAATTGATGAAACTAAGAATTATTAAACATTAAAAACAAAATTGAGAATAATATTCAAGCAACAAAATCATTACAAATTTAATAATGATTTCATCCTACACCTCAGAAAAGAAAACTAAACAAACATGGTGATAACAAGAACAAAAAGAGAATTAAAACCCAGTATCTTGTCGAAACTGTCTAAGTCCATGTCTGAATATGCTCCAAATCTCAGTTCAACGCAATCCTGCCAGCCTGCTCCTCTTTGACTTGTCTTCTTCTCCACCAAAGCTGCTCTCTTGTCTTCTAATATTTTCTGTCTCCAAGCTCTAGCGGCTCCTCCAAAAATCTCCCTTTTATATGTGTCAAACCCTTCAAAAATAACTCAAATTTTCAAAAATAACTCAAATTTGACTTTTTCCAAATTTGTTTTTTTTCCTTCATTGATCTATTTCCTTGTCTCAACTAATTTCCTAATTGTTTGACAAATAATTTTAGGCAATAATTGAATCCTTGATTAACTTGGATTTTGACTTAATCAAAATTGTAATTTTTCCTCATTCAACACACAAATATTCTTTTATTCCTGTTTCACCAAAAACACAACTAATTAAAATAAATTTAACACAAAATTGGAGTAATAAATCTATATTTAAGGGTAATAAATATATGTAAATTATGTTTATCAGAGGTGTTGCAATACTTTGGATTTTCTTCTATTTTTATTAATTGGATTCTATATATTTTTGGATTAGCAAGGATTTTAGTTCTTATTAATGGTTCTTCGAAAAATTATTTTTCATGTTCTTGTGGAGTCAAGCAGGAAGATCCTTTATCTCCTCTTCATTTTTGCCTTGCTGAGGATTTCATTAACAGATATATATCATATTTAATTTCCTTTGGTATGGTTCTCTATATTTCTAGTCCAAGGGGTGTGCAACCTCCATCTCACTTTTTACATGTTGACGATATCCTTTTATTTTGTTATGCTTCAACATTAAATATTAAGATTGTTATGAAGGCTTTCAATATTTATGAAGATTTGTCTAGTCAGCATAGTAATTGGAAAAAATTTTGTATTTATTTTGGAGATGGTATTCGACCTTCTGCCCTTAGTAATATCCTTTCGCTTAGTGCAGTGAAAAGAAGAGGTCCTTCTATGACATATCTTGATGTTCGTATCTATAATACTCTCTTCCGAAGATATTACTGTACATATGTATGGAATAATGGAATGTACAAATGTACCATTTGGTGAAATAATAAAAAAGATTTTTAAGTGTTTAGAAGTGAAAATTTGATATTTGTAAATTTTTGAAAGTATTTGGAATAAATTATAAATTATAAAAAGTTGAAGGACATAAGAGAAAAATATCAGATATTTGTTAAGAATGGCAGAATGGTAAATAAATGAAAAATTCTCTAGAACGGGGTAGAATTGTAATTTTAAGAAACTTAAAAGTGAAAGATGAGTTTGACCCATGCCTATAAATAGGCGTGTGAGGCATGAGTCGGTGAAAGAGAAAGAGAGAGTGAAAAGAGAAGAGAGAGAGAGAGAGAGAGAGAGAAAGGGAGAGGGAGAGCTCTCGGCAGAAGAGAGGAGCAAGCTGCCGTTGTTCCAAGCCGGATTTTGCCGTCTAAAGAGGAAGTTGAGTTGCCAGAAGGTGAATAACAAATTTGAGAACCAGATATGGTAAGAATCAAGTGGTAAGAGCAAGATTTCATAGATTTATTTTAGTGAGAATCTGTCAAGCAGTTTATGAACTGCATCTGACATTCGTGAGATCCTGTGCTTAGATCTAAAGCTGAAGTAGCGAGCTAAAAAGTAAGGTAGAAGATTGAGGCGAGCTCGGTAAGTGAAATAGCTAAGAAATAAGTTAATTTGGTGGTATTTGTGATTAGAATGAGTTCGGTCATGGAATCTATTAAGGTCGTGACCTGGGTTGAGATGAGAGCTAGTGTTATGTTGTTACATGTTTGTAGAGTTTTGAGGTCGAAGATATGCATATGCTGATGTGTGTGTAAATTTGGAAAAAAAAAAAAAGTGTTAATAGTGAGCTTGCGTGAGATCACGTAGAAGCTCGCAAGATGCGAGCTGGGTGAATACCTACAACTTTTTTCAGCACTGGTCAAGTTGGCCTAAAGCACGAGCTCGCTCCTTGCGAGCTAAGTAATTACTGTCACCAACCATAATACCTATCCATGCTAGACTAAGGTAGTAACTTGTAAGGAGCGAGTTGAGCAAGGCAGTGAATCGAGCTAAGCTCTAAAAAGATAGTAGCTTGCTATAATAGGTGTGCTGAGCGAGCTTGATGAGTTAGGATTTGCCCTCAGTTTGGGCTGAACTAAGAGAAAGAGCTCGCATGGATTAAGCTGAATGCGAACTGGAACTCGCATGGGTAGGTTGAATGCGAGCTGGAGCTCGCAGCTCAAGCTGAAAGGGGCAGGACAGTCCGCTGCAGCTCAAGTGAAGTAATAGAGCTTATTTGGAATAATCCATAAGCCAAGTAGGATTTCATTTGTGTGACCAACTGTAGGTACAATGACAAGCTTGGGAGGTCGCTAAAGACAGGAGTGAAGTGAAGTGAAGTGGAAAGCAAGTTGTGAGTGTAAAAATGTTTTAAATACTTTTAGTTTGTTTAGCAAATATCATATTTTCATTTATTATTCTTTTAAACATATAAATAATTTACGTTTTAGTACAAAAGTAAATAATGATTTATTTAGATATGGTATGCATTATATATTATTTATTTTTATAACATGATAAAGAAATAACTTTAAATTATAGAAAAAGAGAAAAGATTTTCAAACCTAATGGACGCCCCGAGCATTTATAACATGATATTCTAGCTTAGACCTGGCCGGTATACCCTACAATATATGTCAAGTGTTATGAGGGTTAGTACTGCTAACATCGCGGTGATAGAGACTGTCGAATTTGTCAATTGCCCTTTACACTTATAGCATATTTCTCGACGTATGGTGAGCGATGATAGTTCCACCACATGTGTATACGAGATGTCTTAGTAGTTTTGTCACAATGAGCAGTGCTAATCTTTGTGCCACATGACCCCCCACACTAAGCAGAGCTGGTCTGGCCGCCTTTACGGTTTTAACTTCCTTGGGTGGCCATTAGAGCTTTTTAGAAAAACTAGCATACCATTAAACACATATTTTAAAAAGAAAATATTTTTAGAAAGATTAAACATTTTAAATAAGTTTTTGAAACTTATAGAAATTTTATAAAAACCCAAAACTTTTAAAAATAAAAATTTACTTTAAACAAAAATGTTTTTAAAATATTTTTAGGAGGTAATTTTTAGAATAAACTCATGCACACTCACTGAGCTTTCGTAGCTCATAATGTTTTTATTTTAAAAAAAAAACCTCCTTAGGTGCAAGAACCGGTGATCAAGATACCAGAGCGCCACGCCACGTATAGACTAGATAGGTCCCAACTGACAACACTACATAGCCTTTTATGTAAAGTTTACATGTCAGATTTGATAATGTAATTTGCACATTTTCAGATTTATGAATAAATGTTGTAGCACTTTATTAATTGCATGCATGTTTTAGATAATTACTGTTTTAAATTATATGTTTATCCGCTGCATACTTGAAATAAAATTTTAAAATTGATGAATTTTACATGCTTAGAGCTTGAAAAATATTTACAGGTTCACTTCACGAATATCCTTTTGAGTCTTGTTAGTCAGACTTCAGGAGAATTTCGTGGGATACCTGGCAGGATCATTGGATTCGATAGAAGAAATCCGGGTCGGATCCTGTTAGTATCTTTCATGGTACCCCTTGTAGATGATGGTTTTTATCTCTAACTGATAGAATTCGTTTGAATCTTCAAACTTGGATGGGTTCTATACTTTCTGTGGCTGGTAAGTTATGTTTCATTTAGTCAATGGTCTAGATTCATTTCTTCACTCTTTTTAGATCTATCGTTGGCCCTCATCTATTCTACGATCTCTCATCTCTTCAATTAGAAATTTTTATTGGATGGGCTATATTAATAGGAGAAAGCCAATTCAGGTTTTCTGGAACGTTTGCTATTGTTCAAGACTTAAGAGAGATTTAGGTTTGAGAGATTTATGTGTTTTTAATGAAACTCTCCTTAAAAAATTTACTTGGAGGTTTATGAATGAAGACTCAATGGTTTTCAAGTTTCTCTGTGCTAGATGCCTCTCTTCCATGCTTCTCCCTAGGTCAGATATTTCTTCCTCTGTTTGGCCTAGTATGAAACAACATTATCTGTCCTTGGTGCTTTAGTTCAAATGGTTAGTGGATCGTCATTTAAAGGTCTGTCTTTGGTTAGATAATTGGATGAAGGAGCCTATTATAGATAAGACTTCTGACTTGCCTCTCTTGGAGCTTCCTTTGAATGCTAGTATTGACGATATTTACTATGACGACAATTGGTATTTTCCCACTTCGGTCCGTCTAATTTGCATCAAGTTGAGGATATTGAGTGGATAGCTATTAGTACTTCTTGTTATTCAAGAGTATTGACTCTTTCTGCAAATGAGAGAGTGACTACTACTGTTGTTTATGCTTCTTTGATTACCCTATCCACATCTTCATTGGGCATGATATATTTGGACTGATTTTATTTCTCTTTCAAGATCTATACTAGTTTGAAGAGTCATGCACAATAAATTAGCAACTGATTTATCTATTTAGCGTTGAGTTTTATCTTTCCTTCCTACTGTCATTTATGTTGGTCCGTTGAAAAGATTTTAGAGTATTTGTTTCTATTCTACCCTTTTGTGGTAGGTCTTTGACATTCTTTGCCGTTTGTAGTTGGTCATTTTATTACCCTATCTGTGTCTATTATTGATTTGTGACAAGTTGTTATGTTTGTTAATTTTTACTCTTAACTTCAAAATCATTGGAAGACAGGTATAATTGTAATTTTTTGGATTATTTAGTTTGTACATAATAAGGCTACTTTCAAAGGTAAGTGTTCTACATTTCATGAGACCTTCTTATTTGTTTGGTGTTCTATTAGAAAGGTAGATTTTCTCAGCTCTAGGGTTATGCAGAATTCAGTTGATGATATTTGGCTCTACGTAAGCTTTATGTTTTAGCCTATCCTTCTAAGGCTTTGAGTATTATAGAGGTTGTTTGAGTTTCTCCTTTTTTTTTAATTTTTACCTTTTATCTATTTACTTTTAATTTAATTATTCTAATTATTACTATCATAAGAATACGAATAAACAAATTAATGCAAATTTAAATATTATATCATTAATTTGATTGTGTTTATTATTCTTCCAAATGAATACATTCCTCTCATATTTTCTACTTTTGGGTTTCTTTTCGTTTTTCTGACAACTCTACATTTTTTTAAGTCAAGGAAGATTAGGAATTGATTCGATTACCGTTATTTGTTGAGAAGGGCGTGGCATAATAAGGGCTTGGTTAGGCTTAAGTCTACCCTAATCCCCCTAAAAAAACGTAGCATACCCTAGCCCCCTAAAAATAAATTTTTATATTATACTTATTTTGTTAGATAGATGAATAAAATATATATAAATATAAATGGAGTGAAACATTTGTGTGTGAAGTGTATAAGGAAGATAAAATAATGGTTAATAGAGTTGAATGACAGGTAATAAATTGTCAAGAGATGATTGACTGATAGGATAGCAGAAAATAAATTGTTATTATAAAAGTGGAGACAAGTTTACTGCTAGTTTTTGCTTGGGCTTAGCGGTTTACAATCACGTGCCCCTGTTTATAGAAAGTAGGTGAGTTATTTTGAACCGACTTCATGATTCAGGAAACTTCTATTAGCTTTCATTTGTTATATATTTCTTTTATAAATTGCACTCTTCTAATTCTTCTGTCGAATTTTATGCCATAAGTTTTTCTTGTTTCTCAAACATATCAGAAATTCTTCGGAAATGTACAGTAGCTTCATCAATTTTAAATATATATGTATATATTTCACTTATTAATTTTTATGATATAAAAAAGTACATATTTCTTCCAAACTTATTGCGTGCAATTTTTTATTTATATTTATATTTTTATTCAAATATTATATATGTGGTAATTTTATTTCATATATTAAATTTGAAATTTTATTTAAATTTTTCATATTTTATCTTTTTTAATCATAAGTTACATGATATGTTATTTAAATTTAATATCTTTAGGGTTTTTTTCTAATAAACTCTTTGATTTGAGGTGTTATAGTAATTATGAATTATAATTATCAAAATATAAATTATTTATGTTTAAAGAAAGTTTGTTGATACTATGAAATTAACTATAACTCATATTTGATAAATTTGATTATTTAAATATTTTATTCAATCATTTTATTTTTATTTTTTCTGGTATATTTATTTATATATATAATATAAATTTTGGGGATAAAACTTATTATATCTTGCTTAACTAGATATGCCTACATTTTTTTAATTTATAAAATATTTTCATATTGTAGAGTTTATTTAAAGAATTTATTTTAGCCCATTCTAATAACGTCCATCTTGTTGAGTGACATGGTAGGCAACCATTTAATGTCCATTCCCATTTCAATTTAATATTTTTTTATTAACAATAAATTTATCCTTAATTAATATTATTTAATAAAATAAAATTACAATAGACATAAATCTTTAAAATACATTACATCTGATCATTTTTCATCACTTTAATATTTTATAAAATCCTGACATTTTATCTTTTTTTTTTTTTTTTAACAATTTTTGATGTCCTACTTGATTATGATATGATATTGAACATTATTATAACACTCAAAATAGAGTTTCTAATTAGTGCTAAACTTGCATCTTTAAGTTTTATGTTTTACAATAAAATAAAATTTCATTAAATAAATTTCATTTACAAAACATGCAGTTTCTTACAACAAAAACAATAAAAGTTTTCCGAACAAGCCTCTTTTTTTTTTTTTTTTTTTAAATGAATTATTTTTTTTAAATGAATTATTTATTCAAAAGAAGTATGAAAAGATAAAAGGTTATTTTGAAATCGAATAAGTATATATAGTTATATATATACATATATTCTTACTTGAAGGAACGAAGATTTGTACTCAAAACCTTCTGTACCGTCGAGAAGTATGATTATCATTAGACCATACCTATAATCATAGGTAAAATGATCTTGGGTTGCAATATTTCTCTCAGTTAACTCATCTTATCATATCCAAATATGGGTATATCTTTACTAGTCTCAACAAAATCGTTATTAAAAAGTACCAAGTACTATCTGATTTTGATCTGTTACTAGCTGGTGTTATAATTATACAAAACCTAACTGATCTGACATTAAAAAAAAAAAAAAAAAAACCGTAAACGCATTCCAAATCATCTAAGACCTCAAACATATATTATTTAATGAAAACATTACAAAAAAATTTAATCTTAAATATCAAAGTAATTAAAGTCTTTATCAAAGAAAGTCACTGAATTAATTTATAATTTTGTCATGCATGAACAAAAAACTAGTGGCGGGGCTGTGGGGTGCCCTCAGGGGCCATGGCACACCCAGCCAAGCCAAATGAATTTTTTTAAACTTTAGTTTTTGTTATTTATCATACAAAATATACATTATAAAAATACAATTAATTCATCCAATTAATTATTATTATTATTATTATTATATCAAATAAGATTTTACCTAACAACATAAAATATTTTCTTTACATTAGTTGATGATAGTTAAATAATTTCATCATTTCTATCATATATGGGGCGTATATTTCGCAATCTTGTCTACATGGTTACAACAACTTTTAATCTACACTAAGAATATTCACGTTGGTTATTATATCTAAACTTATCAAGTTTGACCATGTAAATGAATAGATACTGTATATATATTTTAAATATTTGTGTTATTTATAATTGTTATTTTTGTTAACTTATTAAAGATTAAGTTCATAACAGGGTGTAAGTGAAAGGATCCAACCCGGCTCTTGTCTCGAGTTCAGGAGGATCTCGTGAAAACCGGAGTCTTTTTAATTGAAATATAAAATTTAATGAAAATTGTTTAGAAAAATAATAGTAAATTTCATAATTTCTTTATAAATATAAGTTGAACAAATAGAAAAAAAAAAAATCTTGACATTTCTCATGTTTGACCCATGTACTGGGTATACAAAATATATTCATAAAATATATAAAAAGATATTTCATTTTCAAAATTATTCTCAAAATATATTACAAAATCTGATTAATTAAAATTAATATACACTGATATAAATATTTTTAGTTAAAAATAATATGAATACATTTAGTCATCATATATCATCTGATCTTTCTCACGATATGTACTAATCTGCTTAAACCTATGATGAATACATAAAAAAAAAAAATAGGTTTCATAAAAAAGTAAGCGTTAACGTCCAGTGAATGGATATAACTTTTCAAAAATATTTCTATTAAAATTATATATATTGATAGTAATGATAAATAATTCTTATATCATAATAAAATTGTAGCCTATATATAAATTATTTCTATAATAATATAATTTATAAAACTTTTTGGAATCTCTTTGTATAAATTTGATTTTCAATAAATCATTATATGTGCTGATCTAACTCAGTATATAACATCTGTAATATAAAAATCTACACCAATTAATACTTAGAGAAATATATCATACATGTTGGAGATACTTAACACACATGCAGAGCGAGGGATAATATTTGATATACATGTGTTGGGCTACTTAATAACTTCTCAGACATTTACCATACACGTGTTAGTTGACTTTCTCGAACTTACACATTTGAAGCTTATTTGACCGTTAGAGGGGAGGGTACAATCTTCGTGTTTTGAAAACATTTTTATTTTCCTTTCTCAAATTTTTTCATACTATACATATAATTCAGAATGAATATTGTTCTAAAAACGTAATTAATATTATTTCTCAAAACATGAAATCATATTATTTAAAACCTTTTGAAATCAATTTAAATCCTCATTTCAATAATAAAATATAATTTATAATTTTGAAACATTATTTAAAAGAATAAATCATTCATTTCCAATAAATAATAAACATTGAATAAAAATGATCAAGATTTAATAAATTAATTTACAATTAAAAAAAAAAACCAATCCATTTAACAAATAATTCATTTATACTGATCCATAAATAACAAAATCTAAAATTATGATTACTATAAATAATTAATTCAATTTAAATAAAAACAATCCACTCATATAACTATTTTGCTTAGATCTGGATCTGAAACAAATTCCCATAAGGTTTTTCATAATCCTGAATCCACCCTAAAATTATATAAACTTAATTTAAAACTTATTGTAAAATTTATTAATTTCCTAGACTTTAAATTTCATAAAAATTACTTATTTGGATAAATTGAACATCAAAATATTCAGATTACTCACATGAAATTTCTGCTATCTTTTTTTGCTCACGGCCTTACAGGAAGTGACATTTTTATGAACTCTTTGATCTTTTACAATTATAGAAAAATTTATTTTATATATATATAGATGATTTTCGAGATTTAAAGAATATTGAGTTTCATATTTTGAAATAAAATTGAACGTGTTGGGTCATCGTATTACAAGTTGAGTTCATCTAAAATTATCCAAACTCAAACCCATAACCAAAATATAATTTGGATAATGTCAAATAACTGCTATTATTTCACATATAAAAAGAGGAGAATGAGTGGTACTTTGGTTGATGAGAAATTCACACCAAAAACACTCAATCACACGTACAAAACATGGAAAAACGCATACGGGGCAAACATGCAAGGAAAAACCGAGAGAGAACAAAAGGGCATGACATCTACAATGTGATTTGAGGATTTGGTTCTATAATTGGTGACGAAACTCTAATTAGTTGAACAATCCAGAATCCTAGAACTTCCGCGGCACAAAACAGGTATTTTTTGGTTTCATTTTATCATTTTTGACAAATTTTTATACTGCTTTGATTATTTTCAGAACAGTAGTATATTTAATTTTTTAATGACTTAATATTTTAACATAAGTGATTGTCCTGCGTCAATTTAAATAATTTTTATTTTGGTTCCATCAAATCAAAATCCTAACTCCGCCCTGGACAGAAACCAAGGCACTTTCCCCATCCCTGCACAGCTAAAAGATTGAAGCCGCCTTCAATAATTGTTTAATAACTTTTGACTCAGAAAACTTAAGTGAAGACTTTGTGCATTCTTTCGATGCCACTTTCCATGGCTGTCAAAAAACTTGAGACTAAAATATTTTTGATAAACACTTTGTCGAGCCTTTGAAAGCCACTTGACTATCAGAAAACTTTTGACAAGGAAGACTTTGGCGAAGACTTTGTGGGATTGGAGTTTTTATTGTTCATGAAGAGCCAGCTGATTTTCCTCACATGTATGCTTTAATTTTTCAGTTACTATAATTTGGAGCCTCATTTGCCCATAGATACCAATCCAATTAGCTCTAAGTGCGTTTGTCTTCTTTTCTTTAAATTGTTCTTTCCTCTAGTGTGACAGAAAGATTGTAGTTCTCTTACAAATAAATAAAGAGACGTAATCCTTTTAATCACACTGATATTTTTATCATGTAAATCTTATTTTAATTATTTATATCTTTATTACTTCCATTACAATTCTTAAATTTTCTTTCATAATTTAAATTTACATTGGGAATCGAAACTTATCATTTTCTTAATCTATTCATATTTTAGTTAACTTATTCTTGGATTAAGATATTGATATTTGAATAGAACTATTTAATCAGAAGTGCATCTGTCTGAATGCCTCTAATTCTTGATCTTATCTCTTTCTTATTTGAAAATGTTCAATATGTTCAAACCATGAAAAAATCTAACCTTTCTATAATTATTATCTCAGCCTCTAAAAGTTCTGGTGTATCAAAGCAGTGAGTGTGCGTGACTGCATAAACTATTCTGCTTTGTAAGGTAGTATGGCACAGATATTTAACTTTGGCAAAATTTGATGGATTTTGGAATTTTATACAAGAGTTTCAATTTATGTTACATTGTAGGAAGTTACGCTAATTTATGAAAGTAATTTTAACTTTTGTGAAGTTAGAATCTTACATTTATGATATTTATAAAACTGTTAAAATCATTCAGATCCAGCTTAATTACTAAATTTTAATTTCTTCCTCCGATGCTAATAGCTTATTGAGATTTCATATTTAAAATTAAATCTTTTACTCTTAAAACGATGTGCTGACATTTAAAATGGTTTAATTACTTTCGTATTAAAACATCTTCACATTGATTCAGCCTACGAACAAAAACAGAAGTAATATATGAGAGTGGCTTCATCTTCGCTGATGGATATAACAGTATTTATACAAAACATATCAAAATATAGCTAGGAATAAATTGAAAGAGAATAAATCAGAAATCAATTAATCAATACATGAGAATATATAAAAAATTACTGTAATCAAAACAGATTGCTAAGATTGCATGACAGCAATATTATTGACAGTCTCGGATGATTAGTTCCATGGTTAATGGAGGGAATATCTTGCCTGATACAGCCAAAACTTCTCTTAAACCTTCTCATACGTAAAATTTGATGTTTTGGCTTCATGTATAAAAGTTGTGGCACTCGTGGAGTGGTCAAAAAGTAAAGTCTTTATTTACTAAAGAAATAAAAAATATAAAAAAATATGTATAAAAAAAAAAAAGGTAAAGTCTTTCTAAAAAGACTAAGAACTACTGGCATGTTCTTTCTTACTGGGGACAATCAACTTAACTATTATTATTTTTATTGATTAATTACAATTTTTATTTCAATTTTTTATGTATTAATCTGTAATTTTTTAGAGAAAAATTGGATTCTCGTTCCAAAAAATTAGCTATTACATTATTAGATTTAAGTAACAATCAACCCAAATCCGATCAAAAGGAAAAGTAAGGGTGGAAGTGGCTAGATAATGGGTCATCTTGTTTACTAAACCACACAAGTGATGACAAGAACCATTTCCAACTATCAATAACACTAGAGTAGACCTAAAGAATTTAAAGAAAGGTTGTTTATTACAAATTTTAGGAATTGAAGCAAAGCTTTCACTTTTTTTAAATTTTAAAAACTGTTTGGTCTACTAAAACATTTTGTAAAGTATGAAGGATACCTAATGAATTTTTCCCTTTCCATATTCATGATTAGTACTACTCAATTTTTTATTTTTATGTGATTAATATTGTAGAAAATTGATCTTTAAAGAGGATTAGTTTAAAAATTTTATCTGACTGAATGTTTTTAACATCTAAATTCCATTTGTGAATAATTAAACATCTTGAACATTCAGTAAGAACAGAATTGCTGAATGATATGAAAATATAGTAATAAAATCTAACTGATTTTAGCACTAGCTTTTTGAACCTGTTTACATTCACACATCTTCACTGAGTAACCCACATTGCAATTGTTGTTCGGAAAGAAAGCAAATCATTACCATGCTCGAAAGCCCACTGATTGGGCTCCACACCTATGCTGTCGAGGGTAGACAATGAATCTAACGTTATTTAGATATGAACTGATAAAAGGTTTAGATAAATTAATACTAATTTTTTTTCTCTAAGTCTAATAATTAAATGTGCTAACTGTAGCTTGTGTTTCTTGGAATAACTGAAACCAAATCTAGGATTTTGTGAAATTTATTTTTGATTTTAAAGCCGTATATTATAAATTTTTAAAATTATTTTCAAGACATCGACAGGTGAATGGATCTTATACAGTAATAACTATTGAATAAAACAAAACTATTTTCGGTGGACACAATGTTAGTTTGAGTCTAGATTCATGATTGCAGAAGTGCCTTCTGGAGTCCCTGACACTGAAAAATAGGCCATCACTAAACGCTTATCATGTTATGATCATTTATATAAATTAAAGAAATAATAATAATAATAATAACAAAATCCAATTAAACATCACTGAAACTCCCTCCAAATACTCTTGATACATCTACATACAAATAGGAAATTTTAGGGTACGTTGGTAAACCTTCATATAGACTATCAGTCTATCACACATATAATAAATCAAATATCACGTAGGGTTTCACATCAAAGTCATATAAAAATGCCTACTGACAATAATGAATAGAAATAAACTGAGTTAAAACATACCCTATGATACCATATTTTTACATAAATTTCAAAAGATAACATTCATATAAACATATTTCATAACTTATACGTATATACATTTAAAAAACCAAGTAAAAAAGAAAAAAAAAAATTCAAAGACAGTAGGTTTAGTGATGTATGCCAGACTCGTGCTTAAATTTTTATTTATATTTTATTTTATTTGTTTACTATATTATTTTGATTATAATATTTGATTGAAAATAAATATTTGCACTACATAATTATTATAAATTTTTTTGAAAAAATAAAAGGTTGAATATAATAATTTTAAAGAGATTATTAAACTTAACTAAATCCAGTCATAAACTAACTTTAAAACTGCCGTTTCATTTATGTATAATACAAATGAAGTAAAATTTTTAATGACTTGATTTTAGATTTTTTTTTTCTTTTTACAACTCGAAGACTGCAGATTTATTTATTTGTATATTTATTGAAATTTTTAATTAAAATCTCGATTTAATTCAAATTATGATATTGGCTTCTTTGCAAAATGTGTGTTACAAGATATGCTTTTATGTTCATGTAAATAGTATTGATTCTTTCAAAGAATGTGCTTTGTTTGTTCTTCGGAAACTTTCAATGCTTTTAATAATGCTTGTTTGCAAATGGGACTGTATCTGTCTTGAATCACCTTACTGTAACTTCTACAAATAGTCTTTTTATTTTCATTTTAGTATAAATTTAAAATTTACAAAAGAGTAATGCATTTAAACCCATAACATTAATATGTGAAGATCGGATGTTTAGTATTAAATCACCTTATAGATTGTTTTGTCCTATGTTATATAATTATATTACTTTGACATAATAAAATTTTAAATAATGGGCGCAAAAATAATTCTCTATTTATAACAATATATCTATAAAATTAAACAACTTAAATAAAGTTATTTAAAAAAAAATGCATTATCTTTCCTTTCTAATTTTCATTCAAAGATTATGACTTTTGTTTTCTAATTTTTTTTTTACGAACTTTATGATGTGAGTTTTATCTCATCATTTAATCATATAACAATTTTTCAAAAAAAAAAAAATATATATATATATATATCATAGAAAAACTCATTTGCATACAAATACTTAAGATAAAATTATTGTATTGTTTTGTCCTTAAAACAATATTAAGAGAACATAAATATAATGCAGATTGATTAGTGCTATACAATAGATATCGTAGTTTTTATCTCAGTTCAAATTTGTCAAATTTTATGGAATTAACATGGCAACAAAATTAAACAGTCATCATACTATACGTTCCTTTTCTATTTTATTTTTATTTTTTGATTTTCCGTGATCATTAGGGAATGACAGTAAAAATAATATTGATTAGTGTTTGCTCTTTAATCGTCAGAGTAGGTGACCAACTGCAAGCCTTGCATCCTTTTGACTGGAAGTGGAGTAGGTGCCAACCCCAAGCCGTGCATCAGGCCACCAACTCTTCGTTGTCTATATAATTATTTATCGAGCTATTTCGATCTCTTTCCAAACTAGAAAATTACACAAAGGTACAAGGTTAAATTGCAAGAAAATTCCAAACTTTGCAAATGAATTCATATATTTATCCTTTTATGTTATTTATTACATGTATATTTGATATAATTTTATAATCTACTACAGGTACAATTACAAAATCATTTTAATGTTTGACATATTATAAAAGAATTTTTTTTTCTTTACATTACATATATGCCCTTCTTTAAATACAGCCTACCCACTTTCCTAAGTAATTTTGGAATACACAAGGACATAATTGTCTTTCACTTACATTGCTAATTTAAAAGGGCTACAATTCTTGAAGCCAAGAGGCCTTTTGTATAGTGGTAAAAGATATTAACATTGTAGTTCTAGTTAGGTTTTTTTTTTTTTTTTTAATGGGCATACTTGTTTTTCAACATTTAAAAATAAAGTAAATCCTTCATTAAGTTAACGATACAATGCAAAAAATATCACAATCATGTACATACAATGATGTGTGGAAATTATTGATTGTCCATGTTGAAACATGCTACCTGAAAAACTTTCTTTATCTCATGAGGTAATCATTTTTCCTTTTATTTCCTGACTTAAGGAAGTTAATTCTTTTCATAATTAACTAATCATATTTGTTACAGCACCATCCATCATAGTGGTTGCCCACATAAGCAAAGATGTAATATCCTCTTTAGAAGTTATTATTGTGCATATGTACAGAATGATGTAATGTACTAATGTACTCTCGTTGGTGAAATAATAAAATGATTTTAAGTATTTAGTAGTAAAATTTAGTATTTGTAGATTTTTTTTTTTTTTTTTAAGAACTGAGAATAAATTTAAATCATAAAAAGTTGAAGGGCAAAAGAGAAAATAAAAGATTTTTATAAAAAGAGTGGCAAAATTGTAAATAAAGTGAAAGTACAAGGACTTTGAGGAAAAAAGTGAAGAATTCTCTAGAATGTAGTAAAGTCGTAAATTTAAGAAAGTTTGAGAGTAAAGGTGGAGCTTGACTCATGCCTACAAATAGGTGTGTGTGGGTGGGTGGTGTGTGTCGCGTGAGAGTGGAGAGAAAAGAAGAGAGAAAAATCTATAGAAAGAGAGAGAGAGAGAGAGCTGTCTGTCAAGAGCAGCCACAGACCCGAGCTCGTTTCTGCCGAAATCAAGCTGTAGAAGGTGACGAACGGATCTAGGAGGGTGATCAAGTCAGATTTGACAAGAATTAAGAGGTGTTGACATTCGGATTTGGCTCCCTAGTCAACGAGGTTCGTTTTGGGCCCAAACTACAGTTCCATGTAGTTGATGTGGAATGTGCGAAGTAAAAAGGAAACAACAAGGAGAGATCAGAGGCGAGAAGCAGAAAAACACCAGAAGATTTTAGAGTGGTTCGGCCCAATTTGATGCCTACGTCTACTGTTCACTCTCTCACTATTTTGGTAGAATAACGACACTCAAAGGATTGTGTCCGTTTTACAATGAAAATCCTCCCCTATTTATAGAGAAAGGGGAGGTGCTACAGTAAAACAAAATAAGACAAAAACGTAAAGTAAACTGAAATTATAATGATGGACCGCATTTAATACGCCGAGATTTCATTTAATACGGCTGACAGTGCATTAAATGCGGCCGAAATTACATTTAATGTGGTCGAAATTGTCACTTCTGAGCTCTGCCTGAGTGAGACTTCAGGTGGCTGGTCTGTACAAGTCATGAGAGACTACCGAATCTTGGCTGTGGTCTCTGGCAGAGATGGTGTATATGACACGTCTTGTGCTGTATTTTGCATGACATTTTTTACTCCCGCTGATTCACGATTTGGGAGTCAAGGTTGAGACAGACTTTTCAGCTGGCAGAATATTCAGTTGAGCTGGTGAACAGATGAGCTTCTGGCGGATCAGGTGCTTGGAGGCTTCAGGAGACGGATCATGAATTAGTATTTCTGTAACCAGTCATCATACTAGGCAAATGGTCTCATGAGTGTGCGGGAGTACGAGCACGCCCAAAAATCACCGAACAACCAGACGAATACTTCTAGGTGAACAGGCCAAAGCAGAATAGATCCTCCGATTACCCTTCGACGGACAACTTAAACGAACAGATTTGGTGAACAGGCACAACGATCAGCCTAGACGGACAGGCGTAGCGATTAGCTCGAGCGAATAGACATAACGATCAGCATGAGCGAACAGAATTGGTGATCAACCTGAGCGAACAGAACTGATCGTAATTGCATACAGGATAACGAACACATCATTGATCAGGGAACCAACATTATCCGCGAGTAGATTGACGATCAGTAGGGGACTTGGGGTACGAACAGAATAGAGAGTCAGAAAGGTGATCAGAAAGAAGGACAGATTGTTGGGCCCTTGGGCCGTCGGGCTTGCACTGTATATCCTTTCTGGCCCAATAGGCCTGGTCGTTAAATTACCCATAACAACAGGTAAGATCAAGTTTTTATGGTTTTCTTTTTGGAGAAAAATCTGTCAAAACAATCCAATAGCTGCATTTATTGTTAATGAGGTTTCCTGCATAGATTTCGAGGTTTGAGTGGTTAGATTATTGTGTGAAATGTTAACGTTCTACCAAAAGCTATTGTATTTGTGATATGGGTTATGTGAAGAAACCAGTGAAATGTTGGTGCATGTATATTGTGAAAATGTTGAGATCGGGATGTGTCAATCCGTGTGTTGGTGTAATTCTGGAAGAAGAAATGTTAGAACTTAGTACGTATAAGTCAGAAAGCAAGCTCGCAAATAGCGAGCTGGGCAATGCCCGCAGTCCTTTTACAGCCTATTAAGCTGGACTAGAGTGGAAGCTCATGAAGAGCGAGCTGGGTGATGCCCACACTCTTGTGTAGTCTAACCAAGCTAAGTGAAAACGGTAGCTCATTAAGATAGCTAGATGATGCCACAGTCCGTTATAGTGTTTGTCTGAAATAAACTAAGGCAACAGTTCGCAAGGGGGAGTTGGGTAGGGCCCGTGTATCGGGTTGAGTTGAGGTGGTTGAAGGCTACAGCTCATAGAAATGGGAGAGCTGAGCGAGCTCGCTGAAATAAAGAGTGCCCTCAATCTGGAATGAGTTGAGTAAGGTAAGAGCTCGCATAGGATGAGTTGAGAGGAGCTCACAGCTCGAGCTGAATGGGACAGTGCTGTCTGTTGTAGCTCGGGTGAGGTAGAAATGATAGATCTGAAATTGGAATTGAAGTGATTTGCGAGCTAAGTTGAGTTTTCATTTATGACTAAGTGTAAGTGACGTAGTGAGCTGAAGAGGTCGCTGGAGCAAAAGCTGGAAAGTTCAAGTAGATTAGGAAGTAAGTTGTGAGTGTGTAAAAATATTTTTATTAAATGATTTTCAGTTACTATACAAATATAATTCATAGCTTTTCATTTCTTGTTTAGCTTATAAATATCTTTATATTTTTGCATGAGAATAAATAGTTTATATATGGTATGTTATGTATAGTATTTTCTTTATATATCATGAAAGAGAAATAGATCTAAAGTATAGAAAAAGAAAAAAGTTTTCAAACTTAGTGGATAACCCAAGCTTTTATAGATAGACCTTCTAGCATTAGACACAGCCGGTATATCCCGTAGTATATGGCAAGTGTTGAGAGAGCTAGTCCTACTAACATCGGGGGGATCGAGTCTGTCGTATATGTCAGTCACCCTCTACACTTGTAAGGTATTATCTCATTACATGGTTTGCAATGATAGTTCCGTCACGTGATAACGAGATGTCTTTATAGCTTTGTCATGGTGAACGCTGCTAGCTTTTGCGCCACGTGACCCCCCACACTAAACGGAGCTAGTCTGACCGCTCATATGGTTGTAGCTTCCCTTGAGTTTCCATTAGAGCATTTTTAGAAAAGAAAGACATACCATTAAAAGCATATCTTAGAAAGAAATGTTTTATAAATATTTTTGAACTCAAATTAGAGTAAGTATTTGAAACCTTATAGAAATTTTATAAAAACATAATCTTTTAAAAATAAAATTATTTAAAAAAAATACGTTTTTAAAAATGTTTTCCAGAGAAAATTTTAAAAAGATTATTTTAAATATATATAAACGTATTCACATTTACTAAGCTTTTGTAACTCATAACGTTTTTTGTTTTATATTTCAAAAACTTCCTTAGGTGCATGAACATGTGATCAGGGTACCAATACGCCTTGTTCAGATTAGTTGGGCCAGACTACCGACGCTGTTGCATAACTTACCGACGCTGTTGCATAACTTATTTTGTAATATTGTGATTTAAAAATTTTCGTGCGTTTTTGCATATTTTTAGGATTGCGAACAAATTTGTGGCACTTCTTATGTTAAATCGATGCATAACATTTAAATATTTAAGATATTATTGATTATATTTTACAAATTTATTTTTCTTAAATTAAATATGAGATTTTAAAGTTTATAATTCACATGTTTAGCAAATGATTTGTAGTTAAGGGTTCGCTCCACGATGTTCTTTTGAATCTTATTAGTTAGACTTCAGAAGGGTTTCGTGGGGTACCTGACTGGATTGCTGAATTCGTTTGAGGGAATTCGGGTCGAGTCTTGTCAAAATACCTGTAGCAAACCTGAGTGAAAACATAGCACCTAAATGAGGTAATGGATCAGTGAATGAGATGGAAGCAAAGTCCCATCCTAACCCATCAATGCCAATATAGGGTTGAGCTTATAGATAGAACTGCTCAACTTTTGACTACTATAGTTCAGCAGACACGTGCCCAAAAACACTATACAACGTGCACATAATATTGGGGCTACATCTTTTGATGGTTCTAGTGTTCCTGATAGTGTCATATCATGGTTGAATAATCTAAAGGGTGTGTCTAGGGTTATGGGAGGCTCAGAGAAACTAAAACTGGCATTTGCCACATTCTTATTGAAGGATAAAACTTATGACTGGTAGGAATCAGTTCGACAGCAGAATAGTGGGATGATATCTTAGGATGAGTTCAAAAGGTAGTTCAATACTTATTATTATCCTAGGTTCTACCAGAATATGAAAATGAATGAATTTTTTAAGTTGGTGCAAGGTCCTTTATCAGTTGAGATATATGAGAAGAAGTTTAATAAGCTTTCTAGGGCTGCTCCATTTTTGGTGGAAAATAAAGAAAATAAGTGTAAGTAGTTTAAAGAGGGCCTTTGACTTGAAATCAAGATCTATGTTTCTTCTACTGAACATACTAATAGGACATATTCTGAATCCTCTCTTGAATCTGGGAGAATTCTGTAAAAACTGTGATATTTCGAACTAAAATCTAGATTTGATGAAAAAAGTCTTAGAAAAATTCTTGTAAATCTCTGAATTTCCTGATAAATTCAATTCCAACCAATCATAAATCATTACATTTTTATGATAGACCCCTGAACTGAATATATAAAATACATTCATAAAATATCTAGAAAAATATTTCATCTGTAAAATTATTCTTGAAATATATTTAAAAAATCTAATTAATTAAAAATAATATACACAAATGCCAATTGTTCATAATTATGCTGCCCTTGTTACGGTATGTAATAAACTGCACGAACCTGTGACGGATACTTGAAAAAATAAATTTTATAAAAGAGTGAGCGCTAACGCCTAATGAGTGGATATAACTTTTATAAAAATATTTCTAAATAAAAAATAACATAAAACTTGTAAAAATATACAATCATATCTGAAAGGTGAAATTGAATTGAAATCTCATATCGTAGTAAAACTATAAACTTCTATATAAATTATCTTTATAACTTAATAATATAAAATCTGATAATCTATTATCTGTAAAAATATTTCTCTAATTTCTTTCTATAAATTTGGTGTTCTATAAATCTTAGTCTATATTGATCAAATTTAATATAAAATATCCGTCATCTAAAAATATACATCAACTAGTATTCAGGAAAATCTGGTTATACATGGTGGAAATACTCAACATATACACAGAGCGAGGGATAACAACTGGTCATACACATGCTGGACAACTCTCTAGAACTTACATATGTGAAGCTTGAAGACCGTTAGAGGAAAGAATACAGTCTTGTTGTTAAAAAATATATCATTTAATCAATTTCAAATCTCAACTCGTTTTCATATGCAAGTTGTATAAATCTATTTTTACATATAAATATAATTCTCAATAATTTTTTTTTCTTTGATAATATAAATAAATATTCTATAATCAATAAATTAATAGACTAATTAAATAATTTCATTCTATTAACAATTAAATAAATAAAATCTAAAATTTAAATAATATAATAAATCCATTTAATTAAAATAAACTATCTAGGAAATTAAGTAACTAACAATTAATTCATCTCTAATAATCCATACATAATAAAATTTGAAATCTATAATTATAAATAATTAATTCAAAATAAATAAAATAATCTACTTACAGAATTCCTTTGCTCAAATATGGATATAATATAGGTTCTCATCTAATTTCTTATCATCTTAGATCTACCTTAAAATCACATAAACTTAATTTAGAACTTATAAAAAAATTAACAAATTTTCTGGATTCCAAATCTCATTAAAAAATTCCACTATCTGAATTATGTTTTTTTATTCAAATCTCTAATTTCTAATAATTAAATCATAGTAACATAATGTGTGCTTAAATCTTAATTTAAGTAATATTATTTACTTATTTATTTATTTTACTTATACCTTAATTTAAGTTATAAAATATCTTTTTTCAAAAAGTAAAATTTTTTTACTTATATCTTAATATGAAAAAGTCTTATATTAAATATATATATATATATATATATATATATATTAGTTTCCTAAATTAACTTCTTATTATTATGTTTTTACAAAAAAAATTTCAATACGAGGGACAAATTAAGGTCACAAGCCTATATCGCTGGTGCAAAAGGAGACTCTTCCTTTGTCCATTATTTTTCTTAAAAAAAAAATTAAATTAAAATATTATATTATTTACATAAAATAAAATATTAAATATTAAAAATAATAAATAATAAATCTTAGATTAATAATAATCTATTTAAAAAATGATATCATAGTAGTTTTTTTTTTCTTTTTTTTTTTTTTTTTGGGGGGGGGGGGGGAGGAATATCTTAATAATTAAGTTTAGAAATTCTAACAAAAAAGAAACAAAAATCAAATTTTTAAACATAAATTCTTGTTAATTAATAATTTAAAATAAGGTTAGTTTATTGTGAAATATAAACTTTTTTGCAGCATTCAATATGTATATTGTTGTATGTAGCATTTTTAGCGATATACTACTCTGTGTGTTGTAAAATATAAGTCTTTAGTAACATACTAATTTATCTGTTATTTAAATTTAAGTATACAATAATATTGAAAAAGTCTGTGTTGCCATATGTAACATTTTTAACAATATATAACTTTTTGTGTTGTAGAAAACAAACTGTTTTACCAACACCCATAAATTATGTGTTATTATATATACTTCATTCATTACAACACTAGTGTGCAAGTTGCTATAAGCTTCTTTCGCGACATGCATTTTTTGTGTGTTATGATTGATAATAATTGGCAACACGCGCCTATTATGTGTCATATAATGTGTGTTGCCAAAAGTCATTTTTCTTGTAGTGCCACTATTAGTTTCTTTTTCTTTTTATTTTTCTGCTCGCATCTACGTTCTAATTACGCTTAAATCTCAAGTTCTCTAGTGTGTTATGCTTGTCACCATTTACTAAGGGTATGTTTACTTCACGGATTGAGGAATAGGAATGGGGAATATAATTGATTGATAGTGTTTACTTGATTAAAATTCATTCCGTAATGAGAATAAAAGTGTGGGTCCCACATCAATTTAGGATTGTGGAATGGGAATCTCATTCCCCCCAACCTACTTGGAAATCCCATTCTTATTCCCTTTACAAAGACAAAAAGTCCCTTATACCATTCTTTAAAAAATAAAGAAAAATCAATTTTATTTGATATTAAAAAAAAAAAATTGCATAGTATAATAAAATGCTATACACAATTTGTTTTTTATCACCAATTTCTTAATTATCATAGTGGACTATTAAAATAATTTGTAGTTTTTTTTTTTAAAAAAAAAAAAATTGTAATGTACAGTTGTTTAGTTGATATAAAAAAAAAAAAAACCTACATATTATAATAAAAAACTGTACACCATTTGTTTTTCATCACTAATTTCTTAATTATCATAGTGGACTATTAAAATAATATGTAATATATTTTTTTTAATTGTAATGTACATTTGTTTTATTTGATATTAAAAAAAAAAACTGCTTATTATAATAAAAAATTACACATTAATATAATTAATCCATTTAATTAAGGTTATTTTTGTAATTTATAATTAATTCATTCTGATTTTAAAGTCAAGTAAACAATTCAATGGAATATTGTTGATTTCGATTCCGATTTCTGCAGTTGAAGTAAACAACTTATTTTGATTCTGATACTTCATTTTAATTTCAAGTTATTCCGATTCCAGATTATTCCGATTCATCTAAGTGAAGTAAACGTATCATAAATCTCAAGTTCTCCAGTTTTTCATAAACGTCACCATTACTTCATATATATATATATATATTTATTTATATAGGTTCATAACACATGCCACTTCTAACATGGCTATCTATTTTTGACAAAAAATATGTCTCCATTTAACTAAATATTGCCACTAATCACTCTTGTTTTCTCTTTTGTTTATAAGAGCTTCTTCAATACTCTCATGGATTGTGTTGTGGAAAAAAAAAAAAAATCATACCATGAATATTAAAACATTTGTTTCCTACATGGTATATGTATCATTTGATAAACAATCAAATTGAAAAATTGTTCTCCAATACTTCAGTGTATTTCTATTTAATATCTTTATATATTTCCATTTAATGTTTCCATATTTTCCATTTAGTGTTTCCATTTTTTTTTAATACTTTTAATTAGATTGAAAAATTAGAATTAATTAATTATTGATTTATTAACATTGTTGTCTAGCACGCCCTCTACAAATAGATGATCATGTTGGCAATATCTATTTTTTTTTTTTTTTGGTTATATCACCTCAATTTGTCATTGATGAGTGATAATTGTGTTTGAGAGGATTATATTAACTCAATGTCAATTTATCATATGTGACATGTAATTTTTTTCACAATCCATTATAGCATTCGAGATGATCCAATTGACTTTGCTTTGTAATTTTATTTCACTGCCTCATTTTACACTTTTGTCTCTTTTGATTGGTTTTTGGTTGCATGATAATAGCCCATGTAATTGGGCTTGCTTCAGTGCATCAAGCACCTTTTTTCTTTTTTCCCATTCATTTGAGTTCCCTTAAAAATTCAGCCCATTTAAATTTTAAGCTCTATAATTAGACCCTTTTGGCTTATTCATTTGAGCCCCATTTATATTTTAAAAATTCTATTGGATCCATTTAGATTCGAGCCTTACACATACCAATTATGGAAAATTGATAGAGACTGCATTACGAGTAGATAAAAACCTTGATAAAGTCTGCAGATTTGAACAACCAAGGCAGAAAAGTGATAGTCAAAGTTGGTTAGTTGGAGGCTCCCAATAGCAAAATACCTAAGATAGGTGGTAGTTCTATCAAACCGACTAGCAGTTATCGATAAAATTATGGGTTTAGTTCTAGTCAAGGATCCATTAAACCACCAACAAGTCAGTAGGGTACTAGTATAAGTAAGGGTAATTGACCCTAGTGTTAGATATATGATAAACATTATGATGGGGCATGTGATCTCAAGTGATGGTATTTACGCAGACCCTTAGAAAATTGAAGCTATAGTGAATTGCGAATAGCCCACTAATGTGAAAGAAATTAGAAGTTTGTTGGGTTAGCAGGATATTATCATAGATAGACTGAAGATAACTCACGATAGACAGAAGAGTTGTATTGATAAATGTAGGAAAGACCAGCTTAGACTATAGATAAACGCGAACAAATAATATGTACTATAGTTATTCTTTTAGTAAAGGTTTTATGGAGGGATCACACCATGGAGGAGGCAACTTTGGAACATAAGGATCAAATGCGGATTCAATTTTTGAGTTATTTTAAAAAATTAAATAAATTTTGAGGACAAAATTTTGCAAGGAGAGATGATTTGTAAGGCCCAAATCTAAATAGACCCAATAGAATTTTAAAAATATAAATGAGGCTCAAATGAATAAGTCAAATGGCCCAATTAAAGAGTCCAAATTTTAAACGGGTTGAAATTAAATTAGTGAGTCCATTTCTTTTTTTTAAAAAAAAGAAATAATTGCAAAAATGATCCATTTGAAAAGGTCAACCTAAAAAATAACATTTCTTTTCTTATTGTTATAAAAATGATATTGGGTGGACAAAAATGCCTTTAATGAAATGGGAGTCATTTGAATCACGGTTGAGATTCTCACCCTTAAAGTTGGGAATCTCAACCTCTATGTTGGGAGCCCCAACCTCCAAGTTAGGATTCCCAATCTTGATTTAACATCCAGGTTAGAAATCCCAACCTTAAAGTTGAGATTCCAAAGGTAGATTTGAATAAAGATTAAGACTCCCAATCTGGAAGTTGAGATTCCAAACTTAAAGGTTGAGAATGTGAACTTGGATATTCTATCAAGGTTGAGATTCTCTACCTAGAAGTTATGATTTCTAACTTTGAGGTTGAGATTCTTAACCTCGAGGTTAGAATTCTTAACCTCGATGTTGGAATTCTCAAACTCGAGGTTGTGATTCCTAACCAGATCGTTTGGTAGAGAGAGTGATGGACAAAAATGGGTGGATCAAAGGCATTTTCAAAAAGGATACTGTGCAAAGATTTAAAAAACAAATGTTATTTCTCAAATAGGTTATAAAAAATGAGTTAGTTTTCAACAAAACCCTTTAAAAAAAAAGAGGGCTTAAAGTTGTTAGGCCAAAGCAAACCCAATCTAATGGGTCATTAGCATTTGAACAAAATAAGAACATAAGTCATAAAGCTAAAACTTGATTTACAAAATTTTACATTGAAATGGGCAAGTGGGTCGAGCGCCGAACTTGGTGGACAATTGAACAAAGAGTTGCGATATTTCAACCCTTCAAAGATTGTTTGTACACCCCGAATTAGAAATTTCCTAGTAACACCAAAATAATTTACACTAGATCTACTTATAAAACATATTGTAGTTTGTTTGTGGTTGACTTAAAGGGGTGTATTTACAAAAATATATACATTTAAATTAAATGAAAATGGCAGTCTTCATATTAAGTGGGGTTTAAAAACAGATTAAAAAATTTTAAATTTTTTATAGGATGTGCAAACAAAAGGGTGTACATACCATTTTTAAGGGTGGAAACATCCCCACTTAATAATACATTGGTGATGACAAGAGAAGGAATCAATCCTATCACCCCAAATTGTGATGGTGAGACGTTCGACCATTGGGACACACCAACATTTTTGGGCTAACATTTAGTTATAATAATATATGTTTCAATACTGATGAACTGTCAAATGGCTACCAAAATAAATTAATTGGATTTAATAATTTTTTATTTCTTTCAAATATAAATTGGATATTTTATTTGTGAAAGAAATTTTTTTTTTAAATTATTGTGTAGGACATATTTTTCAGTTTTTCACCGATCTTTAACCGTAGACTAATTTACCATAGCTTTGTCCTTATTTGGACTTTTGAAAATTAGACTTAAACCGAATGTAATATGGAAACAAGCTAGGCTAGTCTGGATCCCAACTGGACTGAGGTCGAATCGGACTAGCCCTACCCTTTTGACACCTCTTGACATGTGAAAGTCCAAATACTTGAACTCAAACTAAGGAATAAAAAGGTTCCAAATTCTCTTTATAGTTTGTTGAGCAGTAAATTCTACTTGAGAGGTAATTTTGAGGCTTCATATCTTTTGATTATAAAGGAGTTATGAGATGTGTTATAGGTCATTCATTAAGAGATTTATTCCTTAATTTACTTCCAAGATAAGATTCCCTGTGTGTTGAGACTTCTAATTCTGAAGTTCATTCACTATAGGAAACTTCTACTAGTTGTGAACAAACCAAAATAGGAAATCAAACTTTAAGTTTGTATTAGGTTGATCAAATTTTTTGGTCAACAAATCATTGTTCACTTTAGGTCGTAGCGAATTTGGGCTGACAAATTTTGACCACTACATATATTCGCCTATTACATCACATGTGGACTGTGGCAAAACCAAATTATTCCTTCGCCACCCATCACTACTGCCATCTATCGTTCTCTGTCACCTATCATTGTCATCTCTTATCCTTGTCCTTGTCACCCCCACCACCATACCAGAACATTTGGGTTCAAACTCGAATTCGTATTTTAATATCTCGGTTCAAACTCAAACCCAAATCTTTGGTTGGGTTCGAGTTCAAACCCAGATTGTCCACATTATCTCCATTGACTTCTTGTGACATGCTCTTGTCAAAAAATGCCTGGAGTTTCCAATCATCGTTGATTTCAAGCTTCTTCAAACACCTAACATTTAGATTTGCAATATTGAACTTCATCTTGTTCGACGGAGTTTGTTGCCAATGACATAGATGTGTTATGCTTCGGCTTCGCTGCTCTCTCAAACGACTCCTCTAAGATTAAAGAATATAACATATCACTAACAAAACAAACCATATCGATGTGATTCACACCGTAAAACAAACCAACCCTTGATGTTGTTTAAAGGTTTGGGTTGGTAGAGATCCAACCCAGACCTTTTGAATTATATTTTAATTTTCTTATTTTCTTTTACAAATTTTATTTTTCTAAATTTTTTATACAAATCTCTACCGTTCATTTGTTGTAATGGATGATAGAGATTTCAATGGTTTTATTTTTTAATTTTATAATATCTCCACCCTTAATCTTTTTTAAGAAAAGTTTGATTATGTTTTTAATTTTAATTTATTTTTATTTAATCTTTTATCAACTAAATCTCTACCATGCATCCATCACAACTTTGATGAATGGTGAAGATCTAAAGTTTTTTTCTCTTTTATTAATTCCAAATAGGTAGTGGGACAAGAAAAAAAAAAAACAAATACCATTACAACTATTAAGTTAGATTAACGATCAACTGATGGAATAATCAATTTGATGAATTTTTGAAATATTAGGGATGACAGGATAAAAAAACATATTTGTCAGCAACATGTAATATTTCGTTAAACGTTAGGGATTAAAGTGCAATTTTCTCTTTTAAGATTGGTTGTCTATTGGCTTGATATAATAATAATAATAATAATAATAATAATAATAATAATAGGAGAAAAAAAATTAATTTTTAAAAAATAAAGTGAATTTTTTTTAGGCATAATTTAAAAAAAAAAAAAAGATTTTGTGCAGTTGAATTTTTAAATTAAATTGAAATAATAAAATTAGTGGAGGTCACGTTGGAGGTGGTCGAGGCAGTGTCCTTATAAAACACTGAGCGGTCACATTCAAGTTTTCGGATCATTTGACAAGTTTTGGTGTACCAATGCTCCTTTCCATCAAACCGTTCCTAATCAATCACAATCGGATCCTAAAGAAACTAATATGGTTGTGTTGGATATTTATATTACTTGGCATAATATAATTATGTTGAACATATACATTCAAATATATTTATTTGAAACATTTAATATGCATGTTTTATCATGTCTACATTCGACTATGGAATTAGAGAAACAAAAATATGTTCTCAAATTTTCTATTTTAATTTACAGTAATGCTAGGCTTCTCAAATTATAAATATAAAAATTTAATTTTTTGTTTCACTCACTCTAAATATAAAAATTCGATTGGATAATTTCTATAACTGATGTTGATATGGTGCATCGGAAACATCTAAGACTCTCTCATATATAAGACATGAAATTCATATTAAATTTATTATTCAAATTTACATTCTATATTTATGTATTTATTATTTTCTTTTGCAATCAGTATTTTAATTTTAGTATCCAACTATTCAGATACTTGCTCAAAGTCTTCAATCATAAACAACGCAAACAAGAAAAAATATAATTACATAAATGCCTACTAGTCAGATACATTTTCAAAGCCTTCAGTCATAAACAATGCAAACAATAAAAAGTAATTACACAAGAGCCGGGTCTCCATTTGCGACACTATGCACTTGATTGATGTGATAACATTTTATCTGATTTTAAGTATAACACTGCTATGAGCAACACAATATTTTTTACAGCAATTTTATTATAAATTTTAAATCTTAGTGAGAAGGAATAAGCAGACTAGATCGCGAATTAATTCTATTTGTTTACTTTTTAAATTTAATTAAATCTTAGTGCTAATATACCTTAGTTATAGAGAGCACTCAATGATCCAAGTTTTTAAATTGTTACACAGTAAATGATATTAAAAAAAATAATAATGAATTACTTTAAATAATATGCATCATATCAAGCTCAATGCAAACACTAGGAGTGTTTGAAAGATGACACAAATCGGGATTCCTCGGATTCATAATGAACTTCCATAGTCATGCTTCAAGAGAACTTTAAAATGTTTTTTTTTACCCCTTCTTGGTCAAATGAATGATTTTATTGTATTTAAATAGTTCCCTTGCAGCTTATAAGCACTTGTTTCTTCATTCATAGCGCTCGAGTTGGTACAACCTTTTCATTTTTTTTTAATCATGGTTCTAAAAATCCCTACTTATTAATCGATCGATGAGACAGCGAATAGTAATTTATCGATTACTAGGTAAATAATCGACAAGTACTGTTTTGAGGAAAAATTATTAGTTTTCAAAATTTAAAGGTATAAATTGATTTTTTTAAACATTAAGGCCAAAACTTAGATATTGATGTAATTTTATCAAACCTTAGGTGGGATTTGTGTAATTTGCTCTTATATATATATATATATATTCTCATATTTGCTTTTATTATTCTCTCTAATTTTACCATTATAGAGATCTGGACAATTGATTGATCAAAATTAGATTTTGTAGTGCAAATGTATAGTCTTTGATTTTACAATCAAATTTTATTTCTTGTTTGGATCTTAATGGCTTCAATGTTTGATTATTTTTTGGTTGTGTTTGAGATGTTTTCCGGTTGGTTTTGTGCCGAGTTAGACTGATTACTCACCTCCAACAAGTAGGACCTTGATATAAGGGTTGTTATCGGACTAGTAGGGTGTCAGTCAATGAATAATCGATCAAAAATATATCACCGTTAATATGTGATTTTTGAAACAATATTTTTAATTTATTTATTCAGAATATTAAAAAAAGTATTGCCCTTTCTTATAAAATAATATAAATAAACAAATGAAATATGCCTCACATCTCTGATGCTGTTAGGTTGCATAAACATATAGTGCAACCTTGATTTCGTCATTTGGGTGGAATTGGTTATGATTTAATTCGATTGAGAAATTAAAAATAATATTGGCAAAGTACATTTGCTTTTGCGAAGTATATGTACTGCCATTCTACTTGACTAGTTGAAACTTCCTCAAAGCCTCCATCCACACAATTCTGTTAATGATTTAAGCACTTTTATGTAATTAAAATAGACGTGTCATGAAGATACAAATTTCAATTTTATAACAAACAACTTGACTAAGATATTAATTATTTAAAAAAAAAAAAAAAGAATTATAAGATGTAAAGTACCTATCACGAAGCGATATAAAGATCGAGGAACCTTTCAAATAAATGTCAACTTAGCAATATTGCTTGGCTAAACCAACAAAAAAAAAAAATAGTATTTTTTTTTTAAAAAAAAAAATGTTACACAAGCATTTATTCTATCTAGCTAGCTGATTTACTAGTTGTGACCAACTGAATATTGTTGATCAATTGGAATGCGAAATAAATTCATTCAGAGATCAGTTGGAGCAGAAGTTGGAGACCATGAAAAACATTTTAAAGAAAAGCCAGAAGCCTCTCAAAATGGGACTTAAGAGAATGAAGATCATGAAGAAGTTTCTGATTAAGAAAAGGAAGAAGCCTCTTATAATTCAATTTAAGAGGGCTGTTTGTAGATTTAAACAAGTATGGAATCATTTTATCGGCTGTCTAATGACTGTCAGGAAAGAGATTTGTAATAGAAGGAAATGGAGACATGGACCGGTACGTACATCCTTTGAGTTTGTTTGTTTTTTTTTCAAATGTTTCTTTAATTGAAATTTAGAAAGGATTAGTGCTGAAATGGTATGATTTTAATCTATCATTGTTGGGACTTCAAAAATCCTCTTGCTAATTTTGTCTCATGCTAATCAATTTTGAATATGTGTGAACAATTTTCTTCCCTTATGAGAGAGTTATCTCTGATTATGAATATGTAGATATCTGAATCACGAAAGTAATGAATTATGTCAGTAGGTCTTAACAAACTTTAACTATTTGATGTTTGTTTATATACATATATATATATATACAAATATTTGAATAATTACACTTTTTATATTGGTCTAAATCACTTAAGTAATGAATGATTTCGATAGGTTTTAATAGACTTTAACCTATTTAATATCTATTTTAAGAGAGAAAAAATTATAAATTTTTGAATACTTGTACTGTTTTACATTGATTATGATGTAGTTATCTAAATTATCTAAGTAATGAATGATGTCAATAGGTATTAACATTTATTATCTGGTTTTAGAAGAAAAAATTTATGAATCTTTGAACCCTTGTACTTTTTATATCGGTTAAGTGTAGAGGTGTTAAATGGGTCGAATTGGACCGGTCTTGCTCAAAATTTTAGGGTCCATTACACTTTCGGCTCGGATGTAGACTTGGACCGGTACTATGCGCATCAGGAGGAGCCACACTTGTTTTTCAATCCTTTTTATCAAGCCCAGCCCATAAGACAAAGGTTTAAATACTGGGCCGGACTGAAACAAGCCGAAATTCAATTGGACCCTTACCAAAATTATATATTGGTGATGACAAGGGGAGGAATCCAGCCTATCGCCCAAAATGTGACAGCAAGAGGTTAGATCACTATGACACACCAACATTTTTGGCTAACATTTAGTTATGATGATATATATTTCACTTTTGACGAACTGGCAAATGGCTGCCAAAATAAATTAATTAGATTTATTATTTTTTTTCTTTCAAATCAAATTTGAAAATTTTATTTATGAAAAAATAATTAAAAATTATTGTGTAGGATGGATTTTTTAAGTTTTGGACTGATCTCAACTTGCACATTAATTTACCATAGCTCTATCCTTATTTAGACTTTTGAAAATTAGACTCTGACCGATTATAATACGAAAACAGGCTAGACAAGTCTGAATCCGAGTTGTACTCAGGTCGAGCTGGACTAGCCTGGCCCTTTTGACACCTCCTGATACGAGAATGTCTAAATACTTGAATTCTGATAAAAGAACAAAGAGGTTTCAAAATCTTACTATAGTTTGCTGGGCAGCAAATTTTACATGAGAGATAATTTTAGGATTTTATATTGGGACTTTATATCTTTTGATTATAAAAGAGTTATGAGACGTGTTATAACTTATTGGAAAAATCAGAATGTTACAATTTCATATTTTGTGAACATCACTTGGGGTTTTCCAAAGATAGTTACTTCTGATTTTCTTCAAGAAGATCAATAGTTAATAGATTCGGGTTTTATGTAAACTTTATTATTTTTTATAATTTGTGGTTTTCAATTTATGTTTGTTAAGTTTCCTATATTGCAAGGTTGTAAGTCTAAAAAAAAAGAAAACAATTATGTTATTATTTTCACTTAATAATATTTTTTTGAGAATTCTAAAAGACTTCGTATCTTTTTAGTAGATTTCCATAGAGTGGCAATGAGTTTTTTTTTTTTTCTTTTCTTTTCTCTCTCTCTCTTCTTTCTTTCTTTCCAGGTTATGTATCCTTGTTTAGTTTGAGAGTGATAAATTTATGTATCCCTTATGGGAAAATTGATGTATGCAAAATTGGGGTATGAAAACGTATGCATAAGAGGAGTCAGCTCGTAACACCAACATTATCAATTATGAGTAATACTACACTTTCAAAAAAATTTTCAAAACATTTTATCCAAATAATATAGTAAAATAATTTATAATAATTATCTTAATTACCTCAATTATAGATGATATATTGATAATATAATAATTATATATAAGTTTGTCACATTATTTATAGAATAAATTTGGATAAAATTTTCATCAATATAGCATTATTCATCAATTATATAGTTATATATCAATATTATCACCCATATAATTGCTATACAGTCCAATTTACTTGTGTGGCTCAAGTATCTATTTCCAAAATAGTATCAAAATTTTTGTTACAAGCTTGTACCATGCCGGAACTAATAAGAAAGGCTTTGGAGACGGAACATTCTCATGACCAATTTGCATAAAGTTAGTACATACAAATCCAAACTTCTAGAACATAAGTATAATTCATATTAAAAATGTTAGGACTAACGTTAACACAAGTCCTAGTCCCCGAAGCTTGGAAGCTGCCGTTTATTCATTGAGAAAAGCACGAGGTCTGAAATCCCACTGTGGGGTTCCAATATCTCATTGTCTTTGCTCTCTGTATACATACAAAAGGCTGTTGCAGGAAGAGAAACAAGCAACCGGGTATGGGAGAACCTTTCTTGTGATTTAAGTGTGTTGAAGTTAATATGTTGCGCTTCTTGTTACTGCTACAGTTTACGTGTTAATGATTACATTTTGTTTGAATAAAATTAAAACACTTGTATGGTAGTTTTAGGATGTAAAGAACTAGTATAAAAACTGGTATGATAACTTTTGTACGAAGCTGAAAAAATACAGCAGAAAACACAGACAAAGAAAAGAAAATTCGTTCACCCCGGAAAACAACTCTGCTGTCCCCTGTTTTTAGAAGCAATTCTTCTTCTTTTGTGTGCCACAACAAACAGCCAGCCAACAAAGTGTAACATGGAAAGATGATGGCTCTTGTACTTTTGGGTTCTCAAAGATGACATCAAAGTCATCCAAAATGAAAAGAGAGACAAATTAAGTACACAAGAAAGAAGTTAATGATGCTAGAAAGAACGCATACTCTACGTAACGGGTGAAGAAAGAACGTTGCTAACCCTGTTGGAGCAAAATTTTCATGTATCTCACAAGTTTTGTTGCATTCTTTTGCATGTATCAACCGTTCCAACTATTTTTTCTGCCTCGGTAACGGTGAATAATTTAGTATAAGCTTCACTCCAATGCTCATTTCTTTCTGGATGCTTGAGACTGTCGTGACCCTCTTATCAGAAGAGAGCACTCTGCATTCAACTTCCACTGGCTTAAAAGAGTTATCTCCAAGTCCAAGGAGGCATGAAACAAAAATATGCCACAATATTAGTTTAGGATAAGATGCTAGAAAGATATAAAATTTCAAAATACAGCAAGCAAGTTGACTCTGAATGGTCTTCTAAAAAGGATGATCAGATGAACTACCTTGAGCTCTAAGCCAGTTTTGCTGATGAGGGCGATGCAACTTTTCTGAGCTGAACAGATTGATTGCTCCCAATTCCTGTAGAAACTTCACAAGAATTGCATTTCAGAAGTCAAGACAACATGAATCAAAACAATTGAGAAACAATGCGTACACATAGGCAAATAAATGTACACTACCGATGACAACAACTGGAAACATAAATGTGGTATCATGACGTATGTTCACAGAAGAACATGACATTCAAGGGCTCCACGAGTGACTAACTTAAATATTGCGGCACTGTTCCAGCAAGGAGTAGAGAAACCAATCTTTTATTCCAGTTTAGTAAACAAGCCATGGTTTCATCTTATGAATAAATTCCTAGTTAGTACTTGACCAGGTATGCCGATTTTGGACTGCATTCTTAGACTACACTCTTAGAGAACTAACTATTAACCAGTTTTGGCTTTGAACAGTAATAAATTAGCAACAATATCCGTAGTCTTGTAAAAGGCAATTGTTTTGGTAATATCATATATTAAAATTTATTAATAAATAAAAGGTTGAAATGTTTACATAGAGTTGAGGAAGACGGCATCAGATAAACAAAGTAGTTTTTTTTTTTTTTTTTTTTTTTTCTAAAAAAAAAAAAGAAATGGAAAACTATTGCCTTATTCAGCAAAACCTCATTTTACAACGAAGTCTCATTTTAGTTCTCTTCATCAATCAGATCAACTAATTATTAAAGAAATCTAGATATATAAGATGGAGAATTAATCAACTTCAAGAACAAAGATAAAATCTTTACAAAACTTTATTTCAAGTACATGCACGCCACAATGTCAGTTATAAGCCTAAGTTTCAAAGTTCATCAATTGCTTTTTACTAAAAGACTAAAGTATGTATAAGAACTAGAAAAGGATAATGAAGTAACATAAATTAGAAAGAAGGATTTCAAGCTTCTTAGAGTTAATTTACTAAGGTATTAATGCTGGAGCTGCAGCAACACACATAAGCTTGAAAAACTCAGTAATAGGGTCCACACCAAGGCTGTCTCTGGACAAAGAAACAAATATTGAACAAAAGCTTACTTAGCGATTCATCGAGGATTGGTAGCTTTCATAGTTGATGTTTCTCATCATACAAATCTGGTATTCATCCAAAAAGAAAAGATATATGAATTCAGATATCCTACCAAATTGCTAGGGAGAAAGGATAATGTTTCTCATCACAGGATTTAACTTCAGCTTCAGGCATATCATGTTAACATCAACCATTCTAGTAGTGGCATTTCTGTTTCAAAGAACTCTTTGAGTTGCTAATGCTCGAATTTCTCCTCCGAAAAATTTTGCTTGAAATTTTCGATTTGATTGAATATAATACGCATAACAAAATACAGAAAAAACAGATGTAATTCAAGAATGTGAAAGCACAGACAACCAAAAGAATCACAGAAGGAAGTAAAAGAGTTAAATTTTTTTTACCTTTCTTAGCAGAACAGAACACTTTGAAATGGCTTGCACTCACTTAAGTGAAGGACCTCAAAAGGAAGTTAAGTAGTAATTTGCCTTTAAAAGCAAGAAGATTTGTCGAAAGGAAAAAGTGAGTCAAACAGTTTTGGAGAATCAAATTCGATATCATACAATAAGATGCATCTAATAGTCTAAGTACAGTTTTGAAAATAGCTATAGCACTGTCAACATCTTATTAACATCAATAAAAATCAGCAATGATATCTAAAACATACTGTATAATTTAAGTTACAATCGCTGAAAGTGAAACAAAAGATAATGTGAAAGGAAAAAAGTAGTGTGATGATCACTGTTTATGTTATTATGAAAATCACTGCAAGTCATTTCAAAGTGTTCTTTTCTGCTAAGAAGGAATGGTAGTCCCGTATGAAAAAGTTTACAAGTTAACCGTGCATTCAATCTTAACTATCAGAAAAGGATTTTGAGCCAAACTCCACCACAAATACTAGCTCATGAGTGGAAGTTTACTCTCACATTTATAAATCAATACAAACTCACTTTTACAACCAACATAAGGTTATCTAATATCTTTCCTCAAATGTAGTGTATCCACTCGGTAACACTTGTATCCATGCAACTTAGATAGAGTTTGTCCAGCTCTGATATCCTGTCAAAATAAAGTCTTGGGCCTAACTCCATGACAAATGCTAGCTCTTAAGTAGAGGTTTACCCTCACTTTTGCAACCAATATGAGTTTATTTAATATTAACAAGCCAATTTTTTTGTGAAGCAAAACAGGAAGGATTTACAAATATATGTTACATTAAATTTAGCCATAAAGCAGAGTTGAATATGCTTACCTGAAATTGGGGAAATAGAGACCAGAAGATACAATGCTTTCAAGAGTACATTCAATGTGTCTCCAAAAATTGCAGCCTAGATTTAGCAGTATTAACTTTAGTTGTTTAAAGATCAGGAATTATGACTATCAAATTTTAATAAATTAAGTGCACATATTTCAGATTACCTTTCACCCTCAATGCAAGTAACAATAAGCCTATTTCAAAGTTCAATTGGGGCCGTCCACCGGTTCTAGAATTGAAAAGCAGTTTGCTTCCCTCCCAAAAAAACAAAAAGTGTAAAAACCAAAGAAGGTCAACAAAGAATAGAAATGAATGAAAAGGTTTGAGGTGTCGGACATTAACATACCGGTGATGAAATTCAAAGAGTCCACTCATTCTTCCTCCTATGGTATGCTAATCTCCATAGGAATGTGAGATTAACATACCATTCCTCTTAAAAAATGAATTTGCCATCTATTTCAACACAAGGAATGCGAGAAATTTTGGACCACTGTTTTCCTTTATCTCTTTTGCATTCTTCTTTCAGCTTCGGACACCTTCTAATATCTAATAGCATAAGTGAGGTCGGTAAGCCCTGCTCTGGAAAGGATTTGACTTCTGGACAACCCCAAATCCATAATTTCAAAAGTGAGGATGGCAGACCAAGCTTCGAAAAAGATCTTAAATTCAGACAATCATGGATCGTCAGAAATTTAAGTGAGCATGGTAGGGCCATCTCCGGAAATAATGTGAGATTTGTGAAACCATAGATGTATAAAGTTGAAAGAGAGTTAAGGTTTTCGAAACCATCCCCCATCAGGCTCAGACTTGGGAATTTGGAAATGTACAAATAAGTAAGGGAATGAGGCAACTTAATTTCCCATTTTTCTTGTAGTGGAAAACCCCAGATGTAGAGAGATGTGAGAGAGTAGAGGTTGTGCAACCCCCACTCAAGCAGTGGCTTATAGATTTCGACTTCACCATTAATCATCAGAGACGTTAGGTTGGTAGGAAAACCTTCTTCTGGAAACGATGTCATACTTGGACATCCATACAATTGTAAGCTATTCAGAGAGCTGAGGCTGTGGAACTGATTGGGTAAGGCTTTTAGATTCTTACAAAATCCAATAAAAAGTTCACTTAAGTTTGTGGTGGGAAGCCCTTCTTCTGCAAAACAGTGAATAAGTCCGCAGTCAAATATCTCTATACTTCGGAGATGGCTAAGATTGCGCAGGCCCTCAGGTATAGTTTTGAGATTGTCACAAAACAGTATCTTAATCTCTTCAAGTGCCTTGTTGTTATCAAAACTCTCTGCTATTAACTCTAACTTTGAAACAAGCCAAAGGGAGAGATCACGGAGCGTATCAGGTAAACGACCATTCGCTGATAACATTGTGAGCTGTGAGCAATTCGAAATGTCGAGATGTTCGAGTGTTTCCGGTAACTGACCACTTGATGATAAGCACTTGAGAGACGGACAATTGCTGACCTGCAAAAATTCGAGATGAGATGTATTCGTGTTGTTGCTGTTGTCTTTGTCATCCCATAGATACTCCAGCTTCTCACAATTCTCTACCTCGAGCCTTTTTAGAGATGGGGGCAATTGGCCTCTTATAATGACTGTTAGAGAATTACAGTCTTGCACTTCCAAACTTTCAAGACGTGCATTTTTGTGATTCATCCCCTCAGGCAATGAAGTTAGAGCATTGCAATTTATAATCTCAAGTTTACTTAGATTGAGAAGGAAACAAACCTCAGGAAATGAGTCAAAATTTGAGCAATTTTCAACCCATAACTCTCTGATAGAGTTGAAGCTTTGAGACCCCTGTGGTGGCTGCTGAAGAAGTGTTTCATTCAACTGCCACAAATTTATGAGCTGCTCACAGCCCATAATCCTAAGTTTCAGACATTCAACTTGTAAAAAATTCTGTTGCCATAACCAATTGCCAAACTTCGAAATGTCTGCAAGAGTGAGAGACTTCAGTGACTTGGAATTCGTTGGACTATTGCACGCACACTCTTTGCACCCATCTATTTGTAATTTGCAAAGCATGGAAATGTTCGAGAATGAAACCACCAGCTGCTTACAATTCTTAATCACAAGTTTCTCTAACGAAGGGAGATGATGAGGTAATCTTCCTGTGAGTTTAGGACAATTTACAAGGAAAAACTCTCGGAGGTGAGGGAATGCACCGATATACTTATTTTCCTTGATAGGTTCCCAATTTTCCCATTGTGGCATATCTTCTAAGCGAAGAGTTTCCAGTGATTGAAAAGATTTTACACAACTTTCCCCATAAAAATTCGAACCAACATGTTCTAATCTTTTCATTCCTTTGATTGTGAGATCTTTAAGACCGGCCAATAGACCAAGCGGAGGTAAGCATTTGCATTTCTGACAGCTTTGCAATCTTAGAATTGTCATGTTGGAAAACGAAGAATCCCCTAGCCAGCATGGAAATCTTGTGCCACCATAACCGGTGATTGTGAGCTTTTCTATATTTTGATGAGGTTGTAACATGTCTAGTATACTTATTTCTAAAATCTCATTTCGCGAGTCATCAAATGCAAGTCCCCACTCTAGCAATAACTCTTTCAAATCCTTCTTATCTCTTAGTATCAAATCACTCTTATCACAATTAATCACATTGTCTAATTTTGAAATACAAAGTTTTTCACGAAGCATATTTAAACATTTCAAATCTTTTAAATTTGAACCAACATTCTTGCCCACAATAAAATTAGACAATATTTGTAGAGATTTTAATTCTTTCATTCCCAAGGGCATTTCTTCAATAAAAATTGAGCCTCTAATATCAAGACGATGCAATTTTGTCAAAAATTTGAAGTTGGAAGGCAACTTTACAAGACGAGTACAAGATCTTAGCATCAAAATCTGCAAGTTGTATAACAAACTTATTGACTCAGGCAAACTTATAAACTTAGTTCGAGAAAGATTTAGATACCTTAGAAGTTTCAAGCCTCCTATTGTGTCAGGTAGCTTGGTGATACGATATGATTTTAAAGAGAGTACCCTTAATCGTTTGAGCTTTGGCAATAAATCCGATGGCACCGAATTAGTTATGTAAGGAGCATACACCCATCCTTGAACCATGGGCAAGAATGTCCTTGTTGTTTCCATTAAATCCTCAGCTTCATGCAAGATTGGAAATTTATTTTCAACATCATACCGATCAACTATGTAAGAAAGATAACGAACTTTTTTCAACTCTGCTTGTTGCTTATTGGCAGCTAGTACACCATCCAACCTCATATTTGTTTCTCCTAAAGCCCATTGAGCCAAATCATGGACAAGATCGTGCATTACAATTTTAGAACTATTGTAATTGCTACTTGATTGTTGGAACATTGACCTTGACAATAAATCTTTAAAATACTCATGCCCTAAGTCTTCCAATTGCTTATATCCTGCACATTGTTGGACAAAGCCTTCGGCTATCCACAAAAGCACCAGTTCTTCCTCATCAAATTCATAATCTTTCGGAAAAATTGCACAATAAGCAAAACACCTTTTTAGATGGGAAGGAAGATGAAGATAACTCAATTTTAAGGCTGTAGGGATCCCACTTTTTTCATTTTTGGACAAATCCCACAATTTGCTATCAAGTATGCCCAACCACTCATCCATTTGCTTAGAGCGTAAGAGGCCACCAAGAGTCTTTGCCGCCAAAGGCAAACCTTTACACTTTTCAATAACTTTTGCATGTATTAATTTGCCTTCACGGTGTACCGAAATAGCTTCATTCTTCTCAAATACACACATAGAAAAGACCAACCAACAATCATCATTTGATAGAACATCCAATGAGTGAAACCCATTTAGCGTGATTGTTGACGCTACCTTTTGGTGCCGTGTTGTCACAATTATTCTGCTCACCAGTGCACTAGTCTTAAAGGTGCACTGTAATATTTCCCAAGTACCATATTCAATACTCCATATATCATCCAACACAAGTAAGAACCTTTTTCCATGAACTTCCTGCTTCAGTTCATTTTGCACAGTGTTGAAATCCTTTTGACTGGAACAAGAACCAGTAATGTTCTCAAGAATTAACCTTGAGACTCTAGTAACATCAAAGTCGCCATCAGATACGCACACCCATGCTTTGACCTCAAAAGAATCAACCTCCGAAGCATTGAACACCTCTCGAGCAAGTGTTGTTTTGCCTACTCCTCCCATACCCACAATAGGTACAACGAGGAAGTTGGCATTAGCAGGTTCATTCTTCAACACCATTTCAAGTATTTTTGCCTTATCTGCATCTCTTCCATAAACTGCAGGTTCAATTGGAAGACTTGTACTTGGTGGTCTCCGCGGTGCAGCACTTGAAGATGCCGCTCCAACAATCACACTCAATCCAAGATCATGTCTAAGTTTACAAAGGTCATCGAATCGGCTAGTGACATCATTTACCTTAGACCTCATACGATTCCGAAACTTAATGGCTTCGAGACTCCAGCTGCAGAAACATTCAGGGACGAGATTCCAAACCTTGCTAGCCTGTTGTTTTTGTATCTTCACCTTCCTTGCAATAGCTTCTGTTGCAAACTCATCCAGTACGTCCTCCACATCATAAGCCAAGTCTTGGAGATTATCTAACCACTTCTTCACGGCAGTGTTGGTCAGTTGCTTCTCCTCCGCATCGCTGAGCAATGCGTGAATCATCTCCAACGTTTCTTCCCACTTTTTGATCCTTGAATACAACCCTTCCTGACTAAGAAATTGCAGCAACTCACGAGAAGCCAATCGATCAAACAAGACCTGAAGGAAGGCAGAGAGAAAGGCCTCTCCCATAGTCATGGTTTTGGTTTTGAAGACTTGTAGGTTTAAAAAAAAAAAAAAAGATTGTTTAACACAAGCAAAGAAAATTATGAGAGCAAGCAAAATGATTGGTTTTTGGTTTTCTGCAAATTTCTTCCTGAAATTTGATAATGAAGCAGAATGCTGTGTCTCATACAGCGTGGGCTCCCACCAACGACCATTCTACAATGAAATTAATTTATTTAACAGAATAATTAAATTGGAATGATTAAAATTTTATAGCTGTAAGGAATTCTTTTGTTTTAAAATGATACCAAATAAATAGGGACTTGTTTAACAAGCACCGAATAATTGAAGTTTTTAATACCCCCGTTTATCAAATTGGCCCTATATTTTCATCAGTTCACCATCTTTCCCGTCTTCAACCATAGGAGCGGGATTCCAAAAATAAGGAAAAAAGAAATGTAGCTTATAAACAAAACATTTGAGCTACACATACCACTTTAAATTATTTTTTTGGTCATTTGATGCAGGAATAGCCAACTCTCAACCACCTAGAATAGCCAACTCCCAACCACAAAGAACAATCAACCGCTGACCATCCGGAATAGCCAATAAATTCTTGTAATTTTTTTATATTTTCTATAACTCTATAAATAGAGATGTAAATTATGGTTGAAAGTAGTCAAATTATCAATCAAAATATCCATGTTTCTAAACTTCAATTTGAGGTTTGTTATCTTTCAATTAAAGGTCTCTAAAACCATATCTGACTCATTATCAGATAATTTTTAGAGCAAGTCTACCTTACCTAGAAACTATCCGATATTATTTTGGTATCAAAGTAGTTTCGATTTCAGGTTGGTTTACCCTCAATCGAAATTCAGTCTAATACCAAGCAGTAAGTCTTCCTCTTTGCTTTACTATGCAAACCCAAATAACCCCTTCATCCACTAAATTCCACCCAAGTTCTACCAAAAAATAAAATCACCATCATAAATTTGTCTCCACCCCACTAAGATCCATCATAAATAGTACACTATCCTTCCATTTTCTTAAACTAAACTCATCTCATCACCACCAACACCCATAAAAGCAACCAAAAAAAAAAAATAATAATAATAACAAATTCGGCCACCACCACCAAAAAAACAGATCCGGCCACCCTACCGCCCAAATCCACCATTCACACTTCTTTCTTCACCAAAATCATCTTTATCAACACCTAAGCTACAAATAATAATAATAAACCACAAAAAAATTCCCCAAATCCGGTCACCATCACTTAGCTCGACCGGAATTCGAAGCCGTCCAGCTAATTTCTATCCACTCATCTTTCACTTTGCCTCTCTCTCTCGCTCCCTCCTCTAAGTCCATATACTTCTCTTTTTCTCTCTCTCTTCTATTCATTTTGGTTGTCTTTTTGTTTGTTTGAACGATAAGTGAGAAGAGAATAATTTATGTCCTTGCTTTTGACCAAACTACCCCCCACTATTTCATTTTATTTTAAAAAAAAATAGATAATTTTTTTTTAAAAAAAAAAATGTAAAATTACTATTAGTCCATACTATGGTGTTTTACAATTTAGTCCAATAAGAAAAATTACAAATTAATCCTTTTATTCCTAATATTTACATCTCATACTCCGAATAGAAAATTACAATTTAGTCCAAGCTGAATAAAATTACAGTTTGGTCCTTTTATTTCTTGTACTTATATTTATATTTCATGCCAAGAAAAGTTTAAAAAAAATAGCTTCTAATTCAAATATTTTAGAGCAAATCAAAGCTAAATTCACAACCAAAGATGACTTGATCAAATTGGCCTAACAATTCATAGAGTCATGATTTTTTTATCGAGGATATGCAGCACAATCAAAGCTCTCCATAACATGCCAACCTTGAAGATGCTAGAGTAAGACCTATTCTCCAAAGTATTGCTCTAGATAATGATTCAACTGATGAAAAGACAAAATATGTGATCTTGCGAAATCAATAACGAGAACCCCAACACTAAGGAAATGAATATCGGATGAAGTTGTATCTTCCCACATTCAATGAATATTTGGGAATAGAAGATTTTCTTGATTGGATATCAGAGGTTGAACGTTTCTTTTAGTACGTGAGGATCATGAAGGATAAGAAAGTCAAGCTAGGCGCTTACAAATTAAAAAGATGTGTCTTAGCTTGGTGGGAACAATTACAGCTTACTAGATCTTATAAAGGAAAAGGTCCAATCAAGGCCTAGCATCGAATGAAGCAATCGTTGAAAGCAAGATTTCTGCCTATTGACTATAACCAGATTCTATTCTAGCAGTATCAAAATTATAGGTAAGGATCTCGATCTGTTTCAAAGTATGTGGTAGAATTCTAAAGTTTACCAGCTAGAAATGATCTGATAAAGACAGAAGGTCAGATAGTGGTTAGGTTGGGAATGGCTTACAACCCAATATCCAAGAACAAGTAGCTTTGCAGACCTTTTTTACATTACAGGGTGCTATATAATTGGCTACTTGTATTGATTCACAGCTTAATAGGCGAACTTACAGAAGCACATCAATAATTCAGTCCTCCAATCAGTTGAATAATGATAGTAGAAGGACTCAATTAAGACAATCTCCAATTAGGCCCAACCAAGGGCAATCAACTCCTCCAATTCGAAGTCCACTAAATGCATGATAGACTGGCAATTAGGCTAGTGAAAGACCCACCACTAACGATCCTTATGCTACTCCCTAAGGCAACCAATGTCTCAGATGTGGACAAATAAGATATTATTCTAATAAATGTCCTAAAAGATAGCTAGTTCATATGACTATACAAGAAGATGAAGACGAAGAATTTGATCTAAAAGAAAAGGATGTGGGAAAAGAAGAAAACCCAGAGAATGGACATATGAAGACGAACAAGTATCATTCGTCATCCTACGACTTATATACACGCCAAAGAAGAAGATTGATCCTTAGAGACATAACATTTTTAAAAACTGATGTATAGTCAACCAAAAGGTTTGTGACTTGATCATCAGTGGAGGAATCAGTGAGAACATTGCATCTAAAACAATAGTTAACAAATTACAACTACTAACACAGAAACATCCTAAACCATACTGCATAGGTTGGATCAATGATGTAGGAGAAATCATAGTGACGGAATAATGTTTAGTACCTTTGTCCATTGAAAAATACTACAAAGATGAGATACTATGTGATGTTATTGATATGAAAGCTTGTCATTTATTGCTTAGTAGACCATGGCAGTTTTATTTAAAGATCATCCATAAAGATAAGGATAACACCTATAACTTTTATACATACGATGTGAAAATCATCCTTGCTCTTATGAGGCGAGATACAGTACCAACAAGAAAGGTTTAATGTTGATCATACCAAAAAGGATGCTAGCAACAGTAATCACCCCAAAGATAGTACCAAACCCTATCAAATCTTTACTCTTTGAGTATCAGGACATTACACCAAATGAACTTCCTATTGAGGTATCACCTGTGCATAATATTCAACGTTGCATTGATCTCATTCCTAAAGCAAGCTTACCCAATCTATCCCACTACCGCATAAGTTCGAAAGAATATGAGATTTTACAAAAGCAAGTGGAGGATCTCTTGCACAAAGGATTGATTATGAAAAGGATGAGTCCTTGTGCAGTACGAGCCTTATTAACACCAAAGAAGGACGAAAGTTGGAGAATATGTGTAAATGGTAAAGCCATCAACAAGATAATAGTGTCATACTGATTTCCAATCCCATGATTGGATGACATGCTAGACAGGTTGGGAAGATCAGTATTATTTTCCAAGATTGATTTGAAAAGTGGATATCATCAAAATTCGCATTCGCCCAGGTGATGAATGGAAAACAGTTTTTAAAACTAGGGGAGGATTATATGAGTAGTTAGTCATGTCATTTAGGTTATCAAATGCTCTAAACACTTTCATGAGACTTATAAATTTGGTATTCCAACTTTTGATTGAGTAGTTTGTTGTCATTTAATTCGATGATATCTTAGTTTATAGCCATTCAGAACAAGAATATCTACAACATTTAAAAGTGTGTTGACTATATTACGAGAAAGCAGTCTGTATGTCAATATAAAGAAATATAGTTTCTTAATAGATAACTGGGTTTTCTTAGGCTATGTTGTCAGTGCTGAAGGACTTGACAGATGAGTCCAAGGTTAAAGTTATTCAGGAATGGCCTACACCTAAGAGTATTGGAGATGTTTGTAGTTTCCATGGACTTGCTATTTTTTATAGGCACTTTGTGAAGAACTTCAGTAGTATTACTGCTTCACTCACCGATTTATTGAAGCAAAAATAGTTTGCTTGGAATGATGCAACAAAGCAGAGTTTTGTAGTCCTTAAGGAAAGTTTAACTTCTACTTCAGTACTTGTTTTACCTAATTTTGATTTGTTATTTGTTGTTGAATGTGATGCTTCAGAAGTAGGAATTGGAATTATGCTTTCTCAAGAAAGTCGACCTGTGGCTTTTTTTAATGAGAAGCTTAGTAATACTCGATAGAAATGGTCAACATATGAGCAAGAATTATATACAGCATCAAGACTTTACAACATTAGGAGCTATACTTGACATAGAGAAGTTCATTTTGAACAATGATCATCAAACTCTCAAGTTTCTCAACAATTCTGTAAAGACCAATCAGATGCATGCATGATGGATTGTTTATATCCAAAGGTTTACTTTCTCTCTCAAGAACAAACCAAGACAACTTAACAAGGTAGTTGATGCATTAAGTAGGCGATCGATCGTATTAACTATAATTAGGAGCCAGATTATTAGGTTTGAATACTTGAAAGATCTGTATACTGATGATGAAAATTTCAAAGAACTTTGGAAAGCTTGCTTGAAGGGACAACTTCATCCTGAAGGATTTCAATTATATTATAGCTTCTTATTATTTGAGGAACAATTATATGTCCCACAAGGATCTCTTAGGAAACATATAATTCAAGAACTATATGAGAGAGGATTGAATGGACATATGGGAAGACTTAAAAGTATATCTTTGGTAAAAGCTCGCTACTATTGGTTGCGCTTAAAGAGAGATGTTAAAAGATTTGTAAAGTGGTGCTACAATTGTCGAACAGCAAAAGGATAAGTCTAGAACATAGGTTTATACACACCTCTTCCCATTCTAAAAGCTTCTTAGGAAGATTTATCCATAGATTTTATATTAGGACTTCCACGCACTCAGTAAGGTATGAGTTCCATCTTTGTGGTAATTGATAGATTTTCCAAGATGACACATTTCATACCATGCACGAAGACGTCATATGCTAGTCATAAAGCCCATTTATTCTTCAAAGAGGTGGCTTGTTTGCATGGATTACTGAAAACAATAGTCTTTGATCGTGACAGTAAATTCCTAAGTAATTTTTGGCGTACTCTGTGGAAAAGATTGGATACATCCTTAAATTTCACCAAACCTTAACAGCCACAGACTGATAGGCAGATAGAGGTCACTAATAGAACAATTGGCAACATTATATGTTCTATCACTCAAATGCATTCATGACAATGGGAACACCCATTACCACGTGCAGAGTTCGCTTACAACAATATTCCCAACCAATCTATTGAAAAGCTTCTATTTGAATAGTTTACCTTCGTCCACCCTTGCATACTTTAGGTTTGATTCCTCTACCAAAGCTTTTTGGTATGAACATTATTGCTGATGACATGGTAGAAAAGATCACTAGTACTCATAAAGAAGTCAAGCAGAAATTAGAAGAATTCACTGCAAGATATAAAGCAACAGCTGACAAACATCAACAACTGAAGACTTTTAATATTAGAGATATGATTATGGTTCATTTGCATAAAGAGGGGTTGCAAATAGGTTAACATGGAAAACTCAAGCCTAAAAGGATCAGTTCATTTCAAATTCTACAAAAATAATGATAATACCTATATAATGGATCTTCTAGAAGCTTTTAATATTTCCAAAACTTTCAATGTCTAGGATCTATTTGAGTATTGTGGACTAGACTTCCACTTTCTTCCTTTTGCACACTTGAGGACGAGTTCTTCTTAAGAGGGAGAGATCTAATGCAATAGCAACCAACTCCCAACCATCCAAAACAACCAACTCCCAATCACCTAGAATAGCCAACACCCAACCAGCCAGAACAATCAACCACCTAGAATAGCCAACCTTCGATCACCTAGAATAGCCAATAAATTCTTGAAATTTCTTTAAATTCTTGTAGTTTCTTTATATTTTCTATAACTCTATAAATAAAGATGTAAATTGTAATTGAATGCAATCAAATTATGAATCAAAATATCAGTTAATTTAAGGTTTGTTAACCATATCTAACCCATTGTCAGATAATTTTTATAAGCAAGTCTACATTGCCTAGAAAACTATCCCTCATCATCATCATCATCATTTGTTTTATAAATAATGCTACCAAGATCTTTGTCATCATTTGTTTTATACCTTTCTATTAAGGACGTAGCTCTTTGTGGGCTAGGATAGGCTAGCCCATTTTAAAAAAAACATAAAATAAAATATTACAATATTGCCATTTCAATTAAATTACCATAATATCCTTTATTGTTTTTAACTAAGTCAGTATTTCTTACTTCTCTACTCCGTTGCCTTCCATTTCACGCAGCCTTGCACTCCATTTCTTGGTTTCTTTGTTTGTGCCAACTTCACATGTTTCTTTTTTGTCTTTTGTTCGGCTTCAATTATCATTGTTTATACAGATCGGTCTGCACATGTTGTGTCCCTCTGTTATTGATTTCTTGGTTTGTACATAGTGAGTCAATGACTTGCGGCTCCTCTGAAATATATTCCTAACCCCTCCTGATTTTTTTTTTTTTTCTACTTAGGCTATCAAGTAGAAACAAACAAAACACATATTGATTCCATTCACCATATTTTTTCAATTAGGTATGTATTTTAAGAGTTTTACCTATTTAATTGTTCTATTTAATTTTAAAATTTATATCTCTAATTTTGATTTATTGATTTATATTATTAGATTTGGCTAATTTTTTTGTCAATATCACCAATTGTTCCCATCTTTTTGTCCACATCAACAATTGATCTCCAAGTTAGGTATGTTATTTTACGATATTACAGTAGAGCAATACTATCACTTCAACATATTTAATGTTGTAATAGACTTCCAATTGGTGGAGTTGAATAATAGATTTACAAAGAAAACAATGGGTCTCCTTACACTTAGCGAGACTTTTAATCCTATTGATGGGTTCAAATCATTCAAAATAGATAATATTTGTGTTCTTGTCAAGAAATTTTATCCTGAAGACTTCACAGAAGATGAGATAAAAGAATTGAAGAGGCAATTGGAACATTTCAAGTTTGATATAGTTCGTCAGCCACATTTTCAGAATATTACTTCTATTTCAGAGTTATGTCAAGTATTAGTTCAAACAAAAAAGTTACAACCTTTCTTCTTGATTGACAGGTGAATATTTGTTTTTCTTTTTTCTTTTTCAGAATTTAATTGGTTATCCATTAAAACAAAAAAGTTGCTTATATACATATATATGCGTGTATATATTTTCAGGTTGATTCGTCTAGTGTTGACTCTTCTTGTATCCACAACAATAACAGAAAGATTTTTTTCAGCAATGAAACTTAATAAGACATCACTTCACAATAAGATGAAGAATGAATTTCTAACAAACTCTATGGTTATTTATATTGAAAGAGAAATTGTAGAATCCATTGATCCAGAAGTCATAATTGATAAGTTTGATCTTTTCAAAAATCGTAGAATTCAACTTAGTTAGAGGTTTATTGTGCTTACATTGCGTTTTTTTTTTTTTTTATTACACCAAGTATAATATCTAATGTACTTTCTGTTATATTTGTGATATTTAAAATGTTATATAATAATTTTGTGAAAAGAAAAAGTCTCTTGTGAATATTATTTGTGTATTTAAATGTTATTAATGTATATGTATTGAATTTTTTAGAAGCTATAAAAATAGAGGATATTCTGCTGAAACTTTCATAAAATATTAGCTCACCCTGGAGGTTGTTCTTGGCTATGTCCCTACTTCCTATATGAAGAGATAAACTTATGATGTTGAAAATTAAAAACAAACGTAGAGTCATTGTCATCATTTGCTTTACAAACAAAGACTTAATTTTCTTCTCTACCAGCATTGTTTTTAATTCTTGGCTAAAGCCAAGTTCGAAATTTAAGAAGATATATCATAAAATAGTCTTTCTCTAAAACTTATGGCCTTTGTCTTGCTCTGTTTTTTTTTTTTTTTTTTTTACTCTAAAAATAGAGCTTTCGTTTTCAAAGAAGAAAAACAAATGAATCATTTGTTCCCTTGCGAAGTTATCTCTGTTTGTAAATAGAGGCCATGTTCGAATTAAATTTTCGTTCATGAACATGATTTGTAAACTAAATTTTGTTTACGAACATGATTTGTGAACTAAGTTCAAAGGCTTCAATAAATTTCTCTTTCATCCTTTTTCATCTGCCACGGTTGTCGTAACTCGTTTCATCTTCAAGCTTTATCAAGCACTACTGTGCACCATCACTCATCCTTCTCTTTCACAACAACTTAAATTTGAGAGGGCTTAGAGCTAGAGTTTGAGAATTGAGCTTCATCTCCATCAACACCAAAATTATTTGTTTTTTATATTTTCAAATATAGAGACGAGAGACAGAGAGAGACTGTTGTATTATTTGTATTTTAAAGGGTGAGTGCTTGAGTGAGTGGAACTAAAGAGATAGATAGTGACTGCTTTGACTGACATTTTATGCTATACATGTTCTCTTGTTTCCATTTTATCCATTTTTGTTAACAAGGGGCATCCATGCATTAATCTCTCTTTCTCCCTATGTCATTATGCATTACCAACTATTCGATCGACATAAATGTCATGTTTTTTTTTTGGTTGCTTTGAGTTCACGATGATGTTGAGGAATGATATAGTGAATATGGTATTGAGATAATGGTGTTCAGTATTATAACAGAGAATTCAAATAATGGTGTCGACTGGTGTTATATAATTTTTCAAAAATTATTTTGAAGTGGTGTCCAAATTGATCTCTTAAGCTAAGGTTTGTAGATGCTACTCTAAAACGTTGGAATTGGAAAGTTCTTAGAGATCTTTCTCCTTGCATTTCTAAGGCTACAGATAAAGTTTTACAAATCCAGGAGTGTCTTAGTTTGGAGGGTTTTTATGATACTATTTTTCTTATGGAAACTGATGCTTTATCTAAGTTAGATGTTGTTTTGAAGCAATAAGATATTTATCTTTGTAAGAAAAGTCATATAAAGTGGGTACATAATGAAGACCGCAACATAAATTATTTTCATTCTCTATTAAAAAGGAGAGAAGTTATGAAATCTTTATCAACCTTTCATACTGGGGATGATATTGTCTTGGATTGGCATAGTATTGTTGATCATGTGGTTTCTTATTACTAGAATTTTTTTCAACGGTCTGATGATTTGAATCCTGATTTATCTTTAATTCAAAAGTATGTTTCTTTTCTTGTTTCAGTGAAAGAAAACTTAACTGTTATTCATGTTTCTTCTACTCAAAATGTGAGAGATACTATCTTTGATATGAATCCGTTGAGTGCCCTTTGACTAGACAATTTTACATCAAGATTTTATATGCATTGCTGAGACATAATTAGTAAGTTGTTATTGTTGCCGTTCAGAATTTTTTTCACACTAGTGTTATTTTTCTTGAGATTAATTCGAATTTTATTGTTTTGATTCCTAAAACCCTTAGAGGCAATCTTAATGGATCAGTTTTATCCTATTGCTATAGAAAACTTTATTTTCAAGGTTATCGCTCGAATTTTGACAGATCGTCTTAGCTCCATTTGTGCTCATATCATTTCTCCAAATCGATCTGACTTTTTGCCTGGTCAACAGATTAGAGATTGTATTGTAAGGGCTTTAAAATGTTTCAATGTCTTTTCTAATGCTAGTCGGCGGGGTGGGAGAGAGGGTAGGGGCGGGGCGCAACATGGCTTTAAAGAATGACATTCGAAAGACTTTTGATTTAATCAGTTGGTCTTTCATTTTGGAGGTGTTGCAATACTTTGGATTTTCTTCTATTTTTATTAATTGGATTCTATGTATTTTTGGATTAGCAAGGATTTTAGTTCTTATTAATGGTTCTCCGGAAAGTTATTTTTCATGTTCTCGTGGAGTTAGGTAGAAAGATCCTTTATCTCCTCTTCATTTTTGCCTTGTTGAGGATTTCATTAGCAGATATATATCATATTTAATTTCCTTTGGTACGGTTCTCTATATTTATAGTCCAAGGGGTGTACAACCTCCATCTCAATTTTTACATGTTGATGATATCCTTTTATTTTGTTATGCTTCAACATTAAATATTAAGGTTATTATGAAGGCTTTCAATAGTTATGGAGATTTGTCTAGTCAGCATAGTAATTGGAAAACATTTTGTATTTATTTTGGAGATGGTATTCGACCTTCTGCCCTTGGTAATATCCTTTCGCTTAGTGCGGTGAAAAAAAGAGGTCCTTCTATGACATATCTTGATGTTCGTATTTATAATACTCTCTTCCGAGGATATTATTGTACATATGTATGGAATAATGGAATGTACAAATATACCATTTTGTGAAATAATAAAAAAGATTTTTAAGTGTTTAGAAGTGAAAATTTTATATTTGTAAATTTTTGAAAGTATTTGGAATAAATTAAAAACTATAAAAAGTTGAGGGACATAAGAGAAAAATGTCAGATATTTGTTAAGAATGGCGGAATGGTAAATAAATGAAAAATTCTCTAGAACGGGGTAGCATTGTAATTTTAAGAAACTTAAAGGTGAAAGATGAGCTTGACCCACGCCTATAAATAGGTGTATGAGGCGTGAGTTGGTGAAAGAGAAAGAGAGAGTGAAGAGAGAAAAGAGAGAGAGAGAGAGAGAGAGAGAGAGAGAGAGTGAGGGAGAGGGATAGCTCTCGGTAGAAGAGAAGAGCAAGCTTCCACCGTTCCAAGCCAGATTCTGCCATCTAAAAAGGAAGTTGAGTTGCTAGAAGGTGAATAATAGATTTGAGAACTAGATCTGGTAAGAATCAAGTGGTAAGAGCAAAATTTCATGAATTTATTTTAGTGAGAATCTGTCAAGCAGTTTATGAACTGCATCTGACATTCGTGAGATCTTGTGCTTAAATCTAAAGTTGAAGTAGTGAGCTAGAAAGTAAGGTAGAAGATTGAGGCGAGCTTGGTAAGTCAAATAGCTAAGAAATAAGTTAATCTGGTGGTATTTGTGATTAGAATGAGTTCGGTCATGGAATCTGTTAAGGTTACGACCTGGGTTGAGATGAGAGCTAGTGTTATGTTGTTGATTATATATTTGTGGAGTTTTGAGGTTAGAGATATGCATATGCTGATGTGTGTGTAAATTTGGAAAAAAAAAAAAAAAAAGAAGTGTTAATAGTGAGCTCGCGAGATGCGAGCTGGGTGAATTCCTACAGCTTTTTTCAGCACTGGTCAAGTTGGCCTAAAGCGCGAGCTCGCTCCTTGCGAGCTAAGTAATTGTTGTCACCAGCCATAATACCTATCCATGCTAAACTAAGGTAGTAGATTGTAAGGAGCGAGTTGAGCAAGGTAGTGAATCGAGCTGAGCTCTAAAAAAATAGTAGCTCGCTATAATAGGTGTGCTGAGTGAGCTCGATGAGGTAGGATTTGCCCTCAGTCTGGGCTGAGCTAAGTGAAAGAGCTCGCATAAATTAAGCTGAATGCAAATTAGAGCTCGCATGGGTAGGTTAAATGCAAGCTGGAGCTCGCAGCTCAAGCTAAAAGGGGCATCCGTTGCGGCTCGAGTGAAGTAATAGAGCTTATTTGGAATAATCCATGAGCCAAGTAGGATTTCATTTGTGTGACCAACTGTAGGTACAGCGACGAGCTTGAGAGGTCGCTAAAGACAAAAGTGAAGTGAACTGCGAAGCAAGTTGTGAGTGTAAAAATGTTTTAAATACTTTTAGTTTGTTTAGCGAATATCATATTTTCATTTATTGTTCTTCTAAACATATAAATAATTTACGTCTTAGCACAAAAGTAAATAATGATTTATTTAGATATGGTATGCATTATATATTATTTATTTTTATAGCATGATAAAAAAAATAGCTTTAAATTATAGAAAAAGAGAAAAGGTTTTCAGATCTAATGGACAGCCCGAGCATTTATGGCATGACATTCTAGCTTAGACCTGGTCAGTATACTCCATAATATATGTCAAGTGTTGGGAGAGTTAGTCCTGCTAACATCGCGGAGATAGAGTCTGTCGAATTTGGCAGTTGCCCTCTATGCTTATAGGATATTTCTCACCGCATGGTAAGCGATGATAGTTCCATCACATGTGTATACGAGACGTCTTAGTAGTTTTGTTACTGTGAGCGATGCTAATCTTTGCGCCACATGACCCCCCACACTAAGCGGAGCTGATCTGGCAGTCTTTTCGGTTTTAACTTCCTTGAGTGGCCATTAGAGCTTTTTAGAAAAACTAGCATACCATTAAACATAGATTTTAAAAAGAAAATATTTTTAGAAAGATTAAACATTTTAAATAAGCTTTTGAAACTTATAGAAATTTTATAAAAACCCAAAACTTTTAAAAATAAAAATTTACTTTAAACAAAAATGTTTTTAAAATATTTTTGGGAGGTAATTTTTAGAATAAACCTGTGCACACTCACTGAGCTTTCGTAGCTCATAATGTTTTTATTTTAAATAAACCTCCTCAGATACAAGAATAGGTGATCAAGGTACCAGAGCGCCACGTATAGATTAGATAGGTCCCGACCGATAACACTACATAGCCTTTTATGTAAAGTTTACAATTCAGATTTGATCATGTAATTTGCACATTATTAGATTTATGAATAAATGTTGTAGCACTTTATTAATTGCATGCATGTTTTAGATGATTAATTTTTTAAATTATATGTTTATCCGCTGCATACTTGAAATAAAATTTTAAAATTGATGAATTTTACATGCTTAGAGCTTGAAAAATAGTTACAGGTTCACTTAACAAATATCCTTTTGAGTCTTCTTAGTCAGACTTCATGAGAGTTTTGTGGAATATCCGGTAGGATCATTGGAATCAATAGAAGGAATCTGGGTTAAATCCTATTAGCATCTTTCATGGTACCCCTTGTAGATGATGGTTTTTATCTCTAACTAATAGAATTCATCTGAATCTTCAAACTTGGATGGGTTATATACTTTCTGTGGCTGGTAAGTTATGTCTCATTTAGTCAATGGTCTAAATTCATTTCTTCACTCTTTTCAGATCTATCGTTGGCCCTCATCTATCCTACGATCTCTCATCTCTTCAAATAGAAATTTTTATTGGATGGGCTATATTGATAGGAGAAAGTCAATTCAGGTTTTCTGGAACGTTTGCTATTATTCAAAACTTAAGAGCGATTTAGGTTTGAGAGATCTATGTGTTTTTAATGAAACTCTCCTTAAAAAATTTACTTGGAGGTTTATGAATGAAAACTCAATGGTTTTCAAGTTTCTCCGTGCTAGTTGCCTCTCTTCCATGCTTCTCCCCAGGTGAGATATTTCTTCCTCTATTTGGCCTAGTATGAAACAACATTATCTATCCTTGGTGCTTTAGTCCAAATGGTTAGTGGATCATCATTTAAAGGTCCGTCTTCGGTTAGATAATTCGATGAAGGAGCCTATTATAGATAAGACTTCTAACTTGCCTCTCTTGGAGCTTCCTTTGAATGCTAGTATTGATGATATTTACTATGATGACAGTTGGTATTTTCCCACTTCGGTCCGTCTAATTCAAATCAAGTTAAGGATATTGAGTGGATAGTTATTAGTAGTTCTTCTGATTCAAGAGTATTGACTCTTTCTACGAATGAGAGAGTGACTACTATTGTTGTTTATGCTTCTTTGACTACCCTGTCCATATCTTCCTTGGGCATGACATATTTGGACTGATTTTATTCCTCCTTCAAGATCTATACTAGTTTGAAGAGTCATGCACAATAAATTTGATGGGACCCTTCCCGAATCCCTCTCCTCTGGACCCGAGAAAGATCCCGTAGTACCTCGAAAGAATTCCCACGAACCCTATACTCAGATTGAAGAAACCCCGTCAAGGCATCGAAAATCATTTAACTAGATATTTTGACTTCCTTTACAGGGTGACGGTGATAAAAATTTTTCGCTTTTTAATAAAAATTTCGATAGACAGTCTGTTTTCTAAACTATGTCACCCTGCAAGTTTCAATTACAATTTATAAAAACACTTCTATGAAATCCATTTCTCAACTTCTGGAGCCTCCGGCTCATTTCTCACAAACAACCACAAACAAATCAATAAAATTTGAACATTAGATTTCATAAAACATTAATAAAACATTTTAACTAATGCATCCACTATTTCTTCAAAATATTTATAACTATGTACATCAACATATACGTGATCAAAATAACAAAATATATATATGTAGTAGGTGTCGTCCTATACGTCCGCCTGCACGCCTGACTAAACCTCGTCGGCTGGACGACTAGTTCCTGCACCTGTGGGAGAATTTTTTAAGAAAAACATTTAAAGAAAAACGTGAGTATAACTCAGTGAGTGATAGTAACTTTTAACTAAAACTCATTTCTACACTTAAATTTCTCCTAAAAAAAGTTTAATAAAACTAAAATATTTTTCTAAAATACTTTCCAAAACTCATTTAAAATTGCTTTTGAATCTCGTTCTAAATTTCTTTCTAAAACTTTTTGAAATCTTTTCTTAAAATCTTTTTTGATGCTCGCCTAAATGATAACCCAGAGAATATCTACTCCTGACGTGGTAGCATATAAAATCTAGCTAACCACTAGGAGTGGGGATTTACCATGTGTAGTCGTCGAAAGCGGGCCCACGCTGCGGACCGACTACACTACTCTATACGTGCATACGGATCACTCATATCTCGCTCACATATGAGTCGACTAGACTCAAATCTCACTAACTGACTTCTTCTCATCTACCGTATCACGTATAGGGCATTCGACCGGATACTAAACTGGGGCTAGGGTAAACCGTAGGCTATTAAAATTTCTTTTTCTTAATACACTAAAATATTCTAAATCTCAAGGCAATAGGCCTAAAATATTTAATTCTAGCACATTCTCATATACATAAATAATAAACTAAATTTTTTATGCTAGAATTAAAATATAAATTTAATTAATAAAGGAATAACTAATAAAGGAATAACTATTTATAATAAATTCTTTTAACTTTAAAATTAACTTTAAGATGATATAAATAAAAACTTGTAGTTTCACTCACAATTCTGCACCAAACTAATAACTCTTTCCTCGTTTTCCTCCTTCTGTCACACGCTCGCAAATTCCTTTACGCCATTTTTAAATATTCCGTAAGTGATTATATACAAAAATCAAGTTTACTACCAAGCCATCCAAACACAAATTCTAGAAAAATAAATTTTTAATACCACAACATCTCCATTTAATAAAACTCACTAAATTACAAATATTCATACATAATGTCCAAAACCTTAAACTTGAAATCTAGCATTCTTTCGCCACTTGTCTAGATGTTAATTGCATCAATATTTCTCTACACACTTCCATGAATTTCCAATTAGTCAATAACCACACAAGTTCATTCATTTCACAATTAATCTAAAATGCCTTTCAACCAACTATATTACACCCAATTATTTTCAATTGATTTCATTTCAATTTCTTCACTTTCCATACATTTAATCAACTTCTAAATGTCATGATTTCAAGTCAAATAAATTAAAGCACAACTCATAACAAAATCACACCCCTTGGCCGAAAATAGGAAGTCTTTCATGCCATCATTTTTCTTTTAATTTCTTCACACAATTCTACTCAAAACTATCCCTAAACATAATCAATTCACTAAAACAATCAAATCCAATTTTCCAACAATAATCTCTACCAAACCCTAACTAAAATCCTTATTAATTTATACTACTTTCTTATCCATGCAATTCCTTTTTAAATTAATATCAAACCCAACATAAATACAATTCAAATAAGTCATAAAAACCATCAATTACATCATTCCACCATCAAAACCACAAATCCAATAAATCTCACTTTCTAATTTAAAAAAAAAAAAAAAAAACTCACCAAATCTTCCAAGCTTTCTCTTGTTTCTTCACACTTAAATCTTCCTTGACTTGAGATTCAACACACTTGATTTAGCAAGAAAAAAATTTGGAATCACACCACTTTTCCATGTCTTGACCGATCTCCCCTTTTCTTTCTCTTTTTCTCTCTTTTCTTTATTCAATTTTTCTTTCTCCTTTTTCTTTTATGATGGCCGGCACTTTATGTCCATGTATGTTCACTTTTTTGTTGTCATTTGGTCCTCCAATTATCCCTTAATTATGCCTTTAAAAAGAATTAAAAACAAACTCCCATGATTGGTCCAAATTTAATAACATATAACATCCTCCAATTACATTAAACCACATGTCATTTAATCATCATTTATTTCACTTGGTTTGTCATGCTTTGATTGGTTTAATCCATCTCACATGGATTGTGTTTCTTTCTTGCTTCACATGCAGTGCTCATACCAAAGTTTGAGTGAAAATTCAACTTAAATTCAATTATAATTCAATTTCCACAATTTCATATACTATTTAATCTGAAAAATATTCTGAAAGCATTCCTCGGTTATCTAAACTTGAAATTGGCCATAAAATTCTCTAATTGAATCCCTTACCTCTTAATCCTATGCTTCGCGAAATTTTTGAATAGGGTTTAGGTCACGGAAACCCAATATTCGAAAAATAGTGCAATTTAATTGGAAATCTTTCGGATCTCCTGAAACGCAATCAAACGAATTCCGTTTTATTTTGTTTTAGTGCCCTCAAGGTCCATGACCTATTTCAGACATTTTCGGTTCTTAAAGCTCTTTTCCCAAAAATCACTATTCATCCAAAAATATTTCCGTCCGAAAACACTATTCATCAAAAGTTTTCATTTTTCACCGAAACCAACTCCAAATTTTCTATACTATAATAGGGTCTTAAATCATTCTTTGGCCCTATTTCTAGATCAATATTCCCTATCCTACTCAGGTACATAGAATATAATGAAAAATCAGGTTCAGGGTCTATCAAAATTACCAACTAATTTATCTCTCTAGCGTTGAGTTTTATCTTTCCTTCCTACTGTCATTTATGTTGGTCTGTTAAAGAGAGTTTAGAGTATTTGTTTCTACTTTACCCTTTTGTGGTAGGTCTTTGACATTCTTTATCGTTTGTAGTTTGTCATTTTATTATCCTGTCTATGTATATTATTGATTTGTGGCAAGTTGTTATGTTTGTTAATTTTTACTCTTAACTTCAAAATCATTGGAAGACAGGTATAATTGTAATTTTTTGGATTATTTATTTTGTACATAATAAGGCTACTTTCAAGGGTAAGCATTCTATCTTTCATGAGACCCTCTCATTTGTTTAGTGTTCTATTAGAAAGGTAGATTTTGTTAGCTCTAGGGTTATGCAGAATTCAATTGATGATATTTTGGCTCTACGTAAGCTTTATGTTTTAGCCTATCCTTCTAAGGCTTTGCGTATTATAGAGGTTGTTTGAGTTCCTCCTTTTTCGGATTAGCTTAAGGTTAATACTAACAGTTCTGCTTCTGAGGCGTTTGGTTTGGCTATTTGTGCTGGAGTTTTTCGGACCTATCGTGGATTTTTCAAAAGTGCTTTTGCTATTTTTTTAAGGGATAGGTTATGTTTTAGAGGCAGAGTTGGCAACTGTTATTCATGCCAGTGTCTTTCTTATTTGCAGGATATAGATTTCAGAGTGAATCATATTCATCGTGAGGAAAATTCGGCTATGGATGTTATAGTTTCTCACTCTTCTTCTTTTGTTTGTTTAATTTGGTGGTGGACGGCTCTTGCATTTCTAGATTTTTTTCTTTCTGATGATTTACATGGTAAACGCTATTATCGGTTTAATTAGTTCTAAATATGAGAGGTAGACACTCTTTTTCCTTACTGGATTTTTTCTATTAGGTTTTCTAATTATTACTATCATAAGAATAAGAGTAAACAAATTAATGCAAATTTAAATATTGTATCATTAATTTGATTGTGTTTATTATTCTTCCAAATGAATTCATTCCTCTCATCTTTTCTACTTTTGGGTTTCTTTTCTTTTTTCTGACAACTCTACATTTTTTTTTAAGTCAAGGAAGATTAGGAATTGATTCGATTACCGTTATTTGTTGAGAAGGGGCGTGGCATAATAATGGCTTGGTTAGGCTTAAATCTACCCTAATCGCCCTAAAAAACGTAGCAGACCCTAGCCCCCTAAAAAAAGTTTTTATATTATACTTATTTTGTTAGGCAGACGAATAAAATATATATAAATATAAATGGAGTGAAACATTTGTGTGTGAAGTGTATAAGGAAGATAAAATAATGGTTAATAGAGTTGGTTGACAGGTAATAAATTGTCAAGAGATGATTGACTGGTAGGATAGCAGAAAATAAATTGTTATTATAAAAGTGGAGACAAGTTTATTGCTAGTTTTTGCTTGGGCTTAGCAGGTTACAATCACGTGCCCCTGTTTATAGAAAGTGAGGTGAGTTATTTTGAACCGACTTCATGATTCAGGAAACTTTTATTATCTTTCATTTGTTATGTATTTCTTTTATAAATTGCACTCTTCCAATTCTTCTGTCGAATTTTATGCCATAAGTTTTTCTTGTTTCTCAAACATATCAGAAATTCTTTGGAAATGTACAGTAGCTTCATCAATTTTAAATATATATATGTATATATTTCACTTATTAATTTTTATGATATAAAAAAGTACATATTTCTTCCTAACTTATTGTGTGCATTTTTTTATTTATATTTATATTTTTATTCAAATATTACATATGTGATAATTTTATTTCATATATTAAATATGAAATTTTATTTAAATTTTTCATATTTTACCTTTTTTAATCATAAGTTACATGATATATTATTTAAATGTAATATCTTTAGGGTTTTTTTTTCTAATATACTCTTTGATTTGAGGTGTTGTAGTAATTATGAATTATAATTATCAAAATATAGATTATTTACGTTTAAAGAAAGTTTGTTGATACTATAAAATTAACTATAACTCATATCTGATAAATTTAATTATTTAAATATTTTGTTCAATCTTTTTATTTTTATTTTTTCTGATATATTTATTTATATATAATATAATTTTTGGGGTAAAACTTATCATATATTGTTTAACTAGATATGCCTACATTTTTTAATTTATAAAATATTTTCGTATTGTAGAGTTTATTTAAAAAATTTATTCTAGCCCATTCTAATACTACCCTGGCTATGTCCTTCTTGTTGAGTGACATGGTAGGCAACCATTTAATGTCCATTCCCATTTCAATTTAATATTTTTTTATTAACAATAAATTTATTCTTAATTAATATTATTTAATAAAATAAAATTTTCTAAAAACAATAGACATAAATCTTTAAAATACATTACATCTGATCATTTTTCATCACTTTAATATTTTATAAAATCCTGACATTTTATTTTATTATTATTTTTTTTAACAATTTTTGATGTCCTACTTGATTATGATATGATATTGAACATTATTATAACACTCAAAATAGAGTTTCTAATTAGTGCTAAACTTGCGTCTTTAAGGTTTATGTTTTACAATAAAATAAAATTTCATTAAATAAATTTCATTTACAAAACATGCAGTTTCTTACAACAAAAACAATAAAAGTTTTCCGAACAAGCCTCTTTTTTTTTTTTGTTAAATAAATTATTTATTTTTTTGAATGAATTATTTATTTAAAAGAAGTATGAAAAATATAAGAAGTTATTTTGAAGTCGAATAAGTATATATATATTATGATATATATATATACACACATATATTCTTACTTGAAAGAATGAAGATTTGTATTCAAAACTTTCCGTATTATGGAGAAGTGTGATTATCATTGGACTATACCTATAATCATAGATAAAATGATCTTGGGTTGCAATATTTCTCTCAGTTAACTCATCTTATCATATCCAAATATGGGTATATCTTTACTAGTCTCAACAAAATCATTATTAAAAAGTATCAAGTACTCTCTGATTTACTAGCTGGTGTAATGATTATACAAAACCCAACTGATCTGACCAAAAAAAAAAAAAAAAACGTAAACGCATTCCAAATCATCTAAGACCTCAAACATACATTATTTAATGAAAACATTAAAAAAAAAAAATAATCTTAAATATCAAAGTAATTAAAGTCTTTATCAAAGAAAGTCACTGAATTCATTTATAATTTTGTCATACATGAACAAAAAACAAGTGGCGGGGCTGAGGGGTGCCCTCAGGGGCCATGGCACACCCAGCCAAGCCAAATGAATTTTTTTAAACTTTAGTTTTTGTTATTTATCATACAAAATATACATTAAAAAAATACAATTAATTCATCCAACTAATTATTATTATTATTATTATTATATCAAATAAGATTTTACCTAACGACATAAAATATTTTCTTTAGATGATATTTAAATAATTTCATCATTTCTATCATATATGGGGCGTATATTTCGCAATCTTGTCTACATGGTTACGACAACTTTTAATCTACACTATGAATATTCACCTTAGCTATTATATCTAAACTTATCAGGTCTGACCTTGTAAATGAATAGATACTGTATATATTTTTTAAATATTTGTGTTATTTATAATTGTTATTTTGTTAACTATTAAAGATTAAGTTCACAACAGGGTGGAAGTGAAAGGATCCAACTCGACTTGTCTTGAGTTCAGAAGGATCTCGTAAAAACTGGAGTCTTTTTAATTGAAATATAGAATTTAATGAAAATTGTTTAGAAAAATCATAGTAAATTTCATAATTTTTTATAAATATAAATTGAAATAAAAAAAAAATCTTGACATTTCTCATGTTGGACTCATGTACTGGATATACAAAATATATTCATAAAATATATGGAAAGATATTTCATTTTCAATATTATTCTCGAAATATATTACAAAATCTGATTAATTAAAATTAATATACACTGATATAAATATTTTTAATTAAACATATTATGAATGCATTTAGTCATTATCATGTAGTCTTTCTCATGATATGCATTAATCTGCATAAACCTATAATGAATACATAAAAAAAAAAAAAAGTTTCATAAAAAAGTGAGCGCTAACGCCCAATGAATGGATATAACTTTTCAAAAATATTTATATTAAAACTATACATATTGATAGTAATGATAAATAATTCTTATATCATAATAAAATTGTAACCTATATATAAATTATTTCTATAATAATATAATTTATAAAACTTTTTGGAATCTCTTTATATAAATTTGATTTTCAATAAATCTTTATATGTACTGATCTAATTCAGTATATAATATCTGTAATATAAAAATTTATACCAACTGATACTCAGGGAAATATATCATACATGTTGGAGATACTCAACACGCACGTCGAGTGAGGGATAACATTTGATATACATGTATTGGGCGACTTAATAACGCCTTAGGCATTTACCATACATATGCTAGGTGACTTTTTCGGATTTATACAGGTGAAACTTGGTTGATCATTAGAAAGGACGGTATAATCTTGGTGTTCTGAAAACACTTTTATTTTCCTTTCTCAAATCTTTTCATACTATACATATAATTCTAAATGAATATTTTTCTAAAAACGTAATTAATATTACTTCTCAAGACATAAAATTATATTATTTAAAACCTATTGAAATCAATTCAAATCCTCATTTCAATAATAAAATATATTTTGTAATTCTGAAATATTATTTAAAAGAATAAATCATTCATTTCCAATAAATAATAAACATTGAATAAAAATAATCAAGATTTAATTAATTAATTTACAATTAAAAAAAAAACAATCCATTTAACAAATAATTCATTTATACTAATCCATAAATAAAAAAATCTAAAATTATGATTACTATAAATAATTAATTCAATTTAAATAAAAACAATACACTCATATAACTCTTTTGCTTAGATCTAGATTGAAGCATATTCCCATCAAGTTTTTCATAATTCTGAATCCATCCTAAAATTACGTAAACTTAATTTAAAACTTATTGTAAAATTTATTAATTTTCTAGACTTTAAATTTCATAAAAATTACTTATTTTGATAAAGTGGACATCAAAATATTCAGATTACTTACACGAAATTTCTCCTATCTTTTCTTGCTCACGGCTTTACAGGAGGTGACATTTTTATAACCTTTTTGATCTTTTACAATTATAGAAAAATTTATTATAGCATATATAGATGATTTTCGAGATTCAAAGAATATTGAGTTTCATCTTTTGAAATAAAATTGAACGTGTTAGGTTACCTTGTTATAAGTTAAGTTCACCTAAAATGACCCAAATTTAAACCCATAACCAAAATATAATTTGGATAATATCAAATAACTGCTATCATTTCACATATAAAAAGAGGAGAATGGGTGGTATTTTGGTTGATGAGAAATTCATGCCAAAAACACTCAATCATACCTACAAAACATGGAAAAACGCATACGGAGCAAACATACAAGGAAAAACTGAGAGAGGACAAAAGGACATCACATCAACAATGTGATTTGAGGGTTTGGTCCTTGGTGACAAAACTCCAATTAGTTGAATAATCTAGAATCCATAGAACTTCTGCCGCACAAAACAAAACAGGTTTTTTTTGGTTTCATTTTATCATTTTTGACAAATTTTTATACTGTTTTGATTATTTTCAGAACAGTTTTATATTTAATTTTTTAATGACATAATATTTTAACATAAGTGATTGTCCTACGTCAATTTAAATAATTTTTATTTTCCCATCAAATCAAAATCCTAACTCCGCCCTGGACAGAAACCAAGGCACTTTCCCCATCCCTGCACAGCAAAAAGATTGAAGCCGCCTTCAATAATTGTTTAATAACTTTTGACTCAGAAAACTTAAGTAAAGACTTTGTGCATTCTTTCGATGCCACTTTCCATGGCTGTCAAAAAACTTGAGACTAAAATATTTTTGATAAACACTTTGTCGAGCCTTTGAAAGCCACTTGACTATCAGAAAACTTTTGACAAGGAAGACTTTGGCGAAGACTTTGTGGGATTGGAGTTTTTATTGTTCATGAAGAGCCAGCTGATTTTCCTCACATATATGCTTTAATTTTTCAGTTACTATAATTTGGAGCCTCATTTGCCCATAGATACCAATCCAATTAGCTCTAAGTGCGTTTGTCTTCTTTTCTTTAAATTGTTCTTTCCTCTAGTGTGACAGAAAGATTGTAGTTCTCTTACAAATAAATAAAGAGACGTAATCCTTTTAATCACACTGATATTTTTATCATGTAAATCTTATTTTAATTATTTATATCTTTATTACTTCCATTACAATTCTTAAATTTTCTTTCATAATTTAAATTTACATTGGGAATCGAAACTTATCATTTTCTTAATCTATTCATATTTTAGTTAACTTATTCTTGGATTAAGATATTGATATTTGAATAGAACTATTTAATCAGAAGTGCATCTGTCTGAATGCCTCTAATTCTTGATCTTATCTCTTTCTTATTTGAAAATGTTCAATATGTTCAATCCATGAAAAAATCTAACCTTTCTATAATTATTATCTCAGCCTCTAAAAGTTCTGGTGTATCAAAGCAGTGAGTGTGCGTGACTACATAAACTATTCTGCTTTGTAAGGTAGTATGGCACAGATATTTAACTTTGGCAAAATTTGATGGATTTTGGAATTTTATACAAGAGTTTCAATTTATGTTACATTGTAGGAAGTTACGCTAATTTATGAAAGTAATTTTAACTTTTGTGAAGTTAGAATCTTACATTTATGATATTTATAAAACCGTTAAAATCATTCAGATCCAGCTTAATTACTAAATTTTAATTTCTTCCTCCGATGCTAATAGCTTATTGAGATTTCATATTTAAAATTAAATCTTTTACTCTTAAAACGATGTGCTGACATTTAAAATGGTTTAATTACTTTCGTATTAAAACATCTTCACATTGATTCAGCCTACGAACAAAAACAAAAGTAATATATGAGAGTGGCTTCATCTTCGCTGATGGATATAACAGTATTTATACAAAACATATCAAAATATAGCTAGGAATAAATTGAAAGAGAATAAATCAGAAATCAATTAATCAATACATGAGAATATATAAAAAATTACTGTAATCAAAACAGATTGCTAAGATTGCATGACAGCAATATTATTGACAGTCTCGGATGATTAGTTTCATGGTTAATGGAGGGAATATCTTGCCTGATACAGCCAAAACTTCTCTTAAACCTTCTCATACGTAAAATTTGATGTTTTGGCTTCATGTATAAAAGTTGTGGCCCTCGTGGAGTGGTCAAAAAGTAAAGTCTTTATTTACTAAAGAAATAAAAAATATAAAAAAATATGTATATAAAAAAAAAAAAAAGTAAAGTCTTTCTAAAAAGACTAAGAACTACTGGCATGTTCTTTCCTACTGGGGACAATCAACTTAACGATTATTATTTTTATTGATTAATTACAATTTTTATTTCAATTTTTTATGTATTAATCTGTAATTTTTTAGAGAAAAATTGGATTCTCGTTCCAAAAAATTAGCTATTACATCATTAGATTTAAGTAACAATCAACCCAAATCCGATCAAAAGGAAAAGTAAGGGTGGAAGTGGCTAGATAATGGGTCATCTTGTTTACTAAACCACACAAGTGATGACAAGAACCATTTCCAACTATCAATAACACTAGAGTAGACCTAAAGAATTTAAAGAAAGGTTGTTTATTACAAATTTTAGGAATTGAAGCAAAGCTTTTACTTTTTTTAAATTTTAAAAACTGTTTGGTCTACTAAAACATTTTGTAAAGTATGAAGGATACCTAATGAATTTTTCCCTTTCCATATTCATGATTAGTACTACTCAATTTTTTATTTTTATGTGATTAATATAATACGAATGAGAAGTAGAATTGTAGAAGAAGAGGAGAAATAGGCTGGAAGTTTTCTTCTGTTTTTTTCCTCCCCTTTATTAACCTCAATCTGAAACTCATATAGGCCTAGCTACATGAGAGCTACAATACAGGGAGCATCTCCCACAAAACAGGAAACTGAAACTGGGCTGTTACACCAGCCACTACAAGCAAGAATTTAGGAAATATGAAAACAGAAAACATGAAAACTGGAAACAACAAATTAATACTTATTATTTGACTAAGTCACACCAACAGACCACTACATGCCATGCACGTTGAGGAGAAGCAACCAACAGACCACTACATGCCATGCACGTTGAGGAGAAGCAACCAACAGACCACTACATGCCATGCACGTTGAGGAGAAGCAACCAACAGACCTCTACATGCCATGCACGTTGAGGAGAAGCAACCATGACCATCACTTATGCCAAATGCTGAAACGTAACATTCCTCCCCCCCTGCAAAATCCTTGTCCTCAAGGATTAAAACCAGGATAGGTACGAAGAAGACGCCGCTTGTTCTCCCAGGTGGCATCTTCAACTGGAGCCCCAACCCACTTAACAAGCACCTCTTCTTTGGAACGATATTTCCCCTTCTGAATCACTCGACGATCGAGGACGGACTCAGGTTGAGGCAAAACAGTACCTTCATCTGTCACTGGAGGTATCTGAACACTTATGGGCAAGGTTCCAACATGTCGCTTAAGGAGGCTAACATGGAAGACATTGTGAATCAAGGACCCAGCAGGTAACTCAAGACGATAGGCCACTGAACCTATCCGCTCCAAAATCTTAAACGGACCAAAATACCTTGGTGAAAGTTTGAGAGATCGCCTAAAAACTACTGATTGTTGTCGATAAGGCTGTAACCGAAGGAAAACATAATCGCCAACATTAAAAGTGACCTCACTACGATGTCGATCAGCCTGAATTTTCATACGGTTTTGAGCAAGTGCAAGATTATGCCGCAACTCAAGTAGGATTGCATCACGTGTGCGCAAGTTGTCCTCCACTGCCTGAACTGATGTGGTACCTGGAACATATGATATCAGCCTTGGTGGTGGCACTCCATAAACTGCCTCAAATGGAGAGATTTTGGTTGCCGAATGGATAGCTGTGTTGTAGCTAAATTCGGCCCAAGCAAGCCATTCTATCCACTGTTTTGGTCGGTCATGAGTGAAACAACGTAAATATTGTTCCAATGTCCGATTAATGACCTCTGTTTGCCCGTCTGATTGGGGGTGATAACTGGAACTCAGGCACAATGTAGTCCCCTGCAGCTGAAACAATTTCTGCCAAAAAGCACTCACAAATACCTTGTCCCTATCACTAACTATCGATATGAGAACTCCATGTAGGCGCACTACCTGATCAACAAAAGCTTTAGCCATCGATAAAGCAGAATATGGGTGTTTGAGTGGGATAAAATGAGCATATTTACTTAATCGATCCACTACCACCATTATGACATTGTACCCCTTTGAGAGGGGTAACCCTTCAATGAAATCCATTGAGATTTCAGATCAAATTTTTTCTGGAAGTGACAAAGGTTGTAACAACCCTGCTGGCAGCATGCACTCCGTCTTACACCGTTGACAAACATCACATTCTTTAATAAAATTTTTTACAGTAGTGCTCATTCGAGGCCAAATAAAATTGCTACGTATTCTGTGGAGAGTCTTAGCAAACCCAAAGTGCCCACCTACTGGAGAAGAATGGTTATCTTTTAAAACATCTGAAATTAGAGATGAGTTAGGACTTAGCAATACCTTTCCCTGTTGTACCCAAACTCCATCCCTCAAAACAACATCTCTCAGAGGAGTTGAATTCGAATTCCATGTGCTAAAGAACGGGTCTGACTTTACTTCCTGTTGTGCGATGGCCCACTAGTCCATTTTAGGAGTGGAAATTGCCTGAAACTGGAACTCTGCTATACGTGACAAAGCATCTGCTCCTTGATTCTCTGTTCCTTTTTTATATTGAATTTCATAATCATAGCCAAGTATCTTCGGAAGCCATCGAATCTGAGTAGGAGTGGTGATCCTTTGCTCAAGTAAATATTTTAAACTCCGTTGATCTGTACGAACTATGAAGGGTCTTCCCAATAAGTAGGGTCGCCATTTCCGGATTGCTTTGACAATGGCTAACATTTCCTTGTCATATGTTGATAGTGCCAGTGCAGCTCCTTTGAGTGCCTCACTAAAGAAAGCAATGGGGTGGTTTTGTTGAGATAATATTGCCCCTATACCGGTGCCGCACGCGTCACATTCAATCACAAACTGTTGTGTGAAGTCTGGAAGCTGCAATATAGGAGGCATGGTTAACGCCCGTTTCAATTCTTGGAATGCAATTTCGGCCTCCTTAGTCCATTGGAACCCGCATGGTTAACGCCCGTTTCAATTCTTGGAATGCAATTTCGGCCTCCTTAGTCCATTGGAACCCCTTCTTAGAAGTAAGTCGAGTGAGAGGTGCTGCTATGCTTCCAAACCCTCGAACGAATTTCCTGTAATATCCGGCAAGCCCTAAGAACCCTCTAACCCCTTTTACTGATGTCGGTCTCGGCCAATTTTGAACTGCTTGTATTTTTGTAGAATCCACGGTCACTCCTTCAAACGAAATGAGATGTCCCAGATAATCCACCTGAAGGACGCCAAATCTGCACTTGGATTCTTTAGCCACCAATTGATTATGAGAAAGAAGAGACAACACAGACCTAAGATGCTCCAAGTGATCATTCCATGTTTTGCTGTAAACTAAGATGTCATCAAAAAATACCAACACGAATTTCCGCAAGAAAGGTCTGAATATATCATTCATCAGACTTTGGAAAGTTGAAGGGGCGTTAGTCAAGCCGAAAGGCATCACCACAAATTCGTAATGGCCTTCATGGGTTCTAAATGCTGTCTTGTGAATATCCTCCTCCCGTACTCGTATTTGATGGTAACCTGCTCGAAGATCTATCTTGGAAAAATACTTAGCCCCAAATAGTTCATCAAGCAACTTCAATAACTGGTATAGGATATTTGGTATTGGTTGATGTTTGCTGTTGTGGTGGAGGTCCAAGGAGACCTGCGGATGTTATGGCATTGTTTCTTGGCACCGAAACAGATGATGAAGAGCGATAGGGGCTGGCAGTTCTTCTTTGGAGAGAATTTCGCTCCTCAATTAGGCGTGCAACCCCAATTGTATCGGCAAGAGTTTTGGGCTGTTTGACCTTTACATCCAATCGAATATCGTCCTTTAATCCTGCTATAAAACACCCTATCAAGTAATTTTCTGGAAGATCATCCACACGATGAGATAATTTTTCAAAGGCCTCCTGGTAGGATTGCACGGTACTGGTTTGTTTGAGCCTCGAGAGTGCTTCCGATGGATCCTCATAATCCGTTGGTCCAAACCGATGGAGCACAGCTTTTGTAAACTCATCCCATGTCAACGGCCCTTTAAATTTAGTGAACCATCAATGCCATTGTAAGGCTATCCCTTCCAAATGAAAGGAGGCCAGCTGAACTCGTTGATGGAGAGCAATCTCTTTAAACTCAAAATATTGTTCTGCTTTGTAAATCCACCCAGTGGGGTCATCGCCTCCAAAATTGGGAAAATTCAGCTTGAGATGTGTCTGATTTCGGTCTTGAGATGAGTTAGAATTGTTGTAGTTCTGGGATATGGTGGGGTTATTTTGGGCTTGAGAGACAGTGGGATTGTTGGACGTCTCTCCGGTGGCAAAGGGGTTTATTTCCGGATTGGGAAGATGGGTGGAAGGGTTGACGCGAATTGCTTGTAACTCAGTGAGAACCAGTTGAAGGGTAGAGTTCATCTGATTGTAATTACGGTTTAAAGCATCAAAGCTTGACTCGTGACGAGTAAGAATCTCTGATATTTCATTACGGAACTCAGTATTGCTCTTGTGGCGGGTATCCATATCGCAACCTGGCTCTGATACCACTAATACGAATGAGAAGTAGAATTGTAGAAGAAGAGGAGAAATAGGCTGGAAGTTTTCTTCTGTTTTTTTCCTCCCCTTTATTAACCTCAATCTGAAACTCATATAGGCCTAGCTACATGAGAGCTACAATACAGGGAGCATCTCCCACAAAACAGGAAACTGAAACTGGGCTGTTACACCAGCCACTACAAGCAAGAATTTAGGAAATATGAAAACAGAAAACATGAAAACTGGAAACAACAAATTAATACTTATTATTTGACTAAGTCACACCAACAGACCACTACATGCCATGCACGTTGAGGAGAAGCAACCAACAGACCACTACATGCCATGCACGTTGAGGAGAAGCAACCATGACCATCACTTATGCCAAATGCTGAAACGTAACATAATATTGTAGAAAATTGATCTTTAAAGAGGATTAGTTTAAAAATTTTATCTGACTGAATGTTTTTAACATCTAAATTCCATTTGTGAATAATTAAACATCTTGAACATTCAGTAAGAACAGAATTGCTGAATGATATGAAAATATAGTAATAAAATCTAACTGATTTTAGCACTAGCTTTTTGAACCTGTTTACATTCACACATCTTCACTGAGTAACCCACATTGCAATTGTTGTTCGGAAAGAAAGCAAATCATTACCATGCTCGAAAGCCCACTGATTGGGCTCCACACCTATGCTGTCGAGGGTAGACAATGAATCTAACGTTATTTAGATATGAACTGATAAAAGGTTTAGATAAATTAATACTAATTTTTTTTCTCTAAGTCTAATAATTAAATGTGCTAACTGTAGCTTGTGTTTCTTGGAATAACTGAAACCAAATCTAGGATTTTGTGAAATTTATTTTTGATTTTAAAGCCGTATATTATGAATTTTTAAAATTATTTTCAAGACATCGACAGGTGAATGGATCTTATACAGTAATAACTATTGAATAAAACAAAACTATTTTCGGTGGACACAATGTTAGTTTGAGTCTAGATTCATGATTGCAGAAGTGCCTTCTGGAGTCCCTGACACTGAAAAATAGGCCATCACTAAACGCTTATCATGTTATGATCATTTATATAAATTAAAGAAATAATAATAATAATAATAACAAAATCCAATTAAACATCACTGAAACTCCCTCCAAATACTCTTGATACATCTACATACAAATAGGAAATTTTAGGGTACGTTGGTAAACCTTCATATAGACTATCAGTCTATCACACATATAATAAATCAAATATCACGTAGGGTTTCACATCAAAGTCATATAAAAATGCCTACGGACAATAATGAATAGAAATAAACTGAGTTAAAACATACCCTATGATACCATATTTTTACATAAATTTCAAAAGATAACATTCATATAAACATATTTCATAACTTATACGTATATACATTTAAAAAACCAAGTAAAAAAGAAAAAAAAAAATTCAAAGACAGTAGGTTTAGTGATGTATGCCAGACTCGTGCTTAAATTTTTATTTATATTTTATTTTATTTGTTTACTATATTATTTTGATTATAATATTTGATTGAAAATAAATATTTGCACTACATAATTATTATAAATTTTTTTGAAAAAATAAAAGGTTGAATATAATAATTTTAAAGAGATTATTAAACTTAACTAAATCCAGTCATAAACTAACTTTAAAACTGCCGTTTCATTTATGTATAATACAAATGAAGTAAATTTTTTAATGACTTGATTTTAGATTTTTTTTTTCTTTTTACAACTCGAAGATTGCAGATTTATTTATTTGTATATTTATTGAAATTTTTAATTAAAATCTCGATTTAATTCAAATTATGATATTGGCTTCTTTGCAAAATGTGTGTTACAAGATATGCTTTTATGTTCATGTAAATAGTATTGATTCTTTCAAAGAATGTGCTTTGTTTGTTCTTCGGAAACTTTCAATGCTTTTAATAATGCTTGTTTGCAAATGGGACTGTATCTGTCTTGAATCACCTTACTGTAACTTCTACAAATAGTCTTTTTATTTTCGTTTTAGTATAAATTTAAAATTTACAAAAGAGTAATGCATTTAAACCCATAACATTAATATGCGAAGATCGGATGTTTAGTATTAAATCACCTTATAGATTGTTTTGTCCTATGTTATATAATTATATTACTTTGACATAATAAAATTTTAAATAATGGGCGCAAAAATAATTCTCTATTTATAACAATATATCTATAAAATTAAACAACTTAAATAAAGTTATTTAAAAAAAAAAATGCATTATCTTTCCTTTCTAATTTTCATTCAAAGATTATGACTTTTGTTTTCTAATTTTTTTTTACGAACTTTATGATGTGAGTTTTATCTCATCATTTAATCATATAACAATTTTTCAAAAATATATATATATATATATCATAGAAAAACTCATTTGCATACAAATACTTAAGATAAAATTATTGTATTGTGTTGTCCTTAAAACAATATTAAGAGAACATAAATATAATGCAGATTGATTAGTGCTATACATTAGATATCGTAGTTTTTATCTCAGTTCAAATTTGTCAAATTTTATGGAATTAACATGGCAACAAAATTAAACAGTCATCATACTATACGTTCCTTTTCTATTTTATTTTTATTTTTTGATTTTCCGTGATCATTAGGGAATGACAGTAAAAATAATATTGATTAGTGTTTGCTCTTTAATCGTCAGAGTAGGTGACCAACTGCAAGCCTTGCATCCTTTTGACTGGAAGTGGAGTAGGTGCCAACCCCAAGCCGTGCATCAAGCCACCAACTCTTCGTTGTCTATATAATTATTTATCGAGCTATTTCGATCTCTTTCCAAACTAGAAAATTACACAAAGGTACAAGGTTAAATTGCAAGAAAATTCCAAACTTTGCAAATGAATTCATATATTTATCCTTTTATGTTATTTATTACATGTATATTTGATATAATTTTATAATCTACTACAGGTACAATTACAAAATCATTTTAATGTTTGACATATTATAAAAGAATTTTTTTTTCTTTACATTACATATATGCCCTTCTTTAAATACAGCCTACCCACTTTCCTAAGTAATTTTGGAATACACAAGGACATAATTGTCTTTCACTTACATTGCTAATTTAAAAGGGCTACAATTCTTGAAGCCAAGAGGCTTTTTGTATAGCGGTAAAAGATATTAACATTGTAGTTCTAGTTTGTTTGTTTTTTTTTTTTAATGGGCATACTTGTTTATCAACATTTAAAAATAAAGTAAATCCTTCATTAAGTTAACGATACAATGCAAAAAATATCACAATCATGTACATACAATGATGTGTGGAAATTATTGATTGTCCATGTTGAAACATGCTACCTGAAAAACTTTCTTTATCTCATGAGGTAATCATTTTTCCTTTTATTTCCTGACTTAAGGAAGTTAATTCTTTTCATAATTAACTGATCATTATTTGTTACAGCACCATCCATCGTATTGGTTGCCCACATAAGCAAAGATGTAATATCCTCTTTAGAAGTTATTACTGTGCATATGTATAGAATGATGAAATGTACTAATGTACCCTCGTTGGTGAAATAATAAAATGATTTTAAGTATTTAGTAGTAAAATTTAGTATTTGTAGATTTTTTTTTTTTTTTGTAAGAACTGAGAATAAATTTAAATCATAAAAAGTTGAAGGGCAAAAGAGAAAATAAAAGATTTTTATAAAAAGAGTGGCAAAATTGTAAATAAAGTGAAAGTACAAGGACTTTGAGAAAAAAAGTGAAGAATTCTCTAGAATGTAGTAAAGTCGTAAATTTAAGAAAGTTTGAGAGTAAAGGTGGAGCTTGACTCATGCCTACAAATAGGTGTGTGTGGGTGGGTGGTGTGTGTCGTGTGAGAGTGGAGAGAAAAGAAGAGAGAAAAATCTATAGAGAGAGAGAGAGAGAGAGAGAGAGCTGTCTGTCAAGAGCAGCCATAGACCCGAGCTCGTTTCTGTCGAAATCAAGCTGTAGAAGGTGACGAACGGATCTAGGAGGGTGATCAAGTCAGATTTGACAAGAATTAAGAGGTGTTGACGTTCGGATTTGGCTCCTTAGTCAACAAGATTCATTTTAGGCCCAAGCTACAGTTCCATGTAGTTGATGTGGAATGTGCGAAGTAAAAAGGAAACAACAAGGAGAGATCAGAGGCGAGAAGCAGAAAAACACCAGAAGATTTTAGAGTGGTTCGGCCCAATTTGATGCCTACGTCTACTGTTCACTCTCTCACTATTTTGGTAGAATAACGACACTCAAAGGATTGTGTCCGTTTTACAATGAAAATCCTCCCCTATTTATAGAGAAAGGGGAGGTGCTACAGTAAAACAAAATAAGACAAAAACGTAAAGTAAATTGAAATTATAATGATGGACCGCATTTAATGCTCCAAGATTTCATTTAATACGGCTGACAGTACATTAAATGGGGCCGAAATTACATTTAATGTGGTCGAAATTGTCACTTCTGAGCTCTGCCTGAGCGAGACTTTAGGTGGCTGGTCTGTACAAGTCATGAGAGACTACCGAATCTTGGCTGTGGTCTCTGGCAGAGATGGTGTATATGACACGTCTTGTGCTGTATTTTGCATGACATTTTTTACTCCCGCTGATTCACGATTTGGGAGTCAAGGTTGAGACAGACTTTTCAGCTAGCAGAATATTCAGTTGAGCTGGCGAACAGATGAGCTTCTGGCAGATCAGGTACTTGGAGGCTTCAGGAGACGGATCATGAATTAGTATTTCTATAACCAGTCATCATACTAGGCAAATGGTCTCATGAGTGTGCGGGAGTACGAGCATGCCCAAAAATCACCGAACAACCAAACGAATACTTCTAGGTGAACAGGCCAGAGCAGAATAGATCCTCCGATTACCCTTCGACGGACAACTTAAACGAACATATTTGGTGAACAGGCACAACGATCAGCCTAGACGGACAGGCGTAGCGATTAGCTCGAGCGAATAGACATAACGATCAGCATGAGCGAACAGAATTGGTGATCAACCTGAGCGAATAGATCTGATCGTAATTGCATACAGGATAACGAACACATCATTGATCAGGGAACCAACATTATCCGCGAGTAGATTGACAATCAGTAGAGGACTTGGGGTACGAACAGAATAGAGAGTCAGAAAGGTGATCAGAAAGAAGGACAGATTGTTGGGCCCTTGGACCGTCGGGCTTGCACTGTATATCCTTTCTGGCCCAATAGGCCTGGTCGTTAAATTACCCATAACAACAGGTAAGATCAAGTTTTTATGGTTTTCTTTTTGGAGAAAAATCTGTCAAAACAATCCAATAGCTGCATTTATTGTTAATGAGGTTTCGTGTATAGATTTCGAGGTTTGAGTGGTTAGATTATTGTGTGAAATGTTAACGTTCTGCCAAAAGCTATTGTATTTGTGATATGGGTTATGTGAAGAAACCAGTGAAATGTTGGTGCATGTATATTGTGAAAATGTTGAGATCGGGATGTGCCAATCCGTGTGTTGGTGTAATTCTGGAAGAAGAAATGTTAGAACTTAGTACGTATAAGTCAGAAAGCAAGCTCGCAAATAGCGAGCTGGGCAATGCCCGCAGTCCTTTTACAGCCTATTAAGCTGGACTAGAGTGGAAGCTCATGAAGAGCGAGCTGGGTGATGCCCACACTCTTGTGTAGTCTAACCAAGCTAAGTGAAAACGGTAGCTCATTAAGATAGCTAGATGATGCCACAGTCCGTTATAGTGTTTGTCTGAAATAGACTAAGGCAACAGTTCGCAAGAGGGAGTTGGGTAGGGCCCGTGTATCAGGTTGAGTTGAGCTGGTTGAAGGCTACAGCTCGTAGAAATGGGAGAGCTGAGCGAGCTCGTTGAAATAAGGAGTGCCCTCAATCTGGAATGAGTTGAGTAAGGTAGGAGCTCGCATAGGATGAGTTGAGAGGAGCTCACAGCTCGAGCTGAATGGGATAGTGTAGTCTGTTGTAGCTTAGGTGAGGTAAAAATGATAGAGCTGAAATTGGAATTGAAGTGATTTGCGAGCTAAGTTGAGTTTTCATTTATGACTAAGTGTAAGTGACGTAGCGAGCTGAAGAGGTCGCTGGAGCAAAAGCTGGAAAGTTCAAGTAGATTAGGAAGTAAGTTGTGAGTGTGTAAAAATATTTTTATTAAATGATTTTCAGTTACTATACAAATATAATTCATAGCTTTTCATTTCTTGTTTAGCTTATAAATATCTTTATATTTTTGCATGAGAACAAATAGTTTATATATGGTATGTTATGTATAGTATTTTCTTCATATATCATGAAAGAGAAATAGATCTAAAGTATAGAAAAAGAAAAAGGTTTTCAAACTTAGTGGATAACCCAAGCTTTTATAGATAGACCTTCTAGCATTAGACACAGCCGGTATATATCGCAGTGTATGGCAAATGTTGAGAGAGCTAGTCCTACTAACATCGGGGGGATCGAGTCTGTCGTATATGTCAGTCGTCCTCTATACTTGTAAGGTATTATCTCATTACATGGTTTGCAATGATAGTTCCGTCACGTGATAACGAGATGTCTTTATAGCTTTGTCATGGTGAACGCTGCTAGCTTTTGCGCCACGTGACCCCCCACACTAAGCGGAGCTAGTCTGACCGCTCATGTGGTTGTAGCTTCCCTTGAGTTTCCATTAGAGCATTTTTAGAAAAGAAAGACATACCATTAAAAGCATATCTTAGAAAGAAATGTTTTATAAATATTTTTGAACTCAAATTAGAGTAAGTATTTGAAACCTTATAGAAATTTTATAAAAACATAATCTTTTAAAAATAAAATTATTTTAAAAAAAAATACGTTTTTAAAAATGTTTTCCAGAGAAAATTTTAAAAAGATTATTTTAAATATATATAAACGTATTCACATTTACTAAGCTTTTGTAACTCATAACGTTTTTTGTTTTATATTTCAAAAACTTCCTTAGGTGCAGGAACATGTGATCAGGGTACCAATACTCCTTGTTTAGATTAGTTGGGCTAGACTACCGACGCTGTTGCATAACTTATTTTGTAATATTGTGATTTAAAAATTTTCGTGCGGTTTGCATATTTTTGGGATTGCGAACAAATTTGTAGCACTTCTTATGTATGCATGACATTTAAATATTTAAGATATTATTGATTATATTTTACGAATTTATTTTTCTTAAATTAAATATGAGATTTTAAAGTTTATAATTCACATGTTTAGCAAATGATTTGTAGTTAAAGGTTCGCTCCACGACATTCTTTTGAATTTTATTAGTTAGATTTCAGAAGGGTTTCGTGGGGTGCCCGACCGGATTGCTGAATTCATTTAAGGGAATTCAGGTCGAGTCTTGTCAAAATACCTATAGCAAACCTGAGTGAAAACATAGCACCTAAATGAGGTAATGGATCAGTGAATGAGATGGAAGCAAAGTCCCATCCTAACCCATCAATGCCAATCTAGGGTTGAGCTTGTAGATAGAATTGCTCAACTTTTGACTACTATAGTTCAACAGACACGTGCCCAAAAACACTATACAACGTGCACATAATATTGGGGCTACATCTTTTGATGGTTCTAGTGTTCCTGATAGTGTCATATCATGGTTGAATAATCTAAAGGGTGTGTCTGGGGTTATGGGAGGCTCAAAAAAACTAAAACTGGCATTTGCCACATTCTTATTGAAGGATAGAACTTATGACTGGTAGGAATCAGTTCGACAGCAGAATAGTGAGGTGATATCTTAGGATGAGTCCAAAAGGTAGTTCAATACTTATTATTATCCTAGGTTCTACCAAAATATGAAAATGAATGAATTTTTTAAGTTGGTGCAAGGTCCTTTATCAGTTGAGATATATGAGAAGAAGTTTAAAAGCTTTCTAGGGTTGCTCCATTTTTGGTGGAAAATAAAGAAAATAAGTGTAAGTAGTTTAAAGAGGGCCTTTGACTTGAAATCAAGATCTATGTTTCTTCTACTGAACATACTTATAGGACATATTCCGAATCCTCTCTTGAATATGAGAGAATCCTGTAAAAACTGTGATATTTCGAACTAAAATCTAGATTTGATGAAAAACGTCTTAGAAAAATTCTTGTAAATCTCTGAATTTCCTGATAAATTCAATTCCAACCAATCATAAATCGGTACATTTTTATGATAGACCCCTGAACTAAATATATAAAATACATTCATAAAATATCTAGAAAAATATTTCATCTGTAAAATTATTCTTGAAACATATTTAAGAAATCTGATTAATTAAAAATAATATACACAAATGCCAATTGTTCATCATTATGCTGCCCTTGTTACGGTATGTAATAAACTGCACGAACCTGTGACGGATACTTGAAAAAATAAGTTTTATAAAAGAGTGAGCGCTAACGCCCAATGAGTGGATATAACTTTTATAAAAATATTTCTAAATAAAAAATAACATAAAACTTGTAAAAATATACAATCATATTTGAAAGGTGAAATTGAATTTAAATCTCATATCGTAATAAAACTATAAACTTCTATATAAATTATCTTTATAACTTAATAATATAAAATCTGATAATCTATTATCTGTAAAAATATTTCTCTAATTTCTTTCTATAAATTTGGTGTTCTATAAATCTTAGTCTATATTGATCAAATTTAATATAAAATATCTGTAATCTAAAAATATACATAAACTAGTATTCAGGGAAATCTGATTATACATGGTGGAAATACTCAACATATACACAGAGTGAGGGATAACATCTGGTCATACACATGCTGGACAATTCTCCAGAACTTACATATGTGAAGCCTAAAGACCGTTAGAGGGAAGAATACAGTCTTGTTGTTAAAAAATATATCATTTAATCGATTTCAAATCTCAACTCGTTTTCATATGCAAGTTGTATAAATCTATTTTTACATATAAATATAATTCTCAATAATTTTTTTTTCTTTGATAATATAAATAAATATTCTATAATCAATAAATTAATAGACTAATTAAATAATTTCATTCTATTAACAATTAAATAAATAAAATCTAAAATTTAAATAATATAATAAATCCATTTAATTAAAATAAACTATCTAGGAAATTAAGTAACTAACAATTAATTCATCTCTAATAATCCATACATAATAAAATCTGAAATCTATAATTATAAATAATTAATTCAAAATAAATAAAATAATCTACTTACAGAACTTCTTTGCTCAAATATGGATATAATATAGGTTCTCATCTAATTTCTTATCATCTTAGATCTACCTTAAAATCACATAAACTTAATTTAGAACTTATAAAAAAATTAACAAATTTTCTGGATTCCAAATCTCATTAAAAAATTCCACTATCTGAATTATGTTTTTTTATTCAAATCTCGAATTTCTAATAATTAAATCATAGTAACATAATGTGTGCTTAAATCTTAATTTAAGTAATATTATTTACTTATTTATTTATTTTACTTATACCTTAATTTAAGTTATAAAATATCTTTTTTCAAAAAGTAAAATTTTCTTACTTATATCTTAATATGAAAAAGTCTTATATTAAATAAATATATATATATATATACATTAGTTTCCTAAATTAACTTCTTATTATTATGTTTTTACAAAAAAAATTTCAATACGAGGGACAAATTAAGGTCACAAGCCTATATCGCTGGTGCAAAATGAGGCTCTTTCTTTGTCCATTATTTTTCTTAAAAAAAAATTAAATTAAAATATTATATTATTTACATAAAATAAAATATTTAAAATATTAAATATTAAAAATAATAAATAATAAATCTTAGATTAATAATAATCTATTTAAAAAATGATATCTTAGTAGTTTTTTTTTTTTTTTTTTGGGGTGGGGGGGGAGGGGAAGGAATATCTTAATAATTAAGTTTAGAAATTCTAACAAAAAAGAAACAAAAATCAAATTTTTAAACATAAATTCTTGTTAATTAATAATTTAAAATAAGGTTAGTTTATTGTGAAATATAAACTTTTTTGCAGCATTCAATATGTATATTGTTGTATGTAGCATTTTTAGCGATATACTACTCTGTGTGTTGTAAAATATAAGTTTTTAGTAACATACTAATTTATCTGTTATTTAAATTTAAGTATACAATAATATTGAAAAAGTCTGTGTTGCCATATGTAGCATTTTTAACAATATACTACTTTTTGTGTTGTAGAAAACAAACTGTTTTACCAACACCCATAAATTATGTGTTATTATATATACTTCATTCATTGTAACACTAGTGTGCAAGTTGCTATAAGCTTCTTTCGCAGCATGCATTTTTTGTGTGTTATGATTGATAATAATTGGCAACACGCGCCTATTATGTGTCATATAATGTGTGTTGCCAAAAGTTATTTTTCTTGTAGTGCCACTATTAGTTTCTTTTTCTTTTTATTTTTCTGCTCGCATCTACGTTCTAATTACGCTTAAATCTCAAGTTCTCCAGTGTGTTATGCTTGACATCATTTACTAAGGGTATGTTTACTTCACGGATTAAGGAATAGGAATGAGGAATATAATTGATTGATAGTGTTTACTTGATTAAAATTCATTCTGTAATGAGAATAAAAGTGTGGGTCCCACATCAATTTAGGGTTGTGGAATGGGAATCTCATTCCCTCCAACCTACTTGGAAATCACATTCTCATTCCCTTTACAAAGACAAAAAGTCCCTTATACCATTCTTTAAAAAATAAAGAAAAATCAATTTTATTTGATATTAAAAAAAAATAAAATTGCATAGTATAATAAAATGCTATACACCATTTGTTTTTTATCACCAATTTCTTAATTATCATAGTGGATTATTAAAATAATTTGTAGTTTTTTTTTTTTAAAAAAAAATTGTAATGTACAGTTGTTTAGTTGATATAAGAAAAAAAAAACCTACATATTATAATAAAAAACTGTACACCATTTGTTTTTCATCACTAATTTCTTAATTATCATAGTGGACTATTAAAATAATATGTAATATATATTTTTTTTAATTGTAATATACAGTTTTTTATTTGATATTAAAAAAAACTGCTTATTATAATAAAAAATTACACACTATTATAATTAATCATTTAATTAAGGTTATTTTTGTAATTTATAATTAATTCATTCCGATTTTAAAGTCAAGTAAACAATTCAATGGAATATTGTTGATTTCGATTCCGATTCCTGCAGTTGAAGTAAACAACTTATTCTGATTCTGATATTTCATTTCAATTTCAAGTTATTCCGATTCCTCTAAATGAAGTAAACGTATCATAAATCTCAAGTTCTCCAGTTTTTCATAAACGTCACCATTACTTCATATATATATATATATATATATATATATTTATATAGGTTCATAACACATGCCACTTCTAACATGGCTATCTATTTTTGACAAAAAATATGTCTCCATTTAACTAAATATTGCCACTAATCACTCTTGTTTTCTCTTTTGTTTATAAGAGCTTCTTCAATACTCTCATGGATTGTGTTGTGGGAAAAAAAAAATATCATACCATGAATATTTAAACATTTGTTTCCTACATGGTATATGTATCATTTGATAAACAATCAAATTAAAAAATTGTTCTCCAATACTTCAATGTATTTCTATTTAATATCTTTATGTATTTCCATTTAATGTTTCCATATTTTCCATTTAGTGTTTCCATTTTTTTTTTTATACTTTTAATTAGATTGAAAAATTAGAATTAATTAATTATTGATTTACTAACATTGTTGTCTAGCACACCCTCTACAAATAGATGATCATGTTGACAATATCTTTTTTTTTTTTTTTTTGTTATATCACCTCAATTTGTCATTGATGAGTGATAATTGTGTTTGAGAGGATTATATTAACTCAATGTCAATTTATCCTATGTGACATGTAATTTTTTTCACAATCCATTATAGCATTCGAGATGATCTAATTGACTTTGCTTTGTAATTTTATTTCACTGCCTCATTTTACACTTTTGTCTCTTTTGATTGGTTTTTGGTTGCATGATAATAGCCCATGTAATTGGGCTTGCTTCAGTGCATCAAGCACATTTTTTTCTTTTTTCCCATTCATTTGAGTTCCCTTAAAAATGCAGCCCATTTAAATTTTAAGCTCTATAATTAGACCCTTTTGGCTTATTCATTTGAGCCCCATTTATATTTTAAAAATTCTATTGGATCCATTTAGATTCGAGCCTTACACATACCAATAATGGAAAATTGATAGAGACTGCATTACGAGTAGATAAAAACCTTGATAAAGTCTGCAGATTTGAACAACAAAGGCAGAAAAGCGATAGTCAAAGTTGGTTAGTTGGAGGCTCCCAATAGCAAAATACCTAAGATAGGTGGTAGTTCTATCGAACCGACTAGCAGTTATCGATAAAATTATGGGTTTAGTTCTAGTCAAGGATCCATTAAACCAGCAACAAGTCAGTAGGGTACTAGTATGAGTAAGGGTAATTGACCCTAGTGTTAGATATGTGATAAACATTATGATGGGGCATGTGATCTCAAGTGATGGTATTTACCCAGACCCTTAGAAAATTGAAGCTATAGTGAATTGCGAATAGCCCATTAATGTGAAAGAAATTAGGAGTTTGTTGGGTTAGTAGGATATTATCATAGATAGACTGAAGATAACTCGCGATAGACAGAAGAGTTGTATTGATAAATGTAGGAAAGACCAGCTTAGACTATAGATAAACGAGAACAAATAATATGTACTATAGTTATTCTTTTAGTAAAGGTTTTATGGAGGGATCACACCATGAAGGAGGCAACTTTGGAACATAAGGATCAAATGCGGATTCAATTTTTGAGTTATTTTAAAAAATTAAATAAATTTTGAGGACAAAATTTTGCAAGGAGAGATGATTTGTAAGGCCCAAATCTAAATAGACCTAATAGAATTTTAAAAATATAAATGAGGCTCAAATGAATAAGTCAAATGGGCCCAATTAAAGAGTCCAAATTTTAAACGGGTTGAAATTAAATTAGTGAGTCCATTTTTTTTTTTTTAAAAAAGAAATAATTGCAAAAATGATCCATTTGGAAAGGTCAACCTAAATAATAACATTTCTTTTCTTATTGTTATAAAAATGATATTGGGTGGACAAAAATGCCTTTAATGAAATGGGAGTCATTTGAATCACGGTTGAGATTCTCACCCTTAAAGTTGGGAATCTCAACCTCTATGTTGGGAGCCCCAACCTCCAAGTTAGGATTCTCAATCTTGATTTAATATCCAGGTTGGGAATCCCAACCTTAAGGTTGAGATTCCAAAGGTGGATTTGAATCAAGATTAAGACTCCCAATCTGGAAGTTGAGATTCCAAACTTAAAGGTTGAGAATGTGAACTTAGATATTCTGTCAAGGTTGAGATTCTTTACCTAGAAGTTAAGATTTCTAACTTTGAGGTTGGGATGTAGGTTGGGATTCTTAACCTCGAGGTTAGAATTCTTAACCTCGAGGTTGGAATTCTCAAACTCGAGGTTGTGATTCCTAACCAGATCGTTAGGTAGACAGAGTGATCGACAAAAATGGGTGGATCAAAGGCATTTTCAAAAAGGATACTGTGCAAAGATTTAAAAAACAAATGTTATTGCTCAAATAGGTTATAAAAAATGAGTTAGTTTTCAACAAAACCCTTTAAAAAAAAAGAGGGCTTAAAGTTGTTAGGCCAAAGCAAACCCAATCTAATGGGTCATTAGCATTTGAACAAAATAAGAACATGAGTCATAAAGCTAAAACTTGATTTACAAAATTTTACATTGAAATGGGCAAGTGGGTCGAGCGCCGAACTTGGTGGACAATTGAACAAAGAGTTGCTATATTTCAACCCTTCAAAGATTGTTTGTACACCCCGAATTAGAAATTTCCTAGTAACACCAAAATAATTTACATTAGATCTACTTATAAAACATATTGTAGTTTGTTTGTGGTTGACTTAAAGGGGTGTATTTACAAAAATATATACATTTAAATTAAATGAAAATGGCAGTCTTCATATTAAGTGGGGTTTAAAAATAGATTAAAAAAAATTTAAATTTTTTATAGGATGTGCAAACAAAAGGGTGTACATACCATTTTTAAGGGTGGAAACATCCCCACTTAATAATACATTGGTGATGACAAGAGAAGGAATCAATCCTATCACCCCAAATTGTGATGGTGAGACGTTCGACCATTGGGACACACCAACGTTTTTGGGCTAACATTTAGTTATAATAATATATGTTTCAATACTGATGAACTGTCAAATGGCTGCCAAAATAAATTAATTGGATTTAATAATTTTTTATTTCTTTCAAATATAAATTGGATATTTTATTTGTGAAAGAAATTTTTTTTAAAAATTATTGTGTAGGACATATTTTTCGGTTTTTCACCGATCTTTAACCGTAGACTAATTTACCATAGCTTTGTCCTTATTTGGACTTTTGAAAATTAGACTCAAACCGAATGTAATATGGAAACAAGCTAGGCTAGTTTGGATCCCAACTGGACTGAGGTCGAATCGGACTAGCCCTACCCTTTTGACACCTCTTGACATGTGAAAGTCCAAATACTTGAACTCAAACCAAGGAATAAAAAGCTTCCAAATTCTCTTTATAGTTTGTTGAGCAGTAAATTCTACTTGAGAGGTAATTTTGAGGCTTCATATCTTTTGATTATAAAGGAGTTATGAGATGTGTTATAGGTCATTCATTAAGAGATTTATTCCTTAATTTACTTCCAAGATAAGATTCCCTGTGTGTTGAGACTTCTAATTCTGAAGTTCATTCACTATAGGAAACTTCTACTAGTTGTGAACAAACCAAAATAGGAAATCACACTTTAAGTTTGCATTAGGTTGATCAAATTTTTTGGTCAACCAATCATTGTTCACTTTGGGTCGTAGCGAATTTGGGCTGACAAATTTTGACCACTACATATATTCGCCTATTACATCACATGTGGACTGTGGCAAAACCAAATTATTCCTTCGCCACCCATCACTACTGCCATCTATCGTTCTCTGTCACCTATCATTGTCACCTCTTATCCTTGTCCTTGTCACCCCCACCACCATACCAGAACATTTAGGTTCAAACTCGAATTCGTATTTGAATATCTCGGTTCAAACTCAAACCCAAATCTTTGGTTGGGTTCGAGTTCAAACCTAGATTGTCCACATTATCTCCATTGACTTCTTGTGACATGCTCTTGTCAAAAAATGCCTGGAGTTTCCAATCATCGTTGATTTCAAGCTTCTTCAAACACCTAACATTTAGATTTGCAATATTGAACTTCATCTTGTTCGACGGAGTTTGTTGCCAATGACATAGATGTGTTATGCTTCGGCTTCGCTGCTCTCTCAAACGACTCCTCTAAGATTAAAGAATATAACATATCGCTAACAAAACAAACCATATCGATGTGATTCACACCGTAAAACAAACCAACCCTTGATGTTGTTTAAAGGTTTGGGTTGGTAGAGATCCAACCCAGACCTTTTGAATTATATTTTAATTTTCTTATTTTCTTTTATAAATTTTATTTTTCTAAATTTTTTATACAAATCTCTACCGTTCATTTGTTGTAATGGATGATAGAGATTTCAATGGTTTTATTTTTTAATTTTATAATATCTCCAACCTTAATCTTTTTTAAGAAAAGTTTGATTATGTTTTTAATTTTAATTTATTTTTATTTAATCTTTTATCAACTAAATCTCTACCATGCATCCATCACAACTTTGATGAATGGTGAAGATCTAAAGTTTTTTTCTCTTTTATTAATTCCAAATAGTTAGTGGAACAAGAAAAAAAAAACAAATACCATTACAACTATTAAGTTAGATTAACGATCAACTGATGGAATAATCAATTTGATGAATTTTTGAAATATTAGGGATGACAGGATAAAAAAACATATTTGTCAGCAACATGTAATATTTCGTTAAACGTTAGGGATTAAAGTGCAATTTTCTCTTTTAAGATTGGTTGTCTATTGGCTTAATTTTTTTAAAATAAAGTGAATTTTTTTTTTAGGCATAATTTAAACAAAAAAAAAAAAAAAAGATTTTGTGCAGTTGAATTTTTAAATTAAATTGAAATAATAAAATTAGTGGAGGTCACGTTGGAGGTGGTCGAGGCAGTGTCCTTACAAAACACTGAGCGGTCACATTCAAGTTTTCGGATCATTTGACAAGTTTTGGTGTACCAATGCTCCTTTCCATCAAACCGTTCCTAATCAATCACAATCGGATCCTAAAGAAACTAATATGGTTGTGTTGGATATTTATATTACTTGGCATAGTATAATTATGTTGAACATATACATTCAAATATATTTATTTGAAACATTTAATATGCATGTTTTATCATGTCTACATTCGACTATGGAATTAGAGAAACAAAAAGATGTTCTCAAATTTTCTATTTTAATTTACAGTAATGCTAGGCTTCTCAAATTATAAATATAAAAATTTAATTTTTTGTTTCACTCACTCTAAATATAAAAATTCGATTGGATAATTTCTATAACTGATGTTGATATGGTGCATCGGAAACATCTAAGACTCTCTCATATATAAGACATGAAATTCATATTAAATTTATTATTCAAATTTACATTCTATATTTATGTATTTATTATTTTCTTTTGCAATCAGTATTTTAATTTTAGTATCCAACTATTCAGATACTTGCTCAAAGTCTTCAATCATAAACAACGCAAACAAGAAAAAAATATAATTACATAAATGCCTACTAGTCAGATACATTTTCAAAGTCTTCAGTCATAAACAATGCAAACAATAAAAAGTAATTACACAGGAGCCGGGTCTCCATTTGCGACACTATGCACTTGATTGATGTGATAACATTTTATCTGATTTTAAGTATAACACTGCTATGAGCAACACAATATTTTTTACAGCAATTTTATTATAAATTTTAAATCTTAGTGAGAAGGAATAAGCAGACTAGATCGCGAATTAATTCTATTTGTTTACTTTTTAAATTTAATTAAATCTTAGTGCTAATATACCTTAGTTATAGAGAGCACTCAATGATCCAAGTTTTTAAATTGTTACACAGTAAATGATATTAAAAAAAATAATAATGAATTACTTTAAATAATATGCATCATATCAAGCTCAATGCAAACACTAGGAGTGTTTGAAAGATGACACAAATCGGGATTCCTCGGATTCATAATGAACTTCCATAGTCATGCTTCAAGAGAACTTTAAAATGTTTTTTTTTACCCCTTCTTGGTCAAATGAATGATTTTATTGTATTTAAATAGTTCCCTTGCAGCTTATAAGCACTTGTTTCTTCATTCATAGCGCTCGAGTTGGTACAACCTTTTCATTTTTTTTAATCATGGTTCTAAAAATCCCTACTCACTAATCGATCGATGAGACAGCGAATAGTAATTTATCGATTACTCGGTAAATAATCGACAAGTACTGTTTTGAGGAAAAATTATTAGTTTTCAAAATTTAAAGGTATAAACTGATTTTTTTAAACATCAAGGCCAAAACTTAGATATTGATGTAATTTTATCAAACCTTAGGTGAGATTTGTGTAATTTGCTCTTATATATATATATATATATATTCTCATATTTGCTTTTATTATTCTCTCTAATTTTACCATTATAGAGATCTGGACAATTGATTGATCAAAATTAGATTTTGTAGTGCAAATGTATAGTCTTTGATTTTACAATCAAATTTTATTTCTTGTTTGGATCTTAATGGCTTCAATGTTTGATTATTTTTTGGTTGTGTTTGGGATGTTTTCCGGTTGGTTTTGTGCCGAGTTAGACTGATTACTCACCTCCAGCAAGTAGGACCTTGATATAAGGGTTGTTATCGGACTAGTAGGGTGTCAGTCAATGAATAATCGATCAAAAATATATCACCGTTAATATGTGATTTTTGAAACAATATTTTTAATTTATTTATTCAGAATATTAAAAAAAGTATTGCCCTTTCTTATAAAATAATATAAATAAACAAATGAAATATGCCTCACATCTCTGATGCTGTTAGGTTGCATAAACATATAGTGCAACCTTGATTTCGTCATTTGGGTGGAATTGGTTATGATTTAATTCGATTGAGAAATTAAAAATAATATTGGCAAAGTACATTTGCTTTTGCGAAGTATATGTACTGCCATTCTACTTGACTAGTTGAAACTTCCTCAAAGCCTCCATCCACACAATTCTGTTAATGATTTAAGCACTTTTATGTAATTAAAATAGACGTGTCATGAAGATACAAATTTCAATTTTATAACAAACAACTTGACTAAGATATTAATTATTTAAAAAAAAAAAAAAAGAATTATAAGATGTAAAGTACCTATCACGAAGCGATATAAAGATCGAGGAACCTTTCAAATAAATGTCAACTTAGCAATATTGCTTGGCTAAACCAACAAAAAAAAAAAATAGTATTTTTTTTTTAAAAAAAAAAATGTTACACAAGCATTTATTCTATCTAGCTAGCTGATTTACTAGTTGTGACCAACTGAATATTGTTGATCAATTGGAATGCGAAATAAATTCATTCAGAGATCAGTTGGAGCAGAAGTTGGGGACCATGAAAAACATTTTAGAGAAAAGCCAGAAGCCTCTCAAAATGGGACTTAAGAGAATGAAGATCATGAAGAAGTTTCTGATTAAGAAAAGGAAGAAGCCTCTTATAATTCAATTTAAGAGTGCTGTTTGTAGATTTAAACAAGTATGGAATCATTTTATCGGCTGTCTAATGACTGTCAGGAAAGAGATTTGTAATAGAAGGAAATGGAGACATGGACCGGTACGTACATCCTTTGAGTTTGTTTGTTTTTTTTTCAAATGTTTCTTTAATTGAAATTTAGAAAGGATTAGTGCTGAAATGGTATGATTTTAATCTATCATTGTTGGGACTTCAAAAATCCTCTTGCTAATTTTGTCTCATGCTAATCAATTTTGAATATGTGTGAGCAATTTTCTTCCCTTATGAGAGAGTTATCTCTGATTATGAATATGTAGATATCTGAATCACGAAAGTAATGAATTATGTCAGTAGGTCTTAACAAACTTTAACTATTTGATGTTTGTTTATATACATATATATATATACAAATATTTGAATAATTACACTTTTTATATTGGTCTAAATCACTTAAATAATGAATGATTTCGATAGGTTTTAATAGACTTTAACCTATTTAATATCTATTTTAAGAGAGAAAAAATTATAAATTTTTGAATACTTGTACTGTTTTACATTGATTATGGTGTAGATATCTAAATTATCTAAGTAATGAATGATGTCAATAGGTATTAACATTTATTATCTGCTTTTAGAAGAAAAAATTTATGAATCTTTGAACCCTTGTACTTTTTATATCGGTTAAGTGTAGAGGTGTTAAATGGGTCGAATTGGACCGGTCTTGCTCAAAATTTTAGGGTCCATTACACTTTCGGCTCGGATTTAGACTTGGACCGGTACTATGCGCATCAGGAGGAGCCACACTTGTTTTTCAATCCTTTTTATCAAGCCCAGCCCATAAGACAAAGGTTTAAATACTGGGCCGGACTGAAACAAGCCGAAATTCAATTGGACCCTTACCAAAATTATATATTGGTGATGACAAGGGGAGGAATCCAGCCTATCGCCCAAAATGTGACAGCAAGAGGTTAGATCACTATGACACACCAACATTTTTGGCTAACATTTAGTTATGATGATATATATTTCACTTTTGACGAACTAGCAAATGGCTGCCAAAATAAATTAATTAGATTTATTATATTTTTTTCTTTCAAATCAAATTTGAATATTTTATTTATGAAAAAAGAATTAAAAATTATTGTGTAAGATGGATTTTTAAGTTTGGGACCGATCTCAACTTGCACATTAATTTACCATAGCTCTATCCTTATTTAGACTTTTGAAAATTAGACTCTGACCGATTATAATACGAAAACAGGCTAGACAAGTCTGAATCCGAGTTGTACTCAGGTCGAGCTGGACTAGTCTGGCCCTTTTGACACCTCCTGATACGAGAGTGTCTAAATACTTGAATTCTGATAAAGGAACAAAGAGGTTCCAAATTCTTACTATAGTTTGCTGAGCAGCAAATTTTGCATGAGAGATAATTTTAGGATTTTATATTGGGACTTTATATCTTTTGATTATAAAAGAATTATGAGACGTGTTATAACTTATTGGAAAAATCAGAATGTTACAATTTCATATTTTGTGAACATCACTTAGGGTTTTCCAAAGATAGTTATTTCTGATTTTCTTCAAGAAGATCAATAGTTAATAGATTTGGGTTTTATGTAAACTTTATTATTTTTTATAATTTGTGGTTTTCAATTTATGTTTGTTAAGTTTCCTATACTTGCAAGGTTGTAAGTCTAAAAAAAAAGAAAACAATTATGTTATTATTTTCACTTAATAATATTTTTTTGAGAATTCTAAAAGACTTTGTATCTTTTTAGTAGATTTCCATAGAGTGGCGGTGAGTTTTTTTTTTTTTTTTTTTCTTTTCTTTTCTCTCTCTCTCTTCTTTCTTTCTTTCTGGGTTATGCATCCTTGTTTAGTTTGAGAGTGGTAAATTTATGTATCCCTTGTGGATCTACTTGGCGGTGAGTTTATTGATTTTCTTTAGTTGTTGATTTTCTTTTAGCTGTGACTTTCTGTCCCTTGTGGACTTGGTTGGTGGTGGGTTTGCTCATTTTCTTTGGGTTGTGACTCTCTATATCATATTGAAAGTTTAGCGTATGTTTACTTCATATGTACGTGAAGTTTAGCGTATCTTTACTTCATATGTACGTGGGCTGTGTCTTGCATCTGTGGGAAGTTTATTGTTCGTATCCATAACATGTAATTCTACTCATACCATCATCTATATTTTATTAATAAAAATAATTAAAAATAAAAAATAAAAAATAAACTCTGTCCATACTTTTTTATTGTCTTAGGTGTTTATTCTAAATTTATGCATATTTTTATTAAATTATAGATGTAACATGAAATTATAATGAATTATGTTGTATTAACTTAAAATTTTAATTTTTTTTTTTTAAATGACTTCACTTATATGTATTTATTTTTACACAATCTAATGATGAAAAAGTTAAAAGAATTCAGAATTAATAACAATTCTTGGATTGCATGAAAATAAATGAACACATATTGAATTTTTTTAAGTCAATATTTTAAACTAATATAAGCTAATCCTTATGTAATACATAATAATAATACTCTGGTAAGGAGGTGACGAAATTTGTTTTCAGCATCATTTGTTCTACAATACTGCCAAGGAACTAGTTTTGAACTGCACTAGAGAATCACCCTTATAATATATTCTCTTGATTTTAAATATTATTTTGATTTTCTGCAGCGCAGCGCTGGTAGTAGAGCTTTTTGGGCACCATCATCAAGACACAGGCGTGGCCTTGGTTTGTGCCGGAGGAGAGCGTTGAATTTCATATCACCACCCATGGGGTTGCCGGTTTCTGAAGATGATCAACACATTGATAGCTCAACTTCTGTTTATGGATTTCTTGAGAGTTATCATTCTGTCATTGGATTTCCTTTCATTGAAGACCATGAACAGACCAGAACTCGTTCTAGTTCTCCCCAACTCACTGATAATACGGCTTATGAAGATGCACAGACTGATAGGTTTTCAACACATGAATCTGATGGAACCGTTGATGATAATAATCTTCCAGGGATGGTCAGTGATCCGGAGCCAGCTTTTCCAGTAGAAATGCTGTCCTATTATCTTGATTTTGAACAGATTTATGATCTCGAGTTGGGAGCCAAGGAGAGTGCAAGTGCTTCAGATGATGATTTGGTTGTTTGGGATGAGGATTGGGAAGCCTAGTGAATACATTGATGTATGCAATATTCGGGTATGAAAACGTATGCATAAGAGGAATTGATTTATAAATCTTGTAACACCAACGTTATCAATTATGAGTAATACCGCACTTTCAAAAAATTTTCAATATTATTCATCAATTATATAGTTATATATCAATATTATCACCCATATAATTGCTATACAGTCCAATTTACTTGTGTGGCTCAAGTATCTATTTCCAAAATAGTATCAAAATTTTTGTTACAGACTTGTACTATGCCGGAACTAATAAGAAAGGCTTTGGAGACGGAACATTCTCATGACCAATTTGCATAAAGTTATTACATACAAATCCAAACTTCTAAAACTGAATTGGTTCCTTCTTTAATTGATTGTCACTTCATCGAACTAGTGTTGGTTTTTGGCTAAATTAGCCATAAAAGAATCCCACATCTAAAGAATAGAATGTGGTGGGATGTTTGGTTGACTATAAATAAATCCTTTAGCTAATTGATTTTGAATCCCACAAAAACAAGAATTGTAAAAGATCCATACATTTGTATTATTCTTGTTTTCTCCCCATATGTTTCTGGGTTTTTGGATCTTACCCAGATTTTGTAATATTTTGCTTTGGAGTTAGTGGAAGTTTTCAGCAGCGCCCGTGGACGTAGGTTTTATACCGAACCACGTAAATCCTGGTGTGTTCTTTCCTTTTTTCGCTTTGCATTTATTTTTCTGCTTTTCTGCTGTATTAGTATTTGTTATTTATATTTAATAGCTAGCATTAGTAGTTGTGTATTTGTTTTATTTCCGCTGCGCACAACAAGTGGTATCAGAGCCCTAGGTTTCGATTGATCTGGGAAATAGTCTAGGGCATTAGCTAGCTATTAAATATTTGTTTGTAAAGCTTCGGTGTTATTTTGGAATAGTTACAATTTAGGGAAGCTCTGTCAAAAAAGACTATAATTGTCTAAGGAGACTGGATTTTAAGTGGGACCGTTTGTGACCCCTCCAGCCTTTCCTGGGAGCTAACCTTTTGAGTACTATTCATTTGATCACCAAGCTATTGGCATAAAATTGTCTAGGGCATTAGATAGCTATTTGTTTGTAAAGCTTCGGTGTTATTTTGGAATAGCCACAATTTAGGGAAGCTCTGTCAAAAAGACTATAATAGTCTAAGGAGACTGGATTTTAAGTGGGACCGTTTGTGACCCCTCCAGCCTTTCCTGGGAGCTAACATTTTGAGTACTATTCATTTGATCACCAAGCTATTGGCATAAAATTTTTGTTTAAAGCAGAAATGGCATCATCTTCACATGTAAAAATTGAAGTAGAGAAATTTGATGGTCGAAATAATTTTGGCCTATGGCAAAGCGAAGTTACGGACGTCTTGTATCAACAAGATTTGGATATTGTTCTGGAAGAAACAAGACCAGAGAATATTGAAGAAAGGGACTGGGAGAGGCAAAATGCGAAGGCATGTGGTTTAATTCGCTTATGTCTCTGTAGAGAGCAGAAGTATTCGTTCATGAAGGAAACCTCTGCTAGTAAATTGTGGAAGGCGCTGGAGAACAAATATATGAAGAAAAGCAATGAGAATCGGCTATATTTGTTGAAGAGGTTGTACCGTCTTCAGTTGAAACCAGGTTTGAATATCAATGACCATATTGATAATTTCAACCGTTTGTTAGCTGATTTGTTGAATTTGGATGAAACGTTCAAAGATGAGCAGAAGGCCATGCTGTTGATAGGATCTCTTCCTGATGAGTTAGATCATTTGTGCATTACACTTATTCATGGGAAAGAAAAATTGTCCTTTGAAGAAGTGTGTGCAGCTTTGCTTAATTATGAAATTCGCAAGAAAGATCAGAAAGAGAATAGGGATGAATCAGCAGAGGCGCTTACAGTTAGGGGAAGAAGTAAGAGTCGGAAACAGGAAAGAAGAGGCAGATCACAGTCAAGGAAAAGACCTGATAAAGATGAATGTGCCTTTTGTCATGAGAAAGGGCATTGGAAGAAAGATTGTCCGAAGCTGCAGAAGAAAGATAAGGGCAAGGGTAAAGCTACTTCCGATGCATATGTAGCCGAACATGAGGAAGAAGATTTTGTGTTGGTTAGTCTATCATCAACATCTGAATCTGGTGAGTGGATTTTAGATTCGGGTTGTACTTATCATATGTGTCCACATAAGGAATGGTTCTTCAACTTCGAAGAGCTAAATGGTGGAATTGTGCTCATGGGTAATGATAACTCATGCAAAACTAAGGGGATAGGTTCAATTCGATTGAAGAATCACGATGGATCGACCAGAGTTCTGACAGAAGTTCGGTATGTTCCAGATTTGAAAAAGAATCTCATATCATTGGGAGCCTTAGAATCTAAAGGCTACACGGTATCTATCAGAGATGGAGTTATGAGAGTTGTATCTGGGGCTTTGATGGTAATGAAAGGTACAAGGAAGAACAACTTGTACTACTACGATGGTAGTACAGTTACTGAATCAGCAGCAGCAGTATCAGAGAAGGATGTTGATTCAGATATGATCAGGCTATGGCATATGCGTCTAGGACATGCAGGTGAGAAAGCTTTAAGCAGTTTGGTGAATCAAGGCTTGTTGAAAGGAGTAAGAACCTGCAAGTTAGATTTTTGTGAACATTGTGTTCTGGGAAAGCAGACGAGAGTGAAGTTTGCAACTGCAGTTCATGATACTAAAGGTATTTTGGATTATGTTCACTCTGATGTGTGGGGACCCACTAGGACAGCCTCCTTGGGTGGTAAACACTATTTTGTTACATTTGTTGATGACTTTTCCAGGAGAGTTTGGGTATACACGATGAAGAATAAGGATGATGTACTTGGGATTTTCCTTAATTGGAAAAAGATGATTGAGACTCAGACTGGGAGAAAGATTAAGTACCTAAGAACAGATAATGGAGGTGAATATTGCAGTAAATCTTTTCGAGAGGTCTGTCAAGATGCGGGTATTGTACGTCATTTTACAGTTAGACACACACCACAACAGAATGGGGTGGCAGAACGCATGAACCGAACATTGCTGGAGAAAGTTCGGTGTATGTTGTCCAATGCTGGGTTGGGCAAGGAGTTTTGGGCTGAGGCAGTGACTTATGCATGTCATCTCATTAATCGCTTACCGTCAACAGCGATCGATGGTAGAATTCCATTGGAGGTATGGTCTGGAAAACCTGTTACTGATTATGATTCTTTACATGTCTTTGGTTGTTCTGCTTATTATCATGTAAAGGAATCTAAATTGGATCCGAGAGCAAGGAAAGCTATATTTGTGGGGATGTCTTCAGGGGTGAAAGGGTATCGTCTTTTATATCCTAATTCGAAGAAGATAATCTTCAGCAGGGATGTTACTTTTGATGAGTCTTTGATGCTGAAAAAGAAAATAGAAGATATTGTTAAGGGTAATCCGCAACAGGTGGAGTCTACTCGGAAGCAGGTGGAGTTTTTTCAGAAACAGATAGAGTCAACAAATAATCCAGCTAGAATTGTTGATGCAGATGATGACACTCCTATGATCGAGGAGGTTACTGAAGAAGAAGGAGAAGAAGAGGTTCCTACCCAAGAACCTTCACAGCAACAAGAATCAATTGCAATAAATAGGCCAAGACGTGAGATTCGCAGACCTGCTCGTTTTGCTGATATGGTGGCCTATGCACTTCCAATTGTAGATGATGATGTTCCTTCCACTTACAGAGAAGCAGTCCAATGTTCTGAAGATGATAAGTGGAAGAAAGCTATGAATGAAGAAATGCAGTCTCTTCGAAAAAATGAAACTTGGGAGCTAGCTCAACTACCGAAGAATAAGAAGACAATTGGGTGCAAATGGGTGTTTACTAAGAAAGAGGGATTTCCTAACAAAGAAGATGTCCGCTACAAGGCAAGGTTGGTGGCGAAAGGCTATGCTCAGAAGGAAGGGATTGACTACAATGAGGTATTTTCTCCAGTTGTGAAACACTCTTCCATTAGAATTTTATTGGCCCTTGTAGCTCAATTGGATTTGGAACTAGTTCAAATGGATGTAAAAACTGCATTTTTACATGGTGATTTGGAAGAGGAAATCTATATGACTCAGCCAGATGGATTCAAGGTTGCTGGAAAAGAAAATTGGGCTTGTAAATTGAATAAATCGCTTTATGGTTTGAAACAGTCTCCGAGACAATGGTACAAGCGATTTGATCAATTTATGATAGGTCAAGAGTACACCAGAAGCAAATTTGATAATTGCGTATACTTTCGAAGGCTACAAGATGGTTCCTTCATCTACTTGCTCTTATATGTTGATGATATGCTGATAGCTTCTAAGAGCAAAGTGGAGATTGAGAAGCTGAAGACTCAATTGAGTTCAGAGTTTGAAATGAAGGATTTGGGTGAAGCTAAGAAGATTCTCGGTATGGAGATTAGCAGAGATAGAGGAAAAGGCAAGGTTTGTTTGACTCAGAAGCAATATCTGATGAAGGTATTACAGCGTTTTGGTGTATCTGAACAGTCAAAACCTGTAAGTACGCCACTTGCTCCTCATTTTAAGTTGAGTGCATCATTATCTCCGAGTACTGATGAAGAACGAGAGTACATGTCTCGTGTTCCGTATTCTAATGCAGTTGGTAGTCTGATGTATGCTATGGTGTGTACAAGACCTGACATTTCGCAAGCAGTTGGAGTTGTGAGCAGGTATATGCATGATCCTGGTAAAGGACATTGGCAAGCTGTGAAATGGATTCTACGGTACTTGTTAAAAACTGTAGATTTTGGTTTGGTATTTCAGAAGGAAGATTCACTTGGTCAGTTTGCAATCGGATATGTAGATTCAGATTATGCTGGTGATTTGGATAAACGACGGTCAACTACTGGATATGTATTCACTCTTGCGAGAGCTCCTGTAAGTTGGAAGTCTACTTTACAGTCAACAGTTGCTTTGTCTACGACAGAAGCAGAGTATATGGCATTGACAGAGGCTGTGAAGGAAGCAATTTGGTTACAAGGATTACTGGTAGAGTTGGGAGTGGGATAGAAGAATATTGCTATTTACTCGGATAGTCAAAGTGTCATTCATTTAGCAAAGAATCCGGTATTCCATGTTCGCACCAAGCATATTGATGTCCGATATCACTTTGTGCGGGAAATTCTGAGTGAAGGGTCGATTCTCTTACAGAAAATTGGGACTGCTGATAATCCTGCGGATATGATGACCAAAGTGGTGACAGCAATCAAGTTCAACCATTGTTTGGACTTGATCAATATTTTGAAAGTCTAAAAGGCATATATGAAGGCATTGCTGAAGGCTAATACGCCAAGGTGGAGATTTGTTGGTTTTTGGCTAAATTAGCCATAAAAGAATCCCACATCTAAAGAATAGAATGTGGTGGGATGTTTGGTTGACTATAAATAAGTCCTTTAGCTAATTGATTTTGAATCCCACAAAAACAAGAATTGTAAAAGATCCATACATTTGTATTATTCTTGTTTTCTCCCCATATGTTTCTAGGTTTTTGAATCTTACCCAGATTTTGTAATATTTTGCTTTGGAGTTAGTGGAAGTTTTCAGCAGCGCCCGTGGACGTAGGTTTTATACCGAACCACGTAAATCCTGGTGTGTTCTTTCCTTTTTTCGCTTTGCATTTATTTTTCTGCTTTTCTGCTGTATTAGTATTTGTTATTTATATTTAATAGCTAGCATTAGTAGTTGTGTATTTGTTTAATTTCCGCTGCGCACAACAACTAGAACATAAGTATACTTCATATTAAAAATGTTAGGACTAACGTTAACACAAGTCCTAGTCCCTGAAGCTCGGAAGCTACCGTTTTATTCATAGAGAAAAGCACGAGGTCTGAAATCCCACTGTGGGGTTCCAATATCTCATTGTCTTTACTCTCTGTATACATACAAAAGGCTGTTGCAGGAAGAGAAACAAGCAACCGGTTATGTGATTTAAGTGTGTTGAAGTTAATATGTTGCGCTTCTTGTTACTGCTATAGTTTGCGTGTTAATGATTACATTTTGTTTGAATAAAATTAAAACACTTGTATAAAAACTGGTATGATAACTTTTGTACGAAGCTGAAAAAATACAGCAGAAAACACAGACAAAGAAAAGAAAATTCGTTCACCCCGGAAAACAACTCTGCTGTCCCCTGTTTTTAGAAGCAATTCTTCTTCTTTTGTGTGCCACAACAAACAGCCAGCCAACAAAGTGTAACATAGAAAGATGATGGTTCTTGTACTTTTGGGTTCTCAAAGATGCCATCAAAGTCATCCAAAATGAAAAGAGAGACAAATTAATTACACAAGAAAGAAGGTAATGATGCTAGAAAGAACGCAAAGTCTACGTAACGGGTGAAGAAAGAACGTTGCTAACCATGTTGGAGCAAAATTTTCATGTATCTCACAAGTTTTGTTGGATTCTTTTGCATGTATCAACCGTTCCAACTATTTTTTCTGCCTCGGTAACGGTGAATAATTTAGTATAAGCTTCACTCCAGTGCTCATTTCTTTCTGGATGCTTGAGACTGTCGTGACCCGCTTATCAGAAGAGAGCACTCTGCATTCAGCTTCCACTGGCTTAAAAGAGTTATCTCCAAGTCCAAGGAGGCATGAAACAAAAATATGCCACAATATTAGATTAGGATAAGATGCTAGAAAGATAAAAAATTTCAAAATACAGCAAGCAAGTTGACTCTGAATGGTCTTCTAAAAAGGATGATCAGATGAACTACCTTGAGCTGTAAGCCAGTTTTGCTGATGAGGCCGATGCAACTTTTCTGAGCTGAACAGATTGATTGCTCCGAATTCCTGTAGGAACTTCACAAGAATTGCATTGCAGAAGTCAAGACAACATGAATAAAAACAATTGAGAAACAATACGTGCACATAGGCAAATAAATGTACACTACCGATGACAACAACTGGAAACATAAATGTGGTATCATGACGTATGTTCACAGAAGAACATGACATTCAAGGGCTCCACGAGTGACTAACTTAAATATTGCGGCACTGTTCCGGCAAGGAGTAGAGAAACCAATCTTTTATTCCAGTTTAGTAAACAAGCCATGGTTTCATCTTATGAATAAATTCCTAGTTAGTACTTGACCAGGTATGCCGATTTTGGACTGCATTCTTGGACTACACTCTTAGAGAACTAACTATTAACCAGTTTTGGCTTTGAACAGTAATAAATTAGCAACAATATCCGTAGTCTTGTAAAAGGCAATTGTTTTGGTAATATCATATATTAAAATTTATTAATAAATAAAAGGTTGAAATGTTTACATAGAGTTGAGGAAGACGGCATCAGATAAACAAAGAAGTTTTTTTTTTTTTTTTTTTTTCTAAGAAAAAAAAAGAAATGGAAAACTATTGCCTTATTCAGCAAAACCTCATTTTACAACGAAGTCTCATTTTAGTTCTCTTCATCAATCAGATCAACTAATTATTAAAGAAATCTAGATATATAAGATGAAGAATTAATCAACTTCAAGAACAATGATAAAACCTTTACAAAACTTTATTTCAAGTACATGCACGCCACAATGTCAGTTATAAGCCTAAGTTTCGAAGTTCATCAATTGCTTTTTACTAAAAGACAAAAGTATGTATAAGAACTAGAAAAGGAAAATGAAGTAACATAAATTAGAAAGAAGGATTTCAAGCTTCTTACAGTTAATTTACTAAGGTATTAATGCTGGAGCTGCAGCAACACACATAAGCTTGAAAAACTCGGTAATAGGGTCCACACCAAGGCTGTCTCTGGACAAAGAAACAAATATTGAACAAAAGCTTACTTAGCGATTCATCGAGGATTGGTAGCTTTCATAGTTGATGTTTCTCATCATACAAATCTGGTATTCATCCAAAAAGAAAAGATATATGAATTCAGATATTCTACCAAATTGCTAGGGAGAAAGGATAATGTTTCTCATCACAGGATTTAACTTCAGCTTCAGGCATATCATGTTAACATCAACCATTCTAGCAGTGGCATTTCTGTTTCAAAGAATTTTTTGAGGTGCTAATGCTCGAATTTGTCCTCCGAAAAATTTTGCTTAAAATTTTCGATTTGATTGAATATAATGCGCATAACAAAATACAGAACAAACAGATGTAATTCAAGAATGTGAAAGCACAGACAACCAAAAGAATCACAGAAGGAAGTAAAAGAGTTAATTTTTTTTTTACCCTTCTTAGCAGAACAGAACACTTTGAAATGGCTTGCACTCACTTAAGTGAAGGACCTCAAAAGGAAGTTAAGTAGTAATTTGCCTTTAAAAGCAAGAAGATTTGTCGAAAGGAAAAAGGTGAGTCAAACAGTTTTGGAGAATCAAATTCGATATCATACAATAAGATGCATCTAATAGTCTAAGTACAGTTTTGAAAATGGCTATAGCACTGTCAACATCTTATTAACATCAATAAAAATCAGCAATGATATCTAAAACATACTGTATAATTTAAGTTACAATCGCTGAAAGTGAAACAAAAGATAATGTGAAAGGAAAAAAGTAGTGTGATGATCACTGTTTATGTTATTATGAAAATCACTGCAAGTCATTTCAAAGTGTTCTTTTCTGCTAAGAAGGAATGGTAGTACTGTATGAAAAAGTTTACAAGTTAACCGTGTATTCAATCTTAACTATCAGAAAAGGATTTTAAGCCAAACTACACCACAAATACTAGCTCATAAGTGGAAGTTTACTCTCACATTTATAAATCAATACAAACTCACTTCTACAACTAACACGAGGTTATCTAATATCTTTCCTCAAGTGTAGCGTATCCACTTGACAGCACTTGTATCCATGCAACTTAGAGAGAGTCTATCCAGCTCTAATATCCTGTCAAAATAAAGTCTTGGGCCTAATTCCATGACAAATACTAGCTTTTAAGTGGAGGTTTACCCTCACTTTTATAAACCAATACAAACTCATTTTTGCAACCAATATGAGATTATCTAATATTAACAAGCCAATTTTTTTGTGAAGTGAAACAGAAAGGATTTACAAATATACGTTACATTAAATTTAGCCATAAAGCAGAGTTGAATACGCTTACCTGAAATTGGGGAAATAGAGACCAGAAGATACAATGCTTTCAAGAATACATTCAATGTGTCTCCAAAAATTGCAGCCTAGATTTAACAGTATTAACTTTAGTTGTTTAAAGATCAGGAATTATGACTATCAAATTTTAATAAATTAAGTACATATATTTCAGATTATCTTTCACCCTCAATGCAAGTAACAATAAGCCTATTTCAAAGATCAATTGGGGCCGTCCACCGATTCTAGAATTGAAAAGCAGTTTGCTTCCCTCCCAAAAAAGAAAAAAAGTGTAAAAACCAAAGAAGGTCAACAAAGAATAGAAATGAATGAAAAGGTTTGAGGTGTCGGACATTAACATACCGGTGATGAAATTCAAAGAGTCCACTCATTCTTCCTCCTATGGTATGCTAATCTCCATAGGAATGTGAGATTAACATACCGTTCCCTCTTAAAAAATGAATTTGCCGTCTATTTCAACACAAGGAATGTGAGAAATTTTGGACCACTCTTTTCCTTTATCTCTTTTGCATTCTTCTTCCAGCTTCGGACACCTCCTAATATCTAATAGCATAAGTGAGGTTGGTAAGCCCTGCTCTGGAAAGGATTTGACTCCTGGACAACCCCAAATCCATAATTTCGAAAGTGAGGATGGCAGACCAAGCTTCGAAAAGGATCTTAAATTCAGACAATCATGGATCGTCAGAAATTTAAGTGAGGATGGTAGGGCCATCTCCGGAAAGAATGTGAGATTTGTGAAACCATAGATGTATAAAGTTGAAAGAGAGTTAAGGTTTTCGAAACCATCCCCCATCAGGCTCAGACTTGGGAATTTGGAAATGTACAAATAAGTAAGGGAATGAGGCAACTTAATTTCCCAATTTTCTTGTAGTGGAAATCCCCAGATGTAGAGAGATGTGAGAGAGTAGAGGTTGTGCAACCCCCACTCAAGCAGTGGCTTATAGATTTCGACTTCACCATTAATCATCAGAGACGTTAGGTTGGTAGGAAAACCTTCTTCTGGAAACGATGTCATACTTGGACATCCATACAATTGTAAGCTATTCAGAGAGCTGAGGCTGTGGAACTGATTGGGTAAGGCTTTTAGATTCTTACAAAATCCAATAAAAAGTTCACTTAAGTTTGTGGTGGGTAGCCCTTCTTCTGCAAAACAGTGAATAAGTCCGCAGTCAAATATCACTATACTTCGGAGATGGCTAAGATTGCGCAGGCCCTCAGGTATAGTTTTGAGATTGTCACAAAACAGTATCTTAATCTCTTCAAGTGCCTTGTTGTTATCAAAACTCTCTGCTATTAACTCTAACTTTGGAACAAGCCCAAGGGAGAGATCACGGAGCGTATCAGGTAAACGACCATTCGCTGATAACATTGTGAGCTGTGAGCAATTCGAAATGTCGAGATGTTGGAGTGTTTCCGGTAACTGACCACTTGATGATAAGCACTTGAGAGACGGACAATTGCTGACCTGCAAAAATTCGAGAAGAGATGTATTCGTGTTGTTGCTGTTGTCTTTGTCATCCCATAGATACTCCAGCTTCTCACAATTCTCTAACTCGAGCCTTTTTAGAGATGGGGGCAATTGGCCTCTTATAATGACTGTTAGAGAATTACAGTCTTGCACTTCCAAACTTTCAAGACGTGCATTTTTGTGATTCATCCCCTCAGGCAATGAAGTTAGAGCATTGCAATTTATAATCTCAAGTTTACTTAGATTGAGAAGGAAACAAACCTCAGGAAATGAGTCAAAATTTGAGCAATTTTCAACCCATAACTCTCTGATAGAGTTGAAGCTTTGAGACCCCTGTGGTGGCTGCTGAAGAAGTGTTTCATTCAACTGCCACAAATTTATGAGCTGCTCACAGCCCATAATCCTAAGTTTCAGACATTCAACTTGTAAAAAATTCTGTTGCCTTAACCAATTGCCAAACTCCGAAATGTCTGCAAGAGTGAGAGACTTCAGTGACTTGGAATTCGTTGGACTATTGCACGCCCACTCTTTGCACCCATCTATTTGTAATTTGCAAAGCATGGGAATGTTTGAGAATGAAACCACCAGCTGCTTACAATTCTTAATCACAAGTTTCTCTAATGAAGGGAGATGATGAGGTAATCTTCCTGTGAGTTTAGGACAATTTATAAGGAAAAACTCTCGGAGGTAAGGGAATGCACCGATATACTCGTTTTCCTTCATAGGTTCCCAATTTTCCCATTGTGGCATATCTTCTAAGCGAAGAGTTTCCAGTGATTGAAAAGATTTTACACATCTTTCCCCATAAAAATTCAAACCAACATGTTCTAATCTTTTCATCCCTTTGATTGTGAGATCTTTAAGACGGGCTAGTAGACCAAGCGGAGGTAAGCATTTGCTTTTTTGACAGCTTTGCAATCTTAGCATTGTCATGTTGGAAAATAAAGAATCCCCTAGCCAGCATGGAAATCTTGTGCCACCATAACCTGTGATTGTGAGCTTTTCTAAATTTTGATGAGGTCGTAGCATGTCTAGTATACTTTGTTCTAGGATCTCATTTCGCGAGTCGTCAAATGCAAGTCCCCACTCTAGCAATAACTCTTTCAAATCCTTCTTATCTATTAGTATCAAATCCCTTCTATCATAATTAATCACATTATCTAATTTCGAAATGCAAAGTTTTTCACGAAGCATATTTAAACATTTCAAATCTTTTAAATTTGAACCAACATTTTTGCCCACAATAAAATTAGACAATATTTGTAGGGATTTTAATTCTTTCATTCCCAAGGGCATTTCTTCAATAAAAATGGAGCCTTTAATATCAAGATGACGCAATTTTGTCAAAAATTTGAAGTTGGAAGGCAACTTTACAAGACGAGTACAAGATCTTAGCATCAAAATCTGCAAGTTGTATAACAAGCTTATTGACTCGGGCAAACTTATAAACTTAGTTTGAGAAAGATTTAGATACCTTAAAAGTTTCAAGCCTCCTATTGCGTCAGGTAGCTTGGTGATATGATATGATCTTAGAGATAGTACCCTTAATCGTTTGAGCTTTGGCAATAAATTCGATGGCACCAAATTAGTTATGTAAGGATCATACACCCATCCTTGAACCATGGGCAAGAATGTCCTTGTTGTTTCCATTAAATCCTCAGCTTCATGCAGGATTGGAAATTTAGTTTCGACGTCGTACCGATCAACTATGTAAGAAAGATAACGAACTTTTTTCAACTCTGTTTGTTGCTTATTGGCAGCTAGTACACCATCCAACCTCATATTTGTTTCTCCTAAAGCCCATTGAGCCAAATCATGGACAAGATCGTGCATTACAATTTTAGAACTATTGTAATTGCTACTTGATTGTTGGAACATTGACCTTGACAATAAATCTTTAAAATACTCATGCCCTAAGTCTTCCAATTGCTTATATCCTGCACATTGCTGGACAAAGCCTTCAGCCATCCATAAAAGCACAAGTTCTTCCTCATCAAATTCATAATCTTTCGGAAAAATTGCACAATAAGCAAAACACCTTTTTAGATAGGAAGGAAGATGATGATAACTCAATTTTAAGGCTGTAGGGATCCCACTTTTTTCATTTTCTGACAAATCCCACAATTTGCTATCAAGTATGCCCAACCACTCATCCATTTGCTTAGAGCGTAAGAGGCCACCAAGAGTCTTTGCCGCCAAAGGCAAACCTTTACACTTTTCAATAACTTTTGCATGTATTAACTTGCCTTCACGGTGTACCGAAATAGCTTCATTCTTCTCAAATACACACATAGAAAAGACCAACCAACAATCATCATTTGATAGAACATCCAATGAGTGAAACCCATTTAGCGTGATTGTTGATGCTACCTTTTGGTGGCGTGTTGTCACAATTATTCTGCTTACCAGTGCACTATTCTTAAAGGAGCACTGTAATATTTCCCAAGTACCATATTCAATGCTCCAAATATCATCCAACACAAGTAAGAACTTTTTTCCATGAACTTGTTGCTTCAGTTCATTTTGCACAGTGTTGAAATCCTTTTGACTGGAACAAGAACCAGTAATGTTCTCAAGAATTAACCTTGAGACTCTAGTAACATCAAAGTCGCCATCAGATACGCACACCCATGCTTTGACCTCAAAAGAATCAACCTCCGAAGCATTGAACATCTCTCGAGCAAGTGTTGTTTTGCCTACTCCTCCCATACCCACAATAGGTACAACGAGGAAGTTGGCATCAGCATTCTTCAACACCATTTCAAGTATTTTTGCCTTATCTGCATCTCTTCCATAAACTGCAGGTTCAATTGGATGACTTGTACTTGGTGGTCTCGGCGGTGCAGCACTTGAAGATGCCGCTCCAACAATAACATTCAATCCAAGATCATGTCTAAGTTTACAAAGGTCATCGAATCGGCTAGTGACATCATTTACCTTAGACCTCATACGATTCCGAAACTTAACGGCTTTCAGACTCCAGCTGCAGAAACGTCGAGGGACGAGATTCCAAACCTTGCTAGCCTGTTGTTGTTGTATTTTCACCTTCCTTGCAATAGCTTCAGTTGCAAACTCATCCAGTACGTCCTCCACATCATAAGCCAAGTCTTGGAGATTATCCAACCACCTCTTCACAGCAGTGTTGGTCAGTTGCTTCTCCTCCGCATCGCTGAGCAATGCCTGAATCATCTCCAACGTTTCTTCCCACTTTTTAATCCTTGAATACAGCCCTTCCTGACAAAGAAATTGCAGCAACTCACGAGAAGCCAATCGATCAAACAAGACCTGAAGGAAGGCAGAGAGAAAGGCCTCTTCCATAGTCATGGTTTTCGTTTTGAAGATTTGTAGGTTGAAAAAAAAATATTGTTAAACACAAGCAGAGAAAATTATGGGAGCAAGCAAAATGATTGGTTTTTGGTTTTCTGCAAATTTCCTCTTGAAAATTGATAATGAAGCAGACTGCCGTGTCTCACACAGCGTGGGCTCCCACCAACCACCATTCTACAATGAAATTAATTTATTTAACAAAATAATTAAATTGGAATGATTAAAATTTTATAGCTTTAAGGAAGACTTTTGTTTTAAAATGATACCAAATAAATAAGGACTTGTTTAACTAACACAGAAGAATTGAAGTGAATTTTAATACAACGATTTACCAAATATTTTCATCAGTTCATCATCTTTTCCGTCTTCAAAAAAAAAGTACTTTATAAACAAAACATTTGAACTACACATACAACTTTAAATTAATTTTTTGGTTATCATCTGTTTTATAAATAATGCTAGCAAAGTCTTTGTCATATTTGTTTTATACCTTCCTATCTGAAGAGACAAACGTATGATGTTGGAAATTAGAAACAAACACAGAGTCACTGTCATCATTTGCTTTATAAAAAAAGACTCTGTTTTCTTCTCTGCCGGCATTGTTTTTAATGCTTGACCAGGGCCGAGTTCGAATTTGAAAAAGATTTATTATAAAATAGTCTTTCTCTAAAACTTATGGCTTTTGTCTTGCTCTGTTTTTTTCTTCTCTGAAAACAGAGCCTTCGTTTTCAGAGAAGAAAAAAAAAAAATGATTCACTTGTCCCCTTGCGAAGTCATCTCTGTTCGCCAATAGAGGCCGTCTTCGAATTAAATTTTCCTTCACGAACTAAATTTTGTTTGCCAACACGATTCGTGAACTAAATTTTGTTTACCAACATGATTCATTGTTACGACATAATTGATAAGGATGTTGTTATTGTTATTCAGGATTTTTTTTCGCACTAGTGTTGTTTTTCCTAGGATTACTTCGAATTTTATTGTTTTGATTCCTAAGACCACATATGCTATCTTAATGGATCAGTTTCGTCCTATTGCTCTAGGCAACTTTATTTTTAAGATTATTACTCGAATTTTGACAGACAGCCTTAGCTCTATTTGTGCTAGTATCATCTCTCCTAATTAGTTTGATCTTTTGCCTAGTTGATAGATTGGAGATTGTATTGCAGGAGCTTAAGAATGTTTTAATGTCTTTTCTAATGCAAATTTGGGGGGGAAGGGAGTGGTGTCACATGGCTTTGAAGGTTGACATTCGAAAGACTTTTGATTCAATTAGTTGGTTTTTCATTTTGGAGGTGTTGTGGTGCTTTAGATTTTTTTCTATTTTTATTAATTGGGTTATGTGCATTTTTGGGTCGGCAATGATTTCAGTTCTTATTAATAGTTTTCCAGAAGGTTATTTTCTATGTTCTTATGGAGCCAAGTAAGACAATCCCTTATCTCCTTTTCTTTTTTGTCTTGCCAAGGATTTCTTATGCAGATATATATCACATTTAGTTTCCTTTACTATGGTTCTCGATATTTGTAGTCCAAGGGGTGTACCACCTCCTTCTCACTTTTTATATATTAACAATATTCTCTTGTTTTGTCGTGCTTCAACATCAAATATTAAGGTTATTATAGAGGCTTTCAGGGTTTAATGAGATTTATCTGGTTAGCACGGTAATCGGTAAAAATCTTGTATTTATTTTAGAAATGGTGTTGGACCTTCCACTTTTAATGATATCCTTTCTCTTAGTGCTATAAAAAGAGGATGATCTTCTATGATATATCCTGGTGTTCCTATCTTTTGTGGTGCCTCTCATAGACGATGGTTTTGTTTCTAGCTGATAGAATTCATCTAAAGCTTCAATCTTGGATGGGTTCTACACTTTCTATAGCTGGTAGGTTGCGTTTCATTCAATCAGTGGTCTACAGTTCATGTCTTCATTCTTTTCAGATCTATCGATGACCTTCATCTATCGTGTGATCTCTTACCTCTTCGATTAGGAATTTTTATTGGATAGGCTCTATTGATAAGAGAAAACCAATTTAGGTTTCTTAGAATGTTTGTTGTCGTTCAAAATTTAAAGGGATTTGGGTTTGCGAGATCTACATGTTCTTAATGAAACTCTCCTTGAAAAATTTACTTGAAGGTTTATGAACGAAAACTCAATGATTTTCAAGTTTTTCTATGCTAGATGCCTCTCTTCCATGCTTCTCTCTAGGGTGAGATACCTTTCTTCCTCTATTTAGCCTAGTATGAAACAACATTACCTGTCATTGGTGTTTAAGTCCAAATGGTTTGTGGGTCATCATTCAAATGTCCGTCTTTGGTTGGATAATTGGATAGAGGGGCTTATTATAAATAAAAATTTTGACTTGCCTCTCTCGGAGCTTCCTTTGAATACTAGTATTGGCGATATGTTCTATGATAATAGTTGACATTTTCCCCCATCGGCTCGTATGAATAATCCGAATCTAGTTGAGAATATAGAGTGGGTAGTTATTAGTACTTCTTCTGATTCAAGAGTATGGACTCTTTCTACGGATGGAAGAGTGACCACTGCTATTGCTTATGCTTCTTTGACTACACCTCATTCATATCTTTATTAAGCACGACATATTTGGGTTGCTTTTATTCCTCTTTCAAGATCTATGCTAGTTTGAAGAGTCATACACAATAAATTGTCTACTGATTTATTTCTCTAGTGTCGAGGTTTTATATTTCCTTCCTGCTACTGTTTATGTTAGTCTGCTGAAGAGAATTTAAAACATTTGTTTGTGCTTTGCCCTTTTATGGTAGGTCTTTAGCATTCTTTGTCGTCTACATTTGGTATTTTATTTCCTTGTTTAGGTTTGTTATTGATTTATGGCAAGCTGCTATATCTGTTAATTTTTGCTCTCAACTTTAAAATCTTTAGAAGAGTTGCATAATTGTAATTTTTTTTATTATTTGGCTAGCTACTTTCGAGGGTAAGCATTCCATCTTTCAAGAGGTAAATTTTCTCAGCTCTAGGATTACGCGGAATTTAGCTAATGATCTTTTAGCTCTATGTAAGGTCCATATTTTAGCTCGTCCTTCTAAGGCTCCATGTATTACAGAGGTTGTTTAGGTTCCTCCTTCATCGAGTTGGCTTAAGGTTAATATTGACGGTTCTACTTATAGAGCCCCTAGTTTGGCTGGTTGTGCTAGAGTTTTTCGAACTTGTCGTAGATTTTTCAAAGGTATTTTTACTATTCCTTTAAAGATAGGTTATACTTTTGGGGCAGAGTTAGCAATTGTTATTCATGTCATTCAGTATAATTGGACTTATCATTAGATGAAGCTTTGGTTGGAGAGTGATTCAGCTTATATGATTTCACTTCTTCTTGCTCGTTCTTCTAAGGTTCATTGGCATTGACGACTAGCCTAGGAAAGGTGTCTTTCTAATTTGTAGGATATGGATTTCAGGGTGACTCATATTTATTGTGAGGAAAATTCGACTGTAGATGTTGTAGCTTCTCACTCTCATTCTTTTGTTTGTTCAACTTGGTGGTGGATGGCTACTGATTTTCTAGGTTCTTTTCTTTCTAATGATTTACTTGACAAACGTCATTATTGGTTTCATTAGTTATTTTCTATTCCAATAAAGTTTTTAATAAAGTCTTCTATAGGGATTAATTGATAATGATTTGGTTTTGATTGAATCATTTGTTATCTTTTTCTTCCTATGGTCTGGTTTTATTCCTTAAAGATTTATATTTGTTTATTTTTGGTTTTATATCTTGTTTTTCTTGTATTTTTATTTTCTCCTTTTAATAAAATATTGATTTTGACCAACAATCTTTTATATATATTAAAAAAAAAAAAAAACAGAGAGCTGAGATGGGCATTATTTTGCATATCATTAAAAGATTTTTTTTTTTTTTTTACCTTTTATCTATTTACTTTTAATTTAGTTATTCTAGTTATTACTATCATAAGAATAAGAATAACTAAACAAACTTAAATATTATATCATTGATTTGATTGTGTTTATTATTCTTCCAAATGAATTCATTCCTCTCATCTTTTCTACTTTTGGGTTTCTGTTCTTTTTTTCTAACAACTCAACATGTTTTTTAAGTCAATGAAGAGTAGGAATTGATTCAATTACGTTATTTGTTGATAAGGGATGTAGCATTATTTGTTGAGCCTACCCTAGCCCCCCCTAAAAAAGTTTTTATATTATACTTATTTTTGTTAAGTAGATTAATAAAATATATATAAATATAAATGGAGTGAAGTTTTTGTGTGTGGCGTGTATGTGCAGATAAGGAATGGTTAATAGAGTTGGTTGATAGGTGATAATTGACAAGGGATGATTGACTGATAAGATAGCAGAAAATAAAATTGGAGACAAGTTTATTGCTAGGTTTTTTATTGCTAGTTGATTTTTTGGGCTTGGCAGTTTACAATCACATACCTCTATTTGTAGCAAGTAAGACAGGCTATTTTAATCTGACTTCATTATTCACGGAACTTCTGTTAGCTTTCGTTTTCGATATATTTCTTTTATAACCTGCACTCTTCTAATTCTTGTGTTGAATTTTACACCATAAATTTTTCTTGTTTCTCTAACACATCTGAAATTATCCAGAAATGTGCAGCAGCTTCATCAATTTTAAATATATATGTATATATTTCATTTATTAATTTTTGTGATATAAAAAGTACATATTTATTCCAAATTTATTGTTTGTATTTTCTTATTTATATTTATATTTTTATTCAAATATTAGATATGTGATAACTTTATTTCATACATTATATATGAAATTTCATTTAAATTTTTCATATTTTACCTTTTTTTAATCATAAGTTACATGATATATTATTGAAATTTAACATCTTTGATGTTTTTCCTAGTATACTATTTGATTTGAGGTGTGGTAGTAATTATAAATTATAATTGTCAAAATATGGATTATCTACGTTTAAAAAAAGTATGTTGATGCTATAAAATCAACTATAATTTATATTCGATAAATTTAATTATTTAAATATTTTGTTCAATATTTTTATTTTTATTTTTGTTGATATATTTATTTGTAAACAGTATAAATGTTGGGGATAAAATTTATTATATTTTTTTTAACTAGATATGTCTACATTTTTTAATTTATAAATTATTTTCGTACCGTAAAGTTTATTTAAAAAATTTATTTTAGCCCATTATAATACAGAATCCTAGCTATGTCCCTATTGTTGAGTGACACAGTCGAAAACCATTAAATATCCTGTTACAGAAAAACTCAAATATACTAGCTGATTTCAAGTAAAAAACAGAGCAAATATGATAGGTAATGATAGCAGATAATAGAAAATGGACAAGAGATTTATAGTGGTTCGATCAATTTAATCTACATCCACTTTGTGAGCTACTGCTGAAACTTCATTTCTAAAACAATGGCAAGAGAATACAACTTCTTCTCATTACAAGATCTCTCTCGAAATCACTCTCAGAATGGTAAGCTTCCCTATAGAACAGTAAGTTGTGTGTCTCTGTTCTCTCAAGCCTCACCACCCTTACACATCAGAGTCACCCCACTTTAATCCTTTTTTTGCTTTCTCAGAACCTGCAGCCACTACTACCTCATGCCTCTTCCCACAAGCAGACTGGCTTTAAAACCAATCAGAATTACACAGCTTGTTTGATACCTGTAGAAAATTGCACAGCTTGCATGACAGTAGCAAGGAATTACACAGCTCCCATGACAGCTGTAATAACAAATAAATTACATACCAAAACAAGAGAGGCAGATTTCATTGCATTTGTAACTTTTATAAAAAAAGTGTCCAATCCGTTTATGCCATGTCATTAAGTGGGTTTTTGAGTCATAGACACCACATATCCATTCCCATTTCAATTTAATAATTTTTTATTAACAACAAATTTATCCTTAATTAATATTATTTAATAAAATAAAATTTTCTAAAAACAGTAGACATAAATCTTTAAAATACATTACATCTTATCTTTTTTCATCACTTTAAAATTTTATAAAATCCTAACATTTTATCTTTTTTTTTTAGTAATTTTTGATGTCCTACTTGATTAGGATATGATATTGAACATTATTATAACACTCAAAATAGAGTTTCTAATTAGTGCTAAACTTGCATCTTGAAGTTTTATATTTTAAAATAAAATAAATTTTCATTAAATAAATTTCATTTACAAAAAATGCAGTTTCTTATAACAAAAACAATGAAAGTTTTCCAAACAAGGCTCTTCCGATATTTTTTATGAATTATTTATTGAAAAGAAGCATGAAAAGATAAAGGGGTATTTTGAAATCAAATAAGTATACATAGATATACATACATATATTCTTACTTGGAGGAGTGGAGATTTGAACTCAAAACTTTCCATATCGTGGAGAAATGTGATTATCATTAGACTATACCTATAACCATAAATAAAATATGATCTAGGGTTATGTTTGTCAATAAAATAAATATGATTTTATTTCGGTCCCCATAAAATCAAAATCCGAACTCTGCCCTGGACAGAAACTAAGGCAATTTTCCCATCCCTGCACAGCAAAATGATTGAAGCCACCTTCAATAATTGTTTAAAAACTTTTGACGAAGAAAACTTAAGTGAAAACTTTGTGGAATCTTTCGATGCCACTTTCCATGGCTGTCAAAAAACTTGAGACTAAAATATTTTTGATAAAGACTTTGTGGAGCCTTTGAAAGCCACTTGACTATCGGAAAACTTTTGACGAGGAAAACTTTGGCGAACACTTTGTGGGATTGGAGTTTTTGGTGTTCATGAAGATTCAGCTGATTTTCCTCCCGTACATGCATTACTTTTTTTGCTACTATAATTTGGAGCCTCCTTTGCGTATAGATACCAATCCAATTAGCTCTAAGTGCGTTCGTATTCTTTCTTTAAATTGTTTTTTCGTCTAGTTTGATAGAAAGATTGTAGTTCTCTTACGAATGAATAAAGAGATATAATCCTTTTAGTTACATTGAGACTTTTATCATGTAAATCTTATTTTGATTAATTGTGTAACGTCCGAATCCAATTAGATCCACTATAATATTTTTTAAAAAAAATAAAGTAAAAATAAAGTTTATATGAACAAGTCAAGAAGCTCAATTAGAGATTTCAAATTAAAGAGTCCAATTGAAGTGATAAAAAAAATAGTTCAATTAATTATTTATGAAGCCCAAAACTTAAATGAGCACAAATTTGAAACTAGTGCAGTCCATTTTTCTATTAAATGCACTCATTTATTTTCAATAAATATACATATATATATACACACAAAATGGTGCAAATTTTGGTCGGCATAGAAAGGAAGAGAAAAGAAAATATGTGTTGATTGTAATGGTCAACACATGAGACAAAAGACAAAAATTGAAATAAATGGAGAGAGTGAGACCGGTCCACAACCACAAACACAAAAACAAACAAAATGAAGAAAGTTGAGATAAGAACAACTGAGAAAAAGATAAAAAGAAGAAAAGCCAAAGTGATAAAGAAATGAGACAAGTGTTAAGTGTATAAGTGGGTAAGCAAAAGAGAGATGGAAAAGAGTGTGTGTGGGTGCCGGTCATATGGATGGCTACTATATGTTTTGATATTCAATTAAAGGCACACCACACACACAAACACATATATATCCGACTTACGTAGCCAAAGAAATGAAAAGAAGAAGAAGAAGAAGAAGAAGAAGACCATGACCAAGAAAAGGAAAAAAGAAAAGAAAAATATTTGGGAACTAATTTTTGGTATGCAATTATTTTAATTTTGGATTTAATTTTTTGATTTGATTTATATGAATTTTAAATAGGTTTATGTGCTATTTTTAGGTGGAAAATGACTCAAGAATAATACGGGTGCTAATGGTTCCAAATAGACTATAAAATCTAATTTATGAGTAGATAGTTTTATTTTAATTAAATTAATTGAATTATGTTTATTTATATTTCTGTTTTTATTATTTATTGGAAATAAATTAGTTAATTGATTTTATAGAGTATAAATTATGTTCCATGATTTTAGCATGAATTTATTATAAGAAACACTTATAATATTTTTGGTAATATTGTGTTATGTTATGAGAAAAAATGTTTGTTTATGTTTTTAGAAAAGTATTAGTCACTATTATGTATAATTGTCTACTGAAATGATTTAAAATTTGAAAATAATAATAATAATAATAATGTTTTCAGAACACTAAGGTTGTACTCTCCCCTCTAACAGTTAGGTAAGCTTCACGTGTGTAAATCCTAGAGAGTTGTCTATCACGTGTGTGGCAGATGTTTGAGAGTCATTGATTCGTCTAACACGTGTATGACAGATGTTATCTCTCGCCCTACATGTGTATTGAGTATCTTTATCATATATGACAAATTTTCCTTGGGTACTAAATTAATGTAGATTGAGATCTTATAAATGTGTAGAAATGATCCATACAAATGTTTTCAGTTTATTATGATACGAAACAATACAGATGTGGTTTTAGCATTATTTTAAATATGTTTAAATATGGATTATTGAGATTTTATTTTTCTTACTAGCTTTATGTTATATTAGTTATTATTGAAAATGATTTATTTAGTTTTTCAAAAGTTATACACATTCGCAAGGCGTTAGCGCTCACTCTTTTTATATTTTAAAACCATTTTCTAGGCAATCATCAGGTCTCGAAAGAAATTTCCAATCAGGAAGAGGTGGGCCACTCGATCAAATGATGTAAGAAAATCATATTTTTATGTTGTATATGTATTTTATATATTTCATGGCATTTAGCATACGTGGATTTACTTATACTTTAATATTGTAAAATATTTGATTTTTTGTCAGCTTCACTCATGTTTGTGCTTTTAGAGAAAAAACAGAATTGAAGAAGATTTTCTTAATGTGTTTTTTTATTGAATAATACCACACTTCATGACAATAAGAGAATGAAGAATATATATACAGCTCATACAGATTTTGAAGGAAATAACTGATATTCCTAAATTAGTTCCTTAAAACTAGTAATCAAAAGAGAAAAGATATTCAGACATGGTAAATGACTGATATTTTGTTTATCAAATAAACTACCATTTATATAGGAGAAGTTGTTACTCTTGGGAATCCTTGACACCAGCCATATTCCTTGAATAGATTTTTTAATGAGCATAATCACCCTTATCTCTCCATAAAATGTGGGATACACCTTATAACTCCTACAGCTCATATGGTTGACCCAGAGTTGCCAATACCCTCCCGCAAACTGAGCCGGGGCTGAAGGCACAGTTTGGTGCGAAAGGAAGCTAATGTAGCTTTTGGGACAGATTTTGTAAAGAGATCAGCAACCTGATTAGTCGAAGAAATATGTTGAGTGACAAGAAGCCCAAGAGCAACGCGTTCACGTACAAAATGATAGTCCAATTCGATATGTTTACTTCGAGCATGGAAAACTGGATTTATTGTCATGTATAGAGCACTGATATTATCACAGTAAAGAGTTGGTGAAGATGGAAGTGAAATGCGAAGGTCACTGAGAATATAAGTTAGCCAGGTAAGTTCAGCAGCAGTATTAGCCATAGCACGGTATTCTGCTTCAGTACTTGAGCGAGAGATAGTGTGTTGCTTCTTAGCGCACCATGAGATGATATTGGAACCGAGAAATGTGCAGTAGCCAGTAGTTGAGCGCCTTGTTGTAGGACAACCCGCCCAGTCAGCATCAGAAAAGGCAGACAATGTAAGTGTAGTATTGGAGGTAAGATGAAGACCAGTAGAGATCGTGCCTTTGAGGTACCGAAGAATGCGATGAACTAATTTCAAGTGAGCAACGGTAGGAGCATGCATGAATTGTGAAACATAGTTGACACTGTAGGATAAATCTGGACGTGTTAGTGTAAGGTACTGGAGAGCTCCAACAATCCCACGATAAAAACTAGGATCCGCAAGAGGAATTGTATGTTCAGGATATTTGAGCTTGACATCCAATGGAGTAGACATAGGTTTGCAATCTAGCATTTTGGTTCGCTCAAGAATGGTAAGAGCATAGTGGGATTGAGAAAGATGCAGTCCTTCAGATGTATGAGAGATTTCAATTCCAAGAAATTGATGAACAGGTCCAAGGTCCTTCATGGAGAATTCATGACTTAATGTTTGAACAAAAGAATTGACAAGCTCCTGTAAGAAGCATATCATCAACGTATACAAGTAAAACAAGAACACCTTTATTGGAGTGACAAACAAAAAGAGAAGGATCAGCAAGACTACAAAAGAAACTACAAGAGATAAGAAAATCACTGAGTCTATCAAACCAAGCACGGGGTGCCTGTTTAAGCCCATATAAAGCACGTTGAAGCTTACAAACATGTTTTGGAAATTGAGGATCAGTCATACCTGGGGGTTGTTCCATGTAAATATCTTCAACAATATAACCATGTAAGAACGCATTTTTGACGTCCAATTGTCGAATTGGCCAGTGCTTGACAAGTGCAACAGTTAAAATTAGACGAATTGTACCTGGACGGATGACAGGAGAAAAGGTTTCTGTATAATCAAGTCCATTGATTTGATGGTAACCTTTTGCAACTAAGCGAGCTTTGAGACGGTCCAAGGTACCATCAGGTCTAAGTTTGGTTTTAAAAACCCATTTTGAGCCAATCACATGCATGTTGGAAGTGCGTGGAACTAGTCGCCAGGTCTCATTTTGATGAAGAGCAGCAAGTTCTTCAAGCATTGCCGTTTTCCAACCTGGGTGAGAGAGAGCTGTTTTAATTGTCTTGGGTTCGCGAGGTAGAGTGCTAGACATGTCAATAGTTAAGGCATATTTAGGATTGGGCTTGACAATTCCATGTTGCGACCGGGTAGTCATAGGATGATGGACAGGTGCAGGGCGTGATTGTGATTCAGAGACAGCAGCTGCAGACATAGGTTCAGATGTTGTAGGTATAACGGATGCTGTCATTGTGTCACCAAGTGGTAAAGGGTCATGAGGTTCAGACGAAGTAGTGAGTGAGTTGGTGGTTGAAAGAGGTTCAACTAAAGGAGAATCTAATGGCAGAGTAGGATCACTTGGCGAAGGAGTTGTCACAGCAATTGGTAGTGGAATATGAGAGTGAGATAGCGAGGTAGACTCCTGTAGAAAGGTACCTGATTCAGAACGAACACAAGAAGGCAGCCAAGAATAAAAAATATGATGCACATGAGAGGCTGAAATAGACGACTTAAATGATTTAAATGGAAAAACAGTTTCATCAAAGACGACATGTCGAGAAATAATAAACTTGCGACTAGGAGAGTGAAAGCACTTATATCCTTTATGTTTCTCACTGTAACCGACAAAAATACACAAAGCAGATTTAGGATCAAACTTAGTATTTTTAGTATCCCATGTATATGGAAAACATTTGGAGCCAAACACTCGAAGAGAAGTATAATCAGGATGAGTCCCATGCAACCTGAAGTATGGAGTTTCAAAGTTAAGAGAGGATGAAGGTAAGCGATTAAGCAAAAAAACAGCAGTGGAAAAAGCTTCTAACCATAGATATAGAGGGGCATGACTATGAAATAACATTGTCATACCTAGTTCACGTATAATACGGTGTCGTCGCTCAACCATACCTGTTTGTTCTGGTGTATAGGGACACGAGATTTGGTGAACAACTCCTGTGGCAAGAAAATGAGATGATAATCGAGAATTAACAAATTCTCCCCCACCATCAGAGTGGAAGATTTTTATTTTCTTATTGAATTAGCGCTCAACATATTTTTCAAATGCTAAATACGCAGCAAAAAAATCAGATTTATTTTTCAGAGGAATGATCCAAGTATACTTTGAGAAATCATCTACCAAACATGCATAGAATCGAAACTTGCCAATAGATAAAACTGGAGCAGGGCCCCATATGTATCTTATCAAAAACATTAGAACTGGAGTGTTTAGAAGAACTAAATGGAAGTTTACTTAATTTGCCTAATTGACAACTATCACATAAGTGATCTGCCTTTGAAGAGCCTACAACTTCAATTAACCCTTTATTCTTTAACAACTGAATTGCAGAAAATTGCGGATGGCCTAAACGCTGATGCCAGATGTCTGTAGTGCCAGATTTGAATCGATAAGAAAAATATGCTTCTGGGTCATTAGACAAGACATATAAATTACCCTTCCGTTTCCCTGTTATGAGAGGGTGACCTGTGTTCCGTGCCTTCACACAAAAATTAACATCAGAAAATTCACAATTAACAGGAAATTGAGAAATGAGTTGACTGACAGAGAGTAAATTTTTCTTTAGATTTGATGCTAAAAGAACATCATTAAGAGATAAAACATTGCCATTTTGGTTAATAGAAGAATTTTCAATACCTGTTATTGGTAAAGAAGATCCATCTCTAAGAATGATGGAATCAGTTTCACTATATTTATGAACATTTTTTAACATACCTTGCTGTCCAGTCATATGATTTGAAGCTCCGATATCTGAAGTCCATTCTGTGTCAATAATCGAATTGTCTAGTGTGAGTGCTGCAAGAGCTTGTGGGAGTTCATTGTTCTGTTTTGCTTTCTTCGGTAACCACCAAAAAATTTTCGCAACATGACCTGGTTTGTCACAGTATTGACAGATTACATCGCGATACAAATCTCTTTCTGCAGTAGTGATCCATCGTTCTCCAGGTGGTGGTGGTCTGCGTTGTTGTGTATTCGGACTACCTGAATAGCTTTGTGTTTGACTACGAGACTGTTGTGCTTGAAAACCACGACCTGTAGAAGTGAAGGGGCTATTTTGGTTCCTAGGCGTAAAGTTTCGCATCTGTTTCTGCTGTTGTCCATAGAAGGCTAAATGTGGAGTGAGAGGAGAGAGAGAAACATCAGATTGATTTGAGAACCAGTTTCGACGGTGGTCTAGATTTTGCAATTGTGAAATCAGTTCTGTGTAGGTTGGTCTTTGAGGTTTTAGCATTGTTGTGGTGAAGGTTTCATATTGTGGTCCAAGGCTTGTGAGAAGACAAAACACCTTTTCTTGATCAGGAATAGGTTTGCCAATAGCAGTAAGGTTATCGCACAAGCTTTTGAATATTCGTATGTGGTCTATGATAGTTTTATTTTCATCTTTGCGCAGATAAGTTAGCTGTTGTTGAAGGGTGAACTCTCGCTCTTGAGAGTTTTGTGCGTATGCTTCTTTGAGCGCTTCCCAGACTGCAATTGCTGTGTCTAACCCGATGACAAGTCCAAGCGCTTCTTCAAAGAGAGTTCCAATGATCCAACCCCTGAGAAGGCGATCAGACTTTTGCCAAGCAACAAATTCTTTTGTAAGTGTTGATGAGATATTTCCTATGTCTGTGGTATCTGGATTTTGAGTGGCAAATTTGGGTGGAATTGAAGTTTCATGGGTGAGATGATGAACTAGGTCTTGACTTTCTGCCAAACCTAATACCTGTTCTCTCCATAACGGATAGTTGGATGGGGTGAGTTTTAGAGTAACAAAGTTACCAACATTCAAGGATAGAGCAGTCATGATGTGAAGAAAAGATTGTTCCTGCTCTGATACCAAGAGAAAAAACAGAATTGAAGAAGATTTTCTTAATGTGTTTTTTTATTGAATGATACCACACTTCATGACAATAAGAGAATGAAGAATATATATACAGCTCATACAGATTTTGAAGGAAATAACTGATATTCTTAAATTAGTTCCTTAAAACTAGTAATCAAAAGAGAAAAGATATTCAGACATGGTAAATGACTGATATTTTGTTTATCAAATAAACTACCATTTATGTAGGAGAAGTTGTTACTCTTAGGAATCCTTGACACCAGCCATATTCCTTGAATAGATTTTTTAATGAGCATAATCACCCTTATCTCTCCATAAAATGTGGGATACACCTTATAACTCCTACAGCTCATATGGTTGACCCAGAGTTGCCAATACTTTTGAGATTGCAAATGATATAAACATACTTTATGGTTATATTTTCATATGAAAGCAAGTTTATTTATATATTTTGCATAAAACTACTTGTGTTGATATAAGATTTGAAAGTGAGACCGGAGGTTCTAAGTAGTTGAGATTTGAAATATTTTAAAAGTGTACATTTCGTTTATTACAGAGTGGAATTATTGGATAAATAGCCGTTATATTACCGAATTTTTTTTAAACCACTCTATATATTGTTAGAACTTTTAAATGATTTTTATCAGAAAGTGTAGAACTATATATAGCTTCTCAGTTTTTCACAGAGTTTTCTCAGATTTAAGATAGAAAATCTGGGAGTGTCCTGTTAACTTAGTATTAGATCATTTGGTTTATGATTTTAAACTATTGCATAGTTGTTTACATCTAGTTTCATGCATTGATCACTAATTATATTTTGTTACGACATCATGCGTCGAGTTGGTCGCTCACCTACTTTCCATAGTTGGTATGTTCAGTAAAACAGACATAGATCTTGATTTTGTGTCGAAGGCCCTCTTCAAACTTTCTGCATTTATCTTCTTCATTCTCCACTACACTTGGAGAAGTCTTGAAAAGTTCTGCAAATTTCTTCTCATAAGCTTCAACTGATAAGGAACCTTACATCGACTTGAAAAATTCATTCTTCCTCACATCTTGATAGAATTTCGAATAATAATAAACATTGAATTGCCTTTTAAATTTATCCCAAGATATCATCCTAGCATTCTGCTATCGAATTTAAAAGACAATTCAATGTTTATTATTATTCGAAATTCTATCAAGATGTGAGGAATAATGAATTTTTCAAGCCGATGTAAGGTTCCTTATCAGTTGAAGCTTTTGAGAAGAAATTTGCATAACGTTTCAAGACTTCTCCGAGTGTAGTGGAGAATGAAGAAGATAAATGCAAAAAGTTTGAAGAGGGCCTTCGACACAAAATCAAGATCTATGTCTCTTCTACTGAACACACCAACTATGGAAAGTAGGTGGAGTTTGCATGACGAGTAGAGAAAATTATTGAAGAGGGTAAGTTTGATTTATAAAGGTAGAAATGCGGTAACCAAAGTTGGTTAATTGGAGGCTCTAGCAACAAGATACCTAAGATAGATGATGGTTCTACTGGACAAGCTAGCAGTCACCAACAGAATTATGAGTTTAGTTCTACTTAAGTTTTCATTAAATCACTAATAGGCTAGCAAGATACCAACATGAGCAAGGGTAAATGACTTCAATGTTAGGGATGTGGTAGACATCATGACAGGGAATGCCATCAGGGTATATCATGTTGCTACCATTGTGGGCAAGCTGGACATTTTAGAAAAAAATTGTCCTGAATTAGTTTCGGGTGGTAATATTGAGTAGTAATCAAGTTCTCGGATGCAAAGTGGTAGGAGGCAATTTCAAGAAATGAGAGGACTATATGTGAAGGATTCTACAACTTTAAGTTAAGCCAATGAAGTTGCAGCCAAGGTTAACCAATTGAGAGGCCAATCACATAGACCTCGTACTCAAGCTAGAGTTTTCACCATAACCTAGCATGACATAGAGGCCACCCTTGATGTTGTCACATGTACTTTAACCATTTTTGGTTATGATGCTCGTATCCTAATAGATCCTGGATCCACCTATTATTTTGTTCCCAAATCATTTGCAATAAATACGGATAAGGAGTTAGAACTTTTAGAGTATAGCATGGTGGTAGTTACTGCTACGGGGAAATTTCTGTTAGCAAAAGATGTGTATAGAGATAGCAAAGTTATAGTGGGTGAACATGAATTTTATATTGATTTGATCTCATTGGATATATATGACTTTGATGTTATCTTGGGATTGAATTGACTTGCTACACATCATGCCACAGTAAATTGTTTTCGAAAATAAGTAAGGTTTAGAAAACAAGGAGAGTTTGATGTTGTTTTCAGTAGGCAATAAGGGATTCTCCTTTCTTGTGTTATATCAGCCATTACTACTAGATGATTACTTAAGAAATAATGTTTAGCTTATTTGGCTTATGTGGTTGATACTATAGCAAACAAAACGAAGTTAGAAGATATTTTCGTGGTAAGAGAATTTTCAGATATGTTTCCTGAAGATCTTCTTAGGTTATTACTAGATAGAGAAATTAAGTTTGAGATAGACTTGCTTCTAGGTATAGCTCTAATTCTATTGCACCTTATAGGATGGCTCCAACAGAATTGAAGCAATTGAAAGTGCGGCTAGAGAAATTAGTGAACAAAGGCTTTATCAAACCTAATGTATCCCTATGAGGCGTACCAGTTTTGTTTGTCAAGAAAAAAGATAGAAGTTTGAGATTATGCATTGACTACAGATAATTGAATAAGGTGATAGTGTGTAACAAGTACCCACTTCCATGTATTGATAACTTGTTTGATCAATTTCAAGGTGCAAAGGTGTTTTCAAAAAAAGATCTGCATTCGGCTTCCCATCAACTTAAGATCAGGTGTTGTGATGTGCTCAAGACTACTTTCAAAACTAGTTATAGGCATTATGAATTCCTAGTTATGCCTTTTGGGTTAACTGATGCTCCAACAGCCTTTATGGATATAATGAATAGGATCTTCCATCCCTATTTAGACAGATTCGTGATTGTGTTTATTGACGATATTTTGATATACTTTAGTAGTAAATAGGAGCATGCAGAACATCTTAGAATCATCTTGCAAATCTTGAGAGAGAATTAACTCTATGCCAAATTCAGCAAATGTTAATTCCAGTTAAATAAGGTTACATTTAAGGTATGTGATCTCAGCTGATGGTATTGATATAGATCCTCAGAAAATTAAAGTTGTAGTGAATTGGGAAAACTAACCACTATCACAAAATTTGAAGTTTCTTCGGTTTGATAAGATATGATCAGAGATTTGTGGAGGGATTTTCTAAAATGGTTGTACCACTGATAAGGTTAACACAGAAAGATGTGAAGTTTCTATGGTCAAAAGTTTGTCAGCAAAGTTTTGAATATAGTTGAAAAGAAGGTTAACTTCTGCCCCAATACTTGCACTTTCATCAGGTACTGATGGGTTTATGATTTACAGTGATGCATCTAGATAGGGTTTGGGTGTGTATTGATCCAACATGGTAAAGTGATAGCTTATACTTTTAGACAATTGAAGAAACATGAATTGAACTACCCAACATATGATTTAGATATTGCTGCAGTTGTGTTTGCATTGAAGATATGGAACACTACTTATATGGGGTCACTTGCTAGATTCTCATTGATCATAAGAGTTTGCAGTATCTTTTCACACAAAAGGAGTTAAATTTGAGGCAAAACAGGTGGATTGAGCTTATTAAGGATTATGATTGTATGATAGAGTATCATTCTAATAAAGCGAATGTAGTAACGGTTGCCCTTAGTCGAAGATCTACAAGTTCAATGACACATTTGAAGACAGTGTACTTTTTGTTGTTAGTTGAACTGAGATCTTTGAAAGTTAACTTGATGGTAACAAATTCAGGAGCATTAACTACATTTCAAGTTTAACCAGTTCTCATTGATCGCATTTGAGATTTGTAGACTCAATATCCTTATTTAGTTAAATTGAAGGAATAAGTGGAGACCAAGCAGCATGAAGATTTTTTTCTAAGAGATGGCGATGCATTAGTTATGAGGCATATACTTTGTGTACCAAACATCAAGGAATTGAAAAAGGAAACTTAGAAGAAGTTCACTCGTCGACTTATGCTATGTATCCAAGAAACACTAACTGTATCGTACGTTGAAAGAATATTATTGGTGGCAAGGTATGAAAAAGGAGATAGCAGAGTTTGTCTCCAAATGTTTAGTATGTCAGCAAGTTAAGGCAGAGCATCAAAAGCCCGTAGGACTTTCTCAACCACTGTCGATTCCTAAATGAAAATGAGAACATATCACTATGAATTTTGTGGTAGGACTTCCTCGTAGCCAGAGTGGTTATGATTTGGATGATTGTAGATAGGTTTACAAAATCTATACATTTTCTACCTATTTGTAATATATATCTTTTGAATAAATTGGCTAAGATTTATGTAGATGAGATAGTCCGTTTTCATGGGGCACCAATATTTATTGTTTCAGATAGAGATTCTCAATTCACATCCAGATTTTGGCCCTATTTGCAAGAAGCTTTGGGTACTAAATTAAATTTCAACATTGCATTTCATCCATAAATTGATGGTTAATTAGAGCGTACTATTCAGACATTAGAAGATATGCTTAGAGCTTGTGTAATAAAGTTCATGGGAAACTAGGACACTCACCTACCATTGATTGAATTTGCTTATAATAATAGTTATCAAGCTAGTATTAGGGATGACACCATATTAAGCTTTTTATGAAAGGAAATGTAGAAGACCGGTTTGTTAGGATGAGATAGGTGAGAAGAAATTGTTAGGTCCAGAGATTGTTCATGTCACTATTGAAAAGATCAAAATCATCACAGATAGATTGAAAATAGCCTGCCACAGACAGAAGAGCTATGTAGATAAACGTTGACTAGATCTTAAATTTCAAATTGATGATCGGGTGTTCCTACGAATTTCACCATGGAAATGAGTATTTCGGTTTGAGAAACGTGGAAAGTTGAGTCTGCAACATATTGGTTTGTATGAGATAATTGATAAAGTAGGGACAGTGGCATATCACTTAGCTTTATCTCCAGAACTCTCTAGGATCCATGATGTGTTCCATGATTTTATGCTTCATAAATACATACCTAATCCTTCACATGTTTTAATAGAGTAACTAGTGGAGCTAAAGGAAAACTTGACATATAAAGAAGAACCAGTTCGGATTCTAGATAGAAGAGAATAAGTACTACGTATAAAAGTTATTCCTTTAGTGAAGGTGTTATGGAAGAATCATGTCATTAAAGAGGTAACCTACAAGCATGAGCACCAAATGCGAATTCAATATCCTAAGTTATTTTAGACAATTATGTAAATATCGAGAACAAAATTTTATAAGGGGAGATAAATTGTATCGCTCGAATCCAATTAAATCCAATAGAATATATATATATATTTTAAATAAAGTATAAATAAGGTTCATATGAATAAGTCAAGAGACTCAATTAGAGATTTTAAATTAAAGAGCCCAATTGAAGTGATAAAAAAATAGCTCAATTAATTATTTATAGAGCCTAAAACTTAAGTGAGCCCAAATTTGAAACTAGTGTATAGACATGACCACGGTTCGGTTCGGTTTCGGTTCCGGTTCTGGTTCCGAACCGACGGTTCCGGTTCTAAAAAAGCTAGAACCGGAACCTTAACCGAAATAACACGGTTCCGGTTCGGTTATGAAACCGACGGTTCTATAACGGTTCAGGTTCCGGTTCCGGTTCTATAACGGTTTCGGTTCCGGTTCTGGAACATTTTTTTTAAATGATAATTTAAAATTTAAAAAGTAATATTAAATTATATTTTAAAATTAAAAAATAAATTTATACACAAATCAAATAAAATACATTACCTACCCAGTGTCCCTCACTAACCCACTCTTCTCTCTCCTCTCTCTGTCTCTCTCTCTCCGATTCTCCCTCTTCTTCTTCTTTTCTATTTCTCTGTTTTCTTCTCTTTCTCTCCTCTCTTCTTCTTCTTCTTCTTTTTGTTTTGTTTGTTTTCTTCACCAGCCGAACCCAGATCGGCGTCGATCTGGGTTCTGGGAACCCAGATCGGCGTCTGGGGGAAACCCAGACACCGTCTGGGTTTCCATCTGGAAGCCCAGATTTGGGCTTCCAGATGGAAACCCAGATCTAGGTTTCCAAGAAGCGCGGCCACCCAGACGCTGTCTGGAAACCCAGATCTGGGTTTCCAGACGCGCGGCCAACGGTTGACTGACTTGACTCTTGTTTTTTTTTTTTTCGTTTTTTTTTTAAATTTATTTAAGAACCGGAACCGCCTGTTCAAGGCGGTTCCGGTTCCACCGGTTCTTTGAACCGGCGGTTCCGGTTCTTTTAAGGTTAGAATCGGAACCGGAACCGCTACAGTGACGGTTCCGGTTCGGTTCCAAACCGGAACCAGAACCTTATGTTCTGGTTCCGGTTCTACAGTGACGGTTCGGTTCGGTTCGAACCGCACGGTTCGAACCGAACCGTGGTCATGTCTACTAGTGTAGTCCATTTTTCTATTAAATGAACTCATTTATTTTCAATAATAAATATATACATAAAAGGGTGCAAATTTTGGGGGGCATAGAAAGGAAGAGAAAAGAAAACATGTATTGGTTGTAATGTTCAAGACATGAGACAAAAGGCAAAAATTGAAATAAATGGAGAGAGTAGGACCGGTCCATAACCACAAACACAAAAACAAACAAATAGATAAAGTTGAGATAAGAAAAATTGAGGAAAAGATAAAAAGAAGAAAAGTCAAAGTGATAAAGAAATGAGACAAGTGTCAAATATATAAGTGGGTAGGCAAAAAAGACATGGAAAAGAGTGTTTGTGGGTGTCGGTCATATGGATGACTACTATATATTTTTGTTCAATTAAAAGCACACCACACACGCACGTAACCAACTCACATAGCAAAAGAAAAAAAAAGAAGAAGAAGAAGACCGTGAGCAAGAAAATGAAAGAAGAAAAGAAAAAAAAAATATTTGGGAGCTGATTTTTGGTGTGCAATTATTTCTGTTTTGGATTTAATTTGATTTTTATGAATTTTAAATAGGTTTTTCTAACGTTTTTAGGTCAAAAATGACTCAAGGATAATAAGGGTGCTAATGGTTCTAAATAGATCCTAAAATCTAATTTGTAAGTGGATAGTTTTATTTTAATTAAATTGATTAAATTATGTTTATTTATATTTCAATTTTTATTATTTATTGAAAATAAATTATTTGTTTAGTTAATTAATTTTATAGACTATAAATTATGTTCCATGATTTTAGCATGAATTTATTATAAGAAACGCTTGGAATATTTTTGGTAATATTATGTTATGTCATAGGAAAGAATGTTTGTTTATGTTTTTAAAAACGTATTAATCAATATTATGTACAGTTGTCTACCAAAATGATTTAAGATTTGAAAATAATAATAATAATAATAATAATGTTTTCAGAACACCAAAGTTGTACTCTCCCCTCTAACGGTTAGGTAGGCTTCACGTATGTAAATTTTAGAGAATTGTCCAACACGTGCATGACAGATGTTTGAGAGTCATTAAGTCACTCAATATATGTATGGTAGATGTTATCTCTCACTCTACGTGTGTATTGAGTATTTCTATCACGTATGACAGATTTTCCCTAGGTATTATTGGTGTAGATTGAGATTTTATAAATGTGTAGAAATGCTCCATATAGATGTTTTTAGTTTATTATGATATGAAATGATACAGACATGATTTCAGTATTATTTTAAATATGTTTGAATATGGATTATTAAGATTTTATTTTTCTTACCGGCTTTATGTTATGTTGGCTATTATAAAAAATGATTTATTTAGTTTTTTGAAAATTATATCTACTTACTGGGCGTTAGCGCTCACCATTTTTATATTTTAAAACCATTTTCCAAGCAACCGTCAGGTCTTGAAAAAAGTTTCCAATGAGGAAGAGGTGGGCCACTCGATCAAATGATGAAAGGAATCACACTTTGATGTTGTATATGTATTTGTATATTTCATGACATCTAGTAAGCGTGGGTTTACTTATACTTTAATGTTGTAGAATATTTGATTTTTCGTCAGTTTCGCTCATGTTTATGCTTTCGAGACTGTAAATGATATAAACATACTTTATGGATATATTTTCATATGAAAGTGAGTGTATTTATATATTTTGCATGAAACTACTTATGTTGATATAAGATTTGGAAGAAAAACCGGAAGTTCTAAGTAGTTGAGATTTGAAATATTTTAGAAGTGTACATTTCATTTATTACAAGGTAGAATTATTGAATAAATAGCTATTATATTGTCATTTTTTTTAAACTACCCTATGTATTGTTAGAACTTTTAAATGATTTCCATCAGAAAGTGTATAACCATATATAATTTTTCAGTATTTCACAGGGTCTTCTCGGATTCAATATAGGAAATTTGGTAAGGTCCTATGAATTTGTATCTTTATTACTTACATTACAGTTCTTAAATTTTCTTCCACAATATAAATTTACACTGGGAATTGAAACATATCATTTTCTTAACCTATTCATATTTTAGTTAACTTATTCTTGGATTAAGATATTCACATTTTAATCGAACGATTTAATCAGAAGTGCATCTGTCTGAATGCCTCTAATTCTTGATCTGATCTCTTTCTTATTTGAAAATGTTCAATCCATGGAAAAAAAAATTAACCTTTCTATAATTATTGTCTCAGCCTCTAAAAGTTCTGGTGTATTAAAGCAGTGAGTGTGACTACATAAACTATTCTGCTTTGTTAGATAGTACGGCACAGATAATGAACTTTTGGCAAAATTTGATAGATTTTGGAATTTTATACAAGGGTTTCAATTTATGTTACATTGTAGGAAGTTATGCTAATTTATGAAAGTAATTTTAACTATTGTGAAGTCAGAATCTTACATTTATGATATTTATAAAAATGTTAAAATCATTCAGGACCAGCTTAGTTAGTAAATTTTAATTTCTTCCTCCGATACTGATAGCTTCTTGAGATTTCATATTTAAAATGAAATCTTTTATTCTTAAAACGATGTGCTGACTTTTAAAATGGTTTAAGTATTTTCGTACTAAAACATCTTCACATTGATTCAGCCTAAGGACAAAAAACAAAAATAATATATGAGAATGGCTTAATCTTCGTCAATGGATACGACAGTATTTATACAAAATATATCAAAATATAGGAATAGATTGAAAGAGAATAAATCAGAAATCAATTAATCAATACATGTGAATAAATCAAAAATTACTGCAATCAAAACACATTACCAAGATTTTATGACAGCACTATTATTGACAGTCTCGGATGATTTGGTTCCTTCTTAACGGAGGGAATATCTTGCCTGATACAGTCAAAACTTCCTTTAAACTTTCTCGTACGTAAAATTTGATGTTTTGGCTTCATGTATAAAAGTTGTGGTCCTTGTGCAGTGGCCAAAAGTAAAGTCTTTGTTTACTATGAAAATAAAAAACATAAAAATATATAAAAAAGTAAAGTCTTTGTTTACTATGAAAATAAAAAACATAAAAATATATAAAAAAGTAAAGTCTTTGTTTACTATGAAAATAAAAAACATAAAAATATATAAAAAAAGTAAAGTCTTTCAAACAAGGATAAGAGCTACTGGCATGTTCTTTCTTACTAGGGACAATCAACTTATGGAATACGATTATTATTTTAGTTTATAATTATATTTATTTATTGATTAATTACAATTTTTATTTCAATTTTTTAGGTATTAATCTGTAATTTTTTTTAGAGAAAAATTGGATTTTCATTTCAAAAAATTAGCAATTACATCATTAGAAATAAATATTTAGTAATAATCAACCCAAATCCGATTAAAAGAAAAAGTAACGATAGAAAAGGACAGAGAATGGATCACCTTGTTTATTAAATGAGATACATGACGACAAGAACAATTCTCAGCTAATAATAACACTAGAGTAGACCTAAAGAATTTAAAGAAAGGTTGTTTATTACAAATTTTAGGAATTGAAATAAAGTTTTTACTTTTTTCAATTTTAAAAACAGTTGGGTCTGCTAAAACTTCTTGTTAAGTATGCAGGATACCTAATGAAATTTTCCCTTGCCATATTCGTGACCAGTGCTACTTAATTTTTTAATTTTTATTGGATTAATATTGTAGAAAATTTATCTTTAAATAGGATTAGTTTAAAAATTTTATCTGACTGAATGTCTTTAACATCTAAATTCCATTTGTGAATGTGTACATAGTAATTAAACATATTGAACATTCAGTAAGAACAGAATTGGCGAATGATAAGAAAATAAAGTAATAAGATCTAACTGATTTTAGCACTAGCTTTGTAAAATTTTCCTGAGTGATTGATGTATAGCATCTGGAAATATTATTTTTAAAAATGAATCTTGTACTCTTAATAGACTAAATATTGCCTTCACCAATATGATCATATTCTCATCGCACCCAAATTTTTTCCACTATGAGCATGCAATTAGAAAGACTTAAAAAGTTTATATTAATTAAAGCTCGAGCATATTCTCACTGCACCCAAGTTTTTTCCACTATATATGATGACTCAAACAGTTTGTATTGATTAAAGGTTCGAGCATATTCTCATCGTCTCCAAGTTTTTTCCACTATAAGCATGCAATTAGAAAGATTCAGAAAGTTGCCATTTTTTGGAGGTTTGACTCTTTTTGAATCTGTGTACATCCACACATCTTCAATAATTGTCTTGAGTTTCGGCTCATGTATACCACTGCCTACTCCACTTTGCAATTGTTGTCCGGAAAAGTTGAGAAAGCAAATCATCCGCACGCTCGAAAAGCCCACTGATTGGGCTCCACAACTATGCTGTCGAGGGGAGACAATGAATCTAACATTAGATATGAATTCAGATAAAAGTTTTGGATAAATTAATATTAATTTTTTTTTCTTTAAGTCTAATAATTAAATGTGCTAACTGTAGCTTGTGTTTCTTGTAATAAACTGAAACCAAATTTAGGATTTTTGAAATTTATGTTTGATTTTAAAGCTTTATATTTTAAATTTTGAAAATTATTTGCAAGACATAGACAAATGAACGTATCGTATACACTAACAACTTTTGAATAAAACAAACCTATTTTCGGTAAAGACACAATGATGGTTTGAGTCTAGATTCATGATTGCAAAAATGCCTCCTGGTGTCCCTGACACTGGAAAGGTGGCCATCACTAAACCCTTATCATGTTATGATCGTCTATGTAAATTAAAAAATAAATAAATAAAAATAGTATTAAAATCCAAACCTTTGTCATGATCTCACTGAAACACCCTCCAAATACTCTAATACATCTACATACAAATACAAAATTTTAGGGTACTCTAGAAAAGCTTCATATATATTGTCAGTTCGTCACACATATAACAAATTAAATATTACATAGTGTTTCACTTTAAAATCATATAAATACCTACTAACAATAAGAAATAGAAGTAAGCCAAGTTGGAACATATCTTGTGATATCATATTCTCAAATAAATTTCAAAAAATTTGTCAGATTTTATGGAATTAACATCGCAGTAAAATTAAACAATCATCATACTATACCTTACTTTTCTAGTTTATTTTTATTTTTATTTTTTTAATTTTCCGGGCCGGGGATCATTAGGGCATGACAGTAAGATCACAGTGATTAGTGTTTGCCTATTAATCGTCAGAACAGTAGGTTGCATGCCTTTTGACTGGCAGTGGAGGAGGTGCTAGCTCCAAGTCGTGCGTCAAGCCACCAACTCTTCTTTGTCTATATAATTATTTATCAAGCTATTTCTCTTTCCAAAATAGCAAATTACATAAAGGTACAAGGTTAAATTGCAAGAAAATTCCCAACTCTGCAAATGAATTGATATATTTATCCTTTTATGTTATTTGTTACATGTGTATTTGATATAATTTTATAATCTACTACGGGTACGATTACTTTAATGTTTGTCATATTATAAAAGAAAAATAATTTTTTACATTACATATATACCCTTCTTTAAATACAGCCTACCCACTTTCACAAGTAATTTTGGAATACACAAGGACATAATTGTCTTTCACTTGCATTACAAATTTAAATGGGCTACAATTCTTGAAGCCAAGAGGCTTTTTATATCGTGATAATAGATATTAACTTTATATAGTGATAATAGATATTAACATTGTGGTTCTAGATTTTTTTTTCTTTCAAAAATGAGTATACTTGTTTTTCAACATTTCAAAATAATGTAAATCCTTCATTAAATTAACGATACAATGCAAAAAATATCACAATCATGGACATACAATGATGTGTGGAAATTATTGATTGTCCATGTTGAAACATGCTACCTAACAAACTTTTCATTATCTCATGAGGTAATCATTATTCTTTTTTATTTTTTTACTTCAGGAAGTTTATTCTTTTCATAATTCACATTGATTATATTATTAAATAATATCAAGTCAAAAGGTAGAGATTGAACGATAGAGTTAGGGGTTGTTTGTTTTTTGTATTTAACATTTAATAGTACTGAATGAGGCCAATTAAGATATTTTTGTTTATTTTTTTAAGTGGTCAAACCATTTAAAATCATTGAAAAAAAAATAATATTTTCTGACTTTTCACTTAATACAATATTATTCCAAGTTTATCCTTCCTAAAATAATATGTTTCCAAGTTTGTTTTAGTTTTATATTATACAAATTTCTTTTAATACTTTAACAAACAATATTGAAAAATAAAAACTCTAAACATCTCAACATCAAATTTTTTTATAATTAGATTATTATATTTCTCTAATCAAATTTCGGTAAGTATCTTTATTGATCAAATGTTTATGCAACAACTCAGAGACCAAATTGTAAATCAATTTGTTTAAATATTTGATTATTCTTATTTAATTATAATAGAAAATATATATTACTTTACAATTTCAACATTTGTTGTAATAGTATTTCAATTTAAAACCATTTTATTTATTTTTATTTGAATATATAAATTTAATTGACTCTACTATTTTAATTAATCTTATTTTAATTATGACTAAAAATACTATATATAAGTTACAATTTCAACTTTTGTTATAATAATAATTCAATTTAAGATTATTTTTTTTATTTTTATTTGAACATATAAACTTAATTGATTCTATTATAATAATTAATCTTATTTTAATTATGAATAAAAATATTAAATATATATAAGTGTTTTAATATTTGTTAAATAATTTATTGCAATTGTTTGTATCATATTAAATAAAATTACACAATAACTAATAATAAAATAATATAAATGTCAAATTACTAGTAATCAGACAATTTTAACTTTAAAAAATAAATAAAATTATTATACATTTAGAGATAAGAAAAAAACAAACAAACATGTCATCAGATTTCAGATTTTAGTCACTATTCAGTTTTTAGTCTTCAGCAGTACCGTTAAGTCTTTAGATAAGAAAACAAACGATCTTTTAATGTTGTTACCTGAAACTATAATTTACTGTTGATGTTCGTTCTCTATTGAAAAATGGTTGTTCTTGCTGATTGATCTGTTCAGCCTTAATCTATAATTGTTTTTCAACACATCCCCACCTAAATCACAAATTCAATTGAAATTAAATCCCCCTTCAAGGTTGATGTGGAGGGGGGATTGGTCCATGCTTGATCTAGATGGTAGTGCATCTAGGGTATAAATCGTGGTGAAAATCTAAGTAGAAGCTTCAATAGCACCCATGCTTATTTGCCAAGTAGACTTCCCATACATCTAGTAAAATAGTAGCTTACCAAGTCCATTTCATATATACTTAGGATCTAACATAACTGCCACAACACTAGCTCTATGAATTTTATCCTAATATTTTTTGAACTTGGTATCGTATGGTTATCATCAATATAATCACATCAATCTCAAAGCCAGTATGTTAATGCCAATCTAATTTCTCAGATCATGGGAAGGAACATGTTAACGGTCGGGGATCATTTGGTTCCGAAAACAAAGTGGTTAACTAATTAGAAGCCTTAAATGATCACACAATATTACTCTTGCTAACTCCCACCTTGATTCACTAGATAGATTCTTATATTAATTATCACGTTGTTGTAAACGAATATTAACATTTTTGTACATCAAAGTAACCTCAAGCATCAAATAAGTTGAGTTCCACCTTCGTAGAGCAGTGGAATTGGGAATTAAATTTCCCTTCTCTCTCCATCAAAACACAACCGAATCAAGACAAATGAGTATGGGTTTTGCATTGTGAACTGAGGGGACTTTCTATCCGTGATCGTCCCCTGACTGATGCAAACTCAATGGTTGGATCCGAAAAGGCCTCGGCTTCCGGGTTTTGGATTCCCAAATGGTGAAGGGTTTGAGTCCTAAAACCCATTTGGTTAAATTATCATATTAGTTATAGCGTAATCTAATTTACTTCCTTTTGTGGGGTTTTGACAAATGTTTAAAAAAAAATTGATTAATTATTGTGGCAATAATTTGTTACGAAATTTGACAAGCAATATTTCATAACAAGACTATATTCTAACATTCTATAATTTCAGCACCCTTTTCTCAAAATAAAAATTTATAAAAAATTATAGATATGTGATAATTTCATGAAACCAAATTCTATTGAAAGGTCAAGAGAAGTCTAATTTACATATTGTATAGTAATGATATCAAAACTGAACACATGCACAATTTATTATTTTCAATGGAAGCACTGGTCAGTCTAGGTGTATCTAAAATCCATAAACAACATCAAAATCCGATGCTAATACACCTAGGATTTTCAAAACAATATAAATCAAAGATTTAATTCTTTGAAGCGTTTAAATAAAATACATAAAAGAAATATGATGACAAACCTTGAAAAGTCATTTTAATTTCCTAATAAATTTTTTTCGAAGAAAAAACTTGTTGACATCAAAAATTGGTCTAACACCTTAATTTTCGAAATGATGTATTGGATTCAAAATAAATTGTTTACCTTAATTGCAAAAATCATAATCGAAATCAGCAGTATTCTCATTTAGCTATTTATATTATTTTAAAATCGAAATGAATTAATTACAAGTCCAAAAATGTCATTGATTAAAATTACGTACCCCATAAACTTTTTTTTTTTTTTTTGATAAAAAAAAAATAATGTAGTCATTGAGATTTTGCAAATTGCAAAAGAAGTATTATGTTTCTTTTTACAAAATTGTGTTTAAGATATAGTATCTTCTTTTTGTCATGTAACTTGTCATAATTGACTAAAAATGAGAGATAATTGAGAAAATAACTCATTTTTTGACACTGAAGTTGAAAAGTAATGCTTTCTTAGGATTTCATATTTTTATCAAGTGTATTTTTGTTCGAAAATAATAATTCTTTAAAGATTTTGAGAAAAAAAAATAGTGTTGAACATGGACTTAAAAAAATGGTCATTTATGAAAGAAAATCTAAAAAAATAATAATAAAAAATTTCATTATTATATTATTGTAACATATTGTACATCTATATTGTATATTAAGTCGTTTTCTGTAAGTTAGTTTGATGGAATGAACAAATGTATACTTTCACATATGTATTAGTTATCAAGGTAGGAGTTTCTACATCATGCACGAATTATAAATAAAGAATTTGTTTCTAAAATTTTAACATATGTAAAAAAAAAAAAAAGAGAAAAAAAAAAGTTTTTCTTTTCTTAACAAGGGGTATAAAAACCTTTTTAACAATTGAAAAAGAATAAGAATGAGATTCTTAAATGGAGTGGAAGGAATGAGATTCTCATTCCACAATCTCAAATTCATGTGAGATTCACAATTTCATTTTCATTGTAAGTAAACACTAACAATCATTCTCATTCACATTTTGATTCCTTCCATGCAGTAAACACATCATAGATTTCTTATAAAAGTTGTGACATATATTTGTAGATTTCAATAGACTGGCCAAATGAACGTTTGACGCAATTAGCAGTACCTTCAAGCTATGCTATCTTTATGGGTTACTACAAATAAAACAAAATATGGACCTTTCGATCTGACGGATGGCACTCCTCTTAACTGTTCCATGGAGAAGGGTGTTATCGTTGGATTTTATGGACGCGCTGGCACTTTGGTTCATTCCGTTGGAGTCTGTGCAAAAAAAAAAAATCTTCGGACACCCGAGGTTAAATTCTTATGACTTTTTGTACAAAAATTTACTAATATGGGCAATCGTTGAGGGCTAGTACTGAATCTTTAAACCATAGGATTTATTGATAGGTTAACGTTGGGGTGATGATGAACATGGATATGCCACGATTTACAGGGCCATGGGGAGGAAATATTGGTCATCTTTGGGATGATGGCATTTTTCCTGCTATTAAGCAAACTGATGTGAACGTACGAAATGGAATAATTCATTCAATAGTGACTCAATATCAGAGCATCGACGGCTAGTCAACAGAGGTGAAAAAGCACGGTGGAGATCGAAGTTGTTAACTTTATATACATAGAGTAAGGAGAACAAAATAAATAACGTGGCTCTCTCATTCAGGTATATAGTTATAAAATTAACTTGTTACTGAAATGGTGCAAGAGTTTAATTGTTAGTTTTCTGATAAATAAAGCACACTTTCTTTTTATGGATAATTGTACTTATGAAAATTATTGAGGTCTAAATTGTTTGTATGTTAATATTTGTTGAAATTATAAACTTGTTTTGACCAAGCTCATTTCCAAGCCCATTTCCAAGCCCATTTGCAAGCCCATTACCAAGCCCAAGTCCATCAAGAAGAACCTTCTAAGGTTTGGTATAATGTTAGGTGTAAGGTTAGGTGTAAGGTTAGGTGAGTCAATTTAAAAGTATTTGTTTGGTTGGTGAAATTGTGTGGTTAGGATTTATTTGTATTTGTTAATTTGAATGGTTTAGATTAATTTTCTAGCACTATATATAGCCCCTCTTGCATGAGGTCTAAGCATCACAAAGAAGAAGAAAACATAAGAGAAGCAAAGCTTCTAGTGAGTGTGTGAGAAACAAAGCAAAGCTTTGTATTGTGAGGTATTTTGAGTGTTGTAAAAGTTTTATTTTTTGTTTTAGTGAGAATTTCGATCCAACAAAGTGGTATCAGAGCAAGGCTAAGTGTCGTGTAATATACCAAATCGAAGCTCTCGACGAGAGGAGCACAACGCCGCAAAAAACATCCCAATCGGAGGTTCCACGCGCCCGCACGCTCCGCCGGAAAATCACTGCAGAAAACTGAGTCAACTCAAACGAGTTGAGCCGAGTCAAGCCGAGCCGAGCCGAGCCAAGCCGAAGCCGAGCCGAGCCGCTGCTGACAAAAGCCAAACAGGTCCCGTTGACTTTGACCGTTGACCCAGGTCCCGTTGACTTTGACCGTTGACCCAGGTCCCGTTGACTTTGACCGTTGACCGAGTTGACCGTTGACCAAAAGTTGACTTTTTGGTTCAAGTCCTGGTTGAAGTTTCTCGACGTTCTGAATCCATCAGTGCAATCAGAATTTCGAAATTCTAAACATATTAAAAGGTATGGCTAATGGTATGGTATCTTTTCAAGTTCCAACACTCAAGAACGACAACTATGATAATTGGAGTATCAAAATGAAAGCACTTCTTGGAGCACACGATGTCTGGGAGGTCGTAGAAAAAGGCTACACCGAATCAGAAGATGAGTCGACACTATCCCAAACTCAAAAGGATAGTTTAAAAAACTCAAGGAAGAGAGACAAAAAGGCTCTCTATCTCATCTATCAAGCATTAGATGATGATGGCTTTGAGAAAATTTCAAGTGCAAAGTCCGCTAAAGAAGCATGGAATAAGCTACAAACCTCTTGCAAAGGATCTGAACAAGTGAAGAAAGTTCGTCTTCAGATTTTAAGAGGTGAGTTTGAATCATTACATATGAAAGCATCTGAATCTATTTCTGACTACTTCACAAGAGTGTTAACCGTTTCTAATCAATTAAAAAGAAACGGTGAGACACTGGAAGATACCAGAATAATGGAGAAGATACTCCGCTCGTTGGATTCCAAATTTGAATATATCGTTGTGACGATAGAAGAGACTAAAGATTTGACAATCATGACAATTGAGCAACTTCAAGGATCGTTGCAAGCTTACGAAGAAAAGCATAAAAGGAAACAAGGTATCAATGAACAACTCCTCAATTCCCAACTCAAAGAGAAGGAAGAAATCCAAAGCCACGAGAGATACCAACGTGGTCGAGGCAGAGGAAGAAGCCGAGGACGAGGTACAGGTCGTGGTCGTGGACGAGGTTGGAATTATAACAACAACAATTCCAACAATAGCTATGAGAGAGGAGAAAATTCAACAAGAGGTCGTGGGAGAGCCAATTCGAACACGAGGTACGAAAAATCTCAAGTTCAGTGTTATAATTGTCAGAAGTTTGGACATTATGCTTCAGAATGTAGAACTTCAAATAACAAGGTTGAAGAAAAGACTAATTTTGTGGAAGCAAGAGCAGAGGAGAGAGAAATTCTGTTATTAGCACATAGAGGCAATGATGATGACCAAGAGAATACTTGGTATCTCGACACTGGTGCGAGCAACCACATGTGTGGAAGGAAAAACATGTTCATAGAGCTCAACGAATCTGTGAGTGGCAATGTCTCATTTGGAGATAGTTCTAAAATTTCGGTGAAAGGAAAAGGTAACATTCTTATTCGTGCTAAAGATGGTAATCACCAATTGATTTCAAATGTTTATTATGTGCCCAACATGACAAGCAATATCTTGAGTTTAGGTCAACTTTTAGAAAAAGGCTATGATATTCACATGAAAAATTGTAGTCTTTTTATAAGAGATGACATAGGAAATTTAATTGCTAAAGTGAAAATGTCAAAGAATAGAATGTTTTCGTTGAACATTCAAAATGATGTTGCAAAGTGTTTGAAAGCTTGTTACAAAGATGCATCATGGTTATGGCATCTTCGATTTGAGCATCTCAACTTTGGAGGATTGGAAATGTTGTCTAAGAAGGAAATGGTGAGGGGACTACCTTGTATTAATCATCCTGACCAACTTTGTGAAGGGTGTCTACTTGGGAAGCAATTCAGAAAAGGTTTCCCAAAACAGTCAGAATCAAGAGCCAAGAAACCACTCGAGCTCATCCATACTGATGTGTGCGGTCCAATCAAGCCAAGCTCTCTCGGTAATAGTAATTATTTCCTTCTCTTCATTGATGATTTTTCAAGAAAAACGTGGGTATATTTCTTGAAACAGAAATCAGAAGTCTTTGAAGTATTCAAGAAATTTAAAACTGCTGTGGAGAAAGAAAGTGGCTACCAGATAAAAGCAATGAGATCTGATCGAGGAGGAGAGTTCACCTCAAAAGAGTTCCAAGAGTTTTGCGAAGCAAATGGAATTCGACGTCCTCTAACCGTTCCGAGATCCCCTCAGCAAAACGGTGTTGCAGAAAGAAAGAACAGAACAATTCTCAATATGGTACGAAGTATGCTGAAAAGCAAAAGATTACCGAAGAATTTTTGGGCGGAAGTTGTAGCTTGTGTAGTATACCTATCAAATCGATCTCCAACAAGAAGTGTGTTGGGAAAGACACCACAAGAAGCATGGAATGGAAGGAAGCCAGGTATTTCCCACCTGAGAGTCTTTGGAAGCATAGCTCATGTACATGTACCAGACGAGAGAAGAAGTAAGCTTGATGACAAAAGTGAGAAGTTCATCTTCATTGGGTACGATAATTACTCTAAAGGCTACAAGCTGCATAATTCAAACAATAGAAAGACTATCATCAGCCGTGATGTTGTATTCGATGAAGAAAGCACATGGAATTGGAAAACACATGATGAAGATTACAATTTCCTTCCCCACTTTGAAGAAGAGAAGGAGGAGCAACCAAGAATGGAGCAAGCAGAACAAGAACCCACTACACCACCAGCATCACCAGCCTCAACAGATAATGGAAACTCACCACCATCATTTCTGAATGAAAGAGATGTGGAGCGTACAAGAAGTCTGCAAGATTTTTATGAGGTAACTGAACAACCTGATAATCTCACACTTTTCTGTCTCTTTGCTGATTCCGAACCAGTGAGCTTTGAAGAAGCTGTACAAAATAAGAAGTGGAAAGATGCAATGAATGAAGAAATCAAGTCCATTGGAAGGAATGATACTTGGAAGCTCGTAACACTTCCAAAAGGACACAAAGCAATTGGTGTCAAATGGGTGTACAAGATAAAAAGAAATGCTAAGGGAGAGATAGAAAAACACAAGGCAAGACTTGTTGCAAAAGGCTATAGTCAAAAAGCTGGAATTGACTATGATGAGGTATTTGCTCCTGTTGCTCAATTAGAAACTATAAGACTAATAATTTCTTTGGCAGCTCAGAATAAGTGGAAGATTCATCAGATGGATGTAAAATCCGCCTTCCTAAATGGAGTCCTTGAAGAAGAAGTCTACATTCAGCAACCATCAGGCTATGAAGTCAAAGGCCACGAAGACAAAGTTCTAAAACTAAAGAAAGCTCTTTACGGGTTAAAGCAAGCACCAAGGGCATGGAACAATCGGATTGACAAATACTTCAAAGAGAATGACTTCACCAAATATCCTCATGAACATGCTCTCTACATCAAATTCAAAGATGGAGATGTTTTGATTGTATGTTTGTATGTGGATGATTTAATCTTCACCGGTAACAATCCAAATTTTTTTGAAGAATTCAAGAAAGCAATGGCCAAGGAATTCGAGATGACCGACATCGGATTGATGGCATACTACCTTGGTATCGAAGTCAAGCAAAATGAAGATGACATTTTTATCTCCCAAGAAAGCTATGCAAGGGAGATACTTAAGAAATTCAAGTTGGATGATTGCAATCCAATAAGCACACCGGTGGAATGTGGAGTCAAACTGTCTAAGCATGATGAAGCAGAAAAGGTGGATCCAACACTCTTTAAGAGTTTGGTTGGAAGTTTGAGGTACTTGACTTGTACAAGACCTGACATCCTTTATGCAGTTGGACTGGTGAGTCGTTATATGGAGAATCCAATAACTACCCATTTCAAGGCAGCTAAGAGAATCCTTCGCTATATCAAAGGTACAATTGACTTTGGCTTGTTCTATTCAATTTCAAATGACTTCAAACTTGTTGGATATAGCGATAGCGATTGGAGTGGAGATAGAGATGATAGAAAGAGCACCAGTGGGTTTGCATTCTTCATGGGAAACACAGCTTTCACATGGATGTCAAGGAAGCAACCCATTGTCACACTATCCACCTGTGAAGCTGAATACGTAGCTGCTACTTCGTGTGTTTGTCATGCAATCTGGCTCAGAAATTTATTGAAGAAATTAAGCTTGCCACAAGAAGAACCAACTGAGATTTGTGTAGACAAAAAGTCAGCCATCGCCTTAGCAAAGAATCCGGTGTTCCATGACAGAAGTAAACATATCGATACTCGTTATCACTTCATACGAGAATGCATAGCAAAAAGAAATGTGCAAATGGAATACGTAAGGTCAAAGGATCAGATCGCAGATATCTTCACCAAACCACTAAAGTTTGAAGATTTTGCGAGATTAAGAAGTTTGCTTGGCATGGTAAAACAAGTTTAAGAGGGGGTGTTGAAATTATAAACTTGTTTTGACCAAGCCCATTTTCAAGCCCATTTCCAAGCCCATTTGCAAGCCCATTACCAAGCCCAAGTCCATCAAGAAGAACCTTCTAAGGTTAGGTATAATGTTAGGTGTAAGGTTAGGTGTAAGGTTAGGTGAGTCAATTTAAAAGTATTTGTTTGGTTGGTGAAATTGTGTGGTTAGGATTTATTTGTATTTGTTAATTTGAATGGTTTAGATTAATTTTCTAGCACTATATATAGCCCCTCTTGCATGAGGTCTAAGCATCACAAAGAAGAAGAAAACATAAGAGAAGCAAAGCTTCTATTAAGTGTGTGAGAAACAAAGCAAAGCTTTGTATTGTGAGTTATTTTGAGTGCTGTAAAAGTTTTATTTTTTGTTTTAGTGAGAATTTCGATCCAACAATATTCAATCTGATCTTGATTTGTCCACCATTAAATTCATTGAAGGGAATAATATCTATTCGAATTTTATTATGTTTCCATAAACTTTGCGATTCTATTGAATGTCAACTAGATCAAAACCGTTAATGGTGGTACTAAACAACTATGTAACAATATTTGCATGGAAACAAAGAATATAATTCAAATTCAAACTTTTGCACCTAAAAGGTACTATTTTACGCATTAATCGTTTGTGTGGAATTTGAATTATTAGGTTCAGCTAAATCATCATTATGGGGTTTTATGGGCCTGCAGGGGAAAACGGCTGTTTTGGCCCCTTGGGCTCTATAACCTTTTATACAAGGGTTTTATTAAAAACTAATTTATTTTTAATAACTCATTTAAAAAATAACCTTTATTTTTTAAATCTTAACCTCAAGGTAGAGAATCTCAATCTCTAGGTTCAGAATCCCAACTTCTAAGTTGTGAATACTAACATTAATTCAAATTATCTCAGCCTTAGGGTTGAAATTTTTTCTTCATAAAAAAATAAATGTTATTTTTTAGGTTAGTCTTTCCAAATAGGTTTTTTTTGCAATTATTTCTCTATACAAACATAGGAACCTATGGACCATTTGGAAAAGCGATTGGGATATTTTTTAGCTCTCCAGCAATATCTAATGGGAAGGCAGTAGGATCTTATGAAGAAAGCCGCCTTTACTTGAATGCATTAGGGTTTCATATCGAATACTCTTGAACACTTCCACTTCCCGTTTTGCAAGTGTTAGAAAAATGGGATACATACCCATTTCAATGACCCATTTTTATTAGGTTAGAGATCTTGATTGAGATGAATCAAGATGAATTCGTAAAAAAAAATGGTGTTTGGATGAATGGAAATCGAATTGAAGATTTAATTATCAAAATTAAGCGTCATGAATACAACTATTGAATTTAAAAAAGTGTAACTGTAAAATTAAATTGCAAATTTAATTTTTCAAATTATAACTACAAGTATTAACTATAGAATTGAATTACAGTTTTAATTATCGTGAACTGAAATTTTGAATATTCAAATTGTAACCAATCTTGTTAAATGAAAATTTGAAGTTTCAAAGTGTAATTGTTAATTGGTTTAATAGCTGATTTAAAATCAGTTTTGTTTTTCAATTTATTTTCATTCAAACACTATTCCTAATTGTAAAGTCCAGAGTAATAGAGGCTCAAATATAATTCAGCTCGTCAGACGGTTCTTGGTATAATTGTATCCTGAGAGACAAATGCTGAAAAACTCAGGGGATGAACAACAAATTTGTCTTAAAGATACTGTAGTTATTAGGAATCTCAATACTTTTATTTTATTTTAATTTTTTTTTCTACTACAGATTCTTTGTAATCTGAAAAGTCTTCAGAATTTTGATTTTATATTGTTACCCGATCTTATTATTATTAATTTTTTGAACAGCAAGTTCATTCCATTGTTCTGGTCTATGGCCAAGTGAATGCCCTTGTGTGTGTTTGTTTATGTTTGAGGCAAACATAAGCTGTTGTGTCTGTTCGTGGCAAGTGTCAACCATTTCTTAGGCTGGAAGAATAATAAAACTTGTCGGTCCTTTCACTTTCAATTAAACGCTTTTTGAAACTTTTGGAAGTCGGTTCCTTATCATGCACAATGATTTACCTAAACACGCTTTTCGTATTAGTCAAGACTTGTGATAATTTCCGGTGTATTATATATATACGAGGTCACGAATTGACAAAGTTATAGACGCGTCACCAGTTCATGTTATATAGTTTGAGCTGTTAACAATTAATCATCAAAACTACAAAAAAAACTCTTCAACACGCTAATTTGATAATGATGAAATACAGAAATGACAAAACTAACTTCATTTTTTTTTAACAATTATAATAGTCCGGGATTGAGGAGAGACGAGTATAACTCAAACTCACAAACTTAGAGGTGCAAGTGTGAATAGTATACTATTAGACCAACGTTATCATGTCTAATCTCAACTTATTTTAATATATAATAACATAATAATGATAAACGCTAAAAGAAAATTCATCTAAAGTGATTTTGTATTTTCATCAACCCAAATAACCATATTGAATATAATGAAGAAATCTCAAGACAACCATCATTACAATAAATTGTAGTCACATTCCAATTCATGTTAACAAACCTTAGCGAGGCAAGCATTAACTACATCCATGCCTACAATCATCTAGTCCAACTTTGTGGAAAAACAATACTAGCAATTAAAGTGTTTTCTTATGGGGATTGTTTAAAAATTTACAAATTAATAAACATGAGGCAAAGACGAGAGGCCAAAGGGATATTTCAATGGGATTATCAGCATGTTGAAGATAAAGAGCATACGTGTTTGTTGCAACGATAAACTGCAGTATCCCACAAATCAGTCCAATAAAATCAATGACACTACCAAATGGCCTGTGACTTGGAGATGGATGGTAAAACCAAGGTATCCTCTCATTCCACCTCCAAGCAACTCTTTCCAGTCCACCCTTGTAGAAAAGCTCAATAATGCAAAAAAGCAAGGCTACGAATGACAAAATCAGGCTTACCAATGCATATTGAGGCTTCTGCATGGAAGAAAGCTGGTCGAAAACAGCTGATGGAACCTCCATGATGAAGTTTATTATGACAAAGGCACGATCTGCTGTGACCTGTTTAAATGTTTATTATCGGTGAAACTTAAGATTAAGACTATACGATTGTAAAAAGTAGTACACTTTTAATGGTAATTCAAAGATGATTTTCAGAATCAACATCCAATCCAAAAGCTTGATTTGAACTTTGAACATTATTAAATTTCAAGAACATCTTTGGTAAAATTGACGCTCAAAAACCATTACTTACTTTTAATTTTAACTTGAGTTTTTGAAATGAAATATTTAAGTAAATAAAAAGTTGATGTCATAGTTTGACCTTTAAAGCAAAGTGATCTCGCAGCTCATCATCTTCATTATCTTCTTCTTTGATATCTATGGACAAGGAGTTAATAGATCTGGACTGGTTCATAGTTCTGGACCGTTTACTCGGGCTCATGTTACTAGATCCGGCATTCACCGATCTTTGTATTAATTGTTGTTCACTAACTTCACCCAAATCATCACCACTCTGTCCCAGCAAAGAAGAAATGAAAATTTCATTAAGTGAATTCATTATTGCAGCAGAAAGAAACGTATGCATCAATAAATAAAGTTCTCAAAGCAAACTTGCTTATACCTCAGCCCTTAATTCGATTTCTTCTTCACCTAAAGCATCAGTTGTCCTTTGAGCCTCATCTTCAACAATTTGTTGTGATGCAAGCTCTGAAAGTGCTTGGGTTGAAGTTGTCCAACGAGGTGAAGAATTGGTTTCAGCAGCTACTCCAGAAGAAATTCCATCACCTCTTGATGTTGTGATGCTGGCCTGTTGCAAATAGTAAGTCAGTTACTTGAATTGGAAGAAATTAAATACACTGCAAATTGGCCTTCAGATGGATAAGCACAAAATCTGTGATTAACATTACAAGATTATGAAGAAAGAAAAAACAGCCAAACAAAGAGAGTATCTCACTTTTGATAGTCAGAAAATTCTGTCATGAGTTATCATAAATGCCAACTTTCCTGAATTATTGATTAGAAATTTAGAATTGCCTTATGTTAGATTAAATTTCAAAAATACGTAATATTTTCAATAAAAACGTATTGGTCTAGATCTAAACTATATTATTCTCTAAATCAATAGCAGTTAACAATGTCATAACTAAATCAAGTGTTTAAGTTGATATCAAGCAATAGTTCCAGTGGGACAGATAACCAGATGAGAATGCTATTTTGACTAGACAACGTAACTATCCACTTAAACTCCTGAGTTAATTATCAATACATCAAGTGATCTAACTTGTACCTCTGCTCTGTTAAAACATGCTCTGAATTAGAGATGCCCAGGTCTGACTTTATTGAACTCTCTAATGTACTAGTGACTTGAGACTATAATCTTCTAAATTTGTTGACAAATACATGATTGCAGCAGAAAAAAAACACATGCGTAAAAAAAAAAAAAAAAAAAAGGATAGTTCTCAAGACAAACTAGCTCATACCTGGAATTGATTTTCAACATCTTCTTCGCTTAAATCATCAGTAAGTTTGTTGAAACAAGTATCACAGACACGATAAGGTTTGTTGGAGCTTGGTGCCATGGAGGCCCTTAAAGACTTTTTACTACTACATGAATGGCAGAATACACATCCGCAATTGTAACAATTGTGCCGTTTCCTTTTGAAATTAAACGGAAGCTGACATCTAGAACACATTGATTGATCAGAACCAGACACCAGGCATATTGCTGCAGTAAAATTAGTGCCACAAACAATTTTTTTGACTTGTTTGTTTTTCAAGGCTTCAATTAATGATGGGGAATTCCTATCATCAATATCTCCATGACCTAATTGACCATTTGCACCTTTCCCCCAGCTGTAAACTTCAGATCTTGTAGTTAAAACTGCAACATGATAAGCACCACAAGCTATTTCTTCAACAAAATTTTTTGTGAGCTTCCCTTCTACACGAGTAGGGAGCTTACCATCAGCTTTAGGATTCCCAAGTTGACCATAAACATGGCTCCCCATTGTGCACACATGGCCTGTTGTTGTCAGTGCAACAGTAAGGCTAGGTCCACAGGCAACTTGACAGAAATCGTGTTCAACAAGAGTGGCAACACAACAGGGCACCAGTCTAGGTTCCTTGTCACCATGTCCAAGACGATTTTTATCTCCATCTCCCCAAGTAAAAAGTTTTCCTGAAGAACGATTGCCAGAACTTGAAGTCTCAACCATGACGTCAACGACAGCAGCAGTATGCCACACACCACAAGCTGCCTTCACAGCGCGAAGGCCCTTAAGAGAAACCACTTCCCTTGGAGTGGACACACTTATACGATCCCCATGTCCTAGAATACCAAAAGTTCCATCCCCAAAGGTAAACAATTGCCCTGCAGAGGTTACAACAGCCGTGTGCCATGGTCCACAAGAGACTGATGAGACATGTATTCCCTCTAGAGGTCCATTTACCTTTCTCGGAACCCACAGACTCACTTCATTTCCATGTCCAAGAATCCCGAAATTGCGAGCACTACCACCCCATGTGTACAGATCACCAGTTAGACTAACAGCACAAGAATGATGCTCCCCACAAGCAACAAGTTCAATGTTGATATTTTTAAGAGCATCAACAAGCTTTGGATGCGAAACATCTGAGTCTACACCATGTCCAAGTCTGCCTCCTAATTCCTCGCCCCAAGAAAAGACCTCTCCTTTCTTGGTTACTAAAGCAGCATGTCGCTCACCACAAGCTATATTCCGAACATCCAGTAAAACTTCAGTCTCCAAAGCCTTAGGCACACACGAATCTGTCGTAAAGCGAGGAGTACTTCCTACTTTATATATCCCCCCACCCAAAATGCCATCATCAGTACCTTCACCCCAAATAAAAACATTTCCTACGGAGTCACTGTCATCATAACCAGAGCCTGACAAACTGTCTGCACTTAATAAACTAACTCTTAAAGCATCCTTGCCCATACCTTTCAAATAGGCGTGCAATTCTTTCAGTAGAGCCTCCAAATGACAAAGAACCAACAAACCCACAAACTGATTCTGACGGAAATGGAACAAATGGGAGGCACACTAGACAACACTACATCAGAAAATGTAGTTCACAACCTTTTGTGAACAACCACCACTACCAATTGGAGAGCTTAAAGGAGAACCACCACTACATCAGATAATGTGCTGTCAAGACAATATGGTAAATATAAATGTCACATATACTGTCAAGACAATATGGTAATTATAAATTTCACACACACACACACATATATATATAACTAAAATACACATTGATAAACTAGATAGGATAGCAAAAGCCTAACAAAACATTCCTTGTACAGCTTCAAACAGAGAATAATATTGACAATAATAACTCATTCCCATCTATTATTTTGCAAGTTGAAGACAAGTAAAGCAAGAAAAACGCTTCATCCAGTGCTATTCAATACAGTCAACTGAAATGACTCAGCTGAGAAAACCCATTTAGTCGATGCATTGACCCCAGTTGACTCACCAGCAGGAGCAGCAGCCAAGCAGCGAGTAAGAGTGTCAGCTGGCCTGATGAAGAGGAAGACAGACACACATTTCTTTAGATGAGGACTCAACAAGATCAATAAGCAAAAAGCCGGGCACTTGGGTGTTCAGTTCGGTTCCCAAGGGAAACACTCGGTTCTCGAAAGACAGAAAGAACACCTAAAAATAAGGATATGTTCGGTTCGGCTCGGTTCCTCGGTTTTGGGCCTTTAGTGATTTTTCCAGTGATTCTCTAGGCAACCAAACAAATCAAGAGTTGATAGATAAAAATCTATGAGCTAGCCATCAATGGAAAATCTAAAAGAAGAGTGAGAAAAATTCACAATAACAGTATACGAAAACATTTCCGATTAGAAGCTTGTTCTTCTGATTAGATGAAGCTCAAAGTCACAGCAACAAAAATCAACTTTAAATTATATAAGAAAAATGAAATAAAGTCAAGAATCAAGAACAAGTCGAAATAATGGAGTTCTTTTCCAGGAACCGACATTTGGTTTAAACACCGTTGTTGCAGGTAAAACAAAGAAGAAATACAATCTGAACCAAAGCTCTGAAAACTCGAACACCAGACTCGGACCAAAGAAATGAACTGTTTTTGTTTTTGTGAACTCTTTAACTCATGTTTTTGTTTTTATGTAAAACTAAAATAAAATGAGAGATGAACAAAACTAACCAAAGATCAGCGAAGCTTTCGCAGCCTTGAAGGTCCGGCGGCGACGATGAACTGAGAAACACAGAAGATCGGCGATTAACGAAATGCATTTAACTGAAATGACTCACCCATTGAGTGACTACATTGACCCAGTTGACTCACCAGCGAAAGCAGTAGCCAAGCGGCGACGGAGTGAGACTGTGAGTTGAGAGGGTGGCGGGATCGATAACTAATTTTAAATGAATGAAGTCAGGTTGTCCAAAAACTTTATAAACATTTTCAGTCCTTAAAATATTTCTATATATATATATTTATTTATTTATTTATTTTCTTAAAACGACTTGTGCTTATCTCAAAAAATTAAAATACAAAATAAAAACCACTTGTACTGATTCTTACTTAAGTCACCGTTAAACTAAATGATGACTTTTACTACCAAATCAATTGATCATAATTAAAAATTTATAATTTAAATATTATATAAAAATCATATCTTATGCCTATAATATAGATGTGAAAATTTGATAAATAATATCAAATCATCCAAAATTTCTATATAAATTTATGTTTAAACCATGCTGTAGAGAGTGCTAATTTAATCTGATAATGAAAAGGTGTATAAATAAAACAATGGTGACATAAAAAATTAAATAATTGATTATAAATTGAAAGTTTTAAAGTAATAAATAAGGGTTTAGAATTTAAATTTCATACTAGATTATTAAGTCAAATAAAAATTATTGATAAAATAAAATCTTAGCAAAATGATACTCATCTAATTAAAAAAAAAAAAAAAGTAGTTCAATTTATTATAATTGCAAGATGAAGTGAAGTAAAAGATAAACACATGAAAATTAGAATGTGAATAGCAACTAACTAAAGTGGTTTAGTCTCATTTAAAATAACTTTTGCTTTTGAGTTTTGATAATAAAAGAAGAGAAATAAAATCGTAGTTTTTTTTTTTTTTTTTTATATTGTTTAGGTTATACATTTTATAATAGCTTTTAGATTTAAAAAAACTTGTGAAATTGTTTAATTTGAATATTACTGAAATATCTTCTAATCATAATATGACTATTATGTCTTTCAAGAAAAGCTTTTAAATATGTTTAGTTGAAACATTTTAAATTATATATATATATTTTTTTAAAAAAAAAAAAGCAACATTTTGTTGGATCGAAATTCTCACTAAAACAAAAATAGAACTTTTACAACACTCAAAATACCTCACAATACAAAGCTTTGCTTTGTTTCTCACACACTCACTAGAAGCTTTGCTTCTCTTATATTTTTCTTCTTCTTTGTGATGATAAAACCTCATGCAAGAGGGGCTATATATAGTGCTAGAAAATTAATCTAAACCATTCAAATTAACAAATACAAATAAATCCTAACCACACAATTTCACCAACCAAACAAATACTTTTAAATTGCATTATTGACTCACCTAACCTTACACCTAACCTTAGAAGGTTCTTCTTGATGGACTTGGGCTTGGTAATGGGCTTGCTCAAAACAAGTTTATATTTTCAACACCCCCTCTTAAACTTGTTTTACCATGCCAAGCAAACTTCTTAATCTCGCAAAATCTTCAAACTTTAGTGGTTTGGTGAAAATATCTACGATCTGATCCTTTGACCTTACGTATTCCATTTGCACATTTCTTTTTGCTATGCATTCTCGTATGAAGTGATAACGAGTATCGATATGTTTGCTTCTGTCATGGAACACCGGATTCTTTGCTAAGGCGATGGCTGACTTATTGTCTACACAAATCTCAGTTGGTTTTTCTTGTGGCAAGCTTAATTCCTTCAATAAATTTCTGAGCCAAATTGCATGACAAACACACGAAGTAGCAGCTACATATTCGGCTTCACAGGTGGATAGTGTGACAATCGGTTGCTTCCTTGACATCCATGTGAAAGCTGTGTTTCCCATGAAGAATGCAAACCCACTGGTGCTCTTTCTATCATCTGTATCTCCATCCCAATTGCTATCGCTATATCCAACAAGTTTGAAGTCATTTGAAATTGAATAGAACAAACCAAAGTCAATTGTACCTTTGATATAACGAAGGATTCTCTTAGCTGTCTTGAAATGGGTAGTTATTGGATTCTCCATATAACAACTCACAAGTCCAACTGCATAAAGGATGTCAGGTCTTGTACAAGTCAAGTACCTCAAACTTCCAACCAAACTCTTAAAGAGTGTTGGATCCACCTTTTTTGCTTCATCATGCTTAGACAGTTTGACTCCACATTCCACCGGTGTGCTTATTGGATTGCAATTATCCAACTTGAATTTCTTAAGTATCTCCCTTGCATAGCTTTCTTGGGAGATAAAGATGCCATCTTCATTTTGCTTGACTTCGATACCAAGGTAGTATGCCATCAATCTGATGTCGGTCATCTCGAATTCCTTGGCCATTGCTTTCTTGAATTCTTCAAAAAAACTTGGATTATTACCGGTGAAGATTAAATCATCCACATACAAACATACAATCAAAACATCTCCATCTTTGAATTTGATGTAGAGAGCATGTTCATGAGGACATTTGGTGAAGCCATTCTCTTTGAAGTATTTGTCAATCCGATTGTTCCATGCCCTTGGTGCTTGCTTCAACCCGTAAAGAGCTTTCTTTAGTTTTAGAACTTTGTCTTCGTGGCCTTTGACTTCATAGCCTGATGGTTGCTGAATGTAGACTTCTTCTTCAAGGACTCCATTTAGGAAGGCGGATTTTACATCCATCTGATGAATCTTCCACTTATTCTGAGCTGCCAAAGAAATTATTAGTCTTATAGTTTCTAATCGAGCAACAGGAGCAAATACCTCATCATAGTCAATTCCAGCTTTTTGACTGTAGCCTTTTGCAACAAGTCTTGCCTTGTGTTTTTCTATCTCTCCCTTAGCATTTCTTTTTATCTTGTACACCCATTTGACACCAATTGTTTTGTGTCCTTTTGGAAGTATAACGAGCTTCCAAGTATCATTCTTTTCAATGGACTTGATTTCTTCATTCATTACATCTTTCCACTTTTTATTTTGTACAGCTTCTTCAAAGCTCACTGGTTCGGAATCAGCAAAGAGACAGAAAAGTGTGAGATTATCAGGTTGTTCAGTTACCTCATAAAGATCTTGCAGGTTTCTTGTACGCTCCACATCTCTTTCATTCAGAAATGATGGTGGTGAGTTTCCATTATCTGTTGAGGCTGGTGATGCTGGTGGTGTAGTGGGTTCTTGTTCTGCTTGCTCCGTTCTTGGTTGCTCCTCCTTCTCTTCTTCAAAGTAGGGAAGGAAACTGTAATCTTCATCATGTGTTTTCCAATTCCATGTGCTTTCTTCATCAAATACAACATCACGGCTGATGATAGTCCTTCCATTGTTTGGATTATACATCTTATAGCCTTTAGAATAATTATCGTACCCAATGAAGATGAACTTCTCACTTTTGTCATCAAGCTTACTTCTTCTCTCGTTTGGTACATGTACATGAGCTATGCTTCCAAAGACTCTCAGGTGGAAAATACCTGGCTTCCTTCTATTCCATGCTTCTTGTGGTGTCTTTCCCAACACACTTCTTGTTGGAGATCGATTTGATAGGCATACTGCGCAAGCTACAGCTTCCGCCCAAAATTCCTTCGGTAATCTTTTGCTTTTCAACATACTTCGTGCCATATTGAGAATTGTTCTGTTCTTTCTTTCTGCAACACCGTTTTGCTGAGGGGATCTCGGAACGGTTAGAAGACGTCGAATTCCATTTGCTTCGCAGAACTCTCGGAACTCTTTTGAGGTGAACTCTCCTCCTCGATCAGATCTCATTGCTTTTATCTGGTAGCCACTTTCTTTCTCCACAGCAGTTTTAAATTTCTTGAATACTTCAAATACTTCTGATTTCTGTTTCAAGAAATATACCCACGTTTTTCTTGAAAAATCATCAATGAAGAGAAGGAAATAATTACTATTACAGAGAGAGCTTGGCTTGATTGGACCGCACACATCAGTATGAATGAGCTCGAGTGGTTTCTTGGCTCTTGATTCTGACTGTTTTGGGAAACCTTTTTTGAATTGCTTCCCAAGTAGACATCCTTCACAAAGTTGGTCAGGATGATTAATACGAGGTAGTCCTCTCACCATTTCCTTCTTAGACAACATTTCCAATCCTCCAAAGTTGAGATGCCCAAATCGAAGATGCCATAACCATGATGCATCTTTATAACAAGCTTTCAAACACTTTGCAACATCATTTTGAATGTTCAACGAAAACATTCTATTCTTTGACATTTTCACCTTAGCAATTAAATTTCCTATGTCATCTCTTATAAAAAGACTACAATCTTTCATGTGAATATCATAGCCTTTTTCTAAAAGTTGACCTAAACTCAAGATGTTGTTTGTCATGTTGGGCACATAATAAACATTTGAAATCAATTGGTGACTACCATCTTTAGCACGAATAAGAATGTTACCTTTTCCTTCCACCGGAATTTTAGAACTATCTCCAAATGAGACATTGCCATTCACAGATTCGTTGAGCTCTATGAACATGTTTTTCCTTCCACACATGTGATTGCTCGCACCAGTGTCGAGATACCAAGTATTCTCTTGGTCACCATCATTGCCTCTATGTGCTAATAACCGAATTTCTCTCTCCTCTGCTATTGCTTCCACAAAATTAGTCTTTTCTTCAACCTTGTTATTTGGAGTTCTACATTCTGAAGCATAATGTCCAAACTTCTGATAATTATAACACTGAACTTGAGATTTTTCGTACCTCGTGTTCGAATTGGCTCTCCCACGACCTCTTGTTGAATTTTCTCCTCTCTCATAGCTATTGTTGGAATTGTTGTTGTTATAATTCTAACCTCGTCCACGACCACGACCTGTACCTCGTCCTCGGCTTCTTCCTCTGCCTCGACCACGTTGGTATCTCTCGTGGCTTTGGATTTCTTCCTTCTCTTTGAGTTGGGACTTGAAGAGTTGTTCATTGATACCTTGCTTCCTTTTATGCTTTTCTTCGTAAGCTTGCAACGATCCTTGAAGTTGCTCAATTGTCATGGTTGTCAAATCTTTAGTCTCTTCTATCGTCACAACGATATATTCAAATTTGGAATCCAACGAGCGAAGTATCTTCTCCATTATTCTGGTATATTCCAATGTCTCACCGTTTCTTTTTAATTGATTAGAAACGGTTAACACTCTTGTGAAGTAGTCAGAAATAGATTCAGATGCTTTCATATGTAATGATTCAAACTCACCTCTTAAAATCTGAAGACGAACTTTCTTCACTTGTTCAGATCCTTTGCAAGAGGTTTGTAGCTTATTCCACGCTTCTTTAGCGGACTTTGCACTTGAAATTTTCTCAAAGCCATCATCATCTAATGCTTGATAGATGAGATAGAGAGCCTTTTTATCTCTCTTCCTTGAGTCTTTTAAACTATCCTTTTGAGTGTGGGATAGTGTCGACTCATCTTCTGATTCGATGTAGCCCTTTTCTACGACCTCCCAGACATCGTGTGTTCCAAGAAGTGCTTTCATTTTGATACTCCAATTATCATAGTCGTCGTTCTTGAGTGTTGGAACTTGAAAGGATACCATACCATTAGCCATACCTTTTAATATGTTTAGAATTTCGAAATTCTGATTGCACGGATGGATTCAGAACGTCGAGAAACTTCAACCGGAACTTGAACCAAAAAGTCAACTTTTGGTCAACGGTCAAAGTCAACAGTCAACTCGGTCAACGGTCAAAGTCAACGGGACCTGTTTTGACTTTTGTCAGCAGCGGCTCGGCTCGGGTTCGGCTTGGCTCGGCTCGGCTCGGCTTGACTCGGCTCGGCTCAGTCTGTTAACCCGGTTCAACTCGTTTGAGTTGACTAAGTTTTCTGCAGCGATTTTTCGGCGGCGTGTGCGGGTTCGTGGAACCTCCGATTGGGATGATTTTTGCGGCGTTGTGCTCCTCTCGTCGAGAGCTTCGATTTGGTATATTACACGACACTTAGCCTTGCTCTGATACCACTTTGTTGGATCGAAATTCTCACTAAAACAAAAATAGAACTTTTACAACACTCAAAATACCTCACAATACAAAGCTTTGCTTTGTTTCTCATACACTCACTAGAAGCTTTGCTTCTCTTATGTTTTTCTTCTTCTTTGTGATGATAAAACCTCATGCAAGAGGGGCTATATATAGTGCTAGAAAATTAATCTAAACCATTCAAATTAACAAATACAAATAAATCCTAACCACATAATTTCACCAACCAAACAAATACTTTTAAATTGTATTATTGACTCACCTAACCTTACACCTAACCTTAGAAGGTTCTTCTTGATGGACTTGGACTTGGTAATGGGCTTGCTCAAAACAAGTTTATATTTTCAACACATTTCAAATTATTGTCTAAATATTATATTTATATTCTTTATAAACAATTGAGCAATTTACTACATAAACATATATGTAACTTATTTTTTCAAATATATTCACCCAAACATTGGTTATTAAAATAAATTAAGTAATAAAAATTAAATTAAAATTATACATACATTCATGCATAATAATTTATACAAATTATGTCAACAATTTTTTATGAAATTGTAATGATAAATGTAAAAAATAATTTATCTAAGTATTAATTCTCTTGCAATTGTATCACAAACAATACTCATCTCACTTACGCCTACTATTAAATTAACATATAATTCTTTCATCTTCTGGCACACAATCACTTGTTAAAATCCGTTCTCTAGCAACTGCCAACTAAAAGAATGTGAATAAGGTATTCAAATTCTCTTTTTAATCATGGTATTATTGAGAGTCAACTAGACATGATTGTACAGAATATAAGTTATTGTTTAAATTCTTTTGGTTGTCTAAAATGTCTCACAAATGATGCTAAAGACAAGATCCTTCAGCTCTTCTGGCAAACATTGGACATCAACATCTGGTGACGCTGCATACATGAATACCATTAACAAATGTAGCATTGCTACTCTCATTGAGTTACAATTCTCATATAATTTGGAGAAGTAAATACAAAGAACGCTTTATTTCATTGGCTCCATCCTCTTCGGAACTCAAGCAAGGTATAATGTCCTCATAAGAAGGCTGACATGTAGTTTTACAGTTTTAACATGCCAGTCAGAACACAAAGACAATAGTAGGCACAGATCCCTGAACCTTTGCCTAGAGTACTCTTTAACATGTTCAAAAATGTAATGACTGAATGATAAGCAAGATAAAACAACTCAGTATGACTCTTCTTCACTTCCTGTACTCCAATATGTCCGATCAAGCCTGATTGCGAACAATATAACTCATTCAATACAGAGCAAGTTCAATAAAGAGTAAAAGACACAATTAAGAAGTTAGCAACCTGCCAGCCTCCAACATATACATGGTTTCAATCACTTCAGATTTTTCAAGAAATATCTCAATTTATAAAAGAAAAATTGAATAACAAATAAGTTATTTTAAAACAAAAATTCCAGCAAGCAACTCAAAAAGACGTCTCAAAAATCGACTTTCATCCACTATGAATTTGCATCCTAAGCATCTCAGCATCTAATTCCTCAATTTCCAACCACCTTCTGTTTAGTTAGATATGACCAACAAGTTTTCCTCATATTACCATTTTCCACCACGAAAATGGTAATTTCCCAATTACCATTTTCTTTCTTTTCTGCAAGAAGTAGGTTTTTGCTACTTGTTGGCCCTTATTTGAAGTGGCAGGCCTTAAAAGGTCAATCCTTTACACTGCATTCCTTTCGTATGCTAAAGAATAGAAAAAGGGGCACTTGACAAAGAATTGAACATAAACATCTACTTGGAACGTACAGAACTGAAGCTACATGACAATTATGTAACATCCCACTAGCTTGGTCAATATAATAATCAAGACAAATTGGAAACTTTAATCTCCTACTTGAATTTAGTTAATTTCGGGATCTATGTCGTAAGCCTATAACTGAAATCAAGTTCATTTGGCCCTGATCATTTTAGTTTGCTTTGAACAATCATCCACACGAGAATTTAGTCCAACCATAAAACAATTAGGTGGTCTATTCATAATCCAGGTTCATGTTGACTTAAAAGTGGACATGTATGTATCACAACTATGCCTTAATTGTTTCGTTATGAGGCTACAACCAGAAATTCCATGATGTCACTGAATTACTTCTTTCCTTGTTACAAGCAATTGGACAATTTTTATACTGTCTAACATCTTACCAAGTACCAAATTTAAAGCACAATGTCAATTGAAATAAATGACACTATTAATCTCGGCCACTGGTGGGAATGGTCCCCCTTCTGGTCCCTTTTGGAACCGAAAAGAAATCAACCGGTGTTGAGGTAGTTTGTGCAGTGGCAGCAGTGGTGACCAAACCTCAGCTGGAGCTGTTTTGTATGATTTTGTGGGGGCTTTGGACAAATCGAAACTCAGTAGTCCACAAGAACAAATTGAGGTGTGCAACAGATTTATTGGAATGGGTTGAAAGGCTGCAACGGGACTTTGTCAAGGCGGATAATTCCCTCTCTGTGTCAGGTCAGAGATATCAGCAACTCACAACAGACAGGGGATCCGTAATGTGCAACAAGGGTGCTTTATGATGAATGCTAAAGCAGTTGTAAAATCAGGTATAAATTATGCTGGGGCAGGGGGTGACTTTTAGCACCTGGAGAGGACGAGTGTGTGCAGCAGCAGCAACGCCAATCAATAGGAACTTCTCCCCAGAAATGGGGGATCTTATGGCAGTAAAGTTTGGCTTAAATTATGCTAGTTTGATAGAGCTGAAAGTATCAGTGGTGAACAAAGCCACTGTGGTAAAAGACATTGAAGCTAAAATTGAGTGGCACTCTGAAAAAGGAATCGTGATAGACAATATCAAAGCCTTAATTGGGAGAGTTGGGGTGCAGAAATGCCAGGCGAATTCGAGGTCATGGAATTGGTTAGCCCAATACCTTGCTTCCTTGGCTTTACCGAGGAAAATAGAAGGTAGTTGGAATGAGAACACATTGTGTAATGCTTGGTCAGTGTAGCTGGCTTTGTAAATGTATTTTGGTTGTAAATAGTGCTACCAGTGAAGCATTACATAATGAAAACATAGGTATTTGGGGTCTATTACTGTTGTACAGCACTTGGTAGTAATTAAGCTTGTTTAGATTGCCGGAAGAAGTCTTTTGGTGTAAATAGTTAGCTTAGCAGCTACGATAGCATTTGTGAATAGGTCTTTTCTGAAGCTACCTGTATAACTGTTGAAAATTGGCTTCTGCATAGGGGTTACTAAATGTTGTCCGGTTGCTTGTATACACAGTGCAATATATTTGTTTTACTCAGGAAAAAAAAAAATCGGCCACTGGTACTCAACATCACACACTATTAATCTCGAAGAGCTTATTACTCGAGATTCACAGTATCAAGCGAAGATACAAAGCTAGAATGAAATCGATTCAAAAGAATCCCGTGATTTCTCCAACAACATTTGGTAAGAAAGAAGAAGAACAAGATCAGGCAAGAAGACATATAAAAGGATATGAGTGAAAATTTTATTTTGATATTTATAATTTGAAGAGTAAAATCAGTATTATAAAATGTTCATATATTAAATAATTTATTGCAATTGTTTGTATCATATTAAATAAAATTACACAACAACTAATAGTAAAAAAATATAAATGTCAAATTACTAGTATCAGACAATTTTAACTTTAAAAAACAAACAAAATTATTATACATTTAGAGGTAAGAAAAAAACAAACAAACATATCTATCAGATTTCAGATTTCAGTCACTATTTAGCTTTCAGTCTTCAGCAGTAGTGTTCAGTTTTCAGATAAGAAAACAAACGATCCTTTAATGTTGTTACCTGAAACCATAATTTACTGTTGATGTTCGTTTTCTATTGAAAAATGGTTGTTCTTGCTGATTGATCTGTTCACCCTTAATCTATAATTGTTTTTCAACACACCCCCACCCAATTCACAAATTCAATTGAAATTAAATCCCCCTCCAAGATTGATGTGGAGGGGGGATTGGTCCATGCTTGATCTAGATGGTAGTGCATCTAGGGTATAAATTATGGTGAAAATCTAAGTAGAAGCTTCAATAGCACCCATGCATATTTGCCAATTAGACTTCCCATACATCTAGTAAAATAGTAGCTTACCAAGTCCATTTCATAAATACTTACGATCTAACATAACCGCCACAACACTAGCTCTATGAATTTTATCCTAATAATTTTTGAACTTGGGTATCGTATGGTTATCATCAATATAATCACATCAATTTCAAAGCCAGTATGTTAATGCCAATCTAATTTCCCAGATCATGGGAAGGAACATGTTAACGGTCGGGGATCATTTGGTTCCGAAAACAAAGTGGTCAACTTATTAGAAGCCTTAAATGATCACACAATATTACTCTTGCTAACTCCCACCTTGATTCACTAGATAGATTCTTATATTAATTATCACGTTGTTGTAAACGAATATAAACATTTTTGTACATCAAAGTAACCTCAAGCATCAAATATGTTGAGTTGTACCTATGTAGAGCAGTGGAATGGGAATTAAATTTCCCTTCTCTCTCCATCAAAACACAACCGAATCAAGACAAATGAGTATGGGTTTTGCATTGTGAACTGAGGGGACTTTCTATCCGTGATCGTCCCCTGACTGTGATACAAACTCAATGGTTGCATCCGAAAAGGCCTCGGCTTCCGGGGTTTTGGATTCCCAAATGGTGAATGGATTGAGTCTTAAAACCCATTTGGTTAAATTATCGTATTAGTTATAGCGTAATCTAATTTACTTCCTTTTGTGGAGTTTTGACAAATGTTTTAAAAAAATTGATTGATTATTGATGCAATAATTTGTTACAAAATTTGACAAACAATATTTCACAACAAGACTATATTCTAACATTATATAATTTCAGCACCTTTTCTCAATAGAAAAATTTATAAAAAAATTATAGATATGCGATAAAAACCAAATTCTATTGAAAGGTCAAGAAGTCTAGTTTACAGATTGTATAGTAATCATATCAAAATTGAACACATGCACAATTTATAATTTTCAATGAAAGCACTAATCAGTCTAGGTGTATCTAAAATCCAAAAACAGCATCAAAATCCAATGCTAATACACCTAGGATTTTCTAATAAATTTTCAATGAAAGCACTGATCATTTTGATTTCCTAATAAATGTTCTTCAAGAATAAAAAATGTTGACTTCAAAAATTGATCAACACCCAGATTAATGTAAAAACGATGATTAATATGAAATTCAGTGAATTAAACGAAATCTGGCAACGATATTAATATGATAGGCAAAAAAGAAAAATAGAATGAACATGAATAAATACAATAAAATAACAAAGATATTGTTGTACCTAAAAATAGTACTGAAGCCAGAAACCCTATAAGCGCCCAATAGATTAACAATTTAAAAGTCATGACGCACTTACCATAGAAGCTTATATATATATATATATATATATATATATGTATAGAGAAAGAGAGAGAGAGGGTGGGGAGAAGGTTCTTATAATTGGGATAATCCTACCAAGGAAATCTTTATTTTTTGGTTACAAGCAGGTTCTTATAAATGGGATAACCTTACTGAGGAAGGGCTATGGGGTGGACAAGGAGGGACGGAATGGAGCTAGAAGCCAAATGTGTTGGGTTGGGTTCCCTCTTACATGGACACAACCCATGAAGTTGGCACATTTGACCAAAATGAATGACAGACCCAATAGGTTTTTTTTTTTTTTTTTTTGGTGGTATAAAAACCATTTTTTTCATTAGAGCTAGATGAGGGAGTGAAAAACAAAAAGGAGAGAGGTAGTAGCTGTGTAGAGGTTCTGCTACCAAAAATCCAAGAAGAAAGTGTAAGGAAGAGAAAGAGAGAGATTGAAGAAGAAAGAAGGTGAAGACAGCATAGAAATACTTTACACAGCTTTGTTGTAATTACGATTTCTCCTTTATGCATTGTCTAATCGAGTTCATTTTTAGCAAGCAGGTTAAACACACGTAGTTCTTGAGGTTGTACGGTCTAATCGTAGATTGAAGATTTCTGTGGTGAGTTTCGGTCATCGAAATAGTACTGGTAAGAAAGACAAGGTCTGAATTGCACAGTCTTAATCAAATGGCTCCAACTCTTTTATCTGTCATCTGATTAAACTCAAATTTGGACAACAGTTTCATAAGACATGGATCTACATTCTGTACAGTGTGATTTGTGATCGGAGTACTCCCCAAAGAGATACACTATCAGAACAATAGCTCTAAGTTTTTTTCCTCTATCTCTTTCCTCTTATTTGATATCAAATTGTGATTGTTACCAAAATTGAATTTCTTAATGATATTGCTATGTTAAATCCCTTGATAGAATTAGGGAATTTTTGTATACTCACAATTTGATTCATAATGAAAGTTTTTGGATGGATTACGATCCCGTAGTTTTTACTCTTCAAATTGGGGAGGTTTTCTACGTTAAAAATTGTATTGTGTTTTTTGTGTATGTGTGGATTACTTGGTTGCTCAATTGCTGCATGTAATTATTGTGGGATTGTGTATATTCAATTGGTTCCTATTAGGTTCACACACAACGGGAGAAAATTTATGTCGTTATTTATTCTGCTGTTACGCTTTCTCCCATCAAAATGTTGGGATTTCAAAGTTCATAATTGGTCATGGATGGTTCATTGATTCAATCTCCTACAAAAGGTAAATGAAAATGGCACAATTGAGACTTTAAAGAATTTTGGTGGTGATGGTGGAGGTACAACCAAGGTAATTAAGTGTTCTTTCTTTGAATGAGATCTTGATTATCATATTAGTGGTGCGTTTACTTCAATTACAGGAATCGAAATGATCTGGAATCAGAATGACTTGAAAGCGAAATGATGTATTGAAATAAGAATAAGTTATTTACCTCAATTGTAAAAATCGAAATCAGAATTAGCGGTATTTTCATTTAGTTGTTTACTTTACTTTGAAATTGGAATAAATTAATTACAAGTTCAGAAATGCCCTTGATCAAAATTATGTACTCCATAAATATTTGTTTTTTTTTTAAAAAATAAATAAATAAATAAATAATGTAACCATTGAGATTTTTCAAATTGCAAAAGAAGTATTATATATCTTTTTGCAAAACTATGTTTAAAATATAATGTCATATTTTTGTCATGTAACTCATCATAATAAACTAAAAAAAATAAAATTCCTTATTATATTATTGTAAGCATATTATTTATCTATGTTGTATATGAAGTCATTTCCTTTAAGTTCGTTTGATGGAAGTGAACAAATGTATACTTTGATGTATTTATTAGTTATCAGGGTAGGAGTTTCCACATCATGCATGAATTATAAATAAAGAATTTGTTTCTAAAGTTTTAACATATGTAAAAAAAAAAGATAGGTTTTTCATTTTTTAACAAGGGGTATAAAAGTCTTTTTAACAATTGAAATTGAATGAGAATGAGATTCCCAAATGAGGTGGATGGAATGAGATTAATATTCATACAACCCCAAATTCATATGAAACCCATATTTTTATTCTCATTACGAAATGATTTTAATGTAAATAAATACTAACAATCATTCTCATTCGCTTCATGAAGTGAATACACCATAGATTTCTTATAAAAGTTGTGACATATATTTGTGGATTTCAATCGACTGGCCAAATGAACAATTGACGTCAATTAGTAGTACCTTTGCTTCCCACGAGACAAGCTATGCTATCCAATCTTTATGTGTTACTACAAATAAAACAAAACATGGACCTTTCGATCTGACGGATGGCGCTCCTTTTAACTTTTCCATGGAGGAGGGCGTTATCGTTGGATTTTATGGACGCGCTGGCACGTTGGTTCATCCGTTGGGGTCTATGCAAAAAAAAAAATAATCTTCGGACACCCAAGGTTAAATTCTTATGACTTTTTGTACAAAAATTTACTAATATGGGCAATCGTTGAGGGCTAGCACTGAATCTTTAAACCATATGATTTATTGATAGGTTGACGTTGGGGTGATGATGAACATGGACATGCCACGATTTACAGGACCATGGGGAGGAAATATTGGTCATCTTTGGGATGATGGCATTTTTCCTGCTATTAAGCAAACTGATGTGAACGTACGAAATGGAATAATTCATTCAATAGTGACTCAATATCAGAGCATCGACGGCTAGTCGACAGAGGTGATAAAGCACGGTGGAGAAGTTGTTAACTTTGTATGTACATACAGAGTAAGGAGAACAAAATAAATAACGTGGCTCTCTCATTCAAGTATATAGTTATAAAATTAACTTGTGTTACTGAAATGGTGCCAGAGTTTAATTGTTAGTTTTCTGATAAATAAAACACACATTCCTTTTATGGATAATTGTACTTATGAAAATTTTTTTGAGGTCTAAATTGTTTGTATGTTAATATTCAATCTGATCTTGATTTGTCCACCATTAAATTCATTGAAGGGATTAATATCTATTCGAATCTTATTATTGCATAAACTTCACGATTCTATTGAAAGTCATTAACTAGATCAAAACCGTTAATGGTGGCACTAAATGTAATAATATTTGCATGGAAACAAAAATATAATTCAAATTCAAACTTTTGCACCAAAAAGTACTATTTTTACGCATTAATCGTTTGTGTGGAATTTGAATTATTAGGTTTAGTTAAATTGCTATTAGGGGGTTTTATGGGCCTGCAGAGGAAAACAGCTGTTTTGACACCTTGCGCTCTATAAACTTCTATACAAACATAGGAAACTATGGACCATTTGGAAAAGAGATATGGAAATTTTTTAGCTCTCCAGCAATATTTAATGGGAAGGTCGTAGGATTTTATGAAAGAAGCTGCCTTTACTTGAATGCATTAGGGTTTCATATCGAATACTCTTGAACACTTTCACTTCCCATTTTGCAAGTGTTGGAAAAATGGGATAAATACTCATTTCAATGACCTATTTTTATTAGGTTAGAGATCTTGATTGAGATGAATCAAGATAAATTCATGGAAAAAATGATGCTTGGATGAATGGAAATTGAATCGAAGATTTAATTATCAAAATTAAGTATCATGAATACAGCTATTGAATTTGAAAAAGTGTAACTGTAAAATTAAATTACATATTTAATTTTTCCAGAGTGAAAATTACAGGAAATACCCATAAAAAAAACCTCATTTTTGTTTTTAACCCACAAATTTAAAACAATTATTTTTAGCCCCTCAAACAAACTAATTTTATATTATACCCAAATTACCCACAATGCCCCTACCTATATAACAGCCAAAAAGCGATGGAAAATAGTGTTCCATCACCGACCAAGCGGAAAATCGATCGGTTTTTTAGAGAAATCGAAGGAGACCCAAAAACCGATCGAGACTCGATACACATCCACATTTTTCGGCCACAACAGCGACGTTTCCGACTTGCCTAGAGGATCTACGAGCGCGGGGGACTTGCGTGTTTTGACCAAGGTTAGTGAAAGGATTGGGTTGTTTTGTTTTTTGATTTTCATTCGCGATTTGGACATGTTTGTGTAATATGGATGTTGGGTAATGAGTATTTGGTTTATAATAGGTTGGTATTGACTAGGTTTGGCCTGATTTGTGGCTGATATGGTCGATTCCGACTATATGAGCCTCGTCGGCAACGAATCGGTTTTCCACACCTGTGAAAAACCGATAAATGTGGAAAACCGATTTTAAATTTGTAATGAATAGTAAAAAATCGATAGGTGTAGAAAATCGAATAGTGGAAAATCGATACGAAAATCCGATAGGTGTGGAAAACCGATAGGTGTAGAAAATCGAATAGTGAAAAACCGATACGGAAAATCGATGATTAGCTTTCCACATATGAAACACCGATTCGGTTTTTCAGATCTTTAAAAACCCAAATCTCGTCATGCACTTTGACATCGGTTTTTCAAAATGTAATGAATCATATCTGTTTTGTGAGTTCTGCTCATTTCAGGTGAAAACCCGAATTGAAAAATCGAATTGGTTTTCCACCAGTAGTGAAACACCGAATCGGTTTTCCACACCTGTGGAAAATCGATTCGGTGTTTCACTACTGGTGGAAAACTGATTCGATTTTTCACTGCTTGTAGAAAACCGATTGTTAATATAGGCAGAATGACTTTTAATCCTGATACAGATCTTTTTTGTCACTGTTTTTGTGTCCTACAGATGGAGTTCAATTATAAATATAGTTTGCAAACAATTCCGAAAGAAACGAAAGAGATTACACACATTGGTCAGAAGATGGTTAAGAAAATACTTGATGTTCTGACTAGAAGGAAGTTGTATGACCGATTCATAAGAAAGTGCCCATTCGAATATATGTTGAGGAATACCAAACATACGGCTGTCGACTCCTTTCTATTATGGGTTTTCGCTAGAGAAGTGGAGGTGAGTGGACGTAAAGATGAAATGTGGTTTGAAATTGGTGGGAGAATATATAGGTTCGGGAAACAGGAGTTTTTATTGATTACAGGACTTCATTTTGGAGGCATAGACCGTGAAATTTTCAATGCAACCCAAAATGACCCGAATAGTTTCCTACAGCGATGGTTCAATGGAGTATTGTCGAATATATCCAACTTTACTACATTTGTTGAGGCAAGAAGTCACTTGGACTGTGAAGACGAGGATGTGTTAAATGATGAAGATCTTTTAAAGTTAGCGAATATAGGGATCGCGTTTCATCTGTTTATGGGGCAGGATGACAGGACGAAGATTTCGCTATTTTTGTGGATCATAATTGAGGATATGGAGAGGTGGAACTCGTTCCCTTGGGGCACATTATGTTATAGTGTCCTATTCCACTGTCTCCGCATGACATTGACTGAAGAGTGAATCATAAAGCTACCGCGTAATATCAATATTTATGGCTATATCTATGCGTTTCAGGTATAACCAATACCGTTAATATTTATTCATTTGTAATGTGGTTAAATTAAGTATATGTAATTTTTTATTTTTTTTGGCATTATAGTGATGGTTGGTAGAAGTGTTTCCGGTGTTGGTAGAGAAAATATCAGAAAGTGTCCAAAATTTACAAAATGATTTGCCAAGATGCTTGAGAAGGTCACTTAAAAGAACACCGATAATTATGAACAGTCTTGATGATTTACTGCCCGTAAGTGGCAAACGTAAACTAAATTGGTTTAGTAAATTTATTGTTTGTTTTAATTATCCTTATTTATATGAAGTATAACATTATAATGTAACTGTATACATGTATATAATACAGATAGTTGGCTTTGGGCAAACCCTTAAGCCTACCGACGCCGAAAGACAAATGGCTTATTGGAAATCCTTCAACCCTAATAATTTGGTAATGGGTGAAGTACATAAATCTGGCAGGGAAGGGAGTGAGCGTGACAGTGAAAATGATGATGATGCGGATGATGGCAATGATGATGGCGATGATGGTGATGATGATGGTACTGGTGATGGTGATGGTGATGATGATGATCATGACGAGGTTGACGATGTTAGGGTGGAGGGTGATGATGTGGTGGAGGGTGACTCTATCGCAAATGAAGACGTTCAAGGCATGCAATCAGAATCAGAGGATTCCCTTTCAGAGTTTCGAACAAAAAAGGTCCACGATGTCCCAAACGTCCATCCTGAGGTACAAATCAACTATTTATATGATTATCTACGGAATATTCATCATATTTAATGTAAAAGATATGAACATTGTTGTGTGGTAGTACGGTATTTGACAGAGAGACAGAGTCTCTAAACATGATAGACGAAGTGTAATTTATTATAAGCAGGTTATGTTTTTTTGGATACTTAAAAATACAGAGGAGACTCTGTCAAATTTTTTTTCAATGTGTTAACCGCGTCGAAATTTTTTTACAGGTGAAGCAGTTGTTTGAGTATATTGTAAATTTACAGAAGACAACTAATGAGAAGTTGAGTAGGATGGAGAAGAGGCAGAAGGCAATTGTAAAAATCGTTGAGAACATGGATAGGAAATTGAGACGGGTGGAACAGGATTTCTCATATATTAAGAGGTATCTCAGCGGTAGCGATGATTCAGATGATGATGACGGTGACGACGAAGATCATCGCGGTAGGAGCTTTGTCCCAGAGGAGCCCATTTATGTCCCGACTACAGTTCAGCTAGCACCATCAGCTCTACATCAGGACGAGGGGGTTATGTTAATTATTAACACATGACATATTATTAACACAATAATATTGTGTAATTTAAATATTATTGTGTAATAACATCAATAATAAAATTAATTAAACATTATGTTAATTATTAACACATGACACAAAATTGGGATCACTTGTTGCTCATAAAGAAGAAACATTTTGAAAGCAAAGGTACTGATTTGATTCAGTTTTTCACATCTCCGAAAAACCGAATCGGTTTTTCAGATTGCTCTGGAAAACCGATTCGGTTTTCAGATGATATGAAAAATCGATGCGATCCTTCAGTTGCACTGGATAACTGATTCGATTTTTCAGAAGCTCCGAAAAATCGATTCGGTTTTTCAGGGTCACCCAATAACCGATTCGGTTCTTCGGAGATACCAAAAACCGATTCGGTTCTTCGGAGATACCAAAAACCGATTCGGTTTTTCTTTATATGGAAAACCAATTCCGCTAAACTATTAATTACATATTCAAGCAATTGTAACAGATGAATGTGGTGTGCTTACACATTCAAATAATTGTAATAGATACTAAACTATTAATCCGTTCAACAAAACTAAAAAAAAGATCATTCCGATTATAATAAATCCATTAAACGAAATAAGGTAACTTATACATGCTTCAGAGAGTTCATACTCGATTCCTACTCATTGTTTTCATCATTATCCATTTCTTGATTAGTAGCAGGAAATCGCAGAGGACATCGACGTTGGTTGTGTCCAGTCTCATGACACAAGCGGCATCTGCGGGACGGTGGGCCATTGTCAATAACAGTTGTGCTCGTGCCAGCTTCCGCATCCACTGAACCGGAGCTCATCCCACCCCTAGTAGAAATAGGGGGGTTAGGGCAACGAAGACGGTTGTGCCCCCTCTCACCACATCTTCCACACTTTTTTCTATGACGATCTTCTCCGGCTGAAGGAATCCGAACTTCTTTCGGCCTACCTGGTTGTCTTTTTCCTATGGGTGGTAGTACAACCATGCTTCTAACTTCCCCAGAAACATTTCAGCTGGCTAATTTAGGGACTGGATTGATCGGACTTGCATATACAGCTTTCAACCATTCTGTGCTGTAATACTGATTGGAAAGTGTATCACAACTGACGCCCTTGAACCTGGCCAATTATCAGAAAACCCAAGTTTAAGTGTATGGACATAACATGAAAAGCCGAAAGCAATAACGTCGAAATATCATACCTGGCCACACATGGCAACTGATCTAAGTTCCACTGCTTAAATGTACATGTGTGCTCTTCAATATTAACCACCGCATCTCCTTTACTCGGATGCATTACACTGTACGTTAACGGTTCTGTAATGGGATGTACACTACCTTCCGTTGCTAGATTTTTTGCCAACATGATGTGATCGTACGCAGCGATGGTAACATAAGTTGTCAACTGAAAAGCAGCAATACGTCTATTATTAAACCATCTCTGCAACACATTTCTTATATATTCATGTGCAGTTGTTACTGGCAAACGGCGTGCTTGTATCATGCATTTGTTGAGCGACTCTGGAATATTAGTGGTCATCATTTCATATCTTCTTTTTGGACAATGTGATCGTGACCACCTACTCACCCCAGCTTTAACCAAAGTTCCATGTGTCCTCGGATGTAACGCTCGCATTTCTTCCAATATTCTGTTACATTCCTTAGTCACATAACAGTATGCTGCATTGTAAAATGCATTTTCCACATCCGAACGTTTTTTACAATGCTGCTTAAGGTTTTGCCATAAGTGAAAAAAACATAACACGTGTGGAACTTCTGGAAAAGCTTCTTTCATCCCATTCGATATGCTTTTATGATGATTGGATACAATAAGCAAATCGTCTAACACGCTGATCGTCAATTATAATTTTCTTAAAAACCACGTCCATGAACAGTCTGACTCTCCGTCAGCAAATCCATAAGCGATGGGATAAATCATCTCTTCTTCATCTTTGCATGCAGCAAAAAAAATCACCCATTTATATTCACCTTTCAAATGAATTGCATCAATAGCAACAACCAGTCTCATATAAGATCGGAAACCCTCAATCGAAGCTCCAAATGCAACGAAGGAATACAAGAACCGGTTGTTTTCATCTCTCTCAATTGCTGTTATTGTGCCCAGGTTTGCTAACTTTAACATCTCAAAATAGGATGGAAGCTGTTGATATGACTCATCCGCTTGTCCATATGCAAGTTTCTTTGCATATTGTAAAGCCTTCCAAGCTTTACTATACAAGATTTGAACTCCATACTGCTCTAGTATTTCTCCAATCAATCGATTAGGTGTATACATATCTCTCCCCACCTTTCCCGCATACAACTTTTCGATGACAATGGCCTTCACACTCTTCATATGTGATTCTATGGCTGTCTGACGACACGTGTGCTCCGCCTCATACTTCAACACAAACCACATCAAGCAACCCTTCCTGCATCTGGCACGAACTATAAAGCTATAAGTTTTGTCCTTGCAACTGGCCTCAAATCGCTCCGTGTCTGAACGTCTAACCTGATATTCAAATTACGCTTTCAGAACATATTCTCCAATAGCTATACTTATTTCTTCCTTACTATTAAAAAATGCTCTCTTGTATAATGAACTAAGTTGGTAGACGGTTGACATAGCACTTGAAGCAGACTCAATGTCGCCCAGTTCAATACCAGGAACAATCCAGTGTGGCTGTAAAAGATTATTCTGAAATTGTAAACCTGAAAATCTTATTTCTGGAAACCTTTTTTCTTCAGACATATCATCAACTCGAGTTCTCTCGTTATCACTATCTCCAGTTTCCTCAGACTCACTATCCTGTATCCCACCACCATTATCATTTATGTCCCAATCTTCATCATCAGTACCATAATTCATATAGTCATTGTTAACGTCACAAATTGGACTTTCTGTACATGTAAATTGGGTGCCAGCAGCATCAAGTGGATTATTGCTCCCAATTCCTGAAGTTCGATGAAAATGATTTTCAACCATTAGAGGATTTACAGGTCTTGACGTATCTGCCTCATTGTATCTTCTTTCTGGTATTGAGTTGGTGATAATCGGAAAACCGATACGCCTACTAACCTCAGCTCCACAATCTTTCACAATCTTATCCACATAAATCTCTTTAACATCAATATTTTTTATTGCCATCAAACCAACAATACCAAGATCGGACATGATACATATCTTTTTAATTTTATCACTTGTCGCACTTTATAGTAAATAATGTATACGGATATCCCACATTCTTCTATCAATATCAGCCTCTCTGTACACAATATCCACTAATGATGAAAAACTATTATTACTATGAACCCCACACATGATCGACTCCCCTCCTACGTAATTACATCCATTCCACTCTCCATCAAAATTGATTACAATTGTTTCTTGAGTCATTCCTGTAACGTTCAAATAAAATAATAAATTAATCTCATTTCAATCGGACAACATTACAAAATACAATCTTATATAATCAAATTAAACACTATATCAAAATTATGATAATAATTCATTCAACTAGGTTTTTGTTCCACTAAAGTGTTTTTATTATACACTCTTAATACTCTCCACTCCTATATAATCCGTTAAATAAAAATACAATGAATCTAACAACATATAAAACTGAAATTTTATTTCCAGCATTCCAAACACAAAATATCCACAGTAGTTTTTTAAAAAATCGCTAATAATAAACTTCAGTCACTGATTGAAAAACTGGCTTAAAAACCGAATTGGTTTTTCAGTCCCCTGAAAAATCGAATCGATTTTTCACAACCACTGAAATACCGAATTGATTTTTCAGTGGACTGAAAAACTGACCGATTTTCCAGTTTTTGATCGGTTTTTAGCCACTCAAAAACCGATCACACAAAAACCCATTGATTTTTAACGATTTTTCTGTGATCGGTTTTTAACCGAAATCGGTTTTTATTGTTGCAAAACTTCAATATGTGACTGAAAAATCAAAAAATCGATTTTTCAGCCGTTATTTGCCCCTGAAAAACCGATCGGTATTTCAGTCACTGAAAACCGATTTGAATAGTCAATCGGTTTTCCAAGGACTGAAAAATCGATTATCTGTCACGAAAAATCGATTTCGTCGCAGCTTATGCAGTTTCCGTCGCATTTCTAGATTTCCAAATCTATCACAACCAATACAATCTTACAGCCCTAAACCATGCAAATATGAACTAAATAACCCAAAAACTAACAAATAAACATATACATTACCTTTGATCACCAATTTCTTCAAGAATCAAATCCTCAAATGGATGAAACTAATGTTGAAAATCCTTCAATGGATATGGTGAGGAAAAAGATAAAGAGAAAATATAAACACTCAAAATTAAATCTCACAAATCATCAATGAAAAAGTAGGTAGAGGACAAATATGGAAATTTTGGGAGGAAGATGAAGGTTAGTTTGATAATTTCAATATTGGGCATTTGGGTGATATAATCTTAAGGGTAATTTCGTAATCTTGGGTATAGAATAGGAATAATTTGTTTGAGATGTCAAAAACAAATTTTATTAAATATTGGGGTAAAAACAAAAAATTCTCTTTATATTGGGGTAAAATTTATAAATCTCCATTTTTCAAATGATAATTGCAAATATTAACTGTAGAATTGAATTGTAGTTTTAATTATCGTGAATTGAAATTTAATTGGTTTAATAGCTGATTTAAAATCAGTTTTGTAACCGCCTAAATAAAAACTATAAATTGCTTCATTTCTAGTTGTTCAGTGACAACTTAGAATCCATTTTGTTTTTCAATTTATTTTCTTTCGAATGCTATTCCTAATTGTAAATGTCCAGAGTATAGAGACTCAAATATAATTCAGCTCGCCAAACGTTTCTGATTGGTGTTGTTGTATCTTAAGAGACAAATGCTGAAGAACTCAGAGGATGAGCAACAAATTTGTCTTAAAGACATCATAATTATTACGAGCCTCAACACTTTTATTTTTTTTTAATTTTTCTTTTTTGCTGCAAATTCTTTGTAATCTGAAAAGTGTTCAGAATTTTGATTTATATTGTTACCCGTTCTTATTATTATCAATTTTTTGAACAGCAAGTTCATTCCATTCATTCCATTGTTCTGGTCTATGGCCAAGTGAATGCCCTTGTGTGTGTTTGTTTATGTTTGAGGCAAACATAAGCTGTTGTGTCTGTTCGTGGCAAGTGTCAGCCATTTCTTAGGCTGGAAGAATAATAAAACTTGTCGGGTCCTTTCACTTTCCATTAAACGCTTTTTGAAACTTTTGGAAGTTGGTTCCTTATCATGCACAATGATTTACCTATACATGCTTTTCGTATTAGTCAAGACTTGTGATCATTTCCGGTGTATAATATCTGCGAGGTCACGAATTGACAAAGTTATAGAAGCGTCACCAGTTCATGTTATATAGTTTGAGATGTTAACAATTAGATACAAACAAGTTAGAAATCATCAAAACTACAAAAAAACTCTTCAACACGCTAATTTGATAATGATGAAATACAGGATGGACAAACCTAACTTCATTTTTTTTTTAACAATTATAATAGTCCAGGATTGAGGAGAGACGAGTATAACTCAAACTCACAAACTTAGAGGTGCAAGTGTGAATAGTATATTATTAGACCAACGTTATCATGTCTAATCTCAACTTATTTTAATATATAATAACATAATAATGATAAACACTAAAATAAAATTCGTGATTTTGTATTTTCATCAACCCAAATAACCATATTGAATATAATGAAGAAATCTCAAGACAACCATCATTACAATAAATTGTAGTCACATTCCAATTCATGTTAACAAGCCTTAGCGAGGCAAGCATTAACTACATCCATGCCTACAATCATCTAGTCCAACTTTGTGGAAAAACAATACTAGCAATTAAAGTGTTTTCTTATGGGGATTGTTTGAAAATTTACAAATTAATAAACATGAGGCAAAGACGAGAGGCCAGAGGGATATTTCAATGGGATTATCAGCATGTTGAAGATAAAAAACATACGTGTTTGTTGCAACGATAAACTGCAATATCCCACAAATCAGTCCAATAAAATCAATGACACTACCAAATGGCCTGTGACTTGGAGATGGATGGTAAAACCAAGGTATCTTCTCATTCCACCTCCAAGCAACTCTTTCCAGTCCACCCTTGTAGAAAAGCTCAATAATGCAAAAAAGCAAGGCTACGAATGACAAAATCAGGCTTATCAGTGCATATTGAGGCTTCTGCATGGAAGAAAGCTGGTCGAAAACAGCTGATGGAACCTCCATGATGAAGTTTATTATGACAAAGGCACGATCTGCTGTGACCTGTTTAAAAAGTTTATTATCGGTTAAACTTAAGATTAAGACTATAAGATTGTAAAAGTAGTACACTTTTAATGGTAATTCAAAGATGATTTTCAGAATCAACATCCAATCCAAAAGCTTGACTTGAACTTTGAACATTATTAAATTGAGCAAAATACTCAAAACCCCCCTGAGCTAAAGCCTTAATCATCCATAGTCAAAGTTTAGGTTTTATAACACATAATTCTCCGTTTAACGGTCAAGAACCATTAAATCTAACTGTTAACTGTGTTATATGATTAAAAGACAAAAATACCCTTACTTATCTCAACCGAATCATCATCGTCAACATCTCATAATCATCTCAACAGACTCATATTCGTCAACATCTCATAATCATCAACAATAAATCAAACTCAAATATAAACAAAAGAATCATAATCATCATCATCATCAACAAAAAATTAAACTCAAACATAAACAAAAAAATCATCTCATCAACAAATCTATTCAAGTTTGAATTGAATCTAGATTTAGGTTCGAATTGAATCCAAGTTTATGAAATCTGGATTCGATTTAAACCTAGATAAAATCTGGGTTCGAATCTGGAACCAGAGATGTCTGGGTTCGAGATCAAACCCAGATCTGGGTTTGTGTTGGTCGAATCCAGATCTGGGTTCGATTGAACCCTCGTCTGGGTTCGACGAACCCAGACTTGGGTTTGATCGAACTCTCGTCTGGGTTCGAGGAACTCAGACCAGATCTGAGTCTGGGTTCCTCGAACCCAGACGAAGGTTGGATCAAACCCAAGTCTGGGTTCGTCGAACCCAGACGAGGGTTCGATTGAACCCAGATCGTCTAGGTTCGAGGAATCTGGGTTCCTCGAACACTGATCTGGATTTGTAAGAAGGTGGTGGCTGGTGTTGGAGAGCAACAGAGGGAGATGAGAGTGACAGGTCGAACCCAGATCTGGGTTCGATCGAACCTATATCGTCTGGGTTCGAAGAACTCAGACCAGATCTGAGTTTGGGTTCCTCGAACCCAGACCCAGATCGTCTGGGTTCGAGGAATCTGGGTTCCTCGAACACTGGTCTGGATTTGTAAGAAGGTGGTGGCTGATGGTGGAGAGCAATAGAGGGAGATGAGAGTGACAGGTCGAACCCAGATCTGAGTTCGTCAAACCCAGATCTGGGTTCGATCGAACGCATATCGTCTGGGTTCGAAGAACTTAGACCAGATCTGAGTCTGGGTTCGTCGAACCCAGACAAGGGTTCAATCGAACCCAGATCGTCTGGGTTCCTCGAACACTGGTCTGGGTTTGTAAAGAAGAAGAAGAAGAAGAAGAAGGTGGCTGGTGGTGGAGAGCAACAGAGGGAGATGAGAGTGACAGGGGAGATAAGAGCGACAGAGGGAATGACAGTGGCTGATGGTGGCAGGTGGTGGAGAGCGACTGGGTTCAACGAACCCAGACGAGATCTGGGTTCGTGAAGAAGAAGAAAAGGAAGAAAAAGGTGGTAGCTGGTGGTGGAGAGCAATAGAAGGAAACGAGAGCGACAGAGGGAGTGAAAGAAAGTGGCTGCCAATAGACGAAATTACCCTTGGTCAACCAAACGTTGACTAACAAACACTAATAGTTTGGGGGTTATATGTTATAAAGCGTAAACTTTAACTATAACTGATTAAGGTCTTATCTCGGGGTGGTTTTGAGTATTTTGCTCTTATTAAATTTCAAGAACATCTTTGGAAAAATTGACACTTAAAAACGGTTACTGACTGTAATTTTAACTTGAGTTTTTGAAATGAAATATTTAAGTAGATAAAAAGTTGATGTTATAGTTTGACCTTTAAAGCAAAGTGATCTCGCAGCTCATCATCTTCATTATCTTCTTCTTTGATATCTATGGACAAGGAGTTAATAGATCTGGACTGGTTCATAGTTCTGGACCGGTTACTTGGGCTCATGTTACTAGATCCGGCATTCACCAATCTTTGTATTAATGGTTGTTCACTAACTTCACCCAAAGCCTGTCCCAGCAAAGAAGAAATGAAAATTTCATTAAGTGAATTCATTATTGCAGCAGAAAGAAACGCATGCATCAATAAATAAAGTTCTCAAGGCAAACTAGAATATACCTCAGCCCAAAATTCCTCGTCTATTTCAATTAAACCATCACTTGTCCTTTGAGCCTCATCTTCAACAATTTGTTGTGATGCAAGCTCCGAAAGTGCTGGGGTTGAAGTTGTCCAACGAGGTGAAGAATTGGTTTCAGCAGTTACTCCAGAAGAAATTCCATCACCTCTTGATGTTGTGATGCTGGCCTGTTGCAAATAGTAAGTCAGTTACTTGAATTGGAACAAATTAAATACACTGCAAATTGGCCTTCAGATGGATAAGCACAAAATCTGTGATTAACATTACAAGATTATGAAGAAAGAAAAAACAGCCAAACAAAGAGAGTATCCCACTTTTGATAATTAGAAAATTCTGTCATGAGTTATCATAAATGCCAACTTTCCTGAATTATTGATTAGAATTGGCTTATGTTAGATTAAATTTCAAAAATACATAATATTTTCAATAAAAACGTATTGGTCTAGATCTAAACTATATTATTCTCTAAATCAATTCTAGTTAACAATGTCATAACTAAATCAAGCGTTTAAGTTGGTATCAAGCAATAGTTCCAGTGGGACAGATAACCAGATCAAAATGCTGTTGTGACTAGAAGATGTAACTATCCACTTATACTCCTAAGTTAATTATCAATACATCAAGTGATCTAACTTCTTGTACCTCTACTCTGTTAAAACATGCTCTGAATTAGAGATGCCCAGGTCTGACTCTATTGAACTCTCTAATGTACTAGTGACTTGAGACTATAATCTTCTAAATTTGTTGACAAATACATGATTGCAGCAGAAAAAAAACACATGCGTGAAAAAAAAAAAAAAAAAAAAAAAAGAAAAGATAGTTCTCAAGACAACTAGCTCATACCTGGAATTGATTTTCAACATCTTCGCTTAAATCATCAGTAAGTTTGTTGAAACAAGTATCACAGACACGATAAGGTTTGTTGGGGTTTGGTGCCATGGAGGCTTTTAAAGACTTTTTACTACTACATGGATGGCAGTGTACACGTCCACAATTGTAACAATTGTGCCGTTTCCTTTCGAAATTAAACGGAAGCTGACATCTAGAACACATTGATTGATCAGAACCAGAGACCAGGCATATTGCTGCAGTAAAATTAGTGCCACAAACAATTTTTTTGACTTGTTTGTTTTTCAAGGCTTCAATTAATGATGGGGAATTCCTATCATCAATATCTCCATGACCTAATTGACCATTTGCACCTCTCCCCCAGCTGTAAACTTCAGATCTTGTAGTTAAAACTGCAACATGATCAGCACCACAAGCTATTTCTTCAACAAAATTTTTCGTGAGCTTCCCTTCTACACGAGTAGGGAGCTTACCATCAGCTTTAGGATTCCCAAGTTGACCATAAACATGGCTCCCCATTGTGCACACATGGCCTGTTGTTGTCAGTGCAACAGTAAGGCAAGTTCCACAGGCAACTTGACAGAAATCGTGTTCAACAAGAGCGGCAACAGAACAGGGCACCAGTCTAAGTTCCTTGTCACCATGTCCGAGACAATTTTGATCTCCATTTCCCCAAGTAAAAAGTTTTCCTGAAGAACGATTGCCAGAAATTGAAGTCTCGACCATGACGTCAACGACAGCAGCAGTATGCCACCTACCACAAGCAGCCTTCACAGCGCGAAGGCCCTTAAGAGAAACCACTTCCCTTGGAGTGGACACACTTACATGATCCCCATGTCCTAGAACACCAAAAGTTCCGTCACCAAAGGTAAACAATTGCCCCGCAGAGGTTACAACAGCCATGTGCCATGGCCCACAAGAGACTGATGAGACACGTATTCCCTCTAGAGGTCCATTTACCTTTTTCGGAACGCACAGACTAAATTCATTTCCATGTTCAAGAATCCCGAAATTGCGAGCACTACCACCCCATGTGTACAGATCACCAGATAGACTAACAGCACAAGAACGACGCTCCCCACAAGCAACAAGTTCAATGTTGATATTTTTAAGAGAATCAACAAGCTTTGGATGCGAAACATCTGAGCCTACACCATGTCCAAGTATGCCTCCTAATTCCTCGCCCCAAGAAAAGACCTCTCCTTTCTTGGTTACTAAAGTAACATGTCGCTTACCACAAGCTATATTCTGAACATCCAGTAAAACTTCAGTCTCCAAAGCCTTAGGCACATATGAATCTGTCGTATAGCGAGGAGTACTTCCTACTTTATATATACCCCCACCCAAAATGCCATCATCAGTACCTTCACCCCAAATAAAAACATTTCCCATGGAGTCACCATCATCATGACCAGAGCCTGACAAACTGTCTGCACTTGATAAACTAACTCTGAAAGCATCCTTGCCCATACCTTTCAAATAAGCATGCAATTCTTTCAGTAGAGCCTCCAAATGGCAAAGAACTAGCAAACCCCACAAACTGATTCTGACGGAAATGGAACAAATGGGAGGCACACTAGACAACACTACATCAGAAAATGTAGTTCACAACCTTTTGTGAACAACCACCACTACCAATTGGAGATCTCAAAGGAGAACCACCACTACATCAGATAATGTGCAGTCAAGACAATATGGTAAATATAAACATCACATATACTGTCAAGACAATCTGGTAATTATAAATTTCACATATATATATATATATAAAACTAAAATACACATTGATAAACTAGATAGGATAGCAAAAGCCTAACAAAACATTCCTTGTACAGCTTCAAACAGAGAATAATACTGACAATACTAACTCATTCCCGTCTATTATTTTGCAAGATGAAGACAAGTAAAGCACGAAAAAGCTTCATCCACTGCGATTCAATACAGTCAACTGAAATGACTCACCCGAGAAAACCCATTTAGTCGATGCATTGACCCCAGTTGACTCACCAGCAGGAGCAGCAGCCAAGCAGCGAGTAAGAGTGTCAGCTGGCTGGATGAAGAGGAAGACAGACACACCTTTCTTTAGATGAGGACTCAACAAGATCAATAAGCAAAACGCCGGGCACTTGGGTGTTCGGTTCGGTTCCCAAGGGAAACACTCGGTTCTCGAAAGATAGAAACGAACACCTAAAAATAAGGATATGTTCGGTTCGGCTCGGTTCCTCGGTTTTGGGCCTTTAGTGATTTTTCCAGTGGTTCTCTAGGCAACCAAACAGATCAAGAGTTGATAGATAAAAATATATGAGCTAGCCATCAATGGAAAATCTAAAAGAAGAGTGAGAATAATTCACAATAACAGTATACGAAAACATTTCCGATTAGAAGCTTGTTCTTCTGATTGGATAAAGCTCAAAGTCACAGCAACAAAAATCAACTTTAAATTATATAAGATAAAAATAAAATAAAGTCAAGAATCAAGAACAAGTCGAAATAATGGAGTTCTTTTCCAGGAACCGACATTTGGTTGAAACACCGTTGCTGCAGGTAAAACAAAGAAGAGATACAATCTGAACCAATGCTCTGAAAACTCGAACACCAGACTCGGACCAAAGAAATGGACTGTTTTTGTTTTTGTGAACTCTTTAACTCATGTCTTTGTTTTTATGTAAAACTAAAATAAAATGAGAGATGAACAAAACTAACCAAAGATCAGCGAAGCTTTCGCAGCCTTGAAGGTCCGGCGGCGACGATGAACTGAGAAACACAGAAGACCAGCGATTAACGAAATGCATTTAACTGAAATGACTCACCCATTGAGTGACTACATTGACCCAGTTGACTCACCAGCGAAAGCAGTAGCCAAGCGGCGACGGAGTGAGAGTGTGAGTTGAGAGAGTGGCGGGATCGATAACTAATTTTAAATGAATAAAGTCAGGCTGTCCAAAAAACTTGATAAACATTTTCAATCCTTAAACTATATAAATATTTATTTTCTTAAAACCACTGGCACTTATCTCAAAAAATTAAAATACAAAATAAAAACCACTTGTACTGGTTCTTACTTAAGTCACCGTTAAACTAAATGATGACTTTTACTACCAAATCAATTTATCATAATTAAAAATTTATAATTTAAATATTATATAAAAATCATATCTTATGTCTATAATGTAGATGTGAAAATTTGATAAATAATATCATATCATCCAAAATTTCTATATAAATTTATGCTTAAACCATGTTGTAGAGAGTGCTAATTTCATCTGATAATGAAAAGGTGTATAAATAAAACAATGGTGACATAAAAAATTAAATAATTGATTATAAATTGAAAGTTTTTAAGTAATAAATAAGAGTTTAGAATTTAAATTTCATCAACTAGATTATTAAGTCAAATAAAAAATATTGATAAAATAAAATCTTAGCAAAATGATACTCATCTAACTTAAAAAAAAAAAAAAAAAAAAAGTAGTTCAATTTATTATAATTGCAAGATGAAGTGAAGTAAAAGATAAACACATGAAAATTAGAATTTGAATAGAAACTAACTAGGATTTGAATAGCAATTAACTAGAGTGGTTTAGTCTCATTTAAAATAACTTTTACTTTTGGTTTTTGATAGCAAAATAAGGGAAATAAAAGCATAGGTTTTTGTATATATTATTTAGATTATACATTTTATAATAGTTTTTAGATTTAAAAAAGCTTACAAGACTGTTTAATTGAAATATTACTAAAATTTCTTTTAATTATGATCTGATTTTTATGTCTTTCTAAAAAACGTTTTTAAATATGTTTGGTTGAAACATTTCAAATTATATATATATATATATATATATATATTTTAAAAAAAAGAAAGAAATAATTCAAATTATCATCTAAATATTATATTTATGTTCTTTATAAACAATCGAGCAATTTACTGCATAAACATATTTGTAACTTATTTTTTTCAAATATATTTACCCAAACATTGGTTATTAAAATAAATTAAGTAATAAAAATTAAATTAAAATTATACATACATTCATGTATAATAATTTGTACAAATTATGTCAACAATTTTTTATGAAATTGCAATGATAAAGGTAAAAAATAATTTATCTAAGTATTAATTTTCTTGCAATTCTATCAAAAACAATACTCATCTCACTTTCATCTACTGTTAAATTAACATATAATTCTTTCTTCTTCTGGCACCTAATCAATTGTTAAAATTCGTTCTCACAAACGTAGCAACTACCAACTAAAAGAATGTGAATAAGGAATTCAAATTCTCTTTTTAATCATGGTATTATTGAGAGTCAACTTGGCATAATTGTACAGAATATAAGTTATTGTTTAAATTCTTTTGGTTGTCTAAAATGTCTCACAAATGATGCTAAAAACAAGATCCTTGAGCTTTTCTAGCAAACATTAGACATCAACATCCGGTGACGCTGCATACATGAGAAACACCATTAACAAATGTAGCATTGCTACTCTCATTCAATCACAATTCTCATATAATTTGAAGAAGTAACTACAAAGAACGCTTTATTTCATTGGCTCCATCTTCTTTGGAACTCAAGCAAGGTATAATGTCCTCATCAGAAGGCTGACATGTAGTTTTACAGTTTTAACATGCCAGTCAGAACACAGCGACAATAGCGAGCACAGATCCTTGAACCTTTGCCTGGAGTACTCTCTAACATGTTCAAAAATGCAATCACTGCATGATAAGCAAGATAAAACAATACAGAGCAAGTTCAATAAAGAATAAGGATACAATGAAGAAGTTAGCAACCTGCCAGCTTCCAACATATACATGGTTTCAATCACGTCAGATTTTTCAAGAAATATCTCAATTTATAAAAGAAAAATTGAATAACAAATAAGTTATTTTAAAACAAAAATTCCGGCAAGCAACTCAAAAAGACTTCTCAAAAATCGACTTTCATCCACTATGAATTTGCATCCTAAGCATCTCAGCATCTAATTCCTCAATTTCCAACCACCTTCTGTTTAATTAGATATGACCAACAAAATTTCCTCAGATTACCATTTTCCACCACGAAAATGGTAATTCCCCAATTACCATTTTCTTTCTTTTCTGCAAGAAGTATGCTTTTGCTACTTGTTGGCCCTTATTTGAAGTGACAGGCCTTAAAAGGTCAATCCTTTACACTACATTCCTTTCATATGCTAAAGAATAGAAAAATGGACACTTTGACATAGAATTGAACATAAACATCTACTTGGAACGTACGGAACTGAAGTTATATGACAATTATGTAGCATTCCACTAGCTCGGTCAATATAATAATCAAAACAAATTTGAAACGTTAATCTCCTACTTGAATTTAGAGTTAATTTCGGGATCTATGTCGTAAGCCTATAACTGAAATCAAGTTCATTTGGCCCTGATCATTTTAGTTTGTTTTGAACAATCATCCACACGAGAATTTACTCCAACCATATAACAATTAGGTGGTCTATTCATAATCCAGGTTCATGTTGACTTAAAAATGGACATGTATGTATCACAACTATGCCTTAATTGTTTCGTTATGAGGCTACAACCAGAAATTCCATGATGTTACTGAATTACTTCTTTTCTTGTTACAAGCAATTGGACAATTTTTATATTGTCTAACATCTTACCAAGTACCAAATCTAAAGCACAATGTCAATTAGGGGTGGGCGTTTTCGGGTTCGGGTTGGGTTGGGTTGAAATCCTTCAACCCAACATGGGTTGGGTTGAAAATTTTCAACCCAATCCAACCCAATAATTGTCGGGTTGGGTTAGGTTAAGTTGATCGGGTTAGTATCTTGTTGAAATACAAAACATTCATATTAATCAACTCGTTCAAATGTAAAACATTCTCGTTGATTACATAATAGATTTAATACAAATAAAAATTTAAGCCACTACATAATTAAAAAAAAAAAAATTAATTCACCACAAAAAGGTACAAAAATAACAAAATAAAAATTAAGACAATAATCCTAATAGAGTCCGTCAACTCAACTTGTTTGCTCATTAAAGTCCTCACAAGCGTAAAAAACCATAAAAAATTACGTCAAATTGGTAACTTCCAAAGTATCAACTGCATGCCACATCTAACATCAAACAAAACATGTAAATCAACCCAAAATGTAACTAATTAACATGTTTTCAACTTTTGCAAATCATAAAAGAACAAACATATGTAAGTAAAATATAAAGTTTTTATTTAAAATAATTATCTTAATAGCATGAAAATAATCAATTCACATTATTTTTTATGGATCCAATGGTATGCTCACTCCAATCTCTATATAAATAGAAGAACAAAATATTAATAATATATAACATTACACATTTAACATTATCATAATAAATAAATCAATAAATTCTTCAATCTAACCTAATCCAACCCAGTACTAGTCAGGTTGGGTTGGGTTGATCGAATTGAATTTAATTTGCCATAAAAATACAAAAGGTCTAATCTATAACTCTTATAGTCTTAGTAATTTGATTACAAATAAAATAAGTATAAATAAATATTTAATAATTATAAATAAAATATTTATTTCATCATAAAAGTTATCCTTAATCATCATCCCTAACAAGTGTTCTTTTAGAAAGAGGAAAAAACCTTAGATTTAGAATTAGGGATAAACGTTTGTCGGGTTCGGGTTGGGTTGGGTTGAAAAATTTTCAACCCAACCCAACCCAATTTAATTTTCAACCCAATCCAACCCAATCCATCTTATTTTTTTTAAGAATTAACCCAACCCAACCCAATAAAAAATAGTCGGGTTGGGTTGGGTTTGTCGGGTTAGGTTGGAGATGCCGACCCCTAATGTCAATTGAAATAAATGACACTATTAATATCGGCCACTGGTGGGAATGGTCCACCTTCTGGTCCCTTTTGGAATCGAAAAGAAAACAACCGGTGTTGAGATAGTTTGTGCAGTGGCAGCAGTGGTGACCAAACCTCAGCTGGAGCTGTTTTGTATGATTTTGTGGGGGCTTTGGACAAATCAAAACTCAGTAGTCCACGAGAACAAATTGAGGTGTGCAACAGATTTATTGGAATGGGTTGAAAGGCTGCATCGGGAGTTTGTCAAGGCGGATAATTCCCTCTCTGTGTCAAGTCAGAGATATCAGCAACTCAGAACTGACAGGCGATCCGTAATGTGCAACAAGGGTGCTTTATGATGAATGCTAAAGCAGTTGTAAAATCAGGTATAAATTATGCTGGGGCAGGGGGTGACTTTTAGCACCTGGAGAGGACGAGTGTGTGCAGCAGCAGCAACTCCAATCAATAGGAACTTCTCCCCAGAAATGGGGGATCTTATGGCAGTAAAGTTTGGCTTAAATTATGCTAGTTTGATAGAGCTGAAAGTATCAGTGGTGGAGGTGAACAAAGCCACTGTGGTAAAAGACATTGAAGCTAAAATTGAGTGGCACTCTGAAAAAGGAATCGTGATAGACAATATCAAAGCCTTAGTTGGGACAGTTGGGGTGCAGAAATGCCAGGCGAATTCGAGGTCATGGAATTGGTTAGCCCAATACCTTGCTTCCTTGGCTTTACCGAGGAAAATAGAAGGTAGTTGGAATGAGAACACATTGTGTAATGCTCTGGCTTTGTAAATGTATTTGGGTTGTAAATAGTGCTACCAGTGAAGCATTACATAATGAAAACATAGGTATTTGGGGTCTATTACTGTTGTACAGCACTTGGTAGTAATTAAGCTTGTTTAGATTGCCGGAAGTAGTCTTTTGGTGTAAATAGTTAGCTTAGCAGCTACGATAGCATTTGTGAATAGGTCTTTTCTGAAGCTACCTGTATAAGTATTGAAAATTGGCTTCTGCATAGGGGTTACTAAATGTTGACCAGTTGCTTGTATACTTGTTAAGCACAGTGCAATATATTTGTTTTACTCAGGAAAAAAAAAAAAAAAATCGGCCACTGATACTCAACATCATACACTATTAATCTCGAGGAGCTTATTACTAGGGATTCACAGTATCAAACGAAGATATAAAGCTAGAATGAAATCGATTCAAAAGAATCCTGTGATTTCTCTAACAATATTTGATAAGAAAGAAGAAGAACAAGATCAGGCAAGAAGACGTATAAAAGGATATGAATGGAAATTTTATTTTGATATTTATAATTTGAAGAGTAAAATCGGTATTATAAAAGATTCGTATATTAAACCATTTTGGCATCCCTTTTTTTCTTCCAAAGCTCTTTTGGGGGAAGTTGATCTTACCAGCTTCACTTGGAAACTCTTCCCAAAATCAAAAGTTATTTTGGGAGAACACCCATACACTCCCACAAGTAGCTTCCACTCCCAAAAGCTCTTTTGGAAGCCATACCAAACAGCCCATAAATAATGCATCTTTACTGCTCTATTTAATCTTCTTCCTTGCCACTCCTGGCTATCATCTCTCTATCTCTCCCTCTCTCACTACTGGTTTCAATTCTATTTCTTCATTTAATTTTTACAGATATCTCCTTCTTCTCTTATATCAATTCTGCTTGCTGTTTTGTTTTTTATCTAATTCTCACTCTCCAGTTTTCTACTTCATTGTAATCTCTACTTCTCTCTTTGTCAACTACTGATCAAAACCCTTGTTATCTCCTATTTTCACCATTTTCAACCCAACAATTTATCTTTTTCTTCTAATTTCTATCAGCCCTTCATCATCTCTTCCAACTCTCTCTCTTCTCTTTAAAAATCTCTCTTCTTCTGCTGCTCTTTCTTCTTCTACCTGTTTCTACTCTCTTTTCTTTCATGTTTCATTCTTTCTTTTTCTTCCTCACTGAGTTCTCTCTTCTGCTTCCTTATTTCATCCAGCCCTCTTTCTCTCTCTCACTCACTCACTTCTTGTTTCACCCCGCACCACTCTCTCTTCTCCCAGCCCTCTTTTTTGCTCTTTCTTTTATTGCTTCTGCTCTCTCTTCCGTTTCTGGTCTCTTTCTTTTCTTTTCAATTACTGCTTATCTGCTCTCTCGCTTCACTTTGTTCTCTTTCTTAACGAGACCAGGACAGACAAGCAGCTGCTACAAGCAAGCTAGCTGTTAGCAGAACAGAGAGCACAATTCTCTGTTTATGTTTTAATATTAATCCATATTTTTAACATGGGCTGGGTATATTTATAAGTTGTTGAAGTTGTATTTAGGACTGGTGGGCGTCAATTCATGTTCCTAAAAATTTTACTGGGCTGATCTATTTAATACTAGTTGTTGGGCCATCATGGATTGAAATTACCAGTTGGCCAGGCTTCATACGCCATGAAAGCTTTCCTCCAATCGAATGATACTCTCTATAGTTTATGACACGTGTTGCACTCTTTAATGGATTGACATGTAACTCTCCCATTGGGTCAAAGTGGCATCCGTATAGTATATGAATCAAAGGTCTTCAAACCAGAGGTCAAGTCATCTTACGTGCGTGCCAAAAAAAAATGAAAAATTCAGGGGTGCAGTTAAGTTATTTATTTGGGTCACTTAAAAAAATAGTCATTTATTTGGTCAATCTATTTAGGTTGATGCGGAGCAGTTCTACTCGTCATCGTTAACAAAGTGAGAGTTGAATGCTTTTATATTTATCTGCTAGTTTGTTTTTGATTGCTTCAAATTCATTATACTTCCAAGTTCAAAGAAAATTTTGTATGTGGCGACCGACGATGTTATCTATTATGGGTATTTTTACTACCTAGATAAATGAGCTACTAAAAGCCCAACAGATAGGCCCAATGGCTAAAAACCCAATGAATCCGGTACTCAAATTATTGTATAGAGCGTGTTATTTCTTTCATCAACTCGTATTTTGAGACTCTCCTTCAGCCTATTGGGTGACATATCAACTCGCCAGATTATCCTTCCAACTTATGAGCTGATGAAAGAAATAACACGCTCTATACAACGATTTGAGTACCGGATTCATTGGGCTTTTAGCCATTGGGCCTATCTGTTGAGCTTTTAGTAGCCCATTTATCTAGGTCGTAAAAATATCCATAACAGATAACATCGTCGGTCACCACATACAAAATTTTCTTTGGACTTGGAAGTATAATGAATTTGAAGCAATCAAAAACAAACTAGCAGACAAAAATAAAAGCATTCAACTCTCACTTTGTTAACGATGACGAGTAGAACTGCTCCGCATCAACCTAAATATATTGACCAAATAAATGACTATTTTTTTTAAGTGACCCAAGAAAATGTATAAATTGACTCGTTTGGAGAGGTGAGTTTGAAAACTAACCTTTGTGTTTTTGTTAGTACAAAAAAGAGCATGAATAGACAAAAATGCCTTTAATGAAATGGGAGACAAAGAGCTGGAGCAAATTGATAGAAGCTGAACTGTTTTTGATGAAACTCTCTTCTCCCCCATTCGTAACCTCTCCCGACAAGCAGTGTCTCCGGCCTACTAGCTGTACAGCAATTTCCTCTAGTCGACCGGCTTCCATTCTATCACTTCCGATGGCGAACATATCTTCTTACTTCTCACGACCAACCTCTCTTTTCACTTCCTAATCTCTCACGCCAAGCAGCTGTGCAGCAGTCTCCACCACCGACCTTCCATTCTGTCACTTCCGACGACCAACATCTCTTCTCACTTCCTACTGCCAAACTCTCTTATCACTTCCCACGGCCACCCTTTGTTGACGCTGCAGCTCTTTTTCTTGACAGTCCATCAAACTGATCTTGTGGAACCACCATCTCCGACTCCCGCCTCTGGGTGCACACGAAGCTCTTGCTGTCCACCATGCTTATATCTTTGTCTTCATCTCGACCACCACCACTACCCACCGCTTCGTACTCCACGTTGTAGTCTTTCTTGTTGTCCAGCTCCTCCACTTCTTCCTTCTCTATGTTATAATTGCTGTCGTCCGCATCGCGTTCGTCGGGTTGAAAGCCATTTTAGTGTTGTTGAAAGAGCAAGGTTTGCAGGTTTAATACCTTATGGGTTGTGGCGGTTTGACATATCTTATGTGTAGTTTTATGGGTATAATTAGAATGTGAAAGTTATTGTATTAGGAGTTGTCATTAGTGAATTTATAATTGAATTTGAGAGTGGGATTTGTAAAAGAGGCTGACAATCGGAGTTTAAAGACAAAGTCTGAATGTTGATAATCCAAATCTTTTGTAAAGTAACCCAACTGAATTGGAATTCCCAACCTCGAGGTTGGGATTTCCAACCTGGTTGGGACTCCCAACCTGTAAGTTGGGACTCCCAACTTCGAGGTTGGGAATCTCAATCTTAATTGAACATTTTCGATCTATCCCAACCTGTAAGTTGGGAATTCCAACTTCGAGGTTGGGATTTCTAACCATATAGTTGAGATTCATATTAGGAATCCCAACCTTAAAGTTGGGATTCCCAACTCTCTTGATGTCAGGCACGGTCTAGAGGTGGGAATCCCAACTAAGGGTTGGAAATCCCAATCTCTGGGTTGAGATTCCCAACTTTTAGATTGGGATTCCCAATTTTTGGGTTGAAAATTCACCTTAGATCCCATTGAAAGTCTGTCAATTTCGATCTTTGGGTTTGAAATTCATTTAAGGTTAGGATTCTCAATCTCTAGGTTGGAATTCCCAACCTGAAGGTTGGGATTCCTATCCTCAAGGTTGGGAATCACAACCTAGATATTTAATTAGGTTGAGATTCCAAACCTGCAGGTTGGGATGCAGGTAGGAATTCTTAATTAGAGAAAAATATTTATTCCTTCTCAAGTCCAAACACTTGGTTAGGTGGGTTTGAGATTTAAAATCTCATCCCACCTACCAAATCTAATGAAACAAACTTGGCTTGGCTGTACTAAAGATTGATTTATGGACTTTAGCACTAAAAATTAAGGGAATTAATCTGATTGCATACGAAAGAAAAGAAATAAGCGAAAAAACAAAGGAGAAAATTAAAATGTAAACCAATTTCTCTTAATCATAATCATACGTTTACACCATTGATATTACATACCACCATTGATATTACATACTTTTACATCATTCATAAAGAACATACATAGGGCTAGAATAAATGGTTGCGCATGAATAACAATGTCATACTCTGGCATTCTTTAATCATCATTAATAAAAATCAATGATCAGCCCTTTAAAATAGCAACCCGGGTTTTTGCATTGGATATCGGAAACCTATGACCAAGCCAATGAAACTTTGTCATGGATGCAACCTGTTGAGATCTTTCCTCTGCCATAACAGCCTGTAACAACATAGTGCAAGGCATCAGTGCTGATGCCAGCAGATGGCATACTACTTACAATATCAATCTTACCTCCAATTTTGCTTTAAAAAGGTCCAAGGTAGGACCTTCCATATCAGATGGCAATAGAAATCAAAGCCAACCAATTAAAATTCCAATAATCAATCAAAATAGAACTTTAAGGATGGTTCTAACCATCGCAATCTAGTATTCTTACTACAATGTAATCTAAAACAAGCAAAAGACGGAACGGTCACATTGAATCAAAGGAATACTAGGTTGGGAATCCCAACTTGAGTTTTGGGAATCCCAACATAGGGTTGGGAATCCCAACCTTGAGGTTTACCAAACTTCATGAACAATAACTCAATCTATCAACAAAAAAATACTCAACAAAAAAATTCTCAACTTTCAAGCAAAAAGCTCAAGTCATTATCCAAATCTGAACTCAAATCATGTTCAAGTGCAAATGTCCACTAAAATAAATTATGTCATAAATCATCATTCAAATCCAAACCTAAACTCATATTAGACCAAATAATCAAAATAGCATTTTATCATACCAAACTCACAGCCTCTGAGATGGATCATCGGTGGCACAAAATTGGTTGATGACAAGCAAGGGTTTACTGTCAGTGGTGTGAGAGTGGAGAACTGGTCCAATGACGGCGCGACGTGTAAACAAAGGATGTGTGGTGGCGTGCAAATCTAATGGCAACAGCTAAAAAAATAAAAATAAAAAATAAAGGAAGTATAAGAACAAAATAAGAGGAAGAAGAAAGGAGAAAAGGAAGACCTCACCTACCGGTGAACCGTCGTCAACAACATTGTGGTGGAGAGAGATTGATATATCTTTGATGGTTGAGAATCGACAATGAGAGAGGAAGACCTCACTTGTAGATTCTTAGAGAGAGAATGACAAAAAAATGTTAGATAGAGAGAGAGTGAACAATGGTGGGTGGGTCGGGTTTTCAATGTATTTCGGTGGGTTTGGTCGGTGGTGGGTGGAGGTGTGACGATGAGGTGTGACGGTGGCGTAGGATTCCTAGAGAGAGAATGAGAGAAAAAAGTTGGTAGAGAGAGTGACTTGGTGAACATGACAAACAACAGAGGTGTTTTAGTGGCAATTGGTAGAGTAATCCAAAAAATGTCATGCTGCAAAGCTTTAAGAAAAAGGGGTTACTTTTCAATTGGGTCATCCAAAATATGTTAGTTTTCATTAAAACCCTTTATTTTTGTTTGCTAGTTTGTTTTTGATTGCTTCAAATTCATTATACTTCCAAGTCCAAAGAAAATTTTATATGTGGCGACCGACGATGTTATCTGTTATGGGTATTTTTACGATCTAGATAAATGGGCTACTAAAAGCCCAACAGATAGGCCTAATGACTAAGAGCCCAATGAATCCAGTACTCAAATCGTTGTATAGAGCGTGTTATTTCTTTCATCAGCTCGTATTTTGAGACTCTCCTTCAGCCTATTGGGTGACATATCAGCTCGCCAGATTATCCTTCCAACTTGTGAGCTCGTCATGATTGATCCAGTTAATCTTCTAGAAGCTTGAAGCAGCTTAATTTGAGAAAACGTCAATTTCTTATTTTGAAGCAAATCTAATCTCGAGATTTTCGGAATCAGTTGCTAATTTAGTGAAGACTGTTTTGGTATCATAATTAATGTAAAATATTTTTTTTCTAGTTTGAATGTAACTCAAACTGTATCACCCCTCACTTTATAAATAGGGGGAAAAATTTATTGTAAAAGGGAGAAGAGAGAAATAATATATCGTCACTCTGTCAAAATAGAGAGAAAACGGTCGTGAGCGTAGACACATTCTGGCCGAACCACATAAAAATCATTGTATGCATGCTATTCTTCCTTTCGCTTTATTACGTTTTGCTGTTTTTTTTAGTGATTTGCAGATATTGAGCTTAAAGAACTTAGTCAACCATATTCCAACGTCGATATTATCAATGTACCAATTTCTTTAATGAGAAGCCATAATAGTAAGCTACTTTAAATTACTTAAATTATAGAAATCATTCTATTTTAATTTCGTTTTGAATTGTCCATAGGATTGCAATGCAACTGAAATAGGATATCTAACATTTTTATCAAATATATGCTATAATATGATACAAATTAAAATATTACTCATAAAGCCAGTGACATAATTGGTAATTTTGTCCATCAACTTTCTTTTTTTTTTAAGGCTGAAGCAAATAAATAAGATGTCTATTGCTTGTATAGTTATGGTATCTACATTTGTAATTAAAAGATATAACTTTTATAATGAAAGAGACAACTATTCATATAAAATTTGTAAAATGCATTTGTTAACTTAAACCTTGTTATTATAAAGTAGATGAAAAAATAAACAATCACTTAGATTAGTAGCAACATACCTTTATGAACTTTGTTAAGTGCTTGGAGTTCAAATTTGTGGTGAGAAGCTAACTCGTAGTCATAGTTCACATAATCCAAATACTATTAATAATAATTTTAAACATTTTCAAATATTCTTAGTTATCCAATTAGGGTGAGTTACACTTTGAAACGATTCCTATTTTCTGCTAAAAGATTTTCAATTAGAATTTTTTTGAGCTATTCGAAAATTCTCAGTAAATTGACCTAACTTCGAAATGGTTCCTAGTTCGCCATATTATTTTACGTAATTAAACAGCACGATCACATTGACGTTGAATGACAACGTTTGGTCAAGATATTATGCTTAATTGACGTTGAGTGGCGATGTTTATTCAAATATTATGCTTAAAGTTCTAAAAGTTAATGTTGTGGGTATTTTTGAGGCTACATAAATGGGCTGATAAAACCCCAAGGTTAATCCAGTGAATTGACCCAATAAATGAATGTCTAACTCGTTAAAGGCCCAGTGCACCAAACGACTAGCTCATCAAACACGTAGCTTGCAAATACGAGCTCCCAGTTCGCTGACCTCAAGTTATCCTGCTTGTAGAAACGAGCTCTCTGTTTGTCACTACAGTTCTTAGGTCGCAGGTCAATCACGGTCAGAACTATTCAATATCTAACTCCAGGTAGTTCGAAGCCAAATCTAGCCCATGACTTGCCGTGCACGCTGAACAGATTTTTTTAGATATGTGGCAACCTAATTTAAAAAAAGACTCCACTACCCAATATAGAGATAAAGTTAAAATCCTACTTTTACAGGATTTGACCCTACACTGATGGGCATCAGTCTTGAAAAAAGTCATCAGTGCAAATTTCATATTTTAATTGTGACAATATTGTAGCTTCCCCTCTCTATAAATAAAGGCTAAAAATTCATTGTAATAGAGATACGAAAAAAAAAAAAACAAGAAAATTAATTATATACTGTCTTTGCCAAAATAACTAGAGAATAGTTGTGGACGTAGGCATTTTTTTTTTTTAGTCAAACCACATAGAAAACCTCCTTGCAACAATATTTTTCCTCTTCCTACTCTTCTTTTCTCTTTTGTTTTACATCATTTGTAGTTACTAGGTGAAGAATCTGGATCAACTGAATTCCTATATCGAAATTTTGGCATTATAGGAAGGGCTCAAACTGTAATTTTTTCAATTTTTCATCTGCTATGGTAAGAGGAAGAGCTACCAGAAGTTCTAACGTGGTGGCTTATCAACCAGAAAGACAGGTGGATCAACAGCAACGTGACATCCAATAGATGAAAGATATCATTACGCCCATGACAAGTGCATCTCATGCTCTTGTTAACGACGTTACCATAGGTCTGCTTCCACTAATAGGCCCTACAGCTGAAGGACTACAGGTGTACCAACAGCGGCAGGAGGTATTAGAAAATACAGTGTAACAACTTACAGATGCGGTTAGGACGCTGACGTAGGCTCAAACACAAAACGCGCCCAGACCCAAAGTTGCTGCTCTTGAAGAAGGTTACCAACAACAACAAAAAGAAGTGTCACCCCCTGAAAGACCTAACAAAGAGATACTGTGACCTACCAACTCGACTCGTTCCTCTAACTCACGTTTGATAGTTGAAGGTTGCAAAACTTGTGAATAGAAAGAAGTATTGTGGCTTGCGAGCTTAATAGTGAAGGAGAGCTATAATGGGAGTCGCCAGATCACACCGAGCCTAAAAGTGGGATTGTACCGAGCTGACAGTTCGTGAAGGGCTAGCCAGGGATATGTACCAGATCGTCGCTCTTCAGGTCGCAAGCGTAGGGGTGGACATAGGTCTCAGAACTTAAGGATGGAAGAGCTCCTTCAAAAGATTCAGCAGCTGAGGCATGCCCTAGTATTTCAAACCAGTGTGATCAGTATGAGAACATGACCCCCTTAACTAGGGAGATTGAGACGTGACCTCTTTTCCACAGATTCAATGTCCCAAATATCCCTCAATATATTAGAGATAACGACCCTTATAATCACATGGATGCATTCAATGTCCAAATGAACCTTTAGACGATCGATCCTTTAGTCAAATATCGTGTTTTCCCAACAGCCCTAGGGGATATTGCACGAACCTGGTTCAGAAGTCTTCCAGCTCGTAGCATAAACAATTGGGAAAGATGTCAACAAAAGTTCACGAGCCAGTATAAAGCTTTGAGGAGACAACTAGTACCGTCTTGTCACCTCTCCTCAGTCTTTCAACAGCAAAACGAATTGTTGAAAGACTACATTACTAGGTTCGGACGTGAAGTCAGTAACATAGAAAACCCCTCAAATGAAAGCATCCTAACTATAATCTTAGTTGGGTTTCGCAAGGATGGGAAGCTCTATGAGAGCATCTACAAATTTCCAATGAAGGACTTGGATAAGTTCTATGAGCGAGCTATAAAGGAGATCAGATGGGAAGAGACCTTCAACTTTAAAAAGTTTAACCAGAAAGGTGAAGTAAGCAATTCCAGCCAATCAAAGAAAAGAAATAATGGTGGAAACACAAGCGAAGGTCAGAATAACAACCCAAACAATCAGGTCGCTAAGAAGCCCATGAACAAGCCCATAAAAGAATGACCTCAACATCAGGGTTGTCATGATAGCTATAGCGTCCTGTCAAATACACGAGACCAGATCTTTGCAACGAAGAAGACTAAGGAGGATTTCAGGAGGCCTAATCCTATGAGAACCCCCACAAACTTTAAAAATAAAAACAAGTTTTGTGCCTATCATAATGAAACTGAACACAATACTTCAGAATGTTGGGAATTAAATGATGCAATTGAGGATCTAATTAAGAGAGGTCGCTTGAGAGATTATGTGGTGTGACCAGCGAACCTGTGACCGCAACACCAACGACCTCAACTACTACAACAGTAGGCACAATAACAATCCCAACGAGCTTCCGAACAAGGACATAAACTTACAATGAAGACCATCTTTACTATACATAGTGACTTCATATGGCAGGTACACTCAACAAGTCGCATAAACCTTGTGTACTGTAACCTGTGATTTAATCTTTGAAGGTCAATAAAAGCTTGAATTTCTCATTCCCCTTTACTATAAATGGTTGCCTTATTGATCTCTTTATTAAACTAAGTGAAAAGAGACCCCTTCACAAAGTTTCATTAAGGCAAAATTTTTCTAAGTCATGCTATATTAGTTGAAATTCTGGCTACTGGATATAGTTTGACAAGTTTTATTGAAATATTATGCTGTTAGCTAAGGTCCCAACCTTCTGGACATAGTTTGTAATCGATCGTGCTATGTTAGCTGAAGTTTCGACCTACTGGACAGTTCAAAGCATTATACTATTAGCTGAGGTTCCAACCTACTGGACATAACTTGCAATCAATCATGCTATGTTAGCTGAGATTCCGACCTACTGGACAACTTGAAGTATTATATTGTTAGCTGAGGTTCCAACCTACTAGACATAAATATAATCAATTGCGCTATGTTAGTTGAAGTTCCAACCTACTAGACAGCTCGAAGCATTATATTGTTAGCTAAGGTTCTAACCTACTGGACATAGCTTACAATCAATCGCGCTATATTAACTAAGGTTCCGACCTACTGGACAGCTTGAAGCATTATGCTATTAGCTGAGATTCCAACCTACTGGATATAGCTTGCAATCAATTGCACTATGTTAGCTGAGGTTCTGACTTACTGGACAACTCGAAACATTATACTGTTAGCTGAGGTTCCAACTTACTGGACATAGCTTGCAATCATTCGCGCTATGTTAGCTGAGGTTCCGACCTACTGGACAACTCGAAGCATTATGCTGTTAGCTGAAGTTCCAACCTACTGAACATAGCTTGCAATTAATCGCGCTATGTTAGCTCAGGTCTCGACATACTAGATAAAGCTTACAATCAATCGCGCTATGATCCCGACCTACTGGACATAGCTTGCAATCAATCGTGCTATAATCCCGACCTACTGGACATAGCTTGCAATCAATCGCGCTATGTCATCAAGCTCCAATCTACTGTACATAGCTTGCAAGGAATCGTGCTATGTTATTGGTTATAACTTACCGCACTTGGCTTGCAAGCAATCGCATTATGTTATCGGTTATGACCTAGTACACATAACTTGCAATCAATTGTGCTATGTTATTAGGTTACAACCTACTAAATATAGTCCCAAAGATTCACTAAAGATACAATTTGCGAGCTACGGCGCATCAGAGTTAGTGACCTCACGAGCTCACATCAGGTTTTATTAACAATTACATATTTAATATTTTTCAGTCTGTAAGAAACGCAAAGACTTAGAAAAAAGAAAGCAAAAGAAGCAAAAACACAAGACAACATTGAAGCAAATGTAAATCAATTCAGCAATGATAATAACAGCTCAAAATGAGGTCCAAAAGTTAATTATAAATGACCTCACTAAACGAGGTGAATTAAATACAAAGTCACAAAAATTTTTCAAAGATTTATCTCGACAGGCACCCTACTCGAAGCCCTCGCCTTGAGGGCTTGAGTTACTAGGAACTGCATTATGCAAGGCTGACTCTAGAGGCATAATGACTTGAATTATCTTTTCTTGGGAGGTCCCACCCTGGAGAGCTGCGTCCGAAATAGTTGAGGATTGGGCAGCCTGCTCTTTATATCTTGGTACCTCTACGACCACCTCTTCACCAAAGCATGAGAAGTCCAGCTTTGGATGAGCTACCCATAAGGTGTAAAGGAAGCTATTAGAGGTCTCTGATTATACCTACTCATTGGCTTTGGTAACTCGCACCTCGACTTCTTTCTTAACTTTGGCAACCTACTCCTTAGCAAGAGCGACCTCTCTTTCAGCAACCTCAGCTCACTGCATAGCCTCTTCCATCTTTTTTTCAGTAGCTTCAGCTTGTTGTATAGCCTCCTTTGGATTGCTCTTTGCCTTGTTCATTTTCTCCTCACTCTTGAGGAGCTTGGTGGTAAGATATGACCTCATTACAACATGAGTATTCTTCTCGCGGGCTAAAGCATCCTTAGTCTCCCTTTTAGCTTCCTCGACATTATTTAGTTGGGTTTGAAGGATTTGCTTTGACCTATTTGCCCTCTCAACCTCCCTGCATATGAACGAGAGCTCGTCTTTCAGTTTCCCCTACTTGCTCTTTAATTTCTCTTGTTCCTCCCTGAAGACCGTGATTTCCTATATCTGTTTCATTGCCCCATATTAGCCTGAAAAGTGGCAGGTTAATATTTGAATCAAGGAAGAAGGAAAAGCAAAAGTATTTGGAATTACCAGCAGCCCGTCGCGAACTATGTAACCAAATAAACCCTCGTATTACATGCCCTCTTTTTCTGAGTTTCTGAAAGCATTCCCCATGATTTCAGGCAGGTTATCGAGGGTGATATTAAGGTATATCCTCCTTGGCATACCTATGGACTGCATTTTGGCTTGAGGTTCAACTCGTCTCCCCGCGACCTTGGACTGCTTGCCTTTTTTAGCTCGAGATCGCTTGGGCACTAACATTCTTTTTGCCCTACTACTTGGAGTAACTTGATCCTCGCAACCAAGAGCCCTCACTTGCTCATCTTCTACCTCAATCACTTCTGGTTACGAGGTGGGGGGTTTGGGCTTCTGAAGGTTCCGAAGTCGGCTCGGAGGTGGTCACTTCAGTAGAGGCAATGATTATAAGAGCTGCAGGCTGAGCAAATTGAGCCGTAGGGCACTGGAGTAGAAAAAGCTTTACCATCCTTAGAGTTTCTTGAGGGCAAGAATGATCTCTACTTCACTAGTAGCTTTGAAGATAAAGGCAAGCTCGCATTGATGTCGAATTCCTATATTCCTCTTGTTATCAAAAAGCTCACTATGTAGAGGAGGGGTGAGTTGATGGGATCTGAGGAGCTTGTTATCAAATGCGTGGTTTATACTTCCTTCCTCCAAACCTGCAAGCATCCTGAGAAGGCCAATCTCGTCCTTGGTTATGACCGCCCTGTCTCATATCCCGGCTACAAGGTGAAACAAGAAATGTTAAAAGAAGAGATAAAATATATGTACATATGCAATAGCTCGCAGAAGCCAGTCCTATCTATCTGTCTACCTGGGCTAAGGACAAAACCGAAGTTCTGAAGATATTTAAGAGAATAATAAGAAACATAAAACCAGCTCAATTTATAATCTCCTTTATTAGACTTATCATTTACATCACCCTTAAGTAGAAAGCCTTTGAAGTCTGACTTCCAAGTTGCGAGATAGTAAATTCCATCTCACATTTCCTTTCCCTCAAACTGCCACTGATCCTATATAGATGGCAACAGATCCTTGAGTTTGGAAGAAGGATGTCATTCCTCTTAAAGATTAAAGCTAATTAAAGATGTCAATTGGGAGTAGAAGTTAGGGGTTAGCTAAAAAGAGCTAAGTTTTAGCCAGTTTAGGAGATCGATAAGGTAGGTAGGGATCGAAAATCTGAGCTCCTACCTGAGATGATAGGTGTTGAGAGCCATGAACCCCCAGGAAGGATAGGCTACTTGGTCGTCAGATAAAGGTAGCTTGATACGGCAACCTTTAAGAAGATGATATTTCAAAGCGATTCCCCTCAACTCATCAAACTTTAACTTAAAGGCGTAGTGAGTGAACACCTCACGAGCCCGCCATTCAACTACCTGGTGGACCATTGTGGGATCAGCTAGAGCTACGAATTCATTAGCAATCTCACCGCTCAGAGAGATCGCTTCTTTAGTATTGCATACTTCCCTCGAGTTAAGCTCTCTAAGCTAGAATTGTCACCCTCTCCAATTTTGTATGGTTGGTGTTTGCAGCCTGAAGACATCTACACAAGAAAGAGAGCAATTAGGTCGCTATGTGCAGACCACCCCTAAAGATATAAGTTCATACTCTAACAAGGGATTTCTTAAGTCTACAGGTCATAAATACCATTCAGATCGCTAAGGCCATAGGGGGCTCAACCTACAACCTAACGACCTACGAGCTAATGATCTATCAATGTCTCTTCCTACAGCTCGCATGCATGATGTTATAAACAACATTCAGTTTGTAAAAGGCCAGCCCACAAGATCAAATTAGAGGGAAATGAAAAGTCACAATCACAAACAAACAAGCAGCATCAAAAACTCAAAACGTTCAAGCCAACATCAAACTCAGACAAAATGTCACACACATAAACTAAAAAATAAAAATTAGAAATTGAGATATGGTTTTGAAGACTTACTGTAAGCGAAGTAGAATAAGAGATACTAATCTTTGATGGATTTAGATCTTTAAGGTGTTGGCGTGGAGATTTGTAGAAAACGAGAGAAAAGCAGACTCATCGGTGTCAGGAATTAGAAAATGACGAAGTAAAGATTAAGAAGACTAGGCCTCCACTGTATGTATGGGCACGAGGCAAAAGCCTTAATCGTTAGATTTGGTAGCTCACCAACTGCCTTAGATCAAACAGTGTCTCGCGAAATACAGGATTTTATCGTCATGCACTGACAGTTGAAGAGACGTGCACATTAAATGAGCATAAAACGAGATGTATAAAGCGACGCGGATTACCTAGAAAGTCATCACAAGACGCGTCACATGAAGGGATAGTTTGAAAAGGCGATGTGACAAGTCATGACACATCAGTTTTTACCAACAAACTTTAGCTCCCCATCCGCAGATTGTACTAAGAGTTGGGGGGCTGATGTTGTGGGTATTTTTGAGGCTGCATAAATGGGCTGATAAAAGCCCAAGGCTGATCCAGTGAATCGACCTAATAAATTAAGGCCCAACTCACTAAAAGCCCAACGCACCAAACGACTAACTCATCAAACTTGTAGCTCACAGATACGAGCTCTCAGTTCGCTGACCTTAGGTCGTCCTGCTTGTAGAAACGAGCTTTCTGTTTGTCACTAGAGTTTTTAGGTCGCAAGTCAACCACGGTCATAGTTACTTAATATCTAACTCTACGTAATTCAAAGCCAAATCCAGCCCATGACTTGGTGTGCACACTAAACAAATTTTTCCATATATGTGGCATCCTAATGTAAGGAAAGACTCAACTGCCCAATATATAAATAAAGTCAAAATCCTACTTTTATGTGATTTGACCCTACATTGATGGGCTTGAGTCTTGAAAAATGTAATCAATGCAGATTTCATATTTTAATTGTGATAATACTGTAGCCTCATTCCTTTATAAATAGAGGCTAAAAATTCATTGTAATAGAGATACGAAAAATAACCAGAGAACAATTGTGGACGTAAACATATTTTTGGGCCAAACCACATAAAAAACTTTCTTGCAACAGTGTTCTTCCTCTTCTTACTCTTTTTCTCTCTTCTATCTTGCATCATTTGTAGGCACTGCGTAAAGAATCTGGGTCGACTGAATTCCTATGTCGATAGTTAATGAAAAGGATGACATGACATAATTCTCAACATGGTTGGTAGCTTATTGAAAGGTCCAAGTGCAACTAATAATTAATTACACAGACATCCCTAATTGTTAGTCGAACTTCATTAAACATAAATGTTATCGGTTTAATATTGTCAAGTAAACAAAATATATTCTAAAAATAACTTCAAAATTTTTGTAGTTATATGTCTACACAAAGAAATTTATAAAACACTTTATAAAAATTATCATATTTATAGATTAAAATATTATTCAACCGGCAATGTGCTATTTGGCCTTCTCTATGATGGGCGGGGATCTTATGGTGAAGTAGTACTTTGTTTGATATCCCTTTTTTTTGTGGGAAGACTCCATATTCTCTGTTAGTTTTACTACCGAACCTAAAAACTTAACCTAATAAGAAATTATCTAACTATGATATTTAAAATTTGAGGTTATGATACATTAATACGCTCCTTATGTATAACATGGACAAATAATAGATATCGAACACATGTCAAACGCTTATCATATAACATATGCAACAAAAAGAATTTCACATAGAAGGAAGAGAGAGGATTTAAATTAAGAACCTTTGGACCCTGATACTAGACCTAAAAGTTTAAAACTGATAGAAAACGATCTAGCGATAGTATTTAAGATTTGATGTTATAATACAGTAGCACTTATTTTAAGTATCAACAGAACTCATCCATCATAGAGTAGATTCGATTTTGTATCTCATTATATTTTTTATATTACAAAAATTTTAGGGGCATTAGCAATTTTATCTTTATAAACTCAACTATTAAAATTAATTAATTATAATCAATTAATGATAGCGGGTGCTTATATTATAATTAAAGGAAAAATTAAAATATTAAATAAATATAAAAAGGGGCACAAGATATAATGTATGTTAGTACAATTTACTATAATTTTAAATAAACAATGTTTCCAAGAAGGCTTTTCCTCCACAACCCCCAGCTGATCTTCAGATTAAAGAATCTACTAATAATATAATATATAAAGATGATATAGTTATGGAAGTAATATTTTTGTAGAGTTTATTATGTCGTTTTCAAAATATATTTTTTTATTTTTAATTATTAAAATTTAATTCAATGATATCGACCTCTTCAGTAATGTTAAATATTGATAACTGCCATACATTAGGGTGAGGCGGATGTAGTGAGAGTGTGATTTGGCCTTTGATTTTGAATATCAAAATAGTAGGTTTTAATTTTATATTGACTGACTTAATTAATTATTTTTTTTTTTTGGTACAAGACAAGAGCTTTGAAACCAAAGCTAAGCTACTTTGACCTGGCGAACCATTGCGAATCCAATCTTGTCATGCCATATAACATCCTCCAGCTCTTGCGGCATCTCCTCTAACCAATGGCTTCCAAGCGGGAACTCACCAGCTAGGCTAGCTAACTTATCAGCTACCCTGTTCGCTTCTCTATAAACATGGCAGATGGACACCTCCCACTCCTGGTGCATCATTCTTTTTATACCCTTCACCAATGAGGAATGGCTGTTAACATCATCACCCCTATTGTTTATCATCTGTATTACACAAATACTATCAACTTCCACTTGTAATCTCCGTATACCCCTATCCCAAGCATACTGCAACCCCTTAAACAACCCCCACAACTCCGCCTCTGTGATGGAGCAAACACCAATATTCATCACAAAGCCACCCCGCCATCTACCTGTGTGGTCGCGAAACAGCCCCCCAACTTTAGCTCTCCCCGTACCTGCACTAAAAGCCCCATCAGTATTCAATTTAACGTATTCATTATCTGGTGGAACCCAACTGATCCACCGCTCCTGTCTTTCACTTCGGCTGGTCTTCCCCAGAGTCTGCACTATCATCGCAGCCATGCATCGTATATCCTGTACTATAGCATCAATTCTGCACATCCTGTCATTGAATAACATCTCATTCCTCCATTTCCAAATTTTCCATATCGCCACTCCAAATAGAATGTCCCAAGTTGGATCCTCCCTCTCAAACTCTTTGGTCACATTATGACAGATCCAGTTCTTCAAACGAGAAAAACTGAGATATAGTAGCAGTCGAAACCAGCTGCATCCACACCTGCCTCGCCATAACACAGTCCCTCAATGCATGTAAGATATCCTCTGGTGTACACCTACAAACATCACAATACTCCTCCTCCTCCAAAACATGCCTTCTTTGTAGCTCAACCTTAGTACTCAGCTTGCCCTTCAGAACCAGCCAAATAAATGTTCTGATACGTTGGGGACCCTGCCATTTCCATGCCACTCTCCAGATCCTGGTCTCAACATTCCAAAACCTATGATTCAAGGATTGATATGCTGAGCTCACCGTGAACTGACCCTGCTTTGAATGAGACCATAAGACACTATCCTCGCCCTCGTCCCGATTAGGAGGCTTGGTAGCTGCAACTTTAAGGATGATATCCATTGGTAAATACTGAGAAAATCTCTGCCAGTCCCAGCCTCCGTCCACCGTGACATATTCTGCTACACATCTCTCCCTCTCAGCCAAAGGAACCTGGTTTCCAGCAAAATAAATCAGAGGCCTCTCCTTCAGAATCCACACATCCAACCAGAACCGAACTCGTTTTCCATCCCCAATGGTCCAACAGACCCCTTGTAACACATAGGTCCAGATCTGTCCCACCTGTCTCCATAAGTACGAACCAGTACTCCGTGAGAACATTGTCAGCAAGTTGGTGGGATCAACATTATATTTTGACAATAAAACTTGCACCCATAGCTTGTCAGGACATGTAAGAATCCCCCATCCCAGTTTCATCAGCAAAGCCTCATTCACCGATCGCATAAGGCGTAGCCCAAGACCACCCCTTTCCTTTGGTTGGCAGACATCATTCCACTTAACTAGGCTCAGCTTTCTAACAGTGCTCGACCCTCCCCAAATAAATCTCCTACAGGCCTGATCTATTTTATCACACAACATACTAGATATTCTTGTTGTTTGCATTTGGTAGATAGGGATAGCTTGCAGGACTGTTTTGGTTAAGATCACCCTCCCAGCGAACGACAGATGCAAAGCATTCCATCTTGACAGCCTTTGATCTATTCTATCAAGAACTTCTCTATACGTGGATATAGTAGCCCGCTGATGCAAAAGTTGAGCTCCTAGATATTTCCCAAGATTATTGGTCATGGCAAATCCCATTTTTCTACTGAGTCTGTTCCTCTCTCTTGGGCTCACATTATTGGAAAATAGAATCTGAGTCTTGGAGGCACTTACTTTTGCCCCTGAGCTCATGCAAAACTCATCCAGAACTTTCAGAATCACCTCCGCCTGTTCATCTGTAGCTTCAGCAAATAACAAGAGATCATCTGCAAAAAATAAATGTGATAAGGGGATACCTTTCCTCCCCATCCGAATTGGTTTCCAAGCACCCTCGCTCACCACTTTAATAATTCCATGTGCCAGCCGCTCAATACACAACACAAAAATATATGGAAAGAGAGGATCACCTTGTCGGAGGCCCCTCTGAGGGATGAAACCATCTGTAGGCTCGCCATTCCAAAGGATTTACATCGACGAGGTCGAAATACACTCCATAATTATGTTTTGCAGATTCGGTGGTATACCGACTTCCTTGATGGTATCGTGAATAAACTTCCAATCCAATCTATCATAGGCTTTCTCCAAATCCACTTTAATCGCCATGAACCCTTTCTTACCTCTTTTAATCCTCATGGAGTGAACAACTTCTTGTGCAACAACTATATTATCCGTTATGTGTCTACCCAGCACAAAACTTGTTTGATAAGGACCTATCCAGCTTGACATAAAAGGTTTCAATCTATTAGCAATGACTTTCGTAATAGTCTTGTACATTATCGTGCATAAACTAATAGGTCGAAACATCTTTAAGCTATCCGCATTATCTTTTTTTAGGATTAAAACAAGAAGGGTTCGATTAATTTCTAAAGGAACACCTTTCCCTTGAAACACATCTTCTACCAATCTACAAACTGAATTGCCCACTGTCTCCCATTGACTTTGATAAAACATGGCATGTAACCCATCTATACCTGGCGCTTTCAGTGGGGCCATCTGGAACACTGCTTGTTTGATCTCTTCAGTTATCACGTTAGACGCCAGGCTAGAGCTTTCCACGGCTGTAAGTTATGGGAAACATCCCCTTAGCAGATGAATAGAAACCAGCTGGTCATCAACTTCAAACAATTTGGAGTAATACTGAATAGCATGTCTTTTAAGCTCTTCCAAATCAGATATCCATACACCTCTATCATCTCGAAGAGCTAAAACTTTGTTCTGCTTTCTTCTTTGAAGTGTTTGGCGGTGAAAGTAGGTGGTGTTGCGATCTCCTCCCTCGATCCACTCCTTTCTGGATTTCTGATACCACAAGAGTTCTTCTTGAGCAAGAACCTCTTCCAACTCCAGTCTGAGATCATATTCTAATCTAGTGAGTTTGCTCGACTTGTAGTTTTCAAGAGCTCGTTGAATACCTGCAAGTCGCGCCAACAAGTTACGCTTCTTTTTGAATAGATTGCCAAACACCTCCCTATTCCAAATTCGAGCTTTTTCAACGAAATGCTTAGCTGCCTTCATGTAATCCAAATTGGGATACCAAGCTTGCTTAACCATATCTGTAAAGGTTTCATTTCGAGTCCAAGAAGCTAAAAACTTAAAAGGCTTACAACCATTTCCTACTTGCTTCGTGCCCCCAAACTTAACTAATATAGGTCTATGATCTGACTGAATTTTTGGAAGATGCACCAGCTCTGCATTCGCAAATTTAACATACCAATCATCGTTGCACACTGCTCTATCTAGCCGTTCCAGAATAGCCCCTCTCGCCCAAGTAAAACGAGGTCCTTTGAAATCCAACTCAACCAACGCAAACTCATCTATCCACTTCCGAAACTTATAACAAATACCACTACGTCTATTTGATCCCCTCTTCCTCTCAGATGCTCGAACAATGGCATTAAAATCACCTCCAATTAACCAAGGACCCGTCACATTTTTTCCTATCCTATCCAATTCCTTCCATAAGCTATTACGAATCGTCGAACGGGGACTAGCGTACACAATTACCAGCGACATCCTGCCCTTCCTATCCTTCACTCGAATGTGGACAAATTGTTGATGGTTTTCAAGCACTTCAATATTAATCTCCTCTCTCCAAAGAACCCAAATGCCCCCTGAGAATCCCTTAGCTTCAATCCTATGGGACCTGTCAAAACCACTCCTATAAATAAAACTATCAGCTTTATTACCACTAATTCTTGGTTCTAATAAAGCAACCACCCCTGGTTTATAAGTCTGAACTATAGCTTGAAAAATTCGACGAAATTCAGTTGATGCTGCCCCTTGGCAGTTCCAAACAATCAAGTTTAGGTCCATAAAACAGAATTATTACAGGTAGCTCAAGCACCTAATAACTTACATATCAGATCCAGCGTTGAATCCTTCCGTCTCCATTGCATCCTCATCGGTGATAAATGCATCACTGTCCGAATCACTAGAATCTTCATGGTTATCACTCCCCGGCCTGTAATCATCATCGCTCGACTCATCACTGCCCATTTCAGGATTGCCAGCATCCTGCAACAAATCGTCCTTGTGCTGCCCATTCTGTTCTGGAGGTTTCCCTTTGTCCCGTTTTATTCGCTCCACCTGGTGTCCTCCATTCTTCTCAGTCGCTGTATGCCCTGTAACTGTGATTTCAGGAATTGCATTAGCGAGGTTATCATTGATGACAACTACTGAGTGTTTTGTCCTGTCTAGCATCACACTGTCTGCCTTCTTTTTGGTTCTAGTTCCCATTGCGGGTGTTGAGGTCTGTGTTATATTCTTGTTTGCATGGCTTTGCATGGCTTGGTTGTCAGCCTTCTCACTAATGTTGCCTTCCGTTTGTGTACGGTTGAGTAGACGGCCTCTGTTTTTTTGGTTCCTGGACGTGGATGCTTCCTCATACTGGAAAGAAGGTTGGCTTATTGGCTTCTTACTTGATTGCCTGGCAGTCTGATTATTCTCTCCCGAGTCAACCGCCTTCAAGTTGGAAAGAATGTCAAAACGAGAACCTACTACATTCAGTCCTGATTCTTTTCCTGATTGCTCGCCTACTTTGTTACTTTCCTTACCTTGCCTGAATTTTCCTTTTTTGGTGGCTATCATCCATGGGCCAAATCTCGGATCTCCATCCTTGCCTCCGTTTTGCCCCTGGTTGCCCGTCAGTCCCTGCTGTTGGATCAACCTGCCTATGCAGACAGTTGCTGAGCGTATGTCCATACAACCCGCAGTGGAAACAGATTTGTGGCAGATTTTCATACTCAATCTTCTGTATTCGGCCATCCACCAACAACTTCGCACAAAGCGGTTGGTTCAAGTTGATTTCCACAGCAATTCTCGCAAACTTTCCTCTGGCTGCGCTTTCCGTATTATAGTCCACTCTTAACACTTTCCCCACCAGTTGGCCTAATAATCTAATCACCTTTTTGTGATAATAATGAAGTGGCATCCCTGGTAGTCTTACCTACGCCGTAACTGTTTTTATTTTGTCTTCAGAGCTATCAAATTGAGGGGACCAAAATTGCACCGTTAAATAATGCCCGAGTATCATCCATGGTCCTTGTGTTAATACATATTCAGCATCCTCTATTTTTTGAAACTTGACTAGGTAATAATTGTTTTCAAGGTCAATCACCCGAAAACCTCCAGTCCTGTGCCATAATACATCCAATCTATTTAGCAGAGCCTTATAACCAATAGGCCTTCCTAGTAACTTAACCACTAATGCAGTTTGCCATGGCTTAGCCAACCGGGATTGTATTGTTGATGAGAAGCATATTGATGGTATATGTCCTGATGTATCAATCACCACATCCTCCTCTCCCATCTCTAACTCTGCCATATCTCCCATTATTTCCACTCCAAGATCCGATTGATCCTGCATTAGCTTATCCTTAAAAGATATATTGGCCGAGCCATTCTGGCTCCTCTCCTCAACTCGGAATCTAGCTTTCTTCGTCGATCGGTCATCTTCAAGTGGCGGCGGACTCCCTTTCTCGAGAGAGATACTGTCCATATTTTGACTTATTTTACAAAAGTGATTTTTACCAAATTTTTATTTTGACTTAATTAATTATTTATATAATCTGTTGTTAACTAGGTCACATACTCTTTACTTCCATGATGGTCCACCAAATCTTTGTTTTCAATCACAGCCACCATATATCCATGAAATAGAGGTGACCTAATTAATGGTAGAGAATCTTGGTTTCATCCACTCATAATACATGATGAATGTCATACGCATAAATTTTATGTCGCATAATTTAATTTTACTAAGTAGAAAATAATATTATTATTATGCTTATTACGTTTTCAACCTTGTTTTAAAAATATCTGCAGTTACACGTAAAGTCTCTTCAATTAGGGACGAGGTGTGTCCCATTATATGGTCAGGGTTAGATAAATTTATAAAATAACAGTTTCCTTGTACGTCGTTTAATTAACAACATAAACGAAAAAGAAAAAGACATTAAAAATTTAACTTTTTGCAGATTATGGTTAAAAGTACGGCAGATGACTCCCACAGCCATCCCCAAGTCATTGGATCGATGAGAATTAGAGAGCAATGGACGTGCCCTGTTTTGAATAAACTACCATCTGTCGTTATTATTAAATTACTAGATCACTACGTATACTTAAAGTCATAATCATTGAGAGAGATCGTTATCTTATCATGAAATATGTCAAAAATTTCCCACGTGGAAGACATTCTCAAATAACTATAAAATATTTCTTCTTCCAATGTTCTTTGATAATACATCTCACACTACCTCCCTCCATATAAAATCATGACTAACACATTTTGTAATCTTTCAAAATAGTATATACAATATCATATTTAATCGAATTTTATTATTTTTCTTATTAAAAGAACCCTATAAACACATTAATTTTTTAAAACCCACCCGTACCGATAAGAGAAGGATTTAAATCCAACCACCCCTTTTATATAATTTCTTTTAACTACAATAATTATAAGATTTTGAAAAAGAATAAGACATGATTTCTAACATAATTGTACTTGAGGGCTTATGTCACTTGAATGGAGATCGAGATCAATACAAGACAAATCAATAAAAATAACACATAACTCATCATAATAATTGAAAAACTCAAAGAAAACAATAGATATAGCCACTTATATATATTCCATAACAAAATATGAAGTCTGAATATTCCAGTAAAACAAAATAATACGAAAAGAAATAAAACATGTACATAACACTCTGAACGAACCATAATAATAATACATGTAATATAATAGATAAAACTTCTCACACGTAGTGATAACCGATAACAACCTTAAATATCTTGACCGGTTTCTTCACTTTGATCATATATTTCACCTCATGAGTAGCTTCATCCTGGTATTTGAAAAATTGGACTTCATCACCATATTCAAGTTTTTTTGTTGTAACAAATTTACTCCAACCGGAAGAAAGAACAGGTTTCTTGTACTTGCCTTGGCGGATGATCAAACGAAAGTGCCAAACTTTCCCCTCCATATCTTCTACCTTGAGGACCTGAGCATACATTCCAGCTTGAAAAGGAGGGAGATGTGCAAGACTCGCACTTGCCATGCTCAATCGATGTTTGATCTCTGTTTTAGTGGGTTTCTTTGAGTATATCTCCATCTGACTTGAGAGTAGAGTGATGCAAATTAAAGAGAGAAAGAGAGAGTAAATGAGCGAGAAACAAAGTGAGGGTTAGCAAAGGTTAAATAGAGAGTGAGTGAGTAGTCTAAGATGGTTGTACATACTTTGAACCAGAAAGAGTCATAGTGCTCTAAGATATGGCATCTGACTTGTCGACGTTGAAATGAACTAATAAGCAAAACGTGTAGGTTTTGTTGGTTGGGTTTCTCGAAGGAATGATGTATGAGATGTTTTTTGAATTATCTTTTTGAAAAAAATAGAGAGAAGAAGAAGAAGAAAAAAAAAGAGAGAGAAAAAGAAAAGAAGGAATGAATAGTAGTTTGCGTCGCACTTTGAAACGATTCCTATTTTCTGCTAAAAGATTTTCAATTAGAATTTTTCTGAGCTATTCGAAAATTCTCAGTAAATTGACCCAACTTCGAAATGGTTCCTAGTTCGCCATATTATTTTACGTAATTAAACAGCACGATCACATTGACGTTGAATGACAATGTTTGGTCAAGATATTATGCTTAATTGACGTTGAGTGGCGATGTTTACTCAAATATTATGCTTAAAGTTCTAAAAGTTAATGTTGTGGGTATTTTTGAGGCTACATAAATGGGCTGATAAAACCCCAAGGTTAATCCAGTGAATTGATCCAATAAATGAATGTCTAACTCGTTAAAGGCCCAGTGCACCAAACGACTAGCTCATCAAACACGTAGCTTGCAAATATGAGCTCCCAGTTCGCTGACCTCAAGTTATCCTGCTTGTAGAAACGAGCTCTCTGTTTGTCACTACAGTTCTTAGGTCGCAGGTCAATCACGGTCAGAACTATTCAATATCTAACTCCAGGTAGTTCGAAGCCAAATCTAGCCCATGACTTGCCGTGCACGCTGAACAGATTTTTTCAGATATGTGGCAACCTAATTTAAAAAAAGACTCCACTACCCAATATAGAGATAAAGTTAAAATCCTACTTTTACAGGATTTGACCCTACACTGATGGGCATCAGTCTTGAAAAAAGTCATCAGTGCAAATTTCATATTTTAATTGTGACAATATTGTGACAATATATAAAGGCTAAAAATTCATTGTAATAGAGATACGAAAAAAAAAAAAAAAACAAGAAAATTAATTATATATTGTCCTTACCAAAATAACTAGAGAATAGTTGTGGACGTAGGCATTTTTTTTTTAGTCAAACCACATAGAAAACCTCCTTGCAACAATATTTTTCCTCTTCCTACTCTTCTTTTCTCTTTTGTTTTACATCATTTGTAGTTACTAGGTGAAGAATCTGGATCAACTGAATTCTTATATCGAAATTTTGGCATTATAGGAAGGGCTCAAACTGTAATTTTTTCAATTTTTCATCTGCTATGGTAAGAGGAAGAGCTACCAGAAGTTCTAACGTGGTGGCTTATCAACCAGAAAGACAAGTGGATCAACAGCAACGTGACATCCAATAGATGAAAGATATCATTACGCCCATGGCAAGTGCATCTCATGCTCCTGTTAACGACGTTACCATAGGTCTGCTTCCACTAATAGGCCCTACAGCTGAAGGACTACAGGTGTACCAACAGCGGCAGGAGGTGTTAGAAAATACAGTGTAACAACTTACAGATGCGGTTAGGACGCTGACGTAGGCTCAAACACAAAACGCGCCCAGACCCAAAGTTGCTGCTCTTGTAGAAGGTTACCAACAACAACAAAAAGAAGTGTCACCCCCTGAAAGACCTAACAAAGAGATACTGTGACCTACCAACTCGACTCGTTCCTCTAACTCACGTTTGATAGTTGAAGGTTGCAAAACTTGTGAATAGAAAGAAGTATTGTGGCTTGCGAGCTTAATAGTGAAGGAGAGCTATAATGGGAGTCGCCAGATCGCACCGAGCCTAAAAGTAGGATTGTACCGAGCTGACAGTTCGTGAAGGGCTAGCCAGGGATATGTACCAGATCGTCGCTCTTCAGGTTGCAAGCGTAGGGGTGGACATAGGTCTCAGAACTTAAGGATGGAAGAGCTCCTTCAAAAGATTCAGCAGCTGAGGCATGCCTTAGTATTTCAAACCAGTGTGATCAGTATGAGAACATGACCCCCTTAACTAGGGAGATTGAGACGTGACCTCTTTTCTACAGATTCAATGTCCCAAATATCCTTCAATATATTAGAGATAACGACCCTTATAATCACATGGATGCATTCAATATCCAAATGAACCTTTAGACGATCGATCCTTTGGTCAAATATCGTGTTTTCCCAACAACCCTAGGGGATATTGCACGAACTTGGTTCAGAAGTTTTCCAGCTTGTAGCATAAACAATTGGAAAAGATGTCAATAAAAGTTCACGAGCCAGTATAAAGCTTTGAGGAGACAACTAGTACTGTCTTGTCACCTCTCCTCAGTCTTTCAACAGCAAAACGAATTGTTGAAAGACTACATTACTAGGTTCGGACGTGAAGTCAGTAATATAGAAAACCCCTCAAATGAAAGCATCGTAACTATAATCTTAGTTAGGTTTCACAAGGATGGGAAGCTCTATGAGAGCATCTACAAATTTCCAATGAAGGACTTGGATAAGTTCTATGAGCGAGCTATAAAGGAGATCAGATGGGAAGAGACCTTCAGCTTTAAAAAGTTTAACCAGAAAGGTGAAGCAAGCAATTCCAGCCAATCAAAGAAAAGAAATAATGGTGGGAACACAAGCGAAGGTCAGAATAACAACCCAAACAATCAGGTCGCTAAGAAGCCCATGAACAAGCCCATAAAAGAATGACCTCAACATCAGGGTTGTCATGATAGCTATAGCGTCCTGTCAAATACACGAGACCAGATCTTTGCAACGAAGAAGACTAAGGAGGATTTCAGGAGGCCTAATCCTATGAGAACCCCCACAAACTTTAAAAATAAAAACAAGTTTTGTGCCTATCATAATGAAACCGAACACAATACTTCAGAATGTTGGGAATTAAATGATGCAATTGAGGATCTAATTAAGAGAGGTCGCTTGAGAGATTATGTGGTGTGACCAGCGAACCTGTGACCGCAACACCAACGACCTCAACTACTACAACAGTAGGCACAATAACAATCCTAACGAGCTTCCGAACAAGGACATAAACTTACAATGAAGACCATCATTACTATACATAGTGACTTTATATGGCAAGTACACTCAACAAGTCGCATAAACCTTGTGTACTGTAACCTGTGATTTAATCTTTAAAGGTCAATAAAAGCTTGAATTTCTCATTCCCCTTTACTATAAATGGTTGCCTTATTGATCTCTTTATTAAACTAAGTGAAAAGAGACCCCTTCACAAAGTTTCATTAAGGCAAAATTTTTCTAAGTCATGCTATATTAGTTGAAATTCTGGCTACTGGATATAGTTTGACAAGTTTTATTGAAATATTATGCTGTTAGCTAAGGTCCCAACCTTCTGGACATAGTTTGTAATCGATCGTGCTATGTTAGCTGAAGTTTCGACCTACTGGACAGTTCAAAGCATTATACTATTAGCTGAGGTTCCAACCTACTGGACATAACTTGCAATCAATCATGCTATGTTAGCTGAGATTCCGACCTACTGGACAACTTGAAGTATTATATTGTTAGCTGAGGTTCCAACCTACTAGACATAAATATAATCAATTGCGCTATGTTAGTTGAAGTTCCAACCTACTAGACAGCTCGAAGCATTATATTGTTAGCTAAGGTTCTAACCTACTGGATATAGCTTACAATCAATCACGCTATATTAACTAAGGTTCCGACCTACTGGACAGCTTGAAGCATTATGCTAGTAGCTGAGATTCCAACCTACTGGATATAGCTTGCAATCAATTGCACTATGTTAGCTGAGGTTCTGACTTACTGGACAACTCGAAACATTATACTGTTAGCTGAGGTTCCGACCTACTAGACAACTTGAAGCATTATGCTGTTAGCTGAAGTTCCAACCTACAGAACATAGCTTGCAATTAATCGCGCTATGTTAGCTCAGATCTCGACATACTAGATAAAGCTTACAATCAATCGCGCTATGATCCCGACCTACTGGACATAGCTTGCAATCAATCGTGCTATAATCTCGACCTACTGGACATAGCTTGCAATCAATCGCGCTATGTCATCAAGCTCCAATCTACTGTACATAGCTTGCAAAGAATCGTGCTATGTTATTGGTTATAACTTACCGCACTTGGCTTGCAAGCAATCGCATTATGTTATCGGTTATGACCTAGTACACATAACTTGCAATCAATTGTGCTATGTTATTAGGTTACAACCTACTAAATATAGTCCCAAAGATTCACTAAAGATACAATTTGCGAGCTACGACGCATCTAAGTTAGTGACTGTTATGGATAAAATAGCGAGCAGAATATTCAAGCCCAGACGGATCTACAGTACAAGCCCACAAGCCTAGATGCCCAATTATCCGCCATCATCTCAATCCATTCTCCTGGGAGTGGTGCCCATTAGTGGGCGCTTGCTGTTGTCGCGGATCGCTATCGCTCAGCCTGATCGCTCGTTCTTACCGCATACCGTCTATTCCATAAGACTGGTTGTGATCGCTATATTCTCCGACATTCAGATCGCCGTATTCCCCGTCAGTTTTATTTATTGAGGTGGATCGTTGGTCCTTATCGCTGGCCGTTGGCTCTCATCCCTCAGATTTGTCCGCCAGAATATCCGCCATCCGTGACAACCAAACCTGGTCACCATATTTTCGCCTCGATCGACTGCCTGTCTGTCCGCTATTCCTGTCTGATTAAGGTATCCGCCAAGAGGAGCCACCCATCAGAGATGTCCAACAAGCCATCCTCGCCCAAAGTTATCCGTCTGAATTGGTCGCTGTTTTCTGAGCGTGAACGCATTCCGACTCTTTCACTCATGATATTATCCGCCTTAATGCCGTGACCAGCTGCGGACATGCCAATCCAGAATCCACTCCATCAACTCTCCAGCCTGCTGGAAAGGTCCGTCTCCCTCACGCCTTTGGAAGCTTGAAGTCAGCAGAAGTCAACCGTGCCATGCAGAGTACAGTTCCGAGGCTTGTCATGCACGTTACGTCCGCCAGAGCATGTGATCGTGACCTTGATGGCCCATCATGCCGAATCCAGTCCAATCATCAGAAATCTCTCTCGGGCAAACCTTAGATGCGACGGATTCGGCCGCATTGATTGTGTTTTCAGCCGTATTTAATGCATTGTCAGCCGCATTAATGGGGTTTCCGGCGCATTAAATGTTGTCTGTCAGTGCAACTGTAGTTAACTATTTGCTTTTGTCTTATTCTGTTTACTGTAGCATGTCCCCTTCCTCTATAAAAGGGGACGATTTTCACTGTAAAAAAAGGATGGAACGATTGAGTGTCGTTACTCTGCCTAAATAGTGAGAGAGTGAACAGTGGACGTAGGCATCTTTTTAGGCCGAACCACTCTAAAAATCTTCTGTGTCTTCTCCTCCTCGCCTCTAACCTCTCCTTCTCATTCTCCTTGTTCTTCATGCAACCCATTGACCATACGAAATCGTGAGCTTGGGCCCTAAAACAACCTCGTTGGCTAAGGGAACTTTTTCCTGACGTTAACATTTTTTGGCGCTAGAAGGAGGGGCTCATCTTCGGTTTCGTCATCTTTCAGTCCATTAGCTTTCACAGCTCTTTCTTTATTCGCCATGGTTAGAGGGAGGATTCTTAGAGACTCCAATGTAGCAGAAAGCCGCTAGGAAACTTCAGACCATCGACCAGCCATGCCTACGGGAGGAATGTCCAATAATGGCGCGGGGACATCTAACGTGCCTGGGACGGGAGACGCTCAAGGTATACCCCCTCTCCCGACTCGCCAACCTACATGTAATGCTGCAGGTGGGGACGCAATGCAAACGATACAACGACGACAGAAAAGGCTGGAGAATACCGTCGCGGAGTTTATGGGCGAAGTTAGAACCCTGTTCCGGAACCAAGTCCAACCTCTTCAAGTTCCCCCTCCCCCCTAAGCCGTTCCGGAGAGAAATGTTTCCCGTATGAGGTGTGCGGAGAATCCTGAGATGAGTGGGAGAGGTGTCAGGGAATTTGAACGAGAAGGGTCTGTCCATTCCTACAGCGTGCATTCTAGTGCTCAACCCCTACGAGCCCACGATGGGCATAGACTGGAGCAGACTGGCCGCAATCATGATCAGATCCCCGCCCATATAGACGGAGCGGGGCCAAGACCTGGTGCAGGAAGGCGAGCTGGTAGAGACAATCGATCCCCAGGCAAGAGAGACGGACACTTCGTTGTGGAAAGAACTGAAACGCGGGGTACGATGGTGGCCGAACTCCTCCAAAGGGTCCGACAGCTGGAAGCGCGGCCTGTGGTGCAGGAACAGAGGGGCCAAGCAGGGGAAAGGACCCCATTCGTTGTGGAGATTGAGCTGGAGCCGCTCCCCCCAAGATTCAAAGTTCCCAACATTCCCCAGTATAGAAGTAACTCCGACCCCTACGATCATCTGGACGCCTTCAACATACAAATGGACCTCCAGAGAACAAATCCGCTTGTGAAGTGTAGAGTGTTCCCAACTACTCTTGGGGACATTCCGCGGACATGGTTCAGAAGCCTCCCACCGCGCAGCATCAATAACTGGGAGGAGTGCCAGCAGAAGTTCCTGAACCAGTATAAGGCGCTGAAGAGGCGGCTGGAGCCACCATGTCACCTTTCTACCATCTACCAACGCCCAGGTGAGCCTTTGAAAGAATACATTAATAGGTTCAGGCGCGAGGTGACAAACGTGGAGAGCCCTACGGATGAAGGGGTTTTGTCAGCTATCTCGTCTGGTCTGAGGAAAGATGGCAAATTATACGAGAGCATATATAGGTCCCCCGTCAAGGACTTGGGTGAGTTCTATGACAGGGCTGAGAAGGAAATCCGGTGGGAAGAAGTGATGAATCCTAGGAAGGCTAGTGCTAAAAGGAATGAAGCCGGTACTTCCAGTCATGGAAGGAAAAGGAGTGGTGGAGACAGTAACCCAGGAGGGTGAAGAGAAAACCAACAGGTTGCCAAGAAAGCCCGAGACTGGCGGAGACCAGACAGCAGTCGGGGATCAGAGCGGCCACGGTATCGAAGTCGCTACAATACTTACAATGCTCTGTCGGATACACAAGATCGGTTATATGCGACTGAGAAGAGCAGGGAAAATTTTGAGCGACCGGCTCCCCTTCAGGGTCCAGAAGGGCGGAGAGACAGAAACAAATTTTGTGCCTACCACAATGACATTGGGCACAATACCTCCGACTGTTGGGCACTCAAAGATGTCATGGAGGAATTAATCAGAAATGGCCGCCAGAAGGATTATGTCATGAGACCCCCAAGGCGACCTTCTCATGCCAGCGTTCAGAAGACCTTCCTGCTCAAAACCAGCCAGAGTTGAATCCTAACCAAGGGCCCTCCGTCAGGACCATCCATACAATCCATGGGGGACCCTTGTGAGCAGGAGAATCTAACCGATCCCAGGAACGATTTGTGCGGGAAGCGAGGCGCGTCCAGCCTGGGAAGCAGGGGGAGTCAGGGAGACCTACCAAGAAAGCCAAGAATGTGGCAGAGGACATTATGTTTACTGATGAAGACGCGCGGGATGTCCGTCTTCCTCACAATGACGCTTTAGTAATCAGGGTGCGTATCGGCAACTCAGTGGTAAAGAGGATTATGATAGACACTGGCAGCTCTGTGAATGTCATGTACAAAGACTGCTATGATCAGATGGGGATTGGTAATGATCAGCTGAAACCATCCCCTAAACCCCTTTACGGATTTACTGGAGACTCGGTCATTTTCGCTGGATAAATCAAGTTACCTTTGACCCTCGGCGATGCCACCAAGCAGTCCACAGTGCTGGCGGACTTCCTCATCATCAACTCACCCTCGGCGTACAATGTGGTAATGTGGAGGCCCGCGATGAACGATCTCGATATGGTTGTCTCCACCAAGGCCCTCGCGGTGAAGTTCCCAACTTCCAATGGCGTAGGGTGTGTGTAGGGCTAGCAATCCATGGCTCGTCGCTGCTACGTCGACGCGATCAGAAAGGGGTCCCAGGGGAAGAAGGCGGAGGAGGTTCCGGAACGGGAATTGCAGGTAATTACTTCGTCAGGGGTCAGTCATGATCTGGATCCTAGGGAATTCGACGTACATCAGAATACTGGTCCAGTAGAAGAGCTTGAGGACGTCTTGGTTTTGGAAGTTGATGCGTCAAGGTGTCTCAAGCTAGGTAGAAGCCTGGTCCCGGAGGTAAAGTATCAACTGATTAATTGCCTCAAGAAAAATGTAGATATATTCGCCTGGAATCACGGGGACATGATGGGAATTGACCCGAACGTAATGACTCACAAGCTGAACGTCAACCTCCGCCACCGACCGGTCTGCCAGAAGAGGAGGCAAATGAATCAAGAACGCAGCGAAGCCCTGAAGGAAGAGGTGGACAAGCTCCTGGCCAACAAGTTCATCCGAGAGGTCTAATATCCGGAATGGGTAGCTAACCCCATGCTAGTGAAGAAGAAAAACGGGAAGTGGAGAACCTGCATAGACTTGACAGACCTTAACAAGGCTTGCCCGAAAGATAGTTTCCCTCTGCCAGAATTGATCAGCTGGTGGACGCGACGGCGGGACACGAACTCCTTAGCTTCATGGATGCTTACTCAGGCTACAACCAGAACCCCATGGACCCAAAAGACGAGGATTGTACGTCGTTCACCACTGATCGGGGGATCTACTGCTACAAGGTAATGCCTTTCGGCCTAAAAAATGTAGGAGCTACTTATCAGAGATTGGTGAACAAAATGTTTGAAGAGTTGATTGGGAAGAGTATGGAGGTTTACGTGGACGACATGCTTGTGAAGTCGGAGAAAGTCGCCGATCACGTCCGCGATCTTGAAAGAATGTTCAGGATCCTGAGGAAGTATCAAATGAAACTTAATCATCTCAAGTGCGACTTCAGAGTCTCCTCAGGTAAATTTCTTGGGTTCGTTGTAAACAACAGGGGAATAGAAGCTAATCCGGAGAAGATACAAGCCTTGCTGGACATGAGGTCGCCAAGAAATGTGAAAGAGATTCAGAGTCTGAACGGCCAGATTGCGGCTTTAAGCCGTTTCGTCTCCAAGGCCTCCGACAGATGTGTTCCGTTCTTTGAGGTGTTAAAGAAGGCCAGGAACTTCAAGTGGACCGATGAGTGTGAAGCCGCCTTCATGCAGTTAAAAGAATACATAGGGTGCGCTCCTGCTGCTGACTAAACCGAAGGAGGGGGAGACTCTAACCATCTACCTGGGGGTTTCCCAACATGCCTTGAGCGCAGCATTGATAAGGCAAGAAGGAAATGGAGCACAGGTACCGGTGTACTTTGTAAGTAAGAAGATGGTCGAGGCAGAAGCCAGATACACCCCAATGGAGCTGCTCACCTACTGCCTGGTGATGGCATCCAGGAAGCTACGTCCATACTTCCAGGCACATAAGATTGAATTCCTAACCAGGTATCCTCTTAAACAAATCCTTTAAAAACCAGACACCTCCGGCCGACTCATCAAGTGGGCCATTGAGCTCGCCCAATATGACATCGAGTTCAGACTAAGGCCGGCGGTCAAGGGTCAGGCACTGGCAGACTTCATTGCCGAGTTTACAGCACCGGCAGACGATCAAACTGAAACTTCTGAAGGACCATACTGGGAGCTCTTTGTGGACGGGTCCTCTTGCGAGAGAAGCGCTGGAGCCGAAATCCTGTTGATTAATCCAGACGGGAGTAAGTTCCTTTGTGCCCTTAAATTTGACTTCAGGGCAACTAACAATGAGGCGGAGTACGAAGCGCTGCTGGCAGGGCTCCGACTGGCCAAAAGGATGCAGGTGGAACGACTTAGGATCTTCAGCGATTCCTAATTGGTTATCTGCCAGATAAAAGGTCAATATCAGGCCAAGGGGGCGAAGATGGCGGCCTATCTGCAAGAGGTTCAGAAATTACTGGGGGCTTTCGAAGCATTCGAGTTGAACCAGATCCCGCGCGCCCAGAACTCCCACGCAGACGCTCTGGCTCGTCTGGCATCCGCTCAAGATACGGACTGCACCGAAAGCATACCTGTGGAGTTCCTGCCCAAACCAAGCACCAAGTCTGACATGGAAGTGATGACCCTGACAGTGGCGGATGGGTCATGGATGAGCCCTCTGGTCTGTTACTTGCAAGAAGGCACACTGCCAGAAGATAAGATGGAGGCACGCCGTCTGCGAGTAAGAGCGGCCAGGTACTGTATTTATGGTGATATCCTCTATAAAAGAGGCCTTTCAACCCCTCTTCTTAGGAGCATTGGTGAGCCGGAATGTACTGCCTTGATGAGGGATATACATGAAGGACACTGCGGAAACCATGCTGGAGGGCTCTCTTTAGCTCAGAAAGCACTCAGGCAAGGTTTTTACTGGCCGACGATGAAGAAAGACGCCATTGACCTGGTGAAGAAGTGTGACAAGTGCCAGAGATTTTCTAAGATTCCCCGAGCTCCACCAGCTTACCTCCGTCAGATGATCAGTCCATGGCCCTTTGCCATCTGGGGCATGGACCTAATTGGACCTCTTCCAGTAGGACGAGCAAGGTGTAAATATGTCGTTGTGGCCGTTGATTACTTCACCAAATGGGCAGAAGCAAAGGAGCTAGCTGAGATCTCCACGATGAAGATTGAGAAGTTTGTGTGGGATCATATAATCTGCAGATTCGGCGTCCCCCAGGAACTGGTAACAGACAACGGAACCCAATTCACAAGTGAGCAGTTTCAGGAGTTCTACCACAGTCTCAGTATTATCAAAAGCTTCTCTGCAGTTAACCACCCGCAAGCCAATGGTCAGGTGGAAGCGGTCAACAAAATCATCAAGCAGATCCTGAAGACTGAACTGGAAGCTAGGAAGGGAGCGTAGGTTGACGAGCTACAGAAAGTATTGTGGGCCTACCGCACTACCGCCCACAGCACTACTGGAGAGACCCCTTTCTCAATGGTCTACGGATCTGAGGCCATGATTCCAGCAGAATTCGAAGTCTACAGTCACCGCAGGGCAAGTTTCAACCTCGACGACAACAACCAGCTCCTGGCCGTTAGCTCAGATTTACTCGAGGACTCAAGAGAAGCTGCTCGCCTCAGGGCGGCCGTCTACCAGCAGAGGATGGCCAGACACTACAATAAAAAGGTCCGGGTACGTCAATTCAAACCAGGAGACCTTGTCCTACGAGAAATCCTACCCGGTGCTCGCAAAGCAAGTGAAGGAGTGTTGGGGCCGAACTGGGAAGGACCTTACATGATCCACGAGAGCCTGAACAACGGAGCCTACCACTTGCCGGACATGAACGGGGCAATCCTATCAAGGGCCTGGAACGCCATCCACCTAAGGATGTACTACACTTGAAGTGTTGTATTGTTGTTTACTATCGCTATTCTGTCATATATGTAAAAACAAACCATGTATAGATATAATGAGAATTGTCTATCAATTGTGATGGAATATTTCTAACATCAAATGTCTACATGTGTTTTTATGAAAGGTACACCACCAAACGGCCATACGTCAACTTAAAGCTCCAACACCTAATGGCCCTAAGGGGCAGGAAGGGTGAAAACGGCCACGAGCCAGTGCACCTAATCGCCGCTCACTGATTGGCCTCCCCCTCCACCTTCGCGCACGATTAAAAATAAAAGGCCCAATTGAAGTGACACTCGGCCCGACTTATGCTGTAGATGCTTAGGCTAAGTTCTTATGAGCGCAGCTAAGGTCTCATCCTCCACAACTCTCGCTGTAGATGCTCGGGTACGCCCTGTGAGCGCAGCTGGAGAGGTCCACTCCGTTATGCTGTAGATGCTCAGGTTAAGTCCTTATGAGCACAGCCGAGGTCTCATCCTCCACAACTCTCGCTGTAGATGCTCGGGTACGCCCTGTGAGTGCACCTGGAGAGGTCCACTCCATTATGCTGTAGATGCTCAGGCTAAGGCCTTGTGAGCGCAGCTGGAGAGGATTACCGCATCCCACGACCCAAGCTCCTTCAGTCTGAACATGATCCGTTATTAATCCAGACAGCGATCAGGGAAGATGCGGCTACAATCTATCTATTATTCATCTGGTTCCTTCTTTTATTTAGCATAACTATTATACGTATGGAGAACCATATGATGGATGTCGTCCATGACCCGAACGATCATTTTCCCTATTACACCTCTCCCAAGGTATGCATAAGGGGGATCAACTCACTTAACCATCTTTTAAACATTATTTATCCAACAGGTTATAATTGTTTACAGTCTACTATGACGACATCCACAAGAATATAATGAGGCGGAAAAACAAAGTGAAATGAATTCTACTGAGATAATGATCAATCAAAAATCGCAAACTGTTCAAAAAACAAAACAAGAATTGTAAACTGTAAAAGTATCTATGTTCAAAGATAAGTCTCATCAATAGTAAGGGGAAATATTGTAATCATTTGTTGGGAGGGGCCTTGGAGGAACTGGCAGTGGCATCTATGGGATCCTTTGAAGAGCTGGAGGGGGCGTCTTTAGGATCTTTACTACTAGAGGCCCCTTGAGAGGATGTGCCCTGTCCCCCGTCCTTCGTCGATCTTTAAGGAACTGAAGAAGAGCCACCCTGGGCCGACGAAGCACCGATCCGAGCGAGAGGTGGGTCTGAAGCCTTTTGCGAGGATGGAAGAGTCTTCTCCTTCTGAGCGCCTTTCGCCCCCTTCTTCTGGGCATATGCAGCAGCACGAGCCGCATACTTCTTCACCTTCGCCACTGCATCCTTCCTGAGGTACGAATAGTCCAGTGTGTGATGACGCAGCCACGAAGTATACAGGAACTTGCTGCTTGTCTTTTTAGTGGCCTCCTTCCAAGCTTGAGTGGCTCGGAGTTCTGCCTTGCGACACTCTTCTTGTGCCGCGGCCAAGTTCTTCTCAGCGTCATCAGCCCGTTTCTTTTGAATAACTGCATCCTCGGTAATCTTCTCCACGTCCTCGGTGGCTTTTGCAAGTGAGTCGGAGGCAGCAAGACGAAGTCTCTTCTCCTTATCCGCGGTCTTCTCTGCAGCCTTACGTTTCTGCTCCAACTCGGAGATAGTTTTTACAGCAGTCGCGAACTCCTCTTTAAGGCTTTGAACTTCTGCCTCCAGCTCCCGTTTCGCCTCCCCGAGAGCAGTCTTCTCCCCTATCAAGTCGGGATGGTCCCGACGCATCTTCATCATGGCCAAAGTAGCCTGAAAGGATAACAAGTTAACGACGAATACGAGCGTAAAATGTGATTACAAGACAGTGAATATAACTTACAAGTACGTTGTAGCGTGCGGCATAGTCAACCAGCAGGTTGCCGCCAATGCGCTTCTGGTAGACATCCGGTTTGTGGGGGCCCAACAATGCTGGCAACCGATCCAGTAAATCGTTGAAGTACTCCGCCACGTTGGCCTCAGGGGTCGATTCCTCATTAATTCCTCCTACTGCGGCCACCTTTCCCTTGCCCTTGTTTTTGGAACTCGGGCGTTTCGCAGGGGGCTCCAGGGCTCCCTCGTCCTCTTTCTCAGTCTCTAAAGTCGAAATTCTTTTTCCGGCAACACCCCGTGTCCGCTTCACAATTTTCTCCGCCAAGCTTTTGACCCTCATCCTAGGCGGTGCAGCAGCTGGAGCAGCGACTGTGATCGGTGAGCCCATCGACGGGGCCGGGGGCTCATTCGAACCCGTTATCTCCACCTCAGCCCCCCTGTTTCAGCCGCTGGTGACGAAGGAGGAGAAATCATTTCAAGGTCCACCATTGTCTCAGGTTTCTTTGGGGCTGGGGCGAAAGTTCCTTTGCCCGGCTCTGTGAGAGCGGATTTGACTTCCCGACCCTTTCGCTTTCCAACGTCAGAAGCCAACCTCAAGGGCGGAGTCTCAAGTCCAGGTGCGAGCCCGTATTTCCTCAAATCTAAATTTTCTAGAAGAAAATCGTCCTCGGGATCCTTCACCTCTGTGAATCTCTTCAACGTTCTTGTCTCCTCATTTGTGAGACGGACCGCTCCTTTGACAAAAGCTGCAAGCAAAAGTAAAGAATATCAGTGATAATGAAGCCTGAAGACAAATGTATGAACGCCCCAGTTGCGAGTTGAAATAAGCCTACCAGGACCATTGTTGAAATCAAAATGAACAAGTTCCTGCAGGGACCGACAAGTGGCATAAAACCACCTCGATTTGTAATCCCCTACATTCGACTTGCCAACCTTCAGTGGCAGAAACGCCTTGTAGGGGGTTTTGCGAGCGGTTATGTAATAAATACCGTCCCGTTTAGTATCGTGAAGGTTAATGGTGGATTTAAAGAAGTAAAGGCTTTGAATTATATTTGAGGAGGGTGGCGGAAGACCGTTTTTGAGGAAGATATAGGCCAGAGTAGTTATTTGGCCATAAGAATTCGGTGTGAGCTGAAAAGGGGCTATTTTCAGGTCGTTCAACAGAGTTATTAGGTATGGGGGAACCGAAAATCTAAACCCCATCTTCACATGGTGACGACTGATCGCTATGAATCCCTAGGGGGGATCGGCCGCATGATCGCGATGAGCGAAAATCATGACACGACATGTCGAAGGAAAATGGAATGCGTCGGCCAAGGTCTTGAGTTCTTTAACAGTCATCTGGGAGTTATGTTGGTAAAAAGTCTCGTACGTAAAGGTCCCCTCTCGCCCAGAAGAGCTCGGTGTGTCCTCGCTACCCTGAGCATTTGCACTTGAAGAGCCCTTATAATGCTGAGAGGACTTCCCCCCGGAGCTTTCGTCATTGGACATGACTCGGCGATAACGGAGCCCACGGCTTGACATCTACAAAAGGAATAGCCAGTTAGGCCGCTGACAGCCACCCAATCTAAAACCAACCAAGAAAAGCCTAAGGAGATTAAACCTAAACGTCAAGCCGCGCACCTAGGAAGTTATAGAGTGAAAGGGATAGGGGCTTCGTCCTAAAGAATCCCCCCCCCCCCAAGATTGGAAAAAGAAGAAAAAGAGACGAACCAGTCACCCTATGTTACTACCAGACCAGAGACAGTACAGAGGTTATCCACCCCAACTAATCCAAAATCCCAGAAGGGAGAACGCCACGCAGAAAATAGAAAACAACAGTACCAAGAACAATGTGAACAGGGAAAAAGGGCCTAACTTGGAGTATGGTGGTCGCCGGGAGTTGCAGACGATAACCTCTGAATATTGTCAAAGAATCAGAGTGGAGGAAGAAGACAATGGAAATGCCTATGAATCTTGAAAATGCCAGAAGAAGAATACGGAGGGGTGTTTCTTCTTTTTAAATAATTTAGCCCCGACTGTTAGATGAAGACAACTGGGCAACCGCCCCCAATCCGACGACATCGTGCAATTTCCGAGATTTTATCATTATGCAGCATGTCAGTTGAGTGACATGCATTAAATGTGCATGGCACGCGTTGTGGCCAGTAACCGTCGTCTGGGGAGACGCCTCGTGGCCGGACAATAAAGTGGAATTCAAAAGGTACTGTAACCGCCCTCTTTCTGTAACTGCTCCCGCTCATTCTGATCGCTCTGGAATGTATGTCTCCTGGTCCTCTTTAAGCACCAAGAGCCAGGGGGCTTTATGTTATGGATAAAATAGCGATAAGAATATTCAAGCCCAGACGGATCTACAGTCCAGATGCCCAATTATCCGCCATCATCTTGTTCCATTCTCCTGGGAGTGGGGCTCATTAATGGGCTCTTGCTGTTGTTGCGGATCGCTATCGCTCAGCCTGATCGCTCGTTCTTACCACATACCGTCTATTCCACAAGACTGGCTGTGATCGCTATATTCTTCGACATTCAAATCGCCGTATTCCCCGTCAGTTTTATTTATTGAGGTGGATCGTTGGTCCTTATCGCTGGCCGTTGGCTCTCATCCCTCAGATTTGTCCGCCAGAATATCCGCCATCCGTGACAACCAAACCTGCTCACCATATTTTCGCCTCGATCGACTGCCTGTCTGTCCGCTATTCCTGTCCGATTAAGGTATCCGCCAAGAGGAGCCACCCATCAGAGATGTCCAACAAGCCATCCTCGCCCAAAGTTATCCGTCTGAACTGGTCGCTGTTTTCTGAGCGTGAACGCATTCCGACTCTTTCACTCATGATATTATCCGCCTTAATGCCGTGACCAGCTGTGAACATGCCAATCCAAAATCCACTCAATCAACTCTCCAGCCTGCTGGAAAGGTCCGTCTCCCTCACACCTTTAGAAGCTTGAAGTCAGCAGAAGTCAACCGTGCCATGCAGAGTACAGTTCCGAGGCTTGCCATGCACGCTACGTCCGCTAGAGCATGTGATCGTGACCTTGATGGCCCATCATGCCGAATCCAGCCCAATCATCAGAAATCTCTCTCGGGCATACCTCAGATGCGACGGATTCGGTCGTATTGATTGTGTTTTCAGCTGTATTTAATGCATTGTCAGCCGCATTAATAGGGTTTCCGGCGCATTAAATGTTGTCTGTCAGTGCAACTGTAGTTAACTATTTGCTTTTGTCTTATTCTGTTTACTGTAGCATGTCCCCTTCCTCTATAAAAGGGGACGATTTTCACTGTAAAAAAAGGATGGAACGATTGAGTGTCGTTACTCTGCCTAAATTGTGAAAGAGTGAACAGTGGACGTAGGCATCTTTTTAGGCCGAACCACTCTAAAAATCTTCTGTGTCTTCTCCTCCTCGCCTCTAACCTCTCCTTCTCATTCTCCTTGTTCTTCATGCAACCCATTGACCGTACGAAACCGTGAGCTTAGGCCCTAAAACAACCTCGTTGGCTAAGGGAACCTTTTTCTGACGTTAACAGTGACCTCACGAGCTCACATCAAGTTTTATTAACAATTACATATTTAATATTTTTCAGTTTGTAAGAAACGCAAAGACTTAGAAAAAAGAAAGCAAAAGAAGCAAAAACACAAGACAACATTGAAGCAAATGTAAATCAATTCAGCAATGATAATAACAGCTCAAAATGAGGTCCAAAAGTTAATTATAAATGACCTCACTAAACGAGGTGAATTAAATACAAAGTCACAAAAATTTTTCAAAGATTTATCTCGGCAGGCACCCTACTCGAAGCCCTCGCCCTGAGGGCTTGAGTTACTAGGAACTGCATTATGCGAGGCTGACTCTAGAGGCATAATGACTTGAATTGTCTTTTCTTGGGAGGTCGCACCCTGGAGAGCTGCGTCCGAAATAGTTGAGGATTGGGCAGCCTGCTCTTTATATCTTGGTACCTCTACGACCACCTCTTCACCAAAGCATGAGAAGTCCAGCTTTGGATGAGCTACCCATAAGGTGTAAAGGAAGCTATTAGAGGTCTCTGATTATACCTACTCATTGGCTTTGGTAACTCGCACCTCGACTTCTTTCTTAACTTTGGCAACCTACTCCTTAGCAAGAGCGACCTCTCTTTCAGCAGCCTCAGCTCGCTGCATAGCCTCCTCTATCTTTTTTTCAGTAGCTTCAGCTTGTTGTATAGCCTCCTTTGGATTGCTCTTTGCCTTGTTCATTTCCTCCTCACTCTTGAGGAGCTTGGTGGTAAGATGTGACCTCGTTACAACATGAGTATTCTTCTCGCGGGCTAAAGCATCCTTAGCCTCCCTTTTAGCTTCCTCGACATTATTTAGTTGGGCTTGAAGGATTTGCTTTGACCTATTTGCCCTCTCAACCTCCCTGCATATGAACGAGAGCTCGTCTTTCAGTTTCCCCTACTTGCTCTTTAATTTCTCTTGTTCCTCCCTGAAGACCGTGATTTCCTATATCTGTTTCATTGCCCCATATTAGCCTGAAAAGTGGCAGGTTAATATTTGAATCAAGGAAGAAGGAAAAGCAAAAGTATTTGGAATTACCAGCAGCCCGTGGCGAACTATGTAACCAAATAAGCCCTCGTATTACATGCCCTCTTTGTCTGAGTTTCTGAAAGCATTCCCCATGATTTCAGGCAGGTTATCGAGGGTGATATTAAGGTATATCCTCCTTGGCATACCTATGGACTGCATTTTGGCTTGAGGTTCAACTCGTCTCCCCACGACCTTGGACTGCTTGCCTTTTTTAGCTCGAGATCGCTTTTGCACTAACATTCTTTTTGCCCTACTACTTGGAGTAACTTGATCCTCGTAACCAAGAGCCCTCACTTGCTCATCTTCTACCTCAATCACTTTTGGTTACGAGGTGGGGGGTTTGGGCTTCTGAAGGTTTCGAAGTCGGCTCGGAGGTGGTCACTTCAGTAGAGGCAATGATTATAAGAGCTGCAGGCTGAGCAAATTGAGCCGTAAGGCACTGGAGTAGAAAAAGCTTTACCATCCTTAGAGTTTCTTGAGGGCAAGAATGATCTCTACTTCACTAGTAGCTTTGAAGATAAAGGCAAGCTCGCATTGATGTCGAATTCCTATATTCCTCTTGTTATCAAAAAGCTCACTATGTAGAGGAGGGGTGAGTTGATGGGATCTGAGGAGCTTGTTATCAAATGCATGGTTTATACTTCCTTCCTCCAAACCTGCAAGCATCCTGAGAAGGCCAATCTCGTTCTTAGTTATGACCGCCCTATCTCATATCCCGGCTACAAGGTGAAACAAGAAATGTTAAAAGAAGATATAAAATATATGTACATATGCAATAGCTCGCAGAAGCCAGTCCTATCTATCTGTCTACCTGGGCTAAGGACAAAACCGAAGTTCTAAAGATATTTAAGAGAATAATAAGAAACATAAAACCAGCTCAATTTATAATCTCCTTTATTAGACTTATCATTTACATCACCCTTAAGTAGAAAGCCTTTGAAGTCTGACTTCCAAGTTGTGAGATAGTAAATTCCATCTCACATTTCCTCTCCCTCAGACTGCCATTGATGCTATATAGATGGCAACAGATCCTTGAGTTTGGAAGAAGGATGTCATTCCTCTTAAAGATTAAAGCTAATTAAAGATGTCAATTGGGAGTAGAAGTTAGGGGTTAGCTAAAAAGAGCTAAGTTTTAGCCAGTTTAGGAGATCGATAAGGTAGGTAGGGATCGAAAATTTGAGCTCCTACCTGAGATGATAGGTGTTGACAGCCATGAACCCCCAGGAAGGATAGGCTACTTGGTCGTCAGATAAAGGTAGATTGATACGGCAACCCTTAGGAAGATGATATTTCAAAGCGATTCCCCTCAACTCATCAAACTTTAACTTAAAGGCGTAGTGAGTGAACACCTCACGAGCCCGCCATTCAACTACCTGGTGGACCATTATGGGATCAGCTAGAGCTACGAATTCATTAGCAATCTCACCGCTCAGAGAGATCGCTTCTTTAGTATTGCATACTTCCCTCGAGTTAAGCTCTCTAAGCTAGAATTGTCACCCTCTCCAATTTTGTATGGTTGGTGTTTGCAGCCTGAAGACATCTACATAAGAAAGAGAGCAATTAGGTCGCTATGTGCAGACCACCCCTAAAGATATAAGTTCATACTCTAACAAAGGATTTCTTAAGTCTACAGGTCATAAATACCATTCAGATCGCTAAGGCCATGGGGGGCTCAACCTACAACCTAACGACCTACGAGCTAATGATCTATCAATGTCTCTTCCTACAGCTCGCATGCATGATGTTATAAACAACATTCAGTTTGTAAAAGGCCAGCCCACAAGATCAAATTAGAGGGAAATGAAAAGTCACAATCACAAACAAACAAGCAGCATCAAAAACTCAAAACGTTCAAGCCAACATCAAACTCAGACAAAATGTCACACATGCAAACTAAAAAATAAAAATTAGAAATTGAGAAATAGTTTTGAAGACTTACTGTAAGCGAAGTAGAATAAGAGATACTAATCTTTGATGGATTTAGATCTTTAAGGTGTTGGCGTGGAGATTTGTAGAAAACAAGAGAAAAGCAGACTCATCGGTGTCAGGAATTAGAAAATGACGAAGTAAAGATTAAGAAGACTAGGCCTCCACTGTATGTATGGGCGCGAGGCAAAAGCCTTAATCGTTAGATTTGGTAGCTCACCAACTGCCTTAGATCAAACAGTGTCTCGCGAAATATAGGATTTTATCGTCATGCACTGACAGTTGAAAAGACGTGCACATTAAATGAGCATAAAACGAGACGTATAAAGCGACGCGGATTACCCAGAAAGTCATCACAAGACGCGTCACATGAAGGGACAGTTTGAAAAGGCGATGTGACAAGTCATGACACATCAGTTTTTACCAACAAACTTTAGCTCCCTATCCGCAGATTGTACTAAGAGCTGGGGGGCTGATGTTGTGGGTATTTTTGAGGCTGCATAAATGGGCTGATAAAAGCCCAAGGCTGATCCAATGAATCGACCTAATAAATTAAGGCCCAACTCACTAAAAGCCCAACGCACCAAACGACTAACTCATCAAACTTGTAGCTCACAGATACGAGCTCTCAGTTCGCTGACCTTAGGTCGTCCTGCTTGTAGAAACGAGCAATCTGTTTGTCACTAGAGTTTTTAGGTCGCAGGTCAACCACGATCATAGTTACTTAATATCTAACTCTACGTAATTCAAAGCCAAATCCAGCCCATGACTTGGTGTGCACACTAAACAAATTTTTCCATATATGTGGCATCCTAATGTAAGGAAAGACTCAACTGCCCAATATATAAATAAAGTCAAAATCCTACTTTTATGTGATTTGACCCTACATTGATGGACTTGAGTCTTGAAAAATGTAATCAATGCAGATTTCATATTTTAATTGTGATAATACTGTAGCCTCATTCTTTTATAAATAGAGGCTAAAAATTCATTGTAATAGAGATACGCAAAAGAACAAAAAAGTTAATAATATACTGTCTTTGTCAAAATAACCAGAGAACAATTGTGGACGTAAGCATATTTTTGGGCCAAACCACATAAAAAACTTTCTTGCAACAGTGTTCTTCCTCTTCTTACTCTTTTTCTCTCTTCTATCTTGCATCATTTGTAGGCACTGGGTAAAGAATCTGGGTCGACTGAATTCCTATGTCGATAGTTAATGAAAAGGATGACATGACATAATTCTCAACATGGTTGGTAGCTTATTGAAAGGTCCAAGTGCAACTAATAATTAATTACACAGACATCCCTAATTGTTAGTCGAACTTCATTAAACATAAATGTTATCGGTTTAATATTGTCAAGTAAACAAAATATATTCTAAAAATAACTTCAAAATTTTTGTAGTTATATGTCTACACAAAGAAATTTATAAAACACTTTATAAAAATTATCATATTTATAGATTAAAATATTATTCAACCGGCAATGTGCTATTTGGCCTTCTCTATGATGGGCGGGGATCTTATGGTGAAGTAGTACTTTGTTTGATATCCCTTTTTTTTGTGGGAAGACTCCATATTCTCTGTTAGTTTTACTACCGAACCTAAAAACTTAACCTAATAAGAAATTATCTAACTATGATATTTAAAATTTGAGGTTATGATACATTAATACGCTCCTTATGTATAACATGGACAAATAATAGATATCGAACACATGTCAAACGCTTATCATATAACATATGCAACAAAAAGAATTTCACATAGAAGGAAGAGAGAGGATTTAAATTAAGAACCTTTGGACCCTGATACTAGACCTAAAAGTTTAAAACTGATAGAAAATGATCTAGCGATAGTATTTAAGATTTGATGTTATAATACAGTAGCACTTATTTTAAGTATCAACAGAACTCATCCATCATAGAGTAGATTCGATTTTGTATCTCATTATATTTTTTATATTACAAAAATTTTAGGGGCATTAGCAATTTTATCTTTATAAACTCAACTATTAAAATTAATTAATTATAATCAATTAACGATAGCGGGTGCTTATATTATAATTAAAGGAAAAATTAAAATATTAAATAAATATAAAAAGGGGCACAAGATATAATGTATGTTAGTACAATTTACCATAATTTTAAATAAACAATGTTTCCAAGAAGGCTTTTCCTCCACAACCCCCAGCTGATCTTCAGATTAAAGAATCTACTAATAATATAATATATAAAGATGATATAGTTATGGAAGTAATATTTTTGTAGAGTTTATTATGTCGTTTTCAAAATATATTTTTTTATTTTTAATTATTAAAATTTAATTCAATGATATCGACCTCTTCAGTAATGTTAAATATTGATAACTGCCATACATTAGGGTGAGGCGGATGTAGTGAGAGTGTGATTTGGCCTTTGATTTTGAATATCAAAATAGTAGGTTTTAATTTTATATTGACTGACTTAATTAATTATTTATATAATCTGTTGTTAACTAGGTCACATACTCTTTACTTCCATGATGGTCCACCAAATCTTTGTTTTCAATCACAGCCACCATATATCCATGAAATAGAGGTGACCTAATTAATGGTAGAGAATCTTGGTTTCATCCACTCATAATACATGATGAATGTCATACGCATAAATTTTATGTCGCATAATTTAATTTTACTAAGTAGAAAATAATATTATTATTATGCTTATTACGTTTTCAACCTTGTTTTAAAAATATCTGCAGTTACACGTAAAGTCTCTTCAATTAGGGACGAGGTGTGTCCCATTATATGGTCAGGGTTAGATAAATTTATAAAATAACAGTTTCCTTGTACGTCGTTTAATTAACAACATAAACGAAAAAGAAAAAGACATTAAAAATTTAACTTTTTGCAGATTATGGTTAAAAGTACGGCAGATGACTCCCACAGCCATCCCCAAGTCATTGGATCGATGAGAATTAGAGAGCAATGGACGTGCCCTGTTTGTCTACCATCTCAACGGAATCTATGAACTTTCACTGTCAGTTTTGGATAATCTACCCATCTCTCTAATAAAACTATATTGTCGTTATTATAAAATTACTAGATCACTACGTATACTTAAAGCCATAATCATTGAGAGAGATCGTTATCTTATCATGAAATTTGTCAAAAATTTCCCACGTGGAAGACATTCTCAAATAATTGTTTGACTAAAAATAACTATAAAATATTTCTTCTTCCAATTTTCTTTGATAATACATCTCACACTGCCTCCCTCCATGTAAAATCATGACTAACACATTTTGTAATCTTTCAAAATAGTATATACAATATCATATTTAATCGAATTTTATTATTTTTCTTATTAAAAGAACCATATAAACACATTAATTTTTTAAAACCCACCCGTACCGATAAGAGAAGGATTTAAATCCAACCACCCCTTTTATATAATTTCTTTTAACTACAATAATTATAAGACATTGAAAAAGAATAAGACATGATTTCTAACATAATTGTACTTGAGGGCTTATGTCACCTGAATCATGGAGATCGAGAATACAAGACAAATCAACAAAAATAACACATAACTCATCATAATAATTGAAAAACTCAAAGAAAACAATAGATATAGCCACTTATATATATTCCATAACAAAATATGAAGTCTGAATATTCCAGTAAAACAAAAATAATACGAAAAGAAATAAAACATGTACATAACACTCTGAACGAACCATAATAATAATACATGTAATATAATAGATAAAACTTCTCACACGTAGTGATAACCGATAACAACCTTAAATAGCTTGACCGGTTTCTTCACTTTGATCATATATTTCACCTCATGAGTAGCTTCATCCTGGTATTTGAAAAATTGGACTTCATCACCATATTCAAGTTTTTTTGTTGTAACAAATTTACTCCAACCGGAAGAAAGAACAGGTTTCTTGTACTTGCCTTGGCGGATGATCAAACGAAAGTGCCAAACTTTCCCCTCCATATCTTCTACCTTGAGGACCTGAGCATACATTCCAGCTTGAAAAGGAGGGAGATGTGCAAGACTCGCACTTGCCATGCTCAATCGATGTTTGATCTCTGTTTTAGTGGGTTTCTTTGAGTATATCTCCATCTGACTAGAGAGTAGAGTGATGCAAATTAAAGAGAGAAAGAGAGAGTAAATGAGCGAGAAGCAAAGTGAGGGTTAGCAAAGGTTAAATAGAGAGCGAGTAGACTAAGATGGCTGTACATACTATGAACCAGAAAGAGTCATAGTGCTCTAAGATATGGCATATGACTTTTCGACATTAAAATGGACTAATAAGCAAAACGTGTAGGTTTTGTTGGTTGGGCTTCTGGAAGGACTGATGTATGAGATGTTTTTTGAATTTTTTTTTTCTTTGAAAAAGATAGAGAAGAAGAAAGAAAAAAAAGGGTGCGAAAAACGAAAAGAAGGAATGAATAGTAGTTTGTGAACTATCGCTGCTAATAATAAACAACCGTTCTTTTGTCTAGTAACAAAAAATAAGAGTGAGTTTAAAAATTTAATGGAAAAACTTAATTGAATTTTTTTAGAATTTTAATTCTAGTAGGTTTCCTGAATTAACAGTAATTCACAAAAATAGTTAGCGAAGTCTATACAAATTAAAAATAGTTTACAAATGTTCAAAAAAGTGCTATTTTTTAAATATGTATTTTTTTATACTATTTACTGGAATTTTTAATAATAATATCATCGTTTCAAACATTTTCAGCTATCGATTGAGCTGAGTTCAAGGACTTTTGAAATGGTCAGCTTTGATATTGATTTATAATAGCTTTTCAATTTATTATACTTTTTATTCTTAAAAGTTGATGAAATGAACGTAAGGCTTTTATCGTTCTCATCAGAGTTGCTCCATGGCTCTTGACAAAATAAGATGGTTGTAAAGAGAACCGGAAACGTTTCACATCAAAAATAAAATGACATCAAAGAGCGATGGTTTGTCTTATAAATTATAATGATAGGGCGATAAGAATAGTAAAATAGTCAATCATCTTACATGTTATCTACTAATTTATTTTAAATGTTAAAATTATTGACAAATGAGATTAACTCCATGATGTCATTCATATATATTTACATTTTGAATGTTATGACTTCAAATAATCTCTCCAAATATTCACTGTATTTGTTCACAAAATAAACTCTCGAATGAAGAGAGACTTTTAACATATTTTGATCAAAGAAAAGGACCTCATAGAGAGAGAGAGAGAGATAGAGAGAGAGAGAGAGAGAGAGAGAGATTTTGGCTAACAAACGGATGAGTTTTAAATTAACTAAGGGCAAAAGGCTTTTAAAAAGCATATACTCATTACTCTAATTTGTCCAAAGAGAAAATCTTAGTAGATAGTATTAAATTTATATATATACATAGATATATATTTATGAGATCTAAAAATAGTGATAAAATAACTGAATAAATGTTTTTATACCATCAATATTTACAAACTATAAATAGTCTGTGAATAAAGAAAATAATTCATAAACAAAAGCCACGAACTATACATGAATTGTGCGAATTATAGCCCTTGTTCATGAATTAAAGCTGACGAAAACTAATAGTGTTAAAAAATTTCCTTTCAGATTTTCGATGCTATTTTCAAACCTCACTCTTTTTTGTTTTTGTTTTGTTTTGTTTTTTTTTTTTTTAATTCGTCTTAGCATGTAGTTTTAGTAAAAAACTTAACATTTATAGTAGAATTAAAGTTAACATTTGTCGACGTCTGAAATTAGTTAACCCAAGTTCTTGATCCAGTACCTAACAAAAACAAAACAAAAGAGAGAAATAAGAGAAGGAAGAAGAAGAACAATGTTTGCAAAGGGATTTTTATGTGATTCGGCCCTCCATGACTGCTTTTTTGGTTATTTTGATAAAGAGATAGTATGTTATTAATTGCTTGTGTAATGAATTTCTATCATTATTTATAACATGAGGTGTGTTACAATTTGAGGACATTTACAACAAGAAAAAATCTCACATTCAATGCACTTCCAAAACTGACATCCACCCATTTAGAGATAAATGTCATCAAAGTAGAAGTTTGATTCTGTTTCCAATTCTGATAGTTAACTCCTCTTCAAATTAGATTGTTTTTTTTTCTGAAAAATTTCCTTTTACGAGCACTTCGATCTGCGAGCTATACCTTATTCAGCGAGCTAGACTTTACTCTGCGAGCTAGACCTTGCTCTGGGCAATCTAAAGCTGAGCATAAGGCAAGTGAGGTAAAGCTGAGTGCAAAGTAGCTATAACAAAAGTTGACTAGTGACCTGGGAGTTATAATGGCAAACTGGGAGCTCGTTTCTGCGAGCTAGATATTGGCGAATTGAACTTCTGTCTATTAGGTCAATCCACTGGATCAATCTTTTGGGCTTTTACCGGCCTAATTACATAGCCCCAATTATGGGTACAATATCAGCCCCCCAGCTCTCAGTGTAATCTGCAGACTAGGAGCTCAAGATCGCTAGTAAAAGCTAACTTATCACGACCTGTCGTGCTATCTTTTCAAAGTCTAACCAATCACGTGACCTCTCGGTAACTGCACCACTTGCACGTATCGTTTTATGCACATTTAATGCACACGTTTCTCAAATGTCGGCCCATGATGACTAATCTATTGTCAGCCCATAATAACAAATCCTTTAACACAGACTGCATCATTAGATCTAGGGCTGCTAACTGGACCCCAGATTTAACGGTTGGAGTCTTGATCTCACGCATATATATAAGTGGAGGCCCAGTCCTTTTCACATTTACTCCGTAATTTTCAGATTCGAGATGTCATTGAGTTTTCGTTTTCTCTCATTTTCTTCCCATTTCAAATCTTTGTGTCAATATTCCAGAGATATAAATATATCAATGATCAGCATCACTGTTTCTACTTTATATACAGTAGTCTTCATAACCATTTCTTGGTTTCTACTTTCTATTTTCTGTATGTGCCACATTTTATTTTCTAGGTTCGTCTTTCATAAATCCAAGAATTTCACCTCTGACAATGAAATATGAATGCCCCCCATTGTCCCTGTTAATCATTACTCCGATCCCGAAGGCCAATAGAATAGGACCGAAATTCTATGATGTTATCCCATGCTAATGTATCCAGAGCGTAAACTTGCTTTGAGCACTCTAATTTCTTCAAAGTAACAACGTCGAAGGCATGACCCGACCAATTAAGGCCAGGAGCGCATCGCCGGCAGAAGGGACGAGCCGACCGGTGCACACCGCGAGGCGGACCGGTCGACCCAACCCAAGGTCCAGCTACGAGCTTTTTAACTGTAACAACTTAAATATATGCTATTGGAGCTGGAATTACTGCGACTGTTGGCACCAGACTTGCCCTTCAATGGATCCTCGTTAAGGGATTTAGATTGTACTCATTCCAATTACCAGACTCGAAGAGCCCAGTATTGTTATTTATTGTCACTACCTCCTTGTGTCAGGATTGGGTAATTTGCGCGCCTGCTGCCTTCCTTGGATGTGGTAGTTGTTTTTCAGGCTCCCTCTTCGGAATCGAACCCTAATTCTTCGTCACCCATCACCACCATGGTAGGCCTCTATCCTACCATCAAAAGTTGATAGGGCAGAAATTTGAATGATGCGTCGTCGGCACGATGGCCGTGCAATCCGTCGAGTTATCATGAATCATCAGAGCAACGGGCAAATCCTGCGTCGACCTTTTATCTAATAAATGCATTCCTTCCAGAAGTCGAGGTTTGGTGCATGTATTAGCTCTAGAATTACTACGGTTATCCGAGTAGCAGGTACCATCAAACAAACTATAACTGATTTAATGAGCCATTCGCAGTTTCACAGTCTGAATTAGTTCATACTTACACATGCATGACTTAATCTTTAAGACAAGCATATGACTACTGGTAGGATCAACCAGGTAGCATTCCTTCGCGACGCCGATGCTCGCATGAAATTCAAAATTCCATGATGTCAATGAATTACTTCTTTTCTTGTTACAAGCAATTGGACAATTTTTATATTGTCTAACATCTTACCAAATACCAAATTTAAAGCACAATGTCAATTGAAATAAATGACACTATTAATATCGGCCACTAGTGGGAATGGTCCCCCTTCTGGTCCCTTTTGGAATCGAAAAGAAATCAACCGGTGTTGAGGTAGTTTGTGCAGTGGCAGCGGTGGTGACCAAACCTCAGCTGGAGCTGTTTTGTGTGATTTTGTGGGGGCTTTGGACAAATCGAAACTCAGTAGTCCACAAGAACAAATTGAGGTGTGCAACAGATTTATTGGAATGGGTTGAAAGGCTGCAACGGGAGTTTGTCAAGGCGGATAATTCCCTTTCTGTGTCAGGTCGGATATCAGCAACTCAGGACAGACATGCGATCCGTAATGTGTGACAAGGGTGCTTTATGATGAATGCTAAAGCAGTTGTAAAATTAGGTATAAATTATGCTAGGGCAGGGCGTGACTTTTAGCAACTGGAGAGGACAAGTGTGCACAGCAGCAGCAACTCCAATCAATAGGAACTTCTCCCCAGAAACGGGGGATCTTATGGCAGTAAAGTTTGGCTTAAATTATGCTAGTTTGATAGAGCTGAAAGTATCAGTGGTGGAGGTGAATAAAGCCACTGTGGTAAAAGACATTGAAGCTAAAATTGAGTGGCACTCTGAAAAAGGAATCGTGATAAACAATATCAAAGCCTTAATTGGGAGAGTTTGGGTGCAGAAATGCCAGGCGAATTCTAGGTCATGGAATTGGTTAGCCCAATACCTTGCTTCCTTGGCTTTACCGAGGAAAATAGAAGGTAGTTGGAATGAGAACACATTGTGTAATGCTTGGTCAGTGTAGCTGGCTTTGTAAATGTATTTTGGTTGTAAATAGTGCTACCAGTGAAGTATTACATAATGAAAACATAGGTATTTGGGGTCTATTACTGTTGACGTGGGAAACCAGTCAACCAGATTCTTGAGCCCAATACCGCAACGTAAGAAGATATGCAACAGAAAACCAGATAATAGCAAAAGAGAAGAGATAAGGAAGAACAAATTAACACAAAGCTTTTAAAGTGGTTCGGCTTTTTAGAACTGCCTACGTCCACTGTTTTTCTATTTCCGGCAATGTTTTCTCTCATTGTCTGTTTTGCTCTCTCATTTACAATAAATGCTTCCCTCTATTTATAGAGAAGAGGGAGCTACAAAGAAAATAATCAGACAAAAGATCATAATCTACTACAATTAATGCTTCTAGAATGCATTTAATGCCTCTGACTTTCATCAGGTCAACTCTATCAACACGTGGGCTGAATGCTAACCCATGCTGGTTTGGTGGGATCTCCCGAAATTATGCTGTTATTAGGTGAAATAACCTTACTTATCGTGCAAGATACGCCATCTTAATGTTCTGGGCTAGCATTGAACGAATTGAGTCGAAAACGGACTGAAACCGCGGAGTAAGCGAGCTTGACTTCGTAGGGATAAAACGGACTCAAGGTTGCTACAACGGGAATGCTTGTTGAGCGATCTTGACTTCGCTAGCAGTTCAACATTCTTCACCTCGCGGCTACTTAAATGGACTTTACTTGATCATGTTCAAACGTGCTTCCATACTAGGCTTCACTTATTGGTCTCAGTGGCTTGGGCCACTAATTTTTATGGGCTTCTGCCAGCCCATTTAGGTGATCCGAAAAACACTCATAACAATTATTGTTGTACAACACTTGGTAGTAATTAAGCTTGTTTAGATTGCTGGAAGAAGTCTTTTGGTGTAAATAGTTAGCTTAGCAGCTACGATAGCATTTGTGAATAGGTCTTTTTTGAAGCTACCTGTATAACTGTTGAAAATTGGCTTCTGCATAGGGGTTACTAAATGTTGTCCAGTTGCTTGTATACTTGTGAAGCACAGTGCAATATATTTGTTTTACTCAGGAAAAAAAAAAAAGAAAAAATCGGCCACTGATACTCAACATCATACACTATTAATCTCGAGGAGCTTATTACTCGAGATTCACAGTATCAAGCGAAGATACAAAACTATAATGAAATCGATTCAAAAGAATCCCGTGATTTCTCCAACAATATTTGGTAAGAAAGAAGAAGAACAAGATCAGGCAAGAAGACAAATAAAAGGATATGAGTGGAAATTTTATTTTGATATTTATAATTTGAAGAGTAAAATCGGTATTATAAAATATTCATATATTAAACCATTTTGGCATCCTATTTTTTTTTCTTCCAAAGCTCTTTTGGGAGAAGTTGATCTTACCAACTTCGCTTGGAAACCCTTCCTAAAATCAAAAGCTATTTTGGGAGAACACCCAAACACTAATTCAATTCTATTTCTTCATTTAATTTTTATAGATATCTCCTTTCTTCTCTTATTTCAATTCTGCTTGCTGTTTTGTTTTTTATCCAACTCTCACTCTCCAGTTTTCTACTTCATTTTAATCTTTACTTCTGTCTTTGTCAACTACTGATCAAAACCCTTGTTATCTCCTATTTTCACCATTTTCAACCCAACAATCTATCTTTTTCTACTAATTTCTATCGGCCCTTCATCTCCTCTCCCAACTCTCTCTCCTCTTTAAAAATCTCTCGTCTTCTACTGCTCTTTCTTCTTCTACCCGTTTCTACTCTCTTTTCTGTCATGTTTCATTCTTTCTTTTTCTTCCTCACTGAGTTCTCTCTTCTGCTTCCTTATTTCATCCAGCCCTCTCTCTCTCTCTCTCTCATTCACTCACTTCTTGTTTCACCCCGCACCACTCTCTCTTCTCCTAGCCCTCTTTTTTGCTCTTTCTTTTATTGCTTCAGCTTTCTCTTCCGTTTCTGGTCTCTTTCTTTTCTTTTCAATTACTGCTTATCTGCTCTCTCTCTTCACTTTGTTCTCTTTCTTAACGAGACCAGGACAGACAAGCAGCTGCTACAAGCAAGCTAGCTGTTAGCAGAACAGACAGCACAATTCTCTGTTTATGTTTTAATATTAATCCATATTTTTAACATGGGCTGGGTATATTTATAAGTTGTTGAGGATGTATTTAGGATTGGTGGGCGTCAATTCATGTTCCTAAAAATTTTACTGGGCTGGTCTATTTAATTGTTGGCCTATCATGGATTGAAATTACCAGTTGGCTAGGCTTCATACGCCATGAAGGCTTTCCTCCAATCGAATTATCACTCTCTATAGTTTATGACACGTGTTGCATTCTTTAATGGATTGACATGTAACTCTCCCATTGGGTCAAAGTGGCATCCGTATAGTATATGAATCAAAGGTCTTCAAACCAGAGGTCAAGTCATCTTACGTGCGTGCCAAAAAAAAAAAAAAAAAAATTCAGGGGTGCAGTCAAGTTATTTATTGGGTCACTTAAAAAAAAAAAGTCATTTATTTGGTCAATCCGCATCCTACTCGTCATCGTTAACAAAGTGAGACTTGAATGCTTTTATGCTAGTTTGTTTTTGATTGCTTCAAATTCATTATACTTCCACCAAGTCCAAAGAAAATTTTGTGTGTGGCAACCGATGATGTTATCTGTTATGGATATTTTCGTGACCTAGATAAATGGACTGCTAAAAGCCCAACAGATAGGCCCAATGGCTAAAAGCCCAATGAATCCGGTACTCAAATCGTTGTATAAAGCATGTTGTTTCTTTCATTAGCTCTTATTTTGATACTCTCCTTCAGCCTATTGGGTGACATATCAGCTCGTCAGATTATCCTTCCAACTTGCGAGCTCGTCATAATTGATTCAGTTAACCTTCTAAAGACTTGAAGCAGCTTAATTTAAGAAAACGTCAACTTTCTTATTTTTAAGCAAATCAAATCTCGAGATTTTGAAAATCAGTTGCTAATTTATTGAAAACTGTTTTGGTATCACGATTAATGTAAAATATTTTTTTCTAATTTGAATGTAACTCAAACTATATCACCCCTTACTTTATAAATAGGGGGGAAAATTTATCGTAAAAAGGAGAAGAGAGAAATAATATATTGTCACTCTGCCAAAATAGAGAGAAAACGATCGTGGGCATACACACATTCTGACCGAACCACGTAAAAATCATTGTATGCATGCAGTTCTTCCTTTTGCTTTATTACGTTTTACTGTTGTTTTCAGTGATTTGTCGATATTGGGTTTAAAAAACTTAGTCAACAATATTCCAACATCGATATTATCAATGTACCAATTTCTTTAATGAGAATTAGTGAGCTATAATAGTAAGCTACTTTAAATTACTTAAATTACAAAAACCATTCTATTTTAATTTCGTTTTGAATTGTCCATAGGATTGCAATGCAACTAAAATAGGATATCTAACATTGTTATCAAATATATGCTATAATATGATACAAATTAAAATATTACTCATAAAGCCAGTGACATAATTGGTAATGTTGTCCATCAAATTTCATTTTTTTTTTTTTTAAGGCTGAAGCAAATAAATAAGATGTCTATTGCTTGTATAGTTATGGTATCTACATTTGTAATTAAAATATATAACAAATTTTTCTGTATATGTGGCATCCTAATTTAAGGAAAGACTCAACTGCCCAATATAGAGATAAAGTCAAATTTTTACTTATACGGGATTTGACCCTACATTGATGGGCTTCAGTCTTGAAAAATGTAATTAATGCAGATTTCATATTTTAATTGTGATAATACTGTAGCCTCCTTCCTCTATAAATAGAAGCTAAAAATTTATTGTAATAGAGATACGAAAAAGAACAAAAAACTTAATAATATACTGTCTCTGTCAAAATAACCAGAGAACAATTGTAGACGTAAGCATATTTTTGTGCCGAACCACATAAAAAACTTTCTTACAAAGGTGTTTTTCCTCTTCTTACTCTTTTTTTCTCTTCTGTCTTGCATCATTTATAGGCACTGGATAAAGAATCTGGATTGACTGAATTCCTACGTCAACAATTAATGAAAAGGATGACATGAGACAATTCTCAACATGGTTGGTAGCTTATTGAAAGATCCAAGTGCAACTAATAATTAATTACATAGACATTCCTAATTGTTAGTCGAACTTCATTAAACATAAATGTTATCAGTTTAATAATGTCAAGTAAACAAAATATATTCTAAAAATAACTTCAAAATTTTTGTAGTTATATATCCACACAAAGAAATTTATAAAACACTTTATAAAAATTATCATATTTATAGATTAAAATATTATTCAACCGGCAATGTGCTATTTGGCCTTCTCTATGATGGGAGGGGATCTTATGGTGAAGTAGTACTTTGTTTGATATCCCCTTTTTTTTAGGAAGACTCCATATTCTCTGTTAGTTTTACTACCGAACCTAAAAACTTAATCTAACAAGAAAGGATCTAATCATAGTATTTAAAATTTGAGGTTATGGTACATTAACACGCTCCTTATGTGTAACATGGATAAATAATAGATATCAAACACATGTTAAACGTCTATCATATAACATATGCAACAAAAAGAATTTCATATAGAAGGGAGAGAGAATATTTAAATTAAGAAACTTTAGACCCTGATACTAGACCTAAAAGTTTAAAATTGATAGAAAATGGCCTAACGATAATATTTAAGATTTGATGTTATAATATAATAGTACTTATTTTAAGTATAAACAGAACCTCATCCATCATAGAGTAGATTCGATTTTGTATCTCATTATATTTTTTATATTACAAAAATTTTAGGGGCATTTGCAATTTTATCTTTATAAACTCAACTATTAAAATTAATTGATTATAATCAATTAACGATAGCGGGTGCTTATATTATAATTAAAGGAAAATTAAAATATTAAATAAATATAAAAAGGGGCACAAGATATACTGTATGTTAGTACAATTTACTATAATTTTAAATAAACAATGTTTCCAAGAAGGCTTTTCCTCCACAACCCCCAGCTGATCTTCAGATTAAAGAATCTACTAATAATATAATATATAAAGGTCATATAGTTATGGAAGTAATATTTTTTGTAAAGTTTATTATGTCTTTTTCAAAAAATATATATATATTTTAATTATTTTTAATTATTAAAATTTAATTCAATGATATCGACCTCTTCAGTAATGTTAAAGATTGATAACTGCCAAACATTAGGGTGAGGCGGATGTAGTGAGAGTGTGACTTGGCCTTTGATTTTCAATATCAAAATAGTAGGTTTAAATTTTATATTGACTGACTTAATTAATTATTTATATAATCTGTTGTTAACTAGGTAATATACTCTTACTTCCATGATGGTCCACCAAATCTTACTTTGTTTTCAATCACAGCCACCATATACCCATGAAATAGAGGTGACCTAATTAATGGTAGAGAATCTTGGTTTCATCCACTCATAATACATGATGACTGTCATACGCATAAATTTTATGTCGCATAATTAATTTTACTAAGTACAAAATAATATAATTATTATGCTTATTACGTTTCCAACCTTGTTTTAAAAATATCTGCAGTTACACGTAAAGTCTCTTCAATTAGGGATGAGGTGTGTCCCATTATATGGTCAGGGTTCGATAAATTTATAAATAACGGTTTCCTTGTATGTCATTTAATTAACAACATAAGCGAAAAAGAAAAAGACATTAAAAATTCAACTTTTCGCAGATTATGGTTAAAAGTACGGCAGTTTACTCCCGCAGCAATCCCCAAGTCACTGGATCGATGAGAATTAGAGAGCAATGGATGTGCCCTGTTTGTCTACCATCTCAACGGAATCTATGAACTTTCACTGTCAGTTTTGGATAATCTACCCATCTCTCTAATAAAACCATATTGTCGTTATTATAAAATTACTAGATCACTACACATACTTATGGTGCGTTTACTTCACTTGAAGGAATTGAAATAGAAATCGAAATGATCTGAAATCAAAATGATTTGGAATCAGAATGAAGTATCGGAATCATATAAATTGTTTACTTCAACTACAGGAATCGGAATCGGAATCGGAATCGGAATCAATATTATTTCCATTAAAATGTTTACTTTACTTTGGAATCAAAATGAATTAAATATAAGTTACAAAAATACCCTTAATTAAAATTATAAATTAATTATAATAATGTATAGTTTTTTATTATAATATGCTCTCTTTTTTTTTTAATATCAAATAAAAACGGCATATTATAATAAAACAAAAACTTAATATTATATTAATAGTTTACTAATTTGGTGTGCAATTTTTTTATTATAATATATAATTTTTTTAATATTAAATAAAATACTACATATAATAATAAAAAAATTACATATTATTTTATTAGTCCATCATGATAATTAAGAAATTGGTGATGAAAAATTAATAGTATGCAATTTTTTATTACAATATGTAGTTTTTCTTTTTTTTTTTTTTTAACATCAAATAAAATAGATTTTTATTTATTTTTTAAAAAAAATGGTATAAGGGACATTTTACTTTGATAATGGGAATGAGAATGAGATTCCCATGTGGGTTGGAGGGAATGAGATTCCCATTCTATAATCTCAAATTGATATGGGATCCACACTTTCATTCCCATTACGGAATAAATTTTAAGCAAATAAACATTATCAATCATTCTCATTCTCATTCTCCATTCTTCATTCTCATTCCTCAATCCATGAAGTGAACACACCATAATATAATCATTGTGAGAGAGATCGTGATCTTATCATGAAATTTGTCAAAAATGTCCGGCGTGGAAGACATTCTCAAATAACTTTTTGACTAAAAATAACTGTAAAATATTTCTTCTTCCAATGTTCTTTGATAATACATCTCACACTACCTCCCTCCATGTAAAATCTTGACCAACACATTTTGTAATCTTTCAAAATAGTATATACAATATCATATTTAATCGAATTTTATTATTTTTCTTATTAAAAGAACCCTATAAACGCATTAATTTTTTAAAACCCACCCATACCGATAAGAGAAGGATTTAAATCCAACCACCCCTTTTATATAATTTCTTTTAACTACAATAATTATAAGATTTTGAAAAAGAATAAGACATGATTTCTAACATAATTGTACTTGAGGGCTTATGTCACTTGAATGGAGATCGAGATCCATACAAGACAAATCAATAAAAATAACACATAACTCATCATAATAATTGAAAAACTCAAAGAAAACAATAGATATAGCCACTTATATATATTCCATAACAAAATATGAAGTCTGAATATTCCAGTAAAACAAAAATAATACGAAAAGAAATAAAACATGTACATAACACTCTGAACGAACCATAATAATAATACATGTAATATAATAGATAAAACTTCTCACACGTAGTGATAACCGATAACAACCTTAAATATCTTGACCGGTTTCTTCACTTTGATCATATATTTCACCTCATGAGTAGCTTCATCCTGGTATTTGAAAAATTGGACTTCATCACCATATTCAAGTTTTTTTGTTGTAACAAATTTACTCCAACCGGAAGAAAGAACAGGTTTCTTGTACTTGCCTTGGCGGATAATCAAACGAAAGTGCCAAACTTTCCCCTCCATATCTTCTACCTTGAGGACCTGAGCATACATTCCAGCTTGAAAAGGAGGGAGATGTGCAAGACTCGCACTTGCCATGCTCAATCGATGTTTGATCTCTGTTTTAGTGGGTTTCTTTGAGTATATCTCCATCTGACTAGAGAGTAGAGTGATGCAAATTAAAGAGAGAAAGAGAGAGTAAATGAGCGAGAAACAAAGTGAGGGTTAGCAAAGGTTAAATAGAGAGTGAGTGAGTAGTCTAAGATGGTTGTACATACTTTGAACCAGAAAGAGTCATAGTGCTCTAAGATATGGCATCTGACTTGTCGACGTTGAAATGAACTAATAAGCAAAACGTGTAGGTTTTGTTGGTTGGGTTTCTCGAAGGAATGATGTATGAGATGTTTTTTGAATTATCTTTTTGAAAAAAATAGAGAGAAGAAGAAGAAGAAAAAAAGAGAGAGAAAAAGAAAAGAAGGAATGAATAGTAGTTTGCGTCGCTGCTCATGATAAACAATAGTTCTCTTGTCTAGTAACAAAAAATAAGAGTGAGTTTAAAAATTTAATGGAAATACTGAATTGAATTTTTTTAGAATTTTAATTCATGTGGGTTTGGCGAATTAATAATAATTCACAAAAATAGTTAGCGAAATCTATACGAACTAAAAATAATTTATGAAAGTTCCAAAAAACTCAATTTAATTTTTTAATGTTATTTTTTAAATCTGTTTTTGTATACTATTTACTGAAATTTCTAAAAATAATATCATCGTTTCAAACATTTTCAGCTATCAATGGAAAATGTTTTGAAATGGTCAGCTTTGATATTGATTTATAATAGCTTTTCAATTTATTATACATTTTATGCTTAAAGGTTGATGAAATGAACGTAATGCTTTTATTGTTTTCATCAGAGTTACTCCACGGCTCTTGACAAAGTAAGATGGTTGTAAAGAAAACCGGAAACGTTTTCACATCAAAAATAAAATGATATCAAAGAGCGATGGTTTGTCCTATAATGATAGGGAGATAAGAATAGTAAAATAGTCAATCTTCTTACGTGTTATTTACTAATTTATTTTATATGTTAAAACAAGTGATAAAAACTCTATGATAAACAAGTGATAAAAATTTAATGGAAAAACTGAATTGAATTTTTTTAGAATTTTAATTCAAGTAGGTTTCGTGAATTAACAGTAATTCACAAAAATAGTTAGCGAAGTCTATACAAATTAAAAATAGTTTACAAATGTTCAAAAAAGTGCTATTTTTTTATACCATTTACTGGAATTTTTAACAATAATATCATCGTTTCAAACATTTTCAGTTATCGATTGAACTGAGTTCAAGGACTCTTGAAATGGTCAGCTTTGCAATTGATTTATAATAGCTTTTCAATTTATTTTACTTTTTATTCTTAAAAGTTGATGAAATGAACGTAAGGCTTTTATCGTTCTCATCAGAGTTGCTCCATGGCTCTTGACAAAAAAAGATGGTTGTAAAGAGAACCGGAAACTTTTCACATCAAAAATAAAATGATATCAAAGAGCGATGGCCGGTTTGTCTTATAAATTATAATGACAGGGCGATAAGAATAGTAAAATAGTCAATCATCTTACATGTTATCCACTAATTTATTTTAAATGTTAAAATTATTGACAAATGAGATTAACTCCATGATGTCATTCATATATATTTACATTTTGAATGTTATGACTTCAAATAATCTCTCCAAATATTCACTGTATTTGTTCACAAAATAAACTCTCGAATGAAGAGAGACTTTTAACATATTTTGATCAAAGAAAAGGACCTCATAGAGAGAGAGAGAGAGAAAGAGAGAGAGATTTTGGCTAACAAACGGATGAGTTTTAAATTAACTAAGGGCAAAAGGCTTTTAAAAAGCATATACTCATTACTCTAATTTGTCCAAAGAGAAAATCTTAGTAGATAGTATTAAATTTATATATATACATATATATATATATATATATATGAGATCTAAAAATAGTGATAAAATAACTGAATAAATGTTTTTTGTATCATCAATATTTACAAACTATAAATAGTCTGTGAATAAAGAAAATAATTCATAAACAAAAGCCACGAACTATGCATGAATTGTGCGAATTATAGCCCTTGTTCATGAATTAAAGCCGACGAAAGCTAAAAGTGTTAAAAAATTTCCTTTCAGATATTCGATGCTATTTTCAAACCTCACTCCTTTTTGCTTTTGTTTTTTGTTTTTTATTTTTTTTTATTCGTCTTAGCATATAGTTTTAGCAAAAAACTTAACATTTATAGTAGAATTAAAGTAAACATTTATCCACGTCTGAAATTAGTTAACTCAAGTTCTTGATCCAGTACCTAAAAAAAACAAAACAAAAAAGAGAAATAAGAAAAGGAAGAAGAAGAACAATGTTTGCAAAGAGATTTTTATGTGATTCGACCCTCTTTTTTTGGTTATTTTGATAAAGAGATAGTATGTTATTAATTGCTTGTGTCTGTTTATAATGAATTTCTATCATTATTTATAACGTGAGGTGTGTTACAATTTGATGACATTTACAACAAGAAAAAAATCTCACATTCAATGCACTTCCAAAACTGACATCCACCCATTTAGAGATAAATGTCATCAAAGTAGAAGTTTGATTCTGTTTCCAATTCTGATAGTTAACTCCTCTTCAAATTATATTGTTTTCTTTATGAAAAATTTTCTTTTACGAGCACTCCGATCTGCGAGCTATACCTTATTCAGCGAGCTAGACTTTACTCTACGAGCTAGACCTTGCTCTAGGCAATCTAAAGCTGAGCATAAAGCAAGTGAGGTAAAGCTGAGTGCAAGGTAGTTATAACAATAGTTGACCAGCGACCTGAGAGTTATAATGGCAAACTGGGAGCTCGTTTCTGCGAGCTAGATATTGGTGAACTGGACTTCTATCTATTAGGTCAATTCACTGGATCAATCTTTTGGGCTTTTACCGGCCTAATTACACAACCCCAAATATGGGTACAATATCAGCCCCCCAGCTCTTAGTGCGATCTGCAAACTAAGAGCTCAAGATCGCTAGTAAAAGCTGACTCATCACGACCTGTCGTGCTATCTTTTCAAAGTCTAACCAATCACGTGACCTCTAGGTAACTGCACCACTTGCACGTTTCGTTTTATACACATTTAATGCACACGTTTCTCAAATGTCGGCCCATGATGACTAATCTATTGTCAGCCCATAATAACAAATCCCTTAACACGCACCGCATCATTAGATCTAGGGCTGCTAACTGGACCCCAAATTTAACGGTTGGAGTCTTGATCTCGCGCATATATATAAGTGGAGGCCCAGTCCTTTTCACATTTACTTCGTAATTTTCATATTCGAGACGTCATTGAGTTTTCGTTTTCTCTCATTTTCTTCCCATTTCAAATCTTTGTGTCAGCATTCCAGAGATCTAAATATATCAATGATCAGCATCACCGTTTCTACTTTTTACATAGTAGCCTTCATAACCATTTCTTGGTTTCTACTTTCTATTTTCTGTATGTGCCGCATTTTATTTTCTAGGTTCAGTTCTGGCTTAGTTGTTGTATTTTCTTGAGGTTACGTGTTTGTTCTTAATCATGACTTTTCATTTCCCCTCGATTTGATCTTGTCAATTGGTTTTTTGAGAGCTGTTTGTTGTTTCTGGCATTTTGTATACGAGTTGTAGGATAAGATGTTAGCTCGTAGGTCGTTAGCCTGTAGGTCGAGCCCTCCATGTTCATAATAATCTGTATGGCGTTTGTGACCTGTAGACTAGAAAGTTCCTTAGACTTTTAGGAAACTTAGACTTTTAGGCCTGATTTGTATATCGCAACCTAACTGCTCGTATTTATGTGTAGATGTCTTCAAGTTGCAGACGTCGGTCGTACAGAAAAAGAGACGGTGACTCTCCCGGCTCAAATGAGCATAACTCTGGAGAGGTTCACGTTATCGAAGGGGCGACCTCTACGAGCGGTAAGGTCGTTGAGGAGTTTGCAACTCGAGTTGACCCCGTAGCGATCCGACAGACTGTTGAAGAGTAATGAGCTCACAAAGCCATTATGGAAAGAAGAGCTCGCGAGGTTTTTACACTCTAAGCCTTGAAGATAAAATATGAAGAACTGGGGGGAATAGCTCTAGAATACCATCTTTCCAAAGGTTGTCGCATCATGCAGCCTTCATCTGATGACTATGCAACCTATCCTTCCCGTGGGTTCGTTACTATCAGTACCCATCACCTTAGGCACGGACTTAGGTTTTCGATCCCTGCCTACTTTATCAACCTCTTGAATAAGATAAAGCTTAGCTTTTTTCAATTGACCCCGAACTCCTATTCCTAACTCACGTCCTTAGCTTTAATATTTAAGAGGAACGACCTTTGGCCTTCAAACCTAAGAATCTGTTACCATCTATATAGCGTCAAGAACGTTGGCAGCGAGAGAGGGGAAACACATGATGGAATGTATTATCTCGTAGCTCGAAAGTCGGACTTCAAATATCTCCTACCTTAGGGAGATGCAAAGTGTAAGTCTAATGTGGACGACTATAAGTTAAGTTGGTTTTATATCTCTTACCCTTCCTTGAGGCGACTCCAAAATTTTGCTTTCGTGCTTAGTCTAGGTAGATGGATAGGACTGACCACTGTGAGCTACAATAGTTTTTTTTTTTTTTTTTTTTTTTTAATGCTCTATTAGTTTCACCTCATAGACGTGACTGGAGATAGGGCAGTCCTTACTGGGGAGAAAGTCGAAATCATTAAGACACTTGCAAACTCTTAAAAAGGGAGAACCAACTACGCGTTCGACGATGAGCTCCTCAGAACCCACCATCTGGCTCATTCTCTGAGTAGTGAGCTGCTTGATAGCAATAACGACATCAAAATCCGAGGGGAACAAGAGCTTGGTTCTGCTTTTAAAGCTGCTGGTGAAGTAGAGACCGCTCCTGTCCTTTAAGAGACTTCAAGGATGGTAAATTAGAGACCGCTCTTGTCCTTTAAGAGACTTCAAGGATGGTGAAGCTCGCTCACTATAGACCTCCTTCAGCTTGATTTGCTCAATCTGCATGTCCCTCAACTGTTGCCTCTATTGAGCTGACCATCTCGGCACCAGCCTCAGGACCTCTACAAACTCAGGTCCCCACCTCGCAGCCAGAGGTGGTTGAAGTTCAACATGAGCAAATGTGAGTTTCTGCTGATGAGGGTCAAGCTACTCCAAATAGTGGGATGAAAAGGAAGTCAATGCCCACGCATCCTCCGACCAAACGATCACGGGCTAATAAAGGTAAGCAACTCGAGGTCACTGAGAGAAAAGCTTGGCCACCGGCTAAGACACAGCTCGCAGACGGGCCAGATGAAATATGCTTTGATGTTGTCCTCGACAACCTGCTCGAACTCCTGAGGAATGCTACTAAAATCCTGGAGAAAGAAACCTTAAAAAAGGACGACTTGTTAGGATACATAGCTCGCCACGGGCTACTTGTAATCTCCAATACATTTGTCCTTCTTACTTTCTTACTTCCTTGGTTTAAATACGAACTTGCTGCATTTTAGGCTACTATAAGAGCGATGACGTAAATGCAAGAAGTCATGGCCTTCGAGGAGAAGAAGAAGGAGTTCAAGAGCGAAAAGAAGAAGTTGAAGGATGAGCTCTCATTCTTGACTATAAAGGCTAAGAAAGCACATAGATCGGAGAAACTCTTTTTAACTAAGCCGAGGAATACTGAGGAAGTCAGAAGGGAAACTAAGGAAGCTCTGACTTGCGAGGAGAGTTCTCATGCTATTGTGAAGTCAAAATTCAACACCAAGCTGCTAAAGAGTGAAGAGGAACTAAGAAAGGCAAAGACAGATTTGGAGAAGGTCTTGCAGCGAGCTGAGGTTACTGAGAAAAAGGTCGCTCTTTCTAAGGAGAAAATCGCCAAAGTTAGGGAGGGAACCGAAGTGCGGGTTGTCAAGGCTAAGGAGGAAGTAGAATCAGAGACCTCTAGCAGCTTCCCCTACATTTTATGGGTAGTCCATCCCGAGTTGGACTTCTCATTCTTTAGTGAAGAAGCAGTCATAGAGGTAGAGAAGTACAAGGAACAAGCCGCCCAATTCTCTACTGTTCCAGACGTGGCTCCTCAAAGTGCAAAGCCCTAAAGTGCAACCTCCCAGGATGAGGCAACTCAAGTCACAAGGCCTTCAGAAGTAACCTCACATAATACAGCTCCCATAGAATCAAGCCCCCAAGGTCAGAGCTTGGAGTAGGCTACTTGTCGAACCGCATCTGCTTCTTCTCCTTGGAGTTTTTGTTACTTTCTATTTCATTCACCTCGGTTCGCGTGGTTACCTGTAATGAACATTTAAACCTCGTTTCGAGGTCATTATTGAACTGATTAACAATTAAAATGATTTACATTTATTTCAATATTGTCTTGTACTGTTATGTTGCTTTCTTTTTTCTAAATCTTTGCGTTTTCTGTGAACTGAGAAATAAAGTAATAATAAATGTGTAAATCAGTTGTAATAAAACCTGATGTGAGCTCATGAGGTTGCTAATCTTGATGCGTCATAGCTCACAAATGATAACTTGATTCGAAAAATTTAAGTCAATATATATTCATAGGTCATAACCCGATAACATAACTTAACAAAATTTTTCGAGCTATATCCAATAGTTCGGAACCCGAATAACATAGCGTAAAAAATTTTATAGAGCCATGTTCAGTAGGTCGGAACCCAATAACATAGCATAGAAAATTTCATAGAGCTATGTCCAATAGGTCAGAACCCGACAACATAGTGTGATAATTTTAGAAATATGTTCAGTAAGTCGGAACCCGAATAACATAGCGTGATAAATTTTGTGAGCTATGTCCAACAGGTCAAAACTCGAATAATATAGCGTGATAAATTTCACGAGCTATGTCCAGTAAATCAGAACCCAAATAACATAACGTGATGAATTTCGTGAGCTATGTCTAGTAGGTCGAAATCTGATAACATAACGTAATAAGCTATTTGCTATGTCTAGTAGGTCGAACCCTATAACATAGCGTAATGAGTTGTTTCGAGCTTTATCCAGTAGGTCAAAACCCTATACATAGCGTAATGAGCCGCGAGCTATGTCTAGTAGGTTGAAACCTGATAACATAGCGTAATGAGCTGTTTCGAGCTATGTCCAGTAGGTCAGAAACGATAATATAGCTTGGTTTGTTTAGTTCTTTGGCCAAAAAAACTTAGCATTTAATAAAGAAAGCAGTAAGGAAATAACTCATAGTAAAACAATATGAGAAATTTGAAACATTTATTGATATTTGAACATTGAATTTGCAATTGAAAATACGCGTTCAAACAATTATTGATGGTATGGGCGAAGGTGTTCGACATTCCAAGCTCGTGGGACCTCAGCTCCACTTATACTAGTCAGGTGGTACGCTCCATTTTCTAGGTTCTTTTTGACAATGTAAGGACCTTCCCAGTTCAGATCAAGCAATCCATCGCTGGTCTTGTGAGCTCCAGGTAGGATAAGATGCAGTACGAGATCGCCGACATTGAAATGTCGAACTCGGGCCTTTCTGTTGTAGTACCTCGCGACCCTTTTGTTGATAAACAGCTACCTTCAAATGAGCTGTAGATCTGTACATGGCTTTAGATCTGTACACCATAGAGAATGGAGTTCAAGTAGTAGAGCTACGAGCTATGGTTCTGTACGCCCATAGTACCTTTTGTAGCTCATCCACCCATGCTCCTTTCTTCACTTTTAGTTTTGTTTTCAAAGTCTACTTGATTATTTTGTTCACTGCCTCGACATGACCATTGGCCTGTGGATGGTCTACGACTGAGAAGCTTTTGACGATATTTAGGTAACTGTAGAACTCAATGAACTGGTCGTTATTGAACTAAGTCCTATTATCTGTCACGATCTGTTTAGGGACCCCGAATCTGTAAATAATATTGCTCCATACAAACTTCTCCATTTTTGTAGTAGAAATCTCTGCTAGCTCTTTGGCCTGTGCCCATTTAGTAAAATAGTCTACCGTGACCACATCGTGCTTACATATCCCACGAGCTGTAGGTAGAGGTCGAATCAGGTCCATTCTCCAAATTGTAAAAAGCCACGAGCTCACCATCTGTTGAAGATAAGCCGGTGGAGCTTGCGGAACCTTAATGAACTTTTGGCACTTGTCACATCTCTTGACTAAGTTGATGGCGTCTTCTTTTATGGTGGGCTAGTATAATCCATATCGGAGCACTTTTTAAGCTGAAGATATCCCCTTAACGTGATTTCCACATTGGCCTGCATGTATCTGCTTTAATATGGTATCGCAGTCTTGGCCATCAATGCATCTAAGGAGTGAAGTTGAGAATCCTCTCCTGTATAGCATATCATTATAGATGCAATATCGAGTTGCTATCGCTCGCAGGCGATGTGCTTCCAGCTTGTCACTCGATAGCTTTCCATCCTGTAAATAGTCCAAGATTGGGCTCATCCAGGAATCTGGCTTGAACTCAATGTTGAAATGTGCGAGCTCTACCACCCATTTGAGTAATCGACCTGAACTGTCCAACTTTTGGAGGACCAGTTTCAGTGGATACTAAGTAAGGACTTCAATTTTACGGGCTTGGAAATATGGGTACGGCTTCCTTGACGCGATCACTAGGCAATAAGCTAGTTTCTCCCTCTGTGAGTACCTGATTTTAGCGTCGAGCAGCCTTTTACTCATATAGTATACAGGAAGCTGCTTCCTATCCTCTTTTCACACTAAAGCAACGCTCAAGGCATGCTTAGATAACCCCAAGTATAGAATGAGCTTTTCTCCTTCTTTTGGCTTAGATAGGAGTAGAACTCAACCGATGTAATCCTTCAACTGCTGAAATGCCACCTCACATTACTTTATACACTCAAAGTTTTTCAACTTCTTCAGCACGTCAAAGAAATGAATGCACTTATCGATGGTCTTCCAAATGAACCTACTGAAAGCTGTAACCTGGTTATTAAGGTTTTGCACATCCTTGACTAGAGTAGAGGACCTCATATCAATTAATGTCTTGATCTTTTTAGGATTGGCTTCAATCCCCCTGTTGTTCACCATAAAGCCATGGAATTTCTCGGAGGCTACCCTAAATGCGCACTTGAGTGGGTTCAGCTTCATTTAGTAGTTCCTTAGTATTTGAAACATTTTCTCCAAGTCACGTACATGGTCAGCTACTTGCTTGGACTTCACTAGCATGTCATCCACGTATACCTCTATTGTTTTCTCAATTTGTTAATCAAATATCATGTTGACTAAGCATTAGTAGATTGCCCCTGCATTTTTCAGCCCAGAGGGCATCACCTTGTAATAGTATAAATAGCAATCTGTGATAAACGAGGTGTGCTCTTCGTTCTCTGGACTCATAGATATCTAATTATAGCCCTAGTAGGCATCCATGAAGCTTAAGAGCTGGTGACCTATAGTTGCATCCATGAGCTGGTCAATTCTAGGTAGGAGGAAATTATTTTTTGAGTAAGCTTTGTTTAGGTCCGTGAAGTCGATGCAAATTCTTCACTTCCCATTTTTCTTCTTAACGAGCATCGGATTGGCAACCCAGGTTGAGTAGTAAGCTTCGCGGATGAACTTGTTAGCTAACAACTTATCTATCTCCTTTTTCAGAGTGGCATAGTGTTTCGCTATTATTGACCTCCTCTTTTGGCGAATTGGTTTATGGTAAAAGTCAATGTTTAGCCTATGCAACAAGACCTTGGAATCTATTCCCACCATATCTTCATGGTTCCAGGTAAAAACATCCAAGTTTGCTTTAAAGAAGTCAACAAGCTGGGATCTTACTTTTAGAGTTAAGCCTCGTCCTAGCTTTAGGCATCTTTCAACATCCATCTCGCTGACTTTGACATCCTCGAGCTCTTTTACAAGCCCTGTTGCTCTGTCCACGTCTACCTCATGTGGGTCGAGGTCGTGGCTTACCTTTTTCTTACTCAGAACATGTGGCTTACCCCTTATAACCACGTTTATTTTCTTCCTTCTGATCTCCATTTTGACTGCATCTTCGTAGCAGAGTTGAGGTAGATGCTGCTCGACTCGTACACAGCCTATCCCATTTAAAGTTGAAAATTTGACCGTAAGGGTCCTGGTTGAAGTGATCATATCCAGATCATTCATCGCAGATCTCTCTATAACTATATTGTACGCTAAGGGGCAGTCAATTATCAAGAAATCTGCTAGTACGGTGGCCTGACGACTTGAATCCCCGAGGTAAGTAGGAGTCTAATCTGGCCTACTGGAGTGATGGCATCTCCAGTGAATCCGTAAAGAGGTTTTGGGGATGGCCTCAGCTGCTCTACCCCTAGTCTCATCTGATCGAAGCTCCCTGTATCTATCATGATTCGTCACACCTCAGTGTTACTAATCTTAGCTCGAATGACGAGTGCATCATTATGGGGCCAACATACACCTCTGGCATCCTCTTTGATGAAAACGATGTCATATGAAGTAGTTCTTGTCTTCTTAGCAAGTCCCTCCAACCATTTATGATCTGTAGGTAGGGTATGGTTCACTTTCTGTACATAGCATTCATACGACCTGTTGGATGTACCTATAATGTGAGGGTCGTCATGTATGGTGAAGATAGTTTTCACTGCGGGTTCATGCTCTTGTTCGGGAGCTCACTTGGGCTACTGTCGGGCTGGCAGTGATGGTTGTTGAAGTCGTTGCTATTGAGGTTATGGGTTTGCTAATTGCACCACATAGTCTCTCAGGGGACCTCTCTTGATCAAATCCTCAATGACGTCCTTTAACGTTCTGCATTTTGAAGTATTATACCCGACCTCATTATGATAGGCACAAAACTTATCCTAGTTTCGAAGGTTAAGAGGAGACCTTATTGGTCTTGGTTTCCTAAAGTCCTCCATATTCTTCTCCATCGTGAATATCTTGTCTTGTGTGTCTGACAGAATGCTGTAGCGATCATGGCGACTCTGACGCTGAGGTCACTCATTTTTGAGCTCATTCCTGACCTTCTTTACAACCTGGTTGTTTGAATCGTTGTTCTGACCTTCGCTTCCATTCCCACCATTGCTTCTTTTCTTTAACTCGCTACACTCTTTTGGCTAGGCTGATTGGGGTCAAAGGTCTCTTCCCATTTGATTACTTTGGCAGCTTGCTCATAGAACTCGCCTAGGTCCTTTACTATAGACTTGTAGATACTCTCATATAGTTTTTCATCCTTACGAAGTCCAGCTGAGATTGCAGTTAAGATGCTTTCATATGAAGGATTCTTTGTGTTGTTGACTTCGCATCTGAACCTAGTAATGTAATCTTTCAACGATTCATTTTGCTACTAGAAGACTGTGGTAAGGTGACAAGATGGTTCAAGCTGCCTCCTCAAAGCTCTATACTAGCCGGTGAACTTTGTTGGCATTCTTCCCAACTATTTATGCTGAGAGCCGGGAGACTTCTGAACCAGGTCCTTGGAATGTCCCCTAGAATAGCTGAAAAAATGTGACACTTGACCAATGGATTGGTCTTCTGAAGATCCATTTGGACATTAAACGCATTCAATTGATCATAAGGATCACTATCTCCATTATACTGTGGAATGCTAGAGACCTTGAATCTAGGAAAGAGAGGCTGAGTCTCGATCTCCCTAGTGAAAGGGGTCCTCTCCCCATATTGATCACGTTGGTTTGAGGTACCAAGGCGTGCCTCAAGTTGTTGAACCCTCTGAATGAACTCTTCTACCATTGGATCCTGAGACCTATGCCCTCTCATGTGCTCGTGACCTGGAGAGCGGTGGTCCGGCACGTATTCCTGACTAGCCTTTCGTGAGCCATCAGCTCGGTACAACCTTGCACGTCACTGATGGTCTATTTTCTCCTCTTCATACTAAGATGAGGTCCAAGCTTGATCGCAGCTACCCTCCATATGGTGGCTCCCATCCTGACTTATCCTCACTCTTAAACTCGTAGGACGTGGAACCTCCTCTTCTTTATAAGCTCTGCGACCTTCAGCTCTCAAATGCCAGTTGGAAGAACTAGATGAATAGACAAGTCACGACACTTCCCTGTTTGTTCTTTCAGGAATAGGCACTTCCCATCGATACTACTGGTAAACTTCTTTGGGAGCAGCAGCTTCTAGTTCGGGTACGTTTTGTGCTTGGACCTGTAATAGTGCCCTGACTACATCCGCAAGTTACTACACCGTATCTTCCAACGCCTCTTGACGTTGGTGCCACATCTGTAGGCCCTTGGCTATACGAATCGTTTGTATTGGTTGGCGAGGGGCTAGTGAAGGTATACCCACAATAGCGCACTTGCAAAGACATGAGAAGTACCTACCACAGAAGTAGTTACATCCCTACTTGGCTGGATTTCACATTGTTACTCATCCATCTGCTTTTCTAGATGATCAGTCTTCATCTTAAAGCTTCTGGTGATTCTTCCTCTTGCAATGGCAGTTGAGAACTCAGTAAATTACAATCTAGGTCCTTTTTCTAACTCCAAAAATGTCGACATCTGAAATCATTCGATCCAAGTTCTTGACCCAGTCCTTGCAAATAAAGCAAAACAAAAGAGAGAAAGAAGAGAAGAAAGAAGAACACTGTTTGTAAAGGGACTTTTATGTGCTTCGATCTAAAAAGATGCCTACGTCCACGACTGCTTCTCTGGTTATTTTAGGAGAGAGAAAGTATGTTATTAATTGCTTATATCCGTTTACAATGAATTTCTACCCTTATTTATAGCGTGGAGTGTGTTACAATTTGAGTACATTTAAAATAAGAAAGAATCTCACATTCAATGTACTTCCAAAACTGACGTTTACCCATTTAAGAATAAATCCTATCAAAGTAAGAGTTTGATTATGTTTCCAATTCTGATAGTTGACTCCTCTTCAAATTAAACTGCTTCCTTTCTAGAAAATTTCCTTTTAACGAGCACTTCGATCTGCGAGTTATACCTTATTCTGCGAACTAGACTTTGTTCTAGGCGATCTAGAGCTGAGCATAAGGCAAGCAAGATAGAATTGAGTGCAAGGTAACTGTAACAATAGTTGACCAGCGACTTAAGAGTTGCAATGGTAAACTAAAAACTAGTTTCTGCCAGCTAGATATTGACGAACTGGGCTTCTATCTATTAAGTCAATCTACTGAATCAGTATTTTGGGATTTTACCGATCTAATTACATAGCCCCAAATATGGGTACAACAACGTTAAATTCTAATTAATTAAATAATTGTAATATTAACAATATATATACACATGAAAAAAGTCTGGCTAAGACCATGAACTTGAACAAGATATAACACAAACATGAGGTTAAATGTCTTGGTGGGATGGCCACCAACTCACCTGCCAATGCTTTAATCAAAGCAAAGGGTAGGTTCGAACCTCAAGCCACATAAAAAAGGAGAAAAAATTGTTAATTTTTCTACTAATATGTGGGTAGACCTCTCCCAACCTTTGAAGCAGCTTTTTTGATCGTGTGATAGAGTCCTATTCCAATTAAGTTCCGACAATTATCTGATATGGTGTTAGAGATAGTAAAAAAGATAAAAAAAAAATAAAATATGTTTCAAATCAGTCTAAAAGAAAACATAATATAACGTCGATTGACTCCCTCTCTTTTCATACTTTTCTCCCTATACAAACTTTAATATAAATAAAAAAATAAAGTCTGTGATTAATAGCCAAATTAGAAAAATCTCAACAATTGTATACATTATATAGTGAAATAGGGATGGATTATATATAGTCTTATAAACTATAACGATAGAGCGATAAGAATAGTTAAATAGTCAGTCATCTTTAGTGTTATTTGTTAATTGTTTTAAAAGTTGAGATATTATTGAATAAGAGTAATATGTCAAACATATAATATTGTCCGGTGATATTGCACTCATACGTATTGATGATTGCAAGATAGTTGTCCTATCTCAAGCTTTAAGTATTGACAATAATTGTTTAAAAAGCAAATACTTAATGAAAAATATTCTAATTTTCCTTAGTATATACATTTAGCAGAAACTTTAAATATACAACGTAATTAATTTATATTTTGCTTGATTTAGATCAAGAGGTGATTAGATTTCGGTCAATCATGTTGTCATAATTATATTTATAATAATCAGTTTCAAAATATATATATTTATAATAATAAATAATTTAGCTATTATTTTGAATTTCTATATTTTGAAAAAGATAAAATTAATTCGGCCTTAACCCACACTAGGATGCTTTAGTTTTATGGTCACAACAATTAGATTACCTATCCATCAAAGTATTATTAGTAATTTGCCTAAATCAATGGATATATAATAGAAGCAAAGGCAAGTTTTTTTTTTTTTTTTATAAATATATATATATATATACTAATAACTTCATGAACACTTTCCCAAATTTTAAAACAACAAATTTACGCACACTAATTCACCAAGTAAATTTGGGAAACATAAACAAAGAGCACAGTCAAGTCTTAGATACAAGCCAAATTCGTGCATACTTAATTGTAAATGTATAAAATCCAAGGTCCAACCAGTTAAAAATCATTTGAAATTCTTGGAAAATAGTAATATAAGATCATTTCAATTTGTTAATCTTCGTTTTTAGAGAATAACCTTTCGCATGCTGGCTAAGCACGCACGTGAATCTTTTGAATATTGTGTGGCCCAAAATTATCATGCGTGGCTGTGTGCCAACAGCTCTTTCAAACTCTTTCTAAGTGGGGTCGACCACAAGGGATCGACACAATTAAATAATTTACAGGTTAACAAAAGTCCAACTTTTACATCTTCATTCCTGAAAAACAATCAAAGATTCGTATGTTTATCTAAATCAGTCTACATATTACATCAGCTACGTAAGGTAGCTGATGTAAATTGAAGTCACACAAGCTAACGTAAGGTAGCTGATGTAATAATTAATAAATCATGAACGTAATATTAAACTTCTTCGCTCCTTACAATTTTATAATTCTTGCTTCGCTTGTTGTTTTTCATTATTTAGTATTGTCATTAATTTGCATCTATTGGCTCTATATTAAATATTGAAAGATTTTTTTTAATTGGGTAGAGTACTTCATGTTTATTTAACTCAAAATACAAAATAAATAATAAAATAGCCAGTATCATTTACCAACTATCAAATCGTGTGTTCCAAGTGCAATTCAAAGACAAAAGCTACGTTTAAGGTGAAGTAACTAAGAGAAATTATTTAGTAATGCTGTATATAAAGCCTATGACTTGCCTCGTGCACTGTTTATTTTAAAGATAAATATAAAAATAACACATTAAATTAATGACCTAATATTTATATTTTTTAAAAAAATGTAATAATTGAGTTTTAAATCATATGTAAAATTTAATATCAAAATATCTTTATAATAAATATAACAATTGAGTCATTTTTAAAAAAAATATAGCATTCTCACTAATTTTATTAAGGATATTTGTGTCAAAAAAAATAAGATTTGGAACTCAATTGTTAACTTTATTGAAATGAGATAAGATTATCAATCTAATATTTAAAAGTATCATTTAATGGTTTTTTTATTTTTTATGTTATATTATATTATCTTGCAGTAGTAGAATTATTTTTTAGAAAGAATATTTTGTCCTATCCAAGACTGAGACACCAAACCTCGTACCGGACTAAAATCCCAAAAATTATCCTATCCCACCCATGCGTATGCTAACGTACCCTAAGCAGTTGCTGACTAAACAGTGGAGCAAGGGCTGGTGATTGTCTTTTTTATTTAAATACTTTTAGAAAAGGAAAAGCGTTCCTTCAAGGTACGTTTGGTGCACAAGCGGAATTGTATTGAACTATTTATATATGATTAAAATAACTGGACATTACTAAATTAATATTATAATATATTTGGTGTAGTTAGAATTAAATTAAAGATAATAATGTCAATTGTTTGGAGTAGTTTGGAATTGAACAAAAAATAATAATATTTTATGTATAATATTATGAGATTAATTAATATAATATCAAATTAAGATAATTTACATATAAAAATAATTAAACTATCTTCTTAAAATTAAAATAGTATTTTTAAGAAATAGATATATTAAATTATAAGATTATAATATGTCCAAAATAATGTTTAAACAATATTATAATTTTATAATTTTATATTTAAATATATTATATATTTTGAAATTTTGTAAGATAAATATTAATAATATATATAGTCCCACATGACAGGATTGGAGAAATCAAGTTCATTTTCAGAAATTTAAAAAAAAAAAAAAAAAAAAAAATGATATTAAAAACATCAAGTTTTTTCTAATCTTATCAATAAGTACTTTTATAATCCACATATTTACTCTTATAACGGTAAACAACTACGCTCATAAAGAAAAACTGTTCAAATAAATTTTATGAAGTATATTACATTAGATTTGAAGTTTTATCATTAAAATAAATAAAAAGTTATATAATTATTGTTCTTTTTTGACAAAATGCAACGTATATATTTACTCTTATAATGGAACGGAAGAATGTTCTTTTTTGTCGCGTGCCACCAAAACTAAGGGGGGTGTATTCAACTTAGGAGTCTATTGGAATCCAAAAGATTTTAAAATCTAGGTGTATTCAATCTAGACTTTTTATAATTCTATTAAAATCCGGGTGTATTCAATTCAGATTTATAAGGATTCCTATAAAATTTATGTGTATTCAATTAAACCTTTTAAGAAATCTAAATAAGTCTATGTGTATTCAAAAAATCAATGATTTTGTAGAAATTCTATTTTAATAGATTTTAATGGATTGTTTGAACCTAAATATGAATAAAAAAACTCATATGAAATCTTGTCCTACCCCCAAAGATTTCATAGATTTCATACCTTCATTTTTTTTTTCTCTTGAAATTTTTTTTAGTAATTAAATCACCAAAACTTATAAATTTTTCAACAATCAACAAGTTATTTTTATCTCTAATGGAACAAAAAAAAATCTACAAAAACCCAATCTTTTGATTGGTGACAATTGCAATCTCACGTTAATCTATACAAAACCTAGTAGTTGAGATTCGAAGAGGAAATTGAAATTTCTCTATTTGATGATAATTTACAAGTTGATACAATTGAAGATTGACTCACCTCTTGATTCTATTTAGGTTTATTCTGCTTTGACTTATTATGACCGTGGATTCACAAATGATAATTTCATAATGCACAATAATAATTACGGAGAATGGATAAATATTGTATAGGTATAAATGAAGAATTGATAGAAACTAGACGATGACCGTTAAGGTTCCTAAGTAATAATAACACATAAGAAAGATGAAAATTTAACCCTGAATAATATTATTAATATTTTTAAGTTTTTGAAAATTACTCCCACCTATTTTATTGATGTATTACATTTACAATTTACGTGTTGTTGGTTCTGTTAAACATTAACATTAAAAGTTTGCTAATTTGGAAACATGAAACTATCAATCTTCTACATATATACATACAAGCACACATACATACAAAAAAAGGTTTTGCTAGTGATACAAATTTGCATTGATTTTTAAACTTGATATTTTTCAATTTTATTGAATGTGACACACTTTTAAAAAATATATAAATACAATATAATATAATCTTAAATTGATACATACATACTAATTTTTTTTTTTTAAAAAAATCAACAAATAATTAAACGTGAAAAAACGAATATCATTTTATAATATCAAAATTTTCATTAATGTGATTTATAAAAATAAAATAATTATATTAATAATTTAAATAATTTGGCGGTGAAAGTTGGGCCAAGTAAAACATGCTACTCATCATATGATTTTTTTTTTTTTAAGATAAAATCATTAATAATTTCATTTAAATATATTCAATTTCATTTAAAAATCCAACAAACTCTAAATAGAATTCTAACAAAATCTGATGGAATCCATTAAATAATCCAACAAACTTTTAAATAGAATTCTAACAAAATCTTATAGAATCCATAAAATCTATAGAATTCATCAAAATCTATTATTAAAAGAAATTCCAACAAACTCAAATGAAATCTAGATTGAATACACCCCCCTAATTGTTGTTCAATTTGAGATGATGCCGTTAGAAACTAGAATTCTAGATTCAAATGAAAAAGATATTTTTGACAAAATGCAACGTACTATTCCACTTCTGAATTGACGTGAAAGATTGTTTCGATTACTTGTTTATGCACAAGTATAAGGCTCGCGTTGCGTGCAACCCACTGATTCAAAATAAACTCATCTATATAAAATAATTGATGAGTCAATAGTTAATATATCAATATCAGCAGCCAAATGAGCGAATCTGGGAGGAGAAAGAATATGAAAGAATCCTATTGCATAAGATAATAAATAATTGAAGTACGGAGACTAGCAATCAAAGGTAATGGAAACTTCCTGCTTACGGCATTGATACAATTGAATCCAGCACATGCTAACGTAAGGCAGCTGATTTAATAATCAATATATCAATAATAAACGTAATATTAAAGTGTTCTTTTTTTTTTAAGGAATTACGATGAGCCTAAGAAATAATCGAAACCAAGCTGATAAAATTTTAGTGATACGGTCCAGATAAATGACTCTCATATGGTTGGGAGTTATTGACACCTGAGTGGGAATTGATCTAAGGACCTATCCCCATAATTCAATGCTTACATAATTTGAATATCCACTCTAATTATTATCATATCACTCAAATCAATCAATCATTATTGTGACATATTTTCATTACCATTATTGTAAAATATGATTTTAGTTACCATTTATGTGATATGCCTCTTGGCTATAAATTAGCTCTATATTATACATTGTGATATACTATGAAATACATATCATTTTTCGATTTTATCACGGTATGAAAGCTTAGGTTTTTGTAAATTTTTTGCAAACCATTCACTGTCCAAACATCACCCAAACCATTCACGATCTGGTTTGCTACCAGTGCCGGCGCTGTTCCATCGCATCTGGTCTGCATTTTCTTGTTGTTTCGGTGCTGTTCCGTAGCTTCTATTCCGCTACCGGCGTTGTTCCGTTTCCATCGCTTCCGGTTTGATCTCTCTTCCTAGTTTTCTGGTTGTTTCGCTGCCGTACACCAGAATTTTTATCTTGTTCCGCCGCTGCACTGTCGCTGCAAACCACATTGTCACACCACCTACTGTCTCGAGCCCTGGTTTGCATCGCCATCGCCGCTGTCGAACCCTGATCCCGTCGCCGCTGTTATTTTCTTCTACTTTCATCTCATCACCGCCATTTGGTGTTGCATCGTTGACTGTTTCTGCATTTTATTTTGTCTTGCATCGAATCAACGACACTGCTTTGGTTCACCATCGCTACCTTGGTCACAGTCACTCCTTGACGTCCCTGTCTGTTTCACCACTGCTGTTCTTCCACTCGCTATCACACCACTGTTGTGACCTGTTCTGCCGCACCATTGTTGCCACCTGTTGCCACACCGTCGGTTTCTCTTCTGTTAGACACATCCCTCACCTCTTTTGTCTTTGGTTTGTTTTGATTGGGCTCTTACAATTAATTGCTTCTCTTGTTGGATTTTTTTTCTCTTATTGGGGTTATTGGGCTCATTTATCGCTGCTTATTGAGTTGTGTGGATTGAATTTGTTACTACTCATTAATTCTATTAGGCTTATTTATTTTATCGTGCTTCTCTATGGAGAATTCATAGAAGCAACCTATTTGCAATTATTGTAAGTTGCTAGGACATGGTTTCTCTTTTCTCTCAATTCACGATCTTACATCCATGCTCCATCAAATCATTTCCATATCTAGTAATTTATCCACTTCTGCTCTTTCTATGTCAACAGGTAATTTTTCTTAGTATTTCGATTCTATATGCTAAAATCACATGACCTTTGACTCTACATATTTTTCTATAGAATCATCATCTTTCTCTTTACCTATCATTTCTATAGCCAATGACTCATCCATGTCTATTCAGCATATAGGTCAGATTTCTGCAGATAATTTATCCTTACAAAATACATACTTCATTTCTAACTTCACATTAGATCTTATATAACTCCATGGGTCAACTATGTGAACTTGGTTTTAATGTACATTTTACTTCTTCTAGTTGTCTTGTGTAGGATCCATAAACGAGGAAGATTCATGTACTAGGTTGTAAAGTTTGATGTTTGTTTGAGCTCATTCATCTTTAACTACCTTCCAGGTCTCATTTTCCCTATCAGACTACCACTACTTCTTCTTCTTTACCATTGAGTCTTTGACACTCATGGTTAAGTTATATTTCATTTAGTCGTTTATGTTCTTTATTGTCAAGTAAATATTTAGGCTCTGTAGTTAAAGATCATATTGATTGCTTATCTTGTCAATTGTCCAAACACCATGCATTACCTTTTCACAATAGTGATTCAATTTCTCAAGCATCTTTTGACTTAATTCATTCAAATATTTAGAGACTCGCACCAACAACTATTATGAGGGGGTCCAAGTATTTTGTTATCTTTATAGATAACTATTTCCATTATACATGGTTTTATATTATGTATAGTAGGTCAAAATTATTTAAAATTTATTATGATTTTATTCGAATGATTCAAACTTAGTTTTTCAAAATTGTCAAAGTTCTATATATTAATAATATCATGGAATATCGAGATACTGCATTTCTTAATCTGTTGAGTTGAATAGGTATCATATGCTATCATTTATGTCCCAATACATTGCAACAGAATGGTCGTGATGAATGCAAATATAGATATATTCTTGAAACTGTTCGTGCATTTCTCATATCTGCTTCTTATCTGAAAAGGTTTTAGGAAGAAGCTATATTAACAGCAGTACACAATATCAATCATGTTCTATCATCTGTCATTGATAATCAAACTCCTTATAAACGACTGTATGACACTCTTCCGAACTATCAAAATTTCAAAGTCTTTGGATGTGCTTGCTTTGTTCTTTTTTATTCTCACAAACAAACCAAATTAGAGTCTATAACTCATTTGTGTAGTTTTCTTAGTTATGATATTGAACATAAGGGTTATTGTTGTTAGATCCTATTTCAAATTTTCTTCATGTTTCTTGTGATGTTGTCTTTTAGGAATATAAGATGTTTTCATCTATATCCAAATTTTACACATCACATACTTCTTCTCATAAACTTTTTGTAAATCCTACTATTCCTTTGTTTCCTAATGACAGTGATCCAAGTATTTTTGAGCCTCAAACAAATGCTTCTAATGTTATTCGACATATTCCTGAATAGTCTCACTCATTGATTGATTCTGCACTAGAGTTCTCTTGTCCAATCTTACCTGTTGCTCTTTCTCTTCGTAGCTTTAATCGGGTAAGAGAACTACCTATAATCTTTTAAGATTTTCATTGTTTCTCTACCATCATTTCTTTGTATAAGCCTCAATTTTATAAAGAGATGAGCACTAACCTTGTTTGGTAGTAAACTATAATTGAAGAATTTCAAACTCTTAAGAAAACTCACACTTGGATGTAGTTAATCTTCCTCCTAATAAATCTATCATGGGTGTAAATGTCAAATGGTTTTGTTAAACGATATAAAACTCATCTTGTGGCCAAAGGTTTTACCTAGAAGTATAAAATTGATTATAATGAGACATTTACACTAGCTACTAGACTTACATCTATCTGTAGCTTATTAGCAATCATTGCAATCAAACGATGAAAATTATTTCAAATGGATATCTTTCTTAATAGAGATCTTGCCAAAGAGGTATTCATGATGTTGCCCACTACACAAGGTCTATCATCTTCATCTGGCATTATATGAACTAAAACAAGCTCCCAAAGCTTGGTTTGCTAAATTCTCTTCCACCATCATGCAATTTAGTTTTATCTCCAACTCTATGATTTTACATTATTTCTTTGGAAGATAAGTCATGGTTCTGTTTTCTTGTTACTTTACGTGGATGACATAATTATTACAGATGTTAATATTGTTGGTATCCCTAATCTTAAAAATTATCTCTAGCAACAATTTAAGATGAAGGATCTTGGCTCTCTCAGTTATTTCTTAGTCTTGAGGTCTTTTCTAACTTTGATGGTTACTATCTTTTACAAGCAAAATATATTTCGGATCTTCTCACAAGTGCTGGCTTGATTGATAGTAAAATCAGTATTAATCCCTTGGAAGCCAATGTTAAGCTAACATCTTTCAAAGGCACACCACTCAGTGATCCTACTCTTTATCAACAACTTGTTGGTAATCTTTTTTATTTAATCGTGACTCGGCCAGATATCTCATATGTTGTGCATGTTATTAGCCAATTTATATCTACTACTCATTCTATTCCAATTTATGTCTACCACTCATTCTACTTATTTTGCTGCTATCATTCATCTTCTACTATATCTCAATGACACGATGTTTTATGAACATCATTTTTTCGCTCACTCCTCTTTAAAGTTACATGCTTATTCAGATGCTAATTGGGTTGGTGATCCTATTAATCAATGATCTACCATTGGTTGCTGCTTCTTTCTTGGAGATTCTTTCATCTCATGATGTAATAAGAAATAGATTGTTATAACTTGGTCTAATGCTGAGACCGAATCGGGCCCTTATTGATACTACTCAAAAACTTTTTTTACTACATTGGTTACTTACAGACATGGGTGTTTATCATGCCACGACTACTTCTATTTGTTGTGACAATCATAGTGTTATCCAAATTGCCCACAATGATATTTTTAATAAATGTACCAAACACATTGAGATTAATTGTCATTTTCTTTGACAACATGCTCATCAAGGTACTATCAATTAAACTTCACTCAATCGCTTCTGTTGATCAACCCGCTAATGTCTTCACCAAAACTCATCATTCGAGACGTTTTCATGAATTGCTTTCTAACTCAACCTTACATCCATCTAGCCATCTTGAGTTTGCGGGGGATGTTATCGTATCACTCAAATCAATCAATCATTGTTGTAACATATTTCCATTACCATTATTATAAAATATTATTCTAGTTACCATTTATGTGATATGTCTCTTTGCCTATAAATTGGCTCCACATTGTACATTATAATATACTATGAAATACATATCATTATTCTATTTTACCAAATAAAATGATAACTTTTTTTTATAATAAAAAAAATAACATTATCTATATAAAATTATTGAAACTTAAAATTTAAATTACTTTTCTTGCTTGAGTTCAAGACATATATAGCCCACCTCTTTTTTTCTTATCTTATTCCCGCTTTATTTTAAACCATCTCAAATTATCTTTGTTGCAAACCGTGCTAGGATGAGTTTAGAAAAATTCTTTACCCTCTCAAATTGTCTTTGATGTAAACCATGCAAGAATGACTTAAGAAAAATTGAGCTGTTGAAAGAGCAAATTATACTTGTGTATGTGTGTTTGTCATAAACTATGAAAGAATGAACTCATCAGGAAATTTGCTATCCAAAGATGGGAAATTGAAGATTAAGGAGATGATTAATTACATATAAAAATATATATATATAGTTTTATATTTTGGTGATTTATCTCATTTTTAATTATAAATGAGTTATTATTCAACATACAATCCCTAAAGTTTTAAAAATGCATCAACTCAATCTTTCTATCAACCAAACTTTAGTTTCCAAAAGGTTTCGAATGATATTTTATCTTTAGATCACTTCTATATATGTTTTAAGTCAATTTTTAAAAAAATAAAAGATTTTGACACATTTACCACTAATCTTATCATATCTACCTTAAATATGAAATTAAAAAATAATATTTAAATAAAGAGATAATCGTACAATTCGTTGCCACGTGTTACTGCCCGCAAAGATAAAACATGTGGTTGTTGTTAAGTGAAACAATAGACGACATATGAGACAAAAAATTGAGATTGAGATGAGAGAGTGAAAAGAATGGCCGGGAGAAAGAAAGAAGGAAAATGAGAAAAGAAAATGGTGAATTCGGCTGAGAAACAAGAAGATCAAAATAAGAAAATAATTACCTTTCATCTGTACATGTTAAAACACTCCAACACAACAAAAAATAAATGTACAAAGTTTACTAGTTAGATTGCTAAGCTATAACAATTTATTTCAAAAACAATTGTTAATCCATTGTTTTTCTTGTGTCAAAAGCAGTTTGGTCCATTCCTAAGTCTTGACCCTTAAATGCTTGTTTCATAAAAAAAAAAAAAAAGACCCTTAAATGCATTCTAATTTAAGGTTGTGAGTTGTTTGACAACATATAAGAAATTATGATATAATTTGGCACACATCTCTTGATCAGCATGATTTAATAAAATATTTATTTAAAGATCAAATATGTATATACATCTTTTTTTTTTTTTTTTTTGAAAACGTATATATATCTTTGTTAACATTTGCAAGTTTTAACGAAAAATAGCATTTATTTTTTTATTAATATTTGTATGAAAATCATTTAAATCAGGACATAATGTCAAAAGCATATGAATTAAGGAAAATTCGGTTGCGGTTACACGCAATGAGGACATTAATTTTGACCTCATATGAAAATAAAGAAAAAAAAAATCAAATATTTAAAAGTAGAAGAAAAACCCAAAACCTAAAAGATTCAATGTATTCGCATGATTAAACACGACAGCAAGACAAAACATACACATTGGTCAATCAACTTCAATTTTCAAACCACTAACAACTAACAGCTTCCTTGTCCAAGTTTCTTTTTCGAGTCACTAGTTTTAATATGTACTTTAAGGAACAATTTAACGTAACATTCAGATTTATTTTCTACAAAGTAAAAACTATACCCAGATAGTGTCTAGATTAAAAATGTTGAATTATCCTTGTGAGATCAGTAGGCCTTTAATTTAAAATGCTTGCCATGTCTTTCAAAACATATGATGCCTTTGGAGGGCCAAGCTCAAGTATAACCTATGAAAAGGCATTTAGTTGAGTGAAAACTTAGTTTGTGCTTGGCATAGGGTCGAAGATTAGGAAAACAGGAACTACCAAAAACCTTTAAAAAATTGTAGTAGGGAGTTCTTTTGAATAAAATTTCATAAGAAGATTTCATGTGCAAAATAGGTGTGGAAAGATTATTAATTAGGAAGGTAGCAGTTTGAAAAGCATCAACCGACATAGTTGCATAGTTGCATGAGCAAGAAGTGTCAATTCTGTCTCAATAATATGTCTATGCTTTCTCTCAACTATTCCATTTTGTTGATGAGAATATGCACAAGAAGTTCTGAATTGAATGCCACAACTGTTTAGATAAGGAAGCAATGGTTTAAATTTAGTTCCTAAGCTTGAACACACTTAATCTTACATTCCAGTTGCAATTTGACTTGTTTTTGAAATTGTAAAAAGATGTTAGTAACTTCTAATTTCAGTTTCAAAGGAAAGAACTAGGTGTACCTAAAGTATGAAACAACAAAAGCTAAGTAGAATTGATGACCTTCTACTGACTTATATAGGGGCAGGTCCCCAAATGTCTGTATACATGAGTTCACGAGGTTTTAAAGCTTGAAAATTTGATGAATGGTATGGTAATTGATGCATTTTTCCTATTTTACGTAACTCACAAAACACAAGATCCTTAGAAGCACATTTCAAATGTAATTTTTGCAACACATTTCTAAGAATAAAAGAAGTTGGATGAATATGCCACATGTTTGCATTAACATGAGAGCTTGACAAAGCATGCTTTTATTAGTTACAAACTTGATCACTAGTAGCAGAATTTACAAACGAAAAACACTTATTTACATGTGTTTTATTCAAAGTATTTACTATTTGTTGGGTAGACTATGTACACTGTTTGGTAATGAAGTAAGATGGCTAGTGGGACAGTTTTTAGCACAGACCAATTTGAGCTTGTATAGACCACTTTCAAGCAGTCCTGTAAGTAGCACCTTCTTTGTATCCTTGTCTTTTAGCACACAACAATTACCAGTAAATTTAATAAAAGCATTATTTTCTTATGTGAATTTGGAAATACTAAGCAAATTCTTTTTAATAGAAGGAACCACAAGCACTTAGTGTAATACTATTGGAGCAACATTCATATTATGATTCATGGGCAATAAAAAAGTGTAACCAGTATGAGATATGCTGAGCTATTGTCCATTGCCAATTGCCAAACGTTCATTGCCTTCATATTCTGAGTAACGTGATAGGTTTTCAAGCTCTGACATGACATGGTTAGTAGCTCCATTGTCGGCATATCAAGTTGGGTCACATACAGTCTCAAAAGTGGCAAAGTAAGTTGTGGACTAGTTGATATTAGCCTGATGCTGAACTGGATTAGTCGCTATGTGATTTTGCACTATATTGGCTGAAGATCCAGTAGAGTGATTTGGATTACCTCCTTGAAAAGCCTTATCAAACCTATTGTAGCAATTCACCATAAAGTGACAATGTTTTCCACAAATTTGACAATAGATTCTATTGGTATTATTCCACCTGCCATCGTTGCGACCTCCACTGTGTCCCTTGTAGTTTTGTCCACCTGTTCCTCTTTGATTAACATTAAATCCTACTCTAAAAGCTAGTTTGTTATTCTGACTTCCAAAGATAAAATTTGCACTTAACCCTGCTACATCAATCTGTGAGGTTGTACTCAAATGAGCCAGTCTTTGCTTATGAGTTATGAGCTGATACTATGTTTCTCGGAAACTCATGGTTTGTTTTTGTGCGGCTATGAGAATAGCAACTGAATCAAATTCATGCCCCAAACTATTCAATACATTCTTCAACAACTCACTCTCTTTTACCTCTTCTCCAGCTGCCTTAATTGCATCTCTAAGACTTTTGATCTTGAGTACAAATTCACTTATCGAACTGGATCCTTTCCTTGCAAATTGCAATTGTTGTCTCAATGGAGTACTTTTGCCATAGATTGATGAGAGTATAGATCAACTAGGGTTTTCCAGATTTGACACGAAGATACACAGCTAGTTACCTCACCTATAATGGTTTGACTTATGGTGGACAATAACCAACACATTAACAACTTATCTGCCTTCTTCCACTTGGCATACTACTCTTTGTTAGGCATCATTATCTTCTCATTATTATCATTTGTTTGGATCTCAATAAATTTCGATGGAGCTATACTAGAATCAGAAATGTATTTCTCAAGTTCAAAAGCTTCAATGGCAAGTAATAGCTAGGCTTTCCAATGTATGTAGTTGTCACAATCCAGCTTCACAGGGAGATTGAAGTTCATTAATTTATCCAATGCTTCAAACTCGATCGTCGAAGAATCTGAAGATCCATCTCCAGCGATTGAAGGCGAAGCAAAGGAATTTGATGATGGTGATGGCTCTATAATCTCGACCATCTTTTTGACATTTAGTCTTGAGATTGCTATGATACCATGATAAGAATTAAAAACAAAGAGATTGATGTTTGATCAAATACAAGATAAGAGGAAGTTTCACAGAGAAACCTCCATTAACAAGGCTAAGAGAAAGTGTTGCTTGAACAGAGAACTATATATTTCTTGAATATTTATCGTACATACACAAATAACATTGCTTGATCCTTTTATGTATCAAGAATCATTCCCCAACCTAACCACGTAAGAGTACATTGGTGGGAAAAATAACCACTAGTTGTAACATCAGCTTAGCAGAAAAAGTGGCAGGAAGCCTAAAAACTGTTAATCAGAAACCTGATCGCTTTACAAATTTGAATACTCGCTGATCACACTATAGTTTGTTTGTACCTCCATCTTGCTTGATGGATACACAAGTAGTGTAGTGAAACCTGCCCTTTGATTCCCTACATGTGTGCTTCCAAACATGTTACATTAACAGTACATGAAGAATTCCCTTTGTTGTGAAATCAAATTCAGTTGAAAGCTGTCCAGTGCCATCGACCCAATTGATAATCCTTTGTCTATGGCTATTTGCAAGTGAAGGTTGAAAATAAATAGAAACAACAATTAACATACTGTTAGATTGTATTCAAATAAAGCATATTTTAATCTAAACCTGAGGTCTTTAAAAAACTGAAAAAACAAGAAAAAAGGAAGTAACAATGAACTATGATTAACTCATAACAGAAAATAAAATCAAGTAGACACTGTTATAAGATCCAGTAATTGATATTGGCATTCAGATAAAGTATAAGAATGAATGTCTTTGAATAGGACATGCTAGCTCTTCAAAACTAATAAACAGACACAAATTAACAGTCCAGTTATTTGAGCATAATTTTAATTCAAAAATTCAACTTAAACGACTTGTCACTTGCCATTATAAGGAATGCATATCCCTTTTCAATTCAAAATTCAGCTTATCTTGCCCCCACAAAGTACACTATCCTTTATTTGGTGCATGATAAACATACATGATGTATACCTTGGTAGGAGGATTCAAGTTCCCATTAGCTGCCAAAGATTGCGCATCGATGCCAACCCCATCAAGCCTCAATGTTGGCACATTATGACAGGCATCATCCACATGGCTTCTACCACAGTCATCTACACACATCAGTGCACTCCTTTCCTTGCAGCCAAAGGATTGTCACCTTCAAGAATTGTAGCATTCAGCTACTTATCAACACCAATTAAAACCACAAACACAGCAAATGAGGATTGTTAATACATTACCCTTGCGGCCTTGCCCTTAAACATGAAAATCCAAGTAAAAAAAAAAAGTCTTCACCTTTTGTAAAGCACATTTAGGCATCATATCTAGTTTATGCATAATAAAACGGACGAACATCTCATTTTGAAAGCTCTAGTCCAGCTATTTTCAAATCTACTTCCGGCATGTAAAAAAGTCCCAACAAAAATATTTAATGCAAAAAAGAAAATAAAAATAATTAATCCATAATGATCACATACCTTAAACAGATTGGCTTCCAAATCAAATTGAGAGCTGCAAAATATAATAAATTATCAAAAAAACCAAACATCATAATCACCTAAGCAAGACTTTCAATATCTTCTTGCTTTCATACTCATCAAAAAACAGAGAAAAGGCAAGGGCATACACATCCAGAGGGCTATTATCTACGAGTAACTTCTTGAGTTGAGGAGCGATTTTGAGAGCTACATGATCCGAAATCTGAAATTACCAAGAGTCATAAAACAAACCTCTGTTATGCCTTGTTATGTAATTATCAATACAGAAGCTAATGCAATCTCTAGTATACTATACACGCTTTGCACAGTTACAAGACAATTTCTATCCATCAGAATCCAATGATTCATGAAACTTCACATTCTAATAGCAAAAATTGAAAAAGCCCTCCCGTAAGTAGAGTAACAAAATCCGCTTCGAAGAAAAAAAAACCACAAATAGAACATGTGTGTAAAGTAAACATGTGCATTGGTAAAATTCAGTAATTTCAATTATCTAATTCTAACTTGATATGTTCAATCCAAAGAAAATGGAGACGTTGGTGATGGTTAACATTCTGCTGGGAAGAAATCTGGAGAAGACATAGCAGTGATCAGCGTGATCACCAAGCCACACCTTTACCTGTAAAATGATCAAACAATCGAATCGATGATAAATCAAACACAATCTTATTCTCCACAGCAGAAACACCACCTTCAACCGAACCAAACAAATCCTCCAAATATCTCAACGCAACCATTTCCCTCGTAGTTTTGGCCAAATTATCAGGCGACTCCAGAACCATTTCAACCATCTCCGAATAACAACAAACAAGAAAATCAAGCACCCGGTTCGCCGGCAAATCTGAACTCAAGATCAGAGGACGACGGTAGATCTGAACAGAAGAACGGTGGCGGATCTGGACAGAAGAAATGAAAAAAATAAGAAGATAGCAAAGGAGAAGAAGATGAAATGAAGAAGAAGAAAAAGAAGCAGCGTACCTGGTCCAACGCTGCAGAGGAAGAAGAGAAGGGCTCGATCGGCGGCGGAGAAAGTGAGGGAGGCGGTGCGGCGGTAGGCGGAGGAAGATGAAACAGAAGAGCAAATTGAAGGGCAAAGTATTCTAACAAATATATTTAAGTTATGAGTTTTCTTTTTTTTTTTTTTTAAGAATAGTTAATGTATGAGTTTTGAAAGAAGGAATGAAAAATTAATCCATATGGGTTTGGATTATATCCAATGTCCTTTTAAACTACAAGAACCTAACATATCGTTTTTTTATTAACCAATATTGTCTAAATCGGTTTTTTAAAAACCGATTTCTTCCTAATGATGTCTTTTAATATTTTCGTAGTAGTGATTAAAAAAACAACAAAATATTTCTTCTTCTAATATTCTTTGATAGTACATCTCACATTACCTCCCTCCATGTAGAAACATGATTAACAGGTTTTGTAATCTTTCAAAAGATTATATACAATATCGTATTTAATCCAATTTATTTTTTTCTCATTAAAAAAATATAAAAACATATTAATGTTTTTAAACCCACCAATGACGACAAGAGAAGGATTTAAATCCAACCATTCTTATATAATTTCTTTTAATTACAATAATTATAACATTTTGAAGAAGAAGAAGACATGATGTCTGATCTCAAAGCGTCATTTCATTCTAACATAATTGTACTTAAGAGCTTATGTCACTACAACCAAGATAACGAATACTGCAAAACTCGAGGAAACCAATAGCTATAGCAACTCAAATATATTCCATAACAAAATGTGAAAAGTGAATATTCCAACTAAATAGAAATGTATGACAAGACAAGTAACAGTAGAAAGATATCTCATAATAATAATAATAATCATAACAGTAGAAAGAATCATAATAGTAATACATATAATATAATAGATAAAATTTCTCACACGTAATAATAGCCGATAACAACATTAAATATCTTGACCGGTTTCTTCACTTTGATCATATACTTCATCTCATTGGTAGCTTCATTCCGATATTTGAGAAATTGGACTTCATCACCAAATTCAAGTTTTTTGGTCATAACAAATTTACGCCAGCCAGAAGAAAGAATAGGTTTCTTGTACTTGCCATTGCGGATGATCAAACGAAAGTGCCAAACTTTCCCTTCCAAATCTTCTACGTTGAGAACCTGAGCATACATTCCTGCATGAAAAGGAGGGAGATGTGCAACACTTATAGTTGGCATGTTCAATCGATGTTTGATTTCTATTTTAGTTGGTTTCTTTGAGCATATCTCCATCTGATGCAAATTAAAGAGAGAAAGAGAGACAGAATTAGAGAGAGCAAATAAGCGAGAAACAAAGTGAGTGTTAGCAAAGGTTAAATAGAGAGTGAGTGAGTAGTACTCTAAGATGGATGTATATTCAAGCATTTAAATAATTAAAAAAAAAATGGTGAGGATAAACATGATATTCTTCAACTAATCTTTCTTGGAGTTTCTGCACAGCTAGGTGGCTGACCCCAGAAAATTAAACACCATCAAAGTTTCCGTCCTAATGCATGGAATATATGGGCCATTTCTGCTTATATGCACAAATAAGTCAATCAACAAATTTTTCAGATGAAAAATCAAACTTAAAAAATAAACAAGATAGAACACTCACCATCACAAAGTTTGGGAACCTAACATTTAATACAAACAAAGTGAGTGTTATCAAAGAGCGATGTTTTGGTTTTACAATGATAGGGCGATAAGAATAGTTAAATATAGACAATCATCTTACGGGTTATTAATTAATTTATTTTAAATGTTAATGTTAGTGTCAAAATGAGATTAACTCTATAATATCATATATATATATATATATATATATCTATATCTTCAACGTTATGAGTTCGAATAATCTTTTTAAATATTTATTGTATTTGTTTAAAAAATTAAATTCTCGAATGAAGAGAGATTTTTATCAAAGAAACGAAGGATCTCATGGATCTAGAGAGAGAGATTTTGGCTAACAAAAGAAGAGTTTTAAATTAACTAGGCTTTTTAAAAACCATATGCTCATTACTCTAATTTGTCCAAAGAGAAAATCCTAGTAGATAGTATTTTAAAAACATATATAGGAGATTTACAAGTAGTAATAAAATAACTAAATAAATGTTTTTAGCATCATCACTATTTACAAATTATAAATAGTTTGTGAACAAATAAAACAATTCATAAATAAAGGCCACGAACTATGCATGAATTGTGCGAATTATTGCCTTTGTTCGTGAATTGTAGCTGACGAATACTAATAGTGTTAAAAATTTTCATTTTAGATTTTTGGTGCTATTTTTAAACCTTCCTCTCTTTTTTTTTTTTATTGGAAAAAATGATTAATTGCACAAACTTCCCTAGTATTTATGAGATAAAACAAAATATTTAACTATTACATAAAATTACAGCAGACCGCCTTCCATTTACAGTCAACAATTAGATTTAACGATTGACTATGAAAAAACCAAAATATCCTTTAGTTGAAAAAATGGAAAACATAGGGATCTCACTGTCGGTGTACCACCACTGATTGAGCTCGGATCTCCTCCCCAAAGGTTGATCGATCTTCTCTTGGAGGAGATCCAAACGGAGATCATTCTCCATTGTGGAATGAACTCTCACAAATGAGATCGTCGATCTCCATCGATCTCCCTCCCACAATAAAGATTGACAATCTCCACTATTAGAGATAGTTCGATCTCCTATAGTGGAGATTGACAATCTCCACCATTGGAGATCATTTGATCTCCCAGCAAGGAGATCGAGCTCCACTTTTGCAGATCTGTTGATCTCTTACAAAGGAGATGATCTCCTCAATTAGAGATCGTTTGATATCCATGATGAGAGATCAACTGGAGATGAGATTGATCGATCGATCGATCTCCTCTTATCAATTTTCCATTAAGGAGTCGACCTTTTTTGTGACAAAAGGAGAGTTCCTTTTGTCGTGGAGGTTTTTCGATCTCCATAAGCGATGGAGACCACCACCTCCATTGCGAGTAAATTTTCTTTTTTTTCCAATTTTTGTGTTGGGTTATTTTATAATTTATGTAGAAATAAGGTACATTCTTGTAATATATTTTAGTTAAAATTCATATTGATAAAAAGTGTGGAGTTAATTTACAATTAACATTTTTCATTTGATCAGTAAATGATAATTTTACCCTTATCTTCAAGGTCAAAGGTTAAGTTTAATGGTTTACCATTAAATGGAAATGGGTCTACTATAATTTTATGTAAAAGTTGAATATTTTGGCTTATTTCATAAATACAAGTGAAATTTGTGCAATTAATCCTAGAAAAAATTATCCTTTTATTCATTTTTTTTTTTTAATCATCCTTAGCATATATTTTTAGTAAAAAGTTTAACATATATAGCAGAACTAATGCAAATGTTAAATATTAATTAATTAAATAATTGTAATATTAACAACAACTATAAAAAACAGGTCAATTATATCGGAGTATCCATACTGGGTCTAAAAGGCTAGGTATGGATAATGAAATTTAAAATAAATAAATTTCAACATCTATATCGGGCATTATATGGATATGTTTTCTATATCAAGCACATAATGATCCGATATAGAAAATGATTTAAAATTATAAGTGAAATCAAGCCATTCACCATTTTTCTCATTTTCTTTCTCTCACTATAACTTTTTTCTCACATCTTCTCTCTCTCAACATCTCGTTGTGTTGTTCACCTCACCACTATTGGTGAGTTCTTCTTCTCGCTTTCTTCTTTCTTCTCCTTTTCTTCTTCTTCTTCTTCTTGTTCTTTTTCTTCCTCCCTTCTAGCTATCGTCACGCCACCAGTCTCTTTTTCTCTTTTTTTTTTCTTCTCATTTTTTTATTTTATTTTTTTCTCTTTCAACCATCGTACCGTGTTCTTCCACCGTCCAGTGCTATCCTCTTCGCCTATCTACTCCTTTTCTGCCATTCGACGCTGTCATCTTCGTCGATCTACTTCTTTTCCACCATTTTATTTTTTCAAGAAGGTATGGTTTGGTTGTTATATTTTTTATTTGGTTGTTTTATTTTTGTTTAAATTTTTTGTGTCTTTTATTTAATTTTGTAGTATTTATTTTAATACATTTTTTTATTTTTGTAGTATTATTTTTTTGTATTTTATTTTTGATTTTGTTATTTTATTAATTTATCTTTTTTTTTAGAGTTTATTATGTCCTTTTCAAAATATAACATTTTTATTTTTTAATTATTAAAGTTTAATTCAATGATATTGACCTCTTCAATAATGTTAAAGATTGATATATAACTGTTATACATAAGGGTGAGGTGGATGTGGTCATGAGTGTGTGACTTGGCCTTTGATATTTAATATCAAAATAGTAGGTTTTAATTTTATATTGACTGATTGATTAATTATTTCTATAAAGGAAAAATCTAAAAAAAAAAAAAAAACCTAGAAATGGAAAATAACCTTAATATATCCAAATTTTTAAAATATTAGTAAAAAAACCCCATGCAGTCAGCTAAAAGCAGTTTCCATCTAAATTTTTAGTGGTTTTGGACACAAAAACTTAAAGACCATAATGCCATCACCTTTTATTTTTGAAAGAAAATAAAAAAAAAATTGAAAATGATAAAAATAATTAAAAATGATAAAAATGACAAAAATTAAAAAATAAATAAATAATACAATTAATAATAACTATATCAAATAAATGTAATAAATTTAAATTTTAAAGTTAATTAATAATTAAAAAAATTAAAATTTATATATATATAAAACAAACAGAAGTGTAGATCCCAATAGTGATCTCCACCGTCATCAAGGTAGATGAATGGTGGAGATCTCATCTCCACTTTTTTTTAAAAAAAAATAAAAATTAAAAAAAAAATAATTTGGTGAATAAATTAAAAAAATAAAAACAGAGTTTTTTTGTTTAAAAGAAAAAAAACAAAGGTCCAATATTCAGATTGAATCTCCACTATCTATTTGATAAGATAGACGATAGAGATCCAATCTAAATATTGGATCTCCATCCACCTAGAAGAATTCGAAGAAAATAAAGAAAATGGAAAAGAAAAAAAAATCTTCATCGCAGTCCACCTGAAAACCTTAAAAATAGCCCTAACTATCAATTTTCATCATCAGTCAATCTCCCAAATCAACCTAGATGAACCCCAAACACATGAACTTCCCATATCAAAAATGAACCCTCATAAGCTCCAACAACGACATCAAATAACAATAAATACAAAATCATAATTAATTCCACAACACGACAAAAAAAAATAATAATAATACAATTCATTATAAACCCAATTAATAACAAAATAAAAACTCAATTATTAACTAAATAAAAATGAAAAAAAAAAAATACATTTGTTTGACCACCACGAGACGACACCGTAGAATCAATAACTTTGTTGTTGTACTCACGTCACCACTAGACCGCACATCAATCTTAAATAGCTTCAAACACTTCGTCACAAGAACCATCGCTACCACCATCAGTTGTCGTTATAACCATATCGTCGCAATTGTCGCTAATATCTTTGACTCTCTCAATAGCATCGCTGCCATTATAGTTGTACTCAGGTCGACGAAGGAGACTTGAGTGAAAAAACAGTGGCCATTTCGATTTCAAGTGGAGAAATGGAGGAGACTTGAGTGATTTTCTAGAGACGACTTCGAAGAAGAGAAGAAGTCTGAGGGAGAGAAAGAAAGAGAGACGATGGTCATTTTTGGATTTCAAGATTTAGTTTTATTTAGTTTTTTAAATTTTTTATGAACATTTTTTTATTATTATCTTTTTAAAATTTTAGATGTCACCTGGTGCATTCTAAGTGGTTCAACTGAGATCCATTTCTAGGTTCAACACTAATTGACTTTTTTATCCTCAAATTTCACAGAATTATTATTTTATTAACCGATTTACTAGTCCAATTGATGGTTAAGCTCTTTTAATTAATTTTTTCAAAATCATTGATAGTTTGATATTATTTTTAATTTCAGGAGGCTAAATTGATAATAACCCTTTATATAATATAATGTGCTGTTTACTACACTGGAATGCCACTCATACTTCCATCATGGTCCACCAAATCTCTTGCTTCGTTTTCAATCACAGCCACAATGAATCCATGAAAATATTAAAATAAAATAATATAGAAATAAGATACAAATTAAATAGAGGCTACCTAATTAATGGTACAGAATCTTGGTTTCATCCACTCATAATACATTATGAATGTCATATGCATAAATTTTATGTCGCATAATTTAAATTTACTAAGTGGAAAATAATATAATTATTATTCTTATTCCGTTTCAACCTTGTTTTAAAATATCTGTTACATTATTTCGAAAAAAAAAATATCTGTTACACGTAAAGTTTCTTCAATTACGGATGAGGCGTGGACCTTTATGTGGTCAGGGTTTGATAAATTTCTAAATAATAGTTTTCATTCACGTTGTTTAATTAAAAATATTTAAAAAAAAAAATTAAAAAATTAACTTTTCTCAAATGATGATGAAAAGTACGGCGGCTGACCCCCACAGCATCATTGGATTGAGAATTAGAGACCAATGGAAACATTAGATGTGCCCTACTGGTTTTCTACCTTCTGAACATAATCTAAAACCTTTCATGCTGCATGTTTTTGAATAATCTACTGATCATCTCTCCACTAAAAGCATATTTCGTTATTATAAAATTACTAGATCCTGCCCTTCACACGTGTATATTTTAAGTTCTGAGTTTGAAATACGTGTTTTTTCCTTCAAAATTTATAATCATTAAAAGAAATATATCGTTGATTTTCATATTAATATTTATCATGAAATTTGTCAAAAATCCCCCAAATGCAAGAAAATCTCAAATAACTTTTAGACTAAAAAAAAACAACAAATATTTCTTCTTCTAATATTCTTTGACAATACATCTCACACTACTTCCCTCCATGTAAAAACATGATTAACACATTTTGTAATCTTTCAAAATATTATATACAATATTATATTTAATCAAATTTTGTTTTTTTTTATTATTAAAAAATTTAAAAACACGTTAGTTTTTTTAAACCCACCAATACCGAAAAGAGACGGATTTAAATCCAATCCTTCTTATATAATTTCTTTTTAATTACAATATTTACAAGATTCTGAAGAAGAAGACATGATGTTTGATCTCAAAACATCATTTCATTCTAACATAATTGTACTTAAGAGCTTATGTCACTTGAACGGAGATAGAGAATACCATACAAATCAATAAAAATAACCCATAACTCATCATAATATTTGAAAAACTCGAAGAAACCAATAGTTATAGCCGCTTTTATATATTCCATAACAAAATATAAAAACTGGATATTCCAACAAAACAGTAATAGTATGAAAAGAGGCAAAATAAAAGAAGTAAATAATAGTAGAAAGATTTGTCGGAATTAACAACAACAACAATAATAATAATAATAGTAGTAGAAAGAACCATAATAGTAATACTTGTAACATAATAAATAAAACTTCTCACACATTGTAATCTCCGATAACAACCTTAAATAGCTTGACTGGTTTGTTCACTTTGATCATATACTTCATCTGATGAGTAGCTTCATCTCGGCATTTGAGAAACTGGACTTCATCACCAAATTCAAGTTTTTTGGTCGTAACAAATTTACGCCAACCAGAAGAAAGGACAGGTTTCTTGTACTTGCCTTTGCGGATGACCAAACGAAAGTGCCAAACTTTCCCTTCCAAATCTTCTATGTTGAGAACCTGAGCATACATTCCAGCCTGAAAAGGAGGGAGATGTGCAAGACTCATAGTTGGCATATTCAATCGATGTTTGATTTCTATTTTAGTTGGTTTCTTTGAGCATATCTCCATCTGATGCAAATTAAAGAGAGAAAGAGAGAAAGAATTAGAGAGACTAAATGAGCGAGAAACAAAGTGAGTGTTAGCAAAGGTTATATAGAGAGTGAGTGAGTAGTCCTCTAAGATGGTTGTACGTACTTTGAACCAGAAACAGTCATAGTGGTCGAATATGGTCATCTGACTTTTGGACATGAAATGAACTGATAAGCAAAACGTGTAGGTTTTGTTGGATAGGTTTCTGGAAGGACTGATGTATGAGATGTTTTTCTACCAAAAGTCAAGTGGTCCTTAATTATACAAAAGTGATGATCAAAATTTCATTGTCTACAGCAGTTATGATGCATCAAAGCTTTCAAGGAATTCTAATCACAACAAATTAGACTGTCTATAATTTTTTTGGGCTTTTTGTATAATTTACATAAACAAATTTATCCACGAGTAGAAATAATCTAATAAGATTTTCTAACAAAAGTCAATTGGTCTTTAACTATACAAAAGTCATGATCAAAATTTCATTGTCTACAGCAGTTATAATATGCATCAAAGCTTTCACGGAATTCTAATCACTACAAAAGACTGTATATTCAAGCATTTAAATTATTAAAAAAAATTGGTGAGAATAAATATGATCTTATAGTATAATTTACATAAACAAATTTATTCACGAGTAGAAATTATCTAATAATATTTTCTACCAAAAGTCAAGTGGTCCTTAATTATACAAAAGTCATGATCAAAATTTCATTTTCTACAGCAGTTATGATGCATCAAAGCTTTCACGAAATTCTAATCACTACAAAAGACTGTATATTCAAGCATTTAAATTATTAAAAAAAATTGGTGAGGATAAATATGAGCTTATAGTATAATTTACATAAATAAATTTATTCACGAGTAGAAATTATCTAATAATATTTTCTACCAAAAGTCAAGTGGTCCTTAATTATACAAAAGTCATGATCAAAATTTCATTGTCTACAGCAGTTATGATGCATCAAAGCTTTCAAGGAATTCTAATCACAACAAATTAGACTGTCTATAATTTTTTTGGGCTTTTTTGTATAATTTACATAAACAAATTTATCCACGAGTAGAAATTATCTAGTAAGATTTTCTAACAATAGTCAATTGGTCTTTAATTATACAAAAGTCATGATCAAAATTTCATTGTCTACAGCAGCTATAATATGCATCAAAGCTTTCACGGAATTCTAATCACTACAAAAGACTGTATATTCAAGCATTTAAATTATTAAAAAAAATTGGTGAGGATAAATATGATCTTATAGTATAATTTACATAAACAAATTTATTCACGAGTAGAAATTATCTAATAATATTTTCTACCAAAAGTCAAGTGGTCCTTAATTATACAAAAGTCATGATCAAAATTTCATTTTCTACAGCAGTTATGATGCATCAAAGCTTTCACGGAATTCTAATCACTACAAAAGACTGTATATTCAAGCATTTAAATTATTAAAAAAAATTGGTGAGGATAAATATGATCTTCTCCAACCTAGTGACAAACAAGCACGTTCATGGAAGGAAACAGACACTTTCATGGGAGTTTCTGCAGAGCCAAGTGGCTGACCCCAGAAAATTAAACACCATCAACGTTTCCGTCCAAGTGCATGGAATATATAGACCATTTCTGCTTATACGCACAAATAAGTCAATCAACGAATTTTTCAGATGAAAAAGCAAACTTCAAAAATAAACAAGATAGCCGGCCCACCCCACAAAGATGGGGACCTAACATTTAATACAAACAAAGTGACTTTTATCAAAGAGCCATGGTTTTAGTTTTATAATGATAGGGCGATAAGAATAGTTAAATATAGTCAATCATATTACGGGTTATTAATTAATGAATTGTTATTGTTTTATTCATAGAAATTAAAAATAATATCAAATCATCCTGATTTTGAAAATAATAAATAAAACGATCCAACCGTTAAATGACATTGATAAAAAATAGCTGGAATACAAAATGTATTTTGCCTTTTTTTTTTTTTTAAGAATACAAAATCTAATTTGTTCATTAAAAAAAAAAAGGAAAGTCTAATACCGCCAGTTCCCTCTCTAAAACTCACCATTTCTCTCTCTAAGACCTCACCAGTTCTCTCTCTCTTTGAAAAACATCACCTCTGTCACCACACACCCCCATCATCCCCAGCACCCATCATCTTCTCATCATCGGAAGCCTTCTCCACTCTTGACCGAACCCACCCCATCATCCACCGAACTCACCACCGGACATTCTCTCACCCTCTCTCCATTCTTATGGTCAATTCTCTCTGCCTCTGTCACTCTCACTGTTTAAATCTTTTCTTGGCTTTTGCATCACCATAACAAAGATGTCTACCACTGTCTTCGCCACCGAAGACGACGATAAGTTTGGGTTCAAGCGAGATGAGATGTATAAGTCCAACCTCATCTAAATTGTCGATTCCCACAACCGGCACCTCTTCCTCTCCTACAAAACTCCCGATGGCTGGTCCTTTCGCGTCGAAGACTCCGACACCGATCTCCTCCCAAAACTCCAAATGGTTGGCCTTTTTTCTTTGTTTTAATTGATTTTTTATATTTTTATTTATGGGAAAAAATATTTTTATGTAATTGACTATTTTGTTGTATGGGTTTTTGGTTTTTGTAATGATTTTTGTTGTTTGTTACGGTGGTGGTGCTGGTGGTGGTTTTTTATTTTTACTGTTGATACGGTTATGTTGTTTTCGGTTTTTTGATTATGGTTATGGAGTTGTTTTTGGTTTTTACTTGTGATTGTTGAAGCAAGATGAAGATCTTGAAGATCACCATAGAAAAAGGAAATCAACATTTGATTATGATAGTTTTTGATTGTTACAATTGAACTCAGAAAAAAAAAATTGAAAAAGGAAATCAACACAGATCTTGAAGATCTAGGATTTGGGTTGATTTTCTTTTTTAATTTTTTTTTAATCTACTATATTTATTTGTTAGGATTATTTTTTTAATAATTTTAAATATAATTAATCATTATATTTATTTTTTATGGATTTATTAATTAATAAGTACATATAATAAATAAATATTATTATAAGTAAGAGCAGTTTGGTCTTTTCGTGGTTTTGTCATAAAATTATTAAAAAATTGGATGAAAGTATTTTTGGATTGACAGCAGAGGGTATTTAGATTTTTTCCTTAATTATTTTATTTTAAATATTAATATTAGTGACAAAATGATATTAACTCTATAATATCATTCATACATATATCTACATCTTCAATGTTATGAGTTTGAATAATCTCTTCAAATATTTACCGTATTTGTTTAGAAAATAAATTCGCGAATGAAGAGAGATTTTTTATATATTTTGATCAAAGAAAAGAAGGATCTCATAGATCCAGAGAGAGAGATTTTGGCTAACAAACGGAAGAGTTTTAAATTAACTAAGGACAAAAGGCTTTTAAAAAAGCATATACTCATTACTCTAATTTGTTCAAAGAGAAAATCCTAGTCGATGGTATTAAATATATATATATATGAGATTTAAAAATGGTAATAAAATAACTGAACAAATATTTTTAGCATCATCAATATTTACAAACTATAAATAGTCCATGAATAAAGAAAATAATTCATGAATAAAGGCCACGAACTATGCATGAATTGTGCAAATTGTTGCCTTTGTTCGTGAACTGTAGCTGACGAACACTAATGGCGTCAACAAATTTCATACTTGTTTTTTATTCTCTTTGGAAGTATATACTAATATAATTAAGTATTGCAAAGCAAGGAATCGGGTAAAGGAGCTTAAGCAAAGCCATTATCAATTCAACGGTGTGCTGTTTTTTGTCCTTAAATTTTCTTTCTGTTCATTAGTTTTTTACTTTATTCACATTATGTTAAATGAGACTTTATTATTATTTCTTTTTTTGTATAATATCTCTAAACAGAGTCCAGGTAGTCCATTAATTTTGGTTTTTACGAAGCTAAAAGCCAAAAATTTTTGAAAAGCCTAATATTACTTATTTATCATATAATGGTAAAATTTAGGTTTTTCTATTAAAATGTTGAATAGTAAATATCTATTTTATAAAATAAAATTTTGAACGTTGGTATTTAATGTTTCAAAGGCAATATAACGTGTTTCCATATATATATATAGATAAAATTATGAATTTTGGTATTGATTATACAAAAATTTAAATTATGAACTTTAATATATAATGTTAATTTTCTAAGGTTTTAATTTTTTCTTTTTGAATTCTCATATTCTAACGCTTTTAGATCATCTTTCATGGTACATATAATTTTTGCTAGTGTAATGATACATTTTGAGATAACCAATAAGTTTTTTATGTATAATTAGAAGATATAGTAGTCCAGTTAAACGCTCAACTTAGGGAGGTTGGATCGAGAAAGGGTAAGTATCTGGACCTTATTTTATTCTTTGTATATTTTGTTACACAATATGATTGCTAGACTTGGTCCTAATTACTGTTAACCATATATATTAGAAGCTTATACTACTTATTATATAAATAAGTTAGAGACATGATACATAATACTATATAAGAAGAAAGGAAGATATTAATACAACGTGTGTGTGTGATCATTTCGCTACTAAGGAGGCACCAATTTTAATACAATGTTAGCAACATATTTGTATATTGAGATGTAGACATTTTAAAGGAATAATTCATATTTTCATATTTTTGTTATGTGTGTATGTGAGTGTGTGTGTATTATTTACAGAGAGATGCAATCTCTGTTTCTATTGTGAAATTACTCTAGTTTGCTGATGAATTAAATTTTTGAAAAGTTCGAAAAATAGGAGAAATTCTGTCAGAATTTTCATAAAATTGATCAAGTTTATATATATTATTTTATATATTGAGTTTGTTACCCATGTGTTTATTACTAATATATGTTATTTTCATAATATTTTTGGATATCGATCAAAGATAGATCTAGTGGTTTGTCTTCAAGTGGATCGAGTGGTGAGAAAAAAAAAAAAAAAAAAAGTCCAAGTGATTATATTTATGTTGTTAATAATATTTTCAAGTGATTATATATAAATGAATTTATATATATATATGTTATAATATTTATTTTATTTTAGTATAAAATTATATATTTTTTCTAAAAAAAAATGTATATATTTGTTTTAATATAAAAATGGGTATCTATATGGGGCAAGTGCCCGATATGGATAGGTTATCCATACCAGGCACATGCTTGGTATGAACAAACGTATCTACGGGTTGACCCATAGATTAACCCATTTCTAATATGTGTATCAATATCGAGTATAACCTGCTATGATTACTTATATCTATACTGGGCACTCACCTAGTATGGATATTGCCAGCAATTATACTGGCTCTATCCATACGTGACAATGCCCCGTATGAATACCCATTTTTGTTGTAGTTAATATATATACATATGAAAATAGTCTAGCTAAGACCATAAACTTGAACAAGATAAAACACAAACACGAGATTAAGTGTGTTGGTGGGATGGCCATCAACCTACCTGCCAACGTCTTGATCAAAGCAAATTGCATGTTTGAACCTCAAGTCAAGCACAAAAGGAGGAAAAAAAAGATAATTTTCTTATTAATATGTGGGTAGACCTCTCTCGATCCTAGGAGAAAATTTTTGAGTTATACGATCGAGTCTTATTCCAGTTAAGTTCTGACTGTTGTTTGACCTGGTGTAAGAGATTGTAAAAAAAAAAAAGAAAAAGGAAAAAAAGAAAAAAAAGACGTGATTCAAATTAGTCAAAAAGAAAACATAATAAAAGGTTAGTTGATTATCTCTTTTTTATATTTCTCTTCCTATTGTCACGGACTTAGCTTTTGAAGCTTGAACCATGCGGCCTTAGATGCTACTTTAACACCTAAATAAGCCTACAAGAGTAAGAAGAAAGCACAAGAGAACTCTTGGAGAGAAAAGAGTTTTATTAGCTAGAGAGAACTTTACAATTCTGAGGTGTGAAGAGCAAATGTGAGCTCTCTATTTATAGATGACTCCTATACAAGTGAATGACTAAGATCTATTTGATCATATGGTGGATATACAATCTTCCCAACTACCACCTACCCTATTAATTATAAGTTCTACACCATTCTACAAGGCTCCACAAGGTTCCATAAGGTTCTATAATGTTCCACTATCTTCTCTAACTCTTTAGAGAAGTCTGGAAGCTTCTAGAATTTGAAGAGCCTCCATGCTGTTGGGAGATTGCATGCAAGGTGCTCGATGAAATGCACGGGTTATGACATTCTCTCCCACCTAAATGCGTGACGACCTCGTCACGTGTAGCACCTTTCTGCCAAAATTATCGGATCAGATCTTCGAATTGTCATAGATATCTTTCAGGTTCCCAACTCGCCTCGCACTCGAGCAGACCCTTTCATTTGACTAAGTACTAGCGACTTGGTGGATAACTCGGCCTCCGAATCACTCGATCAGCCATGATGAACTCTGCCACCTTCTTAAGTCGTAGAAGTGCCCAAAGGTACCCAACTCAGTACGCCCCTTAATAGATCCTTCATGCCTTCATTGTATGGCTTTAAGCAGCTAACATGAAAGATCGGATATAGCCTAAGTCTTGAGGGAAGTTCCACTTTGTAAGTGTTATGGGTAATTTAGCGATCAAGCCGATTAGTCTAGGGAAGATTTACAGTATGGGCCAAATAATCCAAAGGCTCAGCAATCTGTCATTCTTTTTGATCGACCTTTTGATCGCTGATTTGTTTGTTAAACTGACTCGCCACGTTGTTCGTATCCCAAGTCTCCCTGCTGATCGTTAATCTACTCGCGAATAGAATTGGTAGCCTATTCAGTGATCTGTTCGTTGCCCTGCATACGACTGCTGTCAATCCGGTCCTTAATTATGATAGCTATGCTTGTTTGCCTAAGCTGATCCCTAGACTTGTTCGCTAGATCTGTTCGCTTAAGCTGTTCACCGAAGGGTGATCGACAAATCCATTTCACTCGAGTTTTTCGTTTAGAATTGTTCACCTAATTGCTCGGTAATTTCTGAGTACACTCACACGCCTACTCGTTTGTGAAACTGTTCGCTTAATATTATGCCTGGTCGCGGAAGAACTTATTCATGATCTGTCCCATTAACTCTCAAGGTGCCAGATCCGTCAAAAAATCATCTGATTCACCAGCTCAACTAGATATTTTATTCGTTAGAGAGTCTATCTCCATTATACCTCCCAAACCGCGAGTCAACAGAAGTCAAAGATGCCATGTAAGATGAAGCTCAAGACGTGCCATGCACACCATCTCTGCCAGATATCACAGCCAAGATTACAGTGATCTCATCTAGCCTGTACAGATTAGCCGCTTGAAATCATGCTCGAGCAAAGCTCAAGGCTAACAGTTTCAGCCGCATTTAATGTAATTTCGACAGCATTAAATGCACTGTCAGCCGTATTAAATGAGATTTCAGCGCATTAAATGTAGTTCATCATTATAATTTCAACTTACTGTATACTTTTGTCTTATTCTATTTTACTAAAACATCTCTCATTTCCCTATAAGTAGGGGAGGATTTTCATTGTAAAGGTATGTCTAATTTTTTGAGGGCCGATACTCTGTCAGAATAGTGAGAAAGTGAATAATGGATGTAGGCATCTAATTGGATCGAACCACTCTAAAATCTCCTTTACTCTGATCTCTTCTCCTTTACTTCTTTATTTCGCATACTCAACATCCATGATCCGAAACTGTAGTTTGGGCCAAGAAATGAACCTCGTTGATTAGGATCCAAATCCAGACGTCAACAGTAAGCAACTTTGCCCACTTTCTTAACTATAGGGAAGAGACCTTCATATCTCCAGATGAGTCCTTTATGTAATGAGTGGGTCGACTTGTGTTGTGAAGGAAGAATCTCCACCAACACCATGTCTCCGATATTATATTCCACATGTCTCCTCTTCTTATCCGTCCACTTCTTCATCTTCTTAGTTGCTTTCTCCAAGTATGCTCGTGCTATGTTGGCTTGCTTGTGCCAAGAATTAGGAACCTTGCAAGCTGATGGACTCCTTTTAATATACTTGGCTACTAACGTATGTGGGATGTAAGGCTGTTGACCTGTAGCCATCTCAAAAGGACTACGATTAGTTGCTTCACTCCTCTGCAAGTTGTAGCTGAACTGTGCTACATCAAGCAACTTAGCCCAGTCATGTTGGTTAACATTAACGAAGTGCCACAAATAAAGCTCCAATAATAAATTGATTCTCTCCGTCTGCCCATCCGTTTGGGGATGAAAACTGGTGGAAAAATGGAGTTCTGAACCCATTAACTTGAACAACTCGGTCCAGAATTGCCCTGTGAATCGAAAGTCTCTATCACTTATGATTGACCGTGGTAACCTCCAATACTTCACCATGTATTTGAAAAATAACCTTGTTGTCACCTTTGTTGAACACTCCTTTAGGGTTGGAATGAAGGTTACATACTTTGAAAGACGATCTACCACCACAATGATAGTGCCACATCCATCAGATTTCGGCAAAACGACGATAAAATCCATGGAATTGTTATCCTATGGTCTCTCCGGTGTTAGAAGCAGCTCTAGCAAACTAGCTGGGCCTTGATTCTCCACCTTATCTTACTGACAAACAAGACATGTCTTCACATACATCTCTACTTCATCTTGCATGTTAGGCCAAAAGTATATTGTTTCCAACAACGCCCTCGTGCGCCTTTGTCCCGAATGGCTTGCATATTTCGTATCATGACATTCATTGATCAACTGTCGCCGAAGATTCCCCCATTTAGGCAAGTAGACCCGATGCCTTACTTGTAGAGAAGACCATCTTCCATCCAAAACCTTCTCGACTTCCCTTCGGTAGCTAATGAAATTAGTTGTTTGGCAATAGGATCATGCTCCATGCCCCCCTTGATGGAATCGAGTAAGCCTCCTTGCAACTTACTAATGGCGGCTAGCTCAGCTTTCCAGCTAAGTGCATCAGCCACAACATTAGCTTTCTCGGGTTTGTACTCCAGCACATAATCAAATTTCGCCAAGAAATCCTGCCATCTAGCTTGCTTGGGGCTGAGTTTCTTCTGCATTTGGAAGTAACTAGTTGCCACATTATCAGTCTTGACCACAAGCTTAGACCCTAACAAGTAATGTCTCTAAGTTCGCAAACAATGGATGATGGCAGTCATCTCCTTCTCTTGGACGATGTAGCGCCGCATCGTATCATTTAGCTTTCGGCTCTCATAAGCAATCGAGTGTCCATCTTGCATTAACACTCCACCGATGGCAAAGTCTAAGGCATCAATCTGCACCTCCTATGGTAGAGTGTGGTCCGGTAGGGCTAGAATTGGTTCCTTTATGATAGCTTGCTTCAAGGACTCGAATGCTTACTGGTGCTTCTCCTACCATGCCCACAATTGACTTTTCTTTAGTAGATCAGTGAGTGGGACAACTATCTTTGAGTAACCCTTGATGAAGCGTCGATAGTAGTTTACTAACCCCAAGAAAGATCGTAGCTCGGACACCTTAATGGGTGTCTCCCATTTCTCGATGGCTTTTATCTTGGCCTTATCTATGAAAAACTTCCCTTATGAAATCCTATGACCAAGGAAATCAACCTCCTTAAGAGCAAACGAGCACTTCTCCTTCTTCACATACAACTCATTCTCCTTTAGGGTCTTGAATACTGTTCGGAGGTGTTGGGCATGCTCTTTTAATGAGTTGCTATACACCACGATGTCATCCAAGTACACCATCACAAATTGATCTAACTATGGTTGGCAGATCCTATTCATGAGAGTGGAAAAGGTAGCTGGGGCGTTTGTAAGGCCAAAAGGCATGACGAGAAACTCGTAGGCCCCATAGCGTGTCACAGAAGCAGTCTTCGTCTCGTCTTCTTCTGCTATCCGAACTTGATAGTAGCCCGATCTCAAATCTCGCTTAGAGAAGTACTTTGCTTGCCCTAACTGATCAAACAGGTCAGCAATAAGAGAAATAGGATATTTGTTTTTGATGTTTACCTTGTTGAGAGCTCGGTAGTCGATGTATAACAACAATAATCCATCATGTTTCTTCTGAAATAGCACCACAGCTCCATATGTTGCCTTTGATGGTTGAATGTACCTCGCCTCTAATAACTCCTTTAGTTGCTTCCTCAATTCAACAAACTCAGATAGGGACATCCGATAAGGAGCTCTAGAAGGTGGTTTAGCTCCTGGCTCCAACTCTATTTTATGGTCCACCTCCCTCTTAGGTGGCAACCGTTTGGGTAACTCGGGTGGCATGATGTCCTTGTGTTCATCGAGAACTCGCACTATCTCCCTTGGTAAAACTAGAGGTTGGCCCATCACATCTTTCACCTCTTGTATGGTAGCCATGAAGGTGATCTCCCCTTTCTTCACTTCCTTCTTAAACTGCATCGTAGAGAGTTAGCTTGTTTTAGAGGTAATAGGCTTGACCGTTGCTGGGACCATGCACGTACCTCCTTCCAATATGCATACGGAGTTGTAGCGAGGTAGTGGAACTACATTTGACTACCTCAAGAACTCCATTCCTAGCACGATGTCAAAATCATCCATGGGTACCATCGAGAAATTCGTCTTGCTGCTCCAAGATCCAATGTATAACTTTACCCTGCAAGCTACACCATCGAGTGGCTTAGCGTCTGCATTCACCGTCTTCAACCAACTTTCTCTTTTTTCTACCTTCAACCCTAGTCTCTTAGCTTCTTCACGTCGTATGAAGTTGTGAAAGGCTCTGGTATCAATCATTGCCTGGACTTTTTTCCCATTGATGCGTGCCTCCACATACAAAAGAGATCGGATAGGAGGATTGGTTAGTGTAAGAATGGCTTTTAGTGAATTAAGGAGTTGAAGACAACCCATGTTGGTTTGTTCTTGAGCGCCCTTCTCTTTTTCCTCGATTAAAGCCGTGAGTGCTTTTCTCTTCAGACAATCCCTTACCAAGTATGGCTCATTGCACAAGTAGCAATTGTACTTTGGTTTGAAATCCTTCTTATCCTTCTTACCATCTTTATTGTACTTACTGCTTTGTGACTTCCACTTTCCGTTCTTGTCCCTAGAGTTGGTCTCTTTATCTTTAGCTCCCTCACCATTAGATAGGTTAGGCTTGCAATTCTTGTTTTTCAACTGTTTCTGCTTCGAAGACTCACTTTTGCCGAACTCGGTTAAGGTTTCAGCTGTAGTGAGAGTGTGGCGATATCCTTCACACCTCGACGTTGTAACTCCAACCTTGCCCAACTTTGCAATCCCTCCGTAAAGTTAAACAATAAATCTTCTTGGCTCATGTCTGGGATTTAGAGCATAAGTGTCGAGAATTGATCTACGTACTCGACAATCGAAGCCATATGCTTTAGTTTTCGCATCTTCTTCCTTGCATCATGGGCCACGTTCTCGGATAGAATTGCTTCTTGAGCTTCTTTTTTAAGTCTTCCCAAGTGTGAATATCGTACTTGTCGTGCTCCCTTTCGACATGCTTTCTACGCCACCAAGTAGCAGCAGTGTTAGTAAGGTAGAGAGTAGCATGGTTTACCTTGTCTTCGTCCTCTTTAATGCCCACTCCATCAAAGTAGCTCTCCATGTGCCATAGGAAGTTGTCTAACTCCTTCGTATCCCGCTTGCCTGTATACTTCTTGGACTTCGGAGTCTTCACCTTTCGAGGATTAAAACACCAACTAATGACCCATTAGCCATCACATGCTTGTAGAGGGCCATATCCGCACGAGTCTCCTCCAAGCCCGACTTGAGTTCAGTCACTTGAGCTTGGGTTTGGGCTAGTGCCTCAAGTACCCTAGCTTGAAAAGTCTCACTCTCTTGACAACTTGAACCAATAGCGGTGTTGAGAGCTTCTAACATGGATTCCCACAGCTCTTCCACTTGGCTATCACACTTGCCATCAAACTCCTCCACATTCTGCTCTAACTCGTCTAGTTTCGCCTTCCCGTCGACTATAGCTAACTCCGCCTTGACCATTCTGGTCTCCATGGCATCCATCACCTCACGAGACTTACTATGCCCAAGACCCTTTTGAGCGGCATTTGGGTTAGGATAAGCATCCATTCCCCTTATTTCCTCGGTGACATTCGACATCCTTCCTCCTTCAAACTCCACACGTTGAGCAAATCGCGGCTCTAATACCAACTGTCACAGACTTAGCTTTTGAAGCTTGAACCGTGCGACCTTAGATGTTACTTTAACACCAAAATAAGTCTACAAGAGTAAGAAGAAAGCACAAGAGAACTCTTGGAGAAAAAAGAGCTTTATTAGCTAGAGAGAACTTTATAATTCTGAGGTGTGGAGAGCAAATGAGAGCTCCCCTGTTTATAGATGGCTCCTATACAAATAAATGGCTAAGATCTATTTGATTCTACAGTGGATATACAATCTTCCCAACTACCACCTACCCTATTAATTACAAGTTCCATATCATTCTACAAGGCTCCACAAGGTTCCATAATGTTCCACCATCTTCTCCAACTCTCTAGAGAAGTCTGGAAGCTTCTAGAATTTGAAGAACCTCTATGCTATTGGGAGATTGCATGCAAGGTGCTCGATGAAATGCACGAGTTGTGACACTATGCAGACTTTAATATAAATAAAAAATAAAGTCTCTGATTAACAGCCAAATAAAATAAATCTCAATAATTGTATACATTATATAGTGAAATAGGGATGGATTATAGTCTTATAAACTATAATGATAGAGCGATGAGAACAATTAGATAGTCAATCATCGTTAGTATTATTTGTTAATTGTTTTAAAAGTTGACATTATTGAATAAGAGTGATATGTCAAGCATATAATATTGTCTCGTGATATGCCACTCATATTTATACATATTGATGATTGTAAGATAGTTGTCGTCTCTCTCAAACCTCAAATATTGACAGTAGTTGTTTAAAATGTAAATACTTAACGAAAAATATTTTAGTTCTCCTTAGTATACGTATTTAGCACAAACTGTAAATATACAATCTAATTGATATGAAAGTCATGTACTCATGAATTAAATAGTTGTAATATTAACAATATATGTACATGTGAAAAAATTCTTGTGGAGACCATCAACTTAAAAAGGTTTAAAGATGATAAAACGCAATATGTGGACTCTGCGAAGCCTTGCGAATGCATACTATAGAAAAAGGTTGGTTCTCTCGTTTCTCTCTTCTCTTTATATAAATTTTAAAAATAAATAAATAGAAAGGAGAGCCTGTGATTGACAACCGAGTAAAGAATATAAATTTGTATACATCATATTCAATAGAATTAATGTTTACATCGTATACTAATTAGTTAGATAATTGTAATATTATTGACCATATATATATATATATAATGTTTTGAAATTCTTCGAAAATGAGTAATTCAAGAGCAATTTAATTTGTTAATCTTGGTTTTTTGAGAAGTCTCTTTTACATACTAGACAAGACATGCACGTGAATCTTTCGAATATTGTGTGGCGCAACATTGTAACGCGTGGCTCCGTGCCAACAACTCATCATACTCTTATATTCAAAAATAACCAACACCTCTTTCACACTCTTATTCAAAAAAAAAAAAAAAAAAACACTCTTCCAAACTCTCTCTAATTATTAGAGTTGACGAGAATGGCTCGACATAATTATTAAATAATTAATCGGCTAACTGTCCACCTTTGACATCTTCATTGTTAGAAATAATCAAAGATATTTTTTTTATTTTTGTCCAAATCAGTCTACATGGTACATTTGTAAAAGAAAAGACAAAAGTAGTCGGTGAAGGAATAGTCGTCTTCCTGCTGAAGGCGGTGAAATTGAAGTCACTCAAGCTAACGTAAGGTAGGTGATGTAATAATCAATAAATCATAAACGTAATATTAATATATATATATATATATATATGTTTAAAAGAATCGAAAACGTAATATTAAAGTTCTTCTCGCCTTACAATTTTATAATTCTTGCTTTGCTTATTGTTTTTCATTATTCAGTATTGTCATTAATTTACCTCTGTTAGCTCTATATTTAAGTAGTGAAAGATTTTTTAATTGAGTAGAGTTATTACAACTGACACAAATAATTTAAACACCATTTTTTATTTAAATATTCATTATCATATGACAAAATTAACCTTAAATAAAATTATAAAAAAGGACAAACACATCCTAGTAAAATAATTAATTTGTTTACTTTTGAAACTTGAAGCAATTTTTCTTTTTTAATTTTAAGTTAACAAAACAAAAACAAAAATTCATAAATATTTTTATTAGAAAATCTTAAAAGACAAAAAGGTTGTGAATCTGACAGATATCAAATGATTATTCAGATTTTTTTAAATGCAACACGATTTTTAAATTTTATTTTTTAACAATAAGATATTAAATATTGATTAAAACACATTATATATGAGAGTCAGTTCATACCCTCTACTTTATGAATGAGAGCGATGAATGAGATAGAGAGAAAAGAAAAAGGTCAAGAATAAAAGCGTATTGAAAAATATTTCATGAATCTTTATAGCCCATGTAAAAGCTACATAATAAAAGTTATAAATACTTAGTTTTATATTTATATATAATTACTCTTAATTTGAAAGTGGTTTGATTCGAGGAAAAAATAGAAAGTAATTAATTGTATTTTATTTACTTATTGTCAACAAAATATATATGACAATCGGTATTTTTAGTAGTGATATTGATCCCTTTTTATAATTGAATCAATTTAAATATTTATAACAATTTGTTACTTCATAGTGTTTGTACCTAACTTTTAGTTTTTAAAATATATAAATTGCATTAAAAATAGATATATAGATTATTTCATAATAATTTTACTTTTTATTTATAATATTTAATTCAAATATTACAATTATAAAAAATAAATTTGAACATGTAACTCACAAGTGCTACCAAACCTAGTTATATATATATATATTATACATATATATTAAGTTGTTTATTCCTTATCTGTTTTCAAAAATATAATTGAATTTTATAGTTTATATGATGATATTTACATTATTAGTGAATTAGATGAGGTCCTTTACAAATTAATGGTGCATTTGGAGCACCAAATTGAATTAAATGAGTACTCAAGTTTATTTAACTCAAAAATATAAAATAAATAATAAAATATTCAATATCATTTATCAACTTTCAAATTGTGTTCAAGTATAATTCAAAGAAAAATGCTACGATTTAAGTGAAGTAACTAAGAGAAATTATTTAGTGATGTTATAAAGCCTATAAAATCATCTCCAATGTACAATACCAAATTTTACATCATTTTGGTATCAACACCAAATTTTTTGACACTAAATTTTTTTTTACTCCAATATACATGACATCAAATTGGTGTAAAATATATCTTTACAGAATATTTTATACATAATTCTTTAATCAATATATATTAAAATTTTAAAAATATATTCAATATTATACTCATTTTAGAGATCTTAATAAAATATTTCAGATAATATATATTTTTATAATAATTTAATATATATTTTTAATTAAATTAATTTATTGATAAACATAATTTTTGGTGTTATGGATAATGCAACACCAAATTTGATGTTACACTGTTCATTGACACCAAAAAATGACCTAGGGATTACAATTTTGGTGTCACGTTGGAGAGGAAAAATGCACCAAACTGGTGTTTTACACCAATTTGGTGCAACGATGGAGTTGCCCTAAGTTGTCATGTGAAAGGTTTATTTGGTGTTACTACAGTGTCATTGGTGTTATACTGTAGATAATTCACCAAAATTTTTCTCGAAGTTTGCAAAAGGTGTTCACATTGGAGATCATTTTAACACTAAAATAGTGTTTTACATCAAATTAGTGTCACATTAGAGATGATCTTAAGGAGTTGTTGAGCATGAAGTGATATATATATATTTTTTTTTTTTAATTTTATGAAAAGAAAGAATATCTTTAAGTTATTTTTGGTGCATAGGATTATTTAGAACTATTTTTATGGAATTGAATTGAACTAAATTAATATTATAATGTATTTGGTGCTATTAGAATTGGATTAAACATAATAATGTAAGGTGTTTGGAGTAATTTGGAATTGAACAAAAAATAATAATATTTTATGTTTGATGTTAGGAGATTAATTAATATAATATCAAATTAAAATAATTTATATATAAAAAATAATTAAAGTACCTTCTGTTAGAGAACAAAATCAAGTCAGTTAAGATACTCAAGCTGCTAGCAACATATCAGTTCTTCAATCTTGTACAGGTACACAGCCTGTAGCCCACAGAATAGCAAAGTTAGATGCTGGCTCAGCAAAGTCAATCACAATGCTCACTCAGCTCACTTAATTAGCCACTCTTCCATCTTAACTGATGAGGTGTACACTTAATTATATTCTGTTATTTTTGGAGGGAAAAATTACTGGTGTATAAAAGAAACCTCTTTTGAGTCTCTCATTAATTCAAGAAAGCAATACAATACAATTCTGGAACCTACTCTCTAATTCTCATAAGTAGATTCATTAATCATCTTTTGTTCATCATCTTTTCACTTTCTTAAAATTAATTAAAATTATGTTCAATTAATTTAAAATAAAATAGTATATAATATTTAATTATATTTAAAATAATATTTTTAAGAAATAAATATATTAAATTATAAGGTAATAATATATATAAAAAATAAAGTTTAAACAATATTATAATTTTATTTTTTTATATTTAAATATATTATATCTTTTAAAATTTTATAACATAAATATTAATGATATATATAGTCCCAGTCACCGGAGAAATCAAATTCATTGTTAGAAATAAAAAAAAAAAAATTGATACTAAGGGCATCAAAGTCTTTTCGAATCTATAAATATCAACAAGTACTTATATAATCTACATATTTACTCTCTTATAACTATAAGACAACTACTGTCATAAAGAAAAAAAAATGTTTAAATAAATGTTATAAAATATATTTTATTAGATTTGAAGTTTTATCATTAAAATAAATAAAATGGTAAATAAATATTTGTTCTAAGAAGTGTATGCAGCTTTTTTAAGATGTGATTTGCATCTCATTATTAGTTACAACACTAGCAAATGAAGTTTATGACACAATTTTGCCTACATTCATATATTTTATTTGATTTGCAAAAAATTTTATGGACCCTTGATAATCAATTGAGTCTTTATAGATATGAGACTAGGTCGGCAACATAAATGGAAGGGAAGGATGTTCATTTTTTGTCGCCTGTCATTTTGAATTTGAGATGATGATGTTAGAAACTAGAATTCTAGATTCAAAAGTGAAAGATATTTTTGACAAAATGCAACGTACTATTCCACTTCCGAATTGATTGTGTGAGAGAAGGTTTCGATTACTTGTTAATGTACAAATATAGGGCCCGCGTTACAGGCATGCAACCCAATAATTCAAAATAAACTCATCTATATAAAACAATTGATGAGTCTAAAAAGTTGGATCAGATTATTAATTGTTTGAGATATTAAAACCTGGTAAATAATATTTAGTTTTTAATTTATTTCTTAAAATCCACTAAAATCTGCTATCGTTTTTAATTTATTAATATTATAATTATTTTTAATCTAAATTCTGCTACAAAATAAATTCCTGAATTTTCAAATTATTCTTTACATTATTTTTCTCTCATAAGATGATTGCAAAATTTGTATGTATTACTATTTACATAGCAGACATGCACGTAAATCTTTTGAATATTGTGTGGCCCAACATGGTAACATGTGGCTCCGTGCCAACAACTCTTTCATGCTCGTATATTCAAAAAAACAAAACCAACAACTCTTTCACACTCTAAAAAAAAAAAAAAAAGTCTTCCAAACTCTCTCTAAGTAGAGTTGACCAGAATGGATCCACATAATTATGAAATAATTAATGGGCTAACAAAAGTCCACCTTTTACATCTTCATTGTTAGAAATAATCAAAGATATTTTTTTATTGTTGTCCAAATCAGTCTACATAGCACATGGTATAGGTATCAAAATACCAGCAATCGGTGAAGGAATAGTCGTCCTCCTGCTGAAGGCGGTGAAATTGAAGTCACTCAAGCTGACGTAAGGTAGCTGATGTAATAATCTATAATCATAAACGTAATATTAATATATATATATATATATTTAAAAGAATCGTAAACGTAATATTAAAGTTCTTCTCGCCTTACAATTTTATAATTCTTGCTTTGCTTATTGTTTTTCATTATTCAGTATTGTTATTAATTTACATCATTAGCTCTATATTTAAATAGTGAAGGATTTTTTTACTATTGTTACGAGTATTTTCGAATTATGTAAATGGACTGGTAAAAGTCTAATGAACTGATCCAATAAACAAAGGCTTTGCATGCCAGCATCCAACTAGTAGAAGCTCACCCCCAGATCATAATACGTCCAGCTCACGGATACAAGTTTTCAGTAAACCAAACCTCAACTCGTATGCATAAGCTCTCAAGTCGCTGGTTATAGTCAGAACTGCTCAGCACCCAGCTCTAGCTCGCTTAGAGCAGAATCAGCTCGTTGCTTGACGTACACGTTGAACTTTAGCAGAATGGGAGCAGCACAATTTAAGGAAAACTCAACTACCCAGCATGATAATAATATTAGATCCTGATTTTTCGGGATTTAATCTTACACAGTCTTGAAAAGTGTAATTAATTATTTCCTATTTGTATTTAACTAAAACTCTAGTACCTTCTCCTCTCTATAAATAGGGGTTGTAACACATTGTAAAGGAGGACTCTCTCTCTCTCTCTCTTTTTCTCCCACACACACCAAAAATAATTAATAAAAAAGATCGTCTCTCTAATCAAAGAAGGCACCATGGACATAAACATTCTTAAGACCAAACCACGTAAAAAAACCTATCTCTATTTCTTCCTCTCTGCCCCTTCTCTCTCTTTTCTGCTTTGTTATTGTGTTTATTGCAGTTCTGGGTTTTAAGAACCTTGGTTGACAGAATCTGAATGTCAATATTTTTAGCGTTAGAATGAGGGTCCAACTTTAAATTTTTTTCAGATTTTCTTCATACGTCATGGCAAGAGGAAGAACAACCAGAAGTTTAGATCCGGTTGCTGACCAACCAGAAGGACGGATAGGCGTCCCTACAGATAGCGCTACTACAGATACGCCTCCACCGACCTCTCGCCAGCAAGCACTGGTGATCTCCGTGGTCAGGGGGCTGCGGCAAGAGGCGTTGGAAAACATGGTGTAGCAACTCACAGGTGCAGTCAAGGCACTAGTGCAGACACAGGTACAAAACGTAGAGAAGCTGTGACCTTCCAACTCAGCTCGCCTTTCCAATTCGCATTCAAGAGTTGAAGGTCGCCGAGTTCGCGAAGAGGATGAGGCAGACCACTAATAACCTGCGAATTCGCACCAAGATGTCAGCTCGCAAGGTCAGGGATATGTTCTTAGCCACAACTCTTCTGGTCACAAGCTCAGAAGAAGATATGGGCCAAGAGTAGAAGAGCTCATTTAGAGGATACGCCAACTCGAAGCACAACCTGCTACTCAAGAGTAAAATGGTCAGTACAGCGAAAGAGCTCCATTCACATTGGAGATCAGGTTAGAACCACTTCCTCCTAGATTCAAGGTTCCAAATATCTCATAGTACAATGGGGATTCTGACCCTTATGATCATCTAGACGCATTCAATATTCAGATGGATTTCCAGACTACGAGCTAGCTGGTCAAGTGCCGCGTCTTTCCAGCAATACTCAGAGACATCCCGCGGACTTGGTTCAGGAATTTACTAGCTCATAGCATAGATAGTTAGGAGGAATGCCAACGAAAATTTATTAACTAATATAAGGCTCTCAAGAAGCAACTCGTACCTTCCTATCACCTTGTCACCATCTTCCAACATCTGGATGAATCGTTAAAAGACTACCTTGCTAAGTTTAGATGAGTTTTATAAGCGAGCTGCTAAGAAAATTATATGGGAAGAGGCCTGTAACGATCCTACCTCACTGTCTTGACAAGTCTACTACGCCGCCTCTTGGGGGCTCACCACGTAGCAGATACTGTCCTCCATGGGTTTTACTCGCCTCCCACACCCGCTTGAACCCAAGACTTGAAGGCTTAAGTACTTGGGGAAAGCAATGTGTGTACAATCTGAGTTACTAGCTCAATTGGTACACATCTTACATTTTCTAAGTACTTAAGCCTTCAGATTTTGGGTTTAAGTAGGTGTGGGAGGTGAGTAAAACCTCTGAAGGGAGAGGATAGTACTTGCCTCATGGCGAGCCCCCGAGAGGCAGCGTGGCCTACCTGCCAAGACTGTGAGGTGGGGTCGTTATATAAAAAGGCACATTTTTTTGTACCTACCACATGGCGAGCCCCTAGAGGCGGCATGGTCGGCTTGCTACGACCGTGAGGCAACGAGCTGCTAAGACCGTGAGACAGGGCCGTTACAAGGCCTTCGACTCCAAGCTATGCAACTTAGAGAGGAAAGTTAGTAGTTTCAACTAATCAAAGAAAAAAGAGTGGTAGGAATGGGAATGAAGGTCGAAGTATTGGCTCGAACTATCAGGTCGCTAAAAAGGCAAAAAAAGAACCCAGAAATGAGCGAGCTCATCACGAAGGCTACAGCACCCTCTCAGACATACAAGATAAGATCTTTGTAATAGAAAAGGACAGAGAAGACTTTGGGAAGCCCAACCCAATAAAGACTCCTATTCTTTTCAGAAGTAAGAGCAGGTCCTGTGTCTATCGCAATGAGGTCGAGCACAACACTTCAGATTGTAGGGATTTGAAAGACGCCATCGAAGACCTAATCTAGTAAAGTTGCTTGAACGATTACATTGTGCAACCAGCCAACTAGCAACCTCAACAACCTCAGTAATTAGCATAGTAGCAGCCTCAACGAACTCCTAAACTAGAACGTGAATCCGTTGTAAGAACCATTTTAATCACATATGGTGGATCTTACCTCGCGGGTACGCTTTCATGTTTGACAAATTTATGAGCATGTATTAAGCTTGATTTTTAAATGTCAATGAAAAGTTACAAAAATAAATTATATTGCTATGTTATGTTTATTTATTAATCTCTTTATTGAATGCTAAGAGTCAAGCAGCCTTTTCGCTAAGTATAAGATCTTAAACATTAGCTGAGGTCCATCTATGTTGGCCTACGTGCCATCTGTGTGACGTACCTGGACGTATAAGATCTAAAACATTAACTAGAGTCCATCTATGTTAGCTTACGAGCTATTCTGTGCAACCCATTGGATGTATACCTTGGCCAGTAAGTGCCTCCCCAATTAAACGTTGTTAGCTGAGGTCTATCCATGTTGGCCTACGTGCTATCTGTGCGACCTACCTAGACAGCTTGGTGAAGCTTACTGCTGTATTAGCTCGGGTTTCGACCCTTTGAACGCAGTCTGCTGTATTAACTCGGGGTTCCAACACTTTATGTGCGACCCACTTAAAAAGCTCGATCAAGCATACAAGTGAAGGGTCTAACCTAAGAAAGCCTCACCCCTCGAGCTCATGAGCTCGCATAAGGTAATATTACCTCCGACTTATACATAAATAACCTCACTTTTCAGTCCACAAGAAAATCAAGGATGTCGTGGGATTAAAGCACAAAACAACACTGAATCAAGCAAGCAGACACCAAGTAAGCATCCCGATGAGGAGCATCAGGCAACCTATTCCCCGTGCTTCTCCACCTTAACTTACTACCTGGCCTTGGCAACCTATACCTCAGCCTCATTTTTTATAAGAGTAATCTCGCTCTCAACAGCTCTAGCTCACTCCACGACCTTCTCTAGCTCGCTCCAATTCCTTCTCGCTCTCAAGGAGCTCAGGCTTGAAGTCTGACCTTACAACTGCATGAATGCCTCCCTTCACAAGTTAGGGTAATAAGACAATTTAAAGACGACAGGTCCAGACACGACGACTTTTACTAGTAAGTTTCAAGCTCTCAATCCACAAAGTGCACTAGAAGCTAGGGGGTTAATGTTACGGGTATTTTTGGACTATGTAAATGGGTTGGTAAAAGCTCAATGAACTGATCCAATACACAAAGACCTAGCATGCCAACATCCAGCTCACAGAAGCTCACCCTCAAATCATAAGATGTCCAGCTCACGGATTCAAGCTTTCAATGAACCAGACCTCAGCTCACATGCATAAGCTTTCAGGTCACTAGTCATAATCAGAACTGCTCAGCACCCAGCTCCAGCTCGCTTAGAGCAGAATCAGCTCGTTGATTGATGTGCACGTTAAGCTTTACCAAAATAGAGGCAATGCAATTTAAGAAAAACTTAACTACTCAACATGGCAATAATATCAGATCATGATTTTTCGGAATTTGATCTTACATAGTCTTGAAAAATGTAATTAATGATTTCTTATTTGTATTTTACTAAAACTGTAGCACATTTCATTCTCTATAAATAGGAGGCTTTAACACATTGTAAAGGAGACTCTCTCTCTCTCTTTCTCCGATACACACCAGAAATAATAAATAAAAAAGACTGTCTCTTTAATAAGAGAAGACATCGTGGACGTAGGCATTCTTAAGAATGAACCACTTAAAAAACCTGTCTCTATTTCTTCCTCTCTGCCTCTCCTCTCTCTTTTCTACTTTGTTATTATGGTTATTGCAATTATGGGCTTCAAGAATCTTGGTTAACCGAATTTAAACTTCAACAACTATTGATTCATTGGAGATCGATGTTGGGCACTTTCAAACATTAGTTGATCCAGAAATTTTAGTTAGAGGGGGCGCATTTTAATCATGTTATGTCTTCTCAAGATGATAACAACTTGATTGTCTTTTTTTTTTTTTTTTAATATATATACATAAAAGCTTCCCATTTTTCATAATATCGCACATTAAGAATTTAACAAAAATCTCGTCTCCTCTTTTAATTTACCGTTATCCACTGGCATGTGTCTTGATAAGATAATGAAAAATTATTATATACATTTTCAATCCTTAAAAAACATTTATTTATTTATTTTCTTAAAACTATTTATAGTGTAGTACACTCGAATTTAAATCATTGCTAACCTAAGTGATGGCTCGTTACTGCCAAACCAATTTGACGGTGGTAAAAAAATGTTATCATAATTACAAATTTATAATTTAAATGTTATATAAAAATCATATCTTACGTCTGTAATATAGATATGAAAAATTGATAAATAATATCAAATCATCCAAAATTTCTATATAAATTTATGTTTGAACCTTGTTGCAAAGAGTGCTCATTTAATCTGATAGTGAAAATATAAATGATAAAACAAAGGTGACATAAAAAATTGAATAATTGATTATAAACTGGAAATTTTGAAGTAATTAATAAAAGTTAAAAATTTAAATTTCATCAACTAGATTATTGAGAACTTCTAGCAGATAGGGAAAGTCTTCAATTGGCACTGCACTTAAATTTATAGGTTGCATGGATGGAGCTAGATGTGGTGTCCCTCATTTTCAATGAGTTCTCCAACTGAAATCCTTTCTTTCCTATTATAGAAAATGTTAAGGCGCTATCCAGGGCAACTGATGTTAGAAACTGCTCATATGTTCTTGGAGTTTGTAACAAGGTGGCACACAACCTTGCTGCCTTTGCCTTTTCCTCTAAGGAGGATAGCCTTTGGCTTGAACCTAAGCTTGCTTATATCTCTTCTTTGTTGTGAATGAAAGTATTTTGATTTCAATAATAATAATAATAATAATAATAATAAAATCTTAGCAAAGTGGTAATCATCTAATTAAAAAAGTTAGTTCAATATATTACAATTGCAAGAAGAAAGGAAGTAAAAGAGAAACACATGAAAATTAGAATTTGAAAAGCAACTAACTGCTTTGTTTCATCTTCTTCCTTACCACTCTTGATTGTCATCTCTCTCTCTCTCTCTCTCTCTCTCTCTCACTCATTGTTTAAATTTTGTTTCTTCACTTGACGTCTATAGATATTTTCTTCACTGTCATCTTACGCATGTGCAGATGGTTGTTGGTGCCAGTGACACCTAATCCATGAGAGTTTGATCTATTTGGGTCAAACCTCCATGGTTTGATTTATATTTAGAGTTCTTGAGTTAAAGACAATTTTTTCACGCGATATGGACCTTTTTTCCTATTTCTGGGAGCTTCAGTATTAGACCATACCTTAAAGACCCTAATAAAAAATATCCGACAAGCTACATGATGTATAATATACTCGTGATATATGTAATAAATTAAAAATAAAAAAATAAAAAGTCATCTTACATATGTGCAAAAAATAAAATAAAATCAGGAGGAGTGCAGTCAAGTCATTTACTGGGTCACTTAAAAAAAAAAAAAAGTTCAGACTTGGTCAGCCTATTTGAATTGATGCCGAGCAGTTTGACACGTCATAGTTAACGAAGTGAGATGTGAATGCATTTACTTTTGTTTTGTCAGGTCGTTCGCTTTGATTGCTTTAAATTCATTATACTTCTAAGTCCAAAGACAATCTTGTATATATGTGACGACTGATGATGTTATCAACGGTGGCGATTTCTTTAATGAGAAATAGTGAGCATAATAGGAAGCTACTTTAAATTACTTTATTATTATTATTTTTTGAAATATACTTTATATTACATATATTAAAGAACCCATCTATTTTTAATTTCGTTTTGAATTTTCCGTAGAATTGCCATGCAGCTACGATAGGATCTAACATTTTTATCAGATATCTGCTACAACATGATACAAATTAAAGTATTACTTATAAAGCCAATGACACAACTGGTATTGTTGTCCATAAATTTTCATTTTATTTTATTTTTTAAGATTGACAACAAATAAATACTACGTATATCACTCATGCAATTATGATATCTACACATATAATTAAAAAAAATATAACTTTCATAATAAAGATGCTCATACAAAACTTCTAAAATGCACTTGATAACTTAAATCTTACTACTATAAAACGGAAGAAAAAATAAACGATGACTTAGATTAGTAGCGATATAAGTTCATGAACTTTGTTGCCTGGAGTTCTAAATTTGTGGTCAGAAGCTAACTCATAGTCATAGTTCACGTAATCCACATAATAACAATAACAATACTTTAAACATTTTCAAAGATTCTGAGCTGTCCAATGAGGGTGAGCTTACACTTACAAATGATTCCTATCTTCCGCTACCAAAAGTTTTCCGATCAGAATCTATTCGAAGATTCTCAGTAACTGACCATACTTCGAAATGGATGACATATTATTTAATGTAATTAAACATCACGACCCTGACGTTGACTGCGGATCTTTGGTCAATAAATTACGCTTAAAAATTCTACGAGTTTATGAAAAGCATGACATAATATAATTCTCAACATAGTTGGTAGATTATTGAATGGTCCTAGCGTAACCAATAATTAATTACAGAGACATTCCTAATAGTTAGTCGAACTTCATTAAACATAATTTTTATCAGCTTAATACTGTAAAGCAAAACAAAATATTCTAAAATAACGTCAAAATTCTCAACATAGTTGGTAGATTATTGAATGGTCCTAGCGTAATCAATAATTAATTATAGAGACATTCCTAATAGTTAGTCGAACTTCATTAAACACAATTTTTATCAGCTTAATACTGTAAAGCAAAACAAAATATTCTAAAATAACTTCAAAATTTGTTGTAGTTATATATCTACACAAAGAAAATTTATAAAACACTTTACAAAATTATCATATTTGTAGATTAAAATATTATTCAGCCGGCAATGTGCTATATGGCCTCCTCTATGAGAGGAGGAAATCTCACGACGGAGTAGTACTTTGCTTGATATTCCCTCCTTTTGGGGAAGACTTCATATTCTCTGTTGGTTATCATTAAACTCAAAAACTTAAATTAATAAGAGAAATGATCCAATTATAGTATTTAAAACTTGAGATTATGATACGTTTACATGTCCGTCATGTGCAACATGGACAGGTAACAGATGTCGAACACATGCTAGACACCACCTACCGTATAACATATATAACAAAAGAAATTTCAAATAAAAGAGGATGAGAGGATTTGAACCAAGAACCTCTAGACTCTGATACCCGATTTAAAAGCTTAAATTGATAGAAAATGACTCAATGTTAGTATTTAAGACTTAAGGTTATAATATGTTGACACTCATTTTACGTGCAAACAGATCTTCTCCATCGTAGAGGAGATTCGATTTTGTATATGTTTATATTTTTTATATTACAAAACTTTTAGGGGCATGAGCAATTTTATCTTTATAAACTCAACTACTATAATTAATGGAGTAATTATAATCAATTAGGGATAGAGGGTGTTTGTATAATTAAAGGAAAAATTAAAATATTAAATAAATATAAGAAAGGGCAAGATATACTACAATTTACCGTAATTTTAAATAAACAATTTTTCCATTATTGTTACTATTCTTCACATGCTTTTCCTCTCCACCCCCCAGCTGATCTTCAGATTAAAGAATCTGCTAATAATATAATATATTAAGATGATATAGTTATGGAAGTGATTCTTTTTTTAGAGTTTATTATGTCTTTTTCAAAATATAACTTTTTTATTTTTTAATTAGTAAAGTTTAATTCAATGATATCGACCTCTGTGGTAATGTTAAAGATTGATAACTGTTATACATAAGGGTGAGGTGGATGCAGTAATGAGTGTGTGATTTGGCCTTTGATTTTCGATATCAAAATATTAGGTTTTAATTTTATATTGATTGACTAGATTAATTATTTATATAATCTGTTGTTAACTAGGTGGTGCACTCATACTTCCATGATGGTCTACCAAATCTTAGGAGTTGTTTATTTTTTTGTTTGAAAACTAAACAGTACTGCTGAAGATTGAAGACTGAATAGTGACTGTAACTTGAAATTTGAATATTATATATATATATTTTCCTTACCTCTGAATATGTCACAAATTTATTTGTTTTTTAAATTTAAAATTGTCTAAAAACAATAAATTGATATTTATACAATTTTTACTATTTGTTGTTATGTAATTTTAGTTAATGTAGTATAAACATCTGAAAATATATGATTTAATAAATTCTAAAACATTTTTTATATACATATTAATAATATTTTATTCATAATTAAAATATGATTAAAAAATATAGTAATATTAACCATATTTATATATTTAAATATATTAATATTTTTACAAAAATAACTAAAAAATGAATGTTTAAATTGTAAATTAAAATATATTAGTTTAATTCCAAGATAGTTTAGGATGTGATATATTTAGATTTTATTTTTCAAATATATTTTTTGTAAGTATCAAACAAGAAAAAAAAAATTGAGTAATATAAAATTAGGATAAATTTGAAATTATGTTATTTTTGGAAGGATAAATTTGGAATAAAAACTTTTAAATGTCATTAAGTAATTTGCAATTAAGTGAAAAGTTAAAAATTCTTACTTAATTTTTTCAATTGTTTTTTGGTTATTTAATTAGTTTAACCACTTAAAAAAAATAAACGTTAATAACTTAATAAGTGCAATTCAATACTATTAAGTCTTAAGTGAAAAAAAAAATAAACAACCTCTTACTTTGTTTTCAATTACAGCCACCATGTATCCATGAAAATATTAAAATAAAATAATATATAAATAAGATAGGATATAAAAATTAAACAGAGGCTACCTAATTAATGGTAGAGAATCTTGGTTTCATCCACTCATACATGTTGAATGTCATATGCACCGCATAATTTAAATCTACTAAGTAGAAAATAACATAATTATTGTACTTATTCCGTTTCAACCTTGTTTTTAAAATATCTATTACACGTAAATTTTCTTCAATTAGAGAGAGGGTGTGGACCATTATATGGTCAGGGTTAGAAAAGAAAAAGAAAAGGAAAAATAAATTAAAAAATTAACTTTTCTCTAATGATGTGAAAACTACGGCAGATAACCCCCACAGCATTCCCGAAGTCATCGGATTGAGAATTAGAGACCAATGGAAACATTAGATGTGCCCTAATAGTTGTCTACTATCTTAATCTAAAAACTTTCACTATTGTTTTTGAATAATCTACTGATATCTCTAATAAAAGCATATTTCGTTATTATAAAATTATGATATCATACCCTTCACACAGATATACTTAAAGCTCTGAGTTTCGAATATGTGCTTTTTCCTTACTTCAAAATTTATAATCATTAAGTCAACCTTCGTTCTGCCTTGGAGGTTAGAAACTTACGTTTGTATTCCGAAGGCAGTGGGTCCAATGTTGACACTAGCGAGGAAAAAGCGAGAACATCTATAATCATTAAAAAAGATCGGTGATTTTCATATTGATCATGAAATTCGTCAAAAGTCGCCACGTAGTCAAGAATCTCAAATAACTTTTAGACTAAAAATAACAATAAAATATGCATATAAAAAAATAATAATAATAATAACAATAAAATATTTCTTCTTCTAATCTTCTTTGACGATACATCTCAGGCTACGTCCGTCCATGTCGAATCATGATTAACACATTTTGTAATCTTTCAAAATATTATATACAATATTATATTTAATCAAAATTTAATTTTTTTCTAATTTTAATCAAAATATTATATACAATATTCTATTCTATTTTTTCTTTTATCTTTGGTTACTGACGCCGTTAGTTGGTGTCAGCAACCACCCATGCCTCCTTTGTGAGAGGCATGGGTTCGACACCCATTTTTCTCGTATCCAAATATAATATATAATATTATGTATATTTATAAATATATTAATATTCGGTCTCCCATCATTATGTGTGGGTTGATCTTCTAGTTTCGTATGAGTTTTCTTCCGCCTCCGTGTGAATTGATCTCTTCCAATTGGGAGTTGTCATCCTGACCGTGCCATTAGTGTTCTATTTCGATTGGTCCCGGTAATTTCTGGGTCCGTTCCAGTTACAGTTCATGTACTAAAAAAAAAAATTAATTTTTTTCCTTATTAAAAAAAACCTCTAAAATTAAACATGTTAATTAATTTTTTTAAGCCCACCAATACTGATAAGAGAATTGAGGATTTAAATCCAACCCTTCTTATGTAATTTCCTTTAACTACAATAATTATAAGATTTTAAAAAAGAAGAAGACATGATGTTTGATCTCAAAATGTCATTTCATTCTAACATAATTAAACTTAAGAGCTTATATCACTTGAATGGAGATAGAGAATACAAGATAAATCAATAAAAATAACACATAACTCATCATAATAATTGAAAAACTCGAAGAAACCAATAGCTATAGCCACTTATACATATTCCATAACAAAATATGAGAACCGAATATTCCAACGAAACAAAAATAATATAAAAAGCTTTAAAAAAAAAAATAGTATGAAATGAGGCAAAATAAAACAAGTAAATAACAATAGAAAAATCTCTCTCGAGAAAATAAAAATAATAACAGAGAAAGAGTAATACTTGTAATATAATAGATAAAACTTTTCACACTTTGGGATTGCCGATAGCAACATTAAATAATTTAACTGGTTTGTTTACTTTGATCATATACTTCACCTCATGAGTGGCTTCATCTCGGTATTTGAGAAACTGGACTTCATCACCAAATTCAAGTTTTTTGGTCGTAACAAATTTACGCCAACCAGAACAAAGAACAGGTTTCTTGTACTTCCCTTTGCGGATGATCAAACGAAAGTGCCAAACATTCCCTTCCAACAGACATGACCACGGTTCGGTTCGGTTTCGGTTCCGGTTCTGAACCGACGGTTCTGGTTCTAAAAAAGCTAGAACCGGAACCTTAACCGAAATAACACGGTTCCGGTTCGGTTCTAGAACCGACGGTTCTATAACGGTTTAGGTTCCGGTTCCGGTTTCGGTTCTATAACGGTTTCGGTTCCGGTTCTGGAACCTTTTTTTAAAATGACAATTTGAAATTTAAAAAGTAATATTAAAATAGTTGTAAAATTATATATATTTTATTATTTATTAATATATAATTTTTTTTATTTATTAATCTTTTAATATCAAATAAATATATATTTGTTTCAAATCTATTACATGTAGTTTCTTATTTATATTCATATTTCTATTTAAATATATATTACAAATATGATAATTATTTTTTGAAATAAACACATATAATAATTTTATTTCATGAATTAAATATGAAATTTTACTTAAATTTTTCATATTTTATAGTTTTTTATTTATCATAATATTAATTGAATAATATATTGTTTACAATGAATGTTGTTTTGTTTTATTATTTATTATTTATTTAAGAACCGGAACCGAACCGGAACCGCCGGTTCATGTCGGTTCCGGTTCCGCCGGTTCTTGAACCGGCGGTTCCGGTTCTAATTTTCAAAGAACCGGAACCGAAACCGCTACAGTGACGGTTCCGGTTCGGTTCCGAACCGGAACCAGAACCTTATGTTCTGGTTCCGGTTCTACAGTTACGGTTCGGTTCGAACCGGACGGTTCGAACCGAACCGTAGTCATGTCTACCTTCCAAATCTTCTACGTTGAGAACCTGAGCATACATTCCAGCATGAAAAGGAGGGAGATGTGCAAGACTCATAGTTGGCATGTTCAATTGATGTTTGATTTCTATTTTAGTTGGTTTCTTTGAGCATATCTCCATCTGACTAGCGAGATGCAAATTAAAGAGAGAAAGAGAGATAGAACTAGAGAGAGTAAATGAGCGAGAAACAAAGTGAGTGTTAGCAAAGGTTAAATAGAGAGTGAGTGAGTAGTCTAACATGGTTGTATGTACTTTAAACCAGAAACAGTTATAGTGCTCTAAGATGGTCATCTGACTTTTTCGACATTGAAATGGACTGATAAGCAAAACGTGTAGGTCTTGTTGGATAGGTTTTTGGAAGGATTCATGTATGAGGTTTTTTTTAAATTATATATATATATATATATATATATATATAGAAGAAGAAGAGGAAAAAGAGAGAGAAAAAGAAAACTATCGCTGCTGACAATAAGCAGTAGTTCTCTTCTCTAATGGGATTATCTTTTCTAGTAACAAAAAATAATGGTGAGTTTTAAAAATTATATGGAAAAACTGAACTGAATTTTTTAAATATTTTATTCACTGTTATGGATAAATTATGGGGATCAAAATAGTCCGGCCTAACGGATCTACAGTACAGGACCAATATCCCAGGGGCTCAATTTTTCGCCATCCATCCAGCTCATTCTCCCGGATAAGGGGCCCATTTATGGGCACTTGTTGTGACCGCTGCTCGCTATCGCCCGGCCTGACCGTTGATTCTGACCGCAGACGCCCCCTTCTGAAGACACGCTATGACCGCTATCTTCTCCGCCACTCAGATCGCTATGTCCTCCGTCAGCTTTATTTGCTGAGTTTGGCCATTGGTCCTCGCCGCTGGCCGCTGAACCCCTTCCTTCGGACTTGCCGCGATCCGCCATCCGTGACCGCTAAGCCAGCTCGCCAGATTATCCGCCACGATTGACTAACTCCTTCACTCATGGTATCACCCGCCTCACCGCCATATCCAGCTGCGGACATATTGATTCATTATCCGCCTCCTCGATTCTCCAAGAAGACAGTGTTCGGAGACCTTCTTGTTCTCCCACCTGATTCGGTGTTTTGTCTGCTGGAAGATCCATTCCGCCTCATTTCTGAAGGTCTCGAGTCAACAGAAGTCAACTGCGCCATGTAAAGTACAGTTCCAAGGCTTGCCATGCACGTTACCTCCACCAGAAACTGTGATCTCAACCTCGACAACCCATCATTGCGTATCCTACCCAGTCATCAGAAATCTCCCTTGGGCAGACCTCGGATGCGACGGATTCGGTCGCATTTATTGTATTTTCGGTCGCATTCAATGCCCTGTCAACCGCATTAATTGAGATTCCGGCGCATTAAATGCTGTCTGTCAATGTAACTGTAGCTAACTATTTACTTTTGTCTTATTATGTTTTACTGTATCATCTCCCTTTCCCTATAAATAAGGGAGGAAAATCACTGTAAAAGGCATCGAATTTCTGAGTGCTGTTACTCTGCTAAAATAGTGAGAGAGTGAACAGTGGACGTAGGCATCTTTTTGGGCCGAACCACTCTAAAAATCTCCTGTGTCTTCTTCTCCCCACCTCTAACCTCTCAATCTCATTCTCATTGCCCTTCATGCAATCCGTTGATCGTACGAAACTGTGAGCTTGGGCCCAAAAACAACCTCGTTGACTAAGGGAACCTTTTCCCGACGTTAACATTTTTGGCGCTAGAAGGAGGGGCTCATCTTCGGTTTCGTCACCTTCCAATCCATTAGCATTCATAGCTCTTTCTTCATTCGCCATGGTTAGAGGGAGGACTCCTAGAGACCTCAATGTAACAGAAAACTGCCAGGAAGTTTCAGACCATCGACAAGCCATGTCTACTGGAGGAGTGTCCAATAATGGCGCAGGGACGTCCAACATGCCGGGGACGGGAGACGTTCAAGGTATACCCCCTCTCCCAACTCGCCCACCTACATGTAATGCTGCAGGCGGAGACGTAATGCATGCGATACAACTACGACAGAAGAGGTTGGAGAATACCGTCGCGAAGTTTATAGGTGAAGTTAGGACCCTGTTCCGGAATCAAGTCTAACCTCCCCAAGTGCCCTCCCCAGGCCGTTTCAGAAAGAAATGTTCCCCGTAGGAGGCACACGGGGGATCCTGATGTGAGTAGGAGGGGTGCTAGAGAGTTTGAACGAGAAGGGTCTGTCCATTCCTACAGCGTGCATTCTAGCGCTCAACACCCCCGAGCCCGCGATGGACATCAGCCAGATCAGGCTGGCCGCAATCATGATAAAATCTCGGCCCATGTAGACAGAGCGAGGCCAGGACCTGATGCCGAAGGGCAAGCTGGTAGAAACAACCGATCCCCAGGCAGGAGAGATGGACACTCCGCTATAGGAAGAACTGAGACACGGGGTACGTTGGTAGCAGAACTCCTCCAAAGGGTTCGGCAGCTGGAAGCGGTACCTACGGTACAGGAACAGAGGGGCCAAGCCGGGGAAAGGACCCCATTCGCTGCGGAGATTAAGCTGGAGCTGCTCCCTCCAAGGTTCAAAGTCCCCAAAATTCCTCAGTATAAAGGAAACTCCGACCCCTACGATCATCTGGACGCCTTCAACATACAGATGGACCTCCAGACAACAAGTCCGCTTGTGAAGTGTCGAGTGTTCCCAGCTACCCTCGGGGACATCCCGCAGACATGGTTCAGAAGCCTCCCATCCCGCAGCATCAACAACTGGGAGGAGTGCCAGCAGAAGTTTCTGAACCAGTATAAGGCGCTGAAGAGGCGGCTTGCGCCACCGTGTCACCTTTCCACCATCTGCCAACGCCCAGGTGAGCCTCTGAAAGAATACATCAACAGGTTCAGGCGCGAGGTGACAAACATAGAAAACCCTATGGATGAAGGGGTTTTGTCGGCCATCTCATCTGGTCTAAGGAAAGATGGCAAACTGTATGAGAGTATATACCGATCCCCTGTTAAAGACCTGGGAGAGTTCTACGAGTGAGTTGAGAAGGAAATCCGGTAGGAAGAAGTGACCAATCCTAGGAAGACTAGTGCTCAAAGAGACGAAGCTAGCACTTCCAGTCATGGGAGGAAAAGGAGTAGTGGGGGCAGCAACCTTGAAGGACGAAGATAAAACCAGCAGGTTGCCAAGAAAGCCAAGGACAGGCAAAGACCAAACAGCAGTCGGGGACCGGAACGGCCACGGTATCGAATTCGTTGCAATACCTACAACGCCTTGTCGGATACCCAAGACTGAATATATGTGATCGAGAAAAACAGAAAAAATTTCGGGCGGCCGGCTCCCCTTCAGGGTCCAGAAAGGCGAAGAGACAGGAACAAATTCTGCGCCTATCACAACGACATTGGGCACAATACCTCCGACTGCTGGGCGCTCAATGATGCTATTGAGGAATTGATCAGGAATGGCCGTCTGAGGGATTATGTCATGAGACCCCCAAGGCGACCATCTCAGCAGCAACGACCGCGTCAGCGCTCAGAAGATCCTCCAGCTCAAAGCCAGCCAGAGCCGAATTCTACCCAAGGGCCTCTGTCAGAACCATCCATACCATTCATGGGGGACCCTCATGAGCAGGAGAGTCTAACCGGTCTCAAGAACGATTTGTACGTGAAGTAAGACGCGTCCAGCCTGGGAAGTAGGGAGAATCAGGGAGACCTGCCAAGAAAGCAAAGAAGGTGGCGGAGGATATTGTGTTTACTAAAGAAGACGCGCGGGATGTCCGCCTCCCTCACAATGATGCTTTGGTAATCACGGCGCGAATCGGCAACTCAATGGTGAAGAGGATCATGGTAGACACTGGCAGTTCCATGAATGTTATGTACAAGGACTGCTACGACCAGATAGGGATCGATGATGATCAGCTAAAACCATCCCCTGAACCCCTTTACGGATTCATTGGAGACTCGGTCATACCGGTTGGACAGATCAAGTTGCCCTTGACCCTCGGTGATGCCACCCGACAATCCACGGTACTGGTAGATTTCCTCATCATCAACTCTCCCTCGGCGTATAATGTGGTGATGGGGAGGCCCGTGATGAACGATCTTGATATGGTTGTCTCCAACAAGGCTCTCGTGGTGAAGTTCCTAACTCCCCATGGCGTGGGATGTGTGCAGGGCGAGCAATCCATGGCTAGTCGCTGCTATGTTGACGCGATCAGAAAGCGGTCCTAGGGGAAGAAGGTAGAGGCGATTTCGGAGCGGGAATTGCAGGCAATCACTTCGTCGGGAGTCAGTCATGATTTGGATCCCAGGAAGTTCGACGCACATCAGAGCGCTGGTCTTGTAGAAGATCTTGAGGACGTTCCAGTCGCTGAAGCGGATGAGTCAAGATGTCTCAAGCTGGGTAAAAGCCTGATCCCAGAGATAAAATCCCAGCTGATTGACTGCCTCAAGAAAAATGCAGACGTATTCGCCTGGAACCATGGGGATATGGTGGGGATTAATCCGAGCGTAATGACGCACAAGCTGAATGTCGACCCCCATCATTGGCCAGTCTGCCAGAAAAGGAGACAGATGAATCAGGAGCGTAGTGAAGCTCTGAAGGAGGAAGTGGACAAGCTCCTGGCTAATAAGTTCATCCACGAGGTCCAGTATCCAGAGTGGGTGGCTAATCTCGTGCTGGTGAGGAAGAAAAACGGGAAGTGGAGGACATGCATAGACTTCACGAACCTAAACAAAGCTTGCCCGAAGGACAGTTTCCCCTTGCCAAGAATCGATCAGCTGGTAGATGTGACAGCGGGGCATGAACTTCTTAGCTTTATGGATGCTTACTCCGGCTACAACCAAATCCCCATGGATCCCAAGGACGAGGAGTGTACATCGTTCACCACTGACCGGGGGCTGTATTGCTACAAGGTAATGCCTTTCGGTCTGAAAAATACAGGAGCTACCTATCAGAGGCTGGTGAACAGAATGTTTGAAGAATTGATTGGGAAGAGCATGGAGGTCTATGTGGATGATATGCTTATTAAATCTGAGAAAGCCGTTAATCACGTCCAGGATCTTGAAAGGATGTTCCGGGTTTTGAGGAGTTATCAGATGTAGCTCAATCCTCTCAAATGTGCTTTCGGGGTTTCCTCAGGTAAATTTCTGGGTATTGTTATGAACAACAGGGGAATAGAAGCTAACCTAGAAAAGATCCAAGCCCTGCTAGACATGAGGTCGCCAAGAAGTGTGAAGGAGATTCAAAGCCTAAATGGCCAGATTGCAGCCTTAAGCCGATTTGTGTCCAAGGCCTCCGACTGATGTGTTCCATTCTTTGAGGTATTGAAGAAGGCCAGGAACTTCAAATGGACTGATGAATGTGAAGCTGCCTTCATGCAATTAAAGGAGTACATAGGGTGCGCTCCGCTGCTGACTAAACCGAAAGGAGGGGAAACTCTGACCATCTACTTGGGGGTTTCCCAGCATGCCCTGAGCGCAGCATTGATCAGGTAAGAAGGAAACGGAGCACAGGTGCCAGTGTATTATGTGAGTAAGAAGCTGGTTGAGGCAGAAACCAGATACACCCCAATGGAGCTGCTCACCTACTATCTGGTGATGGCATCCAAGAAGCTGCGTCCATACTTCCAGGCACACAAGATCGAAGTCCTAACCAGGTACCCCTTGAAGCAAATTCTTCAGAAGCCAGATACCTCTGGCCGACTCATCAAGTGGGCCATCGAGCTCGCCCAATATGACATCGAGTTCAAGCCAAGGCCGGCGATTAAGGGGCAAGCACTGGCGGACTTTATAGCCGAATTCACTGGACTGGTAGACGACCTAGCTGAAACCTCTGAAGGACCATACTGGGAGCTTTTCGTGGACGGATCCTCCTGCGAAAGGAGTGCCGGAGCCGAAATCTTGTTGATCAATCCTGATGGGGGTAAGTTTCTTTGTGCCCTCAAATTTGGCTTCAGGGCAACTAATAATGAGGCAGAGTACGAAGTGCTGCTGGCGGGGCTCCGTCTGCCCAAAAGGATGCAGGTTGAATGACTCAAAATTTTCAGCGATTCCCAATTGGTGGTCTGCCAGATAAAGGGTGAATACCAGGCCAAGAGATCTAAGATGGCGGCCTATCTACAGGAAGTTCAGAAATTGCTGGGGGCTTTCGAGGCATTCGAGTTGAACCAGATCCCGCGCGCCCAGAACTCCCATGCAGACGCTCTGGCCCCCCTGGCAACTGCTCAAGATGCGAACTACGCCAACAACATACCCGTGGAGTTCCTGCCCAAACCAAGTACCAAAGCCGGAGTGGAAGTAATGGCTCTGACAGTGGCGAAAGGGTCATGGATGTACCCGCTGGTCAATTATCTGCAAAAAGGCATACTGCCAGAAGAAAAGATGGAGGCGTGCCGTCTGCATATAAGAGCGGTTAGGTATTGTATCTACGGTGATATTCTCTATAAAATGGGCCTCTCAGCCCTCTTCTCAGGTGCATTGATGAGCCGGAGTGCACCGCTTTGATGAGAGATATCCATGAAGGACATTGCGGCAACCATGCTGGAGGACTCTCCCTGGCCCAAAAAGCGCTCAGACAGGGCTTCTACTGGCCGACAATGAAGCAGGATGCGATTAATTTGGTGAGGAAGTGTGACAAGTGCCAGAGATTCTCTAAGATTCCCCGGGCACCACCCGCCTATCTCCGTCAGATGATCAGTCCGTGGCCCTTCGCCATCTGGGGTATGGACCTAATCGGACCTCTTCCAGTAGGTCGTGCGAGGTGTAAATATGCAGTCGTTATCGTCGATTATTTCACCAAGTGGGCAAAAGCGAAGGAGCTAGCCGAGATCTCCATGACTAAGATTGAGAAGTTCGTGTGGGATAACATAATCTGCAGGTTTGGCATCCCCCAGCAGCTGGTGACAGACAACGGAACCCAATTCACGAGTGAACAATTTCAGGAGTTCTGCAGCAGTCTCGGCATCATCAAGAGCTTCTCCGCAGTTGACCACCTGCAAGCTAACGGTCAGGTGGAAGCAGTCAACAAAGTCATCAAGTAGATTTTGAAGACTAAACTCGAGGCCAGGAAGGGAGCATGGGTTGACGAGCTACAGAAAGTGTTGTGGGTCTACCGCACTACCGCCCGCAGTACTACTGGAGAAACCCCCTTCTCAATGGTCTACGAGTCTGAAGCCATGATTCCAGTAGAATTCGAAGTCTACAGTCACCGCAGGGCAAGCTTCAACTTCGACGACAATAACTAGCTCCTGGCTACCAGCTCAGATTTACTAGAGGAATCAAGGGAAGCTGCTCGCCTCAGGATGGCCGTCTACCAGTAGAGGATGGCCAGACACTACAATAAGAAAGTCCGGGTACGTCAATTCAAACCAGGTGACCTTGTCCTACGAGAGATCCTGCCCGGCACCCGCAAAGCAAGTGAAGGAGTATTGGGACCAAACTGGGAAGGACCTTATATGATCCACGAGAGCCTGAACAACGGAGCCTACCATTTGGCAGACATGGACGGGGCCATTCTACCGAGAGCATGGAACGCCGTCCACCTGAGAACCTACTATACCTGAATGATTGTATTTCTATTTACCATTACCACTTTGTATCGTTTGTAAAGCAAGTCATGTACAAACATAATGAGAACTATCTATCAATTATGATGAATTATCGCTAACATCAAATGCCTACGTGTGTTCTTATGAAAGGTACACCACCCAACGACCAAGCGTCAACTTAAAGCCTCAACATCTAATGGCCCTAAGGGGCAGGAGGGGCTAAAACAGCCGCGAGCCCGCGCATCTAATCGTCGCTCGCCAATCGGCCTCCCCCCTTCCACCTTCGCGCATGAACAAAAAATAAAAGGCTCGATCGAAATGACACTCAACCTTGCTTTTGAAAAAATAGAAGGCTCGATCGAAGTGACACTCGGACCGACTTACGCTGTAGATGCTCAGGCTAAGTCCTTGTAAGGGCAGCCGGGGTCCCAACCTCCACAACTCTAGCTGTAGACGCTCGGGTACAACCTTGTGAGCGCAGCTGGAGAGGTTCATTCCATTACGCTGTAGATGCTCAGGCTAAGTCCTTGTGAGCGCAGCCGAGGTCCCAACCTCCACAACTCTCGCTGTAGACGCTCGGGTACAACCTTGTGAGCGCAGCTGGAGAGGTTCATTCCATTACGCTGTAGATGCTCAGGCTAAGTCCTTGTGAGCGTAGCCGAGGTCCCAACCTCCATAACTCTCGTTGTAGATGCTCGGGTACAACCTTGTGAGCGCAGCTGGAGAGGTTCATTCCATTACGCTGTAGATGCTCAAGCTAAGTCCTTGTGAGCGCAGCCGAAGTCCTAACCTCCACAACTCTCGCTATAGACGCTCGGGTACAACCTTGTGAGCGCAGCTGGAGAGGATTATTGTATTGAATTGATCAAACTCCTGCTTTCTGGACGCAACCCTTTATCAACTCCAACTGGGATCAGGAAAGACGCGACGGCAGTCTACCCATTATCCATATGGTTTCCTCTCTTCTTCAACACGCTCATTATCATCTATCTTGCCGTTTGTCATACATGGGTATATATATTGGAAGTATTACAACTGCGTATTGGGGGATCAAAATTGTTTGTCCATCCTCGAGGATTCTCCCTTACCCCTCAGATTATTATATGTATTGGAGGTGTTCTACTGGACATCATCCACAATCCAAATGACTATTTTCCTTATTACGTCCCCCTAAAGGTACATATGGAGACGGTCAACCCCTTTATTATTCTTGGATTATTGTTTGTCTGGCAGGGCATACCTATCCGCAATCTATTATTATTGCATTCATGAAAATGAAAGAGCAACAAAGCTAATTAAAAGAAATCCTATTCAAAAAATGATCAAACAGTAATTACAAATTGTTTCAAAATCAAAACAAGAACGGTAATTGTGAAAGAATCAATGTTCGAAAATAAGTTTTATTTACAGCAAAAGAAAAATATCAAAATAATGTGCTTCAAGGGGCCTTGGAGGAGCTGGCCGGAATATCCGCAGGAACCTTGGAAGAGCTAGAGGGGACATCAGTGGGATCTTTGCCGCTGGAGGCTCCCTGAGAAGATGAGCCCTGCCCCCCGTCCTTTGCCAAACCCTGAGGATCCGAGGAAGAACCACCCTGGGCTGATGGGGCACCAACCTAGACGAGTGGCGGGTTAGAAGCCTTCTGCAGGGCTGGAGGAATCGTTCCCTTCTGAGTAGCCTGTGCGGCCTTCTTCTGGGCATCTGCGGCAGCACAAGCCTCATACTTCTTCACCTCCGCCACCGCGTCCTTCCCAAGGTACGAATAATCCAACGTAGGATGATGCAGCCACAAAGTATACAAGAACTTACTGCTCGTCTTCTTAGTGGCCTCCTCCCAAGCTTGTCTGGCACGGAGTTCCGCCCTGAGATGTGCCTCCCGTACCTTAGCAAGTTCGCTCCTCACCATGGTCAGGTCCTTCAACGTTGCTTCATTTTTCTTCTCGGCGTCCTCAGCCCGTTTCTCCTGAAGGGCAGCCTCCTCCTTGATCTTATCAATGTCCTCGGTGGCCTTCACAAGTGAGTCAGAGGCAGCAAGCCGAAGCCTCTTCTCCTTATCCGCGGTCTTCTCCGCGTCCTTGAGTTTCTGCTCCAGCTCAGAAACAGTCTTCTCAACAGTCGCGGCCCCCTCCTTGAGACCCTGAATTTCCTCCTCCAGCTCCCTGTTCGCCTCCTTGAGAGCAACCTTTTCTCCAATTAGGTCGGGGAATTCCCGACGCATCTTCATCATGGCCAGCGAGACCTAATGAGATAGTATGTTAACGACACATACAGGTACAATATGTGATTGTAGACCAATAAACAGAACTTACGAGCACGCCGCAACGCGCGGTATAGTCAATCAACTGGTCGCCCCAGATGTGCTTCTGGTAAACATCCGGCTTGTGAGGATCCAGAATCACTGGCAGCTGATCCAGCAAATCGTCAAAGTATTCTCCCGCATTGGCCTCAAGAGTCGGTCCTCCGTCAGCTCCCCTCGTCAGGGCCACTTTCCCCTTGCCCTTATCTTTGGATCTCTAGCGCTTGGCAGGGGGCTCCAAGGCATCTTCGTCCTCACCTCCAGCCTCTGAAGTTGAAATTCCCTTCCCGGCGGCACCCCTAGGCGGTGGTACCTGTTTCACAGTTTTCTTGGGCACACTCTTATACTTCAGTATCAGCCTCTCGGTGGACGGGTCGACCACCGTGTCCAGAAGGTCTGCATCCTGCATTGGGGGCTCTTTCGAACCCGTTATCTCTACCTCCGGCTCCCCCGTCTCAGCTGTCGGCGAGGAAGGGGGAGAGACCATGTCTAGATCCACCATAGTTTTAGGCTTCTTTGGGGCTGCAGCAGAAGTTCCTTCACCTGGCTCTGTGAGGACGGATTTGACTTCCTGACCTTTTCGCTTTCCAACGTCTAAAGCCAACCTCAGGGGCAGAGTCTTAAGTCCAGGCGCGAGCCCGTATTTTCTCAAAACATAATTGTCTGAAAGATAATTGTCCTCGGGATCCTTCACCTCTATGAATCTTTTCAACGTTCTTGTCTCCTCGTTTGTGAGACGGACCGCTCCTTTGACAAAAGCTGCATGCAAAAATAAAGAATGTCAGTGATAATAAGGCCTGAAGACAAATGTATAAATGCTCCAGTAGCGAGCTGAAATAAGCCTACCAGGACCATTGTTGAAGTCAAAATGAACAAGTTCCTGCAAGGACAGACAAGTGGCATAAAACCACCTGGATTTGTAATCCCCTACATTCAACTTGCCAACCTTTAGTGGCACAAATGCCTTATAGGGGGAGTTGCGAGCGGTTATATAGTAAATACTGTCTCGTTTAGTATCGTGAAGGTTAGTGGTGGACTTAAAGAAGTAGCGGCTTTGAATTATATTTGAGGTTGGTGGCGAAAGGCCATTTTTGAGGAAGATATAGGCCAGAGTGGTTATTTGGCTGTAAGAATTCGGTGTGAGCTAGAAAGGGGCTATCTCCAGGTCATTTAACAGATTTATTAAATATGGGGGAACCCGAAACCTAAACCCTATCTTCACATGTTGGCGACTGATCGCTACAAATCCTTCAAAGGGATCAGCCGTATGGTCGCGATGAGCGGGAACCATGACGCGACATGTAGAAGGAAGATGGTATGCATCGACCACGGTTTTGAGTTCCTTAACGGTCATCTGGGAGTCATATTGGTAAAAAGTCTCGTACGCAAAGGTCCCCCCTCGCCCAGAGGAACTCGACGTGTCCTCGCTGTCCTGAGCGTTTGCACTTGAGGAGCCCCCATCGTGCTGAGAAGACCTCCCCCCGGAGCTTTCGTCACTAGACATAACTCGGCGATATCGGAGTCCACGACTTGACATCTACAAAAGAAACAGCCGGTCAGGCCGCTGACAACCAACCAGACCCAAAGAGCAAAAGGAGCCTAAGTCCGCTAAACCTAAGCGTCAAGCCGTGCGCCTAGGAAGCCATGAAAAATAGGGGGGATAAGGGCCTCGTTCTATAAAGTTTCCCTCCCGGTTTGGAGAAAGAAAGGGGAAGAAGTAAACAAAAATATCTTATACTATTGTCAGACTCTACCAGACCAGAGGCTGCTCAGAGGCTATCCGTCCAAATTGGTCCGGGTCCTCAGAGAAGCCAATATATCAAAAAAAAAAAAAAAAAAAAGAGCAGCAGCGACGAGTGCAATGTGAACAGGGAAAAAGGAGCTTTACCTTGAGTATGGTGGTCGTTGGAAGCTGCAGGCAATAATTTCTGAGCAGAGTTGAAGAATCAAAGCGGAGGAAGAAAACGATGAAAATGCCTATGAATCTTGAGAATGCCAGAAAAAGAATGTGGGGGGGGGCGTTTTTTCTTTTTTAAATAATTCGACTCCAACCGTCAGATGAAGACAGCTATGTAAACACCCCCAATCTGACTACGTGGCGTAATTCCCGGGATTTTGTCATCATGCAGCGCGTCAGTTGAGTGACGTGCATTAAATGCGCACGGCGTGTGGTGTAGCCTGTAACCGTCATCTGGGGAAGCTCCACGTGGCCTGACAATAAAGTGGAATTCAAAAATGTACTGAAACCGCCCTCTTTCTGTAACTGTTCCCACCTATTCTGCTCGTTCTGGAATATATGTCTCCTGGTCCTCCTCGAAGCACCAAGAGCCAAGGGGCTTTATGTTATGGATAAATTATGGCGATCAGAATAGTCCGGCCCAACGGATCTACAGTGCAGGACCAATATCCCAGGGGCCCAATTTTTTGCCATCCATCCAGCCCATTCTCCAGGATAAGAGGCCCATTTATGGGCGCTTGTCGTGACTGCTGCTCGCTATCGCCCAGCCTGACCGTTGATTCTGACCATAGACACCCCCTTCTAAAGACAGGCTATGACCGTTATCTTCTCCGCCACTCAGATCGTTATGCCCTCCGTCAGCTTTATTTGCTGAGTTTGACCATTGGTCCTCGCCGCTGGCCGTTGGCCTCCTTCCCTCGGACTTGCCGTGATCCGCCATCCATGATCGCTAAGCCAGCTCGCCAGATTATCCGCCACGATTGACCAACTCCTTCACTCATGGTATCACCCGCCTCACCGCCATATCCAGCTGCGGGCATATTGATTCGTTATCCGCCTCCTCGATTCTTCAGGAAGACGGTGTTCGGAGACCCTCTTGTTCTCCCGCCTGATTCGGTGTTCTGTCTGCTAGAAGATCCATCTCCGCCTCGCTTCTGAAGGTCTCTAGTCAACAGAAGTCAACCGCGCCATGTAAAGTACAGTTCCAAGGCTTGCCATGCACGCTACCTCCACCAAAAGCTGTGATCTCAACCTCGACAACCCATCATTGCGTATCCGACCCACTCATCAGAAATTTCTAAGTGCTGTTACTCTGCTAAAATAGTGAGAGAGTGAACAGTGGACGTAGGCATCTTTTTGGGCCGAACCACTCTAAAAATCTCCCGTGTCTTCTTCTCCCCGCCTCTAACCTCTCCATCTCATTCTCATTGCTCTTCATGCAATCCATTGATCGTACGAAACTGTGAGCTTGGACCCTAAAACAACCTTGTTGACTAAGGGAACCTTTTTCCGATGTTAACATTCACTTAGGTAACTCGAATTAACAATAGCTCATGAAAATAGTTTACGAAGTTTACACAAACTAACAATACTTCATGAAAGTGCTAAAAAAAAAACTCAATTTAATTTTTTAATGTTACTTTTTTAATTCTTATTTTTTACACTATTTACCAGAATTTTTAGTATAATATCATCGTTTCAAACATTTTCAGCTATCCATTGAGGTGAGTTCAAGGTACTTAATTTGAAATGGTCAGCTTTGATATTGATTTATAATAGCTTTTCAATTTATTATACATTTTATTCTTAAAAGCTGATGAAATGAACGTAATGCACTAATGCTTTTATTGTTCTCATCAGAGTTGCTTCACGGCTCTTGACAAGATAAGATGGTTGTAAAGAGAACCGGGAACGTTTCACATCAAAATGATATCAAAGAGCGATGGTTTGTCTTATAATGATGGGGCGATAAGAATAGTTAAATAGTAAATCATCTTACGCGTTATTTGCTAATTTATTTTAAATGTTAAAATTAGTGACAAAATGAGATTAATTCTATGATGTCATTCATATATATTTACATCTTAAATGTTATGAGTTCGAATAATCTCTCCAAATATTTACTGTATTTGTTCAAAAAATAAATTCTTGAATAAAGAGAGATTTTTTTTTTTAATATTTTGATCAAAGAAAAAAAAAAGGATCTCATAGAGAGAGATTTTGGCTAACAAACAGAATAGTTTTAAATTAACTAAGGGCAAAAGGCTTTTGAAAGTCATTACCCTAATTTATCCAAAGAGAAAATCCTAGCAGATAATATTATATATATATATATATATATGAGATTTAAACATAGCAATAAATAACTGAATAAATGTTTTTAGTATAATCAGTACTTACAAATTAACTATAAATAACTAAAGATTACGAAATATGCTCAAATTATGTGAATTATTGCATTTGTTCGTGAACTATAACTGACGAACACTAATAGTGTTAAAAATTTCGTTTTAAATTTTCCGTGCTACTTTTAAACCTCACTTTTTTTTTTTTTTTTTTTTTGTATTAGAACAAAATATATCCTTTTATTTATTTATTTTTTGGTTTAATTATCCTTAGCATATATTTTTACCAAAAAATTTAACAAATATAGTAGAATTAATGTAAATGTTAAATATTAATTAATTAAATAATTGTAATAGTGATAATACATATATACATATGAAAAAAGTTTGGCTAAGACCACAAACTTGAACAAGATAAAACACAAACATAAGGTTAAGTGTATTGGTGGGGTGGCCACCAACCCACATGCCAACGCTTTGATCAAAGTAAAGGGCAAATTCGAACCTCAAGCCACATAAAAAAGGATGAAAAAGTAGTAATTTTCTCACTAATATGTAGGGGTGGCAAAAAGGGTTTGCGTGTCAGGTTGAACTGAATTCGATTCGATTCGTTTATGAATTCGATCAATTCGACACGAATTTGTTTAAGAAACGGGTCGACATTTTTGGATTCGATACGAATTCGTTTATACACAACTGACACGACACGAATTCGTTTAACCCGTTTAATCATTTAAATCGTTTAATTCATTTAACCCATTTAACCTTTTAATTCGTTTAACCCATTTAACCCATTTAACCTGTTTAATTCGTTTAACTCAAATATAATAAATAATATTTCAACTAAATATTAAATCAACTATAAAATCTATGCATTAAATCAACTATAAAATTTCATATCATCCATATTTAAAAGCTAAAACAAAATCAAACTCAATGCAAACACAAATATAATAAATAATTCACAATCAAACACTTAAACACATAATTCAACATTTCAACACATAAAAACCTACACATTAAATCAACTAAATAAAATTCCATATCATCCTCATTTAAAATCCACAACAAAATCAAACTCAATTTAAACACAAATATAATAAATAATTCACAATCAAATATTTAAACACCTAATTCAACACATAAAAACCTAAACATTAAATCAACTATATAAAATTCCACATCATCCACATTTAAAAACCACAACAAAATCAAACACAAATATAATAAATAATTCACAAACAAACATTTAAACACCTAATTCAACACATAAAAACCCACACATTAAATCAATTACACATAATTCCACATCACCCACATTTAAAAATCACAACAAAATCAAACTCAATGCAAAACCATATAAATTAAAATGACATAACATTATCATTCTCCAATATCAAACTTTTGTCACTTAAATTCTTTCCTCATTGATTCCAAACTCCAAAAGGATCTTCAAACTACACAAGAAACACAAAAACACAAAATTAGATATCTACATTCACAATCACAAAAACACAAATTAGATATCTACATTCACAATCTAAGCCATATCCAAGAAATTTAATGTCTGCTACTTGAACATACATATTTACATAAAAATGCACATTTACTGTCACAAACATTTATGCATCCATGTAGAATCAAATAAACACTCATCTCTCCTAAGTATAAACGGTGATGTAAATATGTAATTACCGCAAGTGAAGCATTTTTATAACCATTTTCTAATCAAATAAACCTTCACTCTCTCCTAAACATAAACGATGATGTAATTACCACAAGTGAAGCATTTCTATAACCATTTTCTAACCATTTTATAATCATTAGCATAAACGGTGAAGCATTTCTATAACCATTTTTATAACCACAGTTCATCCTCCAATCACATCATCAATTCCACAATAAAACCTTAAAGGTTCAAGCCAGCAACTTAATAATCAATTCCCACAAACAAAAATAGTCTCCTCAAGCCCAAGAAAGCCATAATCCTAAAACATATTACAACAACGCAACGTCTATAAATCCCTCAAATATCTACAAATCAAAACGTCTCCATGCACAAAAATCACATGAATTACCAAACATCACAAAATCCATCCAAAAAAAAAAACTCAAAACTGACAAAAACTGGATATATACATGAATGAAAAAGAGAGGCACCTGAAGCTATTGAAGTCGTTGTCAGTGTCATCGTCGTGTCGTCATCGGGATCGTCGCGTTGCCAAGCTGTCGTCAAGTCACTGCGTTGTCGCCAGGTCATCGTCATCGCGTCATCGGTCTATTGTTAAGTGGCAACGTTGTCGTCAGGTCACCATATTGTCGTCAGATCGTCAGCAGAAGAAGGAACAAATGGTGGTCTGCCGTCTAGTCAAGTCGTCGACAAAAGAAGGAACAAGATGGTGGTCTGCCGTCTAGTCAAGTCATCGGCAAAATAAGGAACAAGATAGTGGTCTGCCGTCTGGTCAGGTTGTCGGTAGAAGAAGGAACAAAATGGTGGTTTGGTCACCAATATAAGAAGAGGCAATGCCGGCAGACTAGATTTCAAAAGTTAGTGTTAGGGATTTGTTAAATATGTATATATATATAAATGCATAATTATACCTTAATCCCTCTAATATATTAAATTATAATTTGACCCCAATTTTAACCGAGTCAACCTGCGATTTGTTTAATCAAACCCGATTCGATTCGTTTAATAAATAGGTTAGATGGGTTGACACGATTACGACACGAATTCATTTAACTCCAACTTATACCCATTTATTTTTCACGAATTCTTGTCAACCCATCGTGTCATGACCTATATTGCCACCCCTACTAATATGTGGGTAGATCTCTTGCGATCTAAGGAGCAAATTTTTGGATTGTGCGATAGCATTCTATCTCAGTTAAGTCCCGGCAGTTATTTGACATGGTGTCTGAGGTAGTAAAAAAAAACATATGCTTCAGATCAGTCTGAAAGAGAACATAATAAAAGGTCAGTTGACTCTCTCTCTTTTCATGCTTCTCTCCCTATACAAACTTTAATATATATAAAAAATAAAGCCTGTGATTAACAGCCAAGCGAAAAAAATCTCAACAATTGTATACATTATAGTGAAACAGGGATGGATTATAGTTTTATAAACTATAATGATAGAGCGATGAGAATAGTTAAATAGTCAATCATCTTTAGTGTTATTTGTTAATTGTTTTAAATGTTGATAGTATTGAATAAGAATGATATGTCAAACATATAACATTGTCCGGTGATATGCCACCCATATTTATACATATTGATGATTGTAAGATGGTTGTCCTCTCTCAAGCCTCAAATATTGACAGTAACTGTTTAAAAAGCAAATACTCAATGAAAAATATTTTAATTCTCCTTAGCATATACATTTAGCACAAACTTTAAATATACAACATAATTAATGTTAAAGTCATGTACTAATTAATTAAAAAGTTGCAATATTGACAACATATGTACATGTGAAAAAATTCTGGCTGAGACTATTAACTTAAAAAGTTTTAAAGATGATAAAACGTAATATGTGGACTCTTCGAAGCCTTGCGAATACATAACCACTAAAAAAAAAGTTGGTTCTCTCTTTTCTCTCTTCTCTCTATATAAATTTTTATAATAAATAAATAAAAAGGAGAGTCTGTGATTGACAGCCAAGTAAAGAATCTAAATTTGTATACATCATATTCGGTAGAATTAATGTTTATATCTTATAGTAATAAACTAAATAATTGTACTATTGACGTACAATATTTCTGCATGTGAAAAAAATCTTGCTAAGACCATAAACTTAAACAAGATAAAATGCAACACATGGACTCTTCGAAACCTTACAAACACATAGCACCAAAGATGGTCGGTTGACTCTCTTTCTCTTTTCACACTTCTCTCCCTATACAAAGTACAAACTTTAAGAATAAATAAATAATAAAGTCTAGATTAATAGCCAAGTGAAGAAACCTAAATAATTGTATACGTTATATAGTGAAATAGGGATGGATTAAAGTCTTATAAATTATAATGATAGAGCGATGAGAGCAGTTAAATATAAATAGTGGGTTATCTTTTTCGTTATTTGCGAATTGTTTTAAAAGTTACTATTATTGAATAAGAGTGATAAGATAATATTGTTTAGTGATATGCCACTTGTTAAGCCTTATGTTGATCAACAACAGGAAGCCAACTGCAAATATAACCAATGTATACTTGCCAAGTCATGAAGCTCATTGATTGCCAAGTCAGCAGTCTCCTAGCCAATGAATGAAGAACATGTATTAAGGAGGTTAGAAAGTTAGAGGCTGAAAATATACAAAAACAGAGATATCTTCTTGTATGAAATACAATGAAAATCAATGAAACAAAACACAATTTTCTCTCAGTTTTTCTTGCTTTCTAAAATTCTCTAATCTCAACATGGTATCAGAGCCCTAACAAACTTAAGGCCATGAATTCTTGTGAACTACACATCAAGAAGCACTAGTGGAATCGAGTCATGAGGTACAAATCGTGGAGTACTAACACTAATAAAGAAGCAGAGAGAGATTCAATCACAGATGATTTTGAAGAACTTGAATTACAGTCTGCCTATCAAACTGAATTAGAACAATTTTGTGCATTGGAGAGCTCGGATTTTACTAGTAATAAGAGCATTTGACATGGAGGAGTTCATTTTTGGACCATGCAAGAGTCCACAGAAATATATTGAAGTTAGAGATAAAGCTACTAGTGAGTTATCCTTGATTTACAATGATGACTTCTTGAATTGGAAGAAAATATACCAAATTCTAGTTTCTTGGCTCCTTTCGACGTTTAGTGAGTCTATTGTAGGTCAAGTAACACATTGTGTTACTACCTTTGAGATATGGGATTGTGTTGTGAAGCTATTTTGGACTCAGTCTATGACTATAATAATACACCTAAGAAGTTAGTTACAAAGCTTGAAAAAGGGGACAATGTCGATTACTGAATATATTGTTAAAATCAAAAGGATAGTAGACTCTCTAATGGCTACTGATCAGGTTATAACTAAACAAGATTTAGTTTCCTATATTCTTAGTGGTCTTGGACAAGAATTCGATCTCGTAGTTATGACCATTACAGCCAAGCAAGATGAAATAAAATTACAAAAGGCTCAGTTATTGTTGATAAGGTTTGAGTGCAAGTTGGGGCAATTTGCTGCTTCGAGTGCTATTGAGATACCAAACGCTTCTGCCAACATTTTAGTTAGAATCAACAAAGGAGATTCTAGCAAATTTTCTAAGAGGAGGAGGCTATAATTACTTCTCTAGAGGCAGATCTAGAGCAAGAGGTAGAGGCAAGAGTGGAAAATTTGGTAGTTCTCGACCCACTTGTCAAGTGTGTGGCAAGATTGGACATGTTGCAAATGTGTGTTACCATCGCTTTGATCAACCTTTAACACCAACAAACATTCAGGTCCAATGATACAAGGAAATATAGCTTATGCTGTGGAATACCCTTCAGATGCCTCTTATTAGATTCAAGGAAATACTTAAAATGCACTGATAACGTTACCATCGACTGTTAATGATCCAAATTGGTACATGATTAGTGGTGCTACCAACCACATTACCACAGACCTTAGCAATTTGTCTTTAGGCAGTGAATACAAAGGAAGAAACAGTTTTGCAATAGGTAATGGTCATAAACTCCCAATCTCTCATATTGGTAAAAATTTCATTTACTCTAGTTCATTTGATAAACCAAAACTTGCTTTGAATAATATGTTGTTTGTTTCCGATATTACCAAAAATCTGTTAAGTATAACCCAACTCACCAATGATAATAATGTTGTTGTTGAATTTCATAAACATGCTTGTTTTGTCAAGGACAAGCACACGAAGAGAACATTTCTTAGAAGAATTTTGAAAGGTGGACTGTACCAATTTACAATACCAAATGCTGAGCACTCAAGTCTATTGAGTGAGTGTGTTATCAAATCTTTCACTTCTGATGCAAATGTTTCTATTTTTGTTGCATTGTTTCATGTAAATAATTGTACACCTATCAATGTCAGCATAAATAATAAGAGAGTCAATCTTGAATGTAACAATTTCAGCTTATCTTCTAGTTTGTTAGATGCTCCTAAATATGTTTTGTTGAAAACTTGGTATAATAAGCTTTGTCATGCTTCACAATCTATTTTGCTACATGTTTTGAGAGGATTGAATGTAAATAACATTTCTTACAATACAAAGTATTTTTGTGATTCATGTCCCTTAGAAAAAGTACATAAACTTTCTTTTGATCAAATGTCACAAAGAGTAGCAGCACCTTTTGATTTAATATGCTCAAATGTATAGGGACTTTTAACTATTGCATCCACTCATGGTTTTAGGTTCTATGTTAGCTTTGTTGATCAACATTCTAGGTACTATTGGATATATCCAATGACACTCAAATCTCAAGTCAAGTCTATTTTTGTTCACTTTCATAAGATGATTCAATGTCAGTTTAATGCTACTCTTAAGGTCTTTCAAAGTGATAACGGAGGGGAATATCTTTTATCTTAAAACTTACTTCTCTCAAAATGAAATTATACACAGAACGTTTTGTCCCTATACCTCTTAACAAAATGGAATTGCTGAAAGGAAACATCGACATATAGTGAAAATAGGTCTTACTTTACTTGCTTAAGCTTAACTTCTTTTATCTTTTTAGTGTAAAGCCTTCCATACTGCTGTCTTCACCATTAACAGACTTCCTTCCACATTAAACAATATTTCACCATTCACTGCTTTATTCAAACAACAACCTAACTATCTTGAACTAAAAACTTTTAATTGTTCTTATTTCCCTTACATTAGACCCTACAATAAGAATAAATTTGCTTTTCATTTAAGCAAATGTATATTCTTAGGCTATAGTGATACCTCTAAGAGATACAAGTGTTTGAGTGCAACCGGAAAGGTTTATCTTTCCAGACATGTAATTTTTAATGAACAAGATTTTCCCTTCTTATCACTTTTTCATTGAAAAATACAATCCCAACTCATTAAAATCAGTCTTCTCCTCTGTTGTCAAATAAGTTCAAAAGCTCAGCATTACAATTTGGTATTCTAATACAAATCAACAACAATATTATTATAAAGGGCTTTACATTAACACCTTAAACACTAACCAACACACTGTCAAAATAACCCTTCTTAACCACCTTCCTCTACCCATCATCTTATTAAACCTACACAATCCATTCATTCTATGGTTACCAGATCAAAATCTGGTATTCACAGACCTAAACTGTATCAAGCCATCACCTTTACAGAACCTTTTACTAATAATGTTCCTTATACTGTGTCTGAGGCTCTCAAGCATCCAGCTTGGAGAGCTACTATGCAAGTTGAGTTTGATGCCCTGAAAAGAAATAACACATGGACTTTAGTTCCTTTCCAACCATCCATAAGCATTATAGGGAACAAATGGATTTTTCAGATTAAATATAAGCAAGATAGGTCCAAAGCAGATCTATCTTTATTCATCTATAAGACATCAACATCCTTTCTACTGTTATTGGTTTATATTGATGATATTTTGATAATAGGAGGGGATAACTCATTGATTACTAAGCTCATTGTAGATTTGAATCTCACATTTTCTCTGAAGTCATTAGGAACTCTTCATTATTTCCTTGACTTTGAAGCAAATAAAAGTTCTTCAGGTATCATCATTACTTAGTCTAAATATGCATCAGATCTTCTCATTCAAACAAGTATGTAGATGTCTAAACCATGCTCTATTCCTTTAGCACCAAGTTGTAAACTTTCTTCAAAAGATAGTACTCCTCTCATGGTTTCTACATTGTATAGAAGCACTATAGGTGCATTGCAGTACCTAACTCTTACCAGACCAGATATCTCGTTTGTAGTAAACAAATTCAACCAATTTCTTACCTCACCTACTCAAGTTCATTTGTAAGCTGTCAAATGAATACTCAAGTATATAAAAGGTAATCTTTCCACCGTTATTTCCTTTGCTCTTGCTCAGAATTTATCTCTTGAAGGTTTTGCTGATGTTGATTGGGCAAGCAGCCTTGATGATAGAAAGTCTACTAGAGGATATTGTCTATATTTTAGGGGTAATTTGATATCTTGGTCTTCTAAGAAACAAAGCATAGTGGCACGTTGTACCACTGAAGCAAAATATAAATCTCTTGCTTCTACTACCACTAACATATTATGGTTTCAGTCACTCCTAAAAGAGTTGTATATTACTATGTCATCCCTTCCAATCCTTTGGTGTGACAATGTTAGTGCTAACTCTCTTGCTCACAACCTAGTTTCCACTTAAGAACTAAACATATAGAGATTGATGTTCACTTTTTAAGGGTTATGATCAATGTTGGCACTCTTGACATCAGATATGTTCCCACATTGGCTCAAACTGCTGATATTTTTACCAAACCGTTGTCTATAACTGGTCTTCAACTTTTTGGCAACAAGTTGGTAATTGATCCAGACCAATTTCGTTTGAGGGGGAATGACAATGTTCCCATTGTTGATCAACTCTCCAAAGTCAGGTTCAAACGTGACTAATTTAGATCAGTCACATTTGAGGTGGAATGTTAAGGCTTATGTTGATCAATAGTAGGAAGCCAACTGCAAATATAACCAATATATACTTGCCAAGTTAGGGAGCTTATAGATTGCCAAGTTAGCAATCTCCTAGCCAATGAATGAAGAACATGTATTAAGGAAGTTAGAAAGTTAGAGGCTGAAAATATACAAAAATAGAGATAGCTTCTTGTATAAAATACAATGAAAATCAATGAAACAAAAACACAATTTTCTCTCAATTTTTCTTACTTTCTAGAATTCTCTAATCTCAACACCACTCATATTTGTACATGTTGATGATTGATCAAAAAGCAAATTCTTAAATGAAAAAGATTTTAGTTCCCCTTGGTACATACATTTAGCACAAACTTTAACTATGCGATATAATTAATTAATGTTAAAGTCATGTACTAATTAATTAAAGTGGAAATTTCAAAAATTGCCCCCATTTCAAAACCAAAAATCGTTTTTATCTCTATCAAAAGAAAATTTGTTTTTAACTCTTCAAATAAATAAATTGCACCCAATACTTTGTGATTCCAAAAATTCCCCTAAGAGTAAAATTTCCAATATACCTTGACTAGAAGAGCGTGACGAGAAACTCTCTTGTCATGCTCAAGGGTATTTTGGTCAATATGAGATACTAGGTGCAACAAATTTATTTAAAGGAGTAAAAACAAATTTTTTCTTGGAATGAGCTAAAACAAAATTTTCTTTTTAATTTGGATAGTTTTGAATTTTTCCTAAATTAAATAGTTGTAATATTGACAATATATGTACATGCATGTGAAAAAAATTCTAGCTTAGACCATAAACTTGAAAAGGTTTAAAGATGATAAAACGCAATATGTGGACTCTTTGAAGACTGGCAAATACATACCACTAAAGAATTTTTTTTTTTTTTTTTTCCTGTGGGGGTAGAATATTAAATTAAGAGAAAATTACCTATATCTTGTGTTTTAAGACAATGGTGGGATTTGAACCCTTGACCGTTAGAATAAAGATAAGCACTCAACCATTTCCATTAAAAAATTGTGCAAAAAAATTTTAAGGTCTCTCTTCTCTCTCCATATAAACTCTTTAAAAAAAAAAAAAGGTATATGATTGACAGCCCAGTGAAAAATCTAAATTTGTATACATTATAAACTAATTAAGTCAATAATCATAATATTGAGAATAGATATGTGATAAAAATCCGCTGCCTAAGTCCATAAATCATGTGTAATATTCTAGAACAAGCAACAGATGTGATAGATCAAGAGGTGATCAGATTTCGTCATTGATATTATCATAATCGTATTTATGATAATCAATAATTAATAATAATCTATTATTTTGAATTAAAATTAGCAGAGAATCTTTAAAAAAATGAAGAATTATTATTATTTTTCCCCTGACGATTGATAAATCATCGTTTTTTCCCTTATTGATTTTAAAATGGTAAAACAAAAAAAAACAAAAAAAAAAAAAAAACCTTCTAAAATAGTATTAATTCAAGTCAAAAGAAAGAAAAAAAGTTATTTCTTGAATCAATAAAGGAGAAAATGACGATTCGTCAATTGTCAGGGAGGAAAATGATAATAATTCAAAAAAAAAGCAAAGAATCCATATTCATTTCGAAAAAGATAAAATTAATTCGGTCGTAGCCTAACGCTTTTAATTTTTTGGTCACAAGAATTAGATTACCTATCCATCAAAGTATTATGTTTAATTTGCCTTAATCAATGGATATATAATAGAAGCACGGGCAAGTCTTAAATACAAGCCACATTCGTGCATATTTAAGTGAAAATGTATAAAAATTCAAGGTCCAAAGAGTCAAAAATCATTTGAAATTCTTGGAAAATGACTAATTTAAGAGAAGATCATTTTAATTTGTTAATCTTGGTTTTTAGATGAGACCCTTTTACATGCTAGACATGCACTGCCCAACATTGTCATGTGTGGCTGTGTGCCAACAACTCTTTCAAACTCTTTCCAAGTAGAGTTTACCAGAATGGATCGACATAATTAATAAATTAAATAATATAATTAATAGGTTAACAGAAGTCCAACTTTTACATCTTAATTGCTAGAAATAATCAAAGATTTGTATGTTTATCCAAATCAATCTACATGTTACGTTTCTAAAACAAAAGAAAAATGTTTAGGTGTAGGTATCAAAATATCAGCAATCCAAGTGAAGAAATAGTCATCTTCCTGTAATTAATAAATCATAAACATAATACTAAAGTTCTTCTTCCCTTATAATTTTATAAATCTTGCTTCGCTTATTGTTTTTCATTATTCAGTATTGTCATTAATTTACATTTATTAGCTCTATATTAAGTAGTGAAAGATTTTTTTAATTGGGTAGAGTTATTACCAACCATAAAAGTAATTTAAACATCCATTTTAAAACTATATATATATTAATATGACAAAATTATTATTAAATAAAATTATTAAAAAAAAAAAAGTCAAACGCGTCTTAATAAAATATTTTGTTTACTGTTGAAAAACTTGAAGCAATTTTTCTTTTTTAATTTTAACTTAACAAAACAAATAAAAATTTATAAATATTTCTATCAGAAAATCTAAAAAAATAAAAGAAAGTTTATGAATCTTCCATATATCAAAATGATTATTTAGATTTTTTTTTTAAATATAACACTATTTTTAAATTTTAGTTTTTATTCATCAAGATAGTAAATATTGATTAAAACGCAAAAATAAAAAAATAAAAAAATAAATTCTCATTTTTGGTGAAAATTTTGGTGGTTTTAACCATCAAATATGACTTCTTCTTCTTGATAAAGTGTAAAATTAGGGTTATAGTTAAGAATATGTTTAAGAGAAATTATGAAAGAACAAAAATAGAAATTTTGTTTTAAATGAATATATTTAATGTTGTTTAAACATTGTTAATATTGATATATTTATGGATACTTATATCAATATGTAAATTTCTAAATTTAATTCATTGTTGTATTAATAATTTTGGGTGTGAAAATCATATTTATGGGTGACAATATCTGCACCCTTTTAATTATAGCTCCATCTATTTTGTTTAATGAAATAACATGCATACCCTTAATATATAAATGTCAATAAGTACATTTATAATCCACATATTTAATCTTATAACTATAAGAAAACTACTCTCACAAAGAAAAAACTGTTTAAATAATTTTTTATGAAATATATTTTATTAGATTTAAATAAAAAGATAAATAATTATTTGTACCAAGGAGTGACATGTATGCAGCTAATTTAAGAAGTGATTTGCGTCATCTCATTATTAGTTACAATACTAGCAAATGCAGTTTATGACACAATTTTGCCTTTATTTATATATTTTATTTGATTTGCGAAAAAATTTTAGGGACCCTTGAAAATTACTCTTTAGATATGAGGCTATGTCGGCAGCATAAAACGAAGGGAAGAATGTTCATTTTTGTCGCCTGCCAACACTAATTATTTTTCAATTTGAGACGATGATCTTAGAAACTAAAATTCTAGATTCAGAAGTAAAAGATATTTTTTGACTCTTTCAAAAAAAGATAAATTTGTTTGACAAAATGCAACGTAGTATTCCACTTATGAATTGAGTGCGTGACAGAATGTTTCGCTTACTTGTTGATGTACAAATATAGGGCTCGCGTTACATGCAACCCACTAATTCAAAATAAACTCATCTATATAAAATAATTGATGAGTCTAAAAAGTTGGATCAGATTATTAATTGATTGGAGTATTAAAACCTGATAAACAATATTTAGTTTTGAATTTGTCTCTTAAAATCCACTAAAATCTGTATCATTTATTAATTTAATAATATTATAATTATTTTTTTATCTAAACTGTACTACAAAATAAATTCCTAAATTTCCAAATCATTCTTTACATTAATTTTTTCTCGTGATACGATTGCAAATTTTGTATGTATTACTATTAACTTTTATAATTGTAAAGAAAAACCAAAATATATTGAAAGAGTTTAATATGTGAATGTTTTAATTTAAATCAAGTGGGTATTAAATCAACAAAATGGTATAATATAGTTTTATATACATATATATATATATATATGAATAAGAGATAACACCTTGACAATTTTTGCAAATCTATTTTTTTTTTCCATATTTATATATTGATATTGATATAATTTATATTAATAATTTAGAACTTAATTAGGCACGTTGCAAATTTGTTAAATAAAGTAAGAGAAAGATTTAGTTTTATTGTGCACAAAAGTTCAAAATCCAATTTAAACCTATGTCGTTGCCATCCCTAAGCCCCAATAAAATCATTTTTTACTCTAATCATGTTATATGGTTTAATATAATTTGTTCAATAAAAAGCTCACACATTTATTAAAATACACCAAAGTCCTCTGCTATAAGATATCCCACGTCTTTCCCGTATGATATCCCAAATGGTTTGAAAAGGCTTTTAAAACATATATATATATATATATATATATATACACACACACACACGGGTCATGACCCATTTATATCTCATGACCCTCTCTTCAAATACCATACATCGGACATGGGCTTAGTCGAAGCTTCTCTAGACTTGTGAAACGACTATGAACATTAGCTTCTCTAATTAGGCTTTACACTATTCATGAGAGATTGTTAAGTACTAGAGATTTTTTTTTCTCCGTGATTATCTCTAATGTGGGCCTAAAGATGTCACATCTTTAATGGGAGACTCCAAATATTTTGATCAATAAGATACATTCAAATGTGATGCAGATTGGAAAGAAACAAATAACTACAATGCAAGAACCTCTAGCAAAAGTTTCTAGGCGAGGAAGTGGGAAAGGAGGGGATGAGGGGGACGATGATGCAGAGGAGACTAAACGTGATGCAAGACAATTGGTATCCTCTAGAGATGCTCTCATAAAGGACTTGAGAATTGGAGACTAGTCTGAAACGGATTCGGACACGGAACAGAAACCTGTAGAGGGAGAGAGTGATGGCAATCTGAAGACAAGGACAACCTTAGATCCCACGGAGTACTTGATAGGAGAAAGTGTTGAATAATGATTCAAAATTATGTAGCTTTTGGTCCAAGTCTGTTAGCCCAATTATGAGTCAAAGTTTGTTGTTTTGTTTTTTCTGTTATGTTACTGTTAGCAGATATTGAGTAGATATTGCTCAACTTAGTTGCTATTTTTCAATTTTTCAGTTGCTTTGTAAGCCCATAAAAAAGTTTGTTTCATTAATAAATAAATTGTCCATCAAATATTTCTCATAACAATTATTATCCCTGCTGTTTTTATTTCAAAAAATAGAGCAATATTTACTTGTAAAGAGCAGTTCTAGTTGACTTTTCCAACAATCTTTGGTATCAGAGCCTGGTTCTTTCATATTGGGCAGAGTGTTGACGTTTGCTTTGAGAGCTAGCATGGCAAACATGGCAATTAATGGAAATTCTGTCAACATGTCGCAGCCTTTCATACCAATTTTCAAAGGGGAGCAGTATGAGTTTTGGAGCATTAAAATGAAGACATTGTTTAAGTCTCAAGACTTTTGGGACTTGGTTGAGAACGGGTATGCTGATCCAGACGAAGAGCAGAAGCTGAAAGAAAACAAGAAGAATGACTCATAGGCATTGTTCTCCATGCAACAAGCTCTTCATGACACATGTTTTTTCAAGGATTGCGGCAACAACTACATCAAAAGAAGCTTGGACAATACTAAAAAATGAGTATGAAGGTTCGTCGAAGGTAAAAACAGTAAAACTCCAGTCCCTTCATCGTGAGTTTAAAACAATATTCATGAAAAATAATGAATCAGTTCAAGATTTTTTGTCTAGAGTTTCTGCAATTGTTGGTCAAATGAAATCATATGGTGAAAAGCTTAAATATGAAATTGTAGTTTCTAACGTTTTAAGGAGTTTAACTCCAAATTTTGATCATGTTATGACTGCAATTGAGGAATCAAAGGACTTGTCTATTTTTTTATTTGATGAACTAATGGATTCTTTATAAGCTCATGAAGTAAGGATGAAAAGATCACTTGAAAAGACTGAAGACAAGGCATTTCAAGTGAAGAGGGAATCATCCAAAGACACAACAAGGGAAACTAGTACTAGCAGAGGTGGATTCCCTGGTAGAGGCAGAGGCAAAGGCAAAGGTAGAACTGTTGAACATGATGGACAAAGGCAGTCATCAGGTGAAAATAAAGGCTACAAGAATGGTTTTCATTGTAATTATTGCAACAAAAATGGGCATACTGAAGCATACTGCAGGATTAAAGAGAAACAAGCAAATTACACAGAGGAAAAGCAAGAGGAAAGTAAGTTGTAACAATTATTATTCTAATGGTGATAGCTCTAATGATGTATGGTTTTTGGATAGTGGATGCTCTAATCATATGTCAAGCATGAAATCAACTTTTAAAGAGCTTGATGAGTCATTCAATATGCAAGTTAGGCTTGGGGACAATAAACAGCTACAAGTTAAAGGGAGAGGAACTGTTGCTGTCAAAATAAGCAATAATGGGGTAAGGCTCCCACATAATGTTTATTTTGTTCCCAGTCTAGTTCACAACTTACTAAGTGTGGGGCAATTAATCACTACGGGGTATTCAGTTTTGTTTGATGATGGTGTATGTGTTATTAAAGATAAAGAATCAGGTCTATCAATTGTTAATGTTTGTCTAACAGAAAATAAAATGTTTCCTCTTGATGTTTCTCATGTTCAAAATCATGTTTTGGTTGTTCAAAAGAAAAATAACAGTAGCATGTGGCATTTGAGATACGGGATAAATGTCAATGGTCCGAGATTGTTGAGTCATAGAGGTATGGTTTCTAGATTACCTAAAATTGAATCAATTAACTCTTTATGTGAAGCATGTGTTTATGGAAAGCAATCAAGAAAGTCATTTCCTACTGGAAAAGCATGAAGAGCCTCTAGTTGTCTTGAGTTAGTACATGCAGATTTGTGCGGGCTTATGAATACTCAATCTTTTGGTGGAAGTCGATATTTTATGCTCTTTACAGATGATTATAGTCGAATGAACTAGGTATATTTCTTGAAATTTAAATCTGAAACTTTTGAAAATTTCAAGAAATTTAAGGCATTGGTGGAGAAGCAAATTGACTGTTTCATAAAAACCCTTCGAACAGATATAGGTGGTGAGTTTTTATCTAACGAATTTAAATTTTTTTGTGAAGAAAATAGTATTCATAGGGAATTGACAACACCTTACACTCCGGAGCAAAACAGGGTTGTTGAACGAAAGAATAGGACGGTTGTCGAGATGGCAAGAAGTTTATTGCTAGCAAAAACTCTTCCAAATTGTTTTTGGGCTGAAGCTATGGCAATAGCAGTATTCTTACTCAACATTTCTCTCACAAAGGTAGTGCCGAATCGAACTCCGAATAAAGCTTGGAAGGGTAGGAAACCACAAGTAGGTCACCTAAAAGTTTTTGGTTGTATTGCATATGCTTTAGTAAATTCTCAATATAATAAATTTGATGGAAAATCTGAAAAATGTATTTTAATCGGTTATTGTCCTCAATCTAAAGCATATAGGTTGTATAACCCTATTGTTAGCAAGGTGATTATTAGTAGGAATGTAATTTTTAATAAAGATGCAAGATGGGATTGGTCATGCAATGAAGCAAAAACTCAGGTTCAGGTTCCAATTCAATGTGAAGCTTCTCCAACATCAGATGTTGTTGATCCAATCACCACAAATTCAGCAGCATCCTCTCCTGGAAGTTCAAGAAGAAGCAGCTCATCATCTGAAGAAACTCCTCCAAGAAAGATCAGATCCTTGAATGATCTTTACAACTCTACATTTGCCTTATTTGTTACTGATCCAACTTGTTTTGAAGAGGTTGTAGAGAAGGAAGAATGGCGCAATGTAATGAAGGAAAAGATCATGGTAATTAAAAAAAAAAAATGAAACTTAGGATTTTGGTAGAGTTGCCGAAAGGAAAAAACGTCATTGGTCTTAAATAGGTATTTAAAACTAAATACCATGCAGATGGAACAGTGCAAAAGTACAAAGCACGACTTGTTACAAAGGGATACTCACAATAAGAAGGATCGATTTTACAGAAACTTTCTCACCGATTGTTCGCTTTGAAACATAAGAATGTTCATAGCCTTGGCTGCCCAATTATCTTGGTCTATTTACCAATTTGATATGAAATTAGCCTTTCTAAAGGGTGTGTTGGAGGAAGAAGTATATGTTACTCAACCTTAAGGTTTTGTAGCCGAAAACAATGAAGACAAGGTTTTAAGATTGAAGAAAGCTCTTTATGGCCTGAAACATGCTCTCAGAGCATGATACATCAAAATAGACTCCTATTTTCAGCAAAATAGATTTGATAGGAGTGCGAACGATCCTGCACTTTACTTGAAGAAGCAAGGTAAAATTGATTTTCTGATAGTTTGTCTTTATGTATGATTTACATGGGATCTTCTCAGTCTTTGATAGCATAATTCAAAGCTTTCATGATGAAGGGTTTTAAGATGACAGATTTAGGTTTGTTGCATTATTTTCTTAGGCTTGAAGTGAAACAAAGTGAAGTAGGTATTTTTGTTTCTCAAAAGAAATATGCAACAGACATTCTTAGGAGATTCAAGATGGTTAATTGCAAAGTGGCTGCTACACCTATGAATACAAATGAGAAGCTGATACTTGAGGATGGCACGAAGAAGGTCGATGCGAAAAGTTACAGGAGTTTGGTTGGAGGTTTGATTTATTTAACATATACACGACCTGATATTGCAGTCTCTGTAGGAGTTGTTTCAAGGTTTATGCAATCTCCTACCATGCATCATTTTGGAGCAGCTAAAAAAATCTTACGATATGTTGCTAGAACACTTGGCTATGGAATTTGGTATACTAAAGTAGCTAATTTCAGGCTAGTTGGCTTCACTGACAGTGATTGGGCAAGTTCTTTGGAAGATAAAAAAAGTACTTTCGGAAGTGTTTTTAGTCTTGGTTCTGGAGCCATTTCATGGAGCTCAAAAGATACAATAGCATTATCATCTTTAGAGGTAGAGTATATTGCTGTGAATTCCTCGGTATATGAAGCAATTTGGTTGAGAAGATTACTGACTGGTTTTCATTAAGAACAAAATGAAGCAACTAAAATATTCTGTGACAATAAGACTGCAATTGCAATGACTAAAAATCCTGTATTTCACAGAGGACCGGGCACATTGAGCTCAAGTATCACTTCATCGGAGATATGGTAACAAGGAAAATAATTGAGTTGAAGTTTTGCAATACAAATGAACAAGTGGCAGACATCATTACAAAATCATTTTCACCTGACAAATATTCTTCCTTTCGGTCACAACTTAGTGTATGTATTTTTGAATCTAGAGAGAGTGTTGAATAATGATTCAAAATAATGTAGCTTTTGGTCCAAGTCCGTTAGCCTAAGTATGAGTCAAAGTTTGTTGTTTTGTTTTTCCTGTTATGTTACTGTTAGTAGTTATTGCTCAACTTAGTTGCTATTTTTCAGTTTTTCAGTTGCTTTGTAAGCCTATAAAAAGGTCAGTTTCATCAATGAATAAATTGTCCATCAAATATTTCTCATAACAATTATTATCCCTGCTGTTATTATTTCGAAAAGTAGAGCAAAATTTACTTGTAAAGAGCAGTTCTAGTTGACTTTTCCAACAGAAAAAGATGGTTTCCCAGTTATATCTCTCTCTAGCAAACTATAAGAGAAAATTACAAAACCATGGAGGAAATCTGTGGTGGTGAAACTGTTGGGTCACAACATTGGTTACAAAGCTTTGTTGATAGGTTTCATGCACTATCACATTCGGTGGAAAGGTATACAGTGATCGATTTGAAAAACAATTACTTCCTAGTCAAATTCATTTGAATGAGGAATTTAAATATGCATTAACAGAAGATCCATGACTGATTATGGGACATTACCTCACGATGCAAGCTTGGGAACCAGAATTTTGCCCTTTGGCGAACATCTCTAGTGTGGTGGCATGGATTCGTTCCCTAGGATGTCGATCCAGTACTATGATAAAACGGTTTTGGATCACTTGGGAAACTTGGTGGGACGGACGATAGAGATTGATGTGAACACAAGAAACATTCAAAGAGGTAAGTTTGCTCGAGTTGCCGTGAGCCTTGACCTCTCTAAACCCCTAATTCCGAAAATATGGTTAGATGGTAAATGGCAAAAGGTGGAGTATGAAGGTTTACCACAAATTTGTTTTACTTGTGGAAGGTTTGGTCATTTTGCATTGAATTGTCCCACTAAGAAATTGATGAATCAAGATTTTACACCAGCTACTGAAGTTGTTAGAGGTGAAGAGATACAAAGCCAAGAGAAGCCAAGTTCAACAATGGAAATGGAGGCATCAAACACATAATTTGGTCCATGGCTTATTGCCCCTCTTCAAAATCGGAGAATCTCAAAAGGTAGCAGTAATGGTAGAGGAAAGAAAGATGAAGAGAACGAGAATCTTGGGAAATGTTTCGAAATTTTAGCGATGGAGATTAAGGATGATTTGGTTTTGGAAGGAAATAAGACTAACCATGGGAAGAAAAATTCAAACGATGTAATGGCTATTGAATCTATAGATTTGCCTTGGACAAAATTTCCACAAAATTTGCAAATCAAGAGACCTAAAAAAGAAAGCAAAAATCAGGTCAACAAAGTGAAATACAACTCATGGTGGTCGGTCCCTTGAGCCACTTGACAATTAAAACAATCAAGCCTTCCAAGTTGATGGAGACAGCACATGAGACCCACCCAAATCTCATGCAAACCCCACATCATTCCTTTACCACTCATGCTTCTGTAAATTACACAAATTTTACACTAGCCATGCAACGACCTTTCCCCACATCCAAAAAGGCTAGGGACCACCCACATGATGTAGTCATGAATAACTTAGAGTTTAATCTTGATTCTGATGACATGTTGTGAATGGAGATGGATGACGATGAACCTCCAGATATGCCCCACATGCTTGGGAAGAGAAAAGAAAATGAGTGCGAGTTTGATGACAATAAGGATTAGTGAAATCACATGGTTGATCAAGGAACCCAACAACCGTATGTAGATATTAAAAGTTTCAGTGGACAGCAGAAACATATGGATATGTTAGATCCTCAATATGGTTATGAGGCAACAAACGAAATTGATGGGAGAAAAAACAAACACAAGCAAATTGCACAACGGAACTTTTTCTCCCCCTGAATGAATCCTATGGAAAACCACTAAGTAATACACAAATCCATCACAATATAAATACCACCAATGATTAAATAATGAGCAAATAAAATCACCACCACATGCACTAATAACATAAGCCAATTTTTACGTGGAAAACTTCCCCAATGCGAGGAGTAAAAACCACGGGACCGTAGTCCACCCAAAAATCTCCACTAATAATCAAATGTGAGAGTAACAAACTGTTTTAACATCAAATAGGAACCAAAACGGAGCAACAATTATCTAGGTTCCCTAATAACACAAATTTAAGTTTAAATAACAAAGTGAAGAGAAAAATCATAAACTCAGTAGAACGTTCTGGGCTGCGTCGCTCTCTACTAGGATCTCAAAATCCGATCTTCACAGTCAGAATTTATAATCCCGAGTGCTGATTATACTATCCAAATTTGAGCTCGATCCAACCGTGAACGAAAGAGATATCGGTCTTACAAAACTGCTGCGCTGACAGTGACCGCGAAAACCTGATAGCTCTATTACGGGCTATATATCTCCCAAACAACAACTCTGTTTCCGATCTCCACCGTTCAGAATCAAGATCCAGAAGAGATTAATGTGCTGTCCAAATTTCAGCACGATCCAACGGTTAACAAAAAAGATATCGTAACAACTCTGAAACTGCACGGGGTGAATTTCTGTGCAGAAAATTCACTCTTTTCTTTCCTCCTCTCTTCCACACGATTTTCTCTCTTCACACTTGATTTTGTGTTGTTTTCTGCAACCAAAAAACCCTAAACTCTCACCAGCCACCAAACCCTCTCTTCTCTTATTTATATTGATCAAGGAAATAAGAAATAAATAGGGTTATGATTCCTAATTGCTTTAGGATTTGCATATGGGCTCAATTTAACATATTGAGACTTGTTGGGCCTCTACATAAGAGGGAACCCAACCCAATAAATCTCCCCCTTCCCGATTATATGGAGGGGTTCGCCATTCCAGCAATTATCTTACAGGCCTCAAGCTTCTCCCTTGGTAATACCTTTGTAAACATATCGGATCCATTATCGTCTGTATGAATTTTGTCAAGTTCCAGCAATTTGTCATTAAACACATCTCTGATCCAATGGTATCTCACGTCGATATGCTTCGATCTTACATGAAAGGTTGAATTCTTCCCAAGGTGAATAGCACTCTGACTATCACATAATAACACATATCTCTGTTGCTTAAAACCAAACTCTACTACAAACTTTTTCATCCACAACAACTCTTTACAAGCTTCAGTTGCTGCAATGAATTCTGCTTCTGTGGTAGAAAGAGCAACACATTTCTGCAATCTCGATTGCCAAGCTACAGCACCACCTGCAAAGGTAATCAAGTAACCAGATGTTGACTTACGAGAATCCACATCTCCTGCCATATCTGCATCTGTGTAGCCAACTAGCAGTGGCTTCTCACCGCCAAAACCAAGTCTCAAACTGGAAGTACCTCGAAGATATCTCATGATCCACTTGACAACATTCCAATGCTCTTTTCCAGGATTAGACATGAACCAGTTAACAACACCAACAGCATGAGCTATATCTGGTCTCATACATACCATTGCATACATCAAACTCCCGATTGTTGAAGCATATGGAAATTTTTCCATGTCATTTTCCTAGGCATTTGTAGGAGGACACTGCTTCATACTCAACTTAAAATATGCACCAAGTGGAGTACTAACTGCTTTAGCTTTGTCCATGTTGAATCTCTGAAGTACTTTTTCAACATACTTCTCCTGTGACATATATAACTTCTTGGACTTTCTATCACGATCAATTTGTATGCCAAGAATTTTCTTTGCTGGCCCCAAGTCCTTCATAGCAAAAAACTGACTCAATTTCTTCTTCAACCTATCAATTCTTGAAACATTCTTGCCAACAATCAATATGTCATCAACATAAAGCAGTAAAATAATGAAGTCATCATCAGAGAATTTTTGAACAAATACACAATGGTCAGAAGTTGTTTTCTTGTATCCTTGCTCTTCCATAACTGACTCAAACTTCTTATACCATTGTCTCGGTGCCTGTTTCAAACCATAAAGACTTTTCTTCAACTTGCACACATAATTCTATTTTCCTTTTACAATGAAACCTTCCGGTTGCTCCATGTAAATCTCTTCCTCCAAATCACCATGGAGGAATGCAGTCTTCACATCCATCTGCTCGATCTCTAAATCAAGACTGGCTGCTAAACCAAGCACAACACGGATGGATGACATCTTCACAACTGGAGAGAAAATTTCATCAAAATCAACGCCTTTCCTCTGGTTGAATCCTTTGATAACCAATCTGGCTTTGTATCGAGGTCGAGTACTAAGCTCATCATGCTTAATTCTGTAAACCCATCTGTTCTTCAAAGCTCTTCTATCTTTAGGCAGCTTTACTAACTCAAAAGTATGATTTTAATGAAGTGACTGCATTTCATCTTGCATAGCCTCAAGCCATTCCTTCTTGTACTCGTCTTTCAAGGCCTCTGTATAACACTTGGGTTCTCCCCCGTCAGTCAATAACACGTACTCACTTGTAGGATATCGATTGGAAGGACGTCGATCTCTGGTAAACCTCCTGAGTAGTACATCTAATGGAGCATCAGGAATTTACACCCTTTCATCAGTTTCAATATCTTCCTCTGCCTATGAGGAACCACCTGTATCAACTGCAACCTGCTGATCATCAACCTGTGTTGGCAAACCTGTTAAAGAAGCTGAACTCAAATCGACCAAACCATTATTGTCATCGGACACTGAATTCCCAACTTTCTCAATATCCTATATAGTTTGGTTTTCCATAAATACTACATCTCTGCTTCTTACAAGTTTCTTCTCAACCGGATCAAAAAATCTATATCCGAACTCATCCTGACCATAACCGATAAAGATGCGCTGTCGAGTTTTCATATCAAGCTTGGATCTCTCATCTTTGGGAATATGAACAAACGCCTTACACCCAAAAATACGTAAGTGATCATAGGAAACATCTCTACCACTCCAAGCTCTATCCGGTACATCAAACTGTAAAGGAACACACGGTGTGAGGTTAAGAACATGAACAGCAGTACTCAAAGTCTCACCCCAGAAATATCCTGGTAACTGTGCCTATGAAAGCAAACATCCACTCTCTCTACTAGTGTCTTGTTCATCCTCTCAACTAAACCATTCAACTGAGGAGTCTTAAGAGGTGTCTTTTGATGTCGAATACCCTGCTGTCTACAATACTCATCAAAAGGACCTGTATACTCTCCCCCGTTATCAGTTCTGATGTATCTCAACTTTTTCCCAGTCTGTCTCTCAACCAGTGCCTGAAATTTCTTAAACACATCTAATACTTGATCTTTCGTCTTCAAGGTGTAAACCCAAGTCTTTCTCGAGTGATCATCTATGAAAGTCACAAAATATAGGGCTCCACCGAGTGATCTTGTCTTCATAGGGCCGCAGAGATCTGAATGCACTAGATCAAGTATACCTGACTTCCTTGTAGGTGGAGAGCTGTGAAAGCTGACTCTGTTATGCTTCCCTGCTAAACAATGAGAACATCTCTTCAACTGTATATTTTTTATGTCAGGTAGCTGCTTTTTCTTGGTTAAAACAATTAAGCCTTTCTCGCTAATGTGTCCAAGCCTCTTGTGCCAAAGTTCTACCTTGTCTTCATCCTGAACTGCATTGATGATGGACTTTGAAATTTTTGCCTGCAACAAGTATAAGGTAGAACACTTTTTACCTCTGGCCACAACCATAGCACCTCTAGTGAGTTTCCACTGACCATTACTAAAGAAGTTGCAGTATCCCTCATCATCAAGTTTACCTGTAGAAATAATATTCACATGAATGTTAGGAATATGTTTTACATTTTTTAAAACTAACCTGGAGCCGTTATCTGTTTACAGGTTCACATCTCCAATGCCAACAACTTTTACCGTGCCATCATTCCCCATCTTTACACTCCCAAAATCACCATGTGTGTAAGATGTAAAGAAATCCTTCCGCGATGTAGCATGAATGGAAGCACCACTGTCAATCACCCAGCTAGTCTCATGGCAAGCAAAATTAATGGAATCAGCATCATACATGAAAAGAAAGTCTTCCTGAATGGTGGTAGCAACTCTGTCATCATTGCTATTATTTTCATTCTTCTTTTCTTTGCTTGTGTCATTTTTATTTTTCCTTTCCAATTGCTTGCAATTTTTCTTCATGTGTCCCTTTTTATGGCAGTAGAAACACTCAACATTTGCAAACTTATTGGATTTACTTCTGTGTTGACTTCTATTCTTCGGACCCCTACTTGTACTTCTCCCTCTGCTTTCAGTAACCAAGACTTTTGAAGATGAAGTAGACCCTTGTGCTTTTTTTCTCGTCTCTTCATTTAGAATATTACGCTTGACCAAATCCATTGTCATCGTTCCATTCGGAGCAGAGTTTGACAAAGAAGATCTGAAAGTCTCCCATGAGTCCGGTAATGTACCAAGCAACCATAATGCTTGTACCTCATCATCAAACTTGATACCCATGCCAGCTAACTGATTTATAATCCCCTGATATGTATTCAAATGATCTGTCAGAGGAGCACCATCATGATATCTCAAATACATCAATTGCTTCATCAGAAACAATTTATTATTCCTGGTTTTTCTGGCATACAACTCCTCAAGCTTGACCCACAAAGTCCGTGCATGTGTTTCCCCATTGATATGATTCAAAACATTGTCACTCACCCATTGCCTAATGAAACCACATACTTGCCAATGAAGCAAAGTCCACTCTACATCAGATTTATCAGTAGGCTTTTCTGTAGCAAAAACAGGTAAATGAAAATCTTTCACATACAAAAGATCCTCCATCTTTCCCTTCCAAATATGATAGTTCGAACCATTCAGAGTAATCATTCTACTTAGATTCAAATTGTTCTCCATATTCATCATTACAAAATTCGGAACCAAGCTCTGATACCACTTTGATGAGAGAAAAAACAAACACAAACAAATTGCACAACGAAACTTTTTCTCCCCCTGAATGAATCCTATGGAAAACCACTAAATAATACACAAATCCACCACAATATAAATACCACCAACGATCAAATAATGAGTAAATAAAATCACCACCACATGCACCAATAACACAAGCCAATTTTTACGTGGAAAACCTCCCCAATGTGAGGAGTAAAAACCACGGGACCGTAGTCCACCCAAAAATCTCCACTCATAATCAAATGTGAGAGTAACAAACTATTTTAACATCAAATAGGAACCAAAACCGAGCAACAATTATCTAGGTTCCCTAATAACACAAATTTAAGTTTAAATAACAAAGTGAAGAGAAAAATCATAAACTCAGCAGAACATTCTGGGCTGCGTCGCTCTCTACTGGGATCTCAAAATCCGATCTCCACCGTCTAGAATTTATAATCCCGAGTGCTGAGTATACTATCCAAATTTGAGCTCGATCCAATCGTGAACGAAAGAGATATCGGTCTTACAAAACTGCTGCGCTGACAGTGACCTCGAAAACCTGACAGCTCTGTTACGGGCTGTATATCTCACAAACAACAACTCTGTTTCCGATCTCCACCGTTAGAATCAAGATCCAGAAGAGATTAATGTGCTGTCCAAATTTCAGCACGATCCAACGGTTAACGAAAAGGATATCGCAACAACTCCGAAACTGCATAGGGTGAATTTCTATACAAAAAATTCACTCTTTTCTTTCCTCCTCTCTTCCACACGATTTTCTCTCTTCACACTTGATTTTGTGTTGTTTTCTGCCACCAAAAAACCCTAAACTCTCACCAACCACCAAACCCTCTCTTCTCTTATTTATATTGATCAAGGAAATAAGAAATAAATAGGGTTATGATTCCTAATTGCTTTAGGATTTTCATATGGGCTCAATTTAACATATTGAGACTTGTTGGGTCTCTACATAAGAGGGAACCCAACAGAAATGTCAAGCAATAGGCGGTAAGCCTTGTCCATATTTTAATTCCTTTTATGATGAATAATGTGAATGTATTATATTGGAATTGCCAAAGAGCAAGAAGTAGTTTATTTTTGCGTACAACCCAGGAATTAATATGGAATCATCGACCTATGATAGTAATATGGTAGCAACTAGAGTGAGTGGAGGAAAAGCTATGGGGGTGATCTCAAATATGGGGTTACCAAGGTTGTACAGGGTGGAGCGTGACGGATTTATGAGGGGAATCTAGCTGTTATGGGAATCAAAGGTCATGGAGATTAATAGTTGAAAGCTATTTCTAGTATATTCATATGAGAATTGAAATGCAAAATAAAACGCTAGCGCAGTATATCACCGCAATCTTTATGAGTCGCCAGCCTAATTCCTGACGTGCGGTATAGGAAGCTTTACCTTGGAAATAATTGCCAAATGCTTTGGAAGTCATTGGAGATTTTAATGCAATCCTTTCTCCTAAGGATAAATATGATGGAAGTTCTCTTCCTAGAACAAAATTGGATCATTGTCCCATTCTTATTAAATTGGATTTGGATTGGTGTGGAACCCGGAACAACCATTCAGATTTCAATTAGCTTGGTTTACATGTGATTCCTTTGATTTTGAAGAGGAAAATCATTAGAGTAGGGACGGTCTAATGGATGTGTTGATATCCGACTTTGATAAGGGTTTGAAAGATTGGAATAGGAAAGTGTTTGGAAATATCTATATTAAAAAGAAAAAGCTTCTAGCAAGATTTAAAGGGCTTCAAACAATGCTTGACTGGAAATATTCACACATGCTTCAAATTTTAGAAAATGAAAATCGAGAGGAATATAATCAAGTTTTGCTTCAAGAAGAATTGTTGTGGTTTCAGAAGGCTTGAAATAAGTGGCTAAACTATGGTGATAGAAACACGTGTTACTTCTATACCTCTACCATTATTCGAAGGTAGCGAAATATGATTCTAAAGTTGAAAGATAGTGAGGAAAATTGAGTGGAAAATACTCCTGAGCTAAAGTGCATGGCTAGGGAATTTTTTCTCCATTTATATACAAATAATCAAAATAGTGGGACACCTTATTTCATTGATTATTTTTCTCCGCTAGATCAAAGTCAACCTGCTATACGGGAAGGTACAGTTTTAGAGGAGGAGGTTAAAGCAACTCTTTTCAGCATGGGAGGGATAAAAGCTTATGGACCCGATGGACTGCATGTAGCTTTTTACCAGAAGCAATACGTTAGGGTCAAGCGAGTGATTTGTGGGTTTATCAAAGATGTTTTTCAAGATAGAATATCGTGTGTTTGTTTAAATCAGGGCCTCATTTACTTGGTTTCGTGTTCAGAAACTATGAGTCAATTTCAACCAATTGGACTTTGTAATATCGGCTTCAAAATTATTGCGAAAATGGTGGTTCATAGACTGAAGAAAGTGATGAAGACACTAGTCAAGCCTACACAAACAAGTTTTGTTCTAGGTAGGTAGACTTTTAGTAACATCATCATAGCCTAAGAGGTGATTCACTCAATGAAGAATGAGAAAGGGAAGAAGGGTTATATGGCCATTAAGCTAGATCTTGCTAAAGCCTATGATAAACTTCGATGAGGATTCATTCACGAAAACACTTTTGGATATTAGGTTTCTAAATGGATTAATAAAAATCATAATAGGCTGCATAGCTTCCCCCACCATGTAAGTCTTATAGATCCTTTCAAGCCTACTCGTGGTGTTAGACAAGATGATCCTCTGTCTCCTTATATTTTTGTCCTTTGTCTAGAAAGATTGTTGCAACAAATTGTTAAAACAAGTTCAAAGTAAAAATTGGCGTCCTATTTTCCTGGGGAAAGGCCCCCTACTATCTCACTTATGTTTTACAGATGATATTTTTCTTTTTGTGAAAGTTTCTGTACAACAAGCAGAAACATCAAAGATTGCCTCCACAGATTTTGTATGGCTTCAGGTCAAGAGGTTAGTGCAAATAAGACATTTATTTGTTTTTTTAATAATGTTTCTGAGAACTTGGCGACTCAAATTAGTTATCGATTGGGGTTTTCTATAACTACAAACTTGGGAGTTTATTTGGGGATGTCTCTCTTCTATAGTAGGATCTTGAAAACCACTTATAACTCTATCATGGAGAAAGTTAGTAGAAAATTGATAGGGTGGAAAATAGAGAATCTTTCTCTTGCAGGTAGGATCACTTTGGCAAAATCAGTATTAAGTACTATTCCCATTTATGTGATATAGACTATTAAACTCCCAAAGAAATTGTGCGATGATATAAATTGAAAGGTTAGGAGCTTTGAATGGGGATCAACTATAGATAGAAGAAGACCTCATCTGCTTAAGTGGCGAACACTGTGCAAGCTAAAAGATCAAGGTGGGCTGGGTTTTAGAAGCATGAAAGAAATGAATGAAGCCTATCTAATGAAGCTTGCTTGGATTATCTGGACTCGACCAAATAATTTGTGAGTAAAGCTGCTTAAAGGAAAATATGAGACTACATCCTTAGATATCTATGATTTTAAAGCTAAGGGTTATTACTCTAACATGTGGAGGAGTATTTGTTTAGTTTATTATTGGATTAGAAAAGGAGTGAGCTGGAAACTTGGCAATGGTAATCGTACCAAGTTTTGGAAGGATGCTTGGATTGATGGTGAAGGAGCTTTGGGACACCGGCTGCTTTCCCCACTATCTTATGAGGAGATGGACCATACGGGGCTTCATATGTGGATTCTGACAGTAATTTGAAATGGAGGAAATTTCAACACTTAATACTTATTCAAATTAGCTTAAAAATTGCTACCATATTTCACCCGAAGTCAGATGGGGGTAGTGACCGTCAAGTTCGGAATTTTGAATACTCTGGAAGATTTAGTGTTCGAAATGCTTACTAGATAACAAGCAGTGATAGTGATGAGCAACAACCAAGGTTGTGGCAGAAGATTTGGAAACTGGACATTCGCCAAAGATTGAGAACTTTGGCTTGGTTAGTGACAAGTGAGAAGATTTTTACTAACGAGTTGAGGGTTAAATGGAGAATGTCTGATGATGCAGCATGTTCACGTTGTCCATAGGTGATAGAGACACAACTTCACGTTTTTAGGGATTGTTATGTGGCTTAACTTATATGGCTCCAACTAGTAGATCTCAGATATTGGGATGGTTTTTTCCAACTTCCTTTTCAACAATGGCTGGAAATGAATATGACAGTGAATTGCAAGGTTAGTAGTCCACTGGATTGGAAGCAAATTTTCTGGACGAGGATATGGAATTTATGAAAATGGCGTAATGATTTGATCTTTAATAAAAAAGATGATGCATTTAGAATGAGTTCAGCTAGAATTATGGGAATTGTTCATGAATATCATGATGCTGCACAGTGCAGACCTACTTCAAAAGATTGATTATAGAATAAAGAAAGAAGATTTTGTTAGCTGGCACCATCCACATAGCGAATGGGTTAAGTTGAATACCGATGGAGCTTTCAGAATTTCTATGGGGGTAGCAACAGCAGCGGGTTGACTAGAGATGAAACAGGTACGTGGAAGAAAGGTTTTGCTCAAATGCTACGAAATTGCTCGATATTTCAGGCGGAAGTGTGGGGAGTTTATACTGGTCCCCAACTGGCTTGAGATATGGTAGAGTGAAAAGTTGTTATGGAGCGTGATTCAAAGTTAACAATTGATGCAATCACACGACGATCTTCACTTGTTCTAATGCATGACTCAGTTATTGTAGTTATCTACTGATTGCTAGAAAGAGATTGGGAGGTTCAACTTCATCATGTGTTTAGAGAGAAGAATAGGTGTGCAGATTGGCTTGCAAACCATGCTTACCGAATTCCTGTAGGTGTTCAAGTCTATGATTCTGCACCAAATGATTTGTTTATCTTTTATTTTGTGATATAACTGGGGTAGCTTCGCCTCGACTGTTAAATTCTAGTTTATAAGGCTGCTAAACCTCTTTTCTGATAATATATATATATGAGATGCAGATTCATGTACTGAAACAGTCAACATTTTCACTGCTTGTAATCGACAAGCATTTGTATGTCTGTCCAGACATCAGCAACCGAATGAGCGAATTTGCGAGAAGAAAGAATATGAAAGAATCATATTGCATAAAATAATAAATAATTGAAGTACGGAGACAAAATTTATATTATTTATAAAAGGGAAAATTGCACAAACCTGCCTAAGGTTTGGTGAAATTGCACAAAAATAATGAAGTTTAATAACTCACACTAACAGCCCTTAAGATTTCAAAAATTCAGCATCAACTAGGGGTGAGTATCTCTAACCCAACCCGACCAACCCAAATCAACCCGACCACTTTTTATCGAGTTGGGTTGGGTTATATCTTTAAAAAAATCAAGATGGGTTGGATTGGGTTGGGTTGGGTTCAAAATTAAATAGGGTTAGGTTGGGTTGAAAAATTTTTATCTCAACCCAACCCAACCCGACAAATATCTATCACTAATTTTAAATCCAAGTTTTTCTTTTTTTTAAAAAAAAAAAAAACATATTTGCTAGAGATGAAGATCAAGAATAGTCTATGTGGTGGATCAAATATTTTATTTTTAATAATTAAATATTTATTTGTATTCATTTTATTTGTAATCAAATTGTTAAGACTATAAAAGTTACTAACTAAACTTTTTATACCTTCGTAGTGAATTAAATCCAACCTGATCAACTTAACATAAATCAACCCGATTATTATTGGGTTGGGTTAAAGAATTTATTAGGTTGGGTTGGATTGAAAAATTTTTAACCCAATCCATGTTGGGTTGAGAGATTTTCAACCCAACCCGAACCCGAAAACACCCACCCCTAGCATCAACCTCCTCTACTGTTAGTCAAACCCGGTTAAATTCATAAGGTCAATGGTTAAAGACACAAAAAGACTAAAACACCCTCAAAGTTAAATTTAAAGTCAAATTTTTTATTTTTCATAAATTTAAAATTAATATTATATTATATATTTTAAATTTTTAAAAAAAAAAAAAAACTGAAGACCTTTGGTCTCCAGTGTCTCCATCACTAGAGACGATCTCCAGCGATGGGGACGGCTTCGTTGCGCATCTCCATCTCTGAAGATGCGCCTGGAGACCAGCGGTCTCCGATGATGGAGACCACTAGTCTTTAGGCAGTGACCAGGAGACCAGTGGTCTCCCTCGTCGGAGACCATTGGTCTCCAAGAGACCAGATCTAATCTTCAATTTTTTTTAATTATTTTTAAAAATAATTAAAAATAAATATTTTTTAATTATTTATTTAATATATATCAAATTAAAATTTTTATAAGATGAGTATTGACCATTTTGTTCTTGATAATTTTGCCTTGATTAAGGTTGACTGATGGTTGACTAACAGTAGGAGAAGTTGATGCTGAGTTTTTGAAATTTTAAGGGATGTCAATGTGAGTTACCCAAACTTCATTATTTTTGTACAATTTCGTCAAATCTCAGGGGATTTATGCAATTTGCCCTTTATAAAATTGAATCAGCACATGTTAATGTAAGGCAGCTGATAAAATAATCAATAAATCAATAACAAATATAATATTAAAGTGCTCTTCTTTTATGCTTTTATATTTATTGATCTTAAGATCTATGGAAATAATTGAGTACTTATATAATTTGGATATTTACTTTAGTAATAAAATGACAATTATTTTCATAATAAAAAAAATAAAGATTTAATTACTTTATTTAATCACTAATCATACTCTTTAATTGAAGCCTTTAAATTGATTGTAAGAGTGATTATTAAAACTAATCCAAAAACTTCTATTGAGGGGTGAGATTAATGGTTGAATAAAATAGTCAAACTCAAAAATTAATATTGTTTATATAAATTTTGAAAAATATAATTACTAGAATTTAAAATTTATATTATTCATATAAATAGAAAAGTGTATAACTATTTATATTATGAGGTGATGCAGGTTGGTTATCAATTATAACAGTAGCAATGCGATTTATAATATAATAATGCCCTTATTTACATATTTTTTAAAATTTAATTTGCAAGAAATTTTACATGCCCATGAGTGAGAATATATCCTCGAATTCGTTAATTGGCTTCGAGGAATTTAAGGATTATAAAATATATGATTAATTCTTTGGATTTAAATTATGTCGGGTTTTTAACTCAAAATATATATATATATATATATATATGTGTGTGTGTGTGTGTGAGAGGTTTCATAAACAGAAGGGAAGAATTTTTTTCCGGCTGGGCTTTAGTAAGGCTTCTTCAGTTAAAATAATAATAATTATTATTATTATTATTTGTCAGGTTTCATAAACAGAAGGGAAGTATGTTCATTTTTGTCGCTGTCAAAACTAATTTTTTTTATTTGAGATGATGATGTTAGAATTCTAAATTCAAAACTAAATGCTGTTTTTATCAATATGCAACGTACTATTCAACTGGTGACTTGATGAAATGTGAAAATGATTTGATCAAAGAGTTAAATATCAGTAAAAATATACCCCAATTTAAAATTTATAAAATACTGATAAAATTATCAAAAAAATATTCTCCAAATACTAAAAATATTAGAAGACATGTTTTTATGTCCATCATAAAAAATAATAAAAATATTGATAATATATTAAATATCATATTGATATTTAATTTCTTATTTTTTGAAATATAATATTTAATTCCTTGGTTTTGATTGCTTTGTTTTCGTACACAGTTAAAACTTCAGGTTTCTGCAAATTTCCCATTTGCGTGTGTATACATATATTGATTAATTAATAATAGTTTGCAACCTAAATTTTGAAAATATAATAAAAAAGTATAAGTCGTTTCACATATAATAAAATTCTATCAAGTCAATATTACAAATAAAAAACTTAGGATTCTATTCTTTTGATTCATTAGTTTACAAAGAAAATATTTGTTTATTTTTTATTGTTTGATTCATCATTATCGTTCATATCAATCATCGCATGTAAATCATTTTCCTAATCATATTATTATTATTATTATATATTCATGTTATAATTTTTATATTATATTATTATTTTTTCATTTTTTATAATGTACCTATTAATCTATAATAAGTTTCATATCGTAGGATTGTGTATAGAGATAAATATATATTCAATTCATATTTATTATGATATCATAGGGTTTAGAATTTTTTTGTTTTTAGTCTTTATTCACTATCAAATATCACCCAAAGCACCATTCTAAATCAAACACCCGCTGTGATCTTCACAAACCACCATCTTCACAATCTTCATCCAAAACGCCATTGCCACTGCATCTGATTCATCTCTCACTGTCATCTGTCTTTGCCATTGTCATTGCTGCCACGCCACCAAGCTTCTGCTATTGCTCTCTCGCTGAACCGGTCTCTACCTAGTCTGTCTCTGTCCATCGCCACTGCTGCCAGGTCTCCCTCTGTCGCACCTGATTCCCTCACACCTGGTTACTCCTGCCGGTTTGTTTTGGTCTGTTTCTGTCGCCTTTGTCCTACTGCCGGCGCTGTTCCACTTTCGTCGTATCTGGTTTTCTGGGCTGTTCCGCATCTGCCTTGCTCTCTCTTCCTGGTTTCTTTTTGTTCTGCTGCACTGCCTGTCTCTTTTCTGGTTTTCATTTCCTATCATCACCGATTCTGGTTTTCTCCTTTTCTGCATCGTCGCGGCTCACATCAAGTCACCCACTGTCTCAATCTGCTGTTGTCCCCTTCGATTCTGCTGTGCCTCATCCCCACACATTTTTGCACCACTGCCACGTGCTGGTTTGGTCTTCTCTAATTTGTGTGTTTTCGTTGCTACTATTTTATTGGTTTGTGTTGGGCGCCTGTTAAGTTTTATTTGGGCTTGCTTTTCATTGGATCACTTATTGGGCTTCATTTCTTTTTTATGAGAAATTATGAAAAATGACCCATTTGGAGAGGTGAATTACAAAACTAACCCTTTTTTTTTGTGAAAAAAAAATCTCAACCTTGAAGTTGAGATTGATTTGAATTAATATTATGATTCTCAACTTAGAAGTTGGGATTCCAAATCTAGATGTTGGGATTTAAAAAAAAAAAAGTTAGTGTACAAATGGGTTATAAAAAAGATGTCATTTTTCAACAAAACCCCTTTTTTATTGGGGTGGATTATTTATTTGGGCTTATTTTATGGAGACTACCTAAAAATTAGACGTATCTCAACCTATTCAAATTATTTTAGATGACACAAACTATATTTTATAGGCTCAAGTAATGTCTAGTTTTCTCAAAGGCAAAAAAGTATGGCGATATGTTACTGGGGGTTATAAAAAGCCTATAAAACTTGAAAATGAGACTGATGAGAAATACAACGAATGACTTGATAATTGGGACAATAAAAATCATCAAATTATCACTTGGATTCGTAACACCTCGATTCTGTCAATCAATATTTAGTTTGGTCGCTTTGACACTGCTCAATCTCTCTGGACCTTCTTGGCTCACAAGTATATTACCTCTGATCTCTTTCATCAGTATCATTTATTATGCAATCCGCATCATTTACGACAAGAACCCGGTCAATCAATTGTTGATTTTCACTCAAAGATGCAATTTTTTTTTAGGATCAACTAGCATTTTTCGAGCCTACCTGGACTGATAATGAAGATGCTAAAAAATTCAATACTTACAGAAATCACCAGCGCTTAATACAGTTTCTCATGGCTCTCACTGATACTTCTGAGCCCACTTGTGCATCTCTCCTTCATCATCATCATCTATCGACTCTTGAGCAGGCTATCTCTGAACTCATTTTTCAAAATACTCGTCTTACCACATTACAGCCTCCTCGTACAGACACCGTACTTACCACTCATTCTAAGCAGTTTGACATCAAGAAATCTCATTGTGATATTACAAGCTGCTAGGACATAGTGTTCTTCATTGTCCTACTTGATGCTATAAACATTGTCACAAATATAGATCAGGACACTACAATGTTGATTGTCCTTAGAATCCCGCTCATGGCGAGTCTTCAAGCAAATCCAAGGATGTTTCTCTCAAGTATTTCAATAATAATAAGCAATTTTCTACTGTTATAACTGATGACGCACAGGGTAGTACTGGTTCTTGCTCTTTTTCTATTCATGACCTTGAACCCATGCTTCATCAAATCCTTTTCAAATCTAGTAACTCTTTATTCCTCTATATAAGCAGGTAATTCCTCTTCGTATTTTGATTCAGATTGTTGTAATCACATGACCTCTGATCTTACAAATTTTTCTATCCATTCATCATCTTCTCCTTTACCTGTCATTTCTACTGCCAATGGCTCATTCATGTCTATTCAACATGTAGGTTATATCTCTACAAATAATTTATCCTTACAAAATATATTTTTCATCTCTAAACTTACTTTAAATCTTATTTCCATAGGTCAATTATGTGAACTTGGTTTTGATGTATACTTTACTTCTTCTGGTTGTCGTGTGTAGGATCCACAAACAGGGAAGATTCATGGGATAGGCTGTAAAGTTAGACATTTGTTTGAGCTCATTCATCTTCAACTTCCTTCAATGGCTTCATTTTATTATCAGTTTACAGCTACATCTTCATCTTTACCATTGAGTCTTTGGCACTTACGATTAGGTCATATTTTATTTATTCGTTTATATTCTTTATTGTCTAATGGATATTTAGGTTTTGTAATTGATGATCACATTAATTGTTTATCTTGTCAGTTATCTAAACAACATGTTTTATCTTTTAATAATAGTGATTCAGTTTCTCACACACATTTTGATTTAATTCATTCAGATATTTGGAGACCCTCACCAACAACTATTATGGGGGGATTTAAGTATTTTGTTATTTTTATGGATGATTATTCTCGATATACATGACTTTATCTTATGTATAATAGGTCTGAATTATCTAATATTTATTCTAATTTTATTAAAATGATCCAGACTCAGTTCTTCAAATCTATCAAAGTTTTACGCGTTGATAATGCCATGGAATATCGGGATACTATATTTTTTAATCTATTGAGTCAAATGGATACCATATGTCATCGGTCATGTCCTGGTACACCCCAACGAAATGGTCGTGCTGAATGTAAACACAGACACATTCTTGAAACTATTCGTGCATTTCTCAAATCTGTTTCTTGTCCTGAAAAATTTTGGGGAGAAGTTGCATTAGCAGCGATGTATACCATCAATCATGTTCTTTCCTCCATTATTGATAATCAAACTCATTTTGAACGATTGTATGACACTCCTTTAAACTATCAAAATCTAAAAGTTTTTGGATATGTTTGCTTCGTTCTTCTTTATCCTTACGAATGAAATAAATTAGAGTCTCGAGCTCATTTGTGTTGTTTTCTTGACTATGGCATTGAACATAAAGGTTATTGTCGTTAGGATCTTATCTCCAATCGCCTTCGCATCTCTCGTCATGTTGTTTTTTAGGAACATAAAATATTTTCATCCATATCCAAATTTTATACATCACATACTTCTCATAATAAATTTTTTATAGATCCTACTGTTCCTTTATTTCCCATTGACAGTATGTCTAAGTCATAAACAGATGCTTCTGATACTGATCGATCCATTTCTGAGTAGTCTCACCTACTTGTTGATCCTACACCAAAGTCCTCTTGTCCAATCTCACTTGCTAATCCTCCTCGTTGTTCTAATCGGGTAAGGGAGCTACCTGAAACCCTTTGCGATTTTCATTGTTTTTCTGTCATTCTTTCTTTGTATAAGCCTCAATCTTATAAAGAGACCAGCATTAACCCTGTTTGGTAGCAAGTTATGGCTGAAGAATTACAATCTCTTAAAAAGACTCACATTTAGGATATAGTTGATCTTCCTCCTAATAAATCTGTCATTGGATGCAAATGGGTATATAAAATCAAAACAAAGTTAGATGGGTCTATTGAACTACATAAAGCTCGTCTTGTGACCAAAGGTTTTACCTATGAATATGGAATTGATTATGAGGAGACTTTTCCACCAGTTACTAGACTTACATTTGTCCGTAGCTTATTGGTGGTCGTTGCAATCAAACGATGGAATTAGTTTCAAATGGATGTAAAAAAAATGTCTTTTTAAGTGGGGATCTTACTAAAGAGATATATATGACACCACCACCAGGATATTCACTCTCCATACAAGGTTTGTCATCTTCGTCGGATACTATATGGCTAAAGCAGACTCCTAGAGCTTGGTTTGCCAAATTTTCTTCTACCATTATGCAGTTTGGTTTTGCCTCCAGCTCTTATGATTCTGCACTGTTTATTCGCAAGACCAGTCATGGTTCTGTTTTCTTGTTACTTTATATGGATGATATGATTATTACAGATGATGATATTGTTGGTATCTCTAATCTTAAAACCTAGTATCTCTAATCTTAAAACCTATCTTTAGCAGCAATTTAAGATGAAAGATCTTAGCTCTCTTAGCTATTTTCTTGGTCTTAAGGTCTCTTCTGATTCTAATGGTTATTATCTTTCAAAAGCAAAATACATTTCGGATCCTCTTGCTCATGCTGGTTTAACCAATAATAAAATCAATACTAGTTCTTTGGAAACCAATGTTAAACTGATGCCCTTTGATGGAACACTACTAAGTGATCCCACTTTTTATCGAAAACTGGTTGGTAGTCTCATATATTTAATCGTCACTCGACTGGATATCGCATATGTCATGCATGTTATCAGTCAATTTATGTCTGCTCCTCATTCTACTCACTTTGCTGCTGTTCTTCATCTTCTCTGATATCTCAAGGGCACGATGTTTTATGGACTTCACTTTTCTACTAACTCTTCTTTAGAGTTACGTGCTTATTCTGATGTCGATTGGGCTGGCGATCCTACTGATCGACAATCTACCACTGGTTTCTGTTTTTTTCTTGGTGATTCTCTTATCTCATGACGTAATAAGAAACAGACTGTTATAACTTGATCTAGTACTAAAGTTGAATACCGAGCCCTCACTAATATTACTCAGGAACTTATTTGATTATGCTGGTTACTTTTAGATATTAGAATTTAACACATCACAACTACTCATTTATATTGTGACAATTATAGTGTTATTCAAATTGTCCACAATGATATCTTTTATGAACGTATCAAACATATTGAAATTGACTGTTATTTTGTTCGGTAACATGCTCATCAGAGTACCATCAAACTTTATTCGGTTTCTTATGCTGATCAGCTTATTGATATCTTCACCAAAACTTATCATCCAAGTTGTTTTCGTGAATTGATTTCCAAACTCAAGCTTACATCCACCTCGCCATCTTGAGTTTGTAAGGGGATGTTATCATTCATATTAATCATCACATATCAATAATTTCCATAATCATGTCATCATTATTGTAATATATTCGTGTTACTATTTTTGTTTTATATTATTCTGTTTTTCATTTTTTGTAATGTGCCTATTAGTCTATAAATAGGCTTCATATTGTAGATTATATAAGTTTCCAATAGATTTCAAATGACATTTTTATCTTTAGATCACCTCCGTATATGTCTCAAGTCAATTTTTAAAAATAAAAAAAGAATTTGACACATGTACCACTAATCTTATGACATATACCTTAAATATAAAATTACAAAATAATATTAAAATAAATAATAATTGCAATAACACCCCTTATCCTTTGACCTAATTACAATTGCATATGTGTAATAACCCTGGAATAGGTAACATTTGTCCGAACAAAAATTAGTATCTAAGAGGTCCAAAATCATTTATATGGAAATGACTTGAATTGGGCTCAAACTAATTATTATAGGGGTGATTCTAGTTTTTTGAGCTACAGCCAAATTTAAATTAGCCCGATTACTTCTAAGTGTTGCTTTAATACACCTAATTGAATTTCTTAAGGCACCCCATTTGTTTTCTTTCTTTTTTTTTTTCTTGAAACCACCCCATTTGTTAAAAAGAAAACAAAAATAGATGACAAAGGAAATGGACAAACTTCCAATTCATTGTCACATGTTACTTCTTGGAAAGTCAATAAACAAGGGTGGCAAAATGCGGGTTTTGACCAGTACCAGGCCTAGTGTAAAACCCGAAATTTCGTTTTAGGAAAAATAATTTATTTTTTCAGTGAATAGTATTTCTTGTAAATAGTATTTTTTAGTGAATAGTATTTCTGAGTGAATAGTGATTTTTAGAAAACGGATCTCAAAAATTGTTAAAAGTGATTTTTTTAATGAATAGTATTTTCGAGGTAAATAGTGTTTTAGAACGGAAAGTGTCCGCATAAATAGTAACTTTTGAAAAGTAGACCTTGTAAATTAAAAGTTTCTAAATTAGTATTAGAGTTAAGAAAAACTGAAACGGATTGAAAATAAATCCATTCGAATAAGTTATAAGTGATCTGAAATTTATTTGACGAAAATGCTCTTCCAATTATTTATGGAGTAATAAGGTAATTTAAAGTGTCTGAAAGTGTAAATTGAGTACTAGTATAATTCCCAGATTCGAACGCATAATCAAATTTTAGTAGAATTTTCGGACGCATAATCAGATTTTCGTGGAGTTTTCGAATGTATTGATTTAATTATAATAAAATTTTTGGACGGACTGAAAATGATTTTCGAATCCGAAATTGACAAGGAAATTAATTAAGGATTAGAATAAAATTTAGTGCCAAAGGAAATTACCAAAAGGGGCATGGATATATTAACTGGTAAAATACTAGTGCAAGGACAATTTAGGAAATGGAAAAATATGGATGGAATGCATGGAAGTGGCTTGGTATAGGTGGAAGGAAAGCATGCATGAGTGACATGTAGGAAAAGAATGCAAGAATGAGTGACAAATGGCAATAATGAATGGATGAAAGCTTTGCATGTGTGATAAGTGTAGGACACGTGGCATGAAGAGAATGAGAAAGTGTGACAATTGTATCTCATGCATGAAAAGAACGTGACAAGTGTAAACATGATGTAAGAGGTATATAAATTAAATAAAAGAAAGAAGAATGATTGCATTTCGGTCAAACAAGTTTAAACAAACAAAAGAAACACATTTTTTTTTGCAAGAGGAAGAGAGAGCATTTGGCAAAGAAGGAAAACCGAGACATGCAAAAGAAGGGGGGGTTTACGGCCAAGGAAGAGAAACCAAAGTAAGCTTGCTACATTTGTTGATTTTTTTGTTGTTTTTAAGTGTTTTCTAACACATGTAAATCATTTGGAAGAAAGAAAATCGAAGATGAAAGGAGGAGAGGAGCATTCAGCCATAGGAGAGAAAAGGGGTGTGTGTCTCGGCCATAAGAGGAGACTAAGGGTAGTAGCTTTACATGGTGTTCTTGAAGTGATTTTGAGCTATTTTCAAGCCATTGAAGATGTATACAAATCTAAGAGCAAGGGTTACCCATTGCATGTCAAATTGGAAGAGGTAAATGTAAACTTCCATGACTTTCTTGTGTGAAAATGTTGGGTTTGTGTTTGTTGATGGATGGTTGTGATTTTATGTTTAGAATTAAGGAATTTGTGACCTCAAAATTTTGGGTGTTATGTTGCATATGGATTTAAGTGAAAAGTTTGATGAAAGTTGATGTTGGTTTGACATGAAAGTCACGGCCAAAGGTGCATTTTAATGGCTCAATTTATATTTGGTTGTTTTGCTATGTAATATGATGTGATTTGAGTTAAGTTGGTGTGATTTGGATACTAGATGATTTGTCATGATGTTTGAAATGATTTTGAAGTGCATGCAAGTGAAAAAACATGATGAAAATATTGGTGATATTGTGCATGTGTATGGTTCAGCCAAGGGAGGTTTTTGTGGTTCAAATTTTGTTTGATTATTTTGCCATGATATATGATGAGATTGTGGTGGAATTAAATGGTTTGATTTGATGAAAGGATGGTGTTATGTGCTTGTATAGGTTTCGGTCAAAAGAGGGATTATATGGTTCAATTTAAGTTTGATTGATTTGAGTAATTTTCATGCATGAGTGTTTGTTAAAATATTGAGAATTGATGTTGAAATGAGAAACAAAACTTGGATACATTTTCATGCTATGGTTTGGCCAAAGAAGAAAATTTTGTAGTCCAATTTGCATTTAAGTTATTTAAGTGAATTTCATGCATGTTGATATGTTAGAATATTGAAATGTGATGTTAAAATTATAAGCAAAAGTTTGGAATGCAAGCTGCCATGATTTGGTTATTAGGGTATTAAAGTGTTATGTAATTATTTTTTAATGATTTGAATGATTTTATAAGTTATATTGATGATGGAATTGACTTGGAATTGAAAGGAATTACATTGGATGTCAAATAGTCGTTTCGCGACTAAATATTTCTCATAATGCACAAATGCGATATTTGATGGATTTAAATTGAATTTACACTATATTATGTGTGTTTGAACGTGTTTGCGATGAGAAAAATCGAATAGGATTAATGGTATAAAAATTAGTGTATATTCGATCAATTAAGGGTAAAATGGTCCAAAAATGAGTTTAATGCATGGATGTGAAAATTTAACTTTAATTGAAGCGTTTTGCATGCTTGAATGTTGAGAAATTTAAGTGGAATGCATACGCGAGTAATTAAGATCGTTACGACTTGGAAAATGATATTTCAATATTCTTATGTAATTAATGTGTGAGTAAGTTCTAGGCGGAAATTCACTTGTATTAAGTGTAGGTAAAGCAACGAGCTGAAGGAAGGCGTAAAAGAATGGTTTATTATATTGGGAAGCAAGTAATAAGTGTGGATTTTTATAAAATTTTTATGCATTTTATCAATTGAGTATTTATAAATGCAATATTATGTTAGCATCTGATTATTATGTTTTATCGAGCAAAGTTTTTAGTATGTTATCGTTTTTATTGTAATGCATACATAGTTTCCTAAATGTATGATATAAATGTATTTATTTTAGAAATAAAGTAAAGTAGAAAGTTTAAATAAAATACATACATAGAAATGACATGCTAAGGAAAATTCGAAAGTTTTAGACTTTTATCTTAGAAAAAAAGCATTTCGGTTATAAACCGTAAACTACAGAACAAAACATTTATGAGATTGATTAATATGCTTTCATGCTAAGTGAATTTAAAAGTTTTAAGCATAAGTTTTAAGTGTATTGAAAAGATTTTATATGTCTTTGGTTTACCCTAATATTAGCTAGAGCTTAGAATCTCTTGAGGGCTGAGGCCCAAGAAAGGGGTCCGTATAAACTGTGAGGCCTTAGAATTCCTTGAAGACTGAGACTCAAGAAAGAAGTCCATATAAATTGTGAGGGTCTAGAATCTCTTAAGGGCTAAAATCCAAGAAAAGGGTCCAAAACGAACAGTACGGTTATTCAACCCCCGGGTTACCTCATAAAGTAAGTTAAAGAAAGAAAAAGTACGTCATTAGACGTGAGATTTAGAAAATAAGAAAAATTATGTTTTATGAAAGTTACGAAAATAGTACTTATTTGCAGTATACTATTTTTACAGTTTTCAACGGATAGAGATAAATTATTAGTTTTCAAATTATTTTGGGAGGATACATATATTTAGAAAGCAATTATTGCAGTATATAAAAATTACCCACTCACTGAGTTATAAAACTCACCACTCTTTTTCTTGTTTGATAAAAATCCTCTTCAGGTGTAGGTACGAGTAATCAGGCAGAAGGAATTCCGTCAAACGTGCAGGCGAGTTGAAAACGTGACGCTACTGCACTAGCTAATTTGAAAGAACATATACATGCATAATTTTAAGATTGAATGAAAGTTTTGTAAATAATGTTTTGGGAGTTATATACAATTATGTTTTTGTATCATGCATGATTAAAATCATATGTGCACAATGTTTAATTGAGATCAATGATTTTCGAATTTATTTTGAATTGAAATCTTGTTTGTGATTGTTTGTGAAAATGAAAAGAGAGCCTAAGACCTAGAAGTTGAGATGAAATGAATTTTTAGAAGTGCCCATGTTTTTATAAGTTTTTGCAAGGTGAAAATCTTTGAAAAACAGTCATTGTGCTGCCAAATTTTTATAAATCCTATTTCGCAAACATTAATTTAAAAAGAAAAAAAAAATCCACTCATTTTTGTATTAAAAGAAATTCTAAAGAGTTTTAAAAAGTTTTCAGTAAAGTAAAAGGTTTAACTTCATTGAAACTTTTTAGTCGGAGCAGAACCCAACTGGAAGGCCACCGTGGAATTGTCGGGCGGACCGCCTAATTGTATAAGGAAGAGGGGCCCATCACTCAGACTCACATTGAACCCTCTTTTTTTTTAACAATCCAGACCCTACCAATACACTCAAATTAATTTGAGGGTCTGATTCCTAACCCAACCCACACATTTAATGTGTCTTCTCAAACCCGCACTAGACCCGAATTTGCCTAGGTGGAACCGATCAAATTCGAGTTTTTTTTAAAAAAAAAAAAAAAAATCAAAATTTTCTCATAAAAATCTTTATCGACTAAGAAATTCAATGGGTCCAAGATTCCAACTTTAAAAAAACTAAAAATAATAAATCAATTTTTTCTACTAAATCAAAATAAACTAATTTCACATTACATAATCATTCTTGTTAGATTTTACAAAAAAACATGTCATAATAAAAATTAAACAAAAAATAACATTAAAAATTAAAATTTATCATTAATTTACATTTCAAAATAACAAAAAATATATATAAATATAAATATAAAAAATAAAATCAAAATGACGATGACTCTTCTTCAACTTGTTTATGATATATTTCTTTCTCCGGAACGTCATCTAATAGAACAAATTAAGTGAAAAATTAAAAATTAAATTGATGATTACAAATAATATACATAATATAATTAAATTTATAACTACTTTCATACCTCAAAGTGGAGCCCATATCTAATTTTGTTCACACGTCAATGCTTTCCAACATGTCCGGATACAATCTCCTATGATATGAACTTAAGAATCTACCCCCAATACTAAAAGCAGACTCAAAAGCCAACGTAGACACAAGAATGACTATGATGTCTTTGGCAATTTTATCCAAAATCGAATGTTTTTCTTTATTACTTTTCCACCATGCCAAAATATCAAAATCGGAAGAATTATCTTCAACTTTTTCATCCAAATATTTTCTAACTCTAATTTGTTCAAACCTATAGCTTCTTCAAACTCACGTTTATATTGTTGAAATCCAGCCTCATCCTCACCCCCAAGGACATTTGTAGAACGAATGATAGAAGAATCATCAACTTGTTCAACTAAAGTATTCATCATTATCCTCTATCGAAGTATTCATCTGACTTTCTCCATAACTAGTCATATTGTTTTACTACCTAATATATTTAAACAATTCAATTAATAATAAAAATATAACAAAACAAAAATATTTTGTTTTGATGAAAGTATGTGCGTTGTTACACCAGAGGTTTCAACTACTACCACCAGATACAGGTAAGTCAAAGTTATTGGTTTCCAACTGTATACTATTCACCCATTTAGCATTAAATAAAGGTACCATACTTAGATTATAGCTAAAATAGCATGCATTCAACTTATATCCCACAACAACACTACGAAAATGTCTATAATATAGTTAATACATGTTTGAATTGCTCATAAATATCTCTACTGTTTAAGTTAGAGATTGTCTTGATATAAGTCATTGATTGCCCATTAATTAAGATAATCCAGTCTAGTAAATATTCATATATTCATATTATATACCATCTCTAAAACATGCATACACATAAAATAGGCAACTAACATACTGCTTTTACAATAAACAAAAACAAAAACTTGCATGCATATATGTTTTCAGTTTAACATTTCCAATAATCGCACTTGATCAGCTGTTATCACCATAAAAGAATAAAGACAAATTAACAATCATATATAAATGAGGATGAGCCATACCCAAACAAGATTTATCAAGTCAAATAAGTCCTAACAAAATCAAGCCATAACAGAATAGGTCATAGTAATAACAATAACTCCACAATGTTCATTTCGAAAAACAAAAACTTCACAATGTTAGATTAATTTTTGCCAATCAACTTAACTAGACGTGTCATGCTGTTATATAGTGTTAATAATTAAAGTTTTTGAAGCCAATAACAAAGTTACAACTAATTTCAAATTTAAACTAGAATTCACAGTCTCTTTTCCTTAGTGGACTATTTTCACACTACACACAAGAAAGCACAAAGACGCAAACCCCACTAGTTGTATCGATTAAATCCAAGAAATCACCAAAACACCCACCGTTTTCAAATACCCAAAAACAATCAAAGCATACCAGAAACAATCAAATCTCAATAAAAACAAAATACCCAAAAACAAAATCACAACCAAACTTGATAGTTGATGTTCGTGTACTTGAGAAACCCCAGATATTTAAAAAAATAAAAAAATAAAAAAATAATAAAAAAAGAAACTTGAGAGAGATGTTCTAGTGATCGATGTACCTGAGAAACCCCAAATGTATTAAAAAAAAAATCAAAGCAAAACAGAGAAATGAGAAATCGAAAAACCCAGAAAAAGAAATGAAAGAGAGATAGATGATGCAGCGATACCGCAGTTTCGAAGCTTTGGACATGACGATGATGAAAAGAGACGGAGATGTTCTAACAGTTGAACAATAGATGACACGAGGGCAATGGGGAGAGAGAGAGAGGCACAGCGAGTAAAGGAACGGCGGCAATGTAGATTGGAGACAGAATCAAGAGAGTTGAGAAATTTTTGTTAGGGTTTCTTTTTGAAAAGGAAAAGGGTAGCGGATATATAAATAACGGGCATTTTGCAAGTCTGATAAAGACCCATGAGTAAACCCATACCCTACCCTTAATCATACGGGTTTTTTTTACCCGATTCTTTTAAAGGTCTTTTAAAAGGAATTCAGTTATATTATTATGGGTATGGACCGAGTCTGCAGACCCTATCCATTTTGTCAAGCTTACTTTTGACTGGCAGTGAAGTAGGTGCCAACTTCAAGTTATGCGTTAAGCCACCAACTCTTTTTTATCTATATAATCAAGCTATTTCTCTCAGTGAGTTGGTGTGAAAACTGTGAATGATTCATTGTTGTAATGATTGATAGTGAGTTGTTATAACAATTGACATGTTGTTGTTGTAACAACTATCAATGACCTTTTGTAACAATGCATAAACCATGAGTTTGCTGCATCAAAAATCATATAATGTCAATATCTATGTACTAACATATATATATAATGCCAATATCTACATACTAATATATATATAGTGCTTCTACTATCAGTGTCTCCCAAGTTTAAAAAGTTAAGGCGAACTAATTCAATTTATCTATTATATTTTTTTTTCTAATATAAATTTTCTCTCCTATTTAATTGACTAGGTTCTTATCATTGGGATAACCCTAGCAAGGGAATTATTTCTTATGGGCAGGTTCTCTTAATTGGGATAACCGCTGTCAAGGAATGGCCATTGGGTGGACAAGGAGGGAAGAAATGAAGCTACAAGCCAAATGCTGAGATTTCAGAGGTCATAAATGGTCATGGATGGTTTATTGATTCAATCTCCTAGAAAAGTGCAGATGCATGAAAATGGCACAGTTGAGATTTCAAAGAAATTTGGTGGAGATGGTGGACGTACAACCAAGGTAATATTTAAGTGTTCTTCTTTCTTTTAATGAGATATTGATTATCACATTAGATTTCTTATAAAAGTTATGACAAATATTTGTAGATTTTAATCGACTGTCCAAATAAATACTTGACGTCAATTAGCGGTACCTTTGCTTCCTACGAGGACAAGCGATGCTATCCAATCTTTCGGTCTAACGGATGGCACTTGATACGAACCCACTAGGTAGAACTCATCCTCAAAAACCGGCTATTGAGGAGAGGGTGCCTAGTAGGTTATATACCTTCAACCAATCCCATACTTAGTCGATGTGGGATCGTAACATTCCACCACGCTTCCGCAGCCGACGTCCACGGCGGCCCATCATTCCCAGCTGGGTGACTTCGCGGATCCCACCTCTTTTGGGTAGCAGCCCTCCCCAGGTCGCCCCGTGTATGTGTCGTGCTGGTACACGTGGTGTAGGCTCTGATACCACTTGATACGAACCCACTAGGTAGAACTCATCCTCAAAAACATAGCACTTGATACGAACCCACTAGGTAGAACTCATCCTCAAAAACCGGCTATTGAGGAGAGGGTGCCTAGTAGGTTATATACCTTCAACCAATCCCATACTTAGTCGATGTGGGATCGTAACAGCACTCCTTTTAACTTTTCCATGAAGGAGGGTGTTATTGTTGGATTTTATAGACGCGATGGCACTTTTGTTGACTTCATTGGGGTCCATGCAAAAAAATATTGAGACTTGTTCAGTCCTTCAAGCAAAGTACAAATCGTGACACTCAAGGTTAAATTCTCATGACTTTACGTACAAAAATTTTACTAATATGGCAATTGTTGAGGGCTAGTACTGAATCCTTAAGCCATATGATTGATTGATAGGTTCACGTTGGGGTGATGATGAATATGCACATGCCACGATTTACAGGGCCATGGGGGAATAATGATCATCCTTGGGATGATGGCAATTTCCAGCTATTAATTAAGCTAACTGATGTGAATGTACGAAATGGAATAATTCATTCAATAGTGACTCAATATCAGAGCATCGACGGCAAGTCAACAGAGGTGAAAAAGGTGTTAACTTTATATACGGAATTAATAAGGAGAACGAAATAAATCACGTGGCTCTCTCATTCAAGTATGTAGTTATAAAATTAAGGAATAATCCAATTTTTTCCTTATAGTTTGATGTAATAGTTAAAATCCATCATTAATTTGAAAAATTGTTATGGATCATTCTAATCTTTGATTAAATAGATAAAATATCCCTTTTTATTTAAAAAAAATCCAAAAAACCTCTTATCATCAAAGTTGACTTTAAAAATTAATATTTGACTGTTAATAAGAAAGGGTAAAACTGTTAAAACATAATAAAATATGAAAAACATTAATAATTTTTTAGAAAAATTATGTCTATCGTCCATCAATGATGGACGGTGGACATGATTCCAAAAGAAATTATAAAAAACCTAAAAAAGTTAATAATTTTTTTAAAAAAAAATTATGTAATTAAAAATTATTAATATATATTTTTTAAATTATATACTATGGACATAATTCAAAAATAAAAATAAAAAAAGAGTTGTTCTTAATCGCTGAAGAACACTGTCCCTTAGCAATAAATAAAACTATTCTTTAACAATGAAGAACACTTCTCTCTCTCTCTCTCTCTCTTTGTCATCTCTATTCCCTCTCGGTTGCTTCTTTGCCATCCTTCTTGCTACTGTTCATCCATTGTTAGCCATCACGTTGTTTAGATCCGCCGTTTAGATATGCCGTAAGTACTTTCTCTTCCCTTCTTCTCTTTTCTTTTCTTCTTCTCCTTTGTGTCTTCTCATTTTTTTCTTTTCTCAGATCCATCGTAAGATGGACATTTTGAATTGGTGAGACTAGTGTTAGGTGTTTTAAGTTGAATTGTGAGGTGTAAATAGAAGATCATTCATCTCCGAATGTTGGAAGGTTGTTTAGATCTAGGTTTTAAAACTCAAATCTGGTTCTCTACATTTTGAAACTCAAAAGTTGACGATCTGATTTTGTCTAGATTGTCGATGATCTTACATCTTCATCTGGTTGGAAATGAATTGGTTGAAGATATGTTTTGTTTACATTTTTCATTTTTTTTTAAAAAAAAAAAAATTACGTTGATATTGATGAAGTTGATGAGATGGTCGTTCATGGTGGAAGAAAGAGAAGAGATTGTTAGCGGTTGAGGATTTGGTTTTGTGTGAGATGATGGTTTAAGCATCGGTGATGATTGAAGATGATGAACACGATGAAGAAAATGAACTGAGTTTGGTTTAGACATTGATCATAGTCGACTAGAAACCTAGAAAATGGGTTTTCAATCGTCGAAAACCCTAATTTAAAAAAAAATATACTTAAAATGAAAAAAAAAAAATTGAAGCACACATTTCTATGTTTCCAACCATTGGAATTCTGGCAACTAGAAACTTAGAAATGTGTGCTTCAATTTTTTTTCATTTTAAGATTTTTTTAAAAAAAAATATGTTAAAATTAATCTCTACCATCCATCATAGAAATGGAGATGGACTGTAGAGATTAAAATATTTTTAATAAATTATTTTTATTACGTTAATTTTTTTTTTTATATATAATTCATAGGTAGTTTGATCTGTTCGCGCACTGTCATGGTCAAAGCCTACTTTTTACTAGCAGAGTTAACAGAAGGGGTGAAGTTAGATTTTTTCAAACTATAGAAAAATAATTAGCGATTACATTAAACAACAATTAGGAAACTGGGATTATCCCTAAAATTAACATGGCATGAGTTTAATTTTTAATTTTCTAATAAATAAAATATACTTTCTTTTTTGATTAAAAAGAAAAAATACTTTCTTTTATGGAGAATTATACTTAAGAAAATTTTGAGGTCTAAATTGTTTTTATGTTAATATTCAATCTGATCTTCATTTGTCCACCCTTAGATTCATTGAAGGGATTATCTATTCGAATTTTATCATGTTTCCATGAACTTCACAATTCTATTGAAAGTCATAATTCATAAACTAGATCAAAACCGTTAATGGTGGCACTAAACAACAATGTAATAATATTGGCATGGAAACAAAGATATAATTCAAATTTAGGCTTTTTGCACCAAAAAAGTACTATTTTACGCATTTTGGAATTTAAATCATTAGTTTTGGTTAAATAGCAGCGAGTACCTGGTGGCATCAGGGGGTTTTATGGGCCTGCAGAGGAAAATGGCAACTTTCCATACAAACAAAGGAAACCATGGACCATTTGTAAAGAGATAGCGTTGTTTTTTAGCTCTCCAGCAATATCTAATGGGAAGGTAGCAGGATTTTATGGCTTTTACTTGAATGCATTAGGGGTTCATAACGAATACTCTTGTATATTTTCGCTTCCCATTTTGCAAGTTCGTACCATTGTTCCAGTCTATACATGCTTATCATGCACAATGATTCACCCATACATGCTTTTCTTATTAGTCACGACTTGTGATCATTTTCGGTGTATAATATCTATGAGGTCACGAATTGACAAAGTTAGAAGCGTCACCATTTCATGTTACAAAATTTGAGATGCTAACAACTAGATACAAACAGCTTAGAAATCATCAGAAGTATAGAAAACTCTTCAACACGCTAATTTGATAATAATGGACTGCACAAATGACAAATCTAACTTCAATTCTTTTTTTTTTTTATCTTTATTTTTTTAACAATTATAATAGTCCAGGATTTAGGAGAGACATATATGACTCAAATTTACAAATTCAAGGATGTAAGGGTGAACGATATACTATTACCAATAACCTTATCATGTCTAATCTCAACTTATTTTAATATCTAATAAATAACAATGATAAACACTATAAGAAAATACTTCTAAAGGGATTTTGTTTTTCATCAACCCAGATAACCATATTGAACATAATTAAGAAATCTCAAGACAACCATCATTACAACAAATTATAGATACATTCCAATCCATGTTAACAAACCTTAGAGAGGGTGCATTGACTACATAAATGCCTACAATCATCTAGTCCAAATTTGTGGAAAAACAATATTAGCAATTACAGTGTGTTCTTCTGGGGATTGTTTAAAAATTTACAAATTAATAAACGTGAGGCAAAGACGAGAGGCCCAAGGGATATTTCAACGGGATTATCAGCATGTTGAAGATAAAGAGCAGACGTGTTTGTTGCAACTATAAACTGCAATATCCCACAAATCAGTCCGATAAAATCAGTGACATTACCAAATGGCCTTTGACTTGGAGATGGATAGCAAAACCAAGGTATCTTCTCATTCCACCTCCAAGCAACTCTTTCCAATCTAGGAAAGCTCAATAATGCAAAAAAGCATGGCTATGAATGGCAAAAACATGCTTATTAATGCATATTAAGGCTTCTGCATGGAAGAAAGCTGGTCGAAAACAGCTGATGGAATCTCCATGATGAAGTTTATTATGACAAAAGCACGATCTACTGTGACCTGTTTAAAAAGTTTATTATCAGTTAATCTTAAGATTAAGACTATATGATTGTAAAAAATAGTACAGTTTTAATGGTAATTCAAAGATGATTTTCAGAATCAACATTCAATCCAAGAGCTTGATTTGAACTTTGAACATTATTAAAGTTCAATAACATCTTTGGAAAAATTGACACTCAAAAACAGTTACTGATTTTAATTTTAACTTGAGTTTTTGAAATGAAATATTAAGTAAATAGAAAGTTGATGTTATAGTTTTGACCTTGAAGCAAAGTGATCTTGCATCTCATCATCTTCGTTATCTTCTCTTTTGATATCTATGAACAAGGTTCATAGATCTAGAATGGTTCATAGATCTGGATCGGTTACTCAGGCTCAGGTTACCGGATCCGGCATTCACCGATCTTATCTTTGTATTAATTGTTGTTCACTAACTTCTCCCATATGATCACCACTCTGACCCAGCAGAGAAGAAAAGAAAATTTCATTAAGTGAATACACCATTGCAGCAGAAAGAAACGCATGCATCAATAAATAAAGTTCTCGAGGCAAACTAGCATATACTTGGCCCTTAATTTGATTTCTTCTTCACTTAAAGCATCAGTTGTCCTTTGAGCCTCATCTTCAACAATTTGTTTGATGCAAGCTCCAAAAGTGCTGGGGTTGAAGTTGTCCAACGAGGTGAAGAATTGGTTTCCGTAGTTGCTCCAGAAGAAATTCCGTCACCTCTTGAAGTTGTGATGCTGGCCTGTTGCAAATAGTAAGTCAGTCACTTGAATTGGAACAAATTAAATGCACAGCAAATTGGCCTCCAGATGGATAAGCACAAAATCTGTGATTAACATTATAAGATTATGAAGAAAGAAAAAACAGCCAAACAAAGAGAGTATCCCACTTTTGATAATTAGAAAATTCTGTCATAAGTTATATGATAAATGCCAAATTTCCTGAATTATTGATTAGAATTGGCTTATGTTAGATTAAATTTCAAAAATACATAATATTTTCATTAAAAACGTAATGGTCTGGATCTCAGCTATATTATTTTGTTAATCAATTCCAGTTAACAATGTCATAACTAAATCAAGTGTTTAAGTTGGCATCAAGCAATAGTTCCAGTGGGACAGACAACCAGATCAAAATGTTATTGTGATTTGTGACTAGACAACGCAACTATCCGCATATACTCCCAAGTTAATTATCAGTATCTATATCGCAAGTGATCTAACTTCTTGTACTTCTACTCGTTAATACATGCTCTAAATTAGAAATGCCCAGGTCTGACTCTATTGAACTCTCTAACGTACTTAGTTGCTTGAGACTATAATCTTCTAAATTTGTTGAAAAATACATGATTGCAGCAGAAAAAAAAACACCTGTATACAAAAGAAATGAAAGATCTCAAGGCAAACTAGCATACCTGGAATTGATTTTCAACATCTTTTTCGCTTAGATCATAAGTTCGTTGAAACAAGTATCACAGACACGAGAAGGTTTGTTGGGGTTTGGTGCCATGGACACCTTTAAAGACTTTTTACTACTACATGAATGGCAATATACATGTCCACAATTGTAACAATTGTGCCATTTCCTTTTGAAATTAAACGGAAGCTGACAACTAGAACACATTGATTGATCAGAACCAGAGACCAGGCATATTGCTGCAGTAAAACGAGTGCCACAAACAACTTTTTTGACGTGCTTGTTTTTCAAGGCTTCAATCAATATTGGGGTATTTCTATCATCAATATCTCCATGACCTAATTGACCATTTGCACCTCTCCCCCAGCTGTAAACTTCAGATCTTGTAGTTAAAACTGCAACATGATAAGCACGACAAGCTATTTCTGCAACAAAATTTTCCGTGAGCTTCCCTTCTACACGAGTAGGGAGATTACCATCAGGCTTAGGATTCCCAAGTTGACCATAAACAGGGCTCCTCATTGTGTACACATGGCCTGTTGTTTTCAGTGCAACAGTAAGGCTGAGTCCCCAGGCAACTTGACAGAAATCGTGTTCAACAAGAGCGGAAACACAAAAGGGCACCAGTTTAGCTTCCTTCGTCACCATGTCCAAGACAATTTTTATCTCCATTTCCCCCAAGTAAAAAGTTTTCCTGAAGAACAATTGCCAGAACTTCAAGTCTCAACCATGACGTCAATGACAGCAGCAGTATGCCTCACACCACAAGCTGCCCTCACAAGGCGAAGGCTCTGAAGAGAAACCACTTCCCTTGGAGTGGACACACTTATACTATCCCAATGTCCTAGAACACCAAAAGTTCCATCCCCAAAGGTAAACAATTGCCCTGCAGAGGTTACAACAGCCATGTGCCATCGTCCACAAGAGACTGATGAGACACATATTCCCTCTAGAGATCCATCTACCTTTTGCGGAACCCACAGACTCACTTCATTGCCATGTCCAAGAATCCCGAAATTGCGAGCACTACCACCTCATGTGTACAGATCACCAGATAGACTAACAAGCACAAGAATGATGCTCCCCACAAGCAAGAAGTTCAATTTTGACATTTTTAAGAGAATCAATAAGCTATGGATGCAAGACATCTGAGTCTACACCATGTCCAAGTCTGCCTTTTAATTCCTTCCCCAAGAAAAGACCTCTCCTTTCTTGGTTACTAAAACAGCATGTCGCTCACCACAAGCTATATTCTGAACATCCAGTAAAACTTCAGACTCCAAAACCTTAGGCAAATACGAATCTGTCGTAAAGCGAGGAGTATTTCCCACTTTATGTATCCCCCCACCTAAAATGCCATCATCAGTACCTTCCCCCCAAATAAAAACATTTCCTATGGAGTCACCGTCATCATGACCAGAGTCTGATAAACTATCTGCACTTAATAAACTAACTCTTAAAGCATCATCCTCGCCCATACCTTTCAAATAAGCGCCCAATTATTTCAGTAGAGCCTCCAAATGACAAAGAACCAAGGACCCCACAAACTGATTCTGAAGGAAATGGAACAAATGGGAGGCACACCATACAACACTACATCTTCACATGTGCAACCTTTTGTGAACAACCACCACTACCAATTGGAGAGCTCAAAGGAGAACCACCACTACATCAGATATTATGCTGTCAAGACAATATGGTAAATATAAATGTCACATATAAATATGTAACTAAAATACACATTGATAAACTAGCTAGGATAGCAAAAGCCTAACAAAACATTGCTTGTACGGCTTCAAACAGAGAATAATATTGACAATATCTCATTCCCATCTATTATTTTGCAAGTTGAAGACAAGTAAAGCGAGAAAAAGCTTCATCCAGTGCTACTCGATACCTTCAACTGAAATGACTCACCCGAGAAAACCCATTTAGTCAATACATCGACCCAGTTGACTCACCAGCAGGAGCAGCAGCCAAGCAGCGAGTAAGAGTGTCAGCTGGCTGGATGAAGAGGAAGACAGACACACCTTTCTTTAGATGAGGACTCAACAACATGAATAAGCAATTTTGTTTTTGTGAACTCTTAACTCAAGTTTTTGTTCATACATTAATTTCCACAAAAACAAAAGACAAAACTAAAATTAAAATGAGAGATGAACAAAACTAACCAAAGATCAGCGAAGCTTTCGAAGACTTGAAGGTCCGGCAGCGACGATGAACAGCGAAACACCAAGGATCGGCGATTAACGAAATACATGTAACTGAAATGACTCACCCATTTAGTCAATACATTGGCCCAGTTGACTCACCAGCAAAAGCAGCAGCCAAGCAGCGAGTGAGAGTGTGAGCTGAGAGAGTGGCGGGATCAATAACAAATTTTAAATGAATAAAGTCCTGCCTTGTCTTGTCTTGGGTAGGGTTCGAACCCGCGCACCCTCCCCACTAAACAATTTGTGAGCAATTTGTAACAGTTTTTTCCCATCTGGCATCAAATGATGTTAAAAGTAGGGCAGATGGCCCCACAACAGTCCCGAAGTCATTGGTTAGAGAATTAGAGATCAATGGAACATCATACGTGCCCAGGGCGTCGCCCATCTGAACCGAAACTGAAAACTATCACTATTGTTTTCTTAATATATCTACTACTATTCACACAGTTAAAGTTAAGAGTTTGAAATATGTGTTTTTTCCTTCCTTCAAAATTTATGATCATTAAAAGAGATCGTGTGATTTTCATATTAATATTTTATCATGAAATTTGCAAAAGTCCTCCCCCCCCACGTAGAAAAAGTACTCAAGTAACTTTTAGATTAAAAATAACAATAAAATATTTCTTCTAATCTTCTTCGACAATATATATCTCACACTATCTCCCTCCATGTGAAAACATGATTAACACATTTTGTAATCTTTAATATTACACGTTAATTTTTTTAAACCCACCAGTGCCGATAAGAGAAGGATTTAAATCCAACCCTTTTTATGTAATTTCTTTTAACTACAATAATTATAAGATTTTGAAGAAGAAGAAGAAGAAGACATGATGTTTGATATCAAATCCTCATTTCACTCTAACATAATTGTACTTAAGAGCTTATGTCACTTGAACGGAGACTGAAAATACAAGACAAATCAATAAAAATAACACACTCATCATAATAGTTGAAAAACTCGAAGAAACCAATAGCTATAGCCACATATATACATATTCAAAACAAAATTTGAAAACTTAATATTCCAACAAAACAGAAATAGTATGAAAAGAGGCAAAATAAAACAAGTACATAACACTGCAAAAGAACCTTAATAGTAATACATGTCATATAATAGATAAAACTTCTCACAAATAATGATAGCTGATAACAACCTTAAATAGCTTGACCGATTTCTTCACTTTGATCATATACTTCACCTTATGAGTAGTTTCATCCCGGTATTTGAGAAATTGGACTTCATCACCAAATTCAAGTTTTTTTATCCTAACAAACTTACGCCAACCAGAAGAAATAACAGGTTTCTTGTACTTGCCTTTGCGGATGATCAAACGAAAGTGCCAAACTTTCCCTTCCAAATCTTCTACCTTGAGAACCTGAGCATACATTCCAGCCTGAAAAGGAGGGAGACGTGCGAGACTCATACTTGCCATGCTCAATCGATGTTTGAGTTCTATCTTAGTTTTCTTTGAGCATATCTCCATCCGATTAGAGAGAAAGAGAGATAGAATTAGAGAGAGTTAATTAGCGAGTAACAAGGGGATGGTTTGCAAAGGTTAAATAGAGTGAGAAGAGTAGTCCAAGATGGTTGTAATTTGGACCAGACTGTAGTAGCTTGACTAGTGTTAAAACTCAATTTGATTTTTTGACTGAAATATGAACCAGACTGTAGATTAGTGCTACAAGTCATTTTTCATGTTATTTACTAATTTATTTAAATGTTAATATTAGTGACAAATTGAGATTAACTCTATGATATGTCATTTATATATATATATATATATTTACATCTTGAATGTTATGAGTCCGAATAATCTCCTCAAATATTTAATGCAATAGTTCAAAAAATAAATTCTTGAAAGAAGAGAGAATTTTTATTTTGATCAAAGAAAAGAAGGATCTCATAAAGAGAGAGAGATTTTGGCTAACAAACAAAAGAGCTGTAAAATAACTGAGGGCAAAAGGCTTTTAAAAAAGTACATACTCATTACTCTAATTTGTCCACACAGAAAATCTTAATAAATAGTATAAAAAAAGTAAGAAATTTAAAAATTGCAATAAATAACTGAATAAATGTTTTTAACATCATCAGTATTCACAAACTATAAATAGTTCATGAATAAAGAAAATAATTCACAAATAAAGGCACGAAGTATACATGAATTGTGCGAATTATTGCCTTTGTTTGTGAACTATAGCTGGCGAATACTAGTGTTACTGAAAAATCTCATTTTAGATTTTCGATGCTATTTTTAACACCAGCAACTAAAACTCATATCGAGCAAATCTTTGCTCTTTCAAATTGGTCTTTAATAATAAACAAGCAAATCAATAAACACTTACATTGAGTTGGTAACTCGAAACAAACTTGTGGTAGATCATCTTGTCCTGATTATACTTCCTGGTCAATGTCATTAAAGATGGTTCAATAATCCCACCTCGCAGCCTTAAAACAAGTGCAGTGTCAATTCTATACAAATTCTTTTTTTCAAAAAAAAAAAATTCAAATTCTTGATAACAAGCACAATTGCACAATCGTAACATCCCTTATATAAACAAAAATTGAACCTTTCTGGATATTGTAGTCAGTGACAGTACAACCATCTTCGAGCTAGTTCCCAGAAAATATTAGCCCCTGCTGGTATGCAGGAATCCATTCACAAGAATTCACATCAACAAACGCAAAACAACTTTTAATTCAATTTCCTTTTTGACATCAATATAACACAAAATAGATTGCAGTTTAGGTGCCAAGGATAAATTTTTTTCCCTTTTCCTATTTAATTATATTTTTTAAGCTTCAGACTTCACAAAAAAATCACGAAATTCTAAAATATTCATCTTCAATCAAATATTTAGAAATCAAAACAAAAACAACAAAAATCAGTATGCAACCTAATTTAATTTGTATCTATCAACTGCTTTGTAGGCAAGCACAGAAACCCTTTCAAAGCATTCCCTAGACAACTGAAATAACAACCAACAAAAGCATTCTCAATAGCAATTACACAAAGTCAAAGAGCCGATTGAAACTCAACAGATAACAGAGTAGCCTAAAAAGCTAGCATAAATAGTAGAAAACAACAAGCAAGGGTACAGGCATACAAATAAAAGACAACAAAAAGCATAATAGGTGTATGTACCCACGTGCACTAAATGCATGCCTGAGAATGAATACATAGGTAAGAAAAATACCCATACTGTTTTCTTTACACAGACATGAAAACACTACCATAAAAATTAATGTTCTCTTTTCATGAGCATCACTGAAAATTCAACAAAGCACAAAATAACAATAAACTCAAATTATCTTTTAAGTTTACAGAATTTATTAAAAATAAAACATTAACACCATCATAGCACCACCAGATGACTGCCATATTCCCCAAAAACAGCCACTCACTGCCCATCTAAAACCAACAATCACTACCACCTTTATTCAAACAAAGTCTTCCACTAGTGTCACAACCTCGTTTGCAAAGATCACTAAAACTACAGGGCAATAATTCAAACGACAATCACATAAAATCGATTGCAGTTTAGGCGCCAAGGGTAAATTTTTTTCCCTTTTCCCATTTAATTATATTTTGTAAGCTTCAGACTTCACCAAAAAAATAAAATCATGAGATTCTAAAATATTCATCTTCAATCAAATATTTATAAATCAAAACAACAAAAACACACCCATAAGAACAAAGGAAGCAAAATTTCACAAATCTATAGAATTTTGAGACTTTCTCTTCTTTTACCTGGTAAGACGATCGGAGGCTTCTTTTGCAGAGACAGTGACCAGAAATCGATCAATTCTAGATGTAATTTTCCAACGGCTCACATCATTAGTCTGTCTGACAATTTTTGTGACTTGTCGACTCTCACACATCTGGATCTCCTTGTTTTTCGACTGTAATCTGCCTCCATTGATGATGATTTACAACCTCTCTGGTTCCTCTCTTCTTTCTCTATACCAGGAACCACAAACCCAAAAATGCAAACAAACCCACAAATATCTTAGCGTTCTTTGCACATCGAATTGATTTTTGACACACCCAGAAGTGAAAAATCTAAGCTTCTTCGGATTGACTAAAAAATTATTAAAAAAAAAAAAGCCTTAAAAGTGCAAAAATGACAAAGAAAACAGAAGATTTTAAAGAAGAAGAAGAAAATGTACCCAATCTTAGAGTGCCGGGGTCTTTGATGGAGGAAAAGAAGATGACGGATCTTTGCTAGTTGACGGTCTAGTGAATGGCTACGAGTCGACGATGAAGCTGAGAGAGAGCGGCGATCGACCATGATGCTATGAGTCATGACAAAGAGCAGAAAAGTCGACGATCCTGTGACTGTGAGGCTGTGACGATTCGATGATGCTGATTGCTGAGACAGAGAGGCGACGCCGGCGAGTCGACGATGATGCTGAGAGAGAGCGGCGATGCCGGTGCGGTGAAGATTGTCGATGATGTGACAGAGAGCTTGGAGAGAAAATGTGTGTCGCCTAGCGCTTCTTTTGGAGAGAAATAGGACTAATTAGGTCTGGCTTTTTATATTTTCATTTTTCCAATTTCTAATTTCTATCTTCCTTTACTTAGCCGGTCAGCAGTTTTCATCAAATTTCAAACTTTTTTTTTTTTTTTTCAAACCATCCTACCCGTGAGATTGTAAATTTTGATCATATAATGGTTGGACTTTATTCTTTTCGTTCGTGTGTATTTTTCGTTATTTGTATCATAGCCGTTTCCTGATGATTAATGTCTCTTTAGATACAAGACTACTAATGTCTCTTTAGATACAAGACTACGTCGGCAGCATAAAACGAAGGGAAGAATGTTCCTTTTGGTCGCCCGCCAACACTAATTATTTTTCAATTTGTGATGATCTTAGAGACTAAAATTCTAGATTCAAAAGTAAAATATATTTGTTGACAAAATACAAACATACTATTCCACTTCTGAATTGACTGTGTGAGAGAATGTTTCGATTATTTGTTGATGCACAAACACAGGGCGGCTCACGTTACATGCAATGCAACCGACTAATTCAAAATAAATTCATCTAATATAAAATAATTGATGAGTCTAAAAGTTGGATCAGATTATTAATTGATTGGGATATTAAAACCTGATAAACAATATTTAGTTTTGAATTTATGTCTTAAAATCCACTAAAATCTGCTATCATTTATTAATTTTAATAATATTATAATTATTTTAATCTAAATTGTACTACAAAATAAATTCCTAAATCTCCAAATTATTCTTTACATTATTTTTTCTCATAATATGATTGCAAAATCTGTATGTATTAGCAGAACGAAATGCACAAAACCCTCCTTAGGTAAAAGGTTAAATAGACAAATAAAAAGTTTAAGTTTTATAACAAAATAGCTTTAGTTTAACAGTCAAAATGTGTTAAAATTGACGATCAACTTTGGTTTAAAGTGTAAAGACGTAAATGTCCTCAATTTTTAAAATTAAATTTTATTTTTTTTAAATTTAAAGCAATAAATTTTCTGATGGTTTTCGCAACAACCCATCTTCCAAACCCTTCATCTCCACCTAGAAACCTTCATCAATCTAAAGGTTTCTGCTCACCCAGAAACCTTCACCTCCCAAACATCAATATGCAACAACCCATCTGCATCCAGACATCAATCACCACTACCTGCAACAACAATTTGTAAAAACCCATCCAGAAATCAATCTGTAAAAACTCAAACATATCATCAATCATCTACAAAAACTCAAACACATTATCAATCATCTTCTTCAAACCCAGACAAACTCATCCAGATATAATCTTCAAACACATACAGACATCATCTTCAAACAGATCAGGGTTCGAACCCAAACGAACCCAGGTCTGGGTTCGTCACATCTAGGTTCGTCCAACCACGATGAACCCAGATCTGGGTTCGTCGCGTCTGGGTTCGTCAAACCACGACGATCTGGGTTCGTTGTCGCAAACCCAGATCTGATCTGGGTTCGCGACGATGTGAACCCAGATTTGATCTAGGTTCGTCTTAAACCCAGATCTCTGGGTTCCACGATCCTCAAATCAGGGAGAAAACAAGAAAAAGAGGAGAAGAAGAAGAAGAAAGTAGTGGAGATCAAGCGGATGTGAAGAGTGACAGAGAGCAAGTTTTGGAAAAATGGTTTTAATAATTTTTGTTATTAGTAAAGGTAAAAAAAGTTTTAATAATTTTTGTTATTAGTAAAGGACGAAATTACCCTTGGTCAACCAAATGTTGACTAACAGATACTATTGACTCGGAGGTATTGTGTTATAAAACTCAATATTTGATTATGGATCTTTAAAGCCTTACTTGATGGGGGTTTTGTACATTTTACTCGTATTAGTATTTACTTTTATAATTGTAACACCTTGACAATTTTTCAAATTTATATTTTTACCATATTTATGTATTGATATTGATATCATTTATATTAATAATTTACAACTTAGTCACGTTGCAAATTTGTTAAATAAAGTAAGAGAAAGATTCAGTTTTATTGTACACAAAAGTTCAAAATCCAATTTAAATCTTTTTTTTTTTTTTTTGGTGTGCACGGACAGCTGTCAGTGTCCAAATGAGATGGAGCATAGATGTGAATTTGGCAAAATCCATCCAAACCTATGTGGTTGCCACCCCTAAGTGCCAATAAAACCATTTTTCACTCTAATCATGTTATATGGTTTAATATAATTTGTTCGATAAAAAGCCCACACATGTATTAAAATACACCAAAGTCCTCTTCTATAACATATCTCACTTCTTTCCCGTATGATATCCAAATGGTTTGAAAAGACTTTTACAAGATATATATATATATATATATACACGCCTCATGACCCTCTTTTCTAGAGTTGCCAAACGACTATGGACATTAGTTTGGTATTGTTGTCCATGAACTTTCATTTTTTTATTTAAGACATGATAGCAAATAGATAAGATTTCTATTACTTATGCAATTACGACTTACAATTGAAAGACAATAATAACTTTCATAATAAAGAGGAGAGCTACTGATCACACAAAACTTGTAAAATACACGTGATAACTAAACCTTACTACTAATGTGGATGAAAAAATAAACATTCATTTAGATTAGCATCCATAAACGTTCATGAACTTTGTTAGGTGCCTGGAGTTCTAAAGTCAAGACATTAGGCTTGAAAATTCTTAGAAGTTATGACTTGACATAATTCTCAACGTAGTTCGTAGATTATTGAATGGTCCGAGTGTAACATAACTAATTAATTACACATACGTCCCTAATAGTTAGTTGAACTTTAGTAAACATAATTGTTATCAGTTTAATACCGTCCAGTAAACAAAATATTCTAAAATAACTTTAAAAATTTTTCGTAGTTATATATCTAGACAAAGAAAATTTGTAAAACACTTAAAAAATCCCCCTTATTTATACTGGCAATGTGCTATTTGGCCTCCCCCTCCATCGTGGGAAGAGATCTTATGGTAGAGTAGTACTTTGTTTGATATCCCCTCCTTTGGAGAAGACTTCATGTTCTCTGTTAATTACCATTAAACCTAAAAATTTAAACTAATATGAAATAACCAAATTATATATAGTATTTAAAACTTAAATTTATGATAATTTAACATGCCCCTTATGCACAACATAGACATGTGACAAACGTCGAATATATGTTAAATGTCTCTTACCGTATAATATGGACCAAAAAAAAAAAAAAAAATCAGATAAAAGGGGGAGAAATGTTTGAAACAAAGACCTCCAGGTTTTAATATCAGACTCAAAAGCTTAAATTAATAAGAAATGACTTAACTATAACATTTAAAAATTTAAGTTATAATATGTTAACATTCATTTTACGTGCAAACAAATTTCCTCCATTGTAGAGGAGATTCGAATTTGTATCTCTTTTATATTTTTTATACTACAAATCACTTTTAGGGCCATAAGCAATTTTATCTTTATAAACTCAACTATTAAAATTAATTAACTATAATAAATTACCGATGGAGGGTGTTTGCATAATTAAAGGCAAAATTAAAATATTAAATAAATATAAGAAAGGGCAAGATATACTGTATGTTAATATACAATTTACCATAATTTTAAATTAACAATTTTTCCATTATTATCACTATTCTTCCTATTTGCCGAAGGCTTTTCCTCTACACCTCCCAGCTGATCTTCAGATTAAAGAATCTACTAATATAATATATAAAGATGATATAGTTATGGTAGTAGTAGTAATATTTTTGTAGAATATAATTTTTTTATTTTTTAATTATTTTTTTATTATTAAAGTTTAATTCAATGATATCGATCTCTTCAGTAATGTTAAAGATTGCTGATTGTTATAAATGAAGGTGACGTGGATGTAGTAACGAGTGTGTGATTTGGCCTTTGATTTTCAAAATCAAAATAGTAGGTTTTATTGACTGACTTGATTAATTATGTATATAATCTTTTGTGAACTAAGTGGTACTCTCATACAGTCAAACTTCCATGATGATCCACCAAATCTTACTTTGTTTTCAATCACAGCCATCATGCATCCACCGGAATATTAAAATAAAGTAATATAGAATAAGATAGGATATAAAAATAGGCTACCTAATTAATGGTAGAGAATCTTGGTTTCATCCACTCATAATACATGATGAATGTCATATGCATAAATTTTATGTCGCATAATTTAAATTTTCTAAATAGAAAATAATATAATTATTGCACTCATTCCGTTTCAACCTTATTTTTAAAATATCTGTTCCACGTAAAGTTACTTTCTTCAATTAGAGAGGAGGTGTGGACCGCTGCATGGTCAGGGTTCGAAGTTTGATAAATTTCTTCAAATAATAGTTTCCTTGTACGTCGTTTAATTAACAATGCAAAAGAAAATTAAAAAATTAACTTTCTCAAATGATGTTAAAAGTACCACAGATGACCCCACAACATTCCCGAAGTCATTGGTTTGAGAATTAGAGACCAATGGAAACATCAGCTGTGGTGTCGGCCATCTGCACTGAATCTGAAAACTATCAATATTGTTTTTTTAATATATCTACTATTATTTCGTTATTATAAAATTACAAGATGATACCGTTCACAGGGTTAAAGTTCTGACTTCGAAATATGTGCTTTTTCCTTCTTTCAAAATTTATAATCATTGAAAGAGATCAGGTGATTTTCCTACTAATATTTATCATGAAATTTGTCAAAAGTTCCCCCACGTAGAAAAAGTACTCACGTAACTTTTAGGTTAAAAATAACTATACGATATTTCTTCGTCTAATCTTCTTTGACGATATATCTCACACTGCCACCCTTCATGTAAAAAAATGATTAACACATTTTGTAATCTTTCAAAATAGTATATACAATATAATATTTGATCTAATTATATTTTCTTTCTTATTAAAAAAACCCTAAAACACGTTAATTTTTTTATACCCACCAGTGCCGATAAGAGAAGGATTTAAATCCAACCCTATTTATATAATTTCTTTTAACTACAATAATTATAAGATTTTGAAGGAGAAGAAGAAGACATGATGTTTGATCTCAAAACCTTATTTCATTCTAACATAACTGTACTTAAGAGCTTATATCACTTGAACGGAGACTGAAAATACAAGACAAATCAATAAAAATAACACATAACTCATCATAATAACTGAAAAACTCGAAGAAACCAATAGTTATAGCCACATATATATATTCAAAACAAAATATGAAAACTTAATATTCCAACAAAACAGAAATAGTACGAAAAGAGGCAAAATAAAACAAGTACATAACACTCCAAAAGAACCTTAATAGTAATACATGTAATATAATAATTAAAGCGTCTCACACATAGTGATAGCCCATAACAACCTTAAATAGCTTGACCGGTTTCTTCACTTTGATCATATACTTCACCTCATGAGTAGCTTCATCCCGGTATTTGAGAAATTGGACTTCATCACCAAATTCAAGGTTTTTGGCCCTAACAAATTTACGCCAACCAGAAGAAAGAATAGGTTTCTTGTACTTTCCTTTGCGGATGATCAAACGAAAGTGCCAAACTTTCCCTTCCAAATCTTCTACCTTGAGAACCTGAGCATACATTCCAGCCTGAAAAGGAGGGAGATGTGCAAGACTCATACTTGCCATGCTCAATCGATGTTTGAGTTCTATTTTAGTTGGTTTCTCTGAGCATATCTCCATCCGATTAGAGAGAAACAATTAAAGAGAGAAAGAGAGATAGAATTAGAGAGAGTTAATTAGCGAGAAACAAAGGGATGGTTTGCAGGTTAAATAGAGTGAGAAGAGTAGTCTAAGATGGTTGTAATTTGGGCCAGACTGTCGTAGCTTGACTAGTGTTAAAAACTCAATTTGATTTTTTGACTAAAATATGAACCAGACTGTAGATTAGTACTACAAGTCATCTTTCATGTTATTTACTAATTTATTTAAATGTTAATATTAGCGACAAATTGAGATTAACTCTATGATATGTCATTTATATATATATATTTACATCTTGAATGTTATGAGTCCGAATAATCTCCTGAAATATTTAATGCAATAGTTCAAAAAATAAATTCTTGAAAGAAGAGAGAATTTTTATTTTGATCAAAGAAAAGAAGGATCTCATAGAGAGAGAGAGATTTTGGCTAACAAACAAAAAGCTGCAAAACAACTGTACGTACTCATTACTCTAATTTGTCCACAGAGGAAATCTTAATAAATAGTATAAAAAAAGTATGAAATTTAAAAATAGCAATAAATAACTGAATAAATGTTTTTAACATCATCAGTATTCACAAACTATAAATAGTTCATGAATAAAGAAAATAATTCATAAATAAAGGCCACGAACCATACATGAATTGTGCGAATTATTGCTTTTGTTTGTGAACTATAGCTGGCAAATACTAGTGGTACTGAAAAGTCTCATTTTAGATTTTGGATGCTATTTTTAAACCTCATTTATTATTATTATTATTATTTGTGCTAGAACAAAACAGATCCTTTTATTTAATTGATTTTTTTTTTTAAAAAAAATTCTGCTTAGTATACTTTTTTAGCAAAAATTCAACATATATAATAGAATGAATGTAAAAGTTATATACTAATTAATTAAATAATTGTAATATTGACAATACATACGTATGAAAAAAGTCTGACTAAGACCATAAACTTGAATGAGATAAAACACGTCGTGTGGACTTGTCCTTACAAATACATACCACCTTAAAAGGTCAGTGACTCTCTCTCTTCTCACACTTCTCTCCCTATACAAACTTTAATGTAAATAAAAAATAAAGTCTGTGATTAACAGCCAAGTGAAAAAATCTCAATACTTGTGTATATTATATAGTGAAACAGGGATGGATTATGGTCTTATAAATTATAATGATAGGGAGAATAGTTAAATAATCAATCATCTTTCGTGTTATTTGTTAACTGTTTTAAAACTTGATATTATTGAATAAGAGTGAAATGTCAGATATGATAATATTGTCCAGTTCTAGTGTTGTCACTCATATTTATATATACTGATGATTGTAAGATAGTTGTCACCTCTCTCAAGCCTCAAATATTGACGGTAATTGTTAATTGTTTAAAAAGCAAATACTTAATGAAAAATATTTAATTCTCCTTAGTTAATGCCACCTTAATGATATGGAATATTGGTTTTGAGTTTTTTAAATCTCAGAGCGATTTGTGTCATTATGATCAAATCTATCATACTGGTGTAACTTCATAAACCTTAAGGGGATTCGTGTAATTTGCCCACCCTTAAATTTGTTGAGATGTTAAATCATAGACTAATAAATATCCATATTACCCTTAATTATTTTTCTTATTATCAAAAAAGAAAAATTTAACAACTTACATGTTAATTGTTTTCAACTAATATTCCATTAGAAAAATTCTTCTATGAATATATATATATATATTTGTAAGGCATAATTTTTTTTTCATGAAAACAACATCGTTAGAGATTTTTTTTTTAGCATAAAAAAATGTGTAAATTATATCAACACTATATATGCTAAAATAAATTTTTGTTTGTGTAATTATTATAACCTTAATTGGGGAAAAAAAAGAAGTATTTTTGCAGTAAAATTTTTTATGAAAACAAAATCTTTGAAGAAAACTTTTTCCTAATGAAATAATTATGTAAATTATATCTTAATAAATTTTATATTATATTTGCTAAAATTATACTTCTTGATGTGCACAAGGATTTTTTACTTTTTTTTATTATTTTTTTGTCATTGTTATGATCTTTATTGGTAAAATTGTCCAAAAATAAATTAGTAAAGTTGGTTAAATTTTCATATTTTATCAATAAAAACAAACTAAAAACATAATAGATACTTACTAATTTATGATTTGCCACCTCAATATGTATTTTGACAATGTTACCCAAAACCTGATAATAGAAAAAATTTTGTATTCTGAATGTCATAAAAGTGTTTCTACATATATTTCTAAAAAGATAATATTAATTCGAGCTTAACCCATTCCAGGACGCTTTTAGTTTTTTGGTCACAAAAATTAGATGATAGAAGCACAGGCAAGTCTTAAGTACAAGCCAAATTCGTGCACATTTAATTGTAAGCGCACAAAATTCAAGGTCCAACGAGTCAAAAATCTTTTTAAAATTCGTGGACATCGACGTGAACATTGTCAACAACTCTTTCAAACTCTCTTTCTACCAGAGTGGATCGACATAATTAAATAATTAGTAGGCTAACAAAAGTCCAACTTTACGTCTCCACTGCTAGAAAATGATAAAAGATTTGACTGCTTATCTGAATCAGTCTACATGTTGCATCAGCTGCCGAGCCGCAGCTGATGTAAATTGAAGTCACACAAGCTAACGTGTGGTAGCTGATGTAAATTGAAGTCACGCAAGCTAATGTAAGGTAGCGGATGTAATAATTAATAATCATAAACGTAATATTAAAGTCCTTCTCTTCTTACAATTTTATAATTCTTGATTCGCTATTTGTTTTTCATTATTCAGTGTTGTCATTAATTTACATCTATTAGCTCTGTATAAAATAGTGAAAAATTGTTTAATTGGGTAGAGTACTTCATGCTGATTTAACTCAAAAATATAAAATAAATAATAAGATAACCAGTATCATTTACCTTCAAATTGTGTGTTCAAGTGCAATTCAAAGAAAAAAGCTGCGTTTAAAGTGAAGTGACTAAGATACGTTATTCAGTGATGCTATAAAGCCTATAACTTGTCCCTTGAACGGCTTATTTTGTCTTGCAGCAGTAGAATTATTTTTGAGTGAGAATGTTTTGTCCTATTGAATATGGAGACACCAAACCCCTCACTGGACTAGAATCCCAAAAATTATCCGGTCCCACCCCATGTATGGTACTGTAAGGTAGCAGTTAAATTTGTTTTAATTGTATACATAATTGCTGTAGAGTTCCGTTTGGTCTGCTGTTTTGAATAGATTAAATTAGTGGCCATGAGAGAACCGCTATCAATATTGTCCGTACTTACATAAACGTTGTTTAGCTTTTCTGATGTAATATTACTGTTTTTTGCTCAATAGCTTCTCTGATGTAATGTTAATTTAACTTCATTTTGGTGTCAATATCAAATTTTTTACATCAATTTTTTTTTTTATTCCAATATATGTGACATTAAATTGGTATAAAAAGTATTTTCAAATAATATTTTATATATAATTCTTTAACTAATATTAATTAATTTATTTGATATAGAATTTTATTATCAAATAATTACTCACAATATATTAAAAATTATTAAATACTCACAATTTTTTTTAATTTTTTACAATAAATTATTCTCATTATATTTCCACTTAATTTGTTAGTCACTTAATATTTTTCAACTCATTTTTATCCAACGTATTATTTATTCACCTAATTTTTTTATCCACACACTATCCTAGGTATGACATGAAAATCTAACAATATATATATTATCTCCACCGTTGGATGAAAAATGGTTATGGAGGAAGTGGAGATGACGTTTCAAATTTTTAAATGGTTGTTTAGAAGTATTTATGTCAAGTATTTTACTTTTAGGTTATGTTGTTGTTGTTGTTAATTTTTTTTTTATTATGTATTTTTAATTTAAAGTAATGTTAATGTTATTGCTATTTAAGATACTATTGAGTTTTTGCATTAAAAATATTACAAATTCTATCAAGTAATTATTAAAATAATAAATTTTTATATATATTAAATAATTTAATTCATTTTATATTAATATATTACTTATAATATATATTAAATATTTAAAAATATATTAAAATATATCCAATATTATACTCATTTTAAAGATCTCAATGAAATATTTTCAACGGTATAAATTTTTTGTAATTATTTAATTTATATTTATAATTATTAATCAAATTATATAAATATATTAAATGTGATAAAAGATATAAATGGAATAAAAATTGTTTTAGTTATTATAGGGTTATTATTAAAAGTAAAAGTGGTGCACGTGGGTGGTTTCCAAATTTGGTGTTGGCTATAGTTTGACTGTAGCATAAACACCAAATTATCTCTCGATTTTTGTGTATTTACACTAATTTCATCTCACATTGGAGAGCTATTTATCATCAAATTAATGTTTTACACCAATTTGATGATACGTTGGAGACAGTCTAATGTGGTCTAAGCAGTTTCTGACTAAACAGTGGAGCATGGAATGGCCAATTTTTTTTAAATAATTTTATAAAAGGAAAGTTTCCCTTCAAGATACATTTGATGCACCGGATTGTATTGAACTTTTTTTTTTTTATTGAAACTAGTGTTGAATTATTTCTATAGGATTGAATTAATTGGACTTGACTAAATAATATTGTACTATATTTGGTGTAGTTAGAATTGGATTAAAGATAATAATTTCAGTTGTTTGGAGTAGTTTGGAATTGTATAAAAAATAATAATATTTTATATTTGATGTTGTGAGATTAATTAATATAATATCAAATTAAAATAATTTAGATATAAAAATAATTAAACTATCTTCTTAAAATTAATTAAAATTATGTTCAATTAATTTTAAACAAAATAGAATTTAATATTTAATTATATTAAAAAATATTTTTATGAAATAAATATATTAAATTATAAAGTAATAATATATAAAAATAATGTTTAAACAATAATATAATTTTATATTAAATATATTATATCTTTTAAAATTTTATAATATATATATATATATTACCCATGAGAGGACTGGAGAAATCAAGTTCATTGTTAGAAATTAAAAAAAAAAAATAAAAAATTTATTAAAAGCATCAAATTCTTTTCGAATATATAACTGTCAATATGTACTTTTGTAATCCACATATTTACTCTTATAACTATAAAACAACTATTCTCATAAAGAAAAATTGTTTAAATGAATTTTATAAAATATATTTTATTAGATTTGAAGTTTTATCACTAAAGTAAATGAAAAAGGTAAATAATTATTTGTACTAAGAAGTGACATGCAGCTTGTTTAATTAAGAAGTGATTTGCATCTCATTATTAGTTAGTATGCTAGCGAATGCAGTTTATGACACAGATTTGCAATTATTCATATATTTTATTTGATTTGCAAAAAAGTTTTACGGACCATTGATAATTAATGAGTGTTTAAATATGAGACTAGTAAAAGATAAACGGAAGGGAAGATTCGAAAAATGTTCTTTTTAGTCGCCTGCCAAATGTAATTATTTTTCTATTTCAAAAAAAAAAAAAAAGTAATTATTTTTCAATTTGAGATGATGATGTTAGAAAGATAGATACTTGTGACCAAGATAGATATTTTTGACAAAATGCGATGTACTATTCCACTTCTGAATTGTCTGTGTGAAAGAAAGTTTCGATTACTTGTTGATGTACAAACACAGGGCTCGCGTTACGTACGTACAATCCACTAAACTAATTCAAAATAAACTCATCTATATAAAATAATTAATGAGTCTAAAAAGTTGGATCAGATTATTAATTGATTAATATTTAGTTTTGAATTTATCTCTTAAAATCCACTAAAATCTGCTTAATTTAATAATATTATAACTATTTTTAATCTAAATTGTACTACAAAATAAATTCCTAAATTTCCAAGTTATTCTTTACATTATTTTTTGTCATAATATTATTGCAAAATTTGTATGCATTACTATTTACTCTTATAATTGTAAAGAAATACCAAAATACATTGAAATAGTTTAATGTGAATGTCTTTAATTTAAATCAAATGAGTATTAAATCAACAAAATGATATAATATAGTTTTTCTTGATGAATAAGAGATAACACCTTAAGTTTTCAAATTTATTTTTTTCCATATTTATATATTGATATAGATATCATTTATATTAATAATTTAGAATTTAGGCATGTTGCAAATTTGTTACATACCATGGTGAAGCAAGCGAAAGATTTAGTTTTATTGTCCACATAAGTTCAAAATCCAATTTAACTTTTTTGGCTTTTTTTTTTTTTTTTTCGTGTGCACGGGCTGCTGTTGATATCAAAATGAAATGCGAGTATAGATGTGAATTTGGCAACTATGTCGTTGCCATCCCTAAGTGCCAATAGTACCATTTTTTACTCTAATCATGTTATATATATGGTTTAATATTAATTTGTTCGATAGAAAGCGCACAACAAATATTGAAATACACCGAAGTCCTCTCCTATAAGATATCTCACTTCTTTACCGTATGATATGCCAAATGATTTGAAAAGGCTTTTAAAAGTTGTATACATATATGGCTCATGACCCTCTCTTCAAATACGATATGCGGGATATAGGCTTAGTCGAATATTGTCTAGGCTTGCTAAATGACTATGGACATTATCTTCTCTACTATTCATGAGAGATTACTATTTTGACTAGAAGTAGTGGAGGTTGGGTTCTTTTCTCTGCGATTATCTTTATGTCACATCTTGAATTGGAGACTCCAAATATTTTGACCAATTAGATAAATTTAAATTTGACGCAGATTCATGTCTTTGAAAAATTAAAGCAGAAGTATTATATAATTTGGACTCAAAGCTTATGGACCTTTTGTAAGAGAATCCTCTAAGTGGATTTGCCTAGTACGCACATAATTACTAGGTTACCAAAAGTCCAATTTCACTCGTAGAAATAGTCAAACATTTGTATGTCGGTCCAAACATAAGCAGTCATATGAGCGACATTTCGAGAGAAATCATAAATAATTGAAGTACGGAGACTAGCAGTCAAAGGTACTGGAATCCTCCTACTTGTGGCACTGATAAAATTGAATATCCATCACACGAGTTAGGATTCTCTACCATCCTTTTTTTTGTTAATCTTTTGATAATCTAGTGATACATCAGCATTTAAAAAAATAAATGATTAAGATTGATAGATGTTTTCTCTCTCATAATCACTCAAACTTAAATTGTTCTTATAAAAAGATTAGCACCATGTCAACATTGACAGAGAATCTTTGTCCCCATCACACATGCTGGTGTAATAATCAATAAATCAATACTAAATGTAGCATTAAAGTTCTCTTCTTTTACACTTTTATATTTATTGATCTTCGGATCTATGGAAATACTTGAGTCCATGTATAATTTGGATATTAACTCTAATAATAAAATGACAACTGTTTTTGTAACAAAAAAATAATATTGTCATTATAAATTTTGAAAAATATAATTAATGGGACTTAAAATTTGTATTACTTAAATAAATAGAAAAATGTACAACTATTTATATTATGACATGTTATAGGTTGATTATTAGTTATAAAAAGTAGCAAATGCAATTTATGATATAATCATGCCTTTATTTACATATTTTCTTTAATTTGCAAGAAATTTTTTACAAATCCATGAAAGACAGTATACCAATTTTAATATTTTTTTCGCTATTATGTGGAGATAATTAATGATTAATTCTTTAGAATTAAATGATGTCAGGTTTCATAAACAGAAGGGAAGAATGTTCTTTTTTCGTCGCCTGCCAAACCTAATTATTTTCCAATTTGAGATGATGTTAGAATTCTAAATTCAAAACTTAAAGCTGCTTTTGACAAAACACAACGTACGATTTAACTGCTTAATTGACAACGCGTGGAAGTGATTCGACCAAAGAGTTAAAATATCAATAAAAATACCATAATTTTAAATTTATAAAATATTGATTAAATTATCAAAAATATTCTCCAAATTATATAAATGATAGAAGATATTTTTTATGTCAGTCATCAAAAAATAATGAAAATATCAATAATATATTAGATATTGTATTGATATTTAATTTCTTAAATTTTTAAAATATAATATTTAATTCCTTTATTTTGATTGCTTGTTTGCGTATGCAGTTAAAACTTCACGGTTTTTGCAAATTTCCCATGTTCGTGTGTGTACATATATTGACTGATTAATAATACTTTGAAACCTAAATTTTGAAAATATAATAAAAAAGTATAAGTCGTTTTCACATATAATAAAATTCTTTAAAGCAATATTACAAAACAAAAATGTAGGATTCTCTTCTTTTGATTCAGTATATTTTGTTCTCCCAACTTCAAACTTTTGGTGTTTTTCTCGCTAGAGTTCAAGATCTATGCAGCCCATCCCTTTTTTTTTTCCTTATCCCAATTGATTGTATTTGTTGTGAATTATGCAAGGATGAGTTCAGAAAAATTCTTTACAGTCACAAATTGTCTTTGTTATAAACCATGCAAGAATGAGTTAAGAAAACTTCAGCCGTTGAAAGAGCAAATTATACTTTTGTTTGTCATAAACTATGAAAGAATGAACTCATCAGATAAATTAAGCCATCCGAAGAAGGGAAATTGAAGATTAAAGAGATGATTAATTAAAAATTAATTATTGAAAAATAGGGAAAAAATTAGTTTTAATATTTTGGTGATTTATCTCACTTTTAATTGTAAATATATTATTGCAATATACAATCCCTAAAGTTTTAAAAGTACATCAATTCAGTCTTTTTGATAGTCAACTATTAGTTTCCAAAAAGTTTGAAATTATATTTTTATCTTTAGATCACCTCCGATCCATATATGTCTCAAGTCAAGTTTTAAAGTTTTAAAGTTTTAAAGTTTTAAATAATGTAAAGAATAACTTGAAAAGTCACAAAAGGACGGAGGCGGCGCGGGAGACAAAATGTAAAAAGATTCGAAAGAATGAATGCATGATGGCGGCCCGCCCTTGAATTATAAGCTCGAGAAAAAATGAAAATCGGAAGGGGACTACTACCCTTAATTTGTCATCACCTCAAGTGGATTGCCAGTGACAAAATGTTATGTTCTTGTTTTAGCTTCCATTATTATGAAGATATCTCTTTAAATTACTTGTATCTGTGATTTGGGTACACACCATTGATAGAGTGCTTTTGGGGGAATTTATTCATGATTCTATTCAATGAACTTTGAATTTTGATGGTTGTAACTGTACGTAGTAGGATTGATTTAAATGGTGAATTTGGCCGAGAAAGAAGAAGAAAATAAAAAAAAAAGCAGAAAATAAATTACTAGCTTCCAAATGTCCAGTCTACGTTAGTTCCCACTTCCATCTGGAAATTAAATTAGTTGATATATTATTGATTTTACAATATTTCTTTAGGATTTGAAATTTATGTTGCATGTGGAAAATCTATGCTTGGATTATTGTTTTAAAGTTGAACAAATAATTTAAAAATATTTGGAACAAATGAATTGGAAGGAATTTATAGAGATGAATTTGAGGAGAAAATATATTATTTTGGTGGATGAAATATAAATAAGTGTGAGTTTTATGTTTAATTTGAGTTCTGGGTAATAATGAATTTATTTGATTGAATTTATGAAATTTTGGGACATTAATTTATTGTGTGGATATTAATATATATAGGTGGAGAAATTCCAAAGAGTTTGGAAAGGATATGAATTTATATTTTTGGGTTATTATTAATTGTGAATAAATATTTTCAAAGTATTGAGAATATTTAAAAATTGATTCAAAATAGGTTCTCGAGACAAATATTTCATAATATACTTAACAATCCTATGGAGAGATGAATTGTATAAAAGGACAATTAAGAAATTATTATTATGAGTTAATTAATTGATGATATATATTATTATTTTGATTTATTTTGAATTTACAACTTTAATGTTTATAGGGAATAACACATACAAAAGATATAATAAAGGCCACTGGTGGGAGGACCGGACCGGACCGGACAACCAAAAAACAAATCGGATGCCGTGTGGATTAAGATAAGGGGATTTCTAATCTCCGGTGTAATACATGAATTTTACAAAAATGATTTGATTGTGATTTTGTTGTGAAATTTGATAATTACATGGAATGAAATGATAATAATGCTTCCATAACGCATTAATAATATTTGTTGAGAAACCATGGAATGGGTTATATGTGAAAGTATTATAATTTGTATGCTATGATTGGAGCATTGATTGTGAAATTGCATCACGGAGACATTGGTGTTGTTTTGATTATTGGCAATGGTGAAGATGGAGCTAGGAAAGTTGGTGCCTATAGTTCTAGGTGTTGTTTTGTTCTATTTGAGTTTGTGTGGGTCATGTGCCTCATTTGTTCCTGTTAATAACTGTTTAGTTGCTTCTGGTTCTTCACAAAATGTTACCTTCCAAGGAAGAACTTTTGTTCCTGGTACAAAACAATCTTCACTTTCCCTAAAAAGTGGGAATTCTGTTGTTGCTAATTCTAGTTCTAGTGTTTTGTCTCATGTTTACTTTTCTGCCTAAATCTTTTCGACTGTAGCTTCCTACAAGTTCGAAATTGAGCAAAAAGGCCGTCATTGTATCGGTCTCTATTTCTCTTCCCTTGCAAATTCAGGCTAAAAGGCCAAAAACTTGACTTCTGCACAGTTCACTGAAAAATTTGTGCACCCGAACAATTTCTTCTTCTTCTTCTTCTTCTTTTTTTTTTTTTTGTTTGTTTTGAAATGATAAATAATTTTGCTTTGAAGATGAGAAAATTATAAATTAGTTATTTGGTTTAAACCTAATTTCAGATGGAGTTAACTTTATAGGTTTGTTATAATTTAGTTATTTATCGTTAGTTTAAATTCGTTAACGATTAATCAATTTTAATAAATTTAGGAGTATTTTTTTTCTTTTGATTTTATTTTAATTTTTTATAATTTAAAAAATATATTTTTTTTATAATTTTGGAAAAACAAAACTAAAAAAAAAAAAAATTAAAAAATTAAATGAGATCTCCACCATTCATTAATATTGATTGACAATTGAGATATTTAGGATCTCCACCAATCTCCGTCTCTACAGAAATCCATGGAGATGAAGATCCAACTGCGATTTGGGTTTTTATTGGCTACCAAGATCAAATACATCCAACCAACAAACACATCCTAACACATCAAACAACCAGACCAATCGACCAACAAATTTATTTAGAAAATACAAACGCACATGGCGGCTTCTCACACTTGAGGAGGAGGACTGAATAGAAACAGCTCTACCATTCTTTGTCTTGTATTCTTTTTGTCGCAAACTTTATAATAGAGGTTCCATCAGCTATTTTTGATCAGCTTTCTACCGTCCACAAACCTCAACATGCTTTTGTTAGTACATTCATGTCATTCACAACCATGTCAATTTGCATAATTGAGCTTGTTTACAAGGGTGGAGAGGGAAGCGTTGGTTGGAGGTGGAGGGAGAAAATACCTTGGTTTAATTATCCAATTCCATGTCGCAAGCCTTCAGTACTGTCACTGATTTTATAGGATTATTCTATACTATCTTCTAGTGCATGTTCAATTCACATCAACTGACTACGCTTTTTATCTTGAAAACAGAAATGATCCAATCAGAATATATTTATTTGGCCTTTCATTTTCGCCTCTAATTGTCTACTGTGTTTAAAATTCTTAAAGAATCCTCACAACAAAACGATTTGAGCGAGGCTTTAATAATGAAAAATTGTCTTTTCCAATGTAATGATCCTTTGTATGTATTTCTACAACAAAATAGGTCAACTATACCGAGTAATGCCCGATATAGTTAACTATCTATACGGGGCAAAGCACCCGGTGTGGATAAAGCTAGTATAGTTATCAGCGGTATCCATACCAAGCACCCACCAGGTATAGATAAAGGTAACTATACCGGGTTGTATTCGGTATGGATACACATATCAGAAATAGGTCGATCTGTGGATATGTCTGTCCATATTGGGCATGAGCTCCGTGTGGATAACACTATCCATATCGGGTTACAACCCAGTATGGATGTCCATTTTCATATTAAAATATATATACGCATATTTTTTTTGGAGAAAAAATATATAATTTTATATTAAAATAAAAATAATATTACAACATACATAAAAAATTCATTTATATATAATCACTTGAAAATATTACTAAAAACATAAATATAATCACTTAAGATCTCTTCTCTTTCTTTTATTCACACAACTTGAAGAAGAATAATTAGATATACCTTTGATTGATATCTGAAAATGTTATAGAAATAACATATATTAGTAGTAAACACATGAGTAACAAACTCAATATATAAAAACAATAAATATAAACTTGATCAATTTTACAAAAATTTTAATAGAGTTTCCCCTATTTTAATTGGAGTTATTGTGCCGTTAACCCATAGGACACAGAAAACATGCCCTCCAATGTCACATGTAGACATCTAGTCGTGCATAACTAAATTAGCTATTTTTGCATGAAATATCACTGCATGAAATATCATAATAAACAATACATATAAATTCTAGACAAAAAAACCCAACTAAGTTAAGACAAACCTTCCATTGATAACCTCCAATGTAGCAAGGTATTCTGTCTCATACTTCAAAAAAACACAACATGCCCATCAGTGGTGGACCCAGACATTCATTTTAAGGAGACACTTTATAATAAATTAAAATAAAATAAAAATAATTATAGTTCGTATGAATTTGTTTACTTATAAATTTTATCATGTAAAATAGTTTATGTAGAGAAAAATAATAATTTACTATATTTTTTTATCATCTTTTTTCATGGTTCAAACCTAAATACGATGTATTTTTTGGAAAAAAAATTTTATGTATTACGGTGGAGGATTAAACCATATACGGTGCATATTTTTTGGAAAAGAAAAAAGAAGAAAAAATTATGTGTTATGATAGTTTTTATTTTTTATTTTTTATTTTTTATTTTTTAAAAATGAGCTATTATGGTATGGAATTGAACCATGATGATACATAAAAAGGAAGATCAAACCTTATGGCACCAAAACCTTTTTATATTTGTTATCTAATTTACTTTAAAAATTATATATAAAATAAATGGTGCATTTTTGTAGAAAAAAAGGGAGAAAAAAGTTTTGTTGTGTTGGGGGCATCGAGCCCAACATCAAGTATTAAAGGAGGAGGGCCTCAGACCCACTACACCATCTTCTGCTCATTGTCTGCTCTAAATATAATATAACATAGTGCTTGTTTTTTAAAAAAAGATTTATGTTATGGTGGGGGATTGAACCCTGCACCTAAGGATTGAGAAAACCCTCTTAAGCCAACATCGTTGCTTAGGGAAAGTTGTCCTTACTTACTAGAAATTATATATAATATATGTTATATATTTAAATATTTGACAACTTATATTATTAACTTAATCAATTTTCAAAAAATTTCAGGGGGAGCACGTGCCCCTTCTGGCCCTAATATAGGTCCACCCCTGCTGCCCATTAGAACATAAATAGCATGATAAACAATAAGCTTGATTTTTTAACAATAAGCTTATATTGTAAACTAACAACAATAAACGTTGATAGGTAAAAAGATAATAATAAAAAAAAATAAAAATCTTCTAACAATCAATCTCTCAAACACTTTATGTGCAACCAAAACACTAGCTTAGCTTCTTAGCTTCAGTTTTATAACTAAATAAATAAATATAAAAATATATATATATATATATATGAGCATTTCATCCAAAGCTAAATTTCAGGTTTGATATATGGAAACATTTTATCTTATTGTCACCGTCTTTTAATTTTGGATAATCTTTTCAAATATTTATTGTATTTGTTTAAAAAATAAATTCTCGAATGAGGAGAGATTTTTTTTTATATATTTTGATCAAAGAAACGTAGGATCTAATAGATCTAGAGAGAGAGAGATTTTGGCAAAAGGCTTTTAAAAAAGCATATACTTATTACTCTAATTTGTCCAAAGAGAAAATCCTAGTAGATAGTAGTTTAAAAATATATATATACGAGATTTAAAAGTATTAATAAATAACTAAATAAATGTTTTTAGCATCATCACTAAATACAAATTATAAATAGTTTATGAATAAAGAAAATAATTCATAAATAAAGGCCACGAACTATGCATGAATTGTGCGAATTATTGACTTTGTTTCTGAATTGTAGCTGAAGAATACTAATAGTGTTAAAAATTTTCATTTTAGATTTTTGGTGCTATTTTTAAACCTCACTTTTTTTTTTTTTTCCTGTATTAGAAAAAATTATCCTTTTATTGAATTTTTTTTTTCTGTTTAATCCTCCTTAGCATATATTTTTAGCAAAAAGTTTAACATATATAGTAGGATTAATGAAAATGTTAAATACTAATTAATTAAATAATTGTAATGTTGATAATAACTACAAGAAAACAGATCAACTATACCGAGGTATCCATACTGGGTCTTAAAGGCTCGATATGGATATTGAAATTCATTTATTTTTTTAAAATAAATAAATTTCAGTATCCATGTTGTGTCCAAAATAAGATCGATATGGATATGTTTTCTATACCAAGCACATAATGATCTGGTATAGAAAATGATTTAAAATGATAGGTGAAATCAAGCCATCCACCATTTTTCCCTTTTTCTTTCTTTCATTATAACTTTTTCTCTTATATCCTCTCTCTCTCAACCATAACCTCCGCCCGTTTGTTGTGTCGTTTGCCTAACCACAATTAGTGAGTTCTTCTTTTCTCCTTCTTCCTTTCTTCTTCTCTTTCCTCCCTCCCAGCTATCGTCACGCCACTAGTCTCTTCTTCTCTTCTTTTTTTTCTTATTTTATTTTATTTTCTTCTCTTTCAACCATCGTACCGTGTTCTTTCACTGTCCAGTGCTGTCCTCTTCACCTATCTACTCATTTTCTGCCATCTGGTGCTATCCTCTTCGTCGATCTACTCCTTTTCTGTCATTTTGTTTTGTCAAGAAGATATGGTTTGGTTGTTATATTTTTGATTTGGTTGTTTTATTTTTGTTTGAATTTTTTGTACGTTTTATTTAATTTTGTAGTATTTATTTTAACACTTCATTTATTTTTATAGTATTATTTTTTGTATTTTATTTTTGATTTGGTTGTTTTATTAATTTGTCATTTTTATTTTTTTAGAGTTTATTATGTCCTTTTCAAAATATAACTTTTTTATTTATTTTTTAATTGTTAAAGTTTACTTCAATGATATTGACCTCTTTAGGAATGTTAAAGTTTGACAATTGTTATACATAAGGGTGAGATGGATGTAGTAATGAGTGTGTGACTTGGCCTTTTATTTTTAATATCAAAATAGTAGGTTTTAATTTTATATTGACTGACTGATTAATTATTTCTATAAGGGAAAAATCTAAAAAAAAAAAAAAACCTGAAATGAAAAATAATCTTAGTATACCCAAACTTTTAAAAATATTAGTAAAAAAACCCCTTACTATCGACTGAAAGCAATTTCCATCCAGATTTTTAGTGGTTTTGGACACAAACACTTAAAGACAATAATCCCCTCACCTTTTTATTTTTAAAAGAAAATAAAAAATAAAAAATAATTGAAAATGATAAAAATAATTAAAAATGACAAAAATTAAAAAATAAATTAATAATAACGGTATCAAATAAGTGTAATAAATTTAAATTTTAAAGTTAATTAATAACTAAAAACAATTAAAATTAAAAAAAAAAAAATAGAGGTGTAGATCCTACTGGTGATCTTCATCATTCGTCAATCAAGGTAGACGAATGATGAAGATCACTAGTAGGATCTACACCTCTATTTTTTTTTTTTTAAATTTTAATTGTTGTAAATGAATGATGAAGATCTCATCTCCACTTTTGTAAGAAAAAAATAATAAAAATTAGAAAAAATATAATTTGGTGAACAAATTAAAAAAAAAATAAAAACCGAGTTTTTTTTTTTTTTAAAAAAATAAAGATCCAACATTCAAATTGAATCTCCACTATCTATTTGATAAGATAGACAATGGAGATTCAATTTGGATATTGGATCTCCATGCACCTGGAAGAATTCGAAGAAAACAAAGAAAATGAAAAAAAAAAAAAAAAAATCTTCATCGCAATCCACCTAAAAACCTTAAAAATAGTCCCAACGATCATTTTTCATCATCAATCAATCTCCCAAAGTCAACCTAAATGACCCCAAACACATGAACTTCCCATATAAAAAATGAACCCTCATAAACTACAATAACGACATCAAATAACAATCAATACAAAGCCACGATCAATTTCACAACACGACAAAAAAAAATTCACAATTCATTATAAACCCAATTAATAACAAAATAAAAAATCAATTATTAACTAAATAAAAATGGAAAAAAAATATTATATTTGTTTGACCAAGACCAGACAACACCCTAGAATCAAACCTATAGTCAATAGCTTTGTCATTGTACTCACATTGCCACTAGTCCACACACCGATCTTAAACAGTTTCAAACACTCCGTCATACAAACCATCGCTACCACCATCTGTTGTTGTTATACTCATGTCATTGCGATTACTGCTAATAGTTTCGGATCTCTCAACAACGTCGCCGCCATTGTAGTTGTACTCGAGTTGACAAGGAGACCTGAGTGGAGAAACAATGACCATTTTGATTTCAAGTGAAGAAATGGAGGAGACCTGAGTGGTTTTTTAGATTTGATGACTTCGAAGAAGAGAAGAAGAAGAAGAGAGGGAGAGAGTGAAAGAGAGACGGTGGCCATTTCTGGATTTCAAGATTTTGTTTTATTTTGATTTTTAAATTTTTATGAACATTTTTTTATTAATTTTTTTTTATTAACTTTTAGATGTCACACATGGCACATTCTAAGTGGTTCAGTTAGAATCCATTTCTAAGTTCAACACTAATTAACTTTTTTACTCTCAAATTTCACATAATTGTTACTTTATTAACCGATTTACTATTCCAATTGATGGCTAGACCCTTTTAGCTAATATTTTCACAACTATGGGTAGTTTGATATTATTTTTAATTTCAAGGGTTAAATTGATAATAACCCTTTATATAATCTGCTGTTTCTAGAATGCCACTCATACTTCCATGATGGTCCACCCGATCTCTTGCTTCATTTTCAGTCACAGCCACAATGTATCCATGAAAATATTAAAATAAAATAATATAGAAATAAGATAGGATATAAAAAATTAAATAGAGGCTACCTAATTAATGGTAGAGAATCTTGGTTTCATCCACTCATAATACATGATGAATGTTATATGCATAAATTTTATGTCGCATAATTTAAATTTACTAACTAGAAAATAATATCATTATTGTTCTTATTCCGTTTCAACCTTGTTTTAAAAATATCTGTTACATTATTTCAAAAAAAATCTGTTACACGTAAAGTTTCTTCAATTACGGATGAGGTGTGGACCTTTATGTGGTCAGGGTTTGATAAATTTCTAAATAATAGTTTTCTTGTACGTTGTTTAATTAAAAATATATATAAAAAAAGAAATTAAAAAATTAACTTTTCTCAAATGATTATGAAAAGTACGGCAGCTACCCCCACAACATCATTGGATTGAGAATTAGAGACCAATGGAAACATTAGATGTGCCCTTACGGTTTTCTACCATCTGAACATAATCTAAAACCTTTCATGCTGTCTTGGAATGATCTACTGATCATCTCTCTACTAAAAGCATATTTCGTTATTGTAAAATTACTAGATCATGCCCTTCACACGTGTATATTTAAAGTTCTGAGTTTGAAATATGTGTTTTTTCCTTCCTTCAAAATTTATAATCATTAAAAGAAATATATCGTTGATTTTCATATTAATATTTATCATGAAATTTGTCAAAAATCCCCCAAATACAAGAAAATCTCAAATAACTTTTAGACTAAAAAAAAACAACAAATATTTCTTCTTCTAATATTCTTTGACAATGCATCTCACACTACTTCCCTCCATGTAAAAACATGATTAACACATTTTGTAATCTTTCAAAATATTATATACAATATCATATTTAATCAAATTTTATTTTTTTTCTCATTAAAAAAATTTAAAAACGCATTAATGTTTTTAAACCCACCAATACCGATTAGAGAAGGATTTAAATCCAACCTTTCTTATATAATTTCTTTTAACTACAATAATTATAACATTTTGAAGAAGAAGAAGGCATGATGTTTGATCTCAAAGCGTCATTTCATTCTAACATAATTGTACTTAAGAGCTTATGTCACTACAACCAAGATAACGAATACTGAAAAACTCGAAGAAACCAATAGCTATAGCAACTCATATATATTGCATAACAAAATGTGAAAACTGAATATTCCAACTAAATAGAAATGTATGACGAGACAAGTAACAGTAGAAAGACATCTCATAATAATAATAATAATAATAATAATAATAATAAAACCATAATAGTAATACTTGTAACATAATAAATAAAACTTCTCACACGTAGTGATAGCCGATAACAACATTAAATATCTTGACCGGTTTCTTCACTTTGATCATATACTTCACCTCATTAGTAGCTTCATCCCGATATTTGAGAAATTGGACTTCATCACCAAATTCAATTTTTTTGGTCGTAACAAATTTACGCCAACCTGAAGAAAGAACAGGTTTCTTGTACTTGCCTTTGCGGATGATCAAACGAAAGTGCCAAACTTTCCCTTCCAAATCTTCTACGTTGAGAACCTGAGCATACATTCCAGCTTGAAAAGGAGGGAGATGTGCAAGACACATAGTTGGCATGTTCAATCGATGTTTGATTTCTATTTTAGTTGGTTTCTTTGAGCATATCTCCATCTGATGCAAATTAAAGAGAGAAAGAGAGATAGAATTAGAGAGACTAAATGAGCGAGAAACAAAGTGAGTGTTAGCAAAGGTTAAATAGAGAGTGAGTGAGTAGTCTAAGATGGTTGTACGCACTTTGAACCAGAAACAGTACTCATAATGCTCCAAGATGGTCATCTGTCTTTTCGACGTTGAAATGGACTGATAAGCAAAACGTGTTGGTTTTGTTCGATAGGTTTCTGGAAAGACTGATATATGAGATGTTTTTTGAAATTTTTAAAAAGAAAAATAGAGAGAAGACGAAGAGAAAAAAGAGATAGAAAAAGAAAAGAAGGAATGAATAATAGTTTGCGAATAACTTTCGCCGCAAATAATAAGCAATAGTTCTCTTCTCTAATGGGGTTGTTTTTTCTTGTAACAAAGACTAACAGTGAGTTTTAAAAATTGTATCGAAAATCTCAACTGACTTTTTTTAGTATTTTAATTCAATTAGGTTTTGTGAATTAAGAATAGCTCACGAAAATAGTTCACAAAAGCCTACACGAACTAACAATATTTTGTGAAAGTGCTAAAAAAAACCTCAATTTAGGATGCTTTTGGATATGTTTTTAAAACTGTATTTTTCAAAAGTATTTTCAAGAGCAGGAACAATATAGAAATTCATCACATAATTTGCCAAAAAGTGATTTTATACTGTTCATAATTTATCATCGTTGTAGGTAGGGGTGGGCCAAAAAAACCGAAACTGACCCGGCCCGGACCGACCCGACCCTACCCGAAATTATCGGATTGTATTAGTTATTCGGATCGAGTCGGCTTAAAAAGATAAAAACCGATTTAAATAGATCTCGGTTCGGTTTCCTAATCGGATAGGTCGAACCGACTCGAAAACGACCTTTATATATAAAAGCCAATCCTTACCCAGTTACCCTAGCCGCCGACTTCATTATTCATCAATCTTCCTCATCTTTTTTTTCTCTTCTCTCCTCCCTTTTCTCTCCCAGGCCCGAGCCATTTCTTCTCCCTCTCTCTCTCCTCACCACCTTCTTCTATCTCCTCCATTTCTTGCTATTGCTGTAGACGGTCGTGTTTCTTCCCTTAGTTTTTTACGTTGTCGCTGTTTTGAATCTGTGGATTAAGTTTTGTTTTTGTGGTTGTGCTCCGATTGGAGGAGATCAACGCCGATCTCTTCTACAGGGAGGAGATTGGAATCGATTTTTTCTACTGGCGATGATGTAGAGAAAGAAGAAGAAGAAGTAGAGGGATGCTGTTGGTTGGTGATGACTGATGATGGATGGTGGATCGGTTATGATGCTAATGGTTATGGGTTGGTGATTTAGAGAGAGAAGAAGATGGAGGTTGGGGATGAAAAAAAGACAAAGAGAAGAGGGAATTGATGGGTGGTGGGGGTGAGTTAACTAGTGAGTTGGTGGGGAGTAGTGGCGGGTCTTGACGGGTGAGTTAGTGGGGTTAGTTAGTAACGGGCTTGGGTTTTCGTTTGAGTTTGCCTTGGGCCTCTGTTTCCTGAAAGCCCATTAACAACCGACATAAACCGACCCGAAACAAACCAACCTGAACAAGTCGAATCGTGCCGGGTTGCATCATCAGTTTGGGTCGGTTCGGCCTTCAAGCCTGAAAACCGATCTATGTCGGTTTTGGGTTGGTTTTAGGGAAAACCGACCCGAACTGACCCGTGCCCACCCCTAGTTGTAAGAGTAAGAGCAAAACCAACAACTTAAAAATAAAATAAAATAAAAATAAAATAAAACATGAAAGTGAGTTCACCTACCCTCTACGTTATGAATGAGAGAGAGATAAAATGAGATAGAGAGAAAGAAAAAGGTCAAGAATAAAAGCGTATTGAAAAATATTTCACGAATCTTTAAGGCTAATGCAAAAGCTACATAATAAAAGTTATAAATACTTAATTTTATATTTATGTATAATTACTCTTAATTTGAAAGTGGTTTGATTCGAGGAAAAGTAGAAGGTAATTAATTGTATTTTATTTACTTATTGGCAACAATATATATATATATATATATATGTGTGTGTGTGTGTGTGTGTGTGTGTGACAATTGATATTTGTAGTTGTGACATTGATCCCTTTTTATAATTGAATATATCCATTTAAATATTTATAACAATTTGTTATTTTATAGTGTTTGTATCTAATTTTTAGTTTATAAAATACATAAATCGCATTAAAAAATATATAGATTATTTTATAACAATTTTATTTTTTATTTATAAGCTTAGCCTTGCATCCAATTCAGCTCATGAAAAGTATCTAGGACTTCCCACGCTTATAGGGCGTAACAAGAGAAGAACCTTTGAGGTGATCAAAGAAAGATTGTGAAAGAGAATGCAATCATGGAGAAGCATACTTTTCTCTGCTGGAGGAAAAGAAATACTCATAAAGGCAGTAGTTCAAGCGATCCCAACGTACACAATGAGCCTGTTCAAACTTCCCTCCAGCCTGTGTAAGGAGTTAAGATCCTTCTTCTCTCGTTTCTGGTGGGGTACAAAAGGGGACAGAAGGAAAATCAGCTGGAGAAGCTGGAAAGACCTTTGCTTACCAAAAGATATAGGAGGCCTGGGTTTTAAAGACCTGTCACTTTTCAATCAAGCTTTACTGGCAAAGCAAGCCTGGAAAATCCTCACGAACCCTTCCTCTCTTGCAGCAATGACCTTGAAAGCAAAATATTTCAGAAACTCAGAGTTTCTAAACGCTAAGCTTCGTCAAGGATCATCTCACGTGTGGTAGAGTCTATTGTGAGAAAGGGAACTCCTATCTTATGGCCTGAGGAAACGTATAGGAGATGGAGAAATAACGTATGCTTTTCGGGATCCTTGGCTGCCCTATCCAACTTCCTTCAAACCGATAACAGTATGAGGTGACACACATGTGAAAGTTAAGGATTTTATAGACCTTTAATCAAGGAGTTGGAACGTAAGCAAGTTATTTGAAGCTTTCCTTTCCATTGATAGAGAAACTATCCTCTCTATTCCATTGGGAATCAACAAATACAGTGACATTTGGCTGTGGCATTATGAAAAACAGGGCTCCTACACAGTGAGAAGCGTCTACCGAACAGTGGTAGAAAGGGCACTGCCAGAATCAACATCTAATACCTCATTCCTCCAACGCTGGTGGTGAGTCTTTTGGAGTCAAGAAATCCCATCCAAGATCAAAATCTTCGCTTGGAAATACCAACAACATGCTATCCTAACCTGTGTCAGCCTTTTCGAAAGGAAGATAACGGTTCAATGGAATTGCCAAGCCTATGAAGACGAAACTGAAACAGTTTTACACGTTCTGATTTGGTGCAAACGAGCCAAAGAAGTTTGTTCTTTAACCCCTTTTGATTGTTTGCTGTAAAAGGAAGGATTTCACTAAATTCAGGATCTTCTTCGAATAGGTCTCCAAACTACTGGGAAAGAAGGACTGAACAGCTTTTGTGTATTTCTCTAGAGCATTTGGTGGAACAGGAATGCCTCTCTTCATGAGGGTAATCTGAAATCGGCTCAGGATCTAGTAAATTGGTGCATTGACTACTTGAAAAATTTCCAAGAAGCAAAATTAGCTCTATCCCCTAATCCGAACCTTTCCAAACCTCAACCGCAGAACACATCATCTTGGTTTCCTCCTCCTGCAGATCATCTGAAACTAAACACTGATGTGGCTTTGAAGCCAGAGCAACTTAAGGCAGGCCTGGGAGGTATTATCAGAGACAGCAAAGGTTGGGTTATTGCAGCTCTGTCTAAACAATCCTTTGGAAACTTTACAGCAGAAATAGGTGAGCTACTTGCCCTTCGTCAAGGACTATTGCTGGCCAAATCGCTGAACCTGTAAGTTGAGACTGTGGAAGTAGATGCAAGCAATGTCACATCTCGAATCTCCTCTAATGTAAATCTAGTAGATGATACTAGTTGCTTAGTTTCGGATATCAAAATCTTATGTTCTGAGCTGGGTCACTGTAAGTGCAGCCACATTCCTAGGAGAGGCAATGAGGCTGCCCATTTCTTAGCAAACCTGACACTGTCCTCTGATCAAGAGAAGGTTTGGTCGAATACTAGTCTAAATGTTGTTTTTTCTGTTGGTTAATATAAGTTAGTTATTCAAAAAAAAAAAAAAGAAGAAGAATAAAAGCGTATTGAAAAATATTTCATGAATCTTTAAGGCTCATGCAAAAGCTACATAATAAAAGTTATAAATACTTAAATTTATATTTATGCATAATTACTCTTAATTTGAAAGTGGTTTGATTCGAGGAAAAGTAGAAAGTAATTAATTGTATTTTATTTACTTATTGGCAACAATTTATATATATATATATATATATATGTGTGTGTGTGTGTGTGACAATTGATATTTTTAGTTGTGACATTGATCCCTTTTATAATTGAATATATCCATTTAAATATTTATAACAATTTGTTATTTTACAGTGTTTGTATCTAATTTTTAGTTTATAAAATACATAAATCGCATTAAAAAATATATAGATTATTTTATAACAATTTTATTTTTATTTATAATATATGATTCAAATATTAAAAAAAGTGTTTCCTTAAAAAAGGAAATTTTTCAGAAAAAAAGAATGTTTTGTCCTATCCAATATGGGAGAATCTCCCAGTATGGAGACACCAAACCTGGCACTAGACTGGAATCCCAAAAATTATTGTGCATAATTTTTGCATAGAGTACTGACGTGGCTTAAGGAGTTGCTGACCATGGAATGGCGACTTTTTTTAATAATATTATAAAAAGAAACGTCTATCTTCAATGTATGTTTGGTGTATAGGATTATCCTGAATTATTTCTATGAAGTTACATTGAAATAGATTTGATTAAATTAATATTATAGTGCATTTTGTGCACTTAGAATTAGGTTAAAGAAAATAATGTCAGTTGCTTGGACTAGTTTGGAATTTAAACAAAAGTAATAATATTTTATGTTTGATGTTATGAGATAAATTAATATAATATCAAATTAAAATAATTTATTTATAAAAAATAATTAAACTAATTAATATAATATCAAATTAAAATAATATATATATAAATAATTAAGTTACTTCCTTGAAATTTATTAAAATTATGTTAAATTAATTTTAAATAAAACAGTATTTAATATTTAATTATATTTAAAATAATATTTTTATGAAATAAATATATTAAATTATAAGATAATAATATATATAAAATAATGGTTAAACAATATTATAATTTTATATTATTTTGAGGAAATAATTTTATATTTTTATATTCAAATATATTATATCTTTTAAAATTTTTACAACATAAATATTAATAATATATACAGTCCCGCATGACAGGATTGGAGAAATCAAATTCATTGTTAGAAATTTAAAAAAAAAAAAAATGATATTAAAACCATCAAAATCTTTTCGAATCTGTAAATATCAATAAGTACTTATATGAACTTCATATTACTCTTATAATTGTAAGACAATTACTTTCATAAAGAAAAATGGTTTAAATAAATTTTATTAGATTTGAAGTTTTATCATTAAAAAAGGAAAAAATGCAGCTTATTTGAGAAGTCATTTGCATCTCATTATTAGTTACAATACTAGCAAATGCAGTTTATGACACAATTTTGTCTCTATTTACATATTTTATTTGATTTGCAAAAAATTTTACGGACCCGTGATAATCAATTGAGTCTTTATGGATATGAGACTATACATGTCGGCAACATAAAAGGAAGCGCAGTGTTCTTCTTTTTCGCCTGCCAACACTAATTATTTTTCAGTTTGAAATGACAATGTTAGAAACTAAAATTCTAGATTCAAAAGTTAAACATACTTTTGACAAAATGCAACGTAGTAATCCACTACTGAATTGACTGTGTGAGAGAATGTTTCGATTTAACGTTGATGTACAAATATAGGGCTTGCGTTACATACAACCCACTAATTCAAAACAAACTCATCTATATAAAATAATTGACGAGTCTGAAAAGTTGGATCACATTATTAATTGATTGGGATATTAAAACCTGATAAATAATATTTAGTTTTGAATTTATCTCTTAAAATCGACTAAAATCTGCTATCATTTGTTAATTTTAATAATATTATAATTATTTTTAATCTAAATTGTACTGCAAAATAAATTCCTAAATTTCCAAATTATTCTTTACATTATTTTTTCTCATAATATAATTGCAAAATTTGTATGTATTACTGTTTACTTTTATAATAGTAAAGAAAGATCAAAATATATTGAAAGAGTTTAATGTGAATGTCTTTAATTTCAATCAAGTGGGTGAAAAATCAACAAAATGCTATAATATGTATAGTTCTTTCTTTTTTTTTTTTTTTTTTTTTTTGTATGAATAAGAGATAATACATTGACAATTTTTCAATTTTATTATTTTTTTTTGTATTTATTTATTGATATCGATATCATTTATATTAATAATTTAGAACTTAGGCACGTTGCAAATTTGTTAAATAAAGTAAGAGAAAGATATAGTTTTATTGTGCACAAAAGTTTAAAATCCAATTTAACTCTTTCTTTTTTTTATCTCGTGTGCATGAACGGCTGTCAGTATCGAAATGAGATGCAAGTATAGATGTGAATTTGGCAAAATCCATCTAAACCTATGTCCTTGCCATCCCTGCGTGCCAATAATACCATTTTTTTACTCTAATCATGTTATATGATCTAATATAATTTGTTCAATAAGAGGCCGACACATATATTGAAATACACCAAAGTCTTATCCTAAAAGTTATCCTACTTCTTTACCGTATGATATCCCAAATGGCTTGAAAAGGCCTTTTGTTTTTTTTGAAAAGGTTTTTAAAACGTGTGCATATATGGGTCATGATCCTCTCTTCAAGTAGGACATGTGGGATATCGGCTTGGTCGAAGATTCTCTAGACTTGCCATACGACTATGGACATTATCTTCTCTAATATTCATGAGAGTTTATTATTTTGACTATAAGTAGTACGGATTGGGTTCTTTTCTCTGTCATTATCTTTAATGTGGGCCTAAAGATGTCACGTTTTGAATGGGAGACTCCAAATATTTTGTTCAATTCGATAAATTTAAATTTGACTCAGATTCATGTATTGAAAAATTTAAACAGGAATCTTATATAATTTGGATCCAAAACTTAGTACTTATGGATAAGATAATCCCCTAAGGCCTCATTTGGTACGTGAGATTGGATTTGATTATTTTCATGGGATCGGATCGGATTAGATAGGATAGGATATGATTGGATAAATTAATACTGTGTATATGTTTGGGATAATATGGGATTGGATAGATTAATGTTGTGATGTATTTGATTCAATATAGGATCGAATAAAATCAAATTAAAATAATTAAATTATTTTTAAAAATAAATAGATGGCTATTTTTAAAAAAAAAATTGCTCCAACGTTGCTGTTAAAGAAGCCCAGTTTGTCACCACTGATCCGCCGCAGCCTCCACCTCCACGTCTCACCAGCGCCGCCGTCGATCGATTCTTCTTCATCAGTGCCACTGATCGATTTTTTAGCGTCGTCGATCGTTCAGTGCCGTCGATGGATTCTTCTTCCTCAGCGCGGATTGATTCTTCAGCGCCGTCGATCGTCTAGTGCCGTCGATGGGTTCTTTTTCATCAGCGTCGATCGATTCTTCAGCCCCCTTCGATCGTCCAGCGCCGCCGATCGATTTCTTTTATCACCACCAACCGACGTTGACTACACACACCGCCTCTAGTCTCTCTCTTGATTCTTCTTCTTCTAGTTCTTCTTCCATGGCTGTAAAAATGGGTTTAAAAAAAAAAAAATGATTGAGGAAGATGAGATTCGTTTATCTCGGCTGTGTGAGTGGGTTTCATTTAACCCACCACACTGGGTTAAAAAAATCAGATGAGATTAGTTTTTTCAATCCCATGTCCTTACCAAACATGGGTTTGGACTGAATTTTATCCAAATCCAGTCCAAACCCAGACAACAAACATGGCCTAAGTAAATTTGACTAGTACGCACATAATTAATAGGTTAACAAAAGTCCAATTTCACATTTTCACTCTTGGAGATAGTCAAACATTTGAATGTCCATCCAAATATCAGCAGCCAAACGGGCGAATTTTCGAGAAGAAAGAATATGAAAGAATCGCATTGCATGAAATAATAAATCATTGAAGTACGGAGATTAGCAGTCCAAGGTAATGGAAACTTCCTGCTTGTGGCATCGATAAAATTGAATCCAGCACACATGTTGATGCAATAATCAATAAAAACGTAGGATTCCCTTCTTTTGATTTAATATCTTTTGTTCTCCCAACTTCAGACTTTTGGTGTTTTTCTCGCTTGAGGTCAAGACCTATATAGCCCACCCCCTTTTTTTTTTTTGGTTCCTTATCCCAGTTGATTGTATTTGCTGTGAATTATGCAAGGATGAGTTTAGAAAAATTCTTTACAGTCACAAATTGTCTTTGTTATAAACCATACAAGAATGAGTTAAGAAAAATTCAGCCGTTGAAAGAGCAAATTATACTTTTGTTTGTCATAAACTATGAAACAATGAACTCATTAGAGAAATTAGGCCATCCAAAGAAGGGAAATTGAAGATTAAAGAGATGATTAATTAAATAATTAATTATTGAAAAATAGAAAAAAATAGTTTTAATATTTTGGTGATTTATCTTACTTTTAATTGTAAATGTATTCTTGCAATATGCAATCTCTAAAGTTTTAAAGTACATCAATTCAGTCTTTCTGTTAATCTTTAGTTTCTGTTGACATTAAAAACCAGTCAACTGGATTTTTCAAAGCCCAGAACTGTAGTGAATGGAAAACAAGCAAAAACAAGAGAGAAGAGAGGTAGAGAGGAAGAATCAGAGGCTAGATTTTACGTGGTTCGGCCTAAAATAGCCTACATCCACGGTGTATTCTCTAGTTAAAGAGGCAGTCACTATTATTGAGTGTTTGGTGTGTGTCAGTCTAGCCAAAAAGGCCCCTTACAATGATTTTTGCCCCTACTTACAGAGAAAAGGGTGGTGCTACAGTTAAATATAAATAGAAAATAATTAATTACACTTCTCAATACTGACACCCATTAATTATAAGATCAAATCCCACAAATTCTAGGTCTTAATTTGATAGTTGCGTATTCCTTAATCTGCACTACTATCATTATGGAAAGTCTTATTGTGCATGTCATGCTATGCTGTGAGCTGATTCTGTTTTGAGTGAGCTAGAGCTCTCTAGGCATTGGGTAGCTCTTAGCAGCGACCTGAGCGAGCTCATCTAGGCAAGCAGAGATTATGTGCTGAAGCTTGTTGCAATGAGCTCACTGTTATGCATGAGCTCGCTGTTGTGAACAGAATGCTTCTATAAATGCGAGCTGCTTGTCCAGTGCTCTATTGGGTTGCTTTGGCGAGTTAAGACTTGGCATGCTGAGCCCTTGTCTGTTGACTGGTCCACTGGATCAGTTCATTGGGATTTTGAGTTTTTATCTGTAAGCTTTCACCCAGATTTATTATTTTATGGTATTAGAAATATTCGAATTGAGTTACAGTCGAATCATAGGCCTCCGGTAGTGTTATTTAAAATTTATTATATTTTCGTATCGCAAGTGGGATGTCGTTTAGTTGACCCCGGTGCGATCGCAAAGTGATTAAGAGTGATTTATATGTTAATCAAGCGAGGTGAACTCACGGAATAAAGTAAAAGATATTTTAAATCAACCAATGAGAAAAGATATAAGTGACTTTTAACATTAGTGGCTATGGTTGTGTCACGTGTCATCCATGGATTGATTGAAAAAATAAGTGAATTAGAATGTACCAAGTAGACCAATAGAATATAAAAGTATTCATTTTTGGACACTAGTGAGATTATTGAAAATTTGAGATTATTAAATGAAATTTTCTTGAGAGATTTTTTAGTAATTGAGTATTAATATATATATATGATTTTGTCTCATTTGAGACATTTTTTGTCGTGAAAACAAAAGAAAAAAGAGAGAGTTTGCGTGAGAGAGAGAGACATTTACCGCTAGTGTACGTTGAGAGAGAGAGGAAGGAAGAGAAAGAGATCAAATCCAAATTTCGATACGGTTTTTTCACGAAAGTTGTTCCTCGTCATCTCCTCTAGCTAACTCAACAAATTTGAAGCCAAAAGGTTGCCTATTTGGTGAGTTATCTTAGTTTTAAGTTTGATGCTTCGTATGAAACTCATTTCTATTTTTCGTTTCTTTTCAAATCTGAGCTTAGGGATGTTAAGAGGGATGTGTGAGGATGATTTTGGTGTGATTTTGAAGTGATTTGATGGACGATAAATGGGAGAAAAAGAAAGGGAAAGTTGTGGTCAAAAAATGGGTTTTTATGGAATTATATTTCGTTTTCGATTCTAAGGTATTAGATGAATGTTTTAGGGGTTAAGGAATAATCTTTTGGAGTTAGATTTCGAAAACGAAAAGTTTATGATCAATTTCGAAGCTAAACGGATGAGTTGAATGACGATTTTTAAAACCCTTCGAAACACGTTTGTTTAACATTCAAAACGGTTTCTTTAATCATAGTTGGGTGTTAGAATACTAGAGGATTCATTTTTAAAGTTGTTGGAAGTCCACAGCAAAAAATGATTTTCGTTAGTATGCAAATCCGATCAATTTTCATTTCGAGTTTTCGACGATGAGATTGAGTATTTTGAGGTATTCCTAGGAAAGAATAAGTAGGATTCATGTAGAGAAAAAAGATTTCGAAAACCCCGATTGAATATAAATTGAGATCCGAAAGTTTAGACATTAAAGAGTATTAATAAGGATAAATGAGATTTTTATTGATTTTGAATGTTATTTGAATGAGTTAAGTGACCCTAAATGAATATTTGATGTTTTGGGATAAAAGCGGAGAATTTCGGAACCATACGAAGGAGGATCAGATTTTATCCGAGGACGTGTTATGAGTGGAACTACAAGTTTTTAACATTTATATTTTCTTAAAGTTTATTATAAAGTTAAAAGAATTTATTATAAAGAGTTATTCATTTATTAATTGAATTTATATTATAATTCTAGTATAAATATTTTAGTTTATTATTTATGTGTATGAAAATGTGCTAAAATTAAAGATTTTAGACTTACTGTCTTGAGATTTAGAATATTTTAGTGTATTATGAAAAAGAAATTTTAATAGCCTATAATTTACCTTAGTCCCAGTTTAGTACCCGACCGAATGTCCTATGCATGGTACGGTAGATGAGAGGAAGTTAGTCAGTGAAATTTGAGTCTAGTCAACTCTTGTGTGAGTAAGACATGAGTGATCCGCATACAAATAAAGGGTAGTGTAGTCGGTCCGTAGCATGGGCCCGCTTTCGGCGACTACACATGGTAGATTCTTGCTCCTAGTGGTTAGCCAGATTTTATATGCTACCACGTCAGAAGTAGATATTATTTGGATTACCATTTAAGTGAGCATCCGAAAAAAGTTTAAGAAAATATTTCAGAAAATTTTAGAAAGAAATTGAGAACGAGATTCAAAAGCAGTTTCAAATGAGTTTTAGAAAGTATTTTAGAAAAATACTTTAGTTTTATTAAACTGTTTTTAAGAGAAGTTTAAGCGTAAAAATGAGTTTTAATTTAAAAGTTACTATCACTTACTGAGTTATACTTACGATTTTCTTTAAATGATTTTTCAATACCTTGACGGGGTTCTTCTAGATTGAGTATAGGGTTCGTAAGAATTATTTCGGAGTGCTACGAGGTCTTTCTCGGGTCCAAAGGAGGGATTCATGAAGGGTCTCGTCATTATCAGTCCATTTGACGTAATCCAAAAATACACACAACAGTTTCCAAAAGGTTTCAAATGATATTTTTATCTTTACATCACCTCCATATATGTCTCAAGTCAAGTTTTAAAAATTAAAAGAGAATTTGATGCATGTACCACTAATCTTATGACATCTACCTTAAATATGAAATTAAATAATAATATTAAAGTAAAATGATAACTGCAATAACATCCCACATCCTTCGACCTAATAATTACAATTGCATATGTGTAATAACCCTAGAATGGGTTCTAGATTTGTCCGATCAGAAATTAGCATCTAGGAGGTCCAAAATCGTTTACGTGGAAATGACGTGATTTTAATATCGTTTGAGCTAGAATGATTTGGTACATTGAAGATTGAGGGGATGAGATTGAGTTGTAGGGGTTCTCATTCACTTCTACTAATGAGTAGTGTGCATAAAAATTTTCTTTTTAAAAGCACAATTTAATAAGATTCCATATTACAAAAATTCTTTAATATCAATTATTAAAAGGAAAAAAAAAAAAAGTAAACTATAAATCGAAAGGATCCTATACTCTACGATTGTCCTGATGGGAGAAAAACCAAATACAAGCAAATTCCACAGCGGAACTTTTTCTCTCCCTGAATGAATCCTATGGAAAACCACTAAGTAATGCACAAATTCACCACAATAGAAATACCACCAACGATCAAATAATGAGCAATTAAATCACAACCACATGCACCAATAACACAAGCCAATTTTTACGTGGAAAACCTCCCCAATGCGAGGAGTAAAAACCACGGGACCGTAGTCCACCCAAAAAATCTCCACTAATAATCAAATGTGAGAGTAACAAACTGTTTTAACATCAAATAGGAACCAAAACCGAGCAACAATTATCTAGGTTCCCTAATAACACAAATTTAAGTTTAAATAACAAGTGAAGAGAAAAATCACAAACTCAGCAGATTGTTCTGGACTGCGTCGCTCTCTACTGGGATCTCAAAATCCGATCTCACCGTCCAGAGTTTAGAATCACAAGTGCTGAGTATACTGTCCAAATTTGAACTCGATCCAACGGTGAACCAAAGAGATATCGGTCTTACAAAACTGCTGCGCTGACAGTGACCGCAAAACGTGACAGCTCTGTTACGGGCTGTATATCTCACAAATGACAACTCTGTTTCTGATCTCCACCGTTCAGAATCAAGATCCAGAAGAGATGAATGTGCTGTCCAAATTTCAGCACGATCCAACGGTTAACGAAATAGTTATCGTAACAACTTCGAAACTGCACGGGATGAATTTCTGTGCAGAAAATTCACTCTTTTCTTTCCTCCTCTCTTCCACACGATTTTCTCTCTTCACACTTGATTTTGTGTTGTTTTCTGCCACCAAAAACCCTAAACTCTCACCAGCCACCAAACCCTCTTTTCTCTTATTTATATTGACAAAGGAAATAAGAAATAAATAGGGTTATGATTCCTAATTGTCTTAGGATTTCCATATGGGCTCAATTTAACCTGTTAAGACTTGTTGGGCCTCTACATATGAGGGAACCCAACCCAACATGTCCGACCCTTGTTTATTTTCACTAGCACGGTGAAACAAAAAAAAAAAAAAACTCCTTAGTTGAAACTAATGAAACAATGCAAAAATAACTCATTAATTGAAACTAATGTAATGATTAATAATGAACAAAATAAGTTCTTTATATATTTTTAACCCTTAAAATAGATTTATTAACTCTTGAATATAATATTTGTACATTGACCGAAATTATTTTTGGCGAAATAGGTTAAGAGCTTGGAGTGAAATTTATGTTACTGGTTCTCATCAATTGTCATTTACATAAATATGTTGTTGTGTCTGGAATCACTCTCATCATGCTCTTATTAAAAAAAAAATGTTACTGTGTCACAACATAAGAAATTGGACATTTTCCAATACGGCACCCGCATGGAAAAACCATTCATGCTAGATCAAAAGCAAAGTCGCTGCCTCCACCTTTTTAAAAAAGGAATACATACATATATATATATATATATATATATATATTATTAGATGTAACATAGGGGAAGGTTCTAACACCTATGATTATGAAAAGTCACAAGAGCGGGAGACAAAATGTAAAAAGATTCGAAAGAATGAATACATGATGGTCGCCCGCTCTTGAATTATAAGCTCGAGAAAAAATGAATATCGGATGGGGACTACTACCCTTAATTTGTCATCATCTCAAGTGGATTGCCAGTGATTTTGAAGCTTTTAGAGTTAATTTGCAAGCTTTTGTTATGTTCTTGTTTTAGCTTCCATTATTATGAAGATATCTCTTGAAATTACTTGTATCTGTGATTTGGATACACACCATTGATGGAGTACTTTTGAGGGAATTTATTCTTGATTCTATTCAATGAACTTTAAATTTTGATGGCTGCAACTGTACGTAGTACGATTGATTTAAATGGTGAATTTGGCCGAGAAAGAAGAAGAAAATAAGAAAAAAGGGGAAAATAAATTACTAGCTTCCAAGTATCCATTCTACGTTAGTTCCCACTTCCATTTGGAAATTATATTATTGATTTTATAATTTTTCTTTGGGATTTGAAATTTATGTTGCATGTGGAAAATCTATGCTTGGATTATGGTTTTAAAGTTGAATAAATAATTTTAAAATATTTGGAACAAATGAATTCGAAGGAATTTATAGAGATGAATTTGATGGTGAAAATATATTATTTTGGTGGATGAAATATACATAAGTGTGAGTTTTATGTTTAATTTGAGTTCTGGGTAATAATGAATTTATTTGATGGAATTTATGAAATTTTGGGTCATTAATTTATTATGTGGATATTAATATATATAGGTGGAGAAATTCCAAAGAGTTTCGAAAGGATATGAATTCATATTTTTGGGTTATTATTAATTGTGAATAAATATTTTCAAACTATTGAGAATATTTAAAAATTGATTCAAAATAGGTTCTCGAGACAGATATTTCATAATATACTTAACAATCCTGTGAGAGATGAATTGTATAAAAGGACAGTTAAGAAATTATTATTATGAGTTAATTAATTGATTATATATATTATTGTTTTGATTTATTTTGAATTTAGAACTTTAATGTTTGTAGGGAATAACACCTACAAAAGATATAATAAAGGCCATTTGGTGGGAGGATTGGACTGGACAACCAAAGAAATTCGGGTGCCATGTGTATTAAGATAAGGGGATTTCTAATCTCTGGTGCAACATATGAATTTTATAAAAATGATTTGATTATGATTTTGTTGTTAAATTTAATAATTACATATATGGAATGAAATGATAATAATGCTTGCATAATGCATTAATAATATTTGTTGAGAAACCATGAAATGGGTTATATGTGAAAGTATTATAATTTGTATGCTATGATTGGAGCATTGATTGTGAAATTGCATCATGGAAACATTGGTGTTGTTTTGATTATTGGCAATGGTGAAGATGAAGCTAGGGAAGTTGGTGCCTATAGTTCTAGCTGTTATTTTGTTCTATTTGAGTTTGTGTGGGGTCATGTGCCTCATTTGTTCCTGTTAATAACTACTTAGTTGCTTGTGGTTCTTCACAAAATGTTACCTTCCAAGGAAGAACTTTTGTTCCTGGTGCGAAACAATCTTCACTTTCCCTAAAAGTGGGAATTCTGTTGTTGCTAATTCTAGTTCTAGTGTACGTTTTGTCTCATGTTTACTTCTCTGCCCAAATCCTTTCGACTGTAGCTTCTTACAAGTTCGAAATTGAGCAAAAAGGCCGTCATTGTATCGGTCTCTATTTCTCTCCTATTCCAAATTCGGGCTAAAAGGCCAAAAACTTGACTTCTGTACAGTTCATTAAAAATTTTGCACCCGAACAATTTCTTCATCATCTTTTTTTTTTTTTTTTTTTTGAAATGATGAATAATTTCACTTTGAAGATGAGAAAATTATAAATTAGCTATCAAGTTCAAACCTAATCTCAGATGGAGTTAACTTTATAGATTTATTATAATTTAGTTATTTATCATTAGTTTAAATTTGTCAACAGTTAATTAATTTCAATAAATTTAGGAGTACTTTTAACTTTTGATTTTATTTTAATTTTTTTATAATTTAAAAAAATTATATATTTTTTTTTAATTTTGGAAAAAAAAAGCTAAAAACAAAAAAAAAAATTAAAAAAAAAAGAGGAAATGAGATCTCCACCATCCATTAATATTGATGGATGGTGGAGATAATTAGGATCTCCACCAATCTCCAACTCCACGGAGATCCATGGAGATGAAGATCCAGCGGCGATTTGGGTCTCCTTTACCAGCTACCAACATCAAACACATCCGACCAACAAACACACCCAAACACATCAAACAACCAGACCAATCGACCATCAAATTTATTTAGAAAATACAAACGCACATGGCGGCTCCTCACACTTGAGGAGGAGGACTGAATAGAAACAGCTCTGCCATTCTTTGTCTTGTATTCTTTTTGTCGCAAACTTTATAATAGAGGTTCCATCAGCTGTTTTTGATCAGCTTTCTACCGTGCACAAACCTCAACATGCTTTTGTTAGTACGTTCATGTCATTCACAACCATGCCAATTTGCATAATTGAGCTTGTTTACATGGGTGGAGAGGGAGCGTTGGTTGGAGCTGGAGGGAGAACATACCTTGGTTTAATTACCCATTTTCATGTCGCAAGCCCTTCAGTACTGTCACTGATTTTATAGGATTACTCTATGTTATCTTCCAGTGCATGTTCACAGCAACTGACTATACTTTTTATCTTGAAAACAAAAATGATCCAATCAGAACATATCTATTTGGCCTTTCATTTTCGCCTCTAATTGTCTACTGTGTTTAAAATTCTTAAAGAATCCTCATAACAAAACGATTTGAGCTAGGCTTTAATAATGGAAAATTGTCTTTTCCAATGTAAGGATCCTTCGTATGTATTTCTACAACAAAATAGGTCAACTATACCGGACAATACCCTATATAGTTAACTATCCATACGGGGCAGAGCACCCGGTATGAATAGAGTTAGTATAGTTGCCAGCGATATCCATAACGAGCACCCACCTGGTAAGGATAAAGGTAACTATACTGGGCTGTATCCGGTATGTATATACATATCAGAAACAGATCGACCCGTGGATATGTCTGTTGGCATGAGCTCGACGTGGATAACACTATCCATATCTGGTTACAGCCTAGTATGAATACCCATTTTCATATTAAAAATATATGTCCATATTTTTTTTGGAGAAAAAATATATAATTTTATATTAAAATATTAAAAATTCATTTATATATAATCACTTAAAAATGTTATTAAAAACATAAATATAATAACTGGGGATCCCTTCTCTTTCTTTTCTTCACACCACTTGAAGATGAACAATTAGATGTACCTTTGATCGATATTTGAAAATGTTATAGAAATAACATATATTAGTAATAAATACATAGGTAACAAACTCAATATATAAAAACAATAAATATAAATTTGATCAATTTTACAAAAATTTTAATAGAGTTTCCCGTATTTTGATGGAAGCTATTGTGCCGTTGACCAATTGGACATAGAAAATATGCCCTCCAATGTCCACGTGTAGACATCTAGTCCTGCATAACTAACTTAGCTATTTTTGCATGAAATATCACAACATGAAATATCATAATAAACAATACATATAAATTCTAGACAACAAAACCCAACTAAATCAAAACAAACCTTCCATTGATAACCTCCAATGCAGCAAGGTATTGTGTCTCATACTTAAAAAAACACAACCTGCCCATTAGAACATAAATAGCATGATAAACAATAAGCTTGATTTTTTAACAATAAGCTTATAATGCAAACTAATAACAATAAACGTTGATAGACAAAAAGTTAATAATAAAAATCTTCTAACAATCGATTTCTCAAAGCCAAAACACTAGCTTAGCTTCTTAGCTTCAGTTTTATAAATAAATATATATATAAATAAATAAATAAATATATAAATATATATATAAGCATTTCATCCAAAGCCAAATTTCAGGCCTGATATATGGAAACATTTTATCTTATTGTCACTATCTTTTAATTTTTACAAGATTAAAAAAAAAAAACTGTAAAAGGTATTTGGGAAAAGTTACTTGTAATATTTCAAACACAAATCACAATTATGGTCCCAAAATTTCATATACAAATCAAAGAGAGAGCCAAGGTTCCACATCACAAAACAGAAAAACATATCAAGATTACTGAAAGTCAACCAAATTGAGGAATTTAAAATATTAAAAAAAAAAAGTAACTAAATTGGAGAATCATAACTAAATTACAGTGCAAAAGTAGCCAAAGTGACAAGACAAAAGCAATTGAGAATCACATACAAGCCCTAGAACCAACCACCTCAAATGACAGTTTAAATAACTCAACTATCAACCAACCATACAGTTAAACACACACACACACAAAATTAAATATTAAAAAAAAAAAAAAATCAGACAGTTGGAGAAGAATAGCGAATTGTAGTAACCCAAAAAAAAAAAAAAAAGAGTGAGAAAAAAGACATGTTTATGTGACAAACAAAATTTGAATGACATTATAATTCTAAAAACCGACAGAAACCCTTCTCTAATCGGTCACAACAAAGCAGCAAGAGCACTTAACACATAATCAAAAGGATTGGAAGTAAAGTATTGTACATTTCAAATTCTTTCTTCACTGCTCATCGTAGCCGTGGAGCTATTGAGCTGTATATAATTTATAGAGCCTTTAAAAACAAAATTAGTACATAATAATTTTAGCAATTATCCTCTATCACACATGTAACCACGAAATCAATAGACTAACAAAGAATGCAAATAATCCTCCTATTTCCATTAACTTAGAAGCACTTATGTATCAACGCAATTCAAGTCAGAAATGATGATATACAAAAATATTCAAATAGTTAATAAATAATGGATACCTACAAAGAAGATGATTGGGTTGGCCTTCTACTCCACATTACACAGATATGAACAGACAGTTCATGAATGAAATCAAACCGAAATTTAAAGCAAAGAAAGCAATCAATTAAATAAGCTAAGCAATCAATTTCTCTTTTATATATATAAATATATATAAATCAGCTACATGTAGGAATTATTATTTTTCATATCAGCTACTTGTAAGAATTATTATTATTCTAAATACATAAATTCGATAACACTAAAAATGAAGCAACAGTGGCATACCAGATCAAGCAAGTGATGGCAAATCAAGCAACGGATGAAGGGAAGCAAAGCGAAGAAGCCGTTAATAATGGACGTGCAGAGGGAATAAGAAGAAGGCAGTAGATCGGTGAAGAGGAGTAGACAACGATGACACAGATAAACGATGCGGCGACTGAAGGCAGCAGATCGGCAAATAGGAATGGACTTGCGACAGAAAAAAGAAGGGAAGAAAAAGAAAACAACGACTGGTGGCATGCAAGAACGATCGAGCCGTGAAAGAACACAACGCGACAGCTAAAAGAGAAGAAAAGAAAAGAAAAAATGAGAAAAAAAGATAAAAAAATAAGATAAGAAAAGACTGGCGGCATAGAGGGAAGAAAAAGAAGAAGAAGGGGAGAAAAAGAACTCATCGGCGATGATGCAGTGAATGGTTGGCCGTATGGGTAGCTACTAGGATTTGGGAAAGAGAGAATGTGAGAGAAAAACCTGTAGTGAGAGAAAGAAAAGGGAAAAAATGATGAGTGACTCGTCTATCTGTTTTATACCATTTTTTATACTAGGTCTTTATATGCTTAGTATAGAAAAACCTATCCATAGGGAGCACATTATTTTTAAAATAAATAATTTTAAAATAATAATTTAATAATAATTAAATAATATATAAATATAATATTTTATTATAAAATATAGTATTATATTAATATTATAATTATTTTAATTTATTACAATTATTTTATTTATTACAGTATAATTAAAATAATATACAAATATGATATTATATTAATATTATATTAATTTTTTTATTATTAATATTTCACTTTAACGTTGAAGTTATTCACTTAACAACTACAATGTCCTTCTTAACAATTAATGTGACGTCAACTTATTAAGACTAACGTATAAGTTATTCAACCATCAAATTGGACATTAGTACAACATCTGAAGTTGTTAAAATTTAACAAAAATGGACGTATGACGTCAGGAAACATCGAAGTTGTTACCTTAACAACTCTAATGTCATTCTTAACAAGTTAGGTAACGTCAACTTGTTAAGACCAATATTAAAGTTGTTCAGCTATCAAATTGGATGTTAGTGCAACATCTAAAGTTATTAAAATTTAATAAAAATGGTAAATGATGTTGTCAAACATCGAAGTTGTTTCCTCAATAACTCCAACGTCCTTCTTAATATATTAGATGACGTCAACTTATAAAGACCAACGTCTAAATTGTCCAACTGTCAAATTGGACGTTAGTGTAATGTTTGAAGTTATTAAAATTTAACAAAAATGGACCTATGGTATCAGTAAACGTCAAAGTTGTTCCCTTAACAACTCCAACATCCTTCTTAATAAGTTAGGTAATGTCAACTTGTTACGACCAACGTCAAAGTTGTTAAGCTGTCAAGTTGGACGATAGTGCAACATTTGAAATTATTAAAATTTAACAAAAATAGATGTATGACGTCAGTAAATGTTGAAGTTTCCTTGACAAGTCAAACATCCTTCTTAACAAGTTGAGTAACGTCAACTTATTAAGACCAAAGTTGAAGTTTTTCAACTGTCAAGTTAGACGTTAGTACAACTTTTGAAGTTGTTAAAATTGAACAAAAATGGACGTATGACATGAACAAACATTGAAGTTGGTCTTTTAACAACTTCAACGTCCTTCTTAACAAATTAGGTAACGTCAACTTGTTAAAACCAACGTCGAAGTTGTTTAGCTATCAAGTTGGATATTAGTGCAACGTCTGAAGTTGTTAAAATTTAATAAAAATAGACATATAATATCAGCAAAAGTCGAAGTTGTTTCCACAACAACTCCAACGTCCTTCTTAACAGGTTAGGTAACGTCAATTTATTAAGACCAACATCAAAGTTGTTCAGTTATCAAGTTGGATATTAGTGCAATGTTTGAAATCGATAAAATTTAACAAAAATGGCTTCAGCAAATATCAAAATTGTTCCCTTAACAACTCCAACGTCCTTCTTAGCAAGTTAGGTAACGTCAATTTGTTAACACCAATGTTGAAATTGATCAGCCCTTAAGTTGGATGTTAATGCAATGACTGAAGTTATTAAAATTAAACAAAAATGGATATATGACATCAGCAAATATCGAAGTTGTTCGACTATCAAGTTGGACGTTAGTGTAACGTATGAAATTGTTAAAATTTAACAAAAATGAATGAATGACGTCAGCAAACGTCAAAGTTGTTACCTTAACAGCTCCAATGTCCTTCTTAACAAGTTAGATAACGTCAACTTATTAAAACTAATGTCAAAGTTGTTAAGTTGCTATTGGACGTTAGTGCAAGTCTGAAGTTGTTGAAATTTAACAAAAATAGACATATGACATCAACAAACATCGAAGTTGTTTGCTTAACAACTCCATTATCCTTCTTAACAAGTTAGTAACATCAACTTGTTAAGACCAACATCAAAGTTGTTCTGCCATCAAATTAGATGTTAGTGTAATGTTTGTAGTTGTTAAAATTTAACGAAAATGGACGTTTGACGACAGCTAACATCGAAGTTGTTCCCTTAATAACTCTAACGTAATTCTTAATAATTCACATAACATCAACTTGTTAAGACTAACGTTGAAGTTGTGAAGTTGTCAAGTTTGATGTTTGTTGTTAATTATATTTATTTTTATATTATTGAATATATAAAAAAATAAAATAAAATTATAATGAACTTCAATAAAATTTAAAATATTTTCATACTTAAAAAAATAATAAAAAGTTACCCCTACAATTTAACTTTTGAATATAGAGTATGATGAGAGGTCGTTTGTTTTTTCCACTTAACACTTAATAGTGCTGAATTGCATATATTAAGATGTTTTTGTTTGTTTTTTTAAGTGGTCAAACCACTTAAAACTACCAAAAACAACTAAAAAAATTAAGGGGTTGTTTGTTTTTTGCACTTAACACTTAATGGTGCTGAATTTGGTTAATTAAGAGATTTTTTTTTTTTTTTTAAGTGGTCAAACCACTTAAAACCACCCAAAAACCACTGAAAAAAAAAAGTAACATTTTTTGACTTTTCACTTAATACAAAATCAATTAATGATTTATAAATATATTATTCCAAGTTTATCCTTCCTAAAATAATATGTTTCCAAGTTTGTTTTAGTTTTATATTATAAAAATTTCTTTTAATACTTTAATAAACGATATTGAAAAATAAAAACCCTAAACATTTCAACATCAATTTTTTTTTTTTTTTTATAGCTGGATTACTATATTTCTCTAATTAAATTTTGGTAAGAATCTTTATTGATAAATTGTTTATGCAACAACTTAGAGATCAAATTGCAAATCAATTTGTTTAAATATTTGATTATTCTTTCTTGTTAATTTTAAGTTTTGTTAAATTAAAATTCTTTCTTGTAATTGAATTGTAAATTAATTGAGAATTGTTTTTGGATGCAAATTTGAGATGCAATTTAACTATAATTTATTTTTTAAAAAATAAAAATTGTTACACAAGTTCTTACATTAATTATATTACCTTTTTTTATTGAATAATATAAAAAATAAAATACAATTTTACACCAACTATGCATAATTTAATGTTCTTGCTAATACTTAATATCCCAACATAAGGTTTTAATAAGTATAACACAATTAAATCTACTTCAGTCTAACATCCTCAAGTTATAATATTTCACACAAACATAAGATTACCGTTTGTTTTTTTTTCCACTTAACACTTAATAGTGTTAAATTGCACCAATTAAGATGTTTTTGTTTGTTGTTTTAAGTGGTCAAACCACTTAAAATTACAAAAAAATAACTGAAAAAATTAAATAAGAATTTTTAACTTTTCGCTTAATTATAAATTAATTTATGACATTTAAAAGTTTTTATTCCAAATCTATCATCCCAAAAATAACATAATTTCAAAATTATCATAACTTTATATTACTCAATTTTTTTTTTTCCCTGATACTTATAAAAAAATATATTTGACAAGTAAAACTTAAATACACTTCATCCCAAATTGTCTTAGAATTGAACTAATATATTTAATTTACAATTTAAACATTTATTTTTTTAGTTGTTTTATTCAATATATTAATATATTTAAATATAAATATGGTTAATACTACTATTTTTTTATCATATTTTAATTATTAATAAAACATTATTAATATGTACGTAAAAAATGTTTTAGAATTTATTAAATTATTTATTTTTAAATTTTTATATTAAATTAATTAAAATTACATAACAACAAATAATAGAAATGGTATAAATGTCAACTTATTAGTTTTCAAACAATTTTAAATTTAAAAAACAAATAAGTTTACAACATATTCAGATAAGAGAAAAATATATTATTCAGATTTCAGATATCAGTCATTATTCAGTCTTTAGTTTTCAACAGCACTATTCAGTTTTCAGACAAAAAAACAAACGACCCCAATTTAAACATTTATATCCATCTTATAGACTTAAATTGAATAATATAAAAATAAATGCACTTATTTCAAATATATTTACTAAAATTAATATATACAATTAGTGCTACTTGGGTATAGGTGCGTTATTTATATGTTTAAGTTAAAGAGCGAGGAAAATATAGGCAAAAATGTGTGTCATTCATGGATTAGCTCCCTTAAAGCATAGATCTTTCACAAAAATGATAAAAAATTTTCTTTAGTTTCATAATCCAATTCAATTTTTAATTTTTAAATATAGTAAAATATAATAACTTAAATTGGATTATTTAAAAAAAAATACTTAAATTGGATTAAATTATTAAGTTTATTAAATTTATTTCTTAACAACACATAAATGTATCGACACTTAATTTTAATATAATTTCAAAGTTTTTTTTTTTTATCATTTAATTTTGCATTTACATATTTACTCTTATGAGGTTTAAGAATTTTTTAGATGGTACAATAAGTTTTGGAGAATAATATAAGTATTAGGGTGTATTTTGACCATTTATGAAACTAAGAGAAGATTTATAACAACATTTTATGAAATGAGGTGGATTTTGGCCATTTATGACATTGTGGCGTCCATTTTGTCCAATATTTTATAAAATGAGGTATATTTAAATATTAGTGAAAATTTCAAAAATGATCCCTATTTCAAACCACATATTGTTTGTATCCTTTTATAAAAGAAAATTTGTTTTTGACCCCTAAAACAAATAAATTACGCCCAATATTTTTTTATTCCCAAAATGCCCCCTCTTAATAAAATTATAAAAAGGGATAATCCCAAAAAACCGGTTTTAGTTTATAAAAAATGTCCATTTTATCATATATGGTTTCATTTTTATCCAAAATCCTCCCTAACATTAATAAAAATACTCAAAATGCCCCCTGAAGGCACGTAAAAGGACGATAATACCCTTGACGGTTACAGATTCTGTTAGGTTGACTTTGTTGACCGTTTGACTTCAAAGGCAAAAAGGGAAATGCGATAAAAAATTAATTAATAAAAATATAATATTAAATTGAAAATAAATAAACTTTTTTAAAATATAATAATATAGTTTTAAATAATAATATAAATAAACAAAATAATATTACAATTAAAAATTCAAAATCGGAAACCAAACAACCATTTTATTCATCTTCTTCTTCTCCTTATCGCCGCCGACACCACCGATCTCTCTATGTCTTCTTCTACCCTTCTCGTTTCTTCTTCTTCTTCTTCTTCCATTGATCTCATCGCTACCGTCACCCATCTTCACAGCCGATGACTCTGGCTCACCCATTCCACCACCGCTGAGTCTCAACACACTCCTCTCTCCTAACCAGACTAGATCTCACCATCCTCTCACCCACTCTCATCTTCTCGCCGGGTTGATGCCATCAATCTCTCTGTGTCTTCTTCTACCCTTCTCGTTTCTTCTTCTTCTTCTTCCATTGATCTTATCGCTGTCGCCATCCATTTTCACCGCCGATGACTCTAACTCACCCATTCCACCACTGTTGAGTCTCGACACATTCCCCTCTCCCAACCAGACTAGATCTCAACATCCTCTCACCCACTCTCGTCTTCTCGCCGAGTTGCTATCCATTTCCAAAGTCTTTCCTCACCATCGCCGGTCCCTTACACGGACGACTCCCTCCCTCTTGCTCTCCCTCACTGGTCCATCACTCAGACACACTTTCTCCCTCTCGATCTCCCCTCGCAGTATTTCTTCTCGTTGGTGGTTAGCTGGGCAGTGCTGTGCCTATTCTTGGTTGATTTTAGTTGCTGACTTTGATTGATTTTGGTTGTTGATTTAAGATGATTTTGGTTTTGGTTGGTAATTGTGTTAATGATTGATGATAATGGTGTTGATGATTGATGATTGATGATGGATGATGGGGTTGATGTGGCAATTTTTTTTTGGGTTGATGATGGATTCTGGAAACCCAGAATTTCGACTGAAAACCCCGAAAAATTTTGGCTTTCTAGTCAGAAAATTCTGGGTTTCCAGTGATTGGAACCTATAAATAGGGCCAGAGAAAAAAGAAAGGGGGAAGAGGAAAAAGAAAGAGTGGCTGGCGGCGGTGGTCTGATAGAGTCTGTGGCTGGTATATTGAATGGTTGGTGATGAAGATTGATGATGATGGAGATGAAGGTTGAAGAGGTTGAAGATGAAAATGGTCTGATGAATCTCCCGTTTTTTAATCAATTTTTTTTTTTAATTGAAAATATTATGTTGTAATTATTTTATTTTTTAAATAAAAATGTTTTATCAAGGTTAAAATTGTCATTCCGTAATTTTATCAACTTTTCTGTTAACTTACTAACAGAATGTGGTAATTTGGACAAAAATGAAACCTAAGTACTAAAATGGATATTTTCGTAAATTAGAGCAGGTATTTTAGGATTATCCCTTATAAAAATACAATGATAGGTGAAGTGTGATAGTAAACTGTCCTATCATGCTTGCCTATTGTCATGCACAAGCATGACGGGACAGCCTCTTGTCACCCCTAAGTGTGACGAGAGAGCCTTCCGTCACCCCCAAGCGTGACAGGAGAGCCTCTCGTCACGCCTAAGTGTGATGAAAGGTTCTCTCGTCACGTTCAAGCATAATGAGAGACTTTCCTGTCATGCTTACCTTGGGCGTGATGAGAGGCTATCCCATCACGCCAGATGGGAGGCTCTCTCGTCCCATCACGGTCAAATGAGATAGTAAAGCCTTCTCTCACAGCTTTCCTGTCACTTATGGGCATGATAGTAAGGCTTTTTGTCATGACACATATGATATTAAAGCCTTCTGTTACAGTAAAAGTGTGACAAGAAGGCTTTTTATCATGCTTATTATTTTTTGGACTTTTTTAGGACTTTTGACCCAATCATTTTTAATTGATTATTTTTTTTTTATCTTTGTTTTTGTACAATTACAAATCAATTAAATTACTCATTATTTTGGATTTTGATTTTAACATTTTGTATTAAATATTTTTTTTTTTGAAATAGTATTAAGTATAGTTATTCATATTAGTACAAGATGAGAATATTATTGTCGTCATACAATCTACACCCGAAGGAAGAAAGAAATTTATAATAACAATCAAGCAAAAAACTTTATGAAATGAATGTGGAAAGTACAAGTCAAGAAACTTGACTAGAAAATTTAAATTCATTTGATCAATTTAATATCCAAAAAAATCAATTAAAATTATATCGATAGATGAAAAGTCCCAAAATAGTAAAAAAAAAAAAATTAAAAAAAAATTATTTTAAAAAAAAAAAAAGAAAAAAAAAAAAGAGAAACATAACAACTAGGATAAGAAGTCTTCTTGTCACGCATTTGCATGACAGAAGGGCTTCCTGTTACGTGTGTGCGTGCCAGTAAAGCTAGCTATCACTGAGCAAACATGACGATAAAGACTCTTGTCATGGCAAAAATCAATTGGTTCACCGTGACAAAATGACCTCCTATAGTTTTAATCTTACATTGTAAATAAATATGATTATATCACTACAATCATATCTCAAAATGCAATTGTCAAAAGACAAACATAAAGCGAATAATTTCGAAGAGTTTGTATTAAATAGAAATAATTATATTAGTACAAGAAAGAAATTCATAACAACGACAAATCTAGAGACACATTTTTCAATGAACGCCCACAAGCACTGAAACCCCTCAGATTTTGTCCAATGATGGCTTTGACTACAGCAAAGCAGTAAAGGGGAAGACAAAGAGGAAGGGGGATTCTCATAAAAACTTGTCTATGAAATGTATAACACATAAATAATATTATTTATATTTATTTAACGACGACAAAATTTGTGTATAACTCATAAATAATAAATATAAATATATTAATTTCAAATTTTCATAAATTCTAAAGTGCAAGCTCTTTATTGACCATCGGTGTATGATCGTGCTCACATCTTAGTACGGTCGCGTATTTACTCCAATATTGATGCGTGACTGTACCATTATTTCAGCGCGATCGCACACCCATATCAGTGCAAGCCTTGCATTGATTATGGGTGCGCAATGGCACTTCAACAAAGGTGCGATCGTGCAACACTCACATCCCAGTACGACCGCATACTTACTCTAGTATTAACACATGATCGCCCATTTTTTCAACGTGGTTGTGCACCCATGCCAATATAATTCAAATCAATTTTTAATTTATAATTTTAAAATATAGTAAAATATAATAACTTAAATTGGTTTATTTTTAAAAGAATAATTAAATAAGATTAAAATATTTTTGAAAAAATAAGTTTATTAAATTTATATCTTAAAGATACATAAAAATATTTACACCTAATTTTAATATAATTTCATGGATTTTTTTTATTATGATTTAATTTTATATTTACATATTTACCCTTATGATGTTTAATAAATATATAAAACTATTAGTTCGTAAAACACTACAAAAAGAATTAGGTTATTCATCTTGAATAAGATCTCACTTCTCCAACCATGTTTGTAGCGTTATGGCATAATTTACAAGTGAAAAATATAATAAGTTTATTTCTTTATTTAGTTTTTAAGCAAACTTTAACTGTATTTGAAATTAAAGCATGAAACTTGAGTAGATTTCAATGTATTTTATAAAACAAGTTCGATGTACATTCCTAATTTTCGTGCATCTTTATGGTTTTAACTCGCACGTTTACGAGTCAATTCTACTAGGAATAAAGAAACTCAAAAAAGGCAACAGATACACCATAAAAACCAACCTCAGAAAGATATTACCATACCTAATGGGGTTCCTAATAGTGATATTGCTTTGCCACAAATTATTCTTGAGAGGTATACGCCAAGTTTTAATTAAAAAAGAAAGGAGATAAAAATTTAATATAGCCACTATTTGGTTAAATTCTTTATCAAAATTGAGTGAACTATGAACTGCGTATTAAACATAAAACCAAGAAGAATCTTTATATCATTGCATCATTAGATTTTATTTAGAGCTAAGAAGGTTGACATAATCAATAGCATCAGTATCCAGACACAGTTAAGCATACAAAGAAGGCACCAAGGTTGTAATTCTCAGACAATAAACGTTCTCTGCAAGTTTTGAAGCCAAACAAAACCAGGTTTAACACTGAAAACATAAAATGACATGAATCAATCAACCGAAATGAGTTAACAAGTCACAAGCTACAACCACACCTTCATTCACCACGAGCCTTGACAATGATATTCTAGCAACTGATAGGATTCATGACCACAGGTGGCCCTACAGTTCGGGGCCACGCCTAAAATTTCTTGTCAGTTTCTTCACACCATTCCTCGTTTGCAACAGTGGTTGGAGTAATTCCTGAATTGTTAAAAAAAAAAATAAAAACAACAATCTCAAACCACCGCAACTGAGAAGTAGCAAAGATTCAAAATACAGCTATACAACTTGCCTCCAAATATCTTCCTGTCACCAACAATTTGGTCAAATGCATATGCATTATGCAATTGTAAAAAAGCCCAACGCCGCAGGTATAATACACTTGGATCCCATGATCAAACTGCAACAACCAAAACAGAAGCTTCCAACTCAACTAATTACTTAACAGAAATTCCAGATCTCTTCATGTTCATGGTATTTACAAGAAACAATAAAGAAGATATTACTCACTAATGCTCATACATATGCTCTATATGACTTGTGTCAGGAACCTGTCATAAGGCCCACTCGTGCAATATTACTCACAATTAACACAGGTTGTGCACTTAAAGGTGACGGTTTTGATCAACAAAAGTGCTACCAAGTGTCCATCTCTGGATCTTCTGATACTGTTGTAGGAGTGAGGTCATGAGATTTCTTGTACACAATTTGCAGTTCCAGAAGGAGAGTCAAGCAGCCCCCCTAGACCCAAGAAGCCGATCACTAAGCTGGGATGCGGCTACCTGGATCAATTTGTCGATACCATATGTTTTAATACCTCCAACACCTTGTTCACATGAAAATGCATAATAAGCCTACTGGTAAACAAAATAGAAGGTTGATATTTGACCAAAGATCAAATTGAGCAAGTAATAAGGATTTATGACATATAAAGAATCCAACACACAACTTGTTTTCAGAGACACTATGTTATTAAAGCAATCACAATAAAACAGAAAATGAATACACACAACAGCAAATTGGTGCATGTTTGTCCTAGCGAATTTGTGCCCGTTTGCCTACATATATGCAAGTTGATAAAGCAGGTAAATACGGATTGAAAAGGGAGCACTAGGGGATGCTGATATGGCTTACACAATAAAGTTATCACATCAATTGCAGAAAGTAATTAATGAGCAGCCCGTACAATCTATATCGTAAGATCAGCATGCCAACATCTAGAAGCACAAGTTGAATATCCCACCTTACACTTAAGCCATTCACAATTAACTTTTTTGCATTAAGAACATTTCTGGAACTCACCATAAAAGACAACTAGATGTCTAATACTAAAAACACGAGTTACACTATGTATATCCTAACCAAAGCAACAAATATATATAAGCTTTTATTGTTTCACCAAGTTCAGATTTTCCCCAGAAAGTTTAAAAGAAGAGGCCAAAAAAAAATCATTTTCCATTTACTTTAGAGCAAAATACAGACATCAACAGAAGCAAAGAGAGATACGTCATTCCAAATTAATAGATTAACTTCAGAAAATTCAACATAGACAACAGGTTCTCCTTACCAGTAGTAGAACACTTCAACAACATTGATGCTTCAGCTCGAATTTGAGGATTCCTATTTTTAAGATATGGTTGACTCTTTGGTAACAACAGTACAGAGAAACCTGAGTAGTCATTGCTACCAAAGATCTTTCAGCAGCCTCACATACAAATTGTTTATCTTGCGAAGACTTGAGAAGAATCTGAACCAGCTGTACCCATTTGACCACATAGGAACAATTAGGATTTCAGAATCATTGCATTAACAAGAGAGATACTGTTAAAATAATTTATGGAAAAAAACATATTGATAATCAACGTACATTATTAAGTGCTTCACAGACCACGACCCAATCCTTAGAATCAAGTCCAACCAGAAGTGTCTAAAACATGAACCAAAAAACTTCTAAATGTCAGCAACGGTTGATCTCAAAATATCATGCAATCTAAAGCAGATATATCAAGGCAAGTCAGATATATGCATGCTTAGATGAATAACTCTCAAATAAAGAATGAAAAGAAGGAAATCTTATACCTTTATACTTGTATCAACATCTTCTACATCACACAAGTTCTCAGATTCAATGTATTCAACTTCTGAATTTCCTATCTCTACTTCAGCATTCGTTGCTTCATTTCCATTGATCTTAGTTGAAACCAAGGAGACATCAACATTTTTGTTTCTTTAATAGTTGCTTTCTCATATCTGAATGAGTGAAAAACAACTATTAAAACAAATAAAACAACTCATAATGGATATTTCAGTAGAACCCACCGATATCCCCAAGCAACTCTCCTTATATAAAATGCTAATTTAAACACTTATCAACATTTACATGCCTCAAAATAAGAATCCCAAACATAAATTCCAATTTAAGCACTTATCAAGATATAAAATTCAGATAACTTATTCAACTTGCTTGCTATATACAATAAAAGCAAGCATACACAATTTTGAAGACTTTCAATTTCCTCACACAGTAGCACATGCCTTTGTCCGTTCATGTTTATAGTAAGGAACCACTATATTGTGTTAGGGACACCCTCATAGGCAAGCAATATAGGAAAAGGAATGCATAAATCTTTTTAATTATTTTCCTTTATTTTTGGAGTCTTGTTTGGTGTTTAGTTTCCTTTAGTTTTAATATTTTATTTCTTTATTTAGAGAGTCTTGTTTTGGTAGTTGTTTAATTTCAGTATCTCTGAAATAGGCAATATATATTTTGTATCCTTGTTGAAGTCATTCTCTTGCTATAAGAGAGAAAGTCATGAAATAAAAATATTAATTCAGACTTTGCAATAAAAAGAGTAAGGAGAGTTTGGGTGGTCTCTTAAGAACAAACACCCATCGTTATCTTTTAAAATAGGTTCTTCGAAGAAAAACAGGAACGTAAACAAAGGAAATCAAAGGGATTTTCCGGTGAATCGACCTGTGACGAGATCCTATTCGCGGGAGCGTAACATATTGGTGTATTCAAAAAATTACCTGACCAATTTGAGGATTGTGCAAAACAAGTTCGCTTATATAATCAATTAGCTTAACAAGTGCAGAACAATCAAGATCAAATTCAGCACCTTCATTCACAAGATCTTCAAGATGTATCAAGCATTTAAAAAAAAAAAAAAAAAACAAATAACTTCTTATGAAACCTAAAATTAACCTTTCAATACAAATGATTATCCAAACAAAATCCGTATTGGTAATGAACCAAGATCAAATTCAGCACCTTCATTCACAAGATCTCCAAGATGTGTCAAACACTTAAAAAAAAAAAAAAAAAACAATTAACTTCTTACGAAACCTAAAATTAGCCTTTCCATGCAAATGATTATCCAAACAAAATCTATATTGGTAATGAACCAAAAATCATATTCTTATAGCAGAAGCAAAATAATTGCAGTTTAGGCACCGAGGGTAAGTTTTTTTCTCTTTTCTCATTTAATTATATTTCGTAAGCTTCAGACTTCACAAAAAAAAAACATCATGAAATTCTAAAATATTCATCTTCAATCAAATATTTGGAAATCAAAACAACAAACACGCACCCATAAGAATAAAAAGAAGCAACATTTCACAAATCTGTAGAGTTTTGTGTGGGATTTTCTCTTCTTTTACCTGGTTAGACGGTTGGAGGCTTCTTTGTTAGAGATGATGACCAGAAATCCATTAATTCTAGATGTAATTTTGCGACGATTCACACCATTAGTCTGTGTGAGAATTTTTGTGAGTTGTTGACTCACACATCTGAGTCTTCTTGTTTCCCCATTGTAATCTGGCTCCATTGATGATGTGTTACACAACCTCTGTGGTTCCTCTCTTCTTTTTCTATACATGAACCACAAACCCAAAAAAGCGAACAAACCCACAAACATAAGTTATATGCTTCGTCACTGCAGTCAAGCTGGTACACCACCAGTCTAAACGAAGATTTTGATTCGCAGAGCACTACAAATATAAAATGGGTTCAAAAACCTAAACCCTAGAATTTGAGAAAGAGAGAATAGATGATAAATGGGAGAAAAGAGTTTGTGTTTGCACACCTTATGGCGCCTCTATCTACAAGATCACTCCAGACATCCAAAAACCCCTCTGTGTTCCGCATCTCTGCCGCGAACAAACAGAAAACCCTTTTCAATCCCTCCACTTTTCTCTTCTCTTCTCTTCTCTCTCAACAACACAACACCTGAGGTATTCATTTCTGGACTCCGATTCAACAGAAGATGAGAATTAGGGTGGAAGACGAGAGATTTAAGGATTTTGATGGTGAAAGGGAATGGGTAATTGGAAGAAGAAGGCTTCTCTTTTTTTATTTTTTAATCTTTCCTCCAACCTGTTTAGCCGGTTGCCTTGCTTTGAGTATTTTTGTTTTTTCCTTTATCCCACACCGTTGGATCTCTTTTTTACTAATCCAACGGTTGAAACTTTATAATGGGGAGGTATGTATGATACGGACACTTTTCAGTGTTTGTATCATAGTCCTTTCCTAATTTGTTCGCTATGACTGAAGCAATGATTGTGAAATTGCGGAAACATTGGTGTTGTTTTGATTATTGACAATGGTGAAGATGAAGCTAGGGCAGCCGGTGCCTAGAGTTCTAGCTGTTGTTGTCCTATTTGAGTTTGTGTGTCACAGGTCATGTGCCTCATTTGTTCCAAGGAAGAACTTTCGTTCCTGGTACGAAACAACTTCACTTTCCCTAAAAAGTGGGAATTCTGTTCTTGCTAATTGAGGATGTTATTATTTGAATTTAGAAGTTTAATATTGTTTGTAGAGAACAATACCTACAAAAGAGGCGACTGATGGGATGGATTGGACCGGACAATCAAGAAAATTCGGGTGCTATATGGATTAAGGTAAGGAGATTTCTAGTCTCTAGCGTAATATATGAATTTAATTAAAAATGATTTTGTTGTTATATTTGATAATTACATGGAAATAATGCTTGAATAATGTATTAATAATATTTGTTGAAAAACCATGAAATGGGTTATATGTGAAAGTATGATAATTTGTATGCTATGATTGGAGCAATAATTGTGAAATTGCATCATGGAAACATTGGAATTGTTTTGATTATTGACAATGGAAAAGATGAAGCTAGGGAAGTTGGTGCCTATAGTTCTAGCTATTGTTCTATTTGAGTTTGTATGTCACAGGTCATGTGCCTCATTTGTTCCTGTTGATAACTATTTAGTTGCTTGTGGTTCTTCACAAAATGCTGCCTTCCAAGGAAGAACTTTTGTTCCTGATATGAACCAATCTTCACTTTCCTTAAAAAGTGGGAATTATGTTGTTGCTAACTCTAGTTCTAGTGTTTTGTCTCCGGTTTGCTTCTCTGCTCGAATCTTTGACTGTAGCTTCTTACAAGTTTGAAATTGAGCAAAAGGGCCGTCATTGGATCCGTCTCTATTTCTCTCCTCCACCAAACTCGGGCCAAAACTTGACTTTTGCACAGCTCACTATAGTTACTGACAAATTTGTGCTCTCGAAACATTTTCACTTTCTAGAGGAGGAAATTATAAATTAACTGATTAGTTGAAACCTATTTTCATTTAAAGTTAATTTTATAGGTTTATTACAATTTCATTAATTACTGTCCTACTGTTAGTTTAGATTAATCAATAGTTAATCAATTTCAACAAATTTAGAGGTATTTTTATCTTTTGACTTTATTTTAAATTTTTTTATAATTTAAAAAAATTATAATTTTTTATAATTTTAAAAAAACTAAAAAAATAAAATAAAATAAAATAATTGAAGAAATAGGATCTCCATCGTCCATCAATGGTGGAGATATTTGGGATCTCCACCCAACTTCATCTAGATCCATGGAGATGGAGATCCAATATCTCCATCAAAATCTACATTGGCGATTTAGGTCTCCTTTACTGGCTATCAACATCAACCACATCCAAACACATCAAACAACCAGACCAACCAACCAACAAATTTATTTAGAAAATACAAATGCACATGGCGGCTCCTCATACATGAGGAGGAGGACTGAATAGAAACAGCTCTACCATTCCTTGTCTTGTTTTCTTTGTTGCCGCCAACTGTATAATAGAGGTTCCATCGGCTGTTTTCGATCAGCTTTCTTTCGTGCACAAACCTCAATATGTACTTGTCAGTACGTTCATTTCATTCACAACCATGCTTATTTGCATAATTGAGCTTGTTTACAAGGGTGGAGAGGGAAGAGTTGGTTGGAGGTGGAGGGAGAAAATACCTTGGTTTTATTATCCATTCCTAAGTCGCAAGCCCTTTGGTACTATCATTGACTTTATTGGATTACTCTGTGCAATCTTCGAGTGTATGTTCACAGCAACTGACTACGCTTTTTATCTTGAAAACAGAAATGATCCAATCAGAATATATCTATTTGGCCTCTAAGTGTCTACTGTGTTGTAAATTCTCGAAGAATCCTCATAATAAAACGATTTGGGCAAGGCTTAATAATGGAAAATTATCTTTTCCTATGTAATGATCATTTATATGTATTTTAGATGCTCATCTTGGTACTTGTGAATAGTGTCTACTTTACAAAAGCTAGTAATGGCTTCAATTGGTAGTCACTGGTCTGTGATTTTTTAATCAGATTTCAATAGGGATTTCGATTAACAATAAAGCCAGGCTTGCATCCCATAACTCTATTCTAATTTATGTGACAATTTAATTGAGATGACACATGACAAGTGAAATAAGTCATTACTATATATTATAAATCCATCCTAGACAACACTTCATAAATAGGGATATAATTTAAGATAAAGAGTGGGGATGTCTACTTTATTATCTGATTAATTGGATGTCCCATTAATCAAGGCTTGTGTTTTTGTTTTCTTGTTTTCAATGTAATTTTAATTTGTTTTTAATCAAAATAAATATATATGACAAAAAGGTGATATGTTCTACGTTATTACCATAAAATTCTGTTCTGCAAGGAATAGCTAAAACTGAAACATATCTTGTCTAGCAGGTGCACTGTGTGGCTAAAATTTCACATCCAAATGTTAAAATATAGTGTCTAAGACTTGAGAATTTTTATTCAAAAGCAGAACATAAATTTGTATACATATATTTGTTGAGAATAAAGGTTATCTCATCATGAATGCAGTCCAATACACAATGAAACTAGGGGTGGACATTTTCAGGTTCAGGTTGGATTGGGTTGAAAATCTCTCAACCCAACATGGGTTGGATTAAAAATTTTTCAACCAAACCAAATCCAATCGAATAATAATCAGGTTTGAGTTGGGTTGGGTTGATCGGGTTGGATTTAATTTACCACAAAAGCATAAAAAATGTAGTTGGCAACTCTTACAGTCTTAACAATTTAATTTCAAATAAAACTAATACAAATAAATATTCAGTTATTCAAAATAAAAAAATTCAATCCACCACAAAGCTTATTATTGATTTTCATCCCTAGCAAATGTTTTTTTTAGAAGAAGAAAATCTTGAATTTTGAACTAGGGATGATATTTGTCAGGTTGGATTGGGTTGGGTTGAGTTAAAAATCTTTCAACCCAACTCAATTTAAATTAATTTTAAACTCAACCCAACACAACTCATCTCAATTTTTTTAAGATTTAATTTAATCTAACCCAATAAAGTGATTAGGTTGTGTTAGGTTTGTCGAGTTGGGTTGAAAATGCTCACCCTTAACTGAAGCCAACACTAGATAATGGTTGTATACATGAGCATTCTCAACTTTGAACAAGTCTATCCATTTCTATATATTGACCATACATATGAGCATTCACACATGTAGAGATAGATTAACAGGTGATGAATACGTTCTTGATCTTTAAAGCAGTTTAGAAATGATGTTAAAGTCTTGATCCAACCTCTCACACTCTTGATCAAGGTCTCGATAAAAACTGATGGAAACTAAGCAAGCAAACCTAATAATCCTTCAAGCATCATTGGAGGACTTGTGACAAGAGCTGAAATTAAGAGAATGAAGGGAGCTTTAAATGGGCAGGTTCAAGATATTTGGATCAAAAGTCTTGCACAACATAGCTTGGACGGCTTGAAAGGGACACCGAGACTTCAAAATATCATTCAAGTCCAAGATCAACCATATTGAAGCTTGGGTGGCAAATTAGGCCGTTATTCACTTGTTTGTATTAATTTTGACATTATTTGTATTATGGGCTGGATTTTAATTTAGTTTATTTATTTATTTATTTTTTAAGTTATGTTAGCTTTTAATTGTGGGCTGAGACTTTTGAATAATTTAAGCCAAGTGGGTGTGATTAGTAGTGCTTTAGGCATGAAATTTGGAGGTTTATAATGAAGTTTTTAATTCCAATTAGGACAATTGGTTTGTTTAGGCTATAAAAGGGTTTGTAACCCTAACTTTATGTCATTAATTGAACATTGTTGAATGCGATTTCAGCTTTTCTTCTTCGCTCTTTTGTAAACTTTGAGAATTGCATCAAGATTGATTGTTGATTTATCAACATTGACTTATTTCCCACACTTTCATCTTGTTCTTAGAAGTGGTGTCGTTTATGTCTTCGATTCGTGATTGGTCTAATCATTGGGTCAAAGGTTTCTTCTTAAACCTACAATTATTTTTCTTGGGGTTTCAATTCAATTGTTGACTGTCGGTACCATATTGGTAGATGGGGGTCGCATAAAAAACCATCTAAAAAACTTTGATCAAGATTTTTATATGGTGGATCAAGACAATGTTGACTTTTGATAAAATCATGAAAAACTAAATAATGAATCAAGGTTTTTATGTGGTGAATCAAATTGATTATTTTATGGGTTGTGAAACGTCAGCATAGCAACTGATTTGTCATGAAGGAGAATTTGTATGAGAGAGAATTGTTTGTATGTAAAATCGGAAGTTGAACTATCAAGTCATGGATGTTTTCAAAATTTTACAACGCTAATTAAGAAGCCCGAAACTAATAACAGCAAACACAGAGAAGGTAATTTATCTTCACTGGCATCTATCAAGAGTGTATTTCATTGATTTTATAATAACAACTGTAGGTCTATTTCCATAATCAAGGAGGCCGTTGATCTAATAACTGATTGAATCTAACTTAGTTAAACAACTAACTTGTGCCAGATTGGCTAGCCTATTACAAGAGTCTTTTAAAAGCTAAAACACCTATATTAAAATGATCAGATTCTTCACTGATGTACAGCTCTGACTAGTGGTAGTTGAGATGTTGTAAGTCTTGCACTGCCAATTATCAAACAAGAGCTTGTAATCTTCACTGATTTTAACTGCCTAATCAGTTGACGAGGTGTGATCAGCGGACTGAAACTGAATTTGTCCGTCAAAAATGAAAACGAAAGGTTAAACCTACCTGGCTGAGAAGATCAGCAGATTGAAACTGAGTGGGAACGAATTTAACATGAAGAGGCAGCACCTTTGAAGAGCTCTGCATGGGCCTAAACTATTTTGAAAAAAAAAATATTTTATTTTTTTTTAAATAATAATTTTAACCTAATAATAAAATTTTAAATGAATTCAATGGTACAATAATCAAATTTTGATGAAAATAAGAAACCAAACATTAACATAAAACCACTCTTAAATAAATTTTATAAAATGTTTCATTAGAATTCAAAAGATTTAAAATATATGGGCATATTCAGTTAAGATTTCTAGAGAGTCTATCAAAATTTATGCTAATTCAATTTGGCTAATATCATATACAAGACGAACCAAACATATAGACTATATTATGTTAAACAATCACATCCTTTAATAGAATATAATACATGCAATCAAATGTATACGTAAAAAGTCTTATCTAGTATATGACGAATCAATTTTGATTTTGTGAATATTATCTTTTAATAGATGTTACAAGTAAAATTTTGAATTATTAATTGTAACGTAATTAGTTACTATATAAACATAAATATTATAAGTTAATATCATGTTATAAGTAAAAGGTTGAATATACCCATTTTAACGCAAATACTTATCATATAAATGTAAATATTGCATGTTAACATCATATTACATGTTAAAGCGGTGTTGCAAGTAAAACATTAAATAAAGTTATTTTAATATATTTAATTACTATATAAACATAAATATTGTATTAACATCATGTTGTACATAAAATGTTGAATATTTTATTTAGTATAATGTTATTAGTTACCATGTAAATGTAAATATTGTAACTTAACTTCATGTTGCTTTTTAAATAAATATTTAACTTTAATATTTTTATTAATGGATTTTTTTAACATGATATTTAATTGTTTTATTATTAAAAAAACAATATGCATCATGATGTTATCTTGCAACATATATGTTTGTTATGTCCAAAAATAACATCTGAGCCTGAAACCCAAATAGGGCCTAGAAAGGCCCAATAGCTAGGCTCAGAAGCTTGAGAAGTTCAAGAGAAGCCTAGGCAATATAAAACCCATAATCTTATGACACGTCAGCGTGTGCAACATCAACGAAGGTATTTACCAAGCTTGACTAAAGGAAGCAGTTCGAATTTAAACAAACTACATAAGAGGTAGCTTGAAGATATAAGAGGTAGCTCAAGGTCACATCGACCTAACAATCTTAAAAAGTGTCACCAATTCAAAATTGCCTTAATGCTGTAGAGTTCCAAAAACAAGAAATCTTCTATAGTTGGCGGAAGTGCATTTTCCCTTATTATAGTAAATCTTTGGAAAAAGGAAAAAGACTTTGTCAAATAAGAAAATCCTTTTATCTATAAAAGACCATTCAAACAAGAAGTTACCAAAATTGTATTATAAGCCAAATATAAACACGATAAATTACAATTTGATTCAGCTTTAAAGTACTTAATGCAATTTCATGTAATATCATTATTCCAAAACTCGGTATTCGACTGAGGACCCAAAGAGTACTGAGTAATCAGTTATTTGGCGAGTAATCGACGAGCACTGTTTCGGGAGAGAGGGGTGGAACCGATAGAGAATTAACCACACAAACCCTTTCATTTTTCTCTTCTTTCTTCTCTCTCCCTTCACTACCTCCACCATTCTCTCTCTCTCACAACTAATCTCTCCCTCCTACCATTTCAAACGCCACTCAACCACTATTTCAATAGCCTTACACCATCATCTCATAACTTCTATCACCATCGCCACCATCTCGCCTCTCCGATCTTCGTCCTCTTTCTTCACTGCCGTCGTAAGACAAATAGGTTTTTGGCATCCACTATCGCTACTACACCACCTCTCACTGTCCTCCATCGCTACTCTATCATTGAGTTTCTTTGAACAGTGGTGATTGGCTTAGGGAGATTTGTAGTGATTGGTTTGAGAGATTTGTGGTAACTGGTTTGGGGTGATTTATGGTATGGTGGCAAGGTGATTGGTATGGTGGTAAAGCATGGTGGTTATGGTGAGTCAGTCATTGATTTTTTATTTATTTATTTTTTAAATAATCCTAGTTGGATCGAGTTGACTCGAAAACTCGGTCAACTCAGTTGAGTGCTTACCGTGATGATGACAACTCGAAAACTCGAAAAATCGGTTGGAGATGACTCACTGTGACGATGGGGCCACAGCAACGGCAACGGCGACGAAAGGTGACTGTCAACGAGCAATGGGAGGAAGAAGGGGGATACGGTGCAGCGCGGCGATAGAAACCAGGAACAAAACTGAGATCGGGGGGATTTTTTTGGGCTAGGGTTTGTGTGTGACATTATATAGGGACATGCAAAATTACGCATGTACCCCTGTTCATGGGTCGGTTCGATTTTGACCTTATGGAACCGAATCAATCCGTTAAACACCATGTTTTCTGGTTTGATGACCCGAACACCTTCAGATTTAACATGGAATCCGATCCGAACACCCACGGATCGGTTCGGATCGGACTGTTCGGGTTGGTTCCATGTTTTGGTGCCCACCCTTAATAGAAACTACATTCAATGACCTACTTTCATTCTTATTAGGCAAATATTTATACTTTTTTATTTGCTTAAAGTAAGACATATCTCTTTTAAAAAAAATTGATGAGATGTGTGAATTATGATAGGATGAAAATCTTTAGCTAAGGTTTTTTGGATTTTTTAGGAACTTAATCGGTGCGAAAACAAAATTTGAAACTTCAAATGGGAGAAAAAAAATAATTAATGTAATTATAATGTTTAGGGTCATATCTAATATTCTAAATGGTGGAGAGAATAAAAATTTATATTTAAAAATTTTAATATGGGTGTCAAAAATAAATGAATGTGAAGTGAACTCTTGGGTGGCTTAAAATTATAACTATTTATTTAATTTAATTTTAATCTAAATAGATGTCTTTTCTTTTATCTTAATTCGATATAGAGTTTCTCTCTGGTTTTGTAAAATTTAAATGCTAACTTTTTTTTAAACAAAAATGTTGTGCCTTTTAAAGTTATTAATGTGGTCAAATTCAATAACTATCACATCAATACCAATCTAAATTCAATATATATCTTTTTCTCAAGTCTGTGAAATTTAAATACTGACTTTTTAAAACATAAATGTTTTGACTTTTAAACATATTAATGTGCTTAAATTTAATGGCCATCACATCAATACCAATCTTAATCCAATAAATTTAGTTATTTAAGTTATCGCATAACTTTATTCATCAATAATAATTTTTAAATATTTTTTAATAATATTTTTTTATAATTGATCTAAAAATAAATATTAATGGATAAAATTATCCTATCAATAAGATAATCAATATATATATATTTTTTTCTAAACGTAAATGATGTGACTTGTCATTTAAATTGAAACTCTAATAACCATCACATCAATGCCAGTGCAAGCAACAGGGTTAGTAGGTTATAAGTTAATGAAATTTATTAATTGTTTTTAAGTTTCTTTAACAGGGACATTTGAATTAATTGGAAGCGGTTCAGCAGTAGTAAACTTGTTGAGCAATATTAGGCAAACCCGTAAATTAGCTAAATCAAAAAGATTGGAAGGTTTGATTTTTTCCACCCCCTCAAAAGTTTGTGAAAGTTTTTGGAAGAAATGGAAGAGAAATTGTGAAACTTTTTATACATAAATGTCAATAAAAGTCATTGATATTTTAAAATCTGTTAAAGTCATTAATAAATTGTAAATCTCTTAACTTACATTGACTCTTTCAAAGTATTGATTAAATATCTTATAACTTTTATCGAATTTCTAAAAATTATTAAAAGTTTACGTTGAATATCTCATTACTTTTATGTAGTGTTTAAAAGTCTTAATTGAATATCGAAACTTATAAATTCTATAAAAATATTTAAAAGCCTAGATTGAATATATATACTTGCCCAAATGAATTTAAATGCACTATGTAGAGTTCACTTTAATTTTGTGATTTTGTCATATGATAAACTAATGAGATGTATGACAAGATTATGATGCAGATACATGCGCATCCTGCTACTATTTAGGTGTCTAGTTATATTTGATATTGAGGATTTAGTATGAATATTATTGAGTTTGATAATGTGAAAATAATAATAATTCAGATTTGATTACCTTCTTAATTAGATAAGGTTATCCATTAATAATAACTTTATGATATTCTTCAGTAATTACTTTTATAATAAATTTAAGAATTGTTATTGATGATTAATATTATCCTATCACTAAATTAGCAAAACCCTAATAATAATAATATTAATAACAACAACGAGTAGTCAAACTTTTGGTTTGATTACGTCTAAAAATACAAATGAGATTATAGCAGATGGTTGGTCTTGGGTTGCTAGAAGCAATATTGTACGTGTTGAATATCAATGCGTTGTTTTGCTTTGACGTCAAAAGGCCAGCCATTTCAGGGTAAGTGAGACCAGATATTTTGTATTTTGACTTCGTAAAAACACATTTATTGAAACTTCTAAAATTTCCAAGCAATTAATGTACATGAACAACCTGGCATTTCCTTCTGAATGTTGACGCGTATAAAGGAGGATCATGTTTTTCTTTAGAGTAAATTATAATTTAGCTTTCTGATTAAAAATAATTATAGACGAAGTTAAGTTTTGAATTTTATTACAGTAAATCTCCTAACGGTTACATTAATCCATCTTAGTGATGCAATTAACTTGTTTGAATTGACTTTTTTTTATAATTTTTTTCAGTTCTTGATTGTGGCATGAACTGATGAAGTGGATGAATGAATTGAAGAATTGGTTAATAAATTAAATTGATGAATTATATTTTTTATTTAAATTTTTAATTTTTAAAAAGTTTTTAAAAATTGATTTTTTTTTTTAAAATTTTTGTTCAAATTAATCTTCACCGTCCATCTTAAGATAGATGGTGGAGATCTAATTAATTTTTGAATTTTTATTTAAATTTTTAAGTTTTTTTTTTCAAATTAATCACCACTATTCATCTTAAAATGAATGGTAAAGATCTGATGAAAAAATTTTTACTTAATTATTTTTAAATTTTTTCTTGAAAAATAATAAAATGTATTACTTTTAATAAGCATTTTAGTTTTTTTATCAGTTCATGGTTAACTCTAACAGCAGGGGCGTTTATTATAATAAAACTCAAACTTGATTTCGCTTGTAATTATTTTCAAATCGGATAACTAAATTGTAGTTTACTCTTTCCTTTAACCAATTGCATACAAAAGATTGGCCAAATGGTATATATAAACTTAGTTCTAAATTTTAAATGATTAATAAAAATATATATAAACAATAAATATTACTAATTAAAATTATAAAATGCAATTTAATTATTTAATATCGTGATTTTAATTTATTTTGATTTATTTTGGATGGTTCAATAATTGTATTAGGTGTGGAATTATTTCTGCCCAAAAGGTCAAAAAAATAGGCTTTACACTTAGTGTTTATAACAATAATAAAAATATTTTATTATTATTATGATTTGACTAACTTACTGATTTAAATAAGATTATCCAATAAAATTTGTAAATAACAACCACTGGGTTGATTGTTAAATACTTTAATAACTATTTTTACAATAAATTAAAGAGTTATAATTGAAGAATTTGATTTGGGAAATCTTACCCAATTCAGTAAGTTCTTAATACGATTATAATGAAATGAGCAAAATTAGCTTTAAGGACAATATAAATTAATCAAAATAATCAAAAAGTTCTTATACAATATTAATTGGCATAGTAAATAATGGGTATACAACTACGCATAGTATTATGTTGGACGACATGACTAAGTTTTATCTTGGATGACATGACGCTACAGCCGCTTTTATAACGATTGATTAATAAATTTATATATTTGACAGTCCACCACCACACAGATGAACAAGCACCAAAAATAATATAATGAAAAACAAAATGAGAGTTTACTTTCATAATGGGAGGAGGACTGATCATCCATGTAGCCTATAAAGAATACTGTATTAAAAGAATGCTACTATAGTATTTATTGATCTTTCAATACCAAAACAATACATTTGTAACAAATTCCCCAATTAATTATGAATACGAAAATATACTATTCGAGAATGAATAAAACAATGAAAAAACAAATACTGCCTTGCTGTACACTTAGTCGTGTCATTAATTTAGTGATGAGCTCTCACACAATTCACTTGTGGACACAACCCGTAATAGAAGAAGGCAACTTACCAACCTTTTCAATTCCTTCTTCAAACACCACTCCCATGCCCATGAAAAAATGAGATTCAATGTGGCAGTGAAATGCCCAGACTCCTGGGTTATCCGCCCGGAACCGCAAAGCGGTCCACCCGTAAGGATGTAATGGAACAGTGTTCTTCATAATCGGATTCACCAGGTTGAAGTTCTTGGGGTCATTGTTGATGTCAAACTTGCCAGGTCCATAGCCTAGTACCCAGAAATCATGACCATGTAAATGCCACGGATGTGTCTCACTGTTGTTCACGTTCATGGTGTTTGCATTTTGAAGTATAATATCCACCGTTGAATTGAATTTTAGCCTGTAAATTCCACTACTTGTAGTGGTATTTCTGTTGGCAGCTACACTGAAAATGTCATAGTTTTTGAAATCATATCCATCTGGAGGTGGGGTTTGATCAAAAGCATGGTGCAAGTGCTGTTTCAATGCAATCAGATAAGGGACATGAGGGAGGTGGAAGGAGACGTTATTGAGAGACCACCGGAAAAAGCCATTGAAGAGGTTCTGGGTGTTGAGTAGTACTATCCTTCTGTCTGCGGTTTGGGGTGGTGTCTGAATGAAACCCTGGCGAGCTTTGATGGCTAGAGACTGGTTGACGCGGAGCGAAACGTGGTCCCAGGCAGGGCCTGGTGGTGGGATTGTTGAAGGAGATCTTCTGGGATGGTTTGGATAGTAGTTCAGAATGGCCAAGCCTAGTGGGGTGGTGGGTCTTCTGGCCACAACACTGGTTGTTGCCCAGTAATTTCTTGAAGGTTCTCGGTCAGCTTTTATGAGGACTGAGTATGTCTCTCCAGAGTATATGAACAGGTTTTGTACCACAAATGGCTCCACATAGTGCCCATCTGCCTCCACAACCGTCATGTTATGTCCCTGGGTAACAAATTCGTCTCAGGAATGTTTTCAATATAATAAAGTGCGGAGACGTGCACCAAATAATAAAGACCATATATAATAACCATAGTATTCATGTAGCGATACCTCTAATTGGAAACTAAGGGCTGACAGAGCAGTCAAGCTGGAAATTCTGAGTCTGTATGTTTTTCCAGGGATTACAGTGAGTGCATAGGGAGTACATTCAGGATTTGATACATTACAAACAGTTGACACGTTCAAGCTTGGAGAGGCCAAACTAGAGCAGTTGAATCTTCCTTTTCCATTTATCAGTAGTGACTGTAATAGTATATAACAGAAACAAACACCTTGTTAGAACAATTAACTTCAAACCAAAGCACATAATTTATAAGTTTTCTTGGTATATTGTATCAATTAATTATTTACCTGAGGCTCCCCAACCCATTGAAAGGGAATTGAAGACAAGCCAGCAGCTTGCTCATAAGCACTTTTGTGGTACCAATCCATCAAAATAATGCTTCGATCGTAATCATAAGTAAATGGTTCCGAAACTCCAGCAGGAAGAGAGACACGAATCGATCCATATAAACCAGCTTCTCTTTGCATTCCATAATGGGCATGGTACAAATATGTTCCAGGCTGCAATCAAACAGAAATCAAAGTGAGAAAATTGTTGTGAATCTTCCCTGGAAACAAAGAAAAAACAAACAAAAACTCACCCTGTCAACAACAAACCGGTAAATGAAAGTCTCTCCGGGGAGGATGGGACACTGAGTGACTCCTTCGGTTCCATCAAACCAGGGAGTTCCAATTTGTCGAATTCCGTGCCAGTGAATGGCGGTGTTCTCAGTCCACAAGCTGTTCTTGAGCTCAACAATGATGGTGTCACCTTGCTCGGCCACAATAGTCGGCCCAGGAGTCATGCCATTGATGGTGATCACAAGCTTCTTGAAACAGTCCGGGGACCTGTACTCGTACTTCAATTCCCATTTGTATCGCCGGACTCTGGCCTCAGAAACAGCTGGGAAATTCATCACAGAGATGAAAAATATCAGAACGAACAAGTTCAAAACCATTCCTGTCAACTTTACAGGAGCAGCCATGGATGGTTCGTGTGTACACTTACTAAAACTTGCTTTTTCAGGATTTTTGAACTCGGTTTCTCAACTGGGTATGAGTTGTTTATGGTTCTGGTTCAATTTGTGATGATTTGTATCTATATATATGTATAGAGAGAGAGAGGGAGGGAGAATATGTGTTGAAATATTCATACGGTCAATGGCGGACAACAGGCGATTGTACCAAGAGCAGTCCTGTTTTTATTATTTTATACTTTTTATATTTTTAATATTTTGAGACGAAATCGTCAAGATAGATGTACCCAACCGCGGGTTCTATGAAACTGACTTTGTCCAAGATTTTAAAAGGCCGCGGTGCCCCAGAGGGTATATTTAACTTAAGAGGGTATATTCAGTTTAACGTTACATTGAAATTTAAAGTATTTTAAAAATATAGTCATTAAGTATATATTTATTACGATTTATCTACTGATTAAAAATAATTTTTTATTATAAAAAATTCTACTTGATTTTTTTTTTATATCGTTTAGTTAATATCCTAGTAGAATTTTTGAAGAATTAAAAAAACTGAAAAATATATACTTTGAGAAGCTCAAATTTTAAGCTTTTTCAATTAGATCTTTTTGAATTTTTTTTTTTTTAAAAAAAAATTAAAATCTTTAATATATCTCTATTTTATTTTGTTAATTTCTTTATACCCTTATAATCTTGTTATATTTTCTTTATAAATATAAACACATAGTCTCTATTTTCATTCACTTTTTATTTCATAAAAATTTATGAGAACTTTTCTCTAACTAGTAAGTTTTCTATATTTTATGTTTTTTTTTTTCAATTGATTTTAGCTAATATTACTTTTTTTTTTTACTTATTGTCATGGATATTATATGTCAAGTTTGTAATATATATATATATATATATTCTATTGACAAAATGTTATTAAAAATCTACTTAAATCAAATAAAATTGAAGATGTAAAATCTTATTAACAAATCTAAATAAACACTTCTTTTTTAAAAATAAAAAATAGAGAAAAAAAATAATTTTACATATATTTTATTGAAAATCCGTGTTTTGAAAATATACTTACATCAAATAATGATTAGTTGTTTGATTAATTAATTTTTTATGGTTAAGGTTGAAACAATTACATTTTAAAAATAAATATACTACTCCTCTCTTTCATACCCTTTTTGATAAATTAATAATCTAAAAATGCTTTAAAAATAATTTAACCAAACAATCTATAATTTAAAAGAACTTTTTTAATTAACAATCAAACAATCAATAACTTTTTTTTTCAAAAAATCTATTTCTAAAAGATCTACTTGGATAAGTCGTACCAAACGAAGCCTAAGTATAATATTAGATTAAGTCATATTTACTAGAACATTGTTTTAGAAATTTAAATTCATTACTAGGTTTGCGCTTTTTTTTTTTTTTTTTTCTGAAAGCTATCAAAGAATTGGTATGAGTTTATTTAGATTAATCACTATAGTTATCATCATCTAAGTGTAGTTTAATAGTAGAAAACATTTATTCATTCAGACAATAATTCAAATTTATATCACTCCTATCACAAATGGTATTTTAAAAAACAAAAAATCGATTACTATGGTTTGAATATTTATTTCCATAAAGGAGATAAATATTTTCAAAAATGTTAGAATATCAATCTTTACAACCTTATTAAGCATGGTGGAAATTGAACCATCTCTATTAGAAGGGATGTAAAGATGTACAAGCACCTAAGCTGAGAGGGGATATACCATTTTGACTAAATTTGATCTATGTTACCTTCTTTTTTTAAAAAAAATAATAATAAAATAATTGTTTTGGAAATTAGGGATTTAAATATAAAGATAATTTTTGGGCAAATTTCATTTTGGTCTCTATATTTTTAAAAAATTTCTTATTTTTAAATGTGAATATGTTTATAACGCACGTTGTCGTTATCCATGAACTAAATTTTCAAGTTAGTCCCTGTCGTAGGTCAAATGTTAGTCAAAGGTTACACAAGTGGGGTTATTTTCGTCATTTCACACTTATATCAAGTAAAGTACACATGTCGTATGGAAGAAAAGTAAAATATTGAAATTAAAAAATTAAGAACAAAACAATTAAAAAGAAAAAAAACAAAAACTTGTTTTCTTTGATTTGGAAGAATATGGAGAGCAAACACAAAAACAAAAGGTGGAACAATAAATCTCAGTCTCTTCTCCCCGCCGTCTCCTCTATTAGCCTTCTTCAACACAAAAACCAAAGATGGAACAATAAATATCAGTCTTTTCTTCCTATTATCTCCTCCATTAGCCTTTTTCTCCACCATCTTAATCTCTTCAAGCCTCTTCTCTTCCATCTCAATCTGTTTGCCTCCATTCTCCCCCTCATTCCCTCGATTACCTACCACGTACCACACATGCCTCCGTCCTTACCGGTTCATCCGATCGCATTGTTGACTTCGTTCTTGCCACGGACTTTGGACTTTGTCTTTTCCATATGGACACCTCGTGAGTCGAGAAGATCACTGTTGTTGATGGAGGAGTGGCTCTAGGAGTCATTGGAGGAGGAACAAAAGAGGATGATTTAGGGGAAGAAAAAGAAAGGAAGGTCATTGGCATTGTGATCGGAGGGGTTGTGGAGAATGGACAAGTGAGATTGGGTTTGGTGGTTGACAATCAACTGTGGGTTGTTCAACATATGGGTTTGGAAAAACCTAGCTTTTTATATTTATGTTCGTTCAAATCCAGGTGAAGATCTTCATGTTGAACTTATATATTCAACATTTAGGGGGTTTGAATCAAACGTCAAACTTTTTTCCCCATTCTTTTGGATTTGTTAATTTTTTGAAATGATTTGATTATTAAATCTAGATGTGATATGGATTTGAAGAAAACTTGATTGAATACGATTTTTAGATGATTGGTTTGAATGTTGATTGAACTGTCTTTAGAAGTAGAATAGCAAGTTAGATTGGGGAGTTTGAAGAACAAAACGGGCACAAAAAATAAATAAATAAATAGTGATGATTGAAAATTTGTTGAAGAAATTTGAGTAAAACACGTTGGAGGTTGAACGACAAAAATTTAATCTTTAATTGACAAGTGCTTGTTGAACAACAAGAATTTCAATTAAAAAACAATTCTTTAATTTGAAGATTTTTAATATAAAGAATGAAAAAATATACTTTTTAGATATTTTGTTAACATTAACCGTAAAAAATAACGTCATAGGAAATAAACTAAAGAGTTGATTAATGGATAAGGACCACAAGAGTCATAAACGCATTTACCTTTAAAAATGATAAATTCTTCAAAAGCACAGGAACCAAAATAAAATTTGTCCTAAATTATTTTCAAGTTTGAGACTATCATTATCTCTTTTTGTTTTTGTTTTTTGAAACTATCATTAACTCAAGTATTGCTATTAATAGTTACTCTTCGAATGCTCATACTACCATTTTTATTTAAATCTAATATTACACAAAGCAAAAAGAAAAAAAAATGCAAAAACAAGATATAAATATATGTAATACTTATGTATATATATACATATATATACATACATATCACTCTAGTTTGAAGTCATTTATTGCATTTTTAGCAAATATAACTAATATAAACTTGTACATCACCTCTTAGTAAAGTGGTTGAGTATTTTTCTAGATCCTAAGAGATCAAGGATTAAAGGTTTAACACAAAATGTAAGTATTTTTTTTTTTAATTTAATTCCCCTATATATATTTTTAATTTAATTCCCCTCCCACACTATTAATAAAATAAAAAAAAACTAACATAAATTTAATATCTAATGTCGGGTTATTATAGCTAAAAATTTTCGTTGTGTTTCACTAATTTTAAAATTTTAAACTTTGTTTTTTTATATTTTTGGTTTCTGTCAAACTTCATATGATCGAGTTTCGAAAAATAGTTTCTTTAATAGATTAATCTAATCAGGAGGCAGCTAGACTTCCCAAAACTGGCATTCAAAGTTTTATAACAATCAAAAATCATGCCAAATTTGCATGTGAATGTGAAGTGTGTGGTTTTAATCTATCAATATAAATGCAGCCACCTTTTGACCATATGCAATGCCAAAGACTTTTGGGCTTGGCTTCAAACTTTAAATATAGAAACCGCGTCCACTTCCTTTTTTATTCAAGAAAAAAAGTTATGGTCTCACTTAAATATCAGAAATTAATTGATTATATACAAAACTTTATTACGTTATTTAATTGCACATATGTTAAATTAAAAAAAAAAAATCAAACAACTTTAAAAAATATGATTACATAATCAAACCAAATGGATTTTTTATAATATAAGATTTCTTAAAGTTACAATTATTGATTGTAAGATGATTAGTTCAAGTTAATAATGGCCGTCTTTATCAAAAAATAATAATAAAAAATAAAAATGGCATCATCCGAAAGCAAGGTGTTTGACCTTTAAATGAATGAACAGGAAAGAAAGAGAAAACAATGTATTTATTATTTTATAAGCAAAACTTTGAGGGGCAAGTTAATGTTGACTCAACAGTTTATTGTTTTTAATAATAAGTTTATTTTTGCTCACAACAACTTAATTTAAATTATCCACGGACACAATTATTGATCAAAGAAAATGAATGAAAGAAAAGAATTAGAACACAAATTCTGCTAACTTTGCTGCTACGAGTTTTTATCATTGTATCAGAGATATTTTGCGATTCAATTGTTGACATCAAAGTAGTAAAACAAGATAATAGAAATTAATAAGAAATGAACAAATTTTAATGACATATATCTAGTCAATATTGTAAACGTGTCACACGATCAATAGATGAAAATTAATGGTTCACCTAACAATTTCATCCCTATATTGACTTAGTACTGTCCAAGTGAGGCCAAATTTAATTATGCAACTAATTGAGGAATGAAACATCAAATATATATGATAGGTTACTACTTCTTAATGTGATTTAAAGTTAAATAACATTTATTTAGTTTGATGATGTTTTAAATTCAAACGGCAACACCATATATGGTATTTAAAAAGGAAAAAAAAAAGTGTATGTTAGGTTATATTAGTAATTAGCCACCTAACTTACTCTAAAAATAGTCCAAAAGTAGAAGAAATTAAAGGAAAATAAATATCTCACATGGGAAAATTAATGAAGAAATTAAAGGAAAATAAATATATCACATGGGAAAATTAATCTACCAACATTGAATAGAAATATTGTTTAATGAACATAAATACACACCTAATTCAGAATTTGAATAACTTGAAATTAACTATTTATTAACTGGAAATCCACTTGCAGATGAACTAACTTGCTACCTTTAATACTATTTAATCAACTACATTTGACTTTATCTAATTCTCTAATTAAAAGACACTAGACCACTGTTTCACAAATTTTACTCGGCTAATGGAGACAACTGTTCTATATTTGACTATATGAATTTTATTTTCATGTTAAAGCTTTGTTATATGCAAGAGTCACATACGTAGCCAATTGACAATTTTAATTTTAGGTATTTTGGACTAAGCATATAAATGCATTTTGCACTCGTATATGAAGAATTTTTTAGTGCAGTTCAAATTAACCGACGATATACACAATTAATTCCACCTTTCATTTTCTCATATTTTTCATGTCTTTTGTTGACATTCAAATTTTCAATAATAGCGGTTGTTCCCTTGTTAGAAGATTTCAGACAGATTAATTTTATGGTTGATATCGTCAAATCGTCAAATCCAGTGGTCCACGGAGAGCGGGGCCCATAGAGACCATGGCCCCCTAAACCAATGGGATTTTTTTTAAAAATAATTTAACTATATATATATTAATTACATGCATTTTTATCATAACACTATATCTGAATTTAAATTTCAATAATTTGATTATATATTCATTATAAATATTTTTTACGATTTTTTTAGCAAATCTATTTTATCTAGATTTAATTCCTGTATGATATACATCACTTTGTTGATTATTTAGTCATAATTTTATATTTATTTTTATATGTATTGTTTTGAATTTTTATTTTATGAGAATTACGTATAGGATGATTCTATTGGCACCCAAAAAGTTATTCCTACACATTTTTTTAATAAAATTTTAAATTATTAATATATTCATACATCAAATTACTTAAAAGTACATAATTAAACAATTTCAAAATACATTAACAAATATTAGTAATCTTGTAAAAATATTATGATTTGACTATCTTACTGATTGGATAAAATTATCCACCAATAACAATCTTGGATATTTTTTCAATAACCATCTTATAATTAATCCAATGATTGTTATTAATAGGTAACTTTATTTAACGATAACGTAGTCAAACCCAAAATATTAATACTCTTCTAAAACATTTTACTTTGCATTTATATTATTAGTTTCCATCAGACTCAAAAGTTTAAACTTATAAGAAATAGTTCAACTATAATATTTAAGACTTAAGGTTATAATATGTTAACACGCTTTATCACGTGCAATATGGATAGATGACAAATAACAAACACGTGCTAAACGTCTCCTATTGTATAACATGTGCAACCAGAGTTTTAGATAAAAAGAAAAGAAAGTGTTTAAACCAGAAACCTTCGGGCTCTGATACCAAATTAGTTAACATCAGACCTTAAAAGTTAAAGTTGATAGGAAAATATCCATTTCATCTAGCCATTTCATTTTATTGTCAGGGTCTATTATTGATTAGTGGCAAGTTGGAAGACGGGTATAATTACTATTTTTTGGATTATCTGGCTTGCTCGTAATAAGACTACTTTCGAGGGTAAACGTTCTACTTTTCATGAGGCTTTCTTATTTGTTTGGCGTTCTATTCGAGAGATAGATTCCCTCAACTCTGGGGTTATGCAGAATTCAGTTGATGATCTTTTGGATGTATATAAGCTCCATGTTTTAGCCCATCTTTCTAAAGCTCTGCATATTACAGAGGTTGTTTGGGTTCCCCATTCTTTGGGGTTGGCTTAAGATTAACACTGACAGCTTTGCTTCCAGAATATCTGGTTTGGCTAGTTGTGCTGGAGTTTTTCAAACTTACCATGAATTTTCCAAAGGTGCTTTTACTATTCCTTTAGGGATAAGTTATACTTTTGAGACAAAGTTGGTAGCTACCATTCATGCCATTCAGTATGCTTAGACTTATCATTTGATGAAGTTTTGGTTAGAAAGTTATTCAGATTATATGGTTTCGCTTCTTCTTGCTCTCTCCTCTAAGGTTTTTTGGCATTGATGATAAGCTTGGAAAATGTAATATCCTCTCTCAAGGTTATTATTGTACATGTATACAGAATGATGTAATGTACTAATGTACCCTCTTTGGTGAAATAATAAAAGAATTTTTAAGTGTTTGGTAGTGAAATTTTAATATTTATGAAATTTTTGAAAGAATTGGGAATAAGTTTAAATTATAAAAGTTGAGAGACATATAAGGAAAATACCAGATATTTAGAAAGAGTGACAAAATTATATATAAGGGAAAAAGACAAGGACTTTGGGGAAAAGTAGGGAATTCTCTAGAATGTGATAGATTTATAATTTTAAGAAAGTTTAAGAGTGAAAAACGAGTTTAACCTACGCTTATAAATAGGCATGTGTGGGGTGAGAATTGCCGAGAGAAAGAGAGAGAGTGAAATCTAGAGAAAGAAAGAGAGAGAGAGAGAGAGCTGCTAGTAGAGTAGCGAAGATAGATCTACCACGGTCCAAGATCGAATTTCCGTCGTTTATGAAAAGCAAGCTGGCTGTTGAAAGGTGAATGGCAGATTTAGGAATCAGATCTGGTGAGAATTAAGTGGTAAGAACATATTTTCATGGATTTATTTTTAGTGAGAAACCTATCAAGCAGTCTATAAACTGCATCTGATATTTGTGAAATTCTGTGCATGGATCTGGACTTGAAGCAGCGAGCTGGTGGAAAAGTAAGGCAAAAGACTAAGGAGAGCTCGGTAAGCGAAGTAGCTAAGAAAATAAGTTAATTTGAAGAAGTTGTTTGTGATTTAGAATGATTGAGATCTATCGTGAAACCTGTTGAGGTCACGACTTGGGTTGAGATTGAGAGTTGGTGATGTTGTTATGTGTTTGTGAATTTGATTGAAGTCGGGAATGTGCTAATGCTTGTGTGTGAGAGTTAGGGTGGGAGCTCGCGAGGTGCGGAGCTGGATGAATACCCGTGACTCATTTTCAGTGTTGGTCGAATTGACTTGAAGTGCGAGCTCACAAGAAGTAAGCTGAGTAATGCGCTAGCCTGTCATAATGCTTATCCGAGCTGGACTAAGGCAAAAGCTTGTAGGAGCGAGCTGGCAGTGCTTGTGAAATGAGCTAAGCTAAAAAGTAGCAGCTCATTAAAAAGGGGTGAGCTAAGTGAGCTCGCTGAGATAAGAAATGCCCTCAATCCAGGCTAAGTTGAGTGAAGTAGGAGCTCGCTTGGGAAGAGTTAAATGCGAGCTGAAGCTTGTAGCTCAAGTCGAATAGGACAGTGCAGTCCATTGTAGCTTGAGTGAGGTAGAGATGATAGAACTAAATTTGAAACTGAAGTGGTCTGTGAGCTAAATTAAGATTTCATTTGTGACTAAATGTAGGTGGCATAGTGAGCTGAAAAGAGATCGCTGAAGTAGGAGTGACTCAAGTAAATTGGAAAGCAAACAGTGAGTGTGCAAATATTTTTATTAAATGATTTTAGTTTATTATACAAATATTTTATAGCTTTTCATTTATTATTATAACTTATAAGTATCTTTATATTTTAGCTTGAGAATAAATTGTTTACTTATAGATGGTATGCGATATATTATTTCTTTTATAGCATGAAAGAGAAATAGATTTGAATTATAGAAAAAGAAAAATATTTTCAAAGCTAGTGGACGACCCGAGCTATTATTGATAAACCTTCCAGTATTAGACCCGGTCGATATATCTCGCAGTGCATGGTAAGTATTGGGAGGATATGTCCTGTTAACATCGAGGGGATCGAGTCTATCATGTCTGTCGAGTCGCCTTCTACACTTGCGGGGTATTATTTCGTTACAGAGTGTACGATAATAGTTCCACCACGTGGTAACGAGATGTCTTTGTAGCTTTGTCATAATGAGCGATGCTAGCTTTTACGCCATGTGACCCCCCATATTGAGTGGAGCTGGTCTGACCGCTCATGTGGTTCTAGCTTCTCTGGGTCCCCATTAGAGCATTTTCTTAGAAAAGAAAAGCATATCATTAAAAGCAGATTTTAGAAAGAAAATGTTTTTGAAAATGTTTTTGAAATAGGGAATAGTTTTATCTTTTTATGAATTTAAAAATAGAACAAGCTTTTAAAATTTTGTATAAATCTTTTAAAAACGCAAGCTTTTAGAAACAAAACTATTTTAAAGAAAAATATTTTCAGGAGGTAAATTTTAAAAATATCATTTTAAATCTAAACGCATCCACAATTACTGAGCTCTTCGGCTCATACTTTTATTTTATGTTTTTCCAAAACCCTTCTCAGGTGCAGGAATAGATGATCCAGGTACCAGAGTGCCTCATTCAGATTAGTTGGGCTGTTCGACCGACGACGCTACAATATTTCTTGTACAAAGAATTGGATTTTAATTATAATCACGTAATTGGCATATTTTCGCATTGTAAACAAATATCGTAGAACTTTTCATGTTATTGATGCATGCATGATTTAGATACTCTTATATTTATGATAATACTTTTAAATTATATGTTTATTTATCTGATAAGTTGTGAAATTAGATTTTTGAAACATATGATTTATATGTTTAAAGATTGATAAATAATTAAGGGTTTACTTCACGATATCCTTTTGGGTCTTGTTAGTTAGACCTTAGAAGAGTAGCTGGATTTGTTAAGGGGAATCTGGGTCAAATCTTGTTAGAAAAGATGTCTTTTTTGTCTGCAAGATATGGATTTTATTCAATTGCAAATGCTATAACTTCTCGCTCTCCTTCTTTGTTTGTTCAACTGGATGGTGGATGACTTTTGCTTTCCTGGGTTCACTTCTTTCTAATGATTTACTTGGCAAACATCATTTTTTTATTTCACTAGTCCTAGATGGTGAGGGGGGGAGGGGGTGGGGTGAGCTTTGGGACACTCTATTTTTTTCCTTGCCATGATTCGGTTCTATTCCTTTAAGGACTGATCTTTACTTCTTTTAGACATTATGCCTTGCTTTTCCTTATATTTTTCTTTTCACCTTTTAATAAAATATTGACTTTGACCAACAACCTTATAAAAAAAAAAGAAAAATAGAAATTGAGAAATAGAGAGGAACGGTGTTGGACTAACATATAAAGAAGAATCGAGCATATTGAAATAAAATAAAATAAAAGTGATACTGTTGAAGAAACACTTAAGATCAATGATTAAAGATTGATATAATTAATTAATTAATTAATTAAATGTTTTTCTTTAATTGTACTTTTTTAATACTATTTGCTTATAGCAACTGAAAACTTAGATATTGTTAGCTTAAATGAATGTTTTCTACTAATAAACCACATTTGTCAATGGTCAAATATGCATATTTTATTAGCAAAAATGGAGATGAGTACAAACAATTATAGGGGATCAATCAATATAGATGGCCTGAAATTTGCTAGAAAGTTCAATGCTAAAATTTTGCTTTCAATATTCTTCTGTTTTTGTTTTTTCTTGAAGGATTCATCAAGCTCTGTTCAATGCTAAGGAGGCTTTATCATCATTTTTTATCTTGATTCAAACATCACAGGCATCCCAACTAGAAATGAGCTTCAATGTGGCAATGGAACAACTATAAATTCCAAGATGATGGGCTTCAAACCGCAAAGTGGTCCATCCATAAGGAAGAAGCAGTGTGTATTTTAGTGTTTTGAATTTTTAGTGTTTTTTAGTGTTTTGAATTTTAGTTTAGACGATCGCGGGCTGAGCCTAAGGGGTTCTTGGTGGTGGTCTGTGTAGGCAATCGATTGGAGGGGGGGGTGGTTGTGGGGTGGAGGGCACTGTTGTTTTTCCTTACCATGATTCGGTTCTATTCCTTTGAGGATTAATCTTTACTTCTTTTAGATATTATGCCTTGCTTTTCCTTATATTTTTCTTTTTACCTTTTAATAAAATATTGACTTTGACCAACAACCTTATAAAAAAAAAAAAGAATAATAGAAATTGAGAAATAGAGAGGAACGGTGTTGGACTAACATATAAAGAAGAATCCAGCATATTGAAATAAAATAAAATAAAATAAAAGTGATACTGTTGAAGAAACACTTAAGATCAATGATTAAAGATTGATATAATTAATTAATTAATTAATACAATGTTTTTCTTTAATTGCACTTTTTTAATACTATTTGCTTATAGCAACTGAAAACTTAGATATTGTCAGCTTAAATGAATGTTTTCTACTAATAAACCACATTTGTCAATGGTCAAATATGCATATTTTATTAGCAAAAATGGAGATGAGTACAAACAATTATAGGGGATCAATCAATATTGATGGCCTTAAATTTGCTGTACAAGTTCAATGCTGAAATGTTGCTTTCAATAGTCTTCTGTTTGTTTTTTCTTGAAGGATTCATCAAGCTCTTGGTCCATATTTTGCTGAGGAGGCTCTATCATCATTTTTTATCCTGATTCAAACATCACAGGCATCCCAACTAGAAATGAGCTTCAATGTGGCAATGGAACAGCTATAAATTCCAAGATGATGGGCGTCAAACCGCAAAGTGGTCCATCCATAAGGATGAAGAAGCAGTGTGTTTTTCAGTGTTTTGAATTTTAGTGTAGACAGTCGCCGGCTGAGCCTAGGGGGTTCTCGGCGGTGGGCTGTGTAGGCAGTCAATTTGGGTTGCCTAGGTAGTGAACTTGAGGCTCCGAGGAGCCTTTTTTTTTTTTTTTTTTATAATTTGTTGGATCAAAACGGTATCATTTTGGGGACAAAACGACATCGCATTTTGGTGCTTAGTAATTGAAAAAAAAAAAAAAAGTTGAAGTTGAAAATAGAGCACCCTTTTGAAACCCTAACCCCGCTATTTGCATCCTTTTTTATTCTTTATTGTGCATATAATATATATTATTTTTGCATGTTATTTGCACAACTGTACAATTTATTGGTTTGGATGGGACCCCAATGGTTTGCGGTGTCCAAATTTTTGCTTTGTGATGCTTGTTCTGTACTGTGCATGTTTGGTGTTTTAAGAGTTCTCAAGAAATCACATTAGACATGTGAGAGGGCCTCGTAGTGCTACCAACAACACTCAATGTGACCTCGCATCTTGCAGCTTGTCCAATTCATGACTGAATATGTAATAGATCACAGTTACAAATTAAAATTGTTATTGCTTGATCTTTTTTGTAAGGGAAATGGTAGGGACTATTTGTTTTTAGATGTCATTAACCACCTGGAAAAAAGAGTTAATGAAGTATCAAAACAATCAGGATGTTGATCGTCATGTAAGGAGGCATCCCTCCTAGTATTTTTTCTATCCCTTAATGAATTTTCCTCTTTCCCAAAAGCAACTAAAGAAAAAAAAAAAATTTAAACAAGGGGATAGAGTTTCTAAATGTCCTCTTTTATGTTTATTAAAATAATTTTTTATTTAATAACTAATTGTTTAATTGTTTGTACTCATTTTCATTATTACTTTTCATTCATTACTCCAATAATTACTAAATAACCCCTAACTATAAGATGGAAAAGATGTTATAGACATTCCAAAAGTCAGAGCTTACCTTCTCCAATAACAAACTTTCAAAAGTAATTCCCAACTTAATTTTCACCCGTTGATTATAAGAGAAGTAAATTATGATATAAGCGGATTATAGAAAGTTTTCCAAACACATTTGTAAATTGCTCTATTGTTAAATAAATTTCAGCCATGGAAGAGAATTTCCCTACACCTTTTACTTATAAATTATATGTGATATGAGGTTAAATGTAATTAGTTTATTCATACCTATACAACATTTTTTTTTTCCAAAATTATAAAATATGACTTAATATGAGTTAAACTAAGCATTTCAAAGCTTAATTTTTTTTTTCCAGCCATTGACACACAATTAATTTCACGCGGCTTTTGTCTCTCTATAAAGGTGACATAAAAAGAGTAGAGAACAATTATACATTGTGTAAAGTAGCTCGCCAACATTGACGTCCTACGTACAGTACTAGATCGAGAAATTACATCGCATTTTTCTTGAATGCTTTTTGGCTGTGAGTATGCTCATGTCCACTTCAATCATCGGTGTGGCATGAGTTTCTTACTTGATAATATCTTTTAGCAGGACAAACTCAGGAATTTCCATATTGGGCATCATTGAATTATTAAAAAAGTATATTACTTTAAAGTGTTGATCATTATTATTGATTTTAGTATATTTATAATTATGTTGTGATGTGTTTTATATTCTAAAATAATTAAACATATATCTGCATTAATAAAAATTAAATTAAATTAATTTGTTACAGAATTTAATTATATTTGCAAACGAATTAGACTTTTTGTATGTCTAATTAGTTAAAAATTAGATGTTGGCATTTCATTCTAAGGAGGGATAAAAAATACAAATCGAAATCTAGTGCATCAAACATAGAGCATGGTTACTAAGCTTGACATAAACATCGCTTTACACGATTACTTAATTATAATTTTTATAAAAATCATTTATCTACAAAAATTTTTAAAGTTTGAAAATATGTTTTTCATTATTGCTCATTCAAAATTACCAATTGAATTGAAGTTCACTAATAATGGATTTATAAGAACTTAATATTTCTTCTTTTCAGTATAATTTGATAGAAAAACAAAGAATTAGCACACAGTTACCTCAATATTGGAATAAATCATATTTTATAAAAAATAAGGTGAGGAAAAAAAAAAAAAAAAAAAAGAAGAAGCAAAGTTTAGAAATCAAAGACGTCTAGCAAGTCATTTTGGTTGTAATGAAATGTTTGAAATTTGAGAGTTGAAATTTGAGAGGTTGTTAAAATATATAAAGATACCATAGACTAGCGAATGAAACCGTGTGTTGCATGAAGTAGGGCAGATTCAATAGCGTATCACATATCGTAACAATCCAAGGGTCTTCGGCTCTGTCATTGCAGCCTTTATTATGCTAATGCTCACTTTTACTATACAAGCCTTTTTGTTCGATAATTTGATTATAGGCTTCTTTGTTTTTTGAAAGGTTGATTGTAGGCTTCTATTTCTTCAAACTTATGTTGGTTTCTGTTTACGGTATGCAGACGAAATGACTAATGAAGTACTTCTATATCATCGGTTGTATGTTCTTCTCTATTAATTTTAGTTTTAGTCGGAATGCATTGATAGGTTTGTATCATGTTTATAAAACAATTGATTTGGTTACTTTGTGATTCATTATCTAAGCATTAATTTTTCTAGGCTTTTCCTTCTTAAATACCATTATTAGGTATTGATAGTAACAATAAATATTTAAGAGTGTTTGTTCAATGAGCTTATATGTTTGGAATTTCTTCTCACGAGCATTAGAATAAGCAATCACATATAATATTTAAGCTGCGTTTGATGCAAAGGGTTGGGTTCGACCATAGTTTACAAAACCTCAAACTTATAAGACAAGCAAATCCAAACAATCAATTATTGATATATTTGTGATCATAACCCACCTTTCAAAAACAAATATAGTTAAATACCTCTGAAAAAATTGTCCAAATTTCTATAATATTATCAACATAACTTTCAAAAATAAAAAATAGTACAAACTTTACCCAAAATGATACATGTCATACTAAAACAACTATAAAAATACCAAAATCAAAAGGAAATCAATAAATAGCGATAAATAAAATCAAAATATATACCACCACCGATTAATCATAATACATACTATAAATATGAAATTAACTAATAATCATAATTGCATGATAGAATAAACATTTGAAATCTAATGATTGAACTTCTTCGACGCATTGTAGTTGTCCATTTGGATATTCGTTCTCACTCCCAGCATGATACCTGTATTTGTAACCAAACCAAGCTTCACCCATGAAATCCATATTTTTTGCCCTTCAATTCCCCTTTGCCATCATCATGTCCTCGTTTATCTTTATCCCCATTACCATCACTATCACATTCTTTGTCTTTCTTATTACTATTGCCTCCACCACCACCATTGTTGTCATCATCATCACCACTGCCCCCATTGTCATCGTCGTCTTCATCCTTTTTATTTTTCCAACCTGCCCAATAAAGCATATATTAATATATAGTCAAATATTATTTTCTAGAAAAACACCAGAAAGAAGATAGACCGAAAACTAAGTTCAAAGTTTGATATGTATTTTTTTGTGGTACCATGGCTGCTCTTGACCTAGCCTTTAAATTTGATATGTCCGTTATTTATAATCTGTCAACGTTATGCATGATGGATGTGTTAAAGTATCATAATTTAAGTTTTAAATACTATAGTTAGATTATTTTAAGTTTTTGGATTTTATAATAACTAACAGCCAATACATATATATATATATACCCAAAAAAAAAACAGAAAAGTAAAAATTCTAGGTACAGGACTAAGCTGAGTTGCTTAACGACCACTGCAGAATCTGCAAGGTTTTTCGAGTCCGTTAGCTTCCGTAAGCCTTTTGAAGCTTAAGTGCTGCTGCATCAAGCTGATCACTAACCGGTTGTGGTGAAAATAGTATTGCCGGTTCAGGAAGAGAAAGTGCAGGCATTGGTTTACGCATCAATCCATTACATGATGGACCCAAATGTTGATCTGTGGCTTCAACTTGAGTCTGGAATAAATGATTGGTTTAAAGCATAGGTTAATACATATAGAGGACAGCTGAAAATTTAGGGACTCTAATAGTTGATGGAAGAAAAGAAACCTGCACATACCTTGGGGACACCGGTGACGTCGGATCGTTGGATTCTGTATTCTGCAATTCGATCTGTTGGATTATTGATGGATCCCTTCCTTTTTCTTCTTTTCTCCATCTCCTCCTATGCTGCCATATATAAATCAAGAGAAAATAAAAGAAGTCATTTTTGAGGAAAAAAATAGAATAGAAGGATCAAATAAGAACATGAGAAAATGAGTAGACTGAGTTTAGCCATTGTTAAGTTTCAAACAGTGGCGGACCTAGTTTAGGGTCAGGCCCTTAATTTTATGAAAAATTATTAAGTTTATAATAGCAGTCATTAAATATTTAAATATATAAATAAATGTTATATAAGGCACAAAGCAAACGATCTCACAAAAAGGTGATTGCTAGTGTTATGCGGCTACTTTCCCATCCCCCCAAACCGTAATTTGATCCTCACACTTGCATTCGCTTTTTCTCTTTTATTTTTTGATAAAACCAATGAAAAAGTGAGTATGGATTTGGTTCTAACCTAGACCTTGAGAGACATGGCACTACTATTTACTTTCAAAATTGGCATATTTTGACTTAGGAAATATTTATATCCCATCATGTACTATGTATAATTAATAGTAACTACATAATTAGTATGAACTATTTTTTGACTTTTATCATATGTATTTACCAATATATGTAGAGAGTTTTTTTTCTCTTTATTGTCGGAGTATATATTTGTCAATATTATGAGAGTAAACCATATAATATTGTATTATAAAAAATATATATATATAATATTGATAGATCTTAATAGATCTTGGTTTATTAATGATTATTAATTTGAATTATTTTCGTTATACATAAATTATTTTATATGATAAAATTTATAAATAAAAAAAAACATATATGAACTATAATTTTTTTTTCATTAATTTTTATTTTGTTATAAAATGCCCCCTCTAAAATAAATATCTGAATCTGCCACTAGTTTCAAAGAAAGAAATTGGTGGTCCCGATGGAAGAGGATTGTAAATATTGTTAGACGTTTGAATCTATAACAAATTGTCAAGGTATATGTACTAAACACATACACGAAAGGTGCAAGGGAAAGTAGCCAAGGAGACCGATGAAGATGACAATGCATTTTAGGAAAGCACGAAGAAAGTAATAAATTAAAGAGATGATATATAATATGAAAATCTCCTTGAAAAGTAAATTATTTGGGGTTAGCTCTTTTTTTTTTTATTAGATGAACCATTCTCTACCGTTAAGGATCCGTCTAAAAAATTAGAATTTTTCATCCAAACTTGTAAAATGTTAAAACTATGCTTAATTTCAAGAATAATGAAACAAAATAATTGTAAACCAAATTTAAACCAATTAATAGACCATAATACCCTAATACACACCTAAAAACAAAATTGATGCAAGAAGACCAACATGCCCTTTAAAAAATGTGATAATTGTATCTCCAAGCTCCAAAACCACACCAACCTTATAAAATGGATGGATATGTTATGGCCACCATCACCACTGTTGCTCAAAAAACACACCTATAAACTTTCAAACAACCAGCTCTTCATTTCACCCATACACAAGTTCAAACAACACAAAAAATTGAAGGACAGTCAAGCTCATCAAGCAACATCAATTGTGTAATGTTAAAATTCAAAAATACTGTTGTTGAAGGAAGACAGCAATGAGAATTTTAAAGTCAGCAAATAATCCAAACAAGCTTTATTTTGCATTTGATATTAGGCAGTGTCATTTCTACTTATTTTGGGAGCTAGATTCTATAGAATTCAACTCAGAAGACATACAAATTCAAAGGTTTGAGCAAAATCCTAGATCCAAGTTTATTGAAGATGAGATTAAAGTTATGAATGCAAAAATTCATTAGCTTGAAACTATACATGCAAAAGTGAAAAATGTAGAAACACTAAATGGTAGAGTGCAGAACTTGGAAGCAATACAAAATGATTTTAGGTTTATGATGTTAATAAACATTGTTTTTTTTTTTGCATTTCTATGACGGTGTTTGTACTAGTTGTAATGAAAATGCAATGAATTGTGTCAATGTTTCAACAAGCAATGTGATGTAATATCTATTCAGCTAACATCCAACAATAAAATCAACATCATAATAAGTTCATATTGTTCCCAAAATACCGAAATAATAAGTAATATTCTTGCTATGATGATTGAGGTTGGTTGTGAATATAACTACATCATACCCAACTTCAATCATGCTAGCTCAAAAGAATTGCTGTCTAAGTTTCATGGAAACTATAATATGCTAGCTTAAAAATTACCAAAAAAAAAAGGTCAAAAGACTTCACAACACAAAAAATACCCAGGGCCATGGCAGCTGCTCATATTTCAGTTCAATTAAAGTAAGTAATCTACGCACATTTAGCAAAAATAGTGGTATTACTTGATTTATTCTCCAACTTCGAAAATCACCAACACTTTGCAGAGTCAATAAACTTGTTTTTGATGAAGTTTTGGGCTAACATCAATTTATGTATGACTTTTACTTATATTGGTTGGAAAAAAAAAGCGAAAAACTTTTGAGAGAAATGTGACAGATTTTGAAAGAAGAGAGAAGTAAGAAAGGCTAAAGATGAAGACCATAATGGTGTTTTTGTAATTTATGGTTATGGAGTGATTTTTTTTTTTTTTTTTTTCACTTGATAATATAAACTATTGCATAACTTGCATATTTGCGTGTGGTTAAAAAATACAATTCGATACTTTTCAAAATAATAATAATGATAATAATAAAATTTGATAAAGTTTTGTAAGTTCTTATAACAAATGGGCCATATAAATATTATTTTGTGCTAATTTAAGGTCAATCCTTTCTGTTCGCTAGCCCAACCCTTGGAACTCATTAATAAAGAATTACACTAACCAGTTTGATGTACAGTTTAATTCTTTCAATTTAACTTAAAATCTTTGAAGAAATTTGATTCTAAAATATGCGCATAAAAAGAGGAATGTATAAATACATTCTCTCAATTCACTCTTTAATTACAAAAGAGTGTATTGGGAAAATGTTATTTAGCATTTCTCTTATACAAAATTATGTTAGTATTTTTTTACCATACTAATTTTACATTCTATCAAACGTTTAACTTATATCAAATCAATATGAAGTTGTTAGGTAAACAAGATTAATCTTATTTTAGACGATTAATCAGATTTCATGCCAATTGTGTATACAAGTAAGTTTTTGTTTAGGACTATAAATTGTCTTTATGATTGAAACCTTAATTAATGTATATTATAAGCATGGAAGATATAAGAGATGCTTGCTATCCAATATAATATGCAGTTGCTCAAATAAGGCTGTCAATCAGAATTGTGCGTCGTAAAAATAATGAAAAAATAGTCCAGCAAGTAAAGGAATATTCTGCACTGTTCCGCTATAAAATTAAACCAAACCGTGTAGAATTTTATTGTCCAAAATCAGGCACAATCAGCTTTGTGTTACACCCAAAACAGTCAACAAAAATCATCAAATACTGCACGATAACAGCCCAAAACATCTGCACAAAACAGCACAAACAAAGTTCCACAAAAATACAGAAAATTGTAGATGGATACACTCAAGATGCGTAATAAAGTCAATCTCCTTAAGATATTATTTGCCTCCACTAACTTTGTGATACACTAAGTTGCGAATACGTCTCTAGAATATAATAAATCTTTTGTTTGTTTGGGATGTGCACTAGCAAAGGCAAACCAAAAAGTCAATAAGAGAAGCACTGTGGTCTCTCTTCAACTACCAATTTTGTGCAAGTTGAATTCTACCCAGAAAATTAAACCATTCTCTCTTATATTTTGCTCATCGTTTTCCTTTTACTTTTCTCTACAGGAAAGCTCTTACTCTCTGCCTTCCTTCAAGTATTGTTCCAAATATTGATGTCCCATGAGTTGCTCAAGTTCTACTTGTGCAAATTTGTTTTCCTGATTTAAACAATTTCTTTAACATTTTCTCTTAAACATTGTTGATGCACTTCTCGATATGCATAAGTGTTAGCATCTTATTGGTGTTAAAGTAGTTTATTTTGAGCATCAAAATTTATAGACTGCTGTCATGTTGTAACATCAGGTTTGGTTGTATGTTTCAACATCAAAACACAACTGATATTACAACATTTTTTTGTTGATAGTGCTCAAATCAGAAACTCAAGATTAATCTCAGATAGTTTTTTCTTTGACAGTTTTATTTCTTGTATTTATCATTATCTTCTTTTTTAAGATTTTTCATAAGATTATCTATTTGTTTTTAACATTTTCTGTCAAAAGGATAATGTTTCCAAAAGGATAAATATGTTTATCTTTGATTTATATTCTTTTATCTCTTATGAAACTTAGGGGTCGTTTATTTTTTTGTCTGAAGACTGAATAGTGCTACAGAAAACTAAAGACTGAATAGTGACTGAAATCTGAAATCTGAATAACATGTTTGTTTTTGTTTTTCCTTATCTCTGAATATGTTGTAAACTTATTTGTTTTCTAAATTTAAAATTGTCTGAAAATTAGTAAATTGATATTTATACAATTTCTACTCTTTGTTGTTATGTCATTTTAATTAATTTAATACAAACATTTAAAAATAAATAATTTAATAAATTTTAAAACATTTTTTATGTACATATTAATGATGTTTTATTAATAATTAAAATATGATTAAAAAATAGTAGTATTAGCCATATTTATATTTAAATATATTAATATATTTAAGAACATAACTAAAAAAATTAAATGTTTAAATTATAAATTAAAATATATTAGTTAAATTCTAAGACATTTTGGGATGATATGCATTTAGGTTTTACTTGTCAAATATATTTTTTATAAGTATTAAAGATAAAAAATAAATGAAAATTTGAGTAATATAAAGTTAGAATAAATTTGAAATTATGTTATTTTGGGGAGGACAAATTTGGAATAAAAACTTTAAATATCATTAAGTGATTTGCAATTAAGTGAAAAGTTAAAAATTCTTTCTTAATTTTTTCAGTTGTTTTTTTGTAGTTTTAAGTGGTTTGACCACTTAAAAAAACAAATGAAAATATCTTAATAGGTGCAATTGAGCACTATTAAGTGTTAAGTGGAAAAAACAAATGGTCCCTTATTGTAATTATCTTTGAGTTTTTATCAAAGTTAATAAGTTGTTTTGCAAGGAAATGTTGCTTCTAGATAGAAAATGTTTCATGGTTTATTTAGAGAAAAGTTGGATGATAATTATCTTGGTAAAAATTAGGATTTTATCTATTTTTTCGAGAATCATCTTCCCACTTCTTTTGGCATTTATCTTTGGAATAACTTCTAATTTATTTGATTAATTTAATCTCGTTTTATCTCACAATTCTTGATGAACATGAAGTTAGTATAAATACATGATTGAATTAGCTTGAAGAAAGGTAAGCAAGCAAGCAAGCAGCATTAAGTTTAGTGAGAGATACAGAGAGTGTTTGTGTAAACCTTAGAGAATTTGTTCTTTAAATTGTTTTTATTTCTAAACTTAGGAATTGAGCCAACTAAGTCTATGTTTGTGTTTAGATGCTTATTGAGATGATAAGTCATTAGGTATTCGGGAGAAGATTGGTTCACAATTATTAAAGGTATTTTCAGGAGTATAAGTTCTTTGAGAGGAATAACGTTTTTGTCCTTAAGAGGAGACAGCTTATAAAGTCTTGAAGATAGTTTAAACAACAAGTGTTCTTTGAGAGGAAGAATCGATTGGCTTTCAGGGAAAAAACATGTTTGCAATTATTGAAGGAAATTCAAGTAGTTGGCAACCATTAAAGGCAAAGGGAGCTTATTACAACGTCATTAATTGATGAACTTGGACTTGGATCAATACTAGGAGGGAGTTTTAGTTTGAATAAGTCAAGTATAGGTTTCATTCTTGTTTGTTCATCAATGAGTTGATATCTCTGAATGTGATTTCTCAACTTCATATCAATGTGATTCTAATCAATTCTTAAATTACTTAACTGATTTCCAAACCAACTTATTATGAAAAAAAAAAATAGGAAAACTGAACTAAATTGAAGAATTCGCTTTGAGCACTTGGTGGTCTCAAGCAGTAGATGAGGAAGTTTGTGATGGCATAGGTGGACCAGATAAGTCGGAGCTCATCACTAGGAAAGCTTCACACTACCTTGAAGAATACAATTATGCAATTAAAACATGTAAGGAATATTTATTTTACACGAGAATTGACTTGAGAAATCGCGTAGAGATAAATCATCCATCAACGTGGTACTTTTCTATGACTTTCCTGGTACTTTCTTTGGAAATTTAAATAGGTGTTTGAATTTTAAGGTTCATTGTGTCGTATTTTTTTGAATTTCAGTTTGTTTATAAACGTAAAGTGGACCGTCCATTGTGATGGCTGAACTTCAGATATGTTCCATAATTGTTAAAGTGGAATATCTATCTTTCTAGACAAGATTTTGGAATTTTAATAAAAAGAGAGGAGTCATTAGGCCCCACTAAATAGAAGGGTCTTTGTGTATGACCTTCATGGAAAATCTTGATAATGAGATTGTGACAGTATATGATGATGATGAAGAAAACGAAGAAGAGGGTTCTATGGTGATGATTTTGGAATTTTCTGATGTAGTGTTGTATGGTGTGCCTCCCATTTGTTTCATTTCCTTCAGGATCAGTTAGTGGGGTTGTTAGTTCTTTATCATTTGGAGGCTCTACTGAAAGAATTGGGCGCTTATTTGAAACGTATGGATGAGGATGCTTTAAGAGTTAGTTTATTAAGTGCAGATAGTTTATCAGGCTCCGGTCATGATGACGGTGACTCCTCAGGAAATGTTTTTATTTGAGGGGAAGGTACTGATGATGGCATTTTGGGTGGGGGGATATATCAAGTAGGAAGTACGTCTAGCTTTCAAACAGATTCTTATAAGGCTTTGGAGCCTGCAGTTCTACTGGATGTTCAGAATATAGCTTGTGGTGACCGACATGCTGCTTTAATAACCAAGCAAGGAGAGGTCTTTTCTTGGGGTGAGGAATTAGGAGGCAGACTTGGACATGGTGTAGACTGAGATGTCTCGCATCCAAAGCTTGTTGATTCTCTTAAAAATATCAACATTGAACTTGTTGCTTGTGGGGAGTATCATTCTTGTGCTGTTAGTCTATCTGGTGATCTGTAACATGGGGCGGTAGCGCTCGCAATTTCGGGGTTCTTGGACATGGGAATGAGGTGAGTCTGTGGGTCCGAAAAAGTGAATGGACCTCTAGAGGGAATACATGTCTCATCAGTCTATTGTGGAACATGGCACACGGCTGTTGTAACCTCTGCAGGGCAATTGTTTACCTTTGGGGATGGAACATTTGGTGTTCTAGGACATGGGGATCGTATAAGTGCGTCCACTCCAAGGGAAGCGGTTTCCCTTAAGAGCCGTCGCACTGTGAGGGCAGCTTGTGGTTTGTGGCATACTGCTGCTGTCGTTGATGTCACAGTTGAGACTTCGAGTTCTGGCAATCGTTCTTCAGGAAAACTTTTTACTTGGGGAGATGGAGATAAAAGACGTCTTGGACATGGTGACTTGGAAGCTAAACTGGTGCCCTTTTGTGGTGCGTCTTGTTGAACACGATTTCCGTCAAGTGGCCTGTGGACACAGCCTTACTGTTGCACTGACAACAACAGGCCATGTGTACACAATGGGGAGCCCTGTTTATGGTCAACTTGGGAATCCTAAAGCTGATGGTAAGCTCCCTACTCGTGTAGAAGGGAAGCTGACGAAAAATTTTGTTGAAGAAATAGCTTGTGGTGATTATCATGTTGCAGTTATAACTGCAAGAAATGAAGTTTACAGCTGGGGGAAAGGTGCAAATGGTCGATTAGGTCATGGAGATATTGATGATAGAAATTCCCCATCATTAATTGAAGCCTTGAAAAACAAACAAGTCAAACAAATTGCTTGTGGCACTAGTTTTACAGCAGCAATATGCCTGGTCTCTGGTTCTGATCAATCAATGTGTTCTAGATGTCAGCTTCCGTTTAATTTCAGAAGGAAACGGCACAATTGTTACAATTGTGGACGTGTATTTGCCATTCATGTAGTAGTAAAACGTCTTTAAAGGCCTCCATGGCACCACCAAACCCCAACAAACTTTATCGTGTCTGCGATACTTGTTTCACCAAACTTACTGATGATTTAAGTGAAGAGGATGTTGAAGAAGCTGAAAATCAATTCCAGGTATGTGCTAGTTTTTCTTGAGAAATTTCTATTTTTTTTTTTTCACGCATGCGTTTTTTCTGCTGCAATCATATATTTTTCAACAAATTTAGAAGATTATAGTCTCAAGTCACTAGTACATTAGAAAGTTCACTAGAGTCAGACCTGGGCATCTCTAATTCAGAGCCTGTATTAACCAGTAGAAGTACAACAAGTTAGATCACTTGATATATAAATACTGATAATTAACTTAGGAGTATATGCGGACAGTTGCGTTGTCTTTTGATAGGGTTATCTGTGCCACTGGAACTATTGCAGTATTTTTGATAGTTGCTTGATACCAAACTTGATTTAGCTATGACATTGTTAACTGGTATTGATTTAGAGAATAATATATCTTAGATCTAGACCAATACGCTTGTAATGAAAATATCTTGTATTTTTGAAATTTAATCTAACATAAGCCAATTCTAATTAATAATTCAGGAAATTTGGCATTTATCATAACTCATGACAGAATTTTCTAATCATCAAAGGTAAGATACTCTCTTTGTTTGGCTGTTTTTTGTTTCTTCACAATCTTGTAAAGTTAATCACAGATTCAGTGTTTATCCATCTGATGGCCAATTTGCAGTGTATTTAATTTGTTCAGATTCAAGTAACTTACTATTTGCAACAGGCCATCACCGCTCTTAAAAAAGGAGCAGTTTTACTTAAGTACGGACGAAGAGGGAAGCCAAAATTTTGCCCTCTTCAGACTGGCAAATGTAAGATTGAATATGCTTAAGTTTTCAGTAGCTCCCTCCCTCTCTCTCCAACTCTCTCTCTTTTTTAGTATTTGCATGACGATGAACTAAATCGAAATTTGATACGAACATGGATATAGTATTAGATAATTGCATATTCTTTTATCTTTTGGGACTTCTGGCATGAGAAAGTTACTATAATTGCATGAATAATTACTAGATGAGGAAAAAGAGTAAAGAGGCCTTGGTTTTTGACAAAGCCTTAAGACATGGTCAAGCTGTGTGGACCATTACAATTATTTGCAATTCTCCTAATATGTGCCCTTTTTCTTTGTCAAAGATGATGGAATATCTTATGTACTGATAAATGCAAGTATGTGTTTGCATGAGTTCCCTGCACATTTGCACACATGATATTGCATTGACTAAATGTACACTGGTCCCTTAACTACTATTATAAGTAATTGTGACACCTCCATGCCTTCACTTTCTTTTAATTGTTTTAAGGCATCTGTACTTTATGGCAAGGAGTCATTTCAGATAAATATCTCTGTTGTTTTGTCATTAATTCGTCAATGCTTGTTTCTTATTTAGGAGGAATCTGTTGTGATATGGTTATCCGGAAATGAGGAGAAACACCTTAAACTAAGCCACGTCTCCAGAATTATACCTGGTCAGCGCACTGTAAGTTCATACATGTTGAAGTCTCCATCTACTCTTGCATGCTATATGCTGTGACACATGGTACCTAAAATCATGAAAAAAATGTCCATGCGTTTGGTAACTTTGGTGCAGGTAACATTCAAAAGTTTAGTTTTAGCTTTTTTCGCATATTACATATAGTAATTAGTTGACACTCAACTGTCGATCATATGATATCTTGTGCTTGGTTTCTAGAAACTTGTCCGAAGACCTTCAGTCGACTCTTGTATTTGGTTCCTCCCCAAAGCCAATGGCATTGAAATTTGCCATTAAAGGGTCTAACTGTCATGTAAGTGTGCTTTGGAAACTGTAAACTGACCTGCTGATAGTCAGGAGAGTTCTTCCTACATCTGTTGGAAAGGTTTTGTTCTGCCGATCCAATCCTAAATTTATGTCAGTTAATTGCTCGACCGAAGTTACAATTCCACGTTTTCAGCTTGGATTGCTTGGTTTTCGATTTGGAGCTGCTTCAATTGCTCACTATAAGTTGTCATCTAATCCATTAGGGTAGCCCTGATGATGTGCTAAGGATTAGCTAGTTTGTTTTGTATCGGAACAAGTTGCCAAGTTTCCCACAAACGGTGCCAAACTGTAGTGTAATCGAACCACAATATGTCAATCTCGAGCAGGCATTGTAGATCAACTTCCTTTGGAGCTTAATAACTTGTATCCTGCATAAATCAAACAAAGTAGAGCAAGAGTGATCTTGACTCCGATGTGATGCCTACCAAAGATACCCCAATGCTCAAGTTGAAAAACTGTGTGAAAGTGGGTATAATGCGAGAAAATAACAATAAAAGGGCAGTAAATGATAGATGTCAATCTACAATTGGAGTGTAGGTCAATGAAGGTGATGGATGTGCTGATGGTGATCAGCATATGGTAATCTAATGTCTTGGACAGAGTAAGCCTGCCAAGGAATGACTTGTGGTTGCTTAAAGTTGTGACTTCGTGAGGTAAGGCCTCACTTATGTTTGTAATGGAGGTCCTGCATTTAATGGTGGTTTGGAGACCTAATATGGTGAAAGTGATGATCAGTGATCCATTGATGGTGGAGGGATGGTGATAGGAAGGTTGTGATGTCACCTAAATATATCCTTTGTGGAAGTACTCCGATAGAGTTACAATAAGGAATAGAATCTTCTCTTATGTTGATTTTTATGTTGAGCACGTACAATCTAATGACACATATCATCAATTGTTGAGATATATTCTTCAACTATTTTTACTTTCATTATTTTTAAGTATTATGCCTTGTCTTTAGCTTTTTTATACTAAGATTTTATAAGAGAATGTTTATTCATTTAAAATGAGAGAGAACTTCATTGTAGCCCTTAACTTTTTAGCAAACATCACTTTTTTACTAAACTTATCATATCAAGCTCCTTGAGTTCCCAAATTATTAAAAAAGGCTCAATTAGGTTCCTTTGACCAAAATTTGATGGTCAATAATTTAAAAAAAAAAAAAAAAACTAGTGAAAAATGTTATGACTATAATAATTATATTAGAATGAGTGTCCATAAATCTATGAGTAACCTCTAGCTTTTTCCCATTAACTTCCACATCTTGATCAATTTTGTGGTTCATTATGTTATAATTTATATTTGTAATTATGATAGTTATATTTGTGAGACAATATAAAGGACCTATCACTTTGTGTAATGGATTTAAGATAACAATGGAAATGATTAATTCAAGATTTCTTCTCTTTTTGGGCTATAATTTATCTCTTCTCTTAGTTTGTGCTTGTGTTATTATTATATTTTTATTTATTTTAATTATTTCATAACTCATTACCATTATGAATCTATAAGCACTGTTTCCTCTAGTTTTCAGAATATGAGATTTTTTTTTTTTGTTTTTTTTGTTTTTCACTTGTAGACAAAATTTATATGATGAAGGTTTTGAATTTGATCAAAGCAACAATTTTTTAACGAGATCAAGCCTTTCAACAAATTGTAAAACATTTCTATTTCATTACTTCGGTTCTAAATATTACTTTATACTATTCATCCCTCTTAATTTTCTTTGTGAAATTTATTTGGGTTATCAAGAAATAGAAATAAATTAATTGATTGTATTGCAACCTGAAAATTGTAAAAATGGAATGAATCTTGTTGTGACCCGAAGATCGCAAAGAATGGCAATATTTCCAACCGTCCAAAATGGTATGTGTACCCAAAATCATTATTTTTTTTTTTTTTTAATTCCGATATTTCTCTTAAACAACAATAAAGAATTGTAGATTCATCGGAGGATGGCAAGATTGTTGCGCTTAGGTCAAACAATGATTGAACAACAACAGGAACATAACCAAAACTATGTCCGATACTGTCATGTCCAAAGAAGCATTAATTAATCTGGCTCCAGGGTTGTTATTAAGGTCGACATAAACAATACAAGAATGCAGATTTTCATACTCTTTACTTTCTTGAAGTGGCCAACAAGAGTGTAGATGTGAACAAGGGTGAGAGAAAGGGATTGATTGCGTCAATCCAGGAGAGTCTTGATGAAGTCTTCTCGATCAGCTATTGCTGGTGGTTTAGTGAAGAGATGGCCTTTATGGATTTAGTTCGTAGAGAGTATGGAAAGATCTCATGGTGTTAAATAAATAGGCTGTTTTTATCTCCTCTGAAAGGTGTTTTGGTTTGGAATCTGAATTGGATTTCACTGTTTTGGAATTCATTGTTTCAATTTGCAAATTGATTCAAGCCGAGTTGTTGAGGCAAGAAGTGTTAGAGAGATTTTTAAAATAAATTAAATTTGAAATTTTGAAAATGAAGGGAGAGATGATAGTAGTATCACGCAGAAATACTTTTGGTTTCGACCTGAGAATATATAAAATAAATGACGATGCCCATCTATGCATAGTAAACACGCTAATATTGTTATTGAATAGCTCCTAACCATAATTACGGCAAACAATATTTAAAATTACTCTGCATCAGAGAAATTGCAGCCATAGGACTCTTCTATAAGGACCTACATAAATAGTCCGCAAAAACCTAAAGATTTCAACCCAAAATGTACCAAAATCCAACAGATAATCTGAATAGAGTTTTTCCCTTCACCCAACAGCCTTCTGTTGAATATTAGCCCAACCACTAATACGATAAAGGGCCCATACTTCACTATCGCCAATCAACTTACGGAGAAAAATCGAATGATAAACGAATTCATGGGCTAAAAATGCTGCCCATTTCAAGGAAGACCAGAAATGGGTGATGATATGCTTTTAGACAACTGTTGATAGAAGAAGGTGAATGTGGACTTCTCTTCTTCCATCATACCAGACTATATATGCCTTTGACGCCGAATTGGTCGACTTCCTATGGTTGCTGAGAGCTACTGCAGCAATGCCTTGGTTCAGTGGCTGCTACATTAGGATATAAACCTGCACATAATATTGCCTGCAAGAGTTCCTTCAAAATGAGCATCTGGTGTGAGGGTAGTTGTGAAATTTGGTTTGACAACAGAAAGTTAAATTATGTTCCAAGTCACAACAGAATTTGCCACCCAGAACCTTAAAGGGGCAATAAGAAAAGGCTTCACATTAGAAAGCATGGTCAAAGAAATAGTTACTAGGAAAAATATATTGTTCCTAAAGGTTCCATGATAAGAATAATAGCCCCCAACTAATTCAGAAGAAGCAGAAAAGAAATCTAGATATCAACGCATAGACAGCACAAAGTTCATATTGCTCATATTAATATGCCTTACTGAAGAGATATTCAGCCAGTACAATCCTTTGTCAACAAAAATATGTACCACAGAAATGTCTGATCTTTTATGATTTATACATAAATTTTTACAAAATGTAACTTAAATGTAAAAATATAATACTTAAGGCAGCAATGTAGTCATAGAATAAAAACCAAATGCTGATACACCAAATTGCCAAATTTTGGAGATTCTTATAAAAGGATGTTAGAATTGTGAAGCCTGAAAGAATTTGAATTCCAGAAGAATTCGGATTCAAAAACAGATCAAATTTTATCTGTTCCAAAAGTATATCAAACGGAGTCTGTTTTAAGCAAATAAGGTATCGTTGGAAAGCTTGTTTCGATACGAATCAAACGCCACAAAAATCGCAGCCAAAAACGGTCGACGGGCCCTAATAACGTCCGGTGGTCAGTTTTACACAGATTCTTCTTTCTTTAAGATTTTTGAGTCCGAATCAGTCGTAGGTTGTTCCTATCCTATAAATACACATGTTGAACGTCTTATAAGTGTGATTATATGATGTATTAAGGGTCTCTAAGGGTTTAGACTTAGATTGACAAGTTTAGGAAGATGTGAGAGATTTATGAGGGAGAAATTCGTGATTGAGAGTGAGATAAACAAAAGTGTGAGTTTGTAATCATCAATTTGATAGTGGAAGAAGTGCTGGTGCACTCCGTGGACGTAGGGAATTTTTCGAATCACGTAAAATTCTTGTGTCTCTTTTATTTATTTGTTTGGTGTGTGCTTGATTGTGCTTTACGACTTTCTTCTTCTTCTTCTCTCTTTTTGGGTTAATCTCCCAACAACTGGTATCAGAGCCTGGTTCGTTAGTAATTGGTTTTGTTGTTTGAGTGGAAGAATATGGGTTCAGAAAAAGACCATTACAAGGTTGAAAAGTTCGATGGGACGAACTTTAGTTTCTAGGAGATGCAGATGGAGGATTACCTATACCAAAAAGACTTGTACTTACCGCTCAAAGAAAAGCCAGCAGACATGAAAGATAAAGATTGAAAAGTTTTAAATCGTAAAGCCCTAGGTGCGATTCGATTGAGTCTATCGAGATCGGTAGCCTTTAATGTGAAGAATCAAGACACGACAACGTCTCTCATGAAAACCTTATCAAATATCTATGAACAACCTTCTGCGACAAATAAGGTACATCTGATAAATAAACTCTTTTCTCTCCGAATGTCAGAAAACAAAAACTTCAAAGAGCACCTGAATGCGTTTAATGAGATTATGGATCAACTAACGTCCATAAAGATTGAGTTTGATGATGAAGTACAAGCCCTACTCATCCTCGGTCAGTTGCCTGAAAGTTGGAAGGGTACTGTCCAATAAATCAATGGTGCGTTTGGAAAAGAAAAATTGAAATTTTCAGAAGTTGTGGATATGATCATGACTGAAGAGATTCGTAGGCGTGAAGATGGGTTTTTTAATTCAAATTCAGCCTTGAATATGGAGAGTAGAGGAAGAAGCAATACTAGAGGTGGGTAATGTAGTATATCCAAGTCGAGGTGTGGTAGGTCTAAATCAAGGAGCCGTTAGAACAATTCATATGGTGGTAAGAAAGACATCGAGTGTTTGAATTGTCACAAGATGAGGCATTACCAGTCAGAGTGTAAAGCTCCAAAGAAAGAAAGTGATGGTCAGACTAGTGCGAACTATGTTTCGGAAGGCTCGGATGATGCTTTAATTTGCTCTTTAGAAAGCAATACTGAATCATGAATATTGGACTCAGGAGCGTCGTTTCATGCTACCTCTTAGAAGGAATTCTTTAAAGAATATGTTGCAAGCAACCTGAGTAAGGTTTATCTTGGTAATGATAAAGCATGCAACATCGTAGTTGAAGGAAAGGTGGAAATTAACCTAAATGGATCTATTTGGAAATTGGATAATGTAAGGCATGTACCTAATTTGAAGAAAAATCTGATTTCAATTGGGCAGTTGGCAACACAAAGTTATGTGACAACTTTTTCAGAAGATGATTGGAAGATTTCGAAAGAAGTTATGACTATTGCCAGAGGAAAGAAGATTGTAACTCTTTATACAACCACAGATGGACGTGGTTTATTTGCTGCAGCTAAAAGTAGAGATGATCCAAACCTATGGCATCAGAGGCTTGGTCATATGAGTGCTAAAGGATTACGAGTCATGCATTCTAATGGCAGGTTGTTAGATTTGAAATCGATTGACCTAGACATGTGTGAAAGTTATGTTTTTGGAAAGCAGAAATGGGTGAGCTTTAAGAAAGTTGGGAGAACTCCAAAGACAACGAAATTAGAGTTAGTGCACACAGATGTTTTGGGACCTGCACCAGTTTCCTCAGTTGGTGAAAAATATTATTTTGTCACTTTCATAGATGATCACTCAAGGAAGGTTTGGGTTTATTTTCTGAGACAAAAATCTGAGGTATTTGAAGCTTTCAAGAAGTAGAAGACTATGATTGAAAATGAAACCGGTTTGAAAATCAAGAAGTTGCGATCCGATAATGGTGGTGGTGAGTATGAAGATTCTGAGTTCAAAAAGTTCTGCTTCGAGAGTGGTATTCATCTCGAGAGGACCTTGCCTAGTACTTCACAGCAAAATGGTGTTGCAGAACGTATGAACCAAACATTGACTGAGAGAGCTAGAAGCATGAGACTACACGCTGGTTTGCCAAAGCAGTTCTAGGCAAAAGCAGTCAATACAGCAGCTTATTTGATCAATCGTGGTCCATCAACACCCTTAGATTTCTAACTACCCGAAGAAGTTTGGAGTGGTCAGGAGATAAAACTTTCTCATATTAGAGTTTTTGATTGTGTAGCATATGTCCATGTTAGTGATTATGCTAGAAATAAACTTGACCCAAAATCTATTAAATGTACTTTTATTGACTATAGGGATGATGAATTTGGGTATAAGTTTTGGGATGAAAATAGTAAGAAGATGATTAGGAGTAGGGATGTCATCTTCAATGAGAAAGTTATGTATAAAAATAGGAAATCTATAAAGTCTTCTAGTGGAGGAGTGTCTGAACCTAACTATTTTAATCATGATGATGTGCCTGTTTGTAAGAATCCTAAGTTAAGTAATGAGTTAGAAGTCAAAGAGACCACAGAAAAAAAACCAGTCACTACTTTAACTTCGACACTTGAAGGTGTAGACTCAAAACCAACAGAAAAAGGTATTGCAGATTTATACCCTGATGAGTTAGAGGATCCAACGAATGCACTGAGAAGGTCCAAGGGACGTCGAATACCAAACAAGAGGTATGACTTGAACTATCTGCTATTGACTGATGCTGGGGAGCCTGAATGCTATGTTGAGGCATGTCAGGTAGATGATTCTAGCAAGTAGGAGCTAGCGATGAAGGATGAGATAAAGTCTTTGAATTCGAACTGTACATAGGAGTTGAAAAAGTTACCAGAGGGTAAGAAGACACTCCAAAATAAATTGGTCTTCAGAATTAAGCAAGAACATGATGGCTGTAAAAGGTATAAAGCTAGATTGGTGGTCAAGGGTTTTCAACAAAAAGAAGGCATTGACTACATAGAGATATTTTCTCCTGTTGTAAAGTTAAGCATAATTAGGTCAGTTTTGAGTATTGTGGCGGCAGAAAAATTATATTTGGAGCAACTAGATGTAAAGACCACTTTTCAATATGGTGATCTCGAAGAGGAGATATACATGATACAACCAGAAGGTTTTATGAAAAAAGGAAAAGAAAATCTGGTGTGTAAGTTGACTAAGAGCTTGTATGGCCTCAAGCAAGCCCCACGTCAATGGTACAAGAAATTTGATGGTTTTATGCAAAAGAATGGATACATGAGATGTAATACTGACCATTGTTGTTACTTTAAGAAGGTTGGTACCAGTTACATTATTTTATTACTTTATGTTGATGACATATTGGTAGCTGGTGCAGATTTGGAAGAAATAAACAAATTGAAGAAACAACTATCTAATGAATTTGAGATGAAGGATTTGGAGGCAGTAAAGCAGATTCTTGGAATGAGAATTAATAGAGATAAAAAGAGAGGTACATTGCAATTGTCTCAAGCAGAGTACATACGTAAGGTTCTTCAACACTTTAGCATGAGTGATACTAAACCAGTCAAAATTCCCCTAGCCAGTCACTTTAGACTTTCCAAGGATCAGTATCCACAGACAAATTAAGAAAGGGCATACATGGATAAAGTTCCATATGCATCTGCAATTAGAAGTTTGATGTATGTTATGGTTTGCACGAGGCCAGATATTGTTCATGCAGTGGGAGCAGTTAGTAGATTTATGTCCAATCCAGGCAAGCCGCATTGGGAGGCAGTTAAATGGATTTTGAGATATCTATGAGGTACAATAGAAAAATGTTTATACTTTAAAAAGAGTAATTTGAAGCTACAAGGATATGTTGATACTGACTTTACTGGAGAGGTAGATCATAGGAAGAGCACTACAGGGTACGTTTTTACTTTGGGTGCGATAGCCATTAATTGGGTTTCCCAACTACAGAGGATTATGACTTTGTCTACGACTGAGGCAGAGTATGTAGTTGTTACAGAAGCAAGCAAAAAACCGATTTGGTTACAAGGTCTATTAGCAGAATTGGGGTTCAAACAAGTGTTGAATGTCTTGCACAGTGATAGTCAGAGTGCGATACACTTAGTCAAGAATTCGACATTTCATTCGAGGACCAAGCATATAGGTCTACGATATCATTTCATTCGTACTTTGTTGGATGAAAGAGTGTTGACACTTGTGAAGATTCTCGGAAGTAAAAATCCAGCTGACATGTTGACCAAGCCAGTAACTATCGAGAAACTGGAGTTGTGTTCAGCTTCAGTTAGTCTTCATGGTTGAAGCAAAGGAAGTTGAGTGCACCATTTTCACTATTCAGAAGAATTGATGATTGCATGTGTTTCAGTCTTTAAGTGAGAGATTGTTAGAATTGTGAAGTCTGAAAGAATTTGAATTTCAGAAGAATTCGGATTCAAAAACAGATCAAACTTTATCTGTTCCGAAAGTGTACCAAACGAAGTCCGTTTTAAGCAAATAAGGTATCGTTGGAAAGGTTGTTTCGATACGAATCAAACGCCACAAAAATCGCAGCAAAAAACGGTCTGATACGCCCTAACAATGTCCAATGGTCAGTTTTACACAGATTCTTCTTTCTTTAAGATTTTTGAGTCCGAATCAGTTGTGGGTTGTTCCTATCCTATAAATTCATATGTTGAACGTCTTATAAGTGTGATTATATGATGTATTAAGGGTCTCTAAGGGTTTAGACTTAGATTGACAAGTTTAGGAAGGTGTGAGAGATTTGTGAGGGAGAAATTTGTGATTGAGAGTGAGAGAGACAAATGTGTGAGTTTGTAATCATCAATTTGATAGTGGAAGAAGTGCTTGTGCACTCCGTGGACGTAGGGAATTTCCCGAATCACGTAAAATTCTTGTGTCTCTTTTATTTATTTGTTTGGTGTGTGCTTGATTGTGTTTTACGACTTTTTTCTTCTTCTTTCTTTCTGGGTTAATCTCCCAACAAAGGAGTATATATAAAGTTGGGAACAGCCCTTAAGAGCAGCCATTAAGTTAGGTATTCTTGTACCACATGGGTTTATTTATGATAACCATCAAATAATATAAAGCAGCCCAATATCTATCAAATCAAAAATTTTAACTTGGCATTGCAACTAGGAGGTCTTTCGTTGGGATCTGCTATCCCTCTTTTTTCTTTGGATTTCTTTTGCGAACATTAGATGGTAGTTTTCATATGTTGCATGATAGAGGCATCTAATATATGTCTAACATTCACCTTCTGTCTTCACATAGCATGTGAGAGAACGTATTAATATATTATAAGTCTCATCTACCTATGTCTTAAATACAATAATTGAGATTTTACCCATTAGGTTAAAGTATTTTGGTTAATAGTTTAGGAGAAAATAATAAGAACATAAAGAAAAGAAAGGAGAGTGACTAGGCTCTCACATACATTAAACATTATGTCACTATTCAAGTTTGATTGCAGTGTAGTCTATTTTCTAGTGTCCGTAAACAAAGGAGAAAAAAATAATCTAAACAAGAATGATAATGCTTAACTAAATAAAAATAATACTGGTAAACTAAAACCTACATTGATTTTTTATCAAATGAGGAAAGAGATATCTTTTTACTTTAAACCTATCAAATCTTAATAAGCCTATATTTCAAATTCCTAATCTGACAATGTTTCTGAATCAATATTGCTCAATGCTTGTTGGTTTTGTGCTGGTAAATTGAATTCATCTTATGCTGCCGGTTCATTCTCGTTGGAAAAAGTTAATATAAAAATCTAATAATTTTTATATAAAATTAATTTTTATAATCCAGAAAAATTAATATAAAAAATATCTTCATTAATTGGAAATCTTATATTAATTTTTATATTATACTACTGTGGAGTATACTTCATTTGACGTGAGGACATTTCAGCCTAATAAATATAAAATTAAAAATCTTATATTTATTCCCAAATGATTTTTAGCTGCCGGTTCTATTGTGGAGTATACTTCTTCATTAATTGGAAAAAATTAATCTCTCTATGTGTTTTGGAAAAAATTCTACGTCATTGTCATGCTGTCAATTTCTAATAGATCTCTGTTTGTTAAATGGACCATCTGATTCTTAACGTGTATTTTCTACTTGGATAGGCTCGTTTGCAGACAATGATGTGTTCAAAGACACATCCTCATGAGGCAATGTTAGCGGCAAAGTTTGACTACGATGTAAAACTAGAGGTGCCCAGAGATTCTTAATGTGCATACCTCTGTTTTTTATGCGGGTTGGCATCGAGTTTGACAGTGCAGTGCTAGAAATAAACTAAAAACGTTTTACCGTATCTTATATCTTATCTTATACCATAGAGCAAATTATAATTTAACTATCCGATTAAAACGCTTTCACAAACGGAGTAATTATTTTAATATTATTACAATTTACCCTCCCACCGTTAGTAAGATTCGTTACATTTAACAATAAACAGTATCAAAACAGTAAAAAGACGAAATTACCTTTGATTGAAATTGACCAGTTAACCAAATATAAAACCTAGTCAACTCATCAGTCTCTCTCTACCAGTCTCCTTCTTCCTCTCATTCTTCTTCTTTCCTTTTTCCGCTTCTTCTTCTTCGTGCAGATCGGAGTACAAACCCATATCTGGGTTCCTGACAAACCTAGATCTGGTTTCCTGACGAACCCAAATTTTTAGGTTCGTCACGAACCCAAATCTCTGGGTTCTCAGGAACCTAGATTTCTGGGTTCCTGAACCCAGAAATCTGGGTTCTGTATCAGATTTTATTTTTTATTTTTTATTTTTGTTATTGAATTGGTGATTGTTTGGATTGATGATTATGTTTAACTGGTGACTTTGAGTGATTTTTTGATGTTGTAAATTGAATTGATGGATTGAAGTTGAACTGGTGAAGTTGATGACTTTGAGTTGATGGATTGAAGTTGAACCGGTGAAGTTGATGACTTTGGATTGAAGTTGAATTTTTGGGTTAATATTCAACCTTTAATTTCTATTTTATTTAATTTTTAAAATTTATCTTAAAAATTTAAAAGTAAGATTAAAAGATAATTTTATCACTTATACAGTTAATTTTAACGGAAAGTGTTAACGATAAAAAGGTAAATTGTAATAATATTGAAACGGTTGTTCCGTCTGTAAAAACGTTTTAACTTGATAGTTAAATTGTAATTTATTCTTTCAGAAAAATTGAAAAGTAAAAAGGTATGTCATTTAAGTGTTCAATTAATAATGGTAAGTCATGTACAGAGGCTGACAAAAAATGTGTGATTGGGATTTTGTTTTTGTGCACTGTACTGCACTGTAAAAGCTGCTCTTCCTAACTGTTTAAGTGTTCAAACATTTCTTAGGCTGTTTTATTTTTCTATTCTTGTGAGACTTACATCTAATAAATTTGTACGTCTGATGCGGCTAGCAGGATTGCTGCTGTTGGCTTAACTCACCCCCTTTCTTGCTCAAGTTACGGGTTCGATCCACATCTCTTATCAAATATGGATAGATTTTTTATTCTATGTGAGTAGCTTCTTCCATTTTTATCTCTGATCAAATATAAATAGGTTTTTTACTCCATATGAGTAGCCTTTTTCCAATTTTAGAAACAAAAATTCAGATTATATTTCAGAATCTCATATCAACTTATCTAACCTAGTGTCAGTAGATTAAAAAAAAAAAAAATTGTATATCTCACTAAAATATCCAGCTTTTTCTTGAGTATATTTATCTGGTTACTGGCGGTGGGATCAACAAAAAAAAAACAAAGAACATACAGGAGCATCTATTAATGTTATACGTTTTAACTAATTAAATAAATCAATCAATTTAATATTTCGAATTTCATTGAAAACCATCCTATTTTAAATTGGATACTTAATTGTTATATTTTAATTCTATTATAGCTTCATGTTGATGTGTTCACCTTTTATTATTTTGAGTAATTTTATATATACCAACCTTTACACTCTACACGAATTAATGTTATTTGTTAATTTTTAATAAGTAAACTCACTCACTATTTATTTCTAATTTTAATATAATATATATATATATTTTTTTTGTGATAGGGACAGGGGGATTAAATTTAAATATAACTACTCATACATTGTGTTTTAGCATAAGGATGAGACTTAAGCTCGTGACCTTTTAGGATTAAAAAAAATGTTTAACAATTCCTACTAATTTGTGGTATGTGAAAAACTGATCCGGTATTTAATAGACATATTTATGCATTCGATTTCAAAATTGAAACTGTAAAAATTAATTTGAGATGGCATCTATCATATTTTATTTTTATGATTTTTTGTCATTTATTTTTTTCTAGATGTTGGTCTTCTTTTTCCTCGGGCTTCATTGAATGAGGTGAGAAAAATTAGGGGATGTTCTTTTCTTATGAACTTACTTTAGGTTAGGCTATTAATTTCCAAAAGTCACTCATCACTTTCAATTCGAATGTGAGGTGTGAATTTAGGAAGCCCATTCGAAAGGAGTAAAAGGAACGTTTTTAAGCATTTAAGGGAAAGAGTCCTTAAACGATTACATATTTGGGGAGCGAAGTTTTTTTTTCATTTGGGGTAGAGAAATTTTGATAAAGGCGGTTGTCTAATTTATTCTCGCTTATGTGATGGTGTTTTTTGCATTCCTACTTGTCTTTGTACTAAACTTCAATCCTTAGTACTCAAATTCTAGTGGAGAGGAGATGAAACCGCCAAAAAATTGCATTGGTAGGGTTAGGACAAATTGTGTCAGAAGAAGAAGGTTGGAGGGATTGATTTTCAAGATTTGAGGGCTTTCCATCAAGCTTCAGTTGCTCGATAGGCATGGTGGCTTATTTTTTATCCAACATCTTTAATGGCGAGAGTTCTTCAAGACAAATATTATCCTTAATCAAATGCTTTAAAGAACATGTAATTTGGTTCCTTTGAAAAAACAGTTCATACGATGATTTCAATTTTAGGATAGGAGTTAGGATATTATTAATCAACAAAGTAGCAGCTTGAAAAGCTTCAACCCAAAAGGTAAGGAGCAAGCAGTGTTAATCTGGTTTCAATAATGTGCCTTTGCTTATTCTCAGTAGTACCATTCTGTTGGTGAGTGTAAGCACAGGAAGTCCTCAAAATTATACCTGCTTACTAAAGATAAGATATAAGTGGCCTAAATTCAGTCCCAAAATCAGTTTGTAAGCATTTAATTTTATGCTCAAACTGAAGTTCAACATGCTTTTTGAAGAAAAGAAATGTTGACAGCGCATCTAACTTTAGTTTTAAAGGGTATATTCAAGTGAACCTAGTGAAAGAGTTGACAAAAACTATGTAGTATCTATAGCGTTTATAAGCAAATTTCATTTCGAATAAAATAATACGAAAAAATAAAATTGAACCTTATGGATGTTCAACTAATCGATTTTGAATCACCAAATTTGAACTTGAAATTTTATTCACAGTGTAAGAGCCCTGCCTGCAATTCTTAAAAAACTAGAGAGATGTCCAAAACAACAACAAAACCAATCCCAAATTGCCAAACACAAAAATTGTTCTCTGTTTTAGGCTAAAAATAATGTACATTCTGTTTCCCAGAAAACTAAGTTTTTTCTTATTGAACGTCACATACTTTTTGTATTATTGAGTTTGATTATATATCAAACTTATGTGGCAATTATTTCCCAAATAACTGCCACTAATTTCCTTAACAATTAGTAACTTTCAATGACCGTTTGTACTTATCCATTTGATTTGGGTCTGGGCTATTAGTTTGGGTCATGGCCATTCGTTTGGTTCATATCGGGTGGATGTGGTCCACGGTCTAAATATAAATACCCAACATCTTCCACTCACACGAGATGAACCAAACGATACTTTGTAGGAAACACATTGATAAACTCTTTATTGATAAGGCATTAAGACATTCATAAGGAAAAATACATCGTGCGACCTATAAACAAAAATGTGACAAAAAAAAATCTCGCTTTTCAAATCTCAATTATACATATTTATAAGAGATTTAGAAATTCGTTCATTGTGTGTCCTAGATTCAATAGAATTTTATTTGTCTAAGCATATGTAATCCTCCACGATTATATGCATAACCCAAATTTTCATTCTATATATTTGCAATTATAATTCTAAATTATAATTCATCGACGAGTAAGTATATGAATTAAATAAAATTTATCAAATCTTCCCGTTCCTCTTTCATCCCTTGGTCAACAAAATGACTAACACTATAGCTATATCCTATAGACCGAATTATCATAGTCATAGAAGATACACTAATAGTACAAAAATCACCCTACCACTTTGAAATAAAGAAAACAGTCATTGAGCACACAATTTAAAATTTTAAATAAACTTCAATAGAATTTACACAATGAGAAATTGGGGATAGATTCACTCATTTTCCATATCGATCATGATCAAGTATATGCGATATGAAAAACATGTTACAATGGATCCTGTTCTCAAATGAGGACACGTATGTCTATGACTATTATATTATTCACTGTATAGATATTTGTTCAGTCGTATTCTTTACGCCTAACTTGATTTTTAAAAGCTCGTTTTTCAAGCGTCTATTAAAAATTACATCGGGCTTAATTAGGTTTCATAACAATGGGAGAAAGTCATGAACGGTTCAATAATTAACTTAGATAGAACCTCATCTTGACTATATTCAAGACGGCATATCATATATTTAAGCCCTTAGAAGATAATCTCCTAATTGTCCTCTAAAATATATGTATCTTATCTTGGCTTGCTATCTCAGTAATCAAGACGACTGTATGTATAAAAATACTAGTCTCATACCTGACGACATACTCTCATAAATGGATAAAGTGAATATGTACTAGTATTAAATTATCAAAACATCAATCACTAATTAAATAGATATAGATACTTGTAACAATTACAATCATCATAATCTACGCAAACTCAATGATCTAGCATGTGACATAAAGACATCTCTTGTCACAGCTTTTGTGAACGGATCCGCTATCATCTGATGAGTAGATATATATTTGATTGTCACACAATTTTTTATTATAATGTCTATTACAAAATTGTATTTAGTTTAACTATTTTTTGTGTAGGTAATCGCAGCCTAACTAATACAGTATATAGTTACTGGCTTCTCTACATCAGTTTGTAGGTTCAAATCCTCTAAGAATCTCTTAAGCCAAATTACTTCTTGCACTACTGTCGAACATTCTATAAATTCAACTTCTATGGTGGACAATACAATACAGGATTACTTCTTACTATTCCAAGAAATAGCACATTGACCGAGTAAAAATGCATAACTAAATGTAAATTTTCGCTCATCTAAGTCTTCTCCCCAATTAGCGTCTATGTATCCAATCAGGCGTAAGTTACCGCCTTGGTAATAGAGAGAGTAATCTGCGGTCCCCTTAAAATAAGCTAATATTCTTTTCACGGCAATCCAGTGTTTCTATCCCGGATTGAATTGATATTTACTTACCAGTCCGACTGCATAGTAGATATCAGGTCTTATACACATCATTGCATATATGAGACTTTCGATGGCACTGAAGTAAGGAACTCTCTGCATTCTCTCACATTCTTGTGGAGTCTTAGGGCACATTTCTAGACTAAGAGTTTGACCTTTTGAGGTGGGAGTATCCATGGGCTTACAATCAGTCATATAGAATCGTTTGAGAATCTTCTTAATATTCGACTCTTACGATAGAGCAGTGATTCTCTTAAAACGATTTCTAACAATCTTAACTCCTAAAATATAAGCAGTTTCTCCCATATATTTCATCTCAAAAGTCGAGAACAATCATTCCTTGATAGTTACCATGAACTCCTTGTCATTTCCGGTTAACAGGATATTATCCACATATAATGATAATATTATGAACTTGTTTTTTACTCGTTTAATATACACACAATGGTCCTTTTCAGTCATCTAAAATCCATAAGATATGGCTTCTTCATGGAAACGAAAGTACCATTGTTTGGAGGATTGTTTCAAGCCATAAATAGACTCTTAAGCTTGTAAACTTTCTTCTCTTAAACTTGTAAACTTTCTTTTCTTAACCTTTTAAGACAAAATTCTCAGACTGTTCTATGTAAATTTCTTCCTCCAGTTCTCCATTGAAAAATGAAGTTTTTACATCTATCTGATGTAGTTCCGAGTCCACATATACGACGATTATTAATGTAAAGCGACTGGAAGCAAACCTCACCACAAGAGATAATGTCTCTTCACAGTCTATACCTCTTATTGAGTATATTCTTTCGTTACTAATCTCGCATTATATCTTTCTATTAAGCCGTCTGCTTTCGTTTGATACGAAAAACCCACTTGTTTCCAATAGCTTTCCTATCAGGTGGTAAGTCAATCAAGTCCTAGATATTATTACTTTTCATTGACTCTATCTCTTCTTGCATGACTTTAATCCAAAAATCTTTAACAAGTGAATTAAGAGCTTCATTCACATTCTTTGGCTCATCATTATCATGTGATGCAAGCATAAAAGCTTCCCTTTCAATCTTAAAACGATGACGGGGAGTTGTTTTACGATTACTTTTATGAGTTGATGAATCTAAAGGAACCGACCCATTATTTCCTTTGCTCCCATTGGGAACAGATGAAGAAGCTATTTCGTTAGCTCTCTCACTCTCATTAGGAACAGAGTGTTCTTGTAACTCTCCATCTACCTCTGATTAGGTGTTCAGATTTGTAACATCATCAGAATAATTCAACTCGTAGAATTGAAAATTTTTTTCAACTTCACCTCTGTTAGGAAACTCATTCTCTAAGAAATTCACATCTCGTGATTCTAATTCAGTTATGTTATCATTTGTATTCTCACCTATAAGTACATATCTCGTTGAGTGCTCTGAATATATAATAAAGATATACTTTCTTCCTCTAACACCTAACTTTCCAAATTTACTTGAAAGATAATGTATATATCCTGCGCATCCCCATGGTTGCATATAAGTTAGATCAGGTTTCCTACCTGTTCATAATTCATAAAGTGTGGTAGTTATTGACTTAGAAAGTACCATATTCAAAATATAAGCAGTAATCAATAGCGCATCCCCCCAGTAAGATATTGGAAGATTCGTTTGTGTCATTATAGATCTAACCATCTCTAATAAAATCCTATTACTTCTCTCCGTTACGCCATTTTATTACAGAGTTCTCGAAATAGTCAATTATCTATCAATAATTCTTTTCATAACACAAAGTCTTAAAATAAATTTTTTCCATAATAAAAAGATTAAAAGTGCTGCAATTACACAAATTACCTCAGAGTTGGTAATAATTGCATTCATATGAAATTTTATTACATTAAAGTCCCCTATCATTAATAGTAAATGATTTAAATTTACCATTAACCAATTTTTTCATGTGCAAAATCAAAATTATCCCTAAATTTTTACTTTAAGGTTTCATTTTTTACATTTTCTAAAAAAACAATAATTAAAAAATTTAATTGTATAACAACTTGTTTGACCTAGATCATCACCATTAACAACCCAAATTATCATCATCGGTAACCTAGATCATCATCATCAGCAGCCCAAATAATTTTTATCGACCTAGATCATCATAAAGTTTGCCTACCAGTTCTACTTCAACCTAAAACCCATAAATCACCTAAATCAATTCTAATTGAAAAAAAAAAAAAGGTAAACTCACCAATAGAGTAAGAAAAGAAAAAATAATAAAATAATAAAAAAATCCATCAATAATGAAGTGTATAGGTAGGATGAGTGAGTCCACTGCTCCCCTTAAGTATTATAAATTTGTAATTTTACCTCTATTTTAATTTGTGCTATGCCTTACTACATTTAAAATTTATTGCTTTATCTATATTTTTCGTATTTTTTTTTAAATACTTAACAAGTTCTTTTTAAATGTAAACTAATATTATATCTTATTTAAGCTACACTTTAAATTTTTTTATTTATTCTTGATAATTTTTTCTTAAAGTCACTCCTTAATTATTGCTACAATAACTAGAATTTTTCTCCTTTCAAAGATTTTTCCATCTCTTCCAATCTTTTATTTATGAGAAAACTTTACTTTAATCCCTTAGATTTCGAAAAATATTAAGTTTTTAAACCTTCTTTGGAAACATTCTTGTCATCTCTAACCTTTTTAAAGCTCTTCAAAAAAGTTCAAACCATCAATCAATTGACGGTCAATAATGACTTTAGATAATTTAAATTGTAATTTAATAACTTAAATTTAAAAACATTTTAAGATATTTAACTTATTAATTTATTATTTTATAAAAATAATCCGATAATTTATATATAACTAACAACTATCAAGAGTAAAAATAATTTTTTATACATTCTATTAATTTTGACTATCAATCGATTGATGATTTAAAATTTTTTTAAGAGTTTTAAAAAAATTAAACATGAAAAACCTATTTTAAACAAACTTTAAAAATCCAATATTTTTTAAAACCTCAAGGACTACAATGATGTGTTCCTTTTATTTAAGGCATTGTAATGATATGCCATACATTTAATTTATTATTTATTAAAGAAAGATTATTTTTTATTGATTTATGTAAATAAAAAATTGTTTGATAAAGATTGAATTATAACTTATAGTATCGTTAATTATTAAAATTATAAAAAAAAAAAAAATCTTATTTTAAAATATGTCAGCCAAATATAACAGTGGATTTTGTATGGTTGGGGTTCCTGCTAAGGTGCAACCTAGAAAGGAGAGTTGAATAAGTTGACTCTTTAAAACTGTTGCAGAAGTAAAACTCTTTAATAAAATCTTTTCAAATAAGATTAGAACGCTAAACAATTTTAATGAGTTATAAAACACTTGACAAAAAGTTAAGGCGACAAACTATTTGGTTTGAAAAGCTTTTCTTAAAAGATAGTCTGATGTAAATATTCTTAATATTGGATATAAAGATTCTTTACACCTGACAGAAGCCACAAAAACAAATAAAAGACACAAGTCATGTTCAACTTAGGATGCCTTCAGAAATATTTACAAATGACGACAAACTAAAAGATAATTTAGCATCAATTATTAAAATATTCACCAATTTTATTGGTGCTAGCTGGATGTAAATATTCTTCACATGCAATTTAAGAAACATTTGCAACTTCTTATCAGACAGAATCATATGTTAAGATTCCTTGCATTCATCTATCACATAACCAAATATAATTTAATAAATCAAAATAATAAGGCACATCCACACCATAAAGTAAATCATCCACCAGTGTACAATATATTTTTTACGTGAACAACTCAAATGGGAAAAACCATGGACCTCTAGTCAAGCCTTAGAAAAAATCCACCATGTAGTCAAGTTCCAATATACAATGTGTTTGACCCTAGCTTTACTTAATAATGCCTCTAGAGTTGCATACCTAAGCGCTTACCATGCCCTATGACTTAGGTCTTGGACTTACTCACTTAATCTTCCTTTTTTTTTTTATAGGAAACAAATACTTTATTAATAAAAGAAAGAAGATACACCTGTGAACCAGAAGTCCACCAAAAAACAAATAAACAAAGTCTAAACCTAAATGCAAGATTAGAAGAAACAATCAACAAATAGCAACCTTCCAATCTAGTAAAATAAGAGATAAGGACAAATGTTTAAATTCTTCACTAGAAGACACCCAGAGAAAAGCCAAGTAAAACACTTTATCCCTTAGAAAGGTGTCCTCCTCTTCGACTTCTTTGAAAATTCTTCTGTTTCTTTCCTCCCAAATAATTCATAAGATAACGAAAACTCCACAGTTCCAAAGTATCCTAACCTTTTTACCTCCTCCTAAGGCTCCAAAATCTTCCAATAAAAAAGCACCTAAATAATTAGAGGCTGCCCACCACAAGCCAAGTAAAGAAAATAACACATTCCATAACAAGCCAACCACAGGACGATGAAGAAAGAGGTGATCCAAGTTTTCCCCCCAATTTTTGCACATGACACACCGAAATATTAGGAGATCTTTTTTGAATAATATCACCTGCACTTAGTTTCCCATGAACCAAAAGCCACACTAAAAACTTTATCTTGTTCAGAGCCTTTGACTTCCATATCAAGTTGTCATACTCAAACCTAGAAAGAGAATCATCTTGGACTAACTTTTAAAAAAAGGACTTGCATGGGAAGTACTCACTTAATCTTCTTATACTTGACGATACAAACACTTATGCTCTAACTTCCAAAAAGACTCTTCTAGCTACGCTTGTTTGACACCCTTGTTAACACTTCTGAAAGAATTGGACATACCTAACTTTTAATTTGACACACAAAAACTTCCCCACTGTTTATTTAGATAGAGCAAACCTAGATCTCATTTACAACTCAATCTTTACACAAGATTTTACTAATGTTCTAAACAATCCGAAATCTCATTGACTTCTATATAAACCATTATAAACCTTATCTACACTCTAACAAATCTACAAGCTTTTGGTCTTCACACTTCTAATGTTAAGAAAATTAGCACCAGATCTTTACATCAACCGATCTTAAGATCTTTACATAAGAGCTCCAAGCTTTTGGTCTTTACACTTACGATGTTAAGATCTTTACACAAGATTAGGGATTGCTACGGGTTGGGTCGAATTGCGTTTTGCCCTTTCCAAACCCGAGCCAGAATTTTTTAGGGTTGCCTCAAACCTGACCTGTGCCCCTAACGGATTCCGACTTTCCGCTTTAAACTCATTTCGAATAGACCAGACCTGGGCAAGTTTGGATCAGATTGGATATTTTTGTCATTTTCTAAACAAACTAAACTCCACACTAACTTCTATACAAACCAGTGTTTTCGCTCCAAGTCTCCAAGCTTTTAGTCTCCACACTTATGATGTTAAGATAAGTGTATTTGCACTAGATCATTACATCACACAACCATAACCAATACATATATAAGCATGAATTATGCTTCAAGCAGTTTTATAAAAATGATTTACCCTAAATATGCAATCTAGACACTTCAACAAATCTTACAATATATAAAAGTGGAAATTACAACAAATACCCATTAAAAGAAGCTCAATTTTGTTTTTACCCCGTATTTTAAAAAAATTTGTTTTTAACCCCTCAAATAAATTAATTTCATTGTATACCCAAGATTACGAAAATACCCTTAAGTTTCTATTACCCAAATGCCCAACATTAAAATTACGAAACTAACCTTCTTCTTCCTCACAACATCCTCCATGTTTTCTCTTCTCAATTATTCTCCATTAATGGTTTATGAGATTTGATTCACCATTGATTGTCCATATTTCCTCTTCTTCTTCTTCCCTCACAATAGCCATTAAAGGCTTTTAAACATTCAAGTTTCATCCATTAAAGGATTACAAGATTCTTGAAGCATTTGCTTGTCAAAGGATTAGTATATGTTTTTTCGGTTAGTTTTTGGGTTATTTTGTTCATATTTGCATGCTAAAACACTATAAGAATGTATTGGTTGTGATGATTTGATATTTGTTATCTGCGACAAAAACTGTAAAATCTGTGACGAATTCGGTTTTTCATGACTGATAATCGGTTTTTCAATAGGCGTATCAATTTTTCGGGTCCCTGAAAAACCGATTCGGTTTTTCGGGCCCCTCAAAAACCGATTCGATTTTTCGGGCCCCTCAAAAACCGATTCGATTTTTCGGGCCCCTGAAAAACCGAACGGTTTTTCGGGCCCCTGAAAAACCGAACGGTTTTTCAGGTCACTGAAAAATCGATAATGGAACGGTTTTTCAAGTAACTGAAAAATCGATAACGGAACGGACCTATGAAAAACCGATAACGGACTGTGAAAAACCGATTTTCACCCCTAAAAAACCGAAATTAGCAATTTTTTCAATAATTGCTATAATTATGATTAGAATGCTGTAAATTAAATTTTAGTGTTATATGTGCTTATATATTATTATATTTTATTTGAGTGGAGAGTGTTGTGAGACTGGACACAACCAACGTCGATGTCCCTTATAATTTTCTACTTCAAATCTAGAGGTGGATGATGATGAAAATAATGAGTAGACATTGATATTGAACTTCTATTTCATGTATATTTTAACTTATTTTGTTAAATTGATATATTATAATCGGATTCGTTATTTATTTTAGTTTTTAATGAATGAATGAATGATAGGAAATTTATTTGTAATACATTATCATTAATATCATGAAATAAGTAAAGATCAATTGATATGAAATTTAATAAATGAAGTATAGTACTTGTTAAAATTGTTTATTCAATCACCAATCAGTTACTGGGAACCTTTAATGTGTTAAAATTATAGATGAAAATGAATAGAGACACTGGATCGATTTTTCAGCGTAGCTAAAAAATCGATATCGATTTTCCAGGGGCTGTAAAAACCCGATCATCAGATAATTACATAGAAGTGAGAATCGGTTTTCTATTGACACTGAAAAATCAGCTCCAGTTTTTCAGGTACCATGAAAAATCTGTCATTACTTTCCTTCAACATTTTCAGGTAGTATAAAACCGATTTTGCATCGATTTTATACTACGTCTGGAAAACCGAAATCGGTTTGTTGATTTTATTGATTAATGATTTACTAATTTTCAATAAAATCAATCAATCAAAAAATTGATCTATACAATAAAATCAAATTATCAATCAATAAAATTAATAAATCATTGGTTAGTAATTTATGTCAATAAATCATTAGTTAGTAAAATCAGTAAATCATTAATCAATAAATCAATCATTCGATCGGTCTATACAATAAAATCAATAAATCATTGGTTAATATAATTGATAAATCATTAATCAATAAATCAATCAATAAATCGGTCCATACAATAAAATCAAGTTATCAATCAATAAAATCAATAAATCATTGGTTAGTATAATCGATAAATCATTAATCGATAAATCAATCAATAAATCGGTCCATACAATAAAATCAAGTTATCAATCAATAAAATCAATAAATCATTGGTTAGTAAAATCGATAAATCATTAACCAATAAATCGGTCCATACAATAAAATCAAGTTATTGGTTAGTAAATTCAATAAATCATTGGTTAGTAAAATCGATAAATCATTAATCAATAAATCGGTCCATACAATAAAATCAAGTTATCAATCAATAAAATCAATAAATCATTGGTTAGTAAAATCGATAAATCATTAATTAATAAAATCAATCAATAAATCGATCCATACAATAAAATCAATGTCCGATTTATTGATCGATTTTATTGATTAATGATTTATCGATTTTACTAACCAATGATTTATTGATTTTATTGTATAGACCGATCGAATGATTGATTTATTGATTAATGATTTACTGATTTTACTAACTAATGATTTATTGACATAAATTACTAACCAATGATTTATTGATTTTATTGATTGATAATTTGATTTTATTATATAGACCAATTTATTGATTGATTGATTGATTTTATTGAAAATTAGTAAATCATTAATCAATAAAATCAACAAACCGATTTCGATTTTCCAGACGTAGTATAAAACCGATGCAAAATCGGTTTTATACTACCTGAAAATGTTGAAGGAAAGTAATGACAGATTTTTCATGGTACCTGAAAAACTGGAGCTGATTTTTCAGTGTCAATAGAAAACTGATTCTCACTTCTATGTAATTATCTGATGATCGGGTTTTTACAGCCCCTGAAAAATCGATATCGATTTTTTAGCTACGTTGAAAAACCGATCCAGTGTCTCTATTCATTTTCACCTATAATTTTAACACATTAAAGATTCCCAGTAACTGATTGGTGATTGAATAAATAATTTTAACAAGTACTATACTTCATTCATTAAATTTCATATCAATTGATCTTTACTTATTTTATGATATTAATGACAATGCATTACAAATAAATTTCCTATCATTCATTCATTCATTAAAAACTAAAATAAATAACGAATCCGATTATAATATATCAATTTAACAAAATAAGTTAAAATATACATGAAATAGAAGTTCAATATCAATGTCTACTCATTATTTTCATCATCATCCACCTCTAGATTTGGAGTAGAAAATTATAAGGGACATCGACGTTGGTTGTGTCCAGTCTCACAACACTCTTCACTCAAATAAAATATTATCTAAGCACATATAACACTAAAATTAATTTACAGCATTCCAATCACAATTATAGCAAATATTGAAAAAATTGCTAATTTCGATTTTTCAGGGGTGAAAATCGGTTTTTCACAGTCCGTTATCGGTTTTTCACTGACTTGAAAAATCGATTATCAGTTTTTCACAGTCCGTTATCGGTTTTTCACAGGTTCGTTCCGTTATCGATTTTTCAGTTACTTGAAAAACCGATAATGAAACGGTTTTTCAGGTCACTGAAAAACCGTTCGGTTTTTTAAGGACCCGAAAAACCGATACGCCTACTGAAAAACCGATTATCAGTCATGAAAAACCGATTTCGTCTCAGATTTTACAGTTTTTGTCGCAGATAACAAATATCAAATCATCACAACCAATACATTCTTATAGTGTTTTAGCATGCAAATATGAACAAAATAACCCAAAAACTAACCAAAAAAACATATACTAATCCTTTGACAAGCAAATGCTTCAAGAATCTTGTAATCCTTCAATGGATGAAACTTGAATGTTTAAAAACCTTTAATGGCTATTGTGAGAAAAAGAAGAAGAAGAAATATGGACAATCAATGGTGAATCAAATCTCATAAACCATTAATGAAAAATAATTGAGAAGAGAAAACATGGAGGATGTTGTGAGGAAGAAGAAGGTTAGTTTCGTAATTTTAATGTTGAGCACTTGGGTAATAGAAACTTAAGGGTATTTTCGTAATCTTGGGTATACAATGAAATTAATTTGTTTGAGGGGTTAAAAACAAATTTTTTTAAAATACGGGGTAAAAACAAAAATTTTCTTTTTATTTGGATAATAACTATAAATTTCCCTATATAAAATTCCTATCTTAAAAATGGTTTTAATTATCATAAGCTTTTCTAAATCTCATGCATCAAACCAATAAAATCACACTCACATGCATTTCAATCAAATTATAGGCAGCGTGTATGACTTACGTAAGTCACATCATACCTACCAACACAAGCATCCTAGATGTAGCAACTACTTGTTAAGACTTCTAATACTCAATGACTCATCAACACAAAATCCTTATCAACCAACAATCATCAAACCCACAATAATTCTGTAAACAAATTTGTTGAACTTCAATAATCACCACGTCGTTAATCAAACACCAACTAGAACATGATATGCCTCTTAAACAATAATCTCAATGACTGAACACAATTAAATCAATATATTCAACCACTTCAAAAACTCTTAAACTAACTAGGACAGAACAACTAGATCCAAGATCAAAACAACAATCGAAGACTCCTAATCGCAATCAAACACTACTAACGATAATCAAATATCAACTAATTGTGATCAACGTTTCAAGCCTTATTATCAATGATCAATATGATTGAATCAGTATGTTTCAGCAACAAGAATAGTCTTAAATGAACTAGGGCATTAGCCATGAAATAAGAATCAAATTGTACCAAAATAATCACCAAAATAGCCTACAAAACAATCATCAATCAATATAGAATGAATAAAGATGGATCTAAGATTGATATGGCAGAGACAAATGATAATAATAATCCTATAAACAATATCAAACACTGATAGAATAAAATAAACAAAGCTTACATATGTAATAAATCAAGAATATACCTCAAACCTGCAAACTATTGAAATCCGGCTCCAATGGTGTATGATGGATTTTCAAGAACAATCTAAGAATGGTTTGTGTTACCAACTGAATCCTCACAAAATCAACTGAATATTCCTCTTGAAGGCCAAATTCTAGTCTTCCATTTTACTTGATTCAAAAACTTGTTACTCAATTTCAGATTTGTTTCAACAATGAGTAGAAAGCAAGCAAGAGAGAAGGAAGAGAGCAAATATACAAGTCAAAAGTCAAAAGATTTCACTAAGAGTATTTTGGTTAGTTCACACTTTAGATGACATTAAAGCATTAAAGTTTAAACTATTAGTTCAATGATATCTTCACAACTCAAGCCAACTTTGGTGTTGTTTGTCTTCATTTTAACTTGTAATATTCTGTTTAGTGTCAAAATTATTAGCTTTATAGAGACGTTAATTGACTTTGACCAACAAAAATTAAACCATGGCAAGAAGGATTTGATTATCTTTTCTTTCCAGCTTATCATTTGGAGCATGAAAACGGAGCATTTTTCATTATCTATTATATATTTATTATGATCAGTTCGTATCTATCGGCCTTACTTTTTGGGTTTAAAGGATTGATTAATTGGCTTTGGTAAATGGACACGCTTATAGTTTTAGCTGAATCGATACCACTGATTGGTGGAGAATCAATGGTAGGAACATTCGAAGGAACAAGATGGGAAAATTTCAGTGTGAAAACTTCAGTGTCATCCACATATGAGATACTACCCATCAACAACGTATTTATATTTTTCATCGAAAACAACTTAGTTACGTGCTTACAACCTTAGTAATCGAGTTCACACATACATAAAGGATGAAGTGGTATCATGCATCAGCATTTGTACTTGTGTACACAAACTAGCTTATAATGATGCAAAGCCAAGCCCATGTCTCCATACAACACAAGTATCCTATCAGTATCCTATCTTGCAAAGAGTCATGCAAAGCAATTCAATGGAACATAATTGCATCCTGCGCTTCATTCAGAAGCCGAAAGAATATCCAATAAAAATTTAAAGAAATATGTGAAAACCTGATGAACAGAACCAGCACGATCAGACATAGAAAATACATAATTGCAAAAGAAAGTAACAATACATTACAGGACAAACAAATATCAGTCAAGAATATTGTTTTAAAACGAAATATTGGTCAGCAGTCATGTTCTGTATGAATGAAGGATTAACAGTTTAGATGGGTGCTCCACTTACAAATAAATATAATTTTAATATTAAAAAAATAAAAAAAATAAAAAAGTTAGTCAGGTGGTCCTTATCAATCCTACAGAATTTTACAAAGAACATTTAATATTATCGAACTTATCATATGTAGGGAGGATTAGTACCAAGAGAAGATAAATGACAAGATGCACGGTAGACAAACTTCCAAATTGTAATCATCCCTTATTCTAATCTACTTTACATAAATATGTTCAAGCAATTGAAAAATAGAAACTTGATTGGTAAAATGACGCCAAAAAGCATGCCAAGTTAGCACATGGCTCATACAAAGCAAATTTATTTAAATTATTCCAACTAAGAACTAAGACTTGATCATCACTGCAAGCATAACTTCCCCACATTTGCGTGTGTCAATCACATGGGACCCTTTCGAAAGATATGGCTGGACATGTCTTTTCATTATGCTAAAATTCATGCTAGAGTAAGTAATGCCCTTATATTCTCTTGCACTTATGTATCAATAAGTGCACACATATACATTCTTAGACAGATAGAGCTAAAGAGACAACAAATCCAAAAGTTTACCTATGGTTGAAATCATATTTCTATCACATAAAGAGTGAGTCACCTGTTTCACGCAATGAAACTCACAAATTATATGTTGGAAAAAGACATGGAGTAGGAACAGTACGTCAGAAAAGGTTTATATAGTATTCAATGTATAAGAAGCCTTGAACCATATATAGTAAGAGTATTATTCATGGTGTGCGGCAAGGAGCCAGATTCAGATCCATTTGAGTTATTCCTCACAGCCTAAAAGCAATAATGACGTTAACTAGAGTAAATGAATAACTTAGTGAGAAGTGGAGATGTACATGAGTGCCAAAATGAATTATTTATCTTCCAGCAATTATCTAAACACATGGTACACATGTTTGATCTTTAATCACTGCAACCCAATTTTATAGAAACTAGTTTTGGTTTGCACGTGCTTAAATTTATGTTCGTTTTTCTTATCAAATAAGTTTTAAGGTTAAAACAAATTATTCATTAAATATCATTATATATAATTTATTTTGAATGTAGATTTAACTACTGGATTAACTATTGACATATACAAGACAATAAACAATCTAAGTTCTACTTTTAACCACATATAACAAACACCATGAACATAAATCAATTGAAACCATGCTCAATAAACAATAATAACCCATAGAACAAGATAAAGAATCTTAAGAAAATCATAAGACAGATAAAAAAAATAAAACAAAATAAAAAGATACTTTCAATGTATTGTTGGGTGCTGTTGAGCTTACAGAGCTTCTCTCCATGTATCTGTTCACTCAACAAACTATTCATCCCACAATATAAAAGCCAAAAACCCCACCTATAAACACTATTGGATTGTTATCACAAGTGAACTATTAAGGTGTGTGACTTAATCATACAGGATACAACCAAATTAATAATTCAGTGCTCTTATACAACTTCTTAAATAAAGCATGCATCCTTTTGCTATGCTTCTGTCTCATTCAGGTAGTTTGTTACTGTCTGAATGAGACAGAAGCATAGCAAAAAGACGCATGCTTTATTTAAGGAGTTGTATAAGATTTTCATCATCCAATGCTATGACCGAAAAAAGTCTATAAAATAAATGTTGAAATCTAATAAAGTAAATAAGGAACAAGAATTTCAAAGATGCTAAAATGAGAACGATACTCCTGGTAACTTGTGCCTCCATTGCCAACTTCTAGCATAAGATATTCTGCTCAAATAGAATAAGATAGCAGAAAGAGCAACTATTTCACAATCAGCAGAATAATACTTGTGATTTCCTAAGAAAAATATTCACAAACTTCACAATTTACCGTTCCATCCAACAGGTCCAGCATAGGACGCCCACTTGTCATTTAAATCAGCGATGGTAGTCATGCTTCACATCAAGAAAAAAAGACTCAACCAGTATGACAATTTATGAATGCAAATTTTAATTTTTTTTCCTAGTCCCCTTCTTGACTGGATATAATGATTCACAGATCATATGCCATAGACCTTAAAATCAATGTATAACAACAAATCATTTTAGGTAGCAAAAGCATTTTGTACTCCAAGGGCAAAAAATTCAAAAGAAATATATGTTGGAAGAATCAAGGGGAATTATTTAACAATTTTTCCGTTCCAGCCGTCACTGTCCCAAAAAGTTAATAGTCATGCATCAGATTAGATATTTAAATTCTCGACTCTATCCTGATAACAATGTCTTCGATAATCTTTCACCGTATATAAGCACAATTTTTCTTTTTCAATTTAATTCCTCTCTCCCCCAACACACAATAGGGTGCGCATGTAACCGGAAAAAATGAGTTGTTAATTATGTATGGAGAAAAGGAGGTGGTACTTTGTCTTTTACTTTTCAAATGAAGTAAAGACCTACGTAGTAATGTAAATTATGAGACTTGAAAAAAACAAATCGTTATGTTAATTACAATTCAGTTAATTACAATCGTTATGTTATATCATAGCAGGGATTCCATCAGGGCATTGTTAATGCGATTTCACTACTTTCGAAAGCATAAAGTCATCATTTCTCAGCTATTTTCACAAATAAAACAACTACTTCCAAGCTACCAACCAAACAACACATATATTCTCCACCAATTCAAGCCATCAAAAACATATACCACATTTAGTTAAATAGAACCTATATTTGATCTTTGTTCTCAATGACATAACCAAATAAAAATCTAAATTTTATTATTTCTGCTTCATAAGAAAAGAGTTCAAAGGAAGAATGGACACTGACCCACAACGTCTGCTGGATGCCCTTCGTCACGGAAGTCACCAACACCACCGCGGCCGCCTCCTCTGCCCCCGCCGTCACCAAAATGGCCTCCTCTCCCGTGGTCTCCTTCTCTGCCGTCTCTAAAGCCGCCGTCGCCAGACCCATCTTCATCTTCATCTTCAATTCGCCTTCAAAGTATGTGTATATATATATATATATATATATATTTATAAAAATAAAAAATAAAAATAAAAATAAAAAGAACTAACAATTAATCACAATATCAACCCAAACTGCCATCCACTTCAATCAAAATCAATACATATCCCACATATTATATCATCAAAAAATCCACAAATTACAAAGAAAAAGAAGAAAAAAAATCCACAAATTATATCTTCACCTTCTGCCTCCCCGTCAAGGTCTCATCTGCCTCAATTGTCCATATGGTGGCCACCAGATCTCTGCCTCCAGCAATGTTGTCGGACGGAGCCCGCTCCACTGTTAGGCCCAAGCAGTCAAGGTAGGAGACAGTGAAGGCCAGCGAGATGGTGAAGTAAAAGCCACGTCTCCTCTGTAACCTGGAGAAAAAGATAGAAGAGAGTGTCAACGAGTGTGTGTTGAAATCTGGTCGGTAGAAACTAGACATGACCATGGTTCGGTTTGGTTTTGGTTCCGGTTTTGAACTGACGGTTCCGATTCTAAAAAAACTAAAACCGGAACCTTAACCGAAATAAAATGATTCCGGTTCGGTTCTGAAACCGTCGGTTTTGTAACGGTTCCAGTTCCGATTCCGATTCCGGAACCTTTTTTTAAAATGACAATCTGAAATTTAAAAATTAATATTAAACTATATTTTAAAATTAAAAAATAAATCCATACACAAACGAAATAAAAAATTTAATTATTTGAAGAGCAAATTATTGTAGATGGTATTGATGTTTTGGGTCTGTTTGATGCTGAATTAATGTCTTTATTGAGTGTTGATGAACCAGAAATCCAGATATCTTTCGTGAACTAGAAACCTAAAATGTGAACTAGAAACTGAAATGCGATGAACTCATGAACAAATGAACTGAATCACCATCAATTTTTTTTTTTTAAATATTATTTTTCTTATAAATAGATCTAGACCGTCCATCTCAAAATGGATGGTCTAGATCAATTTGAAAAAAAAAAATTAAATTAATTTTTTATAGTTTAAATTTAATTTTTTAAATTATTTAATTTTTAAATATTTTAAGTTTTAAAATTTTAAATTATTTATTAATTAATATAATTTAATAATCGAAACCGAACCGGAACCGCCGGTTCAAGGCAGTTCCGGTTCCACCTGTTCTTTGAACCGGCGGTTCCGGTTCCTTTAGGGTCAGAATCGGAATCGAAACCGTTACAGTGACGGTTCTGGTTTGGTTTCGGTTAACCGGTTCTTTGAACCGACGGTTCGGATTCTTTTAGGGTCAGAACCGGAACCGGAACCGCTACAGTGACGGTTTTGGTTTGGTTCCGAACCGGAACCAGAATCTTATGTTCTGGTTCTGGTTCTACAGTGATAGTTCGGTTTGAACCGCACGGTTCGAACCGAACCGTGGTCATGTCTAGTAGAAAGACAGCTATTAAACATTTCAATTACTTCTTTACCCTTTTCAAACAAACACAAACAACTTTTATCAAGTGCTGTACATGAGGATAAAAATGTAGTTTTACTTTCGAACAAATTATGGGTGTGGAAAAACTGCAAGTGTTCACCCATCTCTTCCCATTTTTAATAGAGCAAATTACAAAAAAGCTACCCAATTGAAACGCTTTTACAGACGAAACAATTGTTTCGATATAATTACAATTTACCCCCCTTCTGTTAGCAAGTTTCCGTTATATATAATCGAAAATAGTGTAAAAAGAGTAAAAGACGAAAATGTCCTTGATTGTTGGAGTTGACTGAATTGACCGAGTAAAAAATTGAAAAATCTTTAAAAAATTCGGTACAGTTGTTGACATTGCCTGTTGGGATTTTTTTTTTTTTCAGAATCTGGGTTTTCATAAACTGAAAATCAGATTTTAGGTTTCCAGTTGTCTGAAAACCCAAAAAATGATCCCAAACATCCAAAAAATGGTCCTAAACATCATTAACAGTCATCAATCAATCATCCAACATCATCAATCCACACTTAAAAACCCAAAAAATGACCTCAAACATCATCAATCAAACTCAACATAATCAATCTCCCACAAAACCATCAAACCCAACATCATCACTGAAATCAACCTCACAATCACCCACAAAACTGTCAATCAAACTGAAAAAAAAAAAAAAAAAAAAAAAAAAAAAAAAAAAAAAACCAAAAATCAACCTCAACCTCAGGTTCATTATCGAACCCAGATCTGGGTTCATGAGAACCCAGATTTTGGGTTCACGATGAACCCATATTTTGGGTTCCTTGTAAACCTAGATCTGGGTTCGCGAGGAACCCAAATTCTGGGTTCGTCTAATTTCTGGGTTCTCGAGAACCCAAGGAACCCAGATCTGAGTTCTCGATCTGGGTTCACAAGAACCCAGATCTGGATTCCTCACGAATCTAGAATCTGGGTTCTTGAATAACTTTGAAGAATCCAGAAGAACCCAATTTTTTTGGGTTCTTCAAGAACCTAGATTCTGGGTTCATGATGAACCCAGATCTGGGTTCCTTACAAACCCAGATCTAGGTTCACTCGAATAATGAACTCAGATTGGGTTTGAGTAAAAGAATAGTAGAAGAAGAAGAAGCGGAAGAAAAGAAGAAAAAACAAAAGAAGAGACGGAGACACATGGCGAGAAAATGGAGATGGCTGAGGGAAAAGAGAGAGAGAGAGTATTTTTAAAGTTTTTAAAATTTATTCTTTTAAATAATAAAACATTTAAAAGTTTTTAAAATTTATTTTTTTAAATAATAAAACACCAAAAGACAATTTTACCCCAAAACTAGTTAATACTAACCGAAGTCCACTAATGGTTGGGGGTCAATTGTAATAAAAGCGAAACAGTTGCTCCGTTTGTGAATGCGTTTTAACTAGGTAATTAAATTATAATTTATTCTTTCTAAAAAGTATCTCAGTAGGACGGACTCACCCTCACCTCATCGTAGATCCACCCCTAAATTGGCATATCATCCTTATATATATATATATATATATATATATATATATATAAATTTCTCATATATATATTTCTCATATATATATATATATTTCTCATGTATATATATGTTGACATTGGGATCTAGTCAACAAGGTTCTTCAAGTCTAAGATTGTAAATCAATGGAAAATAGAACAAAAGCAAAAGAATGGAAGCAGAGAAAAAGAAAAATGTGTAGATTTTACGTGGTTCGGTCAAGGGGAAGGCCTACGTCCACAGTGCCTACTCCGATGGTGGAGAGGTAGTCACTGTTATTACTATATTTTCTGGTTATAGAGAGAAAAAACAGAGAGAACTCTCTCATTTACAATAATTCTCACTCCTATTTATAGAAGGGGGAGATGCTACAGTGGCGCCTAATAAGTTAAAATACAATTATAATTATAGTTGGGTTACATTAAATGAGCCTGACAACTATTAAAGCAAGTTATTTAGACGGCTGATCTAAGTAGCTAATCCAAGTGGGCTAGTTCAAGTGGGCTAGCTCAAATGGGCTAAATAAAATCTTCGTAATCCAAGCTGTAATATCTAACATGCTGGCCATGCACGTCACGCTATCGTGTGAGCTGGTTCTGATCTGGGCAAGATGAAGCTCATAAAAAACGAGCTCATGAGGTCATTTTGGGCGAGCTCAATGAGCTAGGAGCTGATGAGCTGGAAGCTGATGAGTTGGGAGCTTGATGAGCTGTAAGTTGATGAGTTATGAGCTCGATGAGCTGGGAGCTGATGAGTTGGGAGCTAATTACTCATGTCTGCGAGCTCGAGTTAGGAGCTCATCCTGAGAGTTGGGAGCTCATCCTGAACGAGCTGATGTTCGTCCATCTATTCGTTGGCCTACTCGCACATGGATTGCTCGTCCAGTATTCTGCCGGGCAGCTTCCGCGAGCTGGGGTTTGATAAATTGAGCCCTTATCTGCTGGGCCTTTGAGCTTTTATCAGCCTATTTGGGGGATCCCAAAATATACACAACATTAAGCCCTCCAGTTCCTAGTTCATTTACGGGTTGGGAGCTTGAACTTAGCTGGTAAAAACTGGTGCGCGTGAGCTTGCTACCTTGATGAGATGCAAAAGTATTGGAAGCATGTTGCCGATCTGCCTCGTGGTCAGGCCTATTAGGCATTTGCTTCATCTAAGTTTCCTATGGACTCAAAAGTAAAGTCATTAGTACTAATAAGCCTCTCGAGCTATGCCCATGGGGTATAGGAACCCGATGACATGGCGAGAGTTGAAACCTCAGTTGTGCTTATTGGGTCGTAACTCGAGTTGTATAGCGAGCTGCGCTCACAAGGTAAGGACTCGAGCATTTACAGCAAACTGTGCTCACAAGGTGGAATCCTGAGCATCTACAACGGTTGCATTCACAAGGTTAACACTTGAGCATTTACAGCATAATATCCTCTCGAGCTACACTCACAGGGTCGGAACCCGAGCTTCTATAGCGAGAGTTATAGAGGTTAGAACCTCAATTGTACTCATAGGGTAGTAACCCCAACGGTATAGCGAGCTGCGCTCACAAGGTAGTGACCCAAGTGTCTACAGTAAACTACATTCATAAGGTCGAAAATCTGAGCATCTACAATGGCTGCGCTCACAGGGTCAAAACCTGAGCATTTATAGCATAATATCCTCTCGAGCTACGCTCACAGGGTCGGAACCCGAATATCTATAGCGAGAGTTTGGGGAGGTTGTAACCTCTACTGCGCTCATAAGGTCGGAACCTAAGTATTTACAATGTTTGAATATCTGCTGAGTTACACATTTTTTGGCCAGGTGGCTTGGCAAGTAAAAGCATAGATTATATATAATAGTCTAGAGATGCAATTCATTAATTTTCAAAAAAATTAAATTAAAACATGAAGAGCTTCAGCTCAGAAAGTTACCGAACATAAAGATGTGTCTCTATGCTAAGGGTCATTGAGAGCTGCTTTGAGCGAGCTCGAGCTGGGAGCTCATCCTAGGAGCTGAGAGCTCATGCCTGAGAGCTGAGAGCTACAGCGAGCTCTAGTTGGGAGATCATCATGTGAGCTGAGAGCTTATGCATGGGAGTTGAGAGCTGAGAGCTGCTTTGGGCTTGCTGGAGCTCATTCATGTGAGCTAGAAGCTGGTGAGCTGCTCTGAGCTTGCTGGAGCTCATGCCAGCGAGCTGGAAGCTGAGAGCTACTCTGGGTTTGTTGGAGCTCATTCTTGCGAGTTGGAAGCTGGAAGCTGCTCTGGGCTTGTTGGAGCTCATTCCTGCAAGCTGGAAGCTAGGAGCTGCTCTAGGCTTGCTGGAGCTCATGCCAGCGAGCTAGAAGCTGGTGAGCTGCTTTGGGTTTACTGGAGCTCATTCCTACGAACTGAAAGCTGGTGAACTGCTCTGGGCTTGCTAGAGCTCATGCCAGCGAGTTGGAAGCTAGTAAGTTGCTCTGGGTTTGCTGAAGCTCTTTCCTATGAGTTGGAAGTTGGTGAGCTGCTCTGGGTTTGCTGGAGCTCATTCTTACAAGCTGGAAGCTGGTGTCCTGGAAGCTGAGCATCCTACCGTTGATACAGCTCTTGAAGCCCCCCCGACCACTGGGACTATCGAAGCTAGCTGATGGGAGGCTAAAGCGAGCTAACTTTCAATAGCATCGCCCAAGAATTCTGGTTGACCGGCAATTGCTACGCTAGAGCTCCTAGTCTTTCTTCCCCTAGTCATGGCTGTCTGAAAACTGGAAAAAGATGCAGTTTGGGTCATCCTTCTAAAGCCAAAATGTTGACGTTGGGATTTAGTCAACAAGGTTTTTCAAGCCCAAGACTGCGAATCAATAGAAAATAGAACAAAAGCAAGAGAATGGAGCTAGATAGGAAGAAAAAGGTGTAGATTTTACGTGGTTCTGCCAAGGGGAAGGCCTACGTCCATGGTGCCTACTCCGGTGATGGAGAGGCAGTCACTGTTATTACTATATTTTCTGGTTATAAAGAGAGAGAGAGCAGAGAGAACTCTCCCATTTACAATAATTCTCACTCCTATTTATAGAAGGGGGAGATGCTACAGTGACGCCTAATAAGTTAAAATTACAATGATAATTATGGTTGGGTTACATTAAATGAGTCTGACAGCTATTAAAGCAAGTTGTTTAGGTGACTGATCCAAGTGGCTAATCTAAGTGGGCTAGTTCAAGTGGGTTAGTTCAAGTGGGCTAGATAAGATCTTCATAATTCAAACTGTAATATCTGACATAGTTGGCCGTGCACGTCACGCCATCACGTGAGCTGGTTCTGATCTGGACAAGATGGAGCTCATCAAAAACGAGCTCATGAGGTCGTTTTGGGCGAGCTCGATGAGCTGGGAGCTGATGAGTTGGAAGCTGATTACTCATGTTTGCGAGCTCGATCTGGGAGCTCATCCTGGACGAGCTGGTATTCGTCCATCTATTCGCTGGCCTGCTCGCACATGGATTGCTCTTCCAGTATTCTGTTGGACAGTTTCCGTGAGCTGGGGTTTGATAAATGAGCCCTTGTCTACTGGGCTTTTGAGCTTATATCAATCTATTTGAGGGATTTCAAAAATATATACAACAATATATATGTCAATTTAGGGTACCACCCCTGAATTGACACATATTTTTTGGTAGAAAAAATCAAGATAATCTACCCCTGAATTGACACATATATATATTTATAATTTTGGTAGGAAAATTCAAGATGACGAAGCTGCTTTATGAATGCTGGACCTGAATACTCTGTTAACCTAATTTTTGTCGACCTTTTAATTAGATTACGACACATATCACAATATAAAAATGAATAGTACTGATCAAACCAATTTCTCTCTCCATTTTTTAATCACAAAACGACGTCATCTTCTCCAATTTTCCAAGTCTGTCATTTTCTCGTGAACCCCAGCCTTCACGACGTGTCATTCAAGCATTCATACACGGCTCCATCAACAAAAGACCTGTCATTCAAGCATTCAAGCACCGTTCAATTAACAAAAGGCATAAAGACTTACACTGACAAGCAAAGTGATAAAATATGTGTCCACCTCCTGAAGATATCAAAAATGTTATCGAGTTCGGTTTGGCTCACGGTGTCACGGCTGCTCCAAAAATTGACTCACCGGGTGAGATTTTTTTTTATTTTTAATCTGAGTTTTAAAATACAATATAATATATTATGAGTATAATAAGATGACCTCCCTTTGCTTATGTTCAGGCCACACGGGCTCATGGGCAGCAGCTTATCCAAAGATTGTGTTGTGACACGTGCAGAAATGTTTTGGTGGCCTGCTCAAAGTGAATGGCTGATCGGCTTGCAGCCGAACCATGAACTGAGCAGTTAAGCCCCTTGAAACCAACGAGTACCAAGTCCTCAAGAATATCATTTAAATGGGAGAAAATGGTAGATAGGGAAAATAGGAGAAAAAAAATGGTTGAATGGCAGTGTTTCAATATTGTTGGAGGGTTGGAGGGTGACGGTGGTTTAAGAGAAAATGACAAAGGGAAAATGGGTGAAAAAATGAGAAAGAGAAGTGACTATAAATTAATTTTATTAAAAATATATATTAAATTATTATAAAAATATATATTATTTAACATATTTTATTGAGATCTTTAAAATGAGTGTTGTTGACGTGAAATTATGGTCAACCCAAGTTCTTAAAGCTCAAGACTGCAGATCACATAAAAACATATAACACAAATAGGAGAAGCAAGACAGAGAGGAAGAAGATAAGACAAGATTTACGTGGTTCAGTCAAGGGAAGGATCTACGTTTACGGTGTCCCTCTGGCGAGAGGAACAGTCATTATTACTATGTGGTTTGTGATTACAGCGAGAGAGAGAGTCCAGAGATCCCCCCATTACAATTGTTACAGTCCCCTACTTATAGAGAGGGGAAGGTGCTACAGTTCTGATATAAATGGGAAAGTATTAAATGCTAATTACAATTTTCAATATTATCTTCTTAATTTTCGGGATTTGGCCTTATCTTCAAATTTTGTAGTTGATTTCTACTTTAATTACGCTGCCACCGTTTCGAGAAAGACTTATCGTACACGCCACTCTTTTCCACGAACGAATGCTCATTTTAGGCGAGCAGATGGACAAGCAGTCCATATAGCGATATTATAGGCGAGCTCATAAATGATCTTATGCAGTGATATGATTGCTAACTAGTTGGGCCTTTACTCTATTGGGTTGGTCCAATGGGTCAGTCTTTTGGGCTTTTATCACCCCATTTAAGGAGACCGAAAAATACACATAACATAAGCACCCTAGCTTCATGTGCATTTACAAACTGAGAGCTTGACCTTGCTGAAAAAAGCTAATGTATCGATCTTGCTGGTAAGAGTCATGTTGTCTTCTCAAATCATTCCTTATCACTTAGACTTGTAAGGAATGTGGCTGTAAGGTCTGATCTCAAGACCAAGCTCTTTAAGAGCAAGGAGGAACTGAATAGAGTGAGGAGCGAGCTTGAGGATGTCGCTCTTGTCTAAACGAAGAGATGGAGAAACACTGAAGGTAGGTTGCTTGATTCGCTTCATCGCAATGTTTGTTTGGCATTCGCTTGCTTTACTTTAGCGTTTGCTTCGTGCTTCAATTCCTCCCCGTGCTTGAGCTTCCTATGGATTCAAAAAGCAAAGTCATCATACCTTACACGAGTTCATGAGCTCGGGAGGTGAGGCTTTTCAAGTTCAGAATCTTCTTGCATTGCATAAACCTGATCGGGCTGTCCAATAGTAATGGCATGTCATAAAACTCTCGAGCTATGCTCTAAGGATCGAAACCCGAGCTATATAGCGAGAGTTGGGGAGGTCGGAATCTCAACTGCGCTCACAAGGTCAGAATCCGAGTAGTACAACGTAACAAACCTCTCAAACTATACTCAAAGGGTCGAAACCCGAGCTGTATAGTGAGAATTGAGGAGGTCAGAACCTCAGCTGTCAACGTTGGGATGAAGTTGACCATTGTAGCCCGCGTGGCCTGTCAACGAATTGTAGTTAGGTTCGCAGAGCTCACCTTACAAGGTAGGTGTAGGGTCGGTCTAGAGATCGATATTAGGTCCCTTGCCCCTGAAGGGTCGCGTCCGGAGTTGAATCCTCACCTTTGTAGGTGTATAATAGGCAATACTCCTACAATTAAGCTAACTGTGTGACTCATGACCTCGATTGTACTTAGCATACAACAAAGAAATCAATAGATTGTCATAGCACAGTGATATAGCAACATGAGTTTTTATTGATATTATAAAATAGCATTTAGTATATCCTCAAAAAGTTGAATATAAAAATGCACTCACGAGTTGAGTTCATCACATGTGGTGAGGATGGTATTTGTAGCAGGTTTGTGCTCGTTCAGAAGCTCCCTGAGGCTATCACTATCTTGAGTATTAAGGTCATTGCTGCTAAGGTCATGGACTCACTAGTCGCACTACATAGTTTCCCAAGTGACCTTACTTGATCAGATCCTCAATGGCATCCCTTAGCTCCCAGCATTTTGAAGTGTTGTGCCCGACCTCATTGTGGTAATCACAGAACTTGTTCTGGTTTCTGTAGTGAACGAGGGACCTCATGGGATTGGGTTTCCTAAAGTCTTCCCTGTCTTTCTCTACTGCAAAGATCTTGTCTTGAGCATCTGACAGGGTGTTGTAGCTATCATGGTGACCTGAATGCTGAAATTGCTCATTTGTGGCTTTCTTGACAATCTAGTCATCTAGGCCATTGTCTCGACCTCTATTTCCGCTCCCATCATGATCTATTTTCTTTGATGGATGTAAGCTGCCCACTTCATCTTTCTAGTCAGATTGCGCGAGATTGAAAGCTTCCTCCCATTTAATCTCCTTAGCAGCTCGCTTATAGAACTCGCCCAAGTCCTTAACTGAAGACTTGTATATATTTTCATACAGCTTTCTATCCTTGCATAGCCCAACTAAGATCACTGTTAGAATGGTTTCATCGGAGAAATTTTCTACCCTGTTGACCTCACATCTGAATCTAGCAAGATAGTCCTTTAGCGATTCTTCTCATCACTAGAAAACTGTTATGAGGTGGTAAAGCGCCACAAGCTGCTTTTTCATAGTCTTGTACTGCTTTGCGAACTTTCTTCGCAATTCTTTCCAGCTACCTATGCTGCGAGCTGAAAAATTCTTGAACCAAGCTAGCGAAATGTCTTAGAGAGTTGTTAGGAAAACACGACACTTGACCAATGACTTGGTGGTCTGCAGGTCCATCTGAATATTAAACGCATCAAGATGGTCGTACGGGTCTGCGTCCCCATTATATTGTGCGATGCTAGGAACCTCGAATCTGGGGGACAGAGGTTCAAGCTCGACATCCAAGGTGAGTGGGGTTCTTTCATTGTAGTGACCCATCTACTCCTAAACTCTATGTCGCGTTTCGAGCTGGCGAACCCTTTAGAGAAGCTCTTCAACCGTTTGATCTTGAGGCTTGTATTCCCTCATATGCTCGCAGCCTAGAGAACCATTACTTGGATCGTATCTCTGGCCTGACGAGTTAACAGCTTCATGCGACTCTGCTCGTCGTGGATACCTTACTCCCTCTTCTTCAGCTCGCCGACCTTCGGCTCTTGAACGCGAATAAAAAGAACGAGCTGAGTTAGGAGGTCGCAACTCTTCTCTGATGTGCCTTTCATGAGCTGGCACTTTCTCTTGCTGTTGGCAGGCTTCTCTAAGAGCCTCAGCCTCAAATCTGGGCGTGTTTTGTGCTTGGGTCTATGTCAGCATCCTTAATGCATCTGCGAGCTAGCGCATTGAATTCTCCAATGCCTTTTGTGGCTGGTATTGAATCTGTAGCCCCCCGACTGTAGGAATTGCCAGATCTGATTGGCGAGGGGCTGGTGAGGATTCATCTTCAGCAACGCAGCCTGTAGGGATAACCACTTCCTTCGGCAGTTGGTCGTCACATTACTGTTGTCCTGTGTTGCAACTCCTGGTTCTTCCTCTTGCCATGGCTGCTAAAAGTCTGAAAAAACCTGCAATTTGGGCCCTTCCTCTAGTGTCAAAATGTTGACGTGAAATTATGGTTAACCCAAGTTCTTGAAGCCCAAGACTGCAGATCACATAAAAACATACAACACAAATAGGAGAAGCAAGGCAAAAAGGAAGAAGATGAGACAAGATTTATGTGATTCAGTCAAGGAAAGGGCCTACATCCACGGTGCCCTTCTTGCGAGAGGAGCAGTCACTATTACTATTTGTTTTGTGATTACAGCGAGAGAGAGAGAGAGTCCAAAGATTCCCCTTTTACAATTGTTATAGCACCCTATTTATAGAGAGAGTGAGGTGCTACAGTTTTAATACAAATGGGAAAGCATTAAATGCTAATTACATTTTCTAATATTATCTTCTTAATTTTCAGGATTTGACCTTATATTCAGAATTGATAGTTGACTTATCATTTAATTATGCTGTTACCATTCTGAAAAAAACTTATCGTGCACACCACTCTTTTCCACAAGTAGATGCTCATTCTGGGCGAGCAGATGGATGAGTAGTCCATGCAACGATCTTATAGGCGAGCTCATAAACGATCTCATGCAGTGATCTGATTGCTAACTAGTTGGGCCTTTATTCTATTGGGTTGGTCCATTGGGTCAGTCTTTTGAGTTTTTATCAGTCCATTTGAGGAGATCGAAAAATACACATAACAAGTGTAATATTGAATATATTTTAATATATTTTTAAATTTTTAATATATATTAGTTAAAAAATTATGGATAGAATATTTTTTGAAGATATTATTTATATAAGTTTATTGTAAAATATATTGGAATATAAAAAAGTTTGGTATAAAAAAATTTTGATAGAGATGCTTTTTTACATTAAAATGAAGTGAAATTTAATGTTTGGAGCCATCCAAGCTCTCGCAAATTTTGTTTTAAATTTTTTTTGAATAAAAAAAAAAAAAATTGCGGGCCCTAAACGGCTGGACGTCAAAGAAATGACATTAATTTAGGGTCCGCAAATTTGATAATGTTTGTTTTGAAATTGACTTCACCCTCATTTTTATTGTTCGCGCCAGACTCGGAACCTTCCCACCAAGTGTCTACAGATACAGATGTTTGTGCCAAACTCGGAAACTCAACATCATTTGTTGGAAGAATGTTAATGTAGATTGTATTTTTCCTCGTGATGTTAGGTTTATAAGGTTCCATTTTACTTTAAAAAAAAATACCGTCTTTCTTTTAAGATTTGTATAAATTTTTATAATATAAATTTATAAGTTAAGTAAGCTAATAGAATATCTACAATATTATTACATATTTTTTATTTTATTTATAACAAATCAACAATTTTTTAATATGAATTCAATTTAAATAAAAAAATAAAAATATATATTTTCTTCACCAATACAATTATTTAAAGCAAAATATGTTTCAATTTTTGACCAATCAGCATTACAGTTATGATTAGAAAGAATGTGACAAATTTTCCTATTTTAAGTTGGTTGGAAAGAGTGAGAATTCCTAATCCACATTCCTAAAAAAATTTCTTAATTGAAAAATCCATCTCCATGTTTTCTAAAATTATGTTCACCATATTAACTTTATATTTGAATTAAATAATTGTATTGAAGAGTATTTTATGACATCATTATCTATAACAAAAAATTCAATCTAAAATAAATAATTATGTTGGGATACTCTCACAAATAAAGTAAATTAAAGCAAAGATACAAAGTAAATGTTGCTTTTGTGGGTCAGGCCAATTGCATTAACTTTGTCTGTTGTGTACCCACTTTATAAAAAAGTGGAAATGCGGATCCCATATGGAATTTTGCATATATAAACTTACTTTTGCACACATCGCTAATGGTGCCCGAAACATTATCGATTCCTTGCTTTGAGTTGTTTTGTCATTATATTTGTTTTTGTTAATCATGATGTTTTGAAAATTATCAGAATTTTAAAGCTTTTTTTATCCTTAACTTTTTCAGAACTCTTCAAAAAAGTTTAACTATAAGTCACCTAACAGTCAATATTAACAAAATTTATTAAAAAATATTTTTACCTTTGATGATTTTTAATGACATAAATTACCAGATTATCCTCATAAAATAATAAATTTATAAGTTAATTTGTTTAAAATATCTTTGAATTTAAGCTACTAAATTATAATTTAAATTATTTAAAGTCATCAATGACCGTCGGTTGACTAATGGTTTGGACTTTTTTGAAGAGTTTTGAAAAATATATGAATGAAAATAGTTATTTTTAAAAGAATTTTAAAAATCTGATATTTTTCGAAACCTTAAAAACTAATATAAAGTTTCCTGTTGTTCATTTTATTTTGACTCATTGGTTTTGAGTTATTTCGTCACATAACCATAAAGCGAGATCATTTGTCTTCCTTTCTACGAAACATCGTAGGCACGTCTATCTTACAAATCTAGCCAACTAGTCAAATTATCGAAATCTTTAAATATTTACTTTGTTTTTAGGAATAATCCCAAAAACTCATTATAATTTTTAAAAATATTTATTTTACAATTTATTATTTTATTTTTATCTAAAATCTCTCCTGATATTAATAAAAACATTCAAAATATTCTTTGAAAGCTTGTGAAAAGATAAAAATGCTCCCGATTGATACAAATTGATGATGAAGTTATGGAATGTAAAATTGATATTTTTTTTTGGTTAATTTTTTAATATCAAGGGAGATTTTAGACAAAATGAAATATAAGTGATAAAATAGACCTTTTTGCAAATAATAATAGATTTTTTGGGATTATCCCTTCTTTTTAAGATACAATTTGCTAATTTATAATGTATTATTTTTCATTACAACCTATATCTAGTAATTCTTTTATTTAGGGTGGAAAGGATCACACACATTCAACAATCAAAACTCGACAAACAATTATTAAACTTAAATTTTAATTTTAAAATATTTTATTATTGTATAGATAATAAAAAACAAAATAATTAAATTATATATATAGATATAGATATATATATATATATATATCAAAATCATTTGATCTTTAACTCATAGATTAGCCTATCAAACTATTCTTTGAAAGCTTGTGAAAAGATAAAAATGCTCTCGATTGATACAAATTGATAATGAAGTTATGGAATGTAAAATTGATTTTTTTTTTGGTTAATTTTTTAACATCAGGGGAGATTTTAGACAAAATGAAATATAAGTGATAAAATAGACTTTTTTGCAAATAATAATAGATTTTTGGGATTATCCCTTCTTCTTAAGATACAATTTGCTAATTTATAATGTATTATTTTTCATTACAACCTATATCTAGTAATTCTTTTATGGGAAAATAGCAAAAATGCCCTAACACGCATTCAGAATTACATAAATGTCATTAACAGAAATAATATTGCAAAATTGCCCCAAAAGGACAAAAATACCCTTAAGAAACTTACCCCTCCCCATTAATTCTGCCACCAGCCCGATTCCACACCCCACCAGCCCGATCCCACTCGCCACCAGCCCGAACGTCGGTGTCAGATCAATGTCGGCAGGACGACGGCGATATAAGCCCCTCCATCAGCGACGGCAAGGCCAACCTGAAATAATCTGAACCAAAAATCGAGAGATTCGAGAAATTTCCTCTTCGGGTCAGGGGTGACCCGATTTCGGGTCGACTCGAAATCGGGTCAGCCTCTGACCCGAAGAGGAAAATTTTGTTCTTCGGGTCAGAGGGTGACCCGAAATCAGGTCACCCTCTGACCCGAAGAACAATTTTTTTCCTCTTCGGGTCAGAGGCTGACCCGATTTCGGGTCGACCTCTGACCCGAAGAGGTATTTACTCTTCGGGTCAGCCTTTGACCCTAAGAGCAAATATAAATATTAACTAACTCATTAATACTCAAACTAACTCATTTCGTCCATCATTAATTCTTTACCAACCAACTTTTAATAAAATCAACGCATAATAAAACTCCCATTTCGTCCATATTTTTTTCCGAAACAATCACCATCATTTCGTCCATATCTTTTGTTTACAAACAAATAAACCATCATACAAAATCAACATCATTTGCAATAATCAAATATAAACACATTTTCTCCATTATAATATTCTCCAAAACAATAACCTTTTTGTTCTTAACTTTTGTGAAGAAAGTTGAAGGAATTTCGGCTTCGAGGTTAGTAATGTTTTTGAGTTAATTTCATTTTCAATTTCATTTGATATGTTTGGAGAAAAAAGATGGAGGAAATGATGTCAGTATATACGGGTCAGAGACTGAACCGAAGAGGAAAAAATTTTCTCTTCGGGTCAGAGGCTGACCCGAAGAGGAATTTTTTCCTCTTCGGGTCAGTTTCCCTAAGAGGAGGTTTTCCTCTTCGGGTCAGCCTCTGACCCGAAGAGGAAAAAATTCAACGGCTGACTGGCCAATCTAACAATTAATATACCACAAATCCCCACATTCCAATTAATATACAAACCCACCAACACAAACAATCAACACTCATCCAATAAACTAACAATTAAAACTCAACAAAACCCCACACAAACTAACAATTATAACCCGTGAACTATGTTCAGGTCTGTCGTGAACTACGTTCGGGTCTGCCGTGAACTATGTTTGGGTCTGCCGTGGGCTTCGCCGAAATCGGGTCTGCTGTCAGCTTCGGGTCTGCCGTGAGATGAAGAGGAGTTTGCTGCCGCGAAGGGGAGTTGTTTCGGGTCTGCCGTGAGAAGATGAAGGGCTGGTTGCTGCCGTGAAGGAGGTTGTTTCTGGTTTGGTCTGCCGTGAGAATATGAAGGTGAGAAGATGAAGGGCAGTTTTCTGTCGTGAAGGGGAGCTGTTTCGGGTCTGCCGTGAAGGGGAGCTGTTTCGGGGCTGGTCTGCCGTGAGAAGATGAAGGGCAGTTTGCTGCCTGATGCAAAATGTTAAAAGGTCATTTTAGTCTTTTTGAGGCATATTTGCAATTGAATTACATCAAATGGTATTTTTGTCATTTCAATTTGAATCTAGGGCAATTTTACTAAATTCCCATCTTTTATTTAAGGTGGAAAGGATCACACACATTCAACAATCAAAACTCGATAAACAATTATTAAACTTAAATTTTAATTTTAAAATATTTAATTGTTGTATAGATAATAAAAAACAAAATAATTAAATTATATATATAGATATAGATATATATATATATATCAAAATCATTTGATCTTTAACTCATAGATTAGCCTATCAAACTACTTAACAAATCCATATAAATCAGTTTAAAATCATGTATACAGATGTAATAGAATAATCATCATTAATTGATAAACAGTTAAAAGATTTGAAATAAAAATAATTAATTATGATGTATCAATTATGCAAACTTATTTTCTTTTCTTCACAATTGGTATGGTTCGAGTTATATAGTTAAAATTTTGTTGACCCAAACCGAACCAGTTTGTGACCAGGTCGTTCATTTATCGGCCTAACGTAATCCAAACTCATTTTTTAAACCAAATCAACCCAAAAAAATTATATTGATTTAATTTGGTTAGTGTCAAAACCATTTGATCTTAGCATATAAATTAGCCTATCAAACTACTTAACAAATTCATATAAATCAATTTAAAATCACGTACACAAATGTAATAGAATAATCATCATTAATTAAAAAACAAGTTGTTGTACCCATATTTGGGGCTGCTTAATTGAGCTAGTAAAAGTCCAAGGGACTGATCCAGTTGAGTGACCCAACAGACAAAAGCCCAGTTCACCAATATCTAGCTTGTAGAAACGAAGCTCTCAGTTCACTATTACAGCTTTCAGGTCGCTAGTCAACTATTATCACAGCTTCCTTACACTCAACTCTATATGGCCTAAAGCGAGGTCTAGCTTGCAAAGTGAGGTCCAGCTCATAGATCAAAGTACTCATCTAATGATATCTTTCAGAAAGATAACAGCCTAATTCGAAGAGGAGTCAACTACTAGAATTGGAAACAAAATCAAATTTCTACTTTAATGGGATTTACCCTTAAATAGGTGGACATCAATTTTAGAAGTGCATTTAATGTAAATTTCTTTCCTGTTTTAAATGTACTCAAATTGTAACATATCCCACGCTATAAATAGGGGTAAAAATTCATTATAAACAAATATATGCATATACAAATAATCAATAACATATTGTCTTTCTATCAAAATAACTAGAAAAACAGTCGTGAACGTAAGTATCTTTTTTAACAAAACCACGTAAAAACATCTTTACAAACTATGTTTTTCCTCTTCCTACTCTTCTTTTTCTCTTCTGTTTTGCTTTATTTGCAGGTACTGGGTTGAGAACTTAGGTCGACCAATTTCAGACGTTGACATCTTTGGCGCGAGAGGAAGTGCCCAGACTACAATTTACTAAGTTTTCAATTGCTATGGCAAAAGGAAGAACCACCAGAAGCTTTGATGAGGCGGTTGATCAACCAGATAGGTAGATGGATCAACAACAACATGAAATCCAACCAAGTGGGGATGTAATCTTGCTCGTGGCAGATACCTCTCATGTTCCCGCAAGTGGCACTGTTGTAGGTATGCCTCCACTAGCCTATGCCTCCACTAGCCCTTACCAAACAACACCAACAGTCCCTACAGTCGAAGGGCTACAGATTGGCACCAACGTCAAGAGGTGTTAGAAGATATGATGTGATAACTAGCGGATACAGTCAGGGCGCTGGCATAGACCCAAGCCCAGAACATGCCCAGATTTGAGGCTGCTGCTCCTAAAGAAATTTTTCAACAGCAGTAAGAAAAAGTGCCATCCCTTGAAAGACCTAACAGAGAGGTACTGCGACCTGCCAACTCAGCTCGTTCTTCCAAATCACATTCGAGAGCTGAAATTCGCCAACCTCGCGAATAGAAAGAAGTTCCACGCCCAACGAGCTTAAGAGTAAGGATGAACTAAGATGGAAGCTACCACGTAGAAGGTGGCCGCGATCGAGCTCAGGTCCCATCTTGGTATGAAGAGGAAATAGACCATTAGCAATGTGCAAGGTTGCACCAAGCTGATGGCTCTCGAAACGCTAGTTAGGAATATGTGTCGGACCACCACTCTTCAGGTCCCGAGCATAGAAGATGACACAGGCCTCAAGGTCCAAGGATAGAAGAGCTTCTTCAAAAAGTTCAACAACTTGAGGCATGCCCTGGTACCTCGAACCAACGAGATCAATATGGGGAGAGGACCCACTTCATTAGGAAGATCGAGACTTAGCCTCTCCCTTTCAGATTCAAGGTCCCCAACATTCCTCAATACAACGAAAATAGCGACCCTATGATCACTTAGACCCGTTCAATGTCCAAATGGATCTCTAAACGGCCAATCTGTTAGTCAAGTGTCATGTTTTCCCAACAACTCTAAGGTACGTTCCACGGACCTGGTTCAAGAGTCTCCCAACTTGCAGCATAAACAGATGGGAAGAATGTCAACAAAAGTTCACCAGCTAATACAGAGCTATGAGGAGGTAGCTCGCACCATCTTGCCACCTCGCTACAGTTTTACAATGGCAAAACGAATCGTTGAAAGACTACATTTTCAGGTTCAGACACGAAGTCAACAACGTAGAAAACTCCTCAAACGAAAGTATCCTAACTACTATCTCTACTAGGCTTCGTAAGGATGCTTTATGAGAACATCTACAAGTCTCTAGTGAAAGACCTAAGTGTTGAGTGAGCTGCCAAGGAGATCAAATGGGAAGAAACCTTCGGCCCTAATCAGTCTAACCAGAAAAGTGTAGCGGGCAATTCAAACCAATCGAAGAAAAGAAACAATAGTGGGAATGGAAGTAAAGGTCAAAACAACGTCTCAAACAACTAGGTCACTAAGAAGGCCAGGAACGAGTCCAGAAAAGAATGACCTCAGCGTTAAGGTCAGAAAAGAATGACCTCAGCGTCAAAGTCATCATGATAGTTACAGCATCCTATCAGATATATGGGACAGGATCTTTGCAACAAAGAGGAATAGAGAGGACTTCAAGAAGCCTAACCCTATGAGAACTCCTAACCTCAGAATTAAGAACAAGTTTTGTACCTATCATAACGAAATCGGGCACAACACTTCCAAATGCTGGGTGTTAAAGGACGCCATTGAAGATCTAATTAAGAGAAGTCGTTTGAGAGACTATATGGTACGACTAGCAAGCCCACGACCTCAACAACAACGACCTCAACAACCACAACAGCCAATACGGTAACAGTCCTAGCGAGCTTCCAAACAAAAACCTGAACCCATAGTGAAGACTGTCTTCACCATACATAGTGACTTTCATATCGTAGGTACATCCAACAGATCGCATAAACATTACGTATTGTAACTTGTGATTCAATTTTAAAAAATTAATAAAAGCTCCAAATTTCCCATACTACTTTGAATAATTGTTTTATTGATTTTCTTATTAAATGATAAGTGAAAAAGTGAAAAGTGACCTCTCTGCCAAATTTCTCTTTATCCTAAAGTTAAATAAGTCATGTTATATTAGCTGAGGTTCTAATCTATTAGTTATAGTTTGACAAATTTTATCAAAATATTACGCTGTTAGCTGAGGTTCCGACGTACTGGACAGTTGGCCAAAATATTACGCTATTAACTGAGGTTCTGACCTACTGGACAGCTGGCCAAAATATTACACTGTTAACTAAGGTTCCAACCTACTAGACAGTTGACCAAAATATAACGCCGTTAGCTGAGGTTCCAACCTACTGGACAACCCGCAAAATATTACGTTGTTAGCTGAGATTTCGACTTACTAGACATAGCTCAAAACTTATCACGCTATATTATCAGGTTCCGACCTACTAGATATAGCTCGAAAATTATCACGCTATGTTATCGGGTTCTAACCTACTGGACATAGTTTGAAAATTTTCATCAAGTTATATTAGCTAAGGTTCCAACTTACTGGATATAACTAAACTTAAATTTTTTGAATTAAGTTGTAATTTACGAACTACAATACATCAAGATCAGTGACCTCACGAGCTCTCACAAGATCACAACAAAGTAGAAATGCGAATCCCATTTGGAATTTTGCATATATAAACTTACTTTTAATTTTCATATATTGTTAATGGTACCCGAAACATTATCGACCATTGTTTTGAGTTGTTTTGTCATTATATTTATTTTTGTTAATCTTTGAGGTTTTGAAAACTATCAGATTTTTAAAATTCTTTTCATCTTTAACTTTTTCAAAACTCTTTAAAAAAGTCCAACTGTTAATCAACTTACAGTCAATATTAACAAAATGTATTAAAAATATTTTTACTTTTGATAATTATTAATGACATAAATTATCAGATTATCCTTACAAAATAATAAATTTATAAGTTAATTTATTTAAATGTCTTTGAATTTAAGCTACTAAATTATAATTTAAATTACTTAAAGTCATCAGTGATCGTCAGTTGATTGATGGTTTGGACTTTTTGAAGAGTTTCGAAAAAGATGGAGATAAAAAGAGTTATTTTTAAAAAAAAAATTAAAAATATTATATTTTTCAAAACGTTAAGGAATAATATGAAGTTTCTCATTTTTCATTTTGTTTTGACTCATTGGTTTTGAGTTATCTCGTCAGAGGGAACCATAAAGCAAGGTCATTTGTCTTCCTTTCTACGAAATATCGCGGTCACATCTGTCTTACCAATCCACCCAACTAGTCAAATTATCGAAATCTTTAAATATTTGCTTTGTTTTCAGATAATCCCAAAGAATTCATTATAATTTATAAACATATTTATTTTACAATCTATAATTTTATTTTTATCTAAAATCTCTCCTAATATTAATAAAAATATTCAAAATATTCTTTGGAGACTTATGAAATGATAAAAATATCTCTAATTGACATAAATTGATGATGAAATTATGAAAGATAAAATTGATATTTTTTGTTAATTTTTTAATATCAGAGAAGATTTTATACAAAATGAAACATAAGTGATAAAATAGATTTTTTTGCAATCAATAATAGTTTTTTGGGATTATCCCTTCTTTTTAAGATACAATTCTCTAATTCGTAATGTATTACTTTTATTACAACCTATATCTAGTAATTCTTTTATTTAAGATGGAAAGGATCACACACATTCAACAATCAAAACTCGATAAACAATTATTAAACTTAAATTTTAATTTTAAAATATTTAATCGTTGTATAGATAATAAAAAACAAAATAATTAAATTATATATATAGATATAGATATATTTATATATATATATCAAAACCATTTGATCTTTAACTTATAGATTAGCCTATCAAACTACTCAACAAATCCATATAAATCAGTTTAAAATCATGTATACAGATATAATAGAATAATCATCAATAATTGATAAACAGTTAAAAGATTTGAAATAAAAATAATTAATTATAATATATCAATAATGCAAACTTATTTTCTTTTCTTCGCAATCGGTATGGTTCGAGTTGTGTAGTTAAAAATTCTGTGACCCAAACCGAACTAGTTTGTGACCAAGTTGTTCATTTATCAACCTAATCTAATCCAAACTCATTTTTTAAACCAAATCAACTCAAAAAAATTAAGGAAAAATCTAAAAAAATACCCTAAAATGATAAATAATGTCAATTAATCCCAACTTTTCAAAATATTAATAAAAAAACCCCTTTCGGTCCACTAAAAGTGGTTTCCATCCAATTTTTTGGTGGTTTTGTGACAAAATGAATAAAAGACCAAATTACCCTTATTCAGTTGTTTATCCACTTAAATGAAAAATAAATAAATATAAATATAAAAAATAATTGAAAATGACAAAAATTAAAAAATGAATGAATAATAATAACTATAGCAAATATATATAATAAATTTATATTTTAAAACTAATTAAATTAAATTAAATTAAAAATTAAAAATAATTGAAATTTTAAAAAAAAAAAAATAGAGGTCAAGGTCCCATATGTGATCTCCACCATCTATCAAGATAAATGAATGGTGGAGATCCTATATTCTTTTTTTTAAAAAAATAAAAATTAAAAAAATAAATTTGGTGAAAACCAGAAGACTTTCATTATCTTTTATCATCTCACAGTCCACCTGAAACCCTAAAACTAGCTCTAACTATCGTCTTTCATCATCAGTCAACCTCCCAAATCAACCCAAATAAAACTCGTTCGTCTCTACTTCATCGACCAAATCAACCCTCTTCATTAACCAAATCAACCTAGATCATCCATTCTTCAACATATTTAATCCTTTTTTTTAAAAAAAAAAAAAAAAGATGTTCTCAAAACCATTATCACCTTCGTCACCTATAACCAAACCCAGATCATCAATTCTTCAACATATTCAATCCTTTTTTTCAAAAAAATAAAAAAGTAAAAACTCAAAACCATCATCAGCCATTCGTCCCCACTTCATCGACCAAATCAACCCACTTCATTAATCAAATCAACCCAGATCATCCATTTTTCAACATATTCAATCTTTTCTTTTTTTTTTTTAAAAAAAAAAAAAAAGTTCTCAAAACCTGTTGACATCTGGATTTGGATCCTAGTCAACCAGGTTCGTGTTTTAGACCAAAGCTGCAATATTGTACTGATGTTGTTGAATGAATGAATAAAGTAAGAAGTAAAGCAAGCGAAGTCGAAGAGGAAGAAAAAGATACAAGGAATTTTTAAGTGGTTCGGCCCAAAGAAATGCCTACATCTACTGTTCACTCTCTCACTATTTTAGCAGTGTAACGGTACTCAAAAATTCATCCTTTGTACAATGAGAGTCCTCCCTTATTTATAGAAAATAGGAGGAGCTACAGTGAAACGTAATAAAATAATACACAGTAAACTACTATTACAATGATGGACTGCATTTAATACGCCTGAATCACATTTAATGCGACTGACAGTGTCAGGTTTATACTTCCCAAAGCATGAGTTTAGACGGCTAACCCACGTGGGTTAGGTGGGATTCCCGTAATTCAGGTTATAATCTCTGACGGGGTCAGGGTTGTGACACGCTTTGAGCCGTAATTCACCTGGCAATTCTGACTTCTGGTGATTTGATGGTCGGAACAGAGATGAACCTCTCTAACGAGCAGAATGCCCTTGCAAAATAAGTGAGCAAATAACGCTCAGGCTAACCGGGCTCTCTATCAGTCAAAGGGCAGATCGTTTGGGGACCTCCGGGCAGGCGAGTACTTCAATGGGCAAGGGATCCAAGACACGAACATGTAGGTGAACATGTTTGTGGACTGGCGAGCAGTTGATCGACTTGAACGGATAGGCTTTTATTTAATCTGATGAAGAGCACAGAGACGGTCAGGTATCGATCGATGAAGAGAGCAGGATACCGAACAGGATACCCAGCAAGGCATCGAGTAAGATCTCAGGCTTCGATAGCGAACAGGTTGACAACTAATAAGAAGATCGAATATGACTAAAGCAGCGATCAAAATAGTGAGCAAGCCACGAACAACCGCGCGGTCAAATAGATGGGCTGGATATTGAACTTTTTCGGGTCTCCGGGTCACTGTGCCTACACTGTGGGCCTCCTTCGGCCCAATTGGCCCGATCGTAAAATTACCCATAACATAAGTTCCATAGCTCTTTGTGCATCTGGTGGGCCAGGAGCTACAAGTCTTAAATGCAAAATATCCTAGCGGGAATAGTTACATTATTTTCAAATTAGACTTTATCATCAGACCATGTGGCATCACCTCAGATAGCGGTTACAAGTCACATCATGCGTCGTATGCATTTAATGCACGTCCCTCAACTTACTACTACATGATGACAGAATCTCGAGAATCGCGCCACACCGTCAGATCTGGAGCAGTTACACAGCTATCTCAATCTAACGGCTAGGGTCTGGCAGCTTTAAAATAGCCGAGACCCTTAATCTTCTTCTTCTTTTCTGTCATTTTCAAGAATCTAGGCTCTCTGTCATCTTCAAGCATTTTCTGCGTTTTCCGCCGTCGCCGTTTATCGCCCTCTTTTCTGGGTTTTTCAACATCTGCTATACTCGAGGTATGCTCACATGCCCAGTCTCGTACTTTATCTTCTGTCCCCATATGCATGGTGCTATTGATTTCATTGCATTTTTGGGTCTGGTTTCTGCTTGAGTGCTGGATGTCCTCCTATTTTTCTGGTATGAGGGAATTTGGGTAGTTGTTTGAGTAGGAAAGCGGTACCTGGTCTGACCTAGGCCACACGTGTCGCTTCTTTCTCGTTATTTATTTAGGAAATCTTCTAGGGATACCTGCATGAGAGATAAATAAACCTTTCCTTTTTTTACCCAATTTTTTTTTTTTAAGATGAAATTCAAGACTCATTGTATCTTTAGTAGCCCTTCCTCCTAGGCGCAGGACTTGACGCTTAAGAGAAAAGGGGTTTCAAGAAAATCTCATTTTTTCAAATCTGGTCTGCTATCAGCGACCTAATCCTCTTGCTTCTTTTGTAGATGTCAAGTCGTGGACGCCACCACCATCAAGTAGGGGCTGACGATGATGCCTCTAAGGAGGAATCTGTTCGGCATGTAAGGGATTCTCCAAGTACGGCTTCCCAAAGTGGTGAGGCAACGTCGGAGCCATCAGGAAGGGAAGACTCCCCTGCTCGCGAACCTTTTTTTAGATATGCCTCTGCCGTCCTTTAGCACGAGCTCGTATCCATAGCTCAGAAATACGACTTCCCCCTGGGGTGTCGAGTTATGAAACCAGATGAGGATGATCAAGTGGCTCACACTCCTCCAGGGTTTCTAGCAATCAGCCGTTAGCATCTGGAGTCTGGCTTTAGATTTTTAGTCCTCTATTACCTCATCGACTTCCTACACGACTCAAAATTAGCCCCATTCCAGCTTACACCCAATTCCTACGCCAATCTGACAACACTTGCCTCTATTTTCATCAAAAACGGTCTTCCACCCCCAACACTCTTCATGATCCAACACCTTTATCAATTCAAAGAGACCACGGGCCTCAAGGCGAACAAAAGGGATGGATTTTATCATACTGCGGCCTGTGTTTCGTCGTATAAAGTCTTTTTCCTGAAAAGGCAATTAGATCGAATGTGGACAATTACAAGACCCGCTAGTTCTATATGTCTTGTCCGTCCTTGTTTGATCTCGAAAATTTTTCTTTTTCTCTTTACCTTGGTAAATCAATAGTCTGATGTTGTGCGCTCTCGCATTTATGTATACTTACTGTTACTTTTACTGATCTTAGTTTCTTCATGCAGACGTGTCCAAGAGCTCGCTCGATCTTACAGATGAGGAGTTCGCGACTCTTAATAGATTTTTCTAAGTAAAGGACCCGTCGGACGATCAGCTCCCTACCGATTACTTCCTGTGAGAGTACGGGCTTGCACCGAAGGTCGGGACCATACTCTTAAACGTTAACCGGGACATCGGTGTTCGGAAGGGGAGGGAAGTTCCCTCAGTTTTTAAAGTTTTTAAAGAAGGGGTGCCAGACCCTGTTTCGAGGAAGCTCGCGACAATGGTAAAACTTCGCTTTGCTAGTCCATCAGCCTCGCCAGGAGCAGAGCAGGAGGACCCGGAGATTCAAATAACGGCCACTACAGGCCCCGCAACTCCTCTTATGAGAGTGCCAAACTCGCAAGCCACCACGGAGACTGCTACAGAGGTTCATTCCAAGCCGACTCTAAGGTCACCCAACCAAAGCAAGAAATGAGGTATAAGACAGTAGGCAAAAAGCCCCCAAGAGATTCTACCCCTCTGAGCGGAGAGACACAAGTTTTTGGTAGGTCGCCAGCTAGGCAAAGAAAGGTTGCAGACAAAGGGAAAGGGATTGCGGAACATCCTCCAAAGTGCTAGAAGACAAAGGGCAAAAAGGTAGCTCATGAGGGGAGTTAGGAGCAGCAGGGCCAGGATTTCGATGCTGGTGAATATTTCAGCGATCTCCTAGATCGGATACCACAACTACGGGGTCCCAACAAACCAAATGTTTACCAAAGTTATGTTCGTGGTGAGAATCCGATCGAGTATTCCGCCCGACATTTGTTGCTGGTGAGTTTCTTCTTGACTTGTTAATATTTCGCATCCCCTTTTCATACCTGCCCTTAACACATTTCCACCTCAGTCTGTTCTAGGCATGATGAAGATGTACAAAGACTTCCCGAATCTGGCGCAGGAGAAGGCCTCGCTGAAAGAGGCAAACAGGAAGCTCGGGGGAGACATCAAGAAGATAAAGGGGGAGGCGGATTACTTCCATAAGGAGTCGGAGAAGGCTAAGAAGGCCATGCAGGATCTAGAGCAGAAGCTGAAGGCGGCCAAGGAGCAGAGGGACAAAGCTGAAGACTCCCTAGCCCGCGAAATAAAGCTTCGAGACATTACTGCCTCCTCACTCAATACTGCCACTAAGGAGAACAAAAGACTGAAACAGGATATCCTCTTTTTGAAGAAGGAAAATGGCTTACTGAGGCATGACGTGAGCTCAGGCAATAAACGGGTTGAGGCGATAGAGGGAAATCTTGTCCGCATTAAAGAGTTACTTAGCCAAATTAAAGCCTGTATCGAGCAGGCTCGCAAAGAGGCAACCGAGAAGACGTCAAGTTTGTTCCTATACATTTTATGAAAGTACCATTCAGAGATCGACGTCTCCTTCTTTGGCAAAGATGCAGTCAAAGAGGTGAAGAAAGGGAAGCATTTGTCTGCTCAGGGCCCGACTCTATTTGATCCTGCACCGGGTGCTGCCTTCTCTTCAGCGTCGTCGGCATCTCCTTCGAGCTTATTGCAACCGACCGCTTCGGTAGCCCAGGATGCATCCTTGAAGAAGACCCCTAGCGATCAGGGCGAGAAGATAACTCATACAGGCCCTTCGCAAGCCCCCTAGACATTTGTTATTTCCTGTTTTTCTTCCTTCTGATAGGACTTATCTTTGAACATCGATATTGCTGATAGATGATACAATTGTCTGATTTTGGATTTTTAATCAATTTAATTTTTTATTTCCAGCGGCATGAGACTCCTACTGGCCTGTTTTATATGCTTACTCATTTTGACTCTCATATGCATTTTTATGTGATATCATATTTGTCTAGTTAAAACGAATTACGAGCAGATATAACTAGTGAAATAGTTAACAACATCATTAGATAGCATATCTAACCGATGAGATTGACTGCACTTGCCCCGTCAGGCTCGCGTGCCAATATTGATAAGTTGTGTCGGTTCTTCCCAGTGCGCTGGAATTATGTACCCACTCGTGTAACCATCTTGGAAAGTTGTGCTCTAAAGGTAAGGACTCGAGCCTCTACAGGGCATTGCGCTCGCAAGGTAGGGACCCGAGCATTTACAGTTTGCTGCGCTCACAATGTTATACCTGAGCATTTATAACGAACTGCGCTCGAAGGGTCGATACCTAAGCATTTACAACAAACTGCACTCTCAGAGTTGATGCCTGAGCTATACAGCTTGTTATCCTCTCAAGCTATGCTCACAAGGTCGGAGCTCGAGCATGTGTAGTGGGAATGGAGAAAGCAGTAGGAACTTGGCTGCGCTCACGGAGACGTAACCCGAGCATTTACAACGAGTCTGGGAGTGGAAAGGTGGTCGAACCCCGACTGTTATGCTAAGGCTACTGCAGAATTCTAGGAATTGCTCACTCGTAAACTGCGTTCTGTTATCTATCACAAGTTGTTGAGGGATACTAAACTTGTAAATAATGTTGTCCCACACGAACTTTTCGATCTTCTCATAGAGATCTCAGCCAATTCCTTTGCTTCTACTCACTTTGTAAAGTAGTCGACCGCTACTACGGCATATTTACATCTTGTTCGTCCTACCGGAAAAGGCCCGATCAGGTCTATACCCCAAATGACGAAAGGTCATAGGCTGATCATCTACTGAAGATAAGCTGGGGGTGCTCAGGGGACCTTAGAGAACCTCTGGCACTTATCGCATTTCTTCACTAGATCGATAGCGTTTTGCTTCATGGTTGGCCAGTAGAATCCCTGTCTAAGTGCTTTCTGGGCCAAGGACAACCCCCCAGTGTGATTGCCACAATGCCCCTCATGGATGTCCTTCAATAGAGTAGTACAGTCAGGCTCATCGACACATTAGAGTAATAGAGCTGAGAAGCCCTTCTTGTAAAACACATCATCGTATATGCAATACCTTGCTGCCTTTGTTCGTAGACGGCGAGCTTTTATTTTGTCTTCTGGCAGCTTACCCTCTCTCAAATAGTTAATCAGCGGACTCATCCATGAATTTTTCGCCACCGCTATGCTTATTATCTCACCACTAGGCTCGATACTCGGTTTTGGTAAAAATTCCACAGGCACACTCCCCATAAAATCCTCATCCTGAGTTGTAGCCAAGCGGGCCAGAGCGTCTGAATGGGAATTTTGGGCTCGCGGGATCTGGTTCAACTCATACCCTTCAAACGTCCCCAGTAGCTCTTGAACTTTTTGTAGATAGACTGTCATCTTTGACCCTTTGGCTTGGTACTCACCCCTTATTTGACAGACCACAAGCTGGGAGTCACTGAATATTCTAAGTCGTTCGGCTTGCATCTTTTTGGCTAACCGAAGCCCTGCTAATAGCGCTTTATACTCCGCTTTGTTGTTAGTTGCTCTGAACCCGAACTTAAGCGTACTCAGGAACTTGTTCCTGTCCGGATCAATCAATAACATACCAGCACCTGCACTTCGCTCGCAAGAAGACCCATCTACAAACAACTCCCAGAACGATCCTTTAGAGGATTTTGCCTCCTCCTCGACAGGCCCGATAAATTCGACAATGAAATCTGCTAACGTCTGTCCCTTGATTGCTGATCTTGGTTTGAATTGGATATCAAATTGAGCGAGCTCAATTGCCCACTTGAGGAGTCGGCCTGACGTATCTGGTTTCTGGAGGATCTACTTTAGCGGATATTTGGTCAAGACTTCGATATTGTGCGCTTGGAAGTAGAGGCGCAGCTTCCTAGATGCTACCACTAGGCAGTAGGCAAGCTTTTCCATTGAGGAATATCTTATCTCAGCTTCCACAAGCTTTTTACTGATATAGTATACAGGTATCTGAGCTCCGTTCCCTTCTTCTCGAACCAGCGCTGCGCTTAGGGCGTGTTAAGATACCCCAAGGTAGATGGTCAGAGTCTCCCATTCTTTAGGTTTGATAAGAGAGGAGCCTATCCCATATATTCCTTCAGCTATTGAAATGCGGCCTCGCATTGCTCCGTCCATTCAAAGTTTTTTGCCTTTTTCAACACTTCAAAGAATGGTACGCATCTATCAGAGGCTTTTGATACGAACCTGCTCAGGGCTGCTACTTGTCCGTTTAGACTCTGGATCTCCTTTACACTTGTCGGCGACCGTATGTCCAGTAAGGCCTATACCTTATCCAGGTTGGCTTCGATTCCCCCATTATTCACTATGAAACCCAAGAACCTACCCGATGAGACTCCGAAAGCACACTTGAGGGGATTAAGTTTCATTTGGTACTTCCTCAATATCCAAAACATCCCTTCTAAGTCACGAACATGGTTGTTGGCCTGCTTAGACTTTACCAGCATATCGTCTACGTATACTTCCATGGTCTTCCCAATCAGATTATCGAACATCCTGTTCACTAGCCTCCGGTAGGTTGCCCCTGTATTTTTTAGGTCGAAGGGCATTACCTTATAGCAGTACAATCCCCGGTCTATAGTGAGCGAGGTGTGCTCCTCATCATTGGGATTCATGGGAATCTGGTTGTAGCCCGAATAAGCGTCCATGAAGCTAAGGAGCTCATGTCTGACAGTTGCGTCTACTAACTGGTCGATCTGGGGTAGAGGAAAGCTATCCTTCGGGCAGACCTTATTTAAGTCCGTGAAGTCAATACAAGTCCTCAATTTCCCGTTTTTCTTCTTTACAAGTACAAGGCTCGCTACCTAAATAGGGTACCGGACTTCTCGGATGAAATTGTTCGCTATGAGCCTGTCTACTTCCTCCTTCAAGGCTTTACACAGCTCCCGGGTCATTTGTCTCCTCTTCTAGCAAACGAGCTTGTGGCGAGGATTAACATTCAGCTTATGAGTTATTACCCTTTAGTCGATCCCTACCATATCACCATGGTTCCAGGCGAATACATCTAGGTTTGCTTTTAGGAAACTGGCGAGCTGGGTTTTTGCCTCTAGAATCAAGTTCTTGCCCACTTTAAGACATCTTGCAGCATCCGCTTCACTGACCTGGATGTCTTTGAGCTCCTCCACTGGGCCTGTTGTTTGGTATGCATCAAATTTCCTGAGATCCAGATCGTAACTAACCCCTGACGTGGTGATGGCTTGCAATTCACGCCCCGGGACCTCATCCACCTTTTTTTCTCGATCCTTTGTATGGCATCCACATAGCAACGACAAGCTAAGGACTGCTCGCCTCGTACACACCCGACTCCATTAGGGGTTGGGAACTTCACGGTAAGGGCTTTGATAGAGGTGATCATGTCGAGGTCGTTCATAGCAGGTCTTTCCAACACTATATTGTACGTAAAGGGAGAATTAATGATGAGAAAATCTGCTAGTACTGTGGATTGATGAGCTACGTCTCCAAGGGTTAGGGGTAGTTTTATCTGCCCAGTGGTGGTGACTGAGTCTCCTATGAATCCGTACAAAGGCTCGAGGGATGGTTTCAACTACTCATCGCCGATCCCCATCTGGTCATAGCACTCCTTGTACATCACATTTACAGAGCTCTCTGTGTCGACCATTATCCTCTTAACCATCGAGTTTCTGATACGAGCTCAGATTACTAAAGTATCGTTATGCGGCCATCGAACATCTCGGACATCCTCTTCGATAAACACAATCTCCTCTGATATCCCCATGGCCTTTTTAACGGGCCTTTCAAACTCTCTTTGGCCTGTAATTTGGACGCGACTAGCTTCGCGCACATATCACTCCTGCCATCTGTTAGATTTCCCCCCACCGAAGGACCCCTATAAATAATATTAATAGTTCTGACAGAAGATCTCTGTTGAAGGTCGGGCTCTTGTTGAGATTGGGTCGGTGGCTCTTGTTGGCATTGGTGAGGACGTTGCTGCTGAGATGGTCACCTCAATGGTCTCACAACATATCCCTTAGGCGACCATTTTTAATCGTCTCCTAAATAGCGTATTTGAGCACCCAACAGTCAAAGGTATTATGCCCAACTTCGTTGTGATAAGCACAAAACTTGCTCCTGTCTCGTCGTCCTTCAGGAGTCTGGATAGGGTTTGGTTTTCCGAAGTTCTCCTTGTTCTTTTCTGTTACAAAGATCCTGTCTTGGGTGTCGGACAAGGTGTTGTAGGTGTCGTAGCGGCCTTGGTATCGAGGTCACTCCCGTCTCTGGTTATTCTCTGGCCTATGCCCACTTCTAGCTTTCTTTGCAATCTGGTTATTGCTTCTTTGGCCCCGAAGATCGTTGCTCCCACTGCTCATTTTCCTTTCTTGGTTGAAGCTGCCCGCTTCATCTTTCTGGGTGTTAGCCTTCTTGGGACCGAACGCTTCTTCCCACCTGATTTCTTTTTCTGTTCGCTCGTAGAAATCCCCCAAATTTTTCACTAGGGACTTATAGATGCTTTCATACAGTTTCCCGTCTTTTCTTAAACCTGTCGAGATAGCTGTCAAAACCCCTTCATCTGTCTGGTTTTCCACATTAATCACCTCGCGCCTGAACCTGGTGATGTACTCTTTCAACGATTTGCTGGGGCATTAGAAAATGGTGGCAAGGTGATAAAGTGGCACAAGCTGCCTTTTTAGCATCTTGTACTGGTTCAGGAATCTCTATTGACATTTCTCCCAATTATTAATGTTGTAGGGCAGAACGTTCCTAAATCATGTCCGCGGGATGTCTCCCAATGTCGCTGGGAACACGCAACATTTAGCGAGTGAACTGGTGGTCTGAAGATCCATCTGAATGTTGAAAGCATCCAGATGGTCATAAGGGTCGGAGTCCCCTTTATACTGAGGGAGATTTGGAACTTTGAATCTCGAAGGAAGCCGCTCCAGTTCAATTTCTGAGGTAAATTGGGTCCTCTCCCCGCTCTGACTTCTTTGTTCATGGGCGCCGGATCGTGCCTCAAGCTGTCGGATCCTCTGAAGGAGCTCCTCAACTAACGGACCCCGAATTTCAATTCTCCTGATAGTGGACTGTCTGTCCTGTCTGCTCGGGGAACGATTGTCTCGAGCCCCCGCTTCCCCTCTATCTCCGAGTCCTCTACCATCGGTCCTTACTCCTGCTTCGCCTCTACGGGCAGGGATTTGGTCATGACCCCGGCCAGCTTACATCAGCTGACGTTGACTGCGAGCTCGTTAGAACTGAGCGCTGGACTGATTGCTAGAAGAATGAACTGACCCCTCTCGCACTGACCCCTCTTGCACTGACCCTCTGACATCTCTCCCGTTCGCGTCAGAGTCCTCGGTGTACCGTCCTCGGGAAACCTCCCTCCTTTGAGTGGCCTGGAGGGGTCCTTGAGTGGCCTGGACTTGAGTTTGAATCAATGTCCTGACTTCACTGGCCAGTTGTGCCATTGTAGCTTCTAACGTCTCTTGTCACTGCTGCAACACCTGTATGGCATCCCCTCCTTCAACATTGGGCATAGATTGGCAAGGAGGGAGAGGAGGTATACCTTGAGTATCCCTCACTATGGGCATATTGGATGTCCTTACACCGACATCGGCCAGGCCTCCAATAGATACAATATTTTGTTGTTGATCTGAAGCTTCTAGGTGGTCATCCGTAGCGTTAAAGTTCCTGGGAGTCCTTCCTTTGACCATGGCGATTGATAAGCGAGCTCTATGAGCTAGGAAGAAAGGTGATGGAGCTGCAGATGGGCCCCCAACGCCAAAAATGTTGACATTTAGATTTAGATCCTAGTCAACCAGGTTCGTGTTTTAGGCCCAAGCTATAATATTGTACTGATGTTATTGAATGAATGAATAAGGTAAGAAGTAAAACAAGCGAGGTTAGAGAGGAAGGAAAAGACACAAGGAATTTTTAAGTGGTTCGGCCTAAAGAAATGCCTACATCTACTGTTCATTCTCTCACTATTTTGGCAGAGTAACGGCACTCAAAAGATTCATCCTTTGTACAATGAGGGTCCTCCCCTATTTATAGAAAAGGGGATAAGCTACAATAAAGCGTAATAAAATAATACATAGTAAACTACTATTACAATGATTGACTGCATTTAATGTGCCTGAATTACATTTAATGCGATTGACAGTGTCAGGTTTATTCTGTCCAAAGCATGGGTTTAGACGGCTAACCCACGCGGGTTAGGTGGGATTCCCATAATCCAGGCTGTAATCTCTGACGGGGTCGGCGTATGTGACACACTTTGAGCCGTAATTCGCCTGACAATTCTGACTTCTAGTGATTTGATGGTCGGAATAGAGATGAACCTCTCTAACGAGCAGAATGCCCTGCAGAATAAGCGAGCAAATAACGCTCAAGCTAACCGGGCTCCCTATCGATCACGGGACAGGTCGTTGGGGGACCTCCAGGCAGGCAGGTATTTCAATGTGCAAGGGATCCAAGACACGAACAGGTAAGCGAGCATGCATGTAGATTGGCAAGCAGTTGATCGATCTGAACGAATAGGCTTTTATTTGATCTGATGAAAGGCCTAGAGATGGTCAGGTATTGATTGATGAAGCGAGCAGGATACCGAACAGGATACTGAGCAAGGCATCAAGTAGTATCTCAGGCTTCGATAGCAAACAAGTTGACGACCAGCAAGAATACTGAATATGACCAAAGCAACGATCAAAATAGCGAGCAAGCCAACAAACAACTGCGCGGTCAAATAGATGGGCTGGATACTGAACTTTTCCGGGTCACTGGGCCTATACTGTGGGCCTCCCTCGGTCCAATTGGCCTGATCGTATAATCACCCATAACAAAACCATTATCACCCTCATCACCTACAACCAAACCTAGATCATCCATTCTTCAACATATTCAATTCTTTTTTTTCAAAAAAATAAAAAAGTAAAAACTCAAAACCATTATCACCTTCATCACCCACAACCAAACCCAAATTATCCATTCTTCAACATATTCAATCCATTTAAAAAAAAAAAAAAAAAAAAAACCCTCAAAATCATCATCACCCACAACCAAACACCAAATTTGGGCTTATAAATGGCAGGTGTGTAGAGCCATCACTGGTAGAGAAGACCCGCAGACCAACAGTTAGCGCAAGTACCACCAAATTTGGGCTTGTAAATGGCAGGTACCACAGACTCACAGTTTTCGTAGTTAATAATTTGGGCTTCTAGGTCACCGAGTGCAAAAGTTGTTTCAGTGATTGGGTTTGCGAATTTAGGTGAGCAACTGAGCATCTGGTTTGAAGGTCTCCTACTTCAACCATACCGGCAAGCTTAAAGTTCGAACATTCGGGTTCATCTGTGATCTAATAAGAAGAAGAAGAAGAAGAAGAGACAAAGGGAGACAGAGGCTGATGAAGAGGAAGAAAAAGAGTGAGGGAGAGAGAAAGGGACACGGTGGCTGATGAAAAAAATATATATATTTATTATTTATTTTTTTTCCTTTTTATTTAATGAATATTTTAATAAATGGATTCCAACTATCCTCCATTATACATTAAGGCCAAATGACGCTTTTACCCTCAAAACTAACGGATTTGTTACTTTTTTAACGGATTAATTATTCTATTTAACGGTTGGACTATTTTAGCTATTATTTTCAAAACGAATGGTGGTTTGATATTATTTTCAGTTTCAAGGGATAAATTAATAATAACCCAAAAAATTATATTGGTTTAATTTGGTTAGTGTCAAAACCATTTGATCTTAGCATATAAATTAGCCTATCAAACTACTTAACAAATTCATATAAATCAATTTAAAATCGCACACACAAATATAATAGAATAATCATCATTAATTAAAAAACAAGTAAAAGATTTGAAATAAAAATAATTAATTATAATGTATCAATTATGCAAACTTATTTCCCTTTCTTTGCGATTGATATGGTTTGAGTTATATAATTAAAATTTTTGTGACCCAAGCCAAACTAGCTTGTGACCTTGTTTTTCATTTATCAACCTAACCTAATCCAAACTTGCTTTTTTAACCAAATCAATTTAATAAATTTAGATTGGTTTAATTTAGTTAGTCTGTTTAATGGGTTATTTGCACACCCTAGCTAAAATTGTTCACTTGAAAAGGAAAAGAATCCATAAGAAGCATCAACGGAGTCGGTATGCTCTAACAAACAAGTCAGTGTACTTGAACATAGAGAAAGAAAATGTAGAAAGACACAAAGAGAGAGAGATTGGGAATCACTGTGAAAATAGTTCCCTTGGCATAAGTTTGTCCGCATCTTAAACATTTGTTACCTTGAGGAGCAGCATAAGAACCATTGGCAATAGGTCTCTCACTGGTCTGATTTTCAGTCTGTCATGCATTCAATGGAGTTCAAATGGGAGAAGTTGATTGTCCTTATTGGTTCTAATTGGAGACTATCTTAATGAAGTCTATCCACTATCATCACTCAACTAGTTGAAGGACTGAGTTACTGATGCAGTCTTATAGCTTCGCCTATTAAGTTATGACTCAACTCGAGTAGTCAATTGTACAACATCTTATAATGTAAAAATAATCTACAAAGCTACTTGTTATTGGATATTAGGTCGTAAGTCATTTCTAAATCTAGCTACTATTTGAACTTCCATCTTCATAAGATCATTTCGAGCTAACAAGCGTTAGAATTCTATCACGTACTCTTAACAGATCGAGATCCTTACATATAATTTTGATACTGTTGGAATATAATCTAGTCATAATCAATAGATAGAAACCTTGTTTTCAACAATTGTTTCATTCGATGTCATGTTTTGATTAGATCTTTGAAGCAATTGTTCTCACCAAGCTAAGACACCTCCTTTTAGTTTGGAGATGATTAGCTTAACTTTCATATCCTTCATGATCTTCATATACTTGAAAAAACATTCGACGTTTAATATCCCATAAAGGAAATCTTCTTTTCTCAAACATATGTTGAATGTAGAGAGGTCCAATTTTGTCATGTATTCATTTCCTTGATGTTGGGGTTCTCGTTGTTAATTTTATAGGATCACATCCTCTATCTCTTCATTCGTTGAATAATTGTTTGAAGCAACATTTTAAGAAATAAGTCTCACTCCAACGTTTTCAAGGCTAGCACGTTGTGGAGAGCTATGGTTGCACTGAATATCCTCAATTAAAAGTTATAGCTTAGTGACTTATTGGACTAATTTGATTAAGTCATCCTTGATTATAAATCTAACCTTGATTTGTTTCATGATATTTGAATTAGAAGTCATTTTTTTATATTTTTTTCTCTCTTTTTTCCCTTTTTAAATATTTTTCCTTTTATATATTTTTTTATTTTTTAATTAAGGATAAAAATTATAAATATCATAAAGATAATGAACTTGATCAAAATAATTAAAAATATTAAATTGATATATTGTACTAGTATAAAGGTAAAAACGAAATTTGATTTGGTTAAATGGTAATTTTCGGACTTCGAAAAAAGTCACTGGTTTTTTTGAAATAATGGAAAAAGTTTTGCGCGCAAGTGGAAAGTTTGAGGGCAGTATGATCGCAAACATCAATTGAAAACGCCAAAGATGTTGCAATTTCCGACACGTTGCAATCGATCTGACTGAATATCCCCAAAATGTTGCAATCCATACTTGACTAAATGAAAAGATTAGGAACAATTTGGCCATAGGACCCCGATAATCACGTCCAGAGCCACCTAACCCAGCCTTTACAAGATAAGGTCTAAGATCATCTCCTGTCTGTGTGAACACCAAATTTCACATCATCTTAATATTTATATCAAAATTTTTTATATTTTAATATATTTTACATCAAATTAATATAAATAATATCTTTAAAAAATATTCTATATATAATTTTTTAATTAATATATATTAAAAACTTAAAAATATATTAAAATATATTCAATATTATACTCATTTTAAAAGTTTTAATAAAATATTTTAAATAATATATTTTTTTATAATAATTTAATATATATTTTTAGTTAAATTAATTTATAAATTAAAAATATATTTGATATTATGAATAGTATAACATCAAATTTGGTGTTATACTATTCATTAACACCAAAAAATATCTCCAAATTGACACTTTGACGTACATATTGGGGTGAAAAAACAAAAAAAAGCCACTTTACAAGGTAAGGCCTAATTGCAACATCAGAATTCAGCTTCAAGCTATTGAAAAAAAAAAAAAATCAGTTTCAGGCAACCTTGAGAAGGAGGGCTCCAACTATGGAGAGGAGGAGCAGCAACCGGTCTTGGAACAACAGACAACGCAGCTTTGGAGCTTTGGAATTCTGATAAGAGATCCAAGGCTTTGGATACAGCAGTCCCTGTATCTTTTTTACTCTTAAGCAAACATCTAGAGTTACGGAAACTCCAAATGCACCACAAAATCAGGCAGACTTCTGTCAAAATCTGCACCCCAAAATCCTGCCTTGGTTGGGAGAGCATCCAAGCAAGCTCTCCACACACAAATTTTTATTTTGGGAGGAATATTGAGGTTCCAAACTACCATCCACCAGTTTTGCAACGAACCAGAGGAACAAGAAAGATCCTTCTCTGATCTCAAGTTCTCCACAGCCAACCCGTAGCCTTGCGTCTTTTGCTTTATTGAATTCTTGTTCTTGTTTGCCAGAAACAGAGTGATTGCTAGATGTGGATATTTCTTCACTTTTCAGCTTCAAGAAGTAGACCAAGAGGAGAGAGAGAACAACGTGAAGAAAGAGAGTGAAGCCATTAGAAACAGTGATTGCCAGAAACGTCTGTGTTTTCTTCAAGTTCCTCTTGAAGCACCGATTGCAGAACCGGATCCAAACCCGACACCGAACGGAGTCCGTTGCCGTACCCAACCCTTCATTCATCGACGGCGTTGCTACCAAGGATATACACATCGCCTCCTTCACGTCTCTCTCGAACCGGATTTTCCTTTCGGAGTTTTCCACCGTTCACGTCACGATGCGACCCAAGCTTAGTTTCCGACGGATTAGCTACGGCTCACCGAATGCGGAGGCGAAGAGGTAGGAGACGATGACGAGGAGGAGCAGTACCGGAGTTGAGGCTGTGGATGGACGATCTGATGGTTGGTGATGATCGGAGAAGTGAGGACTGTGTTTTAGTGAGCTTCGCCAGTGATTTCACCGGATGGTTAATGTTGATGTGGTGCTCTGCCAGAGTCTTTTTTTCGCTTTCAGTGTTGCATATTCTGGTGAGTTTCATTATTATTTATTTTTTTGCTAAGCAGACGAGAACACACTCCCGCTTGGCAATTTTTCAAATTTTTTTTTCCTTCCTTTCACGGTTCTGACTGGCAAACCTTACCAGGAATTCTTCAACTTTAGCTTCTTGTTTTCTTTTCGAAAACCTGCTGTTTGTAATTGGATCTGCTTGGCAATTTATACACTTGGTGTCATCCGTTTCCACTAGAAACGAGAGTAGACTTGGTGTTAAATTGCCAAGCAAATCCATGTACCTATCAGTTCGAAGGAACTGTTCCATTCCAATTACACTTGAAACGAGAGCACCCTCCTGTTCCACCTGCAGTTGCCGAGGAGGAAAGAGGAGGAAACCAGGAGGAGGAGAAAAGCTAGCATCACCGGGAATTTGCAGCAGTGCTTGTGTCTTGGATTTTTTTTTCTTTGATATAAATTATATTTCTTTGTCTCAGGGGCGTACCATAAAGCCTACCCTAGCCCCCTGAAAAAAATTTTGTACTGTAGTTAATTTTTTCATTTTTTCATCTTTATATTATTGTTATTTTAAATTTGATAATTATCTGTTCGATTTTCTCTCTTTTCTCACATTTCACTCTCTCTTCCTCCTTTTATTCTCTCTCTCTCTCTCTTCTTTTTTAAGGCTTCGTATTTTTTTTTTTGGATTTCTTATCAGTTTTTTTTTTCTTTTTTTCTTTTAATAAGTTTCAATCTCTAATGACTCTCTCTCTCTCTGATTTTATTATTCGGGATTTATTACCGATCATGTTTCTCAAACGAGATTTCTTATATATTATATTTATTTTAAATTTTATTAATATATTTTATTTATTAATTCTTATGATATAAAATATATATTTATTTAAAATTTTTTATGTAAATTTTTTATTTACATTTATATTTATATTCAAACATTGCATAAATAATAATTCTATGAAATTTTACTTAAATTTTTCATAATTTATCTTTTTTTTCAATCATAAGTTACATAATATATTATTTAAATTTAATATTTTTTGTATCTTTCTTAATATACTTTTTAATTTAAAATATAAAAGTAATTATGAATTATGATTGTTATAAATTATCCGTCTTCAAAGAAAAATTATTGATAACATAGTAGTAATTATAATTCATTTTTAATAAATTTAATTATTTAAAATATTTTATCCAATTTTTTATTTTTATTATTGTTAATATATTTATTTATAATATGAATTTTGAGAGGTAAAAATTATTATATCTTCTTTGATTAAGTATGCATATAATTTTTAATTTATACAATATTTTCATACCATTGAAATTTATTTAAAAAATTTATTATAATTCACCCTGCAATAAATTCCTGACTACGTTCCTGTCTAAGCGTCTGCTAATTTAAGTCCAGTAAATGTAAACTTGTTGATGGCGAAATTGGAGAGAGGTGAGTGCAGGATATTTGGTATCAAAACCAAACCTTCGTCCATAACATCACGTCCCTAGACACCCGAAAAAAAAAAACCAACAAGACTTGGCAGAGCACCATGCTACCGATCATTAGAGGTCAGCGTTTTCAGATTCGGGTTAAGTTTGATTGAAAATCTCTCAATCCATTGTGGATTGGATTGAAAACCAATTCAATTAATTCTTCAACCCAATCCAACCCAACCCAATAATAATCAAGTTGGATTGACTTAAGCGGACTAACAATTTGTTGAGATACAAAAAGCTCCTATTGAAAGGGAGACATGCTGATTTTGTGTATTGTTGTGAGATTGGTGTGAAGTGCTTTGATCTTTAAATCTTTTAGGACTAAAAGGAAGACATGCTAATTTTGTGGTACCTTCAATATAGGTTTTGCGTTTTTCTGAAAAATATAATGAAAGCGATAACGGAAAGAAACGTGCTTGATTATATCTTTTGGAGATGATACAAAAAAGGGGTCGGAATTGAAAAATTAAATAAACATTTGCTATACTTTGTCTATACATGAAACTGCATCAATTGGATTGTGAGTTTGAGACTTTTGACTCATTTATCGTATTTAAATTTGTTTATACCAGAAAGGCCAGACAATGAAGAGCGCTGCATTTGTCACTCACCAGACAACATGGCATGTACATGATATAACAAGGCAATTGTCGCTCTCCAGACAACATGGCATGTACATGTATACATGATACAACCAACCCCAAGCAATGAAGATAGCTGCTGTACGTGTCACTCGCCAAAAAACATGGTACGTACATAAATACACCATAGTGAGTGGGTGTTTTTGATTTCAAGTCAGGTCGAGTTGGGTTGGAAACCTCTAAACCCAATGTGAGTTGAATTGAAAACTTCCTGAATCAAACCCAACTAACCAAACTATTATTGGGTTGGATTGCATTGAATTGATAGAGTTGACAATTTGTTGAAATACAAAAAGTTCTTATTGCTTACAATTAACATGCCTAATATTACATATCACATATAAATTCAAACATTACAAATAACGCATAACACAAGTACAAATACAGATTCATTGATATTGATCCACAATACAAATAAAAGTTTAACCCAATTCATATGTAGTTTTTATAAATTTGAATAAACAAAGTAGATGTCAAAAACATCAGAAATAAATTAAAGATCCTTTTTTAATATGAATTTCAGATAGCTTAAGGCACAACATAGAACCAGAGTATGTGTTGATATCGTTCAACACAGGCACAAAGAGCAATTTTTATACACAAACTAATCAGTCACAACTTTGTTTAACCAAATTATGTAGCTTCAGTATTTTCGTATTAACAAGTATCAAAGCTCTAAACTAGTGACCGATAGGATCCTACAACCTTGATACTTAAGAAGCTCATGCAATATAATTTTAAGAGCCTTCACAAACGGAATCAGCAGAAACACGAGAGACAGCGTCTCAACCAACAAGGCACTGTGATTTTGTGGTACCTTTGATGTAGTTCTTTGTTTTTTCTGAAAAGTATAAAGTAAGCAATAACATAAAGAAAAGTGCTTAGTTATATCTTCTGAAAATGATACTGATAAAAAATGGTTAGAATTGACAAATTAAATAAACATTTGCAAAATATTTGGATACTTAGTCTACCACCATACATGAAACCGCATCAATTGAATTGTGAATTTGAGACTTTTGACTCATTTATCTTATTTAAATTTGTGAATACTAGAAAGACGAGGCAATGAAGAGAGTTGCTGTATTTGTCACTCACCAAACAACATGGTATGTACATATACACATGATACAACTAACCAGAGACAATGAAGAGAGCTGCTCTATTAGTCACTCACCAGAAAACATGGTATGTACATATATACATGATAGCACTAGGGGTGGACGTTTTTCAGGTACCGGTTGCGTTGGGAATCTCCCAAACCAATCAATTCTTCAACTCAATCCAACCCAATAATAGTAAGGTTTAATTAGGTTTAATTGATTGGGTTAGCAATTCATTGAAATACGAGTTAATAGTAATTACAATTAACATGCTTAATATCACATACCATATATAAATTCAAACATTCCAAATAATGATTCATAAAACAAGTACAAATAAAAATGCAAGGATACAAATAAAAGTTTAACTCAATCCATATTACAAACAAAAGTTCAATCCACAGCACAAATAAAAGTTTAACCCAATACATAAAGTACTCAGGATGCTCATGGAATATAATTTCAAGAGATTTCACGTACAGAATTCCATTTTATAAACTACTCAACTAAATTTAGATTGGCAAACCTTACCGGGTATTTTTTAATTTTAGCTTGTTTTCTTTTCGAAAACCTGCTTTTTGTAATTGGAGTGGAGCCATTAAGGTAAGCAGTTGCTTCGAATTGGCAGGTACATGGATCTGCTTGGCAATTTATACACTTGGTCTTATCCATTTCCACTTGAAAGAGGTGAGCAGTTGCTTCGAACTGGCAGGTACATGGATCCGCTTGGCAATTTATACACTTGTTATCCATTTTCACTCCTGCTTGGCAATTTTTCAAACATTTTTCAAATGAGATTAATGGAATCATATACACAAAAGTGTATTGTAGCGAGATTGGTGTGAAGTGCTTTGATCTTTAAATCTTTTAAGACCAAATGGGAAACATGCTAATTTTGCAGTGCCTTCGATATAGTTCTCTGTTCTTTTTGAAAAATATGATGGACGCAATAACAGAGAGAACTTTGTAATATCTTTTGAAAATAATAAAAACAATGGTTGGAATTGAAAAATTAAATAAACATTTGCTAAATATTTGGATACTTAGTCTAGCACCACATATGAAACCACATCAATTGAGTTGTGAGTTTGAGACTTTGACTCATTTATCTTATTTAAATTTGTGTATACTAGAAAGGCGAGGCAATGAAAAGTGCTGTTGTATTTGTCTCTCACCGGAAAACATGGTATGTACATATATGATACAACTAACCTCAATTTACAAAAATTGGTTCTATATATATATAGACAGGGAGAGACAGGGAGAGTGAAATCGAAGGAAAGAAAATGACCAGGTTAATGTGTCTTTCACTGTTTTTTTCCCCCTTATTTAACAGCTGGCCATCCATCAATCATTTCAAAACTAAAGCACCCTAAAATTTCAATGCTACTTCGTTGAATCAAAATCTTTCATAGAAAAGTAGCTATACTTTGTTAGATAGTACAAGTCTAGACTACTGTTTAGTGGTAGATATATGTACATCCAGATGACATCTAATGACTATCACCAAAATGAGTATAATTTTTGCATTTAAAAAAATTAAAAAAAAAAAGAAAGAAAATTTTACATCTAACATTGGTTTTTGTTGGCTGTTTCGCGAATGATTTGTTTGTCATGATAAATTCCCAAGTCTCGAGGTAAAGAACTTATATCTCTTTCAAATTTTAACTTCTATTTGGTTATAATAACAGTTGGTAGTCCAAATTTGTACCCAACTTACTTCAAATTACCTCAGTAGATGTAATTTTTCATATTATCTAGGATGGAATTTTGATAAAAAAAAATTTATGTTGTATACATAACAGTATTGTATTGGGCTTCTGGTATCAAAGGTTTCATTTTTTTTCAGGTAATTTGACTCCAGGACTGTCAAATCCTACAATTATGAACACGATCTTGATATTGGTTCCATCAAACAAGGAAATGGCTAATCACACATACGAGAATTTATTATCCATACTTGCACTTTGGACACGGGTAAATCTTAAACTCTCAACTAATAACATGAATCTTGAATTATCTTAAAATTTAAATTATAACACGTATATATCTTCTTGCTATTAAAAAATTATACTTTAGAGGGTTAATTCTACAAGAATGGAAAATATATATATATATATATTAAACTTTATCATACAATTCAGTTCAATTGTGAATTCAAAAGAAATAAATAAAAATAAATCAGTTATTGTACCTCATAACCAACAAGACCTTCGAATTTTTACAGTCAAATTCTCTGTCTAAAGTTCTGTAAATGTTAGCTCCATTGCCTTTACATTGGATTGTTGATTAATGAGATTCTAAACCAAAGTTATCAACATATATGCCGTTTTAAGTTGTACTAACATTAAATGATCGTGAACCAAAAGTCAAAATCTAATTGAAAAATAGATTCATTGAACTTCAAGTAAATCAAAGCAAATCCAGTTATTAAGATAGATTATGTGAAAAAAAGAGAAACAAAACAAAGCAGAATATGCCCTCCTTTACTATATCTTTTTACTGTTTTTGTGGTGCGGAATGAATGTAGTAGACATAACAAAGCACACCTCCCTGACACATCTTAAACAGACAACCATCATAAAATAAAAAAGAATTGTTCAAAGCTTTAAAAACTAATAAAGACTTATATTTAATTTTCAAAATAATTAATATACACAAGTACCACAACAAACAATAGTACTTAACAAAGGACCTTAGTATAAATCATATATATCATTATGGATTATCAATCATATAGGTATCTATAATATATCAATCAAAGATTAATTATTAGACTATAATTCAGTTATTCAAAAATAATTTTTGTTACTAACGAAGCAATTTTTGTAGCACAATTGCAAAGATGATCAAGTCCAACAATTTCTTTTCTTTTCTTTTCTTTTTTTTTTTTTTTTGTAAGTGAATCAAAACAATATAAGTAATAGATGCTACATGACTGAGGTTGGCCTGGCCAAAAACAGGGTTCTCATAAGCTCATAATAGTATGATTGTATAAATACTAATTTGTGGAAATATGACTTGAAGTCTTAAACTCACAATCTTTAAAATATAATTGTATAAGTGTAAGATATTGATCCCGTGTTACATATATCTTATTTAAGCTTTAAATAACCTAATTTTTATGGAAATAATATATATATTTTTTGAAATTTAATAAGATTTAAATATAGTAACAGAAGAAAAATCTAAAATGCACTGAAATGGATAAAAGAAATCTTAAAAATAGAGACCACGGCAATAAAGGTTTAAGGCAAGGACTGAGGATACTGCAGGACTGACCTATGACTGATAGACGTCTCTGCCGCGTGTGATTCAGCACAGCACAGCACAGTTGATGAACCTTCCCTGCCACACGCTCCTTTAACATATGTACATAGAAATGCTCATTAGACTACAATTAGGTCAAAAACTAAAAACAAAAAACCTAAAAGTTCTTTCACCACATAAAAATAAAATAAAATAAAATATTTCTACAATTTCACCCAAAGCAAAATCTCCCCAATACTTATATTCCTACAAGATTCAAAAAGCACACAATTCCTACAAACCACATATTTCCACATTTCACACAATACCCTAATCACCAATCTCAGCCAAAATTAGAAACAACACCGCTGATTTGAGGCCACACAACTACATATTAACATACACATACACACGTATGTACATAGAAATGCTCATTACAGGCTACAATTAGGTCAAAACCGAAAACACACGATTCAAGAGTAAACCCTAACAAAAAGAGAACCTCTCACTAGTCACTATACAATCAAAATGATTACAACAGATTAGGAGACAAACCTGACGAGATTGGAGCTCAGTTAATTGATAGCTGATAGAGAAATTATTGTACGGACAAAATTTGAGGCAGCATTTTTTTTTTTTTTTTTGAAAAAGGAAAAACTAATTTTGGGAGAGGAGGAGCAGGCAGCAGCTCATCAAGTCGTGTTTTAGGTTGTGATCTGCAGTTGAGATCGATCCATATATAAGGCCCACAAGGGTTTGATTTTCATTCAAGGCCCACGAAAGCCCAATAAGCATTTTTCATTTTCCCTGCCTCCTGCTCCTTCAATATGCCAGAATTTTTTTTTTAATATTAATATTGTAAGCAAGAGAAGAGAGAGAGGATAATTAAGGCAAACCCAAGAAAGCCACAAATCCCAAAGGTTTTAGTACTCTTTGAAAAAAAACGAGAGAGAGAGAGAGAGTGTGAAAGAGAAAAGATAACAAAGAAATAAAGCAATGGTAGAGCACAAATTGTTTCATTTGTTGTCCACTAATAGAAAAACAGATACAGCAACTAATGTAATTAATCTAGAATACTTGCAGGACTTGTAATATAAAACTTAAAAGCCATATATAACCTAACTCTATTGCTATCAGTGAATAATATTAACACAAACAGAAATTTCCTAACAATATAAAGTGTGTACTTTAAATTTTATCTTGAAGAATTTAAGGTGGAAAGCAACAACTTTCGTGAACAGATCAAATTATTAATTGGTTTGTATATAAGTAGACCAAATCAATGACTAAAGGAAATTTGTCATACAACTTGTATACATTTCAAAAAGTGTTTCACAAACAGAAACGCTTAAAAAATCATGCTAACACCAAGGCAGTGACCATTGAGAATAATAGGTTTTGGTACTTTTTGAAAAATACGAGAGAGAGAGAGAGTGAGAGAAAAGATAACAAAGAAAGAAAGCAATGGTAGAGCACAAATTGTTTCATTTGTTGTCCTACTACTAGAAAAACAGATGCAGCAACCAATATAATTAATCTAGAATACTTGCAGGACTTGTAATGTAAAATTTAAAAGCCCTATGTAACCTAACACTATTGCTATCAGTGAATAATATTAACACAAACAGAAATTCCCTAATAATACAAAGTGTTTTCTTTAAATTTTATCTTGAAGAATTTAAGGTGGAAACCAACTACTTTTGTGAACAGATCAAATTATTAATTAGTTTGTATATAAGTAGACCAAATCAATGACTAAAGGAAATTTGTCAGACAACATGTTTACATGTCAAAAAGTGTTTCACAAACAGAATTTAAAGCTTAAAATATCATGCTAACATCAAGGCAATGACCATTGAGAATAACAGCAAGGCAATGACCATTGAGAACAATAGGTTTTAATGCTCTTCAAAAAAAACGAGAGAGATAGAGTGAGAAAAAAAAAGATAACAGAGAAAGAAAGAAATGGTAGTGCACAAATTGTTTCATTAGTTGTCTACTAACAGAAAAACAGATGCAGTGACTGATATAATAATACAAAATACTTGCAGAACTTGTAATGTGAAACTTAAAAGCCACATGTAACCTAACACTATTGCTATCAGTGAATAATATTAACACAAACAGTAATTCCCTAATAATATAGTGTGTTTTCTTTAAATTTTACCATGAAGAATTTAAGGTGGAAAGCAACTACTTTTGTGAACAGATCAAATTATTAATTAGTTTGTATATAAGTAGACCAGATCAATGACTAAAGAAAATTTGTCATACAACATGTTTACATTTCAAAAAGCGTTTTACAAACAGAATTTAAATCTTAAAAAATCATGCTAACATCAAGGCAATGACCATTGAGAATAACAGTGGGTGTCTGAGACTCAAGGTACTAAGCATCAAAGAAGATGGACCACATTAGTCCATACCATTATCATTCATTTCTCTACTTATTATATATAATTGAACTATCCTCACAACAACCTTCATCAGCACCGACAACAGAATATAAGAAAGAACCAAAAAGATAATATACTAATTACCATCAAATAAATTGATTTGAGCTAAATGGGAAAATTGGTAGAGCACGGGTTTTTGTCTAACTTCAATTTTCAACTGCTTTACAATTACAGGAAACTTTCTTCTATACATACCCAATCAATAAATATAAGGAAAAACAAAAAACCCATAAAATAAACATTGAACTAATCAAGAAGGGAATCACATAAAACAACGAACTTATAACAAAATTGTGAATTGCCCAGTAATTGACAATTTCTTAAAAACAACAAACCAAACACTCATATCAGGCTAATCAAGTAACAATTCCATAGCACAAAACACAAAAAACACGCAGTTCGACAAAAAGAATCCCAATCTCTACCCAGCCACCACATTTTCTCGACATCCAAACAGAATTCAGCCCCAAAAACCCAAAATCAAACACAAACAAGAAATCAAACACCCGAAACCCAAATCCAACAACACAACGTCCATGCAAAGAATCGATCACGAAGAGATGAGATAAGACGAATTCAAGCACGATTACGTAATCAAATCGATAAGTGACTTACTTCGTATTTGTTGAGACAAAAACCTAGAATTGGGGGAGAGAGAGGATCGAAAATCAAAATGTCAATTGACTCTCTTTCATATTATATCCTACAACAGACGATTCGTCCATTTTAGGGAAATCCCACCCAACTACTCGTCTCATGTTGCAATTTAGGGAAAACAACTACTCGTCTCATGTTTGCACACCCACCCAACTACTCGTCTCATGTTTGCATTTCCCAACCACCTTTTTTTTTTTTTTGTTTTGAAAAATAGTCATCCCCTGTTGGCAAGCGCGTAACGTCACTTTCTTATAAATGTAATTAACCCTAGTTTTCTTTTTCCATTCAAAACTTCTCTTCTATATTACTTTATAAGCAAATAATAGTTTTCTTTCCATGTAATATGATTTTAGTTTTTATGCATAATGTATTCCATATATGGAAGATTTATTTTTATTGTGCTAAATTTCAACTTAAATTTGATTTGTACGGTAATTAGTAGCTCATAATTGACAACATAAAGTGATATAAAAATTAGAATTGATCAAGATGGAGATGATCGCATTTGCTTTTTATTGACTGTCCCAGAGGATCAATACTTGTTGAGGGTATGTCCCGAAGACTCTAACTAACGATTTGTGGGGTCGATCCCATATACCACACCCCTTTTTAGCCCCGTAGGATTGCGTTCCGATTCAAACCCTCAACTTATATATTTTTTGGATGCACAACTCTCCGGACGAGACCAAAATGGGGTGCGGTTTATAGGATCAGCCCACGAATGGTTCTTGGTGCCTCCGAAACATACCCTCAACAAGTGTTAACCCTCCACGACAGTGAACACTTTTGTTAGGTTTAATAGCAACCAAACGAGAGTTTCTGAGAAATAAAGAAAAACAAAAACAAAACTAAACAAAAACAATTGAAGACTTTATCAAATATTTAATGGAGGGGTTGATGACAACAAACATGTGATATGAGAAGAAAATCAAAACCCTGAGGTCGTTTGTTATATGGGTATGGATAATTTTCAGTCCAAACCCATCTTTGCAATTGCAAAGAGCATGGGATTGGAAAATGAACCTTATATCTTTTTTATTATGCTATTGCGATGGGTTAAATCAAACCCACCACAGCATGTGGGATAAATCAATCCCATTTTCCTTTTCACGCTGTTGCTGTGATGCATTTTCATTTTTATTTTTTTCTTTCATTTTTTCTTGTCTTCTACAACCAAATACCACCACAATCACCAATCCAAAAACATGCTCAAATACCATCTATAATTACTAACCAAAACTGGATAAAGAAATTAAAGATAGAGAAAGAGAGCAGCTAGAGATAAATGGAGTAAAATTACCCATCTCCTCTGTTGGGTTCGATTGGCGCTCGAAATCCCTCGATTGGAGAAGATCCGAAGACCACCATATATACATAGTAGAGACGATAAGGAAGGCGACCCAAGAAGAACAGATGGTGGTTTTGCCGTATTTTTAGGCCTCATTTGGTACGCGGGATTGAATTGAATTATTTTCATGGGATCGGATCGGATCGGATTGGATATGATAGGATTGGATAAATTAATACTGTGTATATGTTTGGGATAGTATAGGATTGGATAGATTAATACTGTGATGTGTTTGGTTCAATATGGGATTGGATAAAATTAAATTTAAATAATTAAATTATTTTTAAAAATAAATAGATAGCTATTTAAAAAAAAAAAATTGCTCCAGCGTTGCTGTTGAAGAAGCCCAGTTTGTCACCACCGATCCGCCGCAGCCTCCACCTCCAGGTCTTACCAGCGCCGCCGTCGATCGATTCTTCTTCATCAGTGCCACCGATCGGTTCTCCAGCGCTGTCGATCATCCAGTGCTGTCGATGGATTCTTCTTCCTCAGTGTCGATCGGTTCTCCAGCGCCGTCGATCGTCCAATGTCGTTGATGGATTCTTCTTCGTCAGCGTCGATCGGTTCTCCAGCGTCGTCGATCATCCAATGCCGTCGATAGGTTCTTCTTCATCAGCGTCGATCGATTCTTCAGCCCCATTCGATCGTCCAGCGCTACCGATCGATTTCTTTTATCACCGTCGACCGACGTTGACTGCACACATCGCCTCCAGTTTCTCTCCTGATTCTTCTTCTTCTAGTTCTTCTTCCATGGCTGTAAAAATGAGTTTCAAGAAAAAAAAATGGTCGAGGAAAATGAGATTCGTTTATCCCGGCTGTGTGGGTGGGTTTCATTTAACCCACCACACTGGAATAAAAAAAATCAGATGGGATTAGTTTTTCCAATCTCATGTCTTTACCAAACATGGGTTTGGACTGAATTTTATTCAAACCCAGTCCAAACCCAGACAACAAACATGACCTTAGAAAAGAAGAAGAGAGAATCATATTTTTCAAAGAAGACGACGAGAGAAGAGGAGCAAAGAGAGAACCTTTTTATGGATATTATGAAAACTCCCCAAAAAGTAAATTATTTGAAATTAACCTCCAATTTTTTTTATTACATAAACAGCCTCTTTCCCGTTAACTTTCTATCAAAAACATTAACATTTACTATCCAAAATCATAAAATAATCAAAATATCCTTATTAAAATTAAATAAAATATCTATTATACTTTTCAAATTTATATAATTATTAAAATACCCTTTAAATTATTAATTATTAATAATAATATTGAATAAAAAATAACATAATTTTTTTAAAAAAATAATAATTAGTGGACATCCTTTAATAATTTATTTCAAAAAGATTAGTAGTTTTCTAAAAACTACCCATTCATTAACCCGCAACCAATATGCCAGAAGTATCATCATCCTCAATAGACCATCATCAACATCAACTCATCATCGACCCACCATCAGCAGCATCAATCCACCGTTACCATCATTAAACTATCGATCCATCATCATCAACTCATCTTAAAAAAAAAATAAAAAATTCAAACATCTGGGTTCGATCGAACCTAGAAACTCAGAACCAAAAACCCACTGCCACCTCTCAATCCTCCATGACCACCGCAACTCTAGACACCATCATCAACTTCAAACCCAGAAGCCCACCATGACCGCCGCTCATCCCACCATTATCATCTTCAAACCATGACCATCAACTTCAAACCCACCATGATCGCCTCAATCCTCCATTATTTTCAAACCATCAATCCACCATCACATCTTAAGAAAAATAAATCAATATCATCTGAGTTCGATTGAACCTAAAATCGAACTCAGATGAACATCTTTTAGGTTCGTCCCAAATGATGTACCTGGAACATCGACGAGGATGGAGGAGTGTTTGATGGCCGCCAAACCCTCCATGAGACCTATTGAACGAGTGGAAAACTTACCATGGCGATAGGAGATGAATAGCAAGATCTGTGAAGATTCAAGATTTTCAATATGAAATTAAAGAGATGATGATTGAATGACAAAATGATGCAAAGGATTCCATAGATGAAATTTTTGATCATTGATTGATTCACTAAACAATACAAGTCCAAATGAGTCTATATATTTGTTGTTTGCTAAACAGATTCTTGAGAGCCAATCACAAGCTGCCACCTAGTTAACTAACTTGCTCCACGTGTTAAGTGTCCTGATAGCTGAGCTAGGCCAGCTTGATAAGCTGGTTTGAAAGCTGTTAAGCTTGTCTTCTGAAGTTGCATAGACTTATCATCAGCTTGATCATAGGCTTCAACTAGAGCAGCTTGAATGGAATATTTTTGTGCACAATCAGCTTGACCAACAGCATGTACACTCACATCCCCCCTCAAGCTGAAGCGGGGAGATTCAACAAGATTCAGCTTGGAACACAAGAACTGAAATCTAGTAATAGGAAGACCTTTTGTCAACAAATCTGTAGCTTGATGTTCAAAAGGAACAAAACGTGGTTCAATCAAACCATCAGCAATCTTCTCACGAATGAAGTGAGTATCTATGTCTATATGTTTAGTTCGAGCATGAAAAATAGGATTTTGAGCAAGAGCAGTTGCTCCCATGTTATCACACCAAAGAACAGCAGGCTTAGGAATGGGAATATGAAGTTCTTTGAACAATGACTGCAACCAAAGAATCTCAGTAGTAATTTGAGCCATGGACCGATACTCTGCTTCAGTACTAGACCTAGCTACCACTTGTTGCTTTCTAGAACTCTAGGAAATAAGGTTTCCACCAAGAAAAACACAATGACCACTAGTAGACCGTCTACTGTCCAAACAGCTAGCCCAATCTGCATCACTAAATGCTTCAAGCTGAAGATGCTTAGTTGGTTTAAACCATAACCCTTTATAAATAGTTCCTTTTAGATACCTCAACACTCTCTTACAAGCTTGCCAATGAACTTGTGTAGGAGCAACAAGAAATTGGCTAAGCTTGTTAGTGCAAGGCAGATTTGAGCTTGTGAAACCATGACCTTGGAGCTTGCTTCAACCCATACAAAGCTTTGTTCAATTTACACACATAGGATGGATTATTAAAATCCTCAAAACCTGCTGGTTGTGTCATGTAAACTAGCTCATTGAGCTCACCATTCAAAAATGCATTGTTGATATCCACTTGTCTAATGTCCCATTTATAACTCACAGCTAATGTAAAGATGACTCTAATGGTTGAAGATTTAACAACAGGACTAAAAGTATCACAAAAATCAAGTCCTGTCGTTTGATGAAACCCCTTAGCAACCAATCTAGCTTTGTGTTTAAGTATTGATCCACCAGGATTATACTTGATTCTGAATACCCATTTGTAGCCCACAACATTCATTTGAGAAGTGGGTGGAACTAGAAGTCCAAGTATTATTCCTTTGAAGAGCTTGAAACTCTTCACTCATAGCTTGTAACCATTTTGGGTTGGTTAAGGCATCTTTAACAGATTTTGGCTCAATTTCTGTGAGGTAGCATGATGAAAAATGACAAATGGTTTGATAGACTTTTGGTTTTAAGGAACCTGTCTTGGACCGAGTTATCATTGGGTGAGTTGAAGTGACTTGTCTATAGATGTTAGGAATGACAGTAGTTGACACAGGATTAGAAGGCTCAACTAACTTTCTATGATCAATGATTGAAGATGTGTTTTGTGAACATGAAGTAGTGGTAGTATGAGAGTTCTGTTGAGAGAAGATATCAAAAAGAGTTGAAATTGAAGAATTAGATGTGTCTTTTGAGGAGTTAGATTGAAAAAGTGTGCAATATGGAAACTCTAACTCATTAAAGATCACATGTCTAGAAATAAAAATTTGTCCTGAAGAATGCAAACACTTGTACCCTTTATGAGAAGAGCTGTATCCAATGAAGATACATTTGCTAGAATGGAAATCTAGTTTTTGTTTTGAGTAATCTCTCAAGTAAGGATAACAAGCACACCCAAATGTTTTCAAGAAATGATAGTTTGGTTTTTTATTGAAAAGCTTTTCAAAAGGTGATGCAAAACTGAGAAGAGGAGTTGGAAGATTATTTACCAAAAATGTTGCAGTGGTAAAGGCTTCAACCCAAAATCTTAGTGGCATGTTGCTATGAGCTAGGAGTGTCAAACCTGTCTCAACTATGCTCCTATGCTTTTTCTCAGGTATGCCATTCTGTTGATGAGTATAGGGACAAGAAAATCTCATCTTAACACCTAAACTTGATAGGTATGGGATGAATGGTTGAAACTCTCCCCCATGTCAGCCTGGAAACACTTAATTTTTCTCTCAAACTGAAGTTCAACATGACTCTTAAACTGTTGAAAGACTTGTAAGGCTTCTGATTTTAGCTTCAATGGATATAACCATGTAAATCTACTAAATCCATCCACAAATACAATATAGTACCTATATCCTTCTGTTGAGATAATTGGAGAAGGCCCCCATAAGTCACTGTACACTATTTCTAAGGGCTTTGTGACAGTGATAGGTGTTCTTGAGAATGGCAATTTATGTAGCTTTCCTAACTTACATGAGTCACAAAAAGATAATGCATCAACTTTGAAAGGAAAACTCATTGTTTTAAGCACCTTTTGCAAGATTAAAGGTGCAGGGTGTCCAAGCTTAGCATGCCACACATTGGAGTTTGTTTTTGCAGCAACCAACACATCAAACTTGTGTTTATCAGACTTGTGTTTGTAAGTAGAATTCAACAATTCAGATTGTGTGACTTTATTACAAGCATTTGACTGAATAAAAGCAGCATTACCACTTGCTGTCCTTTCTGATTTTGACACTGCTGCAGCAACTTGAAAAGCTGAATATTTTCTTGTATTTCCTCCAGCAAGTTGTATGCGATACAGTCCATCTTTAAGAGTACCTTGAAGAAGGATTTTCTTGGTTGTTTGATCCTTAATCACACAATAAGTAGGAGTAAACTTAGCATATGCTTTGTTGTCTTTTATTAGCTTTGAAACACTAATAAGGTTCTTTGTAATTGAAGGCACATAAAGCACATCTTTAAGATATAATTCATGTTGTGCATTATGTGACTTCAATTTTGACTCTCCAACATGTGAAATATCAATTTGTGCACCATTCCCTACAAGCAACTTTTCATTACCTCGATAATCTGTTTTGAGAGACAAATTGCCCAGTTCCGAGGTCACATGATTCGTAGCACCGCTGTCCAAATACCATGACTGATCTGCTACTACTTCAGGAGAGGCAAAATAGGCTGAAGCAGATTGTTGTTGACTCCTATTTGTTGAATGTGAATTGTCATGAGTAAGGTCAGGTGTTGATGGTCTTGAACTGAGGTGATAAGGTTGATAGTTTCCACTTTGAATTTGAAATTGTGGATAAATCATCAAGGCTTGATTTTCATGACCTGTTCCAGATGACTGATTACCTCTGCTTGGAGCTTGATATTGTTGATCAAACCGATGGTAACACTGCAGTGCACCGTGTCCAGGCTTGGAGCACACTTGACAAAACACCCTATTTCTATTATTACCACTATATCTGCCTCCACCTCTTCTTCCACGATTTACACCTCTATTGCCAGTAAATCCTCTATTATAACCTCCTCGTCCACTATAACTAGGCTGATTTGAAGCAAAATGAGCAGAGTAATTACCAACATTCACATTGCTAGATGAATTCAGTTGATCTATTCTCTGTTCATGCATGAGCAACATGAATTGAGCATCTTCTAAAGACATTGTTTGGTGTTGTGAAGAAATAAAAACAACTGGGTCATATTCATGCCCTACTCCATTCATTAGACTCAGGATCAAATCTCTTTCTTTAACTTCTTCACCAGCAGCCATTAAGGCGTCACCAATGTTCTTTATTTTTAACACAAAATCACTTATAGAATCTGACCCCTTCTTGATAGTTTGTAATTGTTGTCTAAGCTGCATGATTTTTGCTAATGATCTTTGTGAAAACAACTTTTCAATCTTTGTCCACACTTCAAAGGAAGTTCTACAATTAGTTACCTGACCGAGAATACATGGACTGAGTGTTGAGAGCATCCAAGAAAGCAGAAGCTGATCTGTTTTCCTCCAAGTCTGATACTCTTCGCTGACTTGCTGTTCGAGCGAGGTCTCTCAATCTTGATTTGTAACGATGTTTTCTGTGAACTTTTTTGGCTCAGTTTTGCGTCCATTGATGAAGTCTTCAAGATCCAGTGCTTGAATCGCTGGTAACACCTGAGTTTTCCAATAGATAAAGTTTGTCTGATCAAGTTTGAGAGTTAAATTGAGACTCAACGATTTTGCAAGACCGGTGAAATCCATTGATGAGTTTGTCGCAGATCTGTGTGTTGATTGTGTTGAATCAGAAGGTGATGATGGATCAGCCATTGACGCGAGTCTGAGGCTCTGATACCATGTGAAGATTCAAGATTTTCAATATGAAATTAAAGAGATGATGATTGAATGACAAAATGATGCAAAGGATTCCATAGATGAAATTTTTGATCATTGATTGATTCACTAAACAATACAAGTCCAAATGAGTCTATATATTTGTTGTTTGCTAAACAGATTCTTGAGAGCCAATCACAAGCTGCCACCTAGTTAACTAACTTGCTCCACGTGTTAAGTGTCCTGATAGCTGAGCTAGGCCAGCTTGATAAGCTGGTTTGAAAGCTGTTAAGCTTGTCTTCTGAAGTTGCACAGACTTATCATCAGCTTGATCATAGGCTTCAACTAGAGCAGCTTGAGTGGAATATTTTTGTGCACAATCAGCTTGACCAACAGCATGTACACTCACAAGATCCACGGCGATCGGAGACGAGCTAGACCCATCAAACAACGATAGGTGGCGGAGGAGTTTGACGGTGGCTAGACCCATTTCTATGCCTTCTGATTCTGAAGAATGAAAATGGAAGAGGAATTTGATACCTGGTGGTGGGTTTATATGCATATATATTGTTTTTTAATTTCATTTTATTTTTGTTTTAGTTTAATTAATTTTAATTTTGTTTTAATTTAATTAATAAAACCATTAAAATAATTTATCCAATTACTATTTTGCCCTTGTAATTTATCATCAACCGGTTTTTAATCGTCTATTAAAAAAAAAAAGCGAAGACCGTTTACGTTTATTTTACTTTTAAAATGTTGTTCATAATATCTTTTTTTATTACTTTAATTTAGCATTATTAGAAGACAAGATATATTTTAATTTAATATTTCAATATCTGATCTATTTATTTTATTTAAAATTAATTTAATATATTTACAAAAAATCTTTTTAATATTAATTAAAAAATTTATTTCAAGTTAATATTAATTGAAAATAGATTTATTTATCTTTAAAAATAATTTTATTATTTAAAATTGAGTTTATCTAATCTTATACTATACAAAATATATCATAATATTAATTTTTTTAATCTAATATTACATTAAATATATGATAATAATTTAATTTTATGAAAATAATTTATTCCAATTATTTGTGTTAAATTGCACCTGATAAAATACTAAGGAAAGAGAAGAGATGTTATAACGATGAAGAGAGAGAAAAGACGCGAAAGAAAACATTTACGGCGAGGATACATTTATAAACGCATTTTGTAAAGCTAGCCCCCAATCCTACCCTATACATATATATAGATCACCATTTTCTAGATAAAGGAGGGTATCAGTATTATAATATATACAACATACTCGATGGGAAGCTTCCGTGTTCGGCACAAACAATAAAAATGACGGTGACGTCAATTCCAAAACAAACAGTGTCAAAATTGAGGGCCCTAATACATATTGACGGCCTCTTTTGGATATTGTTTGTTTTGGAATTGACGGCATCTTCATTTTTATTGTTTGTGCCGAGCTCGGAAGCTTCCTATCAAGTATGTTGTAGGTATTATAATACAGATACCGTCCTTTATCTGGGAAAAGGTGATCTATATATATATATATGTATGTATATACTAGCAGGAAAATTCAAGATGAATAGGTTGCTTTATGAGTACTGCCAGTAAAAGGCGAGCATATGGTTTCCTGAAAAATTAACATAATCTGTTTGACGTCTTTTTTTTTTTTTTTTTTTAACATAAGTGACTTTCTTCAAAAAAATAACAATAATAATAATAACGTGAATATAACAAAAGAGCTACCCTAGGAAATTAAGGCGAGGGAGACTACGAAAACATTGAAGCATCAACAACACTTATAATTTTTGTTTTAATTTGAGAATTCAATCCCAAAACTTCAACGTGTATTAAGAGAAATTAGAAATGAGATTTAAATTTAGAAACACAAAACAATAGAGTTTTGTGTATATATATATATATAATCATAGTAAATTATATTTGTAATTTTCAATAAATTATCATAAATGGGACCCCGAATTTATAAAGGGTTATTTTGAAAAGTTTATCTTATTATTTTATTGAAATTATTACTATTGATCAAAGTTGAGACCGAAAAATTATTATACCATGAAGATTATTAATTAATCGAGTATTATTTTATGGAGGTTATACTGTATTGTTCACGAAAAAAGAAAATTAATTGAATGATTTATTTTAAATATAATTAATCAAACAGTCAAATAACTTATTGTCCTTGAAGTTTTTTTTTTTTTTTGAAAGATATTGTCCTTGAAGTTTTGTCTGCAATAGTTGCAACCAGCGGTGAGTTATATCGGACATAATCGCTAGTAAGACTAATATAAGAGAAATAATGGCTCTTAATTTAATTATTTTTATTTAAAAAAAAAGAAAAAAAATATTGCCTGCAATGTAACAACTTGAATATGAGATATTGTTTGATTGAATAATCACTTTCATCATCAAGTCATATTGGACTTAAATCAACGACATGTGTATATCTATTAATAGCTCAAATGGTTAGTACATTTTCTTTCACAATAGTAACAATTGATCAAATCTCATCATTCACGTTTACCAATATATTATCAATGTGTATGAATTCTCTTTTTATTGTGAGAATATATAGTTTTAGATATGGGAGTAGATTTCTAAGTCACATGTAATATTTAATTATGATTAAAACAACTGCGAATTATATGAAGGGAAAACTTCATTGTAGTTCTTGAGATTTCGAAAAATATTAAAGTTTTAAAGTTTTTTTGGAAACAATTTTTTTCATTCCTAAATTTTTTAAAACTATTTAAAAAAGTCTAATTTGTCAATCACAGGAACACATAATTTGACCGGAAAAGATAAGATGATATTTTCGTACGAGAGACTTAGATCATGACTTGTAGATAATCAGGATTTTAAAAGAATGGTCTTCAAATGAATGCCCCTCGATTGGTTGAGAAATACCGTATGGTCAACTGACTCCTCTTACTTGTTCTCCCACACAGGTGACACAGCCACGGGTTAACGCATGGCTGATGAAGGAAGTGCCCCATGGATAACACAATTTGTTACTGTTGGCTAACGGCAACAAACAAAATTTTTAATTAAATAATCACACCAAATTTTTAATTAAAAATTCACTCATATAAAGGGTAATTTGATCAACAAATCATGCACCGTCAAACAACAAATCATGCACCGTCAAAAAAAAAAAAAGAAAAAAGCTACAATTGAGGGCATTTTAATAAAAAAAAGTTAAAAAGGTTTGGATAAAATTATAATTTAACACCTTAGACACATTTTAGATAATTTTACTTGTAATTTATTATTTCGTAAGGGATAATTGGATAATTTAAGTGTCACTAATCACTATCAAGAGTAAAAATATCTCTTTACGTATTATGTCATTGTTGATAATAAATTAACTGCTAATTTAGATTTTTTTTAAAGAATTTTAAAAAAATTATAAATGAAAAAGACTGTTTTAAAAAACACTTTAAAAACTTGATATTTCGAAAATTTCAGAAATTATAATGAAGTTTCTGTCTATATGAAAATTTAATAATATTTTCAGTTTATTTCCAATATTATGCACCAAATTTCACTCTATTTTGATATTAAAAGGTATTTATATCAAATGTTTTTACACTCTAATGTATTTTATATTAAATTGGTGTAAAGAATATCTTAAAAAAATATTCTGTATATAATTTTTTAATCAAATTGAATTTTTACATCCTTTTTATTAAATAATTATTGAAATAATAAATTTTTATGTGTATTAAAAAATTTAGTTTATTTTATATTGATATTATAAAAACTTTAAAATATATTTAATATTATATTCAATGTACTAGACCGATCCCAAGGAGGCTGTTATTATTTTCTGATATGTCTGACCTTACAACATAACCATCGAATTTTGAAATTTGTTTGTGCCTAAATAAAGCCAATGACAAGAGTACATGGTAGCCATTTCAAAAAAAACAGAGCACACAGCAAAAACTCAATAACACATCTTTTAAAATTGAAAAATAATTGATTGATGTACAAGACTTTGCGTGATCTCTTGAGAGCCCAAACGTCATTGGATTGAAACCCATGACATGTCGTTGTAATTATCTCAACAAACCCTACGTCTTTTTCATTTGCGCCAGTCAATTTTATAATTCATCATATTCTTCCAAACCATTTTATTCTTCTAAACGTGAAACTGCCATTCAAACCAAATCAATAGCCATCTCTTCACCTTTTCAAAAACAAAATAATAATAATAATAAAAAGCAACTCTTCACTTCTTTCTCACCCAAATCATCAACCACCATTCAAACCAACACAAAAATCACAACATAAATATTTTTTAAAAAAACAAAACAAATAAAAAACTAAGAATTCCATTAGAGGTGGATTTCTTGAAGAAGAACATACGTTGATACGTAAAGAGAACTCATACGTTTTCTGCTCCTTTTTTTTTTTTAAATTTTTCTTATATTATTTTACTTTTTATAATTTACGTTTTGCATAGATTTTCATGATATAAATTGAGTTACTTACATTATTAGATTATCTCCAATGTTATTGCATATTCTTTTATTTTATTTATAATATATTAACAATTTTTTTTTATTCCTAGTATCGAGTTAGAGTACCGTCGAGATAAGTTGAGATGTTCAAACCCAACACTTTGAAATAAATGTTTGGGTGAAAGGTTGCTTTATCGCTGCAATATAATTATTTAAAGTAAAATATGTATCAATTTTTAATTAATTACCATAAAATATATATTTTTTGTCTCATTTTATATTTTATAATTAAGAGAAAAGAAAATATGACAAATTTTTCTAATTTTAATTAGCTAAAAGGAGTGAGAAATCATAAACCACATTTCTAAATGCCTTTTTCAATCGAAAAACTCATTTTCATTTTTTTTTTCTGAATTGCTTTTACTAAATTAGTTTGATATTTAAGCTAAATAATTACATGATATTTTATTTTATTTTCTATCCATTTTATCCGGTAACACAATGTAATTGAAGATGCTCCTATAAAGAAAGTCAAAGAAAACCGATAAGGTAAATGTTGCTTTGGTGGGTCAGGCCAATTGAATTAGCTTTGTCTTTTGTGTACTCGCTTTTCCAAGAAAGTAGAAATAGCGAGAGCTTTCACGCTTAACATCAGTGGGACTTCATGGGGATCCCATTTGGAATTTTGTATATATAAACTTGCTTTTAATTTTCGTAATACTACATAGAACCCATGTCAACATTATCGAGCCGCGTAAATGGGCATTGCCGCAGTGGCAGGCCACTGACTTTGTCCTTACTTGAGCAGCGGTAGAGTTCGACTCGTGAGTCACGCATTGTGTGGCTGTTCTCCCCTGCTGTAGGGCTAGTCCTACCTCTATTTTGGGACTTTGTTTCGGACCGTATCTAAGACTTGATCAGAAGAGTTAGTCTCGTAAATTGTGAGTTTAATATGTAGAAAAAAAATATATATATCGACTCATTGGTTTTGAGTTAGTTCGTCGTTATATTTATTTTTGTTTTTCTTTTTGAAGAAGTCATGTCATCATTAACGTACTTTCATTATTATATAGTGGCATCCAGGGCTGGTAGCGCCATATTCCTCTCCCTCAAAAAAAATAAAAATATTAAAAGTACGGAAATTATACACAAATGACCTCAGATTAGGCAATAATTGCATTCATATGAAATATTTGGCTTTTATTACATAAAGTCCTCTATCTTTAGAAGTCAATGACTAAAATTTTCCGTTGACCAATCTGGTCATGTGAAAAATCGAAATTACCGCTAACTTTTTACTTCAATGTTATATTTTTCATTTTCTAAAAGTTTATTTACTAAATAAATATAATAATTAAAAAATTTTAATTGTACAACTACTTGTTCGAACAATATCATCACCATTAACAATCCAAATTATAATCATTGTTAATCTAGATCATCATCATCATTCATCAACAACGGAAATCATTTTTGTCAATCTAGATTATCATAAAGTTTACCTGTCTTCAACCTAAAGCCTATAAATCATCTCAATCAATTCAAAAAAAAAAAAAAATTATATCCATCGCTAATGGAGTAGGCCACTCGATTAGCGAAGGATATTAAAGACGGATGTAGGTAGGGTGAGGTGGCCCACTGCTCCTCCGAAGCATTCTAAATTTGTAATTTTACCTCTTTTTAAATTTTTCTTAAGTTTTACTACCTTTAAATTTTATAGTTTTATATGTAACTTTTGTAATTTTTTTTTTAAAAAAAATACTTAACAAATTTTCTTTAAATGTAAACGAATATTATATCTTATTTAAGATATGCTTTAAATTATTTATTAATTTTTATTAATTTGTTCTTAAAATCACACCTTAATTATTGCCATCATAACTAGAATTTTTCTTCTGTTCAAAGATTTTTTTCATCTTTTTCAATCTTTTATTTATCTCATTGTAATGTTATGCCATACATTAAATTTATTATTTATTATAGAACATTAATTTTTATTGATTTATGTAATAAAAAATTGTTTGATAAAGATCAAATTATAACTTATAGTATCGTTAATTATTACAAAAATATATATATTATTTTAAACATGTCCACCAAGTATAAGAATGCATTTGGAATGGTTGCAATTGTTTAATGGGTTATTTGCACACCCTAGCTAAAATTGTTCACTTGAAAACAAAAAGAATCCGTAAATAGTATTAGCGGAGTTGATATGCTCTGACGGTCAAGTCAGTGTACTTGAACATAGAGAAAGAAAATGTAGGGAGGGAGAGATCGAGCATCATTGTGAAAACTGAAAAGAGTTCCCTTGGCATAAGTTTGTTCACGTCTGAAATATTAGTTGTCTCGAGGAGTAACATAAGGATTGTTGACAGTAGATCTCTCGTTAGTCTATTTCTAATCTATTGTGCATTAAGTGAAGTTTGAAGGGGAGTGATTAATCGTCCTTAGTTGGTTCTAATTAGAGAGTGCCTTAATAGAGTCCATCTGCTATCATCACTCAATTGGTTGGAGGATTGAGTTATTAACGCACTTCTATAGCTTTGTCTATTAAACTGTGACCTAACTCGAGTAGCCAATTATAAAGTATCTTGTAATGTAAAAGTGGTCTATAAAACTACTTGTTCTTAAATATTAGGTCATTAATAATTTTTGAATCTAGCTACTATTTTATCTTCCGTCTCCATCAGATCATTTCAAGTTGACAAACATTAGAATTCTGTCACGTACTTTAAAACAAATCAAGATAGTTACTTGCAATTTTGATACTGGTATAACAGAATCTGATCGGAATAGAAACTGATCATAATCAATAGATAGTAATCAATAGGTATATACATAGACATATATATAAATATATATATATATATATATATAAACTTGAAACAGAAAACGCTTATCACTTCCCCTAAGACTAGGACAGTCAACTGTTGACGATTTATTAAAGAGTTTGAAGCTGGGATCAAATGCTCCAATAGATGTTCTTTGCAATTATATGTAGGTAAAATCAAAATCAAAGTCAAGACAGTGCATCAATGAAGACTTAAGAGTTAAGACTGAGACCGAAAGCTCCAAGAGTCAATTAATAAACCATACATTGCACAATCATAAATTATTTGTTCGTAAAATCAACATCAAAATTATGCATCAATGCGAACGTAACAACCACGTAACAACTACATCGATACAATTATATGTACGGGTTCTTCCTAAAGGTCAGCTTTCTTGTGAACATTATATTCGTAATAATAGCCAGTGCATAATTTATCAAATTGATGATATTTTTTAACGAAGTCGCATAATAACAACTGGAATGAGGGGCGAACCCATCGTTCGGCGGTGGGGCACTGATTTAAAAAAATTGTTCTGTTGTCGTCAGTCTGCAGACTGCAGATTTACATAAGCAGTGCAAAAAGAGTAATACTTGTATAGTTCTCAGCTGATTTTATTAGAAGCTCTTATTTTAATTTTTATTAATTTTATATTATTTTATTTTGAAAACTGTTTTTCTTTGAGAACTTTTGAAAACTGTTTTAAAACTTAAAAGCTGCTAGATTTTTATATTCCGCCATGCCCAACCTTTTGTTTTTTTCTCAAACTTCGTGACCTACTTCATCCATTTTTCGAGTTGTTTATTATTATTTTTAATTCAATCATTTATTTCCCTTATTTACAGTATAATTAACTTCCTTCCTTTATTGTTGCTTCTATTAGACATAATTTTTCTACTTTTAATATTTTTTATTTTTAATTAATTAATATTTTTTAATAAACTTTTATTATTTTTTATTTCTAATTAATTAATATTTTTTTAATTTTATTCTTTTAGTTCTCTCATGTATAGTTACTATTTACTTATGCTTTTATATGTTACACAAAATTCATTGATAATTTGTAATTTTAATGATAGCTTACTTACATAAATGGAAAAAAATATTTTTGATAAAATTAATAGAGAAATTATCATTAAATAATTTTAAGATATAAAGTTTTATCGAGAAAAATTATAACTTTATGTAGTTTATATTTATTTTCTTTATTATTATTTAATAATTTTGTTAGAATTTTTAAGGATTAGAGTATTTGTTTTACTTAAATATAATGTATATTTTATTTTATTTAAATTATATATAATATTATTGAATATTATTTTATATAAAAATATTATATATTTAATATATTCTTAATTTTCGATGATTTTATTTCTTTATTCATATACCCCTCAACAATTTTTTTGGACCCATCACTGACCGGGATAATCATAATTAGCAATTTTGGTACGTTGCTTATTATTGTTGACGGATTGATAATCATATCAAAATATCCGCTTGACCACTTGTTTTCGCATTTGGTCTCTTGTGTTCTAATTTCTAATGTATTTAACAAGTAAAAAAAGAAAGTTATTCCCCATAAATCTCAAGATTAATTATGCTGCAATTAACTGTATATACCTTTCAATGAGACATGATAGTACTTTGTGCTTCACTTGTAATGTGTTCATATATAGCATATATATAGAACAAGAATCTACAAATGAGAGAATCTTATTCCAGTATGGGATTTATGAGAATGACTAATGAGTTCTTTTTGGCTAGCCGCCTTCAATATAGAAATGGAAAACGAACATTTGTTTTCGTAGAATGAGCTATACAAGTTTAAGAAAATGTGTTTGGTCAGAGTTTTTGTGTTTTGGATACAATTTAAAAGCTCAGTGAAATTGAAGAAGATTAAAACTGATTTTTTGATACTAGCATTAAACTCTCAACACCATCATTTCTTTGCGAACTAACAGTTAATTCTTTATTCTTGAACTATTTTCTCCTTTATTTGCAAACTAATTAAAACTATAAAAAATCAATTTTATTGTTTTTTGTTAGTTTCAAAACTCACATTAATTTATTGTACATAGAAAAAACTAAAAATATAATTAATCAAACAAATATGAATACATACGGAGTTCTGATGTTTGGATTTTTCTTTGTTGTCATTCTCTTTCTTGACAGCCAAACAACCCACAAAATAATGGCATATTTGTCGCAGAGTGGAAAACCTCTTGAATTTGTTATTAATGAGAAGCTTATGCTTTGATCTCTTCAAACAGTTGTTCATGATATTTATCATCATACAGTGAAGAGGCCTGAAGGAAGACCCAACCCAAATTTGGCAGGCCCATTCGAAATATTTTCTGGGCTCAAACAAACAACGAAAACGGCACCGTTTATGTGAACTCAAACAGTCGAGAACGCTTTCCTTTCCTCCTAAACCAATTCAAGTTTCGCGCCTGACAAATCGTCGATTAAGATATCTCCAATTCACGCTGAAACATTAGTCTTCCTGAGTTTGCTGTAAAGCTTATTGAATCAATCTCATATAGGTTTGTCTTCTGTTCATTGTTTTTATATTCTAGTTGCTGTCGTCGTTGAAATTTTTACATTATCAATTATTTGTTCAGTTTTACTTCTTGGTGTACAAGCACCTATGCTCTCCTCTATTTTATGATTCGGGTTTTGTGAATTTGATATATGTTTGATTAGAAGAATTCACTTAAATTAAATCAAATAAAATGATTTCATTATTGCAAAATTATTCAATGATTTTGTGACACTGTGTTTCTTATTCATCCCACGTATCAATCATTTTGTAGTTTAGACTGATGATTGAGCTTGTTATGAGTAGTAGTGTTTTGCAGCAGTTAAGATGAGTGGTGATGGCACATTTTCTGATCAAGTTATTGCAAAGCTGATTGAGATGGGATTTGAGAATTCCATAGTTATAGAAGCCGTAGATTAGCAGTTTGTCCATCCTGTCATGATGCTATTGAGTATATCTTGAATGGTTCTCCTAAAAATGGCAAGACTCTAGGTAAATGAGCTTCTTCCACCACAAGTTATTGTGGTCAAATGAGGCCGTCTAGCGTACTGGATCATCTCCAATCCAGAACTAGACCTAAACAAAGTAGAAGCAATGTTGTCTGAAATGTGTCGAATTCTAGGTCAGTAGCTGAAAAATGTAAGGAGCCTTATTGTGAACCTGATATGAATAGTGGCTTTGAGACTGAGCCAGCATCATTGCCTGCTCCATTTCGAGTAGTCGTAGACATTGGATCGAAATGGGTTGCAGAAACATTTGGGTTATTCATCGTTGAAGAATTTTCAAAAGGAAGCCTTCTCTGCTTGGCAAACTCACCAAGACTGTCTGCGACGGGGTCTGGTATCATGCTTTTGTTTCAAAACTGCCTGTCTGTTTTTGTTGTTGCTTTATCAAGTTTTATTTCTTTATGTAGTTTTCCTTTCTCGCAGGGAAATCTGTTATGTTTTCAGATTCCTGCTTTATTAACAGGGAAGGTTGTGGTTGTTATTTCTCCCTTGATGCATTATCAGTGCTCAAAGCTGTCAAAACATGGTATATCTGCTTGCTTTCTTGGATGTTTTTCTACATTGCTTTATAAGCAACAAATTTTAGTTTTTATGCATAATGTGTTCGATACATAAAAGGTTCATTTTTACTGTGTTAACTTCCAACCTTAAACACATCTTTTACTAATCAATAATCCATAGGGTTAATTGCACAAACATGCCTTGAGTTTAGGATTAATGGATGGACATTTTACTCAAAATTACACAAATTACATTATTCAAATACTTGCATAGAATATAAAAATTCAACTGCAGAAATGGTGCATGATGTTCAAAGTAGATGGTAGAAGATTCAAGATGTTGGAAGATGAAGAGTAGTGATGCAGCGATCGTTGCTCCACCATGACCATATCGCTGCTTATGGAAGGGTGTTGACATCTCCTTCAGCAGATCGCAAATAGATGAAGAGCTTATATGCTCGGCGAGAGTGAATTTGCTCCTCCATGAGTAGCGATGCGCTGGCGAAGGAGCAAATTTGCTCCTTTGCGAGCAATCGCAGGCTGCGACAATCTGTTTGCAGGAGGAGTAGATCTGCTCCTCCGTAAGCAAACCTTCGCTCGCGGAGGAGCAGATTGCTCGCTGTCTGCTCTGGGCAGCGAATATGCTCCCTCGCCAGAAGAGCCAATGGAGTTGTATTTTTTATTTGTTTAATATATATATATTATGGTCAAAAAATTTCAACTCTCCATAAATTTGAAGAAAAATAAATAATTATAAATAATAATTTTTTTATAATAATAATAATTAAATGATAATTATTTATTTTTATTTTTATCTTCATTTTTTTCTATCAATCAGATCTAATGGATAATGATTGATTGAGATTTTTTTATCCTAAGTTCTTTAATGTTAAGAGACACTTATTGTAGAATTATTATATATATATTAAATTTTATTTTTTTAATTATTTTTATTAAAATAATAATTAAAATATATTTATTAAGAGTATTTTAATCAATTTGTTTAAAAAACTAATCAACCACTGAATTTAGTAGAAGTCAACAAATGATGAGGAAAGTTTGTGCTCTTTACCCGTAACCCATATAAGGGATAAAACTTGACTCTTGATTTGAATTATAAAATGCTTACTGAAAATGGTCAGAAATCAAATTATCTAAACGCAATGCTCAAATAATAAATATTTTTGTTAGAAATAGAACTTAAGCAAAAATAACATCTCTTCAATAGAGAAATTTTATATCGCATTATTGATTGATTCCAAATGGAATAAATTTATTAAAAAGGAAATGAAAAATGAGAGAAAAAATTAAATTATAATTGCCCACTTCCAAAATTTGATAAAACCGGCTAAAATTTGAAATTTGAAAATTTATTAATTAGATTTTCAAGTCAAGTTAAAATATTACATTTAAAGTATGTAAAACGATAATAAATATATAGAATATAAAAATATGATTGAAAATTAATTAAGTTATAAAAATTAAAATTTTATAAAGATAAGGATAGAAAATATAAGATAAATTTAGAATACGTTATAATTAACAAAATTTTGCTAATATTAATTTTAAAAAAAATAAATAAATAAACAAAATTTTTCAAAAGTCAGGTGGGACTAGTGTCTCCCGTTCTGTATATGGGTCCACCAATACCATATATGCCAACATATTCCTATGATAAGATGTAGCCAATCGTAAAAGTAAAAAAGAAAGATATAAGAAAAACTTCATTTTAGCCTTTAAGATATCGAAAAATATTGAAATTCTAAAGTTCTTTTAAAAGTAACGCTTTTTATTTCTAACTTTTTAAAAACTATTTAAAAAAATTTAAAACCATCAATTAATTGACGATCAATATTAACAGAATATGTAAAAAAATATTTTTACCCTCAATAATTGTTAGGTTTACATAAATTATAGGATTATCCTAATAAAATAGTGAATTTACAAGTTAAACTATCTAAAATGACTTCGAATTTAAGTTGTTAAGAATGGTCTAAAGTCACCATGACCGTCAGTTGACTAACGGGTCCCATTTTTTTTTTGAAGAGTTTTAAAAAAATTAGGAATGAAAATAATTGTTTTCAAAAGAATTTTAAAAACTTATGGGTCGTTTGTTTCTTTATCTGAAGATTGAACAGTGCTGCTGAAGACTAAAAGCTGAATAGTGACTGAAATCTGAAATCTGATTGACATGTTTATTTTTTCTTTTCTTACCTCTGAATGTATAATAATTTTGTTTGTTTTTTAAAGTTAAAATTATCTGATTACTAATAATTTGACATTTATATCCTTTTACTATTAGTTGTTGTGTAATTTTATTTAATATGATACAAACAATTGTAATAAATTATTTAAAAAATATTAAAACACTTATATATAATATTTTTATTCATAATTAAAATAAGTTTAATTATTATAGTAGAATCAATTAAGTTTATATGTTCAAATAAAAATAAACAAAATAATCTTAAATTGAATTACTATTATAACAAAAGTTGAAATTGTAACTTATATATAGTATTTTTATTCATAATTAAAATAAGATTAATTAAAATAGTAGAGTCAATTAAATTTATATATTCAAATAAAAATATATAAAATGATTTTAAATTAAATTACTATTACAACGAAAATTGAAATTGTAAAGTAATATATATTTTCTGATATAATTAAATAAGAATAATCAAATACTTAAACAAATTGATTTGTAATTTAGTCTCTGAGTTGTTGCATAAATATTTTATCAATAAATATTCTTATCAGAATTTAATTAGAGAAATATAGTAATCCAACTATAAAAAAAATTTGATATTAAGATGTTTATAAAATGTTCTTAAGTTAAATTACTATTGTAATAAAAGTTAAAATTGTAAAGTAATATATATTTTAGTCATTGCAATATTTTATTAATTACATTTAAAAAGATTCTATAACATAAAATTAAAACAAATTTAGAAATATCTTATTTTGGGAATGATAGATTTGGATTAATATATTTAAAAAAGTAAGAAATTGTAGTTTTTATTTTTTCAACGATTTTTGAGTAGTTTTAAGTGGTTTGACCATTTTTTTTTTTTAAATCAGTTAATAAGTATAAATTTAAACTCATTAAGTGAAAAAATAATAAAAATAAACGATCTCTGAGTGATATGACATTCAATTAAAAGTAAAAAATTGTAGTTTTTTTTTAATGGTTTTAAGTTATTTGACTACTTAAAAAAAAAAATAAAAATCATTTAATAGGTGTAATTTAGATTCATTAAATGAAAAATGATAAATATAAATGATTTCTTAAAATTATTGACTTTTAACTTAATTGCAAATCAATTAAATGTATTTATTATGTTATACTACAATTCTATATTTTCAAAATAACATATTTTTAATTTTATCCAAAATTTATATTATAAATATTCGAAGACTTATATGACATAACTTTCTTTTCTTTTCTTTTCTTTTTTTTAAAAAAAAAAAAATTAAAAAGTTCTCTTATCCCAAAATTTTTTAAAATTGGATTAATATATTTTAATTTACAATTTAAACATTTGCTTAGTTTAATTGCTTTGATAATTTCATTATTTTTATTTAAATATATAACTATGATTAAATTTATCATACTTTTTAATCATATTTTACATATAAATAAATATCACAAATAATTATTTATGTTTTTTATTATATTATATTAAATAAAATTTCGTAACAACTGACTATTAAATAATTATTTGTGTTTTTTTATAAAAAAGCAGTCCTATTATAAGGACCACAGTGCTTCTCTTATCGATGACTTTGACGTTTGCATCTCCTTTTTCCACTACTACATGAACCATCGTTACCATTTTCCCATTAACAATTAAGTTTTTGTAATTTTCTGTGGAAATCCGGTTCAGAGTTTGTGACTGATGTCAAAATCAAATGTATGGAGGCCCACGATATTAGAATTATGAGAGCAGAAATCAATAAAGCACAACTTGAATGCCATGACTTGGGATTAAAGAAGATGCTGCAGCCTTGTGGTTACTTTAATTAATTTGTTGCAATCATGAAGGTGATCTTTAATCAACTTAAAGTGATTTAATAGATTTTGTCATGCAAGACTACTCTACTTGTGCAAATTTATTTTTCTGATTTAAACAATTTCTTAACGTTTTCTCTTAAACATCATTGAGTTCTTGAATTATCCAAATCATTGTGTTTATGATTGTCATGGTGAATAAAAAGTAAAAAAGGGCAGGTTTGTATGATTTTATTGTTCCCAAAAAACTCATATTTGTTTTCTCAAACTTCATATCAATGTGATTCTAATCAATTCATAACCGATTTTCAAACCAACTGATTATGAAAAACAATATAGGAAAACTGATCTAAATTGAAGAATTCGCTTTGAGCACTTGGTGGTCTCAACCAGGAGATGAGGATGTTTGTGACGGCATTGGTGGACCAGTTCAGTCGGAGCTCATCATTAGAAAAGCTTCACACCACCATGAAGAATAGAATTAAGACAAGTAAGCAATATTTATTTTACACAAGACTTGACTTGAGAAACCGCGTAGAGATAAAATCATCATCAACGTGGTACTTAATTTCCTGTAACTTTCCTCTCACTTTCTTTGGAAATTTGCATCGGAGTTTGAATTTTAAGGTTCATTTTGTTGTATTCTTTTGAATTTTAGTTTGTTTATAAATTTAATATAATGTATAACTTATAAATGTAGAGTGGAATATCAACCTTTCCTGGTACTGTTCTGTTACACGGCAAATCAACATTATATACAAAACCGAAAAGCCCTGACAGCCTATTCTCATTTCTCCTATCTAATTTCGCCGCCGCTTCGCTATTCCTCTCTCCATTGCTGCCTCTTTTCACCCTCTTCTGCAGTGTTCAACACCACCTTTGTCTTCAGCTCCGGCCTCCTTCACGCCGATTATTCCCTTGATTGACAGAATAATACCCTTTAATATGGCTATGGAGATCGTATTCACAAAGACACTAAGTGAAATAGATATTAAATGTAGATTGGCGGTTCCAACCGAAGCTCTGAAGCATATTGAACCTCCGGGAGTTGAAAATAATGTTTGGGATGTGGTTGTGATGGACTTGGCTGGACACAAATGGACATTTCGTTGCTACACTCGCCTAGAGAACCATCCAAAACCAGCTTTCACCACTGGTTGGCTTTATTATGTTCGAGCAAAAGAGCTTAAAATCGGTGATCAAGTCATCTTACATAAGAAGAAAGATGGAGCTGGGGTAGTTCAGTACACAATTGAAGCAAGAAGAAATGTTTTCCGAGTATTAGGGCACGATATTTGGGTGCCTGTGGAGAATCTTAGCCCCCCAAAGTGATGCTGCTTCATGCATGGAAGTTGAAAAACCAAATAACACGTGAATATTGTACTCATATTTCGTTTTTCACCCTCTCCATCGACTTGCCGCCACGCTATCAGATCCTTAAGCCGCTGCTCCGTCTGTTGCGGCTGTCAGAGCATTGTAGTTAACATTTAGTATTGTACAGGAGTATGATGGTGTTCACAGTGCTTCGGTTGTTATATCTTATAAATCTATTGTGATCTGGGGGTTTTTATCGTAGGTTGGTTAATTATGTTTTCACTTCAAAGTTGTATGTTTGAGCTTTTCTATATGATGATTTTCATTTAAACGCTATAGGCTGTTACCCTCTTATGAAGATTAGTTGTTTTAGTGTAATAAAGTGTCTTGTATGCTTTTCACTCCTAAAGCCTATAATATTAGCATTGTTGTTTCAATAAAGAGAAATGCAAATCTTATCATTTAATGTTTCATCCTTATATGTGGGCTTTATTCGGAGCAGTAACTGTGTTTTTTGCTGTTTAATGTTGGTGTAGACTTTGAGGCCCAAATAGCCTACAAAAGAGTTCTTTGCGTTGGCTTTTTAGCTGTGAGCACTCATCTACGGATAAATATAGATTCAAGATTGAAGAGAAACTTTAAGTATCCAACTTGAATTTCCTTAGCAGCTGTCTGGCTGTATCCCAGAAATTTAAAAAAAAAAAAAAAAAAAAAAAAAAACTTGGATTTCCTTTGGCATCACCCTTTGATTGATTGCTGAAATTTTATTTATATGTTCATACTTAAAAAATGTCCCACAAACTTATATAGGTAGGACTGTGAAACAACTTAAACATCAGCACCGATGCAAATTATCGTCAGTGTCAGATTAAGATTAGCTTTATTCCACTATTCACTCTCTCAACTTTCAAGCCATCTCTTTTTTAATAACACTATGGGTTTTCTACATCCCTAAATATGATAATGTGGGGACTGAGGCATCTACGAGGGACCTAGTTGATGAAAAAAGGGGGATGACGGAATAAGAACGAGGGAATGACTTTTGACGTTTGCTTGTAACGCAAGCACTTTACAACTAAGCAGAGTCCGGAAGCTTGTAACTTCTCTACATATTCTCTTTTCATTCTACTCCATCCAAGTTGAAAAAGAACAACAAAGTGAATAAAGAGTAGTTTGAACTTTGAAAATGTCCTCGAGCTACTCGTCTTGCTATCTTCAACCTCACTTCAAATGCTAGATGCCATAGCGACTTTCCCTGCAATTTCACTAACACGTTAATCCAAAATGTACAGGAAAAGAATGTAAAAGTAATTATCGTTCAATAAGTCATGTCATTAAGTTTATCATTATACAGATTAAATACAAAATAACATTTAGTTATGTTTTCAAAGTAACAGTAGAAACTTGCATTAAAGGCTTTTTACAAATAAATATATTAATTTACACACTAGTTTCGAAAATACTATAAACATGTCTTAATTATAACCCTTTTTGAACTATCTTCAAAGTAATAAAAACGATTAATAATTTGCAATTAAATATTTTGTTTGAGGGATTCAAGTAATTTGACTAGTATATTAAATCTTGCTCACTACTGAAAAGTTAGAACTCTGAAAATAGATAAACAATAATATTCTTTGGAAAATAATAGGGTGATAACCATAAGTTATTGTCTAATTTCAAAATTATAAGATTATTTTTTAATTTAAATTGAAAGTTTTAAAAGGTTTTTGGAATTTTCTTAGATCGAAAACTTACATGGTAAGAATCAATAAAAAGAAGTGATAAAGTGAAGTTTTCTTTCAACGTTAATCAAACTATCTATCAAGTAGGTTAGGTGGGAAAAAAAAAGTAGGTTGATGGGAAAGCAAGCATTAGGATAGTAAGTTCGTAGAAGTAATTCTAGAGTTATGCGAATGATAATATCCCACAAGTGTACTGGTTTTAATATTGTATACAACATTAATTAGAACCAGAAAACTTCAGTTGACAAATTAGTGCCACAATATGGAGTCCTAGCTCCCCCTATTGGTTGTTTAGTTTTGATTACATTGGACCACTTCAATGAGGGGCACACTACATTTTTTTCTCTCTTTCATGGGTATGACAATATTAGTGTAAAGTATTTTGCAAAGTTAATGATTTTGAATGTGAATTTTCTTTTTGTACTTTAAAAAGGAATAATACTTTTGATACGTTAAAATCACTATTAATTAGTCAGTTAAATTCATGTTTATTTTTGTAATATTTGATTAAATCATAGAAATAATGTTTGAAGAGTTTTAAAATTTGTTTGGAGTAGGTTTAGAAAAATATTACTTAGAACATTAATACAAAATTCTAATCAACACCAAAAAATAAATAAAATTATTTAAAGCAAAAGTTATTTTAGTCTCTAAGTTTTGAAAAATGGTTAAATTTTAACTATATTTCAAAAAATGATGAAATTAACTCTAATTTTTCAAAAACAATGTCAAATTAGTCTCTCTCGTCAATTAATTAACGTTCAAACCTAACGACATCATAGTGGGTAGGGGTAAAATTGTCATTTCAAATCATGATACAAAATAGTGACGTGTGTATGGTGTAGATAAATTGAGAAAACAAAATAAAAAGAAAGCAAATTTTATAGTTTTGACACGCGCACGTCTAGGGCACATATAAAAGCCACCAGACCACACACCCCGCTCACCCATTGTCAACCCACACTAACCACCGACCATCCACCACCACCATCTAACGACGGCCAATAACTGGAGGGACAACTTGGAGTGTTCGAGTGTTTGATTTATTTAGACAAGTGATTTTATTTCAATGATATTTGAAATCCAAAAAATTAATTAATTTTTTCATAGGTTTTAAATTGAGTTTTATATGCTTTTAGGGTGAATCCAAAATTATGAGGAATTAAATAAGAATTCGTATTATATCTAGAAATAAGCAAATAAGTTATATGTGAATGAATAGTTTTATTTTAATTAAATTGATTTGATTATATTTATTTATATTTTAGCTTTTCATTATTTTTTTGAAGGTAAGTGATTTAATTAGTTGATTTTATTAATTATGAATTATAATTTACGATTGGATTATAGAATCAGCTTTTAAATTTTCCTTCCGATATACATACATGTGTTAGAAATTCTAATCGGAATTTATTATTTTGTAGTTTGAGTTTATTAGATGAAAAGTGTATGGGTGTTTGAGGACAATATTTATTAAGAATTATTTGTATATTTAGAATTAGAATTCCAATTATTTGTATATGACAACGATTTGAGATATGAAACGAATTAAATGAGATTTTTAGAACATCATAATTGTACTATCTCACCTAACAGTCGGACAGGTTACACGTGTGAACTTTATAGAGAATTATATATAGAATGGAAGGGGATTGAAGATGTTATAAATTGACCAATGTTATATTTAAGTGACTGAGTCTCTTTTAAATTAAGTGCATGATAGTTCATGTATATTTTATCAATAATTGGAAATATAATATAATAGAAAGTCACAATCAACTAATAGCAGTGCCCATGAACTACTAGATAATGATTAAGAACGACTAATATTCAAAGGTGATCATGTCCTATCATGGAGATGAACTAATATTCAAAGGTGATCATGTCCTATCATGGAGATGAATTTTGTATTATGAATATTACCTCATATAGGTCAAATATACCTAACACAAGTTTTTTCACAATTCAACTGAATACACATTACTTGCGGTATTTATCAAGATGTACTACAAACATACTATACAATTAGAAAATAATGTAACTAAGTTTCTCATTTACCGCCACAGGAATAACTACAAGCATACAAGGACTAATGCCATTAGTGTGTCATCTACAGCCAATAGCATCAAAACCAAGTAATACTAATTAGTTTGCCTTGATCTATATAATAAAATTGATCATAAATTTTCTCTGAAGTTATGCTAAAAGCAAAAAAAATAGTATAAAATTTCCATTATCTAGTGTTATGTAACCTCAAATTGGTTATATTTAATATTAAAAAAATTGCAGTAATAATTTAATATAATTTTGTTTAGATATACCATTGGCCGTAAAACAACTCAATTACAGTTATATAACAACTCAAATCTCAATAAGTACTCTCTTTCACCAATCACATCGAACAATTGTAATAATTTAGTGCAATTGTAAAGGAAGTGTTGTGATGACTTGCCAAAAACAGTGTGCTTGACATGGTCCTATTATTATTTTATTTTATTATTTTTTTTTTTCAGTCATTTCTTAGTGGGTATCCACTATTGGGCCGACAAGGCAAATAAAGGACCTTAATATAGCCCAAAACAAACTGCTTTTTTTAAACGTGCAAATAAGACACGAGTACCGTTAAATACGCCCCTTTTATAGTCACCCCTTTGATAAATGCTTCCCATCGAATATTTTAAAAAGAAAATTAATTACATAAAAATATAGCTTTGATGTCATTCATTTTCTGATATATAATATGCAATTAATTTATAAAAGAATTTTCTTTTTATAACATGGATTATAATTACATATTTTAATATTTTTAATAACCTTTGATGGGGTGCAATTATAAAATGGGTATATATACGGTGTAAGTGGGGTGAACTTATTTACGGAGAAGACACGACTTAAACCCATCATCATATGATGTAAGGGTGAATAATAGTCCAATGACAAGATTCATTTGTGGCAATGAGACGTACAAATCACTGATAATGTCATAGATAATTCTCAAATAATAATAATACTTAGATAAACTGTAAGGCCCATTTCTTTTTTCTTTCTTTCTGTCCGTGATATTAAATTGTTTAAGGGATCGGCCATGTTTTTGTTAATGGGTTTTATGTTATTGGTAGGGTAAGAAGAACCCAGGGGTTCAACTTTAACGTAAAGCTTGAAATTATAATTTTGTGCGATTATTTTCTGTTCACTCACAGCAATTATTTAAATAATAATCTAAACCAACCCTCGAATGCTTTAGATAGTCATTAAGTTTAAAATAGAAAGTCATCATGCATACTGTAAAACATAATACTGTAGAAGATTATTAACTTAAAACCACCTTTTTTATTTTATCTATAACTTCATAATAGTGTTTTAAGACTGTAATGTAATATAACAAAGGAGAGATTTAGAGTCCTAACCTGTCTCTTTGCATACTCCTGAGAAATGTCTCCAGCCAAGTTCCTGATTTAAAGAAATCGATTACTACTAGCAGGTGGAAATCGATTCGTTGGGAACATTCAACCTGGTACATCAATACTAGTTCAATAATCACCAAAAAAATACTAGTGACCTAGTCCTATAAAAAAATTACAAACATTTCTCTAAAATGACTATTTTCTACTCTATATACATAAAAACTTACGCCATATAGATAGAGAGAACCTGAGATCGGTCACCGGCGGCACAGAATCGATCGACGGCAAGCAACGGTTTGCTGTTAGCGGCATGAGAGAAAAGAACCAACGGTCGACGGCGGCGCTGCCTGAGAACAAAGGACGGCGCGGCGGCGTGCGGATCTGACGGCGGCAGCAAAATGCAAAAAGAGGGAAAATAAACGAAGGAGAAGATGAAAAGAAGAGGAAGAAGAAAAAGAAGAGGAAGACCTCACCTGGCGATGAACGGCCGTCGAACGTCGGAGAAGAGGGTGAAAAGAGAAGCGGCGGAGAAATGAGAATAGGCTGTTAACGCTTTTGGGTTTTGCATATTTGTGGGTCGGGTCGGGTCGGTTTTTGGTTACCAAATAATTAAATATTTTAGTAACGGGTACGAGCAAATTTTCATATATATATATATATATATATATATAAATAAAAGTGAAACCTCACCACACTACAATATTTTCTTGAAATACCACACTATAATATTATTATCTTCACAAAATAACGATATGTAACTTATAATTAAACACTATATAACGTTGGAGAGGCTGGAATATGAATGCATTCTTTTTTCTTTGTTTTTTTCCTTTAAAAGTGAAAAAGTTAAAAGAAAAAAAAAAACAACACATTAATTACATTTCGCTTAATCTATTATGAAGCTTCAACGACGTTACATATCTCATCATGTATCCTAACTCATGATATATCAATTCATGAATGGATGTTGATATATAACTATCTATTTAATGTGAAAAATATATTCACTCATTAGTTGACATAGAATGAGTTAGATCAAGTTGGTATATTAAAGGTAACATGTTTTATTTTGTTGTATTTTATATGGAATCCATAGAGATAAGGACTAATAATTAGTAATTGGACAGTAATGTAAAGGTTTAAGAAACAAACATAAATTAAAATTAAAAATTAAAGAAAAGAATTCATTCTCATTCATTTTTTTTTAAGTTATTGGGACTAATCCAAAAAATAACTGAATCAAGTTGGAAGAACGCTAGTGACATAGCCTGTATAAGATCTACACCTAGGTGGTAGATTTATATATATGAGAGCAAATCTCACATTCTTTATTAATTAAGGTAGGGTGCACCTAATCAAACCCACGACTAACAGGTAATAGGGAGAGGGGTGAGTGTTTTACCACTCGACTGATCTCTTGTGCAATTCATTCTCACAATTATTCATTAATAATACATTTACTATGCCAAAGAAGGTGATAGTTTGTATAAAACCTACACCAAAAGTAAAACTATGTAAAATAATAGAGAATCTTCAAAAGAATGTCTATTATTTCGAAATATTATTAAAAAAATAAAAATTCTTAATTTATGCTCAATGTTTACAATAGTTTTTAAAAATTAAATTGCATTAAACTTACACATATAAGAAATCAAATTTCATTGGAAACAGTAAATTAATAAGTTTTAAATAAAAAATAGGGAGTTCAATTTGTGATTCAAAAATCGATTTATTAATTAGGACATATTTTTGAAAAATAATTTAGGAAATAATTAATATTTTGTTAAATTATATGGACTCATGTACTTTTCTACTATATTTAATTAAGTGTCATATAGTATTAATTTTCACAATTTCTTTTTTACCGGTACTTGCTCAGGGTTGACCAAAACCAATTAAAATACGACTCTAAAACGTGCCCAAAAATCACCCCTAAACAAAAAAAAAGGAAGAAAACGACCTATATTGGGTGCGAAAATACCCTCATAATCTGCGGGGCTTTGGAAAAAGGTGAGATCGATCCCATGCCCATCAACGCCAAATGTATCGGTGCTTGTGCCTTACCATCAGGCCACAAGTCATTCTCCTCTTTTCACAACTTAAAACTTAATAATTTAATAATTAGTATAAAACTAGTGTTCGATAGAACTTCTAGAAAAAAGTATTTGATAATTCGATATATTTGCCAACAACTTTATAAAGACAGGGAGTTATTTTCTTTTACAGTAACTATGAAATTACTTGACGTAAAATTTAATGGATCTTTTAAGTAAATAATTTTCATTAATTTTATTATAAGAACACTTATATCATAACCTTAATTATACATGAACATATTTATACTAGATAAAAATTAAATATTTACCTTTATTTTTATTTTAAATATTTTATAAATTCTTAACAATTAACATAAAATTTACTAAACGTTAGCCTCTACGATGCCGCTTATTCTGTTATATTAAGATTTGTCATAATTTTTAATATATGCTTAACCTATTATTAAAATTTGTAATAATTTTAATAACATAATTAATCAAACAGTAATCTTCAATTTTTAAAGTTTATAACAATTTTTTCAGCAAATTTTTGCTGTAAAAGTTATAATAATATGAACTGGCATTAAAAAGGAGACGCCCACCCCATTCTCTCATAAAAGTATTCAATACTGTCTCATGTGTATCTCCACCATCACAATCACATAATAGAAAGATAGTAACTGATGTGCAGGTTTTAATATAATTGCTGCTAATTGTAAAACTCCTCTCAAAATAAAAACAAGTCATTAGCACTTAGAAAATAAGAAACCTGCAGTGCACACGAAAAGATAGACAAGTAAAAACATACAAGGCTAGAGTTGAGTAGCATTTACATACGCAACGAAGGAGAAGCAAAATCTAACGTTTACGTCGCTTGGGCAGACACCAAACACGATATGTTGCATAGAACAGGTCTTTCAGCAGAGGAACAACAAGCGATTCAGATAGAGTGGCTAACACCAACACCGGTAGCAGACTAAACCAGGGAAGCCAGCTTGATGTGCCGTGTAGACGAATGTAGAAAATTGTGCTGTAGGTCATCGCCATATATGCCAAAGTTGTGTACAAAGCACCCATACCAACCATATACTTCAGTGGTGAAGACACGAGAAAGTCTTTTTCTTCATGTGAAGACATGATGATCCACAGACACATCAGAACACAGATGGAAGAGGAGAAAAATGCCCCTGTGTTCATTGATAATGCAAACAACTGCAGGAATGTCTCTTTTGCTTGAAGGGGTATTGTTTCGTTGATCACGAAGAGCGCCTTGAAAGTGACGGCCATAAAGAAACCGGCACATGCTAATGACCTAGCAGTGCTCCCCATATGCTGTTGTGCTCTTCGCAGTAAATGTTTGTGTTCTATGCTGAACAACTCGCTTGCTGTGAGGCCCTCTGCATTTTTCATTTCTCTTAATGAAGGCGGCATCATCATCTCAACCTCCTACCAGCATCGTAACAAACAACAAATTAAGAAAGAAAAAGGAGAAGTCGAAAATTTAAAGTACATATGAAATATAAAACAGAAGATAATGATGATAATACCCTGAAGCTTAACAATTCGTGCTGCATTTCTAACTCTGCTCTAGATATATCTGAAGATACACATCGATATTTTGCAGCTGAATGAAATACGTTGTTCTTTTCATTATCTACAGTGGCCAAAAGATCCTCATCGAGGCCTATCTCATCTATCAGACTGAGTATTTTGACTCGACGGTGCAGAACTGCAACATGGAATATGCTTCGAAGACTTTTATCCAGTTCACCAGCCAAACCAGGACAAGGACGAAGAAGCACAGCTAATAATTGGAAGTCACCAAGTTTGGCTGCGTCAAATAGCAAGTCTGATGGTTTCCTGATAAAATCTGCAGCCTTGATATCCTGCCTTCGCATTATTTCTTTCCAAACAAATTGGAGTAGTTCAAGTGCTTGGTTTGAAGTCGAATCTGAATTTCCACTGAACTTCAATCCTATGACTGAGACCAGAAAAAATTTGTCATTTAAAAGTGAAAAAAATAGGAACAACAATGTGTCCACTACATGCGAGTAGGGAAATTTGGGCAAATTTTCATTGACCTGCTCTAAAATATAAGCTAAATATATATAGATTCCAATAGTCTACTAATTTAACATAAACCTATTCTAAATTATAATATTTGTAACAAACCTCTCCTGAAATATATCAAAAAGAGAGGTTTGAAAACTGAATTTCAAACCAGCTATATTTACACTACATTGCGGAAGTTCAGGAAATTGCTATTGAAGTTGCATATTAGACAATGCCTTCAACCTTTTTTTGTGTGTGTTTTCCTTCAATGTCGGATGCAAATTCACTTAGAATATAGAAGATAAGCACCATTACTATTGAATACTGGTGCTATACTTACAGAAATTGACAACCTTCCTAAGAAATCCTACGCTTCTGCTAGCATATGCTGAAGGATTTCTGGCCAAAGCATGCAGGGCTGTCTCATCATTCACGTAACGAGTCACAGCTAGCTCCGGATCTTCTTGTACCAGTCTCAATGCAGCATCTGAGCAATTCACACAATTGTTTTAAGAACAGACGTAGATAGCACATTACATGCATTCATAAAATATTAAACATTTTCGTAGGACACAAGTTACGCAATTCCAGCATTTTCATACACAAATGCAGAAGTAGATAAAAAAAAAAATTGCTTTCATGTATTTTTTTTAAGGTTACATCATCTTAAACTGATATTTGTAACTAAAATTGAATATACACATACCATAAAAGCCAGCATAGATATTTTCAAAAAATACAGCAATTCGATCCTGCTGTCCCTGTCTGCAATCTACTGCAACCGGCTTTCGTATAAGTGAAGATCCCATGAATTCCGTCCAATGAGTTAAAACCACAGAACAGAGTAAATTAATTTCAAAAACAGCAGCAACACCTGCTCATCAAATGTCAACCGAAAGCTTCTCAAATAAAGCATTAGAAGAAAACATGTGACCGCAACCAAACTGCAAAAGCTCAAATCCAAATTCTCACAAAAAAGCATAAGAGAAACATGTAAAACACAAGGCTCACTTCCAAGAATTGGGTTTGTACTGGGATTTTGGGTTTTAAAATCACTTCTCCTAATTTGTAAACATCATTTTGCTAACAAAATTTCTTCACTTGTCTTTATGTTGCAATATTTGCAAGTTTAATGTGATTTATTTTGTTTTATTTGGTCTCAGTATTTCAACTACTTCAACTTTCCAATCTTATTACAACATTTGTTTTTCCCTAATATGATATTCTCTTCTCTACTTATCTTATTTGAAATTCATTATTCTTGATGCAATAGCTAATAGATATCAGAATATATTCTATTTCATGTCAATCGTAAAATTAAAGCATCATTGTTGTCAAAATAATAATAATGATAATAAAATTAAAGCATCATTAGAAACACAACAAAACATTCACCAACACAAAATATACAACATCATAGCAAAACTGCGAGGATACAATTTATATAACTTCTATTTGAGCATCTGGTCCACATCACTTTTTTTTCCTAGAAAACCATAGATCGAAGCAAGAAAACATAGATCATATACAAAAGCTATAAACTGACCTCTTTGAAGATATACAGATGGCTCTCGTGGCGTTAGAATGCTAAAGAAACCAAAAAAAAAAATTAGTGCCTCTAAAGAAACAAAATCTCTTATTTTTAATTGAAAAAAAAAAATACAGCAATTTTAAGACCTCAAAACTTAAACATCAACCAAAACGAAGAAGAAAAAGATTAAAAAAAATAAATAAAACAGAGGAGAGAGAGCTGAAGATCTTAACTTGAAGGCGTGTAAGTGGAAAAAATAAAATGTAACAAGAACCCATTATAAAACAATTCGTTCGATAATTGGTAAAAGCGACAAAACACGCATGCAAGCAAGAAGTGCACATTAATAACAAGCTTTGAGCAAAACATTTTCACCAGCACAAAATATATATATATATATTGACTTTATTTATTCTTTTTTACTTGGATTTTAAATACTTTCTTTCATTCTCTACTGATTTTGATTTTCAAAATTTTTCCTTTCTCATTTTACATTATTATTTGGGAGAGGGATTTATTGATATAAATATAATTTTTGAGAGATGCTTTTACTTAAAATCTATCTTATACAAAGGGTTAAATAAGAGTATAGATGTTAAATATTTAAACAATCCTTGTTTAGCTCAGAAGTTATTCCAATCTTTTCTTGGTTGTAGCGTCTAACTCTAACAAAATCAATTGATATAGGTGAACAACTGGGCGGCTGACATGACATTCAATTTATTAATATCAGCAACCAACAAAGCTTTTTCAATAAAGCAAGAAGATTCCATCAAAAAGACATTGTTATAAATCAAGTCTGGAAGTAACGTGTCCTCTAATTCCTGTGAAAGCTTTTTCAAAAATGGTAAAGCTATCGTTGTATACGGCTTTGGCGCTACCTTGTAGGCATGTGAAACCTGACAGGTTGATGTCCCGACTTTGTATCTTAGAACCTGGTCAGATGTCAAATACAAACCATCAACCACCTTATACAATGGCCACCATGATAAACAATAAGAATATTACGATTAGTACATTTATTTGGATAATAACTTTATAATAATTTTTTTTATGAGGAGAATTATTCATCTATTATTATGGAAGTAAATTTTTTTTATATATATATTTACGGAAGTAAATTTTTAAACTATATAAATAATAATTAATATTAACAAATCTGATAAAATTTAAATTTAGAAGTAAAAAAATTATATATATGACTTTTCATGATCATATACGTAGGTCTCATCATTCATTTTAAGATATTTTATTTTCACCGTTCATTCGAATTCGTCTCAGCATTTATCAGAGATGGACTTAGCTTAGGGCTTGGCAGGGCATATACCCACCCTGTAATTTTATGAAAAATTATTAAGCTTATGATAGTAATCATAAATATTTAAATTTAATATTTTAGTATCATATGAAAAACAACCTTTAATTACGTTATTTTCTACTTGTATAGTATGTAGTACATCTTGATAAATACAGCAAGCAATTGTATTTAGTTGAATTGTGGAAACTGATTGCAAAAAATTATCTTCAGTAATTGGACTATAAGCTAACGTTGATGGTGTACCAATAATACATGAGTACATGAACAATTAATTCTCGTTTGACCGACCAGGTGCATGATTTTGTTCTTTCAATTGAACTTAAATTACAACATCAATTAAAGAAATATGATGTCATATATAAATATATATATAGAGACACACTAGCTAGGAAGGCGAGGCAATGAAGAGAGCTGCTGTATTTGTGACCAATTAGAAAACATTGTATGTACATACATGCATAATAGAGTAAATTTAAGAAAATTGACTCCATATATGTATAAATATATATAATTAAATATATAGAATAAATTTATTTAATTAAATCTTTTCCAAAACAAAATAATAGTTTTTACAAGTTTATAGCTAAAATAGGATAAGATATTAGATATCGAAGTGGATAAAATTTTCAGTCAAAAAGATATTGGATGATAATTATTTTTTAAAAAATAAAAATTGAATTATCCACAATTTAGAAATCTTGTTGTACCTTCTTTACCTGAATTTAATTCATGTTGGAAGCGTGGTTACAAGCAAGATTTGGTGGTCTGAACATATATATATATATATATATATATCAAATTAACTATTTTCTAAATAAAAATAATGTTTTTTACAAGACTTGGTGACCTGAACAGACAGTTTACTTGGGACCAGCTGGATGCCTCTTCTATTCTTGTTCCTACGCTTCCGCTTCATCTTCCATCCATAATTCAATTCTGTCTTCATATCTTTTTTTAATAATAAATGCAGCAAATCTCTATTCATCACCCACATCATCTTAAGAAAATAAATTTTCAAAACCCACTATTTTATCATGCGTGTGATTTAAGTTCAAATTTATAAAATTATGAGTTTCAATCATTTTTTCATTTCAAAATCCGACATATAAAATCTCAATTTATAAAAGAGTTTTAAAAGTTGCAACTATATATATTTGTTTACACATATACCTATAAGGTAGTAGTTAGTGTACTTTTTTATGATATGATAAGTTTTAACCTTAGCATAAGTAAAGAGTTTTTTCATTTTACTATATGGGTAAGTTTAACTCGTGTCACCATTTATATAAATTATGTTATTCATTTGGTGAAAGATTTTGCAAATTTTTATGCAAAATCCTTTGTATTTATGTATTAAAAAAATATAATAACTGATTTTATAAAATATTTGAAACTTTAAATACACATGTTAAAATAGTATCGGGCCTTAGCATAACTGGAGCAGCTGTAGAGGTGCGTGAAATTTTGTTTTGGTTGTCTCTTTCTGATAATTGAATGTTATTATAGGATTCTGATAGGATAGTGTTGTTTCAAGCAAGTATTGATCCCCAGGGCATGTATGGCAATGGTCCACAGTAATACACACACTTTTGATTGGACAAAATTAAGATAGAAAATTGTTCTGTCAATGAACACATCTTGTGGGACGATCTCATGGACATTAGAACAATGCCGTACTTTTGATTCAGCCTAGCTTGTGCTACTCCCATAGCATGCGAATGTGATCCTGGGACCCCCAATATCCATAATACTAGGATTTTTCTACATCCCTACATTTGTTATATGTGGGGACTGCGGTATCTGCAAGGGACCCAGTTGAAGAAAAAAAGGACGACATGACAAGAATGTAAAAGAGGGAATGACTTTTCGCGTACGTTTGCTTGCACCATAAAGCATTTTACAACTAAGCACAGTCTGGAGGCTTGTAACTTTTCTACTTTCTGCTTATTTGCTTACAGGGTTTCGGTTTTTGTTTTGGAATTTTTTGAGATTTGAAAGTGCATTCTGTTCTGGTGGTGTTGCTTTAGTAACATTTGGTCTGCCTGACCCACCACTTAAGAGCATTGAAATATCCCCTCTTTGCTCCTTCTAGGCCATAATAATCAATAACGTGCATGCATATGAAATATATTCTCTTTTTATTCTACTCCATCGAAGTTTAAAAAGAACAAGAAAGCGAAAAGGGAGTAGCTTGAACTTTGAAAAATTTTATTAAGTTGGCATTTCACATATAATCTATTATGTTCTCTATTGTGTTTGTGATGTTCAAAGATAAAAGATGCATTTCTATATATAATTGGGTAGCATTTCACATCTACCTTTTTTGTATTTGTGTTTACATTCATAATTTGGGTGTCGCATCCACCTTTCATGTTCATGTTTATAATGAGTTTAAATTCCCTATGTTTATATTATGTTTATAGGTGTGTGTAAGACGTAATAAAAAGTTGTTACGCCCAAACTGCACATACCCATTTCATGTATTTATATATGTTAAAAGAATAGGAATTAGTAAGAAGTTTAGTTCATGGTATCAATTCAATGTGTGATTGTTTGTTTCATGTATGGCTTGTAATATATGGATTTGCATATTAATATTTCATATATGTTTTAGGTTCTATATTTCATATATGTTTTATTTATCTTTCATGAAGGTTTAAAATGCTTAATATAAGTTTACAATGTTTCATGTAGGTTTAAAACAATTTATATAAATTTAAAATATTTCATGTATGCGTAAGAATTTTATCTTAAAAATATTTTATGTAGGTCCAAAATATTTCATGTAGATTTAAAATATCTTACGTGAGTTAAAAATACGTCACGTAATTATAGAATGTTTAATAAAATTACTTCGATAGCTCCATCATTAAATTATAGTCATATTAACCATGGAAATTAATAACTGAGGTAAAATGTATAATTTTTTTCTAATCTTTCAAAAGGGAAGAATTTAATATGATAAAAGTAATAAAGTTAAAAAACGAACTTGGCCACTGTAGCCAAAGTTACAACCATAACTGTCCCTATAACAAAGAGGTCCCAAATTTAAAATTCCTGTGGACAAGTAGAGTCACGTGTTGGCTTGAATGATGCGCCACCCACCACAGACAATTGGTGCAAACTTACTCATATTAGAATTTTTTTTAAAAGAGACCTTTCTCTATATTCCATTTCAAACTTCGACTGCATAACATTTTTCCAAATTGGGATGGAAAACGATAATTTTCTATCAACTTGAGGAATATTTTTCCAAATTCGATGGAAAATGATAATTTTCCATCAACTACTAATTATTCAATATTCATTCAACACGTCCAAACCCAACTCACTCTAACACTCGCTCATATCGACAAAAGTTGCGTTGTATTTTTCCCAAAAAAAAAAAGTTGCGTTGTAAAGTGCTCTAAAGTATGGGGAGCGGCATGTGTTACCCACTTGCATGCCTACCTTTAATATGTATATATTTTTCATCTTATTAATGGTATGTAAGCATAGCTCTATCAGAACCAGTTAAGATGAAACTCTGAAATACAATCTAGATTTCTGTTTTCAGAAGCGAAAAAAGACTACCTATGAAGAGTGGAAAAACTATATACATATTAGTGAAAACACATGACCTTAGTACATAGGTAGGGGTGGCTATACCAAGTTAGGGCATCTACCTTACTTGCCACCCTAACTTCAATAGTTAGTGTGCTATGTGTCTACCTCACTTGCCGCCCAACTTTAACATTTAGGTGCATTTACTTCACTTGGAGGAATCAGAATTATATAAAATCGGAATGACTTGAAATCAAAATGAAGTAACGAAATCAGAATAAGTTGTTTACTTCAACGGTAGGTCGAAATCAGAATCAGAATCAGCAGTATTTCCATTAAGCTATTTACTTTACTTTGGAATCGGAATGAATTAATTATAAGTTACAAAAATGTTCTTAATTAAAATTATAGATTAATTATAATAATATGTAGTTATTTATTATAATATATTTTTTTTAATATCAAATAAAAAACTGAATATTATTTTAATAGTTTACTAACTTGATGTACAATTGTTTATTATAATATGCAGATTTTTTAATATCAAATAAAAAACTGCATATTATAATAAAAAAAAATTACATATTATTTTATTAGTCCATTATGATAATTAAGAAATTGGTGATGAAAAACCAATGGTGTGTAGGTTTTTATTATAATATGCATTTTTTTTAAAATCAAATAAAATATGTTTTCTTTATTATTTTTAAAAAAATATATAAAGGACTTTTCATTTTGACAAAAAGAATGAGAATTAGATTCTCATTCCATAACCCCAAATTGATATGGGACTCACACTTTTAAGCAACTAAATATTATCAATCAATCTCATTCCTCAATCTATGAAATAAACATACTATTAGTGTGCTATATGACACATCATATGCACACACACATCAGCCAGTATAGTTGTCAACTTGAGCATATAACCCTTAGGATGTATTTGTTACAAGGGATTAGGTTGGAATTGGATCAATACATACCCAATTCCTTTTAGTGACTGCATGGAATTGATTTCTTCGATCAAAAATTTTTTTCATAGAACTATCTCACAGTTTATATGATGAGATTGACTAATAGATAAGGTAATAAATAAATAAATAAATAAAAGACCAATGAAAAAGGTCTCAAGCAATCATTTTATCCCATTTTTGTGGAATAAATTTATCCTACCAACATGGGTCACTATTTTTTTTTAACATTTTCTTTTTCTTTTTAATTTCCTTTCTTACAATTGTTATATAAAACGTTTAAATTATTTTTAATATTATTTTTATATACTTTATTAAAATATGAAAAAATAGTATTATTTCAGTAATAATAAAATAGATATTATTTTAAAATTATTTTCTTTTTACCACACCACTTTCATTGAAAATGTATTCAAGGTGAAATTTAGTGATTAAAAAATCTTTAAGAGAAGTTTGAAATCATAAATAAAATGGCAAGGACGATACATCAAAGTGTATTAATGTTACACTGGGCCTCTAAAAGAAATCTAATCACTCATGACATCATAAACACAAAATAATTTAACCTTGGCGAGAACAAGACCACATTTGTCAGTGATACAAAAACTTTAAATTCATAGTCTTACTGGTAGCTACAACAAACTACAGCCTTTATTTGTATCAACCAGTCAGCTCCATATGAAATATCAATTATTCATCCATGAGTTCTCTTAATTTTAATTAATTAATTTATTAATATTCTGAAAACTAAAGATTCTTCTCTTAGTGTACTTTTTGGACACATTAATAGCTTTGAAAGAAGGAACTGGTCAGTGAAAGTAATTAAGATAGAAATTAGTGAAAATTGAAATCGTTAAAACGAAATGGATTTGCTCCTTGCTGTAAGATTTGCGAGTAATCATCATCAAATAGTGTTGATGTTTGTGACTGTCATTTTCTCATAAATTTGGGTTTGTTTTTCATGAAATGAATTTCGTAGCAATCGGCACCCACCTCTTTCAATGCTTTGTTACAATGGGAAAACTCAGATTTTCAGTTTAATTACCTAGAGTTACCTATTTTAATAGGCTACTTTTGCTTTTATTATTTTTATGTATTATGATATCTTGTGGTGATGATGACTTTGAATTTGAATTGAACACTAAATCACGTTGGAGCATTATGCTTATTTCCCATTTTCTAGCTGTACGTAGGGAGCACTTCACTCTCTTTCATGTTTTATTTTATAAAAATAATATAATACATAATTACTTTTTGTTCAATCCTATAATAGATCAAACAATGAATAGTATTATTTTTAATGCAATCTCATATAGCACCAAATACATCACAACATTAATTTATCTAATTTAATTATATTTAATTTAGTCCAACCAATCTCACATATATACAAAATGAGACCCTTATCCATTCCACATATCATTATATATATATATATATAGTTCTCAACTTAAGCCTATCTGTGTTATTTTTATTAAATGCTTTCCACGTGGCACATATTCATCATATGTAGCCTATTCATATATGTATATATAATCATGCTGACAAATAAAGTGTAATGCAAATATATGTACCCATAAGATTAATCCCATTTTTATGCAAATATTTATTAATTGGTTTGCTTTAAATGTGGTGTGTATGACAAAATACCAATGTTTCAAAACTCAGTATTCACTAGTCGATCGATGACCCAAAGAGTAGCGAGTGGTCACCGATCGAGTAGTGAATACTCGATTAGTTAGTAAGTACTTGATTTGATCGTCGATCAATAGTCAAATAGTTGACCGACGGTTAAACTTGGTTAAACATGTAATTTTTTTTTTTTTTTAAAAAAAGTCATATGATCAAAATACAATCATATGACTACCAAATATTATTTTTGTTAGTCTAATTATATTTTAACATAACTTAATAAAATATGTAAAAATTATTTTATAAAAGTGAGGTCTAAATGCATCTCCTTTTTTTGTTAAATATACCTCTTTAGAAAAATAAAATAAAATAAAATAAAATTGAAAGTGAGCATTTGTCCACTCGGTGGACAATTAGTGTGCATACGTGAAATCAAAACCAATCTTACAAATGGTTGCCATTGAATTTTACAATTTTACAAGTGGTTTTCATTCAATCAAATATATATATATATATATATATATATATATATAAATATATTGTTGGTGAGAAAGTGAAAGCCCACGGGGGATCGAGTATTCGATTTCTAGTTCTACACTCCACAATCGATTTCTCTCTTTGCAAACTAGTTTATGGAGCCTGTTCTTGGGTGTTCTGAGAACTGGGTTTTGAAAACTAATAAAGAAAATTTGACCATCTACTTTAAAATAAGGATGATTTTTTTTTAAAAATTTTACAAAAAGGAGGATGATGCTATTAAAACTCATTATGATTTTCTAACACCATTTTACAAACTCATCCATGTTTTAGTATCATATGAAAAACAGCCTCTAATTACATTATTTTCTACTTGTATAGTATGTAGTACATCTTGCTAAAATACAGCAAGCAACGTGTATTCAGTTGAATTGTGGAAATTGATTCTAAAAAATTACCTTCATTAATTGGACTATAAGCTAACGTTGATGATGTACCAATAATACATGGGTACACGAACAATTCTCATTTGACCGACCAGTGTACGGTTTTTTTCTATCAATTTAACTTAAATTACAACATCAATTAAAGAAACTTGATTATATATATATATACATATATATATATATATATATATATATACACACGCACACACACTCTAGATAGGCGAGGCAATGAAGATAGCTGCTGTACTTGTCACTAACTAGAAAACATGGTATGTACATATATGCATAATACAACTAACCTCGATTTATAAAAATTGACTCCATATACATATATATTTAATTAATTTAATAAATATATAGAATAAATTTATTTAATTAAATATTTCCAAATAAAAATAATGGTTTTTACAACTTTGTAGCTAAAATAGGATAAGATATTACATACCGAAGTGGATAAAATTTGCAGTCAAGAAGATATTGGATGATAATTATTATTTTTTAAATAAAAATTGAATAATGCAGTTGACAAATCTTGTTGTACATTTTTTGGCTTCATTCAATTCGTCTGGAAAGGGTTGTTGCAATGTCATTAAGTTTTACAGCGAGACCCTGTGGACTACTGCATGCCCGTGGTTTTGTTTTTTAAAAGGAAAAGACTGTCCGAGTCACATTGTAAGAGGGGTCCATATCTGAGTTTAAAAGGACGTTGGTTGGCTTGATTTTGCCATGCATATGCATGCTTTTTCTCGTGAATGTCCTCGAGCTACTCCTCGCGCTTCAACCTCACTTTGAAATTTGAATGCTAGATGGCATGGCGATGGACCTGCTTTCCCTGCAATTTCACTTACATGTTAATCCAAAATGTATAGGAAAAGAAAGTAAAAGGAAATTACCGATCATTAAGTCATGTCATTAGGTTTATTATTATATAAATTAAATACAAAATAACATTCAGTTATGTTTTCAAAGTAACTTCTGAAATTTTCATTAAAAGTCTTTTATAAATAAATATATTTACACACTAGTTTCAAAAATACTATAAATATGTCCTAATTATAACCCTTTTTTAAGTATTTATAAACTAATAAGAATGATAGATATTCTGCAATTAAACATTTTATTTGAAGGATACAAGTAATCTGACTAGTATAATATGTCACATTCGCTATTGAAAAAGTAGAACACTGAAAATCCCTTTGAAAATTAATTAGATAGAATGTTAAGTTATTGTTTAACTTCAAAATTGTAAGATTATTTTTTTAATTTAAATAGAAAGTTGTAAAAGGTTTTCGGAATTTATTGGATCGAAAACTTACATAGAATTATAAGAATCAATATGGAGTGATAAAATGAAATTTATTTCAATATTAATCAAATTACACATCATATAGGTTAGGCGGAAAAGTTTAGCGACCTTTTACTGACCTTCAATTTAATGTAAGAATACCAGTTTTAATGTTGTATGCAACATTCATAAGAATCCGGATCAGAAAATTTTGATCGACAAATTAGTGCAATCAATGTGTTTCCTACCCTCTCCCCATTGGCTGTTTAGCTTTAATTACATTGGACCACTTTCAACCAAACATTTTTACCTCTTTCACTACTCTTCTTCATGACAGCATTTGTTGTACGATTTGGAGTTTAATAAATAGTGGGGCAGTCGCGACAGCTTTTGTTGTACGAAAAGGAACTTGTTTTGACGTGTATTCTATTACCCACCAAAGAAATTTCCATAAACAGCATAAGCAGGCCCACCAGCATCAAGATCATCATCACATTTCCATAAATGGAATTTTTTTTTCTTATGAGGTTTAAATTTTTTTTTGTTGTACGAAAAGGAACTTGTTTTGCCTCATTCTTCTTAATCAAATAATATCACATCTATTTCACACCCAGCCACAAAATCATGACCAACCAACCAACCTGTCTTGACCTAAGCCAACAATGTCTCTCTCCCACAACAACACCATGGCTGAACCAACGCCCTACAGCTCATCCCAAAACAACTCAATCAAACCAGCAATGTCTCTCTCACCCAACTGCATCACCATTTGCTTCTCTTGCCGCTGCCCGTTCTTCGTTTTCTTTTCTTCCACTCTTTTTCTCTTGCCGCCGTCCGATCTGCACGCCGACGAGCCATCTCTTGCCTCCGTTCGACGGCCATTCACCGCCAGGTGACTTCTTCCTCTTCTCTTTTCTTCTTGCTCATATTTATTTTATTCTCTTTTCCTTATTTTCTCTTTTTTTTTTTTTTTTTTTCTGCAGATCTGCTCCCACGCCATCAGGTCTGTTATCACGCCGCTGGCAGCAAACCTTTGCTTGCCGTCGACCGATTCAGTGCCGCCGGTAACCCATCTCAGATTCTCTCTATCTAGATAGTGTAAACTTTTTATTTTATTTTTTTATTTTTTTATTTTTGTCCAGATCAGTGATTCTTGACTGAATCCGACTCAAACAATGTCGATTTGAGCGTATGTTGATTTGACTGGTTCTGCTCAGAGCGCTGCATGACGACTCTTTGATCAGAAAAGGTTTGGTTCTTCACAACAACTTCCTTACTGTTGATTTCCTTCCTCTTCCCGACCTCTTATTAGTTTCCTATTTTAAGTTTTCCAAGCAGGTCTGGAGCATTTTTGGGTGATTCAACCAAATAAAATGCATCTCATCCTCATGGGGTATAAGGTAAGATTGATCAGTGTGCCAACTTTTTTGTTTTTTTTTTTTATGTTTATTGTTCTCTCGTTATATATACTTAATTTAAGAGTGATCTGTGTACAATTTTTTTTTTCTTATATATATATATGTTTATTTTCTCTTTTTATGTAGTGCTTAGAGGGAAGTTACCAAGGAGGTTGTTAAAACACCCGAGCAATGTGGAAGCCTCACATTTCCAATCTCACTGAAGCAGGTAGTACTCTCCTACGTGCACAAGCTTTTTCAAACGCACAACAACACTGCCACTTGCCCGCTTCAATCTCTCTCTCTCTCGACTCCTCTTCTTCTTCTTCTGTTTAAGTTTGTCAAAGCTGACTTGAATCTGTTTTTTGTGATACTAACAAAAGCGTTTCTCATTGTTAGTGCTGTCAATCACTTCTGTTCACCTCTCTCTCTACCCACAAAAGGGATTCTCTTCTCTGTGGCATCTGTTGAATATTGTGATTTAATGGCTGTGTTAGATTTTGGGGGACACTTGTTTGGTGTTGTAGTGAGATTGTTTTGATGTGTAATTTAGATTGGCGTTTGTGGGTTCATGACATGTTTGCTGGAAAACTTGAAAAAGAACAGTAGTGGATAATTAATAAGAGATTAGACATAGGCTAGTTTCTATGGGTCCATTTTTAAGATCAGTAGGCCATTATTGGAGCTGTGTTTTGGTGCTACTTTGCTTTTGTGTATATTATGAAATAATAGCATTACTGCACCAAGTGGTTATCTTTTGTATTTCCTTCATTTGAGGAGTACCCCTACTTTAGTTTGTGTATCAATAACGTTTTGTGAAGAAAACTCTTCTAGCTGTGAATTGGGTAAAATTATGAAGTCGTCTACGTTTGTTTTGGTTGCTTCTTTAATTTGAACCTTTAATTAGACATTTGAATGCTCTCATATGTGTATTGAAGTTATGTTTTCCTGAATTTAGTCAGACAATTGCCATTTTTCTGGACTGTTGTTGGGTATGCTAATTAGTCGATCTTTTGAATGGAGCATCAGAATACCCTTAGGATTGTCTGAAGCGTATACTGCGATGGAAAACAGTTTGACTTAAAGTTATAATTGGAGAGAGAGGCAATGTGGAGTTGGTAGCACTTTATTGTCTTGTTTCAGGCATTTCATTTTTGGATGAATCGTTGGTTATTTAATTTAAGTTGAAAAGAATTAGATAGTACTTGTTCTTTTCAGAGAGTACCTTTTGTTTTTTTGGTGAATTCTTGGTTTTTTTAAGTGATGATTCACATAGAAAAACATATTGAGTTATCTAAAGAATTGTGGATAAATAGTACGAAGAACAAGGACACCGGGTATAATGCCATGCTTGTTTGATATATAATGTTGTGAATCATTGGTATTGGGATTGTGCATCAGTAGTTAGGCTGAGCTATGAATGTTGCTACTTTGATTTTGTAGTTCCAAAACAGTTTAGTTCAACAACTGTTACTTGTTGCTGAATAGTCATTTTTGGTCTGGTTCCTGTATATTTCTTTGCTAGACTAAATCAGTGTGTTAACCCAATTATAATTTTTTATGTTGTTTGCGGGTGGAAATGATATTTCTTTGTTTTTGCATGAAATAACGTTTTAATGCTTTGCGCAAGTTTCATTTTTATTGATTTCTCTTGTTTATTGTTAAAACAGTTTGTCTCTTATTGTAGACATTGTGTGTGTTAAATATTGTGTCGGCAGCGACAAAATGCTGAGGAATTGATGCTATTATTTGCTCTTTTTTTTTTCTTTTTTGGGCTGTGTTGATGGTAGGATCCTTCTTAGTATGTTCTCAAAGAAGATTCCTCCCTCTGCATCTTTGGCTGCATTGAGAAGCAGAGGTGGTCGTATGCATGTGCCAAACAATTAGTTGAGAGACTCATTTATGGTGACAATCCTTATCAATTAATCGTGCCATATCGGTGACATATATGGAGGTATTTTCTAATTTTGGTCTTACTCTTATTGCAGTTGAGGGTGCTGAGAATGGTCTTGAGTTCACCATTGTGAGACCTTTTAACTGGATTAGACCCAGAATGGATTTTATTCCTGGCATCGATGGTCCGAGTGAGGGTGTTCAAGCTTGTAATTCTGTTGTTTAAAGGTTTTTTTTTTTTTGATCTGATGTAAGTCATAGTTTTAAACTTTTAATAATATTATTATCCCATCTCAGAATCTCCTTTGCCGTCTACCCCTCAAGCTTGTGGATGGTGGTCAGTCTCAGAGAACTTTTGTTTATATCAAAGATGCCATTGAAGCTAATCTAAAAGTGATCTGTGTATGAACCGTTTTCTTGTTCTTTTTTTTTCGCTTTTTTTTTTTTTTTTTTTTTTTTTTTTTTTTAATTATGTTTATTGTTCTCTTCTTTATGTATGGCTAGGAGGAAATTTACCAAGGAGGTTGTTAAAACACCCGAGCGATGTGGAAGGCTCACATTTCCAATCTCATTGATTCAGGTAATCCTTCTACGTGTTTCTACTTTTGAAGAGAGTGCGCCTTTATTTATATTTATTTCGCCCTTTTGACTTGGTTTTATTTCTATTGTTTTTACCTGTATGTATACAACAGGGTTCTCGTGTGTCTCTCTTACAATGCTTTCTTAGATGGTATAGAGCAATATCTTTCGTTCTCTGGTCAGGTACCGTGTAAGTTTTCTTACTCCCTTAACCTTTGTTTGTGACAGTACTTGCGTATTAAGAGAGAGTATATATATATATATATATGTATGTATGAAGTTTCTCTTGTGGGTCCCTGTCTCTTCAATTTTTATAATAAAAAATTTAGGAACATATTTCTAGATGAGTAAATGCCTATGTTACATAAATAACATAGTCATCTTTGATTTTTGCCAATTATTCATTTAAGTATCAATACTTACATTTTGGGGAAAATCCTAAAAAACTAACTGACCTTTACTAGATTATTTATTTTCCCTCATGCAGTTTTATTTTATCCAAAAAACACTATTCTGTCATTGAGATGACAGAAAAATGCAAATGATATGTATAGGAGGTAAAATGATCAAATTGCTCTTATCATATTTTGAAAAATAAAAACAAACTAAAATAAAAAAAAAAAAAAAGAGATTCAGATTTGATTTCCACCGTCAATCCAACAGTCATGAACTTCATCTCAACTTGTTCCTCCCATACTTCTGAATCCCCTCTCTCCCTCTTTTTTCTCTCTCTCCATTTCTGGGTTTCTTGGAAACCTCATATTTTTCATCATCAACTCCCACAATCATGAAACGTCAATCTCTAACAATCATCAACAAACACCATAAAATAAAAAAACCCAAACAATATAACAGAGAAAAAAAAAAAAAACACCAGTCTCTGCCGTTGGACTTGGGTCTAAACGGTGAAGACCCAAACTCGGTGGAGACCTAGACGGTCTCCATGATTGATTACTTTTTAATTTTTTTAATTTTTTAATATAATGAGGGTATTATGATCTTCTATCATTTTTGTCACAAAATCGCTATACATTTGGATGAAAGCCGCATTTGGAAGGCCGTAGGGGGTTTTTTAGTTAATATTTTAAAAAGTTGAGGTAAATTGAGGTTATTTTCGTTTTCAGGGGTTTTTGTAGGATTTTTCCAATATTTAATTTGGGTGACAAAATTAAGTTATGTTTTTGTTTCCTGCATCTCACTCTTCTGTTGGAAGTGTTCAACAAAGCTCCACAATTTTTGTTTTTAGTATATATTTCTTCCTGTTTAAAACCACAATTTTCTTTTGCTTTTTAAGTGCTGAATTGTCATATGGTTGTCTTTTGATATTTACAGGTTGCTGCCCTTAATTTTGGGGATTTCTATAACTTGCAGTATGTTAACGTGTATAATGTATTCATGGTCCTGTTACAGGTGCGTGCAGCTTGTCATTTATCTTCTCATGGTACTGATCCTCCCTACATATGATAAGTTTGATAATATTAAATGTTCATCGTAGAATAGTGTAGAATTGACAAGGATCATCTGACTGACTTTTTATTTTTTATAATATAAAAATTATATTTATTTGTAAGTGGAGCATTTATTTGAGCTTTTAATCTTTCATTTGCATAGAGCGTGACTGCTAACCAATATTTCATTTTAAAACTAGATCCTTGACTGATATTTGTTTATCCTGTATCTTTCTTTTGCAATTATGTATTTTTTATTTCTGATATCTATTCAACAGATTTTCACATATTTCTTTAAATTTTTGTTGGATATTCTTTCTGCTTCTGAATAAAGCACATGATTAATATTTCTGATTTCTGCTTTCGTTGGATATTCTTTCTGACTTGGGTTCCAAAGCCATTGAAGTTTCTTCATCCTCACAACGGAACTCTGAAAACATTTTACGAAACAATGGGGTAATCAGATCTAAAGGTATCATTTTTCTAGTTCAAATTAATATTTAAATTTAAAGTTTAATATGTAACAGTTAATATTTGATACTTTTATATTAAATGCAAAAATATTTGGCGAATATACTCTCTGTTTTAGCGTTGACCATGTCTGTTGAAGGAGAACTGGTATGACATCTTTATTGTCTGTCCCAGTTTATCGTTTTTAATGTAAGCGTAGTTTTTCATATTCTGTATACATCCTCATGCACATCGACAACATCTTATTTGATAACATGTTTGCTTGGCATCCAATTGTAAATCTCTTTTTATAGTTCGTTATTTAATGTGCGAAGTACTTATCTTTTCATAGATTGTGTGTGTAATTTGTTAACCTTAGAAAAATTGTATAATAATTAGTTTCATTTGACAAAACTTTCAAGAGAGCTTGAAGTTCCGATTTCGAAGGTCGGAAGGTGATATAGGTTCATGGTGTCATCAATACGTCAGGTGAGCATAATCGTATTTGAGAGCATTTTAGTTAACATTTAGTGTTATACATGAGTATGATGGTGTTCTCAGTGCTTCAGTAGTTATATCTTATAAAACTCTCTATAGTTTTAGATAATGATGTGGGTTTTTTTTATCGTAGGTTGGTTAAATGTTATAGCCCGTAACCCTCTTATGAAGATTAGTTGTTTTAGTGGAATAAAGTGTCTTGTATGCTTGTTGTCACTCCAAAAGCCTCTAACATTAGCATTGTTGTTTCAAAGTAGAGATGTAAATCTTATTATATAATGCTTTACCCTTATTTTTGTGGGCTTATTACTCGGAGTAGGAACTGTGTTTGCTCTTTAATGTTTGTGTAGGCTTTGAAGCCCAAATGACCTATAAAAGAGTTCCTTGCATTGTTTTTGTAGCTGTGAGCACTCATCTATGAATAAGTAGAAAACGAAGAAAAACTTTAAGTATCCAACTTGAATTTCCTTAGGCATCACCCTTTAGGTTGACTGCTGAAATTTTGTTTATATGTTCATACTTAAAAGAACGGCTGGCCACAAACTTATATAGATAGGATTGTGAAACAACTTAAACATCAGCACTGATGTAAATTATCTTTCAGTGTCTGATTAATGTTCTTATTTTAAGAGTCCAATGTTCTCTTTGCAAAAGTCAATGAAATTTACAGGTTCAATTTTTAATAGTCATTACTGTGTCTGTCTCTTTACCGCAGGTTTTTTTAATGTTTCCTAGTGTCTGTTTAAGTTGTATTACAGTCCGAAATAAGTTATATGCCAGCGTTTCTTGGTGGATTAGTTTCCTGTTAGTAGAGATGACACCACATATTAGAGGATAGATATGAATATTTGTATTTGTGCTGGTGTTGCATTTCTTTAAATCAGGAACTTGGCTGGAGAAATTTCTCAGGAGTATACAAAGAGACAGGTTAGGCCTCTAAATCTCTCCTTCGTTATTTTACAATACAATCTTAACGCACTATTGTGAAGTTTACAGATAAAATAAAAGAGCTGGTTTTAAGTTAATAATCTTCTATAGTATTATGTTATACAATATGCATGATGACTTTCTATTTTAAACTTGATGACTACCTAAAGCATTTGAGAGTTGGTTTAGACTATTATTTAAATAATTGTAGTAAGAAAACAGAAAATAATCACACAAAATTATAGTTTCAGGCTTTACTTCGAAGTTTGAACCATGAACACTTGTTTCACTCGTTGGTTCTTCTTCCCCCAGTAATAGCATAAAACCCATTTAAGAATCCATCAAATAAAACAGGCAAATCAATTAAAAAAATTGAATCTTTGCACATCAAATCATCCTGAACCAGATACTTGTATGCAGTTTTTTATCTGAAAAATCAAACCAACTGGGACCACCTAAAGATGATAAACAAGTAAACTTGGTAAAGGGATTTTCCCAATTAGTCTTGTGTGCAAAATCTAACCAGCCTCGCACCCCTTTTGAACTTATGCTTCGTAGATTGCACAGATTCCCTTTCTTTGACATCCTCAGAGTTAATATTCAAAATTCTGGCAAGGAAGGGTTGAATGTGTTTTTGTGTGCTCTTATGGGCTATTTAGTGGAACGGGGATGTTACTCTCCATAAAGAGGCTCAAGAATTGGTAAACTGGGCCTCCTCTTTTGTCTCAGATTTCCAAGCTGCAAAGGAAGCTGTGTCAGCGCCCATACGTCCCTTCTCCCTCCAGCCCTCCTTTGTTTGGGCCCTTGCCCCTACCTATCTTCTGAAGCCAAACACAAACGAGGCCATAAAATCGAACGTTCCTTCGACAGGGCTTGGGTTGATTCTTAATATTGCTAAGTGAATCGGTTCACCAAATATAGAAAGGTACTAGTGGTGAGTTTTGCCTTTGATTCCACCTCTACCAACTAGTGGATGAGTCTTGCCTTTGATTGCACCACCATAACAGTTCGACTCTTACATTCACTTTTTCTCATATATATATATATATATATATATCTTTTTTCAAATAATGAGTTGTGTTTATGGGTCTTTGAACTCGGATACTGGTGGATGAGTCTTACCTCTGATTTCACCACCACCAACTGGTGGATGAGTCTTGCCTTAGATTCCACCATCACAACAGTTCCACTTTCACATTCACTTTTTCTCATTTTTTTTTCAAAAATAATGAGTTGTGTTTGCGGGTGTTTCCCCAAGTACCTTTCTATATTTAGTGAACTAGTCCTCCATCTTGAACCGGTCCTCCATCTCTTTATAAATCGATGGTGTTGGACATAATGAAAATCTGATGTCTAGTTAGTTTGTAATCTACCATTACGAAAAACCTACTTTGTGTGACATCCTTGAAGATATTATATCAAGAGGATGCGGTTGCTCTAAATATGTTTATTGTGGGGTGTTATTTGCAACATTTACACATAGCAGCAATGCTTGTTCGTACAGGCTTTGACGAAATTTTAGCGCGAAAGCTAGGACTAGTCAAAGAGCTGAATTTGCAAAAGTGTTCTCCATTTCACTCGACAATCGAAAAATGTTGCTTGGATATTGTGAAGAAATTGCTAGTCGTCAACCCATAAATGTATTTGGTTTATGATCAAGATGGAAGAACCACTCTTCATGTTGCAATCATAAAGGAGAATGTAATTTTGTTAAAAGAGTTTATTTAGATGAGGCCCCAAGCGATTCGAATGTTGGTGGATGGAAGTCGGTTCATTTTGCATGCTTGTGTGATGTACAGCCAACTGGAGGCTCTGAAGTTTTATTTGAGTAAATGGATGGAAAATGTTTAATTGATGTGACTAGTTGCTCAGATCAATTATCTTCCATTTTCTCAAAGAACTTTAGAGCCTTCATCTGACTATACATGATGCATGCATGTAAAATTGACCGACTTCCGTCCATCAACATTCGAGCCACTTGGGGTCTTATCTAAATTAACTCTCTTAACAAAGTTATATTCCCCTTTATGGTTGCAACATAAGGAGGTGTTTTACTATCTTGGTCACGAACCAGACACATTTCTTGGCTGACGACTAGCAATTTTTTAATGATGTCCAGGCAACCATTTTCGGTTGTTGAGTGAAATAGGGAACACCTTCGCGAATCCAACTCTCCGGCTAATGCTGACTTTCACGCTAGAATTTCATCAACAAAATTTATGTGGCCAAATGTTGCTATGTGTAAAGGTGTCTGTAAGTAATGCCCTATAATAAATATATCCAGAGCAAAATAATGAGTTGGGTTTATTGGTGTTTGAACCTTGGTACTTTTCTCTATTTAGTAAAGATATTATATCAAGAAGATGCAGTTGCTCTTAATATGTTTATTGTGGGGTGTTGCTTGCAACTTTCACACATAGCAGCAACGCTTATCTATATAAGCTTTGACGAAATTTTAGCGTGAAAGCTAGCGCTAGCCAGAGAGCTGAATTTACAAAAGTGTTCTCCATTTCAATTGACAATCGAAAAAGGTTGTTTGGTTATTGTGAAGAAATTACTAGTCGTCAACCCATAAATGTATTTGGTTTATGATCAAGATGGAAGAACCGCTTTTCATGTTGCAATCATGAAGGGGAATGTAATTTTATTAAAAGAGTTTATTCAGATGAGGCCCCAAGCGATTCGAATGTTGGTGGACGGAAGTCAGTCAATTTTACATGCATGCATCATGTATAGCCAGATGAAGGTTCTAAAGTTTTTGAGAAAATGGAAGATAATTGATATGAGCAACCAGTCACATCAATTAAACATTTTCCATCCATTTACTCAAATAAAACTTCAGAGCCTTCAGCTGGCTGTACATCACACAAGCATGCAAAATGAACCGACTTCCGTCTACCAACATTCGAATCGCTTGGGGCCTCATCTGATTAAACTCTTTTAACAAAATTACATTCTCCTTCATGATTGCAACATAAGGAGGTGTTTTACCATCTTGGTCACGAACCAGACACATTTCTGGGCTGACGACTAGCAATTTTTTGATGATGTCCAGGCAACCATTTTCGGTTGTTGAGTGAAATAAGGAACACATTCACGAATCCAGCTCCTCGGCTAATGCTAACGTTCGTGCTAGAATTTCGTCAACAAAATTTGTGTGGCCAAATGTTGCTATGTGTAAAGGTGTCTGTAAGCATGGGTATCAAAAGTAACTACGAACGAATCAGCTTTAAAAATAACTCTTTCTTTTAGTTAAATATATATATATATATATAGATATCTCTCTTTTATTTTAAATTTGATTTAATAAACATGAGATTTTTTTTTCTTTATTTTTAAAATATCTTCAAATTAGATTAATGAGTAATGACTTATGAGTGAGTATTTTTCGACTAACACTCCAAAAATGGTGGGATCATTTTGGTAAAAAATGGATTAATGAGTAATGACTTATGACTCATAAGTTATGAGTGAGTATTTAGTCACACAAAAGACCAAAGATCATTTGATAGGGTCAAGGCCCACTGGCTGGACGTTGGTACTGATACTATGTTGGTAAAACGTGGGTGATTATTTGAGCCCTAAGTTTAAGAGCAAATCTTTGATCCGCCAATCTTTGACATGACATTTGCCCTGTATTGTAACATCCAAAGCTGAACAACCGATTGCGTTAAGAGCATTCACTTTTTGTCTAAGGGCTTGAAAGCAAATTTTTGATGGCCTAATCACATGTATTAACGAGAGATTAATTAGACATTCATTCGTCTTTATTGGTAGATTGTGACATGGTGTGTGGTAGATTGTGACATGCTGTGTTGGGTACACATTCATTCAACTATTGGTTGAAAGTTGAACGTAAGATAAGAATAATAATAATAATAATAATAAAGTTATCATCTAGTGACAAACTGCTTGTATAAAGAAAAGACAGAAAGAGAGAGTTTGATGCAATAAACACTGAAACCTTTTTCTAAAACACCTGACAAATACTTCTTCCTTTTCTCTCTGAAGCAGAACCCTAGCCCGTTTTTAAAACCCTTAACCTGCTAAAACCTAACAAGTTCTACAACACCAAAAAAAAAAAAAAAGATATGGAGGAAAAAATGTATGATGCAGCTGTAGAGGGTAATATAACATCCTTACAAATGTTGCTTCAAGAGGATCCATTAGCTTTGGATATGTTTATTGTGAGGTGTTATTTACAGACACCTCTACACATAGCAACAATGCTTGGTCATGCCGACTTTGTCGAGGAAATTCTGGCTCGAAAGCAGCTCTAGCCAAAGAGCTGGATTCGCGAAGGTGTTCTCCACTCCACTTGGCAATCGGAAATGGTTACTTGGACATTGTCAAGAAATTGATAGTCGTTTGTCCAGAGATGTGCCTGGTTCGTGACCGAGATGGTCGAATCCCTTTTCATGTTGCAGCCATGAAGGGGAATATATTTTTGTTGCGAGAGTTGTTTCAGATGAGGCCCCAAGCGGCTCGAATATTGATGGACGAAAGTCAGTCCATTTTGCACACGTGTCATTTACAACCAATTAGAGGCTCTCAAGTTTTTGTTTGAAGCAATGGAAGATGATGTAGATGAGGATTTTGTGAATTGGAAGGATGAAGACGACAATTCTGTGTTGCACTTGACCGTGGTGGACAAGCAAGAAGAGCTATGAGAAACAGTTTTTATTATAAATTTAGTAGCTTGTTAGAAATTATTTACATTATTACTTTTGAACTGATCTAATTAATCTCTCATTAATACATGTGATTAGGCCATCAAGATTCTGCTTTCAAGCGCAAAGACAGACTTGAATGCTGTTAACGCCATCGGTTGCTCAGTTTTGGATGTTGCATCACAAAGCAAATGTCATGTTAAAGATCGGCGGATCAAAGATTTGCTCTTAAATGCCGGTGCATTTAGAGTCAAGAATGAGCAACCGGCCTCATTAAATTCAATGATGCGCGAAGCTTCAGATTTTCCAATACAGAAGGAAAATTGGCTTTTACAACAGCGTAACTGAAGCCACCAGCAGTGAGTTACGCTGTTCTACCCGCCAATTTTTCTTCTGTATTGGAAAATCTAAAGCATCGCGCATCATTGAATTTAATGAGGCCGGTTGGTCATTCTTGGCTCTAAATGCAACGGTATTTAAGAGCAAATCTCTGATCCGCCAATCTTTAGCATGACATATGCTTTGTGATGTAATATCCAAAACTGAGCAACAGATGGCGTTAACAGCATTCAAGTCTGTCTTTGAGCTTGAAAGCAGAATCTTGATGGCCTAATAATATGTATTAATGAGAGATTAATTAGATCAGTTCAAAAGTAATAATGTAAATAATTTATAACAAGCTACTAAATTTATAATAAAAAAATGTTTCTCAATACCTCCTCTTGCTTGTCCAGCACGACCAAGTGCAACACAGAATTGCCGTCTTCATCCTTCCAATTCACAAAATCCTCATCTACATCATCTTCCATTTCTTCAAATAAAAACTTGAGAGCCTCCCAATTGGTTGTAAATGACACGTTTGCAAAATGGACCGACTTCCGTCCATCAATATTCGAGCCGCTTGGGGTCTCATCTGAAACAACTCTCGCAACAAAAATATATTCCCCTTCATGGCTGCAGCATGAAGAGGGGTTCGACCATCTCGGTCACGAACCAGGCACATCTCTGGACAAATGACTATCAATTTCTTGACAATGTCAAGGTAACCATTTCCGGTTGCCAAGTGGAGTGGAGAACACCTTCGCGAATCCAGCTCTTTGGCTAGAGCTGGATTTCGAGCCAGAATTTCATCGACAAAGTCGGCATGACCAAGCATTGCTGCTATGTGCAGAGGTGTCTGCAAATAACACCTCACAATAAACATATCCAAAGCTAATGGATCCTCTTGAAGCAACATTTGTAAGGATGTTATATTACCCTTTGCAGCTGCATCATACATTTTTCCCTTGATATCTTTTTTTTTTTTGGGTGTTGTAAAACTTGTTGGGTTTTAGCAGGTTAAGGGTTTTAGAAACGGGCTAGGGTTCTGCTTCGGAGAGAAAATTAAGTACTTGTTAGGTATTAAATGCTTGGTCATGCCGACTTTGTCGAGGAAATTCTGGCTCGAAAGCCAGCTCTAGCCAAAGAGCTGGATTCGCGAAGGTGTTCTCCACTTGGCAACCGGAAATGGTTACCTGGACATTGTAAAGAAATTGATAGTCGTTTGTCCAGAGATGTGTCTGGTTCGTGACCGAGATGGTCGAATCGCTTTTCATGCTACAGCCATGAAGGGGAATATATTTTTGTTACGAGAGTTGTTTCAGATGAGACCCCAAGCGGCTCGAATATTGATGGACGGAAGTCGGTCCATTTTGCACACGTGTCATTTACAACCAATTGGAGACTCTCAAGTTTTTGTTTGAAGAAATGGAAGATGATGTAGATGAGGATTTTGTGAATTGGAAGGATGAAGACGGCAATTCTGTGTTGCACTTGACCGTGGTGGACAAGCAAGAGGAGCTATGAGAAACATTTTTTATTATAAATTTAGTAGCTTGTTAGAAATTATTTACATTATTACTTTTGAACTGATCTAATTAATCTCTCATTAATACATGTGATTAGGCCATCAAGATTCTGCTTTCAAGCCCAAAGACAGACTTGAATGCTGTTAACGCTATCGGTTGCTCAGTTTTGGATGTTGCATCACAAAGCAAATGCCATGTTAAAGATCGACGGATCAAAGATTTGCTCTTAAATGCCGGTGCATTTAGAGTCAAGAATGAGCAACCGGCCTCATTAAATTCAATGATGCGCGAAGCTTCAGATTTTCCAATACAGAAGGAAAATTGGCTTTTACAACAGCGTAACTGAAGCCACCAACAGTGAGTTACGCTGTTCTACCAGCCAATTTTTCTTCTGTATTGAAAAATCTGAAGCGTAGCGCATCATTGAATTTAATGAGGCCGGTTCGTCATTCTTGGCTCTAAATGCACCGGCATTTAAGAGCAAATCTCTGATCCGCCAATCTTTAGCATGACATATGCTTTGTGATTCAACATCCAAAACTGAGCAACGGATGGCGTTAACAGCATTCAAGTCTGTCTTTGAGCTTGAAAGCAGAATCTTGATGGCCTAATAAGATGTATTAATGAGAGATTAATTAGATCAGTTCAAATGTAATAATGTAAATAATTTCTAACAAGCTACTAAATTTATAATAAAAAATGTTTCTCGTACCTCCTCTTGCTTGTCCAGCACGGCCAAGTGCAACACAGAATTGTCGTCTTCATCCTTCCAATTCACAAAATCCTCATCTACATCATCTTCCATTTCTTCAAACAAAAACTTGAGAGCCTCCAATTGGTTGTAAATGACACGTGTGCAAAATGGACCGACTTCCGTCCATCAATATTCGAGCCGCTTGGGGTCTCATCTGAAACAACTCTCGTAACATAAATATATTCCCCTTCATGGCTGCAGCATGAAGAGGGGTTCGGCCATCTCGGTCACGAACCAGGCACATCTCTTGACAAACGAATATCAATTTCTTGACAATGTCAAGGTAACCATTTCCGGTTGCCAAGTGGAGTGGAGAACACCTTCACGAATCCAGCTCTTTGGCTAGAGCTGGCTTTCGAGCCAGAATTTCCTCGACAAAGTCGGCATGACCAAGCTTTGTTGCTATGTGCAGAGGTGTTTGCAAATAACACCTCACAATAAACATATCCAAAGCTAATGGATCCTTTTGAAGCAACATTTGTAAGGATGTTATATTACCCTTTGCAGCTGCATCATATATTTTTCCCTTGATATCTTTTTTTTTTTTTTTTTTGTGGTGTTGTAGAACTTGTTGGGTTTTAGCAGGTTAAAGGTTTTAGAAACGGGCTAGGGTTCTGCTTCGGAGAGAAAATTAAGTACTTGTCAGGTATTAAATGCTTGGTCATGCCGACTTTGTTGAAGAAATTCTGCTCGAAAGCCAGCTCTAGCCAAAGAGCTGGATTCGCGAAGGTGTTCCCCACTTGACAATCGGAAATGGTTACCTGGACATTGTAAAGAAATTGATAGTCGTTTGTCCAGAGATGTGTCTGGTTCGTGACCGAGATGGTCGAACCCCTCTTCATGCTGCAGCCATGAAGGGGAATATATTTTTGTTGCGAGAGTTGTTTCAGATGAGACCCCAAGCGGCTCGAATATTGATGGACGGAAGTCGATCCATTTTGCACACGTGTCATTTACAACCAATTGGAGGCTCTCAAGTTTTTGTTTGAAGAAATGGAAGATGTTGTAGATGAGGATTTTGTGAATTGAAAGGATGAAGACGGCAATTCTGTGTTGTACTTGGCCGTGGTGGACAAACAAGAGGAGGTATGAGAAACATTTTTTATTATAAATTTAGTAGCTTGTTAGAAATTATTTACATTATTACTTTTGAACTGATCTAATTAATCTCTCATTAATACATGTGATTAGGCCATCAAGATTCTACTTTCAAGCGCAAAGACAGACTTGAATGCTGTTAACGCCATCGGTTGCTCAGTTTTGGATGTTGCATCACAAAGCAAATGTCATGTTAAAGATCGGCGAATCAAAGATTTGCTCTTAAATGCCGGTGCATTTAGAGTCAAGAATGAGCAACCGGTCTCATTAAATTCAATGATGAGCAAAGCTTCAGATTTTCCAATACAGACGGAAAATTGGCTTTTAGAACAGCGTAACTGTAGCCACCAGCAGTGAGTTACGTTGTTCTACCAGTCAATTTTTCTTCTGTATTGGAAAATCTAAAGCATCGCGCATCATTGAATTTAATAAGGTCGGATGCTCATTCTTGGCTCTAAATGCACCGGCATTTAAGAGCAAATCTCTGATCCGCCAATCTTTAGCATGACATATGCTTTGTGATGCAACATCCAAAACTGAGCAACCGATGACGTTAACAGCATTCAAGTCTGTCTTTGAGCTTGAAAGCAGAATCTTGATGGCCTAATAATATGTATTAATGAGAGATTAATTAGATCAGTTCAAAAGTAATAATGTAAATAATTTCTAACAAGCTACTAAATTTATAATAAAAAATGTTTCTCATACCTCCTCTTGCTTGTCCACCACGGCCAAGTGCAACACAGAATTGCCGTCTTCATCCTTCAAATTCACAAAATCCTCATCTACATCATCTTCCATTTCTTCAAACAAAAACTTGAGAGCCTCCAATTGGTTGTAAATGACACGTGTGCAAAATGGACCGACTTCCGTCCATCAATATTCGAGCCGCTTGGGGTCTCATCTGAAACAACTCTCGCAACAAAAATATATTCCCCTTCATGGCTGCAGCATGAAGAGGGGTTCGACCATCTCGGTCACGAACCAGGCACATCTGTGGACAAACGACTATCAATTTCTTGACAATGTCCAGGTAACCATTTCTAGTTGCCAAGTGGAGTGGAGAACACCTTCGCGAATCCAGCTTTTTGGCTAGAGCTGGCTTTCGAGCCAGAATTTCCTCTACAAAGTCGGCATGACCAAGCATTGTTGCTATGTGCAGAGGTGTCTGCAAATAACACCTCACAATAAACATATCCAAAGCTAATGGATCCTCTTGAAGTAACATTTGTAAGGATGTTATATTACCCTTTGCAGTTGCATCATACATTTTTTCCTTTTGTATCTTTTTTTTTTTTTTGGTGTTGTAGAACTTGTTGGGTTTTAGAAACGGGCTAGGGTTCTGCTTCAGAGAGAAAATTAAGTACTTGTCAGGTGTTAAATGCTTGGTCATGTCGACTTTGTCGAGGAAATTCTGGCTCGAAAGCCAGCTTTAGCCAAAGAGCTGGATTCGCGAAGGTGTTCTCCACTCCACTTGGCAACCGAAAATGGTTACCTGGACATTATCAAGAAATTAATAGTCGTTTGTCCAGAGATGTGTCTGGTTCGTGACCGAGATGGTCGAACCCCTCTTCATGTTACAGCCATGAAGGGGAATATATTTTTGTTGCGAGAGTTGTTTCAGATGAGACCCCAAGCGGCTCGAATATCGATGGACGGAAGTCGGTCCATTTTGCACACGTGTCATTTACAACCAATTGGAGGCTCTCAAGTTTTTGTTTGAAGAAATGGAAGATGATGTAAATGAGGATTTTGTGAATTGGAAGGATGAAAATGACAATTCTGTGTTGCACTTGGCTGTGGTGAACAAGCAAGAGGAGGTATGAGAAACATTTTTTATTATAAATTTAGTAACTTGTTAGAAATTATTTACATTATTACTTTTGAACTGATCTAATTAATCTCTCATTAATACATATTATTAGGCCATCAAGATTCTGCTTTCAAGCGCAAAGACAGACTTGAATGCTGTTAACGCCATCGGTTGCTCAGTTTTGGATGTTACATCACAAAGCGAATGCCATGCTAAAGATCGGCGGATCAGAGATTTGCTCTTAAATGCCGGTTCATTTAGAGCCAAGAATGAGCAATCGGCCTTATTAAATTCAATGATGCGCGAAACTTCAGATTTTCCAATACAGAAGGAAAATTGGCTTTTAGAACAGCGTAACTGAAGCCACCGGCAGTGAGTTACGCTGTTCTACCAGCCAATTTTTCTTCTGTATTGAAAAATCTGAAGCATCGCGTATTATTGAATTTAATTAGGTCGGTTGCTCATTCTTGACTCCAAATGCATCGGCATTTAAGAGCAAATCTCTGATCCGCCAATCTTTAGCATGACATATACTTTGTAATGCAACATTCAAAACTGAGCAACCTATGACGTTAACAGCATTCAAGTCTGTATTTGAGCTTGAAAGCAGAATCTTGATGGCCTAATAATATGTATTAATGAGAGATTAATTAGATCAGTTCAAAAGTAATAATGTAAATAATTTCTAACAATCTACTAAATTTATAATAAAAAATGTTTCTCATACCTCCTCTTGCTTGTCCACCACGGCCAAGTACAACACAGAATTGCTGTCTTCATCCTTCCAATTCACAAAATCCTCATCTACATCATCTTCCATTTCTTCAAACAAAAACTTGAGAGTCTCCAATTGGTTGTAAATGACACGTGTGCAAAATGGACCGACTTCCGTCCATCAATATTCGAGCCGCTTGGGGCCTCATCTGAAACAACTCTCGCAACAAAAATATATTCCCCTTCATGGCTGCAGCATGAAGAGGAGTTCGACCATCTCGGTCACGAACCAGGCACATCTCTGGACAAACGACTATTAATTTCTTGACAATGTCCAGGTAACCATTTCTGGTTGCCAAGTGGAGTGGAGAACATCTTCGCGAATCCAGCTCTTTGGCTAGAGCTGGCTTTCGAGCCAGAATTTCCTCGACAAAGTCGGCATGATCAAGTATTGTTGCTATGTGTAAAGGTGTCTGTAAATAACACCTCACAATAAACATATCCAAAGCTAATGGATCCTCTTGAAGCAACATTTGTAAGGATGTTATATTACCCTTTGCAGCTGCTTCATATCTTTTTTTTCTTTTTTTTTTTTGGTGTTGTAGAACTTGTTGGGTTTTAGAAACGGGCTAGGGTTCTGCTTTAGAGAGAAAATTAAGTACTTGTCAGGTGTTTTAAAGAAAGGGTTCAATGTTTATTGCATCAAACTCTCTCTTTGTGTCTTTTCTTTATACAAGCAGCTTGTCACTAGATGATAACTTTATTATTATTATTCTTATGTTACGTTCAACTTTCAACCAATAGTTGAATGAATGTGTACCCAACACAGCATGTCAAAATCTACCACACACCATGCCACAATCTACCAATAAAGGCGAATGAATGTCTAATTAATCTCTCGTTAATACATGTGATTAGGCCATCAAAAATTTGCTTTCAAGCCCTAAGACAAAAAGTGAATGCTCTTAACGCAATCGGTTGTTCAGCTTTGGATGTTACAATACAGGGCTAATGCTATGTCAAAGATTGACGGATCAAAGATTTGCTCTTAAACTTAGTGCTCAAATAATCACCCACGTTTTACCAACATAGTATCAGTACCAACGTCCAGCCAGTGGGCCTTAACCCTATCAAATGATCTTTGGTATTTTGTGTGACTAAATACTCACTCATATCTTATGAGTCATAAGTCATTACTCATTAATCCATTTTTGACCAAAATGGTCCCACCATTTTTGGAGTGTTTAATCGAAAAATACTCACTCATAAGTCATTACTCATTAATCTATTTTGAAGATATTTTAAAAATAAAAGAAAAAAAAATCTCCTGTTTATTAAATCAAATTTAAAATAAAAGAGAGAGATATATATATATATTTAACTAAAAGAGAGAGTTATTTTTGAAGCTGATTCGTTCGTAGTTACTTTTGATATCCATGCTGGCCAGCTGAGCCTCACTCTCTCTGTTCTTTATACGCGGCTAGTCAACATCAGCATGTAACTTTTTTATTACTTTTTCTATCTTTAGTAGTGCTTGGGCAATGGACAGTGTTTTTCTTAAGTCTCTGAAAAGTGAAACCCATAAATTGATTAAAAAAATGAACAGAGGAAGTTATTACACTTGGCAGAAGTATTTAAAAGTTTATATTTATTTAGTATTTAGTTTTTTATTAAAACAAATAAAAAACATAATTGATCTTCCCATGTAATATGCTCCACTTCAAAAAAAAAAAATTATTGTATAATTACGGGGTCCAAATTCGTTAAATTGAAGATGGATTGAAAAACTATACCAAATGGAACTTTATTCCTAAAAAAAAAAAAAAAAAAAGGTTCTTTATGACTTGTATATATTTTTTTCTAGTTGGTGATATAGGAAAGTTGCAAGCACAGAAATCATGAACAATTTTAAAGCTTGAAATGTGCAATTGATCACATTTTGAATGCTCAACATAAGGGAGAGATTAATGGGGATAATGTTCTTTACATTTTACCCCTGATGTCACCATTCAATTTTGTCATGAATTTGATTAATCATGGGTATTTTAGTCCTTTTGTATAAGTGGACCTTGTTTGGAAGATGGATGGTCATGGAGATTCTCTTCACTGAAATTAATTGATTAATTTATGATTCAAACAAGTGGTTATCAGTCTTCGTCAGTCGTCTGGTTGATCGTAGGGTCCAAAGAGACAAATAGCTCAACATATATTGTATCTTATAAAGTAATATAAAAGAGGAGTTTTGAAAGAGATAAAGATGCAAGGTTACTTTCTAACAAGAACAAGTATTTGGGTGGATTTTACCGAAAATGGAAAGTGATCATTATAATTATACTGGGTCTTGTCTTCTCGTATCACATGCATGATGTGGTCATGCCTTCCATTAAATGCGCAAAAGGACAAATACACTCGAGAGTAGCAAGCCTGTGTTGAGCTCCAAAAGAACAATTCCAAAGCTATAGCGTCCACTTTCTGTGTGTCGGGCGTGTGTTGGACCATCTCTCTAAAAGAATGGAAAAAGGCAACCACAAAAACCAACCAAAACGTATTTAACAAGAGCACGAAAGGAAAAATATTCAAATTAATAGACATAGAAAAAGGAAAAACACAATGCTTGCACACACAAACCATCAGATTTAAAGATATCAGAATATTAAATTTTCGACCGGTGCTTTACTCAGTTGCATTAGATCCCACCAGATACATAATTAGTTTTTTTTTTCTTCTTTTTTTTTAAAAGGAAAAAGAGAGCTGATTACAAGTTCCTGAACTACATTTACAGACTACATGTACATGCAGTATTCACACTAAAAAATATGCTCTAACAGCTACTGCAAAAACAGCGTTAGTCAACATTCACACCAAAATGCCATCTAAGCCACTGGACGTACAACAAATGCACAGATGCTTCCAGCATTCCAATAATTACCAATAGAGATTCCAAACATTTACAAACAAACGTTAGGTAGGAGGCTATATATCTTCATGTTTTATTTTGACCCATGTTCGAAAGTATGGTTTACGGTGTGGTACGGGTACCCAATCATGGTACAATACTGTTGACATGTCAATCCCGTGTGGGGCCGTCAATACTCGAAACGATTTGTATGGGATCGATCGTGTCAACCCTTTTTGGCTCTCAGATCGCGTCTGGAGTAGAACCCTCAACTTTATAAGTTTTTTGGATGCATAACTTTGGTGGTAGGAGTTATATACCTTATACCTAAAAAAACTATAAAGTTGAGAGTTCTATTTCGGACGTAACCTGAGGGCCAGAAGGAGTTGATACGGCTGATCCCACATAAATCGTTTCGAGTGTTAGTGGCCTCACGCGAGGTTGACACATCAACATTAAAACTCTTACCATCGAGCTAAACTTAGGTTGGTGGTAGGAGTTATGTATCTAAAAAACCTATAAGGTTAAGAGTTTTATTCTGGACACGACCTGAAGGCCAAAAGGGGTTTACACGGCTGCATGGCTGGCCTCATACAAATTATTTCAAGTGTTGGTGGCCCCACATGGGGTTGACATGTTAACGGATAGAAATATAATTTCAACTATAGGTAAACTTTTGGATCTATTGTCTCTTTAGCTCTATATGTCTAAGAATGTGTATGTGTGCACCTATTGATATATAGGTACAGGAGAATATAAGGGCTTTACTTACCCTGGCATGAATTTTAGTGTATATTGGCATAATGAAAAGATATGTCCAGCCATATCTTTTGAAAGGGTCCCATGTGATTGACATAATCAAATGTGAGGAAGTTATGTTTGCAGTGACGATCAAGTCTTAGTTCTTAGTTGGAATAATTTAGATAAATTTGCTTCGTATGAGCCATGTGCTAACTTGGCACGCTTTTCCACGTCATTTTACCAGGCATGTTCCTATTTTTCAATTGCTTGAACATATTTATGTAAAGTAGATTAGAACGAGGGATGATTACACTTTGGAAGTTTGTCTGCCGTGCATCTTGTCATTTATCTCTCATGGTACTAATCCTTCCTACATATGATAAGCTTGGTAATATTAAATGTTCTTCGTAAAATCCTGTAGTATTGATAAAGACCATCTGACTGACTTTTTTTTTTTTTTTTAATATAAAAATTATATTTATTTATAAGTGGAGCACTCATCTAAACTGTTAATCCTTCATTTGTACAGAATATATATAACTGCTGACCAATATTTCATTTTAAAATAATATTCTTGACTGATATTTGTTTGTCATGTAATGTATTGTTACTTTCTTTTGCAATTATGTATTTTCTATGTCTGATTGTGCTGGTTCTGTTCATCAGATTTTCACATATTTCTTTAAATTTTGTTTGGATATTCTTTCTGCTTCTGATGAAGCGCAGGATGCAATTATGTTCCATAACTTCCATTAAGTTGCTTTGCACGACTCTTTGCACGATACGATACTGAGAGGATACTTGTGTTGTATGGAGACATGGGCTTGGCTTTGCATCATTATAAGCTAGTCTGTGTACGCAAGTACAAATGCTGATGCATGATACAACTTCGTCCTTGTGTATGTGTGAACTCTATTACTGAGGTTGTAAGCACGTAACTGAGTTGATTTAAAAATATAAATACGTTGCTAGTGGGTAGTATCTCATACGTGGATGACAGTGAGGTTTTCACACTGAAAATTTCCCATCTTCTTGTTGTTCCTTCGAATGTTCCTACCATTGATTCTCCACCAATCAGTGGCATCGATTCAGCTAGAACTATAAGTGTGTTTGTTTACCAAAGCCTATTAATCAAGCCTTTAAACCCAAAAATTATGGTTGATAGATATGAAATGATCATAATAAATATATAATAGATCATGAAAAATGCTCCATTTTCATTCTCCAAATGATAAGGTGGAAAGAAAATATAATCAAATCCTTATCAATGTTGTCATGGTTTAATTTTGTTGGTCAAAGTCAAATCACATCACAATAAAGCTAATAATTTTGACGCTAAATAGAATATTAAAAGCTAAAATGAAGGCAAACAACATCCAAAGTTGCCTTGAGTTGTTATTGTATCATTGAACTAATAGTTTAAACTTTAATGCTTTAATGTCACTTAAAGTTTGAATTGACCATAACACTCATAGTGAAATCTTTTGACCTTTTGACTTGTATATTTGCTCTTTTCTTTCTCTCTTGCTTGCTTTCTGCTCATCATTTTAATTTTATTCTTTCGATTTTCTTCTATATAAATACTATTTATTTATACTTTTACATGCTACATAAAATTCATTGACAATTTATAATTTTAGTGATAGCTTACTTGCATATATAAAGAAATATATTTTTGATAAAATTGATAGAAAAATTATTATTAAACGATTTTAAGATATGAAGCATCATCGAGAAAAATTATAACTTTATGTAGTTTATATTTTTTTCTCGATTTTTATTTAATGATTTCATTAGAATTTTTAAGTATGAGACTATTTATTTTGACTAAATATAATGTAGTTTTATTTTATTTAAATTATATATAGTGTTATCAAATATTGTTTTACGTAAAAACATTATATGTTTAGTATGGTATTAATTTTTGATGTTTTTATTAGTTTATTCATATGCACATGAATAAATTTTTTTGTTCTTTCATTGAGCGGTAGGGACGGCAAAAAAAGTAACGGAAAAAAAAAAAAAAAAAAAAACCTAAATGGTTCTGTCGTTACACTGTTTGCAGTCTGCAAATTACAAACTACAGTAGTGCATATGCTGATGTGTAGATACTGTGCAGTAAATGCTACAGCTGTCAACTTCAATTAATGTTTTATTTTTATTTATTATTATTATTATTTATCTTTTATCATTTTATTTTAAAAACTAATTACAATTTTTTTTACGGGCCCCACTTTTTGTTCAAATTTCGTGCCTTAATTTATTTTTCCTATTTCTAATATGATTAACTTCTTTTTCTATTTCTTACTTCTATTAGACTTAATTTTTCTACTTCTAATATTTTTCCTACTCCTAATTAATTAATATTTTATTTTTTCAATTTTATTCTTTTAGTTCTCTCCTATATAAGTATTATTTACTTTTACTATTGATGTGCTATACAAAATCCATTAACAATTTATAATCTTAGTGAACAACTTTTTTTTTTCTTTTTTTTTTTCATCTTTATTTGACATCTTTTTATTTTCACTTTGACATCATATGACTTACCAAGTTAGTATTCTAAATTAATTACTTTTTAATTAATTTATTTTTTAATAATTTGAATTTAATATATGTTTCATCGTTAAACCCTAAAATATTAAACTTTAAATTATTGCATTAAAATTATCCATGTATAATGTATTGTCATGATTCAATTATATATATAATATTGTTTATTTATAGTTTTATTTTATTTAAAATCAATAAATTATTATTAAATTTTTTTAATAATTTTTTTTTTAAAGTTTTTATTATGTTTTTAATTGTTATGAAACAGTTATGGAAAGATATATGAAAAGAAAATTATCACTTAAGTTGGAATAAATTCTTTAAAGAAAAATTGTGTTGAAGTCAATTTGTCAGATCTCCCTGGCGATCCAAAACTTCAAACTAAAATATGAGATTTTGATCCTAATGTTCGTGAATAAGTTCGGATAGTATATCTACTAAAAGGTCATTTTCAACCTCAACAACACAATTTTCCTATGAGATCTTTTGAACAAAAGTCTAGACAATTCAATACTGTTTGGTTTACTGAATATTCAACTTGGTTAGAGTACAATATAGCAAAAGATGTAGCATATTATTTAAATTGTTATGTTTTCAAATAAGATATTGGAAAACAAGTGGGTGATGACTCTTTTGTTGGTGAAGAGTTTATAAATTGGAAGAAGATAGATTCGTTAAGACAGCTTGCTAAAAGTGGTACCCATAAAGATGTTTGGAGCAAATGTGAGGATCTATTAAATCAGAATCAACATATTGAGTCAATTATAAACAAACAGTTAGATCAAGCTCGAATTGAGTATTGAACTCAATTACGTGCTTCAATTGATTGTAATTGTTTTCTCTTATGACAAGGGTTTCCATTTCGAGAACACGATGAATTAGAAAATTCTAGCAATAAAGGCAATTTTCTTGAACTTTTACATTGGTTATGTGCTCAAAATGAGAATGTAAAAGCTATAACACTCAAAAGTGCTTCTGAAAACTTGAAAATTACGGCACTCAAGATTCAGAAGGACATAGTAAGTGCTATTTCAAGTTAAATTATTAATGTAATTATTAGAGATATTAACAATTCATTTTTTTCATTTATTGTGGATGAATCTTATGATATATCTTTGAAAGAGCAGATGATTATTGTATTGAGATATGTGGACAAAAATGATAATGTAATTGAGTGTTTTGTTGGCATTGAGCGTTTTGTTGGCATTGAGCATGTTACTGATACTTCTGCACTCTCACTTAAAGTGGCTATTGATTATTTTTTTTCTAGATATAGATTAAGTATTTCTAGATTGCGAGAATAGGGTTATGATGAAGTAAGTAATATACGAGATGAATTTAATTAATTTAAAGCACTTATTTTAAAAGAGAATGATAGTGCTTTTTATGTGGATCGTTTTGCCCATCAACTTTAATCAGCTCTTGTTACTATGGCGAAAAGTCATATAGATATTATGAATTTTTTTTATTGGATTACTCAAGAGGTAAATATTATTGGAGCATCTACTACACGTTGCGATAGTCTTCAAGAAAAACAAGCAACTAAAGTCTTTGAAGCACTAAAGAATAATGAGCTTTCCAATGGACGAGGTTTAAATCAAGAAACAAGTCTTAAAAGAGCAGGTGATATACGTTGGGCTCACATTACAATATTATAATCAGAATAATTTCTATGTTCTCTTCTATTGTAGAAATACTTGATATGTTAGTGGATGATAAATTGAATCAAGAGCAAAAATATAAATCAAAGCTTTTATTGGATTCAATAAAAAAACATTTGATTTTATTTTTAGTCTTCATTTGACGAGAACAATATTACGAGTTACATATGAGTTATCACTTACATTATAGAAAAAATATCAAGATATTGTCAATGTCATGACTTTAGTAAAAGCATGTAAAGAATGACTTCAAACAATAAGAGGAAATGGGTGAGATTCTTTCTTGAAGCAAGTTTTCATTTTTTGTGAAAAGCATAAAATCCAAGTTATTAACATGGATGATTTGTTTATACCTCAAAGGAGATCAAGACATAAAACTCAGGAGATAAATAATATGCATCATTATCAAGTAGACTTGTTTTATGTTGTGTTAGATTTGCAACTTCAAAAACTAAATAATCGGTTTTCAAAAACAAATACTGAGTTGCTTCTTTGTGTTGCATGTCTCAGTCCAAGAGATTAATTTGGTGCATTTGACAACCAAAAACTTATTTAACTTACTCACTTTTATCCAAAAGACTTTTCCTCTACTGAACTTTGGGTACTTGAAGATCAACTTGAGAATTATATTGCAGTCATGCACTCTAATATTGAATTTTCAAAATTAAATGACCTTACAGATTTGGCACAAAAGATGGTTAAAAAAAATAAGAAAATATTTTTTCATTAGTTTACTTGCTCTTGACATTAACATTATTACTACCTGTTACAATTGTTACATTTGAAAAAGTATTTTCTGTTATGAATATTGTGAAGACTGAATTATGTGATCGAATGGGAGATCAATGGTTAAATAATAGCTTGCTTGTGTATGTGGAGAAAGATATTTTTGATAAAATTGATAAAAAAAATTATCATGAAACGATTTCAAAATATGAAACCTCGTCGAGGAAAATTATGATTTTATGTAGTTTTTTTTTTTCCATTTTTTATTTATTTTAATGATTTAATGATAATTTTTAAATACAAGACTATTTATTTTACCTAAATATAATGTATGTTTTATTTTATTTAAATTATATAGTGTTATCGAATATTATTTTATATAAAAACATTACACATTTAGTATGTTCTTAATTTTTGATATTTTTATTATTTTATTCATGTGCCTCCCTGAACAAATTTTTTGGGTACGCCACCGTTGACTGGCATAATCATAATTAGCAATTTTGATACTGTTGCTTACTATTGTTGACAGACTGATAATCATGTCAAAATATCCGCTTGGCTACTTGTTTTCGCATTTGGTCTCTTGTGTTCTAATTTCTAAAGTATTTAACAAGGCAGAAAAGAAAGTTATTCCTCATAAATCTCAAGATTGATTATGCTACAATTAACTGTATATAGCTTTTAATGAGACATGATAGTCTGCACTTTGTGCTTCACTTGTAATGTGTTCATATATAGTATACACATAGAATAAGAATCTACCAATGAGAGAATCTTATTCTAACTTGGGATTTATGTAGACATGACCACGGTTCAGTTTGAACCGAACTGGGTTAATAGAACCGGAACCATAAAAAAGATTTCGATTCCGATTCAGAATTGGAACCGAAATCGCTACTGTAGCGGTTTCGGTTCTGGTTCTGGTTCTTTTATTAATGGAACCAAAATCGACGATTCAAAGAACCGGTGGAACTGGAACCACTTTGAACCGGCGGTTTCGGTTCGGTTCTGTTCCGATTCTAACAAAAAAAAAAAAAAAAAAATTAAAACTGCAAGGTAACTTTTTTTTTTTTTTAACATTTCATCCCCTCCCCTTAATTTCTCTTTTTCCCTTTCTTCTATAAATACCATTTCCATTCTTAGTTTCTTCTTACACCTATATCCATCGATCTCAACTCTCTTTCTCTCCATTAATCTCAACTCTCCCTCAATTTTAACTCTTAGTTTCAATATTCTCTTAACTCTCAATCTTAATTTCCTTTATTTTTTTTTTAATTATATCTATAAATTATAATTTTCAATTTATTATTTGAAGTTTCAAATTCTTAATTTATTATTTTTAAATTTCAAAATCTTATTTTATTATTTTTGAATTTCAAATTATCAATTTATAATATTTATAAATTTCAAAATTTTTATTTATAAAAAAAAGTTTCGGAACCGGAACCAAAACCGTTATAGAACCGGAACCGAAATCGGAACCAAAACCGTTACAAAACCGTCGGTTCCAGAATCAAATTGGAACCGTTTTATTTCGGGTAAGGTTCTGGTTCTAGCTTTTTCAGAACTGGAACCGTCGGTTTAGAACCAGAACCGGAACCGAACCGAACCGTGGTCATGTCTAGATTTATGAGAATGACTAACGAGTTCTTTGCCTTCAATACGGAAATGGAAAACGAACATTTGTTTTATAGAATGAGCTATAAAAGTTTAAGAAAATGTGTTTGGTCGGAGTTTTTGTGTTTTGGATACAATTTAAAAGTTCAGTGAAATTGAAGAAGATTAAAACTGATTATTTGATACTAGCATTAAACTCTCAACACCATCATTTATTTGCGAACTAACATTAAACTATTTTCTCCTTTATTTGCAAACTAATTAATACTAAAAGAGATCATTTTTATTGTTTGGTGTTAGTTTCAAAAATCGCAGTAATTTATCATATATAGAAAAAACTAAAAATATAATTAATCAAACAAATATGTATACATACGGAGTTTTGATGTTTGGATTTTTCTTTGTTTTCATTCTCTTTCTTGACAGCCAAACAACCCACAAAGTGATGGCATACTTGTCGCAGAGTGGAAGACCTCTTGAATTTGTTATTAATGAGAGGCTTCTGCTTTGATCTCTTCAAAAAGTTCATTGATATACATCTTCATGACATTTGTTATCATACAGTGAAGATGCCTGAAGCAAGACCCAACCCAAACTTGGCAGGCCCATTCGAAATATTTTCTGGGCTCAAACAAATAACAAAAACGGCACCGTTTTTGTAAACTCAAACAGTAGGGAACTCTTTCCTTTCCTCCAAAACCAATTCAAGTTTCGCGCCTGAGAAATCGTAGATTAAGACATCTCCAATTCCCACTGAAACATTACTCTTCTTGAGTTTGCTGTAAAGCTTATTGAATCAATCTCATATAGGTTTGTGTTCTGTTCATTGTTTTTTTATTCTAGTTGCTCTCGTCGTTGAAATTTTTACATTGTCAATTATTTGTTCGGTTTTACTTCTTGGTGTACAAGCATAGACATGACTATAGTTCCGGTTCGAACAGAACCAGGTCAATTGAATCGGAACCGAAATCGCTACTATAACGGTTTTGGTTCCTATTCTTTTATTAATGGAACTAGAACCGCCGGTTCAAAGAATCAGTGGAACCGGAACTGCTTTAAACCGGTGATTCTGGTTCTAACAAAAAAAAAGGTGGTTGTAGAACTTTTTAAAAGCGACCGTTGGTCATTTTTTTTTTACATTTTACCCTCTCCCCTTAATTTCTCTTTTAACCCTCCCTTTTGTCTATAAATATCTCTTATTCTTAATTTCTTCTCACACCTATCTCCCTCAATCTCAACTCTCTTTCTCTCCATTAATCTCAACTCTCTCTCAATTTCAACTCTTAGTTTCAATATTCTCTTAATTCTCAATCTTAATTTCCTTTAATATTTTTTTAATTATATCTATGAATTATAATTTTCAATTTATTTTTTAAAGTTTCAAATTCTTATTTTATTATTTTTAAATTTCAAATTGTCAATTTATAATATTTATAAATTTCAAAATTTCTATTTATAAAAAAGGTTCCGGAACTGGAACCGAAACTTTTATAGAACCGGAACCAGAACCGTTACGGAACGATCGGATCCAGAATCGTTTTATCTCGATTAAAGTTCCGGTTCTAGTTTTTTCAGAACCAGAACAGTCGGTTTGGAACCGGGAACAGTCGGTTTGGAACCGGAACCAGAACCGAACTGAGCTGTGGTCATGTCTAACAAACACCTATGCTCTCCTCTATTTTATGATTAAGGTTTTTGTGATTTTGATATATGTTTGATTAGAAGAATTCACTTAAATTAAATCAAATAAAATGATTTCACTATTGCAAAATTATTCAATGATTTTGTGACTATGTGTTTCTTATTCATCCCTTGTATCAATCGTTTTGCACTGATGATTGAGCTTGTTACGAGTAATAGTGCTTTGCAACAGTTAAGATGAGTGGTGATGGCACATCTTCTGATCAAGTTATTGCAAAGCTGATCGAGATGGGATTGAGAATTCCATAGTTATGAAGCCGTTAGAAGCAGTTGTTCCATCCTATCATAATGCTATTGAGTATATCTTGAATGGTTCTCCTAAAAATGGCAAGACTCTAGGTAAATGAGCTTCTTCCACCACAAGTTCTTGCAGTCAAATGAGGCAGTCTAGCATACTGGATCATCTCCAATCCAGAACTAGACCTAAACAAAGTAGAAGCAATGTTGTCTCTAATGTGTCAATTTCTAGGTCAGTACCTGAAAAATGTAAGGAGCCTTATCGCGCACATGATATGAATAGTGGCTTTGAGACTGAGCCAGCATCATTGCCTGTTCCGTTTCGAGAATTGGTAGACATTGGATCGAATTGGGCTGCAGAAACATTTTGGTTATTCATCGCTGAAGAATTTTCAAAAGGTTGCCTTGTCTGCTTGGCTAGCTCACCGAGACTGTCTTGTTCTTGCTGCGACAGGGTCTGGTATTATGCTTTTGTTTTAACACTGCCTGTCTGTTTTTGTTGTTGCTTTGTCAAGTTATATTTACTTTTGTAGTTTACCTCGTTCGCAGGGATATCTCTATGTTTTCAGATTCCTGCTTTATTAACAGGGAAAGTTGTGGTTGTTATTTCTCCCTTGATGCATGATCAGTGCTCGAAGCTGTCAAAACATGGCATATCTGCTTGCTTTCTTGGATGTTTTCTATATTGCTTTATAAGCAACAAATTTTAGTTTTCATGCATAATGTATTCGATATATGAGAGAGTTATTTTTCCTGTGTTAAATTCCAACTTAAACACATCTTTTACCGATCAATAATTCGTTAATTGCACAAACACCATCGAGCGTTGGATCAATGGATGGACATTTTACTCAAAATTACACAAACTTCCCCAACTGTTAATTTTGCACAGTTAATTTTTAACAGTTGAAGAATGCAATTGTCTTTGTCATATTTAATAAGATAAATCACACTATTCAAATAGTTACATAGAAATTAAAAATTCAACTGCAGAAATGAATTTTACTTCATTCATTTGATGAGCATCTTCTAATCACCAAATTAATTTAATTAAAAATCATTAAAAATATTTTTTTAAAAAAAAAAAAAATTAGAAACAACAAATGTTGATGGAGATAAAATTTGATGAAATGATAAATGAAAAATAATGAAAGATAATGGGTGATGAAAATGGTACATGATCAAAATTACAAGCAGATCCGTCACAGTCTGCGATTACTCGCGGAGGAGCAAATTCACTTCTTCTCAAGCACATCACTGCTCACAGAGGAGCAAATTAACTCCTCGCCGAGCGTATCGGCTCTTCATCCATTTGCGATCTACAAGAAGTCGACACCCCTCCACAAGCAGCCATATGCTCATGGTGGAGTGATGATCATTGCATCATTACTCTTCATCTGTTTGATAATATATGTTTATCTTTATGTTTCTAGTTATTTTCTATTAAAATAATAATTAAAATATCTTTTTTAGGGGCATTTTAGTCAATTTGTATGAATTAACCGTTAAATTTAGCAAAAGTCAACTAATGGTATGAAAATTTTGTGCAATTAACCAATAATCCATATAAGGAAAAAACACTTAACTTTTGATTTGAAATTATAAAATACTTATTAAAAATTGTTGGGAATCAAATTATCTAAATTCAACGTATAAATAAGAAATTAAATTTTATTAAAATTGGAACTTAAGCAAAATAATGTTTCTTCAATAAAGATAATTTTAAATCACTTTATTGATTGATTCCAAATAGAGTAAATGTAGCAAATGATAAATGGGAGAAAAAATTAAATTCTGATTGTTCATTAAAAAAATTTGGTATAATAGACTAAAATTTGAAATTTTAAGATTTATTAATTAGATTTTCGGGTCAAGTTAAAAATATTGTAACATTAAAAGTATGTAAAAATATATAGAATACAAAATATGATTGAAAATAAATTAAGTTATAAAAAAAAAAAAAAATTATAAAGATAACGATAAAAAATATAAGATAAATTTAGAATGCATTATAATTTACAAAATTTTACTAAACTTTAACAAAATTTGTAAACAAGTCCGGTGGGCAAGTGTACCCCGTTTTCTATGTGGGTCCACCAATGCCGTATAAACAAACATATTCGCATGATAAGGAATAACCAATTAGATATGACCACGGTTCAGTTTGGTTCCGGTTTCAAATCAACGGTTTCGGTTCTGAAAAAGCTAGAACCGGAACCTTAATCGAGATAAAACGGTTCCGGTTTGGTTCTGGAATCGACAGTTCTGTAACGGTTTCGGTTCTGGAACCTTTTTTTAAATAAAAATAAAATTTAAAAATTAATATTAAACTATATTTTGATATTGAAAAAATAAATCTATACACAAAATAAATAAGAAATTTAATTATTTGAACTTTGATTGAATTTAAAAATAAATTGACAATTTGAAATTTAAAAATAATAAAATAAGATTTTGAAATTTAAAAATAATAAATTAAGAATTTGAAACTTCAAACAATAAATTATAAATTATAAATAGATATAATTAAAAAAATTTAAAGGAAATTAAAATTGAGAATTAAAAGAATATTGAAACTAATAGTTAAAATTAAGAGAAAGTTGATATTAATGGAGAGAAAGAGAGTTGAGATTGAGGGAGATAGGTGTAAGAAGAAATTAAGAATAGAAATGGTATTTATAGAGGAAATAAAGATGTTAAGAGGGAAATTAAGGGGAGGGGGTAAAATGTAAAAAAAAGGTAATGCAGTTTTTTTTAAAAGTGATGTAATTTTTTTTTATTAGAACCGGAACCGCCGATTCAAAGCGGTTCCGGTTCCGGTTCCTCCGATTCCACCAGTTCTTTGAACCAGCGGTTCCGATTCCATTATTTAAAGAATCGGAACAGGAACCGTTACAGTAGCGGTTCCGATTTCGGTTTCGGTTCTGAACCTGAACCGGAACCAGAACCTTTATTTTGGTTCCGGTTTGACTTGAACCGAACTGTGATCATGTCTATAACCAACCACGAAAGTATAAAGAAAAATGTATACTACCCAACGAAAATGTATATTACCCTACTAAAACTGGTTGTAATTACTTTATTAGCTTTCAACATCCCTAATCAGTAGCAGCTTTGTTAATTATGTATAGTTCAATTTGTAGTTTTGTCTTCCTCACTTATTAAAAAGAGGAAAACATAGAATATTATTATTTTTTTTCATAATGTTAATATCTTACAGATTAGATTGCTGTCAAAATCTGTAGAGATAAATTATTGATAATGTAGTTCAGATGACTATTCCCATAATTAAAGAGAGAGTAACTGTTACCCAAGAGAAGTCTTATAATTTATACTTTATACTTTAAATGACAAAAATAATATTCGAACTCTTGACCTTATGAGATCAAGGTAGACTCTCAATTACTGCTACTAGAGTATTATGTGTCCTACTAAGTTAATTTACCTGTAACATATTTGAAAAAAATCATATATGATAAAGTCATCGAATAGGACTTTGAATAGGACTTTTAAAGTTAAGAACAATATATGGTCCAAAATCATTGACTGAGCTACTTCGACTTTTGCAGAATCATTCACCCAACAACCAAAAGTAGCAATTAAAGTGTCTGATCTCACTTTGCTGTAATTATTATTACGTTCTTTTTCTTCTCATCTCACCAGTCACCAGCCAATCAAACAATCAACCGGACCCAATGTCTGACCGGAGCTCCAATTGCGGCCATAGCGGCCATGATGCGGGAGCTTACCCAAACCAAAATAGAGGAAACCGGAGCTGGTTAATTGACCGTCAGATCCGGAAGAGTGTAAGCATGGGCCATCTCACTGGATCGATCAACTCGGGTTCACCCGACGAGAAGTCGAAGGACGAATGTGGGTACGTCTCCGAAGATCTGGAATCGGGTCGTCAACGAAGGAAAGGTTTGTTTGTTTTTTTTTTTAATTTTAATTTTAATTTAATTTAATTTTTTTTTGCGTTTCTTACAGTGTCATAATAGTTAGCCTACTGGGTTTTTAATTGAATGAAAATGCTTAATTTTGAGTTAAAATATGTGATATGTGGTTGGTCTTAACTAGTTTTACTATTTGGAATTAGGAGTGCAAGCATCTGCGGTTAACACTTAAAAGCTCTCTTTGGTGCGTGAGATGAGACGAGAGTAAACTAATTATATCGTGTTTGGTTTAGTAACATTAAATTAAATTGAATTGGATTAAAATACTTTAATATTTATATAAATACATTTTAAATAAAAATATAATAAGTTAACCTTTAATTATAATTAATATAAATAAGAAATTAAAATTTAAAAGTTAAATAAATAATAAACTTCATAAACTATTAAATAAATTTGTAATTATAAAATATATAATATTATAATAAATTGTTATATTTTTTAATAAATAAAATTAAAAAATTAAATTAATTTTTTAATTTATAAAAATAAAAATCTCGCATTAGCAGTAATTCGAAATCCTACCAGCATTAGTGGGATTCGAAAACCCAATGACGTAAATTTCCAAAGTGGAGCCCATACAGTTTTGGAAGGAAAATTTTTCATTCAAAGTTGGCTCCAAATGATGGACTTGATGGGTTGAGAAAAAAAATGTTCCCAATCCTATCGCTTGTCCTGACCATCAAACGATGTCTTAGCGGACTTCTATATCATGTTAAAAGGGTGAATTACCATAAAGCATTTTGTTATATTGCATCATCACGCACATACTGCGAGTTTATTGATATTTTCACACGAAATGCTTCATCAAATTTGACCAACATTTAAATAATGAGAGGCTTAAAACTTGTTTAGTGGATGGAATTGGATAGGGTTCGACTATTTATAGTCTAATCTTGTTGCCAATCCAGTGTTTGGCAACTGTTGAGGTTGGAGAAAGTCCAATGTTGGACATTATTTTTTTCGTTCAATGGAATTCTCGGATACCTCCAAAGTTCTATTTGTGATTCAGGAATGCATCTGCTATAATGTAAATCATTAAAGTTTAAGATCAAAATTGTAAAAGGATGCATTAATTGCTGCCGCTGCTTGCTTATTTTGAGGCATTGATTGAATAATTATCTAATATGATCACTTGATCTCTTCTCCTATCTCCTGTTTATACTCCTGTTTTGTAGTTGTTCTGAGAACTGAAGGGGGGCATAGTTCTTTTCTATCTGGTCTCCAATCATCTGCTCGAGAGCCTTTATCTCCTACAGAAGACGACGTAACGACAGAGGAAGAATTAAAGACTAGAGTAGAAGCACTTATAAAGGAATTTTACTTGCAACAGCAGAGAGGAAAATCGGTTGAGACTCTTTCTCCTAAGGAAGAGCATATAATGACAGAGGAAGAATTAAAAGCTAGGGTTGAAGATTTTATAGAGAAATTTTACTCGCAATTTCAAAAGAGGAAGCTGCCTGAGGAACTCTGGTTCTTAGCAATATATCTCATGCTGTTAATTAATAATCCTGATAATTCCATTTGGTCCTTATTGATTTAATCAATCACCTAATATTATGTATAGGTGGAAGGCAATAGACTTTGCAGCACTGAAGCAGCATCCTGATAACGAACCAAAAACTGCTGTTACGCGTTGGGCTGAAGCAAGGAGAAGAGCCGCCAAGGTACTTTTAAGTGCAATGTTGGTGACTCTAACGTAATTTTCTTTTTGTACTTTTGTTCAATATTTGTGCAAAATTGATGGAATATACATTTCAGGAGTACTTTAATGGTGGAACATCTATAGACAGTTTGCCTGAGACTGAAAGTGATGATGATGAAGCACATCATAAGAGAGATGGCTCAAGTACTCGAAAGGTCTGTATTTATTTCGAATGTCAGTTACCTTACAAATTTTTTCTACAATATATTTAGCTTCTAATCTAGTTTGATGATGAAATTGTAATGTAGGTTGCTTTAGATAAGATCTTTGTTATTGCCAACTTTGTCCTAGAGCTTCCATCGGCCGTGTTCGACCAGCTTTCCTCTTTACACAAACCTCAATATGCACTACTTAGTATGTTAGCATCCTTTGCAGCCATTCTTATCTGCGTCATTGAGCTTGTTCTCAAAGGTCGAGAAGGACGAGCTACGTGGAGGTGGAGGGGGAAGATACCTTGGTTGTACTATCCAGGTCAAGATAACAAACCTTTCGCTACCTTCACAGATATTATTGGATTAGTTTGTGCCATCTTTCAAGGTATTTTCACATCAATTACGTATGCTTACTATTGTCGACAGACTGATAATCCTGTCAAAATATCTGCTTGGCCTCTTGTTTTCGCATTTGGTCTCTTGTGTTCTAAAGTATTTAACAACGCAGATAAGAAAGTCATTCCTCATAAATCTCAAGATTGATGATGCTATGATTAACTGTATGTAGCTTTTAATGAGACATGAAAGTGTGCACTCTGTACTCACTTGTAATGTGTTCATATGTAGTATATACATAGAGCAAGAATCTACAAATGAGAGAATCTTATTCTAACTAACGAATTGTGAGCATGATTAATGAGTTCTTTTTGGTTGCATTCAATATAGAAATGGAAAAAGAATATTTGTTTTTGTAGAATGAGCTATAAAAAGTTTAAGAAAATGTGTTTGGTTAGAGGTTTTGTGTTTTGGATAGAGTTTAAAAGCTTAATGAGATTGAAGAAGATTAAAACTTATTTTTTTAAGTTTCTTTTATTTCAATTTGAAAATAGCTTTTTGATAATATATCAAATGTTTTATTTTCAATTACTAAAAAAATATATATAAAAGACAATAGTTCAAATAGTGGAATTGGTGTAGCTAGAGTCCCATCTTTATCTATAAAATTATAATGTATGGAGGGACTTTACGACTATAATAAGAGTTGCTTTACGAACCGATTATGGCAATTGATAACACACATATATATATATACATACATTACAATTCTTATATAATTTCTTTATGGTATTACAATTCTTTTAATAATGTCCTTGAATTATTAATCAAACCTCCCTTAGTTTACAGCAAATATGACTTCGCCAAGCCATGCCCTTAATTACGAATTAGTTTTGCTTCAAAACCATAACGTACAGCTTCAAAACCATAACACACGCTAGTGTTATCTATATTTTAAATACAAAAAATGATCAACAAAGTAATAATAATAATAGTAAAGGAGTGGCCTTATGGTAAATTCATCTCTGACATATCCCACCACTTAGATGACGGGTTTTACTTTTATCTTTTACCATTTATGTGGATAACTATCTCTTAACTTTTGAGTGTAGCAATCCGAACTATACTTTAGAATTTTATTTTAATTGGTTTCAAATATAGTCTGACCCAGCATCGATATTTAAAATAATAATAATAAAAACTTAAGCTAGACAACAGCGTAGCTGTGAGCCATGTCACTTCCACGAAATGTCTATTAATATTCTGTCTTGACTCCTTGAAATCTTAGAAAATAATAAACCAAAGGCAAAAATGATAGGTAAAACAGACATTTTATTAGGATTTTGGGTGTGTCGTCGACAAAAACCATAACTTATTGCTGTAACAAAACACTGACAAATGGCACAACTCAATCCAACCATTTCCTTAAACGTACCAAAAGGCTTCTGGTCTTGCATTTGATAATAAAACCAAGGCAATGCCAATGTACCCCTCTACTTCCAAATAAGATTTTCCTTTCGGCCTTCGTGAATGAGTTCACCAATGCATAAAACCACGGCTGCAAATGACATTAACATAGATGACAATGCATACTGAGGCTTACTCGCGAAAGTTGATCAAGAACAGCCGTTATAAGCTCGATGATGACAGTGGTAATTACAAAAACCTACTCCAAAGCAACCTATGTAAGTTAAAGAATTAAAATTAAAATGATAATTATCTTTGAAACATAAAAAGTGTTTCCTCGAACTTACTTTTTTTTTAGGGACTAATTTAATTCGTAATCTAGATATGTCTTTGTCCTTGAAAAAAAAAAAAATAAAGCAAAAGACGCTGAAATTTTGAGAAACGCAAAATAGTTGTTTAGTTTGATACTTTCTTCATATTTGAGAATTGTTTTTAATTAGAATTTAGCTAAAACTAAAGATTTCTTTTTAAAAAAATACTGTTTATACCTTTTTTTTATTTATTTTTATTTTTTTGCAATTAATTGTATTTGAACTTCAATACTCAAACTTGCAATTAATTTTCTAAAACTCCTTTTCTTTACGAACCAGATACCCAGTAGTTTAATTTATGAACTGCCGTCTGCTCTGTGTCCTATGATCCCCATTGCTTTTACCGCTACTATTTTCTTCGCTATCTATGTGGCTGGAGTCTTCAGTCTCGGGAGATCCCGCACTTTTAGGCTGAAATTAATGAGACAATTGTTAGAAAAAAATGGGCACATAAACCTATTTTAAGGATATATTTTTTATTTGGGTTAGAGATATTGATTCGAGTGGACCAAGATGGATTTGTATATGCGTGCACAAAAAAAATATGCTTAAATATATGAGAAATTGAGGTTTAAAGTACATATATTGAGAGGTTTTGTCACGCATTGAATTAATTATTGGAATGAATCTGCTGATTTATTGAATTTTAATTTAGTGATTAAATATTGATTTAACTACTGACTTTAAGTGTCATTGATTTTTGAAAAATCTGAAACTGCATGTTTGATTACAACAATTGATTTTGAAAAATCTAAAATTGCAAAATTGAATTACAGATTTGAATTTTAAAAATGTAACTGTAAGTTTTAATTATAGATTTGAATTGTCAAAAGGTAACTAGGGATGTTAATTGTTTATTCGATTTAATGGCTAACCACCTCTATCATACATTATAAATTGGCTCCTAATCTTAGAGAAAATGCACTCTTACGCTTGACACTTGCGGAAAAACTTTAGCTTCCATGCCTTTTTAGTTTCTGTAGGTGTTAGGAGTGATATGATTTTTTATTGGATATAAGATTCAGAGCTCTACAATTTAGTTTCTAATTAAGGATTTTTAATTTCCATTATTTTCCAAATCAAAATTTGGAGATAGCAAAATGACGCTTTTTTTAACTTAAATTTGATTTCATTTCATTTAAAGATTTATTATTCAACCCAAACTTTGTTTTCGATCTAATTTGGTGATCTTTTAAAGATCCTATATAAGAGAGAATTTTTATGTGTCCTATGGGAATTTTTGTTAGAGATTTCTAGATAAAATGGCCATAGTCATTCTTATTCAATGTTTTAGAACTTGCTCGTCGTTACTCAATCGATGACCTAGCAAATAAGGAGTACTACTCAGCAAGTAATCGGTTTAATAATCGGTCAATTGTCGATTCTTTGATTGACAGTCAAACTTGATCAAATAAGTAAACAACAATTTTTTGGGTAATATTGTAATAGTATGAATTTGGAAAGGGCATTTTAGTAAAAAAAACATACATAGATACATACATATATATAGGCACATTTTACAGTTGTTGACGTGGTAAACCAGCCAACCAGATTCTTGAGCCCAATGCCGCGCTGATAAGGAGACCTGCAATAAACAGACCGAATAATGGCGAAGAAGAGAAGAAGAAAGAAGAAAGAACACAGGAGATTTGAAGTGGTTCGGCCCGATTTGGAAGGGCCTACGTCCACTTGTTCTGTTATTACTGTTGACCTCTCACAAAATGGTTGCTTTCCCTACGTTTTTTACAGAGTAACAGCCTCTTAAACTCTCAATTTCTGGATCTGTTTACAATAAATGCCTCTCTCTATTTATAGAGGAGAAGAGGCTACAAAGAGAACAAACGGACAAAAAGGGCTGATCTTGTCGTAATAAATGCTACTGGAGAGCTTTAAATGCTTCTGACTTCTGACATGTCAACTCTGGCAAAACGTGGGCCGACTGCTAGCCCATGCTGGTTTGGTGAGACTTCCGGAAATTAAGCTGCAATTAGGTGAGATAACCTTACTTACCGTGCAAGACACGCCATCTTACTGTCTTACACTGATACTGGGCGAACTGATGTAGAGAACGGGCTGAAACTATGTCGTGACGATCTGAACTCAGCAACGATCTGGCGACCTTGATATCGCTGCAACGGTCTAGCGACCTTGACGTCGCTATCATCATAGCAGGTGAACCTGTAATTGTCTTGCTCGAGCTCGATCTCGCGACCTGATACACAGTACCTCTCACGGGCCTATGGTGACTTGGGCCACCATTTCTATGGGCCTTTGCCAGCCCATTTGAGGAATCCAAAAATACCCATAACATCAACCCCCCAGTTCTTAGGTCGTTTCCTGCGGCCTGAGAACTTAATAGTCAACTAAGATCTTTGTGGCGAACTGAGACTTTACACGGCGATCTGACTTCTGGAGCAAACTGAAATCTTCATGCTGCCCTTGAGAGGCTCCAACGGTCTGATTGTTGAACTGAAAATTTATCCAAACTGAGGAATTCTCAGTGTACTGAGAATTTCGATCAGCGCACTGATATCTGAAGCGGACTGCAATCCTGTCACGATCTGAGAACTTGAAAAGCTAAATTTTTCCCTCCTTTTTCTTGGACACGTGGCAACACCCCCTGAGGCGGTCCGGCTTCTGCAACGGGCATTAAATGCACGTCTCTTCGTCTGATAGCGTCTCTTCGGGTTACGTACCCTAGATCGCGCTGCACCGTTGGATCTGAGGCGGTTGGCCTGCCACCAGATCCAACGGTCAGGGATATGACCTCGGGACCGGCTATATAAGGCGGGCCAGTCTGTCCTTTCGCTTCCTATCCGTCATTTTCACGCTTCCAAAGCTCTCGCTGTCTTCTTCTTCTTCAGTCTATCCCCAGTCCAGGTTCTCAGGCGTCCATCTTCCGGCCAGTTCTCCGCTTCCGATCACCGGTGAGTTCATTATCTCTGTCGATTCTTCGCTTTTCAACACTTTACCGCTTTCTTTTACTTCTGGTGATGATTTGTTTGCTGCTTGGTTTCTGGCATTTTGTTATTGTGTTTGAATGTCTGCGTCTTTTCGTATTCTCCTAGTTTGATCCGTTAGGTTGCTGTAGTTTGTAGGTTTTGTTGTTTGTGAGTTTGAGCGATCTCAAGATCGCGCATAAATAGTAGAGGAACGATCTTTAGGTCGCTTATAGTCTTTGTGCGGCGTACGCGACCTGTTAAGAAATAGCTAGATAGCAAACTTGGAGCTCTAGTCTGATAGGAACGGTCTGCGTTAAGCGACCTAATTGCTCCTTTTGTTTGTAGATGTCTTCAGGTCGCACGCGCCCACAACATGTCGTAGGAGAGGGTGACTCCTCCAGCTCGGAGGATCAAGTGAGAGAGGTCCCCTAGGCATCCTTACGTAGCGAGGACGTCACCGAGGAGTTCTCAGCTCGAGAAAGCTCAGAAGGGAATCCGCCTTCCCAGGCCGGGGAGCTTGATCCTGGGGAGATCAGGCGAGGCCGCGAGATGTTTACACATCACCCCTCGCGGATAACATACCAGGACCTCGTCGGTCTGGGGGTTCAATATCGCTTCCCCCGGGGTTGTCGTCTTATGGAGCCCGCTCCGATGGACCACGCGGCCACACCTCCCAGGGGATTTGTGGCTATTAGCGTCCAGCATCTGGAGGCCGGTCTACGGTTTCCGGTTCCGTCGTATCTGATCGAGCTTCTGAACTTCCTGAAGCTCGCTCCCTTCCAACTGACCCCGAATTCGTACACCCAGTTTTCCTCGCTAGCGATCTTCTTTAGGAAGTACGGCCTACCTTTCCCGAATCCGGGAATTATAAGGCACTTATACACTTTTAAGGCCACTAGCAGGGGACAACCTCGGGATGGTATTTACTATGCTTCCCCTCGCACGGCGTCCATTTACAAGGACGTGGTACCAAAAGGCGATGCCAAGGGCAAGTCCAACGTAGGACATTATAAGACGAACTGGTTCTATGCGTCTTGCCCTTCATTGTCCAATCTTTTGAACTTCAGCTTCCGGGCTGAACCAGGTAGGATGTCCCTCAAGCTGCTTTCTAGCTTATGTTTGCGATCTCGAGCTAAATATTTTCCTTTTTTGCAGATCTTTCCGCTCCAGTCCTCGGCTTGACTCCGGGCGAAACAACCGATCTCGAGATCCTTGGTGCCCGCAGATCGGACGAAGACGACGTCAAACTGACGGACGAACTGCTTCGCCAATACCAGTTTGCTTCCGACTCTGCAGAGGGATTAGTTCGCTCTAAACATATCGGATCTCGGCGAACTAAACCTGTAAGGTCCGTTTTCGACGAGGTTGTTGACACCAGCTCTGGTTCAGACAGCGTCGAAGAGGTTGAAATGGCGCCCTTAGAGCTAATCCCGCCACCCAGGAAGAGAGCTCGCCAGACCGGAGATCAGGCTGCAACATCACCGGCCGCCCCGGGCTCATCTGGCTCAATGGGGACTCAGGCAGCGAGTGCGGCCGAACCTGCAGCCCCTCAAGCTGTTCAGCCTGTTTCTCAAAGGGCTCCCCCGGCCAGGACTGCTACTGCCGTGGACAAGGGCAAGCAGGTCGCGACCCAGCAAGGGTCGAAGAACAAAGATCAAGAGGCGCCCATCGGGCTTCCTCCCACCAAGAAGACCACGCTGGTCATAGGGAAACAGACCGAGGTTTCGTCTCGGCAATCTCAGGAGGGTGCCCCGGGACAGGCTGCTGGGGAAATTCCCGGGCTATCTTACCTCAAGCTCGCATTCGAGCAAGTGCCCGGTCTTCTAGGGAACTCTGCCAAGTTCCTGGATGGTAAGGAGAGCCACGGGGTGAACTTGCTTAACTACTCACTCCGGGAAGCTGCTAAGGTGAGATTTTCCCCTTTTTTCTTTTGTCTTATATTTTCCTTGCTTTCCTCCTGCTGATTTAAGTTGTTCAGAGCGCTATGGCGACGGCGAAGGCAATAGACAGCGAACTGAAGAGGGAGGAGGAAGAGAAGAAGCTCAAGGCCGCGAAGAAGGAGCTGGAGGCGACCTTGTCAGAACGTGACATCGACCTTGCGGTGGCGAGGAGTGATCGTGAGATTTTTCAGAAGAAGCTGCTCGATGCTGAGGCCGCCCGTCTTCAGTCCGATACCACTTGGGCTGAAGAAAAAAGCAGGATGGAATTGGTGATCAACAGCCTCAATTCTCAGGTCGAGACGGCCAGGACTGTCACGGATGACCGGGAGAGGGAGCTAAAGGATGCAGAGGCGCAGCACGCGATGGAGATCAGCAGGCTCATGAACGAGCTAACTGCTGCTCGAGCTCGGATAGAGGAGGTCAGGGTGGAAACGGAGCAAAGCCTAATTTACACCCTGTGGACGCATCATCCTAAGATAGATTATTCCATCTTTGGAAATGATGCTGTGAAGGACGTTGAGTTCTATGCTGAGGACGCTCGAGCCGCAGCGGAAGCAGAGCAGGGCCAACCACAAGAAACTCCCTGGACGCCTGCTGAGATCGTCCTTCCAGAAGCCGCTGATGACCAAGTGGCCACCAGCTCGACCCCCCAGGACCCTCAGGACCCCTCCAGCTCGCAACATTAGTCCTTTTTTGTAATAGTTATTTTTGTTTTTCGAACTCACCTCTTCTGAGGTCTTTGTTTTGTAACGACTTTTTTAACTCAATACATGCTTTATTTCGTTTCGCTCTAATCTGTGTAATGCTTTCATTGGGTGACGTAGATAACGATTGCGAATGTAAGTTGTTATTTTGAATGTGCTGGAGACGTCGTTACGTTGTTATTTAAGTCCACAGGAGGACGTCGGCCCGTCCAGAGCGTTGCGAGCTCACAGGGCACGGCGCCTCCGTCCAAGACTTAAACAATTTTAAGTCCACAGGAGATCACGGGCCCGTCCAGAGCGTTGCGAGCTCACAGGGCGTGCGATTCCGTCCAAGACTGTTGATTGATGACAAGTCCACAGGAGGATGTCGGCCCGTCCAGAGCGTTGCGATCTCACAGGGCGCGGCGTCTCCGTCCAAGACTTGAACAATTTTAAGTCCACAGGAGATCATGGGCCCGTCCAGAGCGTTGCGAGCTCACAGGGCGCGGCGTCTCCGTCCAAGACTTGAACAATTTTAAGTCCACAGGAGATCACGGGCCCGTCCAGAGCGTTGCGAGCTCACAGGGCGCGCGATTCCGTCCAAGACTGTTGATTGATGACAAGTCCACAGGAGGAAATCGGCCCGTCCAGAGCGTTGCGAGCTCACAGGGCGCGGCGCCTCCGTCCAAGACTTGAACAATTTTAAGTCCACAGGAGATCACGGGCCCGTCCAGAGCGTTGCGAGCTCACAGGGCACGCGATTCCGTCCAAGACTGTTGATTGATGACAAGTCCACAGGAGGACGTCGGCCCGTCCAGAGCGTTGCGATCTCACAGGGCGCGGCGTCTCCGTCCAAGACTTGAACAATTTTAAGTCCACAGGAGATCACGGGCCCGTCCAGAGCGTTGCGAGCTCACAGGGCGCGCGATTTCCTCAAAGACTGTTGATCGATGACAAGTCCACAGGAGGACGTCGGTTCGTCCAGAGCGTTGCGAGCTCACAGGGCGCGGCGTCTCCGTCCAAGACTTGAATAATTTTAAGTCCACAGGAGATCACGGGCCCGTCCAGAGCGTTGCGAGCTCACAGGGCGCGCGATTCCGTCCAAGACTGTTGATTGATGACAAGTCCACAGGAGGACGTCGGCCCGTCCAGAGCGTTGCGAGCTCACAGGGCGCGGCGTCTCCGTCCAAGACTTGAATAATTTTAAGTCCACAGGAGATCACGGGCCCGTCCAGAGCGTTGCGAGCTCACAGGGCGCGGCGTCTCCGTCCAAGACTTGAATAATTTTAAGTTCACAGGAGATCACGGGCCCGTCCAGAGCGTTGCGAGCTCACAGGGCGCGCGATTCCGTCCAAGACTTGAATAATTTTAAGTCCACAGGAGATCACGGGCCCGTCCAGAGCGTTGCGAGCTCACAGGGCGCGTGATTCCATCCAAGACTTGGTTGAGGCCGATAAATACAAGTAAGAACGAAGACAGATATAAGTGGAGAGAATTTGCTTGAATATATTCATATATGCACTGGCGAACTGCCAAAGGTGTTATAATTGCAGCAAATAATTTGATCTGATAAATTACATTTGAGATAGATAATCCAATCTGTCTGAATCATACGAAGTAAGGTTGGAGCTTCTCAGCGTTCCATGCTCGCGGGAGTTCCGTTCCGTCCATATTGCTTAAGTGATAGGCTCCATTCCCCAAATTCTTCTGAATGATGTAAGGACCTTCCTAGCTCGGTCCTAGAGTGCCTTCGCTGGAATTCCGAGCTGCAGGCAGAATAAGTCTCAGTACCAGATCTCCGACGTTGTAGTGACGAACTCGCACTTTTTTGTTGTAATATCTGGCAACTCTCTGCTGGTAGACTGCCAACCTTAGTTGAGCTTCATCCCGTAGTTCGTCCACGAGGTCGAGATTGCATGCGAGCAGCTGCTGATTATCTTCAATGTTGAATGTGGCTCTTCGATGCGTCGTTACCTCGAACTCAGCTGGAATCATAGCTTCACACCCGTAGACCATCGAGAAGGGCGTTTCCTGAGTCGTGCTGCGAGCTGTAGTCCGGTAGGCCCATAATACCTTCGGGAGCTCGTCCACCCATGCCCCCTTTCTTGCCTCTAGCTTCGTCTTCAGGATCTGCTTGATGATCTTGTTTACGGCTTCGACCTGTCCATTGGCTTGAGGATGATCTACTGCGGAGAAACTCTTGGTGATCCCGAGCTCGTCACAGAAGTCGACGAACTGTTCACTGCTGAACTGAGTCCCATTGTCTGTAATTACCTGCTGGGGAATACCAAACCTGCTGATGATATTACTCCACATAAACTTGATGATCTTCGATGTCGAGATGTCAGCTAACTCTCTTGCTTCCGCCCACTTTGTAAAATAATCAACCGCGACCACGGCGTGTTTGCAATTTCCCCGAGCCGTCGGCAGGGGCCCAATCAGATCCATACCCCAAATCGCGAACGGCCACGGGCTAATCATCTGTTGCAGAAGTGCAGGAGGAGCTCGGGGGACCTTTGCGAACCTCTGACACTTGTTACACTTCCTCACCAGGGCGATAGCGTCCTTTTTCATTGTAGGCCAGTAGAAACCCTGTCTTAACGCCCTCTGAGCCAGAGCGAGGCCGCCGGAGTGATTTCCACAGTGACCTGAATGCATGTCATTTAATACCTTCTCGCAGTCCGCCCCATCTATACACCGCAAAAGAGGAGCTGAGAAACCCCTTTTATATAATAGATCGTCGTAGATGCAGTAGCGCGCAGATCGCGCCTTTAATTGGCGAGCTTCGTTCTTCTCTTCGGGGAGAACCCCGTTTTGCAGATAGTCAACCAACGGTCTCATCCATGAATTCTCTGCCACCACCAGGGCCATCATCACTTCCCCCTTCTGAATACTTGGAACCGGCAGGAGCTCAACAGGCACGGGCTTCAAATCTTCTGCTATCTGAGTAGTGGCTAAGCGAGCTAGAGCATCAGCATGCGCATTTTGGGCTCGCGGGATCTGGTTCACTTCGTACCTCTGAAACGCCCTGAGCAACTCTTGCACCTTCTCAAGATACGCAGCTGTGCTTGATGTCCGAGTCCGGTACTCCCCTTTTACCTGGAACACAACGAGCTGAGAGTCACTGAATATTCTTACCCGGTCAGATCGCATCTCCCTAGCGAGCTTCAGCCCTGCTATGAGCGCTTCGTACTCTGCTTCGTTGTTTGTTGCTTTGAATCCGAACTTTAATGCATAGAAGATCTTGTGCCCCTCCGGACTGATGAGTAAAATTCCTGCCCCGGCTCTCAGCTCGCTTGACGAGCCATCAACATACAACTCCCACATCGGCTCCTCCGATGGCCCAGCTCCTTCCTCTGTTGTCCCGGTAAATTCTGCAATAAAATCTGCCAGGGCCTGAGCCTTGATGGACGGTCTGGGGATATACTCGATGTCGAACTGGGCCAGCTCGACTGCCCACTTCAATAGGCGACCTGAGGTATCCGAAGTTTGGAAAATCTGCTTCAAGGGATACCGAGTCGGGACCTCGATCTTATGAGCCTGGAAATAAGGTCGGAGCTTTCTGGATGCGGTCACCAAACAATCAGCGAGCTTCTCTATCTGGGAATACCTGGTCTCCGCATCCGAAAGCCTCTTGCTGACGTAATACACAGGGAGCTGCGTCCTGTCTTCCTCTCGAACCAAAGCCGCACTGAGGGCGCTATCTGATACCCCCAAATAAAGGATGAGCTTCTCCCCTTCTACAGGCTTTGACAAAAGTGGAGCCCGGCCCATATACTCTTTCAGCTGCTGGAAGGCCTGCTCGCACTGCTCCGTCCATTCAAAGTCTTTCACCCTTTTCAGCACGTCGAAGAACGGAATACACTTGTCAGTCGCTTTCGAGATGAGTCTGCTAAGCGCCGCGACCTGACCTGTCAGACTTTGAACTTCTTTGACCGTCCTGGGCTACCTCATATTTATCAAGGCCAGAATCTTCTCTGAATTGGCTTCGATCCCCCTCTCATTCACCATGAACCCCAGGAATTTTCCAGATGCAACCCCGAAAGCGTATTTCAGCGGGTTGAGCTTCATTCTGTAATTTCTCAGAATCTGGAATGTCTCCGCTAGATCGTCGACATGGGACTCGGCTTGCTTCGACTTGACCAGCATGTCGTCTACATACACTTCCATCGACTTGCCGATCTGCTTCTCAAACATCTTATTGACGAGCCTCTGATAGGTCGCGCCAGCATTCTTCAGACCGAAGGGCATCACCTTATAACAATAAAGGCCTCTATCCGTAATGAACGAGGTGTGCTCTTCGTCCAGCGGGCTCATAGGAATTTGGTTATATCCTGAATAAGCGTCCATAAAACTCAACAGCTGGTGACCAGCAGTCGCGTCCACCAATTGATCGATCCTTGGAAGAGGGAAACTGTCCTTAGGGCACGCCTTATTGAGATCGGTGAAATCAATGCACGTCCTCCACTTGCCATTCTTCTTCTTTACGAGCACAGGGTTAGCGAGCCAAAGTGGATACTGGACGGCCCTGATGAAATTATTAGCGAGCAGCTTATCAACCTCCTCTTTGATGGCATCAGATCGCTCTTTTGTCAACGGTCTCCTCTTCTGGCGAACCGGTCTGAATCGGGGATCAATATTCAATCTATGCGACATAACCTTAGGATCGATTCCAACCATGTCTTCGTGATTCCAAGCGAAGACATCTACACTTTCTTTGAGGAAACTAACGAGCTGATTCTTCACTTCCGGGGTCAGACCTCGCCCCACACTCAGGCATCTTCTCGGATCTTCCTTACTGACCTGAATAGATTCAAGCTCGTCTACTGGACCCGATGTCAAAAACTCATCCACCTCGCGAGGATCAAGATCGCGGTCAAAGCCTTTTTTGCTGGCTCCATCTGGCTTTCCTCCAGTCACCATATCTACTTGCTTATACGTCACCCCGATCTTCATAGCCCTCACATAACAGCGTCTCGCTGTATACTGCTCACCTCGAATTACCCCCACTCCGCTGGCAGTCGGAAATTTGATTGTGAGAGCTTTGGTCGACACGACCATATCCAGATCGTTCATCGCGGGCCTCCCCAAAACCACATTATAAGCAGATGCCCCATTAACGATGAGGAAGTCCGCTAGGGTAGTTGCCTGGCGAGCTGGATCTCCTATTGAAAGCGGAAGTCTTACTTGACCTATTGGGATGACGGCGTCCCCAGTGAAACCGTAGAGAGGCTCTGGAGACGGCTTCAGCTGATTAGCTCCTAACCCGAGCTGATCATAACAATCCTTGTACATAACATTGACCGAGCTGCCTGTATCTATCATGATCCTCAGGACCTCGGCGTTGCTGATTCTCGCCTTGCTAACAAGGGCGTCATTATGGGGAAATTTTACCTCGCCTTCGTCTTCCTTTGTGAAAACGATCTCCTCCGAAGTCATTCTAGCCTTCTTCGCTGGCCCTTCCTGATCATCCCGCCCTGTAAGATGGACGTGATTTGCCTCTCGCACATATCTTTCATGAGACTTACCAGAGGATCCGGCGATGTGGGGACCGCCATGGATGGTATAGATAGTTTTCACCGTCAAACCAACCCCCTGCTCCTGGCCCTGCTGACTCGTCTGCGCGGGCTGGTGATCTTGACGAGGACGCTGATTCTGGGGCTTCTTATGGTCGGGCTGTACCACATACTCTTTCAGACGGCCATTTCTTATCAAATCTTCTATGGCGTCCTTAAGGTCCCAGCATTCAGATGTATTGTGCCCGTTCTCCTGATGATAAGCACAATACTTACGAGGATTTTTGAACTTACCCGGGAAACCAGTAGGGCTCGGCCTCCCGAAGTTGACTCTATGCTTCTCTGTCTGAAAGATCCGATCTTGCCTGTCGGATAACGTACTGTAGCGGTGGAAGCGGCTTCGAGGTGGGGAGCGATCTCTTCTGAACTCTTTCTTAGCTCGCTTCGCCACCTGATTATTAGATCGGTTTCTTCTATCTTCATTACCGACCTGATCCCTCTTCTTGCCTTGATGGGATCCGCTTGCCTCATTTTTCGGCTGGCTAGCCTTTCTCGAGCTAAAGGATTCTTCCCATCTGATCTCCCTATTAGCTCGTTCGTAAAATTCTCCCAGGTCTTTGACAGGCATTTTGTAAATGCTTTCATACAGCTTTCCATCCTTTCGAAGTCCAGCTGAAATTGTTGACAAAACGCCCTCATCAGACGGGCTCTCCACATTATTAATCTCGCTTCTGAAGCGGCTGATATATTCCTTCAGCGATTCCCCTGATCGCTGAAAAATGGTTGCGAGATGACAGGCCGGAGCGAGCTGCCTCTTCAACGCTTTATACTGGTCGAGGAACTTTTGCTGGCACTCCTCCCAGCTACTGATACTGCGAGGCGGCAGATTCCTGAACCAAGTTCGCGGTATTTCTCCGAACGTCGCAGGGAACACGCGACACTTTACCAACGAACTGGAGGTTTGCAAATTCATTTGGACGTTGAAGGCATCCAGATGGTCATAGGGGTCCGAATCTCCATTATACTTCGGAATGTCAGGGAGCTTAAACCTGGCAGGGAGCGGCTCTCGATCTATCTCCGCCACGAGAGGGCTTCTGTCTTCACTTCGCTCTGCCACCGCCTGAGCCCCAGGTCGCTTTTCGAGCTGCTGCATTCGCTCCAGGAGCTGCTGAATGATCGGGTCTTGAGCTCCGAGCTGCCTCACGGGGGACCTCCTACTTCTTTGACTTACCCCGGTGATAGAATGCTGGTCATACCGTCGGCGTTCTCGGCCCACCTCGTAGTTATCGTTCTCTCTACGCCGGTCGTTCTGGCCTCGCCGCAGCTCGTCTTCATCTCTGCGATCTGAAACACGAGGGATTCCATTGCTTACCTCGACCCTTCTGCCACCATCCCGGCTGATTCTGACTCTCACATCTGAAGGTCGGGCTGCATCTCCATTCTCCCGAGCTCGCTGACCCCGGGCTTCAGATCGCCTATTCGACGAATGAAGAGATCCTTCTGGCACATGCACTCCCCTTGCGACCTCTGCTACAGGAGGTGGGATCACCGTCGTCCTTGGCACGTTCTGATCACGACCTCGTGCCATCGCCCTCAACGTATCCGCCATCTGAGCCATTGTAGCTTCTATCCTCTCCTGACGTCGGGCCAAGTCATGCACGACGTCCCGTCCTCCCTGAGACGGTCCTGCACCCATATCTGTCATCTGAGGCTGACGCCGCAGCTCGGTCTCTTCGGCTCTATCGTCTACTGAGTTTCTGGTCGTTCTCCCCTTAGCCATGGCGATTACAGAGCTCCACTTCGCAGTTGGGCCCTCCTTCTAGCGCCAAAATGTTGACGTGGTAAACCAGTCAACCAGATTCTTGAGCCCAATGCCGCGCTGATAAGGAGACCTGCAATAAACAGATCGAATAATGGCGAAGAAGAGAAGAAGAAAGAAGAAAGAAGAAAGAACACAGGAGATTTGAAGTGGTTCGGCCCGATTTGGAAGGGCCTACGTCCACTTGTTCTGTTATTACTGTTGACCTCTCACAAAATGGTTGCTCTCCCTACGTTTTTACAGAGTAACAGCCTCTTAAACTCTCAATTTCTGGATCCGTTTACAATAAATGCCTCTCTCTATTTATAGAGGAGAAGAGGCTACAAAGAGAACAAACGGACAAAAAGGGCTGATCTTGTCGTAATAAATGCTACTGGAGAGCTTTAAATGCTTCTGACTTCTGACATGTCAACTCTGGCAAAACGTGGGCCGACTGCTAGCCCATGCTGGTTTGGTGAGACTTCCGGAAATTAAGCTGCAATTAGGTGAGATAACCTTACTTACCGTGCAAGACACGCCATCTTACTGTCTTACACTGATACTGGGCGAACTGATGTAGAGAACGGGCTGAAACTGCGTCGTGACGATCTGGACTCAGCAACGATCTGGCGACCTTGATATCGCTGCAACGGTCTAGCGACCTTGACGTCGCTATCATCATAGCAGGTGAACCTGTAATTGTCTTGCTCGAGCTCGATCTCGCGACCTGATACACAGTACCTCTCACGGGCCTATGGTGACTTGGGCCACCATTTCTATGGGCCTTTGCCAGCCCATTTGAGGAATCCAAAAATACCCATAACAACAGTAAACTTGGGTATTAATACACCTAACAACTACAAATGAGTAATTACATTATAAAATTACTTATAATATTTTATTGTATTTGATTATATATTTATTATATATTTTTACAATCAAATGAGTCAAATCATATTTACAATAATCGATAATATTTAATCGCAATAAGATATGTTTAGTTACAATCAGATGTAATAAAATATAATAAATAATTTTTAAATATAATTAGTTTTTAAGTGTATCAATACTCAAGCTTATTGTAGACGTATATACAGCCTCCTCTTTGCTCTTTCTCCCATTTCCTCTCTCTCACAGCCTTGTCTGATAGTGCTCTCACCAAGATTGAAGCCGATCAAAGCCGAGGAGCGTTTGAGGACAACCGCAATTGGGATCAGGCAAGCGATGAACAGTTGGGGTTTGGTGTGGTGACTAATTAGTGATGAACGAATGAAGTTTGTTATGTTTTGTTGAAGCTGTTCAAATTCAAAAGCCTTTCTTTTTTTTTTTTTTTTTTTTTTGGAAAAAGGATTGGTCTACCTGGGTGACGGGTTTGGGGTGACTAGTTTGCTGAGCTTTGTTGATTTCATTTTTTCTTAAAAAGAAAAAGAAAAATCAACTGCCTAGAATGAGAGGAGGCTAGGTGTAACAGAACAACCGTGGAAGAGTCGCCTAGACCAAGTAGTCCGAGTTAGGCCGACTAGTTGGCGACTAGTCGTCTTGGCTTACTAAAAGCCCGATTTGAGGGTTCTTGGCTAGGCGGAGTTCTGCCGAGTGAGTTATCAGTGAGTAGTCTATCCGTTAAGTTTTATAACACTGTTCTTGTTTGATTGTTTTCAGCATGGATTCGTTTGTTCGAGTTTTATATTGTTCTAGTCTTTATAAAATGTTCTATCATTAATTCTATTTGATGTTCATTCATACATGAGCACTTGAATCACTCTTTCAATAAAGCCGAGAACTTGTTTTTTTGGAGTGACTTCAGGAAGATGAGTTGAAGGATTCTTTGGTCGTAGGAGACAAAGTGAGCGATAAAGGAAAGTTGAGAATTGTTAGGAAAAAGAACATAGTTAGATTGGATAGAATATAGTCCAAGAGGAGTATAAATTGGATAGAATATAGTTCAAGAGTATAGATTGGATAGAATATAGTCCAAGAGGAGTATAATCAGGTGGATCATAAAGAGATTGAGAGAATGAGAATAAATTATGACCTAAAAACTAGTAAAAAAAAAACTAAACCACCCTTAAATAATGTTTCTAAAGATAAAATTATTAGATATACGAATCCTAATTTAATTTTAAATCTAAACTAAACGATAATAAAATTGAATAAAAAATATTAAACTTGTAGGAATCCTAAAACTCCTACGAAATATAATAATCATGATTTTCCTTTATTATGCACCGTCAAGATGGAGCTTCGAGAGGAGAGTCCAATCATGGCTTGTAGAAGTTGAAACTGGACTTGCGGAAGAGGTTTTGTAAGTGCATTTACAAGTTGATCAGTGGAAGAGACATGAGCCACCCAAACAGAACCACTTTCAACTTGCTCTCAAACGAAATGATCATCTAAAGCCACATATTTCATTTGTGAGTGAAAAACTGGATGTGCACACAAATTCATAGCACTAACATTGTTACAGTAGATTATCAGTTGGTATGTCAAAGAGATTCCGAGTTCACTAAGGAGAGAACAGATCCATCGAAGTTCAGCAACAGTGGTTGCGACAGATTGATATTCTGTCTCGGTAGAGGAACGAGCTACACTTCATTGTTTCTTAGTTCTCCAAGATATTGGATTCCAGCAAAGATATGTAAGATAAGCCCCCAGTGGAAGTGAAATCATCTTTGTTGCCTATCTAGTCTGCATCAGAGAATGCACGAAGAGTGAGCGATGTCCGGCAATAGAGAAGAATACCATGATCAAGAGTGCCACAAAGATAGTACGTGGAGCAATCTTTTAACAACAGCCCATCATTTGGAGCATAAATTAGGAGAGTTTGTTTACTTTGTAAACAATGTCGGGGCGAGTAAGAGACAAGTATTGAAGACTGACAACAATACTGTGGTACTCGGTGGGATCAGCAAGCACCATACTAGAATGAAGTGTTCGTGTAAGCATTGGCGGACCTATTGTTGGGCCAGGGGGACACGTGGTCCTCCTGAAATTTTTAAAAATTTTGAAAGTTTACTGTATAATCTAAAGGAAACAAAAAACAAAAAACTTAAATGCAGCCTGAAAGCAGTGCAAATGCTGTGCAGTAACTACACAGTTATCAATTTTTTATTTTTAATAATAATTATTATTATTATTGATCTTTTATCATTTTATTTTAAATCTGATTTAAAAATTACAAATTTTTTCTACCGGACCCCACCTTTTGTCCAGATTTCATGCCTTAATTTCTCTCTTTTTTTAATTGTTTATTATTTTCTTATCCAATTATTTATTTTTCCTATTTCTAATAGAATTAATATCCTTTCTTATTGGTTACTTCTATTAAATGTAATTTTTTACTGTTAATATTTTTTCTACTTCTAATTTATCAATATTTTCCTTTTTCAATTTTATTCTTTTAGTTCTTTCCCATATAAGTATTAAATACTTTTACTTTTTGTATACTATATAAAATCTATTGACAATTTGTAATTTTAGTGAACATTTTTTTTTCTTTTCATATTTATTGGCATCTTTTTATTTTTTACTTTGACATCTTATGACTTATCATGTTAGTCTCCTAAATTAATTACTTTTTTATTTATTTATTTTTTAATAATTTGAATTTAATATATATTCATTGATAAATCCTAAAATCTTAAACTTTAAATTATTACATTAAAATTATTCATGTATAATGTATTATCATAATTCAATTATATATACAATATTGTTTACTTTATGTTAACTTTCTATGAGAGTTTGAGAGAGTAATTTGCATTGACAGAAAAACTGCTTGATTTTCATTTCTTTCTTTCTTTTTCATATATCTGAAAAACCACGAGTCAATATTCTTATATTTTGTTTTACATGCAGATCATGCTTTTGCAACAACCTCTAACTAACTTTATCAATCTGTCAACTCCTTATTGGATGTTGGAAGTTCAGCTTTCTTATTTGTAGTTTGACTTGTTTGATGACTAGTCGAATGATTCCAGCTTCCTTGATGATGATGAACTGCTGTTAGCTTAACATTCCCCCTCAAACTTGACTGATTAAGATCAGCGAGTTTGAACTTAGTTTTCAGAAATTCAGCATCATCATCATTAAGATGAACAGGTTTCTTTTTAGATTCTGTGTTCCCCCTCAAACGAAGCTGTTCTGCATCAGTTACAAGTTTGCTACGTAGTAGATGAAACCGAGCTATTGGTAACACTTTTGTGAAAATATCTGCAGTTTGAGCTGCAGTAGGAACATATCGAATATCCAAAGTGCCAGCAGAAATCATGTCCCTCAGAAAATGAACATCAATCTCTATATGTTTAGTTCTTGAGTGGAAGACAGGATTATGAGCAAGAGAATTTGCACTGATATTGTCACACCATAGAACCGGAACTGATGATGGTGTAATGTGTAGTTCTTTGAGAAGAGACTGAGACCAAAGAATATCAGTTGCAGCTGAAGCAAGAGACCTGTATTCTGCTTCAGTAGTGGATCTTGCAACCACAGTTTGTTTCTTGGAGGACCATGATATCAGATTTCCCCCTAAATAAAGGCAATATCCCCCTGTAGACTTTCGATCATCTAAACTACTTGCCCAATCGGCATCAGCAAACCCTTCAAGTGTAAGCTGTTGTGCAGGAGTAAAAGAGATACCAAAAGTAAGAGTACCTTTTATATATCGAAGAACCCTTTTTGTAGCCAGCCAATGTGCTTGAGTTGGTGAGGAAAGAAATTGACTAAGTTTGTTAATGGCAAAAGAGATGTCAGGCCTGGTTAGGGTGAGATATTGAAGAGCTCCAATTGTACTTCGAAACAACGTAGGATCAGAGAAAGGAACACCATCTTGCGCAGATAACTTGCAGCCAGGAGCTAAAGGAGTGGCACATGGTTTTGACAGCAGCATTCCTGTCTTTATAAGTAGATCCTTAGCATACTTAGACTGAGTGAGGGTGAGATTAGATGCTGTTCGATGAACTTCAAGACCAAGGAAATAATGAAGAGAACCTAAGGACTTTAAAGCAAAACTTAAATTCAAGTCCTTAATCAATTTGTCAATGAGTGAATTATCCCCACCAGTTAGTAAAATATCATCAACGTACACCAACAACAGAAGAAAAGATGTTGATGTCTTATATATAAAAAGAGAAGGATCAGCCTTACTATTTTTGAATCCCCATTTGATCAAAGCATCATGAAGCTTGGTGTACCAGGCCCTTGGTGCCTGCTTAAGTCCATAAAGTGACTTGTGTAACTTGCAGACATGAGAGGGGGCAGCAGAGCTGATAAAACCTTCTGGTTGAGTCATGAATACATCCTCTTGAAGTTCACCATTGAGAAAAGCATTGTTGATGTCTATTTGTTGAATATCCCATTTATATGTAACTGCCAAAGTAAGTACAATTCTGATGGTGGAGCTCTTCACAACTGGACTGAATGTTTCTTTGAAATCAAAACCAGGTGTCTGTGTGAACCCTTTAGCCACTAAGCGTGCCTTATACCTATCTATAGTTCCATCTTGATTGTATTTGACTCTAAAAATCCATTTATTTCCTACAATATTCATGTTGGGATTGTATGGAACTAAGGACCATGTGTTATTTCTTTGTAAAGCATCAAATTCAGCTTGCATGGCAGCTTGCCAAACTGAATTTTTAAGTGCTTCAGAAACTGTTTGTGGTGTGTGTTCAGGATCAGCTTTTAAGGAGATTGTAGATTGATAAAGTTTTGGTTTGTGAATGCCACTTTTGGATCTAGTGACCATAGGATGGGTGGATTTGGTGTCTGTGACAGGATGTTTGGATGAGGTTACTTTGTGATTTGTATTTGAGTCATGGAAGAAAGGAGGTAAAAGGTTATGTTGTTGTTGAGTGTTGCTTAGACTAGAAAATTGTGAATCTATACCATACTTGAGTGCTGACATCTTAAACTGATTAGCTGGACTAAAAGAATTTTGATTTTGTTGTATAGGAACAGTGTTTGTTGAAGAACAAAGTGACAAGAAGGGAAACTCTTGCTCATTGAATATGACATGTCTTGAAAGGTAAACATGACCAGTAGGACTTAGGCATTTATATCCTTTTGATGAATCACTATAACCTATAAAAATGCATTTGTTGGTGTGATATGCAAACTTGTTCTTGTTGTATGGTCGAATATAGGGAAAACAAGAACAGCCAAAAACTTTAAGGTCAAAGTAGTTTGGTTGTTGTTTGAAGAGGACAGCAAAAGGTGATTGAAAGTTTAAGACAGAGGAAGGAAGTCTATTTATAGTAAACACCGCTGTGTGGAAAGCTTCCCACCAAAATGTTAAGGGAAGAGATGCATGAGCAAGTAAGGTGAGACCTACTTCCACAATATGCCTGTGTTTCCTCTCAGCAATTCCATTTTGCTGAGAAGTGTAGGGACATGTCAATCTGTGTGCAATTCCATGTTGAGCAAGGTAAGGTTTAAGAGCTAAGAACTCTCCTCCATTGTCACTTTGAAGACTCTTAAGAGTGGTATTGAATTGACATTGAACCATTCTATGGAAATGAACAAAGATGGTTTTGACTTCTGATTTTTGTGTCATTGGATATATCCAACAATACCTAGAATATTGATCAATGAAGCTCACATAATATCTAAAACCTTTAGTGGATGCAAAGGGAGAGGGTCCCCATACATCAGAACATACTAATGCAAGAGGTTCAGAAACTCTATGTGAAGAATGAGAAAAAGGAAGTCTGTGAACTTTTCCCAAACAACAAGAATCACAAAAATAAGACGAATCACAATCACTGATATTTGCATTCAGACTTTTTAATACTTTGTTCAATACAGGCTGTGAAGGATGACAAAGCTTATTGTGCCAAGTTTTCAACAACATATCCTTTGGAGCTTCTAAAAGACCATTATACACACTGAAACTATTACATTCAGGCATTATTCTTTCATTATTTATAGTAACATCATGAAGACTAGAATTATTTACAAGACAGGATGATTTTGAAGGGTAGGAAGAAATAGTGGAAGCAGTATGACATTCACTTGACACTTTTGAGTTGTCAGCACTTGGAATCGAAAGTTGGTATAGTCCACCTTTCAGAGTTCCTTTGAGAAGAATTCTCCTCGTAAGCTTGTCCTTAACAAGACAAATGTTTTTATCAAATTCAACAATAACATCATTGTCATTTGTTAATTGAGCAACACTCAACAAATTTTTGGTTATTCCAGGAACTAAAAGCATATTATTTAAATGTAATGCAGGTTGTTTTTGTGAGGTAGTATAAATGAGACTTTTCCCAACATGAGATATTGTAAGAGTATTGCCATTACCTACTAAGAGTCTGTCTTTACCTTTGTACTCGTTGCTCAGAGAAAGATTGCTTAGATTGGAGGTGATGTGATTGGTAGCTCCACTGTCAATGTACCAATTTGGATCATTGATGGTTGAGGCAGATGCAATCAAGGCATTTGAATTGTTGTTCTGACTCTGATAAGGGACATCTGGTGGAGTGTATTCTATAGCATGAGCAATGTTGGCTTGTGGTGTTGAATTTGATTGTCTGCCCGTATTGAATGAATGATCAAACCTGTGATAGCATACATTGGCAACATGCCCCAGTTTTCCACACATCTGACATGTGGGTCTGGAATTTCCTATTCTTCCACTTCTACCTCTGCCCCTTTGCCTGAATCTACCTCTAAAGTAGCTATTGAAATTGTTTCCTCTCATATAACTGGCTGGAAGTTCTCCTTTGTTGATCCTCCCCATTATGTTAGCTGAAGCATTTGGTATGTCAATAATGCTTGTTGAAGCAAACTGCTCTAACCTGGACTCAAAACTCATGAGTAGAAACTGAGCCTCCTGCAGAGTAATGTCCTCATTTTTGGCTGTGATGGTGACTATCACAGGATCATATTCTTGACCTAAACCTCCTAGTATGTATGAAATCAAATCACGTTCAGTAATTAATTGACCTGCTGCTGTTAATGAATCTGCCACTCCTTTCATTTTGACAATGAATTCACTAATAGATATTCCTCCTTTCTTCATACTTTGCAATTGATGCCTTAGATTCATGATTCTAGCCATAGATTGTGTAGAGTACAACTTGACAACTGAATTCCATACTTCAAACGCAGTAACACAATGAGTAACTTGACTTACAATCTGTTCACTAAAGGTTGAAAGCAACCATGACACCAACATCTGATCTATCTTTTTCCAATTCAAGAAATCATCATTGTATACTTGAATGATCTCACCTGTGTCTTCATCTCTGGATTCAATGAACTTTTGAGGACTCTTGACAGGTCCAAAAATGTACTCCTCCATATCAAAGGCTCGAATCACTGGCAAGATTTGTGCTTTCCAATGAGTGAAATTGTGTTGATTGAGTTTGATAGGTAAATTGTAATTCAAGTTCTTCAAGATCAGTTGAGATTGGGCTTCTCTTTGCTTCTTCGTCAATGTTGGTGTTTGCTGTCTTGAATCCATTGACATTTCTTGTTATCCACTTGCAGGAGAATTCATAGCCTCTGAATCGATATCGGCTCTGATACCATGTTAACTTTCTATGAGAGTTTGAGAGAGTAATTTGCATTGACAGAAAAACTGCTTGATTTTCATTTCTTTCTTTCTTTTTCATATATCTGAAAAACCACGAGTCAATATTCTTATATTTTGTTTTACATGCAGATCATGCTTTTGCAACAACCTCTAACTAACTTTATCAATCTGTCAACTCCTTATTGGATGTTGGAAGTTCAGCTTTCTTATTTGTAGTTTGACTTGTTTGATGACTAGTCGAATGATTCCAGCTTCCTTGATGATGATGAACTGCTGTTAGCTTAATACTTTATAGCTTATTTTATTTAGAATCAATAAATTATTATTAAATTTTTTATTATGTTTTTATTTGTTATGAAACAGTTATAGAAAGATATATGAAAAGAAAAGCATCACTTGAGTTATATTGCTAAGAATTATATTGCAATCATGCACTATAATATTGAATTTTCAGAATTAAATGGCCTCACAGATTTGATATAAAAAATGGTTGAGAAAAAACAAGATAAGGTTTTCACATTAGTTTACTTGCTCTTGACATTGACGTTATTACTACCTGTTGCAACTGTTACCATTAAAAGAGCATTTTTTGCTATGAATATCGTGAAGAATAAATTATGCAATTGAATGAGAGATCAATGGTTAAATGATAGTTTACTTGCGTATGTGGAGAAATATATTTTTGATAAAATTGATAAAGAAGTTATCATGAAACAATTTCAAGATATGAAATATAGTCGAAGAAGATTAAGATTTTATGTAGTTTATTTTATTTATTTTAATAATTTTATTGAAATTTTTAAGTATAAGATTACTTGTTTTACCCAAATATAATGTATATTTTATTTTATTTAAACTTTATAGTGTTATCGAACATTGTTTTACATAAAAATGTTATATATTTAATATATTATTAATTTTTGATGTTTTTATTATTTTATTGGTGTGTCCCATTTGAATAAATTTTCTGAGTCCGCCATTGTGTGTAAGCGTGATGGCAAGTGAAGTGGCAACAGGCTTGGCTTCTGTCGTGTGTGTCTTGGCAAGAAGGTCCTTGATGTATTGTGTTGAGACAGAAACAAGCCTTGATTATGGGAGACCACTTCAACTCCAAGGAAGTAACTTGGATTCCCAAGGTCTTTATGGAGAATCGACGACCAAGAAGGTTGATGAACCGTTGTATGGCCACATCATTGTCACTTCTGAGGATAACATCGTCAACATAAACCAAGAGATAGATGGACAATGGTAACCATTGGTGTTGAAGACAACTAGCGATGTAAGCAAACGAGTTGGAGAAGCCCAAGGTACAAGAAACTGGCGTAGCTCATGGTACCGGGCTCGAGGAACCTTTTTGAGCCCATAGGTGGTTTTGCAAAGTTTGCAAACATGATGAGGATGATTATGATTTTTTATTAGTATTTTTTAAAAAAATTTTCTTAATTTCTTTTTTTTTAAGAATAACAATTGTACACTTATCAATTGAATAGTTAACAGAATTAAAATGATCAAAATAGCTCTCTAATTGTTAATTTTAACTAATAATCAACTGACAGAAAGATCAGTTTGATGAATTTTTCAAACCTTAAAGATGAGGACTAAAAATATATTTTAAGTAAAATGATAATATTTTACTAAACGTTAGAAATTAAAGTGAAGTTTTCCTAAAAATAATTCTTTTATTAATGCTTCATATAACAGATGATGTATATTTAGTTTAATTCTAACCGTTAGATTCCAGGATTCTATTCCGATTTGTGCCTGGTTCTCTGCTGACCATTAATGTTATCTATGTGTGTAATAGAGTTTCCAGCCCAAGGGGATCCAACGTTCGGCTGCCTATCAATATGCTGCCTTGCACTTTCGAACTGCAGATAACGAAGCAACATAATATATAGAGAAAGAAACTATTTTTGACCATTCCAAATTGAAAAATGCTCCTTTTTAAGGCAGCCTAAAAGAAATATGAGTTTTCGAATTACCAGTGAAAAAGTAAAATAAATTTTTTAATATCATCGGCGTTCACGAACTATAGATCAGAAATAAAGACGCTAGTTCGTAATAATTCACAAACTATATTACTATAGTTTATAAATACCAATAATACTAAAAAATCTCATTTTATTTTTCAATACTAGTTTGAAACTTACCTCTGTTTTAGTGTTATTCATTCTAAGATTTTCTTAATGAAAAACCATATCAAACTACCGTAAAATAGTAATAATAATAATAATATATTCCAAATACACACTTGATAGAAAAAGTGATGCTAGATATTTTAATTTATATCTTAATTTGTATCGTAATTTATGATATTAATTTAATTAATCCATGTCACATATGACAGTGAAACAAATTATTAGTAGTGTATATGTTTTTATTTTTTTTGATTTTTTTTATTGTGATACTAGCTAACTTGGGATTAGGAGTTGAAATACCAAATATTACTCCAAAACAAAGAAATAATAATGAAATCACATTAAACATATATATTACAAGCATCTCTGGATGTACACCGAGAATCCAACCAGTATCTGAAAAATTTTCACTAAAGTTGAGATCAGCATCCGGTACATAGTTGTGATAAATCAAACATGAGTAATGCACAGAAGTTCTCCATATGCGATCGTGATTTCGGTAACCAGCCAAAATTTTAGGAGAAGATAATAATAGTTCAATGGAAAGTGATCTTCTTCTTTGGTGTAAACCATTGTTATCAGGTGAGAATGGTACTATAGGAGAAGCAATACAATTAGTTCCAGCACTCCCCTGAAAAATAAAAATAAAAATAAAAATCATATTGATCACAGTACAAAAATGGGCAAACAACTTGAAGATTAGAAAACACATTGATTTTTGGATAATGAAGAGAAAACATAAGTGAATCTCAATAAATAGTATTAAAAATAGTGTGAGTTTTGACACTACCATTAAACTACTAAAATAAGTTTTCTCAGTACGGTCATTTTTTTTAGAACTAAAAGCTAGTTCTTTATTCCTAAACTATTTTCTCCTTTATTTGCAAACTAATTAATATTAAAAAAATCATATTTATAGTCTAGTGTTAGTTTTAAAACTCACATTAATTTTAGCATGTATAGAAAAACAAAAATATAATAAATCAAACAAATATGAAATATACATCGGATTTCTGATGTTTGGATTTTGCTTTGCTTTCATTCTCTTTCTTGACAGCCAAACAACACACAAAATGATGCCATACTTGTCGAGGACTGGAAGACCTCTTTAATTTGTTATTAATGAGACGCTTCTGCTTTGATCTCTTCAAAAGGTTCTTCATGATATATACAGATATATATATATATATATATATATATATATATATATATGTCTTCACTCTTTGAGAGACTTGATCTGCTTTTTTCTTCAAAATGTTAAAATTTTCTTGATCCCCATGACCCAAGAGGATTTTTTGTTCTCTGTCTAGCTCCCTTGGCTGCTAATTTAATCAATTTATATTTTCGATTCAGTCGACCATAGCATTGCCGGCTCAAGCCTGCCCACCTCGAAATTGTTAAGGCCTTTAATACTACATTTATTATTTAGGAGTTGTTTATTTTTTCATTTAAAAACTAAATAGTGTTAAAACTTATTGAAAACTGAATATAGACTAAAACTTAAAATCTAAACAACATATTTATTTGTTTGTTTGTTTGTCTTTTTTTTCCCTTTACCCCTCAATATGTTGTAAACTTTGTTTTTAAAATTTAAAATTATTTGAAAACTAGTAATTTGATAGTTATACATTTTTTATTAGTTGTTGTTATGTAAATTAAATTAATCTAATACAAACAACTAAAAATAAATAATTTAATAAACTATAAAACATTTTTATGTACATATTAATAATATTTAATTCATAATTAAAATACGATTAACAAATATAACAACATTAATTAAATTTATATATTTAAATGTATTAATATATTTAAGAAAACAACTAGAAAAATGAATGTTTAAATTATAAATTAAAATATAATAGTTTATTCCAAGTTAATTTGGGATGAGACATACTTAGGTTTTTATTTTCAAATATATTTCTTGAAAGTATCAAGGAAAAAAAGAAAATAAAATTTGAATAATATAAAATTAGGATAAATTTAAAAATATGTTATTTTGGGGAAGATAGATTTTAAATAGATTTTTTTGAATATTTTTTAGTAATTTATAATTAAGTGAAAAGTTAAAAATTTTTACTTTTTTTTTGTAGTTTTTTTTTTTTATAATTTTAAATGATTTGATCACTTAAAAAATAAAATAAAAACAACTTATAACAAGTGCAATTTAGTAATATTAAGTCATAAATTGAAAAAAAAAACAAACGACTTCTTAGTTTTAACGTTATTTACATAAATATAAATCATTACAAGAGAAATTATTTAAGCCAAAAGGTAGTCAATAGTAGAACCCAAAAAGTAATTCTCTATCTGATAATGAATATCGATTTGCTATAGTAAATGCTTCTCCTTTAACTAGATGAAATCAGTGGCGTATGAAGAAAATATTCAAAGAGATAGCACGAACAAAGTAATGAAAAATCGAAAATGAAGATCACACACTAAATATATAATTTTATATATAAAATAGAGTTCAATCACATAATATAATTTATATAAAATGAAACATAAAATAATTCATAAATGCCAAGTTAAGATGAAAAGACAAAAAAAAATTGTTCAGCAAAACTGTAAATTGCCGATAGAGTTGGTGTGGCTCATATAAAAATAAATAAATTAATTAATTAATAGTTATATAGAAGAGAACATGTACCCGACTAGGAAAAAATTATGAAAAGAAAAGTATTAAATGACTAGGAGCAGGAAAAGTACTATAAGTAGGAAAAGTAGGTATAACAAAAGTAGTAAAAATAGAAAATGAAGATACTAAATATATAATTTTTTTTATGTAAAATAAAGTTTAATAACATAATATAATTTATATAAAATGAAACATAATATAATTTATAAATATCAAGTGAAGATGAAGAGAGAGAAGAAAAAAGTTGTTAAGCAAAATTGCAAATTGCCGACAGAGTTGGCGTGACTCACTAAAAATTAGAAATAAATAATAATTATATAGGAGAGAACATACACCCGACTAGGGAAAAATTACAAAAAGGAAAGTATTAATTGACTAGGAGCAGGGAAAGTAATAGGAGTAGGAAAAATAGATGTAAGAAAAGTAGTAAAAAAAAAAAAAGAAAAGTTAATTTTATTACAATTAAAAATAATAAAAAAAGAAAAAGAAGTATGAAACAAACTCAGAATTTCTTCTCAAAAACTGAAGGGAGGCATGTGACTCACCTGGTCTCATGGTGAGTCCACCTCCATAGACGATAATTAATACCATATCTTTGTCATTGCCAACTCCGTCCTAGAGTTCCCATCTCTTATTTTCAATTAGTTGTCCTCCGTGCACAAGCCTTTGTAAGCATTTCTCGAAATGAATGTTCATATCATCCGTGGCCACACCTATTAGCATCATTGAGCTTGATATCAAAGGTCAAGATGGAAGAGTTACATGGAGGTAGTGAAGCAAAATACCTAAAGTATACTATCGAGGCCCAGATTACATACCCTTTTGCTAGTGTCACTGATATTATTGGACTAGTTTGTGCCATCTTTCAGTGTATTTTCGCCTCAACTACGTATGCTTATGTTGATAATCCTATCAAAATACCCATATGGCCTCTCGTTTTGGCCCTTGGTCTTTTATATGCTAAATTTGGAAACAAATAAAAAAAGAAGGTCTTTCCACATACTGATATTTATGTTGAAATAAATACCGCAAGATCGTTCACAAATTAGTATGATGCTAGTTCTATATTTTTACCATTATTATTATCTTCTAACAAGTGTGAGCTCTAAGTTACCAAGTTTAGTACTTGAATTTAATTTCCAAATTTAAGAAACAAATGAAGGGAAGTAAATTCATGCAAAGGAATATGAATAATATTACATATTTTTTTACTCTCTTTCACCTTATACAAGGAAATTAAACAGCTGTAATTATGAAAGGAATCCCTATAATATAATTTCACATATTTTGACTCTCTTTCATCAAACATTTTGTTCTCCTTCGTTTCAACCAAATCAAACATGGAAGATATTTCTTTGAAGTTTGTACTCTTAGTTTGTGCTTTCTTCCATTGTTTGGTCCCTTCCTTGGCTCAAACTTGTAAGAGCTATGCCTTCTTAAACTCCAGGATATACCGTTCATGCAACGATCTCGAAGCATTGAACTCGTTTCTTCATTGGAACTACGACCAAGCAACCGGCACCGTGGACATCGCCTATCGTCACACGGGAGTCCCGCAACAAACATGGGTTGCATGGGCCATAAACCCTACTGCGAAAGGCATGGTTGGCTCACAAGCCCTTGTAGCCTACCAAAACGCTGCAGGAACCTTGCATGCATACACATCGCAAGTGACTAGTTACAATACTCGGTTGGAAGAGGGGGCTTTGATTTTTCAAGTGCCACAGATTTCAGCAGAGTTTTTCAACAATGAGATGATCATATACGCGACACTTGTGCTGCCAATGAATGTGACCACGGTGAACCATGCATGGCAAGACGGTCCAGTGAACGAAGATTATAGTCCCTGCAGGCATGCTTTAGATGCTGATCATCGTAGGTCAATGGGACTTGTAGATTTTCTTTCTGGACAAGTTGTGAGAACAAAAGGAGGAGGGGGCTCCCATATTTTGTTGAAAAAGGTATGGCACTAAAAAAAAAAAAAAGTATTAAGGTTCCCTATCATAGATATATATATATATTTTACCTTGATTGATATAGTGGAATCTATAATTAAGGTTCCCTATCATTGTTTTTATTTAATTTTTATTTTTCATTTTTTTTTTTTTGGTTTTAAATGTATTACATGTCTTTAATAATTTTAAGTTTAAAAAGGTAGCAGAATAGAGCATCTCACTAAAAAAAAAATGACAGACGATTTAATGTTAATTCGGTTGTCCAATTTGTTTTTAAAAGAAAGACCTTTAAATTGCACTGCATGTATGCATGTACAGTAAACTCTTGTTAGCCCATTATTTATTTGTTGCAAAGAATACATTTTATAATTTTTTTTATAGTGCCCAAAAATCAATTAAAATTTCATTATTATTATTATTTTACATTAAAACTTTTCTTTTGTTTTTTGTTTTTGGGCAAAATTTAATTTGGTTTATAAGCTCATGGAAATAAATTTCAGTTCCAATTAAATTTGTTTTGAAGAGGTTTTGTATAAATGTTCTTATATTTTAGGAATAAATAATTATACTACTATGATGCAATTTAATTTATTTTCAATTTAAATTAGTTTTAAGTAGGATATTTGTAAGTTTTCTTGAATGTTAAATATGAATTATTTTCCTACCATGTGAAATTTACAGAGTTAGAGGTAGCTAGTACAAAGATCGGTATATATTTTCTTTCTTTTCTTTTTTTAATTTTGTAATTTTAAAACTTTTGATTTATAATTAAATCATGGGTTATAACTCAATTTGCATCAATTGTTCTGTAATTGTACATAATCTCTACAGTAGCATGGCGTACACCCTAAGAATTGATAATGAACTCATTTTTTTTTTTTTTTGGCAATGGCAATCATAATTTTGAGAGTTTGATAGATAATTCCAGTGTGTACAATTAATAGTTAATGAAATGAATAATTTTCAGGCTCATGGAGGCATAAACATGTTGAGTTGGGGTATGTTGTTGCCAATCGGAGTTCTAATAGTTAGGTACACAAAGGACTGTGAAACAACGGCGTGGTTTTATGCGCATGTCATATGCCAAGCCTTGGGCTATATTGCTGGCCTTGTTGGAGCTGCAATCGGATTTTATCTTGGTGTCAAATCTCATGGTGTTCAATATGTTGCCCATAAATATATTGGCGTAGTACTTGTTGTTCTTGGCTTCCTTCAGGTACTAATTCATTATTGGTCCTTTATTATATTCTTCACATTACATATATTGATTTGTTTAAATTCTAGGGTTTAGGGTTTAGTTGGTCTCAAAATATTCCGACGTTAATGAAATTACTAAGTTTGAATCTTCAGTCATAAATAAATCTATGACTTGTACGTTGACTAATATAAAAATTGTTGACCTAATACATATACATATAATTCTTTATTTATAATGTATAACAAATCTTATTTATTAGATATATCTCGAAGCATGTCCCAATTATTAAAATTCAAATGTTCAAATCAAAACTATTATGGTTTTTCATACTTTAACTTCAAATGGTACGGGTCAAAGTTGTCATAATCGTGATCAATAAAAGTACTATTTACAAACACATTTGGGTTTTACTAAACACATGTCTGAATGAAATATAAGAACTATAGTTTAAAGTTTTGATTTGCTTATTTATATGTAGGTTCTGGCTGTGATACTAAGGCCAAGTGAGGATCACAACCTCAGAAAACATTGGAAGATGTACCATCTTGTGGTCGGCTACTTGGTGATTGTTTTGAGTATCACCAACATCTTCGAGGGATTCTCCATTCTAAAGGCAATGAAGATTTGGATGCTAACATATATAGGCTTTGTCGTATTATTCTTTCTCATTATTGTTATATTATTTAACCCCATCTTTAGGTGTAAGAAGGTGACACCAGCAGCTTCTGCATGATTCATGCGTATATATTTCCGATCAATTCTTATGCAAATTGTTTGTTTTCATTTAAGAAATGCATTTAAAAGTATGAGAGATATTAAGACGATGTATGTGATCATCTTTATTGATAAGAGTTTTAGCGGTTAGATTTAGGTTTTCAAGTTTTGGTTATTCATATGGTATTTTGGAGCTCGTTTGAGTCTTTGATACTATTAGACTTTGCAAATTTCAATATTATGAAACCATTCTTTCTTACACATAGCAAATTTGTTTAAAGTAACTTTGCATTTTGTTTGTTTAATTTGATAGCTTAGGTTACATTAGGAAGTGTTGACTCCAAATTTTACTCAATACCAACAATAAAGAGAGCAAGGGCAACTCTCTTGTGCAAGCAGAGGCTGATCTGCTGGAAAGGGTTGTTGAAGTGGTGAAATGTATTTGGGGTTGTTTTTAGGTTATTATATTAGATAACTCTTCTCTCTAAGATCCTCTTTTTCACTCTTCTGTTAACCTTCGATGAGGGTGCCTGCAAAACAATAACCGGTTAGCATGATATCAGCGAGGTGCCAATGCCCACACTCTGACAGTCAAGTCAGGTGGTGATCAGAAAAGGGCACCTCTGTGGCGAATTTAACAATACAACAGTAACCAAAACATAAAAAAGGAGAAAGATACTAGAAAGAGAGAAAAATGAGATGAAGTACTAGAGAAAGGTAGAGAAAACATGTTAAAAGAGATCTACATATCCAATGGAAGAAGAAAAGTATAATATATATAGAATTTTGAATATAAAGAGTTAGAATATAAATAATAGAACATAAATAGTAGAATATAAAGAGTTAGGATATAAATAATAGAATATAAAGAGTTAGAAGATGAAACATACGCCTGAACAAGCTGTCTTACGACCATCCCAGGAACCACTGTATCCTAGACATCCTTGAACCCTTCTGGGAGGTCCAGCTCTGAAGATTGTTCCCGGGTGCTTGCTTTCAAGGACATTCATGGTCTTGCAAGGTTGTCTTTGTTTTTACCATATATTCATTTCTTTATATCGATAATTACCCTTTAATTTTCATGGGTGATTTTTCATTATTAACACAAAGAAATACATTTGCTTAAATAATAAAGTAATGTTAGGTTTCTCAAATATTTTACCCAAATTCATATCAAAATGACATGACAAGTGAATTGTCGACATTCTATTAATTATTACACCATCTTATGATTTATAAGATATTAAAAATTTATATGACACATCATTTGAATACAAATTTAGATAAAATTTTTGGAATGTCTAGTATAACTTAACTAATAATTAAGAGATGAACGTAAGATATATTAGATATTTGATGAGATACACAATTAAATTTATTTAATAAAAGCAAATATTTTGTAAGCTATAAAGATATTAAAGATGTTTTTGTCATATATATAGAGAGGTTGTAGATATTGCCACCTAGAATAGTTATCATTATTATTATGTTTTTAATTATTGATACTTATCCAAAAGATAACCAAGACCAAGTAGAATAAGATATTTATAACACGGTCCGAAAGTAGCTCCCGTAGTGAAGGGAGTAACTCACATAATTAGGGAAACAATCCACATATAAGGTGGGAGAGAAGCTCACAATTTATTTATTTATTTATTTTTTTTTTTGAGGGCGGAACTTGTAACATTGCCAAAGTCACCGGTGGCAGTGCCCTTAACCATTGAAACACTGTCCATTATATAATTATTAATTTTGTTTGTACGCCCATTTTTACTTAACAATTTATATAACAAAAATATCGCTATAGAAAATTATTAATAAAACCATTTTGATCCTTCTTTTTTTTTTTTTTTTTTTTAAATGATAGAAGTGACGAAATTCATCTTCTAAAGAAACAAATAAAATTATTACGAGTTCATGAGTCTCAATTCCTGAAAACCAAATTTTGATGAAAGTTGTTATGGCAAAAACAGGGTGCAAACCTCTCCAATTTAATCACCAATCTCACATGCCAAAACAAGTGTTTTTCATGCATAATTACCAATTCCTTCGGGCCATGGATGGCGGCTGTTGCTGTAGTAGAAGAACATGACAGTGCAGTACTGCTTTGGATCCAAGCTTGCTTTTTTCTGCATAATTACCAATTCCATTGGGTGATTAATTATTTTTAAGGTTTCTTTTTAAGAAAAATAAATTGTTTGCAAAGTTATTTTTACTCAGGTGCTTAAAGTAATGAAGTCGTATTTAATTTTGTTCACAGAAATATTAATAAATTTGGTGTGTAAATCAATTATAGGGGTGACAATATGGGCAACCAACCATTTAGAAACTTATAAGAAAATGATTTTTATTCTATTTCTATGATGACACTATTATAGCTATCGTTAGTAAAAGATCAATCAACTTTCGTGGTCACGTATATAGTTTGCTTGATAACCACAACCCATAACAAAATGGATGTGTCAAGTTCAAATTACTTTCCCCAAGTTGGAAAAAAAAAAAAAAATCCAATCAATCAACTTCAATTGTTTCAAACTAAAATGTATAATAGCACTTTAATGCTTAATACAAGTAGTTGTATATCTCTAAATTTAAATCCCCCATCCCCAAAGTCAAAATAATAATAATTACAATAATAATAATAATAATAATAATAATAATAATGATTTTTATTGTTTTAAATTAAATTGTACAATAGCACATTAACTCTTAGCATAGGTCCACCTCTCAATTAACAAAGGTGTTGGGGGATTTGGGAGTTCATTCTTACTAAAAGTATTTTATAAGTAGTTTTCTTCCTTTATCATGAGAATAAATATTTGGATCATATAGGTTGTGACTGATATTAGCAGATTTAGTTTTATTCCTTATTGTTAGAGTAGTTGTATAATTTCGATTACAAAAGTAGATTTTCAACCTATGCAAGTAGTGATTGATTTCAACATTATATAATTTTCTTCCCTTATTATGCAAGTAGTTATCTTTTGATTTAGAAGTAGACATTTAGATCATTACGATAAGTAGTCATCTCTTGATTATAAGAATAGATATCTAAGTTGTGTAAATACTATTGATTTTGGTGATCTTGGATCAGATATATATATATATCATTACAATAAATAGTTGTCTCTCAATTATAAGATTATAAGTAATGGTTGGTTTCAATAGGTTTTATTGTAGGAATAGTTATCTTTTTATTATGGAAATAAATATCTAGGTCATTTGTCTCCTAATTATAGGAGTAGATATATGAATTATATAAGTATTAAGTAATAATTGATTTCTACAAGCTTTGATAAGCCTATTACCCAATTCATCTTAACCTGCAAAAAAATAATAATAATAATAATAAAAGTATAATATTATAGTATTAAAAACAGAAAAAAAAATATTTGTTTTTGAAATAAAAAATATTATTGGATGTTAGTATAAATTAATTTTAATGTTTTCAAACTTGCCTATTCCATTAATAGTTATAGAGAAAAATTCAAAATTATCTAAATTAGGAAAAATAAAAACATTTTTAGCCAATTCCAAGAAATTTTTTTTTAACCTCTTAAATAAATTAATTACATCTAATACCCCTATTGATCAAAATACTCTTAAATATGATAAGAAAGTCTTCCATTGCACCAATCTAAGTGCGACAAGTGTGACGGGAGAACTTTCTATTACGCTTCTTATGTCACGATATTTTTTAAATTTAACTCACAAAAGCATTTTTAAAATAACAAAATATTGAGTGTAATTTATTTATTTGAAAGGTTAAAAATAAATTTTCTTTGAGAGAAGGTAAAATTGATTTTGATTTTGAAACGAGGGCAGTGTTTGAAATTTCCACGTAGTGAGTTATAGATCTTATCTAAGCTTGCTTAAATGAATCAAAGCTCTTTGCTATCAGATTACGAGACCTAACAACCTACCTAAATAACACAAAACCCAAGAAAAGCTACCTAATTATAATAAAGGTTTTAATTGATTTAAATAATTATGGTTATCTTCCATATGATATGACATTTTCAAATTTTAAAATAATAATTACTAGATCTGATTATTTAGTATTGATACGGGTCCATCAACACAACAGAGGTGTGACTCTAGAGCGACTCTTGAGAATCACCTCCCAATAAATGAGGGAGAGCAACCCATAATATATTAGATAAATGCCCCTAATTTGTGGGACTTGATATAAGGGTGAGTTCAAATCCATTACCACTAATGCCATATGTGCAATCCACTTGTGTTTATCACCAGACTCTAAGTCAATTATTAATAATCATTCTCTTGTTCGAAAAATAATTATCAAATTGGAAAACAGTATATATATATTTTTTTATTTTGAACATTGTATCTTAGTCATTTCAAAAAATTAAAACAAATAAGAAAGAAAATGATAACCAAAAAAAAAAAAAAAGAAAAAAAAATCTTGCAGCAATCTTATTTTTTGATAAAAAGGATATTGTTTAGCATTTTGAAACGTAAAAATAATAATTATTTGAGTGTGAAACGTACTTTGGAAAAAATAATTTTTTTTAACATAGAAAAATAGCTAATAACTTCTTTTTTTCTAAAATATATATATATAACATAGTGTTCTAGAAAATAAGAATATAATTCTAGTTTGTACCCTTATTAATATGATGTAAAAGATATAAAATGACATAATCTCCTCAATTAAATGTTTTTTCTTTTTCTTAAGTTAGTTTTGAATAGATTAGGATACTATTAAAACCTACCGAGAGCAGGTTATTAGAATGTGTTTGGTATAATTTCTCTAACGTATTTTTTCAAAATGCTAAAAGCTATTTCATTTTTTTTTTTTTTGGGTTGTTTAACATCAATGTGAAAAGAGCCTTTTAATAATAATAATAATAAAGCTCTTTGTTATTTATTTGAGTTTCTCCAATTTACTTATTTGGGCTTTTTTTAAAAATATATATATATATATATATAAATTTCTTACATAGCTAAATGTAATTTCATAAATTGTAAAATCTTTCTTTCCAATTTAAACTCAATTTTATTCTTCAAATATATTTTTATAATTTTTAAATCAATTATCATTTTAAACATACAGAAGCAAACAATATTAAATTTTTTGTTAAAAGTTTTATTTTATGAAAGCTTTACTCCAAAAGATTTACTCGTAAAAGTTCCATTTGAAAAGTCATACCAAAAACACCTCACATAACTTAGATTAGATATCTACTTATAAATAGTAGACAAATACTCCCACAAAAAGGGGAGAGAATATAATATGCATTTGATAATAATTAAACCTTTCACCTCTTGGATGATATAATCACCTAATTAATAGGTAATATGGAAAAATGGGCAGCTGCACAACCAAAAAAATGCTAAAAGGCGCTGTATCATAGAGTTGCATGGTTGGAGACTTGGAGTACCACACAATCCACCATTAAAAAATAATGAAAGAAATATTTTCTAACTAATTAGATTTCAATCAAATAATCATTATTGGTCAAATAATCATTGCTAAACCTACTTAAGCTTACATATAAGTTGATATATGGCCTATAATCTTCCTACGTTACCAAATAAAATATAAAAATATTGGTTATACAACAAAAACAATTTCAAATAATTAAAATAACCAAAATTTAGAACCACAATATAATTTTTATATCCTAATAAAGCCAACATTATAATAATGAATCCAAATAATTTCCAACATAACCAAAATAATAATATCAATCCAAAACATATAATTACTCAAAAAAAAAAATGTAAAAACATATAATAACCTTAAAATGAAAATATTAAATTCTATGTGAAATTCCCAAAATACCCACAACTCCTCCCACTCTTTTCTTCTACTTTCCCGTCACTGTCTCCCCAACATCCAGTCACCCCTTCTTCTTCCTTCTTCTTCTTCATCTTAACACGCGCTTCACGCTCATCCGCCCAAAATGAAGACTTCTTCGATTCTCTTGTTTCTCTTCCTTCTCTCACTCTCTGTCTCCTCCGTCCTCGCCGACTCCTCCCACTTCGAAGGATTCGACGCCGAGGATGACGTCATCGAGGACGAGTCTCTCGACCTCAACTCGCTCCACAAACTCACCGATCTCACTCACTCAAACGAACCCACCACCACCACCACCCGCCTATCCGATCCCCAACCCGAAACCAACCCAGATCCAAAACCGGACCCGGATACCAAACCCCCGAAACCCACCTCCTCTTTCGACTACTGGGACGAAGACGAATTCGAAGGTGTACCCATCCAAACCCCACCACCTCAACACAACACCCCCCAGGAAACGACCCCGTCCCCCGACCCTAACCCGGATCCCAAACCCATCCAACAACCCAACCCCACTTCGAAAAAACCGTCTTCATACCTGATCGAGATCGTCTCCGTCACCTTCCTCATCATCTTCTTGATCAACTACTTCACCGGCAAACGCGAGAATGAAAACCTGGCTCTCTCCTGGGCCGCCAAGTTCGCCACCAAGGACTCCATCTTCGAGAAGAATTTCAGTCTGCTGGGCGTCGGAGAAGGCGAGGACTCGCCTTTGCTGTTGAAGGAAGGTCAAAACGTTTTCAAATTCTACGCCAGCGGTCGCAGGTTTTGCTCGGGGCTACTGGCAACGATGGAGTTGAAGAGCAGGCACGACTTGATATCGAGAATGTATAATTTGGTAGTGCCTTGCAAGGATGAGATCACGTTCGAGGTTTACATGAACGAGGACGCGATGGACCACGTTGTTTTCGCCTTGGCGAAGAAGAAGGCCGCCAAAGGGATGCAGAAGGAGATGAGGGACTTGAATCGCTTTGCCGGGTTGGTGCCTGCGCCCTCTGGTGGCAGGAGATGGGTGGTGGACGAGTTGGGAGTCATTTCCGAGAGTAAAGAGGTTGCTGGGGACTTGATCACCGATGCTGTGCTTGAACAGGTCTGGTTTTGGTTGTGTTTTGATCGTTTTGGTTGTTTCGATGGAATGGTGTTGAATGGTTATGTTAGCGTTGTTTGTCTTAAATTTATATATTGATGTGTGTATGGTGTTCGTTTTTGTTAGGTTTTGTTCATTTTCGTTGTTTCGATAGAATAGTGTTGAATGTGTGTTATGGTTAAATTTATATATTGATGTGTGTATGGTGTTCGTTTTTTGTTCATTTTCGTTGTTTCGATAGAATAGTGTTGAATGTGTGTTATGGAGTTGAATGGTTATGTTAGAGTTGTTTTCGTTATGTTTTGTTCCTTTTCATTGTTTCGATAGAATGGTGTTGAATGGTTATGTTAGAGTTGTTTGTCTTAAATTTATATATTGATGTGATGCTATGTTTTTGACATAATTATGGTTTAGATATCTGTTTGTTTAGTTCCGCTATCTTGTTTTAGTGGATTAAATTATTCTTGTTAAATGTTGAGAGTTCTTGAAAGCTTGGATGAAAGGATGAAGGTTTCTTTAATGGAATGGTTTTGTTGGATTTTGTATATATGAAGAGTGTTTAATTTTGTTGTCTAATTGGTATACGAATTGATGCAGGTGGAACTTAAAAAGTTGTGGACATGGACATTCTTATTTTCTAATTGTATTGAGTAATGATCGTCGTTCATTTTATTTCTTTTTTTGTTTTTGTTGGAATATTTGTTTTCTTATTTTAGTTCGTTTTTCTTTGTGAATTTTTGTTTTTATGTGGTGTCTTTATGCTTTCGTACGCTGAGATTTGTTAATTTAATTGGAGTCCTTTTTGGTTGATATGATTTCCTTAGCAATTGGATAATGCTTGAGGTTTGATGGGGGGACTCTTCACTGTAGATATGAGATGAATTTGACAACAAGGCTGGCCTCTAGTTGATATTGGAGATGTGATGCAGTTTATTATATTGGGTTTCTGTGTAATGCTTTTGGCTGTGAAGTTCTTAGTTGGTTGAGAATTCTAGGAGATGAGGAAAATGTACGATTAGCTAATGTAATAATTTGATTTGAATTTTTTGGCCTCTTTATGTAGCGGTAGTATGGGTGTTTTGATAAGTTGTTAAGTCATTAAGAATTGTTTCATGTAACTGGCAATGGATGCAAAATCATGGTAGTCTTGTTACTCGGTGGAAATTGAAAATAAAAGCTTTGTAAGTCATGATCTAAGATGCCAATTTTGAGATTTAATGAATCTTGTCTGAGGCTTGCTTCTGGAATGGTGAAGAGCATTGAAGGACATCCGTGGGTTGTGCGAATCAAATTAGCAACTTCCCTTGATTATTTGGAATTTGCTTGCCCGATAGGAGATTTGAACAACATTGTTTTAGATGTTTGTTAGTTGATAAAGTATATTCTGACGAGGTTTTGTTAGTAAGACTGTTACAAATCAGTGTATAATTTTTGTTATTTGATTTCTTGTTGAAGGTTGTAATCTGTTGGCATTTGTGACATGAGATTTGGTATGTAATAGGATTGCTCAGGTGGAGATGGCCATGGGGTTGCTCTCTGGTAGTCAGTGATGTGATTTGTTGCTAACCTAATGGAATGAACCTTGATTGCATAACCATTTTGCTTTGCGATTGACATGCAACATCTTTATAATTATCTAACTTTACATAAATCTTGATGCATTTTGAATTTTTGGTTCCTAGAATAGGGTTGTAGAATTCTGAAACTAAACTAATGCAGCATCCTTAAGTGCTTAGGAGTTCTTAATGGATGCAAAGCTCCTTGCTAAATCTGCTCTCATTTGGCTTTATCTGGCTGGTTAAATAAAATTTACTAAATCAGTAGTGGGTTTTTGTTTCATGTCCCTCTGTGGGAGACCTTGACAAGCTCATACTGATGGGGATTGTGGTGGGGTTTTTTGTTTAAGTTAGCTTCGCTTCATTTGCTTTACCATCTCTTGTTCATTTGGGCAAAAAAGGGTTTTTTTGCTTGAATCCTCTTTAACCTTCTAATTTTTATTTAACTTCTGTAATTTCCTTCCTTAGGATCAGTTATGTCTCAAGCATGGTCACATCTTGCCTTTCCACTGTGAAAAACCTTTTAACTTTTTCATAACTAGATTTTATGGTTTGTCTGGTCATGATGTCCCGATTACCTTAGGTTCTTTTGGCTGTTTGTAAGTCTTTGCATCCTTGAACCAGACAATATAAATTGTGTTTGGCATTTTGCAGGTCTTTGGTGAAAAAGCTTTTGAGAAATATGGCAAGGGTTTCATTTCAATGCATTTTTCTGATCAACACCCCGGCATACACAAGAAAGTGCTGATGTTTAAATTTGCCCTCCCTGATGCCAACAACATGGCTGACATGACTCGATTGGTTGCTCTTGTACCCTATTACATCGATTTAATTGGACGATACAAGCTCAGCCCACAGGTGTGTTAACAATAATTATTTCACTTGAATATGACATGTTTTAATGTAGTTACGTTTCTAAAGCTTTGGATCACGTGATTGCAGGCTCGATCTAAAACAGATGCGGCTAGACAGAAAGCTGCCCAAGAGGCATACAAGGAATTTCAAAATGCTAGGCAAGAAGCCTTGCAGCGAAAGAAGGCAGAACGAAAGAAGATGATTGAGGAGTCTGAGGCAAAGCTTTCTGCAGAGGCTATTCGCAAGAGAGACGCAAAAGAGCGTGCTCGTCAAATGAAGAAGGCAATGCCAAGGGTAAAGATGACCCGTGCAAGTTAGATAATCTCAAATTCTGTCCCTTGGCATTTTGGAATTTAGCTTCTAGTTATTTTCTTGATTCTCTACATGTTGTACTTGGGCTACTTAGCCTTACAATAGGGTTTCTTGGCTCCTTTGTATCATCACAGGCTGCGATTGCACAGGTTCTAATTGTATTAGCTAGTCTCCAACATTACCACATCTTTGTGGTTTTTGGAATGCTCCATATTTTAATGCCTCAGAAACTATCATCAGGTTGGATCTTGGATGATCTCTGTACTTTACATCATTTTGGAGCAACCCTTAAGCCACTTGAGGCTCTTCTGATTGCAGTTTTGATGTTTCATTATTGCTGTGAAACAAATGATGGCAATGAGTCATCAAATTAGTAATTTGCATTTTGATTGTTTGCATACTTTTATAGCTTGTGGTTCTTGTTTTATGGAAGGATTGAATTTTGTAATTTCATACGCATCCTGTGGATGTTTTAGAAGTAGTAATGATCCTAGCAAGAACTATAGGAAACACACCATCAATATTGTTGAAGATGGGGATGATGATACGATCTTATGTAGGAGTGTTATAAATATAATATATGTAGATGTAAGTGTTGACCAAAATGGGGTAAATTTATTGAAAAAGCTGTAGTAAATGGATTGGAGGTCTGTTGAGATTTATTAAAATTAATCATCACTTGTGCATTTTGGATCTATTACCTAGGAGGTAAGGCCAAAAACTATTTGCATAAAGTTTGTCAAATATATTTGGTGGGGATTGAAGTTTGTCAAATATATTTTGGTGGGGATTGAAGTTCCATGAGAAGGTGAAATATACTTGCATTAAGAGGTGGTTTGCACACAATACCTCTTTCAACAATGAGTTATACTGAATTAAATTAAGATTGTGATGTATTTAATATAGCTGGAATTGAATTAAAAATAATATTGTCTCTTCCTCAGTATAATTTGGGTTTGGGCAAAAATAGTTATATTTTATATTTTGTGTAGTAATTTTTTTTAAAAGACTTTACAATTAATTAGTATGATATTAGTTTGTATAAAAATATTTAAATTATTTTTCAATTATTTACAATTAATCATCATAACTAAACTAATATTTATTTGTAATTGATCTTGTAATATATTAAAATTTAAAATTACTTATACTAAAATAGATTAAATGATATGCTTAATAGTTTAAATGTAAATAACTAATAGTATTAAAATATTATATGTAAGATAGTATATAACCTTTGAGCATACTGTTTTAATGAAAGGTCCAAATTACCCCAAATATTTCTTCAATTATTTTGATATAATTATATTTGAATAATTAAAGGTTTTTCTTTGTGTCCTTCACTCTTCAAAGCAGTTCAATTAAACCATCAACACATGTCCAATTCTTCATCAACGTTATCCCAAATCTTGTTAATTGAACTCTTATTCTTGTTGTTCAAGATCTCAAGATCCAAACACAATGAAATAAAAACAAGTAAAAAAAAAAAAGAAAAAATCGTCTTCATCCAAATTGATTCGCACAGTCCATATAAACCTTCTGCAACAATCAAAACCCACATCAATTGAATAAACCAATACCCTTCTTCGGTCAACTAATACCTAGATGGAACCCATAATCAACTCAAAAAAATAAATAAACAAAAAACTAAGGGAAAAGATCTGATTGGATTAGCTCCGTCAGAAAAGCGATGTGGTCCATCTCCAATGAAGGGCCTCCACATTTGAGAGAGAACTTAGATGTAGAGTATAAGATCTCCTCCATCCATCTCCATTTTTTCTCATTTCTTTCATTTTGTTTCTTTTAGAATTTTCCAATTATGCAAACATTTCAAATAATTTTATTTTTTATTTAAAAATAAATTATTTTTACTAGTGTGAGATGACTAGATGGAGTAGATTAGATCTCCTTCATCCATTTTTTTTTTTAGTTTTTTATATTTTAAATTAAATAAAAAATGACTTCATTTATCAAAAGTTGAATTGACCTTAATATCCTTGCCCCATTGAAGTTTAACTGCAACCCATTAACGGTAGGGGATATACATGCAATAAACACCACATTTTGTACACAACTGCAATTATATGAAATCTCAAGGAGTATGTACAACTCATCTTAAAAAAATTGTTGACAAAATCCTAAAGTTTGGATAACTCTGTAGAAGTTGTGTTGCAATTTGATAAGTTAATTTATTTTGAATTATTTCCGCACAAATTTGTGAAAAACCTGTGCACCCCCTCTAGGTCTGTTTTAGCATAGACCTAGAAATTAACAATATTTAAGCAAAATCATTCTTAAACACTTAAATGGGAATAACTAAACATGGATCTATATACATAGCATTGAAATCAAATCTCTAGCATCCTAAAAATATAATAATGCATGAATGTGCATGTGTGATCCTAAACAATATCAAGAGGTCAAATATAATCCTAACATGAGTAAAGATTTTATGATATACCTTTCGAAGTAACTCGTCATTGCTTGCAGAAACCGCTTCATCTATGAGCATGAATGAGCAACATAAATAAATATAATAGGAGCAATTAATAATATAAAGAGCGTTGTGTCCCAAACTTGTCAACCTAATTAAGGTCTAGAGCTATAGACCTTAGAATTTGTGCAAAGAAGTTATGCATAAGAGAATGGTGAAATTGGAAAGAGTAACGAGTTTACTACGACCAGAACGACGATGGCATGACACTGAACGGTGGAATGACGAAGTGAAATGACAATGTTAAGTAACTTGAGTTTAAATCTTTTCAGAAAGCAAAGTTTGAATTTGATAGACTAAACAATTAAAAGTGTTTGACTATCGACTTTAAGGTCCATTTGGTGTGTGTGATTGGATGTGATAAGATTGGATAGAAATTGATAGAATAGGATTGAATTAGATTAAATTAAATTAGTACTATAGCGTATTTGATACAATTGAAATTGGATTGAATTTGATTAAATTAATTTAATATTATAGTAAATTGATTATTAAATAATACGTAATGAATTATTTTATGTATTAATTTTTAAACCCATTTAATATAAATAATAAATAAAAAAGATGAATTAAAAAAATATAATATAAAAAATAAAAATAAAAAATCCCACCCATTTGGGATTTGTGAAACCCATCAAAATGGGTGGGTTTCGTAAAATCCTAAATGAGCTGGATTTGACGATGGGGCCCACATGGGAACAACAAAAAAAATTTTTTCCCCAAAGAGCGATATTGAAAAATTATTTTCTCCAACCCCATTGATTTTTAGGATACCAAACGGGCCCTAACGGTTCTTAGGTGGGTCTGACCTACATCCTAAGCATAAGACCCAAATCAAGAGATCGAGATTCAGATGAAAAGATTGAATAAGGTAAAATAAGCTCCAGTTGCCCCATACCAAATTTAGCATGGCTCTATATCTCGGAGAATCAAATCCTTTGCCAGCGTGTGCTAGCTGTTTGCTTCTTCTTACGTGAGGGTAGTCTCCCGTATAAAAATAAATTTTTCGGATCGCACGTTTAGTGTATAATCCCGTTTGGTCCGAATTATTTCTTGGATTAGTTCTAATTATATAATATAGTAAAAAAAAATAAAAAAATTTAATAAAATATCGAATAATCTTAATTGAAGATTTAGATCAAAAGATCAAGATCAAGTTCAAATAAATCAAGGTCAAGATCAATCAACGAGACCCAAATCAAGGTTAATCAATAAAAGCCATTGTCATGATCAAATAATTAAAATACTATGTCATATGATAAGGAAGAAAGAAAACTGAGACAATCAACTTTTATGTCGAAAACTCAAGCAAAATGCTTAAGTCACTCTTGACTAATTCACAAAATTTAAGACACACAATGTAACCACGATAATAGATATAGTTTTTGAAAATCAACAATTAAATTCAACTAACAAACTAGATTTAAAAGATGAAAAATAAACAAAAGTCATTTAATTCTAAATCAAGATTTAGATCAAAGATCAAGACTCAAAGATCAAGATCATGTATTAAGAAATGAAAGTCAAGATCAATTAACAAGAATCAAACTAAGATTCATCAATAAAACCAATCATCATGATCTAAAATCAAAATACTAAATTAAAAGACAAGAGAGAGAGAAATTTGACACAATGAATTTTTATATGAAAAACACATGTAGAAAAATTCATAGGTGACTATTGACCAAGTCACAAAATCCAGTAGTTTATAAATAAGTACACCTTTAAGTTGATAAATAATAACTCATTCCTCTTAGACTCCTATTTAATCCACTCACATGTCCTTTCTTAATGATCCCTAACACAACTTGTTGCAAGGTCTGATTAAGTATATATCCTCAAATTATTTTCGAACTCATACTCCTCTTGGCATGACCCTGTATATATCTACAGGTCAGCCTTCTCCCAGTAATGTTTCACTTCTCCACTGCTAGCTACAAATCTTCACCCAATTTTTTTTTTTCTTTTTCTTTTTTGGAAACTAAATCTTCACCAAAAATCTAACTAGACTTAATCTAAAAGAAAACAAAATGATCTAATTGTAAATTAGTTGGCCTTTACCAAGGATAATGAATGCTCCAAAAATTTAATTTAGAATATTTATGACAAAGAAAATATTTTGAGACAGTTAAAATATTTTATATTATTTGTCTCATGCCAGAAGCATGTATGCTTTATATAATTCATTCAGTCGAGATATTATCATCTTGATATGACAAAACGAACTGAAACTTTTAGATATTCAAATAAGTTTATGCATTACCAATTTCAAGAAATAAAATCCTGGTGCATGATACTGAGATATGCTGTATTGAAATATCTTAGCAAGGATATTGAAGCGCAAACATTGTAGCTTATCCGTATAGCTCCTTTATTGGTTTCAACATTATATTTATGAGACATATGATGAAAAATGACATATGTCTAAAAAGAAAATTAATGTATTTCAAGTCGCCTATTGGATATTTTTATTTTACTTTATATTATGTTTATTCATCATAAGTCATAACACCTTCTATACAATCATTAGAAGGACTTAAGAACGGTAATCACAGTAGCATATACTTGAATTCCCCTCACAATGCCCATAAGCTTTATTTCCTCTTTTGTCTAAACATGCTCCGTCACATTTTTTTGAGTCGCAAATATCACCTCCTAGATCAATTGTCTGTCTAGTCCAAGCATCGACTGTCCTTACATCATTTCCTACAGTTTTAACAGACAAAATACCTCGATTCAGCTGTTCAAAGAAAAAAAAAAAAGAATCAAAAGAGAAACAAATGAATAGCATTGACTGACTACCAAACGCAAGCAAAAGTTCAAGATTAAATTTAGGGGTGGTTTGTATTTTTGTCTAAAGACTGAATAATACTGTTGAAGACTAAAAATTGAATAGTGACTAAAAATTGAAATATGAATAACATGCTTGTTTTTTTTCCCTTACATCTGAATATGTTGTAAATTTATTTGTTTTTTAAATTCAAAATTATCTGAAAACTAGTAAATTGATATTTATACAATTTTTTATTATTTGTGGTTATGTAATTTTAACTAATTTAATAAAAAAATTTGAAAATAAATAATAATAAATTCTGAAACATTTTTTTATGTACATATTAATAATATTTTATTCATAATTAAAATATAATTAAAAAGTTATAGTAGTATTAATCATATTTATATATTTAAATATATTAATATATTTAATAAAACAACCAAAAAAATAAATGTTTAAATTATAAATTAAAAATATTAGTTTAAGTCTAAGATAATTTGAAATGAGATGAATTTAGGTTCTACTTTTCAAATATATTTCTTGTAAGTATCAAGAAAAAAAGAAAAGAAAAGAAATTTGAGTAATATAAAATTAGAATAAATTTAAAATTATGTTATTTTATGGATGATAGATTTGAAATAAAAACTTTTAAATGTCATTAAGTAATTTGTAATTAAGTGAAAAATTAAAAATTCTTATTTAATTTTTTCAGTTGTTTTTGGTAGTTTTAAGTGGTTTGATCACTTAAAAAAAAAAAAAAAATTAATAGATGCAATTCAGTATTATTAAATCTTAAGTGGAAAAAAACAAATGATTTCTTATATTTGTCATATTAATTTCGATCCATATTAATTAGAGAAAATCTTGAAAATCCCCCTAACATTTGACAATATGTCATTTTTTCAACACATGGTTTCATTTATATTTAAAATACTATATGACATTAATATAAATATTCAAAATACCCATTCGGAGATGTGTGAAAAGACAACAATACCTTTGAAAGTTATAGATTTTAGGTTGATATGATTGACAATTTGACTCTAAGGGTAAAAATGAAAAGACAATGAAAAATAATTAAAACAATATTAATTAAAATAAAAAATCAAAATAAATAATATTAAATATGAAATTATAAAAAATAAAGATATTTTTATTTTTTATTTTTTTAAAAATGAAGCCGCCATCTTGCCCTGCCCCTCTTTCTCTCCTGCTCTTTCTATATCCCTTTTTTACTTTTGATCACTTTCTTCTCTGGCTAATGATGATAGAGATGGTGACAGGACCCGACCCGGATTCCTACTAATGAATCCAGCGATCTTGCCTGGCACTTCACGAATCAGTTTGAAGCCTATCTAATAAGGCCCAAAAGAGTATCGTGAAGCAAATTCGTAACTATTTAACTATTTCTAGAACAAACTTTATTAAAATCATCTTTCCTTGCATCAAATAATGTAAACATCATATTAAAATAAAATATGAATATCTAAAACATGCATTTATATAAGTGCTACAATATCTATTCATAAATCTGAAAAATATGCAAATTATATGAGTAAATCTAAATCATAAATTTCACACAATAGATTATGCTGCGTCGTCGGTTGGGACCCACTTGATCTGATTGTAGCTCTCTGGTACTTGGTTTACCTGCACTTGCACCTGGAAAGACTTTTTTTAAACAAAAACACAATGAGTTATAAAGCCCAGTGAGTGTGTATGCATTTATGAGAATCTCCTCCTGAAAACATTTTTCTTTGGTTAAAACCATTTTTATTTCTAAAAGATAAAATCATTCTTATTTCTAAAGCTTTGGGATACTTATAAAATTTCCATAAATTTTAAAGTCTCATTTAAAAGGTTTAAATCTTTCCAAAAACGTTTTCTTTCCAAAATCTGCTTTAAAGATGGTATGCTAGCTATTGCTAAAAAGCTCTAATGGCTACTCAAGAAATCTAAAACCACAAAGGCGGTCGGACCAACTCCACCCAGTGTAGAGTAAAGTCACGTGACGTAAAGGCTAGTGTCACACATCATAACAAATGCTAGTAAGACGTCTCGTACATACGTGACGGAACTATCATCGCTCATCATGCATTGAGAAATACACCACAAGTGTAGAGGGCGATGAACTCAACAGACTCAATCCCTTAGATATTAGCTGGACTAACTCTCCCAATACTATGTCATACATTGTGGAGTATACCGGTTGGGTCTAAAGTTAGAAAATCATGCTATAAATGCTTGGACCATCTACTAGGTTTGAAAACATTTTTTCTTTTTCTTAAAATTTAAATCTATTTCTTTGTCATGCTATAAAAATATATAATGCATATCATATCTAAATAAATCTTGTGTGCTAAAGCATGAATTATTTATGAGCTTAAAAGAATAATAATTAAATAAATGAAAATAAATAAAAATCAGAAATTTGCTAAATAAATTAAAAGTATTCAAAATATTTTCACACTTATTGCTCGCTACTCAGTTACTTTATTTTTGCTCTCAACGACCTCCTCCTCCAGCTTGCTGCTCCACTCTTCTCAGCTCAAGCTACTCATGCGAGCTCTAGCTCCTGCTTAAACTCTAGTTCCAGCTCCAGCTCTCACTCCAGTTCTAGCTCCAACTCACATCCAGCTCCAGCTTTAACTCTAGCTCTAGCTCTCCAACTTCAGCTCTAGCTCCAGCTCACATCCAGCTCTAGCTCTCCAACTTCAGCTCTAGCTCCAGCTCACATCCAGCTCTAGCTTTAACTCTAACTTTAGCTCTAGCTCCAACTCCAGCTCCAACTTCAGCTCTAACTTTAGCTCTAACTCCAGTTCTAGCTTCAGCTCTAGCTCAGCTCAAACGAGCTCCTCCACTTAGCTCAGCTCACTCCTACTCTCAACTCACCCACGCAAGCTCCTACTTTCAGCTCATCTACGCGAGCTTCTCAGCTCCACTCATGCGAGCTCTTACTCAGCTTTCCTTAGCCTTCTGCCTTGATCTCCAGCTCGCGAGCTACTTCAGATCTTCAAATCTTCACTTGCTTCTCACTAGATCTGGTTCTCCATTCAGCTTCTCACTTTTCAGTAACTCAATCTTCTCCTCAAAAGTAGTAGAAACTCACTTAGAAAGACGGTAGCAGCTTGTCTCCTCTACTGGTCGACAACTCTCTCTCTCTCTCTCTCTCTCTCTCTCTCTCTCCTTACTCTGCCTTTTCTCCCCTCCACCAACTCACCACTCACGCCTATTTATAAACGTGAGTTAAGCTTGTACTTAACCCTTAAATTTTTTGAAAATTATAAAATTGCCACATTCTAGAGAATTCTTTCAAAAATATCTGAAAATTTCTCTTAAGTCCCTCAACTTTAATAATTTTCAAAATCTTTCAAAATTTTACGAACCTTAAATTTTATGATTAAATACTTAAAAATCCATTTTATTTATTCTCCAAAGAGGGTAAATTTGCATATTTTTATATTCCGTAAAAATGAACAGTAATATCCTCGAGAGAGGGTATTACAGACAGCGTCATGGGTTCGGTGACGAACCAAGTGGTTTGGTGGTTCATGATTGATCAACCATAGGTTTGACACATAGTGTGTGGGGTCCGGGATTTGCCTATACTAGGGTCTCCTCGGGCTGGTCCAGGTTTGCCCCGCGAGCCCACTCACTAGGTACTGTCCCTGGTCAGGGGATTTCTCTCGCCTCCCCCAGCTGCCACTCGAACCTCTGACCCTCAAGGATATGAGTGTTTAACTTGCAAGCTGGGTACCATCTCAATTGGTACCCAGCTTGCAAGTTAAACACTCATATCCTTGAGGGTCAGAGGTTCGAGTGGCAGCTGGGGGAGGCGAGAGAAATCCCCTGACCAGGGACAGTACCTAGTGAGTGGGCTCGCGGGGCAAACCTGGGCCAGCCCGAGGGGACCCATGTATAGGCAAATCCCGGACCCCATAATAAAAAGGCGCCTGGGTCCGGGATTTGCCTATACTGGGGTATCTTTGGGCTGGCCCAGGTTTGCCCCGCGAGCCCACTCACTAGGTACTGTCCCTGGTCAGGGGATTTACTTCGCCTCCCCCAGCTGCCACTCGAACCTCTGACCCTCAAGGATATGAGTATTTAACTTGCAAGTTGGGTACCAATTGAGCTACACGTTGACAGGCCCTCACGCCAGCAGCTTCTCAAGATGGAAGCAGCTCACGACTCCAGCTCTTTAGCTCCTGGCAGCAAGACAACACCTGGTTAGCACCAGTACACTTACCCAACCATGGTAGCAATTGAGGACAACGACAGCAGCAGCACTGCCTTCTCACACCAGCAACTCCTCTCGCCGACAGCAAGACAGCAACGTGATAACACAGTAGCAGCGTGACAACATCAACAGCAACGGCAGCTCCTTCTCTCACGGCCACACCTGATTCAGCTCACGGTCAGCTAGCTTGGAAACGGCGACAGCACAGTAGTACTTGGCCAAATAGCAGCACTCACCTTCACGCCCAACAGCAGTACTCGACAGCACCGGCGACAGCACTTGGGGACTGCAAGCTCAGCTCGACCTCACGCCAGCAGCTCTTCACCGGCGACAGCAACTCCAGCTCAGTTCTTCTTGCTTCCAGATCTGCTCTCAGCCAGCTCTTGCATCAACTCGGCCTGAAAAACAGCAGCTGGTCAGCTTGTGCAGCACCAGGCAGCCAGACAGCATGGCGACAGCACTTAGCGTTGACAGCAGCAGCGATGGCAGCTCTTAGCTTGGCAGCAAGGTGACAACAGCGACAATGGCAGCAACCTCAATCTGACTTCCTCCAGCTTGCATGCACGGGCAGCACACTCCTTCTCTATCTCTCACTATCTCTCTTTTCAATCCTCTCACTTTGGATTCGGTTTTTGCTTGTTAAATGATGACCGAGTGCTTTGTTGGGCTTTTATTCTCTCTCTCGGGTTTGCTTCCAAATTGAGAGCTATTGACCAAATGATAGCTTGGACTCTCAATGAATAATGATGACCGAGTATGATAATTTTGCTTCCTTCTTTTTCAATTCCAACTTCATATATTAATATATAATTGCTCATCCAATGCATGTGTGACACGTGTCACCAACATGCATTCCCTTTATTTTTCTTAAAGCCTTCCATGCATTCTCGGTTTTACTTCAAAGCTCGGATTCCGTTTCCGTTTCCGTTTTCGTCCATCCTGGAATCCGCTTTTAATCACTTTTGATTAACTCTCGGTTTCTACTCTCGGAATTATTTAATAAATCTCGAATTCGTCTTCGCGAACTCGAATTTATTTCTCTAAATCGAAAATAATTATTCCAAATCTCCGACGAACGCGGTTTTGGGTTTTACATAGTGGGTTTTGGTTGATTTTTTTTTCTTTTTCTCTTTTTTTAATTAATTAATTATTTATTTAAGATTGATGATTTGGATTTTTTGGGTTCTGCGACGTAGTGGGTTCGACAGTGGTAGCGTGGTGGGTTTGACAACAATAGTGCTGGATTTATAGGTGAGTTCGAAGTTGGTTCAACCATTAGAGACCACCGGTTCAGGTTCTGGCCCTATAGTGGAGACTCGAATGGTTTAGTAGTGGGGACCAAGAATTGGTGGTGATGTTGATGGTGTTAATAATGATTGTGGGTGATGGATGGTGTTTGATTGTGTTAATGGTGTTCTAGATGGTGTTTCTAGTGTTGTTGATGTTGTGTAGGGCCGACCTTGAACATGTGAGAGGTGCGACTGCCCTGAGCTCACAAATTTTATAAATTTTCAATTTTTTTAATAATTTGTTTGTAAAATAAATATATTATTAATGTTTTGGTGGTTTCCAACCCAAGTTTGACTCCTCAATGCGATGATTTTTTGTACCTCATTTTTCTATTTTTTTTTTTTTGAGATAAAGGAAAGGTGTTTGTATGTTCTAACTATTGAGACCTAAATACTTATTAAAGACACTTTGGCCACTTGGTTACCAAGTGTGCTGCTTAATTTTGTCGATCTAATTTATTTTAACAAATATTTGTAAGATATAAATTCAAAGGGCGTTATAGCTGACAACAAATTGATGTTTTATGAGTTATTCAGTATATTTTGTTTATAAGTTCTTATAATTTTTTTTTTTTGTTATTATATGAATGTATTTGTCTTACATGAATATATTTGTCTTATGGTATTATGTTTTTTCCATTTGTTCTTAATGAAATTATTATATACACACAATGTTAAAATAGGTTATATATATATAGTTTTAAAAAATTATTTATATTAATTAAAATGTTTATTTTAATTTTTCGCACTGAGTCTCTAAAATATCAAGGTCAACCTTGCTATTGTGTTTGATGATGTTCGCAGTGTTAGGGTATGGTGATAAATGGTGTTTACTGTTGACGATTGATAATGATTATGGGTGATAGATGATGTTTGCAATGTAGGAATACAGTGTTTGTAGTGTTTTATTATTATTATTATTATTATTAATTTAACTGTTGATCTCCACCGTTCATCTATGAGATAAGTTATTATTTATTTATTTATTTATATGTTTTAAAATATTATTTTATAATTATTTTATTTTTAAATATATTTTTTTAACCTTTATCTAATTTTTTTTGTTAATTTGGTAACGGATAGGGGATTTTTGATAAAAATAAAATTAATGTAGGAAAAACAAGATATTATCAAAGTAGGCGGTTTTTGGGATTTTTCCTATTATTTATTAATATTTTGTATCACTTGGATGAGTTATTAAGCATCTCCAATGCAAATATGAATTGTGAAAAAATGGAGTGCCACATAAGATAAATTGATAGAGTGTTAAAATTAAGCTCTCCAATGCAAACTTCTATAACCACTATCAAGCTGACGTGGCAAAAAAAAAAAAAAGTAGAGGATGTCAACCTCAATGCCTATTTCTAGATAGCCTTCTTGATAGCCATGTCAGCAATAAATAATTAAAACTTCCATAAGATACTATTTTATAATAATTTACTTTAATGATATATTATTCTTTGACTATTCATCATTGAAATAAATATAATAACATTGGAGAGCCTTTTTAGATTTGCATGTCTATCAATTCATATTTATGCCACATAGGATGTACATTCCTTGACATTAATGATATGTCCATTTTTTTTAAAAGACAATCCACATTTGCATTGGAGATGCTCTAATACTGACAAGGAATGATACTATACCAATATTAAAATAATAAATTAATAAATAATATTATTGAACAAAGTTTTATAACGAAAATCTGTAAGGAATACTTTCATATTTTGTTTCCATATAAGAAAAAAAATAATTACTCCTTAAAAAAGAAAAAAACGAAACAATTACACCAAGCCATTAATGTTGAGAATTGATCAAGGACTCCACACAATAAGGGAAGTACTCAACCCAAAAAGCAAGCTTATATTTGTTAAATTTTAGAACGAAAATTTGTGTGCAATAGCTGTTATTAAATTATTTTGAATAATTTCATATTAATAAGCACTATCAACATAAAAGTTTGATTATTTTTTCAAAAAAAAAAAAAAAAAAAAAAAACTTAAAAGTTCAATTATAGTATGACTCTAGAGTATGTATCAAACCGAATATTATTGTTATACTTCTATTATAAATGTTTCTTAACAAATTGAATTATAGTTTATAAATTTTTTAACTAAACGACAAACCTTTGTTTAGGATTCTATATGATTTAAATATTAACCAAATCACATCATATAAAAATTAAATGCCTGCCTGTTTGGATGAACAAACCAAGTAGAAAAATGAGTGAAAACCGATTCATTCTTTATATATTGTTCTATTTTCAAGAGAATAATATAGTCAGATGCAAGTGGTAAAATGTATTATTTGCAAGTGCTTATATGTACAACCATGGCTAAACCATTTAGGGTAAGACAATCAAAAAAAGATTTATTATCTTTATTAACTTTTTTCTTCCTAAAAATCACTTTAAATTTGTGGAGTTTGTTGACATAAAAATTGACCCTCTTATATATATTAAAAGGGAATGACCATTTTGTGAAATTAGAAATTCCTTCAACTAAAAGGGTGATCTACAAGAAACCATGGAGTGCCAAGGGCCAATTCGGTGCAACTCCGCTAATAGTGGCAACTGATCAAATCTGAATTATTTGAATCAATTTTTTTTTTTTATCTACTTTTGGATTTTTCAGATTTTCGCATCGGATGAAGGCTAACACTTCCAATTTGAACAGATGAAATGGATCGGATTCCAAGTCGTAAATTTTGGATTTGGACTCAGAGTGGCACCAGATTTGAATCGGTATAAAATCGAATTCGGATACGGATTGAGATTTTTTTTCCTAAAAAAAAAAAAAGAATTGTCATCTATATTGGGCTTGTTTAATAAACCCAAAAACTCCCAAACCCGAAAAATAAGCCCAGTTGTTTCAAAATAAAAGAAAAATAATTGATGAATAGAAGCCAATTTAAGACAGCTATTGCATTCCTTCCAAAAAATTTAAAAAGTATCGAAGCTGTGGTTTAGCTTCAACTTCTTGCAATGTGGGATTTGTACTGATGTGAACTCTCCACTAACTAATATATCTCAGTTTAGTTTTCTAATGATTTTCTTTGTGCATGGTGTCTTTCCATTATTGTAAGTATAATTTGTTGCTAAGTGGCCTTGCATACCATATCCATAGCACCTCACTACAAATGCTTTACCTTCACATATTTCTTCCATTTAACATCTTGGTCACATGACATCACGTTCTCTTTAATTTTCCTTTCTTTAGAAACCTTGAAAACTTCTTTACTAGCACTCGGTGTTGACATCATTGATGAGATTTTTTCACCATCTCCATGTTGCCAACTTCTTTCTATTTCTGGGTTTGAATTGAACCCAGAAATCTGATAAATTATGTTGTGTTTCGAAAAAGAATATTTGTTTATGATTTTGATCAAAGTATTTATTAAGAATTATATGTATATTCAGAAATAGAACTATATATATATATATTTGCATATCAAAATTATTTGATATTTGATAATGAAGATAAAGATGTTTTTAGAACACCAAAGTTATACCCTCACCTCTAACGATCAGACAAGCTTCATATTGGTAAGTCCTGGAGAGTTGCCCTACATATGTATGATAGATGTTTGATGAGTTATAGAATCGTCCAACATATGTATAGTCAAATGTTATCTCTCGCTCTACATGTGTATTGAGTATCTTCACAATGTATAACTAGATTTCCTTGGGTACTAATTGGTATAGATTTTCAGATTTTAGATGTTATATACGCAGCTTGATCAGTATAGAAAGAGATATACTAAAAATTAGTTTACAGAAATAAATTTGTTGAAAAGAGTTTTAGAAATTAAATGAGAATATTTACAAAATAGATTTAATGAGCTATTCAAAGACAGTCGACAAATTAGTAAGAAAGAATATATATATATATATATTATATCATGTTATTAGATTTTAATAGTTTTTAAGTTTTATAGAGCAGATTCAGAATGATTTCTTATTACTTTTAGAGAAGTTTTATGCAAATTATATTTTATAAAGTTATAAAAAATTATTCACGCAAATGTTTAAAGTTTTATTGTGATATAAGATTTGAATTCAGTTTTATTGTTCAGATATGAATGTATGTTAACCATTGAGAATTATTTATTATTACCAGTAACATGTTATGTTTTTATTCATAAATATTTCTAGAAAAGTTATATTTACTCACTAGGCGTTAACGCTTATTCTTTTATAAAACTCATTTTTTCAGGCATCAGTTATAGGTTCGTGCAAATTATTATAGATCATGAGAAGAGCCATATGATGATAAACATTTTGCATTAGTGTATATTATTTTTAACCATCCATATTTCTTTAATGTATTTTCAAAATACTTTTACAAGTGAGATATCTTTTTATGATATTTTATATATTCAATTTAAGTTTAAGGATCCAACATGAAAAATATAAAGATTTTTATTTGTTTAGACATAAATTTATAAACCGATCATGAGATTTATGATAATTTTTCTAAAATGTGTTTACTAAATCTAGATTTTAATAAGAAAGATCCTAGTTTTTATAGGATTCACTTGGACTCGAGATGGGAGTCAGGATGAGTCCTATCAACCACTCTATTTGAAATTGAATTAGAGCTTTTGTGTTTGGTTGTATTATAGCTTGTACGTTAAAATTGTCGTAGAGCCCTTAATCTAAAATTATATTAGGGCTTTTGGTTGTATTAGACGTTTTGAGTTTGAAATTGTATAAGAACTTTTATGTCTGGCGGCATCTAATAGTTATTTTGAAGCAATTTATAGTAAATCAAAATAATAACGAAATTTATCTTTAAAAAAAAAAGTACTAATACGATCCCATACCATACACAAGGAATCCATAATAAATAATCAATAGAAAGAAAGATTAAGAGAGATAAATAATATTAAAGTGCATTCTTAATCTTAATTTTAATTAGTTTATTTTGTGTCACATCTGGGATGATTTTATTTTATTGAAGCAAATCATCACACCTTCTATGCAATCATTAGGAGGACTTAACAAGGATAATCACACAAGCATTTTATATGAAATATTGGTGAACAATGCCCATGAGCATCTGATCCTTTGTAGATCTTGCAATCTCTATCACAGATACCTTCGATGCAATAATCATTAGTTCCTGATTTAATTGGCGTCGTACAAGTTTTGGCATCGACCATTCTTAGATCATTTCCTACAATTAACATACAAAATACCTTAATTTTAAGGATTAGGAATCAGTTGTTCAAAAAAGAAGACGCCAGAGTAGCATTAACCAACTGCTGAATGCAAACCAATGTTCACGTACAATAAAGTTATATATATATTTATAGTGATTCTAACATCGATACCTTCAAACTTTAAAAAGTTAGAATGAATCAATCAAATTCATTTATTGCATTTAAATTAAATAGAAGAGAAAATATAATTGATAAATTTAATTGGTTCATCTGAACTTTTGAAAGTAAGGATGTAGTGATTATAGAATTACTTATATATATATATAAATATAGCAGACATTTAACATATTTTCTCAAACTAAATACTCAATTCCCATCATATCGATGAGAACTGGCAATCAGTATAAATAGAGTGTTCCATATGAGAAAATGTGTGTGCGTGTGTCTGTATTCCTTATCACAAGCCAAATATCATATAAAATTAAACATCTACCTCCATTAAAGAACAAAACAAGTAAAAGAATGAGGAAGACTGAAAAACGATGTATTTTTAAACAGAGCAATTCACATTGCATTCAGTTTCTTTGATTTGCACTGGTTATTCTTCACGCTAACTATGAGATTAATTTGATTAATAAATTTGTCATCATCTTAACTCATTTTTAAGATGTTCCAAATGAAATATGTGATAAGGAATTATTTTGAAATATTGGATCAGATCAAATGTGTTTTTATTAAAAATTCCATATTTAATGTAAGTTAAAATTATATGTTTCAAATTAAACAAAATTAATTGGATTTAAATATTTTTTGTACTGGAATTGGATAAGAAACAATTTTGGAGTAAATACGGATTTAAGCTTTGTGGGATTTAAACTTATCTAATTCGCACAATAAAGAGATTTTCCAATTCCAAAACTGAATTTGGATATAGAGGGATTTGAACCTATTGTCAGTCCAATTTTTTTAGACTGAATCCGGATTGGATTTGGGTCCACAACAGACTGAATTAAAAAAAAAAAAACCCTAATCTGATTGCAATCACAATTCAAGATAAGTGATTTGTGAATGGGGAAACTATCAGGTTTTAAAAGATCTTATGAAAATAGCTCATTTCATCCCTAAAGTTTTGAATACTCATCAAAAAAGTGTAAAGCATCAGTCAATTGATGCTCAAAGGAGGCAAAAAGTTTGAATGGGAAGAGCATTTTTGACATTTCATAAAGAGAGCTAAGATGACAGCAGGTGTATGGTCAAGATTATGATGAATATCAAAATGAAAAATTGTTAGGGTGGAGATCCCATCTAAGATCTCCACCCATCTTCTCCATCTCTATGGAGATCCAACTGTCACTTCATCATCAACCTTCATCGTTAATGACAAGTAGAAGAATTAGGAAGATTGAAAAACGATTAATTCTTTGTATGTCGTTTTTATTTTCAAGAAATAATATATTTAGATACAAGCTGTCGGATGTGTTATTTGCAAGGGCTTATATATACAACCATGGCTAAATTTTTTTATGGTAAGATAATCAAACAAAGATTTCATTCGATTCCATAGAATTCAATGCAAACTGTTTTTATTTCTTAAAATGTCACTTTGAAATCTATATAAATCTCATCATTTAAATGAAATTTATGAAGCCCATAATTCTTTTAATACACAAAACCCATAATACAACTTAAAAAACCCATCACTTTTTTCCTTTGCATTTTCTAGACAACCAAAAGCTAAAATATTACATGACTTTAATATAAACACTCAAAATACCTCTTAAAAATATGTGAAAGGACAATATACCTTTAACAATCACAGATTTTGTTAAATTGATATGGTGGACCATTTGACTTCAAAGGTAAAAACATAAAGACAACAAAAAAATAATTAAAACAATATTAATTAAAATAATAAAAAATAAAATAAATAATATTAAACATAAAATTATATAAAAAATAAAGATATTTTTATTTTATTTTTTTAAATAATGAAGCTGCGATCATCCCCTACCTCTCTCTTTATTGCTCCTTCTCTTTTCCTTCGATCATTTTCTTTTCTGGTCGATGATGATGGTGGCCGCATAATAGGTTCGAAAGTTCATTCAACAACAAACCTAATGGTTTGGTGGTTCATGATTGATTGGCCATGGGTACAATGACATAGTTGGTTTTGATTGACGATTATTATTATTATTATTTTTTTAATGATTGGTTTTTCTTTTTTGGTTGATGATTGAGTTATTTTGGGTTCGACGGTGGCGGCGTGGTGGGTTCGATGACAACGGAGGTGGATTTACAGGAGGGTTTGAAGTTGGTTAGACCATTAGAAACCATCAATTCTAATTCTCCACCGTGGAGACTCAAACTGGTCTCCAATGGTCGGGACCCACAACTGGTCATGATGTTGATGGTTTTTGATGGTGTTTTGGATGTTGTTTGCAGTGTTGTTGCTATTATGCAGAGTTGGCCTTGAACGTGCAAGAGGTGCGACCACACGGCGCCTCCAAATTTTATAAATTTTTATTTTTTTAATAGTTTGTTTGTAAAATAAATATATTATTAATGTTTTGGTGGTTTGAACCCAAGTTCGACTCTTCAATGCGATGATCTTTTGTTTTTCATTTTTTTTTTTTTGAGATAAAGGATGAGTGTCTGTATATTCTTTGACTTATTAAAGACACTTTGGCCACTTGGTTACCAAGTGTGCTACTTGTTATTGTTGATCTAATTTATTTTAGCAAATATTTGTAAGATATAAAGGGCCTTATAACCAATAGCAAATTGATGTCTTATAGGTTCTTTGGCTTAGTTTGTTTATAAGTTCTAATGATTTTTTTTTTTTTTTTTATCATTATATGAATGTATTTGTCTTATATGAATATATTTGTCTTATGACATCATTTTTTTCATTTGTTCTTAATGAAATTATTATATACAAACAATGGTAAAATAGGTTTTACATATATAGTTTTAAAAAAATTAATTATATGAATTAAAATGCCCATTTTAATTGTTGCACTGAGTCTCTAAAACATCAAGGTTAGCCCTACTATTGTGTTTGATGGTGTTTGCAGTGTTGAGGTATGGTGATAAATGGTGTATGGGATTGATGATTGATGATGATTGTGGGTGATAGATGATATTTGCAGTGTTAGAATATGCTGTGTGCATGTTTTATTTTTATTTTTATTTTGGTGTGTTGATCTCCACATATGGACGGTTGTGATAAAATTTTTATTTGTTCATTTTTCTTATTTTAAAATATTATTTTATAATTATTTTATTTTTTGAATAAAAATTTCAGGGTTAAAAATGTTTTTTTCTACCTTTATCTAACTTTTCAAGTTAATTTGATAATAGCAGGAAGATTCTGGATTAAAATAAAATTAGTGTGAGAAAAACGAGATATTGTCAAACATCAGGCGGTTTTTCGGGATTTTTCCTATTATTTATTAAAGACAAACAATCTAATTTCACGTTGCTAGTCTCTTAGAAACGCCAAACAAAATAAGAACCAGTCTCAAAAGGAAAACATTATCGAATCTTGTGAAGGTCATTTCGTATCACTTGGATGAGTTATTATTACTGACAAGGAATGATACTATACCAATATTAAAATGATAAACTAATAAATAATATTATTAAGCAAGTTTTATAACAAAAATCTGTAAGGAATACTTTCATATTTTGTTTCCATATAAGAAAAAAGCAATTACTCCTTCAAAAGGAGAAAAAAAAAAAAAGAAGAAAAAAACAATTACACCAAGCTATTAATGTTTGAGAATTGATCAAGGACTCCACACATTAATAAGAGAAGTCCTCAACCCAAAAGGCAAGCTTATACTTGTAAAATTTTAGAACGAAAATTTGTGTGCAATAGCTGGTATTAAATTATTTTGAATAATTTCATATTAATAAGCACTATCAACTTAAAAGTTTGATTTTTTTTTTCAAAAAAAAAAAACCTAAAAGTTTAATTATAGTATGACTCGTAGGTATCTATCAAACTGAATATTATTATTATATTTCTATTATAAATGTTTCTTAACAAATTAAATTATAGTTTAAAATTTTTTTAACTGAACGACAAATCTCTATTTAGGATTCTATACGATTTAAATATTAACCAAATCACATCACATAAAAATTAAACGCCTACTTGCCTCGATGAACAAAACAAGTAGAAGAATAAGTGAAAACCGATTCATTCTTTATATGTTGTTCTATTTTCAAGAGAATAATATATTTGGATCCAAGTGTTAAAATGTATTATTTACAAGTGCTTATATATACAAGCATGCCAAAACCATTTAGGGAAAGACAATCAAACAAAGATTTATTATCATTATTAACTTTTTTCTTCCTAAAAGCAACTTTAAAATCCATTATAGTATGGCTCTAAAGAATCTATCGCAAACTGAATATAATTGTTATATTTCTAGTATAAATGTTTCTTAACAAATTAAATTATAGTTTATAAAATTTTTAACTGAACGACAAACCTCTGTATAGTATTCTATATGATTTAAATATCAACCAAAACACATCATATAAAAATTAAATGCTTACCTGCCTCGATGAACAAAACAAGTAGAAGAATGAGTGAAAACCGATTCATTCTTGATATGTTGTTCTATTTTCAAGAGAATAATATATTTGGATGCAAGTGTTAAAATGTATTATTTGCAAGTGCTTATATATACAAACATGGCTAAACCATTTATGGTAAGACAATCAAACAAAACTTTATTATCATTATTAACTTTTTCCTCCTAAAAATTACTTTTAAAATATATCTAAATTTATTACTTAAATAAAATCTCTGAAATTAATGATTTTTTAATATATTTAGATTTATTGGATTTCATACAATTCTGAATTGAATACATTTATGGTGCGTTTACTTCACTTGGAGGAATCGGAATAGAAATCAGAATGATATGGAATCGGAATGACTTGGAATAGGAATGAAGTATCGAAATCATATAAGTTGTTTACTTCAACTACAGGAATCGGAATCGGAATCAATATTATTTTTATTAAACTGTTTACTTTACTTTGGAATCGGAATGAATTAATTATAAGTTACAAAAATACCTTTAATTAAAATTATGGATTAATTATAATAATGTGTAGTTTTTTATTATAATATGCTCTTTTTTTTAATATCAAATAAAAAACTACATATTATAATAAAAAAATTTAATATTATTTTAATAGTTTACTAACTTGGTGTGTAGTTTTTTTATTATAATATGTAATTTTTTTTAATATTAAATAAAAAACTACATATAATAATAAAAAAAAATTACATATTATTTTATTAGTCCATCATGATAATTAAGAAATTGATGATGAAAAATTAATAGTGCGCAATTTTTTATTACAATATGTAGTTTTTTTTTTTTTTTTTTTAACATCAAATAAATAGATTTTTCTTTATTTTTTTAAAAAGGGGTATAAGGGACATTTTATTTTGATAAAAGGAATGAGAATGAGATTCCCAAGTGGGTTGGGGGGAATGAGATTCCCATTCCACAACCCCAAATTAATGTGGGACTCACATTTTCATTCCCATTACGGAATGGATTTTAAGCAAGTAAACAATATCAATCAATCTCATTCTCCATTCCCTTTGTTTAATCCATGAAGTAAACACACCATTAAATTTTAATGGATTCTATACAAATATAAGAGAAAATCTTTCATAGCTAAACCATTTATGGTAAGACAATCAAACAAAGATTTATTATCATTATTAACCTTTTTCTTCCTAAAAATCACTTTAAAATCTATCTAAATTTATATTTAAATGAAATCCGTGAAGTTAATGATTTTTTTAAATACATCTATATTTATTTGATATTATACAAATTTGAATAATATACACTTAATAATGGATAATATACAAATTTGAGAGAAAATCTTTCATGGCTAAACCATTTATGGTAGGACAATCAAACAAAGATTTATTATCCTTATTAGCTTTTTTTATTCCTAAAAATTACTTTAAAATCCATCTAAATCCATTACTTAAATGAAATTTTGCAAGTAAATGATTTTTCTAATACATATATATGTATTGGATTTTATACAAATTGAATTGAATACATTTAAATTTTAATAGATTCTATACAAATATGAGAGAAAATCTTTCATGGCTAAACCATTTATGGTAAAACAATCAAACAAAGATTTATTATCATTATTAACTTTTTTATTCCTAAAAATTACTTTAAAATCTATATAAATCTATTACTTAAATAAAATTCTGTGAAGTAAATGATTTTTCTAATACATATATATGTATTGGATTTTATACAAATTTGAATTGAATACATTTAAATTTTAATAGATTCTATACAAATATGAGAGAAAATCTTTCATGGCTAAACCATTTATGGTAAGACAATCAAACAAAGATTTATTATTATTATTAACTTTTTTCTTCCTAAAAATTACTTTAAAATCCATCTAAATCCATTATTTAAATAAAATTCTGGGAAGTTAATGGTTTTTCTAATACATCTAGATTTATTAGATTTTACACAAATCTGAATGGAATACATTTAAATTTTAATGGATTCTATACAAATATGAGAGAAAATCCTCCACGACTAAACCATTTATGGTAAGACAATCAAACAGAGATTTATTATCATCATTAATATTTTTCTTCTTAATAATCACTTTAAAATCCATTTAAGTTCATTATTTAAATGAAATCTATGAAGTAAATAGTTTTTTTAATAAATCTAGATTTATTGAATTTCATACAAATCTGAATTGAATATACTTCAATTTTAATGGAATTTATACAAATTTGAGAGGAAATCTTTCTTGGCTAAACCATTTATGATAAGACAATCAAACAGAGATTTATTATCATCATTAAGGTTTTTCTTCCTAAAAATTATTTTAAAATCCATCTAAATTCATTACTTTGTAAGATTTGTGAAGTTAATGATTTTTTTTTTAATATATCTAGATTTAATTAATTTCATATAAATTTGAATCAAATATACTTAAATTTTAATGGAATCTATACAACTATGAGAGAAAATCTTCCATGGCTAAACCATTTATGGTTAGGCAATCAAACAAAGATTTATTATCAACATTAACAATTTTTTTCCTAAAAATCATTTAAAAATCTATTTAAATTGATTACTTAAATGAAATCTGTGAACTTAATAATTTTTTTAAAACATCTAGATGCATTGGATTTCATACAATTTTGAATTAAATACACTTAAATTTTAATGTAATCTATGCGAATCAAACAAAAATTTATTATCATTATTAACTTTTTTCATCCTTAAAATCACTTTAAAATCTATTTAAATCCATTACTTAGATGAAATCCATGAAGTTAATGATTTTTTTTAATACATTGGATTTATTGGATTTCACAAAAATTGTATCACCCTAACCTAAAGGTCAAGATATGAACTAGCATACTATCAATTGACCACTAAAAATCCAAAAAAAAAAAAAAAAAAAAAACAAATGTATTTATAAATAAATAGAACTATCAAAGTTCTTAACCAAACTAAATAAGTTCCTAAGAATCTTTAAATGACATATAGACTCATTTTTTAAGGAACCAAGAACCATTGTTGAAATGCCAATCCATCCTATGCGCAATAAGAATCTCAATCATCTCAAATAAAAACATACTAAGTGAGTTTGAAAACTTAATAAGCATACTAAACGGTGATGATTTTTTTCAATATAACATATATAAAACGAATATACACAAATATACTTTCACAAATATGAGAACTATAAATGTCAAATTCATAATCAGATTTACCAAATTAGAAACTTATCAAATATCATAATAGATTTTTAGGTTCCTTTTATGTTTTACTAACATAATAGGACTCTCATAACACATAATAGAGCCAAACTCACCTGTCAGCAACTAATGTATATAAGGTAAGCGCGAGTGAGGAATTAATTTTTTTTAAAAAAATAGAACACTCATGCCCGAAGGTAAAACTTAGACCCTCGTTGTGATCATCAACGAGTCCTCTCACATACACTGATTCATCCACACATGAATGTGAAGACTTATTAGTCCTTAGGGTACCCTGAATGTTGCTTCTCATATACTCACATACACATAACAAATCACATAGGTCTCCAATATATAACAGAGGTGCCTACTAGTAACAAAGAATAAGCCTAGACAAAACATTATTTAATGGTACTATTTAATTACATATATTCATACCATGATAACTTTCTAAACACAATTTCAAAAACATACATATTGTCATGATTCCAGTTTTGAAAATAGTTTAGTATACTTACCTTCCAACAAATTCAAAGCAAATAAACTCTTCATGAATTAAATGATCCAAACCTTAGCCTAAATTAACACAATATATCACATATAAATCAAACTCAAAATATTGTCTTAGGACTGAAATTAGGTGTGGGGTCTGGGATTTGCCTATACTGGGTCCCTCGGGCTACCCCAGGTTTGCCCCTCTCACCCACTCACTAGGTACTGTTCCCTCCCCTAGGGACTTTCTCTCGCCTCCCCCACCTCTCGAACCTGGCACCAGGGGCTTAATACCAAATTCTTAGAGAAGTGGGTACCAATTGAGCTACTAGCTCAATTGGTACCCACTTCTCTAAGAATTTGGTATTAAGCCCCTGGTGCCAGGTTCGAGAGGTGGGGGAGGCGAGAGAAAGTCCCTAGGGGAGGGAACAGTACCTAGTGAGTGGGTGAGAGGGGCAAACCTGGGGTAGCCCGAGGGACCCAGTATAGGCAAATCCCAGACCCCACAATAAAAGGCGCCTTTTTCCCTCCCCTAGGGACTTTCTTTCGCCTCCCCCACCTCTCGAACCTGGCACCAGGGGCTTAATACCAAATTCTTAGAGAAGTGGGTACCAATTGAGCTACGCTCAATTGGTACCCACTTCTCTAAGAATTTGGTATTAAGCCCCTGGTGCCAGGTTCGAGAGGTGGGGGAGGCGAGAGAAAGTCCCTAGGGGAGGGAACAGTACCTAGTGAGTGGGTGAGAGGGGCAAACCTGGGGTAGCCCGAGGGACCCAGTATAGGCAAATCCCAGACCCCACAATAAACCTGGCACCAGGGGCTTAATACCAAATTCTTAGAGAAGTGGGTACCAATTGAGCTAGTAGCTCAATTGGTACCCACTTCTCTAAGAATTTGGTATTAAGCCCCTGGTGCCAGGTTCGAGAGGTGGGGGAGGCGAGAGAAAGTCCCTAGGGGAGGGAACAGTACCTAGTGAGTGGGTGAGAGGGGCAAACCTGGGGTAGCCCGAGGGACCCAGTATAGGCAAATCCCAGACCCCACATTAGGGCTATTAAACGATCCACTTAATTGAAAACCTAAAATTAGAGTTAACCAGTATTGTTTTGATTCTGTACCGTTTTTGGTTTACCGTTTTTAGTAAATTGTAATCAATATAAAAATTTATGAAAATTTCTATAAACATGCTACAAATACATATCTCACACCATAAAAACTTTCAGAATTAAATAAAATACACAAATGCATTAACCAAAGTTATTTTCTAAAATATTTTGGTCTGTCTTTCAGTGCACAGCTCAGATTATGCTTCGATTCGGAATTTTTTTAATATTTTACATACCCCCATTTAACTTAAAATTTTGCATAAGTAAAATACACTTATGTAGGAGTCTAAAGTAAAATTGAGAAAAGTCAATAACATGAATAAGTATTTTAAAATATTTTCGTATTTGGATTTACACATGCTATCTGGTATTAAATAGATTCAACACCCTGAATAAGAAAAATCATAACTTATAAAATATAATTTCAAAAATTATAAAACTTTATAAGTTAATATCTAATATGTTTATAAACAACTATATAAATTGGAGAACTTTCGGAGAAGTAAAACTTAATGAAACATATTTCGTAACTAGACCAGTGCAGAATATTATAAAATTTTAACATTATTTTCTTAGAAAGAGAAATTTATAAAAACTCATATTGATATTTTTACGAAACCAATTTTATTTGAAAAGTTAGAAGATCTGGTTTTTAAAAATAGAAAACCATAATCAAAGTCAAACACATGCATAGCTTATAATTTCGAAATAGGCATTGGTTAGTCTATACTTACCTCAAAATTCATAAATCAACACTAACATAAAAAGAAACTAATATACCTTGGGTTTCTTTTTCTTCTTAAACAATTTTAATCAAAGAATCAATTGTCTAAGCGTTTAAATAAAATATATTAAAAAAATATATAATTGCAAACCTTGTAAAGTCTTCTTGATTTCTATATTAAATTTTGTTTCAAAGAACCTTGTAGGAGTTATTTGTCAAGAGCAAAGAAAAGTCTTTTTTTTTTCTTTTTTTTCTTTTTTTTCCTGTTTCTTTGAAAAGTGGTGTTCAGCATTTAATAAAGAAGGGAAAGAATTTATAGAATGTGGTTTTCTATTCTTATCAAACCACTTTACCATTTTTAATTTAAATTAAATAACTTTAAATGTTTAATCTAATTAGAAAACCTTATCACATAAGAATTCTTATAAAAATATAACTCCAACTAATTTTAAATATTGTTTTTTTTTTTAATTAAGTAAGATATCATCTATTTAGATTTACGTAAATGCTTAGGGAATAAATTAGATGTTATACAAATATTAATTGAATACATTTAAATTTTAATGATTTTTATACAAATATGAGAGAAAATCTTCCATGTCTAAACTATTTATGGTCAGACAATCAAACAAAGATTTATTATCATCATTAACTTTTTTCTTCCTAAAAATTACTTTAGAATCTAAATCCATTACTTAAAAATGAAAATCAAGAAGTTAATGATTTTTTTAATACATTTAGATTTATTAGATTTCATACAAATATGAATTGAATACAATTAATTTTAATAGATTCAATACAAATCTAAGAGAAAATCTTCCATGACTAAACCATTTATGGTAAGACAATGAAACAAAAATTTATTATCATCATTAACTTTTTTCTTCCTAAAAATTACTTTAAAATCCATCTAATTCCATTACTTAAATGAAAACCTTAAAGTTAATGATTTTTTTAATACATCTAGATTTATTAGATTTTATATAAATATGAATTGAATACACTTATGGTACGTTTACTTCACTTAAAGGTCATTTATTTTTTTGTCTGAAGACTGAACAGTGCTGCTTAAGACTGAAAACTGAATAGTGACTGAAATCTGATAAACATGTTTGTTTTTTCTTTTCTTAAATCTGGATGTATAATAATCTTGTTTGTTTTTTAAAGTTAAAATTATTTGATTACTAGTAATTTGACATTTATACCATTTTACTATTAGTTGTTGTGTAACTTTATTTAATATAATATAAACAATTACAATAAATTATTTAACAAATATTAAAACATTTATATATATACTATTTTTATTCATAATTAAAATAAGATTAATTATCATAGTAGAGTTAATTAAGTTATATTAAAATAAAAATGAACAAAATAGTCTTAAATTAAATTACTATTACAACAAAAGTTGAAATTGTAACTTTTATATATAATATTTTTATTCATAATTAAAATAAGATTAATTATAATAGTAGAGTCAATTAAATTTATATATTCAAATAAAAATAAATAAATTGGTTTTAAATTAAATTATTATTACAACAAAAGTTGAAATTGTAAAGTAATATATACTTTCTACTATAATTAAACAAGAATAATCAAATACTTGAACAAAATGATTTATAATTTTGTCTCTAAGTTGTTGTATAAACACTTGATCAATAAAGATTCTTATCGAAATTTGATCGATGAAATATAACAATGTAGCTATAAAAAAATTTGATGTTGAGATGTTTAAGGTTTTTATTTTTCAATGTTATTTGTTAAAGTATTAAAAGAAATTTGTATAATGTAAAATTAAGACAAACTTGGAAATATATTATTTTAGAAATGATAAACTTGGAATAATATATTTATAAAATCATTAAGTGATTTTGTATTAAGTGAAAAGTTAAAAAATGTTAGGGATCGTTTGTTTTTTTATCTGAAAACTAAACAGTATTGTTGAAGACTGAAAACTGAATAGTGACTAAAATCTGAAATCTGATTGACATGTTTGTTTTTTCTTTTCTTACCTCTGAATGTATAATAATCTTGTTTGTTTTTTAAAGTTAAAATTATCTGATTACTAGTAATTTGATATTTATATCCTTTTACTATTAGTTGTTGTATAATTTTATTTAATATGATACAAACAATTGTAATAAATTATTTAACGAATAATAAAACACTTATATATATAATATTTTTATTCATAATTAAAATAAGATTAATTATTATAGTAGAATCAATTAAATTTATATGTTTAAATAAAAATAAACAAAATAATCTTAAATTGAATTACTATTATAACAAAAGTTGAAATTGTAACTTATATATATATATTTTTATTCATAATTAAAATAAGATTAATTAAAATAGTAGAGTCAATTAAATTTATATATTCAAATAAAAATAAATAAAATGGTTTTAAATTAAATTACTATTACAACGAAAATTGAAATGTAAAGTAATATATATTTTCTGATATAATTAAACAAGAATAATCAAATACTTAAACAAATTAATTTGTAATTTGGTCTCTGAGTTGTTGCATAAATATTTTATCAATAAAGATTCTTACCAGAATTTAATTAAAGAAATATAGTAATCCAGCTATAAAAAAAAAAAAAAAAAATTGAAGTTGAGATGTTTAGGGTTTTTATTTTTCAATGTTGTTTATTAAAGTATTAAAAGAAATTTTTATAATATAAAACTAAAATAAACTTGGAAACATATTATTTTAGGAATGATAAACTTGGAATAATATATTTATAAATCATTAAGTGATTTTGTATTAAGTGAAAAGTAAAAAAATGTTACTTTTTTTTTTTTTGTCAGTGATTTTTGGGTAATTTTAAGTGGTTTGACCACTTAAAAAAAAAAAAACAAAAATCTCTTAATTAGTCAAATTCAGCACCATTAAGTGTTAAGTACAAAAAACAAACAACCCCTATGACAGGCCCCTTTCTAACTACTAGCTAGGCGACCTGCCCGGCAACCCCACGGTGGCTCCCCAGTCGAGATCTGCTCTGGCTGGAAAGTTCCCGTGAAGCTAAGCCTCTTTTCTTTGCTAAAATACTTGAAATCCTTTTGTTTCTGAAAAAGGGTGGGAATTTTGTTCGTTGAAAATAACTTATGAAAATAGGATTTTCACAGAAAACCGGCAGCACAACGGCTGTTTTTCTGAAATTCCACCCTGTAAAATATCTCATAAAATCTGTATAATTGTATTCACAAATAATTTCTATAATCAATAGGCCTCCGGCCATTTTCAAACTCATAATCATGCAATTAAGCGGAAGTAACTTAAATAAATCTTGAAACAACATGCATGATATTTACAATGAAATCCTTAATTCAAAGTAATATTTACAAAACTAGAAAATCTGGGAAATGATAATAAATACAATACATGATGCTATGACTAGAAAATAGTGCAGTCTGGTCGCGTGTCTAACTGGCCTGTACGTCCGAAGGAGATACGTCAGCCGTGCTGCTCGTACCTGCACCTGAGGGAGGATTTTTAAGAAAGACAGGAAAAACAGTGGTGAGAATAACTCAGTGAGTGGGTAAGTTTACATAAACTATGCTTTTGCTTAAAATACTATTCCTCAAAAAAATAAATTGGAAAACTATTACTTACTTACTATTTCTGAAAACGAGATACTCGTTTAAATCATGTGAAAGTTACTTATCAAACTTTTCTTAAAAATTTTTTTCTTATTTTCTTACTAGCCTATCTGGCAACCCAGGGAAATCTTGTCCTTCGTGACGGTGCGAAGACACGCCACTAGGATAGGGGAACTCTCACCATGTGTAGTCGCAGATGTGGATACAACTCTGGGATCGCGATTCCCTCCAACATCAGGCAGATCTACACTATCCCATACGTGCAGAGGGTGACTGACAGACTCGATCCCCCCATAGTTAGTAACTCCCCCCAACTACCGTACACGTATGGAATACTTCGGCCGGCTGTATTCTTAGGGGCTAGGGTAAACCATAGGCATATATAAATTGAAATCTCGGCAATATGCTATAATATCGCAAAATAACTTTCACAAATACTATCTCTATGCATGTATATAATTTCAACTTGCTCAATTACTTTACTGAAGAATATAAACATATTCATAGCATAAACTTTAAAGCTATACATGCATTTATAGATGATAAACTGAAAACTATAAGCTTTTACTAGAATCTCAAAACCTTTTGCTTGCTAAAACTGATTGCATTCAATAACAAAATGTATGAAAACTTTTAAAAAAAATCCACACTCACTACTTGCTTCCAAAATACTTATCACCGCTTCCCGATACGGCTCTCGCTTGGTTTTCGATTCACCTACAATTGATTTCGATCGAGATGTCGTTAAAACATAACTCGTGAGCAACTAAACTTTAAGCCATACGAGGATTTAATAGTACGATAATTCAAGTGACTATCCTCACACGATAACAAACGGAAAACTCATATTTGCACGCGAATACTATTTCCAACCAAATCGTTATCGCGTCTTAAACTACTCGAAACTCTACGGTTACAAAACCGACAACTATGTCATTCGAATCTAATGTAACATATTCAAAATCAGATTCCAATGAATTCACTAAACAGAAGATTCAAAACCAAACGACGAACTTAAAGCTTACGCGATTTCAACTACTTATCGCGATTTATTCGTTTTTAGCGTTTCGCGCGATTCCTTTAATTTCGCTTGAACTTATTGTTAATTTCAACTCGAGACTTTACTTAAAACACGGAAAATGAATATTCAAACATGATTAAACACAAAGAAGAAAATATGGCAGCAAGCTTAACATATTCATTTCCGATTTCAACTTCCGAAATTTCGACAATTAACGATTTCGCGCGAACCAAAAACTATCCGATTAACTTTATTGAAACTCGAACTATTATAACTTCAACTTAAACACTTTAACGGCTTAAAAACAATCTCAGGGCAGCGAGATAATATTCACATTCCTTTTTATATTCGACAACGAAAATCACAAACTAACAATGCTCGCATTCGCGGAAAAATCAACCGAATCGCTCGGAAACGATTTCTAAATGTCCGAACGATTATCCGATACTTTAAAACACTTTAATACAATCCATTTTCCACGACCACAAACGCGAAGCCAAAAACATATTTCAACAGTCCCTAAATATCTCATAACAGCCCATAAACAACATTCAACGAATACGATCGATGATAAAAACACAATCGCAACATCAACGAGCGAACCTCCGCACTAACGAGGTTTCCAATCCTAGTCCCAAACATAATATCATCAATTTATCTCAACTCTAATCACATGGATGCTCACTAATTACTCAAAACTTCTCAACAAAAACAAAGGGGACAGCACCTTACCCCAAAAGCGAGCTATTTTCGACTTCGAAACAGCTTCCGATCGGCGATGATCTCTCGTGCGCAGCAAGCTGTCTCCCTTTGATAATGGCCTGACAGCATCAACACAACTCACGGCTTCAGCTCTGAAATGATGCACTCGGACAGCCTTGACAGTAGCTCGCACAACCTCAACACTTGATTCACGATGACAGCACAGCAGCAACTACATCAACAGCAAGCTCACAACGGCGACAGCAACATGACAATGGCAGCAACGTGAGCACGGCAGGAAGGCAGCATCGTCGACAGAACAGCAGCACCTCAACATGCAGCTCTTCAGCTTGCACAAGATAGTACCAGAGTACGAAGACAGCAGCTCACCACTGTCTAACTCACACCAGCAGCTCCCTTCACCGGTAATAGCGACGGCAGCTTCAACTCCTCACTCGGCGACAACTCACGACAGCTCACTCTCTCTTTCTTGCATGCACGGTCTGAAGGCCTCAATTTCGATCTTGCATGTGGCTGGATGATTCAGATCTGATCTCTTCTTCTCCTTGCATCATCACGGCCTGATGACTTCTTCCACGAGCAGTACATGTCTTCTCTATCTCTCACGATCTCTCTATCTCACTCGCTCGGACCTCTCTCAAGCTTGCTCTCGGCCTCTCTCTAACTCACGAGCCGCAACTCTTTTGTTTGGATTCAGTTTTGAAATGAAAAGCTGATGGTCAATTACTCTCTCTCAAATATGCTCTTTCTCTCGTTTTCTCATAAAGGTGACCGAATCACTTCTTGCTTTTCAACTTTTATAATTGCATTTTCTTTCAATTGGACACTTGTCACATTCCACCATTGCATGTGTGACAAGTGTCACAACCATGCATTATCTTATTTCATTTAAAAATCTTCCATGCTTTTCTTGCTTTTTAATCCAATCCTGGATTCCGCTTCCGACCGTCCGTCCTGGAATTTGCTTTTAATCACTTTCGCCTTCGGAATAATTTTAATAAATTTCGAATCCGTATTTGCGAACTCGAATTTATTTTTCTTAATCGAAATTAATTATTCCGAATAATTCCGGACTTGATAATTATATTTTTTTTTCGATCTGACGCGATCCATCGGAAAAATATTTTGCTCTCCGACGAACGCGGTTTTGGGTTTTACAATTCACCCCTCCTTATAAAAATTTCGTCCTCGAAATTTACACAACTTACATGCAATGCATCTCAACACTAGAATCTATCAAACATACTCAATACTTTCTTGAATTATAAAAATTCACAACTCGAATAACTAAAGATACTTACTTGTATCGAAAAGATGCGGATACTGACTGCGCATCTGCTCCTCATGCTCCCACGTGGCCTTTTCCACTGCATGATTCCTCCACAACACTTTAACCAACGGAATAACTTTACTGCGAAGAACCTGATCTCTCCTGTCAAGAATCTGAACTGGGGTCTCCTCATAAGATAGGTTCTCCTTGAGTTCCATTGGCTGCTCTAACAACACGTGCGAAGGATCTGCTATATACTTGCGGAGCATCGAGACATGGAATACATTATGGATCCTGGAAAGTTCTGCTGGTAGCTCAAGTCGATATGCTACCTCACCTACTTTGCCAATCACTTCATAGGGACCGATATACCGAGGGCTTAACTTACCTCGCTTCCCAAAACGAATTATTCCTTTCCAAGGAGATATCCGTAGGAACACCTTATCCCTGACCTGGAACTCCAAATCCTTTCTACGCTTATCTACGTAACTTTTCTGACGATCCTGGGCTATCTTCAGATTGTCCCGAATAACCTTGATCTTCTCTGTAGTCATCTGAACAAGCTCGGGCCCAATCAACTTTCTCTCGCCCATTTCATCCCAACATACCGGCGTCCTACACCGTCTTCCATACAGTGCTTCATACGGTGCCATGCCGATACTAGCCTGATAGCTGTTATTATAGGCAAACTCGATTAACGACAGATGAGTATCCCAGCTTCCTCCAAACTCTATCACACAAGACCTGAGCATATCCTCTAAAGTTTGAATAGTACGCTCAGACTGACCATCTGTCTGCGGATGAAATGCTGTACTAAAATGTAATCGAGTACCTAATGCTTTCTGGAGACTAGGCCAAAATCGGGATGTAAATCTCGGATCTCTATCTGATACGATTGACACTGGAGCCCCATGCAATCTTACTATCTCATCGACATACAACTTAGCCAATCTATCCAGGGAATATGTACTTCTGACAGGTAGGAAATGAGCTGACTTCGTAAGTCGATCTACTATAACCCAAATACTGTCATGACCATTTCGACTCCGAGGAAATCCTACCACAAAGTCCATAGTAATACGCTCCCATTTCCACTCCGGGATGGAGAGTGGCTGAAGAAGTCCTGATGGCCTCTGGTGCTCGGCTTTCACCTGTTGACAAATCAAGCATCTTGACACAAATTCAGCTATCTCTTTCTTCATACCTTTCCACCAATAATGCTCTTTCAAGGTATGATACATTTTCGTACTTCTCGGATGCATAGCGTATGCTGAGGAGTGAGCTTCATCTAAAATTTCTTTCTTGAGTTCCGCCACATCTGGAACACACAACCTCTGTCTCATCCTCAACGTACCGTCATCCTTGATTGAGAAGTCTCCCTGCTGGCCTGACTCTACTCCCTGTCTGATCTTAATTAACTGAGGATTTTGAATCTGTAACTCTCGGATTCGATCCACGAGTACCGGATATTGATTCCGAATAGTTACCTTATTCAATTCCCGATAATCAATGCACAATCTCATACTTCCATCTTTCTTTTTAACAAAGAGCACTGGTGCTCCCCAGGGAGATACACTGGATCTGACAAAGCCCTTGTCTACCAATTCTTCCAACTGAACTTTTAATTCCATCAACTCTGGAGGTGCCATTCTGTACTGTGCTCTGGAAATTGGTGCTGTTCCCGGAATCAGATTAATCTCGAATTCAAAATCCCTATCTGGAGGTAAACCTGGAAGATCTTCCGGAAACACATCAGAAAACTCTGCAACCACAGGAATATTTTCTAACTGAGTCTCCCTCTCGGACGAATCTATCACATAAGCCAAATAACCAGCACAATGTTTCATTAACATCTTTCTGGCGGTCATGGCTGATATGATACGGGACGGAAGCATTCTACGCTCCCCTCGAAATACTACATCTGACTCTCCCATCGAACTGAACTTGACTTCTTTCTGAAAACAATCCACTACGGCATGATGCGTAGCTAACCAATCCATACCCAAAATAATGTCGAAGTCACATATATCCAATAATATCAAACTAACTGGAAAGGATCTATTCCCAAGTACAATATCACAATCTCTGCAAACACTCTCTGCTACTAAGGAATCTCCGGTAGGAGTAGCTACTACCATATCACACTCTAAAGGTTCTAACTTCATACTAACATGACTGGCAAAGATTTTAGAAACAAAAGAATGCGTAGCACCAGGATCTATTAACACATGAGCATCAGAATTAAAAATCGTTACAGTACCTGTCACCACCTCTGGTGTAGCTTCAGCATCTTGTTGTGTTACCGTGAACACCCTGGCTTGAGTACGGGGTCTCCCTGATGGTCCTCTGGGTGGCAAACCTCTCCCAGTACCTCTTCCGGATTGAACTGTAGTCCCTGGTCCTCTCATCTGCGGACCTCTCTGATCCTGCGATTGACCCCCACTAGACTGTCCTTGAGTAGACGGTCTCGACCCAATGGCTCCTGTTGTTCTCTGCGGGCACTCCTTCATAAAATGTCCCTCTTTACCACAATGATAACATCCAGTGATACCCATATGACACTCTCCTCGGTGCATCCTGTTGCATTTCCTGCACGGCTCTCCGCTCTGAGTATTACCTCTGCTCTGGGGTCCTGATGGAGGTCTGACTGAACTCTGACTAGACGCGGCTCCCTGACTTCGCTGTTTGCTACCTGACCATCTAGACTTACCTCCAGTTTTCGGTGCCTTGCTGGAGCCTCCTGAATACCAACCTGACCCCTGACTGCGCTTAAATTTCTGCATTGGCTCTTTGTCACCTATTGTTGTCCTTTCTACCCTCAAAGCTGCTTCAACTATCCGCCCATACTCTCTGTGCTCTGCAGCTACCACATATGCCTTGATCTTCGGATTCAGGCCCTGCACGAACTTATGGCACTTGTTCACATCATCATTCACGATAAACGGCGCCACTCGAGACAATTCGGTAAACTTCCTTTCATACTCTTCGACTGACATGTTACCCTGCACAAGACTGTAAAACTCTTCAATCTTTGCATCCTTGTATGCCCTTGGGTAGAATTTCTCATTGAACTCTTCTTTGAATTTTTCCCATGAGACTTGTTCGGTTGTTCTTCGCTTGACGGAATCCCACCAATCTCTAGCTGAAGCTCGAAGCAAGAATGAAGCAATTGACACCTTTTGGAGATCGATGCATTCCATCTGTTCCAACACCCTTTCAGTATTATCCAACCACTCCGATGCACTCTCTGGACCACCCGCTCCGTCAAAAGCATCGGCACCTAATTTTCTTGCCCTCTCTACGGTGGCGCTTGGTGCGCGAGGCCTTAACCCTTGTATAACCTGGGCTAATCTCTCGATCGGATCCTGCTCAGGCTCTACTACTGGTGGCTCAACTGGAATCCCTGGCTGAGGATCATTGACGGACTCATTTACTTGATCCCTTATTTCTGGAGCAGGAGGTGGAGCATTATCAGCGGCTCTCCTTGTACGCGGACGACCGACGCGACGGATGACTCACTGCGCTTGAACTAGATACTTAGTCATAAAATGTATAATGTTTTAGAAATTCTATGAAAATGCTTGAAAATCATGTAATGCATTTAAAATCTTTGCTCTGATACCAACGTTGACAGACCCCTTTCTAACTACTAGCTAGGCGACCTGCCCGGCAACCCCACGGTGGCTCCCCAGTCGAGATCTGCTCTGGCTGGAAAGTTCCCGTCAAGCTAAGCCTCTTTTCTTTGCTAAAATACTTGAAATCCTTTTGTTTCTGAAAAAGAGTGGGAATTTTGTTCGTTGAAAATAACTTATGAAAATAGGATTTTCACAGAAAACCGGCAGCACAACGGCTGTTTTTCTGAAATTCCACCCTGTAAAATATCTCATAAAATCTGTATAATTGTATTCACAAATAATTTCTATAATCAATAGGCCTCCGGCCATTTTCAAACTCATAATCATGCAATTAAGCGGAAGTAACTTAAATAAATCTTAAAACAACATGCATGATATTTACAATGAAATCCTTAATTCAAAGTAATATTTACAAAACTAGAAAATCTGGGAAATGATAATAAATACAATACATGATGCTATGACTAGAAAATAGTGCAGTCTGGTCGCGTGTCTAACTGGCCTGTACGTCCGAAGGAGATACGCCAGCCGTGCTGCTCGTACCTGCACCTGAGGGAGGATTTTAAAGAAAGACAGGAAAAACAGTGGTGAGAATAACTCAGTGAGTGGGTAAGTTTACATAAACTATGCTTTTGCTTAAAATACTATTCCTCAAAAAAATAAATTGGAAAACTATTACTTACTTACTATTTCTGAAAACGAGATACTCGTTTAAATCATGTGAAAGTTACTTATCAAACTTTTCTTAAAATTTTTTTTCTTATTTTCTTACTAGCCTATCTGGCAACCCAGGGAAATCTTGTCCTTCGTGACGGTGCGAAGACACGCCACTAGGATAGGGGAACTCTCACCATGTGTAGTCGCAGATGTGGATACAACTCTGGGATCGCGATTCCCTCCAACATCAGGCAGATCTACACTATCCCATACGTGCAGAGGGTGACTGACAGACTCGATCCCCCCATAGTTAGTAACTCCCCCCAACTACCGTACACGTATGGAATACTTCGGCCGGCTGTATTCTTAGGGGCTAGGGTAAACCATAGGCATATATAAATTGAAATCTCGGCAATATGCTATAATATCGCAAAATAACTTTCACAAATACTATCTCTATGCATGTATATAATTTCAACTTGCTCAATTACTTTACTGAAGAATATAAACATATTCATAGCATAAACTTTAAAGCTATACATGCATTTATAGATGATAAACTGAAAACTATAAGCTTTTACTAGAATCTCAAAACCTTTTGCTTGCTAAAACTGATTGCATTCAATAACAAAATGTATGAAAACTTTTAAAAAAAATCCACACTCACTACTTGCTTCCAAAATACTTATCACCGCTTCCCGATACGGCTCTCGCTTGGTTTTCGATTCACCTACAATTGATTTCGATCGAGATGTCGTTAAAACATAACTCGTGAGCAACTAAACTTTAAGCCATACGAGGATTTAATAGTACGATAATTCAAGTGACTATCCTCACACGATAACAAACGGAAAACTCATATTTGCACGCGAATACTATTTCCAACCAAATCGTTATCGCGTCTTAAACTACTCGAAACTCTACGGTTACAAAACCGACAACTATGTCATTCGAATCTAATGTAACATATTCAAAATCAGATTCCAATGAATTCACTAAACAGAAGATTCAAAACCAAACGACGAACTTAAAGCTTACGCGATTTCAACTACTTATCGCGATTTATTCGTTTTTAGCGTTTCGCGCGATTCCTTTAATTTCGCTTGAACTTATTGTTAATTTCAACTCGAGACTTTACTTAAAACACGGAAAATGAATATTCAAACATGATTAAACACAAAGAAGAAAATATGGCAGCAAGCTTAACATATTCATTTCCGATTTCAACTTCCGAAATTTCGACAATTAACGATTTCGCGCGAACCAAAAACTATCCGATTAACTTTATTGAAACTCGAACTATTATAACTTCAACTTAAACACTTTAACGGCTTAAAAACAATCTCAGGGCAGCGAGATAATATTCACATTCCTTTTTATATTCGACAACGAAAATCACAAACTAACAATGCTCGCATTCGCGGAAAAATCAACCGAATCGCTCGGAAACGATTTCTAAATGTCCGAACGATTATCCGATACTTTAAAACACTTTAATACAATCCATTTTCCACGACCACAAACGCGAAACCAAAAACATATTTCAACAGTCCCTAAATATCTCATAACAGCCCATAAACAACATTCAACGAATACGATCGATGATAAAAACACAATCGCAACATCAATGAGCGAACCTCCGCACTAACGAGGTTTCCAATCCTAGTCCCAAACATAATATCATCAATTTATCTCAACTCTAATCACATGGATGCTCACTAATTACTCAAAACTTCTCAACAAAAACAAAGGGGACAGCACCTTACCCCAAAAGCGAGCTATTTTCGACTTCGAAACAGCTTCCGATCGGCGATGATCTCTCGTGCGCAGCAAGCTGTCTCCCTTTGATAATGGCCTGACAGCATCAACACAACTCACGGCTTCAGCTCTGAAATGATGCACTCGGACAGCCTTGACAGTAGCTCGCACAACCTCAACACTTGATTCACGATGACAGCACAGCAGCAACTACATCAACAGCAAGCTCACAACGGCGACAGCAACATGACAATGGCAGCAACGTGAGCACGGCAGGAAGGCAGCATCGTCGACAGAACAGCAGCACCTCAACATGCAGCTCTTCAGCTTGCACAAGATAGTACCAGAGTACGAAGACAGCAGCTCACCACTGTCTAACTCACACCAGCAGCTCCCTTCACCGGTAATAGCGACGGCAGCTTCAACTCCTCACTCGACGACAACTCACGACAGCTCACTCTCTCTTTCTTGCATGCACGGTCTGAAGGCCTCAATTTCGATCTTGCATGTGGCTGGATGATTCAGATCTGATCTCTTCTTCTCCTTGCATCATCACGGCCTGATGACTTCTTCCACGAGCAGTACACGTCTTCTCTATCTCTCACGATCTCTCTATCTCACTCGCTCGGACCTCTCTCAAGCTTGCTCTCGGCCTCTCTCTAACTCACGAGCAGCAACTCTTTTGTTTGGATTCAGTTTTGAAATGAAAAGCTGATGGTCAATTACTCTCTCTCAAATATGCTCTCTCTCTCGTTTTCTCATAAAGGTGACCGAATCACTTCTTGCTTTTCAACTTTTATAATTGCATTTTCTTTCAATTGGACACTTGTCACATTCCACCATTGCATGTGTGACAAGTGTCACAACCATGCATTATCTTATTTCATTTAAAAATCTTCCATGCTTTTCTTGCTTTTTAATCCAATCCTGGATTCCGCTTCCGACCGTCCGTCCTGGAATTTGCTTTTAATCACTTTCGCCTTCGGAATAATTTTAATAAATTTCGAATCCGTATTTGCGAACTCGAATTTATTTTTCTTAATCGAAATTAATTATTCCGAATAATTCCGGACTTGATAATTATATTTTTTTTTCGATCTGACGCGATCCATCGGAAAAATATTTTGCTCTCCGACGAACGCGGTTTTGGGTTTTACAATTCACCCCTCCTTATAAAAATTTCGTCCTCGAAATTTACACAACTTACATGCAATGCATCTCAACACTAGAATCTATCAAACATACTCAATACTTTCTTGAATTATAAAAATTCACAACTCGAATAACTAAAGATACTTACTTGTATCGAAAAGATGCGGATACTGACTGCGCATCTGCTCCTCATGCTCCCACGTGGCCTTTTCCACTGCATGATTCCTCCACAATACTTTAACCAACGGAATAACTTTACTGCGAAGAACCTGATCTCTCCTGTCAAGAATCTGAACTGGGGTCTCCTCATAAGATAGGTTCTCCTTGAGTTCCATTGGCTGCTCTAACAACACGTGCGAAGGATCTGCTATATACTTGCGGAGCATCGAGACATGGAATACATTATGGATCCTGGAAAGTTCTGCTGGTAGCTCAAGTCGATATGCTACCTCACCTACTTTGCCAATCACTTCATAGGGACCGATATACCGAGGGCTTAACTTACCTCGCTTCCCAAAACGAATTATTCCTTTCCAAGGAGATATCCGTAGGAACACCTTATCCCTGACCTGGAACTCCAAATCCTTTCTACGCTTATCTACGTAACTTTTCTGACGATCCTGGGCTATCTTCAGATTGTCCCGAATAACCTTGATCTTCTCTGTAGTCATCTGAACAAGCTCGGGCCCAATCAACTTTCTCTCGCCCATTTCATCCCAACATACCGGCGTCCTACATCGTCTTCCATACAGTGCTTCATACGGTGCCATGCCGATACTAGCCTGATAGCTGTTATTATAGGCAAACTCGATTAACGACAGATGAGTATCCCAGCTTCCTCCAAACTCTATCACACAAGACCTGAGCATATCCTCTAAAGTTTGAATATTACGCTCAGACTGACCATCTGTCTGCGGATGAAATGCTGTACTAAAATGTAATCGAGTACCTAATGCTTTCTGGAGACTAGGCCAAAATCGGGATGTAAATCTCGGATCTCTATCTGATACGATTGACACTGGAGCCCCATGCAATCTTACTATCTCATCGACATACAACTTAGCCAATCTATCCAGGGAATATGTACTTCTGACAGGTAGGAAATGAGCTGACTTCGTAAGTCGATCTACTATAACCCAAATACTGTCATGACCATTTCGACTCCGAGGAAATCCTACCACAAAGTCCATAGTAATACGCTCCCATTTCCACTCCGGGATGGAGAGTGGCTGAAGAAGTCCTGATGGCCTCTGGTGCTCGGCTTTCACCTGTTGACAAATCAAGCATCTTGACACAAATTCAGCTATCTCTTTCTTCATACCTTTCCACCAATAATGCTCTTTCAAGGTATGATACATTTTCGTACTTCTCGGATGCATAGCGTATGCTGAGGAGTGAGCTTCATCTAAAATTTCTTTCTTGAGTTCCGCCACATCTGGAACACACAACCTCTGTCTCATCCTAAACGTACCGTCATCCTTGATTGAGAAGTCTCCCTGCTGGCCTGACTCTACTCCCTGTCTGATCTTAATTAACTGAGGATTTTGAATCTATAACTCTCGGATTCGATCCACGAGTACCGGATATTGATTCCGAATAGTTACCTTATTCAATTCCCGATAATCAATGCACAATCTCATACTTCCATCTTTCTTTTTAACAAAGAGCACTGGTGCTCCCCAGGGAGATACACTGGATCTGACAAAGCCCTTGTCTACCAATTCTTCCAACTGAACTTTTAATTCCATCAACTCTGGAGGTGCCATTCTGTACTGTGCTCTGGAAATTGGTGCTGTTCCCGGAATCAGATTAATCTCGAATTCAAAATCCCTATCTGGAGGTAAACCTGGAAGATCTTCCGGAAACACATCAGAAAACTCTGCAACCACAGGAATATTTTCTAACTGAGTCTCCCTCTCGGACGAATCTATCACATAAGCCAAATAACCAGCACAATGTTTCATTAACATCTTTCTGGCGGTCATGGCTGATATGATACGGGACGGAAGCATTCTACGCTCCCCTCGAAATACTACATCTGACTCTCCCATCGAACTGAACTTGACTTCTTTCTGAAAACAATCCACTACGGCATGATGCGTAGCTAACCAATCCATACCCAAAATAATGTCGAAGTCACATATATCCAATAATATCAAACTAACTGGAAAGGATCTATTCCCAAGTACAATATCACAATCTCTGCAAACACTCTCTGCTACTAAGGAATCTCCGGTAGGAGTAGCTACTACCATATCACACTCTAAAGGTTCTAACTTCATACTAACATGACTGGCAAAGATTTTAGAAACAAAAGAATGCGTAGCACCAGGATCTATTAACACATGAGCATCAGAATTAAAAATCGTTACAGTACCTGTCACCACCTCTGGTGTAGCTTCAGCATCTTGTTGTGTTACCGTGAACACCCTGGCTTGAGTACGGGGTCTCCCTGATGGTCCTCTGGGTGGCAAACCTCTCCCAGTACCTCTTCCGGATTGAACTGTAGTCCCTGGTCCTCTCATCTGCGGACCTCTCTGATCCTGCGATTGACCCCCACTAGACTGTCCTTGAGTAGACGGTCTCGACCCAATGGCTCCTGTTGTTCTCTGCGGGCACTCCTTCATAAAATGTCCCTCTTTACCACAATGATAACATCCAGTGATACCCATATGACACTCTCCTCGGTGCATCCTGTTGCATTTCCTGCACGGCTCTCCGCTCTGAGTATTACCTCTGCTCTGGGGTCCTGATGGAGGTCTGACTGAACTCTGACTAGACGCGGCTCCCTGACTTCGCTGTTTGCTACCTGACCATCTAGACTTACCTCCAGTTTTCGGTGCCTTGCTGGAGCCTCCTGAATACCAACCTGACCCCTGACTGCGCTTAAATTTCTGCATTGGCTCTTTGTCACCTATTGTTGTCCTTTCTACCCTCAAAGCTGCTTCAACTATCCGCCCATACTCTCTGTGCTCTGCAGCTACCACATATGCCTTGATCTTCGGATTCAGGCCCTGCACGAACTTATGGCACTTGTTCACATCATCATTCACGATAAACGGCGCCACTCGAGACAATTCGGTAAACTTCCTTTCATACTCTTCGACTGACATGTTACCCTGCACAAGACTGTAAAACTCTTCAATCTTTGCATCCTTGTATGCCCTTGGGTAGAATTTCTCATTGAACTCTTCTTTGAATTTTTCCCATGAGACTTGTTCGGTTGTTCTTCGCTTGACGGAATCCCACCAATCTCTAGCTGAAGCTCGAAGCAAGAATGAAGCAATTGACACCTTTTGGAGATCGATGCATTCCATCTGTTCCAACACCCTTTCAGTATTATCCAACCACTCCGATGCACTCTCTGGACCACCCGCTCCGTCAAAAGCATCGGCACCTAATTTTCTTGCCCTCTCTACGGTGGCGCTTGGTGCGCGAGGCCTTAACCCTTGTATAACCTGGGCTAATCTCTCGATCGGATCCTGCTCAGGCTCTACTACTGGTGGCTCAACTGGAATCCCTGGCTGAGGATCATTGACGGACTCATTTACTTGATCCCTTATTTCTGGAGCAGGAGGTGGAGCATTATCAGCGGCTCTCCTTGTACGCGGACGACCGACGCGACGGATGACTCACTGCGCTTGAACTAGATACTTAGTCATAAAATGTATAATGTTTTAGAAATTCTATGAAAATGCTTGAAAATCATGTAATGCATTTAAAATCTTTGCTCTGATACCAACGTTGACAGACCCCTTTCTAACTACTAGCTAGGCGACCTGCCCGGCAACCCCACGGTGGCTCCCCAGTCGAGATCTGCTCTGGCTGGAAAGTTCCCGTGAAGCTAAGCCTCTTTTCTTTGCTAAAATACTTGAAATCCTTTTGTTTCTGAAAAAGAGTGGGAATTTTGTTCGTTGAAAATAACTTATGAAAATAGGATTTTCACAGAAAACCGGCAGCACAACGGCTGTTTTTCTGAAATTCCACCCTGTAAAATATCTCATAAAATCTGTATAATTGTATTCACAAATAATTTCTATAATCAATAGGCCTCCGGCCATTTTCAAACTCATAATCATGCAATTAAGCGGAAGTAACTTAAATAAATCTTAAAACAACATGCATGATATTTACAATGAAATCCTTAATTCAAAGTAATATTTACAAAACTAGAAAATCTGGGAAATGATAATAAATACAATACATGATGCTATGACTAGAAAATAGTGCAGTCTGGTCGCGTGTCTAACTGGCCTGTACGTCCGAAGGAGATACGCCAGCCGTGCTGCTCGTACCTGCACCTGAGGGAGGATTTTTAAGAAAGACAGGAAAAACAGTGGTGAGAATAACTCAGTGAGTGGGTAAGTTTACATAAACTATGCTTTTGCTTAAAATACTATTCCTCAAAAAAATAAATTGGAAAACTATTACTTACTTACTATTTCTGAAAACGAGATACTCGTTTAAATCATGTGAAAGTTACTTATCAAACTTTTCTTAAAATTTTTTTTCTTATTTTCTTACTAGCCTATCTGGCAACCCAGGGAAATCTTGTCCTTCGTGACGGTGCGAAGACACGCCACTAGGATAGGGGAACTCTCACCATGTGTAGTCGCAGATGTGGATACAACTCTGGGATCGCGATTCCCTCCAACATCAGGCAGATCTACACTATCCCATACGTGCAGAGGGTGACTGACAGACTCGATCCCCCCATAGTTAGTAACTCCCCCCAACTACCGTACACGTATGGAATACTTCGGCCGGCTGTATTCTTAGGGGCTAGGGTAAACCATAGGCATATATAAATTGAAATCTCGGCAATATGCTATAATATCGCAAAATAACTTTCACAAATACTATCTCTATGCATGTATATAATTTCAACTTGCTCAATTACTTTACTGAAGAATATAAACATATTCATAGCATAAACTTTAAAGCTATACATGCATTTATAGATGATAAACTGAAAACTATAAGCTTTTACTAGAATCTCAAAACCTTTTGCTTGCTAAAACTGATTGCATTCAATAACAAAATGTATGAAAACTTTTAAAAAAAATCCACACTCACTACTTGCTTCCAAAATACTTATCACCGCTTCCCGATACGGCTCTCGCTTGGTTTTCGATTCACCTACAATTGATTTCGATCGAGATGTCGTTAAAACATAACTCGTGAGCAACTAAACTTTAAGCCATACGAGGATTTAATAGTACGATAATTCAAGTGACTATCCTCACACGATAACAAACGGAAAACTCATATTTGCACGCGAATACTATTTCCAACCAAATCGTTATCGCGTCTTAAACTACTCGAAACTCTACGGTTACAAAACCGACAACTATGTCATTCGAATCTAATGTAACATATTCAAAATCAGATTCCAATGAATTCACTAAACAGAAGATTCAAAACCAAACGACGAACTTAAAGCTTACGCGATTTCAACTACTTATCGCGATTTATTCGTTTTTAGCGTTTCGCGCGATTCCTTTAATTTCGCTTGAACTTATTGTTAATTTCAACTCGAGACTTTACTTAAAACACGGAAAATGAATATTCAAACATGATTAAACACAAAGAAGAAAATATGGCAGCAAGCTTAACATATTCATTTCCGATTTCAACTTCCGAAATTTCGACAATTAACGATTTCGCGCGAACCAAAAACTATCCGATTAACTTTATTGAAACTCGAACTATTATAACTTCAACTTAAACACTTTAACGGCTTAAAAACAATCTCAGGGCAGCGAGATAATATTCACATTCCTTTTTATATTCGACAACGAAAATCACAAACTAACAATGCTCGCATTCGCGGAAAAATCAACCGAATCGCTCGGAAACGATTTCTAAATGTCCGAACGATTATCCGATACTTTAAAACACTTTAATACAATCCATTTTCCACGACCACAAACGCGAAACCAAAAACATATTTCAACAGTCCCTAAATATCTCATAACAGCCCATAAACAACATTCAACGAATACGATCGATGATAAAAACACAATCGCAACATCAATGAGCGAACCTCCGCACTAACGAGGTTTCCAATCCTAGTCCCAAACATAATATCATCAATTTATCTCAACTCTAATCACATGGATGCTCACTAATTACTCAAAACTTCTCAACAAAAACAAAGGGGACAGCACCTTACCCCAAAAGCGAGCTATTTTCGACTTCGAAACAGCTTCCGATCGGCGATGATCTCTCGTGCGCAGCAAGCTGTCTCCCTTTGATAATGGCCTGACAGCATCAACACAACTCACGGCTTCAGCTCTGAAATGATGCACTCGGACAGCCTTGACAGTAGCTCGCACAACCTCAACACTTGATTCACGATGACAGCACAGCAGCAACTACATCAACAGCAAGCTCACAACGGCGACAGCAACATGACAATGGCAGCAACGTGAGCACGGCAGGAAGGCAGCATCGTCGACAGAACAGCAGCACCTCAACATGCAGCTCTTCAGCTTGCACAAGATAGTACCAGAGTACGAAGACAGCAGCTCACCACTGTCTAACTCACACCAGCAGCTCCCTTCACCGGTAATAGCGACGGCAGCTTCAACTCCTCACTCGACGACAACTCACGACAGCTCACTCTCTCTTTCTTGCATGCACGGTCTGAAGGCCTCAATTTCGATCTTGCATGTGGCTGGATGATTCAGATCTGATCTCTTCTTCTCCTTGCATCATCACGGCCTGATGACTTCTTCCACGAGCAGTACACGTCTTCTCTATCTCTCACGATCTCTCTATCTCACTCGCTCGGACCTCTCTCAAGCTTGCTCTCGGCCTCTCTCTAACTCACGAGCAGCAACTCTTTTGTTTGGATTCAGTTTTGAAATGAAAAGCTGATGGTCAATTACTCTCTCTCAAATATGCTCTCTCTCTCGTTTTCTCATAAAGGTGACCGAATCACTTCTTGCTTTTCAACTTTTATAATTGCATTTTCTTTCAATTGGACACTTGTCACATTCCACCATTGCATGTGTGACAAGTGTCACAACCATGCATTATCTTATTTCATTTAAAAATCTTCCATGCTTTTCTTGCTTTTTAATCCAATCCTGGATTCCGCTTCCGACCGTCCGTCCTGGAATTTGCTTTTAATCACTTTCGCCTTCGGAATAATTTTAATAAATTTCGAATCCGTATTTGCGAACTCGAATTTATTTTTCTTAATCGAAATTAATTATTCCGAATAATTCCGGACTTGATAATTATATTTTTTTTTCGATCTGACGCGATCCATCGGAAAAATATTTTGCTCTCCGACGAACGCGGTTTTGGGTTTTACAATTCACCCCTCCTTATAAAAATTTCGTCCTCGAAATTTACACAACTTACATGCAATGCATCTCAACACTAGAATCTATCAAACATACTCAATACTTTCTTGAATTATAAAAATTCACAACTCGAATAACTAAAGATACTTACTTGTATCGAAAAGATGCGGATACTGACTGCGCATCTGCTCCTCATGCTCCCACGTGGCCTTTTCCACTGCATGATTCCTCCACAATACTTTAACCAACGGAATAACTTTACTGCGAAGAACCTGATCTCTCCTGTCAAGAATCTGAACTGGGGTCTCCTCATAAGATAGGTTCTCCTTGAGTTCCATTGGCTGCTCTAACAACACGTGCGAAGGATCTGCTATATACTTGCGGAGCATCGAGACATGGAATACATTATGGATCCTGGAAAGTTCTGCTGGTAGCTCAAGTCGATATGCTACCTCACCTACTTTGCCAATCACTTCATAGGGACCGATATACCGAGGGCTTAACTTACCTCGCTTCCCAAAACGAATTATTCCTTTCCAAGGAGATATCCGTAGGAACACCTTATCCCTGACCTGGAACTCCAAATCCTTTCTACGCTTATCTACGTAACTTTTCTGACGATCCTGGGCTATCTTCAGATTGTCCCGAATAACCTTGATCTTCTCTGTAGTCATCTGAACAAGCTCGGGCCCAATCAACTTTCTCTCGCCCATTTCATCCCAACATACCGGCGTCCTACACCGTCTTCCATACAGTGCTTCATACGGTGCCATGCCGATACTAGCTTGATAGCTGTTATTATAGGCAAACTCGATTAACGATAGATGAGTATCCCAGCTTCCTCCAAACTCTATCACACAAGACCTGAGCATATCCTCTAAAGTTTGAATAGTACGCTCAGACTGACCATCTGTCTGCGGATGAAATGCTGTACTAAAATGTAATCGAGTACCTAATGCTTTCTGGAGACTAGGCCAAAATCGGGATGTAAATCTCGGATCTCTATCTGATACGATTGACACTGGAGCCCCATGCAATCTTACTATCTCATCGACATACAACTTAGCCAATCTATCCAGGGAATATGTACTTCTGACAGGTAGGAAATGAGCTGACTTCGTAAGTCGATCTACTATAACCCAAATACTGTCATGACCATTTCGACTCCGAGGAAATCCTACCACAAAGTCCATAGTAATACGCTCCCATTTCCACTCCGGGATGGAGAGTGGCTGAAGAAGTCCTGATGGCCTCTGGTGCTCGGCTTTCACCTGTTGACAAATCAAGCATCTTGACACAAATTCAGCTATCTCTTTCTTCATACCTTTCCACCAATAATGCTCTTTCAAGGTATGATACATTTTCGTACTTCTCGGATGCATAGCGTATGCTGAGGAGTGAGCTTCATCTAAAATTTCTTTCTTGAGTTCCGCCACATCTGGAACACACAACCTCTGTCTCATCCTCAACGTACCGTCATCCTTGATTGAGAAGTCTCCCTGCTGGCCTGACTCTACTCCCTGTCTGATCTTAATTAACTGAGGATTTTGAATCTGTAACTCTCGGATTCGATCCACGAGTACCGGATATTGATTCCGAATAGTTACCTTATTCAATTCTCGATAATCAATGCACAATCTCATACTTCCATCTTTCTTTTTAACAAAGAGCACTGGTGCTCCCCAGGGAGATACACTGGATCTGACAAAGCCCTTGTCTACCAATTCTTCCAACTGAACTTTTAATTCCATCAACTCTGGAGGTGCCATTCTGTACTGTGCTCTGGAAATTGGTGCTGTTCCCGGAATCAGATTAATCTCGAATTCAAAATCCCTATCTGGAGGTAAACCTGGAAGATCTTCCGGAAACACATCAGAAAACTCTGCAACCACAGGAATATTTTCTAACTGAGTCTCCCTCTCGGACGAATCTATCACATAAGCCAAATAACCAGCACAATGTTTCATTAACATCTTTCTGGCGGTCATGGCTGATATGATACGGGACGGAAGCATTCTACGCTCCCCTCGAAATACTACATCTGACTCTCCCATCGAACTGAACTTGACTTCTTTCTGAAAACAATCCACTACGGCATGATGCGTAGCTAACCAATCCATACCCAAAATAATGTCGAAGTCACATATATCCAATAATATCAAACTAACTGGAAAGGATCTATTCCCAAGTACAATATCACAATCTCTGCAAACACTCTCTGCTACTAAGGAATCTCCGGTAGGAGTAGCTACTACCATATCACACTCTAAAGGTTCTAACTTCATACTAACATGACTGGCAAAGATTTTAGAAACAAAAGAATGCGTAGCACCAGGATCTATTAACACATGAGCATCAGAATTAAAAATCGTTACAGTACCTGTCACCACCTCTGGTGTAGCTTCAGCATCTTGTTGTGTTACCGTGAACACCCTGGCTTGAGTACGGGGTCTCCCTGATGGTCCTCTGGGTGGCAAACCTCTCCCAGTACCTCTTCCGGATTGAACTGTAGTCCCTGGTCCTCTCATCTGCGGACCTCTCTGATCCTGCGATTGACCCCCACTAGACTGTCCTTGAGTAGACGGTCTCGACCCAATGGCTCCTGTTGTTCTCTGCGGGCACTCCTTCATAAAATGTCCCTCTTTACCACAATGATAACATCCAGTGATACCCATATGACACTCTCCTCGGTGCATCCTGTTGCATTTCCTGCACGGCTCTCCGCTCTGAGTATTACCTCTGCTCTGGGGTCCTGATGGAGGTCTGACTGAACTCTGACTAGACGCGGCTCCCTGACTTCGCTGTTTGCTACCTGACCATCTAGACTTACCTCCAGTTTTCGGTGCCTTGCTGGAGCCTCCTGAATACCAACCTGACCCCTAACTGCGCTTAAATTTCTGCATTGGCTCTTTGTCACCTATTGTTGTCCTTTCTACCCTCAAAGCTGCTTCAACTATCCGCCCATACTCTCTGTGCTCTGCAGCTACCACATATGCCTTGATCTTCGGATTCAGGCCCTGCACGAACTTATGGCACTTGTTCACATCATCATTCACGATAAACGGCGCCACTCGAGACAATTCGGTAAACTTCCTTTCATACTCTTCGACTGACATGTTACCCTGCACAAGACTGTAAAACTCTTCAATCTTTGCATCCTTGTATGCCCTTGGGTAGAATTTCTCATTGAACTCTTCTTTGAATTTTTCCCATGAGACTTGTTCGGTTGTTCTTCGCTTGACGGAATCCCACCAATCTCTAGCTGAAGCTCGAAGCAAGAATGAAGCAATTGACACCTTTTGGAGATCGATGCATTCCATCTGTTCCAACACCCTTTCAGTATTATCCAACCACTCCGATGCACTCTCTGGACCACCCGCTCCGTCAAAAGCATCGGCACCTAATTTTCTTGCCCTCTCTACGGTGGCGCTTGGTGCGCGAGGCCTTAACCCTTGTATAACCTGGGCTAATCTCTCGATCGGATCCTGCTCAGGCTCTACTACTGGTGGCTCAACTGGAATCCCTGGCTGAGGATCATTGACGGACTCATTTACTTGATCCCTTATTTCTGGAGCAGGAGGTGGAGCATTATCAGCGGCTCTCCTTGTACGCGGACGACCGACGCGACGGATGACTCACTGCGCTTGAACTAGATACTTAGTCATAAAATGTATAATGTTTTAGAAATTCTATGAAAATGCTTGAAAATCATGTAATGCATTTAAAATCTTTGCTCTGATACCAACGTTGACAGACCCCTTTCTAACTACTAGCTAGGCGACCTGCCCGGCAACCCCACGGTGGCTCCCCAGTCGAGATCTGCTCTGGCTGGAAAGTTCCCGTGAAGCTAAGCCTCTTTTCTTTGCTAAAATACTTGAAATCCTTTTGTTTCTGAAAAAGAGTGGGAATTTTGTTCGTTGAAAATAACTTATGAAAATAGGATTTTCACAGAAAACCGGCAGCACAACGGCTGTTTTTCTGAAATTCCACCCTGTAAAATATCTCATAAAATCTGTATAATTGTATTCACAAATAATTTCTATAATCAATAGGCCTCCGGCCATTTTCAAACTCATAATCATGCAATTAAGCGGAAGTAACTTAAATAAATCTTAAAACAACATGCATGATATTTACAATGAAATCCTTAATTCAAAGTAATATTTACAAAACTAGAAAATCTGGGAAATGATAATAAATACAATACATGATGCTATGACTAGAAAATAGTGCAGTCTGGTCGCGTGTCTAACTGGCCTGTACGTCCGAAGGAGATACGCCAGCCGTGCTGCTCGTACCTGCACCTGAGGGAGGATTTTTAAGAAAGACAGGAAAAACAGTGGTGAGAATAACTCAGTGAGTGGGTAAGTTTACATAAACTATGCTTTTGCTTAAAATACTATTCCTCAAAAAAATAAATTGGAAAACTATTACTTACTTACTATTTCTGAAAACGAGATACTCGTTTAAATCATGTGAAAGTTACTTATCAAACTTTTCTTAAAATTTTTTTTCTTATTTTCTTACTAGCCTATCTGGCAACCCAGGGAAATCTTGTCCTTCGTGACGGTGCGAAGACACGCCACTAGGATAGGGGAACTCTCACCATGTGTAGTCGCAGATGTGGATACAACTCTGGGATCGCGATTCCCTCCAACATCAGGCAGATCTACACTATCCCATACGTGCAGAGGGTGACTGACAGACTCGATCCCCCCATAGTTAGTAACTCCCCCCAACTACCGTACACGTATGGAATACTTCGGCCGGCTGTATTCTTAGGGGCTAGGGTAAACCATAGGCATATATAAATTGAAATCTCGGCAATATGCTATAATATCGCAAAATAACTTTCACAAATACTATCTCTATGCATGTATATAATTTCAACTTGCTCAATTACTTTACTGAAGAATATAAACATATTCATAGCATAAACTTTAAAGCTATACATGCATTTATAGATGATAAACTGAAAACTATAAGCTTTTACTAGAATCTCAAAACCTTTTGCTTGCTAAAACTGATTGCATTCAATAACAAAATGTATGAAAACTTTTAAAAAAAATCCACACTCACTACTTGCTTCCAAAATACTTATCACCGCTTCCCGATACGGCTCTCGCTTGGTTTTCGATTCACCTACAATTGATTTCGATCGAGATGTCGTTAAAACATAACTCGTGAGCAACTAAACTTTAAGCCATACGAGGATTTAATAGTACGATAATTCAAGTGACTATCCTCACACGATAACAAACGGAAAACTCATATTTGCACGCGAATACTATTTCCAACCAAATCGTTATCGCGTCTTAAACTACTCGAAACTCTACGGTTACAAAACCGACAACTATGTCATTCGAATCTAATGTAACATATTCAAAATCAGATTCCAATGAATTCACTAAACAGAAGATTCAAAACCAAACGACGAACTTAAAGCTTACGCGATTTCAACTACTTATCGCGATTTATTCGTTTTTAGCGTTTCGCGCGATTCCTTTAATTTCGCTTGAACTTATTGTTAATTTCAACTCGAGACTTTACTTAAAACACGGAAAATGAATATTCAAACATGATTAAACACAAAGAAGAAAATATGGCAGCAAGCTTAACATATTCATTTCCGATTTCAACTTCCGAAATTTCGACAATTAACGATTTCGCGCGAACCAAAAACTATCCGATTAACTTTATTGAAACTCGAACTATTATAACTTCAACTTAAACACTTTAACGGCTTAAAAACAATCTCAGGGCAGCGAGATAATATTCACATTCCTTTTTATATTCGACAACGAAAATCACAAACTAACAATGCTCGCATTCGCGGAAAAATCAACCGAATCGCTCGGAAACGATTTCTAAATGTCCGAACGATTATCCGATACTTTAAAACACTTTAATACAATCCATTTTCCACGACCACAAACGCGAAACCAAAAACATATTTCAACAGTCCCTAAATATCTCATAACAGCCCATAAACAACATTCAACGAATACGATCGATGATAAAAACACAATCGCAACATCAACGAGCGAACCTCTGCACTAACGAGGTTTCCAATCCTAGTCCCAAACATAATATCATCAATTTATCTCAACTCTAATCACATGGATGCTCACTAATTACTCAAAACTTCTCAACAAAAACAAAGGGGACAGCACCTTACCCCAAAAGCGAGCTATTTTCGACTTCGAAACAGCTTCCGATCGGCGATGATCTCTCGTGCGCAGCAAGCTGTCTCCCTTTGATAATGGCCTGACAGCATCAACACAACTCACGGCTTCAGCTCTGAAATGATGCACTCGGACAGCCTTGACAGTAGCTCGCACAACCTCAACACTTGATTTACGATGACAGCACAGCAGCAACTACATCAACAGCAAGCTCACAACGGCGACAGCAACATGACAATGGCAGCAACGTGAGCACGGCAGGAAGGCAGCATCGTCGACAGAACAGCAGCACCTCAACATGCAGCTCTTCAGCTTGCACAAGATAGTACCAGAGTACGAAGACAGCAGCTCACCACTGTCTAACTCACACCAGTAGCTCCCTTCACCGGTAATAGCGACGGCAGCTTCAACTCCTCACTCGGCGACAACTCACGACAGCTCACTCTCTCTTTCTTGCATGCACGGTCTGAAGGCCTCAATTTCGATCTTGCATGTGGCTGGATGATTCAGATCTGATCTCTTCTTCTCCTTGCATCATCACGGCCTGATGACTTCTTCCACGAGCAGTACACGTCTTCTCTATCTCTCACGATCTCTCTATCTCACTCGCTCGGACCTCTCTCAAGCTTGCTCTCGGCCTCTCTCTAGCTCACGAGCAGCAACTCTTTTGTTTGGATTCAGTTTTGAAATGAAAAGCTGATGGTCAATTACTCTCTCTCAAATATGCTCTCTCTCTCGTTTTCTCATAAAGGTGACCGAATCACTTCTTGCTTTTCAACTTTTATAATTGCATTTTCTTTCAATTGGACACTTGTCACATTCCACCATTGCATGTGTGACAAGTGTCACAACCATGCATTATCTTATTTCATTTAAAAATCTTCCATGCTTTTCTTGCTTTTTAATCCAATCCTGGATTCCGCTTCCGACCGTCCGTCCTGGAATTTGCTTTTAATCACTTTCGCCTTCGGAATAATTTTAATAAATTTCGAATCCGTATTTGCGAACTCGAATTTATTTTTCTTAATCGAAATTAATTATTCCGAATAATTCCGGACTTGATAATTATATTTTTTTTTTTCGATCTGACGCGATCCATCGGAAAAATATTTTGCTCTCCGACGAACGCGGTTTTGGGTTTTACACCCTAAGTCTAATAGGAGTAAGAAATAGGAAAGTAAGTTAATCCTATTAGAAATAGGAAAAATAAATAATTAAATAAGAAAGTAATAAATAATTAAAAAAAAAAAGAGAAATAGGTTGTTATGCTAACTGCAATAGTGAGCATATACACTGTGTGCAACAGTGTAGCGTAGATAATATTTTGTTTTTGTTTTTGTTTTTTTTGGTTGCTTTTTTGGATTTATGCAGTAAATTTATCAAATTTTTTTTTTTAAAAATTTCAGGGGGGCACGTGCCCCTCCTGGCCCCACAGTGGGTCCACCACTGGGTGGTGGATATGTCTTCTATATTTTGTAAGTGATGATGTTTGTGAATGTTGTCAAAAAGGCAAGATGTATAGAAAAGCCTTTCCTGTCAATAAGGCTTGGAGAGCTACCAACAAACTTGAATTGGTTCATATTGATGTCTGTGGTCCAATGAGCATTTCATCTTTGAATGGAAGCAAATATTTTCTTTTACTTATTGATGATTTCACTAGGATGGTTTGAGTTTATTTTATGACTAACAAGTCTAAAGTTTTCTCTATATTTAAGAGATTCAAAACCTATCTAGAGAATCAGAGTGGATGTAGTATCAAGATCCTGAGGTTAGATAATGGTATGGAGTACAAGTCTAAAGAATTTGTGAAATTTTGTGAAGCTACAAGTATTAGTCATTAGTTCACAATATCTTCCAGCCCATAGCAGAATGACGTATCTGAAGGAAAAAATGGAGATGGCCAAATGTATGATCATTGAGAAGAGTTCACCTAAGTACTTTTCGGTTGAAGTTGTAAATACATCTGTTTATCTTCTAAACAGACTTACTATAAGGTCTGTAAAAGGTATGACACCATATGAAGCATGGTTTGGATCAAAACCATCTATTAAGTATCTCAAAGTTTTTGGTTCAATGTGTTATGTTTATGTACCAGCTGTAAAAAGAAGCAAGTTGGATGAAAAGATAGAATTGGGTATTATTTTTAGGTTATGCAGCTCAATCAAAGGGGTACAGAGTTTATAGCATAATGACAAAAAAGATTATGGTTTGCAGAGATCTTGAAGTAGACAAGTTGACTTTTTGGAATTGGGAGAAAAATTCAGTTGAAAAGCAAAATGCGATTTCTTATCAAGAATCAAGCTCAATGGGAGTAAATGAAGTTTCAAAGTCTTCTATTGAAAGTGAAGATTATGATGATGATTTAGACTTGAATTCTCCATTTTTGAAAACTAAATCTATTTATGAAATTTATGCTAAGTGCATCATGGCTATTTCAAATCCAGCAGATTTTACTGAAGCTTTCAAATGTGAAGAATGGCAAAAAGCAATGAGGGAGTAAATTAGAATGATTGAGAAGAATCAACCGTGGGAGCTCGCCACCAAGCCAAAGGGAAAGAATATTATTAGTGTCAAATGAGTTTATATAACTAAATTAAACCTTGATGGCTTCATTTTCAAGCATAAAGCCAGATTGGTTGTGAAAGGTTATGCACAAATGGCTAGAGTGGACTGTGGTGATACATTTGCACCTGTGGCACGACATGACACTATCAGATTGTTGCTAGCTTTTGCTGCCAAAAAAGGATGAAGTGTCTTTTCATTTAGATGTCAAGTCTACCTTTCTACATGGCATTCTTAAGGAGGAGATTTATGTGCACCAGCCTCAAGGATTTGAAGTTGCAAATCAAGAAGACAAATTTTACAGATTGAAGAAGGCATTGTATAGATTAAAGCAGGCCTCTAAGGCTTGGTATGCTAGAATTGACTCTTACTTGATCCATTAAGGATTTAGGAGGAGTGAAAATGAAGCTACATTATATGTTAAAAGGCTAGAAGATGTGAACAATTGATTTTGTCCTTGTATATGGATGATATGTTAGTAACAAGAAGTAATTTTCAACTTCTAAAAAGGTTCAAGAAAGAAATGCAGTAAGAGTTTGATATGTCAGATTTGGGGTTGATGAATTGTTTTCTAGGAATAGACGTTTATCAGATGGAGAAAGACATTTTTCTTACTCAAAGAAAATGTCTAGGATGTTCTTAAGAAGTTTAATTTGGCACAAGGAAAATCAGACGCAACACCACTTGTTCAAAATGAAAAGTTATCTTTGGATGATGGAGAGGATGAGGCAGATTCTACTATTTACAGGAGCATGATTAGAAGTTTTTTATATTTGACTGCTACACAACTTGATCTTATGTTTCCAGTTAGCCAACTGTCAAGGTTTATGCACTTACCAAGTCAAGCTCACTATAATGCTGCTAGAAGGGTGTTGAGATACATTAAAGGCACAACTAATTTTAGTGTGTGGTATAAAAAGAAAACTGATGGCAATTTACAAGGATACGTTGACAGTGATTGGGCTGAAACTATGAAGGATTCTAAAAGTACTTATGGGTATGTCTTCTCATTTGGATCATGTCCTTTCTTACGGAACTCAAAAAAGCAGGAGATAGTAGCTTAGTCAACTACTGAGGCTAAGTATGTGTCTGCTTCTGTTGTATAAATCAAGCCATTTGGCTTAGGAAATTGATGGCTGATTTTGGAGAAGTGCAAGTTGAGCCTACTGTCATCATGTGTGATAACAAATCTGCCATAGCTATGGCAAATAACCCTATACAGCGTGGTAGAACTAAGCACATAAAAGTCAAGTTCCATTCCATTAGAGAAGCGGAAAATAATCAAGAGATCAAGTTGTTGCATTGTAAGTCTGAGCTATAAATTGTTGATATTCTAACAAAGTCACTCCCCAAGAGCAGGTTTGAGGAATTAAGAAGCAAGCTGGTAGTCCCAAAGAAAAGTCTCAAGGAGGAGTGTTGAATCATTGAGACTTTTCTTAGCATATTTTGTGGAAAAACTGTTGTAGTTTATGTCTTTGAATTTAAGTTTTTGAATTTGAAGTTATTTTGTTTTCTTAGTCAACGTTAGTTGATTCCTTAAATCAAGGAATTTCAGTAATCAAATAAACAAAAAAGAAGATTTTTTTGTAGAGATCTCTCTTATTAGGATCTCTTTTCTTGTATTTAATCAATCTGATATAATGAAGTTTTATATATATTGACAGTGAAAATTATCAATTTTATGGTTCTTGTACGAAGTTTATGGTATATATGTATTTAGAAAGAAGAAAAAGATAGAAATTGTAAAAAGGAACTACTTTTTTATTACAGCAAAAATATATTGATAGTGATACAAAAAGTATGAGTCAATACCAACTTTCCATAATTTAAGAAAATCTGTTTCTTTGTCAAAAGCTAAACATAAGTTCCACCACAATTCATTTAAAGTAGTACATTCATTTAATTCTTACTAAATCATTAAAAAAAAGTATCACAAAAAAAAAACAAAAAAATAATCTCGTGCATTGTTTTGTATCAGGACTGTTTGACCGTAAACAGCAATCTTCATCAGTTCTTAAGTAATTTATTCTACAGGGTCTCTCAATCCAACTTCAATCCCCATCACTTAAGGCTGGTTTGCCAGAAGGATGTGAAAACATTGACAAACTTCCCTCACGTGACTGATCAAGAACTTCTTCCATGCTGCTAGCTTGCTTCAACAGCCTTTTTGAGCAACTTTTTGGCAAGTTACAGCCATCTCCCAGTTGCATAATATCTGGTAAAAATCTTCCATGGACTGCCACCACTGCTTCCAAGTTTAATATTCCACTCATTTTCTTTGATGGGATAAGTTGCTTTGCATTCTGTTACACACACAACTTGGAGGTATCTAAAGTACATGAAAATGTTTCCAAGTTTGATCCCTTTGTGGTGCCTGGCTTTTCTCATGGAGTTGAGTTAACTAAATCAAAGTTACCTGAAACTCTCAATGCTAGTTCACAAGATCACTTGAAGAAAGTTCGCGATAGTATCAGATCAGTTGAACATGAAGCAGAAGCAACTGTGGTTAATACTTTTGAAGAGTTGGAAACAGAATATGTCAAAGGCTAAAGGCAACATTTGGTGTATCGCCCCGGCTTGCAACAAGTTGAAGTTAGATAAAGCTGAGAGAGGTGAAAAGACCCCCGTCGATGAGGAAATGTGCTTAAAGTGGCTTGGTTCATGGGAGCCTGGCTCTGTAATATATGCATGTCTTGGCAGCATATGTGGCCTTACTACTTGTCAACTTGTAGAGCTTGGACTTGGCCTAGAGGCATCTAACAAACCATTCCTTTGGGTTATAAAAGAGGAGGAGAGAAGTCGGATGGATTGGAGAGGCGGATCCTACAACAAGGATTTGAAGAGAGGATAGAAGGAAGAGGACTTGTAATTCGCGGTTGGGCCCCTCAAGTTTTGGTCTTATCCAATCCATCAGTTGGAGGGTTCTTGACACACTGTGGTTGGAATTCAACATTAGAAGGAGTGTGTGCTGGTGTGCCAATGATAACATGCCCTTTGTTTGCAGAGCAATTTATTAATGAGAAGTTGGTTGTGCAGGTACTTGGAATTGGTGAAAGTGTTGGAGTTGAGGCTGCTGTGACATGGGGATTGGAAGACAAGTTTGGGCTGCTGATGAAGAAAGATCAAGTGAAAGAGGCCATAGAAAAGGTAATGGATAAAGGGGAAGAAGGAGAAGAGAGAAGACAGAGAGCAAGAGAGCTAGGGGAGATGGCAAAATGTGCTGTTGAGCAAGGAGGTTCGTCTTACCTCAACATAGAAAAGTTAATACAGTTTGTCCTCCAGCAAACCATCAGCCGTAGATTTGTTTCTTGAGAAAGAAATTGATCATTTTCATATGTCAAAGACGATTGAAGACTTCGTTCTACCTTACTTGGCTCAATGTCATCATTTTTGTTCAAGGAAAAAAGCATGTCAAAAATAATAATTGTAAGTTAATTAGTTTTGTTTTGTTTGTTGTTTCTTCATAAATGTCCATTTTTTCTGCAAAGGCTCACTCTATCAAAGGGACCTCCAGAACAATATCTGGACTTAGTAGGAAATCAATTCCATTAAATATACCAAGACTTATTCTGGCATTGTATATTTAAGGCCTTGTAATACACAATTTTATATGAAGTTTAAGAGAATAGAAAAATTTGAAGAGTTTAAGTTCTTCCTTTGTTTGGTGCTTCGCGAAGAAAGTTAGCGCGCCAAGAGAGCCTATTAAGGTGGCAGAGAGGGATATAGATAGGTAGGCATATCTTTCCTTGACAAGGATATCCAAATCCAATATCTCTAGTTAAAAATCATAAACTAGAAATCCAATTAACAAGAAAAGTGAGAAAGGCATGTATCTTTCCTTTTGTAAAAGATAAAGACAATCAACAAGTTTGAAATATTAAAATTGGTTTTCTTAATACGTTAATTAGTTGGAAAAACATTGCAGCCATCGACTGAGCAAAGAAGAACAAGGGCATGTATTTCATTATGGATATGGGCTTGAAGTAATGAACATTATGAGAATTCCCCCTGAGTTAATTGATTGATGTGACGGACTGAGCTACAAAAATCCTACGCAACGGGAGCAACCAATCATTTTGAAAGTGAAGTCATCCAGTCATCTAACGTGATCCATTCCTTATTTTCTCTTATTCGACTTGTGTCCACGCGCTTAAGCTGCAAGTCTAAGTCTAACAACATAGGGGCCAAGAAGTCAAGAGACAGAAACAAGCATGCATAAATCATGTGGACAAACATTAGCAGAGCTCTGCTCTGAGCTACACTCTTGCAGGCTAAAGCTGACATGTAAACGTAATGTCTTACGTCATCGGAGAGTGCCATTATAGATACTTTGCACCTTGGTGCATGTAAACGAGAGGGGTGCCTACAAACTTCACACACACATTGAGACATGAGTTCCCAAGCCAACCAGCTTCACTTTATCTTGTTTCCTTTCATGGCTCCAGGCCACTTGCTTCCCATGGTGGACATTGCTAGACTATTAGCTCAACGCGGTGCAATTATCACTATAATCACCACACCAGTCAATGCAGCCCGCGTCAAAACTGTCCTTGCACGCGCCGTAGCTTCAGGGCTACAGGTTCGAGTAATTGAACTCTGTTTTCCATATCAAGAAGCAGGATTACCAGATGGCTGTGAGAATATCGACTTGATTCCTTCGATGGACTTGTTGCCTAACTTCATTAATGCAGTACCCGTGCTGCAACAGCCAGCAGAAAAGTTGTTGGAAGAGATAAAACCTCCTCCTAGCTGCATAATCTCTGACATGAGCTTTCCATGGACCATGGACACCGCTCGCAAGTTCAATATTCGAAGAATTTCTTTCCATGGATTTTCCTGCTTCTGTCTCTTGTGCTGGCATAATTTGCGCGCCTCCAAAATTGATGACAATGTTACCTCTGAATCAGAATTCTTTATCATTCCTGGATTGCCTCATAAAATTGAAATAACTAAAGCTCAAGCACCTATGGCCACGTTAACCGGAGCATTGCAAGATTTCGGTGACAAACTTGTAGCAGCAGACCAGGCATCATACGGGGTTATTATAAATACGTTCGAAGAGTTAGAGGACGGTTACATCAGGGAATACACGAAAGTCAAAAATGGAAAGGTCTGGTGTATTGGCCCTGTCTCCCTGTGCAACAAAGACAACATAGATAAGGCTGAGAGAGGTAACAAGGCATCAATCGATGAGTTGGAATGCTTAAAGTGGCTTGATTTAAGGCAACCAGGTTCTGTACTCTATGTTTGTCTTGGAAGTCTCTGTAACTTAACAGCTCTACAACTGATAGAGCTTAGATTAGGCTTGGAAGCATCAAAGATAGTATTCATTTGGGCTGTAAGGGGATGGAGCAAATCAGAGGAATTAGAAAAGTGGCTCTTAGAACAAAATTTTGATGAGAGGATCAAAGAGAGAGGCCTATTGATCAGGGGTTGGGCTCCTCAAGCACTTATCTTGTCACACCCTTCAGTCGGAGGTTTCTTAACACATTGTGGCTGGAATTCTTCAGTGGAAGGGATATCTGCTGGTTTGCCAATGATTACATGGCCACTTTTCGCAGACCAATTCTGGAATGAGAAGTTAATTGTGCAAGTTTTAAGGACTGGTGTAAGGATTGGAGTGGAAACTCCATTAACTCTTGGGGAGGAAGAGAAGATTGGGGTATTGGTGAAGAAGGAAGACATCGAAAAGGCTGTGCATGAACTCATGGATGAAGGAGAGGAAAGAGATGAGAGAAGAAGAAGAGCCAGACAGCTTGGAGAGATGGCAAAAAGAGCAACAGAAAAAGGTGGATCCTCTTACTTGAATTTGGAACTTTTAATGCAAGATATCATGCAACAAGCATATGGTGGTGAGAGTTGACCAACCTAACAAATGCAACGGATATGTTCCCTTCATTTCATATTCTGTTTTCTTTCTTATAGCACTACTATATGCTGTGATACTGTGCAATTAGATGTAAACTGGATTGTGTCTTATCATTTGTTTCAGTCTCTACCAAGAATCTTGCTTTCCTTTTCGTTTATGCATGTGTTGAATTTGGTATTGCTTTTGCGGATGCAACCTTGAAGGCTTCCGACTTCGTTCTACTTAATTTGTTGCGAATCTATCAAGCATAGTACAAGCTTTTTATTTGTTTTCTTCTTAAAAGTAAAACGCCAAGACCAACAAAGGGGAAGTTTGTTAAATAACATGGAAGGCTTAACAAAATCTAAAATCTGTAGTTCCCCAAGAATCTAGCAGTATTGTTTTTTAATTTTTTATACATTTAAGCGAACTATTCCTCGAAGTATAATCAGAACTATTGATGTAGACTGTTAACATTACAACCATAAAACATCCATAAACATCAACCCAAAAGCATGGGAGGTAGCACACGGCAGAGATATGGAGAAGGAAAATGAGAGAGCAAGGAAACACGCCATTTTTAGCTAACATATTTTAAACTTTCATTGACAAAAGTTTATATACAAATTCATGAGTGAACCGTAACTAAGCATGGCTATCAAAACAATTATGTCAACCCATACTTGTTCATAAAAAATAAAATAAAAATAAAAACAGAACATTATACCTAACATTATTAAAATTGCTGACTAACACAATTTAACTAAAACTAATTAAATTTAAATCATTGGAATCTAACTAAATAACAGTTATAACGTAACAAAAGAACCATAAACTAGAAAATAAACAAGACACAGCAAGCAACACTGCAGTTACTTGCACCACAACAAAACAACATCCAAAAATAACAACTTGGGAGTCTCTTAGAAAACTTTTAATCTTCAACACTCCTCCTTAAAATTTTTCTAGGAGACTCCAAACTTAGCTCTTAAGACATTAAATTTATCAAAGCCAAGTGCTTTAGTGAGTATGTCAGCCACTTGTTCCTCGGTTCTGCAATGAACCAACTTCACTTCTCCAATTCTTTCAGCTTCTCGAATGGCATGGAACTTCATATTGATGTGCTTGGTTCTTCCATGTTGAACAAGATTTTTAGCCATCAAAATAGCTAAAACATTATTATACCATAACACAGTAGGCTTATTTTGAATAAAGTCCAAATCAGCAAAGACTTTTTTTATCCAAATTGCTTGGTTAGTTGCTACTATTGCAGCTATACATTTTGTCTCTGTTGTTGACTGTACTAGAACTTCTTGCTTCTTGGAGTTCCAAGCAAATGCTCCACTTTCAAGAGAAAAATGTACCTCGTTGTGCTTTTAGAATCATCAAGTGACCCTGCTCAATCACTATGCACATATCCAATCAATTTTCCATCAGATTTTTCATATCAAATTCCTAAATCCAAAATCCCTTTCAAGTATCTCAAGATTCTCTTCCCAACTCCAAAGTGAGTGAGGTTGGGAGAGTGCATAAATCTTGAAAGAAGACTTGAAGGATACATCAAGTCAGGCCTAGTAGCTATTAGATACAATAAACTTCCAACCAGACTTTTGTAGTTTTAATAAATCACCTTTTTTATTAAGTGATTTTTGGATTGTTTTAAGTGGTTTGACTACTTAAAAAAATAAACAAAAATATCTTAATTGACCTAATTCAGTACCATTAAGTGTTAAGTGTAAAAAACAAACAATTTCTTAGAGAAATCAGAATGACTTGAAATCGGAATGAAGTATCGGAATTAGAATAAGTTGTTTACTTCAACTACAGGAATCAGAATCAGAATTAGCAGTATTCCCATTGAGATGTTTACTTTACTTTGAAATCTGAATGGATAAATTATAAATTACAAAAATAACCTTAATTAAATGGATTAATTATAATAATGTGTAGTTTTTTATTATAATATACAATTTCTTTATAATATCAAATTAAAAATTGTACATTACAATTAAAAAAAAAAAAAACTACATATTATTTTAATAGTCTACTATGATATTAAGCAATTAGTGATGAAAAACAAATGGTGTACAGTTTTTTATTATAATATAAATTTTTTTTTATATCAAATAAAAAACTGTATATTACAATTAAAAAAAAAATACATATTATTTTAATAATCCACTATAATAATTAAAAAATTGGTGATAAAAAACAAATGATGTACAAGTTTTTTTATTATAATATGCAGTTTTTTTTTTTTTTAAAGAAAGGTATAAGAGACTTTTCGTTTTGATAAAATGAATGAGAACGAGATTCTCAAGTAGGTTGAGGGGAAATGGGATTCCCATTTCACAACCCCAAATTAATGCGGGACTCACATTTTCATTCCCATTACGGAATGAATTTTAAGCAAGTAAACACTATCAATCAATCTCATTTTCTCCATTCCCATTCCACAATCCATAAAGTAAATACACCCTTAAATTTAATGAAATCTATACAAATCTAAGAGAAAATCTTCCATGGCTAAATCATTTATGGTAAGACAATCAAACATAGCTTTACTATCATCATTAAGTTTTTTCTTCGTAAAAATGATTTTAAAATCCATCTAAATCTATTATTTAAATAAAATCTGTGAAATTAATGATTTTTTTAATACATCTAAATTTAATGGATTTCATACAAATCTGAATTGAATACATTTAAATTTTAAATGGATTCTATACAAATATGAGAGAAAATCTTCCATGGCTAAACTATTTATGGTAAGACAATCAAACAAAGATTTATTGTCATCATTAACTTGTTTCTTCATAAAAATCACTTTAAAATCCATCTAAATCCATTACTTAAATGAAATTCATAAAGTTAATGATTTTTTTAATACATCTGGATTTATTGGATTTCATATAAATTCGAATTAAATACACTTCAATTGTAATGGATTTTATACAAAGCTGAGAAAATTTTTTTTTTGGGTCCATCTAACTACTAATATGGTGAGATTAATCAATAGAAAAGATAAGAGGTAAAAAAAAAAACTAATGGGAAAGTAAAGAAAAAAGAAAGGACACTATTTCATTAGTTTGTCTCGCCATATCAGTAGTGAAATGGACCTATGAAATATTTTTTTAAATCTGTATTGAATACAACTAGATTTTAATGGAATCCATTGAAATTTTGACTGAATACACTTGAATTTTTTAAATATTTTAAGTCTAATGAATTATAAACCGAATACGTACATCTAATTTTTCAAATTTGTAAAATTGATTAAACAATGCCATTGTAAAATCTTTAGGAGAAATTGTAAGATTTGTTATAAATTTTTTTCTTTATAAAAATTACTTTAAAATTTATCCAAATCCATCACTTAAATGAAATTTATGGAATCTACTTACGTAAAAATTAACCTTGTTATATATATATATATATTTAGAGGGAATGGCCATTTTGTGAAATTAGAAATTCCTTCAACTAAAAGGGTGGTCTATAAGAAACCATGGAATACCGAGGACCAATTGGGTGCAACTCCACTAGTAGTGGCAACTGATAAAATCCGGATTATTCGAATCATCTTTTTTTTCTTTTTTTTTTTTGAATTTTTTGGATTTTTGGGTCGAATGAAGGCTGAAAATTCCAATATGAACAGATGAAATGGACCGGATTCCAAGTTGTAAATTTTGGATTGGACTCAGAGTGGCACCAAATTTGAATCGATTTAAAATTGAATTCGGATATGGATTGGGAATCTTTTTTTTCTCATAGAAAAAAAAAAAAAGTTTTTCAAGAAAAAACTGTCATCTATATTGGGCTTGTCTACCAAAAAAGTACTAAACCTGAAAAATTAGCCCATTTGTTTCAAAATAAAAGAAAAATAATTGATGAATAGAAGTCGATTTAAGATAGCTATTGCATTCCTTCCAAAAAATTTAAAAAGTTTCACATTGAAGCTGTGGTTTAGCTCCAACTTCTTGTAATGTGGGATTTGTTCTTATGTGAACTCTTCACTAACTAATTTATCTCAGTTTAGTTTTCTAGTGATTTTCTTTATGCATGGTGTCTTTCCATTATTGTAAGCATAATTTGTTGCTAAGTGTCCTTGCATACCATATCCATAACACCTCACTACATATGCTTTAGCTTGAACATATTTCTTTCATTTAACATCTTGGTCACATGACATCACTTTCTTTTTGCGTTTCTTTAGAAACCTAGAAAACTTCTTTAATAGCAATCCATGTTGACATCAATGATGAGATTTTTCGCGATCTCCATGTTGAAAACTTCTTTCTATGTTTAGGTTCAAATTGGACCCAAAAATCTAGGTTCAATTCAAACCCAAATTTTGGTGATTTAGGTTGGAGGTTGTGTTGGTGGTATTGGTTAGTGTTAACAGGTTTTGGTGATTTTTTTTTGGTTTCAGTGGTGGTGTTCGCTGTTGAAGGTTATGTTAGAGGTTATGTTGTTGGTTGGTAGAGGTTGTTAACAAGTTTTGGTCGTTTCAGTTGGAAATTTATGTTGTTGGTTGGTGTCAAGTTTGATGGAGGTGTGTGGTTATGTTAAGGTGTGTACTATCTGAGCTACTAGTAGCTCAGATGGTACACACCTTTCATTCTCCATATACTTAAACCCTCAGGTCATTGGTTCGAGTAGATGTGGGAGGCGAAAGAAAATCCCATGGAGGAGGGGGCAGTACCTGCCACGCGAGATCCATACTGGCTAAGGTCGAATGGAGGTGGACATGGCCGACCGGTCACCGTACAAGGTGAGGCCTATTGTTACATAAATAAGCGTAAATTATAAACCCTAGAATTTGATTTTCAAATAAGCACTTTTCGATGAATAGCGCTAGTGAATGAATTGATCCGAAAATGGCGCTAAAAGCAAATTCAAAATCTGACCGGACAGTTATGATTGAAATATGACATATACTACTCATGATATTATTTTTATGAAAAAAAATAAAATTTTTCCGGTGAATAATGTTTCTAGATGAATAGTATCTATGTGAATAGCGATTTTCGGATAGTGGACCCCAAAAATCAAAAGTTTTGAAACAGGTATTAGAGTTTAATAAAACTGAAATAGATCAAAAAATGAGTTTATCCGAGTAGATTTTAAGGGCTCCGAAGAATTTGGATGGAAATACCCTTTTTGGAGGAATAAGAGTATTGATGGTTTTATACCTATTTGATATATTTTTAAAAGCATGAGATTGAAAGACAAGATACCTAATTAGAATATTGCATAGTCAATTTGATGATAGAATAAACATAGAATATTTTTGGAATTATTTAGACATGAATTAGAATTAAATATGAATAAGGATAAAATAGACATTTCAATTTAAGCATACATGGAAATGGTATGAGCATCACAAGAAAAGAAGTGGACAAGAAACACAATCCATGTGAACTTGAATAGAAGAGTGACAAGCAAGGCATGATAAATATAATATACTAAAACGCCCTTATTGACGGAATAATAAAATCGTTAAATTTTTCGGATAGTATAATTGAATTTTAATAAAATTTTCGAATGGTTCGGAAACGAGATTGAATCCAAAAAGTGACATGATGATATATCAATGATATAAGAAGAAATTTATTATCAAAGCCTTTCAAGGAAGAGTATGGATTGAATAGATTAATTTAATTGCATGATAGATGAAATTTTATAAAAACTAGTAAGCATACATGGAAATTATTGCAACAAAGGAGGGCAAAATGGTCAAAATGAAATGATGGCATGACATGTAATTAAGTGAAAAACTTCAAGGGCAATTACGCAAGATGAATGAAGCCTATATATATGAGAAAAATGAAGAAAAATCTAGATAATGTGAGAAATGAGAGACGGCAGAACATAACTAGAACAGAACTAGACCAGTAGCTGTTCTAACCAAATTTTTCACCATTTTTGGAAGTCAATCAAGCTATCAAAGGTTGAAGAATAAGTTTAAGAAGATTCCATGCAAGATCAAGCCAAAAATAAGAGGTAAGCTTGAGTTTTTCATTAAGATTGTGAAAGGATTTAAAAATAAGATATTTTAGCATTTTTTATCTAGTTTTAAAAAGAAAGAATATTTTTAGATATAAGATTCTGAAAGATCCAGAAAAGAAATATTTTAGCATTTATACTCTCGTTTTTAGAAAGAAAAATATATTTCCAGAAATAAGATTTACAAAGATTGTTTATAAATACTTATGAAGGCCTTACAATATTTTAGCATTTTTACTCATTACGTTAAGTTGTAGAATTATAAATTTATGGTTTTAGAAAATAATTTATTTAAGAAATAGAAATTTTCTTTAAAATGTTTGTCAGAAAGTAGATTTTTAAGAAATGATTTAGATAGAAAACAAAACACTCACTGAGCTTCGTTAGCTTACTTTTATTTATTTTTTATGTTTTTATAAACAAAACATCTTCAGGAATAGGTACAGGTACAGGTGCTGATTCAAGTATGGTGTATTATTGTGATTGTATTAATTTTTTAATACATCTGAAAGCTTTGTATGTTAAATATGATTTAGATTTTGCTTATGTTCTTTTGCACAATGTATAAATATTTATATATGCATGACATATGAATGATTTCAAATTGTTTTTGAATTTAATTATGTGAAATGTAAATGAATTCTAGGTTACATTTAAAATTGAAAGTATGCTTGCGTTTATTTATGAATTGCCAAAAATTTTATAAAACCGTTTTGTAGAAAAAAAAAAAAAAAAAAAAAAAAATTCCATCACTTCCACTAGAAAAGACATTTTAGTAAAAGAAAACGATTTAGCTTCACGAAAACTTTTCAGCCGGATTCAGATATCGATTGGAGGGCTACTATGGAGTTGTTGATAGACCGCTGGTTATACGATAATAGTTTTGAGAAGTTTGCGCTTGTCAATTTATATAGAAGTTTATAACTTTATTATGATATGATATTTGAATTTAGTTTTATTTTCAAATATGAAAGTGTATGAATCATGAGAATTTTTTTATCATTACCAGTAATAAGTTATATTTTATTTAGAAATATTTTAGAAAATGAGAGCTCTAAAGGTTATACACTGATACGGTCGGAGAGGAGTGGTAGATGGCTATAACTCATGAATTCATTTGGCACTGTCTTAAAACTAGCAAGGAGGAACATAATGAAGTTAGGTTAGTTTCTTGCACCGTTGCATTACTGTATTCTCTAATCTTTCGTTGTTATTATCTGGTGCCTCATTCACTATTCGCACCATTACCACCTTATTGTAGGATCACTTGTTGTCAACCTAATCTGTGTATTTTTATGTCAACAAGGATTTCAATTCTTATTGACGGCTCTTTGTAAGGTTATTTTCCATGTTCTCGTGGAGTTAGACAATGAGACCCCTTATCTCCTTTGCTTTTTTGTCTGGCTAAGGATTTCTTAAGCACATATATATCTCATTTAGTTTCCTTTGATATAGTTCTCAATATTTCTAGCCCAAGAGGTATGTAACCTCCTTCTCACTTTTTATATGCTGATGATATCCTCTTATTTTGTCGTGCTTGAACATCAAATATTAAAATTATTATAGGGGCTTTTAAGGTCTATGGAGATCTATTTGGTCAGCTTGTTAATTGGTAGAAATCTTGTATTTATTTCGAAGATAGTGTTCGACCTTCCACCCTTGATGACATACTTTCACTTAGTACCATGAAAAAATGAGGATCTTCTATAACATATCTTGGTGTTCCTATCTTTCGTGGTGCCCTTCGTAGACAATGTTTTTTCTCTCTAGCTGATAGAATTCGTCTAAAGCTTCATTCTTGGGTGGGTTCTACACTTTCTATAGCCAATAGGCTGTGTCTCATTCAATCAGTGATCTACGACTCATTCCTTCATTCTTTTAAGATCTACTGTTAGCCCTCATCTCTTCGATTAGGAAGTTTTATTGGACGGGTTCTATTGATAAGAGAAATCCAATTCTGGTCTCTTGGAATGTTTGTTGTCATTTAAAACTTAAGAGGGGTTTAGGCTTGCGAGATCTACGTGTTCTTAATGAAACTCTCTATAAAAAAATTTGCTTGGAGGTTTATGAATGAAGACTCAATAATCTTCATGTTTCTTCACACTTGATGCCTCTTTTCCATGCTTCTCCCTAGGGTGAGATACCTATCTTCCTCTGGTTAGCCTAATATGAAATGACACTATCTGTTCTTGGCGCTAGAGTCCAAATGGTTATTGGGTTAGCATTTAAAGGTCTATCTTTGTTGAATAATTGGATGGAAGGACCTATTATAGATAAGACTTATAACTTGTCTCTCTCAGGGCTTCCATTGAATACTAATATTAGCAATATTTACTATGATGATAGTTGGCATTTTCCCATTTCGATCTATATGACTCATTCAGACCTAGCTGAGGATATAGAGAGGTTAGATATTAGTACTTCTTCTAATTCAAGAGCATGGATTCTTTCTATAGATGAGAGAGTGACCACTACTGCTACTTATACATTTATGACTACACCCCATCCATACCTTCACTGGGCACGACATATTTAGGCTGTTTTTATTCCTCCTTCAAGATCTACGCTAGTTTGGAGATTCATGCACAATAGATTGTCTACTAACTTATCTCTCCGACGTCAAGATTTTATCTTTCCTTCCTACTGTTGTTTATATTGATCTGATGAGGAGAGTTTAGAGCATTTATTTTTACTTTATTCTTTTGTGGTAGGTCTTTGTCATTCCTTGTCGTCCTTACTTGGCCATTTTATTTCCCTATCTAGGTCTATTATTGACTTGTGGCAAGTTATTATATCTGTTAAGTTTTGCTCTCAACTGTAAAATATTTGAAAGGTAGGTATAATTGCAATTTTTTAGATTATCTAACTTACTTGTAGTAAGGCTACTTTTGTGGGTAAGCGTTTTACCTTTCATGAGGCACTCTCATTTGTTTGGCTTTCTATTCAAGAGGCAGATCTTCTCAACTCTAAGGTTATATAGAATTGAGTTGATATTCTTCTAAAGCTCCACGCATTACAGAGATTGTTTGGGTCCCCCCTTCTTCGGGTTGGCTTAAGGTTAATACTAACGATTCTATCTTCAGAGCCTCTAGTTTGACTATGATGAGTCCCGACTCTTATACTCAAGTCGACTCGCCCTGGAACCCCATGGTGGCCTTCTAGTGGAGAACTATTCCTGCTAAAAGGTTCTCGTGAAATTAAATCTTTCAAAAACACCTTTTAGAAATTATTCATTTAGTGAAAATAGGTTGATTTTTTTTTTTTTTCATTTAAAATATACATTTACAAAACAGAATTTATAAAAATGTTGACAGCCTAACGACTGTTTTTCTAAAATTTTTATCCTGTAAAAGTTCACTGAAAACCCATATACTTCAATATTCAAACAAATCTCCACTATCGAGCCTCAGGCCCTCACTTCAAAATTACAACAACCCCAATCATGGTTTAATTTAAAAGATAACTCGAAATTATAAACAACTCATGTATAAACAAGTTTTTTAGAAGATATGTACGACTATATACAAAATTTGTTTCACAAGTTGTCAAAAATCATAAATATCATACATGTGTTTACAAAATTTTATAGCAACAATGCACTGATTACTCTGGGGCTGGAGTCCCTATTACTATAGTATCTGCACCTATATCTGTCCCTAAGAGGTTTTATTTTTAAAACATAAAACTAGGTGAGCTACATAAACTCAGTGAGTATCATGTATATATTTCCATTCAATCAACTTTCAAATATCCTCCCTAAAATCTTTAAGTACAATTCATGAATATAGTCATGTTGTAGTAATTAAATATATTTCCTGAGAACCATATACAATTTAAAAACATGAATAAACATTTATATCAATATAATTCATGCATTAAAAATCTACAATTTGTTAATGAATTAAAAAAAAAAAACTTTCTGATTTCAAAAATTGATTCTGCAATGCTTTTCAAATATAGAACGATGCATAAAATAATATTTTACATGATTTTATTTTTCTACCATAAATTATAAACAGTGGTGGTATTTCAGTTTTTAAAAACTTTTAAATAAATAAACCAACCACTAATAATTCATTTCATATTGTATACTGATATATGGCGGAGTGGAATTTATCCTCGCTCAGTGTGAATTTATTCTTGCATAACCACCTATTAGGTATCTACTAGCGGAATTTAACTTAACTAGGAGCAACATTTATCCTCGCTCAAAACATCAATCCGATAATTGCATAGCGGAATTTAACCTCGTTATAGAGCGGTATTTATCCTTACTCAGGTGAAAGCTAGCTAACAATATACTCTGTGCGTGTATTGGATGACACACAAGACTAAACCAACAGACAAATTCCCTCTCGCAGTTAGTGATAGACACTCCCGACACATACACTACTAATGCACGCTTAGGGTACTCAACCTTAACTGGTAATATCGGGATAACTTTAAAGCATACTATAGGCTTACAATTCATTTCCATTCATTTTGTTTTCATCATTTCATTTACATTTCATGCAAAATATTCAATAATTCATGCATAAAGGTTTTCACATAATAATTCATCAATCGTAAAAATTAGCTTTCATTTATAAACAACATTAATTTAAAATTCATTATATAATACCAACATGAATAGAAACATAAATATTTCGAAACATTTTTATTAGGACACTCACCTTATTTCCTAGTTCGTAATAAGCTTAAATTCAATGGATAAGTTTCCTCGCCTCCACGTAACCTACACATTTTCGTATTCTATTTTTAGGTTACATCGCAACCAATGTTAGTCGTTCGAATAATTCTATAATCATATATTAATATACCAACAATTCGAAACCCCTTTTTAATGTCATATGAATGTCAATTTTTCACATTTATTATCCGTTCATCATTCTAATTATTTAAACACGCAAAGGACATCGTACGAAGCCTAAATTCATACTAATGGATCAAATGACATTTTTGAATCAATCACACTTAAACATATTCAATATGGTGCAATTTCTAATCGAAACTATAACACACAATGCTTTCGTAATTACGAAAAGTTTCACCGTGAATTATCTTTTTTAACAATTCATGCATTTCCTTTAGCTTTCCAATCAATTATAACATCATTACCACTTATAATTCTGTTCAAACCATATAAAAATAAAAGTTTAACACTTCAATATACACGATATCCATTCATGGTAGCTTAGCATCCATGCATTCAATTTTTATTTCGACTTTGAAATTCAACGATTAAACGCGTTCGCATGTAATGAAAATTATCCGAATACCTTAGACTCAATTTAAACCATTCAAATCACTCTAAAATCACGATTTAACTTTTCAAAACACACAAACTGAAACTATGGTAGTTTGCACACCGTTTAATTTTACTTCCCATTTCATCATCCATTTAATTTATAAATCATCTTAATCACCCGAAAATAATTTTAGATTATCAAGACAGCACTTCAACACTTTCAAACAATCAAAATTCATCATTTTTCATGACAACAAAATCGAAAATAAAAATGGGACCATAACATCCCTTATATGGTAGATTTTCACCAACTTTTCTATATCAAAATTCATCTATTTTCACAGTAAAATCACATGCAATCGAACATCCATACTAATGAGGTTTCAATCCTTAATCTCAAACATATTATTTTCAAAATCAATCCATATAAAAACCAAAACATTTTATCATCAAAATTAATCCAATATCACAATCTAAACATTTCCAACAAAATGAGAACCATGAAAACGCAAACCTACTCTTTGAAAATCAACTTAAAAGCTTCAAAGTCCAAATGCAACTATTGCCCATATGCCTCCCGTTTGTCCTAATGCTTCTTCTTCAATTAGAGGGGTTGTATGAGTTAGAAAACACCCTAAAAACCACAAAAAAATAACAAAGGCAGTAGCTTACCTGAACTCTGTTACATGTCTTGAAATCTTTTCAAAATTACTTCAATTCATCCCATTTGAGCTATTGTCCCCTTTTGATTAACCTTGGCAGTTCACTCACCTCTTAAAAACCAAAATCTTCCTTTGCATGTGATGAAAATCACTCTAAAAATGGCTTTTAAGACTTCCTAACCAGGTGCTGTCTTCTACTTTTTCACCTTTCGGTTTTGAACTTGATAACTGAACACTTTTCTTCTCTTGCTTGACCGAATTGCCTTCTTGCTCCTCTATCTCTATTTTCGGCTTTGAGTTGATGATCGAGTGAAGATGATGGCTGCTCTTGTTTGGTCTCTCTCTCTCTCTCTATCTCTCTCTCTCTCTCTCTCTCTCTCTCGGGTTTGATGGTTGAAGAAGAAGTGGGAGTTCTCGATTTGTTTAGGGGGGAGGAGTGAAGATCGAATGGATGAAAAAAAAATGGTGGCTGCTCTCGAGTGATGCTTCTCTTGGTTTTGAGAGGGGTGACCGAATGCATAACTCTTTCAATTGCTTTGCATAATTCTTCTTTCAATTTATCTATTTATGTGGTTCATGATTTCATGACATGTGTCCTTCATGCATGAACTCTCTATGCCATTTGTTTTGTTTCCTTTTTTGCATGCATGACACGTGTCCATTTCATGCACCATTCATGCCATGTGTTATTCTATTCATTCTCCCATTGTGATTTTGAATTCGAATTCGAATTCATTTTCGTCCATTTGAAAATTCGATTATGACTCAATTCTACCTCCGAAAATTATTCTTGAATTCGATTTTACCTCCGGCTACTCTAAATTATTTTATTTCTCTAAAAAATATTTTATACAATCCTATATCGGAAAGAATATTTTCGTCCGATAAATTTTCGAATCACTCGGAATCTATCTGAATAGATTCATTTTTTTATCCACTTCACTTTTCTTTAACTCTAATATTAATTTCGAATTTTTTTTTTTTTAATTTGCTAAGTCCACTTTTCGAAAAAATTATTATTCTCGCAAACACTTTCGATTCAGAAACACGATCCACCGAAAAATAATTTATTTTTCGTTAGACAAAGTTTTAGGTTTTACAGACTAGTTGAGTTTGTCGGACTTACGGTGGATTTTTCAAAGATGCTTTTGCTATTCTTTTAGGTATAGGTTATGTAAAGCCCAAAATTTTCTCCTTTATGAGGAATAAAATTTTTTGATGAATAATGTTTCTGGTGAATAGTATTTTTAGGTAAATAGTATTTTCGGATAAATAATATTTTTGAGTGAATGGTGATTTTTGAGAAATGGATCCCCGAAAATTATTAAAAGTGATTTTTTTTATGAATAGTAATTTCATGTGAATAATGTTTTCAGACGAAAAGTGTTTACATGAATAGTAATTTTCAAAAAGTGGACCTCGCAAATCAAAATTTTTGAAATTAATATTAATGGTAAATGAAATTGAAATGGATCAAAGATTAGTCCATTTGAAGAGATTGTAAGTGATCTGAAGTTTATTGGACGAAAATATCCCTTCCAATCTTAATATCGTACATATACTATATTTAGTATTTATAGAGTAATGAAATAATTTAAAAATATTCAAGTGTGAAAATTGAATTTCCATTATGGTTCCCGAGCAGTTTGGAAGTAATTAATAAAATTTTCGAAAAGTTTAGAAATGATGAATTGGGTTATAATAGAATTTTTGGACAGTAAGAATATATAAATTGAGTTCCGATAAAATTCTCGGATAGTCTGGATGTGTAATCGAATTTTAGTAAAATTTCTGAGTATGTAAATAGAATTCTAGTATAATTTTCGAATGAACCAGAAATGATTTCGAATACAAAAATAAGAAATCGTAAAGTGTGAATGAATGCATGAGACACGTGACGTGAAATGGGAGGATAAAGCAATGTATATAAGACAAGTGGCAAAGTGATAAGTATATAATTGAGAGGTCTTATATCTAGTTAGAGTATTATATAATTAATTTAATAATTGAATGACCATGAAATATTTTTGTAATTTATTTAAGTATGAACGTGAATTAAATACATTAAAAGACAAAGTAGACATTTCACTAAGAAATTGTCACCAAGAAACACAAATTTATGTCATGCAAAATGAATCAATAAAAGAGTGATACAAGGAGGTCCAAAATAGTGATCTATGTCATGTGAAATTAGCTAATGAGAGAGTGCCACCTAAAAGTGAAAAATATGTGATTAATTATTCATTGATATATATATATTGATTTATTATTCAAAAGCTACAGGAAGTGATTTATTAATTATTCATTGATATATATATTGATATATATATTAATTATCCAGTAAGATTTATAGAGAATGATTTATTAAGCTTTGTATATCATTGAAAGTGATAAAAAGGAAAATAATTATTATTTAGAATAGTATATATATTTATTATTCATAGTAGTTGTAAGTGTGATTGTTCAGAATTATACGAGTATAATTGTTGTTGAGGATTTTAATTGAATAATTTTATATAATGATATTCTATTTAGGTGTTAAGTGTTATAGTTTTGGATATTATATATAAAGAAATTTATGGAATATTCTATAAGGGTACAATTATGATTATTGGAGAGTTTTGGTTAATGATGATTTACATAGGTGTGAATTGTTATAGTGTAAAATATACGATCTTATGTATATGAAAAAACTGGAGATTTATTTAGAATAGGATTATTATAGTCATTAATAATTAAATGGAAGCAATGACTTTAAAGTAAGATATTTTGAACTAAGATGATTCCTAAATTTCAAGGATGAAATTTCATAAGGGGGGATGAATTGTAATGCCCCAATCTAACTGGATCCAAGAGATTAATTGAAATTTAATTTATTATTATGAATTTGGTCCGGTTCCAGTTTTAGAAGTATAGAGGTTTATGGATAAATATCTCATTAGATGATATTTTTAAAAGGAATTAAGAAAATTAGATTAAAAGGAAAAAGGTCATAGAGGTATAAGATGAAAATTTACATGTGTTGCAAACAAGTCAAAAATGGTGGCATGAATTTTTATCAATAATAAATATTATAATAATAATGATGATATTAGATGGTGGGATCTATTGGAATAGAAAAAATATATATATATTTATTTATTTATGTGTAAGTGGATGTTAGTGAGAAAGAAAGAATAATAAAATAATAGAAAAAAAATAAGAAAGAAAGAAGTGCTACCAAATGATAAAGGAAAATAAAATAATAAAATTAAAATTAAAATTAGAGATGATAAGCATGTAGTACGGCAGTGGAGTTATGTGAATATATATATATATATATATATATATATATATATATACACATATATATATGCATCTTGACATTAGGCTAAAACGAAGCTAAAGCAAAGGAAAAGAAGGTAACAAGAAGCAAAACTGTGAGAAGCCAAGAAAAGAAAAAAAAAAAAACAGGGAGAAGAGAGGGAAGAAAAAAGAAAGGAAAAATATTTAGGTGTTCGATTATCCAGATAAGTAAGTTTATTTTAATAGAATTTGGATCTTAGAAAATTAGTTTATTTTTTTATAAGTTATAAATTCAGTTTTATATGATTTTAAGGTAGATCCAAGATGATGAGAAAATCCGAGAGGAACATATTTTAGATCCAAAAATAGGCAAAAGAGTTATGTGAGTGGATAGTTTTATTTTTAATTAATTTATTGAGTAATGTTTATTTATATTTCAGATTTTATTATTTATTTCAAGTAAATAATTAGTTGAGTTAATTGATTTTATAGATTATAAATTATGTTTTATGATTGAAAGAAAAGTTTATATATGTTTCAAATTTTATTTATTTAAGTATTATTAGAATAAAATTGTTTAATTAGTTTATTTATTTATTGATTTTGTATTATGATTTATGATTTGATTATAGAATATGTATTTTGATAATCATATTTCTATTTAAGAATCGAGTTATATAATTTTGCATATAAAATTATTTAAGATTTAAACATAAATAAAATAAGATTTTCAGTACGTTTACGTATATTTTAGTTTTTATTATGTATTAAAAATAAATTATTTATTTAGTAAATTGATTTTATAGATTATTTATTACATATTTATAATTATATTATGTTATGAGAAATTATAATTGCTTATGTTTTGAGAAATGTATTATTTAATATTTTTTATTTCTTTTCAAGTTTATTATCAGTATTTTCTTATGAAATTTTTAAATTTAATATTCATATGTTGTAAAGTATGTTTGAAATGAATACTAAGATTTCATTAAATATATTAGTTATGGATATTTTAAGTATCTATGACATTGATAATGCGTTTTGAAATTGAAAGTGATGTTCTTTTGAGAATATTAATTTACGGATATTTTGTGTATTTACTTGAAAATGAAATGTTTTATACATGAAATGTTGGAAACAATGATGCTTATGTTTTAATGATTTTTATGTGGTATGATTCATACTTTTCAAGCTTATAAAATGAAAGAATTTGGTTTTGTATGATACAGAAAGGAAAATGTTTTCAAATGCTAATGGTCTACCCCATGTTATATGTTATATATTATGGATTATGATTTAGACCCGGCTAGTATACCCTACTATATATGACAAGTGTTGGGAGGGCGTGTCACTAACATCGGAAAGATTAAGTCTATTAGTCGAGTCGTGTCACCCTCTACATATGTATAGTATTATCTCACTCTCGTATGCGATGCAGAAAATTCCTCTACGAGTTGTGAGATGTCTCATATATATCATCACGAATCGAATCGCCACGTGACTACATTATGATGATTCTCTGGGTTCCATTGGTGTAGTTTTAGCATGGAAAGAAATATTTTAAGTTATGTAGTGATTGAAATATTATTATGTTTTTATGCTCGAAACCATGTTTTAAGATTTCTCATAAATTTATTAAAGTTTATAATTTTGATTAAGAAAATATTAGGAAATAAAATAATTTCTTTTAAAGTGCTTTTGGGGAGGTATTTTGAAAAGAATGAGTTTTAATAGAAAAATGTTATCACTCATTGAGCTCCTTTGGCTCATCGCTCTTTGTTTTATGTTTTATGAAAACCTCCCTAAGTGCAGGAACTAACTGTTAGGGTGCTCACTCTCCCATCTCAGATTAGGTGGGCTAGTCATAGATGATGTTCTGTGAAGTCACACTTTGTATATTTAAATTTAATTGAAAATTTATGCATGTACCTAGTTTTGATTGTAAAACATTTCATGAATTTTACCACGGTTGTGGTGATACGATGTATTCATCTAAATGAAATGATTTGATACATATATATATATATATATATAATGTAAACATTTTGGGATATGTATAAATGTTTTGATTTCACGCATGAAATTGTATTTTTGAATTTGAAATAATTTTGTTGAATTAGATTTATTGTGGCTAGTAATGTTTTTGAGATGGATCGGAGGTCCAACATAGTAGTGGAGATTATTATTTGAAATATTGAAGTGTTATTGAATTGTTTTTCAGATGATTTGAAATTTTGGGAAACCTTGAAAAATAGCCGTTGTACTGTCAAATTTTTTCTAGAAAATCTATATTATGAAAAAAAGAAAATTTTTATGATTGATAATTCATATGTTTATAATATGATTTAAGTTTAAGGGCTTGCTCCACATAGTTCTTTTAGCCTTATTATAGTAGAGTCTAGAAGGGTTCTGTGGGGTGTCCGGGGGGATCATGTGAGCTCCAAAAAGGGAAAGTCGGGTCGGGTCCCGTCAGGTTATGCTTTTGAAGCAGAGTTGACAATGGCCATCCATGTCATTCAGTATATTTGGACTTATTATTAGACGAAGCTTTAATTAGAGAGTGATTTAGTTTATATGATTTCGCTTCTTCTTACTTGTTCTTTCAAGGTTCCTTGGCGTTGGCAACCAACTTGGAAAAAGTGTCTTTTCTATCCGCAAGACATGGATTTCTAGGTGACCTATATTTACTGTGAGGGAAATTCAACTACAGATGTTATAGCTTCTCGCCCTCCTTATTTTGTTTGTTCAACTTAGTGGTAAATGGCTCCTGCTGTTTTGGATTCTTTTCTTTCTAATGATTTACTTGCTAAACATCATTATTGGTTTCATTAGTCCTGGCTATGGGTGGTGGAAACTCTTTTTTTCTTGCTATGGTTTGATTTTTTTCCTTTAAGGATTGATCATTGCTTCTTGCAGGCTTCATGTCTTGTCTTCCCTTGTATTTTTCTTATTACCTTTTAATAAAATATTGGTTTTGACCAATAACTTTATATAAAAAATTTTTTAGAAAGTCTATATCCACACACTAAGTGTTAGCGCTCACTCTTTTGTAAAACCTATTTTTTTGGATATTTAATTAATATTTTATATATTCAATTCAAGGGTCCCAACATGAGAATTGCAAAGATTTTCAATTTTGCTAAATTAAATTTATGAGGTAATCATGAGATTTAGAAGAATTTTCCTAAAATATGTTAACCAAATCCAAAAAATCACAGTTTTTACGGGATTCTGCTAGACTTAAGATAGAGTTGGCATGGGTCTCGTCAGTAAGTGTGGTTTATAATTGATTGACCTGTGTTTTGATTTTCTTTATCAAGTTATGGTATTTCATGTTTTTGTTTTTCTTTATCGAGTTATGGTATTTCATGTAACAATCATCTATGTCAAGTGTCTCTTACCCTTAATTTATTTAATAGGAGTATTGATTTTGTGATCATTTATGGGTGTTTCATGATTAAATGGGTGTTCCTGATTTAGGTTTGATCAATTTAATTGATCTTGGATTTTTGTTCTATTTGATTATTGATCTCTCTTGGGTTTTTCATGATTAGATGGGTGTTCATTGATTTCATTTCTAATTTCATCCAGAAAAAGTTTGTCAATTGACATGGTTTTGAACATATTTTCATGATTAAATAGGAATGCATCTACCCTCTAGGTTTTCTCCCTTTGTTAATTGACATAGTTTTGAACATATTTTCAACATATTATAAGTCACATCATGTTTTTCGGCCAACCAAAGCAATCATTTTTTAGTGAATAACCAATGAACCACAAAATTATATCGATACATTCTCTGCCATGAATGCTAAATCATTAAATAGTTATGGCGATGGATGTGGATATAATTGTTGCTAATATCATTGTTGAGACCACGATCATCTAGTATGACATTCAAGTCGATCCACCGGAAGTTGAATAACACCGAAATAACGTAAGAATTGTTAAAAGAGTGTTGAACACACCTTATAACTTGTTGTTTGCTATAGGTTTTAATTAAAAGGATAATCATTATAAAATATTTTATAATAAAGGTGGTGATATAGAAATTAAAAAACATACTCAAATCCCACTTTTGCAAGTTTATGCACTATCAAATGCAAGATATAAAATCTCGGTGCTGATATTGAGATGCAATGGACTAAAAGATCTTAGCAAGAACATAAAAGTATGCACTTTAGAGTGAGGAGGCATATTTATCAAGAGAATTTGCTAATGTTTTTTGTACTAGTATTTTTTCCTTCACTAGGTTTATATTCAAATGCTGTTCTTCTATCATGGTTTTAGGAACATATTCACTATATAATGGATATTAAAAGAAGAGTGCTATGAATATAATACAATTATATTAACATAAATGTCCGTAAACTCATTAAGTTATTTTTGTTTGTTTTTTTAAGTGATCAAACCACTTAAAACCACCTAAAAATTACTAAAAAAATTAAGCTATAATTTTTAACTTTTAACTGAATATCAAGTCATTTAATTATTTTTTAAATATATTATTTTAAATCTATCATTTACAAAATAACATATTCTCAAATTTATCCTAATTTTATATTATACAAATTCTTTTTATATCATTAGTTTTAATGTTATTTTTATTTAAAGATATAATAATAGTAATTATCATTTTGTATATTTTCAATTAAATATAAAAACTCAATTTACTTTATTATACTAATTTATTTATAATTATTTATAAAATATTAGTAATATATAGATAATGTTTCAGAATTTATTAAATTATTTATTTTCAAATGTTTGTATTATATTAATTAAAATTACATAATAACACATTCGGGCAATTAAAATTATTTTATTACTTCATAAATACTGTATACGGTACATGTACGGTATTAAGATTGGAAATGATATTTTTGTTCAATAATTTTCGGATCACTTACAAGCTATTCAAATGGACTCATCTTTGATCTGTTTCCATTTCTTTTAACACTACTACTAATTTCGAAACTTTTGATTTACGAGGTACGCTTTTTCAAAAATTACTATTTACGCAAACACTATTTGCACATAAATACTATTCACATGAAAACATTATTAATCGAAAAAATCACTATTCACGATATTCGGGATCGGAATCCATTTCCTAAAAATTACTATTCACTCGAAAATATTATTCACACAAAAATACTATTCATCAAAAAAATTTTATTTCTCATAACAAGAAAAAATTATAGGCTTTACAATGATTATGTTCTAAAATTATTGATCGTATTTTATTATATCTTATTAAAATTAATAATGTCTTATTACAACTAAACATGGTTGATTGTCGTAAATGTAATCTTACTCATTTAGCTGTAATCAGAAATATTAATACATAATCAGATATAATAAAATATAATCAATAATTTTAGAATGAAATCACTTATTTATAGTTGCAAATGTATTGATACACAAGTGTATCATAAAATGTACCGCATATATATACATATATATATATGTGTTATAAAACATGGCCTAAAAGCAATGAATATAGAACAATAGTTAAATAAGAGAAACAAGCAAAAGTAGGAGAGAAAGAGAGAAAATAATTCTATTGATGTGTATTTTCAATGGTTACAATATAGGCCTATTTATAGGCAAATTGGAGAATCATTTCCATAATTGAATATCAACAAATAAGGTAAAGAATATTATCAAAAAGGAAGTGGTGTTAAGACCATATATTTATAACACTCCCCCTTGGGCATACACCACTTGATAATACTCTTCGAGATTCTTGGACGTGCCAAAATACTGCCTCATTAAAAACCTTACCAGTAAAACCCAGTGGGATAAAACCTGGTTAAGGGAAAAAGAGTGCAGTGCACATATGTCCAAAGAAGATTCTCCCCCTGAAAATTATACAACTATCACTCTTGTAGTTTGTGAAGTCGATGCATACCAATACCGCATACCATCTTCTTGAAAGTTGATGTCGGTAAAGACTTAGTAAATAAATCTGCAAGATTATTTGTAGAACGTATCTGTCTGACATCAATTTGTAGACTTTCTTGGAGTTCATGAGTGTAAAAGAATTTTGGTGATATATGCTTCGTTCTGTCCCCTTTGATGTATCCTCCTTTAATTTGTGCAATGCAAGCAGCATTATCTTCATATATCACTGTTGGTGAATTTGTAACTGGAGGCAATTGACAAGTACTTTGGATGTGTTGAATAACAGACCTCAACCATACACATTCTCTACTTGCTTCATGAAGTGCAAAAATCTCAGAATGATTGGATGATGTGGCAACAAGAGTTTGTTTGGTAGAGCGCCATGAAATTGCTGTGTCATTATATATGAAAACATATCCAGTTTGTGAATGTGATTTATGAGGATCAGAGAGATAATCAGCATCAACATAACCAATAAGACCGGGACCATTTGTTGTCCTTAAATAGAATAAACCCAAGTTTGTAGTTCCTCGAAGATATCGAAAAATATGTTTGATTCCGTTCCAGTGTCTTCGAGTTGGTGTAGAACTAAACCTTGCCAAAAGATTTACCGAAAATGCAATATCTGGTCTCGTGCATTGTGCCAAATATAATAAAACACCGATGGCATTCAGATATGGTACTTCTGGACCAAGTATCTTTTCACCATCATCTTTCGATCGAAATGGATCTTTCTTTGGGTCCCAAGATCGGACAACCATGAGAGTACTTAAGGGACACATTTAAAGTCTCTTGGAAACTACCAAACTAATTAAAAATCAAAACGTAATTGTATCGATCACAGGTGAATATGTTTCATCATAATCAATACTAAATTTTTATGAGAAACCCTGTGGTACGAGTCGTGCTTTATATCTTACGACTTCATTTTTCTCATTACGTTTTCGAACAAATAGTTATTTATACCCAACGGGTTTGACATCTTCAAGTGTCTGGACTACTGGTCCAAATATATCACGTTTGGCTAATGAAGTCAATTCTGTTTGAATTGCTTTATTCCACTTAGGTCAATCATACCTTTTCAATACTCATTGATACTATGTGGTTTATGATCATCATTTACAATAATGACTTCACAATTCTCCAAGGAAAATTTTTCCAAGATTTTGTATCTCTTTAAGAGATTGTACCACTTCTGGGGCACTAGCCTCTACAAGGACTATTAATTCTCATCATATGAAATTAACTATGAGACAATTTATTTTCACATTATCAATATTAGGTTTCTGCAGTATACCTTTGAGATATAATTATATCTCACTGTCTCAATTTTCATATGAGTAATTATTTCGATCAAAACATATGATGTCTTCAAACATCCAATAAGTATAGCTCTGCTTTTGTTTTGATCAATAACTTTTATGTCGACATTTATCTACAATATGTTATTCAATATCCTCATCATTTTTCTGTAATATGCAGAGCAATAAAATATAAGATCTTAATTTTCTTTAAGTTTTCAGTACACATGCCTCTTTAGGGGCTACTGTAAACTTTCACATATTCTTAGGACAAACTATATAGTTTGCGCATATGGACTTTTCCATATGTAATTAAGATCTCTTTTGAGCTTTATAGGGAGAGATTTAAAGAGTTCTATCTCTTCAAAAACATTTAACTCTTCAGGAGTTATATGATGAGGATTATACACAGCTCGAGCGTAATCTTTAAAATGATCATGATCTTTTATTATTCACTTTAGGGAATAATAACTTTACAAAACGAATGATTTATTTGTTGCCATTTACGTAAATTGTTCTTCAGGAACAATCACCCGGGTTAATATATTGGCAATAAGTATAAAATCATTCGGCTATACAATTTTCAAGTAAACGATTATTTGAACTTCAAGTTCATATGACTTATACAATAATCGTCATAATGAATGATGCATGCCAATTGTAATTTCACGTCGTTAAATTTTCTAATTCTTTTTCTCCCCCTAACGACGGAAAAATTTATTTATTGGCATCATAAATTTATTTGCATCATCATAATGTCCTTCTGGGACTATACTGTCTTACTATCCTTCAGGGATATATTAGACTATCATATTATTCTTCAATGACTAAAAATGTCACATAGTGTCCTTCAGGGACCAAACACATAGTGTCATTCAGAGACATTTATTAGATAAGAATCTTCAGATTCTATAATGACAGTCATCGTAAAATATGCTTCTGGCATATGACAGTATGAATTCCACTTCAGGTGGATAAAATTTATATGATCACTAAGGCTTTACTGACCATAATCATCGTCATGACTATCAAATGATTTAACATTCACTTCAGGGAATGATATTAATCAATTTAGCCATGCGAGATAAATGATTTTTCACTTCATAATCATTAATATTGCTACTTCAGGAGCAAATTTGAAGTACAAATTATCTCAATCATCTGACTTCATTTATTTCACCAAAATATATAAATCGTAATCACAGTGAATTAATGAATAATTTCTCAAAATACAATTACGACGAATTGTAACAAATATTTAATAACCAAATAAAGTATAAGAAAATATATGTCATGTACCTTATTTCGCATCTTACTTTGAGGAGCAAAAATAACACGACCTTAATCATCGTCTCTATCTGGTTTTCACATCTGATAACTCATGCCACTATCAGACTCATGCCGTCGTTGGAGAGATAACGACTCGATGCGTTGAAATTCATGAACAGAAAATATAATACTTTAACGTATTTATGAATCTAAATTTCACGATTTATATCCTGAAATCATGAACAAAAGTTAGCATAAAAAATCTTCAAGTCTCTACTCAACTTTGCTGAGGAGACATATTTTCAAATCTACATACTTGAGTTCAAGACGGGTTCTTTTTGTATCAAATTCGAATTGATTTTTCTCAAATTTTTTTTTTCATTCACAATTTTGAAACTTCTGGTTCCAAAATCTAGATTATAATCTAGAATTGAAGTAAGGATCTGAAACTTCAGGTTTTAAGATCCAAATAAAATTGAGAATAAATTTATTTAGAATCTGAAACTTCTGGTTCAGATTTAGAATACAAAAATTCGGATTCAAATCGTTCATCGAGAATCCAATCAATTAAAGCGAATTTGATAGAACCATTATGTCTTTGATACGATCCATGGTCCCTTTTTGAGATAGCATTGGCTTCTGACAATGCTGAGGAACCAGTTGAGCGTAGCTCATGATTTTTCAATAACAGCTCATTATTTTATTCTGCAACTAAAATACATGATATTAGCTCAGAATATTTTATAAACCGACGCTCTCGATATTGCTGCTGCAGGAGCATATTCGAGGCATAAAACGTAGAGAAAGTTTTCTCTAATAAATCTGCATCGGTTAATTTTTCATCACATAACTCAAGCTTTGAAGTGATGTCAAAAAGAGCAGTATTATAGTCGACAACAGACTTATAATCTTGTAGTCTCAAGTGATGCCAATTGCATCGAGCTCTAGGGAGAACAACAGTCTTTAAATAATCATATTGATCTTTTAAATTTTTCTACAAAGTCAACAGATCTTTCACCGTAAGATACTGAGTTTTCAAACTCTCATGCAAATGGCGGCGGATAAAAATCATCGCCGTAGCCTTATCTTGGGCAGTTACTGTATTGTTCTCTTTAATAGTATCAATCAAATTCATTGATTGTAACTTCAGCTCAATATCAAGAATCCATGATTGATAATTTTTTCCAGTAATGTCAAGTACATTGAATTCAAGTTTGGTGGAATTCGACATCTCCAAGATGCTAAAGAGATAAAAACAATATATAATTAATATTGATGTGAATAATGAAATAATATAGATTAATTTCACAATTCATATAAATTTCAACATGATGTTAGAAATATATATATATGAGTTCGTAGCCATAAATTAAACAAACGAATGTCAAAGAAGAATAGGAAAAATTATTTCGATTATGTATGGTATGAAAAGATATAAATAACAATTCAAATATTGCATATCCCATCATGGCAATTTCTGATAAAATAAGAGTATTAAATCAATGCATATTTCAATGGTAGGCAATAGTTAATGAATGAGATTAAAATATAAAATATTTCCTATTTTTCATAGACATATATAAATACATATGCTACAATATATTATTTGAATGTAAAAACTTCTGATTTTAGATCATTATAGAAAATTTTAGAACTTTTGGTTCTAAAATATCTCGGAAACTTCAAGTTCTAAGAATTATATATATTCACACCACAAGAAATATAACAAAAATCAAATAAAAGCAAGAATGATAACACTACTTCAAATAATACATTATAGTAACAGAATTATTTGAATAAAATAGTATAAAGTAGATCATATGAATGAAATCTCTCATACTATATTATTTGAATCAGATAGTAGAAAGTAGATCATATGAATGAAATCTCTCATACTATGTTATTTGAATCAGATAGTAGAAAGTAGATCATATGAATGAAATCTCTCATACTATGTTATTTGAATCAGATAGTAGGAAGTAGATCATATGAATGAAATCTCCCATACTAGACTCGTGCTGATAACGTGTTATAAAACATGGCCTAAAAGCAATGAATATAGAACAATAGTTAAATAAGAGAAACAAGCAAAAGTAGGAGAGAAAGAGAGAAAATAATTCTATTGATGTGTATTTTCAATGGTTACAATATAGGCCTATTTATAGGCAAATTGGAGAATCATTTCCATAATTGAATATCAACAAATAAGGTAAAGAATATTATCAAAAAGGAAGTGGTGTTAAGACCATATATTTATAACAATATGTATATATATTAAGTCTCTTTTCAAAACTTATTCGTCAACAATACAAATTGTTTCATGTTCTTCATCACAAATCATGCAACCAATTCATCTTCTTCATCAACATACAAATCAAACCCAAAACCTTTTATAACCACACAAACCCATGAAACCCAAACCGTTAAAACAAAATAAAAAATAATATAAAAAAAATATAAAAAAAAAAAAACCTATTATAATTTTAATTGAAACAAATTAGATTGGGCCTGTACGATGATGAAAGAGTAAGAACATGGGTAGGTTTGTGTGATGAAGAAATTATGGGTGATGGAGGAATATGGAAAAAAGTCTTCATAATAAGGTTTATAATCTTGAAATTATGGGAGAGTGATGCTTTTAGTTTAACCTCTATTACTCAACCATTGATTTTGGCTTCCGAAACATCACCAAGCCTAATCCCATCAACCTCTTCCTACAACAAAGCAAAGGTCAACAATGTTATCATGGATTGTTTTAGGGTTTTAAAAGTAATTACATTTTGGGGGTGTATATACAGTTTTAAAGGGGTGGAACTATCACCACTTTATTTGAAATTGTATTAGAGCTCTTGGTCTGGTTGTATTAGACCTTTTGGGTTTGAAATGGTATTAGAGCTTTTATGTCTGGTGGCATCTAAGAGTTACTTTAACCAATTTATAGTAAATCAAAATAATAACGAAATTTATCTTTGAAAAAAAAAAAAAAGTACTAATACAATCCCATACCATACATAAGGAATCCATAATAAACAATCAATTAGAAAGAAAGATTAAGAGAGATAAATAACATTAAAGTGCATTCTTAATCTTAATTTTACTTAGTTTATTTTGTGGCGCTTCTTAGATGATTTTATTTTATTGAAGCTAATCGTCAACCCTACTATGCAATCATTAGGAGGACTTAACAAGGGTAATCACACAAGCATTTTATAGTCCATGAACAATGCCCATGAGCGTCTGATCCTTTGGCGATCTTGCAATCTCTATCACATGTAGCGTTGATGCAATCACCAGTTCCTACGTTAATTTGCGTCGTACAAGTTTTGGCATCGACCATCCTTAGATCATTTCCTACAATTAACAGACAAAAGTACATTATTTTTAAGGATTACTATTCAGTTGTTCAAAAAAGAGGATACCAAAGCACTAGCATTAACCAACTGCTAACTAAATATTTTAATTTATATTTTGTTATAAATATAATTCTATATAAATTAATGTTAGGATATAAGTATCTTTTTATTAAATTTAATCATGATGATTTGGAGATTTAAAAGGTTGGTTAGCTGTCAAAACTCTAAATTTCTCTTCAAACTTATTTTATATTTTCTTACTCTGTATTTTTAAACGGAGCAATTCACATTGCATTCAGTTTCTTTGATTTGCATCGGTTATTCTTCACGCTATGGGATTAATTTGATTAGTATATTTATCATCATCTTAACTCATTTTTAAGATGTTCCTAATAAAATATGTGATAAGGAATTATGTTGTAATATTGAATCAGATCAAATGTGTTTTTATTAAAAATTTCATATTTAATGTATATTTTTTAAATTAAAATGATATGTTTCAATTTAAACAAAATTTTTTATTATTTGCAACGAATCAAAAGTGGATTTAAATATTTTTTGTACCGGAATTGGATGAGAAACAAATTTGGAGTAGATACAAATTTAAGCTTTGTCGGATTTGAACTTATCTAATTCGCACAATAAAAAAATTTTCCAAATCCAAAACTGAATTTGGATATAGCGGGATTTGAACCTATTTTCAGTCCAATATTTTTAGACTGAATGGGGATTGGATTTGGGTCCACAATAGATCAAATTCAAAAAAAAAAAAAAACCCTGATCTGATTGCAATCATAATTCAAGATAAGTGATTTTTGAATGGAAAAACTATTAGGTTTTTAAAGATTTTATGAAAATATCTCATTTCATCGCTAAAGTTTTGAAAACTCATCAAAAAAAGTATAAACCATTAATCAATTACCGGTCAAAGGAAACAAAAATTTGAATAGGTAGGGCATTTTTGACATTTCATAAAGAGAGCTGAGATGACGACACGTGTATGATCAAGATTATTAAAATGAAAAATTGTTGGGGTGGAGATCCCATCTAAGATCTCCACCCATCTCCTCCATTTCCATGGAGATCCAACTACCTCTTCATCATTAATGACAAGTAGAAGAATGAGGAAGATTGAAAAACAATTCATTCTTTGTATGTTATTTTTATTTTCAAGAAAATAATATATTTACATACAAGTTGTAGGATGCATCATTTGCAGGTGCATATATATATATATATATATATATATATATATATATATACACACACATATCTACACGCAACCATGGCTAAATTTTATATGGTAAGATAACCAAACAAAGATTTCATTGGATTCCATACAAATCAATGGAAACTTTTTTCTATATTAAAATGTTACCTTAAAATCTATATAAATCACATCACTTAAATGAAATATATAAAGTTTATAAATCTTTTAATACACAAAAGTTGTAATACAACTCAAAATACACATCACTTTTTTTCTTTGCACTTTCTATGCAACCAAAAGCTGAAATACTTTATGACATTAATGTGAACACTCAAAATACTCACTGAAAGCATATGAAAGGATTACAATGCTCAATCATAGATTTTGTTAAGTTGACATGGTCTACCATTTGATTCTAAGGGTAAAAACAAAAAGGCAATGAAAAAATAATAAAAACAATATTAATTAAAATATTAAAATTAAAATAAGTAATATTAAATATTTATTATAAAAAATAAAGATATATATATTTTTTAAATCAAATAAAAAAAAAAAAAAACAATTACACGAAGCTATTAATGTTTGATTTGATCAAGGACTCCACACAATAATAGAAAAAATAATTTAAGCTCTTATTAAATTATTTTGAATAATTTCATATTAATAAGCACTATCAACTTAAAAGTTTGATTATTTTGTCAAAAAAAATAATAATAAAAGTTTGATGATTGTATGACTCTAAAGTATCCATCAAACTTAATATTATTGTTATATTTCTATTATAAATGTTTCTTAACAAATTAAATTATAGTTTATAAAATTTTTAACTGAATGACAAACCTTTATTTAGGATTTTATATGATTTAAATATTAACCAAATCACATCATACAAAAATTAAATGCCTACCTGCCTTGATGAACAAAAAAAGTAGAAGAATGAGCGAAAACCGATTCATTCTTTATATGTTGTTCTATTTTCAAGAGTATGATATGCTTAGATGCAAGTGGCAAAATGTATTATTTGCAAGTGCCTGTATACACAACCATGGTTACATCATTTATGGTAAGACAATCAAACAAAGATTTATTATTATTATTAATTTTTTTTCCCAAAAGTCTCTTTAAAATCCATTATAGTGTGACTCTAAAGTATCTATCAAACTGAATATTTTTCTTAACTAATTAAATTTTAGTTTATAAAATTTTTAATTGAACGACAAACCTCTGTATAGGATTCTATATGATTTAAAATTTTAAATATCAACCAAATCACATCATATAAAAATTAAACACCTACCTGCCTCGATGAACAAAACAAGTAGAAGAATGAGCGAAAACCGATTCATTCCTTGTACGTTGTTTTATTTTAAGAGAATAATATATTTAGATTCAAGTGGTAAATTGTATTATTTACAAGTGCTTATATATACAACTATTGCTAAACCATTCATGGTAAGACAATCAAACAAGGATTTATTATCATTATTAAATTTTTTTCTTTCTAAAAATCATTTTAAAATTCATCTAAATCTATTACTTAAATGATTTCTATGAAGTTAATGATTTTCTTAATACATCTAGATTTATTGAATTCATATAAATCTGAATTGAATAAATTTAAATTTTAATGGATTCTATATAAATCTAAGAGAAAATCTGTCATGGCTAAACTATTTATGGTAAGGCAATCAAACAAATAATTATTATCATCAGTAGCAATCAAACAAAGATTTATTATCATCATTAACTTTTTTTTCTGCCTAAAAATTATTTTAAAGTCTATCTAAATCCATTATTTAAATGAAATCCATGAAGTTAATATTTTTTTAAAACATCTAGATTTATTGGATTTCATATAAATCTGAATTGAACACACTTAAGTTTCAATGGATTCTATACAAATCTAAGAGAAAATCTTCCATGGCTAAACCATTTATGGTAAGGCAATCAAACAAAGATTTATTACCATCAATTACCTTTTTTCATCCTAAAAATCATTTTAAAATCCCTCTAAATCCATTATGTAAATGAAATTCATGAAGTTAATATTTATTTAATATATCTAGATTTATTGGATTTCATAAAAATCTGAATTGAACACACCTAAATTTTAATGGATTCTGTACAAATTTGAGAGAAAATCTTCCATAGCTAAACCATGTATGGTATGATAATCAAACAAAGATTATTATCATCATTAACGTATATAATCATTAACATTTTTCTTCCTAAAAATCACTTTAAAATCCATTTAAATTCATTATTTAAATGAAATCTGCAAAGTTAATGATTTTTTTAATAGATCTAAATTTATTAAATTTCATATAAATCTTAATTGAATACGTTTAAATTTTAATGTATTCTATACAAATCTGAGAGAAAATCTTCCATTGCCAAACAATTTATGGTAAGATAATCAAACAAAGATTTATTATCATTATTAACTTTTTTCTTCCTAAAAATCACTTTAAAATTCATTTAAATTCATTACTTACATGAAATCCATAAAGTTAATGATTTTTTTAATACATCTAGATTTTTTGGATTTCATACAAATATGAATTGAATGCACTTAAGGGATTTGATTTTTCATCTGAAAACTAAACAGTACTGCAATTCACTGAAGACTAAATAGTGACTGAAACCTGAAATTTGAATAATAAGTTTATATTTTTTTTTTCTCCTTAACTCTAAATGTATTATAAATTTGTTTGTTTTTCAAAATTAAAATTACCTAAAAACTAATAATTTGACAATTATACTTTTTTCGCTATTTGTTATTATGTAATTTTAATTAATTTAATATAACAACTAAAAATAAATAATTTAATAAATTCCAAAACATGTTTCTATACATATTAATAGTATTTTATTCATTATTAAAATATAATTAAAAATACATTAGCATTAACCATATTTATATATTTAAATATATTAGTATATATAAGAGAGCAACTAGAAACATGTCTATTTAAATTGTAAATTTAAATATAGTAGTTTAATTTCAAAACAATTTGAGAATAGATATATTTAAATTTCTTTTTTCAAATATATTTCTCGTAAGTATCAAGGGAAAAAAAGAAAAGAAATTTTGAAAAATACAAAATTAAGATAAATTTGGAAATATGTTATTTTGGGGAGAATAAACTTGGTAATCATTTAAATGTATTTAAGTGATTTGTGATTAAGTAAAGACTGAAAATTAAATAGTAATTGAAATCTAAAATTCAAATAACATGTTTTTTTTTTTTTACCTTTAAATATATTGTAAACTTGTTTATTTTTAAATTTAAAATTATCTGAAAACCAGTAAGTTGACATTTATATACTTTTTCCTATTTGTTATTATATAATTTTAGTTAATTTAATATAAACATTTAAAAATAAGTAATTTAATAAATTCTAAAATATTTTTTATTTTTATATTAATAATATTTTATTCATAATTAAAGTAGGATTAAAAAATATAGTAGTATTTATTATATTTATATATTTAAATATATTAATATATTTAAGAAAACAATTAACAAATAAATGTTTATATTGTAAATTAAAATTTATTAGCTCAATCCAAGACAATTTGAGAAGAAATATATTTAGATTTTACTTTTCAAATATATTTTTTATAAGCATCAAGGAAAAAAAGAAAAAAAAATAAATAATATAAAATTAAGATAAATTTGAAATTATGTTATTTTGGAGATTATTAGATTTGAAATAAAAAGTTTTAAATGTCATCAGATGATTTGTAATTAAGTGAAAAATTAAAAATATTTAGGGCTTGTTTATTTTTTTTTTCACTTAAGATTTAATAGTACTGAATTGCACATGTTAAGTTATATTCATTTGTTTTTTTTAAGTAATCAATCCACTTAAAAATATCAAAAAAAAACTGAATAAATTAAGTAAAAAATTTTAACTTTTTATTTAATTACAAAATCACTAAATGAAATTTAAAAGTTTTTATTCCGAATCTACCCTCCAAAAAAAAAACGTAATTTCAAATTTCTCCTAATTTTATATTATTCAAATTTTCTTTTCTTTTTTTTTAATACTTACAAAAAATATATTTGAAAAGTAAAATCTAAATACATCTCATCCTAAATTATCTTGAAATTGAACTAATATATTTTAATTTATAATTTAAACATTCATTTTTTAAGTTGTTTTCTTACACATACTTAAATATAAATATGGCTAATACTACTATATTTTTTAATCATATTTTAATTATTTATAAAATATTATTAATATATATAAAATGTCTTAGAATTTATTAAATTATTTATTTTCAAATATTTGTATTATATTAATTAAAATTACATAATAACACATTCGGGCAATTAAAATTATTTTATTACTTCATAAATACTATATACGGTACATGTATGGTACTAAGATCGGAAAGGGTATTTTTGTTCAATAATTTTCGGATCACTTACAAGCTATTCGAATGGACTCATCTTTGATCCGTTTCCATTTCTTTTAACACTACTACTAATTTCGGAACTTTTGATTTGCGAGGTCCGCTTTTTCAAAAATTACTATTTACGCAAACACTATTTGCACATAAATACTATTCACATGAAAACATTATTAATCAAAAATGTAAAACCCAAAACCGCGTTCGTCGGAGGGCGAAATATTTTTCCGATGGATCGCGTCCGATCGGAAAAATATAAATATCGAGTCCGAAAATAATTGGAATAATTATTTTCGCTTTAGAGAAATAAATTCGAGTTCACGAAGACAGGTTCGGAATTTATTTATTATTCCAAAGGCGAAAGCGATTAAAAAGCGAATTCCAGGACGGACGGACGGAAACGGAATCCGAGCTTGGAATTAAAAAGCAAGAATGCATGAAATCCAATAAAGGGAATGCATGTGTGTGACACGTGTCACACATGCATTGGATGATGAAAAAAAAAAAAAAAAAAAGGAAACAATATCATAGTTAAACAAACGGTAACCCATTATGCATTCAAAAACAAAACCGAAATCATCATTCGGTCAACAAAAATTTTTATTATTTTATTCATTCCAAAACCGAATCCAAGCCAACAATCCGTCAACTTCTTCTAAACCAATTTCAAAAGCAAAAGGAGAAGTGAAGCAAGCAAGAAGAAGGAAACGGTCAAGTAAGGGAGTGAACCGTGAGCCAAGAGAGAGAGAGACCGAGAAGGGAGAGTGAGCTAGATTGTGCAAGCTGCTGCCCGTGCATGCAAGCTGGAGGAAGTTAGTTTGAGGTAGTGCTGCTGTCCGTGACTTTCAGCAAGGAGAAAGTGAAGATCTCGAGCTGGAACTGTTTTGATGCTGGCATAAAGCTGAAGCTGTTGAACCAGGTGCTGCAACGTGAAACAAGAGCAGCAGCTGTTCGTGGAAGAAGAAAATGAGCATGAGCTGAGCGGTGAAGAATAGGAGAAGAAGTGCTGTTCGAGGAAGCTAGAAGCAACCAGATCTGGACGTGATCTGGTGCATGCAAGGAAGAAGGAAGCGCGGGCAGAAGCTAGCTGGTGCAACCCGTGAAAAGAGAAGAGAAGCTGCTGCTGGAGGCGTGGAAGTGCTGCTGTCGTCCTCGCTGCTGCTGGCGTAAAACTTCTACTGCACTGGCGTGAAGGTTGCTGCCAACAGCTGCTGTCACCGTCCCCAAGAGTTGCTGCCGTGCTGCCTTTGCTGTCTGACCGTGAACAAGAAGACAGCTGCTGGCGTGAGGTTGTGCTGTCACCTTGCTGCCGTGTGCTGTCTTGTGCTAGCTGTTGAGCTGAAACTGCCTTGCTGCCATTGCCGTTGTCACCGTTGTAAGCTTGCTGCCGTGCCGTCGTCACAAGCTGTCAACGTGGATGTAGTTGCTGCCAATAGTTGCTGTCAAGTTTATTCACTATTCAAGAAACCAATTCCGAACTGAAGCGAAACAACATCAAAGGAGACAGCGTGCGAGAGATTCGTCGCCGTTTCGGAAGTCGTTTCGAAGCCGAGAATAGTTTATTTCTTGGGTAAGGTGCTGTCCCATTTCTTTTGTTGAGTTGTTTCGAGTATTTATAAGCTTGCTTATGAATTAGAAATCAGATTTGGTTGACAATTGATAATTGCTATGATTGGGTTTAGGATGGAGAACCTCGTTAGTGCGGAGGTTCGTGCGTTTGTTGTTTCGATTGTGTTATCATCAATCGTATTCGTTGCGAGTTTTGTATATGGACTGTCATGATAAGTTAGGGGCTGTTGAGATATGTTTTTACTTTCACATTTGTGGTCGTGGAAAATAGATAATATTAGAGTGTTTTAAAGGATCGGATATTCGTTCGGTTATTTAGAAATCGTTTCCGAGCGTTTCGGTTGAATTTTTCCACGAATGCGAGCGTTGTTAGTTTATGATTTTCGTTGTCGATTATAAAAAGATTGTGAACGTTATCTCGCTGCCCCAAGATTGATATTAAGCCCGTTAAAGTGTTTAAGTAAAGTCACGAGCTGTTATTAACGATAAGTTTAAGCGGAAACAAAGAAATCGCGCGAAACGCGTAAAATCGATAAATCGCGATGATTAGTGAAATCGCGTAAGCTTTAAGTTTGTCGTTTAATTTCGAATCTTTTGTTTAGTGAATTCATTAAAATCTGATTTTGATGATGTTACATTAGATTCGAATGGCATAGTTGTCGGTTCTATAACCGCAAAGTTTCGAATATTTTTAAGTCACAATATCGAATCGGTTTGAAATAGTTTTTGCGTGCGAATATGAATTATCCGTTTTGTTATCGTGCGAGGATAGTCACTTGAATTATTGTGTTTATAAATCCTCGTATGGCTTAAAGTTTAGTTGCGCACGAGTTATGTTTTAACGACATCTCGATCGAAATCAATTGTAGGTGAATCGGGAATCGAACGAGAGCCGTAGCGGGAAACGGTGATAAGTATTTTGGAAGCAAGTTGTGAGTGTGGATTTTTAAAAGTTTTCATACATTCTATTTTATGGATGCAATCAGTTTTAGCAAGTAAAAGGTTTTGAGATTCTAGTAAAAGTTTATAGTTTTCAGTTTATCATCTATAAATGCATGTATAGCTTTAAAGTTTATGCTATGAATATGTTTATATTCTTCAGTAAAGTAATTGAGCAAGTTGAAATTATATACATGCATAGAGATAGTATTTGTGAAAGTTATTTTGCAATATTATAGCATATTGCCGAGATTTCATTTTATATATGCCTATGGTTTACCATAGCCCCTAAGATTACACCCGGCCGAAAGTATTCCATACGTGTACGGTAGTTGGGGGGAGTTACTAACTTTGGGGGGATCGAGTCTGTCAGTCACCCTCTGCACGTATGTGATAGTGTAGATCTGCCTGATGTTGGAGGGATTCGCGATCCCAGAGTTGTATCCACATCTGCGACTACACATGGTGAGAGTTCCCCTATCCTAGTGGCGTGTTTTCGCACCGTCACGAAGGACAAGATTTCCCTGGGTTGCAAGATAAGGCTAGTAAGAAAATAAGAAAAGTTTTAAGAAAAGTTTGATAAATAACTTTCGCAGCTTTTAAACGAGTTTACAGTTTTCAGGAAAAGTAAGTAAGTAATAGTTTTCCAATCTATTTTTGGGAGGAATAGTATTTTTAAGCAAAAGTACAGTTATGTAAATTTACCCACTCACTGAGTTATTCTCACCACTGTTTTCTTGTTTTCTTAAAAACCTCCCTCAGGTGCAGGTGCGAGTAGCGCGGTTGACGTATCTCCTTCGGACGGACAGGCCAGCTAGACACGCGTGACCAGATTGCACTATTTTCTAGCATAACATCATGTATTGTATTTACTATCATTTTCCAGATTCTCTAGTTTTGAAAAATATTATTTTGAGTTAAGGATTTTATGTAAATATCATGCATGTCGTTTTTAAGATTTATTTAAGTTACTTCCGCTTAATTGCATGATTATGAGTTTGAAAATGGCCGGAGGCCTATTGATTATAGAAATTGTTTGTGAATACAATTATACAGGTTTTATGAGATATTTTACAAGGTGGAATTTTAGAAAAACAGCCGTTGTGCTGCCGGTTTTCTGTGAAAATCCTGTTTTCATAAAGTTATTTTCAACGAACAAAATTCCCACTCTTTTTCAGAATCAAAAGGATTTCAAGTATTTTAGCATAGAAAAGAGGCTTAGCTTCACGGGAACTTTCCAGTCAGAGTAGATCTGGACTGGGGAGCCACCGTGGGGTTGCCGGGCAGGTCGCCTAGCTAGTAGTTAGAAAGGGGCCTGTCAAAAAAAATCACTATTCACGATATTCGGGATCGGAATCCGTTTCCTAAAAATCACTATTCACACAAAAATACTATTCATCAAAAAAATTTTATTTCTCATAACAAGAAAAAATTATAGGCTTTACAATGATTATGTTCTAAAATTATTGATCGTATTTTATTATATCTTATTACAATTAATAATGTCTTATTACAACTAAACATGGTTGATTGTCGTAAATGTAATCTTACTCATTTAGCTGTAATCAGAAATATTAATACATAATCAGATATAATAAAATATAATCAATAATTTTAGAATGGAATCACTTATTTATAGTTGCAAATGTATTGATACACAAGTGTATCATAAAATGTACCACATATATATACATATATATATGTATATATATTCGGTCTCTTTTCAAAACTTATTCGTCAACAATACAAATTGTTTCATGTTCTTCATCACAAATCATGCAACCAATTCATCTTCTTCATCAACATACAAATCAAACCCAAAACCTTTTATAACCACACAAACCCATGAAACCCAAACCGTTAAAACAAAATAAAAAATAAATAAAAAATAAAAAATAAAAAATAAAAACCTATTATAATTTTAATTGAAAACAAATTAGATTGGGCCTGTACGATGAAGAAAGAGTAAGAACATGGGTAGGTTTGTGTGATGAAGAAATTATGGGTGATGGAGGAATATGGAAAAAAGTCTTCCTAATAAGGTTTATAATCTTGAAATTATGGGAGAGTGATGCTTTTAGTTTAACCTCTATTACTCAACCATTGATTTTGGCTTCCGAAACATCACCAAGCCTAATCCCATCAACCTAGACATGATCACGGTTCGGTTCGGTTCCGGTTTCGATTCCGATTCCGAACTGATGGTTCCGGTTCTAAAAAAGCTAGAACCGGTACCTTAACCGAAATAAAACGGTTCTAATTCGGTTCTGGAACCGTCGGTTCTGTAACGGTTTTGGTTTCGATTCCGGTTTCAATTCTATAACGGTTCTGGTTCCGATTCTATAACGGTTTCGGTTCCGGTTCTGGAACCTTTTTTTAAAACGACAATTTGAAATTTAAAAATTAATATTAAACTATATTTTAAAATTAAAAAAAATAAATAAATCTATACACAAACGAAAACTACTTTTATACAAAAAAACAAAAAAAATCGAAAACTATTTTTATATTTTATAATAATGACCTCCCTTTTGATCATGTTGGACCGTTTAATTGGCTCTAATGGTTGGTTCTTGTTTTTTTTTTTTATATTTATTTAAGAACCGGAACCGAACCAGAACTGTCGGTTCAAGGCGGTTCCGATTCCACGATTCTTTGAACCGACGGTTCTGGTTCCTTTAGGGTCAAAATCGAAACTGGAACCACTACAGTGACGGTTCCGGTTCAGTTTCAAACTGGAACCAGAACCTTATGTTCTGGTTCTAGTTCTATAGTGACGGTTCGGTTCGAACCGTGGTCATGTCTACATCAACCTCTTCCTACAACAAAGCAAAGGTCAACAATGTTATCATGGATTGTTTTAGGGTTTTAAAAGTAATTACATTTTGGGGGTGTATATACAGTTTTAAAGGGGTGCAACTATCACCACTTTATTTGAAATTGTATTAGAGCTCTTGGTCTGGTTGTATTAGACCTTTTGGGTTTGAAATGGTATTAGAGCTTTTATGTGGGGTCCTCACCGTCGTATCATCCTCGGGTCTCGGTCCCACTCATAGGTACTGTTCCAATCAAGATGGTTTTTCTTTCGCCTCTCCCACCTCTCGAACCTGGCCCTTGACCCTTAAATCCAAATTCTTAGAGAGGTGAGTACCAATTGAGCTAGTAGCTCAATTGGTACTCACCTCTCTAAGAATTTGGATTTAAGGGTCAAGGGCCAGGTTCGAGAGGTGGGGGAGGCGAAAGAAAAACCATCTTGACTGGAACAGTACCTATGAGTGGGACCGAGACCCGAGGATGATACGACGGTGAGGACCCCACAATAAAAGGCGCCTTTTATTGTGGGGTCCCTCACCGTCGTATCAACCTCGGGTCTCGGTCCCACTCATAGGTACTGTCCCAGTCAAGATAGGTTTTTCTTTCGCCTCCCCCACCTCTCGAACCTGACCCTTGACCCTTAAATCCAAATTCTTAGAGAGGTGATAGCTCAATTGGTAGTGAGAATGCTTCCCAAACCTATAAGAGTCGCTTTGAGGTTGTGGGTTCGAGTTCTCGCGGAGGCGAAAGAAAAGGGGAGTTGCGACCTCCCATAACAGTACCTATGAGTGGGACCGAGACCCGAGGTTGATACGACGGTGAGGGACCCCACAATAAAAGGCGCCTTTTATTGTGGGGTCCCTCACCGTCGTATCAACCTCGGGTCTCGGTCCCACTCATAGGTACTGTCCCAGTCAAGATAGGTTTTTCTTTCGCCTCCCCCACCTCTCGAACCTGGCCCTTGACCCTTAAATCCAAATTCTTAGAGAGGTGAGTACCAATTGAGCTAGCTCAATTGGTACTCACCTCTCTAAGAATTTGGATTTAAGGGTCAAGGGCCAGGTTCGAGAGGTGGGGGAGGCGAAAGAAAAACCTATCTTGACTGGGACAGTACCTATGAGTGGGACCGAGACCCGAGGTTGATACGACGGTGAGGGACCCCACAATAAAAAAACCAAAAACATATTTCAACAGCCCCTAAATATCTCATAACAGCCCATAAACAACATTCAACGAATACGATCGATGATAAAACACAATTGCATGTCCCCACCACCGGTGACCCAAGACCGGGCGGTGATCATGATTTCCCCGGGTCCCATTGGATAGTAGCTCAATTGGTAGTGAGAATGCTTCCCAAACCTATAAGAGTTGCTTTGAGGTTGTGGGTTCGAGTTCTCACGGAGGCGAAAGAAAAGGGGAGTTGCGACCTCCCATAACAGTACCTATGAGTGGGACCAAGACCCGAGCTTGACACGACGGTGAGGACCCCACATTTTATGTCTGGTGGCATCTAAGAGTTACTTTAACCAATTTATAGTAAATCAAAATAATAACGAAATTTATCTTTGAAAAAAAAAAAAAAAGTACTAATACAATCCCATACCATACATAAGGAATCCATAATAAACAATCAATTAGAAAGAAAGATTAAGAGAGATAAATAACATTAAAGTGCATTCTTAATCTTAATTTTACTTAGTTTATTTTGTGGCGCTTCTTAGATGATTTTATTTTATTGAAGCTAATCGTCAACCCTACTATGCAATCATTAGGAGGACTTAACAAGGGTAATCACACGAGCAATTTATAAACCATGAACAACGCCCATGAGCGTCTGATCCTTTGGCGATCTTGCAATCTCTATCACATTTAGCGCCGATGCAATCACCAAATCGTACGCTAATTTGCGTCGTACAAGTTTTGGCATCGACCATCCTTAGATCATTTCCTACAATTAACAGACAAAGTACATTATTTTTAAGGATTACTATTCAGTTGTTCAAAAAAGAGGATACCAAAGCACTAGCATTAACCAACTGTTAACTAAATATTTTAATTTATATTTTGTAATAAATATAATTCTATATAAATTAAGGTTAGGATATAAGTATCTTTTTATTAAATTTAATCATGATGATTTGGAGATTTAAAAGGTTGGTTAGCTGTCAAAACTCTAAATTTCTCTTCAAACTTATTTTATATTTTCTTACTCTGTATTTTTAAACGGAGCAATTCACATTGCATTCAGTTTCTTTGATTTGCACCGGTTATTCTTCACGCTATGGGATTAATTTGATTAGTATATTTATCATCATCTTAACTCATTTTTAAGATGTTCCTAATAAAATATGTGATAAGGAATTATGTTGTAATATTGAATCAGATCAAATGTGTTTTTATTAAAAATTTCATATTTAATGTATATTTTTTAAATTAAAATTATATGTTTCAATTTAAACAAAATTTTTTATTATTTGCAACGAATCAAAATTGGATTTAAATATTTTTTGTACCAGAATTGGATGAGAAACAGATTTGGAGTAGATACAAATTTAAGCTTTGTCGAATTTGAACTTATCTAATTCGCACAATAAAAAGATTTTCCAAATCCAAAACTGAATTTGGATAGAGCGGGATTTGAACCTATTTTCAGTCCAATTTTTTTAGACTGAATGGGGATTAGATTTGGGTCCACAACAGATCAGATTCAAAAAAAAAAAAAAACCCTAATCTGACTGCAATCATAATTCAAGATAAGTGATTTTTGAATGGAAAAACTATTAGGTTTTTAAAGATTTTATGAAAATAGCTCATTTCATTGCTAAAGTTTTGAAAACTCATCAAAAAAAGTGTAAACCATTAATCAATTGTCGATCAAAGGAAAAAAAAATTTAAATGGGAAGGGCATTTTTGACATTTCATAAAGAGAGCTAAGATCATACAAGATTATTAAAATGAAAAATTGTTGGGGTGGAGATCCCATCTAAGATCTCCACCCATCTCCTCCATTTCCATGGAGATCCAACTACCTCTTCATCATTAATGACAAGTAGAAGAATGAGGAAGATTGAAAAACAATTCATTCTTCGTATGTTATTTTTATTTTCAAGAAAATAATATATTTACATACAAGTTGTAGGATGCGTCATTTGCAGGTGCTTATATATATATATATAAATATATATATACACATATACATATATACACGCAACCATGGCTAAATTTTATATGGTAAGATAACCAAACAAAGATTTCATTGGATTTCATACAAATCAATGGAAACTTTTTTCTATATTAAAATGTTACCTTAAAATCTATATAAATCACATCACTTAAATGAAATATATAAAGTTTATAAATCTTTTAATACACAAAAGTTGTAATACAACTCAAAATACACATCACTTTTTTTCTTTGCACTTTCTATGCAACCAAAAGCTAAAATACTTTATGACATTAATGTGAACACTCAAAATACTCACTGAAAGCATATGAAAGGATTACAATGCTCAATCATAGATTTTGTTAAGTTGACATGGTCTACCATTTGATTCTAATGGTAAAAACAAAAAGGCAATGAAAAAATAATAAAAACAATATTAATTAAAATATTAAAAATTAAAATAAGTAATATTAAATATTTATTATAAAAAATAAAGATATATATATTTTTAAATCAAATAAATATTAAAAAAAAAAAAAAAAACAATTACGCCAAGCTATTAATGTTTGATTTGATCAAGGACTCCACACAATAATAGAAAAAAAAAATTAAATTGATATTAAATTATTTTGAATAATTTCATATTAATAAGCACTATCAACTTAAAAGTTTGATTATTTTGTCAAAAAAAAAAATTAAAAGTTTGATGATTGTATGACTCTAAAGTATCCATCAAACTAAATATTATTGTTATATTTCTATTATAAATGTTTCTTAACAAATTAAATTATAGTTTATAAAATTTTTAACTGAATGACAAACCTTTATTTAGGATTTTATATGATTTAAATATTAACCAAATCACATCATACAAAAATTAAATGCCTACCTGCCCTGATGAACAAAAAAAATAGAAGAGTGAGCGAAAACCGATTCATTCTTTATATGTTGTTCTATTTTCAAGAGTATGATATGCTTAGATGCAAGTGGCAAAATGTATTATTTGCAAGTGCCTATATACACAACCATGGTTAAACCATTTATGGTAAGACAATCAAACAAAGATTTATTATCATTATTAATTTTTTTTTTCCAAAAGTCTCTTTAAAATCCATTATAGTGTGACTCTAAAGTGTCTATCAAACTGAATATTTTTCTTAACTAATTAAATTATAGTTTATAAAATTAATAATTGAATGACAAACCTCTGTATAGGATTCTATATGATTTACATATCAACCAAATCACATCATATAAAAATCAAACACCTACCTGCCTCGATGAACAAAACAAGTAGAAGAATGAGCGAAAACCGATTCATTCCTTATATGTTGTTTTATTTTAAGAGAATAATATATTTAGATTCAAGTGGTAAATTGTATTATTTGCAAGTGCTTATATATACAACTATTGCTAAACCATTCATGGTAAGACAATCAAACAAAGATTTATTATCATTATTAAATTTTTTCTTTCTAAAAATCATTTTAAAATTCATCTAAATCTATTACTTAAATGAATTCTATGAAGTTAATGATTTTCTTAATACATCTAGATTTATTGAATTTCATATAAATCTGAATTAAATACACTTAAATTTTAATGGATTCTATACAAATCTAAGAGAAAATCTTTCATGGCTAAACTATTTATGGTAAGGCAATCAAACAAATAATTATTATCATCAGTAGCAATCAGACAAAGATTTATTATCATCATTAACTTTTTTTTCTGCCTAAAAATCATTTTAAAATCTATCTAAATCCATTACTTAAATGAAATATATGAAGTTAATATTTTTTTAATACATCTAGATTTATTGGATTTCATATAAATCTGAATTGAATACACTTAAGTTTCAATTCTATACAAATCTAAGAGAAAATCTTCCATGGTTTAACCATTTATGGTAAGGCAATCAAACAAAGATTTATTACCATCATTAACCTTTTTTCTTCCTAAAAATCATTTTAAAATCTATAACGCCCCGATAATTATTTCCGTCCGATTTATATTTATTGATTTAATAAGTAATTTATTAAATGGGACTAAATGTAAATTTAATGAAATTCGCGCAATTGTAAAATGTTTTTATTGTTAATTAGTAAAATTTAATATTTTTGAAAATGTTTTTCCCGTAAAGAAGTATTTTCGAATTTAAATAAAATAAGCAGCAAAATGAGAAGATTAGGATAGTGAAATTGGATTGTATTGTGGGGGATAATTTTTGAGTGTAAACAATAATTTATTATATAATTATTAGTATTATTATTATTATTATTATTATTATTATTATTATTATTATTTTCCATTAAAATAAATTATTTTTGGATAAAATAAGGTTATGGATAAGTTTGAATGAGTTAGTGGGATGATGTGATGGCAAGAGTGTCAAATAGGATATTAGCATGTGAGTAGGGGTGTAAATGCAGAAAATAAAAAGCTTTAGGGTTAATTTATAAATAACGAAAATTTTGGGGCAATTTAATAATTATGAAAAGTTGGTTATTATAAAAACTTATTGTTTCCAGATTTTCCAGTCTCTGTTTCTGCTTCAGCTGCCGACTCTTCCTCTGCTCTGCCGTGAGTCTTCTTCTTCTATTTTCTTCATTTTATTTGCTTTAATCATCAATTAATTCCTTTAATCTTTTAATTTTTCTATGATCTACCTATTTCTAATCTCAAAAATCACTAAAACCCATCTATTTGTCAAATTTAATTTCGGGTTTGAAGAGATTAAATGAAATATATGGGCATGGGTGTGTGATTTTGTGATGGATTTTTTTTATAAGTGTGATAAATACATCAATAAACATGTATTTGAAATTGTTTTAGTAGTTTGATTTATTAAGTTGATATTATTGTTTTTTTTTTGTTTATTTTTGAAATCCTAAGTGAGGATTTAATTTCAGAGGACTTAGGGAAAGTTTGAGAGGCCTGAAAACCTCTCATTGGATGAGTGAAAAATTAAAAAGTAAGCCCATAAGGTTGGTGTACACTTATTCTAAGACTTTTAATTTTATTAGTTTTGAATCAATTATATAAAACCTCCTGAAATTTGTTTTTGTTATTTATAGGAGATGTTAAATGGTTTTAAATATTATTTGGATGTTAATTGTATGCTCCTAGATGAGTTTATTTGATGAAAAATGGATTTGAAAAATAATTTCGGAAATAAGATACCCTATGGTCAAAATTGATGTATAGCGTGCTCTAGGGGTAATTTTGTCATTTTATACCATGTGCATATTATTCGAATGATGTTTGGATGATCGATGGGTTAAACATAAATAAATAAATCGAATTGAAAAGAAATATAAATAAATAAATAATAAAAATTAAATAGATAAAATTTATTTCTCGGAACTAATTTGTGGTAAAGAAAAAGAAAAATGAGTTTTATTAAAAATGTTAACTCTGAAGTTAGGGGCAAAATGGTCAGTTACAGTGGCCATGAGAGAGGACACAAAGAAATTTGAATAATAGATTTAAATAGGTATTAATATCAATATATATGGGATTTAAATTTGGTTGAGTTTTGAAGTGTGTGGATTTATTTTAATAACTTATTCTGAAATATTGTTCAAATATGATTTTAATGAATTTTTAATGTAAACGAAAAAGAAAACTCAATGAAACGGAAAGAAATGAACAAGTTGAGTACCTTGATTGAATATATATATATATATATATCGGAATAAAGGTATGAACATTCTGAAAAAGAATTGATGAATTAATTGAAGATATAATAGTGTTTTATGTCGTTTATATTGATAATTTCTAAGTATGAGAAAAATCGTGACTAAAATTGTGTTTATTGGTTTCTAAATGAAATTTTTGTTAAAAGATAAAAGTTGTAAAAATATATATATGTGTGTGTGAAAATTTTTAGTGATTACTATAAAATTAAAGGGCCCACGTAAAACTAGTCACCGGTAGGTGGGGATTGATAGTTGGCTAGCCAATAGGGTAATTATTAGCAGTATTGCACCGTTACGATTGATTTCAGACGTTGAATGACAGACTTTGAGAGGCATTGCTTGCCCGGTCCCGAAACGGAAACTGATTGTGATATGCGACCCGGTGCATAGACACCGAGCGACCGTTGCTGGGGTTGTCATTTAATCTGGCTGATGCCAGTAACCCGTTATCGATCCATAGTATCGTGATAGAATTTTACAAATGGCTCTAATTAAAGAAAATAGCAATATTGTAATCAGATGTGACAAATGAAATTTGAAAAAATTAATGTTAAGATTTTTATTTATTCATTGATATTATGTTATAAACTCTTCGATTTGTTATAATTTTTAAATGATTAGTTTATATATTATGAAAATATTATTGAAATTGTATAGTGTATTTTGATTTTTATTTCACGATAACGTATTGGTTTCGAAAATATAATAAGAATATGATAGGAAATTGAGTTGAAAGAATAAAAATGTAAATGTGTTTAATAACGGATTTCAGAAAAGTTCATGTTATTAGAGTTTATATTGATAAATATTGTGTTTATATTAAACCATATTGGAATAAATATTGTGTTTATATTGAACCATATTGGATAGATGTATTTTTAATAAATTGATCGTTTATATATTTCGTTTGATCTGATTATAAGCTGATGAAAAGTTGGAAAAAAAATGACTTATTTATTTTGTCTGTGTAATTACAATAAAGCGATTGATTAGTAATTTTCAAACGAAACTTTAAAAAGGGCGTTAAACATATTAATTGAGAAAATATGTGAATTATCAATAGATATAACTCATTTATATGTTTTGCATTTAAAATTTTTAGTAACTTAGATCATTAGCGAAACTGATGATAGTTTGAAATTTTATAAAATATTAATTGGCAACTGGTATTTCGAGATTTAAATATTATTAAATGAAATTGTGTTATATTAATTAAAGAAAAATATATTAGATATATATATATATGAAAAATTATTATTGTATAATTGATAAGCGTTATTAGTAATACTATGTTTTTCATCGGGATTTGTAATAAAATCCTTACAAATCGAATTGATAGGTTTAATAAGAAATAATCTGTATGTTAAGTATATAATTTAGATAATTGAAACTTATAATAAAATGTCTTCGCTAGGATTTGTTGTGAAATATAAATATATATATATATATATAGAGAGAGAGAGAGAGAGAATATCGAATTTCTACGTGTAAGAACAAATTTTATGCGTTAAATATGTTTATATAGTTTATGTGTATAAGCATAGTAATGTGTAGTAGAATTTTTACAGATATAATTGATATATCTAATAATAATCTTTATGTATTTTGTATGTTTATTTATTAGAAAATAGATTTACTTGTACAATTTTAGTAAAGAAAAATATTTGGTGAAAATTGTTTCCAAATGCCGTCAAAAGAAATAGTATGATTATATCTATTTGTTAGTCAATAAATATTAATGTGTTATATAAAATTTATTTGAAATTGAATAAAACTGAATTTTATAAAGTCACATTTGAAACGAGAGTTTTATGCATGTTATAACTTGTGTTTGCTGCTGAACTCTCAAATATTATTGAAAAGTTTTATGAAATTATATTATAATGAAATAAAGTTTTATGACCATTAAATTAAGTGTACACTCACTAAGTAGAAATGCTTAGCGCGTTGGATTTACCACGCGCAGGTAATTGAATTGGGCTTGTTACCAAGATGAAGACGAAACCCCTGCAAATACTCTACGAGTCACATCCGACATAAATTTCTTAGTAATAATCATTTTGTATCATGTAGAGATATATATATATATAGGCACCATCATGTATATGTGAGTTTCTAAATTTAAAAGTCTGTAAAGTACAATTTGTATTAAAGTTTTAAAATATTTGTAAGCCATGTATATTATTTGATAAGTATGTAGTATAAAGTTCTATGGTGGTGGATTTTGGATTTTGATTTAATATTTATTTTAATTATTTGCATGTTAAAGTGATTTTGAAATCGGACGGGAGGTCCGAATTGAAGTTGAGAAATGAATTTTACATAAGTCTTATCATTTTATTTACAGGTTTTTAAAATTTGGATTTTTAGAAAAACAGAGGAAACTCTACCGGATTTTCGAAAAATTATAAATGAGAAAATGATGTTAAATTTTTTTCAATATCATAAAACTTTTAGTGGTGATTCTATTTCTTTTAGTAAGAAATTTTCAAATAAATGAATTTTCAGTTCGGAACTGTAATGCCTTTCGCCTTGAATCTCGATCCAACGAGAAATCAGGTAAGAGGTGTTACAAAATCCCTCTAAATCTATTACTTAAATGAAATTCATGAAGTTAATATTTATTTAATACGTCTAGATTTATTGGATTTCATAAAAATCTGAATTGAACACACCTAAGTTTTAATAGATTCTATACAAATTTGAGAGAAAATCTTCCATAGCTAAACCATGTATGGTAAGATAATCAAACAAAGATTATTATAATCATTAACGTATATAATCATTAACATTTTTCTTTCTAAAAATCACTTTAAAATCCATCTAAATTCATTATTTAAATGAAATCTGCAAAGTTAATGATCTTTTTAATAGATGTATACAAATCTGAGAGAAAATCTTCCATGGCCAAACCATTTATGGTAAGATAATCAAACAAAGATTCATTATCATTATTAACTTTTTTCTTCCTAAAAATCACTTTAAAATTCATTTAAATTCATTACTTACATGAAATCCATAAAGTTAATGATTTTTTTAATACATCTAGATTTTTTGGATTTCATACAAATATGAATTGAATACACTTAAGGGGTTTGTTTTTTCATCTAAAAACTAAACAGTGCTACAATTCATTAAAGATTAAATAGTGACTGAAACCTGAAATTTGAATAATAAGTTTATATTTTTTTTTTCTCCTTAACTCTAAATGTATTATAAATTTGTTTGTTTTTCAAAATTAAAATTACCTAAAAACTAATAATTTGACAATTATACCTTTTTCACTATTTGTTATTATGTAATTTTAATTAATTTAATATAACAACTAAAAATAAATAATTTAATAAATTCCAAAACATGTTTATGTACATATTAATAGTATTTTATTCATTATTAAAATATAATTAAAAATATATTAGTATTAACCATATTTATATAATTAAATATATTAGTAGATATAAGAGAGCAACTAGAAACATGTCTATTTAAATTGTAAATTTAAATATAGTAGTTTAATTTCAAAACAATTTGAGAATAGATATATTTAAATTTCTTTTTTCAAATATATTTCTTGTAAGTATGAAGGGAAAAAAAGAAAAGAAATTTTGAAAAATATAAAATTAAGATAAATTTGAAAACATGTTATTGTGGGGAGGATAAACTTGGTAATCATTTAAATGTATTTAAGTGATTTGTGATTAAGTAAAGACTGAAAAATAAATAGTAATTGAAATCTAAAATTCAAATAACATGTTTTTTTTTTTTTTTTTTTTTACCTTTAAATATGTTGTAAACTTATTTATTTTTAAATTTAAAATTATCTGAAAACCAGTAAGTTGACATTTATATACTTTTTACTATTTGTTATTATGTAATTTTAATTAATTTAATACAAACATTTAAAAATAAGTTATTTAATAAATTCTAAAATATTTTTTATTTTTATATTAATAATATTTTATTCATAATTAAAATAGGATTAAAAAAATATAGTAGTATTTATTATATTTATATATTTAAATATATTAATATATTTAAGAAAACAATTAAAAAATAAATGTTTAAATTGTAAATTAAAATTTATTAGCTCAATTCCAAAACAATTTGAGATGAAATGTATTTAAATTTTACTTTTCAAATATATTTTTTGTAAGCATCAAGGAAAAAAAGAAAAAAAAAAATGAATAATATAAAATTAAGATAAATTTGAAATTATGTTATTTTGGAGATTATTAGATTTGAAATAAAAAGTTTTAAATGTCATCAGATTGTAATTAAGTGAAAAATTAAAAATATTTAGGGGTTGTTTATTTGTTTTCACTTAAGATTTAATAGTACTGAATTGCACATGTTAAGTTTTATACATTTGTTTTTTTTAAGTAATCAATCTACTTAAAACTATCAAAAAACAACTGAATAAATTAAGTAAAAAATTTTAACTTTTTATTTAATTGCAAATCACTTAATGACATTTAAAAGTTTTTATTCCGAATCTACCCTCCCAAAAAAAAAAAAACATAATTTCAAATTTCTCCTAATTTTATATTATTCAAATTTTATTTTCTTTTTTTTTTAATACTTACAAAAAATATATTTGAAAAACAAAATCTAAATACATCTCATCCTAAATTATCTTGAAATTGAACTAATATATTTTATTTTATAATTTAAACATTCATTTTTAAGTTGTTTTTTACATATATTAATATATTTAAATATAAATATGGCTAATACTACTATATTTTTTAATCATATTTTAATTATTTATAAAATATTATTAATATATATAAAATGTCTTAGAATTTATTAAATTATTTATTTTCAAATATTTGTATTATATTAATTAAAATTACATAATAACACATTCGGGCAATTAAAATTATTTTATTACTTCATAAATACTATATACGGTACATGTACGGTACTAAGATCGGAAAGGGTATTTTTGTTCAATAATTTTCGGATCACTTACAAGCTATTCGAATGGACTTATCTTTGATCCGTTTCCATTTCTTTTAACACTACTACTAATTTCGGAACTTTTGATTTGCGAGATCCGCTTTTTCAAAAATTACTATTTACGCAAACACTATTTGCACATAAATACTATTCACATGAAAACATTATTAATCGAAAAAATCACTATTCACGATATTCGGGATCGGAATCCGTTTCCTAAAAATCACTATTCACTCGAAAATATTATTCACACAAAAATACTATTCATCAAAAAAATTTTATTTCTCATAACAAGAAAAAATTATAGGCTTTACAATGATTATGTTCTAAAATTATTGATCGTATTTTATTATATCTTATTACAATTAATAATGTCTTATTACAACTAAACATGGTTGATTGTCGTAAATGTAATCTTACTCATTTAGCTGTAATCAGAAATATTAATACATAATCAGATATAATAAAATATAATCAATAATTTTAGAATGGAATCACTTATTTATAGTTGCAAATGTATTGATACACAAGTGTATCATAAAATGTACCACATATATATACATATATATATGTATATATATTAAGTCTCTTTTCAAAACTTATTCGTCAACAATACAAATTGTTTCATGTTCTTCATCACAAATCATGCAACCAATTCATCTTCTTCATCAACATACAAATCAAACCCAAAACCTTTTATAACCACACAAACCCATGAAACCCAAACCGTTAAAACAAAATAAAAAAAAAAAAAAAAAAAAACCTATTATAATTTTAATTGAAAACAAATTAGATTGGGCCTGTACGATGAAGAAAGAGTAAGAACATGGGTAGGTTTGTGTGATGAAGAAATTATGGGTGATGGAGGAATATGGAAAAAAGTCTTCCTAATAAGGTTTATAATCTTGAAATTATGGGAGAGTGATGCTTTTAGTTTAACCTCTATTACTCAACCATTGATTTTGGCTTCCTAAACATCACCAAGCCTAATCCCATCAACCTAGACATGATCACGGTTCGGTTCGGTTCCGGTTTCGATTCCGAACCGACAGTTCCGATTCTAAAAAAGCTAGAACCGGTACCTTAACCGAAATAAAATGGTTCTAGTTCGGTTTTGGAACCGTCGGTTCTGTAACGGTTTTGGTTCCGATTCCGGTTTCAATTCTATAACGGTTCTGATTCCGATTCTATAACGGTTTCGGTTCTGGTTCTGGAACCTTTTTTTAAAACGATAATTTGAAATTTAAAAATTAATATTAAACTATATTTTAAAATTAAAAAAAAATAAATCTATACACAAACGAAAACTACTTTTATACACAAAAAAAAAAAAAAATCGAAAACTATTTTTATATTTTATAATAATGACCTCCCTTTTTATCATGTTAGACCGTTTAATTGGCTCTAATGGTTGGTTCTTGTGTTTTTTTTTTTTTTTTTTATATTTATTTAAGAACCGGAACCAAACCAGAACCGTCGGTTCAAGGCGGTTCCGATTCCACGATTCTTTGAACTGACGGTTATGGTTCCTTTAGGGTCAGAATCGGAACTGGAACCGCTACAGTTACAGTTCCGGTTCGGTTCCGAACTGGAACCAGAACCTTATGTTCTGGTTCTAGTTCTATAGTGACGGTTCGGTTTGAACCGTATGTTCTGGTTCTAGTTCTATAGTGACGGTTCGGTTCGAACCGTACGGTTCAAACCGAACCGTGGTCATGTCTACATCAACCTCTTCCTACAACAAAGCAAAGGTCAACAATGTTATCATGGATTGTTTTAGGGTTTTAAAAAGTAATTACATTTTGGGGGTGTATATACAGTTTTAAAGGGGTGGAACTATCACCACTTTATTTGAAATTGTATTAGAGCTCTTGGTCTGGTTGTATTAGACCTTTTGGGTTTGAAATGGTAATAGAGCTTTTATGTCTAGTGGCATCTAAGAGTTACTTTAACCAATTTATAGTAAATCAAAATAATAACGAAATTTATCTTTAAAAAAAAAAAAAAAAGTACTAATACAATCCCATACCATACATAAGGAATCCATAATAAACAATCAATTAGAAAGAAAGATTAAGAGAGATAAATAACATTAAAGTGCATTCTTAATCTTAATTTTACTTGGTTTATTTTGTGTCGCCTTGAAGGGACCCAACCCGGATTTAACCTCTTGAATCCGTGGGAAGCCCTCCTGGCACTCCAACGGACTCCAAAACCCTTTTCTTTAAACAATTAACTTAGGAATCCGTGGAGCGAACCCGATTAAAACATTTATGCTTTTCATTCACTATTGAAAAATGTGGTGGGATTTTTTTTTTTTTTTTCAATTAAAACCAATAAACCATTTATTCGATAAAAATTTTGCGGAAAAACGGACAGAGTTTCCTCTGTTTTTCGGACATCCCAATTTTACAAAACCTGCAAATAAAATCATAAACACTTCTAAAATTCATTCCTTTTCTCCACTGCCATTTTCAGGACCTCAGGTCCACCACAATTTAATCACAAGAACAAATAAAAACTTTCAGTAAAATCATTTTCATCCATAAAACAAAACGTATGCATTATGAACAATTCAAAATATTTTCTAAAATATTTTGAGCTTGAGTTTGGGCACTCCCAAACGCCTACGTACCTCAATTATCTACAGAGGATCAAAGCCCTCGTAGTTCAGAGTTTAATTATGCATCTACGTATATACAATGCAAAATAATGATGCAAGTATCAAAAGCATAATATGACATATTTACAGCCAAAAATTATATACATATATTCAAGTCGTCGTCGTCTACTAGTAGGCCGCCTACGACTGCCCTGGAGGATGCTCAGACTGCTCCCTAGTCTCAGTTCCTGAAAATTTTATTAAAACATTTTGAAAGAGTGAGCTAAAAATAGCTCAGTGAGTGTGCAGTTTAATAACAAAATACCTTTCAACATCGTTCAGTAAAATCATAACATTTACATAAATAAATAAAGCATTTCATTTCATTTATTAATCATAAAAATCATAATTATAAATTTGAAACAATCTTTCATATTTCCGTCACTACCAATGGAACCCAGGGAATAATTCACCAACCGACCTAAAAGCGACGGTGGCGGGACGATCCATTTCCAGTCATAAAACCACTACGCTACGGATAAATCACGTCTTGCGCAGGGTAACAGTCATAAGAATACTTTATAATGTGTAAAGGCAATCCTATAATTTCTATCCCTTCCCTTAGTTAGTAACCTATTTCTTTACCCATACCTTTACACATTTAAAGTATCTCGGCCGATTATCCAGTCATTTCAGTCATTCCAGTCATGATAGGGTTTAGGGTAACCATTGGCTAAAATCCTTTTATAAACCACATTTCATTTAAAAACCAAAACCATTTCTTTTATACTTTTCATAAACATTCGTTTGTCAAAACTTTTCTTAAAATCAAAACCTTAACATTTGATTCTTTTTCCTTAAACTTGATATCAACACTTAAAACATTTCTATAATCAAAACGATTATATTCAAAACATAAACATATATAAAATATGCATATACAAACATATACTTAAAAGAAACATATATGTATAAATATATAGTTAAACATAACATATACATTTAAATAAAACATATATATATATATAATTTTGCACTCACAACTTATTCCCGTCCGTTAACTTTCGATTCAAAGAATCTCCTTCACTTCCTGCACGTCTCCGTTTCCGTTCGAAGAGTTTCCAATTCACCTAAAATTTAATCACCAATTTATTCACAACTCCATTTCAATTATAAACTCTAATGGCATTAAAATTTTCCTTAACAATCTCTCAAACTACTTAACCCATATTCTTTCCGTACATGCCCTTATCTTAATACCATTCATTTCCGTGATATTTTCATGTCCTAGTACATTTAAATACACACTTGGAACCACCAAAATAACATAAAATAAAAAGAGGACAGCTTGAACATTCCATTTTTCCCATGACTACCTTTGAGCGTTACACGTATTCCATGCAATAAAATTTATCATCTATTGCTTAATTACACTTAATTACACATTCAAGTACATGTTTAAGACCTTAAAATCAACTTAAAATCACACAATTTTAACTACACGCAACTGCCCTTCATCCTAGTCGCAAATCACACAATAACACCTTACGCGATTTTCTTTCGGTTCTAACGCGTCTTCATATTTCATTACACATTTATACACTTATAAATCACTTAATTCTCATTTAACCAAACAAAATACAGCCCATACACACACAAATACCTGCTGCTCGGCAGAACACATAAACATACTCACTCATTTTCATTTGATTCACGGCACACACATCACGCATAACTCTACACAATCAACCATTCCATTTCAGCTTTAATAAGATAAAATCAACTAAAACCCAACCTTACTTACTGGTGTTTGATATCAGTAGCTAATCAGAGGCTTCATGGCAGTCCAAATTCTTCCATTTTCGAATCTAACTTGAGCTACAACAACAAAACGAATAATAACATGAAATGGACAGCACAGCTCAAGAAAACATCACACAAACTCAAGTTATTTCTCTTACCCACTGTTGACCATCATCATTCACGCCTACCCCTGCCATTTTCCTCCATTCCTTGGCTTCTTCCAGCTGCTTTCAGCTCGTCCTTTGCTTGCTCCAGCTGACCCGAAACTGCTTTTCCTTCACTCGGCCTGCCGAGCTCGTCAACACCCACGCACGACTTCAACTTCTTCCCGTTTTCGAGCTGTCTTCCTCACTTCCAGATCTGGTTTTTCTGGGCTGGAAATCAGATGCTAACCTTGCTTCTTCAAGCTTCCTTTTGACCGTGAAGAACCCTTGGAGGATCGGTCTTGATGGCTGCACTTGTTGGCCGAGAGAGACGATCGCGCGAGAGAGAGATATGGTCTGCTTCGGGTCTGTCTTCGGGTCTGTTTTATGATTGCCTGGAGACCAGATTTGAGCTGGAAGAAGACACTAGAATTTACTTAACATATTGCCTAAACACCCCTCAATTTTCCTCAATTATAACAGCTTAACTTTCAATCCAATTTTTGTCACTTACACCCCTCTTTTATGACTATTTTTATGTACTTTATTTATCCATTTCCAATCATGCCCATACTCATTTTTAATCTATAATTAACACTTCCTAATGACCTCTTTTAATCCTCATCACTTATATTTTTCATAAAAAAAAATTATTCCATAAAAATAAATACATTAAAACCGTCAATTTCCATAACGATTGTAATATCGATAATATTAATCATTATTCCTCTCAATAATATTTCTAAAATCTTCCACACTTATCAATTCATCAAATTAACCTCATAAACATTCAATTAAACTTATAATTGTTCATTTTCATCACATAAGAAAATTTTCCCACAACGGTGGAATATTTTAAAAATACCATCACATTTAACGTATTTATCGATATTTATATATATTCTTAAACATAAAGGACTTGGTCCTAACATGCCTCTTCGATGATTTTATTTTATTGAAGCTAATCATCAACCCTACTATGCAATCATTAGGAGGACTTAACAAGGGTAATCACACGAGCATTTTATAAACAATGAACAATGCCCATGAGCGTCTGATCCTTTGGCGATCTTGCAATCTCTATCACATATAGCGCTGATGCAATCACCAGTTCTTACGTTAATTTGCGTCGTACAAGTTTTGGCATCGACCATCCTTAGATCATTTCCTACAATTAACAGACAAAGTACATTATTTTTAAGGATTACTATTCAGTTGTTCAAAAAAGAGGATACCAAAACAGTAGCATTAACCAACTGCTAACTAAATATTTTAATTTATATTTTGTTACAAATATAATTCTATATAAATTAAGGTTAGGATATAAGTATCTTTTTATTAAATTTAATCATGATGATTTGGAGATTTAAAAGGTTGGTTAGCTGTCAAAACTCTAAATTTCTCTTCAAACTTATTATATTTTCGAGCAATTCACATTGCATTCAGTTTCTTTGATTTGCACCGGTTATTCTTCACGCTATGGGATTACTTTGATTAGTATATTTATCATCATCTTAACTCATTTTTAAGATGTTCCTAATAAAATATGTGATAAGGAATTATGTTGTAATATTGAATCAAATCAAATGTGTTTTTATTAAAAATTTCATATTTAATGTATATTTTTTAAATTAAAATTATATGTTTCAAGTTAAACAAAATTTTTTATTATTTGCAACGAATCAAAATTGGATTTAAATATTTTTTGTACCGGAATTGGATGAGAAACAGATTTGGAGTATATACAAATTTAAGCTTTGTCGGATTTGAACTTATCTAATTCGCATAATAAAAAGATTTTCCAAATCCGAAACTGAATTTGGATAGAGCGGGATTTGAACCTATTTTCAGTCCAATTTTTTTAGACTGAATGGGGATTAGATTTGGGTCCACAACAGATCAGATTCAAAAAAAAAAAAAAAAAAAAAAAAAACCCTGATCTGATTGCAATCATAATTCAAGATAAGTGATTTTTGAATGGAAAAACTATTAGGTTTTTAAAGATTTTATGAAAATAGTTCATTTCATCGCTAAAGTTTTGAAAACTCATCAAAAAAAGTATAAACCATTAATCAATTGCCGATCAAAGGAAAAAAAATTTTAAATGGGAAGGGCATTTTTGACATTTCATAAAGAGAGCTAAGATGACAACACGTGTATGATCAAGATTATTAAAATGAAAAATTGTTGGGGTGGAGATCCCATCTAAGATCTCCACCCATCTCCTCCATTTCCTTGGAGATCCAACGACCTCTTCATCATTAATGACAAGTAGCAGAATGAGGACGATTGAAAAACAATTCATTCTTTGTATGTTATTTTTATTTTCAAGAAAATAATATATTTACATATGTGTCATTTGCAAGTGCATATATATATATATATATATATATATATATATATATATATATATATACGAAACCATGGCTAAATTTTATATGGTAAGATAACCAAACAAAGATTTCATTGGATTCCATATAAATCAATGGAAACTTTTTTCTATATTAAAATGTCACCTTAAAATCTATATAAATCACATCACTTAAATGAAATATATAAAGTTTATAAATCTTTTAATACACAAAAGTTGTAATACAACTCAAAATACACATCACTTTTTTTCTTTGTACTTTCTATGCAACCAAAAGCTGAAATACTTTATGACATTAATGTGAACACTCAAAATACTCACTGAAAGCATATGAAAGGATTACAATGCTCAATCATAGATTTTGTTAAGTTGACATGGTCTACCATTTAATTCTAAGGGTAAAAACAAAAAGGCAATGAAAAAATAATAAAAACAATATTAATTAAATAAGTAATATTAAATATTTATTATAAAAAATAAAGATATATATTTTTTTAAAATCAAATAAATATAAAATAAAAAAAAAAAACAATTACACCAAGCTATTAATGTTTGATTTGATCAAGGACTCCACACAATAAGAGAAAAAATAATTTAAGTTGTTATTAAATTATTTTGAATAATTTCATATTAATAAGCACTATCAACTTAAAAGTTTGATTATTTTGTCAAATAAATAAATAAATAAAAGTTTGATGATTGTATGACTCTAAAGTATCCATCAAACTGAATATTTTTCTTAACTAATTAAATTATAGTTTATAAAATTTTTAATTGAACGACAAACCTCTATATAGGATTCTATATGATTTAAATATCAACCAAATCACATCATATAAAAATTAAACGCTTACTTGCCGCGATGAACAAAACAAGTAGAAGAATGAGCGAAAATCGATTCATTCCTGATATGTTGTCTTATTTTAAGAGAATAATATATTTAGATTCAAGTGGTAAATTGTATTATTTGCGAGTGCTTATATATACAACTATCGTTGAACCATTCATGGTAAGACAATCAAACAAAGATTTATTATCATTATTAAATTTTTTCTTTCTAAAAATCATTTTAAAATCCATCTAAATCTATTACTTAAATAAATTCTATGAAGTTAATGATTTTCTTAATACATCTAGATTTGTTATATTTCATATAAATCTGAATTGAATACACTTAAATTTTAATGGATTCTATACAAATCGAAGAGAAAATCTTCCATGGCTAAACCATTTATGGTAAGGCAATCAAACAAAGATTTATTATCATCATTAGCAATCAAACAAAGATTTATTACCATCATTAACCTTTTTTCTTCCTAAAAATCATTTTAAAATCCCTCTAAATCCATTACTTAAATGAAATTCATGAAGTTAATATTTATTTAATACATCTAGATTTATTAGATTTCATAAAAATCTGAATTGAACACCCCCAATTTTTAATAGATTCTATACAAATTTGAGAGAAAATCTTCCATAGCTAAACCATGTATGGTAAGATAATCAAACAAAGATTTATTATCATCATTAACGTATATACTCATTAACATTTTTCTTCCTAAAAATCATTTTAAATCCATCTAAATTCATTATTTAAATGAAATCTGCAAAGTTAATGATTTTTTTTAATACATCTAAATTTATTAAATTCCATATAAATCTTAATTGAATACCCTTAAATTTTAATGGATTCTATACAAATCTGAGAGAAAATCTTCCATGGCCAAACCAATTATGGTAAGATAATCAAACAAAGATTTATCATCATTATTAACTTTTTCTTCCTGCAAATAATTTTAAAATTCATTTAAATTCATTACTTAAATGAAATCCATAAAATTAATGATTTTTTTAATATATCTAGATTTTTTGGATTTCATACAAATATGAATTGAATACACTTAAGGGGTTTATTTTTTTATCTGAAAACTGAATAATGCTACAATTCACTGAAGACTAAATAGTGACTGAAATCTAAAATTTGAATAATAAGTTTGTATTTTTTTTTTCTCCTTAACTCTAAATATATTATAAATTTGTTTATTTTTCAAAATTAAAATTATCTAAAAACTAATAATTTGACAATTATACCTTTTTCACTATTTGTTATTATGTAATTTTAATTAATTTAATATAACAACTAAAAATAATAATTTAATAAATTCCAAAATATGTTTATGTACATATTAATAATATTTTATTCATTATTAAAATATAATTAAAAATACATTAGCATTAACCATATTTATATATTTAAATATATTAGTATATATAAGAGAGCAGCTATAAACATGTCTATTTAAATTGTAAATTTAAGTACTGTAGTTTAATTTCAAAACAATTTGAGAATAGATATATTTAAGTTTCTTTTTTCAAATATATTTCTTGTAAGTATCAAGGGAAAAAAAGAAAAGAAATTTTGAAAAATACAAAATTAAGATAAATTTGGAAATATGTTATTTTGTGGAGGATAAACTTGGTAATCATTTAAATGTTTTTAAGTGATTTGTGATTAAGTAAAGACTGAAAATTAAATAATGATTTAAATCTAAAATTCGAATAATATGTTTTTTTTTTTTTCGTTTACCTTTAAATATGTTGTAAACTTATTTATTTTTAAATTTAAAATTATCTGAAAACCAGTAAGTTAACATTTATATACTTTTTACTATTTATTATTATGTAATTTTAATTAATTTAATACAAACATTTAAAAATATGTAATTTAATAAATTCTAAAATATTTTGTATGTTTATATTAATAATATTTTATTCATAATTAAAATAGGATTAAAAAAATATAGTAATATTTATCATATTTATATATTTAAATATATTAATATATTTAAGAAAACAATTAAAAAAATAAATGTTTAAATTGTAAATTAAAATTCATTAGCTCAATTTCAAGATAATTTGGGATGAAATGTATTTAGATTTTATTTTTCAGATATATTTTTTGTAAGCATCAAGAAAAAAAATGAATAATACAAAATTAGGATAAATTTGAAATTATGTTATTTTGGAGATTATTAGATTTGAAATAAAAAGTTTTAAATGTTATCAGATGATTTGTAATTAAGTGAAATGTTAAAATGAGTTGTTTTTTTTTTTTTTTTTTTCACTTAAGATTTAATTACTGAATTGCACATGTTAAGTTGTAATCGAGGTTTTTTTTAAGTAATCAATTCACTTAAAACTATCAAAAAACAACTAAATAAATTAAGTAAAACTTTTTAACTTTTATTTAATTACAAATCACTTAATGACATTTAAAAATTTTTATTCCTAATCTACCCTCCCAAAAAAAACATAATTTCAAATTTCTCTTAATTTTATATTATTCAAATTTTCTTTTCTTTTTTTTTTTAATACTTACAAAAGATATATTTGAAAAGCAAAATCTAAATACATTTTATCCTAAATTATCTTGAAATTGAACTAATATATTTTAATTTACAATTTAAACATTCATTTTTTAAGTTGTTTTCTTACATATATTAATATGTTTAAATATAAATATGGCTAATACTATTATATTTTTTAATCATATTTTAATTATGAATAAAATATTATTAATATGTATATAAAAAATGTTTTAGAATTTATTTAATTATTTATTTTCAAATGTTTGTATTATATTAATTAAAATTACATAATAACAAATAGTAAAAATGGTATAAATATCAATTTATTAGTTCCTAGATAATTTTAAATTTAAAAAACAAACAAGCTTACAACATATTTAGAGGTAAGGGAAAAAAAATAATAATTAACATGTTATTCAGATTTCAGATTTTAATCACTATTTAATTTTTAGTTTTCAGCAGCACTATTCAGTCTTCAGACAAAAAAACAAATGACTCATTACTTAATTTTTCAGTTTTTTTTTTTTTTTTAGTAATTTTAAGTGGTTTGATTACTTAAAAAATAAAATAAAAATAACTTAATAGGTGCAATTCCGCATTATTAAGTCTTAAGAGGAAAAAAAACAAATGACTTCTTACTTTTTATTTTTAATTGTTTTTGGGTAGTTTTAAGTGGTTTGATCAATTAAAAAAAAAAATGAGAACAACTTAATAGATACAATTCAGCACCATGTCTTAACTAGAAAAAATAAATGACCCTTTAAATTTTAATGGCTTCTATACGAAACTGAGAGAAAATTTTCCATAGGTCCGTCTCACTATTGATAAGGTGAAAAAGACCAATAGAAAAGATAAGAGGGGAAAAAAAATACTAATGGGAAAGGTAAAGGAAAAAAGAAATGAAACTATTTCATTGATTTGTCTTACCATATCAGTAGTGAGATAGACCTATAAAATATTATTCTAAATTTAGATTGAATACACGTAGATTTTAATGGAATTCATTTAAATTTGAATTGAATATATTTAAATTTTTAAAATAATTTAAATTCAAATAAATTGTAGATTGAACATGTACCTTTAATTTTTCAAATTTGTAAAATTGATTAAACTATGACATTGTAAAATTTTTAGGAGAAATTGTAAGATTTGTTACAAATTTTTTTCACAAAAATCACTTTAAAATCCATTCAAATCCATCACTTAAATAAAATATATGAAGTCTATCAATGTAAAAATTGTCCTCAATAGTCACACAAACAATAATGAACAAATCATAATCAAGCACAATGTGTCATGAAAAGAAGAGATTGTGTTATTTTATTGATTTGATAACAAGGTGGAATACATGACGGGACCCTTCCCGAATCTTTATTCTGGATCCGTGAAGTATCCCGTAGCACTTCGACAGAACTCCAACGAGCCCTAACTTTGACTCGAGGAAACTCCATCGGAGCACCGCGAGTTACTTAAAACTGATTTACTAAATTTCTAATAAAAATCCGGCAGCATGTCGACTGTATATTCAATAATGCCACCCTGCAGATTTAAAAGCAATTTAAAAAAAAATACTTCTATAGCACACAAATCTCAACTCCCAAGGGCCTCCGGCCCTTACTCAAATCAACTCCAACACACAATAATTATATTTGCAAAAATTAATAGAGAACTAGGATTTTCTTTTCAAAAACACTTTCGTAAAATGTGCATCCAACATCTGATATTTATATTTACAAATATTTATATTATAATTTACATACAACACATGCATGTGACAAAAGATGAGCTATACAATGGAATGTAGTAGTCCGTCAGTCAACCCGCGCGTCAGTCTGAGCCTCGTCAGCTGGACGACTCACTCCTGCACCTGAGAGAAAATTTTTAAGAAATACATAGCACACAAACGATGAGTATAACTCAGTGAGATAAATAAATAACAGATTTATAAACTAAAGTATTTTTCTAAAATACTTCTTTTATTCCTTTCAATTAAAACTATTTCTGAAATTCATTTTGAATTTCTTTCTAAAACTTTATCATTTCTTGCTTTGATGGTAACCCAGGGAAACTACTCATCTCGTGGCCGCATAAATCTCTAGCTAAACCACTAGGAATTAGGGAATCTACCCTGTGTAGTTACCGATGTGCGACTCTGGGCACGCGTTACCCCTACACAATCAGTTTAAACTACACTACCCTATACATGCAGAGGGTCGCTCAATTGACTCTTTTTCTCTCAGTTAGTAACTCTCTCACATCTACCATACACGCATAGGGCATTCTATTGGGTACTTAACTGGGGCTAGGGTAAACCATCGTCGTAAGAAAATATATTTTTTCTCGGTATTCTCAAATAATCTAGTTTTTAAGGCATAAAGCCTAAAAACTTTAAAGTCTCATAATTTCTTTACATAAATATATATTTACTTTAACAATTCATATGACAAGATCCAACTATATTAAAATCTATAAATCAATTACATAATAAAGTAAATGCATATAACATTAAAATAAGCTTGAAATAACTAAGCTTGGAGAAAAGTAGATGTCTACTCACAAAGCGTTTCCCGATCGCTAACTTCCAATTCGAGGAACTCTCTTCACCTCTTACACGTCTCGATGCCTGTTAGAGAAACTTCCAATTCACCTAACGTTTAAATCACCAACTTATTTACTATTTCATTCCAATATAAACTCTAATGGAATTCTTTAAAACTAATTAAGCCATAAATCAACCTATCACAAGCCCTTATGTTATACCATTCATTTCCATGAAGTTTTTATGTCCTAATACATTTAAACACACACTTGGAACCACCAAAATAACATAAAATAAAAACAAGACAGCTTGCACGTATTTATTCAAATAACTATCTTTGAGCGTTACCCGCATTCCATACAATGCAATTTATCATCTATGACTTAATCACATTCAAGTACATGCTTAAGACCTTAAAATCAACTTAAAATCACCCAAATTCAACTTATATGCAGCTGTCTTTACTTTTGTCTAAAATCACACGAATAACTCAATACGCGATTTTCTTTCGGTTTCAACGTGTACTCACATTCTATCATGCATTTATACACTTAATAATCAATTAATCTCCAATTAACTAAACAAAATACAGCCCATACACACATACATACATACTGCCGACAGAACATCACACAAATACCCATTTCATTCCACTTGATTCACGACACACACATCACACAACCATCTACACAAACATCTATTCCATTTCAGCATTTTATAAGATAAAATCAATTAAAACCCAACATAACTGTAAACCACCCTCCCTAATATTAGTAGTATCGTACCTATGTATAGAAAATTAATTAATAATGTTGGAGCATGTCAATTTAGATTCGAAGGCTAGAATGTAAATGCTAGAATTTTAATTAATGTGAGAGATAATCTTAGAATTTGGACCAATTAGAGAAGAACACATCACTCAATGGCATTTTGAAATATTAAAACAAATGGAGAGCAAAGTAATTAAGGCCAACCTTAAATATATATATATATATGTAGAGATATGTTGGGTTTAATTGAAAAGTTAGTAAAAGTTAACATGTTTATGTTATTGTTTTATTTAGAGTGGTCAATTTATAATATTTGAAAGACAAGGGAACAAGTAACAATTGCAAGTCTTTATATAAAGAAGAGAATGTGCTGGAAATTTGAGAAAGGAAGCAAAATAGAAAACGTGAGAGCAAGAGGCCATTCGGCCAAGTGAGGAAGAAGAAGGGGGAAAGAAAATCAGCCAAGGAGCAAGTGATCTAGGGGTTTTCAAGGTTGAATCCTAAGCTTTTGAGCCCAAAAATCAAGTCTCTAACCTCCCTAGTTTATTCTCTACAAAAAAATTGGTAAGTTTGAGTAGTGATTTCATGAAAAAGTTAATTGTTGTTGAGGTTTGAGTTGGGCTTATAGAAATCTAATTAATGGGTGATGTTCTTGGCATGTGAAAGACTAGATTTATAGCTTGAGTTGGTGTGGAGGTTGGCTTAGCACTTGAAAGGACAAAGGGGTAAGAAACTGGAAAAATTTTTATGTTAGTGTAGAGAATTTTTTGTGCTCTCCATGTGTTTGGTTTAATGCCTAGGTGAAGTGGATTAAATTTGTGATGTGTTTTGAGAATTTAATTGAGGCAATATGATGATTAGAGACCATGAAAAATTCAGCCCTAACAAGAAGTAGAAGAAATTATATTAGTTTGAGTTAGTTTAATGTTGAAAGGCATGGAAACTAGTAAGGAAATCATGGAAATTTAGTAAAGATTAATTAGGACTCATGAGGAGTTTTAGTGTTATGTCACTTGATAATATTAGTATATGATGTACTAGTGCTTTGAGAATGATTTTGAATAAATAAGAGGCATGTGGGAAGGATAGTTTATGCATGGAAATTGTTAGAGCTGAAAATATAGGTTAATGAAGCAATTAAAGGGCTGTTCGGCCATGGTGATCATAAGCTGTCCAGAATTTTTTTGTTGTGTGTTTAAGTGATTTTAATGCTTATTTAGATGATATATGAAGGTAGAAATTGAAGGAAATTGAATTGGTATTGAAATGACCCAAAAATCGGCAATTAAACTAGTTTAATGCCTAATTGTGTTAATGTATTTCAATGAATTTTAGGAAGATTTTAAAGTGTGTTTTGAATATGTTTAGTATGAGGATTTACATGAGAATGAAAGCTTGTAATGTAGTCAAGCATGAGATGAGTTAATTAGTATGAGCACTTATAGAGAAATAAGTAGAAAAGTTTGCATGAAGTTGCCTAAATGAGAGTTTATTAATTGGTGAGTAGAATGTGTGAAGAAATTAATTTTAATGAGCTCTATTGAATGATTAATGTGTAATTAATGTAGGTGAGCCATCGAGTGGTCCATAGACAAATCCGATCGGAGGAAATCGCCAATTAGTGAGTGTCTTTCTTTTTAACTAGAATTTACGAAACAAAATGTGTTTTGAAAATAGATTTAAATTTAGTTAAATTTCCTTTCCTTTAGTAAATTCATTATGCTGAAATTTAATTATATTATGCAAACGATTTATGTTTTGGTACTTCTTAAGGCATTAGAGATATTACCGGTCAGAGTACTCCTATCGTGCATGGCATAGTCAGGGCGTGTCACTAACAACGGGAAAATGGGACTTTAGTAGTCAGTCAGTCCAGAGTCGCCCTCTGCACGTGTGGAGTATATAGAGTTAGCGTGCTATCTATTTTGTGGTGATGTAGAATTCCACCACATTCACCGGATTGCGACTTGAGTAATGTAGAATTTCGCCTTGTCACCCTATACGGTATTAGTGATGTAGAATTCCACTTTGCCGTGATGCCTAGAGTACCATTAGAATATGATTGACTAGTAGAAAAATAGAGAAATGCTATGAATTTGATTATGACAGCAGAAACTGATTTTAGAAATTATAATTTAGTATTTATCATGAAAGGAATTTAAATTCATAGTTAATGCATTGAATTCATAATTATGTATTTTAATAGTTACTGCAATTTGAATAAAATTTTATGACACTCACTGGGCTAGTAGCTCATTCCCTACAATTCCCAAAAACATTTCAGGTACAGGCACGGGTGCATCAGAAGCTAGGACCTCGACTTCAGTAGAATAAAAGTGCTGTGGTGAACATAATTAAATAGTAGAAACAATGTATGATTTTGGCAAATTTATAGTAGTTAAAGTCTTGTATAAAGCTTGTGACTTGTATGTTTATAAACAGGTTAATAGCTATAGAATATTTATTTATGAAAATGACTTCAGTTTTAATTATGGATTTTGCATTATATAAACTGTTGTGGTTGATTGTGATTACCGGATTTTAATCCGATGGCAGTAATTGGCGTGTATGAAAATTTAGAAGTGTTTTAAAAGTTTCTTACAGGAAATAAAATTTTTGGATTTACAGAAACACAGTCGTTATGCTGCCAAAATTTTCCTAAACTCCAAATGGATTTTATTACAATTATATGGTTATTTAGTAGTTAAATCGGCTCAGCTTCACGGAAATTCTTCAATCGACCTAGATATGGGTTGGAGAGTGACCGTGGGGTGCCGGCGAGTTCCCTATTCTACAAAATTAGTAGCTTAGAAGGATAGGGACCCGTCAAAGTGGTATCAGAGCTCGGTTTGTTAGTAGTTATAGTGATATTCCTTAATATAATCCTAGAGAAATTTTCAGCGATTAGTATAAATATGACTTTGATGACATGTTTATGATATTTTAGTAACATTTTCAATAAATCCACAGCCACAGCAGCCACCATCGCCACCACCGCCGGGTTCAGAGCCGCCCAAAGTTACGATAGAGAGAATTTGTAAGTTGGGGGCGAAGACATTTAATGGCAGTGATGATCCAGAGAGTGCGCTTTCATGGTTAGACCCGGTGAATAAAATCTATAGGGTGGTGGAGTGCACTGATGATCAGAGGGTTCTATTCTCCTCCTTCCTGTTAGAAGACCGAGCCAAAGACTGGTGGGAGATGATAGAGAGGAGATATCTTGAAGGAGTCACTTGGGATCGATTTCAGCAGGAGTTTATGGATTAGTTCTACCCCCAGAACTACAAGGACTCCCGTGCTGAAGAATTCTTCAGACTAGATCAGGCGACGATGTCCGTGACAGATTATGAGCGGAGATTTTGAGAGTTAGTGCGGATAGTCCCTTACATTTCTACGGATGAGGATCAGAAGTGCAAAAGGTTTTTGGCAGGCCTACATCCTCGCATTAAAGTTCACATCTCTCAGACTCCTCCACTGCAGAATGGGCGGATTGTTGCAGAGGCTCTTAGGGTGGAGAAGAATGTGGTAGCTATGACTCAATCAGGGAAATATGAAGGCAAACGGAGCGCCCCCAGTACCTCCCAAGGTGGACCCAGTCAGGGCCCCAAAAAGAAAGGCCGATTCGGATTTAGAGGCGGTCGAGGTTCAGGTAAGGGAGCCCAGACCAGTCAGGGTTCAGTACGACCTCCAGTACCGTCAGGCAATTCCCGCGGATCTTGGACACAGTACCCAGAGTGTGGGAAGTGCGGGAGGAAGCACCCGGGAGAGTGTAGGGCGAGTTCGACTGCTTGTTTTCAGTGTGGACAAGAGGGACATTTTATGAGGGACTGTCCACAGTTAGTATCTACAGAGACATCACAGGCTGGGCAGTCTGTCTCATCACCAACCACAAGCACTCAGAAGTCCAATAGTATACCTTCCAGGGCTCCCAACGAACCGGGAGCAGGCCGTGGCTCAGGAGGTCGAGGCTCCAGAGGCCGAGGAGGAGGCCCAGTTAGACAGTCAGGGAGGCCCCAGACTCAAGCTCGGGTATATGCGGTGACCCAGCAGGAAGCTGAGGTGACTCCAGACGTAGTTACTGGTATGATTTCTATTTTTAGTCGCGATGCATATGCATTAGTAGATCCTGGAGCCACACATTCTTTTGTATCAGCAAAATTTGTTAGTAAGATAAATGTTCCACCGCAACCTTTAGACAGTGGCCTATTAGTATCCATTCCAGCAGGGGACTCGCTGTTAGCAGACAAAATGATTCCAAACAGCAGGGTAGTAATAGAAAACTCAGAGTTTCCCATTGATCTGATCATATTGGATATTAGGGATTTTGATGTGATTTTAGGAATGGATTGGTTAGCCATGCACCGAGCCACAGTAGATTGTTTCAAGAAGGAAGTGACTCTAGAGAGATCCGGAGAACCAAAAGTAATATTTAGGGGTATGAGAAGAGCACTCGCCACGAGCATGATTTCAGCAATGACAGCATAGAAAATGCTCCGAAAAGGGTACCGGGGATATCTAGCCTACATAGTAGAACAGAACCATAACTCGGTCAAGTTGGAAGATATCCCAGTTGTCAGAGAGTTCCCAGATGTGTTTCCAAATGACCTCCCAGGATTACCCCCAGATCGTGAAATAGAGTTTGAGATTAATCTGATTCCGGGAATAGACCCAATTTCCATGACCCCCTACAGGATGGCTCCTACTGAACTAAAAGAGTTGAAGGCACAGTTAGAGGAGTTACTAGATAAGGGGTTAGTTAGACCGAGTACCTCACTGTGGGGAGCTCCAGTTTTGTTTGTTAAGAAGAAGGACGGGAGCCTGAGATTGTGTATAGATTATAGACAGCTGAATAGAGTCACAATACGCAACCGATATCCCCTCCCCAGGATAGATGAGTTGTTTGATTAGTTACAGGGATCCAGAGTGTATTCCAAGATAGATCTGAGATCCGAATACCACCAGCTAAAAGTCCGAGAGTCAGATATTCCCAAGACTGCCTTCAGAACACGATATGGACATTATGAATTCCTAGTGATGCCATTCGGATTGACTAATGCCCCAGCAGCATTCATGGACCTAACGAATAGAGTTTTCAGATCTTATTTAGATAGATTCGTGATTGTGTTTATAGATGATGTGTTGGTGTATTCTGGCAGTCCGGAGGAGCATATAGAGCATGTGAGGATGGTATTACAGACCCTACGAGAACACCAGTTGTATGCCAAGTTTAGTAAATGCCAGTTTTGGTTAGACAGAGTTGGTTTCCTGGGTCATGTGATCTCAGCTGAGGGCTTAAGTGTGGATCCCCAGAAAGTTGAAGCAATAGTGCACTGGAATACACCCACAAATGTGACAGAGGTTAGGAGCTTCTTGGGAATTGCGGGCTACTACAGGAAATTTGTAGAGGGATTTTCTTGGATAGCCGCACCATTGACCAAATTAATTAGGAAAGATGTGAGGTTCGAGTGGACAGTTGAATGTCAACAGAGATTTGATGAGTTGAAGAAGAGGTTGACAACAGCTCCAGTGTTAGCACTTCCAGTACCAGATCAGGAGTTTGTGGTATATAGTGATGCTTCCAGACAGGGTTTAGGGTGTGTTTTGATGCAGAATGATAGAGTGATTGCTTATGCTTCTCGACAGCTTAAGAAGCACGAGCAAAACTACCCTACCCATGACTTAGAGTTAGTAGCAGTAGTATTGGCATTAAAGATTTGGAGGCATTATTTATGTGGAGCATCATGTCGCATCTTCACAGATCACAAGAGTTTGCAATACCTGTTTACTCAAAGAGACTTGAACCTGAGGCAGCAGCGATGGTTAGAGTTGATAAAAGATTATGATTGTACGATTGAGTATCATCCTGGGAAGGCCAATGTGGTAGCAGATGCCTTGAGTAGGAGACCTGATAGTACTTTAACACAGATGAAAGCAGTGTATCTTCCACTTTTAATGGAATTTCGATCTCTTAAAGCTCAGTTAAAGGCAACAGACTCGGGGGCATTATTGGCTACTTTTCAGGTTCGGCTAGTGTTGGTAGATCGAATACGGGAACTCCAGTTACAAGACCCTCAATTAGAAAAGATGAGGAAGGAAATTCAGGAAGGCAAAAGAACAGATTTTAGTGTAAGAAATGATGGTGTAATTATGATGGGCCAGCGGTTAATGGTACCAGAGATAGTTGAATTGAAGAGAGAAATTTTAGAAGAAGCTCATTCATCAGCCTATGCGATGCACCCAGGTAGTACTAAGATGTATCATACGCTGAAGGAGCATTACTGGTGGAAAGGAATGAAAAGAGAGACAGTAGACTTTGTCTCCAAATGCTTAACCTGTCAGCAAGTAAAAGCGGAACATCAGAGACCCGCAGGATTATTGCAGCCGCTCTCGATTCCAGAATGGAAATGGGAAAAGATTACGATGGATTTTGTAATAGGATTTCCACGTACTTAGAGAGGGCATGATGCAATTTGGGTCATAGTCGACAGATTGACCAAGTTTGCACATTTTCTAACCATCAGGAGTGATTTCTCTCTTAATAAATTGGCCCAGTTGTATATAGATGAGATAGTCAGATTGCATGGTACACCGATTTCTATAGTGTCAGATCGAGATCCCAGATTTACATCCAAGTTCTGGCCTAGTCTTCAGAAAGCTTTGGGGACTAAACTACACTTCAGCACAGCCTTTCACCCTCAGACTGATGGGCAATCTGAGCGTACAATTCAGACTTTAGAGGATATGCTCAGAGCATGCACCATGGAGTTTAAAGGAAGCTAGGATATACACCTACCGCTTATGGAGTTTGGCTACAATAATAGTTATCAGTCCAGTATAGGTATGACTCCATATGAGGCCTTGTATGGCAGGAAATGTAGAACACCTGTATGCTGGGACGAGGTAGGTGAAAGGAAGCTCATAGGTCCAGAGTTAGTACAGGTCACTTCAGACAAAATTAGAATTTATTCGTGACCGACTGAAAATGGCAAGTGACAGACAGAAGAGCTATGCAGATAACCGCCGTAAGGACCTTGAATTCTCAGTAGGGGATAAAGTTTTTCTTAAAATTTTCCCTTGGAAAGGAGTGCTCAGATTTGGCAGGCGTGGTAAGTTGAGTCCTCGATATGTTGGACCATATAAAATTATGGAGAGAATCGGGCCCGTAGCTTACCGATTGCAACTACCTCCAGAGTTAGCCAGAATTCATGATGTGTTCCACGTGTCTATGCTTCGCAAGTATACTCCAGATCCTTCCCATGTCCTTCAAGATCAGCCAATAGAACTCAAGGAAGACTTAACCTATGAGGAGCAACCGGTTCAGATTCTAGATCGCCGAGAACAAGTTTTAAGGAACAAAGTCATTCCCTTGGTGAAAGTTTTATGGAGGAATCACGCAATAGAAAAATCCACGTGGGAACCTGAAGCACAGATGCGAAATCAATACCCCCATCTATTTAGTACAGGTACTTTATTTAATTTCGAGGACGAAATTTTTATAAGGAGGGGAGAAATTGTAAACCACCCTCCCTAATATTAGTAGTATCGTACCTATGTATAGTAAATTAATTAATAATGTTGGAGCATGTCAATTTAGATTCGAAGGCTAGAATGTAAATGCTAGAATTTTAATTAATGTGAGAGATAATCTTAGAATTTGGACCAATTAGAGAAGAACACATCACTCAATGGCATTTTGAAATATTAAAACAAATGGAGAGCAAAGTAATTAAGGCCAACCTTAAATATATATATATATATATATATGTAGAGATATGTTGGGTTTAATTGAAAAGTTAGTAAAAGTTAACATGTTTATGTTATTGTTTTATTTAGAGTGGTCAATTTATAATATTTGAAAGACAAGGGAACAAGTAACAATTGCAAGTCTTTATATAAAGAAGAGAATGTGCTGGAAATTTGAGAAAGGAAGCAAAATAGAAACGTGAGAGCAAGAAGGCCATTCGGCCAAGTGAGGAAGAAGAAGGGGGAAAGAAAATCAGCCAAGGAGCAAGTGATCTAGGGGTTTTCAAGGTTGAATCCTAAGCTTTTGAGCCCAAAAATCAAGTCTCTAACCTCCCTAGTTTATTCTCTACAAAAAAATTGGTAAGTTTGAGTAGTGATTTCATGAAAAAGTTAATTGTTGTTGAGGTTTGAGTTGGGCTTATAGAAATCTAATTAATGGGTGATGTTCTTGGCATGTGAAATACTAGATTTATAGCTTGAGTTGGTGTGGAGGTTGGCTTAGCACTTGAAAGGACAAAGGGGTAAGAAACTAGAAAAATTTGTATGTTAGTGTAGAGAATTTTTTGTGCTCTCCATGTGTTTGGTTTAATGCCTAGGTGAAGTGGATTAAATTTGTGATGTGTTTTGAGAATTTAATTGAGGCAATATGATGATTAGAGACCATGAAAAATTCAGCCCTAACAAGAAGTAGAAGAAATTATATTAGTTTGAGTTAGTTTAATGTTGAAAGGCATGGAAACTAGTAAGGAAATCATAGAAATTTAGTAAAGATTAATTAGGACTCATGAGGAGTTTTAGTGTTATGTCACTTGATAATATTAGTATATGATGTACTAGTGCTTTGAGAATGATTTTGAATAAATAAGAGGCATGTGGGAAGGATAGTTTATGCATGGAAATTGTTAGAGCTGAAAATATATGTTAATGAAGCAATTAAAGGGCTGTTCGGCCATGGTGATCATAAGCTGTCCAGAATTTTTTTGTTGTGTGTTTAAGTGATTTTAATGCTTATTTAGATGATATATGAAGGTAGAAATTGAAGGAAATTGAATTGGTATTGAAATGACCCAAAAATCGACAATTAAACTAGTTTAATGCCTAATTGTGTTAATGTATTTCAATGAATTTTAGGAAGATTTTAAAGTGTGTTTTGAATATGTTTAGTATGAGGATTTACATGAGAATGAAAGCTTGTAATGTAGACAAGCATGAGATGAGTTAATTAGTATGAGCACTTATAGAGAAATAAGTAGAAAAGTTTGCATGAAGTTGCCTAAATGAGAGTTTATTAATTGTTGAGTAGAATGTGTGAAGAAATTAATTTTAATGAGCTCTATTGAATGATTAATGTGTAATTAATGTAGGTGAGCCATCGAGTGGTCCATAGACAAATCCGATCGGAGGAAATCACCAATTAGTGAGTGTCTTTCTTTTTAACTAGAATTTACGAAACAAAATGTGTTTTGAAAACATATTTAAATTTAGTTAAATTTCCTTTCCTTTAGTAAATTCATTATGCTGAAATTTAATTATATTATGCAAACGATTTATGTTTTGGTACTTCTTAAGGCATTAGAGATATTACCGGTCAGAGTACTCCTATCGTGCATGGCATAGTCGGGGCGTGTCACTAACAACGGGAAAATGGGACTTTAGTAGTCAGTCAGTCCAGAGTCGCCCTCTGCACGTGTGAAGTATAGAGAGTTAGCGCGCTATCTATTTTGTGGTGATGTAGAATTCCACCACATTCACCGGATTGCGACTTGAGCAATGTAGAATTTTGCCTTGTCACCCTACACGGTATTAGTGATGTAGAATTCCACTTTGCCGTGATGCCTAGAGTACCATTAGAATATGATTGACTAGTAGAAAAATAGAGAAATGCTATGAATTTGATTATGACAGCAGAAACTGATTTTAGAAATTTATAATTTAGTATTTATCATAAAAGGAATTTAAATTCATAGTTAATGCATTGAATTCATAATTATGTATTTTAATAGTTACTGCAATTTGAATAAAATTTTATGACACTCACTGGACTAGTAGCTCATTCCCTACAATTCCCAAAAACATTTCAGGTACAGGCACGGGTGCATCAGAAGCTGGGACCTCGACTTCAGTAGAATAAAAGTGCTGTGGTGAACATAATTAAATAGTAGAAACAATGTATGATTTTGGCAAATTTATAGTAGTTAAAGTCTTGTATAAAGCTTGTGACTTGTATGTTTATAAACAGGTTAATAGCTATAGAATATTTATTTATGAAAATGACTTCAGTTTTAATTATGGATTTTGCATTATATAAACTGTTGTGGTTGATTGTGATTACCGGATTTTAATCCGATGGCAGTAATTGACGTGTATGAAAATTTAGAAGTGTTTTAAAAGTTTCTTACAGGAAATAAAATTTTTGGATTTACAGAAACACAGCCGTTATGCTGCCAAAATTTTTCTAAACTCCAAATGGATTTTATTACAATTATATGGTTATTTAGTAGTTAAATCGGCTCAGCTTCACGGAAATTCTTCAATCGACCTAGATATCGATTAGAGAGTGACCGTGGGGTGCCGGCGAGTTCCTTATTCTACAAAATTAGTAGCTTAGAAGGATAGGGACCCGTCAATAACTCACTTGAGTTTGAGATCAACAGCTACTCTGAGATTCTCACAACATCAATTTCTTTCCATTTCAGCTTGTCAACCTTGAGCTACTGCTAAAATCAACTATAAATCTTGAAATTTACAGCAAATAACTCAATAAAACAACTCACAAACTCAAGTTATTTCTCTTACTACTGTGCATCATCTCCTTCACGCCTACCCCTACCTTCTTCCTCCATTTCTTGGCTTCATCTAGCTCTTTTCAGCTCCACTTTTTCTGGTCCCAACTCACCCGAAATCTCCTCTCTTCACTCGCGGTCTGCAGTGCTCATCAACGTCCGCGCGACTTCATCTTCTTCCCGATTCCGAGCTGTCTTCCTCACTTCCAGATCTGGTTTTCTGGGCTAAAAACAGAGGTTTATCTTGCTTCTTCAAGCCTCCATCTGACCGTGAAGAAGCCCCTTTGTTGATCGGTTTGGTTGCTGCACTTGGTGGCCGAGAGAGATGATCGTCGAATGGAGTTGTTTTCGGTCTGCTGATGTCTGATTTCGGGTCTGATGGAGTCTGGTTACTATGCCAGATCTGAACTGGAAGAAGACACTATTATTTACTTAACTTATTGCCTAAACACCCCTCAATTTTCTTCAATTATGCCAGCTTAACTTTCACTCTAAATTTGGCACTTACACCCCTCTTTTATTACTATTTTTATGTACTTTACTTATCCATTTTCAATCATATCCATACTCATTTTTAATCTATAATTAACACTTCCTAATGATTTCTTTTAATCATCATCACTTATATTTCTCATAAAAATTTTATCCCATAAAAATAAATATGTTAAATTCGTCAATTTCCATAACGATTTTAATATCGATTAACTTAACCATTATTCCTCTCAATAATATTTCTAAAATATTCCACACTTATCAATGCATCAAATTAACCTCATTCACATTCAATTAAACTTATAATTGTTCACTTTCATCACATAAGAAAAATTTCTCACAATGGTGGAATATTTTAAAAATACATTCACATTTAACGTATTTATCGATATTAATATATATTCTTAAGCATGAAGGACTTGGTCCTAACAATACAAAAATATGAATGGATTTTATGAGGTTCCCTTGGGTACCTAACTCTCCTCTGGCGGAGATGTTTCCCCCTCCCTTTGATCGGTTTCTCTTCCCTTTTGATTACAAAAAGGGGACAGAGAATCTTCATGATCAAAAGAGAGGGAAGCCTAAGCAAATTTTTTGTTAGACTTCTGAACATTTTGTCTAGCCTAGTGTGAGCATTCCCATTCCTATGACTCTCTTATCTCCCACTTGCTTTCTTATTGCTCTTGTTCTCTTCCTACAGTTCTAAACAGTGGATGCCCTTTATACATTTTCTTTTTAGGTCTAAGGTTCACTATCTCTCCCCTTCTTGTGGTCAACTCTTTTCTGTTCCCTTTAGCTTGCTTTTTTGCATCTTTTCGCCTGGGGCTTCCCTTGACTAATCGCTTTTTAATTTTTTGTGTCTTATGTTTCAGCTTCTTTTAGTTAAAGATGTCAAGTACAGGTGTCTTAGTCTCCTTGGCTGGTCTGGTCCTTATGCCATATGGCGTGAGCATAGTCTTTTCTTTGCTCACCTACTACCTGGCATCCATCCCTTTTGTGATGTGTCAAGCCTAGGCCAAACCATTAGGCTTGTGGATTTTCCTGTGCTGACATGAGGAAGGTCATTGTTGATTTTCAAATTGAATCTCCGTTTTGACTAGTTTTCCTAGCCCTTGGTAAAGGTAGTTCCATCTATTCGCCATTCACTTCTAGCTTGTTAGGCTTGGGCCCGCGTTCTCTGTTAATAAAGCTTTATGGGCTTGTCAATTGAGTCAAAACTGAAGTGACCATGTTAGTTCAATTTTGGGCTCATTCAATTCGAAAAGGGGTCAATTTCTCACCTAACAAAGTCAATAACTTTGTAAATACAATTAGATTTCATTGGATTTCATATAAATTTGAATTGAATATACCTAAATTTTAATAGATTTCATTTAAACTTGGATTAAATACACTTAGACTTCAATGAAATCTATTCAAATTTAAATTGAATATACCTGAACTTTTAAAATGTTTTAAACTCTAATGAATTCTAAATTAAATAAACCCCCCTAACTTTTCAAATTTGTTAAAAAATATATATATGACATTATAAATCATTTAATGATTTGTTCATCATATTTTTAAAATGTTAAAATCAATTTATTTAAGTTTAAAGAGTTTTTATAAAAAAAAAAAAGTTTTCAATGAAGGTAAAAAAGCTTAGTTTCACGGGAATCTTTCAGCTAAAGCATATCTTGACTGGAAGTGAAGGGATCCAACCCGAATTTAACCTCTTGAATCTGAGGGAAGCCCTCTCTGCACTCCAATGGACTCTGAAAACCTTTCCTCTAAACAATTTAATTACGAATCCATGGAGCAAACCCGATTAAAACATTTTTTCTTTTTATCATTTATTGAAAAATGTGGTGGAAATTTTTTTATTTTTAAATCAATTAAAACCAGCAAACCATTTATTCAATTAAAAATTTTGCAGAAAAACAGACAGAGTTTCCTCTGTTTTTCGAACATCCCAATTTTTACCCTTTTTTCTAACGTAAGCTAGACAATCTCTAGACCAATCAATTTTCTCTCGTCTACCTTGTCCCAACAAATTGGAGTTCCACATTTTCGTCCATACAAAACTTCATAAGGAGTCATTCCAATGCTAGACTGATAGCTATTATTGTATGCGAACTCCACTAAAGGTAGGTGAGTATCTCAGCTTCCTTTAAAATTCATAACATAGGCTCTAAGCATATCCTCTAATGTCTGAATAGTCCGCTCAGATTGTCCATCTGTCTGAGGATGGAAAGCGGTACTAAAATTCAACCTAGTGCCTAGAGCTCGCTGTAAGCTAGGCTAAAATCAGGAAGTAAATCTTGGATCCCCGTCTGATACAATTGACACCGGCATACCATGAAGCCGTATAATCTCATTCACATATACCTGGGCCAACTTATCCTTAGAATAGATATTATTGATGGGTAGGAAATTGGCTGATTTTGTCGGTCTATCAACAATCACCCATATCACGTCATGGCCACTCTGGTTATGCGAAAATCTATTGTAATCTTCTCCCATTTCCATTCAGGTATCAAAACAGGCTACAAGAGTCCTACAGGCTTCTGGTGTTCAATCTTTACCTGCTGACATGTGAGGCATTTGGAAACAAAATCTGCGATTTCTTTCTTCATATCCGTCCACGAACAATGTTCTTTCAGGATATGATACATTTTAGCACTGCGCGGATGCATTGCATAAGCAAAAGAGTAGGCCTCTTCCATAATTTCTCTTTTCAATTCAGGAACATCTGGTACACACAATCTCTGTCCCAATACCACTGTACCATCACCCTTAACTGAATAATTTATCCTCTTTCCCGACTCCTGTTCTCCTTTCAGTTTTACTAACCATGGATCCTGAGTCTGTAACTCTCTGACCCGATCTACCAAAATGGGACGGACATGAAATGCAGCTAGTAGTACTCTTGTTTCTGTCGGCTCTAGTCTCACACCTAAAGACCTTAATTCTACTAGTAGTGGGATATACGTGGTCTTTAGATGAGCTACTGAACCCGTAAGCTTTCGACTGAGAGCATAAATCTTACAAGTCCACCCCTCTTTTACTACTATTTTTATTAATCTCACTTATCCATTTTCAATTATGTTCATACTCATTTTTAACTTATACTTAACACTCCCTAATAACCTTTTTTAATCCTCATAAACTTATATTACTCATGAAAAATTTATTCCATAAAAGTAAATATGTTAAATCCGTAAATTTCCATAACAATTTTAATACCAACAAATTTAACCATTATTTTTCTCAAGAGTATTTCTAAAATATTCCACACTTACCAATTCATCAAATTAACCTCATAAACATTCAATTAGACTCATCATTATTCACTTGCATCATATAAAAAAAATTTCTCACAACGGTGAAATATTTTAAAAATACAATCGCATTTAACGTATTTATCAATACATATATGTATATTTCTAAGCATGAAGGACTTGGGCTTAACAGGAAGGCTACCATGAGATTGCTGGGCCAGCTGTCGTTGTATAAAGAACGGGGTCAGTCAGCATTGGTATCAGAGCTCAGTTTAGAAATCGGGTTCTGTGTTTTCATGTTGAGATTTTATAAAGTATTCCACATTGTTACGCGAACAGGGCAATCCGGAAAAGAAAAATTTTTTATTATTTTTTATGCATATGATTTCAAAAAAATTCAAGTGTTATATAATTCTATTTTTATTGAAATCACAGTATTATACATTGACAAAGTTGCCAGGGTCGTCCCAAAAGAGCGACTCCAAAGGCTCCAGCACCTGATGTACCATTCGCCTAGGAGGCCGAATGTATGATGAGTTCAATAAATGCCTCTATGAATTAGCCCCAGTTAGAACCGTCGAGACCAATAGAACTAGCCGATGAGGTTTTAATGTAGAACAAGTCACTCAAATATTGATGGCGGTCATGCGTCAGCCGTGAGAGACCCCAAAAGTACCAAGGAGCTTGATTAAGCATATCTATAGATTGAGTGCAAAACCGTTTGATAGGAGTAGCGATCCTAAGAGTGCCTTAGCCCGGTTAGATTGTGTCAGCAAGATTCATAAAGTGATGGGGTGCTTGATGAACAGAAGGTCCTATTTTCCACCTTCCTTTTGGAAAACCAAGCAAAAGATTGGTGGGAGGCTTTGGAAAGGTGACATCCAGATGGGGTGTCATGGGCACAATTTCAGAAGAAATTTACACATAGATTCTACCCAAAGAGTTACAACGATGCACGGGTAGAAGAGTTTTTTAGATTGGAGCAGGGTGTGACATCTGTAACAGAATATGAGAAGAGATTTTCTGAGCTGATCAGGATTGTTCCGTTTATTGCTGAGAATGAGAAACAGAAGTTCAAAAGATTCATTACGGGCTTGAATCCCAGCCATAGAATTCACTTACCATTGGCTTCTCAAACGGATCATAGGGAATTGGTAGAAGCTACAATGAATATAAAGAGGAATGTGATAACCATTACATAGAGTGAAAGATCGAAGAGCAAGCGCATCGGATCCAGTTTGCCCCAAGAAGAACTCAGTAAGATTGCTAAAAAGAAGAGCAAGTATAGATGAGTTTGTGGTAAGAGGATGAACCGAAGAGCATCATCCAGTCAGGGGTCAGTTAGATCACTTTTAGCGTCTGGAAGCTTCCGTGATATGAGGAGTTCAGTATTAGAGTGTAGTAAATATGGAAGGAGACATATGGGCGAATGCCGAATGGGCAACACTGTTTGTTACTGCTATAGGTAGGAAGGCCATTATATAAGAGAATGCTCATAGTTAGCCACCATTGCGAGTTCAGAGGTTAGACCTTTTACATATACACAAGCCAGTGTTGGCCAGAGACAAGGAAGTAAAGGCTCTCAGACTATAGCGCAGAGTACTACAGCTTCAGCTAAAGGTTCTGGGAGCAGAGAAGCACCTCCTATAGGTTAGCCAGGTAGACCCGGCATACAAGCCCGAGTGTTTCTATTACTCAACAGGAAGCGAACGCTACTTTGGAAGTAGTTACTGTATGATTTCTATTCTTGATCATGATGTATATGTGTTGATAGATCCTAGAGCTACACATTCTTTTGTATTCGTGCACTTTTTCGCCAAGGCAAATGTTGAATTGTAATCGTTAGATAGTGGTCTAATAGTTTCTATCCCTACCGGAGACTCACTTTAAAGTGATATTGGGTAGTAAGATGGTGATAAAAGGTAAAGAGTTCCTAACAAATCTAACTGTATTAAGTATTCAGGATTTTGATGTAATCTTAGGGATGGATTGAGCCATCGTCAATTGTTATAAGAAGGAAGTCAAATTGGTCAAATCAGATGAACCAAAAGTGGTGTTCTGTGTAATACAGAAAGTACTTATTACTAGTATTATATCTGTTATGACAGCAAGTAGGATGCTTCATAAAAAGTGTTAGGGATATCTAGCTTATATGATTGAAGAGAAAATATGAGAGTCGAGTAGAAGATATCTCGGTGGTCAGAGAATTCTTAGACGTATTTTCAAAGGATCTCCTAGGTTTATCCCAAGATAGGGAGATAAAGTTTGAGATAGATTTGACTCCGGGAACAGAGCCGATCTCGATCACTCCATACAGAATGGCTCCGACCAAATTGAAAGAGTTAAAAGTACATATGGATGATGAGTTACTAGATAAGGGTTTTGTAAGATCCAGCACTTATCCACAGAGGGATCCACTTTTGTTTATCAATAAGAATGATGGGAACTTAAGGTTGTGTATTGACTATAAGCAGCTTAATAGGGTGACAATACGGAATTAGTGTCTGTTCTCAAAAATCGATGATTTGTTTGACCAGTTACAAGGATCCAAAGTATATTCAAAGATTGACCTGAGATCGGGTCATCATCAACTGAAAGCCTGCAACAAAGATGTTCCTAAGACTACTTTCAGGACTCGGTATGGGTCTTACGAGTTTTTAGTTATGCCCTTTGGATTGAGGAATGCCCCAGTAGCATTTATGAACCTGATGAATTGAGTCTTCCCAGCCTACTTGACTAAGTTCGTGATTGTGTTCATTGATGACATCCTAGTATATTCAGGCAATCATAAGGAATATGCGGAATACCTTAAGATAGTGTTACAAACCCTACGAGAGCACTAGTTATATGCTAAGTTCAGTAAGTGCTAGTTTTGGTTAAATATAATTGCTTTCTTGGATCATGTAATTTTAGCTTAAAGACTCAGTGTGGCTTCCTAAAAAGTAGAAGCCATTGCAAACTAGAGATCACCCATAAATGTGTTTGAAGTTTGGAGCTTTCTTGGGTTGGCATACTACTACAGAAAGTTTGTTGAGGGGTATGGGGTCCACACCAGCCCTTCGTAACCTCTTCAAGCTCGTGGCTTGCCACTCACAAGGTACTGTCCCAGTCAAGATGGGTTTCTTTCGCCTCCCTCACCTCTCGAACCTGGCCCTTGACCCTTAAATCCAAATTCTTAGAGAGGTGAGTACCAATTGAGCTAGTTCAATTGGTACTCACCTCTCTAAGAATTTGGATTTAAAGGTCAAGGGCCAGGTTCGAGAGGTGAGAAAGGCGAAAGAAAACACAACTTGACTGGGACAGTACCTTGTGAGTGACAAGCCACGGGCCTGAAGAGGTTACGAAGGGCTGGCGTGGACCCCACAAGGGGTTTTCTAGAATAGTAACCCTATTAACTAGACTGACGAGAAAGGAATAAAAGTTTGAATGATCAAATACCTATCAGCAAAGTTTTGATGAGTTAAAGAAGAAATTGACATCAGCTCCTGTACTAACATTGGCAATAAGGATAGATGGTTTTACTGTATTTAGTGATGGCTCGAGGCAAGGTTTGTTTTATGTTTTGATGCAGAATGATAAATTTGTAGCATATGCTTCAAGACAGTTAAAGAAACATGAACAGAATTACCCTACCCATGATCTAGAGCATGTAGTAGTGGTATTTGCACTAAGGATTTAGAGACATTACTTGTATGATATCCCTTATCGACTCTTCACAGATCAAAAGAGTCTACAATATTTGTTCACTCATAATGAATTAAATATGAGGCTAAGGAGGTGGTTAGAATTGTTAAAAGATTATGACTCTACGATAGAATACCACCCCGGAAAAGCAAATGTAGTGGCTGATGCCTTGAGCAGAAGACCTACCAGTTCATTAGCGTAGTTGAAGACTGTATACCTTCCATTTCTGGTACAAATGAGGTATATAGGAGTGAGGTTAGAAATGACAGACTCAAGGGTATTATTAGCTTCTTTTTATATTCGCCCCATTTTAGTAGATCAAATAAGGGAGCGATAAACACAAGATCCCGAGTTAATGAAGCTGGGAATGTGACAGGCCCCTTTATCTTAACTAGCCAGAAAGCTTGCTCGGTAACCCCACGGTGGCCTTGCAGTCGAAATCTGCTTCGGCTGAAAAGTTTCCTTGAAGCTAAGCCTTTTTCATATTACGAAAATGGATAGAAATTTTTCTTTTTAAACCAATTGATTGCAAAACAGATTTTTCAAAAATCTAAGGTTTTACATAAATTCAATTTACTTAAATTGCAAAACATATTTATGAAAAGTTACGGATAAAATATATCATCCAAAATAATGTTTATAAAACTAGTATTAATTTTAAAAGCATGAATTAAACATGAAATATGGGCATATTCATGAATTTTTAGGGCACAATCTAGTGCAAATGCGTCACGTCTATCTCGTCTACGCGTCTGATGAGATGCTTCCACTGCTCTGCTCGTACCTATATTTAGGAAGGATTTTTATAAAACAATGAAAAAAGTGGTGAGTATAAACTCAGTGAGTAAGAAATTTTACTAAACTATAATGTTTACTTTATAAGTGTTATTTCTCCTAAAATAGGTTAGAGAACTACTAGTTTCTTTAATTTTTTTTTGGGAAAACTATAAAACTAGCATAATGTGAAAAATACTTTTTATTTAAACTTGCATAAACTTGCTTTTCTTATTTTCTAAATCTCACATCTATCGACATACTTTATTTCTTTAACTAACATTACGTGGTAACTCAGGGAAACTTATTCTTTATAACGGTACGGAGACACGCTATTAGAATTCGAGAACTATCACCATGTGTAGTCGCAGATGTGGAAAACTTTGGGATCGTGATTCCATCCAACATCAGGTAGATCTACACTACCGTCTGCGTGCAGAAATTGGCACGCTAACTCAATACCTCCCCCGACCTCGACCCCCCCCAACCAATCTACCATACATGCACACGGTACTTCGGTCAGGTGTAACTGGGGACTAGGGTAAACTAAAGACATTAAAATCTTTTCATATTACTTAAAACTTTTTTTTTCTCTTTATCTAGTAAAATAATCTCTAGCATGTCTTTTGATTGGCATGTACATAAACATAATTAAATTGCTTGCTTTTAAAATATATATACATTGCAATATACATTTCATGGCTTATATGCATTAGATAAAATAAAGACATGCTAAATATAAATCAATTAAATAAGTAACTTGTACACTAAAATAAAGAAGTGCAAATATCCATGATCAATTTATAAATTCATAAAACTTTGAAATTTAACCATATTCACTTCTTGCTTCCAACGTAACCACCACTTTTCCGCACCCTTCACTAGTTCGACATTTCACCTATACTAGAATACAAACGAAATCTTTGGGTCATAACGATTCTTATCACATTTACGAGTATTACATTTGTACTCTTCACTATTCAAGCATGCAAAGCACTACGCTTCAAGTTGAAATAGACTAAGTACTATCCAGCTCATCTTTTGAGAGCTGCAAGCTCCACACAACTAGCTTTCTGCTAGCTACTACTTAACTTTTTCAACCAACAAGTTGCTGCTTGAGCTTATTCTAACTTAACTGCGAGCTTCTCTCAACTCGCCCTTTGCGAGCTTCTGTTTTAACCCAGCTCGTCTTTAGGGAGCTACTGCTCTAATCTAGCTCTCACTTCACGAGCTGCTACATAGCTCAACTTGAACAGCTTACAACGGATCGTTGGCATCGCTAAACTCACTCTGCGAGATACTTCTCTAGCCTAGTTCGACCTCCAGAGCTGCTAGCACAGCTCAGCTTGCCCAAAACTATGAGCATTGTACAGTTTGCTCATATCACTTTTTTCACTCTTCGCGAGCTGCTGACTTAATCTAACTCTTACTCACGACCTAAGGCTGAGTACATTATAAAATGTAGGACATTTTATACAATTTATCCAGAATATTTACTTAACATTTTACTACACATGCATGACTATACGGTAGCTCACATTTTTCAACTCGTTATAACTCAAAGACATTACATTTCCATTTTCTTAACACATCAACATGCAACACAACAACTTTATTACTCTCAATAGATGTTATGATAAAATCATCATCCATCACTTTAAGACTTTATTTACTCAACCTTGACCTCATCTCATACAGTTCAATCATTACACAATTTAAACCATGAAAACTAGTTTATTACCTTCTCAAATCAACTCGATGTACTCTTGCTCCTTACTATTCTCACTATAGAACACTTCCTTTTTTCTTGGCAGAGAACAGCTCTTCTTTCCTCTTCAACAAAGTTACACTTTTGCTTTTTGTTCTTGTTTCTCTGAATATGTTGAAATTTCTCAAAACTTGCACTCAATCACTTAAAAAAATCTGTTGAATTTGGAGTCTCTCTCTTTGCAAAAACAAAACGACCATCTCACTCTCTTATATTCTTTTTCTTGGTTCACCTACTCTCTGATATAACCAATCACAATTATTGCTTGCTTGACCAAACTCTTCTCAATTATCTCCCCTATTTTCTTACTTAATCTTTGCTTTCTTGTTTGACCAAAACTCATGCTTAACTTTTCCACTTTATTCATTTTTTGATTCTTAACTTTATCTACTCTCCAATAAGCTCATGCCACTTATCACTATTCAATTTTCTCTTCCTCTCTTTGAACACCAAGTGTCTGCTTTCTTTTATTTCCTGCACTCATTTCATTCTTTTACATTTCTAATCCATCTAGAATTTATACAAGAACTAAATTAATACTTCCAGAAAATTTATTAAAATCCTATTAACATCCACGGTTCCAAAAATAATTATTATATCACTTCGGAGACAGAATCATTTTCGATTCTATCCGAAATTCTACAAAACTTCAACTTTCACCTCCGGGTACTGAAAATTATTTTATTTCTCAACAATTACTATATACGGGATGCTAATCGAACAGAGTACTTTCATCCAATATATTTTTAATAACTTAAAATCTATTTGAAATGACCTATCTTCGCTCTACTTTAAACTCCCTGAATTCTAATATTAATATCTAAATTTTTAATCTACGAAATCCATTTTTCAAAAATATTGCTCATATGAACCTCCTTTCTGTCCGTAAATACTATTCACCAAAAAATAATTTATTTTCCATTGGACAAGGTTTTGGGTTTTACAGAAGGGAGATCGAGAGCGGGTAGAGACTTGATTTTGTAATCAGAGATGATGGTACAGTGACGATGGGTCAATGCTTATGTGTACTAGATATGGAAGATCTGAAAAAAGAGATTATGGGGGAGACTCACTCATCAACTTATGTCATGCATCCGGATAGCACAAAGATATATCATACTCTGAATAAGCATTAGTGGTGAAAAATGATGAAAAGGGAAATAGCAGATTTTATCTCCCAATATTTAACCTATTAGCAGGTGAAGGTAGAGCATCAGAAAGCTACTTGCAACCTCTCCCTATCCCTGAATGGAAGTGGGAGAAGATCACTATGGATTTTATATTAGGGCTTCCATGTAGTCAGAGAAGGCATGATGCTAGATGGGTTATAGTAGACATGTTGACGAAGTCTGCTCATTTTCTGCCAATCAAGTGTGATTATCCTTTAAGTAAATTAGTCCAACTCTACATAGAAAAGATAATTAGATTCCATAGTATTCCAATTTCCAAAGTCTCAAACTGTGACCCTAGATTCACATCAAAGTTTTGGTCCAGTCTATAGAAAGCTTTAGGCACTCGGTTGAATTTTAGCACGGTCTTTCATTTCTAGACTGATGCTCAATCTGAAAGGACGATCCAGACACTTAAAGATATGCTCAGAGCATGTGTCATGGAATTCAAAGGAAGTTGAGATACACATCGATCACTTATAGAGTTTGTTTATAACAACAACTATCAGCCCAGTATCGGCATGGCCTCATATGAGGTATTTTATGGAAGGAAGTGTAGGACTCCAGTATGTTAGGATGAGGTAGGTAAGAGAAAACTAATAGGTCCCGAGCTTGTCCAAATTACTTCAGATAAAATTAAAGTTATCAAGGACAAGCTTAAAATAGTAAGTGATGGGCAAAAGAGTTACGTAAATAATCACCATAGAGACCTTAAGTTTAAGATTGGTGATAGAGTATTTCTTAAAATCTTCCCATGGAAAGGTGTGATCAGATTCGGAAAGTGTGGTAAATTGAGTCCACGCTATATTAGGTCATATGAGATCACGGACAGAGTTAGATCAATGGCATACAAATTGAAGCTGCCTCCAGAATTGGCTAGAATCCACGATATGTTTCATGTATCCATACTTCAGAAGTACATTCTCGATCCCTCCCATGTACTTAGAGATGAACCTGTAGAACTAAGAGAGAATTTTAACTTATGAAGAAGAACCAGTTTAAATTCTAGATAGCAGGGAGCAAGTCATATGCAATAAAGTCATTCCCTTAGTAAAGTTCTGTGGAGGAATCATAATGTAGAGGCCATATGGGAGCATGAGGCCAGATGCGCCATTAATACCCCCACTTTTTTTATAAGTAGGTCTTTTAAATTTCGGAGACGAAATTTTATAAGGAGGGACAATTTGTAATATACCCTTCCGAATTCATATAATGTACATGTACTATTAATTATGCCCTTATTGATGGAATAATAAAATTTTTTAAAGTGGTTGGATCCGGATGTGTAATCAAATTTTAATAAAAATTTCGAATGTGAAATTGAGTTATAATAAAATTTTTAGATGGACCAAAGATGATTTCGAATACAAAAAGAGCATTTTAGGAGATTGAAAAGTACAGAAGAATGCGTGAAAGTGGAATGACAAGTGGTGTGCAAATGGAGGAAGAAACAATGCATGAAAGACACGTGGCACGAAAAGAGACGAAAAGTGTTTACATGGAGGACTAGTGCTTGAAACACAAATCATATATAAAGTTGAAACAAAGGAAGCCATTTGATCAACTAAGGTGTGTTCTTGGCCGAGAGGAAGAAAAACCAAGACAACTGTAGATTTGGGTGATTTTGAAGCTATTTTTGAGTGATTTCAACACATTCAAAGGTTGTACACAAGCCTACGAGGGAAACCCATCCATTTGAAGTTGAATTGAAGAGGTAAAAATTGAATTTCCATGAACTAGTTTGTTAAAATTTTTGGATTTATGATTTTTGATGGTTTGGTTGTGATTTTATGTTGGAGTTTGAGGATTTGTGACCTCAAAATGACAGGTATTATGTTGCATGTGAGTTTGATGTGAAATTTGAAGAATGGTTGGTGTTGTATGTGCATGAAAGTCACGGCCAAATGGGCTTTAGTGGTTCAATTTGAGTTTGGCTGTTTTGCCATGAGATTGGGTATGATTTTAGTGTAAAATCTTGAAGAAATGTTGGAAATGTGTTTGCATGTGATTTGGCCAAAGAAGGAATTCTATGGTCTAGTTTGAGTTCAAGTTATTTAAGTGAATTTTATGCATGTTGATGTGTTAAAATGTTGAGATTTGGTGTTGAAATAAGAAGCAAAAGCATGACATTTTATCTTGATATATTTCGGTCATAAGTAATAGAAAATGATAGACAATTGTTTTTGGATGCTTTAGATGATTTTTTGAGTTATATTGATGATGAAATTAACATAAAAATTGAAAGGAATTCATTGGAATGTCAAATGGTATGTCACGATCAAAAGTTAGTTTTATTGCTCAAGTGTGAATTTTATGAATTTGACTTGATAGGACACCATTTTACATGTGTTTGAGTGTGAATATGATGAGAAAATCTAATAATATTGATGATGTAAGAATATGGATAAGGTTCGGCCAACATAGGGTGAGAATGATCCAAGAATGTGTTTTATGTATTAATGTGAAATTTAGATTCCAATTGTGGTGTTTAACATGCCTAGATGTTAAGAAATTCAAATGAAAAGTATATGTGAATAATTGAGATTGTTACGATTTGAAACAAATGTGTTTCGATATTCTTGTGTTGTTGGGCATTTGTGCGTATTGAAGCATGTCGATGGAAATATATGTGCGAATAAGTTTGGTTATGACATTGTCTAAAAATAGAATATGAAAATGTGTAGATTACGCGGAGGTAAGGAAACTTTTCCATTGATTTTTCAGCTTTATAGCGAATTACAGATAAGATGAGTGTCCTATCAAAATATTTTGAAATATTTATATTTTTATTCATATTGATTTCTATGTTGAATTTAAATTTATACTGTGAATGATTGGAAATTATTTTTTATAATGAATGAGTTTTCTTTGTATGAGAACTTTTTTTATGGATATTGGAAAATTTGCATGAAATTTAGAATGTATGATAAAAAGCATCATGTTTTGTGAGCCTATGGTATGCTTTATAGGTATCTCTGATATTATCGGTTGAGGTTAAGTACCCTAACCATGCATTGACAGTATTGTCAGGGGCATATATCACTAACAGCGGGAGGGAGGGAATGTGTCATTCAGTTCAATCTAATGAATCGCCCATGCACGTACAGGGTATATTATTAGCTAAGACCTAGAATCCGTTGAGGACCAAGGCCCAAGAAAGGGGCTCAAAGTGGATAGTTTGGATAAGTTGTGGTATTATCCTAGAATCTCTTGAGGGCTGAGGCCCAAGAAAGGGGATGGACCACATTCCTCGAGCGATGGTAAATTTCGCTCTGCCGTATACCTAGAATACCATGTGCAATAAATTGTCAGTGGTTGACTTATTTTACTCAGAAGCTTTCCGAAAACTTTACTGCCGCCATTGTTTATGATTTACGGTAGAAAAATAAAATCGTGTAAAATTTCGTTTTATATATATATTTCAGTATTTGAAAAACATTTTAGAATAGTTTTCTGAAATCAGAAACTTCGCTTTTCAATATATTACAGAACTTCAGTTTTACGGTGCATGATTTATATTGATAATAAATGTTTATGCATATATTTGATTCAGATGTGGTTCTCAGAAAACTTAATTTAATTCTATAGCATGAAAATAGTTAAGAAATATTTTTAAAGTTTTTAGGGAGGACATTTTCGAAAATAGTTTGAATAGAAATATATGGTACTCACTGAGCTCATTTAGCTCACCCTTAGTTTTATGTTTATAAACAAAACCTTCTAGAGACATGTGCAAGTGTATTGGTAGCAAAAACTTCAACCCCAGAGTAGTCAGACAATGTTGTTTACTGCTGTGTGTTGTGTTTATGTTTGTGTATATTTGATATAAATGCTTTTAATAATATGTATAATAACACTTGTACAAAATTGGAAGTAGTTGTTGGAAAACATACCTATGCATGACTTGTATACATTTTGAATAACATTTTATGTTACTGTATATAAATAATTCTGCAGTGAAATTTTGCTGGAAACTAAACGATTTGCAAGTTGTATATTTAAACTGAATGCATGTTTGTGGTTTATTTTGAAAAAAGGGTCGTAGAAGTTGAGATATACGGGTTACTATTGAAGTGTACAGGTTTTCTATTAAGTTTTACAAGTAAGAATTTTAAAAAAACAATCGTTGTACTGCCAAAATTTTTATAAACTCTGTTTTGTAAATTCACCTTTAAAAAGAAAAATTTTCCACCTATTTCAGCTAGATAAGAAATTTCTAAAGAGTTTAATATATAAAAAAAAAAAAAAAAAGTTTTCAATAAAGGTAAAAAGGCTTAATTTCACGAAAACCTTTCAGCCAGAACAGATCTCGATTGAAAGGCCACCGTGAGATTGCCGAGCGGGCCGCCATTGTATAAGGAACATGGCCCGTCATCCATAATGAAAGTGTCCAATGTAAACGAGTGATGATCGTGGCGATTGTGATGAAGTTGGTGACACTTATGGCAATGAGGTCAAGGTTCTCATAAATTAAAGATTGAATTGAGGAAGAAGATGTCAGGGGTGGTGGGTGGCGTGTTGTTTTTTGTTTTATATTTTAACTAAAAAAAAAATACTGTTGACACTTAATTTTGGTCAACCCGGTTCTTCAAGCCCAATACCTGTGATATGACAAACCGCACACAAAACAAACAGCACCAAGACCAAAAACAAGAAGACGCCGCAAGATTTTTACGTGGTTCGGCAAGTATAATAGCCTACGTCCACGACAATTACCCCTTCTCACTTTCGGAGTAATTGTATTTCTATTTCACTCTGTCCTTTACATTGAATTTTATCTCCTATTTATATTGGAGATGTTACAATCAGAATAGGCTTAAGAATCTTACAGATAAAGTAAAAAATAATATGCATTAATTAAGATAATATCTTTCGAGATTATCTCTCCCGCACATATAGCAATTTCCAAGAGTGTAGAGATTCAGTTTGTATGCAAATAGGCAAGTCGACTTCTTTCCTGTTATTGATTGATTCACTTTCTAGAAGGTCAACTGGTCAACTTCTTGCGTTTAAATGTTTCATCAAACAGGCAGACTACCCCAACGATCAGACGAGCAAACTTAACTAACGAGCAGACGATCAAACGAGCAGACTACCCTTATGGTTAGACCCTTTACACGGTCACCCAAAACTCAGCGTTTTAAGACGCTCAACCATTTAATCAGATGTGCTCAAGCGCACGGGTGGGCGAGTGGCTATCTCCCTTCCTTTGACTCCTGCCTATTTGTCCAGCACCTTCTGGGCTTCTCCTTACAAGACGAGACAATGGGCCTTTATTTTTGGATTTTTCCTATTGCACCAAAATGCCCATAACAAATACTTTATTATTTTTAAGCTTGATGTGAATTTGATTGGGCAATTATTTGTCCTTTTGTTTTTGACTGATAATGGAGAAAATACCATATTGCTCCTGTAACGTTATAAATTACAGATGGTCATCCGTTAGTCAGTAATCGTAGGGGATGTGAATGCAATTAAATCAAAGGTTTAGAGTTGAGTGCAATCATAGGTGAAGTCACTTTTTTTTATATTACTTAAAAGTATAATTTAAATTTTAATTATTTTATTTATATATAATTAAAATTAAGTTTATTTAATAATTATATAATTTAATCAAATTTATCAAACCATATTCCACCAATCTAGTTAATAGTACACCACACGAGGGATAGTATTGTATCCAATCGAGTACTATTTACCTAATAGTTTGAGACCCCATTATATGTATGAAAAGTAGGGGTGGGCATCAAAAGATGGAACCGACCCGAACGACTCGATCCTACCCAATCCGTGGGTGTTCGGGTCGGATTCCATGTTAAATCTGAAGATGTTCGAGTTATCAAAACAGAAAACATGGTGTTTGACGGATCGGTTCGGTTCGGTGTCATAGGGTCAAAACCGAACTGACCCGTGAACAGGGGTACAAGCGTAATTTCACTTGTCCTTATATAATGTCACACACAAACATGTCAAACCCTAGCTGAAAAAAATCCACCCGATATCAGTTTTATTCCCTCTCCTTCTTCCATCGTCGTTCTTTTTCCATCTCCTCCTTCTGACGTCGCTTTCTTCCCTCTCATCTTTCGTTGTTGTCCACTTTTGGATCAATCTCAGACCTTCAAAGTCACACAACCCAATGGAGGCTTATCGGATCTGGATCTGGATCTGTTTCGCTGTCACCCTCCACCGTCTCGCTCTTCCGTTTCCCCCTACGTTGTTGCTCTCTGTTCCCTCTTTTTCTTCCGTCTTCGTTTTTCTTCCGTCTTCATTCTTCTTCCCTCTCCCCATTCTGACGTCGCTCTCTTCCCTCTCATCTTTCGTTGTCGTCCATTTTTGGATCACCCTCCACCCTTTATTTGATGATTCTTATGTGTGATGAATGGTGATGATGACAGTTATGTGATGTATGATGATGATGTTGTAATGGATAGTGGGTGTGTTGTGTGTGATGATGATGGTTATGTGTGATATATGATGGTGACGGTATAATGGACAGTGGGTATGTGATGAATGGTGATGATGATGATGATTATGTGTTATGGATGATGATGATAGTCTGATGGACAGTGATTGATGGATGATGATGGCTGTGTATAGATGATGATGGTGTCATGGGCGGTGGAGGTATCCGGGCTGAGATCTCCACCTCCATTTTCTTAGTTTTCTGATTATTTTTTAATTAATAATTCATAGTAAATTTAATTTAAAAAATTTATTTCATTTAATTTTATAAATGATAATTATTAATATAAATTGGTATTTTAAATTTAAAAGCCCAACAGTAATGGGCTCAAAAAACACTTGAAAAATAATAAAAATTTTGGCCCAAAAAATGAAGCCCAAATTTGGGCCCAAACATGGAAATCGAACCAAATCGAACCGAACACTGGGTGTTCGGTTCGGGTCAGTTCCTCTCCCTCACTGAACCATATTTAGACCCAAAAGTGGCGACCTACAAATTTATCATGTTCGGGTCGGTTCCAATAGGAACCGAACCGAACATGGTAATGCCCACCCCTAATGAAAAGGGAATAACAATTTTGTTAAATTAGAAGTTCCTTCAACTAAAATGGTGGTCTACAAGAAACCATGGAGTACCAAGGACCAATTGGGTGCAACTCCACTAGTAGTGGCAAAACTGATCGGATTATCCGAATCAATTTTTTATTTTTGGATTTTTCAGATTTTTGGATCGGATGAAGGCTGAAAATTCCAATCTGAACAGATGAAATGGATCGGCTTCCAAGTTGTAAATTTTGGATTTGGACTCAAAGTGGCACAAATTCGAATCGGTTTAAAATCGAATTCGGATACAGATTGGCATTTTTTTATCCTTGAAAAAAAAAAAAGTTTTTCAAAAAAATTGTCATCTACATTGGGTTTGTTTAATAAACCCAAAAAAGTACCAAACCCGAAAACTAAGCCCAGTTGTTTCAGAATAAAAGAAAAATAATTGATGACTTGAAGCCAATATGAGACAGCTATTGCATTCCTTCCAAAAAATTTAAAAACTTTCACATTGAAGCTGTGGCTGCAATGTGGGATTTGTTCTGACGTGAACTCTCCACTAAGTAATATATCCTAGTTTAGTTTTCTAATGATTTTCTTTTTGCATGGTGTGTTTCCATTATTGTAAGGATAATTTATTGATAAGTTTCCTTGCCTATCATTTCCATGGCACCTCACTACAAATGCTTTAGCCTTCACATATTTCTTCCATTTAACATCTCGGTCACATGACATCACGTTCTCTTTGCCTTTCTTTAGAAACCTTGTAAACTTCTTTACTAGCATTCCGTGTTGACATCAGTGACGAGATTTTTTCACCATCTCCATCTTCAACTCCTTTTCATTATTCCTCCTTGGTTGTACTTGATGTGATTCCTTTATCCTTCTTTGTCTCCAGTTGTTAAATTTCATGAGTTTGCAAAGAACCGATTAGCCCCTCTAGTCTTATCATGTCAACGTCTTTGCTCTACTATATGGCTATCACATTAGTTAGCTTGAGATCTCCTGGCAAGGATCTCAAAATCTAGCCAGGCACTCGCCACCTCCTTGTCATTAGCAAGGAGAGACCCAAAACAGGGTTGTTTCGAAAGGGTTTGTCACCACTGGTGACAGAGTTGGTCGTCAGCCCCTTACTTGTTGGCAAGGTGTCATTTTTTTGGGCCATTTTGAGTTCATTTCAAAGGATGTTTTGGTCAAATTGCCTATCAAATTGAAGCCCTTGATGTTAGCATTCCATAGAAACCAACCATGTGTGTGTTTTTTAGGGAAATGTTTTGGACATTCAAGCGTCGAGGGATCAATCTGAAAAATGGTGAAGGACTGTTATCACGTGTTTTTCTCTGTTTTGAACGCATTTATATAATGTCTTTACACCTTTTTTTCCCCTACTTTTGACTTGTAATTTTGGGGCCTAAGCCTAGCTATAAAAACATCTTTTCATAAAAGATAAAAATGTGAGAAAAGATCAAAGATAAAAGATTAGCAAAACATTTTTTCATGGTAGATCAATTGTCTTTTGAGAGATTAAATACACAAAATCACACTCTTTTTATTAGAGCTTAAATTCTTTTGATTGAAGAGATCCACTCTTTAGGTAATGATTCGGAACTTTGTTTTGTAATTTGATAACCGTGTTTTGATAAAACCTAGATCATCTTGATTTTAGATTTTGACTTTTTTTTCCAAGAACTAGATTTACTTGTGTTTTGTCCAGCTAGTTCTCACCGGATGTAGTAATCACGTTTTTTTTTTTTTTTTAAGAAATAGTAATTATGCATTTTAGTTGTTTTTGCACTTGGATCAATTTTCATCTTTGTTATTGAGTACACCACCCCTTAGCAGGTGCTTTTCTTGATTCAAGAGTTTAAGTCTCATTTTTACCCTAAAACATAAGATATAGTTAGTTTTTTTTTTTTTTTTTAAATTTAATTCTCCTCCACTATCATATAAAAAAAAATAAAAAAGAAATTAAAAAAAAAAAAATTTGTTATTGAGGTCAAGTCTTGCTAGGTCTTAGGTGGGGTTTTGGGCAAGCAAGTATACATAAAAAATCACAAGCATGGTGTTGAATGAGTAAATTAACTTGGATATCGTGTGAGTGGGTGTCATTAGATGAATTAACCTCACAGGTGTATCCTCTTTAATCACTAGTGGATTTTTTTTTTTTTTCTTTCAATCGAGTTATGGTTTATTTTTTAATGGAGTTATGATCAAATGTCTCTTACGGTCTTACCCTTAATCTATTCAATAGGAGTACTGATTTTGTGATCATTTATGGGTTTCTCGTGAGTAAATGGGTGTTCATGATTATGGTTTAATCGAAGTTGATTTTGGATTTTTGTAGATCTATTTGATTATTGGTGTCTCTCTTGGTTTTGTATTTAATAATATCTTGATTACCGCTAGCTGTTGATCTAGGTTACTTGTTGATTTGAATTTGTTGATTTACAAAAATCTACATCTTTTTTTTTTCTTTTTCTTCAATGGCTAGGTTTTACGCTTATATTTGGATTGGGCTTTACTTTCATTGATTTGCTTTTAATTTCATCCAGAAAATTTTTTAGGAATGCATCTACCCTCAAGGTTTTCTTCCTTTGTAAATTGACATAATTTTGAACACATTTTCAACATATTATAAGTTGATCTAATGTATTTTGGCCAATTAAAACAAAATAATCATTTTTTACTGAAAAACCAATGATCCACTAAACTATATCAATGCATTCTCTGCAATGAATGCCAATTTATTAAATAGTAATAGTGATGGAAGTGGATTGCTGCTAATATCGATGACGATCATCTAGTATGACATTCAATTCATTAAATAATGTAAGAATTGTTAAAAGAGTGTTGAACACACCTTATAAAACTTGTTGCTTGCTAGAGGTTTTAATTAAAAGGATAATCATTATAAAATATTTTATCATAAAGGTGGTGATATAGAAATTAAAAAACATAATCAAATCCCACCTCCGCAAGTTTATGCACCATCAATTGCAAGATACAAAATTTTGGCGCTGATATTGAGATGCAATGGACTAAAAGATCTTAGCAAGAACATAAAAGTTATACACTTTATAGTGAGGGGAGCATGGTTATCAAGAGAATTTGTTGATGTTTTTTGTACTAGTATTTTTTTCCTTCACTAGGTTTGTATTCAAATGGGGTTTTCTAGTCAGGTTTTAACAAGGCAATTTGAGCCCCCAAAACCAGCAAAGTTAGAGTGCGATGCAGATAGCCAGATAGTATACTCCTTTTCCTTTACTAGTCTTTTCCTACTAAGTTTTTATTAGCAAAGGTTTCAGTGAAACATACTCACCATATAACGGACATTCAAAGAAGAGTGCTACGAATATAATACAATTATATTAACATAAATGTCCATAAACCCATGGAAGTAAGTACTTCTATCTTCATCATGATTTATTTTAGGATTCTTTAATTTATATCTATTATTATATTAGTCATATAAGTGAGTCTATATAAAGGATCTAGATTATATTATATATATATATATTTTATGAAAATGCTTGAGAGATTATAGAATCTCATCTCTCTTGGTTCATACACTATTCTTTATTATATTATTATTCTTGTTATTGTCGATGTATTATAATCTTAAGTTTTAAATGCTATAGTAGACCTTTTTATATTAACTTGAGCTTTAGAGTCTAATGGCATCTAAGGTGGTATTAAAATTTGAAGGTTTTTTACTCAAACCATCTCTTCGCCTTGTTTTAAAGTTTTTCTCTCGTTCAAATCTTCTCTTCCTCATTTTATCTGAAATTATGTTAGATAATTTGGGTCTCTTTGTATTAGAGCCTTTGGGTTAAAATTGTATTATTGCTCTTTATCTAAAATTGTATTAGAGTTTTTGGGCCTGGTTGTACCAAAGCTTGAGAAATTGTATTAGACCCATTTATCTGAAATTGTAGCTGAGCTTTTGGGTCTGGTCGTATTAGAGCTTTTGGGTTGAAATTGTTTCAGAGCTTTTGCCTCCGGTGGTATCCAATAATTTTAACCAATTCATGGTAATATCAAAGTAGTAACCAAATTTATCTAAAAATAATAATACAATCCCATACCATATGCAAGGAATCCACAATAAATAATCAATTAGAAAAAAAAAAAAAGATTAAGAGAGATAAATAATATCAAAGTGCATGCGTGATCTAAATTCTAGTTAGTTTATTTCAATGTCACCTCTCGGATGATTTTACTTTATTGAAGCTGATTATAACACCCTGTATGTAATCATTAGATGCACTTAACAAGGATAATCACACAAGCACAGACTCTCAAAAGAACAATGCCCATGAGCACCTGAACCTTTGTAGGTCTTGCAATCTCTATCACAAGTACTTTGCTTGCAATCGGCAATTTCTGAAGTAATTTGCTTCGTACAAGTTTTGGCATCGACCATCCTTAGATCATTTCCTACAGTTAATAGACAAAATACCTTAATTTTAAGGGTTATGATTCAGCTGTTCGAAAAAGAGGATACCAAAACAGTAGCATTAACAACCTGCTAAATGTAAGCAAATGTTCACATACAATAAAATTATATATATACATATATAAATATTGAAAATTTCACATATTTTTTCAAACTAAATATATATATATTGAAAATTTCACATATTTTCTCAAACTAAATTGTCAATTCTCATCAATGAGAACTAGCAATCAGTGTAAATAGGGTGTTTCATACGAGAAAATGAGTGCGCGTGTCTCAATATTCCTTATCACAAGCCAAATATCATATAAAATTAAACGCGTACCTCCATTTATGAACAAAACAAGTAGAAGAATGAGGAAAATTGAAAAATGATTCATTCTTTGTGTTGTTTTTATTTTCCAGAAAATAATATATTTAGATACAAGTTGTAGGATGTGTTATTTACAAGTGCTAATATATACAACCATGGCTAAATTTTTTTATGGTAATATAATCAAACAAAGATTCTATTGGATTTCATACAAATCAATGCAAACTTTTTTCTTTTATTAAAATGTCACTTGAAAATCTATGTAAATCTCATCACCTAAATAAAATTTGTAAAGCTCATGACTCTTTTAATACACAAAAGCTGTAATACAACTCAAAATACCCATCACTTTTTTTTCTTTGCATTTTCTAGGCAAACCAAAAGTTGAAATACTATCTGACGTTAATATAAATACTCAAAATATCTTCTAAATGTGTGTAAAATGATAGCTATACCTCGACGGTCATATATTTTGTTAGATTAACATGGTTGACCGTTTGACTCCAAGAGTAAAAACGAAAATGATATGAAAAAATAATTAAAACAATATTAATTAAAATATAAAAAAATTGAAATAAATAATATTAAATATAAAATTATTAAAAAATAAAGATATTTTTTTTTTTAGAAAAAATGAAGCCACCTTCATTCCTTACGACCGTACCCCTCTCTCTCTCGCTCCTTTTCTCTGCTCTCTTTTCCTTCGGTCACTTTCTTCTCTAGCCAATGATGATAGTGGCGGTGTAGTAGGTTCGATGACGCTACCTAGTTCATTCAATGATGAACCTAGTGGTTTGGTGGTTCATGATTGATCGGCCATGGGTTCAACGACGTAGTGGGTTTTGGTTGATGATTGGTTTTTTTTTTTGGTTAATGATTCTTTTTTTATTTTTTTTTTCCTTTTTAGTTGATGATTGGGTTTTTTTTGGGTTCAATGGCGTAGTGGGTTCGACTATAATGGCGATGGATTTACAAGTGGGTTCGAAGCTGGTTTGACCATTAGAGATCACTGGTTCTAGTTCTCCACTGTGGAGACTCGAACTGGGTCTCCAGTAGTAAAGACCCAAAACTAGTGGTGATATTGATGGTGTTTGATGATGTTGATGATGATTGTAGGTGATGGATGGTGTTTGATGGTGTTAATAGTGTTTGCAGTGTTGTTGTTGCCCTTGTGAAGGGTCGACCCTGAACGTACAGGAGCTACAATAACTTGAGCCCCTTAAATTTTATAGATTTTCAATTTTTTTAAATAATTTGTTTGTAAAATAAATATATTATTAATGTTTCGGTGGTTTCCAACCCAAGTTCAACTCCTCAATATGATGATTTTTGTTTTTTTTTTTTTTTTAAGATAAAGGAAGGAAAACATTATTGAATCTTGTGAATATCATTTTGTATCACTTGGATGAGTTATTAACACTGACAAGGAATGATACTATACCAATATTAAAATAATAAATTAATAAATAATATTATTAAACAAGTTTTATAACAAAAGTCTATAAGGAATACTTTCATATTTTGTTTCCGTATAAGAAAAACAAATCACTTCTTCAAAAAAGAAAGAAAAAACACAATTACACCAAGCTATTAATGTTTGAGAATTGATCATGGACTTCAGGCAACAAGGGAAGTCCTCAACCCAAAAGGCAAGCTTATATTTGTTAAATTTTAGGACGAAAATTTTGTGTGCAATAGTTGTTATTAAATTATTTTGAATAATTTTATATTAATAAGAACTATCAATTTAAAAGTTGGATTATTTCATCCAAAAAAAAAAAAAACTTAAAAAGTTTGATTATAGTATGACTCTTGTTATAGGCATTTTTGCGACCATAAAAAATGGGCTGATAAAAGCCTAAAAATGAGTCCAGTATGTTATCTTATGAGAAGAAGCCCAAGAAGCTAGTCTATTAGGTAAATATCAAAGGAGAGAGCATGTGGTCGTTTCTTAACTTGTGGACCCAAGCACATATGATTGCATGATCGATCGTTTTAATTACTATATGGTTGATCGTATCATTTGAACATATATTTGATCGCGTGGCAACTTGCTCACAAGTTGTGATCGCTAAGCTGATCTGATCGTGGGCCAATAACTATTCGGTAGTAGTCTTCAAGAGGCAATCAGAGCGATCAGGAGGCTGTCCGTTGTGCGACCAGATGCCTATCCTTTCCAGAATGTTTGACAAGTCATGAGTTGATTGTTCTTTTCATCTGCTCGTTGCAAGTAATATCTGATCGCCTGAATAATCTGCTCACTCAAAGTACTCGCTAAATTTGACTAGTTGACCTTCTAGAAGCATGAAGCGGTTCAGTTAAGGAAAAAGTCAATTTGCCTATTTTCATGCAAATCAAATCACGATATTCTCGGTGGGCATTGCTGATATGGTGGAAAGAATCTTTGCAGATATTATCTTAATTAATGTATTTTATTTTTTGTCTTATCTGTAAGATTCTAAAATCAATTCAAATTGTAACATCTTCATCTATAAATAGGGGATCAAATTCATTGTAAAAGAATAGAAGAAAAAAATATATACTGTTACTCTGCAGAAATAAGAGTGACAGTCGTGGACATATACCATTATTTTGTCGAACCACGTAAAAATTAGTGTATCCTATTAGTTTTGATCTTGGTTTTCCATATTTCTCTTTGTTATTTACTGTTTCGTAAGTATTGGGCTTCAAGAACCGAGTTGACCAAAATACAGTGTCAACATCTCTAAAGCATCTATCAAACTGAATATTATTGTTATATTTCTATTATAAATGTTTCTTAACAAATTAAATTATAGTTTATAAAATTTTTAACTGAACGACAAACCTCTATTTAGGATTCTATATGATTTAAATATCAAACAAAACACATCATATAAAAATTAAATGCTTACCTGCCTCGATGAACAAAAGAAGTAGAAGAATGAGTGAAAACCTCATTCTTTATATGTTGTTCTATTTTCAAGAGAATAATATATTTAGATGCAAGTGGTAAAATGTATGATTTGCAAGTGCTTATGTATACAACCATGGCTAAACCATTTATGGTAAGACAATCAAACAAAGATTTACTATCATTATTAATTTGTTTCTTTCTAAAAACCACTTTAAAATCCATCTAAATTTATTATTTAAATAAAATCCATGAAGTTAATAATTTTTTTAATACATCTGGATTTATTGGATTTTATATGAATCTGAATTGAATACACATAAATTTAAATAGATTGTATACAAATCTGAAAGAAAATCTTCCATGGCTAAATTATTTATGGTAAGACAATCAAACAAAGATTTATTATCATTATTAACTTTTTTTCTTCCAAAAAATCATTTTAGAATCCATCTAAATCTATTATTTAAATAAAACCTGTGAAATTAATGATTTTTTTAATACATATAGATTTATTGAATTTCATATAAATCTGAATTAAATACACTTAAATTTTAAAGGATTCTATACAAATCTGAGAGAAAACCTTCCATGGCTAAGTCGTTTATGGTAAGACAATCAAACAAAGGTTTATCATCATTATTAATTTTTTTTTTTTTTTTTTTGTAAAATTCACTTTAAAATCCATCTAAATTCATTACTTAAATGATCCGTGAAGTTAATGATGTTTTTACTGCATCTAGATTTATTAGATTTTATACAAATCTAAATTAAATACACATAAATTTTAAATGATTCTATATAAATATAAGAGAAAACCTTCCATGGCTAAATCGTTTATGGTAGGACAATCAAACAAAGGTTTATTATCATTATTAACTTTTTTCTTCCTAAAAATCATTTTAAAATCCATCTAAATTCATTACTTAAATTATCCATGAAGTTAATGATTTTTTTATTGCATCTAGATTGATTAAATTTTATACAAATTTAAATTGAATACATTTAAATATTAATGGATTCTATACAAATCTAAAAGAAAATCTTTCATGGATCTATTTCACTATTGATGTGGTGAAAATGACCAATGGGAAAAGTAAGAAGAAAAAAAAAACACTAATTGGAAAGGCAAATGAAAAGGAAATGATATTATTTCATTGATTTGTCAAACCATATCAGTAGTGAGGCAGACTTATAAAATATTTTTGTAAATCTGAATTGAATACCCTTAGATTTTAATGGAATCCATTTAAATTTGGATTGAATACAGTTAAACTTTTAAAATGTTTTAAATTCTAATGGATTCTGGATTGAATACAGACCCCTAATTTTTCAAATTTATAAAATTGATTAAACTATGACATTGTAAAATCTTTAAGAGAAATTATAACATTTGTTATAAATTATTTTCATAAAAATCAATTTAAAATTTATCACTTAAATGACATCTGTGAAGTCTATTGATATAAAAATTATCATCAATAGTCACACAAATAATAATGAACAAATCATAATCAAAGCACAATGTATTATGAAAGGAAGAGATTATACTATTTTATTGATTTGATAATGAGGTGGAATACATGCAACAAGGTGAATGGATTATACGAGGTTCCCTCGAATGCCTAACCCTCCTCTGCCAGAGGTGTTTCTCCTTACCGTTGGTCGGTTTTCCTTCCCCTCTGATTAGGAAGAGGGGACCAAGAAGCTTCATGATCGGAGGACCTAAGCTATCCGATTGTGAGACTTCTGAACGTTGTGTCTAGCCTAGTGTGAGCATTCCCTTTCCTATGACTCTTTTCTCTCCCACTTGCATTTTTATTGCTCTTGTTCACTTCTTACAGTTCTAAATAATGGATGCCCTTTATGCATTTTCCTCTTAGGTTTAAGGTTCATTATTTCTCCCCTTCATGTGGTTAACTCATTTTTGTTCCCCTTGATGCTTTTTGGCATCTTTTCGCTTGGGGCTTCCTTAACTTATTGTTTTCTCCTTTTTTGAGTCTTATACTTCTGGCTTCTTTCAGTTTATATACCGTGTATAGGTGTCTCCTTCTTCTTGGCTGGTCTAGTCCTGCCACGTGGCGTGAGTATAGCCTTTCATTTTCTCACCTACCACCTGGAGTCCATCCCTCTTGCAATGCATCAAGCCTAAGCTTGACCTTTAGGCCTATAGATTCTGCTGTGCTGACATGAGGGAAGTCATATGCTGATTTTCAAATTGAATCTGCCTTTTGACTAGTTTTCCCACCCTTTGGTAAGAGTAATTCTGTCTATTCACCATTCACTTCTAGCTTGTTGGGCTTCGACCTAGGCCTACGTTCTCTCCTAATCAAGCTTCGTGGGCTTCTCAATTGAGTCAAAATTGAGTTTCATGTCAATTCAATTTTGGGCTCAATCAATTCAAAAAGAGTTCTATTTCTCCCCCAACAAAGTTAAATGACTTTTTGAATATAACTAGATTTCATTCAATTCTATATAAATTTAAATTGAATACATCTAAATTTTGATAGATTTCATATAAATATGACTTTGTTGATGTATAAATTTAGCCAACTAAGTTCTTCAAGCTCAACACTGCATGGATGACAGATTTAACATAAAATAGTAAGTAGCAGGAGTAAAGGAAACAAAGGGAGAGTATTGAACAAGAAGGTGTTTAAGTGGTTCGGCTTGCTTTGCCTACATCCACTGTTGATCTCTCAGTATTTTGACAGAGTAACAGTCAGTTTTTCTAAGTGTTTTCGCTCTTGTATTACAATGACAGGCTTTCCTTATTTATAGAAGGAAAGGCCTTACAGCGAGGTCTAATGAGTTAAAACAAAATGATTAAACCAGTTAATGCTCCTGACTCGCATTCAATGCAGCCGAATTATATTAAATGTAGAGGGATAGGTGGAAGATTTATATGACTAACCCACGTGGGTTAAGTGTGGTTTTCTGTAATCTGAACTGTAATCTCTGATAAGTTTGGCATGCAAGGCAAGTAATGTTATGACCTGGCACGATCTAAAACGAAGTGGGAGTTCGGGCGAACTAGAGTGCACGGAAAGAAATAGGTGATGGCTAACAGCGTCAGTCACGTAATAACAAAGTACGGGCAGCTGGTGAGATGCTTTTGGCGAGGTGCGCCCTGCGGACTCCACACTACGCACCTAGGGAGACGAACTTGATTTCGTTATCAACTTCCATGCAGTTCCCCTGTTATGAGCTTCACGCCTGTACTAATCCTCACTTCGTTCCATATTTCTGAACATATTTCGAGCCGCGAGGTCACTAGGGTGTATAACTGTTCACCTTTCCAGATGGGCTAATTGCAATCGGACCTGGTCTAGTTGGGCCAGGGACTTGGGCTTTTATCTATCGTAGAGCATGTCACAAAATATCTACAACAGAATTGAATACACTTAGATTTTAATGGAATCCATTCAAATCTAAATTGAATATACTTAAATTTTTAAAATGTTTTAAATTCTAATTAATTTTAGATTGAATAAACCCCCATAATTTTCCAAATTTGCAAAAAACTATGATATTGCAAATCATTTAAGAATTCCTTCGGTATATTTTTAAAATGTTAAAATCAATTTATTTAACTATAAAAAATGTGATTGCTAAAACTTCTGGAAGTAATTTTTTTGATGATTTGGATTGATTTAAAGATAACTTAAACAAGCGAAGGGTTACTTTTATAAAGTGGTTATGCAAATCATTCTCTATAATTTTAATATTAAAGCATTCTTCTTAGCCTTAATTGCATAAATATTTATTTAATATTACTTTTTTGTTTGCTATTGCGGTTGCTTGAGTTGTATTAAAAGAAAGGAAAGCTAAAATTTGTGTTCTTTATAAGTTTCTCTGCATTTTTTAGGCAACCAAAAGAGGATTTTTTGGTTTCTTCATGACTAGTTTATAGTTACTTAAAAATTGACAAGTCAAAAGAGGATTTTTTGGGATTTCAGGAGATGACTGAGAGATCTTTCATGGTTCAATTTGATTGTCGATTACTGATTGTATGGATTTTTGGTGATTCTGTTTGAATTTCCATTGTAATTCAAATTCATTGTATTTTTGAAAAGTCATTTAAGTAGAGAAATTATGTAATTAATGGCTTTTTGGGTTTGAAACCAAAAACTTTGACGATTTTGATTCCGGTGTTCAATTTTGTCATTTAATTATTTAATTTTTATTTAATTTTTTTAATAAATTGATCTCTACAGTCCATAAGATGGACGGTGAAGATTTGATTAAAATATTATTTTAATTTATTTATTTTTTTTAAAAAAATAAAGTCATAAGATAATTTTACTCCTAAGTCAGTTAACTCTAACGAAGATCCACTATCGAGAGAGGTGTTGATTGCAATAAATTTGAAACCTTTGTTCTGTCTGAATAAAGTTTCAAATTAAGTAGTTAAATTGTAATTTGCTCTATTTTTACTTTAATAATGAATAGTATTTAATGTATCATTCAATTATTCCATTTGATTTTATATAAAATCACTTCAAAAGCTCTTAGAATCATAAATTATAGAAGCGAAAATTTTTCATTTAAATGAAAAGACTTAAATCAAATATAAGGTTTTCACTTCCTAAACTACCCTCAGCCAATTTTATGTTGGAGTATAATGGTTTTAAGTTCAAATATCTTCACAAGAATTTGTTGTTGTTTATTTATCTTTGATGCTATTTTGATTTCTAGAAACATTTCAGTAAAAACTTTCTTTTCAAAAATGTTTTAATTACTGTCAACTTTCAAAAATATTTATAAAAATCTGAAATAAAATAATTTTGCTCTAAAATTTATTAATCTTTTTTTTTGTTTTTAATTATCTTTAATACTGTCGACGTTGGGAATTAACCGACAAGATTCTTTTGGGTCCAAACTGCGATTTATGTTGTGAATGGAGTAAAAATGCATAAGAGAAATAGTAGAAAGGGAGAGAGGAAGAACATTAAACAAGAGATTTTTAGAGTGGTTCGGCCCAAAGTATTGTTGCCTACCTCCACTGTAATTTTACTATGTCTGCAGAGTAAGTATACTCTTAAAAGAATGTTGTGTCCTTTATACATTGGGGATCCTCTCTTATTTATAGGGTGGAGAGGTGCTACAATAGTGTGCAATTATTTACTTTGTAATCATGAATTACATTTAATGCGTAGTATTTAATGCGTCTGACACTTGTCAGACCAAGTGGATTAAAGTCTGCATTAAGCGGCTAATAAGTGCGGATTATGTGAGACTGTCGTAATACATGCTGTAATTGTTGACGAAAATGGTGTGGACGGCATGAAACAGTGCGGGTGGTGTGATTTGCTTACTTTTATCCTGACAGTTCTGACAATATCTGCTCTGCTTTGGGCGAGCTGGGTGAGTTGATGGTTTGTCTGGACGAGCTAGAATCCATGATTCTTGTTTCTGGATACTGATCTGCTGCTGCGTTTACGCGACCTGGCGATCTTTTCTTGTCCGGTGAGCAAAACAAGGGCCAGGCGAAGTAATTGGCCTACTTCTTTACTGTTGGTGAGAAGGATTCCTTTTCGTGGAACTGACGGGCTCTATTCCGGATGGTCTGGTGTATACCAAATTTGACTTTTTTCTTTAACGAACTTCATATTTATCTCCTGAATGGGTTCTTTGTTATGTTGTCTGGTAAATTTGAATGCTTCCGCGGGCTGTTATTATCTTGGTTGATACATTGGTTTTTTCAGCGAGCTGTGCCTTAATCGAAATAAGTGACCTTTTCCTCTCAAATGGCTTTGGGCCATGTGTTGTATTGGGCTGTTGATGAGGATTTTGGGCTTTAATTGATTATTTAGTAATGGCTCAAAAATACCCATAACAAATACATAAAAATATTAAATATATAATAAATGATTGTTGAAAGGACATGCATGTAAAAGTACACACTTTCAAAATAATTTGTGAATTAAAAAATAATAATAATTACTTACCGCTTGTACATATTTTCAAAATGATTTATAACTTAAAAAACAAGTAACTTACCACTTATTCGATTTTCAATAAAACAAATAAATATACCATTCAATTTTCGGTTACTGTTCAACCTTCGGTAACATACTACACTGTCCAGCCTTGGAAAGCAAAAAGAAAAAATAAAATAATAATAAAAATAAATAAACAAATAAATAAAAAGAAAAGAAACAAATGCAACCTAATTGCCCAAATCCATTAAGTTGTTAAACCCCATAATGTGCAGGTTTGGTGCTCAAGTCATTAAATTCTATAGACCTAAATTCATACAATATGACTTTCCAAAGCTTTTATTTCTCAATCTAATATTTTGGGAGCAGATAGAAAACATATTACAAACCATATTTGTTGGTTGCCTCCACCATAACACTGGGTTACTTTGAATACAGACCATTGCTGTAAAGGAAGTTCTCACATGGCGGGTGGTGGTACATTACTACGGGACATGCATGGGACGTGGTTAATGGAATTTTCTTATAATATTGGCTCCTATGGTGTAATGGAAGCCGAGCTATGGGCTTGTATCCAAGGTTTGACTCTCGCATGGAATGGAGTTATCGAAAAATACGAGTTGAGGTGGATTTTGCTTTGTTGGTAAGGTGGTTAATAGATAATGTTATGCCTCATTTACTTTTATCTAATTTAATTGACACTTGCAAAAAGATTATCAGGAGGGATTGGGAGATATAAATTTTATATGTTTACAAAGAAGCGAACCAGGTAACGAATTTTCTTGTTTCTGCAGCATTGCAGTTTGATAGGGGATTGATTACCCACTTGCAACCACCAATAGCTCTCCATCAGTTACTTTTGGCTGACCAACTAGGTATTCTTACTCTTAGAAAAGTCTCTGTCCCGAGGGATTAATATTTTTTCGTATTTCTCATCGGGTTTTCCCCTCATCCAGATAAAAATAAATAAATAAATAAATATTCTTTTTTATTTCTCTTGTTAAAAATTTTGTAAGGAAATATGCATTTGTAAAAAAAAAAATGTATATATATTTTATTAGAAAGTTTAATATTTAAATGATATACTATAATTTACCGAAAATAATCAATATATATTCGATGTTGATATTTACTTTTATAATTGAAAAACATTTACTTTAGCATTAACTAGAGAAAATGTCTTTATATATGATTATAAAATATATACGATGATACTCAAATTTTTATTATTTTAGTGGTTGAGAGGTACGTAATCACGTAAACTAGATGGGAATATGTAAATGTATACACGCACCGACCCTGTCAACCAAAAACACACAAAACAAACAAACCTTGTCCAAAAGGTCAATTTAATAAATAATTTACTCAAAAAGTAGTGTCCATGATCCTGGGAGGGCCAGTTCAAGGTACCAGTGTTCTTCCCGATGAAAAATCAAGGCAGTGGTGCAACTATCGTGAGCCAGTGACGTGTCAACGATTTTTTGGGCCCACTCTGGTCATAATTTTTTGTTTTTTTTTTTTTAATCTAATTACAAAGGTCCGAAACAGAGGCCCTATTCAAGTGAAAAACTCTCCTGATCCTTGAGGGACTTAATTGCAATTAATCCACACACATAAGACTAAGAGGGATCAAACAGCAAACATCTAATTTGTTGTGGGTGCCACGGGTGGACATTTTCAGGTTCGGATTAGATTGAATTAAAAATCTCTCAATTCAACGTGTTCAACTCAACCCACTAAATTCTTCAACTTAACCCAACACAACCTTATAATAGTCGGATTGGATTTAGTTGGATTTTATCCACTATAAATGTATAAAATGTTTAGTTAGTAACTCGCGTAGTCTTACCAATTTAATTATAAATAAAATGAGTACAAATAAAAATTCAAAATAAAAAATTCAATCCACTACAAAGGTTGTCTTTAATCATTATCCCTAACAAATGTTCTTATGAAAGTACGAGAAAATCTTGAATTTAGAATTAGAGATAGACGTTTATCAGGTTAGATTTGGTTGAGTTAAAAAATTTTTCAATTCAATCCAATCCAATCCAATTTAATTTTCAAACTAACCCAATCCAACTCATTCTAATTTTTTTAAGATTTAACCTAGCCTAATCCCATAAAAAGTTATCGGATTAAATTGGATTTATTGGATTGATTTGGAGATGTTCACCCCTAGTGGGTGCTCAAACTTGCGCACTCTTGTGGAGCACAAATCTTGGAGCACTGTGGTCATAATTCTACTTGTACCAACTAGCACGGAAATGTATTTTTGAAAAAATGAGGATAATTCCCCTCAAAGTTTGTATGTACACGGCAAATTACCTTTTTCTTTTAACATCTATATTATTTTTAAGTATAATTACTAAAAAGATAAATATTTATAAGTACACCAACAATTTATTAATTAAAATATCATATATATTGTAAAATCCATTTTACTTTCTCATATCATAACTAATTTTCTAAATGTTAATGTTAAACACCAAATTCTATTCAATTAATACAGTTTGATTTATAAAGTATAAAAAGCGAAACAAAATAATTTAATTTTTATTCCAATTTCATTCAAAACAAATAATTTAATTGATGAAGTTAATTTTATAGAGGTGTTAAAGGTACTGATCCAATCCAATTGGACCACGTAGATATATGAGATATGATCAGGCCATGTGTGATTCAAGCATCGACCAAGTCACTTGCGAAAGATTTGGTTGTTAGGGTGATGTCGTACATGTTTGATATCTGCTGTAACTGTTGATGTTATTGTTACTTGTAGTTGTTACATAGTGGAATGTGGATTTATTTAGAGGAGAAAATAAATCTTAAAATAATATTATTTCCATCAAACGTGTTGCCGTTATTGTTGCTTGTGACTGTTCCTATTGCTTATGAATTTTTCTTCTTTAGATAATAAAATAGATAAAAATAAGGTGTATAATAAAATTAAGAAAAAAAAGATATTATTGATATTATATGGAGTTTAAAAATAAATTAAAAAAGTTTTTAATTTTTTAGGAGATATGCCAATAAAAGGGGTATAAGTACAATTTTTGCAAGATGAAAATATTGCCACTAAAAAAAAAATCAAGCTAATGCGGATATTGGGCTTCTAGGCCCAACTCCAAAGAGTTTTGAAATAGAATGACAAAGGGATTTGGGTGGCGACCCCTGTACAAGGCGCGTACATCCCCAAAATTATGTTTAAATCCCAAATTAATATTTTTTTTCTAAATTTTAATATTATCCTAAGATAAAATTATTAAAATAATTATAAATTCACCTTATAATCATATTGATATAATAATAAATACTTTGAATATGTATAATATTATTTGATGAAATATACATGAATTAAATTAAATATAAATAGTAGGACCGGACGAAAATGTTCACAAATCATTTAACTAAATTGAACTAAATCAAACTACTTCAATTTTTTTTTTTTTTCAATTTAAAAAGCTCGGATGGTTTTATACTTTTATTATTTCAAAACTGTATTGCATGGTCCTATTTATGATCCAACTTCATCAAACCTAAACCAAACTGTAAATGAAATAGCTTTACATATTTTCTATTATTACATGTCATACCAAGTACCTTTTTTATTATTTTTTGAAAGACCAAGTACTTTTTTCTAAACTACTAAATGCGGCGTAATTTGCATTTAGTACTTCGTGGACCTTATATATTTATTTAAAATGAGCTCGATAATCTAATCATAATTTTTGAAGCCCAAATTAAATCCATATTTGTTAGGCCAAAGCAAATCTATCCCAACCAATATAATTTAGTTTAATTTAGTCAACCATTGGTCTAAATTGGTCTTAATTTTTTAGGGACTAAAATTTTTTATTTGGTCTGATTCTAGTAGAAACCGAACCATGCTCAACCCTAAAAAATAGTGAGCATGTTTTTGGGAGCCTCCTCCCATACTTTATTAATGTTATTTTAATTTTTGAATTTATTATAAGGTATTAATTACGTTATTTAAGCAAAATCCAAGAGTAGTATTTCTAATAATATGTTAAGTATGCTTTATATTACACATGTTAATAAAGTATACATCTAAAAGGGTGCATATATGGCTTTTGCGTGGTGCAAATAGCTACTGGAATATTTCTTTAGCTCTTTGAAGTTTGAACTGTTAAGTGCAGGCCTTGGCTGTCTGATGGGTGAATTCCAAGAGGGAATAATGGGCTGGCCCAGACAAATTTTGAGACCACATGTGAAGCTGGCCACCCAAACTCCCAACCCAACCGGCCCTTGTTGCAGTTACTTTTGTCAACTTAAGTTTAGCTACTAACACACTCAGCTTTTTATCTCAAAAAAAAAATAAAAACACTCAGCTTTTTATTTTTTATATTTTTTTAAATGATAGTACTTGTAGTGAGGACAATTGGAACATTAATCATTATCAGGTTGAATAAATAATCTCTACTATTAAAACATATTGGATGGTATCTAATACACTTAATTGTTGACACAACAAAGATCGTATATTTATACATTACAAATTGGATGCACGAATTAGGGTAGTAAAACTTCCAACTCATCACATATCAATTTAAATCTTATCATATGTATTTATGGGCATGTGAGTAATTATCTTGATATTAAGGTAGTAGATTTTAGCTTATATGGGGACGGGGGAGTGTTTTCCTAGGATTATAGGAATAAATATCTTTCAATATTTTCAATATAATTATTTCAAAATAAAAGAAAAAGAAAAAAAAAAACTTTTGACCAATTTTAAAATCCATTATGTTTAAGCTTGTTAATGTCATTGAAAAATAATCTTATTGTAAACGACAACACTGTAGTACTTTCTATAAAACATCTTAAAATTGAGCCACAATGTTTTTTCTTTTTTTTTTTGAGTACCACAATGTTTTAGAGATTTGGTTTACATCTCAATTATGTTGATCTACAATTATTAAGAAAAGGACTAACTAGCATTCCACTCTTTTAACTTATGAATTCAAGTCAACAGTACACTGGATTGACCATGAAACATACAGATCAAAAATTCATGACATCAAAGCACAAAATACCATGTGAATGACCCAGTAATTGAACCATAAAAAAAGGTTAATGGGAGCAAATAAGTTGGGGGGGGTGGGTGTGGGTGTGGCGTGGGAGAAGGGAGGTTTGTGTGGGAACCTCATTCAAGCTCGTTTGGCACATATATAATTGCTAGGTACTCTTTATAATCAAAAGCCGATAATGTTGAATGTTGAGTTTGATTTTCAAACCACTGGATAATAGAGTTTTATCTATATATGTTATAAAATTAAAATAAATAAATAAATAAAATCAAGGGGTTAAAGAGAAGTTTACCAGGGACTTGATATAAAATTTGAATTAAAATATTGATAGCAGGAGACAGAGGCGAGACAAATTCAACAAAAGTAAAGTGAGAGCAGGAGAGAGAGAGGTAGAATAGGAAAGAAAGAATATAAAATAACAAAAGAAAACAAGAGCAAAAGTATCTGTATATATTTTTGTTCAGTGCAAGCCTTACATATATATAGGCAATAGGGTCGGTTATAAAACCGACTTAAACTTTTATATTATTATAATATTATTATAATATAATCGTCCAGAAGTTTCACAATACTCCCTCTTGGATGATTATATTATAATATATTTAAAATTCCTATCAGTAAAAACTCAAAATCTAAATAAAAGATATTTTATGATCTGCTGGATCAAAAATATTATAATCTTCTGGATTTAATAATATTTGTATGTGCTTAAAATGACTGCCTCATTAAAAACCTTGTCAGGAAAACCCAGTGGGACAAAACCTGATTGAAGGAAAAAAGAGTGCAGTGCACATATGTCCACAGTGATTTAATATACTCCCCCTGAAAAATACTTCAAAATTAATTATGTAATTTACATACTCGACGCATCCCAATGCCATAAATCAATTTTTCGAATGTTGATGTTGGTAATGTTTTGGTGAATAAATCTGCGAGATTATCTGGGGAGCGGACTTGCTTAACATCAATCTGCTGGGTTTGTTGAAGCTCATGAGTATAAAAGAACTTTGGTGAGATATGTTTGGTTCTATCTCCTTTGATGTATCCTCCTCTGATTTGAGCAATACATGCAGCATTATCTTCATATATGATTGTGGGAGAACTTGAAGCAATAGATAGTTCGCATGTACTCTGGATATGGTGAATAACAGATCTCAACCATATACATTCTCGGCTTGTTTCATGAAGTGCAAGAATTTCAGAATGGTTGGAGGATGTGGCAACCAAAGTCTGTTTTGTTGAGCGCCATGAAATTGCTGTATCATTATAAGTAAAAATATACCCGGTTTGTTAACGAGCCTTATGAGGATCTGAAAGATATCCAGCATCAGCATAACCAATCAAACCTGCACCACTATTAGATTTTGAATAGAATAACCCCAAATCTGTTGTTCCACGAAGATAACGAAAAATATGTTTGATACCATTCCAATGACGTCGTGTTGGTTCAGAACTGAACCTGGCCAACAAATTCACTGAAAAAGCAATATCAGTATCAAGTGACCCATATAAATATGCTGTCACTACGTCCATAAGTCGCATTTCGAGCCCTTCTGAGACTGCTAAACTGATTAAGAATCTAAAAGTAATTGTATCCATCACTGGTGAATACGTCTCATCATAATCAATCCCTGGTCTCTGCGAGAAACCTTGTGCAACAAGCCTTGCTTTATGTCTTACAATTTCATTCTTTTCATTACGTTTCCGTACAAATACCCATTTGTATCCAACAGGTTTGACATTTTCAGGCGTTTGGACTACAGGTCCAAAGACTTTACGTTTGGCTAAGGAACTTAATTCTGCTTGAATTGCATTTTTCCATTCAGGCCAATCGTGTCTTTGTCTACATTCATTAACAGTATGTGGTTCATAATCATTGTTCATAACTGTCAAAGCTACTGTATATGAAAATATATCATCGATGATTATTTTATTACGATTCCACATACCTTCAGCACAATTGATTGAAATTTCTTGATTTCCAGAATTTTGTGACTCATCAATTGTTTGTACCTCTTTGGAGGTTTTAGTCTCTTCAGGGATTGACAACTCTCCTGGAGTTGATCTTTCAGAGATAATGGATTTTGTAGCTTGAGTATTATTTTCAGAATAATCAGAATTTTTCATTCTCCGTTTCCGGGGAATACTATCTTTTGAGCCCATTGGTCTACCACGCTTCTGGCGTGCAGTAGATGATTCATTTGCTACGTTCTGATTACATTGTTCTACAGGAACAATTATTCTAGCTGGTGTATTGACAGCTGGTATGTGTAATTTTGTCACTTTAGCAGCATCAGTAAATGCATCTGGCAATTGATTCGCAATCATCTGAAGATTAACTATTCTTCGTACCTCACTTTCACATTGGGTAGTACGAGGATCCAAATGAGATATTGTTGTCACATTCCATGATAGCTCATTTTTCTCTCCAATAGTGACATTTTTCTTGTGCTTCTCTTCAGGAGAAATTTTTCCTCCCCCTAATGGTGGGAAAGTTGTCTCGTCGAAATGACAATCTGCAAAACGAGCAGTAAAAAGATCACCTGTCAATGGTTCAAGATATCTGATAATTGAAGGTGAATTAAAACCAACATATATTCCCAAACGACGTTGGGGTCCCATTTTGGTTCTTTGAGGAGGAGCAATAGGGACCTGTACGGCACAACCAAAAATACGTAAATGAGAAATATCAGGTTGGTGCCCAAGTACAAGTTGTAATGGAGAGTACTGGTGATAAGCTGCAGGCCTAAGTTGAATCAATGTTGTTGCATGTAAAACAGCATGTCCCCAAGCAGAAACCGGTAATTTGGTTTGTAACAATAAAGTTCTAGCAATCACCTGGATACGTTTGATGAATGATTCTGCTAGACCATTCTGGGTATGTACATGTGGGACTGGATGTTCAACATCAATTCCGATTGATGTGCAATAATCATCAAATGTTTTTGATGTAAACTCACCAGCATTATCTAGTCGTATACTCTTGATTGGATAATCTGGAAATTGTGCTCGGAGTCTAATGATTTGAGCAAGCAATCTAGCAAAAGCAATGTTACGACTGGATAATAAACATACATGTGACCACCTTGCTGATGCATCAATTAATACCATAAAATAACGGAATGGTCCACTGAGTGGATGAATGGGTCCACATATATCTCCTTGTATTCTTTGCAGGAAAGATGGAGATTCAAAACCAACCTTAGAAATAGATGGTTTAATTACCAATTTTCCTTGTGAACAGACAGTACATATATTGTCATTGGATAATAGAATCTTCAGGTTCTTTAATGGGTGCCCATGAGAATTTTCAATGATTCTACGCATCATCGTAGATCCTGGATGACCAAGACGGTCATGCCAAAGTCGAAATGTTATTGGTTTAAACAGCTTCTGGCTTGAAACTACATAAGTTTCAATTGATCTCATAATTGTATAATACAACCCAGATGAAAAAGCTCTGAGTTTTTCTACAATGCGCTTCTGGCTTGAGATAATTTTAGTGATGTATAAATATTCAACATTCTTCTCATTTGTAGTTTCAATATGATATCCGTTACTACGTAAATCTTTGAAACTGAGTAGATTTCTTCTAGATCTACTAGAGTATAATGCATCATTTATATATAATTTAGTACCATTTGTCAATAAGATTATGACTCTTCCAGAACCTTCAACCAGATCTGCAGGACCTGATATAGTATTTACCTTGGCTTTGGCTACTGTCAAATTTGAGAAATATTTCTTATTCTGAAGAATAGTATGTGTTGTTGCACTGTCGACAATACATATATCTGCACCTTCCTTTTTGAGAATAGATAATTCATCCATATCCGTCTTTCATCATATAAACCATATGTTAGTACATCATTGATAACAAAATATAAAGCAAAATAAGTTATCTTACTTCTGGAAGATTACAAAAATATGTACTAATATAACAAAAGTTAATATGACTATATTAACTAGGCAACTTTCTAATTGGTATGGATATCTCCATCACTAATTGAGTAATCCACTTTTTCATCCGCATTATCAAGAAAATCCGATAATTCCAGGCTTGTGATATCTACAGGATCATCACTTTGATCTGCAAAATTTGTATCAATTTTCTTTTCCTTCCCCTTTACAGAGGCTTGATACAGATCAACCAAATGCTTAGCTGTACGGCAGGTACGAGACCAGTGTCCAGATATGCCGCATCTGAAACAAACATCTTCATAATTTTTAGGGGCATTTTTCTCTACATTTTTGCCCTTGTTATGTTTAGCATTATAAACATTCCACTTTTGAGAGATGTTTTTCTGGTTTCGATTACCTGAAAATTTATACCCACCACGACCATGATTACCACGTTCGCGTCCATGTCCACGTCCACGGCCTTTACTTGTGCTAGCATTTGCTTCTGGAAGTGCAACTGCGCCAGCAGGGCGGAGTTCATGATTTTTCATCAGAAGCTCATTATTTTGTTCTGCCACTAAGAGACATGAGATTAATTCAGAGTATTTTGTAAACCTGCGTTCCCTATATTGCTGCTGCAGGAGCACATTAGATGCATGGAAAGTAGTATATGTCTTTTCCAATAGATCAGCATCAGTCAGTATTTCATCACACAAGTTCAGCTGTGAGGTTATCTTAAACAGGGCAGAATTATAATCAGCGACTGATTTGAAATCTTGGAGTCTTAAAGTACTCCACTCATGCCGGGCTCTGGGGAGGACGACAGTTTTCTGATGGTGATACCTGTCTTTTAAATTTTTCCACAAAGTCAGTGGATCTTTAATTGTGAGGTATTGAGTCTTCAGGCTCTCATGTAAATGACAGCGGATAAAGATCATTGCAGTTGCTTTATCCTGTAGAGATGTTTCATTATTATCTCTAATTGTATCAGCTAAACCCTTGGACTGCAGATACAGTTCTACATCAAGGATCCATGAAAGATAATTATTTCCTGAGATATCCAGTAGAGCAAATTCTGGTTTTGCGATATTTAACAGAACTATACACATAAAATATCACAATTAGTGACATAATCAAAATGATATATTTGAAACTTCAGGTTACCAAAAATTTCATTTATATTTTTAGAACTTCAGGTCAAAAATAATAACTTCAGGTTTTAGTAATATATATTTAGAACTTCATGTTCTATTGATTCAGATCCAGAACTTCAGGTTCTAGTACATTATAAATTAAAGAGAATAGAAAAACATAAAATATAAAAGAAATAACTAAGCAATTATATATTGAGCCGGCATAGCCGTGCATGGGATATGCAATAAAACCAGTAAATAATAGAGGTAAGATTGTACATATAGTATATAACAATAAATAAATAAATAAAATTAAATAGTTAGATCTGTAATGCATGATAATAATAATAATGAATTATCAATAAGGTTAGTATAATAATTGAGTCGGCAGAGTCGTACATTGATTGAGTCGGCAGAGCTGTACATATATTGAGTCGGCAAAGCCGTACATATATTGAGTCGGCAGAGCCGTACATATATTGAGTCCGCAGAGCCGTACATTGATTGAGTCGGCAGAGCCGTACATTTATTGAGTCGGCAAAGCCGTACATATATTGAGTCAGAATATCAAGAACTTCAGGTTCAAGATCGTGCTGATAACGTGTTATAAAATTAAAATAAATAAATAAATAAAATCAAGGGGTTAAAGAGAAGTTTACCAGGGACTTGATATAAAATTTGAATTAAAATATTGATAGCAGGAGACAGAGACGAGACAAATTCAACAAAAGCAAAGTGAGAGCAGGAGAGAGAGAGGTAGAATAGGAAAGAAAGAATATAAAATAACAAAAGAAAACAAGAGCAAAAGTATCTGTATATATTTTTGTTCAGTGCAAGCCTTACATATATATAGGCAATAGGATCGGTTATAAAACCGACTTAAACTTTTATATTATTATAATATTATTATAATATAATCGTCCAGAAGTTTCACAATAATATATACATTATTATTCTATTTATTGATGCTGCGCTGTTTTATAGATCGTTGTACAATGTGAAATCAACGACCATAATGCCATGCAAACATTTAATATATAAGAATTATTAATGTCTAATAATGCAAACAGTTAGCATGTTTTAGCTGTTGGAATCCGACTAATTTTTTTTTTTTTTTTAATAATCAAGTTTTTATTTATTGATTTATATCTCCGCAGCTTAACTAGCTAAAAATTCCTTTGAACATTGCTTTACCACATTTTTATACACTCATTTAATAAAATTTTACAATATTTATATTTGTTATTAAATTAACTCAATACAATCAATCATGATTTATCTGTTTAGAGAAAAAACAAATGAATTGATCTGTCAATCTAAGAAATTTGACAGGCGAAGAAGACTACATTGAGAAATTGGAAACCAAAAAAACCTAGATCAAGCTAGCAGCGGGGTCCGCTCTTTTGTATCTTATGTTGTCTCGGTATCTTATTTTTTGTATAGACAAAGTCAATTTTGGCTCCTCACAGCTAATTAATTTTCCAAAATCGGATAAACTAAGTGGAAATACAACTTAATCCAAATATCGAAAAATCATTTTATAGGCTATCCTTTTATAAAAATGATTGAATACTTATTTTAGGCTTCGTTTGATTTCATTTCTTCAAATAAGCTTTTTAGAAATATATTATTCGAAGAAAATTGTAGGTTATTTGGTTACTAATTAAAAAGACTCTTTTAAATTATAAAAGATTTGATTAAATTATTTTTAAAACACTTTTATATTATTAATTTACTAAAAATTACAATATATATATATATATATATATAAATGAACTAATAACAAAACCAATTGCAAAATATATATATAGAGTGATTCTACCATCAGTATTTTTTAACTTCAAAAAAGTTATGATCAAATAATTTCAATTGTAGATTAGATGTAATAGACAGAAAAAGAGTTTGACAAAAATATAAATAAATATTTATATTATATTTGACTAATAAAATTACTAATTTATCACTCTAATCCAATGATCCATTCAAGCATCCTGAATTTTTTTCTATTTGTCTTCTTTCACTTCTCAGCTTCAAATCATTTTTTTCTGCTTGTCTGACTTCGTTTCTGTATTTGATAACTTTGTCACGGGTTGCTTATAAATATATATATGTATAATTGTTTCTGCTTGTCTGACTTTCGTTTCTGTTTGTCTGACTTCGCTTCTGTATTTGATAGCTTTGTCACGGGTTGCTTATAATTTATAAATATATATGTATAATTGTTTCTGCTTGTCTGACTTCGCTTCTGTATTTGATAGCTTTGTCACGTTGCTTATAAATATATATGGATAATTGTTTCTGCTTGTCTGACTTCGTTTCTGTATTTAATAGCTTTGTCACGGGTTGCAAATAAATATATATGTATATTGTTTGCGTGACCGCTTCACACCTCTTACTTGAACTCAATATTGCTTACCCAACACCCTCTCGTGACACGTCTTATTTCCTTTCAAAAAAATCACCACTCGGTTGATTTAATATTGTACAAATCTGTGTCTCTTTATTCAGACGCCAAGTTTGTCTTTCGACAAATTTAAAGAATCATTTTAATGCTTCTCTTGGCCTTTTTCGATTGTCCAACAACCTGGACATTTTGGCCCACTTGCCCATTTCAATGTCAAATTTTTCAAATCAAGCTTTTGTTTTGTTGTATGTGTTATTTGACTGCATCAACCCACTAAATTCAAATAACAAATATTTGCTTGATGGAAGCCCATTTGAATTGGGCTCGCTGTGGCCCATTAACGACCTTTTATTCATTTTTAACTTGGGCTCACATAAAATAGAATGACAATATTTTTACCCTTCAAAAATTGCATGTACATCCCTTTTATTCGCGCACCCCACAAAAAATTTATGGCATATTTACCTCATTTGAAGAAATCGAAATAGGAATCAAAATGATCTGGAATCGGAATGACTAGGAATCGAAATGGAGTATCGAAATCATAATAAGTTGTTTACTTCAACTGTACAAATCGAAATCGGAATCAGTAGTATTTTCATTAAACTGTTTACTTTACTTTGGAATCGTAATAGATTAATTATAAGTTACAAAAATGTTCTTAATTAAAATTATGGATTAATTATAAATTTATAATAGCATGCAATTTTTTATTATAATATGTAGTTTTTCTTTTTTAATATCAAATAAAAAAAACTATATATTATAATAAAAAAACAGCATATTATTTTAATAATCTACTGACTTGGGTGCAGTTTTTTTTTTTTTTTTAATGTCAAATAAAAACCTGCATATTATAATTAAAAAAAATTGCATATTATTTTAGTAATTTATTATGATAATTAAGAAATTGATGATGAAAAACCAATGTATGTAATTTTTTATTATAATATGCAGTTTTTTTTTAATATAAAATAAAACAGATTTTTCTTTATTTTTTAAAGAATGATATAAAAAACTTTTCATCTTAACAAAGGGAATGTTAATGGGATTCCCAAGTGAATTGGAGGAAATGAGATTCTCATTCTACAATCTCAAATTGATATGGAACTCACATTTTCATTTCCATTACAAAATAAATTTTGAGCAAATAAACACTATCAATTAATCTCATTCTCCATTCTCATTGTTCAATTCATGAAGTAAATACACCATTAAAAATTTTTCAATTTGTTTTTAAACTCTATCTAATACCAACTATGGCCTTTTTTTCTTAAACCTATTGTTCACGTTCTCATCAAGGCAATAATAATGCACGTGGTATATTGGAATCTCTGTGAGATGCCGCTGCTCTTGAACTGAAGTTTCATAAGTTGTTCCATATTTGCTGCGGGATGATGGACTGATTGCTGCATATTGAGGTTCTCGATCCACGAAAGAGCAAACCCTGGAGCTTGTGTTATCCCCGATTCAGTTATATGTGAAAAAGGATGAGATAGATATTTTTTCTGCTGAAGTTGTTCCTTATTCAATTTTTGTGACATCAGGTGGTCTCCCAAATCGAAAGCATGCCATTCTTGCTTCATGCAATTTCTTGTTTAAAAGAAAAATATTTTATATTGATTGTAATGGAATTGTGACACTAAATTGTCTTGACTGTATATAACAACAGTGAGGTGACTTTTGTCTCTAAATTGGAGTTCAAATTATGGGATTGTGTAGGCAGTTTTGGAGGATACGCTCACAAGAATTGTTCGATCATGTACTTGGTCGCCATGTGGGAAATTTTGGAGAGGCATGGTACTTTGGAGGAAGCACCCCTATTGGATATCTGAAAAAATATTAATTTGGGATGCACGTACAACTTTTGAGGGGTGTAAATATTGCCACTCCATAAATAATTCCAATTCACTTAAAATTTGAGTTTCAATTAATCTTATGAATTTATTATGATTCAGACCTTACAGTTTATCAGAAGTAAAAAAATAGACTTGCAAATGAACATAACAGATGAATCAAGTTAGGATTACACAAATATGGGTGGAAAATGAGTTACCAAATGAATATAACAACATTTTAGTTTTCACCTACATTCATCGGCGGACCCCAAGGTCCAAAAATTTATTTCAGGGGGCACTTTATAATGAAGTGAAATAAAATAAAAATTAAAAGTAAAAACAATTATGATTCATATGAGTTTTTTTTTTTTATGTAAAAGAAAAATAATTCATGGTGCGTTTTTATCATCTCTTTATATAATTCAAACCCATAAACAGTGCATTTCTTTTTCAAAAAAAGATAATAGTATGGCTATGATGAGGGATCGAATTATACACGGTGCATTTTGGACAAAAAAAAACTGTGTTATGGTGGTTTTGGAAAAAAAAAATTATATGTTATAGTGGGGGATTGAACCATATTGATATTAAAAAAAAAAAAAAAACTATATATTATGGTAGGGGATTGAATCATGATGATATTGATAATTAAAAAAAAAAAAAAACAAATCTCATGCCGCCAACTCCTTTTTACACTTGTAATATAAATTTACTTTGAAAATTATATATAACATACACATAGTACAATTTTTTGGAAAATAAAAAAAGAGAACAATATTTGCGTTGGTTGGGGATCAAACAAGCTTTGTGCCCACAGCGCCACTTTAAGAACTTAATGCCAAGAGCCCCACTGAAAGTAGTGTTGTTTTTTTTTTCTTTTTTATTATTTTTTTTAAAGCTGGTGTTGTTGTTTACTTCAAATATTATACAACAATATATTTATGTACTAAAATATTGTTCATAATAGATTTTCAATATTCACCCACATGCTCTCTGTCATTACAAACTTGCCTTCATTTCTTGCTGCCCATGCCACTTTCAACTTCTCCTAATGTAGTATTTGGTTGCTTGTGATTCAATGCATAGTTTAGTGGCCCGTGACTGGTCAGTGGACTTTTCAGCTTTGGAAAATTATGGTTGAGCCGTCCAATAACAAGCTCCGATTTAGAAAGTGGGTTTCAATATTCACCCACATGCTCTCTGTCATTGCAAACTTGCCTTCATTTCTTGCTGCCCATGCCACTTTCAACGTCTCTTAATGTAGTATTTGGTTGCTTGTGATTCAATGCATAGTTTAGTGGCTCGTGACTGGTCAGTGGACTTTTCAGGTTTGGAAAATTATGGTTGAGCCGTCCAACAACAAGCTCCGATTTAGAAAGTGGGGTCCAAAATGGTGGAAGAATTATATGCGTCTAGCTGTAAACGTAAAACAAAAACTATACAGGTAAATCGTCAAATCAGTCGATAAGTGTAAGCCCAACTTAGTAGTATCATAAGTTTATAATACATCATAGAATCTCATGTTGACTCGATGGATCAGTACATACAAGATATATGAAACAAAAAGACTGCATTTCCTTTCCACAAAAAAGAAACAAAAAAAAAAAAGATGCGTTTTGGCCATTTTATGGCCTCTTGTTTTGACTTCATATGCTTCCATCTGTAATTCCCCGCCGTTACGTTTATAAATTAGTCCTATACTTAAATATATATACTTTGAAAAGGGGAGAAAAACTTTCAAACATTAGTGTTTTTTTTTTAATATGTGTATCCTTACTCCATCCAAGTTTTATCGGTTTCACAGGGTTTTATAAAATGTGGTGGTGTGTGTGTAAGAGTTGAGAATATTGTTGAACTACAGGGATGCGAGAGAATCTCAGAGAAGAGAATTGACTAAAAAACTGTTTGTTGTATTATTATTTCTGTTACCTTCCTCTGTACATGTGGAGCTGCATTTATACTTTAACTAACAACTAAACAACTTTAGCTTTCTTGATCACCTACACTAAGGTGTATAACAAGACTCCTGTACATTCTTTTGTGATTGACCAATTCCAAACTAAGCCTTGACACTCCCCCTCAAACTGAACTGATCTAGATCAGTGAGTTTGATTCTAGTCTTGGAAAATTGGTCATCACAAAATCTTGCTTGAAACATGTTTGGATAAACCTGTTTCACTAATCCTGGAGACACAATTGTCTTTCTTTCTTGATCACTTTTTATGTTGCTGCTACTGCACTTAGTTTGCTGAAGAGGATTTCCAATACTAATATCACTCCCCCTCAAACGAAACTGATCGGGAGCAGTGATCAGTTTGGAAGACAAAAGCTGAAAACGAGAGATAGGTAATGGTTTTGTAAACACATCAGCCACTTGAGCATCTGTTGGGACATACCTGATATCCAATTGTCCATTTAGAACCATATCCCTAAGAAAATGCATATCAATTTCAATATGCTTAGTGCGTGCATGAAAAACTGGATTATGGGCAAGTGCTTTAGCACTCAAGTTGTCACACCAAAGCACTGGTGGACATGACAGCTTAATATGCAATTCTTGAAATAAATTGGAGAACCATAACAGATCAGTAGCAGCTAAAGCAAGAGCTCGGTATTCAGCTTCAGTGCTGGAACGAGCAACAACCTGTTGTTTCTTAGCAGACCAACTAACTAAATTGCCTCCAAAATAAATGCAGTACCCACTTGTGGACTTACGATCATCCACACTACTTGCCCAATCTGCATCTGCATAACCTTCTATGCTTAGTGTTGATGCAGGTGTAAAAGAAATACCAGAAGACAGTGTGCCTTTGATGTAGCGAAGAACCCTCTTTACTGCCAACCAATGAGTCTTAGTAGGAGAACTCAGAAACTGACTCAGTTTGTTGACAGAGAAAGCCAAATCAGGCCTAGACAAGGTTAGATATTGCAAAGCACCAACAATACTACGATATAAAGTAGCATCTTGAAATGATTCACCATCATTGACAGAGAGTTTACTGCGTGAAGAAAGAGGAGTTGGGCAAGGTTTACAATCTTCCATACCTGTTTTGAGAAGCAAATCCCATGCATATTTTGATTGATTCAAAAACAGGCCATAAGAATTACAAATCACCTCAAAACCAAGGAAATAATGAAGAGATCCAAGAGATTTCAATGAAAAAGAAATGTTCAGATCATGAATAAGCTTGGTAACTAAATTTGAATCACTCCCTGTGATTAAAATATCATCAACATAGATCAACACCAATAGAAGAGTTGTAGCATGCCTATAGATGAACAATGAATTGTCAGCTTTAGAATTAGTGAATCCTTTAGCCATCAAAGCAGTTTTTAACTTGTCAAACCATGCTCTCGGTGCCTGCCGTAAACCATATAATGATTTATGAAGATGACACACAGAGGATGGAGCTAAAGGATCCACGAAACCTTCCGGTTGAGCCATGAAAACCTCTTCTTTTAAGTCTCCATTCAAGAAAGCATTGTTAACATCCACTTGTTGAATGTCCCAATGATTTGTGACAGCCAATGTAAAAACTACCCTTATTGTTGCAGCTTTAACTACTGGACTAAAAGTCTCATAAAAATCCAAACCTGCTGTTTGGCCAAACCCCTTTGCTACAAGCCTGGCTTTATACCTTTCGATAGTACCATCAGCTCTATATTTAATTCTAAAAATCCATTTACAACCAATAACATTCATATGTGGTTTATGAGGCACCAAGCTCCATGTTTGATTCTTTTGTAATGCCAAAAACTCAACTTGCATGGCTTCTTTCCATGCAGGATGAGCAAGGGCTTCTTGAACATTACTTGGTATAGAATCTAGGGTAGGTTGAACTTGAAGAGCTTTAGGCTTATAGATACCCGATTTAGACCTTGTTGTCATTGGATGAATAGAAGTAGATATAGATTTTTGTGGTGAAGTGGAATGAACTGGTGGTGGACCATTGGGAACATGAATATGTGAGTGAGAAATAGAATAAATGTCTGGAAGCATATTTGTATGAGAAGTATTGGATGCTGGTTGGACAGTATGACCATATGAAGAAGTATTAGAAAATAGCTCAACATATGGAAACTCAGTTTCATTGAATAAGACATGACGAGTGACATAAAGTCTGCCAGAAGGGTGTAGACATTTGAAACCTTTTGTTTGGTCACAATATCCTAAAAATAAGCATTTGGAAGAATGAAAACCAAATTTATGCTTATTATAGGACCTAAGATATGGAAAACAAGAGCAACCAAACACCTTGAGATCTAAGTAATTTGGTTCTCTTTTGAAAGCAAACCAATAAGGAGACTTATTTTTCAAAATGGGTGTGGGAAGTCGATTAATAAGGTAGACAGCAGTATGAAAAGACTCCCACCACATGGACAATGGTAAATGAGCATGAGCTAGAAGGGTAAGGCCTACCTCAACTATGTGGCGATGCTTCCTTTCTACAAGACCATTTTGCTCATGAATATAAGAGCAGCTAGTCCTATGTAGTATACCACAAGCTATTAGATAAGACTTCAATGCTAAAAACTCCCCTCCATTATCTATTTGCAGGCCTTTCAAAGATCTACCAAATTGCCTCTCAACCAACTTATGAAACATAGGAAAAATAGTTTTCACTTGAGATTTATTTGTCATAGGATAGATCCAGCAATAACGAGTATACCAATCCACAAAACTGACATAGTATCTAAAACCTTGTGTGGAAGGATAAGGTGAAGGCCCCCACACATCTGCAGATACCAATTCAAGAGGATATTTCACCACATGATCAGATCTAGTAAAAGGTAATTTGTGTGCCTTTCCTAGCTTACATGCATCACACATGATCTGAGTAGCAACATTAAAACCAGAAACATTCAAGACTTTGAATACACTGTTCATAACAGATAGAGAAGGGTGGCCAAGTTTGTGATGCCACAACTTAAGCAATAGATCCTTAGGAGTTTTCAATAGTCCAGAATCACTCATATTTATCTCAAAAGTATTGCACTCAGGCATTTTAGAAATAGAAGTATCACACTTCATAGTAGCATTTGAAAAACTAGAAGTAGTAGTTAGACTTTTACCATTCTTATTCAAATGACTTGAGACATTATGCTTTGGAAGAATGAGCTTGTACAGGCCATTTGTCTGAAATCCTTGGAGCAACACTCTCCTCGTTGCTTTGTCCTTAACAAAACAAAGATCATGATCAAACTCAACAACCACAGGATTATCTTTTGTTAACTGAGCAATACTTAGTAAGCTTTTTGTAATTTTTGGAACCAACAAAATGTTTCTCATTCTAAGAGCAGTACTGTTAGTATTTGATGGAATGAACGAATGACCAATGTGAGAGATAGAAAGTGTTTGGCCATTACCCACTGCAAGTCGTTCACCACCTTTGTATTCTTTGCTCAAAGACAGATTACCAAAGTCAGAAGTGATATGATTAGTAGCCCCACTATCCATATACCAATTGAGGTCTGCAACAGTTGATGGTGAGGCTAACATTGTGTTGTTGTTGACATTATAGGCTTGTGGTGATATCACATGATGACTTGGATTGAAATATTGATAGTCCACCTGCTGTGCAACGTTGCCTTGCGGTTGATTGACATAATTCTGACCAAAATTCCCATTAAACGATTGATCAAATCTATGATAACAAGATGCTGAAACGTGACCAGGCCTACCACATAGTTGACACACCATCTTTGATCGACCTACTCTGCCTCTGCCTCTACCTCTTGTCCTTCCTCTGTTGTATTGAAAATAAGTGCCAGGAAAAGATTGATTTCCTCTTGTTTGATTACTAAACTGACCACTCTTATTATTGTTCCTAACAATTACATGTGCAGAAGCATTAGTGACATCAATCAGATCTGTGGAGTTTTGCTGTTCGAGTCTTGACTCATAACTCATCAATAGAAATTGAGTTTCTTGAAGCGAAATATCTCCTCGTTTGACAGTGATTGTGACCACAACTGGGTCGTACTCAGATTCGAGACCTCCTAATATATATGATACAAGATCATTTTCAGTGATCATTTGTCCAGCTGCCATCAAGGACTCAGCAATACCTTTCATCTTTACCACATACTCAGTAATGTTCATCGCTCCCTTTTTAAGCATCTGTAATTGACCTCTAAGATGCATTATCCTAGCCATTGATTGTTGAGAATACAGCTTCTCAATAATAGACCATACTTCATAGGATGTCACACACTGAGTTACTTGTCCTAAAACCGATTCACTCAAAGTAGAGAGTAACCAGCTTACTAAAAGTTGATCAATCTTTTTCCATGTCAGATATTCATCACTATAAGTCTGAATTGTTTGACCTAATTCCTCATCTAACACTTCAACAAACTTATCAGGACACTTCGTCGACCCAAAAATGAAAGTTTCCAAATCAAAAGCTCTTATAATAGGCAAAACTTGTGCTTTCCAGAAGGAGAAATTACCTTGATTCAATTTAATTGGTAGATTGAAGTTTAGGTTTTTGGCTATAAATTGCGATTGTGCTTCACGCTGTTTCTTCGTGAGTACTGGTTCCTTGAAACTCTGATGTTGATTGAGTCGAGGCATTGAGGAAGACATTGGTGAAGACTCCATGGCCACTGATCGATTATTGCTCTGATACCATGTAAGAGTTGAGAATATTGTTGAACTACAGGGATGCAAGAGAATCTCAGAGAAGAGAATTGACTAAAAAACTGTTTGTTGTATTATTATTTCTGTTACCTTCCTCTGTACATGTGGAGCTGCATTTATACTACACTTAACTAACAACTAAACAACTTTAGCTTTCTTGATCACCTACACTAAGGTGTATAACAAGACTCCTGTACATTCTTTTGTGATTGACCAATTCCAAACTAAGCCTTGACAGTGTGTACATATATATATATATATAATTACGTTTAATTTTACTTATAATCAAATTTATTTGATAAATATGTATAAAATTACATTTGATTTTACTTATAATGAAATTATTTGCACAATATGAAGCAAAAATACCAAAAAAGGGCTTTAAAGAGAGGCATATATTGTTTGTATCTCAAAAAACTTCAAATATACTTTGTATCCCAACCCACATAAAAGTGGACAAAATTACCCTTTTGCTAGTTTCTCATTTGCTTCTACATCCGGTCATCATCTTCCACATTCAGCATCTTCTCCAATAAAGTTTTATCTTCTCTATTTGATGCCTCTTCTTCACCTTTTCTTCTTCTTCTTCCTTCTTTTTTTTTCTTCATTTATTTATTTTCTTGAAGAAATTTCTTATCCTCTATTTCTCTTTTCCCCCTTTTTTTTTTAAAAAAAAAAAAATTATTGGAAAAGTTGAAAAAGCAAACTTGCAGATTTGTAGGTCTACGCTCATCACGACATTATGTTGTGATTAACAACAATATGTTGTGAGTCACACAATACCAATATGTTTTGACTCAATGCAATACAAATATAACATGACTAATTGTAGTATGTCATGACGCATGGCAATATACCATGGAAAATCGTAATACACTATGTTGTGACTCACCACAATTTTCACTGTTGGGAGTCACAAATTTACAAGTTCACTTTTTCAATGAAGAGTTTCATGATTCTAGTTAGAGAAGGAAGAATAAGAAAAGAAGAGAATAAAGAAGAAAGAAGAAGAAGAAGAAGAAGAAGAAGAAAAGAGAAGAAAGAAAGAAGAAGAAGAAAAATGAAGGAGAAAAATAAAAAAGAATAAGATGTAAGAGATAAGAGATGCAAGATAGAGAAAAGAGATAGTTCAATAGAAAAAACATCAGATCGAAGAAAATGATCGGAAGTGGAAGATAAGAAGAATCTAGTTGTTTTTTTTTCTTGGTCAAAGGGTATTTTGGTCCAAGATTATAATTTTGAGACATAAATGATCTTTAAAAATTTTTGGGACGCATACAATACAATCCTTCTTTTTTAAAACATAGTTGTATAATATGAAGATGAGAAAAGAAGTCTTTTGATAAAGCTTAATAAAACAAGAGCGAGGTTTTCAGGAAATTTTTAAAAAAATTTTATAAAATAAGTCAAAACTATAATCTATATAAAAGAATTTTAATAGTATTGTTGATATTTTTCAAATTTTAAGAACAGATATTTTTTGAATAGGTATTGATAAAAGGGTATAAATTCAGTTTTGATCAAAATATTTAAAAAAAAAAAAAATCATTTTGATCCAAAATATGTTAATCGTGATTTGTCTCAAATAAAATTAAATTCAGTCATTTTTTTTGTCTGTTTAGATTCCACACAATATTTGACATAGGTAAAAATTTCGTTTGCATGAAATATAGCATGAACTAACAAGTAAAAACAATTGAAGTTTTATTTGGAAAAGGGAACAATTAACTCTGTTTTGGACCAAAATTGAATTTTCATAATTTTTTAGGATATTTATTAAATGGACATTATTAATTATTTCCACCTTGAGATAAATTCCCAAAACAATGAGAAAATCTTTAACAAAGTTTGATGAAGTTTGAACCTGATTTTTCGGTTGCATGAGCACCGTGATCCCTCAATTATGTATGAAATAAATGTTTAATGTCACTGATTTGTTTTTGTAAATATATTACACTATTTATTTTATCGCTCTATAGTTAAATGCACTCAAGTAAAAGGGTTCCTTTGAATGAAGAGAAATAGATATATTTGAAAAACATTTTCTTCTTCTTTTTTTTTTTAAAAAAAAAGGTTTTTAATTGATAAATTGTTTACCTTTTACAATAACAATGAAGTTTGAGGATGAGAGAATTACTCAAAAACACTACCTCAAAGGTACATGTAAATAATATATGCTGAATTAACATTATCTTACAAGTTTTTGATTAATTATGAAATTATCGGTTGTGTGTGTTTCTATTAAATATTAATCCAAAATCTCAGAGTCTAAAACCTTTTAGTAGGAATACTTTCCTTGGCCTCTTAATAATTGATTTTGGTAAGTCTAGTTAGTTTTTTATTCGTACTTACGATATCAGTGTTAAAAAACAAAAAAGCTAAAATCTGAAGTCATTTTAATTATTAATTATATTGTTATTTATCCACATAACAAAACTAATAGCGAAGTAATTGGTCTGCCTATGACCCAACTAATAAAAGAGACAATAATAAAGGAGTAACAGAAGTTACTGACAATAAGAGTCCTTTTCCACCTTTTTTTTTTTCATGATTTAGCGTTTAGGCCAAGGATGCTTATATTTATTGGGCATAATTAACTAATTTGAACTTGGTCCCCCCTTTACTTTCATGCGTGGATATGATTAATTATTATGTTCTTATCAATGGAGTTATTTTAAAAAAAAATTAATAAGTTTGATCCCATATTAAAAGTGAACCTAAATTTGGGTTCATTTATTTCCATCTAATTTGAAAAGGAAAAAAAAAAAAGTTGTATTAGTCTATGATTCAAGAATTACTAGCTAGTGTCTTCTGTAGGGAATATTGGTAGGTTTTAAATTCAGTTTCATCTACACTATAAATTAACTAGATTTCTAACGTTTTCCAAAAAAAACCTAGATTTCTGTGGGATCAAGACCTTTTCTTATATAGATTTTTTTTTAACCTAAAACACTTAATAACAATAAATATATTTGAAAAAAGGAAAAAAAATAAAAATGATGAATCTGAATTTCTATATAGATAATAAAAAAAGTCAATACAGAAGAAAATTTAAATCCCTTTCTGGGATAGCATAGGAGTTGATTTTGGCTAAAAGAACTTATGTTCTGAATCATCTAAGAAAAAATCGTTATTAATAATTTTGGATTACATAAATGTTATTAAATGCAATTTAATGTTCTTTTACTTATATCTATAGTTGAATTTAAGTGGTCATAATTGAGATGTAACTCCTCAAGCATGCCACCGTAGCCCATAGCCGATGTCGAAAATTTCTATGGATATTACAAAATTACTCCTATGTGTTAAATTCATCAAAATAACCTTTCTTTCAATTGGTGGAATTGAATATTAGATTCACAAATTAAACAAAGAAATTTCTCTTCTTACCTAGGCTTTAAATCCTATTAATGGGTCCTTTAAAAAAAACTTATAATAATCCTATTAATGAGTTTGAATCTTTTATAATTGGTACCTTTTTTGAGATACGTATAATTGGTACCTTTTTTGAGATATGTAATCTTAAATATTTTACTGAAGATAATGTTAAAGCACTAGAGACAGTGAAGTACTTCTTCTTCAATTATGTTGATTATTTGTTCAAACGAAAGGATCAAATCACCTTACCTTTTTTTTTTATTGACAAGTAAATATTACTTCTCTTTGTGAATTATCTTGATTATTTATTGAAATACAAAGTCACAACACTTTTATTATTTGATAGGTTGACTTGTCTATTATTGATAAATAATTATATAAAAAAGCCCATTTAGGGATACTTAGGGAGATTACTTAATAAATAATTATTTTATGTAAAACTTAGGGTTATGTAGGCAGTTAATATATTTTGTAAACAATTAAAATTTAGGGGTGTTGTAATTGCCCCACAACCCCATCCCTAAAGATGTCGCTTCGCATTAAAATAGAGAATGTATTTCTTCTAAATTTTGTGTTTGTACAAATTGAAAGTAAGATGTCAACGGTATGATTCCAATTTCATAATTAATAAATTTGCTCTCTCAAAGAATTTTAGGAAATAACTTAGTGTCGATTGTATTTACATTACATGTTTCTTTCATGCTTCGTTTATATATATATATATATTATGGTCTAATTACTTGAAAATGTATCTTGGGGAGTAAGATTACCATGTCTTCTTAACCATGTGTATCTTAAGATTACCATGTCTTCTTAACTATGTGTATCTTTGTTTTTTAATTAATAAGATATTTTCATACAATTTAATTTTACTTAATGTCGACGCGTGAAATCGTTCGACCCAAATTCGTGAACCCAATACTGCAATCAACATAAACAAGAGCAAAAACAGGAGAAGTAGAGAGGAAGAATAGATAATGCAATGAGATTTTTTACGTGGTTCGATCTAAAAAGATATTTATGTCAACGACTGTTTCTCTGGTTATTTTCTGCAGAGTCACAGTATATTATTGATTATGTGTATATGTTACAATGAGAATTCAACCCCTATTTATATAGTGGGGTGTTACAATTTGAGTACAATTAAAATAGTAAAAAAATTTACATTGATTACATTTCCAAAACTAGCGTCTATCAGTGTAGGGTCAAATCCCGTAAAATCAGAATTTTGATATTATCCCTATATTTGGCAGTTGAGTTTTCCTTAAATTGGATTAATACCTTTCTGTGAAGATTTTTTTAACGTGCACGTCAAACCACGGGATGGATCTTACTGTAGATGACCTGAAGTTAGATATTAAGTAGCTCTGACCATGGTTGACCAACGACCTGAGAACAGCAATAAACGAACTGAAAGCATATCTGTACGAACTGAACATCCTGAACGTTGGAAGCTCGTATTTGCGAGCTGAATGTCATATGATCTGAGAATTCGTTTCTGCGAGTTGGATGCTGAGAAGCTGAACCTTTGTCCATTGGGTCAGTCCATTGGACAAATTCATTGAGTTTTTACTAGTTCATTTATGCAATCCTAAAAATACCCGCAATACTTAACATATTTTATTGATTTATTCTTAGCCCGGCCTGGTGATGAATGAGTCCCTGATCCAAATAATATTTACTGTAATAGGTTTTAAGCAAGACCATGACCTTATTATTTGTAAATTGTAACTGGGTTTGTTTGTCGCTGTATTTGATCAACATCGCATGTCGAAATACTCTTGTTTGATCTGTCTGTAGTATTGGTTTGCATCACCTAGAAATTCTTTGAAGATGATACCCATGGCAGTATTGACAGAGGTAAATCGTACAAATTGTAATTGTCTGTATTCACCAAGAGTCTGATACCAGTCAGGAAGAGTACCAGTAAATCTGGAAACAAATTCTCGAAGTATTCCCTCAAGATTAGTTTCAGATTTAGTGACTTGAAGATCAAGTCAAGCACTCATTTCAGATATCTTTTTTCTCCATTCAGTAGAAGGACCATCAAGGGAAAACCATGGACCATTTGTTGGTTTAGGAGGTGGATGCTGAGAATCATCATCAGAGGGATCTTCTATTATAGGAGATTCTGGAGAAAAATCAGGTTCAGGTGGATATTGAGGAGGTGCTGGTGTAGCTAGGTAGGCTTCAGGAGGAGTACTGGAAGAAGTAGTAGAATGAAGCTGTTGAAACGATCTAGTGGAAGTAGACCGACTAGAGGAAGAAGTGCTTCGAGAGACAGAACTATTGGAAAAAGATCTGCGATATCGATGAGAGAGTTGAGAAGTCATCATGGCAGCAGGAGGCTGGCGGGATGAGGATGGTTGATCATTTGGAAATTTTGATGGAGGCCGAATAGGATGGCGTCTAAACAACTCGCCAGTAGATTTGAAATAACTTTCATGATTGTCAGCAGGAGGTGCAACAGATGGCGGTGAATCAGGAAACACCAGAGAAGATGAATATGGGTATGCTCGAGGAACATATGAAGCTTGTCTAACTTGACTTTTCATATCTTTTAATTGATCCTTTAGCTGTCGGATCTCATAATCTTTTTGAGAAAACTTAGAACCATTATACCCATGTTGGATATAATAATGGAGGTCAGCATCAAGTTTGGCAATTTGAGATTGGAGATCAATGTATGAGTCTCGAAACTGTGAACCCATAGATAGCAGTTGTTGATCAAAATGAGAAACATGACTAGTAACAGAAGTCAGTTTCTGATCAATCTGGTGGAGAACTTTGTTCTGTGATCTGGCATTATGAGTGTGCCAGTTAAGGACTTGTTCAGCCTGAGTTGGAACTTTTCGTCCTTCAGGAAGGATTTCAGTTGGTTGAATGAAAGGCCTAGAGTATAAATGGGAGGACCGATCTTCAACGGGTTCCAAAGGTGGAAAGTCTTTATCATAAGAGAAAGCCATAAAACATGGTAATGGCTTGGGCAACTCGGTAGGAGAGATGATAGGCTCTGGTTTGTTAGAAATCAAACCCTCAGAACGTAAGATCTGAAGAGCTTTATCATAAATGGACAAAGGCTTTTTCTGTGGTTTATGTAGTCCAATCCAAGGACTATTGGGATCATCAGGGCGACGCTTCTTTGGTTACGGAGTACAAGGAGCAGGAAGAGGTAGTTTTTTACCTCTACAAGGACAGGATTTGTCACACATGTTGGGATCAATATCCCAGATGAAGTGGCCGTTAATCTTACTGACATAGGTAGCATGACCAGAAGGTGCAAAACTGTGTATAGGGATGGATGGTTCAGTGGGAACAGGACGAACCATTAAAGCCTGAAAAATTGGTGCTGAGGAAGGCTCCTTATAAGGAGGTTGATAGATGGTTTTGACAGTACCATCTGGTTGTGGAAGATTGATAGCTTCAGTGGTCAAGATTGGTTGATCATCTTGGAATAATTTCTCATAACTGGTAATCCATTCCAAGGGCATGATCTGGATAAGCTGGTCTCGAGATAATTACTTTGGGATCTGGAGAATGGTTGGAACATCTCCTTCTCGTTCAGCAATAATCATGACAGTATCACCGGAGTGGCCGGGGATAGGAAGATCAAGAGCATGATCTTGCAGTCTGTAAGCAATCTGATGATGGAGGGTGGCTGCATAGGAGGAAGTTTGCATGGGAGCACCACTGAGTTGAAGTTGAACTTTCAGGCAGGTAGACAGGTTTTTATCCCGAAGAGGGATATTGAAGTTTGGTCTGAATACGAAAGAAATACTGCCAGCATGTAAAGAAGTTAAACATGTACCAAGGACAGCATGTTCGTATTTAGTATAAATGGTGTTAAGCAGAGCAAGCTTAGCCACCACTGGAAGACATTTTCTTCCATTGAGAGTAAGGATAATACGGATAGCACCAATATGAAGGTGGGTGTATCCTTCAGAGATCCACTGATCAATGAGTGGTTGAGGGATCTCGATATCCATGTATTGTTCAGCAGTAGAGGAAGGGATCAAGCAGTTGTTTATGGCAGAAGCTTGAATATATTCTTTTGGATGAGGAGGTGTGTGAGAAATGAGCATTTTCATTTTTCTGGAAAAGGTATTTGTTTTGGTAAAAACATGATAAGGATTGAGCAGTGGAAGATTTATTTCAGAGATTTGGAAGTTTTCTGGAAGATAGCTAAATTCTACCAGATTTTGGATTTTGTTGGAATGAGTTCTTTTTACAGAAGGAGGAAGAATCATGGTATCAGAGCCTTGTGTAGGTGTTTACAGTAAGGTATATTGGCTGGAAACCTGCTAATCTCGCCTCTGATCTACAATTGCACTATTGTAGTAGGTGTAATCTCAGGTTGAACAACGCCACGTACTCTATCTGTGTGTTAGCATTCTCCTTTGTGGAGTAAGACTGTATTGAGTTGTGAGTATCAGTAAGTATTATACCTAAAGGTTGTCTTCCAACTATGGCTTCTACTTCAAACACTCCTGCTTCGACTGATAATACTATTACCCCTCACAGACTCTCTTCTTCTACAGTGATGGTTCTGTTCCGGTTCTACAGTGATGGTTGTGTTCGAACCGTACATGTGATTATTGAGGGCATCAATGCTTTGAGCGAAAACATACATGTGAGCGGGTCTCACATGGCACTCTCTATAATTAATAATTGATGGAAAATGTCGTTTTCCATCCCAATTTGGAATAATATATATTCTGCAAGTTGTCAGTTCCCTTCCCAAATTGGGAAAACATTCTGCTTTCTGACTTTGAAATGAAGTGCAGAGAAATGATCGTTTTTTTTTTATTAAAAAAAAAAGAAAAGAAATATTCTGATGTGAGTAATTTTGTGCCAAAACACGTGACTCTGAGACGCCCATAAAAATCATAAATTCGAAGCCTATTTGTTTATTAGGACGGTTGTGGCGGTAACTTTTGCTACACCAACCAAATTCATCGTTTAACTTTATAATCTTTACCATATTATATTCTTCACTTCTGATAGATTAGAAAAATATTAAACTTTTTATTTTAGTTATTTCCATAGTTAATTTTACTATAATTTAATTAATGACGGAGTTTTCCAAGTAATTTTATTAAACATTTTATAATTGTGTGAAATATTTCTAACTCAGATAAGATGTTTTAAATCTACATAAAATATTTTGAACCTACATAAAACATTTTTAAGATACATAAAGTTTTTTACGCCTACATGAAATGTTGTAGATTTATATAAATTGTTATAAATGTACATGAATCATTGTAAACTTATATTAAGTGTTTTAAACCTTCATGAAAGATATTAAAAAAAAAACATATATGATATAAAACCTAAGACATACATGAAATATTAAAAACGTAAATCCATATATTACAAGTCACATACGAAACAAATAACCACACATAAAGGATACAAAACATACATAAAATTTAACCTTACTTAAAACATTGAAGCATATGAAACATAAAAATTAGACGTAATTCAATTAAAACCAAACCTATAGACGTAACATCAAATTGAGTGAAAATCAGCTAAATTTTCACACCATATATCAAATTTTGAACAACAAATCCAATTTTTAAATAACGGTAACAAACTACTAATTTTATGTAACGACCTATTAAAAAAAAAAAGCTTTTACAATAATGATAAAATTGAAATAATTAATAATATGTTTCATTAACTTTTGAAAAGTAATTAAAAATATAATAACTATTATATGGGTGTTAAAAGTTAACACCCATATAACTACCTCTGTAACTGACTTGTTCTAAAGCCATACTGAATTACTATGTACATATGTAATAATATGCCTTCAACATAAATCTTGCCCAAATCAAATTCACTCCATTATTCAATATCAAAGCTCTCTAAGTCTCGGCATGAATTCCGCATCTACTTGTATATCCTATATCATATTATAACGAATCCATTAAATGCCAATTGTGTACATATCTTAACACATGTGACTGCATTTCCTCTGCCATTAATAATCACACTCACAAAACTTTCATTCAAACACAAAACCACAAAAGTCGACAACACTGCAACAATTACAGGTCCACCACTAGCCGTAATTTAAAAAACCCACAAGAACAAACAAATGAACTACAAAAGGGTCATTTTAGTTTAACATTTAATCCACATTCAACTGAAGAAAAAAAAAAATTGCAAGTGACAAGAAACAAAAACTCACCAGTAACCAAAAGCAGACCAGAAGACAGCTGTTTTAAAAACACAACTCTCTTCCCCGTAAACCTGCCAGCCAACAAAATCAACACCGTCCCTGGTGTGATACTCGCCCAATAAGCACCAACACAAAAAAGTCAACAACAACAACAACAAAAACATTCATTTTCCTTAATTTTAATTTTTTTTCAACGGAAAAAGGAGGATCTGAGCTTGGTAGGTTTGGGGTTGCGCTTGTTGAGAAGCGGTTTCTTGAGATCGTCGGCTGGGTAGCGCTTGGGGGGCTTGGCAGCCGGCGTCAGAGCAGCAGGAGGATTGGGGTCGTGTTTGGGGAATGCGCCGCCGTCTTTGGCCTTGATTGCCCAGATGCCACGCTTGTGGTACATTTTGGATCTTGAGTACTTGCCCACACCGCGTATAAGTTTCGGGTTCCGGCTGGTTCTGAGGCTCGTCGCTCTTGGCGCCATTTCGTCGAAGCCAATCCCTGTACTCTCTGTGGGCTTCAACTCAGAGAGAGAGAGAGAGAGAGGCATCGACGAAGAGGCTGATATCATAGACCCTAAAACATTTATATTAAACTGATAATTTTTAAATTCATTTTTTATCAAAATAATTTTTAATTTAAAAAAAGAGTGGACCTTTGTTCTTCTTGGCCTACATAAGCCCAACAACAATTTTGATAATTTCCCTGCAAGGTAACTTTAGATAACGTAATTCAATTAAAACCTATAAATGTAATATCAAAATGAGTGAAAATCAGCTAAATTTTCACAGCATATATCAAATTTTGAACAACAAATCCAATTAATTTTTAAATAACAAACCACTAATTTTATGTAACCACCTATTAAAAAAAAAAAAAAAAAAAGCTTTTACAATTTGAAATAATTAATAAAATGTTTCATTAACTTTTGAAAGGTAATTAAAAATATAATAACTATTATATGGGTGTTAAAAGTTAAAACACAATTCAATACTTATGTAATGTTTGTTTTTGTAATTTTCACTATAATAATAATAATGTGTAATTATAATCCATCAACCGTTATTACTTGTAAATAAATTTGAGTTGATAATAAGATGTGAAATATATAGTTTAGCGACAACCAAGTTAAGGTTATGGATTCAAAAATCTATTTCTAAATTAGAAAAAAAGGTTTTATATATTAAAAGTTAAATTTTTCTCTTGTGAATGCTGATACTTTATGGGTCAGATGATTATCAAAATCAGTTAAAATAGATCATTAATAGTGTAATATTACAGCACCCTCAACTTTATTAACGTAGTATACTGTTAAGTTTTAATGGTTAAAATTAAATCTGGCATGTTTTTAGATGTATAATAGAGATTTAACTCAAGATAAGATAAGTGTAAGCGGGTCCCACGTATTACCCCATATACCTTAAAAGCAGTTTACAACACAACATAAGGGAGAGTGAGAGAGGTGGGTTTGGACATTCGAGTACAAGAACCCTTACATGTATGAGTTAGACATGATCACGGTTCGGTTCTGTTTTGATTACGGTTCCGGTTCTAAAAAAACTAAAACCGGAACCTTAATCGAAATAACACGGTTTTAGTTCGGTTCTGGAACTGCCGGTTCTGTAACGGTTCAGGTTTCATCGCATTTGTTCATGAGTTCATCGCATTTCAGGATATCTAGATTTCTGGTTTATCAACACTCAACAGAGACATTAATCTAGCATTAAACAGACCCAAAACATCAATACCATTTACAATAATTTGCTCTTCAAATAATTAAATTTTTTATTTCATTTGTGTGTGGATTTATTTTTTTTAATTTTAAAATATAGTTTAATATTAATTTTTAAATTTCAGATTGTCATTTTCAAAAAAGGTTCCAGAATCGGAACCGGAACCGTTACAAAACCGACGGTTCCAGAATTGAACCGGAACCGTTTTATTTCGGTTAAGGTTCCAGTTCTAGCTTTTTTAGAATCAGAACCGTCGGTTCAGAACCGAAATCGGAACCGAACCGTGGTCATGTCTACTGTTGTAACATCCAAAGCTGAGCAGCCGAATGCATTAAGAGCATTCACTTTTGTCTTAGGGCTTGAAAGCAAAATCTTTATGGTCTAATCACGTATATTAATGAGAGATTAATTAGACATCATTGGCCTTTAGTGGTAGATGTGACATGGTGTGCGGCTAAACGTTCATTCAACCACCAGTTGTTTGACAATTTGGTTGAGAGTTGATCTTTGACAATTTGGTCGAGAGTTGAACTTAAGATGAAAAAATGATAAAGTAATCATTCGGTGACAGGCTGCGCGTATAAAGAATGGACAGAGAGAGAATTAGATGCACCTGACTGCTTCTTCTTCACTGCTTCATCTTCATTTTCTCTGAAACCGAACCCTAGCCAGTTTCTAAAACACTGAACCTCCGAAAACCCACTAAGCTCTACAACACCAAAAAAAAAAAATGGAGAGAAAAATGCATGATGCAGCTGTAGAAGGTAGTGTAGCATCCCTAAAGATATTACTTCAAGAGGATCCATTAGCTTTGGATCGGTTTATTGTGGGATAACTTGCAAACACCCCTCCACATAGCAGCCATGCTTGGTCATATTGATTTTGTCGAGGAAATTCTGGCTAGAAAGGCAACTCTAGCCAGAGAGCTAGATTCGCGGAGATGTTCCGCACTCCACTTGGCAACCGGCAATGGTTGCCTGAACATTGTAAAGAAGTTGCTCTCCGTTTGTCCCGAGATGTGTCTGGTTCGTGACCAAGACGGCCGAACCCCTCTTCATGTTGCAGCCATGAAGGGGAATATATCATTGGTACGAGAGTTGTTTCATACGAGGCCCCAAGCGGCTCGTATATTGATGGACAGAAGGCAGTCTATTTTACATGCTTGTGTAGCATATAGTCAAGTGGAGGCTCTCGAGTTTTTGTTGGAAAGAATGGAAGATGATGTAGACGAGGGTTTGTGAATTGGAAGGATGACGATGGCAATACCGTGTTGCATGTGGCTGTGGCAGACAAGCAAGAAGAGGTATGAGAATCAGTTTTTATTATAAATTTAGTTTCTGTTAGAAATTATTTAAATTATTACTTTTGAAACAGTCTAATTAATACATGCGCAGGCCATCAAGATTCTTCTTTCAAGCTCAAAGACAGACTTGAATGATGTTAACGCCATCGGTTGCTCCGTTTTGGACGTTGCATTACAGAGCAAATCTCATGTCAAAGATTAGCGGATCAGAGATATGCTCTTAAGTGCCGGTGCACTTAGAGCCAGGAATGAGCAACCGGTCTCAGTAAATTCAATGATGCGTAAAGCTTCAGGTTTTCTAATTAGAAAGACAATTTGGCTGTCAGAACAGCATAACTCACTGATGGTGGGTTCAACCATGTTTCTGACTTGGCATGTCAAATCAACACGAGCCCTCCGGGTGGTGTTTGGCAGGACACCGTCGGTTATGACGATGCCGAAAACATCGGCCCAACACGGGGACACTTCGCAGGGTTTGCTGTGATGATGGATCGAAGCCCGGATTCATTTAACGAATTGATGATAGCCAACTCGATCACTTTTGGGGCCTCTTTTGGAGTAATTTTGTTGTTGTTAAGTGGTCTCCCATTCAAACACAGGTTTTACTACTGGGTATTGATTGGGGTAATGATAGTTGGCGCCAATGCAGTCTATTGGTCTTTTCTTGTATCACTTAGTCTTGTCACCAACACTGGTTTGGGGTATCCCCCTGTTGGCGGTCTTCTTTTGTGGTGGATGTTCCTTATGGCGATTCTTAGTGTTGGCCACCTCATACATGCAGTGAGGAGCTGTTGGAAGTTTTTTAAGCATCGGAGGACTGCTACTAGAACTATAATGGTCTGAAAAGTGGAACCTCTTGGTGCTGTTAAGGTCTGGTAGGATGCCAACCCTTGTAATTTTTCTTCTTTGGTTTAATCTAGACGTGTAAAAAAGGGAGTTATTATCGTAATTTCCAAATCCATAATAAAAGACCAATAGACTAAGAATCGCCATAAGGAACATCCACCACAGAAGAAGACCGCCAACGGGGGGATACCCCAAACCAGTGTTGGTGACAAGACTAGGTGATACAAGAAAAGACTAATAGACTGCATTGGCGCCAACTATCATTACCCCAATCAATACTCAGTAGTAAAACCTGTGTTTGAATGGGAGACCCTTTAACAACAACAAAATTACTCCAAAAGAGGCCCCAAAAGTGATCGAGTTGGCTATCATCAATTCGTTAAACGAATCCGGGCTTCGATCCATCATCACAGCAAACCCTGTGAAGTGTCCCCGTGTTGGGCCGATGTTTTCGGCATCGTCATAACCAACGGTGTCCTGCCAAACACCACCCGGAGGGCTCGTGTTGATTTGACATGCCAAGGTCAGAAACATGGTTGAACCCACCATCAGTGAGTTACGCTGTTCTGACAGCCAAATTGTCTTTCTAATTAGAAAACCTGAAGCTTTACGCATCATTGAATTTACTGAGGCCGGTTGCTCATTCCTGGCTCTAAGTGCACCGGCACTTAAGAGCATATCTCTGATCCGCCAATCTTTGACATGAGATTTGCTCTGTAATGCAACGTCCAAAACGGAGCAACCGATGGCGTTAACATCATTCAAGTCTGTCTTTGAGCTTGAAAGAAGAATCTTAATGGCCTGCGCATGTATTAATCAGAGATTAATTAGACTGTTTCAAAAGTAATAATTTAAATAATTTCTAACAGAAACTAAATTTATAATAAAAACTTATTCTCATACCTCCTCTTGCTTGTCTGCCACAGCCACATGCAACACGGCATTACCATCGTCATCCTTCCAATTCACAAACCCTCGTCTACATCATCTTCCATTCTTTCCAACAAAAACTCAAGAGTCTTCACTTGACTATATGCTACACAAGCATGTAAAATAGACTGCCTTCTGTCCATCAATATACGAACCGCTTGGGGCCTCGTATGAAACAACTCTCGTACCAATGATATATTCCCCTTCATGGCTACAACATGAAGAGGGGTTCGACCATCTCGGTCACGAACCAGGCACATCTCTGGACAAATGACTATCAATTTCTTGACAATGTCCAGGTAACCATTTCCGATTGCCAAGTGGAGTGGAGAACACCTTCGCGAATCCAGCTCTTTGGCTAGAGCTGGCTTTCGAGCCAGAATTTCCTCGACAAAGTCGACATGACCAAGCATTGTTGTTATGTGTAGAGGTGTCTGCAAATAACACCCACAATAAACATATCCAAAGCTAATGGATCCTCTTGAAACAACATTTGTAAGGATGTTATATTACCCTCTACAGCTACATCATACATTTTTCCCTCCATATCTTTTTTTTTTTTTGGTGTTGTAGAACTTGTTGGGTTTTAACAGGTTAAGGGTTTTAGAAACGGGCTAGGGTTCTGCTTCAGAGAGAAAATGAAGAAGTACTTGTCAGGTGTTTTAGAAAAGGGGTTCAGTGTTTATTGCATCAAACTCTCTCTTTCTGTCTTTTCTTTATACAAGCAACTTGTCAATAGATGATAACTTTATTATTATTATTATTATTATTATTATTATCTTACGTTCAACTTTCAACCAATAGTTGAATGAATGTGTACCCAACACAGCATGTCACAATCTACCACACACCATGCCATAATCTACCAATAAAGGCGAATGAATATCTAATTAATCTCTCATTAATACATGTGATTAGGCCATCAAAAATTTGCTTTTAAGCCCTAAGACAAAAAGTGAATGCTCTTAACGCAATCGATTGTTCAGCTTTGGATGTTACAATATAGGGCAAATGCCATGTCAAAGATTGACGGATCAAAGATTTGCTCTTAAACTTAGGGCTCAAATAATCACCCACGTTTTACCAACATAGTATCAGTACCAACGTCCAGCCAGTGGGCCTGAACCCTATCAAATGATCTTTGGTCTTTTGTGTGACTAAATACTCACTCATAACTTATGAGTCATAAGTCATTACTCATTAATCCATTTTTGACCAAAATGGTCCCACCATTTTTGGAGTGTTTAGTCGAAAAATACTCACTCATAAGTCATTACTCATTAATCTAATTTGAAGATATTTTAAAAATAAAAGAAAAAAAAATCCCCTATTTATTAAATCAAATTTAAAATAAAAGAGAGATATCTATATATATATATTTAACTTAAAGAGATATCTATATATATATATATATATATATATTTTACATGCATGCGTCATATACAGCCAGATGAAGGCTCTAAAGTTCTTTGAGAAAATGGAAGATAATTGATTTGAGCAACCAGTCACATCAATTAAACATTTTCCATCCATTTACTCAAATAAAACTTCAGAGCCTCCAGCTGGCTGTACATCACACAAGCATGCAAAATGAACCGACTTCCGTCCACCAACATTTGAATCACTTGGGGCCTCATCTGAATAAACTTTTTTAACAAAATTACATTCCCCTTCATGATTGCAACATGAAAAGCGGTTCTTCCATCTTGATCATAAACCAAATACATTTATGGGTTGACAACTAGTAATTTCTTCACAATAACCAAACAACTTTTTTCGATCCGGAACATGAAGGGGTGTTCGTCCATCCCGATCACTTGCCAAGCACATCTCGGGGCTGACGCCTAACAGCTTCTTGACTATGTCCAAACAGCCATTTCTGGCTACCAAATGCAAGGGCGAACATCTTTGAGAATCAAGTTGTCTAGCTAATGTCGCCTTTAGCCTCAGAATATCGTCGACAAAGTCAATGTGAGAAAATATCGCTTTTGGTTTTTTTACAACTTGCAAGGTTTTAGAAGCGGGTCATGGTTCGGCTTCAGAGACAAAAAGAGTCAAGTGTTTTAGAAAAGGGGTTCATATGCTTCAGGTAGCTCGTTGTGTGAGAAGTTGCATGGCTCACAACCTTAGCCCATGGGTTTTGGTTAACAAGAGAGAAGAGTGGTGGAATGCAACTACTTTTAATGTTAATGCTCGGAACCGAACCCTAGAGGCCTTTAACCCTACCTAGGGGACCCGTAGGCATGGATAGGGCGATCACGAAATTGATCAACACCCAAACAATTTGTATAGGCCCCGAGCTGACAGGCACATCCACCTTCCACAGCCCAAATTGAACCATTTTTGGCCCTGCAGAGTATGTGTGGGGTCAGCCCGTAAACTGATATTAAACTCCTTGCCTCTATAGAGTCGCGTCCGGAGTTAAACCACAAACCTCAACCTTATAGGCAATTTGGTTGCACAACTTTTACCATTAAACTAACTAGCTCAAATAGTACTCACAATGATTCTCAAATGACTATATATCTTTGGTCTTGGATTCGAGTGGTAGGGAAGGCATAGAAATCTCTCAGAAGGCAGAGGAACAATACCTACTTGGATCCGGTGGTGGACTGGGCCGAACTCCACCTGACTGCACTGTGGCTAGGCCAGGTTAGTCGATCGAGAGTAAACAGTCTGTTACATAAAAAGGTGCCCTTCTATATAACAGACTGCCCACCCTTGATCGATTGTCTGACCGACCAATCTGGCCCAATCAGTTGGAGTCTGGCCTAGTCCACCACCGGACCCAGGTAAGTACTGTCCATCTGCTTTCTAAAGGATTTACACGCCTCTTCCACTACTTGAACCGAAGACCAAAGACATATAGTCATTTGGGAAGTATAATGAGTACCATTTGAGCTCGTCTTTTTATATAACGAACTGTTCACCCCCGATCGACTGCCCGATCGATCAATTCATTCCAACCACAACCCAGCCAGGTGGAGTCCGGTTCAGTCCACCACCGAACCCAGGCAGGTACTGTCCTCTACCTTTTGAGGGATTTATACACCTCCCCCACCACTCGAACCCAAGACCAAAGACATTTAGACATTTGGGAAGTATAGTGAATACCATTTGAGCTCATCTTTTTATGTAACGAACTACCCACCTCCGATCGATCAATTCATTCCAATCACAACCTAGCCAGGTGGAGTCCGGCCCAGTCCACCACCGAACCCAGGCAGGTACTGTCCCTCTGCCTTTTGAGGGATTTACACACCTGCCCCACCACTCGAACCCAAGACCAAAGACATATGGTCATTTGAGAAGCATGATGAGTACCATTTAAGCTCGTCTTTTTATGTGACGGACTGCCCACCCCCGATCGACCAATTCGGTCCAACCATAACCCAGTCAGGTGGAGTCCGACCCAGTCCACCACCGGACCTAGGCAGGTGCTGTCCCTCTGCCTTATAAGGGATTTGAAAAAATTGAAAAAAATGTCCACCTAGCATGTCCATTGACATGATGATGAAGATAGATCTAGTGACAGTAATCACTCAAAATCCGATACCTAGCATGTCCATTTATCTGAAATCGAATATATACACATAACAAAGCCAAATGGATCCACCTACAAAAATCTATCTCTACCCAATATATATTTTCTTTAAAGTTATATATATATATATAATAAGAGATGGAACCTGTGGCACAGGCAGTGAGTGAGAAGAAGAACAATAGCAACAGCTGGGAAATCCAACATATTGTAACCGTTAACCAGCCCATCTACTGGTACTCTCCAAGCGTTGGCATGGTGTTCTCCAACAGCTTGGCATAAATAGTCCGTGAAACTTCTTGCCACAGCAGCGTTTGACAACACATACTCCATTAAAATGTTTGCCCCAGCAAAATACTCCACAAACTCCCCCACAACATTCCAACATATATACAACTACTTGTAAGAGAATTTAAATGAAGAAAATAAAACATAGAAAGAAATATGTGTGAGACATTGAATATGATCGTTTTGTTATATAGTTATAATAATATAGAGAAGGGGAAGAGTTTTTATTCAAAACTGTTCATACCAAAAGTCACTCTAAGATAACTGAAGGCGCCGCCAGCGACAGGAATCTGAATAGAAAATTCAGTGTAACACAAAGAGGAAAGGAGAGCAGATATTCCAGCGATGATATAAGATATGAACACAGAAGGGCCAGAGACTTCAAGGGCTACAGGGCCAGTGGTGACAAAGACACCAACACCAAGCAGCCACCAACACCAAGAGCCACCAAGTCATATCACACGAGTTTTCTTTTCATATCTGCACCAGACCTCAGTCTCACTTTGTTAAGTTCTTGGTCTGGTGCCCATGTGGCTAGCATTCTCCTTTTGAGCCTGTGGGGTGTTTAGGAGAGAGACTGGAGATAGTTAGAAAAGAAAATGGTGTTGGGTGGGGATTGAATGGTTGTCATCTTGATCGAGTAAAATGAAAGGAGCGTCTTTTGGGTTTCCATGAGGAGGTTGAGGTGAGGGTTTTAAATATGCATTTGGGGTGAGAGAGAGGATACATTGCTAGATTCTTTTCCTAAAGTTTGAAGGGGGAAGAACCCAAGACAAGTGTCTCTAGCTATATTGAAAGTACCTATTTGTCTTTCTGTGGATGTGAAATTACAATCATGTTCTTCTCTCCATCACACTTTACAGATACACCAGCTTTTTAGGACCCCAAGACCCCAGACCCCTAAAGAGGTTCTTCTGGAATGGAAGCATGCAAAAACAAAAAAGAAAGGTGAAAAAAGGTTCAACCATTTTGAAAATGAGCTTGTAACAGAAATCACTGTGTGAGAAGGAGGGATTTTGAACTGATCTTTCGGAATTTTTTCTCATCTAAGTACTTTGAAAAGATGTGACAAGGATCCCATACTTTGTTAAAGCAACTTATTAAAGACTTATTTTCTTCTCACAAAAGACTCAAGAATAAGTGGACTGGATTCCTCAACAGAATATCATAGTTGCTGCAAGCCGATACGGTTGCTGTGTTTGCTTCCAGATAATTTTTAACAAAAGCTTGAAGCACAACACGTGTAAATGCACTCAAATTGATTCATTTCAACTTTGATTAGTTTACCAGATATATGAGACTCATTTATCTGGTATATCAGGAACTCAACAATTTTTTCAAATTCGATTGACTATATCATTTTCTGTCTTAAGAAAATATAACGTGTAAGCAGTGTTTACCATTGCAAGATATATGAAAAATATGTCTTAAGACAAGTAAATTGTATATCTAAATCGAGTGGTAATGTTCAAAATATGCATGTCTTACTGTACTGTTATCAACAATATCTGATTTTACAAGGGCCAGGGCAGTTCCAAACTTATCTGAAATCAGAAGAAATAAGACTTAATCAACTTGTTTTAAAGTAGAGAAAAAGAATGAGAAAATAACTTGTTTTTGGAATCCTCTGTTCTTGCTTAAAAACAAGATCTTGTAAACTATCACCCACCCAAATCTTTCTATGGCATAAATTCAAGTATTTCAATTATGTTTGGTTTAATTAATAAAAAACACGTTGTTAATGAAGAAAATGAAGTACCAGCTTTAAAAGGGGGAGGATTAGAAGAAAAAAAAGAAAGAAAGACACCCTCACTCAGTCCATGCCATATTAGCAGTCTCCAAATGATCTAATGTACAATAAAGCAAATCTTAAGCCTAGGTTTCAGATTTGCGTCTAAAATAACACCAACTACAGCAACTCTTGAGTCAAAGAAACTCCAAATTTGAAATTTTTGGTCTCTGTGAAGGATAAGGAAGGCAATGGAGCAGAAGCGACAGACAAGACTGCTGCACAAAAATTTTAAAATTTGGATCGGGAAAGTCTCATGCCTCTCTTCTTGTCCAGAATGTGCATTGAACTATCAACTTAAAAATTTGGAGATTCTTGATATGAGTTTGGTATAATAATATCTAGTTTCATCATGATCATATACAACACTTTACCAGATAAATAATTTAGCGTAACCATACAATAGATAGAAAGGAAAAAGTATATTACCTGAAAAATTGACAAAACAGTGACAGGATCAGTTGCTGATATTTGAGCACCAAACATCAAACACTCAACAAACGGAAGCTTGTACATGAGGTACATCAAACCACCAAGGTAACTGTAACAGATAGCAGCATGAAAATCATAAGGAAGAAAGGAAAACCTCTCAAGCCGCGGTAAACTCAATCGTTTCTCAATAACAAACCACTTACACTAAAACACCCGTAACCATAGAAGCTAAAAAGGTTCTGAAGATAGCAAAAGTTACGATGGCTCCAAAATTAGAGAAGAAAGGTTTCTGCAAAAACCACAACCATATGAGGAAAAGGGCCAGTTATAGACAATGAAAAACTAGGCAGTCAAACTAATGACAAGTACTTACAGGGGACAAGCTGAACCCCGACTGAGTACGAAAACAGAGTTAAGGAACTCAGCCGAGTTCTCGCCGAGAACTCGCCGCTCGGCCGGTGTCCGAGCCGAGAACCCCCAGATCGGGGGTTTCAAACTAATGACAAGTACTTACAGGCGACAAGCTGAACCCCGACTGAGTACCAAAACAGAGTTAAGGAAAACCAAAACCAAAAGCACAGGACGAATACCCAATTCAAATAATATGCGTGTGTGCACGTAGAAATGATCATAAAAATGCACGCTTTAATGAGGATATAATAGAAATGAAATACTCTGCTCGAAAGAGTGTTTGGTGAGGAGGAAGGCGTTTTGTGGAGGGTTGAAGAAGGAGAGGTGTTTGGTGTCGAATCAGAGGAAGATCGATGAGGTTTTGAGGCTGTTTATGAGCTGAAGGTGGAGGAAGAGACCTCTACTGAGGGCATCAACACTTTGAGTGAAAAGTTGCGACCTATATTGGATCTTCGGGTGTTCGTCACGAGGGGTTCATTTTGATCCTATCAAACGGTTTTACGAGACAAACAAGTATAATAGTAGTTATGAATGATTAGAATTTATTTTGTTATTATTGCTAACAGTAACATAAAAAAATTTTCTTATTAAAGGGTAAAGTTTAAATGAAGAGAAAATTCTTATACAAAATTCAACACATTTATTAATCAATACAAAATCAGATAGTAGAGAATCCAAAATTCAAAGGGCTTAGGTTTAGGCCAACAAATGGAAAGATGAAGCAGAAATCTAAGTAGGTTGAGTAAGGTAGTTTGCACTACTACAAACAATTACCACCTGTTATATCTTTAATAACCAAAAAAAAAAAATTATTCAATAAAATAATATTTCAAATTTGAATTGATGTATCATTATTTCTAAAAATTAACATCAAATAATTTATAAAATTGAAAAAGCAAAAACATAAGATTGTTTTATTCTAGTTGTTGTGGTGGGTTTAAACCCACCACAGGAGCATGAAAGAAAAGAGGATGAGACTGGTTTTTTCAATCTCATCCTCTTACCAAACAGTCTGGATTGAAAATTATTCAACATCCTCACCCACCTGACAGATAAGGTTGATGGCTAAAGTTAGTCATGCAAGCGGTCCCACATGACACTCTCTATAATTAATAATTGATGGAAAATTGTCATTTTCCATCCCAATCTGGAAAAATATATATTCTGCAAGTTGTCAGTTCCCTTCCCAAATTGGGAAAACATTCTGCTCTCTGACTTTGAAATTAAGTGCAGAGAAAGGATCTTTCGAAAAAAAAAAAATCTGATGTGAGTAATTTTGCACCAATGTCTATGATGGGTCCAACACGTGACTCTATCTGTCCATAAAAATCTTAAATTCGGGGCTATTTATTTATTAGGACAATTGTGACGGTAACCTGTGCTACACCAACCAAATTCATCATTTAACTTTATAACCTTTATCATATTATATTCTTCACTTCTGGTAGATTAGAAAAATATTAAACTTTTTATTTTAGTTATTTCCGTAATTAATTTTACTATAATTTAATTAATGACAGAGTTTTCCAAGTAATTTTATTAAACATTTTATAATTATGTGACGTATTTTTAATTAAGTTTATGTCGTCCCCCTTTCTTTCTTCAATTGGGTCCGTTGTAGATTCCTTAGTCCCACATATATCAATTTAGGGATGTTAAAAATACCCTAGTATTATATATGGTGAGGGTGGCAGGATCACATTCACATGCTACAAGAAAAGCACAACCATGGCCGGATCATAATAGTAAGGTATTGTTTTAATGTCCATGGGATCGTCCCACATGTTGTGTTCATTTACAGTACAATTTTTCATCTTTTGTCCCATCACAAGTGTGTGTATTACTGTGGACCATTAACATACATGCGCTGGGGACCAATACTTGCCTGAAATAACACTACCCTATCTCGATCCTACAATAACATTTTACCGTCTGTTTTTTTCCTTTCCAAAGACAACCAAAACAAAATCTTACACAACTCTACAGTGGCTCCAATTACACTAGGGCCGTTACTATTTTAACATGTTTATTTAAAGTTTCAAATATTTTATAAAATCAATTACTATATTTTTTTAATACATAATACAAAGGATTTTGCATAAAAAAAAAATTTGCAAAATCTCACACCAAATGAATAACACAATTCATATAAATGGTGACACGAGTTAAATTTACCCATATAATAAAATGAAAATACTCGTATGAAGGTTAAAACTATCATATCATGGAAAAGAAGTACACTGATTACTAACTTATACGTATATGTATAAAAAAAATATAAATAGTTACAACTGTTAAAACTCTTATATAAATTAGAATTTTATATATCAGGATTTGAAAATGGAAAAATGACTTGAACTCATAACTCTATAAATTCGAATTTATATCTTACACGTGATAAAATAATGGGTTTTGAAAAATTTATTTTCTTAAGATCATGTGGGTGATGGATAGAGATTTGCTGCATTTATTAATAAGGAAAAAAAAAGATAGGAAGACATAATTGAAGTATGGATGGAAGATGAAGTGGAAGTGTTGAAACAAAAATAGAAGACGCATCCAATTGGTCCCAAATAAACTGTCTGTTTTCAGGCCACCAAGACTTGTAAAAACCATTATTTTTATTTTGCAAATATATATATATATGTATGTATGTATGTATGTTCAAGCCTCCAAGTCTTGCTTGTAACCACTCTTCCCATATGAATTGAATTCAGTAAAAAAAGGTACAACAACATTTTTCAACTGTGGATAATTTTACCGACGATTGAGAAATCTTGTGTTTTTTTTACGCAATTCAATTTATAAGGGAAGAGTAGTTGCAAGCAAGACTTGGTACAAGATTTCTCAATTGTGGATAATTCTCTTATTAATTATCATCCCATTTCTTTTCTTGCTTGAAACTCGGACCTAGCTTCTGACCAGCTCAGGACAAGAGGGGCACGTGTCTCCCCAAAATTTTATGAAAATAATTTAGTTTCGAATATTAGTTATGAAATATTTAAATAAATATTATATAGTCTACGAAATGAAGAGTATGAGTGGCCTGTGGTGTCAGCTGTCCCCTTCGTTCCATGCGGACCGGATTCGAACCTCACTAATGTTGTCTCTCTTTTGCTTTTTCTTCGTGTTTGTTTTTCAAACAAGATGACAAAATTGTGCGTGAGGAGGTCGGAACAGGACGTAGGAAAGCAAGTTTTGACTTTAGAGTCTTTTATTAATTTTCATTGATGTTCTTCCTGCTTTGTTTTATTGTGAGGTGTTCACTTCTTTCTGTTTTTTCTAATTGTTTATTATTTCCTTGTTTTCAACATTTATTATTTTTATTTATAATATAATTAATTTTTTAATTACTTTTCTTATATCTCCTTTTTTTCTTTTTCTTTACATAGAATCCATTCGTCTTTACTCAACATCTTGTCACTTATAATACCAAATCAACCTACTAAATTTATTCCTTTTTTTAAATTTATTTATTTTTAATCATTTAAATTTAACATTCATTTTATCAATACATTCTAAAATTTTTAACTTTATTTAAGTTATTGCATCAAAAAGAGTTAAACAACTATATTATGTTATTTTTTTACTTTATTTTACATAAAAATATTATATATTTAATATGATCTTAATTTTTAATGTTTGTATTATTTTTTTCATGTGCCCCTTTTCCATATGAATTGAATTCAAGAAAAGAAGGTACAAGATAATTATTCTTTTAAATTCACTTTTTATTTAAAAGAATAATTATCATCCAATATCTTATTGACTGCAAATTGTATCCACTTCCATATCTAGTATCTTATCCTATTTTAGCTACAAACTTGTAAAAACAATTATTTTTATTTGGGAAATAGTTATTGAACTAAATGTATTCTATACATTTAATTAAATATATAATTAATTATTTATTTATTTATATGGACTCAATGTTTGTAAATCGAGGATATATATATATATATCTATTTAAGTATCTTTAATTGATGTAATTTAATTTAAATTCAAAGAATTAAACCTTACACCGGGTCAGTCAAAAGAGAATTGTTCATGTACCCAGTGCTCATGTAGATCATCAACTTCAGCTTATAATCCAATAACTGAAGATAATTTTCTAGTATCAGTTTCCACAATTCAACTAAATACACATTGCTTGCTGTATTTATCAAGATGTACTACATACTATACAAGCAGAAACATGAATAACTACAAGCATACAAGGACTAATGCTATTAATGTGTACCTACAGCCAACAGAATTAAAACCACGTGATACTAATTAGTTTGCCTCGATCTATATAGTTTCTCTCCTCTGAAATAGATCACAAAGTTTCTCGGAAGTTACGCTGAAAACAAAAACCATAGTATAAATTTCCATTATATCTAGCGCCAAGTAACCTCAAATTGGTTATATTTGGTATTAAAAAAATTACAGTAATAATTCAGTATAATTTTGTTTAAATATACCATTGACAGTATAATAATTCAAACTTAAAATATTATCAAATCGAATAAAATACCCTCTATCACCAATCACATCGAGCGGTGGTAACGATTTAATTTAATTGTAAAAGAAGTGTTGTGATGATTTGTCAACAATTTGGTGTTTGATATGGTCCAATAATTTATTTTTTCCCGACCATTTCTTAGTGGCAAATATGGAACCTTATTTTAACCCAAAATAAAGTCTCTTTTTAAAAAAAAAAAAAAAATGCAAATAATGCATGAGCGCAGATATGTTCGGCCCTTTAAAATTGTAAGTCACCCCTTCAATAAATACATCCAATCAAATATTTTAAAGGAAAATTAATTACATAAAAAGATGGTTTTGATGTCATTCACTAACAAATATGTAATGCAATAAATTTATAAAAGATTTTTTTTTAATCAAATGGATTATAATTGTATATTTTAATATTTTTAATAATCTTTAATAGGGTGCAATTACAAAATGGGTATGCATACGGTACAAAGTGGGGTGAACATACCACCGCTAATATTTATAGAGTGGACATGACTTAACCCATCATCTTACTATGTAAGCATGAATAATAGTCTAATCTCTAATGATATGATCCATTCGTGGCAATCATATTTGATAACAAAATAAAGATATTATTATTAATTAAAAATAGTAGTTATGAATGATTAGAATTTATTTTGTTATCATTGCTAACAGTAACGTAAGAGATTTTTCTTATTAAAGGGTAAAGTTTAAATGAAGAGAAAATTCTTATACAAAATTCAACACATTTATTAATCAAATTTTGTAAATCAGAGAGTAGAGAATCCAAAATTCAAAGGGCTTAGGTTTCGGCCAGCAAATGGAAAGATGAAGCAGAAATCTAAGTAGGTTGAGTAAGGGAATTTGCACCACTACAAACAACCACCTGTTATTTCTTTAATAACAAAAAAATAATAATATAAAAAAAATTATTCAATAAAATAACATTTCAAATTTGAATTGATGCATTATTATTTCTAAAAATTGATATTGAATAAATTATAAAATTGAAAAAACAAAAATATAAGATTATTTTATTCTAGCCGTTGCGTTGGGTTTGATTTAACCCTCCATAAGAGTATAAAACAAAAGAGGATGGGATTCCCTTTACCAAATACGGGTTTGGGTTGAAAGTTATCATTGCCCACATCCACCTAACAAAGAAGAGTGAAGGCCGAAGTTAGTCATGTGAGCGGGTCCCACATGGCACTCTCTATAATTAATAATTGATGGAAAATGTCATTTTCCATCCCAATTTGGAATAATATCTATTCTACAGGTTGTCAGTTCCCTTCCCAAATTGGGAAACCATTCTGCTTTCTGACTTTGAAAAGAAGTACAAAGAAATGATCGTTTTTTTTATTAAAAAAAAAAAGAAAAGAAATATTCTGATGTGAGTAATTTTGTGCCAAAACACGTGACTCTGTCTGTCCATAAAAATCATAAATTCGGAGCCTATTTGTTTATTGGGACAGTTGTGGCGGTAACTTTTGCTACACCAACCAAATTCATCGTTTAACTTTATAATCTTTACCATATTATATTCTTCTATTCTGATAGATTAGAAAAATATTAAACTTTTTATTTTAGTATTTTCATAATTAATTTTACTATAATTTAATTAATGACGGAGTTTTCCAAGTAATTTTATTAAACATTTTATAATTGTGTGAAGTATTTTTAACTCACATAAGATGTTTTAAATCTATATAAAATATTTTGAACCTACATAAAACATTTTTAAGATACATAAAGTTCTTTACGCCTACATGAAATGTTGTAGATTTATATAAATTGTTTTAAATGTACATGAATCATTTTAAACTTATATTAAGCGTTTTAAAGCTTCATGAAAGATATTTAAAAAAAAAAAAAACATATATAATATAAAACCTAAGACATATATGAAATATTAAAAACGTAAATCCATATATTACAAGCTATATACGAAACAAATAACCACATATAAAGGATACAAAACATACATCAAATTTAATCGTACTTAAAACATTGAAGCATATGAAACATAAAAATTAAACGTAATTCAATTAAAACCTATAGATATAACATCAAATTGAGTGAAAATCAGCTAAATTTTCACACCATATATCAAATTTTGAACAACAAATCCAATTTTTAAATAACAAATTACTAATTTTATGTAACGACCTATTAAAAAAAAAAGCTTTTACAATAATGATAAAATTGAAATAATTAATAAATGTTTCATTAACTTTTGAAAGGTAATTAAAAATATAATAACTATTATATGGGTGTTAAAAGCTAAAACACAATTCAATACTTATGTAATGTTTGTTTTTATAATTTTTACTATAATAATAATAATGCGTAATTGTAATCCATCAACCCTTATTAGCGTAAATAAATTTGAGATGATAGTATGACATGAAATGTATAGTTTAGTGACAATCAAGTTGAGGTTATGAATTTAAAATTCTATTTCTAAATAAGAAAAAAAAAGTTTTATATATTAAAAGTTAACTTTTTTTTTTAATAAATGCTAATACTTTACAGATCAGATGATTATCAATATCAGTTAAGATAGATCACTGATAATGTAATATTAAAAGTTAACTTCAACAAGCTTCGATACCCTCAACTTTATAAACGTAGTATACTGTTAAGTTTTAATGGTTAAAATTAAATCTGTCATGTTTTTAAATGTATAATAGAGATTTAACTCTGGATAAGATTAAGTGTAAGCGGGTTCCACGTACCACCCCATATGCCTTAAAAGCACTTTACAACGCAACATAAGGGAGAGTTAGAGAGGTGAGTTTGGACATTCGAGTACAAGAACCCTTACATGTATGAGTAAAAGGATATTCAAAATTTCAAGAAACCAAACTACCTCTCTGTACACCCATCAACACATGAGGCCCTCCAAACAACGAAGATTCGTCTGACCTACCTGTCTATGGCCCCCCACCACCCAATCAAAACACTTGAAAGCCTCCTTCATTTATTTATTTTTTGGCATCGACCCTTTTTGCTTTTTTTTTTTTGTTTTTTTCATATACACTCGTAGTCTGGGTACTGTGAACTGAGTTTCAATATAGACTTATTAAGTTTTAATATATATTTTTAAGAAATATAGACTCACTGAGTTTTAATATATTTTTTAAAAATTTTATTTAGCTACTTTTATGTTGGATCGGTTAGTGATAAAATAGCTTCAATAATTCAATTGGTATTACTTTTAGATCATGTACAAAAAAATATTACATTTCCATAAATAAACATACCACTAAATCAGTATTTGTAAATTTCTTCAATTACAAATTGAACATACACACATATCTTTGTTGTGAATTTGATGGATTTTCACCATTATTATATTATAAAATTATGATGTAATTGACTCATATGAAGACAAATTGTACGTGGTTAAAATAGTTGGCATTGCTTGACTGTCTAGTTGGTGAGCTCCACTTATAGTCTATCGGACCTAAATTTTATGATTTTATTATGTCATTAAATTGAAGAGTATATATGTTATTTAATATCTATACTTTTATTCAATTTTATTATAATTGAAATGAACACTTACATTATCGATGATTGATGAAAAGAAGAGGGTAGAAAAGTAATCTAGTTTTATTATAATGGATGATATATATAGCTTTTACTATTAAAAAAAATGGCACTTTTATGCAAAAACAAAAGAAAAAATTGTTTTTACCTACTTTTTTATGAAATTTTATTTTTAACTCTTTAAACAAACTATTTTTGTTCTATACCCAATTTACCAACCTACCCTTAACTAAAAAAAAAAAAAAAAGCATGAAAATTTTATCGGATTTTATTGAACTGTAAAATCTAGTACCGATACCATGTTTTATAAAATTTGATATTGGATTTTATTATTCATTAAATCAGGTTGTCGTATTCATTTTCAAGCAAAACCCAATTAAATTTAACTCCAAACATCAATATGCAACTTTTGAAATTAAAAAAAAAAAAAAAAAGCCCTCAAACGATCACAAAGAGAAAAAAAACCTCAAAAAATACAACAAAATAGAGATGAATGTGACAATTGGATTTAATTGGGCTATAAACCTCGGTACAAAATCCAGTAATCTAGTACTAGATTTTATGACACCCAATAAAATCTGGTCGTCGTCTTCTAATCGAAAACCTCTATTTTTAAGTCAAATCTGACTAAATCTAACTTTAAACATCAATACCAAATATGTAAAAAAAAAAAAAAAAATTACAAAAAACTCAAAATTTCAACAAAACTCAAATAATTAACAAAGGAAGCCAAAGATCTCATACCATGAGCAAAGGAGGAGGAGAACAAAATGGATAGGAGCAATTTGGGTATATAAAAACAAATATTTTTAAAAATGTGATTGAAAACGAATTTTGACATTCTAATATTATTATTTTTTTTGTATTTTTTACCATAAAAAGGTGTACATTCTTGCGTTTTAATATTTTGCAAATACTTACCAACGAACTGTTATCCTATTCATATTATTTAATAAAAAACCTTAATTAATGTCTTGTGCGCATTTTGTTCCATAAATGTTGTTAGTGCAACACTTTTGTCTTCCTCCTTCTAATGTTTATCCGTGTTCAACTAGTGAATATGGCGTGAACATATTAACTTTATGCCTTAAACTAAACTTCTTGCTAATTGCTATCCTTTTAAGATACATACATGTAAAGGGCATGTGAAGTTTGGGCATAACAAGTTCTTTTACGTCTTGCACACACCCTTAATATGAATATAGGGAATTTGAACTCATTATAAACATATACATGACAGGTGGATGCAAAATGCCACCCTAATTATGAATGGAAACACAAATACAAAAAGGTAGATGTGAATGCTACCCTAATTATGTATACAAAATATATTTTTGTTCTTCGTACATCGCGATTACAATGGAGAACACAATAGGTTTTATAAGACATGCCGCCTTATTAATGTATCGAAACATATTTTCAAAGTTCAAACTGCTCCCTTTTCATTTTGTTGTTCTTTTTGAACTTCGATGAAGTAGAATGAAAAGAGAATATATTTCACATGTATGCACATTATTTTGATTATTCTGGCCGAGGAGCAAAGAGAGGGATATTTTCAATGCTTTTAAAAGGTGGGGTCAGGAGGATCAAATGTTGCTAAAGCAACACCACCAGAACAGAAGCACTTTCAAATCTCAAAATATTCCGAAGCTAAAACCAAACCACTGTATGTAAGCAAATAAGCAGAAAGTGGAAAAGTAACAGGGCCCCATTTGCTTAGCTGTAAACTGCTTTGTGGTACAAGCAAACGTCAAAAGTCATTCCCTCTTTTAGAAGATTCTTGTTTATGTCGTCCCCTCTTTTTCTTCAAGTGGGTCCCCTGTAGATACCTCAGTCCCCCACATACATCAATTTAGGCATGTTAAAAAAACCCCAGTATTATATATGGTGAGGGTGGCAGGATCACATTCACATGCTATAGGAAAAGCACAGCCATGGCCGGATCATAACAGTAAGGTATTGTTTTAATGTCCATGGGATCGTCCCACATGTTGTGTTCATTTACAGTACAATTTTTCATCTTTTGTCCCATCACAAGTGTGTGTATTACTGTGGACCATTAACATACATGCCTTGGGGACCAATACTTGCTTGAAATAACACTGCCCTCTCTCAATTGAAAGATTTGTGGAGATTTAAGAGAAGATGATTAGAAGAAAATAGAGAAATGTTTGAGAGCAGTATCAAAGAATTTTCTTTTCATTTTTCTTGCATCAGTCCTGCATACAATCCTGGTCATATATTTATTTCTTGTTTTTCATACTCTAACTAACTTTTGCTGACGTATTGATAACCCACTTGATCCACGTGATCAATTCATTAAGCTCAGCCTATGTTTGCTGCTCTTCCTGTCAACTGATGATGATTATTTAATATCTTAACATTCCCCCTCAAACGTTGCTGATCAAGATCAGTGAGTTTGAACTTAGTTTTTGAAAAAGAATCATCAGCAGTTGTAATAGCAGCAGCAGCAGAATTATTCCCCCTCAAACGAAACTGAGCGAGATCAGTTACAAGTTTGCTGCGGAGAAGTTGATAACGAGTAATGGACAGGGCCTTAGTAAATATGTCAACAGTTTGAACTTCAGTAGAGACATGACGAACCTCAAGATTCCCAGCAGATATCATGTCACGTATAAAATGGATGTCTATCTCTATATGTTTGGTTCTAGCATGATAAACAGGATTGTGAGCAAGAGAATTTGCACTTACATTATCACACCAGAGAATTGGAGCTGAAGAGATGGAAATCTGAAGTTCTTTAAGAAGAGATTGAAACCAAAGAATATCAGTAGCAGCAGAGGCTAGAGATCTATATTCTGCTTCGGTAGAGGATCTTGCAACCACACTTTGTTTCTTAGAAGACCAAGAGATCAAACTTCCCCCTAAATAAAGACAGTAACCACCTGTAGATTTTCTGTCATCCATATTACTAGCCCAATCTGCATCCGCAAAGCCTTCAAGAGTGAGTTGTGAAGCAGAAGAAAATAAGATGCCATAAGATAAAGTACCCTTTATGTATCAAAGAACCCTTTTTGCAACTTGCCAATGAACCTGAGTTGGAGCTGATAAAAACTGACTCAATTTATTTGTGGCATAGGCAATATCAGGTCTTGTCAGCGTGAGATATTGAAGAGCTCCAATTATACTGCGATACAGGGTAGGATCAGAAAAGGGTGTTCCATCTGTTGAAGACAACTTGCTGTTAGAAGCTAAAGGTGTTGGACACGGTTTGGACATAGTGGGACCAGTTGGAACCAGCAAGTCCCAAGCATATTTAGATTGTGTTAGTAGCAGACCTGCAGTATTCCTTTCAACTTCAATGCCAAGAAAATAATGCAGAGAGCCTAGAGATTTTAGAGCAAACTGTAAATGAAGGTCAGTAATTAGCTTCTTTATCAAAGCAGTGTCACTCCCTGTGATAAGTATGTCATCAACATACACTAACAAAAGCAGAAATGAGGTAGAAGTCTTGTAAATAAACAAAGAAGAGTCTGCTTTGCTATTAGTAAAACCCCATTTGACCAAAGCTGCATAGAGTTTATCATACCAGGCCCTTGGTGCCTGTTTAAGACCATATAGAGATTTGTGTAAGCGACAGACATGAGAAGGATAAGATGGATTAACAAAACCATCTGGTTGAGTCATATAAACCTCCTCTTGAAGTACACCATTCAAAAATGCATTGTTGATGTCAATCTGTTGGACATCCCAGTTATAAGTGACTGCCAATGTGAGAACCACTCTTATTGTTGAACTCTTTACAACAGGGCTAAAGGTTTCTTTGAAGTCAAGACCAGGGGTTTGAGTAAAGCCTTTGGCCACCAATCTAGCTTTATATCGGTCAATGGAACCATCTTGCTCGTACTTGATTCGAAATATCCACTTGTTATCAACAATATTCATGTGAGGTTGACAAGGAACCAAAGACCAAGTTCCATTTCTTATCAAGGCATTGTATTCATCTTGCGTAGCTGCTAACCAAGCTGGATTTTTGACAGCATCAGACACAGTAGTTGGCACACTCTCAAGAGTTTGATCAGGACAGGTATTTGAGTGAAAAAGTTTTGGTTTATGAATGCCAGATTTAGCTCTAGTGATCATAGGATGAACTGATTGTGTTGGTTTAAGAAAATGTGGTGAGATGTTTGTGGGCTGTAAAGGTTTATTTTGGTTAGAAAAAGAATGAAGATTCTGAGGTAGAGTGTGCTGTTGTGTGATATGTTGTTGCTGTTGTGCAGATTGCGAATCAAAAATATTTGAGTCTGTACCAGTATTAGGTGCTGAACTGAGAGACATATCAGACATAATAGAGGAGGATTGACTGTGTTGTGAAGAAGTATTATAGTTAGATGGAAAAAGTGACAAAAAAAGGGAACTCTTGCTCATTAAAAAGAACATGTCTAGACAAATAGACTTTGCCTGTTGAACTTAGACATTTGTAGCCTTTTGATTCCTCACCATAACCAATGAAAATGCACTTCCTAGAATGAAAGGCAAATTTGTTTTTATTGTAAGGTCTGATGTAGGGAAAATATGAACAACCAAAGGCTTTAAAATCAAGATAACTTGGGTTCTTTTTAAAAAGAACTGTATATGGTGACAGATGATTCAATATAGGAGTAGGAAGTCTGTTAATAGTAAAAACAGCAGTATTAAAAGCTTCCCACCAAAACGATATAGGTAGTTTGGCATGTGCAAGCAAGGTAAGTCCTATTTCTATAATATGTCTGTGTTTCCTCTCAGCGATACCATTTTGCTGAGAGGTATATGGACAAGTTAATCTGTGAGTAATACCATTTGCAGCAAGGTATGATTTTAGAGCAAGAAATTCACCTCCATTGTCACTTTGAAATGCTTTTAAGGTTGTTTGAAATTGACATTGGACCATTTTATGGAATTGAATGAAAATGGTCTTGACTTGAGACTTAAGAGTCATGGGATAGATCCAACAATATCTTGAGTATTGATCTATAAAGCTGACATAATATCTATGACCTTGTGTGGAGGCTATAGGAAAGGGTCCCCATACATCAGAACATATTAAATCTAAAGGGGCAGAAACTCTTTCAGATGAATGAGTAAATGGAAGCTTGTGAGCTTTTCCAATAGAACAAGAATCACAAAAAAACTTTGTATTGAAGTCAATATCATCAACATTCAGACTTTTCAGTACTTTACACAAGACATACTTGGATGGATGCCCAAGTTTGTTATGCCAAATTTGCAAAAGAACATCTTTAGGTGCTTTTAATAGACCCGTAGACAATGTAAAACTATTACATTCTGGAATCACTCTCTTATTATTTATGGAAGCAAAGAAAGGATCACAAGTATCAACAACATGAGAAGAAGCTGAAGAAAAAGTAGAAACACTAGAATGACACTCACTTGACAGATTCTTGTGTTCAGCCTTTGGAAGCATAACTTGGTACAGCCCATTTTTCATAACCCCTTTGAGAAGTATTCTCTTCGTGAGCTTGTCCTTTACAAGACAAACATGATTATCAAACTCAACAGCAACATTATTATCAATGACAAGCTGAGCAATACTTATGAGGTTTTTGGTTATGTTAAGTACTACTAGCATTTTGTTTAAATGAATGATAGGTGTATCATGTGAAATTGAATGAATGAAGGTTTTACCAAAATGAGAGATTGAGAGTCTGTGACCACTACCTACTTCCAACTTCTCATTACCTTTGTATTCACTGCTTATGGATAAGTTGTTGAGGTCTGAAGTAATATGATTTGTAGCTCCGCTGTCCATGTACCAACTTGGATCACTCACTGTTGAAGAAGACGCTATCAGTGCATTGGAGTGATTGCCTTGAATCTGATAAGGAGCTTCTGAAGAGTACTCAATTTGATGATTCACACTGGCCATGTTTCCCTGCAACATCTGATTTTGTGATCTACCTATGTTGAAAGTGTTATCAAACCTGTGATAACAAACATTTGCAATGTGCCCAATTTTACCACACACTTGGCAGGTTGGTCTTGAAGTTCCAAACCTTCCACCTCTACCTCTTCCTCTAGGCCTAAATCTTCCTCTAGAAATATTGTTGTAATTACCACTTCTCAAAAAATTCTGAGGAAGTTCTCCCTTGTTAACTCTGCCTAGAACATTTGCTGAAGGGTTTGACACATTAATTGTATCAACAGATGCAAATTGTTCCAATCTAGACTCAAAACTCATAAGAAGAAATTGTGCATCTTGAAGCTTTACTTCGTTTTCCTTGGCTGTTATTGTCACCACGACTGGGTCAAATTCTTGACCTAACCCACTTAGAATATAAGAGACTAAATCCTGTTCTGTAATAACCTGTCCAGCAGCCATTAACAATTCAGCTATTCCTTTGATTTTAGTAATGTAATCACTAATCGACATAGCCCCTTTCTTGAGTGTTTGCAACTGGTTTCTTAGGTGAACCACTCTAGCCATTGATTGTGCGGAAAACAGTTTAACAACACAATTCCAAGTCTCATAAGCAGTCACACAGTGAGTAACTTGACCTATGATTGAGTCACTAAATGTAGAAAGCAACCAAGACACCAAAATCTGATCAATCTTTTTCCAATTTAGAAAATCATCATTATAAACTTGTGTAATCTCACCTGTTTCTTCATCTCTAGAATTGACAAACTTTGATGGACTCTTGACAGGCCCAAAGATGTATTCCTCCAAGTCGAAAGCTCGAATTACTGGCATGATTTGAGCCTTCCAATGAACAAAGTTGTTGTGGTTCAACTTGATAGGTAAGTTGTAATTAAGATTCTTTAATATCAGTTGTGTTTGAGCCTCTCGCTGCTTCCTGGTTAATGTCGGTTCTTTTTTATTAAACTCCATTGAAGTATCTTGATGTATGTTGGTGAGTGAAGATACAGCCTCAGATCTGTTGAAGCTCTGATACCATGAAAGATTTGTGGAGATTTAAGAGAAGATGATTAGAAGAAAATAGAGAAATGTTTGAGAGCAGTATCAAAGAATTTTCTTTTCATTTTTCTTGCATCAGTCCTGCATACAATCCTGGTCATATATTTATTTCTTGTTTTTCATACTCTAACTAACTTTTGCTGACGTATTGATAACCCACTTGATCCACGTGATCAATTCATTAAGCTTAGCCTATGTTTGCTGCTCTTCCTGTCAACTGATGATGATTATTTAATATCTTAACATCAATCCTACAATAACATTTTACCGTCTGTTTTTTCCTTTTCAAAGACACAACCAAAACAAAATCTTACACACCTCTACAGTGGCTCCAATTACACTAACGCCCGTTACTATTTTAACATGTTTATTTGAAGTTTCAAATATTTTATAAAATCAAGGAATAATCCCAAAAAACCCCCATAACTTTTAACAGATTACTCATTTTCCTCCATGTGGTTTCGTTTTTATCCAAAATACCACCTAACTTTAAATTAAACACTCAAAATACCCCTTAAAAGTGGGTAAAAGGACAATAATGCCCTTCACAGTAACGGATTCCGTTAGGATGTTATAGTTGACCGTTTGACTCCAGGGGTAAAAAAGGAAGTTCAATAAAAATATTAATAAAAATATAAAATAAAAAATAATATTAAATAAGATTTTTATTTAAAAATAAAAAATAAAAAATATTTATTCATTATTCTTATTTTTTTCCTCACAGATTCTCTCTCTCTCTCTCTCTCTCTCTTTTCTGCCTCTCTCTCTGCCCATTTCCCCTCTTTCTCTCTCTCTCCATCTTCGGCCGGCTTTGTAGGGAGATTGATGGCGACGGCGTGGTGGAGACACCGGAGACCCAATTCGGGTCTCGGATCGTGGAGATCTCGGGTCTCCAATCGTGGAGACCCAGAAGGATCTCCACGATCGAAGACCCATCTGGGTCTCCAATCTCTCCCTCTCTCTTCTTTTTTCCTCTCTCTATCCATCTCCGGTCGGCTTTGTAGTGGGGTTAATGGTGGCGGCGTGGTGGAGACACCGGAGACCCAGTTCGGGTCTCTGATCGTGGAGATCTCGGGTCTCCAATCGTGGAGACCCAGAAGGATCTCCACGATCTGGGTCTCCGATCTTTCCCTCTCTCTTCTCTTTTTCTCTCTCTATCCATCTCCGGTCGGCTTTGTAGGGGGTTTGATTGTGGCGATGTGGAGACATCGGAGACGCGGAGACCCATCAATCGTGGAGATCCTTCTGGGTCACCGGGTCTCCACGATCGGAGACCTGAACTGGGTCTCCATGGTCGGAGACAAGAGACCCAGAAGGGTCTCCAGGTCTCCACCCCGAATTGGGTCCTCACCGGTGGAGATCATGTGTTTTTTTTTTTTCTTTCTTCTGTTAAGTTCTATTGATTGTTTTTTTTTTTTTTTTATATAATGTTGGTTGATGATTGTGGGAGATTGATGATTAGTGATTATGGAAGATTGATCTGGAAACCCAGAAATGGGGAGAGAAGAAAGAGGGGAAGAGAGAGGGGTTCCAACAGTGAAGAAGGATGAAGATGATGATGGCTCATGGCTGTGGAGATCCAGATTGGATCTCTGTCGTGATCCAATCTGGATCTCCACAGCCATAATTTTTTTAAAAAATAAAAAATAAAAGAAATTAAAAAAAATGGAGATCCAGATTGGATCTCCATTTTTTTTTTAAAAATTTTTTTAATTTTTAAAAAATTATAAGGGATAGTTTAATCTTTTTATTTAAGTTAAAATTTTCTGTTATTAAAGTAACAGAATGGACCTTTTAGATAAAAATGAAATTGCATGGGGAAAAATGGGTAATCCGTGAAAAGTTGGTTGGTTTTTTAGGATTTTCCCTAAAATCAATTACTATATTTTTTTAATACATAATACAAAGGATTTTGCATAAAAAAAAGATTTGCAAAATCTCACACCAAATGAATAAAACAATTCATATAAATGGTGACACGAGATAAATTTACCCATATAATAAAATGAAAATACTCGTGTTAAGATTAAAACTATCATATCATGGAAAAGAAGTACACTGACTACTAACTTATAGATAAATGTGTAAGAAAAAAAAAAGTAGTTACAACCGTTAAAACTCTTATATAAATTAGAATTTTATATATCATGATTTGAAAATGGAAAAATGACTTGAACTCATAACTTTATAAATTCGAATTTATATCATACACGTGATAAAATAGTGGGTTTTGAAAAATTTATTTACTTAAGATCATGTGGGTGATGGATAGAGATTTGCTGCATTTATTAATAAGGGAAAACAATATATGAAGACATAATTGAGGTATGGATGGAAGATGAAGTGGAAGTGTTGAAACAAAAACAGAAGACACATCCAACTGGTCCCAAATAAACTGTCTGTTTTCAGGCCACCAAGACTTGTAAAAACCATTATTTTTATTTTGCAAATATATATATATATATATGTATGTATGTATGTTCAAGCCACCAAGTCTTGCTTGTAACCACTCTTCCCATATGAATTGAATTCAGCAAAAAAAGGTACAACAACATTTTTCAACTGTGGAAAATTTTACTGACGATTGAGAAATCTTGTGTTTTTTTTACGCAATTCAATTTATAAGGGAAGAGTAGTTGTAAGCAAGACTTAGTACAAGATTTCTCAATTGTGGATAATTCTCTTATTAATTATCATCCAATTTCTTTTCTTGCCTGAAACAATCCTTTCCACGGACCTAGCTTCTGACTAGCTTAGGACAAGAGGGGCACGTGTCTCCCCAAAATTTTATGAAAATAATTTAGTTTCGAATATTAATTATTAAATATTTAAATGAATATTATGTAGTCTACGAAATGAAGAGCATGAGTGGCCAGTGGCATTAGCTGTCCCCTTCGTTTCATGCCGACGGGATTCGAACCTGACTGATGTTTCTCTTTTGCTTTTTCTTTGTTTTTTTTTTTTCAAACAAATGACAAAATTGTGTGTGGAGGTCGGAACAGGACTCAGGAAAGCAAGTTTTGACTTTAGAGTCATAGTTAATTAACTAAATATATTTAATTAATTAATTATATATGGAGTCAATTTTTGTAAATCGAGGATATATATATCTATTTAAGTATCTTTAATTGATGTAATTTAATTTAAATTGAAAGAATTAAACCTTACAGCTGGTCGGTCAAAAGAGAGTTGTTCATGTACCCAGTACTCATGTAGATCATCATCGTTAGCTTAGAATCCAATAGCTGAAGATAATTTTCTAGTATCAGTTTCCACAATTCAACTGAATACACATTGCTTGCTGTATTTATCAAGATGTACTACATACTATACAAGCAGAAAATAATGTAATTAATTTGTCATTTACCGCAACATGAATAACTACAAGCATACAAGGACTAATGCTATTAATGTGTCACCTACAACCAGCAGAATCAAAACCACGTGATACTAATTAGTTTGCCTCGATCTATATAGTTTCTCTCCTCTAAAATAGATCACAAAGTTTCTCTATAGTTATGCTAAAAACAAAAACCATAGTATAAATTTCCATTATCTAGTGCCAAGTAACCTCTAATTGGTCATATTTGGTATTAAAAAGATTACAGTAATAATTCAGTATAATTTTGTTTAAATATACCATTGACAGTATGATAATTCAAACCTAAAATATTATAAAATTGAATAAAACACTCTCTATCACCAATCACATTGAGCAATGGTAACAATTTAATTTAATTGTAAAAGAAGTGTTATGATGATTTGTCAACAATTCGGTGTTTGATATGGTCCAATAAATTATTTTCTACCGATCATTTCTTAGTGACAAATACAGAACCTTATTTTAACCCCAAATAAAGTCTCTTTTTTTTTTTTTTTTTTTTTTTGTAAAACATGCAAATAATACATGAGCACTGATATGTTCGCCCCTTTAAAATTTTAAGTCACCCCCTCAATAAATACATCCAATCAAATATTTTCAAGAAAAAATGAATTACATAAAAAGATAGTTTTGATGTCATTCACTAACAAATATGTAATGCAATAAATTTATAAAAGATTTTTTTTAATCAAATGGATTATAATTATATGTTTTAATATTTTTAACAATCTTTAATAGGGTGCAATTACAAAATGGGCATGCATACGGTGTAAGTGGGGTGAACATACCACCACTAATATTTATCGAGTGGACATTACTTAAACCCATCATCTTACTATGTAAGCATGAATAATAGTCTAATGATATGATCGATTCGTGGCAATCAGTTACAAATCAGTAATAATGTCATAGATAATTCTCCAAAAACAATAATAACAATAATAATAATAATAACAATAATGTCTTTGATAATTTGTAAGGCCCATTTCTTTGTAAGGCTCATTTCTGTTTTTCGTTCTTTCGGTCCATGATAATCAATTGCTATAGGGATCGGCCCAACAGTGGATAATACACGACATTCAACAAAGTTGAAACGAAAAGGAAATGAAGAAAGGAAGCTAACAAAAAAAAAAAAAGGAGCTGGTTTCAAGCTGATTTGATGTGCAAAGATTCAATTTTTTAATTGATTTGCGTGTTTCATTTCATGGATTCTTAATGGGTTTTATGCTATTTCGTAGGTAAAGAACCAACGGGTGAAACAAGTGTTTATGGTTCCAACTTCAAAGTAAAGCCTCAAACTATAATTTTACATGATTATTTTCTGTTTTCTCACTACAATTAATTAAAGGGATATTATAAAAACCTCCCTAAAAAGTAAACTATCGAGATTAATCTCCGTTTTATTTTATTAAGTGAATCATCTCTTACAGTTTAAAAAACCCAACCAATATTAAAATTTAAAGGCAAAATGATAATCTAATAAAATAATTAAAATTTTAAAATGAGGAAAATTGTTAAAATTTTAGAAAATAAACTTAAAAATACTTCACCAAATAATTTAAGAAATTAAAAAAAAAAATTATAAAAAGTTTATAAACAAAAAATTAATAATTTTTTAACAAAATTAAAGTGCTTTCCACCCGCCATTAGCATGATGTACGATGGACATCATTTGAAAAATATTAAACAGTTTATTTTTGAAATTAAAAAAAGATAAAAACCCATTCATCTTCATCCAAAAAAAACAACCCACTTCCATTAATCATCCACATCGACAAGAAACAACTTATTCATCAACCAAAAACAAATTATCTAGAAACCCAAAATTTCTAGGTTTCTAACATGCTGCAAACTTGTTTCTGGGTTTTCAGCACCCATATTTATCATCCCCTAAACTCAAAATCAACATCTCTTCATTGATTCAACACATCAATCCCAAACCATACCCCAAGACACATAACACATCAATCCCAAACCAAACCAAAGAGGATAAGAGAGAGAGAGAGAGAGGAGAGAAAGAGAGAGCAAAAGAGGGAGGTCTTTCGCGACCATCCATCAACACTGCCGTCGAAGAGATTTTTCGATAGTCATCAAGGGTCGGCGATAGAGAGAAGAGGAAAAAAGGGGGGAGAGAGAGCAAGAGTTTTAGTTTAATTTTAATTTTCTTTCAGTTTAATTAAAGTGTTTTAGTTTTTATTTTTATTTTTATTTTTATTTTGTGATATTATTAATTAATTAATAATTTTTTATTTTTTATTTAATATTATTATTAATTAATAATTTAAAGGGTATTTTGATCATTTCACAATTTTAGACGAAAAATGTTATTATTTTAAATAAAAAATTAATGATAGAGGATAGTTCATCTAATAATAAAAAATCAAGTTAATCTTGATTAATTTAATTTTCTAAGGGGTTTTCCATAACATCCCTTATTTAAATAGTAGTCTAAACCAACTCTCGAATGCTTTAGATAGTCATCAAGTTTAAAATAGGAAGTCATCATAGGTACCGCAAAACACGATACTGTAGAAGATTATTAACTTAAAACCAGCTATTTTATTTTATCTATAAACTTCATAATAGTGTTTTAAGACAGTAATGTGATATAATCAAGGAGACATTTAGAGTCCTAACCTGTCTCTTTGTATACTCCTAAGAAATTTCTCCGGCCGAGTTCCTGATTTAAAGAAATGCTACATCAACACAAACACAAATATTCATATCTATCCTCTAATATGCGAGGTCATCTCTACTAACAGGAAATTGGTCCACCAAGAAACGCTGGTAGACAACTTATTTCGGACTAAGCGAACACCTAGGAAACATTAAAGAGACCTGCGATTTAGAGACAATAATGACTATTAAAAATTGAACCTGAAAATTTCATTGGCATTTACAAAGAGAACATTGGACTCTTAAAATAAGAACTGACATTAAGTCACTGGCAATATTAATCTGACACTGAAGATAATTTGCATTGGCGCTGATGTTTGAGTTGTTTCACAGTCCTATCTATATAAGTTTGTGGGCCATTCATTGTATGAACATATAAATAAAATTTGATCAATCAACCTAAAGGGTGATGCCTAACGAAATTCAAGTTGGATGATACATAATTTTTCTTCATTTAATTAGAGTTACGCATAGTACATCGCTTTTCCATTTCCCTACTATAGCAATCTTTATTTCGCTTCTTCAATTCATTGATTCCATCAATAATTATTAGTATGGCATTCGTACCTTCAAATGACCGATAGAATTTAACTTCTATGAGTTGGATATAGTTACCTCACAGAGATCTATCTTCTGAGCAGGGATGCCGGTATGAAGCTTTTGAACTTTCTTTGAAGAAACAATACAAGAGCTGAGCCCACCAACGGCCAACTTGTAGTTATGGCAATAAGTGCTAATAACCAGATTGAAATCTTGTTTTGTCGCCAAAGTTGATCTACTCGTCTTCTTATAGGAATGATTAAAACCTCTAAATTTGGTTCTGATGGCTCTGTGAGGTCATTTTGGGGAGGCACTTTCTCTATCATACTATCACTTCTTTCTGTATCTAAGTTATTGTCATTGTCTTCATTTAGGTACACAACAGGCTTATTTGATTTGTCTTCAACTTCATTATCTGCTGCTTCTGTTCCTACAGCGGTTACCAATCCATCTTCTGCTAAGTTTACGTAAGGCCCTTGATCAATTGAAGATTCCATAGGAACTGGTAAGGTAAGAACCTGCAAGACATAAAGAGAAGCATCTAATTGCTGGAAATTAAGCTCTGCATTACACCTTCATTATAATGAGAACTAGGTTATTTAGAGCACATGTCTGCGTTTAAGCAAAAAGACTATTTTGTACCTTCTTTTCTCTGTTAACAAATGGGGAAGAGTGAAGGGCAGCTAAAAATCCATCAACAGCTCTCACCCACCTGCAATGCATAACATAACATAATAGACTATGCAAATCTAACAAAACTGTTAAATGTGAAGAACTTCCATAACAAGCACAACTGACAACCCAAACAAAAAACTAGATAAATACAAACGCTTATGTATTTGCATGACAATTCTTATTAGTGAAATTCCAACTTATTTTATCTAAAATCTTCTTCAAGACTCATAATGAGAATTGCTTCAATTAGACAAGCAGATCACACTCATCCCCTGCTAAGATAAACATATGGACAAAGTAAGTGCATCCATTTTAAAATACCAGGCATGCTTCAGAAAATGATTGCAGGGGGTGAAGGCTCTCAATTAGTCAATTAGTTCCAACCCCAGCTCTGAAATTGTTAAAAGATTGGATGCAAAACAGACATATCTAATAGACCATAACAATATTAACAAAATGTATAGTTTTCAAAGACTCTGCCAAGAAAGGAAAAGAGCATAAATTACCATATGCTAGTTGCAGTTATTCCTTCATAGAATCCTAGGTGTCCTCCATGCTGTGTAGTAGCAAGAATAATGTTTTCATTTATCCTGTTAATGAGTCAGACAGGTCAGTTTTCTCGTAGACAAACATGAAATTTTACAAATTTCTTAAAATATAGGTAACAAATTTTGTTTATGAATAGAATCACTCTATAATTAATGGCATTTTACCATGGCTTTATGTAAATGCAACTTCTAACTGCTAGTAACTTGGAAGTAATAATTATTTTCATTTGTCCCATAATAAAACATCTGGATTTCTTTTTAACTTCTCAATAATAAGTAGTAACCAAAAAATATATATATTTCGTAAAGATATTTGGTGAATGATATGTGAAAGTTTTTCACTTGCATGATGTTGCCCAATGGTCGATATTAACCCATAATGGCTTTGATATAATGCGAACAATATACGTAAAAATTTGAATGCAAGACAATTGCTCATTTATACTAGACCCACCTGCATTCATCCCATGGAATGGCTTCTCTCGTACAAACTGGATCATCCAAGGCACTGATGCAGAGGAGAGGCACTGATACGTTTTGCACAAAACCCACGCTACTTGAAAGCCTGTAATAGGCATCCACAGTCTGGGAAACAAGATAACCTTCTCAGTAAATCAGGGCTTAAAGATAATGATCTATAAATTTTCTTACCTCAAATTTTCCAAGAACACGAGTAGCATGGTTGTCAAAGTCCCGAACAGAACGTGACTGTCAAGGCACAAGGAGAAATGAATTAGAATGGTTGATTTTTCCTTTTAATATAAAACATTTTTGTTGTTTTATTGCTTCTTCATTCAATCTATAACATTTTTGTTATGTATTGCCTCTTCATATATTTTTTGGTTGAAGTGAATAGGGAGAGGGCAATCATTTTATGTTTAAACAGTTCTGATGAGTTCACTACTCTCCGTGGCAGTTCAATCCTGTAATCATTTTTATTTATGTACTACTAATCTGTTTATGGCATGCCAAACTAATTTCATTGATTATTTCAGAATGGGCAAGGCAGAGAATAAAAGTAAAAAAAGGGAATGTACCATTTTAATGTTTTCCCAATCTGCAAGACGAGACAAGATAGATTGATGCCTATTAAAAACATAGATGACAGATTATATTCTGCTAAACAATATATGAAGTCTGGAAACTTAATGCTGAAAAACAAACCGGAATTGTAGAAGCATTTGAGAAGACTTATTAATAAGAGTATTTCTTTAATTATCACCACCATCATAAATTGGTTAATGTCAAAAACTTTGCACAAGAAAGTGAGGCAGACGTACAATTTTGCGTAACCTTGTAGACCAATTGCAAGCACTCTGTCATAAAATTTCTGAATGAGCCTGCGGTTAATGAATCTGTCACATATCTGCACAGATGTTAAGCATGTATAATTTAGATGAGGTCGCAAGTAAAATAGTTAGCAATCACAATAGAACATACAAATTTTCCACTTCAGCAGTTACATAGAGAAACTAGGCAACTAAAAACAACGGACAAGAATTAGAGCTCGTAAATATAAATAACCAAAGACTTGTAGCTTCCAATATAAAGTTTCCAGGAATGGTTCCTTCCATTTGATTACCTAAAACACTCTGTTAGTCATACAATTGTCATACTTAGTCATTTCTTGAGTGTTTTAGCACTGAAAATGAGATCCTATGATCCAGCAATATTTCACTATAATATATTGCTCTCCTAAGTATCGAAAGCCACTCTGTCATCCACTTCAACATTTTACTTTAGTTTTTTGCCTTCATCGCTCAGCTTAAGTGATGTTCTGGCATTTATACCTAAATCAACATATACTAGTAATTTGCCATTCAATCACAAGACAGATAAACTACTAACCAAAAGGTCCCAAGGACAGCAGACAGCTGCAGCTCCAACAAGAGGAGTATTAACCCCTTCCTCTCCAAGATATTTTACCTGAAAGAAGTTATCCATATTACGAGAGAGCAAGCATATAAACCGATGAACTGGTTTACAATATAGTACAAGCATATCTAAAAAATTACTACACCAAAAGAACCAATACATGGGAATTGATGAAAAACAAATTATGCAACTACAATAAACATCTCGCAAACAGAACATGCATATTTGCCAAACTAGCTGTGACACCTGATAGGTTGATGACAATTGACATTTTATAAATCTATAACTAGTAAAAGGCCATAAATCTAAGACTGCTGATGTTACTCTCTTTGAAGAGCAAATGGAAAATAACATTGTACAAGCCAATCATATTTCTCCATCTAACATGATGAGTGGTCGTAATTCATTGTATATGAAAAATTTAGCAACATTAACTTACAGCAGTTTAGAAACCAAAAACATGAAGCAAATAACCTCATAGTTCAAATAAACTGAAAAGGCGGATAAAAGGAGAAAGAAAGGGAAATTAATGTACCAGAATATTTGCACCAATACTAGTTCCAACAGAAAACAAAGGAGCTTCCGGATATTGAGAGTGAATATGGTCAACAATTGTCCGCAGATCCTCTGTCCATCCAGCATTGTAGAAGCAATCAGACTGACCAAGCATTTCTCCAATGACAAACAAACCTTGTTAGTTAACTATACATCAGGAATTTAGATTGTAAATCTCTACACAGAAAGAAACTCCATGTAATACATCAACAAACTCCATGTAAATGTACATGAATGAAACAAAATTAAAAGTATTTTGACAAAGAAGAAATATTAAATGTGTTTAAACTCTTCAAAGTTTAGATCATGAATTTTGCATTTCTGAAAAGACTTAAATACTTTTAAAATTGATGACAACATTCTCAGCAAGTTTATTCAACAACAAAGTCTTTTACTCTGTGAAGTTCCTAGTTCTTAATAAAGCGACAATCCATGAAGCACACAAAAATAATATAAATCAATGTGTTCAAACGTACCATCCAATGGTCTCGATCATATTTTTAAGGAATCTGATATGGAAGTGATGACTTGTATTCTTATTTCCATACCTTAATTAATACCGGCATAAAACAATGAGTTCAAAAGCACTATTCACAGATGGTCGATCAGGTTTAAAAAATCTAAGCGCAAAGTAGACAATTATCATCCTCAAATGAGAATACCAAGAAAGAAATTTAATAAACATCAGCACATCTATCCCAGCAAAAGATTTGGAACAGTTCTTCATATTCAAAATTTAAAATTACTTTCCAAATGAACTACCAGCAAAGTGGAATCAAGTGTGATGAACCACTTCGACACTACTGAAACAAAATGCTCGAGGAAGAGGCCATATTGAGATTCCAGCAACTTTAAACTCTTCTCTCCTCCCCATTTCCATAGCTAAATCTCATAAGGCAACCTTTCCTTTTCTCCAATTATCGTATCTCTCCTCAGCAGCCTATATCTTTCTCTATTCTACCGTGTACAGTAGAAGCTGTTGGCAATTCTATAAGAAGCCTATATATATATATGTATATGTATATATATATAAATATATATATGTATGTATATATATATGAATGAATGTGTATATATACCCCTCATTAAAATTTCAAAAGTGTAACAAAACAAAAACAGAAGAGGTTTTTGTCAACTATCAGGAAAAACACACTAATACACCCATTTGGAACAAAGCAGATTAAGATTGACCTAAATTTTGGGCAGGATAGCAGGCCAGGAACACTTTTCTATGCTGGTTTCCCTTGATACTATGACAAAGTCCAGCAATTCCCCAGAATGGAACCAGTGTTAATGACCTTAATGTATTTCTATCAAAAGTATGTGTTTCAATCACTCTCTCCTTCATCCTTCCTCTCAACTAACATGCATGAATAAACATAGCCAAATATAAAAGAAAAGAATCCGCTCAAGAAAGCAAATATAAAAATGATATTCTGATACAATTGCCAAAAACAAAATATGAGATGATTGAGGAAACAGAAAAGACTGATCCACCACCTTACGTAATAAAGAGTGGTAAAAACAAAAGAAATCAAATGCACACAAGAGTACATCTCACAAGAACTCACAGTTAATGAAATGCCTCCAAGTCCACGGTGATTGCATACAACGACCCTCCACCCCTGTCTTGCAATTTTGAAGGCAAGGTGCTTTATATACTGTTGCAAAATAAAGTATATAGTATGTTCAAGGACTAAAAAGGCAGGATTTAGTGGCTAGCATAATAAAGAAAGAAATTGGATTGAATGGGTTAATTGATATAACTATATTCTGAGAAATGCAAAACAGTTAAAAGAAGAAAGAAAGAAAAAGAAAAGGAGGTACAGCTGCAGCAGAATCACTGGTTAAGCCAGGAACCACAACCACAACTGGAGTTTTATCACCATTTAGAGTGGCATCATTCACACGGGTGACACCTGCCATGACTGAAAATTTCAAATTCACATATTACAATAGAGTAGTAACTATTTGCACATGACATGTAATACAAGAGAATCATTGGTTTATTTTATTATTTGTTTTTATAGGAACAGACAATCACTATTTTTATTATAAGGTAATATTACCTGTCCCAAGGTTATAGGTTTAACTATAGCTACAATCAGTAGATTTGTTTCTTGTATATCAATTTCCTACCATTACTGTTTGTCTGTTCAAATTATTAGTTAAATAGATTGGCAAATTTATTTACTACCCTCAATTGCTTGCCAAAAAAAAATCATTATGCTTAATAATAAGATTCTCGAACATCAATTGCAAATTAAATTTATAGTTAGGAAATGTATAAACAAATGGATAGGAAAGGCCATGGCCTTCTCTCCATTATCTAAATTATAGATATATAAAAACATAATGCATAAACTCAAAAACTAAGGACAATATCACAATAACAAATGACAGAAATTAGTAATAAGTTAATGAGGCAATGAAATCAAACTACATCATTATCATAATCAGATATGAGTGACACTAACCATCAGAATACGTGAGCCAATCCAAAGCAATCGTTCCACCATCAGGAGTACAGAATAGGTGACTGAGCATAAGCAAGGCATCAGTACCTATGATATATTTAGTAATACATATCATTCAAGTCGTTATCAAATATGTAGAAGCATAAATGAGCTGACAGGGTCACAGAGAAAACTAGTAAGACAAAGAATCCATTTTTATGATTCTTGGCCTTCGTAAATTCTTCTCTCTTTTATTAAACACTGTCTAACATGGCTACAATCAAATTAGGCAAATCCATAACCTTTAATCATTGCATTAATATAAATATAAGTATTGATTGCAATTGCCCAAACTTTAAGCATGGCAAATTTTGTGTCAAACAACTAACATCAGAATCAAATACTTACAGTTCAATGGGATCACTAAGAAATAAGAACACTAAACTTTAGGCACGAACCAAGTTGTTCTAGCTGCATAAAATGCTTTCAAATGCACGCACACTCAATACAAACATAATTCTATAATTCGTGCACATTTGATTGACACCGAAAATATAATCTAGTTTGCTTCAAGAAAAACCACGACCTCCAAAATGTAACTAATACATAATTCAGGAAATGACTCATATGATGTTAAGGACGCATTCATAGGGAAGATATATAGCAGAAGGAATCACATGATCTTTTAAATTGTTTCCTTTATTCTAGTAGTCCTATTTGGTACTTTGTTTCCTTATGTGTTTGGAGTCTTGTTTTCGTAATTTCCCCAATTCATGATTATTGAATTGGTAACAAATAATTTGTATCCTTGTTTGGATCCATTCTCTTCCTATAAAGAGAGATGGTAATGAAATAAAATGATTATTCAGACTTTTGCAAAAGAAAAGATTAAGGAGAGTTTTGAGTGGTCTCTTTAGAACAAACCCCCATTGTTATCTTTTGAAATAGGTTCTTCAAGGAAGGGCAGGAATATGAACGAAGGAAATCAAGAGGATTTCCCAATACATCAACGTATGACAAGATCCTATTCATGAGACCATAACATCTGATCTATTTATTAACAATAAATCTCAATTATACAAATATTTTAATGGATACCCAGGAATAACAATTAACAAATGATTAGATAGAATAAATCCATTCTAATCTTATTTTAAATCTAAAATTTATCACCCATTAAAAAAAGGGATAAACTCAAAAACGACCAAAAAAAAAAAAAAAAAGATGAAAATTTGTTTTTTGCCATAAAGAAATTACACATTTATAGTATTTAACGAAACTTCAATCGTTTGAACCTTTATCAGCCCCAAAAAATTTCACCTAGAGACAAACCTTTACTTTTAAAAACAATTAAAAGTAATGTTTCGGCTACAAAAGAATCATTTTTTTTACCAAAAACAGATTTCCACTTTTGTTTTTGCCTTTTCTTATAATTTCCACATCTACATTCAAATTAACCAATGTTTTAAAAGGCGAGAGGCGAGGCGAGGCGAGACGAGGCGACGCGGTCGCCTTGAGGCAAATGAGGCAGTAGCCTCAATCCAATTAAGGAAAAAATTAAATAACAGAAAAATAAAACTTGAAGCGTAAAATGTAGAAATGTAGAAGGAGATGTGTTGAGGCTTAAGTGATTGAGATAATTTTATTTTTTATCATTATATATAAACTATAAAACCTCATCCCATTAACTTAATTTTTTTTCTTCAAAAAAAATTATTTTTTATTATTATATATAATTTCTTATTATTATATATATAACAGCCATCCCATTAACTTAATTTTTATTTTTTATAATTATATAAATAAATTATAAATTTTCATTCTACTTTTATATTTTTTATGTATTTCACAAAAAATTATTTTTTCTTTTTTTGTCAATATATATGCAAACCTCACGTCCTCAGTCTCCTCACCCCACATACTTTTTTCTTTTTTTTAAACTCACTAACTCATTTTATCATTTTTTATCATTTTATATACATATAAAGCATAAAGATCTTAACCCACTAACTTGGTTTTTATTATTTTTAAATTTTTGTCACCTTTTGATTTTTTATCATGATCTCACCGGTCACCATTAACTTGTTATTGACTTTACACTCTCCACTCCTTCACTGACTAAGCACATCCTCCAAACAGATTCATCCAACTCTTCACTCTTCACTTCTCAGGCTCTCACTTTGTCCACAGTTCATCTTTCTAGTTTCTTCTCACATTCACTCAACACCATCGACTCTGTCACTCCACCTTTCTAGTTTGTTCTACATTCTCCCTACTCTCTCTTCCTCTTAAAACCAGTGTTTGATTGCTTCTAAAACTGGTGTTTGTTATGATATTCTGAAAGTGGTGTGTTTGTGTTTTTTATTTTTTTGTGTGTTTGTGTGTGTGTTTTTTTGGTGTGGTAAACTGTTCCAAGCTTCCAATTCTAAATCTGGCATATTTGTGTTTTTTTCGTGTATTCGTATGTTTTCTGTGTGTATTTTTTGGTGTGGGAATCTATACAAAACTTCAAGGTTTTTTTTTTTTTTTTAATGTAATAGATGGTCTGGACCGTTTCTGGACAGCCTCAGGACGCCTCGCCTAGAGGCGTCACCTCACCCTCCAGAGGCGGCTTTTTCCAGCTGTTCCGCCTTATATGTGCGCCTTGAGGCGCCTTAGCCACCAAGGTGGCGAGGCGACGCCTCATCTCGCCTTTTAAAACACTGAAACTAACAATCATTTTTTTTTTTTTAACTAAAATAAAATATGCTGCACTACATAACCGGAAAGAAGCCAAAAAAGTGGGATGTAGACCTTCCTTAGGCAAAATTTGCTTAGAATAGCATGGTGAATACGTCTATCGGCAAATCTCCATTAGAGATCATGTACTCCCAACCAAAGCATGCAATGCATCTAGTAGCTCTCCCTATATTGTCTAGAGTCAACAAAATCGGTGAAAACATGGCTGGAAGAATCCAATAGGTTCACTCAGAGGTAAAAGCACATTTGGAGGCCACAAATGAAAAGATAAAAGCACATGCCAACCAGCACAAGCGCAAGAAGGAATTCGAGGAAGGTGATTTGGTGATGGCCTATCTGAGGAAGAACAAGTTTCCTAGGATTTGCACTAAGCCACAGAAGAAGAAGTATGGTCCTTTTCGGGTATCCAGGAAGATCAACAACAATGCGTACATACTATGGCTGCCACATGACTAAAACATTTCCAACACTTAATTTTCAGATTTATCAGAGTACCATAAAGACAATCCAATTTATCCAGAGAACTCAAGGGTGAGTTTTCTTTCAAGTAAGAGAGGATAATGAAGGGTGAGTTTTCTTTTAAGTAAGAGAGGATAATGAAGGACAACTTCTAAAAGGAGCTATTTTTGCAATTGTATTAATTTTCAAGTCAATAAGTACTAATTCAATATTTATTTTCTTTGTTGACAAGTAAGATAATTCTAGGATCTTTTTAAGTTAAATGGTTGCAGTGGAAGTTAAGTAGAATTAATTATATTTTCCTAACATAACTTGACTTGGGGACCAAGTTTAGCTAGTATTGTCTTACAAACCACTTGACAAAGCAGAAAGCGATAAAAAGAAAGAAACTCTCAACTACTCAAAAGAACAATTTTGGTGATGCTGAATTGAATTCAAAACAACACAATTTGAGTTTTATTTATAGGGCAATACTAGCTAAACTTGGTTCCCAAGTTCAACTCCAATTATATTAGGAAACTTTAATTAATTCTACTTAACGTATACTCCAAGCATTTAATTAAATATATATATATATATATCCTAGAATTATCTTACTGTCAGACAAATAAAATGAATATTAAATTAATACTTACTGACCCGAAAATTAATACAATTGCAAAAGTATTCCCTTCTAAAAATTGTCCTATCTTTGTCACCCAGTAGGATAATTCTAGGATCCTTTTAAATTAATTGCTTGAAGCGCAATTTAAGTAGAATTAATTGGATTTTCTTAATAGAGCTTGACTTAAGACCAAGTTTAGCTAGCATTGTCCTATAAATAAAACCTGAATTATGTTGTTTTGGAATTTAATTCATCATCATTAGAATTGCCGTTTTAAGTAGTTGAGAGTTTCTCTCTTTTATCGCTCTCCGCTTCGTCAGAATATTTGCTTTTGGCCAAAAAGACATTACACATTTATAGTCCCTAAATGAAACTTCAATGTTTAAACGTTTATGAGCCGTAAAAATATTTCACCTACAGACAAATATTTCCTATGTGAAATGTTTTCCGAGACCAAAACTGAGTTAAAAACAATTAAAAGTTACATTTTGGCTACAAAAGGATAATTTTTTTACCAAAAACAAATTTCCATTTTTTTTTCCTTTCTTATAATTTCCACATCCAAAAATTAAACTAACAATCATTTAAAAAAAAAAAAACACAAAATATTATCATAACATTGTCAATTCAACCACTCACAAATCACAATCCACAAACTAATCATTTACTAATAAAAAATAATAATACTCATAAATTTACAAACTACACCATACAACACAATGCAGTTCTATAATTCTAACTCATAAACACCAAATCACATTGAAAAATCATAAATATAAAAAATAAACAGGTAGCGTTGATTGGCTACTAACCGTTTATAAGTAAAATCAGGTGCTCTCCCGAACAAGGTGAGAAATGCTGTCTGCAAATGAGGACTTGAAAGCCACGGAGTTGACAAGTACCTGCAAATTTTTAAATTAAAAAAAAAAAAAAATCAATAATTTTAAATAAAAAATTTTTATAAGTGAAGAAGTAGAAAGGTTGACCTTCCGTGGAGAAGAGGACAGGTGGCAGCGAGGGATTGGTATAGAGAGGAGGAGGAGTGAAAGGTCAAGGAGACAGGATCGCCTCTAAAGGCGGTGAAGAAGAGGTCGTGGAGGAAATGAATCTCCATGAAGTTGTAGAGGAAGAAGAGAAGAGCGAGAAGAGCGAGGAGGAGGTAGTGCGATAGAGGAATCGAAGAGAGCGCTTCCAGGAGGAGAGAGTAGGGAGAGACGGCGGAGGTGGAGTCCATTGCTGCTGCAGCGGCGTCCTGGAGGAGCGAGGAGGAGGAGCAATCTGCGTTGCGGAGGAGAAGAGGAGAACTTCGTTTGTTTTGTTTTTGTCAGGTGTGAAATGCGTGTGCGTGTGCGTGAGAGGTGCGAAGAGGATGCCGCCACGTCATCTGGGGCCCACAGTTTTAATTTGATTAAAACCACTCTCCGACATTGTAATCGCCGCCTCGCACTCTGTCCAGACTTTCTTTTTTGTTGTTCTAAATCACTCTGCCCAGATTTTGTGACGATGAGTAGTGACTGCATTTCGCAGCTACGACAAATGATAGCGTTGAGAACAAATTTTTTACAAATGCGAAATTATAGGAAATTTTCCATTCACAGCGATGCAATATTTCGAAATCTGATTGACGCGGGATTTTTTTTTATTTAATTTAATTTTTTTTCAATTTTATTTATTGAGCAATGTAACCATTCATTATAATATTAATTGTATTTAATAATTATAACTTTATTTAATAGTTTTATGAAGTTTATATAATTAAAATTTATTAAAAATATTTTTTTTTTTATTTATTTAACTTTTAAATTTTTATTTTTTATTTATATTAAATACATTTTAAAAATTAATTTATTATATTTGTATTTAATATTTTACTTATGCCCAATCTCAACCATACAAAACACGGTATAATACTAACACAGTATAGTAGTAATTTACTTTCATCTAATTCTATCACATCTAATATTATCTAATTATGTTTTATTTTATCATATTCAATCCTATGCATCAAATGAAGCTTTAAGATATATTCGTCGCAAAGGATTGAATTGAGATTGAATAATTTTCAATCCAATCTATATTGATTGAATGAGATTGGATCTTTTCAATCTCACGTAACCATTTTATCCCATTTGGTAATAGTATACGTTGGAACTTGTGATTTTAACATGATAAATTTCAACTATAAATGCTTATTTGTTTGTCTTAATTTTTATTAATTTCAATTTTTGTTTGTACATCCCTTAAAATTCAAAGCTATGTATGATTTTCCTTTTACACTTATGATTCATCTCTATCATTATTTTCATTATATAGAGAGAAATTCTCATCAATATTATGTGAAGCGAAAATGGTATTATCCAATGGCCTCTTTTATCAAATCTTGTGACTTGATTACTACATTAATAGTTTGAGTTTTAATATAATAAAAGTATGTGTAAGGACAAAAATGTCCATAACAAGACTTCTCTTCCATTTCTTGTTTATCTTTTCTCTTTTCTCTTACATTTTTTCATATTTTCTCTTTTTTTAAATTCTTACATGAATGATTTGAAAAAACATTTTTTGAAGATCTAAAAACAAAAAGTCAAAAACAAGAAGAAAATTCAAATCCGAAGAATGACTTGAATATCTAAAAAACGAAGAAGTAGAAAGTAAAGGAAAATTTAAATTATAAAAAAAAAAAAAAAAAAGTCTATCGAACGAGTTATCTTTCAAATGAAGGATATTGAGAATTCATTTTTTAAAAATGATTTTTTTTTTTTCAAATATATCTCCACCATGTTGGATTGTCAAGATTTTTCAATATTTTTTAACATTTATTTTTTATTTAAATTTGTTTTTATTATATGGTTAAGATGAATTGAGTGTATTTATGTCTTTTTATTTGGTTTTTGATAGTTAAACTTATTTTTAACGGTTAAAATTAATCTTGTCATTAATACGGAAAAGGTCACTGCACTAAAAAACAAAGATTGTTTTTAATTTTAAATTTCAAATTTCAAATCTGAAGAGGATTCTAGATAATTTACTCTAATGTTTAATCCGTTTGTGAAAGGGGAAGCCTCTAGTAAGTAATATGCAATTCTCTTTTATCAAATTTTAGTAATTCTTTGCATATTACCTCTTAATAAAAATAGTTGGATAACTTATCATTCATTAAGATGTTAGATGCTCAATTCCATCAAATACATAAAATTTATGTGAGTAATTTTTTTTTTATTAAAAAAATAATGATTTCTCGTTTATAGAAATAAATATCTGAATTGTATAACTATTGATAATATTTGATCTTAATAAATTTTAATAATGCATAATTGGATTATATAATTAATGTTTGATTTCATCGTCTCGGCTTAGACAGAACGCAGTTGGCAGGTCGTGTGCACGTGCAAATCACTTTTAAGCTGAAAACGCACTATCCACCACCCATTTGGCCCGACCCGAACCGACCCGAAAATCATCCTAACCACACCAACTCTCCACAGCTCAAGACCTCCACATCCATGGCGGTGACCGCCAAGCTCTTCCCACAGCGACTGTACCAGACCACCCGTACAATCTTCGTAAACGCCAAAGTAAAATGGGTCCCCGACCCATTTCTCGACACAGTAGTCTCCCGAGAAAAGGACCTGAAACAGGTCATATCGCTAAAGAACCAGATCGCATCTCCACCGTCCAAATCCCTCCCTCTCTCCTCCCTCTCCCCACTAAAACCCCACCTCCACCTGCCCACCACCGCCCACAAATTCTTCCAAAAATACCCCTCCATCTTCCGCCAATTCCAGCCCTCTCCCTCCCTCCCTCTCCGCGTCGGCCTCACCCCTCAGGCCCTCACTCTCCACAACGAGGAGTCCGCCCTCCACGCCTCGCCCCCGCTCCGCCACTCCGCTGTCAAACGCCTCGCTAGGCTACTGATGCTGACCAATGCGACGAGACTGCCTTTGCAGGTCGTTAATAGGTTCAAATTCGATCTGGGTCTGCCTCATAATTACGTCACCGCGCTTCTCTCCGATTATCCGGAGCTTTTTCAGGTCCCTCAATGATTTCATTGATTTTTTTGCTTGTCGGGTGTTTGTTAAACTGAAGAGTGTGGAAATTGGATTTTGTTTATTGAGGTTCATGGATGATTTTATTGCTGTTTTTGATTGTTGGTTTTTTTTTTTTTTTTTTTTTTTCTTTTAATACTATTTGTAGTGTAGCAATTCGAACTGGGTTATTGTCAGATTGAATAAGGGTGATTGTCGGGTCGTTTGTTAAAATGAAGAGTGTGGAAGTTGAATTTTGTTTCTTGAGGTTCATGAATGATTTTATTGATGTTTTTGATTGGTGTACTATTTGTAGTATAGCGGCTTGAGTTGGGTTATTGTCAGACTGGATAAGGGTGATTGTTGGGCATTTGTTAAAATGATTTGAGTGTGGAAATTGAATTTCATAGCTAATTTGTAATGTATCGAATTCGTTAAGAGGAGATTGGTTGTGTGCACATAATTCCATGTAGGTAAGTACATTGTTCAGGTTTGTGAATGATTGTATTGATGTTTTTGGTTGTTGGGTGTTTGTGAAATTGAAGAGTGGAAAATTGAATTTTGGGTGCGGTTATTTGAATGAAATTCTGTGGTGACTGTCAATATTTAACATAAAGTTTAAGTATTTTTACGTGGAAAAATATGTCGTTCAAAAGATTGCTTATGTTATTGTTTTATTGGTGAATGTTTTCAGGTTTGTGAAATTAAAGATTGTAATACTGATACTGAGGTCCTGGCTTTGGAGCTAGTTTCTTGGAGGAAGGAACTTGCGGTATCAGAAATGGAAAGGAGAGCATGTAACGGTGATTTGTTGAATTTAAAGAGAGGAGAGTGTTTAAGGTTCACGATGAATTTTCCAAGAGGGTTTGATTTGGAGAAGAGGGTTATGGACTGGGTGGAGAAATGGCAAGAATTGCCGTACATTTCGCCATATGTAGATGCATTTCATTTGGCGCCGACTAGTGACCTGGCAGAGAAATGGGCTGTGGGGGTGCTTCATGAGCTGTTATGGCTTTTGGTGTCAAAGAAGACGGAGAGGGATAATTTGTTTGTTTTGGGGGATTATTTGGGGTTTGGTGATAGGTTTAAGAAGGCTTTGAGGCATCATCCAGGGATTTTTTATGTGTCTAATAAGATTAGGACGCAAACTGTGGTACTTAGGGAGGCTTATAGGAAGGATTTCTTGGTGGAGAAGCATCCATTGATGGGGATGAGACATAGGTACATTTTTCTGATGAATAAAGTACAACAAAGGAGGAAACCAGTTGGCATATCAGCTTCTGGATCAAAAAGAAAAAGAAAACTTATTTTGTCTGTCAATAAAGAGACAGTAAGGCAAGAGGATGATGAATGTATTTTAGGAGAAGAAGGGGATTCCAAAGGGTCCTCTGATTCGGAGTTTGAGGATGATAGTAGTCACGAGGCAGCAAAGATAGAAATATGATAAGCAGCAGCAGGACTGCAGGTAAGAGCATTGAGATTTTGTGCCTGAGGTTACCCTGACAGAATGTATCTTATTGAGTCAGACAGTGGATGCAGTGTGTGGCAATCTTGTGGGAGGTTACTGATGACAGCCATATTGATTTTTCAAATCGAACTTGGGAATCTTAACGCTAGATCTGGCAGTTGTTGTCACTTAACAAGGCTCAGATGGAATTGGACATAGAACGATGATCTTATGCTGCACATTCTTAGGAAACAGGAACAATAAATGAGTTAAATACTGGAGAAGAGACATGACCAGTTGTCAGTTGATCTCAATAGCTTCTATCTTGCAAGGATTTGGATGGTAAGTTCCTTGCTCTCTTATGCTTATAAATCTTTTCAATAAGTGTAAATCAAGATATCTATCGTCAACGGCTTTCGCTGTATTTATCATTGTTATTGCTTTTAGTTTTGTGATTAGATCAACAGATTGTGTCCATGGCATTTCTAAATGTGCCTTGATTTCAAAGTAATTTTTTGTGTTTCACCCCATAATTGATGCTCTTGTGTGTCATTTGTATGCATAAGATAATCACTAATAGGTTCATTGCACTTCACATGCTCATTTCTGTGAAAGAAAATGTGTCTGAGAATAAAAATAATCATATGTTTGATGTTGCTGTAATTTTGATGGTCATAATATATGTTCCATCTAGGTCATTATATTTGTCTTTCTTCCATTCCATTAGTTTGTAATGTGAGTTAAATAAACAATCTTTGTTTGGTTTTCCCATGTATCATTGGGTTGGTGAGTGTTCAATTTATAAGTTCATTTGCTTGTGTCTTCATAAAATGACTTGCACAAAGTTGTTGCAAGTGTTGGAACCAGGAATCCTATTTAGTAATTGTATGTATTAATCACATATTAGATAGAGATCATTGACTAGTTTTTCTGCTGCATGATCTTAATAAAAGTTTAAATTTGTTTTTAGGCGGGTATAACTTCTCCGGTTCCTGACTCTGCTCTCACTAGTATCTACTAATTTGGACTAGAGTGGATCATCATCTTAAATATACTATGTCTTGAGACTTAGATTGATCATAGGATAAAAGAAAATTCATGCTCTATCATATGTTTGCCAACTATTATTTTTGTTGTAGACTTCTAATTGTAAATTTAATGCGTCGTGGAAGTATTTTCTGTTTCAGCACTAAAGATCATACTATTTCGTTGTGTCAGCTTAGTGCTTGTTTGTCTCGTTTCTATTTTTTACAATCTTCCTGGGAACTGTCTACAAAAGTTGTGTAGAGATAGAATCACCAAGCATGCTCTGATCAGTGACCAAGTAACAGACAAGCAGATCAGCCTGGATGCGGACCAAGATTCACTGGGACTTTTGTGGTATCATTGAATAACAGTAACAAGGAATGTGTAGGTAAACCAATGGGAGATATCTGCAATTCATGAGATGTTATGATACAAGGCCGAGCCTAATAAGGAGTATCCAAATTTTACATTTTGGTTTGTTGGTTCAGCTGGAAAGCAGTTCAGTGTTTTGTTTGTTGTGATTTGCTCCAGTAGTAGAGTTCATTTTGTTTGTAATTTTTGTTCAATACAGATATTAATAATTGAAAAGAGAAGAAAAAACCAGTTTCTGTTCTGTTAAGGAAATCTCTGTAAGCTAAATTACTCTTGAGGAGTTTTCAGTGTTAGCTGGGGCTATATTTTGTGGTTCTTCAATAATATACGATTGACATATAATTGATATATTGATGCTGATTGATTGTGAGTTGGTGGGAACTAAACTGTTGAATCGAATAATTTTATCAACTGATTTAAGAGGGTTGGTTTAATTTTTTAAAATAAAATAAATTAATTGGGTGCTCCAAAGTAGCTCAACCCTTAATTTTTTAAAATAAAATAAATTAATTGGGTTGCTCAAAAGTAGCTCAATTGGTTTTGAGTTGCAAGTTGTGTTTTATCAAATCGAATAATTCAACAAAAACTGATACATTCTTTAAATGAAAAAAAATTAAGTAGGTCAACAAATAAAATAAAATAATATGGTTTTTCATGTTCTCACCTTCAATATTCCAATCTTTTGTATATTCATTCATAGTTGAAATGGTTTCTACATTTTATTTTCATATCTATTAGAAGAGTGAATTTCATATTAATTTATAAATCATAAAATCTGGGAAGATTCCTATCCTATAGTGGGTGATGTCTTCATCAGATCTTGAATATCAGTATCTCACTGGTGTCAGGCTTTAAAATTAAGGTTCATATTAAACTACATAGATTTTGTGAATGATTAGCCAATATGTGTTACGATTTCACTAGAAATTGTATAGTTCATTTATTTAAGATGTTGCATGTACTATGCTCATAATTTTGATTACTAAAATCCAAATTAAACCGAATATCTGATAACAAAAACACTCATAAAATGTGAGGCACTGCTATTAATTTGTATGCTTTACTTAAGGAACAATTTTATTGCCTTATTTATGAAAATATTCGCGTTTCTATATTACATATTGTGCCTTCTTCTGTGTCTAATGTATTGATTACTAGTCAAACAACCCCCCTAAAAAAATGATTTGCTATCATTTTGCAGAAAACTTTTTTTTTTGGCATTCATAATCCTTAGACATGATGTCATTGCACCTAGTTTGTGAGAAAATTCTCCGATACATTTTTTTTTTTATATGACTAAGATCAGCCCATGATACGATCAAGACCAATAACGATAAACGTTATGGTGCGTGCCGAGGATCAGCTCATAGGAATGGAAGGAGTCAATTCATAAAGAGTAGGGAAACAACTCATATATGAAAGTGGAGGAGTGGGAAACGACGGACGCTGCCCACTAAAGAATGGTCTAGTGAACATTTAAACCTGACACTCAAACATGTCAAGATAGGCTTGCCTCCATGGAGACAATTGGCCTCCCTCTCCTCTCCAATACACTTTGGTGTATGTACTTGACTACTTAAATCATGCAATGTGATATAGAATATGTATTTAATTGGTCATCTACCAGCATATTAGTATGATATTATTAGATAAAATGTATCCACTAGAAGACATTGAAGACTGCCTTCCCCGGTTTACATATAAATGAATCAACAAAATAATTTGTTGGTTTAAGGATAGCAACTAGCTTAGAAGAAGAGATTTGTCTTGTTTGGTATGCGTGATTAAATTGAATTATTTTGATTGGATTGAATTTGATTAAATAAATTAATCTTGTTTGATATTATATGAGATTGAATTAAAAATAGTAATATTTATTGTTTGGTGTATTAGAAGAGATTGGACAAAAAATAATTATGTATTATATTATTTTCATACAATAATACTAAAAATATTTTAATATTATTTTGAAAAGTAAACCCTAACTCTTTAAAATTAATTTTTAAAATAATGTTTATTTTATAATTATTATTGATATATATTATTTTCTCAATATATTAATAAAGTACATAAAAATAATATTAGTAATAAATTTAATATTTTATATAATAAATATAAGCAAGAGGAAAATAAAAAAAGAAAAGTTAAAAAAAAAAAAAATGTCCCATGTTGATAAATGGCGGGTTAAATTTATCCCACCAAAGTGGGATAAAATAGTTACATGAGATTGGAGAAATCTAATCTTATGCCACCAGTAAAAAAAGGATTAGATTAGAAATTTTTTAATCTCAATCCAATCCGCTACAACCAATATTCCTTTAAGGTCTAATTCTCATCATGTCCATAAAGGTTTTATTTGAAGTGATGTCATCACATCACTTGCCATTTTAGTTAAGTTAAAATAGAAAAAAGAAGTGGCAAGTTTTGTCATAAGCATAGAGGATGTGAAATCGAGAATGTGAAATCAGGGTGGGCTAAAATAAATTTTTTAAATAAGCTCAAATGATATGAAAATATTTTATAAATTAAAAAATATAGATATATTTAGTTCAAAGAGATACAATAGGTTTTGCCACTCAACATTCATATTATAAATAAATATGTTAACAAAAATAAAAGTAAAAAGATTGAACAAAATATTTAAATAATAAAATTTATCAAATATGAATTATAGTTAATGCTATGACATAAATAATATTTCTTTAAACATAGACAACTTTCCTGTTTTCAATGATTCTTATCTTATAAAAAAATCATTAGACAACTCAGATCTCATCAGTAGTACACATCTAAAATGTGGGATTTTTTTTTTTTTTTAATAATTTTTCAATTTAATTTGTTGACACATGCTAGAGGAAGTTTCACAAAGGATATTCTTTGACTCTACTTCATTCCAAGTTCAAAATACTGTATATAGAATTATATAATGAGAATGGCGACCCTGTTGAAAATCTTAAAACTTTTGATGAGGCTGTATATATATTGCAAATTGTAAGATGGGGAGATTTATATAGTGAGAATGGCGACGTTGTTGAACATCTTAAAACTTTAGATGAGGTTATAGATTGCAAGTTGTAAGATGAGGTTATAGTTTGTACCTTGCAGAATGCATATATATTGTAGTTGCTGTTATTAACAAATTTTAAAGAACCACATAACAAAAGAAGAATATCAGGTAATTGATAAAGCCTGATGGAATATCAAAGGTTACATTCTAATGGCAACACCAAATTAATAAAGCCTGTTAATCGTAAGTTCATAAGGCCTTTACCACCGCCTCCTCCTCCTAATGGAGACCATACTTTTGAAGTAGATGATGTGGTCGATGCCTATCTGGTTGATGGCTGGTGGGTTGGTGTGGTTTTTCAAGTGCTGGAGGAGTCAAGAGGCTATTCTGCGTTACTCAACAACCCATGTGATTTGATCAACTTTAAGCCCATTGACTTGAGGCATCATCTGGATTGGGTTGCTGGCAGATAGGTTAGACCTCAAAAACAGGTTTTCTTTTTTCCACTTAAAACTATCATTTTATCTCTTCTTTGAACATATCATGCAAAAAAGTTGATGTCCTTTTCAAGATATTGGATGTTTATGCACCCACTTCACCACCTAAATGCAAGCTAGTAGGTCCAAGTTTTCATTTTTATTTCTGTTATATGTGGTTTCCTTGTAGTTTTGAGTCTCATTTTGCAAGAAGAATAAGAAATCTTGACATGCAATCCATGGGGATTGCACATTTAAGTATTTCTCTTACGCTGTGACATAATTAGTTGGCTTTCTTAAATGTGACTGAGGTCGTTTCATTCTCTCTCTGCTGCATCCCTTCCTGCACTTCATCTGTAACATATGAAGTAGTTTGAATAAAAATTCTGCAGTTGAGAGAACCATTGCAGGGATTATCCTCAAAGTAATCCCACTAACCTTGATTTGCAGCATGACTAATAGAGGCCACATCTTCCTCTCTCTGCTGCAGCCCTTCCTCCTCGTGATCTGCACCATAAGTGACAGAGGTCGGTTCATGCTCTCTCTGCTGCAGCCCTTCCTGCACTTCATCTGTAACATATGAAGTAGTTTAAAAAAAAATTCTGCAGTTGACAGAACTATTGCAGGGTTTATACTCAAAGGAATCTCACTAGCAAGAACTAGTATAAAAAACAAAAAAAAAAAATGCAGTTGATCCCCTCGAAGCAATCTCACCATGGAGAAATAGTATAAACAATTTAAAAAAAAAAAAAAAAAACATCAAACGCCCCGAGAAATTCTGCCATCGACAGAACTGTTGCAGGGTTTATCCTCAAAGGAATCTCACTAGCAAGAAATAGTATAAAAAACAAACAAAAAAAAAAAATGCAGTTGATCCCCTCGAAGCAATCTCACTATGGAGAAATAGTATAAACAGTTTAAAAAAAAAAGCATCAAACTCCCCGAGACTCTTGTACCAAAAGGATAAACCATCCAAGTTTCTCAGTAAAAAACCATATGAAAACTAGCTGCAAACAGGTTCACCATCTCCTCAAAGTTTCTTAGTAAGAGAATTGTATAAACAATAATATTTAAAAAAAAACAAAAAACAAACAAACACAAATATAACACCTTGATTTGCAACAGGAATGATAGGGCTCAGCTCCTCTATTTGCTGCAACCCTTCCTCCTCATCACCTGTGACATATGAAGCAGTTTGAATAAAAATTTGCAATTGACAGAACTATTGTGGGGTTGGACATCATCTCCTCAAAGTAATCCCACTAGGAGATAGGACACCATTTTCTCAAACTTTCTCCATAGAATTGTATAAACAATATAAACAAAAAAACCACATAAAAACTTACCAACTGTTTCACAAAGAAGCTTTGTAACTGCCAAAGCAAACTAGCAGTTTTATCGCTATGACTACATGGTTTGCAACCTACCTTGGAATTATTTTTATGTAACAATTGATGATCAAATTAATGAAGAATAATATAAATAAATAAATCCACTACAATTCTTTATTGTTTTATGTTCAAATTTTTTACACATTCCGACAATGTCTGAGCATAAATTTCTGCCGTCCTAACAGCATGGTCTTGTTCTTCCTGAGCTAATCTTAAATCCATATGAATTAATACTTTGCTTAAGTCTACCCCAGAATAAGAACCTTCACATGCTGTAATTGGTCGCGGTGCACGTGAATTGGAGCTTGATGCTGAACTTGTGCTCGAATGAATGTCAACTCCATGTTGGCCCTTATCCTCTTCTTGAGTTTGATATTCACAAAACTTGGCCTCGACAAGTTCTCTACTGTCGTAGGATTTATGATCAACACCAAAAACACGTTAACCTGCCGCTTAGCTTCTTCCCAGCAATCGTAGACTTCAGGTTTACACCCTTTGAAAATAACATAAAATTTTTTTCCCTGCAAACTAAAGTTTGCAACAAGTTCTAACTCCATATTACAAGCATAATATAAGATTAGATAAACTTGTACGTACCATGAACTTGATCGTATTTGGTGTTGCTGATTAGATCCCAAACGCATGCGTAATGACCAAAATCATATAACTACAACTCTCATTGCAATCAAGCAAGCTTAAGCAATAAAATGCACACTGACTTGTATATGAAAAAAAACAAGAATAGTGAAAGAAAAAAATATAAAAGAATCAGTTTCTCCACACTTTATATTCATAAATATATATTAATTCACATAACACAATTAACATATTCATAATTATAAACCTATCTACCAAAAAAATAAATTTCTCCACACTTTATTCCAAGTCACAAACCAACATTTATCAAGGAGACGACCAAATGGAAACTTTGCAAAAACAAGACAGCGAGGGGAGAAAATGCGAGACCAGAAGTAACAGAACGCGTAGGCGACGGTGATTGTGCGACGCTGTGACAACTGGGTAGATTGAGACGTCGGCGGCGATTGTGCGAGAGACAAGTAGGGCAAGCTTGGACGGAGTCACGACGACATCGATTTGGTGGGAGAGGGAGAGAGACGATCGAGATTTAGTTTGGGCAATGTTTGTGGCTCACTTAATGGCTGGAACAACGACGACGGTGTGAGAGATCGGAGACGGGCACAGCGAAGCTTGGATTGAGTTACAACGAGTTGTCGGTGTCGATTTGGCCGAGAGGGAGAGAGTGGGACGAAGGGTTTCAAAAAGAACATAGTAGAAGTACAAAATTAATAAAACATATAATATAATAAAAATATAAAACTATTATGCAGATATCGAACATTCTTCCAGTTGTTCAAAAAATAATAAAGTGAGTTTTGATAATTCAGAAAACTAAAAGTATAATTTTGTAATTTTAAAAAACATTTTCAAGGATGCTTTTTGGGTAGGAAGCGCATTCTATAATAAGATAATTTAATTACGAAACAATCCCTCAATTTTGTTAATTATTCAATTTTATTTTTTGGTAGATTGAGTATACTAAATTCCGTAAATCCGCTTTCATGCAATCATGTATTCTGCAAGTAAGCCTCGTCACATTGTCTTATTTCATTGCCATATCAAAAAGAGAAACTAATTTGATATAATGATTTTATTTTTCATTATCTTTTTTATTTTTAATTAATAAATAAATAGTTAAATACTTGTATAGTTAATATGTTACATGTTTAAAACAGTGTGATATGTGGTTTGTATTTATAATGATATTAATTCTTTTAATTTTTTAGGGTAATATTTGTTGGATATGAGTTACAGATTACAAGATAATTCTTTTACACATACGCAGAGTAAAGGAAAAAGGAAACAAAAAACAAATAATAAAAACAAACAAAAACAATAAATTACATCAAAGATACAATGTATAAATTTCTGAATATAAGTTGAAGCAGTCGAGACCTGTAAAAATTACAGTGTCCTTAAAACGAATTCGCGGTATATTGTGTGCGTTCGTCTCCCAGGATACAGCGGTTGAAACCGTCCGGCGCACCGAATTGAATCTGATATCTATCACATTGGAAGCCTAAACTAGAGTTGGAAGCTGTAACCAAAGACAGAAGATTATGTTTTTTGGTCACTCTTTTCTTCTTCAACTTGGATGCCAATTTAAATCATTCAACTTTAGGGAATTAAACTCTCTCAATTATGATCATTATTTTGACTGTTACAATTCTGATTTAAAATCAAAATTTAATCACCTTAAATTAGAATTAAATTCTATCAATTATGGTCATTATTCATGGTTCTTATAATTCTGATTTAAAATCGGAATTTAAATACCTCCATTCAATTTCATCTATCATTCCATTAACGGTTACAAAATCATCAAAACTAATTTGTCATTAAAATTTGATTTGTTAACCGAAAATCATTAAAATCATAGCTGTTACAATTCTGATTTAAAATCAGAATTTTTAACATATTTATTAATTCATAATTCAGTTACAAAATCATTAAAATTAATAAGATTTATTAACTGAAAATTATTAATATCATGGCTGTTACAATTCTGATTTAAAATCAGAATTTAACACCTTTATTCATTCATAATTCAGTTACAAAATCATTAAAATTAATAAGATTTGTTAACTGAAAATTATTAAAATCAAATAATGACAATTTAATTTTAAATTTGAATAAAAAACAACACAAATCTTTTTTTTATCTTCCAAAGTGGGATTAATGATCATTCATTGCATCAGAGTGTGCATTTTGAGATTCAATTTCTCATTCATTTAATCCTAATTTTGAATGTATTACACTCCATTTCATTGCTCTTATAATAAAAAAATATAGATATTTCTTAATCTCTCATAATTAATATTAAAATACATTCAAAAATTAACCATGAAAATAGTTATTTATGACCATTTTCCAACAATCCCCCATATGAATGAAATTGATAGAGGAAACAAAATAAAGCTATAACACAAGGACACTTATGACTTGGTGATAGAGCTCAACGGTCAAGATCTGCATAGGATAGGTAGGTATTTACCTTTGAACCTTCCATTGTGAGAATATATTTACTTTATTAGTTAATCAGTAGACATGATGTTTTTGAACTGTTCTACCGTTTGCGTAAATGATTATATACTCCACACAGATGTCTTCCTAAGACAAATCGATTCTCATTGTTATGTTCGTTTTGGCCATGAACATATGTCTGGTTCTATGAAAGTTTATAAAGAATTAAGCCCCCACAATTCTCTTTAGAAGCGACCCCACTTCTCTTTCACATAGGTGATCTCTTAATTTAGAGTAACCCGCATTACTCCGCTCGGATTCCCGACGCATAAGGATCATTAAAAGCATAGTTTATCCTAACTTTACGAGTATCACTATCTCATCATAGGAATGGACCAGAGGATAACATCTATATAGTGATACAACCAAGTCTTTACAATTAGATTGTCCCATTGAACCTAGATCTTGGGATCTCCTGTCACATAGGTTAGGTTTTCCTTTGTACTGACTTATTCTTTCATGGGCTTCAGTCTCATTCCCTTAGATGATTTTTTAACCAACTCTCTATTTAACCCTTTAATTAGTGGATCCTCAATGTTATCCTTTGACTTTACATAGTCAACCGAGATAACTCCAATTGAGAGTAGTTGTCTCACGATATTATGTCTATGGCGTATATGTCTAGACTTATCGTTATACATATTGCTATGTGCCCTTCCTATTCCAGACTGACTATCATAGTGAATGCAGATTGTAGGAACTGGCTTTGGCCACATTGGAATATCCTCTAAAAATTAACGTAATCATTCAGCCTCTTCTCCACACTTATCCAATGCAATAAATTCAGCTTCCATTGTGGATCTGGCTATACACATTTGTTTAGAGGATTTCCATGATACGGCTACACCTGCTAGTGTGAAAACATATCCACTAGTAGATTTAGAATCCTTCATATCAGATATCCAGTTCGCATCACTGTATTCTTCTAAAACATTCAGATATCTACCATAGTGTAACCCATAATTACAAGTAAACCGTAAGTACCTTAGTACTTTAACTATTGCTTTCCAATGATTAGCACCTAGATTACTTGTATATCTACTCAGCTTGCTAACTATGTAAGCTATATCTGGTCTTGTACAACTTGTTAAGTACATTAGGCTCCCTATAACTCTAGAATATTCTAGCTGAGAGACACTCTCACCTTTATTCTTAAAGAGATGCAAACTCATGTCTATAGGAGTCTTAAACAAACCAAAATCATCTTTGTTGAATTTTTGAAGTATTTTGTCTACGTAATGTGATTAACTTAAGATAAATCCATCTAATGTTCTTGAGATTTTTATTCCCAATATTATATCAGCTAATCCCATATCCTTCATATCAAAATTTGAATTCAACATTTTCTTAGTATTTTTTATCATCCTATCATTACTACCAACAATGAGCATATCATCAACATAAAGACACAAAATGACATAACCATTTTCTGTGTCCTTAATGTAAACACATTTGTCACACTCATTAATTTTAAAACCATTTGGTATCATTGCATTGTCAAATTTCTCATGCCACTATTTTGGCGCTTACTTTAAGTCATATAATGACTTTACCAATTTACAGACTTTCTTCTCATATCCTAGAGCAGAAAAGCCCTCAGATTGTTACATATAGATTTCTTCATCTAAATCTCCATTTAAGAAAGCTGTTTTCACATCTATTTGATGTACTTCAAGATTTTGTAAAGCAACAATAGCAAGTATCATTCTAATTGACGTTATTCTCATTACAGGAGAATACGCGTCAAAATAATTTAGGCCTTTTCATTATTTAAAACCTTTAATAACAAGTCTAGCTTTATACTTGTCTATTGATCCATTTGCTTTCATTTTCCTCTCAAAAATCCATTTGTAACCAAATGGCTTACATCCCAGAGGAAGATTCACTAATTCGCAAGTATGATTTTATAAGATGGAATCAATTTCACTTTGTATGACCTCCTTCCATAATGGTCCCTCAAGAGAGTTTACAGCTTCTGTGAAAGTTTGAGGCTCACTTTCTAACAAATAAATTAAGAAATCTGAACCAAAAGATTTCTCTATTCTAACTCGTTTGCTACGTCGAGGTTCATTCTCAACTTCTTGTTCTTCTTCGAGAGTCTCACGTGTTCTTTTAGATAAATTTGACTCTTCATTAGATTTTCAAGGAAACACATATTCAAAAAACGATGCATTCCTAGACTCCATTATCGTATTTTCATGTATATCTGAAATTTCAGATTTATGCACAAGAAACCGATAAGCACTACTGTTTTCTATATATCCAATGAAAATACAATTAACTGTTTTTGGACCTATTTTCACCTTTTCTCGGTATAGGTACAGCTACTTTGGCAAGACACCCCCACACTCGTAAATATTTATAGGAAGGTTTCCTACTTTTCTACAATTCATATGGAGTTTTATCTTGCTTTTTCTGGGAAACCTTATTTAAAAGGTAATTACTACTCAAAATAGCTTCCCCTCACATGTTCTGAGGCAACCCAGAACTTATCAACATCACATTCATCATTTCTTTTAATGTGCGATTTTTTCATTCAGCAACCCCATTTTGTTGAGATGAATAAGGTGCAGTGGTTTGATGTATAATTCCATATTGTGCACAGAATTCTGCAAATGACGCTTCATATTCATCACCATGATCACTTTTTAATATCTTAATTTTCTTATTGAGTTAATTCTCAATATCATTTTTATAGAGAATAAATCTCTCTATAACTTTATTTTTACTTTTAAGTAAATAAATATAGCAATATTTTATGCTATCAACAAAGGTAATAAAATATTTATTACCACCTCTTGATTTTCAAATCATTGAATTTATCTGTTTTTTATTTCTTTTTCTTTTTTTCAATTGGTTCATAGAAATTGAAACTAGTATCACTGGATTATCCAACTGTGCAACAGACGAATTTATTATCACATATGCACTTATAAAACCAAAAATGAATGGTCTTTTAATCCATTATTAATTCTGTTGATTTTGCCGTTACAATGTATTAATCCAATAATTAATACTACAAATTCAATTCATAATTAAACATGACTACAGTCACAAAATTCAAAAATTAATACTTCAGCAATTACACAATATTATTACTATTTAAAATTGTAATTATTCAGATTTATTTCATCCATAAATCTTCCCATTACAACCATAATTGTCATTCAACCTTGCAATTATTTCATTCAAATGCATTTAATTGTAAATAATTGTTACAATTGCAATCCAAAACTTATAACTTCATGAAATAATTAACTTATTAAACCAACATAATTGCAATGGAATCAATTGTAATATTCAGTTACAATCGTCATTCAAATTTTAAATAAAATTATTTATTTCATTCATAATTGAAATGAAATAAATAAGTTATTAATCTGATTCATTATTTCATGAAATCAATTGCAATTATTCGTTTAATTCAAAACTATAAATGAAATAATTCAAATGAAGTTAATTGCAATCATTCTATCACTATTTCAATACTTAATGACAATTTATTCAAATTCAGATGAATTTCAATTCCAACGAATAATCTTTGAGCTTCAATTTATTATTCACTCAATAACCATTTTGGATTTATAATCACATCAATTCGATGTTCTCATGAAGAAGAACACAATCACCTTGATCTTCCAAAACTGAGATCAAACCTTAATCAAAATGGTTCATAAAATTGGATTTTAATGTCTCAATTTCCCAGTAATTGACGTAAACAAACATTTTCTAAGTCAATTATCACAATTGCTTATTAATGATCAACAAATTGCAATTTGATTTTAGTATTTCAAATAAATCTAAAATCTCAAATTCAATATTTCAGTGATTGTATTAAACTCGAAACAGAATTTTAGTGTTTGACACAAACCTAAAACCTAAACAATAATCCAAAAGATTATTTTCAGAGTGTGTATCAAACTCGAAAACAAATATTTCAATGTTTAAAACACATCCAAAATTCAAACCCAATTTCTTTGAGTTAATTTAAAATCAACCAAGAATCTCAAAATTCTTGTCTTAAATTCAAATTCAACTAATTAGGATCGAATTTTAGTATTTAATATATAAACACAATCTTCACAAAATCAATTATTCGATGTTTGTAATAAACCCAAACCACAATTTCAGTGTATGTATGAAATCCAAAAACCACAATTCCAGTGTTAAATACAAACCCGAAAACTAAAAAATCTATAATATTTATCAAATCCGGAATCTGAAATTTCAGTGTTTGAATAAATGAAAACAAATTTATTGAGAAATCAATAATATTTATCAAACCCAAGATCTAAAATTTCAGTATTTGAATGAACAAAAACAAATTTATTGAAAAACAGTGATATTTATCAAACCCGATATCTGAAATTTCAGTGTTTGAACAATTTTATTGGAAAAATTTAAATCAAAAAAGTTTTTAAAATATTGTATGAGAAATAAAATTTTTCCAGAAAAATAATAGATGAATATTTCAGCAGGGGAAAATTTTTTTTTTTCTTTTTTCCAATGGCCAACAAGAACTCAAGCCAAGGTTTTGAAAATAAGTTAGCACAATCCAGTAATTGTTAGTAGTTAGAATTCGTTTTAAGTTGTTGGATATGAGTTACAGATTACAGATTATAAGATAATTCTTCTACACATACGCAGAGTAAAGAAAAAAATAAACAAAAAATAAAAAATAAAAACAAACAAAAACAACAAATTACATCAACGATACAATGTATAAATTTCTGAATATAAGTTGAAGTAGCCGAGGCCTGTAAGAATTATAGTGTCCTTAAAACGAATTCGCAGTGTATTACATGCGTTCGTCTCCCAGGATACAGCGGCTGAAACCGTCTGGCGAACCGAATTGAATCTGATCTCTATCACAGTGAAAGCCTAAACTAGAGTTGGAAGCTGTAAGCAAAGATAGAAGATTATGTTTTTAGGTCACTCTTTTCTTCTTCAACTTAGATGCCAATTTAAATAATTTAACTTTGGAGAATTAAACTCTTTCAATTATGGTCATTATTTTGACTGTTACAATTCTGATTTAAAATCAGAATTTAATCACCTTAAATTAGAATTAAATTCTATCAATTATGGTCATTATTCATGGTTGTTACAATTCTGATTTAAAATCAGAATTTAAATACCTCCATTCAATTCCATCCATCATTTCATTAACGGTTACAAAATCATTAAAACTAATTTGTCATTAAAATTTGATTTGTTAACCGAAAATCATTAAAATCATGACTGTTACAATTCTGATTTAAAATCAGAATTTAACATCTTTATTAATTCATAATTCAGTTACAAAATCATTAAAATTAATAAGATTTGTTAACTGAAAATTATTAATATCATGGCTGTTACAATTCTGATTTAAAATAAGAATTTAAAAAATTTATTAATTCATAATTCAGTTACAAAATCATTAAAATTAATAAGATTTGTTAACTGAAAATTATTGAAATCAAATAATGACAATTTAATTTTAAATTTGAATGGAAAACAACACAAATCCTTTTTTATCTTCCAAAGTGGGATTAATGACCATTCCTTACATCAGAGTGTGCATTTTGAGATTCAATTTCTCATTCATTTAATCCTAATTTTGAATGTATTACACTCCATTTCATTGTTTTTACAATAAAAAAACATAGTTCTTTCTTAATCTCTCATAATCAAGATTAAAATATATTCAAAAATTAATCATGAAAATAGTTATTTATGACCATTTTCTAACAATATTGATATTAAAAAAATTCATAAGTTGAAGTGTACCTACTGTTTTTGAATGGCATAGACATGGCTATTTATATTTGACATTGTAGTCATGTTTGCAAGTCCAGTATATTTCAAAAAGCAAATAATTGGTACTTTCTTAGATTTGGTAGTTTGTTTTAAGTGGTAGTGATGCCTAGATGGGAAATGTAGGGGATTTTTAATGTAAATAATTATTATTCAATTTTGCTTTTTTATTAATGAAATAATTAATTAATATTATTTATAATGAAATTAATTTTGGGAAATGTAGGGGATTTTTAATGTAAATAATTATTATTCAATTTTTCTTTTTTATTAATGAAATAATTAATTAATATTATTTATAATGAAATTAATTTTGCTTTTTTATGTTGTGTAGGGTCTAGAGCACCATTTCAGATGAAAAAGTGGTTTTTCAATGAATAGTATGCGAAATTCGGGTGAATAGTACTTTTTTGAAAAATGAGATGAAGGTACGAAAACATTCGAAATAATGAGATGAGTATAAGAAAACTGAAACGGACTGAAAATAAGTTTATTTGAATAGTTTTTAAATCATCCGACGGTAGAACAACAGTAAAGCCCTTTCTCAAAAAATATTCCGTAAAAATATTCCATAAAATTATTTCACACCTCTAGAATTTTTTTTAAAGCATCTGTGTGATAAGTTACAGATCTAATTAGGATACTGGGATATTTTCAGAATTTTTATCGGTGTGAAAACTGTATGAAAGATAAATAAGGGGCAAAAGTGTAAATTGAGTGATGACTCATTTTTTTGAACCTATCAAAAGGTTTTTTAATAGTTAAGGATGGATAAAATAATGTGATAGTGGAGTCATGAATCTTAGGTGAAAATCTTGTGTCATTTCTAGTTGTTTCTATTATTATTATTAATAACCAATCATAATACGAACAATAAAGAATTACTAAATATAAAAAAATTCAAAAGTGCCTTTCTTTAAAAAAAAAAAAGAAATGAAATATAAATTGAGATAAATATTATTGATTAAATAATTGGTTTATGGATTATTATTGTAATTGATAAACCAGTTGAGCTCATCAAATTCAATATTAGGCCTTTACAAATTTAGTCCAAATATAACTAACTAGGCGGATTAGGCCATAAAATTTACAATTGAGCCTTACCATTAAACCAATAATATTGTAATGAATTTTATATGAGTGAGTCTTTTGACCATACTGATGAGATTAGAAATATATCGTCCAAGAAATATTGGTGAAAACATATTTTTTGCTTTTTATGTTGTATTAATTTGATATACATCTTTATTTATCTTGGTGAAACTGTCACCGTTTTTGTGGATAACAAAAATCACTATCATATTTTTCCTAACTAGTTGGATCAATATTACCTTTTATGTATGTGTGTTATTTTTAACAAATGTATGATGTTTTTGAATTATTTGTTAACACTTGACACATGCAAATTGTTCCTATCAAAAAAAAAAAAAAATGCAAATTGTTAGCCTAGTTGCTGAAGTAAACACGGTGCAATTTCATTCATCAGAAGTCATGTTTTGGAACTTCATATTTTTCATATGGTAGCTATTTTTTTTTTTTAAAATTATTTGTATAAAAAGGTTAAACAAATTTTTTAAAAATAAAATTTTTTGAGAAAATTGGATTTGGATTTGGATCTAAACGAAATCTGGTGTAATATCAATTCCAGTTTAAATCTAGATTCGAAAAAGGTCAAATGAATAAGTGAAATCACCGCTCCAAAATATTTGTGAGTAATCTATCGCGATCTCATTTTTAGACTGTAAGTGTAGGAACTTAGCAGAAAGTACATGTACTTTCCAAAAAGTGAATGTACTTGTTGGAACGTGCATGCATTTTCTAGAAAGCCAGTGTCTTTTCTAGGAAGTGCATGGGCTTCTTTGCTATATTACCCTGATTTCATATGTAATATGTATATATATTTATATATTACTCTGATTTCACCTCGAATCAGAAAGATTTTTGACCTTAAACTCTAAGCTTCGACCTTAATTATTAACCTTTCCAAAAATTTCAATGAAAGAGATACTGACTAGGAAATAAATAAATAAATTCTACACCCTAGTATGTGCAATACACTAGAGACATCCCAGAAATAAAATACAGTACCAGCAAATACGAAAAACAGAAAAACAGAAAATAAAATACAGTAAATAAGAAAAACAGTAAAAAAAAAATACAGTACTAGCAAATAAAATACAGTGCCAGAAAAAAAAAAAAATACAGTACTGGCGAAATCGTTCACCAACATACACGTTTCAACCAGCATACACAGAAAGAAGAATCCAAAGCTTCATTTTTTCTCCCCCTCCCCCGAAGGCTCACCTGCATGTTTAAAACAGAAAAAATAAAAATAAAAACTCAGTTATTTAACACAACTTAGAGAAAGCAGTACAAAACAAATCAAAGTAAAAATATAATGGTTTGTGCTACGCTTGAAACACCCAAGGCCAGTTCTTTTGATTCTCATCCTGGACTCTCAAACGGTGGCACCAGCAGCATTTCCTTGAAGAAAAGCATGGTATCTCAACTTAAAAGGCAAGTGTCAGAACCACCCACTCCAAGAAGAAGATCAACACGGACCACACACCAACCAGCCATTCTCAATATCACGCCATGGCTGCAGCGAGGAGAATGTAGTTGCATATCACTAGTATTTTGTGAGTTTTATTTACCTCTTTTATTTGCGATCTCCTGAGCAATGGCAACATGTTTGGCAAGCTCCTTTACATTGGCTACGAGTTCGAACAGGGCGTTGCCATTTGCAAGGGCAACATCTTCGAGTCGAGAAAACACCCTATCATGAGAACGGACTGCCTCCTGAAGAATGACGGCCTGTGCCTCAAGCCGGGAGAGGGCTTGACCATGGCTGAACAAGAGAGCCTGTAAATCACAAATTTGTTTCTCATAAGAAGCTACAATGGCTTCAATCTCTTCATCCTTGTTGTCTACCGAAGAAAATGAAACTGGTAGAGACATCACAAATTACTTCTGAGAGAATACCTGGGGCCTCTGGGGAGAGGGATCTAATAAAAGTGGTCGGAAGGTGGTGGGAAACTTGAGTACTGCAGAATCAAATTGTCATGGTCAGCAAATATAGTAGAAATGAGACGGGTGAGTAATGAGAGTTGGTGTGCTCGGGGCTCAAAGACATCAGTGATGGACGTGAGTGGACGTGATGTGTGCCTGACACAATTTTCATTTCCAAAAAACTTGTTGACCAAGTATACGGTATGGATCAGCTCGACCCGGTAGATCGGATGTATGATGTTTTTGAATTATTTGTCAGCACTTGGAGACATGCAAATTGTTCCTAACAAAAAAAAAATATTGTTGACCCAGTTGCATAAGTAAACACGGTAAACCCGACACATACATAAAAGGTAATATTGAACCAACTAGTTAGGAAAAATATGATAGTGATGTCTGCCATCCACAAAAATAATGACAGTTCCACCGAGATAAATAATGATGTATATCAAATTAATACAACATAAAAAGTAAAAAATATGTTTTCACCGATATTTTTTGAACGATATATTTCTAATCTCATCAGTATAGTCAAAAAACTCACAAATATAAAATTCATTACAATATTATTGGTTTAATGGTAACGCCCAATAGTAAATTTCATTGCCAAATCAGCCTAGTTAGTTATATTTGGACTAAATTTGTAAAAGCCTAATATTGAATTTGATGAGCCCAACTGGTTTATCAATTACAATAATAGATCCATAAACCAATTATTTAACCAATAATATCTATCTCAATTCTTATTTCATTTCATTTTTTTTTTTGAAAGAAAGGCGCTTTTGAATTTTTTTATATTTAGTAATTATTTATTATCGTTCGTATTTTAATTCTCTGATTATTAGTTATTAACAGAAATAATAGAAACAACTAGAAATGGCACAAGATTTTCACCTATGATTCATCACTTCACTATCACATTATTTTGTCCATCCTTAACTATTAAAAAACCTTTTGATAGGTTCAAAAAAATGAGTTATCACTCAATTTACACTTTTGCCCCTTATTTATCTTTTATTTCGTTTTATACCGTTTTCACACCGATAAAAATTTTGAAAACATTCCATGTTCCTAATTAGGTCTGTAACTTATCACACAGACGTTTTAAAAAAAAATTCTAGAGGTGTGAAACATTTTTATGGAATATTTTTATGGAATAGTTTTCGAGACAGGCTTTACTATTATTTTACCATCGAATGCTTTAAAAACTATTCAAATGAACTTATTTTCAGTCCGTTTCAGTTTTCTTATACTCATCTCATTATTTTGGACGTTTCATACCTTTATCTCATTTTTCGAAAAAAATACTATTCATCCGGATTCTATATACTATTCATTGAAAAACTACTTTTTCATAGAAAATGGTGCTCTAGTCCCTACACAACATAAAAAAGCAAAATTAATTTCATTATAAATAATATTAATTAATTATTTCATTAATAAAAAAATAAAATTGAATAATAATTATTTACATTAAAAGTCTCCCACATTTCCCATCTAGAAATCACTACCACTTAAAACAAACTACCAAATCTAAGAAAGTACCAATTATTTGCTTTTTGAAATATGCTGGACTTGCAAACATGACTCCAATATCAAATATAAGTAGCTATGTCTATATCATTCAAAAACAGTAGGTACACTTCAAATTATGAATTTTCAAAATACATATTTTTTGCTTAAGAAAAACCAGCATTAGATTAAACCAATAATGAAATTAAAGGAAAATTTTCATTGCTAAGATTACATTGCTGTGAGAGTCGGATGAGAGTCTGAGACAACCGTAACAGAGAAAAAAGAAGTTGAGGCTTGGACGGAGTCACGATGATATCGATTTGGTGGGAGAGAGAGAGATTGAGTCACGGAGAGGAAGAGAGACCGAGTCACGGCGACGGTGAAGCTTGGACTTGGTGGTTGGGACGACGACGACGACGACGACTATTGCGTGAGAGATCGGAGACTGAGACACAGCGACGGTTAAGCTTGGGTTGAGTCACGGCTTCATTTGACCCACAGGAAGGGAGTGAGACTAATGAACCATTTGGGTCTATTTCAATATGTACCCTAAACTCAATATGGTCACTAATGCAAATTTCTTTTACCGTTAATGCAAATTGTATTGTTGAATTGATAATTTTATTTATGGTAATAATAAAAACAGTAATAATTATTTTTTAATTACAAACACTTGTCATGTCATTTCCAATTAATTTTAGATAAAAATTTGGATTAATTAACCTTAAGAGAAATTTCCCCAAAAAAAAAAAGTTAATAAAAAATCATTATTTTTGAAAAAAAAAAATCTTATTATAAAGCAGAAATACTGCATAATTATTTTTTTTAAAAAAAAAAAACCCTGAAGGGTATTTTAGGAATGTTGCTAACGCTTGTCGAGCGTTTAGTAAATACACATAAGTCTAGGGACAGAATGTGAAACGTGGTAGAAAAGCTTTGGATAGTGTGCTTTAAAGAGGGGTCACATTCAAAATTCAGACCCTTTGATTTCTTGAAGACATTGGTGTGACAGAAGATGAAAAACGGGTGTGGTGAGATTGATTTGTTTGGTGAAGGGTCAGTGATCACTTGTAGAAGTGAGCAGTGGAGCAGATGGATTTGCTGGGGTGTGGTATGTGGCCAGAGTCTTGCAGAGGTCTGGTGTCACTAAACATGATGAAATGGTTTTCTTGGTGGAATACCAAAGGTTACATTCTAATGGCAACACCAAATCAATAAAGCCTGTTAATCTTAAGTTCATAAGGCCTTTACCACCGTCCCCTCCTCCTAATGGAGACCATACTTTTGGAGTAGATGATGTGGTTGATGGCTGGTGGGTTGGTGTGGTTTTTCAAGTGCTGGAGGAGTCAAGAGGCTATTCTGTGTTACTCAACAACCCATGTGATTTGATCAACTTTAAGCCCTCTGACTTGAGGCATCATCTGGATTGGGTTGCTGGCAGATGGGGTAGACCTCAAAAACAGGTTTTCTTTTTTCCACTTAAAACTGTCTTTTTATCTCTGTTCTTTGAACATATCATGCAAAAAAGTTGTTGTCCTTTTCAAGATATTGGATGTTTATGCACCCACTTCACCACCTAAATGCGAGCTAGTAGGTCCAAGTTTTCATTTTTATTTCTGTTATATGTGGTTGCCTTGTAGTTTTGAGTCTCATTTTGCAAGAAGAATAAGAAATCTTGACATGCAATCCATGGGGATTGCACATTTAAGTATTTCTCTTATGCTGTGACATAATTAGTTGGCTTACTTAATGTTTGTGTTGCTCTCAACAAGCAACAAATAGTGCATGTTAGCATTGTGGAAAATTAATGACTGTCAAATGAGATCTGCACTGTGTCAGAACTTGTAGTTGTTTTGGTTTCATGATTTTTTGTTGTATTGTAGATAGATTGAGTTCAAAACAAGTAGTATTGGTGATGTTTATTAAATTATGATATAATATTAATAATATAGGGATGAAAGATGAGCAATCCTTCTTTGCATAACAAATATTTTGCCCAATTTAGTGAAATTGACGTTTAGTTTAGTTGAACATGACTTTCAATCAACATTGTATCTTTACCATTACACAAATGCTGGCATAAACGTAAATCCACTTGCCTTTTGTGTTCGTGTATAATTTGTCATTAATTAAACCGTAAGAATGATTAAAGGTTTATTTACGTTTTACTGTGACATGCTCATTTGATAGTATAATCCCTTTCGTAGATGGCTTGAGTTAAAGAAAGAAAAACTAAAAAAGCATGTACAATTAAAGAAAGTATGGATTCTTATTGATGTAGAACCAGAAGAGGAGCAAGGGAAGAGGAAATCGGATAGAGAATAGAAGGAACTAAAATAAGTAAGAGAAAGACAGAATATACAGATGGAGTGCTAGTTTTTCGTTATGCTTAAACTAATTAAATATGCTACTAAAAGAAAAGGCATCAAGGATTTATATAAGTTTCGATGATGTTTAGTCTCTTCTCTAAGCAGGTAGTGCAGCAGAAGGAAGCTGAAACTAGCAACCAGAAGAGAGGAGGTAAACCTTTAAAATCCTTACTTGCAAGTACTAAAGCTCTACCGAAAGGTATTGGATAGCTTGAATATGTTCTTAACTTCTTATCCACTAATGCGTATTATGTTTTACAGTTAAGGTGTGTGATGGAGCTGAAGGTGATGTTGATAAAATGATTGTAGAGGATTGCACAACTAAGGGTGTTGAATTAGCAATCACAGAAGAACCTACAGGTATGTGGGCCTGCCAAACTAGTATTGCTTACAGACTTCCGTAATATGGTTTGAATCTTGCTTTCCGTCAAAATCAGTTTCTGAGTGAACCATGAGACACATGAACATAGTTATTATTTAATCATAATGCCCTTACGGCTAGCTAGGAAAATGAAAACTGCTGAAAGAAAAGGTGCAGGATTTGGAGCCAGCTTAAAACGCAGTCAGTGTGAAAGAAAATTTGGAAAACACTAACATAATAGTGATCGATCGCTGACTGAAAATAGAAATTTTGCCTATGTACCTATCTTATATTAGCCACCTGATGAATGTTTCAAAGTTTACTCTTCATTTTATTTTCCTGAGCAAGGTAATGGTACATTACGTTATTTCCTAGAAAATGGCACCATTTTAAGTTTTGCACGCATGACTGCGAGAGTATGATGCAGATTATCTGTTATTAGACCAAAAAATATTGTTCATGCAATGCAGCCTCTTCTCTATTAAGATAACAGTGGTAAAATTGTACATATATTGAGAAAGATTACAAGAAATGTGACATAATTTCTAATCTTGCAATGTCATGGATAGATATTATGGACGTAAAATTGCTACCAGAAGCTATTGTTTTTGTTGTTCAACGCTAGGATACATTGTCCACAGAAATTAGTAATAAAAAATTTGAGACTCAGTTCTTTCCTTTAGACTGGTAAATGTATTTATTTATCTTGATTAGGCTTTAAATTGTGTATGTCTCGTATCAACAGAAACAGCCGTCAGTTTCCAAGGCTAAAGATACTGAATTGAAGTGGTCATTATAGCCAGTAACATTATTGATGTTGTTGAACCTATATCATGCTTTCCAACAATCGTAGATGACTCAAGTAAGCTGGAGTGAATTTTATTATGCACATATATACTTGCAGAAATTTACTTGATTATGTTGGTGTTCACTGTTCAGATGATTATGTTGTTTTCTTGTCCAGGTATTTGTGGTAGGACTATCAACCAATCAAGTGAGCCTCAAAAATCAAATGAAATTGAGCATACGATGCAGGAGTAGCCATGATTGACGATACGCCATACAATGATCAAAACTTACAATTTTGGGAGAATTCACCAGTGCTGTAATCACTTCCACAACAGCCACATTTTCGTCCTTTAGCTGAATGTGACGAGGTGAAACCGAAAGGATTAGCGCTTGGGCATATGATGACTTTTGCTAATGTGGTAAAGAAAACATCAGAACCGCAAATAAATGCTCCGGGATGCAACTTTGACAGCCTTTTTAATTGTCTTTCTGAATTAGAGTTACATGGCTTTGATGTTAAAGCTGTACAAAGTCAGTCGTCTTATTCACTTGCAATAGATGAAAGCAAATCAAGAACGGCTGAAAACAAAATCGGAGTGAGATCATAGAGTGTAGTCATGAGAGAACCAAGGTTAAGGCTGAGTTGGATATTGTTATGAATGACTTCAAGGTGTTAGAAGAAAAGAAAAAGGTGGTGGAAGAAAAGATGACGGGGCTTATATCAACGAACAATGAAAATGATTCGGAGACTGCAAAGTTGGAATCAAGTGTTGATTTACTTAGACAAGAGATTCAGAAAGGCAAGCATTTGTTTGAAAGTGTAGCTGCTTCCCCATGGAGGTGACCAACTTGTATTCTTTGCTTCTCTCTTAGCTTTTTTTACATTTGACCTTTGCATGTTCATGTTCAAATCACTGACTTACCATGTTAATGAAAGAATAGAAACTTAGTTGGCCATTGAGTCATTGTTTAGGTAACTACTCTATGTAAACAGCTATATAGTTGTCCAGTACTGAAAGTTGTTTTGATGATGAATACAGGTAACCCAAGTATATTAGAAATATTATCAATGATCCAACAGAATGCAAGCTTAGCAATTTTTATTTTTGATGTTGCTTGCTGCTAGTTCTTTGTATGATTGTACCAGAATGAGCTGATGCTGGCACATGGAATTTTCATAGGTTAATTCAGATAATCCAATCAATTGCAAGATTGTATATAGAATTAAATCTTAAACTTTCAGTTGGACATAAAAATGGCTACTTTTGTCCTTAAACTATCATCTACAATTCTAACTCTCTGAGGCAACCCAATGCACAATAAGCCCCACCTCAAATTCTCCATCTCTTCAATCAACCCCAATTTTGCAAACACATGGCTTATAGTATAGGGGCAAAAAAAAGCATCATTCTCTCTTCTTCACTCTAGTGCATATAGAGTTTGAAAGTGAATGAAATTTGTAAATGCCAGACAGAGGTGAATAGGTTGGTAGCCAATGTTTGTACATAACCTAAATTTTAGTATTAATATACTTTACATACAATTACTTAAAAGTACATAATAATATAATTAAAATTTCAAATTTACCTTCTGCACCCATGACTTATATGCCCAACTATTTTAAACCCCTGTAATATATGTAAAATCAAAGATAATACGATACAAGACAATATAATTTTCACATGTAAGCAAAGCATTGATTTGATAAATTTCAAATGTATACAAGTCTGTATATTTTAACTTCAAGTATGATTGATATCTAGTATGATTACTTTTTATGACAGTTAATGACAAATAAAAAAAAAAAATAGTTTGGTTTAAAGAAAAAGGTTTCTACTATATTTTTATACAAACAATGCTAAAAAAAAACAGCCTATATATATATATATATATATATCACGTTTGAAAATACGAATAAGAGTTACATGTTTCCTCTTTAGCACAAGTAAACAATATTGCTTCTTTTTTTCGTGTGTTTAATCATCTGAGTTAGCAGTTTTTAATTTTATTTTTCTTTTTTACTTGCATCAAGGTCAGTGTTGTCTTTGCATTCTTCTTTCTTTTCAAGGTCCTCATTTGTTTAGTTATCAATCATTTTTTTTTTTTGGAAAACTTAAAGAAAAATCTTGAATGAAAGATGAGAAGAAGATGCAATGAAAGAAGTCAGAACAGTTAGAATTATGCTATATGTAAGTGTAAAATGGGTATAATCAGAAAAAAAAAAAAAAAATTAGATGATTGACTTTATCATTAATGTTGAAGGATAGTTTTGGTATTTTAAAGATGTAAGAACTAAAAATATAATTTTAACTCTTTAATATGGTTGTAGGAAGAAGTTTTTTGGATGACTCTAAATTAATAAATTGAACAATTATCAAATGCTCACAAATAAAAATTCTTAATATAAAACAAATAGATTGAGAAATTGATGAGTATTTTTACGTGCAAAATCTCAGTAGATAACAGCCGAGATACCACTCTTTTTTTGGCACTTTATCACAAAATCTATTATTTGATTGAATAATTGTAACTTCACGGTGATTCATCTAATCGCACTCTTATACTTTCAGGTAAGGGTGGACATTTACATGTTCGATTTGATTCCAATCGGAACCGAACATAAATCAAATTTTTATCGATTCTCAGAATCGAAACAAAACATGAACCGATTAAAGGGTAAAACCGAACTGAACCAAACATGGTCGGTTCGGGTCGTTTTGAGATGTTTTCAGAATATTCAAACAAATTCAAATACCACTATAAAAACCACCACCCGTAAAACCAGACACCCACTCAACAACCACCGGCGGCAAAACAAAACACCCACTCAACCACTACCACCTGCAAAACCTAAACATCACCACCTGTAAATTCTAATCATCCACCTAAAACCGAATCTCTATAACTGAAACCCACTCAAATATACACAATGAAACCCACCCAAATTATATCTCACAAAACAAACACAGATCAAATAGGATAGAAAAAGAAAGTAGAGAAAAAGTGAAGATGAAGGAAAGATAGAGCAGTACCAGCGCTCTAGCTCATTCCACCAGTCTCAGTCATCTTTGTTGGTGTCTACTTGTAGAGATAAAAGAGATTGTTGATCTGATAAGAAATTGAATGAAGGAGATAGATGAAGTGGGTTTATTGATCTTAAGAGAAAAGAGAGGCGACTGATCTTAAGAGAAAAGATTACATGAGATGAAGTGAGTTGATTGATCTTGACAGTAAGGTGGGTTTATCGATGTTGAAGGAGAGAAGATGAGATGAAGAAGAGAGATGAGAGAAAAGAAGAGATGAGTGGCTGATAAGAGAGAGGGTACAAGAGAATTTGAGTAGATTTTAGGGTTGGGGTTTATATATGGAAGTTGAGAAATGATGCATGCATATGTTTGGTGTTTCACGAGTCGAATTGGTTGTAGATACTCAGAATCTTATCGATCCATGAAACATGATGTTTTCTAACCATAGGATCCAAACACCCTTAATTTGAACATAAAAACCGAACCAAACACTTGTAGATCAATTTAGGTTGGATCGTTCGGATCGATTTCATGTTTTCATACTTACCCTTACTTTCAGGATTTAGAACTTTTTTAGCGGCTATTGTATTCCCTATCGTGGTATTAACTAGTCGGGTTAACCCAACCCGATTAATCTGACCGTCGGGTTGGGTCGGATTATGCTATTAAAAACCCGGCTCAGGTTGTTTTTCAACAACTGAGTCAGTCTCGGTTTAATTGGTCATCGACACTCGAGAAACCCGACCCGAAAATAGAGTATATAAATAAAACGCCCCAGCCGCTCCACGGGCTCCATTCCATTTCTCTCATCTTTTCACAATTTTCTCTCCTCCACAGTCCAGCCTCTGCCGCCGGTCGACGCCGGTATTCACCCTCCGCGGCTCCTCTACTCCATCTCAAAGATTCTGCCTTTGCTTCGAGTACGACCACATCCTTCCCTTCTCTAAAGGTATGGCCTTTTCTTCTGGCTGTCATTTTGGTTGGTTGATTAGTGTAGGGTTTTGGAGATTTTGTTTGGTAGATGAGAAAATAGTAAGAAAATGAACAAAGTTTAAGTTTGAACGTAAATATTTGAAGGCCATGGTGATGAAAGTCTAAAAGTTTTGGATGTGGGCTTGTTTGTGTTGTAAGTGATGAGTCCACAGCAGATAATTGTCAGATTCTTCAAACTAGAGTGAGCAGGTTTAAATCAGACAAAGAAAAAGTGGATGCAGCTCAATTGAAAGGCTACTTTTGTGATATCAAGTTGATTGGTATGTTTGCCTATTTGTGTTTTGCGTGTGTGACCTCACTATGTAGTTGACAAGTTGTTTTACTTTAATGGTTATTTGAATTAGAAAATTCTGTTTTAGGTTCAAAGGCCTATTATTGGGATGGGTTGTAATTTATATACATTACAGTGATTTTAACCTATTTGAGTTTCTGGTATGCATGACAAATACATCGACAGTCGGCTCCAGCTGAGAGGGAAAACTAGCATCTGCCGCTGGTCCTCCAATTGCCAACGGTCCTCTCTAGTCTTCCAGGTATCTCTCCTTCTTTATTGTTTTGCATTGTCTCTGCTTATTGGTTTTTTTGCTGGTTTGGATTTTGTATCTGTTTTGAGTTGATATGTGTGTCTGCTTATTGGTTTTTTTTGCTGATTTGGTTTTGCATTGTCTCTGTTTTGTATCTGCTTATTACTGAGTGGTTTTTTAGACCTTCTGTTGCCGGTCCTCCAACCTGATCAACCCGACTTAACCCAACTATTATTGGGTTGGGTTGAATAATTGATTGGGTTGGGTTGAAAAATTTTCAACCCAACGCACATTGGGTTTGGAGGATTCTAACTCAATCCGAACCCGAAAACACCTCAAGTACTAAGTACTGATATCAAAGATGGTGAAGTATTCAATATAACAGGGAGTAGAGAAATTAAAATGATACCATTTGGACTTGGGAGGAGGATTTGTCCTGGGCTGGGTTTGGCAATGCTTCATTTGGAGTACTTTGTGGCAAATATGGTATGGTTTTTTGATTGGACGACTGTGGATGGAGACGATGTTGACTTGGAGGAGAAGCATGAGTTTTCAGTGGTAATGAAGAATCCATTGCAGGCTCATGTATGTCCTAGGTTAAAAGAAGGATTTGCTGTTGTCAACATGAATTGTTAACTAGATATATTGGAAAGATGTCAAATTGCTTAAGAAAGTAAATCTAGACTGATGATACATTTTTGGTTCATGTTATTTTCTATCTGATCAACTTCATTCACCTTAATCCAAGGAAGTTACAAACATAACAAATGCTATTGATTGTAATTTGTACTGACTGCATTTGGGACAAAATCAACCTATCTCCTATCTCTACAAGTCCTAGTTCATTTGCTTGGCTCTGACACAATCAGTAGCACACAAGATTCATTTACCTTGTGGTGGCATAATACACACATTTACCTTTAATCAATAGGCTGTATTTTTAATGATGTGCATTTTCATACGAACAAAGCTGAAAAGTCCACTCAAGACAGTGGTGGTTACATAGAAGCAGAAATTGTTTGTTGATCTACTGTAAAACATAATGCAGCAATTGTTGGGAAGGTTTCTTATTATAAGGTTATTAAAGATATTATTTTGCTTGATTACCTCACATTTCGTGTGCCTATATAAATATTATTTTGCTTGATTACCGCACATTTCGTGTGCCTATATAAATATTATTTTGCTTGATTACCGCACATTTCGTGTGCCTATATAAATATTATTTTGCTTGATTACTGCACAATGCTTTGTATTAGAGCACAGTGCACTTAGTTTTTTAATAAAAAAATGAGGAAAGTTTCGAAAAAAGTGCCTATAATAAATTGAAAAGCATGTTGTACAATTTCATTTATTAAATTACACTTATACCATTGAAATATTGCAGAATGTTTTTCAACAATTTAAGTTTTATATGTTGCATAGAAAGGAAGACGCATAAGGAGACACATATGTCTTCAATAGTTTCTAGAGTAGACGTTTGGATTAAGGGCATCCACAAAATAATAGGAAAGAAATTAATGACACTGTTGGTGAATCAATGGTAATAAACATATTTGTAAATTTTGTATCAACTAAACATAATCTGTAATATTTCATTGTGAATATAATTGTCATATTCTGTTTAAATAATTATAGTAATTTCAATAAATGATGAGGCATTGACACAATTATAAGGTCCAGAGCATGCTAGTTGGGTTATAGGAGTGGGATTTGAAGTATCACTTTTTATAGTGTCTGCACAAGTTCAAAACAATATTAAAATAAGGAAACTTGAAGGTAAAATAACACATCTAAGCGAAGTAATTGCTGATTTATAGGAAAACATTTTAATCTTTGGGAGAAGATTTACAATGGTAAGCAAATTACTAGATTTCAATTTTTATTATTACAGTTGTATATGTTATATTTTTAATAATATTTAGACAAGAACATAATGACTATAGTGAGGATGCCATGCATAATTCTTCTTCTACTCAACAACCACAGTTATCTCATTACTTGCTATAAGTATCGATTTTCAATTAATATTTATATTAATCAAATTACTCTTTCATAGCAATTGTCGAGCTAACTTTTTTTCCCATACAGTAGCCTCTTAATCCCAATTGTCGAGCTAACAAGTTGACTGATAGTGAATTTGTTTCGGGCAATATCATAAGCGATATGGTTGATGGCCTAGTGGAGGTCCAATCACATAAAAATTTTTAAATTAATTCTTTTTAAAATAATGATCTTAATCGTCCATCTAAACTGGATGGACGATAGATATTATTTTTTCAAAAAAAAGCTAGTTCAAATTTCTTCCTAATTTTTTAAAATTTTATTTTGTTTAAATTTTTTTATTTTAATAACAAATTATTAAAGGTACATAGGTTTTATTTAGTGTTGACAATTATCCTGTCTATATCTAAGGACAATAATACCCTTGAAATGATTAAGTGAGCCAATGGTCAAGTATTGAGTTTCTCAATTTATCGGTAAAAAACTGAAAGTTTGATAAACTTTGAGCACGTAAATGACATTTTCCCTTTCTTCAACATTTGGCACTTGGCAACAAAGAAAAATTACTTCTTTAAAAGCCTTCTGGGTTTGAATCCACTTTATTTATTTAGGGTTTTTGATTTGATGTTGTTGACAGATAAAATGGAGTAATAAGTCAACTCCTCCCATGCTCACTGCCCTGTGGAGTCTTGATGCATCTTTGTTGCCATAAGCTTTCACGGTCAGTCAATTAATATTACTCCTTAGCATTGCTCTAATGATTTTCATTCTGTATGGTATTAAAATCAAAAACAATTTTCTAATAAATGGTGCTTTTCAATTAGATGCTTGAATTTTCTAGTAAAGTGTTTTTTTTTGGCTTAGTGTGTTTTACTATATCAGCTTTATGTAAGTTTTTCCATATATCATTGACTTTCTATGATTTTGTGCAGTAAAGAATTTGCTTCTGGTTTTGGCCTTGTTTGGATTTCAAATAACATTTGCTTGCATAACTATAGTAATGGTATTCTCGTTGCTGATATAAGTTGTAAGAGACACTACTGCAACACATGTAATTTGTTACAACCTGCTAAACAAAGGCTAATCTTCGAGGTTCAAAGTTTTAATAACTTGTTTAGAAGATATTCAAGCCAATGCGGACGTTGTTTTAAGTTTTCGTCTGGTGAAACTTATTCTATTCTGCGGTCGAGTAGTCTTCAGCATTGGTTCAAGAACTGGCAAGAGCTGAGAAAGAATAAGTTGACAGCAAGCACTTTTGCTGGGGCTGTTGGTTTTTGGCGTTGTCGGAGAGTTCAGCTCTGGTTAGAGAAGATTGGGGCGATAGAGCCTTTTCCTGGTAACCTGGCTACGTGTTGGAGCAATATCAAAGAAGAAGAAGCTCTTGAGAGGTACAAGCTGATTACGGGGAATTCTGTATTGTTTCCTGAATTTCAGGTCTATGATAAGAAAAATGTGGAAGATGATTGGCTAGCAGCTTCACCGGATGGGTTGGTCGACAGGCTTGTTTATGATTTGCCTTCCAGAGGGGTGCTGGAGATCAAATGCCCCTTTTTTGACGGTGATATGACGAGGGCTTTCCCGTGGAAGCGGGTTCCGTATCATTGTATTCCACAAGCTCAGGGTTTAATGGAAATCTTAGACAGGGATTGGATGGATTTTTATGTTTGGACTCCTAAAGGTAGTAGTCTATTCAGGTTGTACAGAGATTTAGAATACTGGGGTGTTTTGAAAGTGGCACTCACGGATTTCTGGTGGAAACATGTCAAGCCAACAAGGGAGCTGTGCAGTAGATCTGTTATTTCAGATCCTCTCAAACAATTAAGGTATCTTAAACCAGCGCCTAGGCATGAATTATGCAGTTATTTAGTTTCTGAAAGTAAACTTATTGTTGATAGGTCGAATTTACTGATGCGTGAAATTCATGGTAAACTGCGAAACTGATGTATCTAGATGTTTGCATCTCTCAATTATGTGGTTTGAGTAAAAACAATTCACATTCTCAGCTGTGGTAGTGGAGATGAGCTTTTTCTTAAATTCTGAGTATTTGAAACAATTTGGAGCTCTGGATGTATCGGGTTAAATTGTGAGAGCTAAAAGAAATTTTACTAAAAATAGTTGTTGGCCAAGATGCTGTGGCTGAAATTAAGCGGCAGAGTAGTTGCTGAAGGTTGGTGGAAAGTAAGCAGCTGATTAGTCGTAATTACAAAGAGGGCCAAATTAGTATTGATCGGTACATTTTTAGATGAGCCTAAAATGTTATTTTGTTTAGGTCGGTTGGCTGTGAGTTGGTAACTTGTGTTGCAGCATAGGCAACACGATGGGATGAAAAAGGTAGAGAGGAAAGGATAGTTAACGTGATTTATTAAGACGAATCACGTATTTATTTAGAGGTATGTCCTGGGAGAATTGGATAACTTTGGAGGTGAGGTACTGATTGGATTGACAAGTATCTAGTAAGGGTATGCAACTCTTTGCCTCTACACTTTTACTGTTGGATCATGTCTAATCCCATCATATTTGCTATTGAACAAGTAATGCATATGTTTATGGTTTCTGCTTCTTAATGATTTTTATTTTCAGTTTTGACATTTGGTGTTTACGGTTACCACTTCTTGATTGTGGTTCTCTGTGTGTGTTTCCGTGTTTTTTCTGTTCTTTTTTAGTTTTGTTTCGTGATTGAGTGGTTTTTTTTTTTTTTTAATTTAATTTTATAAAGCTAATTTTTTTCTTTGTCCTGTAATTTTAATGTTTATTAGATTGATTGGCTATGTTTTGAGATCGGTGGAATCTTTGTTTCTGTTCCCATCTCTGAGCTTCAGGATACTCTAAAGGTCACCACCAAGTGTTCTGCTGGCTAATGCCACCATTAATTCCTAAAGAAAGAAAAATAATGAGTCAAGAATGATGGGAGACTGCTCTTAATACAACTTGGATAAGTCTGGACCTTTTGGTAATTTAAGTTGGGCTTTCATTAGATGGTTTGTTATAGGGTAAATGTGTGTATTATGCCACCACTGATTTTGGTATGCTCAAGAATATGATGGATTCTCTGATCTGTTCATTGGTGGAATTCAATAAAATCATGAGGAGTTGATGGAGGATTGTCTTTATCAATATCCTTGTTAGACTAAGGTGTTGAGCTTTTGTAATATAGTTATGAAGTTTGTCATAGAACTTATATGAACATTTGTCGGTTGTCGAGCTGTTTTTCTTCATGTAGGATATTTATCTGTAGTTTCTATTATTTGGTGCATTTTCCTTAAATGTTCTCGTACATTTGTTTCTTGTAGTTGTGGCTTGAGAACTTTCAAAATAAAACAAATGGGGGTGACTCTATGGAGATGGATTTGCTTTTTGGTTTTTGCAATCTTAGGCTGAGTAAAATAATAATCAATTGGACTGGGACAGAAAGTAGATCATAAATGCGGAGAAACTGCTGACAGTTTAAAGGTAAACTGGGTTATTCCAATTGTGCAGTATAAAAGTGTTTCAACATGGTTAACTCATTGTTGTTGATTACACTGATTGACTTGCAAAACCATACTTGCATAGATGCGTATCAGCACTTAGTTGTGTTGGAAATGCTTGTTGCCTAAATCCATTCTACTGTGCTGCATAGAAGCATTGAAGATAAGTGTACACTATCATGCTAATTGGTCTGTCTGAAGGCCTGTATAGACAGTGGCACAAACCCCATTCCTAGGCTGTAAGATTCCTATCAAGAACAAATTAACCATCCAGGCACCCACAACGGCTCCCTGCTTAATCATTGTCTTCTTTCTTTCTTTCTATTTTGTTTTCTCCTTTATGAAAAATTAAAAGAAGAAAAAAAAAAAGGGAAAGAGATAAGCCATTCTTAATTAGATACATGACTATGCATATGGCAAAGGTTTTACTTCTATGACAACATTGTATCAAATGTTATTAAGTTAATGTTCGACCTAGGATTATGTTTAAAGGTGTAGGCTCTATTTTGTAAATTGGATGCTCAATGTCTTTTGTTGCTAACTATTCTGATGTTATTGATAATGGGATAGAGTTGGAATAAAATGTTGATAATGAAGGCAGCTGGCTTGTAAAAGTTCAAGTGTGATCGCACAGTCCATGAATTTGCCATACTGAGATTGCATTACCATGAAAGGTAGATAGGCTGTGTGCAACACAAGTTTAATCCATATTAAATATTTTTTATTTTTTTTTCTCCTGCATATTTATGAACGCTGCCTGTTGAATTGACATAATTTTCAAATGCCAATGTAAACAATTATGAATCTTGTGTGCTACTGATTGTGTCATAGCCAAGCAAATGAACTAGGACTTGTAGAGATAGGAGATAGGTTGATTTTGTCCCAAATGCAGTCAGTACAAATTACAATCAGCAGCATTTGTTATGTTTGTAACTTCCTTGGATTAAGGTGAATGAAGTTGATCAAATAGAAAAGAACATGAACCAAAAATGTATCATCAGTCTAGATTTACTTTCTTAAGCAATTTGACATCTTTCCTATATATCTAGTTAACAATTCATGTTGACAACAGCAAATCCCTCTTTTAACCTAGGACATACATGAGCCTGCAATGGGTTCTTCATTACCACTGAAAACTCATGCTTCTCCTCCAAGTCAACATCATCTCCATCCACAGTCGTCCATTCAAAAAACCATACCATATTTGCCACAAAGTACTCCAAATGAAGCATTGCCAAACCCAGCCCAGGACAAATCTTCCTCCCAAGTCCAAATGGTATCATTTTAATTTCTCTACTTCCTGTTATATCGAATACTTCACCATCTTTGTTATCAGTACTTAGAAACCTCTCAGGAGTAAATGTCATTGGATTTTCCCATACCTTGGGGTCCATTGCCTTTTGCCCTACTATGAAATTTACAGTCCCATTCTTTGGCACGACTTATCCATCCAAAATAACATCTTCTAATACTGCACGAGGGTTGCCAGGAGAGTGTTGTCTTAATCCTTCTAAGAAGACTAAGATCACTGCTTTGAGATATTGCATCTTTTGCAGATCATCTTCTTTCACCATGTCAGCATCTCCTACAACCCCTTTAATCTCCAAGAATAGCTTCTCTTGGATATGTGGATATGTCACCATATTTGCCATAATCCACTGCAATGCTGTGGATGTAGAATCAGTTCCCCAGTTGAGAAGCTTGGAGCATAGATCAACTATTTATTTTTCGGCAAGATTCCTCTTCTTTTCTAGAAATTGCAGATCTAACAATGTATCTACATGTGATAAGATGTATTCATCTTTGTTCTGTACTTGTTGACCTTTGCTTAACTTTTCATGCTTCAAATTTTTTTGCTGTCTTATCAGGGGGATCAATACGTCTTTGAGGTGTTGTCGTGCTTGAAAGAACTCCTCCCATTGTTTATGGAATACAATCCTTGACAATCTTGGGAAAATATTAAGTACATTGACTCGAGCAAAAACCATAAGCACATGACTCTGAGAATTCTTGATTCTTTCGATTTGGTTTTCTTCAAGCTTGTCACCAAAACACATCAGGGCTAATGAGCTAAACATGGAGTGTAAGAAATGGTCCATGACATGGACTGGATCACCATATCTGGATTGAGATTTGAGGCACTCCAGGAGAATCTGCAACACCCACTTGGGTGCATGCAAGTAGGATTTTACATGAGAAGGATGAAGAATTTGTGCAGCAAGGTTGTGTCTCAGGATGCGACATGTACTGCCATAGAAGGCAGTGTCGATATAATTCTGGTTTGTACCATCATGTGATGGAGGCCTGTCAGAAAAAATGGCACCCTTTTGTACTAAAGCTTGGTGAGCAAGGGAATGGTCTGCAATGAAAATTTGAGGTTGGGAACCAAGCCAAAGGGTGATAACAGGACCTAATTACGCATGGAAATGATAAAGGAATGCACTCGAGTTCACCTAAAGATTTGCACAGCCGTAGGAGGTTTCCAACAATGAGGAAAGTGTGGGGGCTTGGAGGTAGATTTTGGGTAGGCTTTTTGAGGAGAATTGAGATGGAGAGGGAGACAAAGAGACAGATGAGTATGACGAGGCTGGTTTCCGTTTTAGCTCTACGATAGGGACTTTCGGTATCTTAGTAAGGGTGTGATGGTAACATAGATTGATATCAGTGGTATGGTAGTAGAGGCATATACATATAGGAGGACTAGAAGGGAAAAGGCTATCCATTGTTTGTTTTTCTTTTTCCTTGTGTTCATTCGTTGTAGTTGATTAGTTCTGCCTGCAGTGAACTCCAAGTGAACCCCTTCACTAAAATGTTAGATATTATCTTTTGATTTAGGATATTATCAAGTAAGATTACTAGAAACTTTAGATGTTCTAAGGAAGTTGAAATTATGGCTAGATTGATTGTAAAGGATAATAATATATATAATCTTGTTATGTTTCAGAGTAGGGGATAATCACCAGAGCCTCAAGAAGACAAGAACGGGAGAATATTATTTGAGTACTCTTTGGTGGAGGCAGCTGATTTTATCTAATTCACATTAATTTTAACGACTCGATTTGTTTTATGGAACCATTAGAAAAACGTTTTCACATGGTCTGATAAAAATTATTGCTAGAAGGGATCGATTGTCCGGTACTTGATATGTGTACTGCAGGCCGGAGTCGTTTAATAAGACTAAGCACGGTACTTGATATGTGTACTTGATATGAGAGGAAGATTAAGCACTTAGTTGGAAGAGGAAGTGTACCCTTTTCACATTGATTGTTACAATTCGTTATTTGTTAGAAAAAAGAAATCAAACAAGGTTGTAAGATTAAACGTTTATGTTCAAAGAAATCCAAAAATCATAGACAGATGGGGATTGATTATAATTAATTATTTGATTTCCTGTATTGTATGTTTAAAGTAGGATGTTCATGCTGGCCTTCTGAATAAGACAAGAAATGGGAGGAAAGTTTTTCAGACTTTGATGTTGATGTAGTGTTTTCCATCTGAATTTCCCTTTTGTTTGTCATTTGATTGTTGGAGGTGAAGTCATGATTGCATTTACAGTCTTCACATGGAGTTGTTATTAATTAATATGTCAGGTCCTTGGTTGGAAGATTAAACACTAAGGTTTTCTGTTGATACCCGCTTTGGATGTCCATTTCTGGAACTTTTCAGCCTCTAGAACGGTTCATACAACCAAAATAGAATAAAATGCAGTTTAATTGTGAAGTTTTAGATGTACTGAAAATTTCTGGATTTCTGAGTTAAACTTGAAGTTGTGTAGCACGATTGGTAGCCCCTATTTTCGTTTTTACTTGCATTTTATTAGTATATTATTATTATTATTATTATTACTATTTTGAAATAGTACATTTTTATTATTTGATCACTGCATTTTCAGTGATTCTTTTTTTTTTTTTTTTTGGAAAATAGTGTTTTCAGTGATTTTGATTGTACCTTACATGTTTGATTTCCGTCGTATGTAATTTTATTTCTATAAGATATTTATGTATGGCGAACGATAGAGAGTGGTGATATTTACACCCCTTAAATTTGTAATTACCCTCCTTTAGTATACACAGGTTATTAAATATTGTTTTAAAAGCTTATATATATTATAAGAATAAATTGCAATACCCTGTGATTTTATATGAAATTACACTCCCATTTTGAGATATGGTCTTAATTGCACCAACACCCCATAAGATCGTTTACTAAGGTTCACCATTTTTAAACATTAGAGTTCAAAATGTAATTATGTTTTTACCCCACTGGCAAGTGTACTGTAACCCTTACTATTTTTTTAAGTTTTTTCTTGAATATTTTATTTATTAATTTCAAAAATGTAAATTTTATTTATTGATTAAAAAATTAAAGGATCAAACTCATATTTTAATGGTTGTCAACTTTAAACTTGTAACCATTTCTAAATAGGTATATCTTGGTAGGCTTGGTGTAATTTGTTATTTAAAAAGAAAAAAAAAAAAAGATATTTAAATATGGTGAACGATTTAATCATATCTGTTGCTCGAAATCAGCCGTTGATTGCCAAATGGCCCAAACCTACACTCTCACGTATGTTGTTACTTAATTGACATTTAGTTGTACTAACTTTTTTTTTTTTTTTTAAATGGGATTGGCTTAGGAGATCAATTATCAAGATGGGACATTAGTGACGCGATCCGAAGAACTACTTCCATATGAAAGAGATCGATCCACATAAAGGTGAGAGAGTAGTCCAAACGTGAGTGGGGAGGCTATGAACATAAATCGGTGAGAGGATATTGTCATGGGGTATAGAACTCATACCAAGAGGTATAGGGGCAGCAGGCTACAACATTACGTTGTACTTCACCCTTATTATTCTTAACCTGTGCATATGAAGGAAAGCCATCATTTGGAATAATTTTTATCTCACTGCTCTCTAGGGATAGGCATAAAACCAATAAACCAATCGGAACTAACAAACCAAATTGATCTAACTATAATTGAAATGGTTTCTGCGTTTTCTTTTCATATCTATTTGAAGAGTGAACTTCATATTAATTTATAAATCGTAAAATCTAGGACGATCTGTATTCTATAGTGGGTGATGTCTTCATTAGGTCTTGAAATATCACTACCCCACTGGTTTCAAGCTTTAAAATTAAGGTTTATACTAAACGACATAGATTTTGTGAATGATTAGCCAATATGTTAAGATTTCACTGGAAATTGTATAGTTCATTTATTTAAGTTGTTGCATATATTATGCTCATAATTTTCATTACTAAAATCCAAATTAAACCGAATTTCTGATAACAAAAACACTCATAAAATGTGAGGCACTGCTATTGATTTGTATGCTCTACTTAAGCAACAATTTTATTGCCTTATTTATGAAAATATTCACTTTTCTATATTAAAGATTGTGCCTTCCTCTATGTCTAATGTATTGATTACTAGTCAAATAACCCCCCTAAAAAAAAAAAAAGATTTTCTATCCTTTTGCAGAAAACTTTTTTTTTTTTTTTTTTGGCATTCATAATCCTTAGACATGATGCCATTGCATCTACTTTGTGAGAAAAATCTCCAATACACTTTTTTTTTTTTTTACTAGAACCAGTCCATGATACAATCGGGATCAGTAACGATAAATATTTTAGTACGTGCCGATGATTAGCTCATAGGAACGGAAGAGGTCAACCCATAAAGAGTATTGGAGCAACCCATATATGAAAGTGGAAGGGTGGGGACGGCGAGCGCTGCTCAGTAAAGAATGGTTTAGTTAACGTTTGAACCTGACACTCAAAGATGTCAAGATGGGTCTGTCTCATTGAGACAATTGGCCTCACTCACTCCAATACATTTTGGCGTATGTACTTGACTACTTAAATCATGCAATGTGATATAGAATATGTATATAATTGGTCATCTACCGGCATATTAGTATGATATCATTAGATCAAATGCATACACTAGAAGACATTGAAGACTGCCTTCTCCAGTTTACATATAAATGAATCAACAAAACAATTTGTTGGTTTAAGGATAGCAGCTAGCTTAGTAAAAGAGATTTGTCTTGTTTGAAACACATGATTGGATTGAATTGTTTTGATTGAATTGAATTCGATTAGATAAATTAATCATGTTTAGTGTTGTATGAGATTGAATTAAAAATAGTAATGTTTATTGTTTGGTGTATTATAAGAGATTGGACAAAAAATAATTATGTATTATATTATTTTCATACAATAATATTAAAAATATTTTAATATTATTTTTGAAAAGTAAAACCTAACTCTTTAAAATTAATTTTTAAAACAATATTTATTTTATAATTATTATTGATATATAGTATTTTCTTAATATATTAATAAAGTACATAAAAATAATATTAGTAATAAATTTAATATTTTATATAATTAATATAAGCAAGAGGAAAAAAAAAAAGATGTCCCATGTTGATAATTGGTGGGTTAAATTTATCCCTTTATTTATCCCACCAAGGTAGGTTAAATTTATCCCGCCAAAGTGGGATTAAATAGTTACATGAGATTGAAGAAATCCAATCTTATGCAACAAATAAAAAAGTGATTAGATTGGAAATTTTTTAATGTCAATCCAATTCGCTGCAACAAATATTCCCTTAAGGTCTAATTCTCATCATGTCCAAATAGGTTTTATTTGAAGTGATGTCATCACATCACTTGCCAATTTAGTTAAGTTAAAATAGAAGAAAGAAGTGGCAAGTTTTGTCTAGAGCGTACAGGATTTGATATCAGGTTGGGCAAAAATAAATTTTTTAAATAAGCTCAAATGATATGAAAACATTTTATAAATTAAAAAATATAAATATATCTAGTTCAAAGAGATATAATAAGTTTTGCCACTCAAAATTCATATTATAAATAAATATGTTATCAAAAATAAAAGTAAAAGATTGAACAAAATATTTAAATAATAAAATTTATCAAATATAAATTATAGTTAATGCTATGACATCAATAATATTTCTTTAAACATTGATAATTTACATTCATAATTACTATCATACTTCAAATTAAAAAGTATATTAGAAGAAACACCAAAGATATTAAATTTAAATAATATATTATCCAACTTATGATAAAAAAAGGTAAAACATGGAAAACTTAAATAAAATTTCACATTTAATATATGAAATAAAGTTATTACATATACAATATTTGAATAGAAATATAAATATTAATAAGAAATACATTCAATAAGTTTGGAATAATTACGTATTTTTTATATCACAAAAAATTATAAATGAAATATATATAATATTTTTACCATCAGTATTTCTTAACTTTAAAAATACGAATCAATCAAATTCATCAATTACATTATATTTCCTAAAACAAATTCGCTCTCTATTTAATTCAAATACAATGAATGAATTTGATTGATTCGTCTTAATTTTTAAGGTTAGAAAATATTATTAATAAAATTACTATATATATAATTTAAAATAAATATGGCCTTAAAGCCCACCCGAACCCCCACTGCCCTATGTCCCTAAGTTTTGTGGTAGTGGGCGGCCCAACTATTACCTAACTTAATTAAGTTAAAATATAAGGCTGGCATGATGCCAACCTACTTATATTAAAACGGAAGGATGCTAGCAAGTATTGCAATTGGTGTCTAACATATAAAATAGAAGAAGGTTATGATATATTTTTTAGTCGTGTCAACTCAGGTACCACTTCCGATCCGTTAAATCAGTCAAAGATGAAAATACAAGAATACTAATGAGAAAAATGTAACTTTTTTAGCTATTATCTGAACAAATATTTATTAGTCTGTCATTATTTTGGTTTTAGCTGAATCTTTTATTGTCTTTTTCTTTCTATGGCTTAGTTGTAATCTTTTACAGTTTTGTTCTTTATTTTATTTTGGCTTGTTACTGTCTTGTCTTTCTTTGTAACTTTTTTCTTTTCTTAATAATACGTTAGCTTTGACCAATAACATTATATCAAAAACTTTATAACAATAATGAAAACAGGTTGAGATTAAGATTACCAATCTCTAGAGAGATTTGAAGTTAGCTAGGTTTATCAATGTGGACTACCAAATCCAATCACTAGCTCCTCTAAGTCAGCTTGTGATCTCATTCACACAACTTTTCTAAGTTTATATTTATCGTAGGAAAAGCAATAGAAAAGACCCTTTCCAAACTTATAGGTTCGGATTAACATATTCATGTTCATATACATTTTCAATTTATTCCAGTTTAGAGAAATAAAGTTTTAAGACAGAAAAGTAATGCTAGTCAAAGTTGGAAGTCAGAAAAAACATGTGCACATGTTATGCTTGGCTTGCCGAGTTCGATCATGTTGCTGCTAGTGGCCTCATTCCAGGCTAATAAGATGACCCCATTGTCTTTTAGAATTTCATGATGCACCAATTGCGTCCCAGCACATATATAACAATGATGTTCTTTGTTTCTTTCTCATTCATTTGATAGATATAATATATGGTGATTATGCATGGCAGCATGAGTAGTGTTAGGAAATAAAGGGTAAGCACAAACACAAAAGCATAAACACAACAAAGAAAAAAATAAATGAGACCCAAGATTTTTTTACATGGTTCAGGGAATCGTTATGTTCACAAAGCCCACCGGCACTCTCTCAACTATAAAATAATGAGTAAATTATACATAAGTCTCTCGACATTTGGGTTTTGACAAACGAAAATAATATTTAGTGTTTATTATAATGTCTTCTCCTATACTAACGGTAACATTAACTTTGCCTGTTAAAAAGAAGATTTGACTGTCAAAAACAGACAAAAAGACCAAAGTATTCTCAATCCATTTTCATTGTATAGTTAAAAAAAAAAAAAACTTAAAAAATTCCAATAAACCATCTCAAAAATGAATGGTTAAGATCTATTTATAAGTAGAAGCTCTCTCACTCTCACTTTTTTCACTCAACCTTGCTCTCCTTTTTCTCTATATAAAAGAATACAATAAGCTCTCCTATTTATAGTGTAAATTTTCCCTTTCCTAATAGAAATAAAATCACAAACCTAAAGCATTTCAAAAACAAATTCTAAATAAATAGGGAAGCAATTATTTACTTTTCCTAAACTAAATAGAATTCTTTTTCTTTTCTTCTCCATATTGGACTTGCATTTTTTTTTTTTTTTTCACGAGTAGTTTTTTAAACTAAAATGGAAACAAATTTCTTAAATTAATTTAGGCTTCACAATCTAACAAGTAGCGAGGCACAGGAGCTAAAAGTGAACATACCCAGTGGTGTAAATTGGATTCAAAAAATCTGATCTGATCTGCTCCGAATTTGATTTATATATGTTGGATTTTCAAATCTGAATGTAAATGAGGCCAGCTCTGTTTTATAGATGGGGGAAGGGTAATGCATTATGAAGATCAGATAAAATCTAAATCCGAAGTTAAATCCCATTCCATTTTTGAATTGGAAAATCAAAACCACTTATTCTCACCATGTCCCATCTCAGTGTTAGATCCACTAGAAATGCGTGGTTGTAACTAATGATTTTAAAATAAAAATTTCTAAACATCCCTACCTAAGAGTATATACATACACACACATTTCTTTTCTAAGGAATTTGTGCATAAAACATTCCAAATTTTTACAAATAATAGTTTTATGTTATAATTTGATTTGTACATTTTTATGGGACAATTATTAATAATAAGAAAATGATAAATAATAGTTTTAAAGGAACAATTTTATTAATATTGATAAAAACTTTGTAATTGAAATTTAAATCCTTGTTTGAATAGAAAATAAAAGAAAAATTGCACTAACTCCCGTAGCTTTAGGTGATATTGCACCACTAAAGATCCTTTAATTGCAAAAATTATCCTGATTTTCTTTGATCAAAGGGTTGACTAATAGAGAGCTAATGGTAGGAAGTGTAAAATGGATATTTGAAGTAAAATTAATTCACCTTGAGCCAATGATAAATGGCCACATCACCTCCCACAATTTTAACTTAATTAGAAATAAAAAAAAAAAATCATAAAAAGTAAAATAGTATAAAAAAATGAAAAAAAAAAATTAGAGCAGAAAATATATGAGTTCTCTCTGAATATCAATACATCTTCTTCTTCGATAAATCCACCTCTAGTGGAATTCTTAGTTTTTCATTTGTTTTGATTTGTTTTGGTTTTTTTGTTAAAATATATGTTGTGATTATTTTGTGTCGGTTTGAATGTTGGTTGATGATTTGGGTGAGAAAGAAGTGAAGAGATGGATATTTATTTGGTTTGAATGGTAGTTTTACGTTTAAAACAGCCGAAGACTGGCCTGTCTGGCTGAAAGCATATCATGGCTTTTAGGTCATTTGATTGGATTTAAATGACCTTGTCACTTCGTCTGGAATGGTAGCTACCATGTACTCTTGTCATTGCTTTATTTAAGCACATACAAACTTCAATCTTTGATAATTACTTCATCGATAATGTGAATCAATAGTACGTTGTAGGGCAGATATATGAGAATATAACAATAGCCTCCTTGGTCGGTCAAGTACATCATTTATTAATGTGTTTATGTGTCATGCATGTTTAAAAAGCATGTGTACGTACAATTGATAGATATAGTCAGCAGTTGTTACAATCATTCTTCTTAGAATGTATAAATATTTTCATATAACAGGCAGTTGTTTTAAACATAATTAATTATTATATGCGATTTAAAAATCTATTTTCATATTAAGAGATATTTTCTTTCACAATAAGGAGAGAATTCATACATATTGACAATATATTGGTAAATGTGTATATTAAGACTTGATCCGCTATCATTAATGTTTTGGGATTGAATTCTCAAATGAGAACAAAAATTACAGGTGGTGTTTATGCGACAATATTTTTGCAGTCTCTCTCGCCTTTTCTAGGATAGCTCTTTTGTTATATTCACATGATTTTTTTTTTTTTTTTAAATATATTTTATGATACTAGATCAAATATTTATCGAGACCTATAAATAAAATTTATTTAATAAACGATTTGAAAATCTACTCTCCTGACCGAAAAAACTCTATCCACATTTTATAAGGAAAAATTGTCACATTTTGCAGTTTTACATGAACTTAAACTGTCAAGCATGGGCAAGTTGGGCGCAACCACAGTGGTAGCCCACAAAATTCTATATTCATGCGATTTTGATATTGAAGAAACCAGTCATAAACAACGTTCCCCGTGTTTAGATATTTTGATGCTTTGTACCCCTTAGCATGATCACTTTTCTCTAGATCAAGCTAGAGATACTTTGATGATCATTCAAGTATATTTAATATTGCACCTTGAATAACTGTCAAATTAAATTTCTCGAAACCAATTAGTGAAATTCTTCTTGAGTGCAAGCGGAATGCTCATTGGCGTACTCACACAATTCTTTGTCCATTTCATCTATCGTGATTAATTTTTGAATGCTTTTTAAATGAGAAGCCCTTGTAAATATTTAGTTATGTACATAATGCATTAAAAATACATGAAGAGTAGTTTTTTGTTTATTTAAATACGATTTATCTTTAATCCAGTACATTGAATACATTTCATTAATTAATATAATTACAATAAATTTTATTTAATGTAATAGATAAATGCAATGGATTTATTATTGATTAATTTAATGTATTTTTAGTTGATTAATGAATATTTCAATTGACTAGATTAATTGATTCTTTAGTTGGTTATTTATGTGTATTGAATCTCAAATGCACTCTATAAATTAATAAATTACTATTTTATCGATTAATTATTAACTCTGTTAATTAAAAAATTATCAATTCAGGTTTCAAGCTCCTTAACCAAGTATCCTGATTACCTTGTAATTATTTAAAAATAAAAACAATATAGTGCAGTTGTGTCAATGGATAGTTTTCTTTTTGAAGTCCTACACCGAGTTAGGATCAGTTATAGAACCTGACAAAACTCAGATTCACATAGCACATCATAAGTGGTATTAAAAATTATTTAATTAGTACCTGTTGATTGATTAAGACAATATTTATATGTATATATTTTTTGTTTTATCTCCATAGTGATGATTTTAGCAAAGTCTCGTCACATGAATCATGACTATACTCCATACGAGAAATGTTTGTAAGTATTAGGCGAAGAAGGCTGCTTCTGAAGTGAAAATTTTCTCATGTAATCAATTATTAAATTTAAAAATAAATTTTATAATGATTTAAAATCCAATTAGAGTTTCGTGTAAGATATCATCCAATAGAATCTTTGATCATTTAAATCCAAACTAGACCAACTACATATTAAATAAATAGTAGCTAATATTGTTGATGTGATACCTTATAATTTATATAAGATATCTCCAATTAAATCTCACTGGAGTTTGGTTTAGAGTGGTTAGGTGATCATGTGGATGCTTTCAAGACAAAGTGTGAGGCATGTCTCTGCCATTCTTCAATTTGGTGGGCCATTTCAGGATTTAACATTTTCAAATTATTTAAGACCAGCTGCCCCACAACCTAAAGAAAATATCAATCGAAATGAAATTCTGCTCACACGATGTGCTTTAAAAATCTATTTGTGGGGATGGATTTCTATAAAAACTTCTGATTCTTTGTTAAAAAAAGGAAAAAGAAAAAAAATCTGATTTCTTTACATTACATGCTTAGTTTAAATCGTTGGGTTTCTTCTCATCATTTTGATTAATCAGTTTTGAACAGAGAAAATGTGTATCAATGTGATGTTGAAAATTTCGTGTGTAAGAAAATATTATCAGTTGATGTTATTTGTAATTAAAGTGGGTCATATATTTAATTTGCTTCACATATATATGGTAGAGGTCCGAATTATATTTATAGTGATAAATCTCGTTAGCTTTCAATGAGTCTCTAATCTAATTGATGTCAAACTTAAAATAAATGTTCATATTAGTATTAAAAGAAAGGCTTCAAAATCATTCACAAATAAGTCTACAATCCTATTACAAATAAGAGAATCCCTCTCGTTAGCTAACAACACCCAACAATAGTACAATACGTTATCTTTTATATTAAAGGAAAAATTACACCAAAATGCCCGAACCTATGACATTATTACAATAATGATGCAAGTGTAGACTAACTTACACAAAGATACCCTTGAGTGAGTTTACCTAATAGTCAATTAATAGCAATATTAATATTTCAAGGGTAAATTGATCTTTTTGTATGTCAAAATTCTTTACTCAATCAAAAACTATCATATTTCACGTAAATTTATAAACTTATAATAGTTTAAATAATTAATATTTGGTATATTATAAAAAAAAAAAAAAACAGTTAGTTTAAATAATTAATATTTGGGATATTATAAAAAGCAAACAAAAACTAAAAAAAGTAAAAAGGAAATAGGCTTCAAAACCTAAACCCCATATTCCCAACAGTTCAATCTTTTCCCCTACCTCCATCATGTCGTCCACCTCTTCGGGAATCAACTCCACTCCGAGGTCCTCTCTTGCCATGCCAATCTCCTTAACCATGTCGAATACATATTCTTCATCATCCGATCAACTATCTAGCTCCCCTTAATCCTCTGTCTGACACTTCTGATCAGAGCTCTTCTCGTTAGCTCCTGCTTCTTCTGATGGAGTTTGTTTGTTGTTGATGATGATGATGATCATTATTATTATTATTTGCTAAAGAGATGGTTGGTTGGGACAGTTAGTTCGGCGTGGTTGAGAGAAAGAAGAGTTGTCTTCGACGTGGTTAAGAGAGAGGAGAGATATATTCGATGGTGAACCTATATTAGGTTTTCGGATGATGAAAATTTTTTTTGGGTCTTGAATTGATGTTTATTTGTGAAATTAAATTATTGATGAGGAACTAGGTTATGATGATTCAGTGATGCTAATTATGATGATTTTTTTTATTTTTTATTTTTTATTTTTATTTTATTTTTTATCTTTGGGATTCTAGATTGATGTTGATAACGGTGATCTATGGAATTGAAACAAAGGTGAACAAATTTTTTTTTAAAAAAAAAAATTATAGAGATTAAGAACTAGATTATTGAAGGGCCAAGTTAATGTTGATGGTGATTATTTGGGTTTAAAACAAACATGCTGATGATATTCAAGTTTGTTAAAATTGTTTCTTTTAATTTTTTAGTTAAATAATAATAATATTATTTAATTAAATTATATTTAAATTTAGTGTGATATGACTGTTTTTAATTGGGGTATAACTATTTTTTATTTTTTTTAAATTTATTTAATATCTAAGAAGACTCATTTACTCTTCAAATATTAACTTTTCTGTTACATCATCGTTAGTCAAACCGGGTTAAAAGTATTATGTATAATTTAGTTTAAACTCACGTCATGACTGTAATAATGCGATTGCTTTAGTGTAATTTTTCCTATATTAAATTTTAAAATTATAAAGTTATTTATTTTAATTCTAGTCAAACCTTGCAATTTGCTCATAATTCCCCATAAAATTATTATATCACTTTTAAGGCCAGTTTGGTATTAGTGTAACTTCTCAAAATAATCATGTAGCAATGTTAAAAAAATAATCTACTGTAAAAGTAATCATGTTAGTATTGGATTACTTCATTTGTTAAAACCATCAAAACAGTTTATATATATTTGGTAAATTTTACCTTTGTTGCTATGAATTTATAAAATATTTAAAATAAACATAAAAATAAATATTTAATTTATGTTTGGTATAAATATATTTCAATATAATTAAGATTGTCATATAAATATCTTTTTATTAAAATCAATGGATATGATTTAATCATTTAAAATATTTGTGATCATAATCATTTTATAATAGTAACCTTTCACTCAGAACTTTTGAAAATCACATTTGAAAGTTTTAACATATATGTTATGTCAAAATTATTAAATAATCACATTTTAATTTCTCAAAGCAATACCAAACTTGTTCTTAAAATAATTATTACTTTTTAATAACAAATAATCATTAAAAAAAAAAAAAAAACACTCATAAAACATAGTGAACCATGTGCCCAATAATTAATAACTTAAGTGAGAGAAAAGAATTCTTCATAGAAGATTTAAAATAATTAGAGATGTGTGAACTGCCGACAATTGCCTATTTTGCTTTTTGTTTTTTGTTTTTTTTTTTTTTTTTTTTTTTTTTTAAAAAAAATTTTTTTTTAGAAGAGATTATTATTTTTTTTTTTTTTAAAAAAAACTACTTTCATTTTTTTTTTTCCTTAATTTTTCTGCTCTTCTTTTTAACATGATTTCATGCTTTTTCTTGTTTGGACAAAGAATTTAGTGATGACAACAGCTGGAAAGATTGAATTATTAGTTCTCATTGGAATGATATTAAGAATGTCTAAGAACAATAAATGTTATGGCCTTATGGGGAGACCTTGTCTGGATGTTGCTACACTTTTATAGACTTATAATGGAATCAGTATAACCTTTTTACACGTGAATCCATTAATGGTTTGACAGACTGGTAAGGTTTATTTTTATTTTTTAATAATTTGATATTAATGAAGACAAAAATCAAGTATTGAAATCAAACATTACATGTAAAATCAGAATACTTACATTAATGATTGAAATTGATCTACTATTACAAACCTTAATGGTTGAAGTTGAACTACCATTTCGAAGGTAAAAGAAAATGTATGTGTTACTTGAACAATAATATATATATATTTAGGGAGACTAAAATTGAAAATCCAAGCAAACATTATTAAAATTAGTATGAATTTTAAACTAGTATTAAATTATGAAAATAAGTTTTCTTTTTCTTCTCTAGCATATCATTTTTTTTTTTTTTTTTTTTGCGAACTAGGTTAATTCGTGACACAAATATTTTCTTTTATTTGTGAATTAATAGTTAGTTCGTGACTAAAAGAGGATATTAAAATTATATATTTTATAGCTTATTTCTAATTTTTCTATAATGGGTAAACTACATTTTAATTTCTATATTTTTCCTATTTGTAACCTTTTTAAGCATGTATTCATTTTTGACTTTCTGACCCCTAAAATTTTATAAACTTGTCAATTTAAAATATTTGACTAAAATTGTAATAATTGACTGTGATAAAAAATACAAAGAGACCCTTTTACACTTTAATAATTTTGTAACCTTTGAAATTTAATAGTGTAACTCAACAATAGGAGTTTAACATACGTCCCCATGAATTTGAGATACAAAATATAAATAACACTAAATTAATTATAATTTGACACGTCACTATTTATTGACACTAAAATCATATTGACACTAAAATTATGTATTTATTTAAAATCAATTATTTGTAAAATTTAAAAATTTAAAACTTAAAAAGAAAAAGAAATATTATAACACTTAAAAATTAAGAGATAATATATAAATATTAAAAAAAAAAATTTGATGAAAATATATCAACGGAAGAGATGTAGCATGAACCTCTACCAGATGGAGATCCAATGTTTTATGGTCTACATTTTGTATTGCCTAACAACGATTGTTTCTTGATATCAGTTACCTAGATCATGTTCGAATATTTGGGTTTCTAGATCTTGATTTGGTAATGTAGGAACCTTGATTGTTGTCTGCTGATTTGAGATAAGAACATAGGTTGTGGCTTGATAATCTAAAAACGCAAGATCGTAGAACAACAATTTAAACTCATCAACGATCTAGTTTTAACCCATATAATCATTCAATGATTTGGTGTTTGATGATCTGGTTCCAATTGAATAAATTATTTTTATTTAAAAAAATGTTTAACAAATTTTCATCTCTATCATTCAATTTAGAGATGAATAATAGAAGTATATATTTTTTAATTTTTAATTATTTTTAATTTTTAATTTTATTTTAATTATCTTTTATCTCTACTGTGCATTTTAATGATGAACAATAGTAATTCACCTTCTGTTTATTTATTAGAATGACAAAATAACTTTCCCTCCGTTAGGTTTGGCCAATGCTTAATAGGGACCAAATTGATAAGTTTTATTAACTTTAGGGATCATGGGAGCTAAACAAATTATAAATTATAAAAACACAGAGATTAAACAAGTTGTCCCTTCTATGATTGTTTTCTATTTTTTTACTCTTTTTTCCCCCTTTAATTTAATAGATATGTAGGTGCCCATGAATGGTTGAAAAATCAAAAGCTTTATCCAATATTTCAAAGTTGATTAAAATGTATACACATTCGAATTATTTTAAAACTCATCTAACACATCTTATCCACGTTTTTATCAATATTTCAATATTGTATAATTTCAAATCAGAAAAACCAAGCCTCGCAAATAGCTTCATAGTATTTAACAAAAGCCTCAATAACTAAGAGCTCTTGACCTAATATCACCTAATTTCTTAAAAAAGTCAAAAGCTTTATTGGTCATTTCAAAGTTGGTTAAAATGCATACACATTGAAATATTTTTGAAACTCATCCAACACATCTTATCTATGTCTTATCAATATTTCAACGGTGTGTGATTTCTAATCGCAAAATCCAATACTCTCATATAGCTTCATAGCATTTAACAAAAACCTTGAAAAATAAGGGCTCTTTACCTAATATCACCTTCTTTTATTTATTTATTTTTTTAACAAAGAGAAAAAGAAAAACAAAAGCTTTATAGGTCTTTTCAAAGTTGATTAAAATGGGTCCACATTATAATGGTTTTGAAACTCACCTAAGTACATCTTAACCATATCTTATCAATATCTCACTATTACTAAACAAAAAAACCAAGCCTCGCAAATAGCTTCATAGTATTTAACAAAAGCCTCAATAACTAAGAGCTCTTGACCTAATATCACCTAATTTCTTAAAAAAGTCAAAAGCTTTATTGGTCATTTCAAAGTTGATTAAAATGCATACACATTGAAATATTTTTGAAACTCATCCAACACATCTTATCTATGTCTTATCAATATTTCAATGGTGTGTGATTTCTAATTGCAAAATCCAATACTCTCATGTAGCTTCATAGCATTTAACAAAAACCTTGAAAAATAAGGGCTCTTTACCTAATATCACCTTCTTTTATTTATTTATTTATTTTTTAACAAAGAGAAAAAGAAAAACAAAAGCTTTATAGGTCATTTCAAAGTTGATTAAAATGGGTCCACATTATAATGGTTTTGAAACTCACCTAAGTACATCTTAACCATATCTTATCAAATCTCACTATTGTGTAGTTACTAAACAAAAAAACCAAGCCTCGCAAATAGCTTCATAGTATTTAACAAAAGCCTCAATAACTAAGAGCTCTTGACCTAATATCACCTAATTTCTTAAAAAAGTCAAAAGCTTTATTGGTCATTTCAAAGTTGATTAAAATGCATACACATTGAAATATTTTTGAAACTCATCCAACACATCTTATCTATGTCTTATCAATATTTCAATGGTGTGTGATTTCTAATCACAAAATCCAATACTCTCATATAGCTTCATAGCATTTAACAAAAACCTTGAAAAATAAGGGCTCTTTACCTAATATCACCTTCTTTTATTTATTTATTTTTTTTTAACAAAGAGAAAAAGAAAAACAAAAGCTTTATAGGTCATTTCAAAGTTGATTAAAATGGGTCCACATTATAATGGTTTTGAAACTCACCTAAGTACATCTTAACCATATCTTATCAATATCTCACTATTGTGTAATTACTAAACAAAAAAACCAAGCCTCTCAAATAGCTTCATAGTATTTAACAAAATTTCCATAACTAAGAGCTCTTTACCTAATGTACCTACTATCAAACTTAAGCGGATTTTTTTTTTCTTAAAGGAAGCTGAGTGGATCTTATTGTATATCATATACATATAAATCCAACCAATAAAATCATATAACATAGCGCATCTCATTGTTCCAAATATCAATGTAATCTCTTTCACATTCATTATCAGTGTTCAAATCTTATCATATTTAGAAGTTTTTTTTTTTTTTATCTAAAAACTGGATAGTGCTGAATATTACTGAAAATTAAACCATGACTAATATATTAAACTTGAATAACATGATTTTTTTTTTTTTGAATATACATATTCATTTTTTTTTGGATATACATATTCATTTTTTGTTGTTTTAAAGAGAAAAACATCGAAAAACAAATACTTTTAAGTTTACATCCTTATAATTAATAATTGTTATGTACTTTTATTATAAATTATATATATAACTAAAAACAAATAATTTAATAAATCCTAATTAACCAAATTTATCTATATGTTTTTAACTTACATCAATTAATTTTTATTGATAATAATAAATAAATATTATTTTAAACAACAATAGCCTAAAAAAGTATTAACTTCTCATAGTTTATGTAATCTTTTTCGGTTGTAAGGTATATGTTTTGATATTACTATACATATATAACGATCCAAGTTACTAATAGCATATGAAAAATGATAATTTGTAGGATATTGATAAAGATAAAATTAAAAATTTGTATATTTTACATGGATAGTTATGGAATAAAATATTTTAATTATGATTAAGTGATTAAATATTAAGTGATAAATTAGAATTTCTAAATTTTTGTTTTTTTTTAATAACTAACTTTTTTTTTAACTTGGTTTTTTTTTAATAATTTTAAGTTATCTAACCACTTGAAAAACAAACAAAAATAATTTAATAAGTTTAGTTCAAATCCATTAAATAAAGTTGAAAAAACAAACAATCTCTTGTTAATAGATTTTCGGCTCTCGCATATAACATTTAATATAAGTAATCTGAACAGACTCTAACCATCACTATTAGTAGATTTATTATGACATTGTAATCATATAAAGGAAATAAAAATAAAATCATTTACCACTTCTTTTCGGATAATTTTTATGAAACGTTACAAATATTTAGAACCCATTACAAGTTTATGATGAATTATTGATGTCCATTTAGATTTTTTATTATTATTTTTATTTCTTCTCTTGCTTCTCTTGTAATGGGGTGGCACACCTTGCTTCTCTTGTTTTTTCCTCAAAAGAGGAAAGAATTTGGCTGGAGTCTCAGCCGGCTTGTATTTCTTCGCTGATTTGAAATGGAATTTTTTTTTTTTTTTTTCGAAATAGGAAGCCTTTTAAGTTATAAATAAATAAAATGCACATTTAAAAAAGCATCCAAATAATCGTTCCCATACGTACGAACAGTTACTTGTTTAAGCTACCTGCAAAAAGTCTTACGCTCAAGCCCTAAAAGTTGTGATCACGACACAAACGCCTTTTTCACAAATCAAGAATCCGGTTTTATTTCATGTCAAAATAAAAGAAAAATAGATTCAATTTTTTTTTTTTTTTTAAAAAATACCTTACAAGAATTTCTGACTAGGAAATGCACTCTTTTAAACTAATTATCCAAACAGGGAACGATCGCTTAGCGTATAAGCTACAAGCAAAAAGTCTTATGTCATAGTTTTTAAAGGTTCCAATAATTACACAAACTTAATATTCACATGTCAAGGATCGTTTCAAGTTAACAAAAGTAAAAGCCTACTTTTCAATGATTATATATTTCACTTAAAAAAATATATATTTATCAATTACTAAGTCGGGAGGAACAACAATATCAAGTTGCTAAACATCAAGTACTCTAATGCTAAACAATCTGCAAATAAAAGATTTAATTTATTAGTTAATATCAGACCTAAAAACTTAAAATTAATGAAAAAAAACTCAATTATATTATTTAAGGTTTGAAGTTACAATATATTAATACGCCCCTTCATATGTAATGTATATATTTGACAGGTGTTAGACATATATTAAAGATTTCATACCGTTATAACATACATAACAAAAATTCGAGATTAAAAAAACAAAAAAAAAAAAAGTTGAATAAGAGACTTCTAAACAATCAAATCCTCAAGTTAGGACTAATTATTCAATTTAAGTGAAATTCCGCATCAGGGATTTCGTAAACTGACTGATGAACCTTCTTTTCACTATTTTCTTCCGTCAGGTTAATCCGTCTGTTACAAACCCTTTATGTAATTTATTCTATGGGAGTGTTGGACTCCAAATCAACCACAGAACCTCAGAAATGAAGATAATAAATTAAGATGAAGTTGAGATACAAAATTAAAGATATTTATCACACACCTGAATGAGCTGTCCCAGCCGTACATTATACTCATTTTATGATATGAACCACCTCAAATATCTTACTCATTACTTATCTATGTCCACACTTGATCTCTACACATCTCCACTCCTGCCTTATCACATAACCTTGTCTTTTTTCAAGTGTTCTTTATTCGCTTCTTCTACTTCCCAGATTGTGATAAGCAATTTGATGCTTCTTCTCGCGTACTAGCTGTAAAGTCCATTCTCTTATCATCAAAAGACAACCCGGCCAGACCAGACGACAACAATGGACCCAACCCAAAACAAAATAAAAAGAAAATAAAAAATGAATATATATATATATTTATTTTTTATTTTAAACACAACCTTATTCGATGTTTGTAAAACGTTTTAAGGACTAAAATCAGATCGGCCAAAGACTGTCGGTGCAGTGGCCTCAACAGCAACTTATCCAGTCAAATGGCAAGATTCAAGGTTAAATGCCCATAAAAGTTATAGGCGATTTTCTTATTAAAATATGGATAGATCTCGTCTGATTTTTTGAAATAATATTTTATATAATGTAATAAAATTTTATTTCATTTAAATTCTAATAATTATTTGATCTAATATCAGTAATAAAAAAATAATCATATTGAAATGATTAAATTTTATTTGTAACAAAAAATTAATAATTTTGTAAAGTTAGAAAAAAAAAAAAAACAACAACAGAAAAATCAGAATACAAACATATCAAAGGTTGGTTGGAGACTCGGTGTCATGGAGTGGGGTGCGGGGGGACAAGCAATCAATGGAATCGTGTCAGGATTCACAAACCAAAGGACCCCACCACGTGATTCTATCGCTATTTGACGCGTCAGCATCGGCCCCACGCTACCTGGTTTTGATATAGCTGATTGTACTCACCGTACTACACTCCTTTCGTTCTCTCTCTCTCTCTCTCTCTCTCGCTCTCTCTGTCTCCCTTGTCGATACTCTTTTTTACACGGTTATCACATGTTTTAGCTTTTTCAATGTCCACATTGGAGCATTAAAAATCAATAGGTGGGAATGGAGTTAGTCAATTACATGACATTCTCACATGCATTTTGCATGTCAAATGTGATTTATTTTTTAGTGTCATTTGATTAGATCTGAATCTCTTAAAATTTATTGACAATAAATAGTATATAACAGTAGACATTACTTAGGAATAGATTGAATTGTACGAGTTTCGGACATTTTAATTAAGGATGAAAATAATAGAAAATCAAGATCAAACACAAAATGATATCAGACAATGAGCATTTGGTAGGGACTCAATTACTTGTGTTTGGGGTATATGGTAAACCTAATTATATCTTCAAATGCGTTAATAAAAAATAATTTATTTTCTTTTATTAGGATTTTTGTTAGTAAACACAATCTAAATAGTTCAACAATCGTTTTTCAAATTTTCTAAATGTTTTTGAAGTTTAATCTTTATTTTTGATTTCATTATTTATTGGCATAATTTGATCGAAAATTTATGGAGATTAACTAACACATATATTACCACGTTCTGTATAACAAGATCAGATGTCTATGAATAGATTGAATTATCCATGAGGTAGAAAACCCTTCCAATGAGTGAATAGATTGTACACTCAACCATTGAATGAATAGGTTGTCATGGGGCCAACCCTTTCTCTTGTTCTTGTTCTTATTCATTTTTTTTTTTTTTATCTGAATCTCATTTTATCCATCTCAAATAAGTGTAAAAGCATTAATTAATTGTGTGTATATATATATATAAAATCCAAGTAGATGACTAGATGCCAGCGATGACATGGTTCACATCAAGCCTGAAAGATACCAACAAAATTCTTTCCAATTTTTATGAAAGATAAAAAATAGACGATTTTTAGTAATTTTCGCCGCATCCTTCCAGCTGGTTCCCATTGGAGCCTCCTAAAAGTCCGAGCTGTCAAAAAGATATAAAGTTAAGTAAATTAAATTCACAATTATGACACAAACAGTGTACAAGTACGTAGTACATGTCAGAGATAATAAATATATCAATATATATTTTTTGAAATTACAATATTATCAATATATTACTTTGCTCAATTTGCTAACAAAAGAAAAAATCGAGTGGTTGAAAACTTATGCTTTAATCCTCAGCTTCCTCGGTGATGAGCTCTGCACCCCAATAAATCAGGTCCCACGTTGACTGTGTGGTTTCCCACCCATTAATCTGGGTTTTCTCTACCGTAATTATTTAGAGTGTTAAAGGACTTAGAGAGGTTAATCATTAGATGCTTGGTGTCGTTGATTAATTATTATTATTAATAATTTTAAATTTTGGATAAGAGTTTACCAAAACGTTATGAGAATAAACACGTTACATACATGGTTATGATATTACACTCACAATATTGAAGTCTTTAATTTATGTATTATTAAATTTAAACCTCTTATCAAAAGCATGCAATAATATGGTAATATGATCTGTAACAATCACGTTAATTATAGGATGAAGTATTGATAATGTGTTGATAGTGTAGTAATTATAAATAAGTTCGTCATATTGTTTTGGCGATAAATTGGATAAAATTTTAGATAGTATAATATTAATCACTTATTAATTATAGATCACCAAAAATATTTCTAACATCTAGATCAATCTAAGAAATCACTTATATTATATACTAATATCAATGAATCATTCCTAGCACAAGTTCTAATAGCTTTTTCGAATACTTGATTACGTTTGATTAGTGGTCCCTCCTTTTTAAATTCGACACTTTCAACTATAGACATTTGATTATACTATATACTTTTAAAATACATAAAAGTATTTTAATTATTTTAATGATAGATAGCAACTTGTGTTACAGTTAGTGTAAAGATATTTGACCACTCAAATCTGCACCTTTTGTTTAATGCATTTTCAGTGACCTAGGTCACTTTTAACAAACACATGTAATGGACATTGTTACTATATATGGTAAGCTAAAATATAATCACAATCCATTAACATTTCTTCTACTCTTTAGAAGTTGTACAAAATTTAGTTTTTTTTGAGAATTGTATAAAATTTAGTTTAGATCATTAATCTCTGTCTCTTCTACTTAGATTTACAATTTATGATAATTATAATTACACATAATGGTATAGAAGTTGAAATTTTACTAACACCAATAGTTTAATTGTCGAGGACAAATACTATGCGATGTCTAAAAATCTAGATCTACATAGGAAAAAGATATACTCTTACAATAATAAATAAAAAACTTTCATCACATAATAATAGGACTTGATCCTTTATCACAATTCACGGATATAGACAAAAAGTATAATAATCACTTGATCAATAAATAAATATGCACGTAGAACCATGTTAACTGTAAGAAATAACTGATAGTAGATATCTTAGTTTGAATTCTTATCTATGATGCAGCAATTTTATTTAACCAATATATGTACATATTAGATTCATTCATCAAATGAAACTGTCATGTCATATATATTCTGAGATTTAAATTATTATTCTAAATATTGTTGATTAAAATTACATCTTACATGTATTATTTTTAAGTAAAAGATGAAGTTAGTTCAAATGTTTATAAGCTTACTCAACAACTCTGGATATGATGTCCAGATCATATTGATAATCCTAATCTATATATATTATTATTATTCTTATTATTCACTGATGATTATTTTTACCAAATCAAAACTCTATAACGTTTCAAAATCATTTTACATCGTTTAAAAGAAAAGTTCTTTATGCAAAAGTGTACGGAACCTAGCACTTGGCTCTTGATTCCCTTCAAATATGTAGATGATGAACACTTCAAACATCTTGACTTGTGGTATAGTTGCCCTTAAATTAAAAATTGCCATGTCGAAAATGTTGCTAAGTACTCCATTGACTGAGTAAGGTCAAGTACTCTAAATCCTTTGAATTCTCTATGGTGATAATAGAAATAATTAATTAATCATATTAATGTTATACAAGCTGGAGGAGTGTTAATTAATCAATCAATTAATTTATCGTGTGGGGATTATTTTCTTGGTGAACTAATGAAAATGATTTTCATGCCAAACTTGGAGAAATTTCAACCTTCTAAATGGGAAAACTTATGAACAAAATTAGTAACAATAAAATATTTCAAAGAAATATTTATATAATAATCATTTGCGTAGTAAGTTAAACTTAATTTTAATAATTTTGAAATAATACACTTAAAATATTAAAAAAAAAAAAACCAGTGTCATAGTGGATAAGATCAATGAAAATTCGATGAAAGACAAGAAAGGAAAAAATAAAAAATAAAATGAAAAATATAAATCTGTGGCATGTGAGGAGTCTGTTGAAGACTTGAAGTTGATACCTTTGTCCTAGTCATACATATCTACACTTGGTCTATGTGTCAACTCCATTTATTTCTCTCTGTCAACCTACATCCGTAATACTTGGGTACAGTGAAGTTGAGTCGGTCCAATAATATATTAAATAAAAATTGGGTGTTCCAATTTTTTTTTTTTTTAAATGAATCAATAAAATTATGAATGTAAGTTATTTTCTTTTATTTAAACTCCTAAATTTATAATAATTAAAAAAATATTTACAAAAACCTTATTGAAGTTCGACTTAGTTAAAAAAAAAAAAAACTATCTAATAAACTATAACATGATTTGTTTTAAAACTTCATATCAATGTGGTTAGTACAAATATGGTTTAGGGTGCAACTTTCACTTTGGATACCAAGATTAAATCACTTTGCTAAAATCGAACGTGTAGTTATGAGATGCTTTTGATACATAATAAAAAATATAGATATTTTTTTGCTTAGATGAAGTGGTGCAGTGGTGGCACCCTTACTTGTTTTGCTTCAAGTCACATGTTTAAGAGCAATTATGTCCTATCCTTTGTATAAAAAGGTATAAGTAATTATTTTTTATTATTTAAAAATAGTTATTTGAGTTGTGTTATTAGAATTTTATTTGAACCGAACAATGTACATTTGATTTTAAAAAAATGTTAGGAAATAAAAAATTAAAAAAAAATTGCTTTTTCATTTAAAAGGGTGAAAAATTAAAATAAAGTACAGCCTCACAATCGTACCAGCACTTGTTAGAAGTGTGAATCATTGTTAGAGTTGGTAAGTGGCAGTTTCGTAAATAAATTGAGATATGTTAGAATCCTTTTCATGAGTGACACAAGCATGACTGTATGTAGACTTTAATTCTTTCTATATTATTTTATTTTTTTAAAATTGTTTTAACATTGCCTAAAAAAAAAAAAAAAAAAAAGTTTTGACATTCATATTCAAAGCAATGATAATCTAACCTTATTATTGCCACAGTTTTGACATCTGTTTCAACCATTTTTTTTTTCTCTATAAAAACCCCACCAAGGTGGCCTCTTATTTGTATATCAGTTGCAACATAGAAAGCTCTAGAGAGATTTGAGAGAGCTAGCTGGTTTATTGAGAGAAAGAGAGATTGTGAGCGAGATGGGAAGTCTAGGAGAGATTGAAGAAGTAGGGGTGCTCTTGGCATCATCCTCAACACCAACACCAACACCATTTTCTACTAACACCACCTCATTGCCTTTCCTGTCACTGAACCATGTTTCATTTGTCTGCAAGTCTGTGAGCAAGTCTGTCAAGTTCTATGAAGACGTTTTGGGATTTGTGCTCATCAAAAGACCTTCTTCTTTCAAGTTTGAAGGAGCTTGGTATGCCTTTACTTTCTCTCTTTCACTCTTCCAATTGAGCTCCATTTCATTTTTGTTTTGATTTGTTTCTTGTGATACCTTTTATAAATAAATTTTAACGAGACGGTTGTATCTTGTCATTTATATTTACTTCGTTAAACCAAAATTATACTTAAAAAGAGCATTGCATGAAAGTTGTAATTAATATATTATTTATGGTACAAATTTTAAGTACTATATGTGATTATATTTATATATTATGTTATTTAACTATAAAATTTTATAATAAATTTGGACACCAAATTTATGTTATATTCTACCTAAAGTAGAGTTAACATCTATTGAACTTGAGTTGCAGAAAAAAATCTTTCCTAAAGATTTATAAAACTATACCTCCGGGATGCAGAAGTTTAAATACATACATACATATATATATATATGTATATATCGTTTAAACAAAACATGTTAGGCGGGGCTGCACCTATGGCAAATGTGATGTAATGTAAATTTACATTTATTAATAAATCTTCTCCAAGTTGCATTTGGAAAAATAGATTGATAAAAAAGAGTTAAAAAAAGGAGAAAAATATGCATTTTGACAATCCATGTGAGCTATAATGATGATAGTTGGTGTAAGCATGCAATTTTATGCATATCACAAATCCAACTTAGAGGGACCAATAAATTGTTTATGAGTGGGGTTCAAGTCTCAACTTTAATTGAAATGGATGAACCTGTTTTTGCAATTAAAGAAATTTCATTAGAAGCTTTTTCTAGATAAATAAAAGAGCATTTAAAAAACTTTTGAAAAATAATATATAAATATATATTATACTTTTTACAAGATATAGCTTTTTCTTTCTTTCTTGCTTTCTTTTTTTTTTTCTCTCTATAAGATGTTTTACATACTTTAAAATTCGGATATTCTGTTTAAAATGTTTATAAAAAATCACTTCCAAACAAACCTAAAATTTTGGAAAATGACACCAACCTTTGTTTTTTTTCGAATTAGGTAAAACAGAGTTTTCTTAACATGAGAAAATAATTTTTGTCTTATTTAAAAACCTTAGGATTTCAAACCTAGTTAGGTTATATGATCTCATTACCCACAAATGCCATTATGTTGTCTAGCTTAATCATTCAATTTTCTAGAGCATAAAAATAACTTTGACGTCAAACAATTTTTTTTTTGGGATCTGTGGGGATTTTTTTTAAATTTTAATTTGTTTTGTAGTATTTGTTGAAAGATTTGACTTGGATGGCAACAAATGCAAGCAAAATATACTAAAAAGTATATGTGAAAGATTTTATAAATTTAAGTATAGGCATTAATTGAATAAATCGAGCTTGTTACATGTGCTTAAAAGTATGATATGTGGTGGATTTTAAGTAAATATCACATCTACTTTTAATGTTTCTTTTCTTTTTAAATCCGACATTGTCACATGTCAAATATTCTCTACTCAATGGGGCCGCAACCCTATAGAACCAATAATTGAGTAGTGACTACTATTATCGACACATCAACTCAATCTGATTGGTATTACTAGTAAGCAATTAAAGTCAATCTTACAAGTAATTTCTATAATTTGGTAATTAATATAATAAATGTATTATGTGTTACAGGTTGTTTAACCATGGCATTGGCATCCACTTGCTAGAGGCAGAAGCTGAAGTTCCAATCAAGAAAGGCAAGATCAATCCAAAAGACAATCACATTTCATTCCAGTGCACAGACATGGCACGTATCATGAAAAATTTGGAGGACATGAACATAGAATATGTGACTGCAGAGGTGGAAGAAGGTGGTATCATTGTTGATCAACTTTTCTTCCATGACCCTGATGGCTACATGATTGAGATTTGCAACTGCCAAAACCTTCCCATTCTTCCACTTTCCTCTTGCCCTCTCAAGCTGCCTAAGACCAATGCCGACCATGGACCGACATCTTCGTTCTATGGTAAGTTCTTTTCGATACATTTAATGTTTCCGAGATAGTTACTAGCAATTGGACCACATTCATATAATTCAATGCGATTAAATAGTCTCTGATATCTATGGTTAAATGGTGTCGGTAGAGTTATTGTATTGGTCACGTGCGTAGCAAGAGCATTTTGCAATTTGTTTGATGTATTTTTTTATCAATGGCAATTTTTTTTGTCTTTTGTGTTTTATTATGCAATTCCAATTTCATATTTCCTTGGAGTAGATGTTAACATTAAGAAGAAAATGCAGGGCCATGCTCAGGAGAAGTGGCTGCTTTGATGCTGGAGAACTTGTTGGTTAACATGATGGACATTTCCATGTGAATGTGAACCGATTCCTTCCTCAAGAAATGATGAGATTTTGACCAAGTGTTTGTCTTCTGTTTTGTGTATATCAATGTGTAAAGAGAGAGTGACATTAAGCTTTGCTATACGGTAAAGTTAACTTTCTTCTTGTGAGAAGGATTGTGAACTTCTATTGTTTTATGTAATTTGTCTTTTAGTCATGAATTGGTTGATTTCATCATATATATACAAAAATAAAATCAGTGTCTTTTCCTCAAGCCTTTGTAGTACTAATTTACTTTGCTCATATTCTTAAATAAAACCACTGAGTTAAAGGACATTTTTAATTTATCAAAGACATCCTGACTCTGATAACATTTAAGTTACCATTCGACGTAAAAACTTTTTTTTACTTTCCTGAAAGTCTCAATGCAAGAACTTAAACTTACCACACGCAAACTTGTGGATTAGAACTTAAACAATAGTATTAACTCTAATAGATACAAGAAGATTGAAGCTATATTAACTAATACAAATGTTACATACATCATGGAGGATTATGTTTTTTATTCAATTTCAGCGAAACTAAACTCATATTTCACAATGATAAGAAGAATGATACAATTTGTACAAGTTGTCTGTGTCATCAAAATTGAACTATCAACCAAACAACTATCAAGACATTTCTCCTCCATAAGCAAAAGATAGATTTTACAGGTATCAATATCCTAAACTTGTGTAGATGGAGAGAATGGAGAATCAGATTACAATGGCAAAATCCAAAAAAGAGACTTCTTGGTTTTGTCATTCTCCTGAGGATATGACAACAAAAACATCATCAAGAGACCATTTTCGTGGTTCCGACTTTTGTGAAGGGTTAATTATGGCTCGTTCTGAATTAGCAAGTCGATAGCCTATCACTATTTCCTGTCGTTGTCGTCCTCTAATCATGATATCGTAAAAACATAGCTTTTCCTGGTCGAATAGGTAGAACTCTGCTGGTTTGATACACATTTCATTTCCCTGTAAAGAGAAAACCTTGTTATCTATAATTTGTAGTTATGAGTTTGAAAACAAATATATTAGTAATCTCAATAAAATGGAAATTGAAAATTTAAGGGAATCGGATGTACCATGTAGAATTGGAAGACGCACGATGAAAGTTAATATATAATGTAATTTAAAATGTAAAGATGAGATATGAAAGTATACCTGCTCAGCAAAAAGTTCTTCAAGAACACGATTTATCTGCTTGTCTTCAGCCACCATTGCCAGTGCCATGCTCACTAGCTCATTTGATAGCACATAATCGCTGATTCTTGACACGGATACAAGATTTCTAGTCCTAGAATCTAGGATTTCACTGATAATTATTGACTTGTCTGAAGCTTGCTGCATTTCACGAATCCACGAGCTGTGAGAGAATCCAGACAGTCTTAGAGAAGTCAGCCTTGTATCTCTGTAAGGGAGACGTTTTGACTGTAATTTATGAGAGAACAAGCAGCATTTATTAGTTTAGTTATATAAAAACACGTATTGCGTGACAATGCTTTAAAAGGTTTGATGAAAATATACGCTATGACCAATACTATCATCATATACCAAAATTGATTGAAGTTCAATACTACGTCACCAGCAAAATGGGAAAAAAAAGTTCAGTAATCAATGAAAATATATAGATACACACACACACACACACACACAGAGAAAAAAAAGCCTATTAGTTTATTCATTAACAAAATTTATCACTATGGCCTGTAATGCATGTACTTTTCCAACATGTATCATCATGTAACACTTTCACAATTTATCAAGCTTCGAATACAGAAAATTATACCCTCAGATACATTATACATAATGAAGATCTAAAGATCAGTAAACACAATGACACTGATTTTTACTGCACAAATAAATGAAATACCTTTAAAAAGAAAAAGAAATCATGGATTTTGATTAGCTACCGCATATGCCAGCGAAAAAGTTGCATTAGTAATACCTGTATGTCTCGAATTAGGAGAAGGGTTGCAAGAGAGCGTGAGTCGGAATGCACAATGGAGTCTTCTAGTGATTCGTCTGCAAGAATTAGTATCTGTCCATTTAGAGTTAGTAATCAGTTGTAGGACTAAAAACATGAAAACTACAGATAAGCATATTTTTGTTCAAACAAACAAGACAAACTTCAATAGTAAAACATCAGGTCAGTTTTATAAGTAGCTCTTCATCAAGTGGGCAGGTGTGGGAGTGGCATAAGTGTTAAAAAGTTCTATGGTATCCTCACATGACATGTTACAGGCTTGAAGGGCAAACAATTTTTGTAAATCATAGCTTCAACTATGCAGCAACTCATGGATCAACTACGGTTAAGAGAACGTATGACACGCAGATGCATAATAAAGTTTAGTTTTTTCATGTCTTCTTGATGTCATCTTTGATGTTTTCAGCGATAGAGTAGAGAGCAGAAAATAATACAACTTACAGAATCAAAAGTCTCGAGAGGAAGACTCTCTAAATGCCTTCTAATGACAGCATTTCCCTCACGATGCACTAGTTTTATGTTCACTAACCCAGGAATGTCAAGTCCACCATCAGTGAGCTTCTTCTCTCTTTCTTTCTCAGGAACTTCATTAAGCATCCACAGTTCAGAACCCGGAGCCAGGAATGCTTCTAGTACCTGAAATACCAAAGTGGATTAACAGGTCAGAACTCCATTGTGAAGATATCTTTGGAAATTGCAATTAATAAATTTTAGATAAGCCTCATCTTTCCAATTATCATTCAAAGTTCAACTTAATTCTCTTACATTTCTTCTTTACTTCATAAACAAACCCGCAACATAAATCTACACTAACCAGTGAGCCAAAAATAGTATACAAGAGAGTACATTGTGCAGACAAATTACCATAATCATATCATCAATGTCACGGCGCCAGCCACAGAACAGTATCTTCTCTGGATATTTAGGAGGTTCAGGTATTATCGGGAAAAAGCGCTTACGCACCTGCACTAAGGACAAGCATAAATGAGATATGGAAATACTGCAGAATGCCACTGTTCTGGTGGAAAGAATCAATCACATAACACAAGACCAAAAGCATTTAATTTTACTCTTATATAACTAATTTTTGCTCCATGGAGGTCAAGACTACTGTTTTACTTACCACCTTGAAATATTTCATCAGTTAGTTTATGTTTTCACTCACTGAAAGCAGAAAAATACACGTATCCAATTAATACTCTGATAATCAATACCACCCCTTTCACCAACTGGTAAATCTACAAGGGGACGAGAACATTGACCAGGATGCCATATCTCATGTCAGTAGCATAAAATAAAAGAAACTCAGGCAGTCAACATGATAGCTTAAATCAAAAAGAAAATTCAAATGATTACCCCCATGTTCTAGGATAAATTAATAAAACGAAAGGAAAACACAATTATTTAATGGCTTAAATAATGATGCATTAGCAAGTCTTTTATAATTTAATTTCTCAAAAAAAAAAATCTTAAATAATTTAAAGCCATAACTTGTTTCAAATTATTCATAGGATTGATTTATAACTTTTCAAGCTATGAAGTCTTCAACCTCGAAAGAACTATTGAATATGTTTACTTTGCAGCTACGCGGAGAAAGAAAGATCACCTCTGGAAGTGGACCTGGAGCATATGTGTCATCATCCTCAGCTATAACAAGAACTTCATCTCCCTTTTTTAGAATGTAGTTGTCATCTGGATTTAAAACTATCTTTCCCCCATCTGCAGCAACCTTAATTCCACAGGGAATCGCATCAGGAAATGAAATAAGCACTTCTTCGAAACGCAGACCGTCCAACTGTGGCCACCTTTTTATGTAAAATTCAGCATTCTCGAATCCTAATATATCCTCCCATATCTGATTAAAGGAAGAAAATAACTTAAACTTCCCATGGTGAAACTAAGCAATAAGCATAATTATGTAATTAGAAACATGAACAGATGCCATAGTATTGATAGACATCAAGAGGTGGTTGACTGATTAAGTAGGATCAAAGGTATGTGTGTACAAGTAAAATTGACTGAAAAAAGCATATTTGGTCTATGTGTAGGCGCATCAATAACAGAGATAAAGAAGGAATAAGGAGGAAATATGATTTGGCATGACGTAGTGGATTAATTTTAAGAAGAATGTTCAATGTCAGATTTTCCATGAGAAAGATGTGAACTAACCTCAATAGGTCATTAAAGTGTTTAGCTGTTAAGATATAGCATCAAATGAGTGTGTAGTAATGAAAATGTCAAAATAATTTGATGTTGAGTGCAACTGCAACATATGACAATTAACGGAGTAAGGTTGAGACTACAACGAATTAAAAAAAAAAATGAAAAATGAGCAAATTGGTTCCACAAATGTACAATTGAGGCTGTTATAGTCCTTTATTGTGCATTTATATTTGTGGTCTTATGTGGTTTTGGTAAGTCACAACTATTTTATGTCTGTTACCGCTTGTAACATGTCTATAAATGTAAAGTTAAGAGTTGATAAAGTTTAAGCCATTATTTTTTTCCTCACATTTTCTCTTCTACGTTGAATTATAAACCAATAGAAACAGAAGAAAAAGAGTGGAGAAGAGATGTTGTAAGGAAGAAAATATGAGAAAAAATGGCTTAAAGTTTACCAACTCTCTAACTTTATATATGTAGGCATGTTACAAACCCTAATAAGCATTATGTAGTTAAGACATATAAGCCGCAATAAGAACACTACAATTATAAATAAACACTAATAAAGAATTCCAAAATAGTACAGAGATGTTCTTGTACCACCGGTAACATTCTAAATTTATAGCAAAGACTAGAAAAAAAAAATTGATGTAATGAGGTTTTCATTTCTTATGAACACAGATCACGATACAAACAACAGAGATGATGTTTCCCAGGACCATGGAGCCAAGTACAAGATATGTGAAAAATGAGGAGATGGAAGATTGTCAATATATGTCAATAGTCTGAAATAATTCATATAATGTTAAAACAGTATTTCAAAGAGTAACCTGTGCAAGGCCAGGTTGCAGTGCACACTGTATCATTAAGCGTCCGATCACATCATGTGCAACAACTGTTTCAATGAGCTCTCCTCCAACAAGCTTCACCAGGGGCTCATTGTCAAGGTCACTCATCTCCACCACAACATGACCCCTTAAACCCTCTTTCACTCCTGTGAGGCTGAGCACAACCCTTAAGGCACGTGCATCACTCTGGTAACAGAAATATGGACATGAACACAATGTTAATGTTTCTCAAGAGATGATACAAGTCAAGGAGAAGCATAAGAAAATAGCAATATATGAAAGAACCTGATCTGCATTTTCATCAGATGCCAATACAATGATAGCACGTGCTTTAGATACTGATACCTGAAAAGCAAAATCAACCAAAAAGAAAGTTATAAATTAATCAAAAATACAAAAGACAAGTAATCAGGAAATAAAGCAGAAGCACAACTTTAACTCAATGTACATTCAAGAATTGTATTGAGCTTCTGGAAAGTTTTTAATTCTATGACACAGAAGCACACACACACATAAAAAGTTAGAGCTTATAAGTTTACCTTCTTTAAGTCAGCCAGTATAAGAGGACTGCCACTCCTGCAAATGACAGAAGTCCCCATGAAGTTGAACTCTAACTTTGTTATATGCATCTCCATTTCTTCCTTGTCTCTTTCTGCTAGTACAACAATAACACCACCACCGACGCTCTTGTTTGCCACCGCAAGCTGCTTCAGAAGTGAACCCTACAACCAAAACCTCATTTCTTAAATCTATTATTCTTGTATCTAAAGATACAAACAACCAAGAATAGTCAAATCAATCCATAAGATTACCAATTTGTCACTCCAACCAAGAATTAGTATATGATTCTTTTCAATGACTTCACTTTTTCCTTTACGCAAAGAATCTACCTTCTCGGAGATGGCATCTGAGACTAGTCCAAGCATCATTGCAAATATCAACATGCCTCCTGAACTTATAGAGACAGAAACAATCCGGGGTCCAGTGCCAACCCTATCAGCATGACTTCCAGAGTCAGCAACAAAAGACCATGAAAGCCAAAGAGCTTCGGCAAAGCTGCTGTCACTGACCGCATACAATGCCAACCCACCAAATATTATGAGAAATATAGTGGCAAAGAGAAGCGCAAGCAGCTTTGCATAAGGATAAACAGAGAAACACACATCCACCCTATATGCAACTCTCTTCTTCAAGGGAACCTCCTCTTTGTTTTTCTGTGTTCTTTTCGAGAATTTTTTTATTTGTGGGAGATAATCAAGATATTTATACAACACAAATGGCATAATAAGCGTGACTACAACAGCATACAAAGCAACAGTTCTACTGTCAGCATTACCAAAATTGGAAATTGAGCTATGATCTTTAAACTGCAAAACTTTGATGCTGTCATTGCCAACAAAACCTTTGTTGCTACAAGATCTACGAAGGCTAATGTTCTCTTCCTGCAACAAAAACAGCCTGCAAGTAAGAAAACATGAAGAGAATATATCCAAATCCATGTTCAGAACACAAGGGCTACTAACAACTGCCTTAGGTTGAGATAATTAATATTACATCTGAACTTTAACAACATCAATATATACAACATCAGGTGCTTATCATTTGAGTGCTACTATTATCCAGATACTTACCTTACCCACAAGTATTTTTCCTCACATGAATACCTTTTTATATGATATATCTCTTTGTTCTGAATCCAAATCTATGCGTATACTTGAGCTAGCATAATGTGACAAACCCATTGGTCTCTCGCACACTAGAGAATGTATTAGATTGCTTACAAACCATTAGTTAGATTCTTACCTACAAACTTAAACATTCAGGTCTAACAATCATCCAACATTTACATGCATGAATTCATCATATATTCACATTTCCATTTTATCTTTAAATTGTCTAAAACTTAACATGGTACATATAAGAGCAGGTCGAGTGGACCTTGCCCTGCAATCAAAGAAGCAAATATCGATCCTATGTCAATATATCCCAATATATTCCACATTTTGGGTGACCAATATAAAAAATATCCCTGAATATCGTAATATTTTGAGAATATTGATGATATTCCACTATTTCAACCCATATATCCATAAAGTTAGTGCAGTATGATATTACCATCATTTCTAAATAATAGTATAAAAAGGAAAAGCAAATGCCTCAAAGTACACAACATACCTCAAGTTTTACAACTTTGTCTCGCAGATAAATCGCAAAAGGTACACAAAATATACAATTGAAAATTATCTGCAAAAAGATAAATAAAATAACCAAATAAAATTCACATTCTTTTCAATATTCAACTTAAATTCACCAAAAAATAAATTAAAAAAATAAAAAAAACTACTAACCAAGTAAAACATCAAAGAACTCTTGAATGCTTTTGTTCCTCCACTAGACTGACTCACCAAACTCGGCTGAGTCACCATCAACTCCTGACTCGCCTTCACCTTTTTCTTCTCCTCCTCCTTCTGCAGAGCTTGAATCTTCAGCTTCTCATCCACCACCACCTTACCTTGCACCCCACCACTCTTCTGGGTAGTGGTGGAGACCTTGTTGGCTTTGATCGTCACCCGATTCCGACCCATATGCGACCCCAAAAACGACGGGTACATCCAGTCTCTCTCTCCACAGCTAAAACCACTACTACCACTCTTGCTACTGCTACCTGGGGTGGTGGTACTGTTACTCTGAGTCGACCCAACATCCGAGTCAATAGACACCCGCAGATCCGACGGCCCCACGGCGGGCAGAGAACTGAAGCTTCGACGTACCGCCGGGAAAAGCGGCCCCGGGAAGTGGGTCTCATCCGAAATCGTCTTTGATCGCTTCTGCAAAGGTGGCCGCTCGGATTTTTTTGAATTGATTCGACTCAGTACTGAGTCGGAGGAGGGACCGAGTTCATTGCTCTTTTGCATTTCCTTTAACAAACAAATTAAATTTTTTTTTTTAAATTAAACAAAATTGATTTTGTTTTAGACATCCGAGGAAGAAGTTAACATCAACGTTAAATAGATTTAAGTTGGGAGAGTGTGTTTTGGGAAGATCTGGTCCGTTGAAAGAGTATGTTACGTGGGGCAGTGGTGGTGACGTGGACGGTGGAGATGAAGTGGGATCCAATTAGTTTGTTTTTTTCAGTTTTTAGTTTGGGAAGTTGAAACCTGAAACTGACTTCAATAGTGCGACGTTGTTGTCTGAAAAAAACAGGCATTTTTTGTTTTTAGAAAGCACTGTTTTTGTTTTCAAAATCTGAAATGAAATTTCCTCGAAATTGTTGGCCCAGTGTTTTGGTCCGGAAGGAACCGGACATGATTTGCACTTATTTTACCCAATTTGTTGAATATCTTAAAAACGAAAAATTTTTAGAGCAAAATACACAAAGTTCCCCTCAGGTATGACATAAATACAATTATAGTCAAAAATTGAGTTTAATAACACAATAACCCCAGTTTAACGGTCAAAATGTGTTAAAGTTAACGGTCAACTTTAATTTAAAGTGTAAAGACATAAATACCCTCCATTTTTAAAATTAATTTTTTTTCTTTTAAAATTTAAAACACTCAATCTCAACTTTCATCTTCATCAGGAGATTATGAAGGTTTCTACTCATCCAGAAACTTTCATCTCCCAAATATCAATCTGCATCCAGACATAAATGATCACTCCCTGTAAAAACTCACATCAATATGTAAAAACCCAAACATATCATTAATCATCTGCAAAAATCCAAACACATCCAGATATCATCTTCAAACACATCCAGACATTATCTTCAAACAGATCTGGGTTTGAACTCAGACGAACCCAGATCTGGGTTCGTCGAACCACGTCTGGGTTCGTCCAACCATGACAAACCCAGATCTGGGTTCGACGAACCACGCCGAACCCAGGTCTGACGAACCAGACGTCTGGGTTCGTCGTCACGAACCCAGATCAGATCTGGGTTCGCGACGACGAACCCAGATCAGATCTGGGTTCGCGTCGTTCGAACCCAGATCTGATCTGGGTTCCACGAACCCAGATCAGGGAGAAAAGAAGAAAAAGAGGAGAAGAAGAAGAAGAAGAAGAAGGTAGTCCGATCAGGTAGAGGCAGAGAAGAAAAAGAGAAGGAGAAGAAGAAGAAGAAGAAGAAGAAGTGGTGGGAGATCAGGTTTTGGAAAAATGGTTTTAATAATTTTTATTATCAGTAAATGACAAAATTACCCTTGATCAACCGAGAGTTGGTTAACAGATACTGTTGATTCGGGGGTATTGTGTTATTAAACCCAATCTTTAACTATAACTGATTTAGATCTTACCTGAGAGGGGTTTTGTGTATTTTGCTCAAATTTTTAATATCCTGTAGTGTAATTTGCATCGATTTGGTCACTCTGTTAAATGAAATGAATTGTGTTTAAATAAATTATTAAAATTTGACTAAATCTAATGACTGGATGACTTTACAATCGTTTTTATGTTCCATTTGGATAATTTAAGTAAATAAATAAATAAAATCATGCTACGTTATACTAATGATATGATTTGTTTATTATATTATGTTATTCATTTTGTGTTGTATATTTCAAAAGAACAAAAAACTATGCTAGTAGTTAACTGATTGCATATTGGGTTTTTTTGTTAGTATATAGATAATCTATATAGTTACTAGAGGATCCATAAAAATTATGGTTTAAATATTTAAAAATAAATCTCTCTTATAATAAATTATGTGTTTATGTAATTCCTATACATTAGGAAGTTCTACACATTGATTGTTACATAGTTTTCTATTCTTAGTTTATTTAATGTGATATTATACTAATTTGTTATATTTAGGTTGTCATTTGTCAAGCTTTGCGATATCTATTATACATTGAATAAAAATTCATTAATATATATATGTGTGTGTAAAATATGTTGCTCATTCATTTCTTTTTATTAATTATTTGATCTAATTTAATATGTTTGGAAGATTTCGAAAAAGGTTAAAAGGGGAGGACGTACTTGCATGCATGCAGAGTTTTTGACAACCTTCAAGAAATTTCCAAGAAATTTAAAAAGATGACAGATAGCTAGTGATCAATCTTTCTATTTACGTTTATTGAAAATGTAATCTTCTTTCTTTTAATAGGATCCTCAATGATTAGCTTAGAATGGAAAATTTCGATATTATAATATATGAAACATCCTGTTTCATTGACGTAGATTGGAACTTTGGAAGGGAAATGACTTTCTTATTATTTTTAACTTTGAAGAAAGGGTTTTGATGTTTTTTTTTTTTTTAAAAAAAAGTTTCAATTTGGTAGGTTGATGCGTTCTAAAAAGTGGAAATTCTTCACTTTAGTGGATAAATACGTAGAAATTTAACTTTACCCACTGTTAAAAGTTTTTTTTTTTTTTAATCATCTTTTACTATGAAGTTGATAAAATTGTCCCTAACCATTATATTAGTTGACTAATTTACATATATAGTAATCTTTACCCTGGTCTCCTTTTAAAATGTTTTCGATCTCTCTCTCTCTCTCCTCTCTCTCAACCACTTAATTTTTGTGTTTCCTTTCTCACAACTTTCTTTATTATATTAGTTGACTAATTTACATATATAGTAGGGTTCTCTCTCTTCCTTATCCTCTCTTTCTCGTCTACCATTTGTATTTCTATCTCTACAACTTTCTCCCCTTCCTCTATTATTAGGTTTATCTTTTTTCTCTTTTTCTCTCATCTCTTTTGCAACTTTATTAATTCCCTCTGTCATTACGATTCTCATATTAAGGTTAGACATTGGATATTATTTACTCCTCTAAAGGTATTTTGAAGGTGATATACATCATGAAAAAAAAACAAAAAATGTTTACATGATGGGAACAAAGGTTTATAATAGGAATAAATAGTACTAGATGAAAATGATTATGTGATAAGAAAAAATAATTATATGATAACATATCATGTGCATATTGTAATATCATTTTAAACATGAAATCAATTGAATCAAGCACAAACAATTGATAAAACTCCTGGATCCTCTATTTTAAGCACATATTATTAAACAAAATCATAATTTTAAGTAAAAAAATAATCGAAAGTCATAAACTAATTCCTGGTTTTCCTCTTTAGGTTTCACATTTCTATCTCCTTTGAAAATGAAAAACCATAATTTATGAAGATGTAAGTTACTAAAGTTTGGGGTTTAAAAAGGAAACTTATTTTTTTGGAAGTTGGCATTTTTAAATTTGCAACTACTTAGAAGGTTATTTTGAAATTTGGCCAAACTAAATTCAAGTCGCAAAAAATTTTGGAAACAACCAATGATCTTAATACACGGTGGGATTCAAACCTATGTCATAGATGTGAATGGAAAACATACTAACCACCTAACCTTTGAATGGATATGCACGATCTTTCTTTCTTATTGTCCCACTTTTTTTCTTTTAATATTAGGCTATAATGAGAAAGATTATTCTAGATAATATTTTATTAAAAAATTGCCAGTATTAGCATTCAGTAATATTCTATATCATTAATGTCTCATGTTGGTATTATAAATAAATTAATTAATTAACAATTAACATATATAGAAGGATTATGTTAACTTAAAATGGTGTATTTAATTTAGAGTTGGTTAGAATTTAATAAATTTTCTTTAAATGATAGATTTTATTGGAGTCTACAGATTCCATAAATTATGTTATAATTATGTATGAAATCAAGGGAAGTAGAACATGATCCATCATGAGCCTCTTTAATCATAAGTTTTATTTTAAACTTCTATCAAATTCTATCACCTAACAAATTAATGACTTTTAGAATATCTTAAAATTACTTAAATATTTTGAAAGTTTTAACTTAACATGTCTAAATTTTAATGAAATTTTTAAAAGTCTGGATTGAATATATCTATATTTTAAGATAAACTTTAAAAATCATAATTGAATAGATCTTACTTTAATAAACTCTTTAAAAGTCTTAATTTAATATACTCACATTTTTTCAATCTTTGAAATTCTAACAAATTTTAGATGGAATACACCTCCCTTAATTTTCTTGAATAACTTATAGGTTCTTGTTATTTCAAAACTTAATTTTCTTGAATAACTTATAGGTTCTTGTTATTTCAAAATTTCAGTTAGTTATAAAGTCATAAAAAGTTTTTAATTTTGGGGTTTGGCTGTTTGGAGGGGCTTGAGGATTAAAATTTGTCACTATTATCTATAAAGATATCATTAAGAGAAAATATATATATTATAATTAATATAAATATAAATTTTCTTTTTCAATCTTATTGTGGTTGTATTTACATTCACGATCTCTTCTATAAAAGATGAGAGGTGAGGCTTTATCGATTATGCTAGTTAGTGACCATAAACATAGAACTCTACTTCAGAATTGGATTAAAAGCTTATTGACATCTTGGTGGCTCTATTAATTGCTACCCAAAAGAGTTCTAGTCTTCATACCCAAATAGTATTCCCTCCGATTACATTACGACTTAATCATTTACTCCTTATAAAATATCAAAAATTGTCATAAGTAATTTTAACCATTTTAATACAAAAACAATAGCAAATCTTATCAAATGCAATTCTTAATTTCCTTATATGATTGATAATCAAGCAAAAAATGTTAAAAATAATTAATGGTTCAATGACAATTTTTAATGATTATAATATTATTTTGAGTTATGAGGAATTATTTGTATAAATGAGCTATGATTAAGAGAAAGAACAATATAGTAAACACAACCCCAACAAACAAAGAAATTAGATGCATAGCTTTTTCTTTTGCTCTTTCACAAAGTGTTTTTTGTTGTGAAATAATATATATAAAACAATGAATTTAGAATACTCACCACAATAATAGAAGAAGAGAGAAACAAGAGAAAATAGTGAATGAAATTCAATTGATGTGTATTTCTCAATGGTTACAATATAGGCTTATTTATAGGCAAATTGGAGAATCATTTCCATAATTGAAAATCAACAAATAAGGTAAAGAATATTATCAAAAAGGAAGTGGTGTTATGACCATATATTTATAACACTCCCCCTTGGGCGTACACCACTTGATAATACTCTTCGAGATTCTTGGACGTGCCAAAATACTGCCTCATTAAAAACCTTACCAGTAAAACCCAGTGGGATAAAACCTGGTTAAGGAAAAAAGAGTGCAGTGCACATATGTCCAAAGAAGATTCTTCCCCTGAAAATTATACAACTATCACTCTTGTAGTTTGTGAAGTCGACGCATACCAATACCACATACCATCTTCTTGAAAGTTGATGTCGGTAAAGACTTAGTAAATAAATCTGCAAGATTATTTGTAGAACGTATCTGTTTAACATCAATTTGTCGACTTTCTTGGAGTTTATGAGTGTAAAAGAATTTTGGTGATATATGCTTCGTTCTGTCTCCTTTGATGTATCCTCCTTTAATTTGTGCAATGCAAGCAGCATTATCTTCATATATCACTGTTGGTGAATTTGTAACTGGAGGCAATTGACAAGTACTTTGGATGTGTTGAATAACAGACCTCAACCATACACATTCTCTACTTGCTTCATGAAGTGCAAAGATCTCAGAATGATTGGATGATGTGACAACAAGAGTTTGCTTGGTAGAGCGCCATGAAATTGCTGTGTCATTATATGTGAAAACATATCCAGTTTGTGAATGTGATTTATGAGGATCAGAGAGATAACCAGCATCAGCATAACCAATAAGATCAGGACCATTTGTTGTCCTTGAATAGAATAAACCCAAGTCTGTAGTTCCTCGAAGATATCGAAAAATATGTTTGATTCCGTTCCAGTGTCTTCGAGTTGGTGCAGAACTAAACCTTGCCAAAAGATTTACCGAAAATGCAATATCTGGTCTCGTGCATTGTGCCAAATATAATAAAGCACCGATGGCATTTAGATATGGTACTTCTGGACCAAGTATCTTTTCACCATCATCTTTCGGTCGAAATGGATCTTTCTTTGGGTCCAAAGATCGGACAACCATGGGAGTACTTAAGGGATGAGCCTTATCCATGTTGAATCTTTTTAGGATTTTTTCAACATAGGCTGATTGATGGACTAGCATTCCCTCTGATTTGTGCTCGATCTCTAGACCGAGACAATATTTTGTTTTTCCCAAATCTTTCATCTCAAATTCTCTTTTCAAATATTCAGCAGTTTCTAGGAGCTCTTCAGGAGTTCCAATTAAATTCATGTCATCGACATATACTGCTATAATTGCAAATCCAGATTCTGATTTCTTTATGAATACACATGGACATATAGGATCATTTATATATCCTTCTTTTATGAGGTATTCACTAAGACGATTATACCACATTCGTCCGGATTGCTTTAAGCCATATAAAGATCGTTGTAACTTTATTGAGTACAAGTTACGAGAATTTGAGTCATATGCTCCTGGCATTTTAAATCCTTTCGGGATTTTCATGTATATATCAGTGTCTAATGACCCATATAAATATGCCGTTACTACATCCATAAGGCACATTTCAAGTCTTTCAGAGACTGCCAAACTTATTAAAAATCGAAACGTAATTGTATCCATCACAGGTGAATACGTTTCATCATAATCAATGCCAGGTCTTTGTGAGAAACCCTGTGCTACGAGTCGTGCCTTATGTCTCACGACTTCATTTTTCTCATTACGTTTTTGAACAAATACCCATTTATACCCAACGGGTTTGACATCTTTAGGTGTCTGGACTATTGGTCCAAATACTTCACGTTTGGCTAATGAAGTCAATTCTGTTTGAATTGCTTCTTTCCACTTAGGCCAATCATGCCTTTGTTGACATTCAGAGATACTGTGTGGTTCATGATCATCATTTATTATCTCAGTAGCTACTGCATATGCAAACAAATTGTCAACAATTATTTTATCACGACTCCACAATTCTCTTACATAATTTATGCAAGTTTCTGTATTTTCAAGATTTTGTATCTCTTCAAGAGATTATACCTCTTCTAGGGTACTAGCCTCTACAGGGGCTATTAACTCTTCTTGAGTTGATATTTTAGAGAATGTGGCATTTTTCATGACTCGAGCATCATCCTTATTTTTTGCATTCCGCTTCCGGGGAATTGTATCTTTTGAACCAATTGGTCTACCACGCTTTTGGCGTGTAACAGATGATTCATTTGCTGCCATTCGATTAGATTGTTCTTCAGGAACAATCACCCGGGCTGGTGTATTGGCAGCTGGTATATAAGATTTTGTTATTTTGGATGCGTCAGTGAATGCATCAGGTAATTGATTAGCAATCATCTGAAGATGAATCATCCTTCGTACTTCATTTTCACTTTGAACTGTACGAGGATCTAAATGATTCAATTTTGCAGCAGTCCAAGAAAATTCACCATCCTCTTCAGGAGAATAATTTTTCTTATATTCCTCTTTAGGGGAATTTTTCTCTTTTCCCAATGATGAAAAAATTGTCTCATCAAAGTGACAATCCGCAAATCGTGCGGTAAAGAGATCTCCTGTTTTGGGTTCAAGAAATCTGATTATTGAAGGTGAATTATAACCCACATAAATCCCTAAACGACGTTGGGGACCCATTTTAGTTCTTTGTGGGGGTGTGATAGGGACTTGCACAGCACAACCAAATATACGTAAATGAGAAATATTTGGTTCATGACCAAGTACAATTTGTAATGGAGAATACTGATGAGATGTGATGGGTCTAATACGAATTAAAGCCGCTGCATGTAGCACAGCATGACCCCACGCAGAAATAGGTAATTGTGTACGTAACAATAAAGTTCGTGAAATTACCTGAATACGCTTGATAAATGATTCTGCCAAGCCATTCTGCGTATGCACATGTGGAACTGGATGTTCAACATCTATTCCGATTGATGCACAATATTCATCAAATGTTTTTGACGTAAATTCACCAGCATTGTCCACACATATAGACTTGATTGGATAGTCCGGAAAATGAGCTCGAAGTTTGATAATCTGTGTCAACAATCTAGAAAAAGCAGTATTACGTGTAGACAATAAACAAACATGTGACCATCTTGCAGATGCATCAATCAACACCATAAAGTATCTAAATGGTCCACTTGCTGGGTGGATAGGCCCACATATGTCTCCTTGTATTCTTTGCAAGAAAGATGGGGATTCCAAATCAACCTTCAAATTTGATGGTCTAATAACCAATTTTCCCTGTGAACAAACGGTACATCTATTCTCATTGGATGATAGAATCTTCTGGTTCTTTAATGGGTGTCCATGAGAATTCTCAACTATCCTACGCATCATTGTGGATCCTGGGTGACCCAAGCGATCATGCCAAAGTGAAAACAACTTTGGATCTGTGAACTTCTGGTTCACAACTGCGTAGGTTTCAAATGGCTTTATATGTACATAATATAAGCCAGATGAATAAGTATTAAGTTTCTCTAAAACGAGCTTCTGGCCCGAAATATTTGATGTAATATAGAGATATTCTCTATTATTCTCATTGGTAGTTTCAATATGGTACCCATTACTACGGATATCTTTGAAACTAAGCAAACTTCTTTTAGATTTGCTTGAGAATAAAGCAACATCTATGCTTAACTTTGTACCGTTTGTCAACATGATTATAGCTCTTCCGGAACCTTCAATCAAGTCTACAGGACCAGATATAGTATTCACATTGGCTTTGTGCAAGTTTATATTCACGAAATATTTTTTATTTCGAAGAATACTATGCGTAGTTCCACTATCAACGAGACATATATCCCCAGCTTCCAATTTGGATTGTCCATCCATATTCCTTTTGTAAAAAAAAGAAAAACAAATGATAATAATAATATTTTTATTGATCTTCTAAATAATGATGAATGCAAATATAATCCTAATAATGCAAGGAACAATAAATTCTAAAATGAAAATAATACTGAAAATATAACAAATAGTTTTGAAGTTTTAACTGGCATGGACATGCCCATCGCCAATTAAATGATCGATCTTTCCATCTGAATGTTCAAAAAAATCAGAGACATCAAGATGAGTAATGTCCATAGGGTCAAAGTCATCTGCAAAGTTTGTCTCGACTTTCTTCCCCTTTTCTTTCATGGATGCTTGATAAAGGTCAACCAAATGCTTAGATGTACGACAATGCTGTGACCAATGTCCTGTCATGCCACATTTATGACAAGCATTTTTAATATGTTTGTTGCCTTTATCATGTTTGGCTTCAACAACATTCCACTTCTGGGAAATATTTTTCTGATTTTGCTGACTTGAATATTTTTTACTATCCCGACCACGAGAATTGCGATCATATCTACGCCCATGACGATGTCTATGTCTTCGATATGATCCATGGTCCCTTTTTGAATTAGCATTGGCTTCTGGCAATGCTGAGGAACCAGTTAGGCGTAACTCATGGTTTTTCAATAACAGCTCATTATTTTGTTCTGCAACTAAAAGGCATGATATTAGCTCAGAATATTTTGTAAACCGACGCTCTCGATATTGCTGCTGCAGGAGCACATTCGAGGCATGAAATGTAGAGAAAGTTTTCTCTAATAAATCTGTATCGATTAATTTTTCACCACATAACTCAAGCTCTGAAGTTATGTCAAAAAGAGCAGTATTATAGTCAGTAACAGACTTATAATCTTGTAGTCTCAAGTGATGCCAATTGTATCGAGCTCTAGGGAGAACAACAGTCTTTAAATGATCATTTTGATCTTTCAAATTTTTCCACAAAATCAACGGATCTTTCACCATAAGATATTGAGTTTTCAAACTCTCATGCAAATGGCAGTAGATAAAAATCATTGTCGTAGCCTTATCTTGGGCTGTTACTGTATTGTTCTCTTTAATAGCATCAACCAAATTCATTGATTGTAACTTCAGCTCAATATCAAGAATCCATGATTGATAATTTTTTCCAGTGATGTCAAGCACATTGAATTCAGGTTTGGTGGAGTTCGACATCTTCAAAACGCACAATAATATATAATTAATATTGATGTGAATAATAAAAGAAATAATATAGATTAATTCCACAATTCATATAAATTTCAACATGATGTTAGAAATATATATATGAGTTCATAGCCATAAATTAAACAAACGAATGTCAGAGAAGAATAGTAAAAATTATTTCGATTGTGTATGATATGAAACGATATAAATAACAATTCAAATATTGCATATCCCATCATGACAATTTTTGGTAAAATAAGAATATTAAATCAATGCATATTTCAATGGTAGGCAACAGTTAATGAATATAAAATATTTCCTATTTTCATAGACATATATAAATACATATGCTACAATATATTATTTGAATGTAAAAACTTCTGGTTTTAGATCATTATAGAAAATTTTAGAACTTTTGGTTCTAAAATATCTCAGAAACTTCAGGTTCCAAGAATTATATTTTCACACCATAAGAAATATAACAAAAATAAAATAAAAGCATGAATGATAATACTACTTCAAATAATACATTATAGTAACAGAATTATTTGAAGAAAATAGTAGAAAGCAGATCATATGAATGAAATCTCTCATACCATATTATTTGAATCAGATAGTAGAAAGCAGATCATATGAATGAAATCTCTCATACTATGTTATTTGAATCAGATAGTAGAAAGCAGATCACATGAATGAAATCTCTCATACTATGTTATTTGAATCAGATAGTAGAAAGCAGATCATATGAATGAAATCTCCCATACTAGACTCGTGCTGATAACGTGTTGTGAAATAATATATATAAAACAATGAATTTAGAATACTCACCACAATAATAGAAGAAGAGAGAAACAAGAGAAAATAGTGAATGAAATTCAATTGATGTGTATTTCTCAATGGTTACAATATAGGCTTATTTATAGGCAAATTGGAGAATCATTTCCATAATTGAAAATCAACAAATAAGGTAAAGAATATTATCAAAAAGGAAGTGGTGTTATGACCATATATTTATAACATTTTTATATATATTGACTCTTAATACAATTGTATGTATTTATATAAATGGATAGTTGAAGTTAGTTAATTATAACTAACTGCAGATGAGCTGGTCCAATTATAAAGCTGCAGTTGTACCAATCTTAAAATACAAAGTGGACCAATCAGAAACTGACAAGAAAGCGGACAAAGGCGGGAAAGATTAGTCAGAGAACCACCTGAGCTATTCTTTATTTCTTCACAATTTTATCTTCAACATCCCCCTGCAAACTGATACTGGATTTATCCTGAATCAGTTTGTCTTTCAATTTTTCAAAACACGCATTAGGCAATGGCTTTGTAAAGATATCAGCAACCTATTCCTTAGATTGAACATATCGAACATCAAGGGTATTAGTTATAACATGATCCCTAATGAAGTGAATATCAAGCTCAATATGTTTTGAGCGAGAATGTAGCACAGGATTGTGAGCAAGTGATGTTGCACCTGTGTTATCACACCAAATTATAGGTATTCTAGCAACTATAAATTTAAGTTCAAATAAAAAGGCAAGAACCCAAAGAACCTCTGAAGTTGCTTGTACAAGTGCTCGATATTCTGCCTCGATGCTTGAATGAGCCACTACCCTTTTTTTCTTTGCATTCCAAGCAACTATATTATTGCTTAGAAACAGACACACTCCAGAAGTAGACTTCCTATCATCAATGCAACTTCCCCAATCTACATCAGCAAAACACATAAGCTGAAGCTGAGATGAAGGTTTAAAGAACAAACCACAAGTTAGTGTGCCTTTAATATAGCGTAGAACACGTTTACAAGCCATCCAATGTGTTGTTGTTGGTAAAGCAAGATACTGACTCAACTTGTTAACTGCAAATGCAATGTCTGGCCTGGAAATGGTCAGATATTGTAAGGCTCCAACTGTGTGTCTATATAGCGAAGGGTCTGAAAACAGTTCACCTACTCCTTTGGACAATGTAGCACCATAGACCATTGGTGTAGGACATGCTTTAGAGTGCAACATATTAGTTTTTATTAATAGATCAGTTGCATACTTTGTTTGTGACAAATGTAGTCCAGATGTGGTTCTATCAACCTTAAAACCAAGGAAGTAGCTAAGATGTCCTAAGGTTTTGAGAGCAAAAACAGACTGCAGCTTTGTAATAACTTGATGAATAAGAGTAGAATGAGAACCAGTAACAATGATGTCATCTATATAGACCAGTAGCAGAACCATACCTTCTTTGTTATGTTGAAAGAAAAGAGAACTATCAGCTCGAGAGTTAACCAACCCCCATTGCAACAAAGCTATTCTAAGCTTGTCATACCATGCATGAGGAGCCTGCTTCAGGCCATAGAGGGACTTCTGCAACTTGCAAACATGATTGGAAAGCTGAGGATGAGTAAACCCTTTTGGTTGCTCCATAAAGACAATCTCTTACAAGTCTTCATTGAGAAAAGCATTGTTCATATCAAGTTGTTCAATTTTTTATTTGAACGACATTGCAAGACTAAGTACTATCCTGATTGTGGAAGCTTTAACAACTGGATTAAACGTTTCAAAGTAATCTAGCCCACCATTTGGATGAAAACCCTTTGCAACCAGTCTTGTCTTATACCTCTGCACATTGCCATCAGTATGATACTTCACTCTAAAAATCCACTTGTTACCTATCAGATTCATATGTGGCTGGTGGGGAACTAAGGTCCAGGTGTTATTTTGCATAAGAGCCTTGTATTCCTCATCCATAACAGACTTCCACTTTGGAGAGGACAAAGCTTCCTTAACTATTTTAGGTTCAAGAGAACAAAGTTCTACCATGGTCTCATTAACAAAAACACAAGGGAGTTTAGCTTTACTTCGAGTTAGCATAGGATGCTGAGATGGTAAAGATGGTTTGGTAAAGGTGGTTTAGTAGTAGGTATGTTGATAGAAAATGGAATTATAGGGTCTGATGTTTTGAGTTTTAAATTGATGGGAGCAGAAGTTGGGATAGGCTCAAGAACAGTAGTAAAAGATGAACTAATGCTACATGATTGTGGATCATTATTTGAGTGCTTATCACTTGCTGGTGGTGTGTATAAAAAGGACACCGGTAAACTTGGAACAACAGATTCAGTAGGCTTGGATGAGAACTCACTTTCATTGAAAACAACATCTTTAGACACATAAACCTGACCAGATGGATGGAGACACTTATAGCCCTTTTGCTATAAGCAATAACTTATGAAAACATACTTGGTTGAATAAAAGTTAAATTTGGTTTTGTTATAAGATCTTAGAAGAGGATAATATGAACAACCGAACACTTTTAAATCATGATAATGGGGTTTATGATCATAAACAACCTCATAAGGGGATTTAAATTTGAGAATGGGAGTTGAGAGCCTATTAATTAGATGGACAGCAGTAGTAAAGGCTTTCCACCAAAACTGAAGTGGCATATTGGCTTGAGAAAGCAAAGTGAGACCGGTTTCTACAATTTGCCTATGTTTTTGCTCAACTAAACCATTTTGTTGATGAGAATGAGCACAAAAAAAACGAAACTACAAACCTATAGCAGCAAAATGTTTTTGAAGAACTTTAAACTCCCCTCCAAGATCACTTTGTAGACACTTGAGTTTAGTATTAAACATAAGTTCAGCCGTATTTTTGAATAATAAAAAGGCATTTTTGACTTAAGACTTTGTTTTGAGGGGAAAAATTCATGTAAACCTTGTGAAATGATCAATAAAATGAACATAATAACGAAAGTCATGTGAAGACATTCCAGGGGCTGGCCCCCAAACATCTACACACATTAGATCAAGAGGAGCAAGCGTTCTGGTTAATGAAATAGGATAAGGCAATTGATGTGCTTTGCCACACTGACAAGCATCGTAAAAATAAGTGGACTGTGATGATACTAGTACTTTTAGGTGTTTAAGAATTTGAGACATAACTTTGAAGTGTGGATGACCAAGTTTGAGATGCCAAAAATATACTTGATCAATTTTTGAAAGATCATTATGAGAAAAAGCAACATTTGCACAATTGGAACTTTTATTTATTGAAACATTGTTGTTATAAGGAGACTTCAAACTTGCTGCTAACTCTATCTTATTCTCATAAATACAATCAACTAAACCATTATATGTACAAGAAGGGTCCAGCTTAGTTGAGTTAGCAATAGACTCAGAATGACAGGACTTGTTTTTGACAATTGACTTTAAAGGAATTACAACATCATTTAAACAATAGTTGAAACCAGAGAGAATGACTTGTGAACTAGCACCAGCAGAGAAGCCTTTGAGTTGTTTATTTCTGAGAGATGGCAGCTCAAGATGGTACAATCCATCTCTCTGCATTCCTTAAAGAAGAATCTTCTTTGTAGTTTGATCCTTAATCATGCAATAATTAGCATTAAACTCTACTATTATATTGTTGTCTTTAGTAAACTGAGAAATACTAAGCAAGTTCCTAGTAATATTTGGAACATCTAATATATGTTTTAGATAAAGTGATTTTATGGGTTGTGCGTTTGTGGGAATTAAAGAGTAACCAATATGAGAGATAGGTAACTTACTGCTAGTTTTTCTAGACCTTTGTGTTCACTCATAATGTTCAGATTACCAAGTTCAGCTGTGCAGTGATTGGTGGCGCCACTATCAAGACACCAAGAGCTTTCTGATCCAGATGATAGTTGTGGTGTTGACATGGGTGTGTAGAGAGCATTTGGATGTTGAAACTACCCCTGAAAATTAGCATGAGCTGCTTGTAAACCTGCTGAACCATTCATCATATTTGCATTTTGATAGAACATTTTATTGCCTCGAAAGTTTTGATCAAATCGATGAAAACATATGGCTGAGTAGTGTCCTAGCTTCCCACATAATTGGCACACTGTCATTAAGTCACTCCTACCACCTCTTCTAACTCTTCCTCTTTCTCTTCTTCCATGATTGTATTGGTGAAAACCATCTCTTGGACTAAATTTATCACTATATAAATAGTGAGCAGTGGCATTACTTGAGACTAAAGATAGACTTGAGGTCGTTGCTTGTTGTTCCAATTGCATTTCATAATTCATTAGAAGGAATTGGGCATCTTGCAGTGATATCTCACCAAAATTGTTTAACTGAGATGTTAAATTGACTACCACAGCATCATACTCATTACCAATACCTTCTAAAATATGCATGACCAAATCTCTCTCCATAACTGGTTGTCCGGCTGTTGCTAATGTGTTAGCAAGATTTTTCATTTTTGAAATGTAATCAGCTATTGAAAGAAAGCCTTTTTTAGTGGAATGAAGTTGAGAACGAATCTGCATGATTTTAGCTAAGGATTGTTGTGAGTACAATTTTTCCAATGTCGACTACACTTCATAAGATGTCACACAGTGAGTCACTTGACTCAAAATTGATGGTGTTAGTGTTGAAAGCAATCAACACACAAGCAATTGATTTGCTTTCTTCCATTGCAAAAAGTTAGGATTTACAGTCATGGATTCTTCATTAAAATCAGCCTCATCACCACTCTTTAAATACTTCTTTGGACTCTTTTTCTTTCCTAAAATGAACTCCTCTAAATCATAGGCTCTAATAACAGGTAAAACTTGAGATTTCCAAAGAATGAAGTTGTTTTGATCGAGTTTCAGAGGCAAATTGAAGTTTAGGTGTGTAGGAAATAAGGAGGATTGTACCTAATTCACAACTGATGAGTTGATTCCATTGTTGCCACTAGTCGAGCATGTTGTTCCATCCATGGTCGCCATTGTTGATTGACCTAGGCTCTAATACCATATAAAGGAGCTATGATTCAGAGAAGAACAGCGTAGTAAAAACAACCCCAACAAACAAAGAAATCAGATACAGAACTTTTTCTTTTGCTCTTTCACAAAGTGTTGTTATATATATTGACTCTTAATACAATCGTATATATTTATATAGATGGATAGTTGAAGTTAGTTAATTGTAACTAACTGCAGATGAGCTTGTCCAATTATAAAGCAGCAGTTGTACCAATCTTAGAATGCAAAATGGACCAATCAAAAATTGACAAGAAAGCGAAGAAAGGCGGGAAAGATAAGTTCAGAGAACCACCTGTGCTATTCTTTATTTCTTCACAATTTTATCTTTAACAATTTGAATGTAAGGTTCAGTACCCCATTTTGTTCACTATTTTTGTTTTCATTTTGCACTTTGTTTTTCCTAAAATATATAAAATGTGTTCGGTGACCGTTTTCCATAATAGTTTTGAAAAATATTAAAAAACAACTTTTAGCGATAAAAATGAAAAACAAGGGGAAAAATGTAATGTTTTGCTTTTTGATTTTCATGTTTTTCAATTGGAATATATATGTCTATATATATGTATGTATATATATATATATATATATATATATATATATATATATATTCTCTTTTCTTCCTTCACCTAGTCCTAGCCTTGCCCAGTATTATTTTCTCCTTCTTCGTCTTCTTTTTCTCTTTTTTCTTATTCTTTATCTTTCTTCTCCATTTTCTTCTTCTCCTCTATCTGAATTATTTTTTCTTTTTCCTTCCTCCTCCACCTAGCCCAAATCTTCTTCTTATCTATTCCCTTTTTTTTTACTTCTCTCTTCTCTCTTCTTCTTCTTCATTCTTCTTTCTCTTCTGTAAGTCTTTCTTTCTTCTACAACCTTCTATATCTTCTACTTTTGTTTTCTAATTTTAGTAATTTATTAGTATCTAATTACATTTTATAATATTAGATGTAACAATAAAATAAATTTTAATAATAATATTAATTATAGGTCCATTTTAATTAAATGTGGGATACTACTATAAAAGATAATTAATTATAAATAAATGATTTAGGTCCATTTGGATATAATTAACTAGATCAATTAAATGGATTTAAAATATAAAAATATTAAAAATAAATAATGTTTTTAGTTTTTTTTCTACAAGACATGTTTTTTAGTTTTCATTTTCAAAGTATTGTCTTTAAAATGTTACGAAATGCATTTTCAGAATTTGAAAACAAAACCAAAATCATTATTTTCATTTTCATTTTTGTTTCTAAAAGCTGAAAGCAAAAAACATGTACCAGACATGGGCCCTAATCTCATTATTATTATTATTATTTTGAATAATTTTACTAAGATTTTTTTCTTTTGATAAATTTGATGAAAAACAAGAAAAGCATCGGGAAAATAGTTTAATTATTCGAAAAATTTTTAATTTTTTTGCAAATGTATTATTTAGTTTTCTTATGACACATTTGCACAATATTGTCAAAATTATTATACTTTATCATAACTCAAAATTATATTATAATCTAAAAAATTATTAATAAATCTTTAATTAATTTTTAAATTTTTTTGCTTTATTTTTTGTCATATAAAAAAATTACAGATTGCATCTAGTATAACTTTCTCTTATTTCCATATTAAAGTGATTAATATTACTTAAGTTTTGGTAGTTTATAAAGATCAGCTACATGATTAATTTATAAATTTGTAAAGCAGATATAGAAAGTAATTATGTGTCGGGAGAACCTTTTTGTCACCCTTACATGTTCCATGGACATTTTCAAGTTACAAAACTGCTTGAAAATAAAAATATAAAAATATATATCTTATCTGTATGATCTCACGTATCTATATACAAAACTTAAAATAAAAATTGCTAAATAGATATTAAAAGGTCAAAAATATATAATCCATTAATTGACAATCTTGTTGATTAATAAAGGAGAGAGAAATCCTAAACGTGAATGGAAAGGTGAAGAGATAAGGTTTGATTCTCATTGTTTGATGTTGGTTGATTGTTCTCATTTTTTGTGTTGAGAGAAAAATAAGGAGACTTGTCTACTAACCTGCAAAACAAAATTAAGGATAATTAGAAATTTAATTTCAACATTTTCTTTATAGGAATAGAGTTTTTCGGTAAATTCTAAAAGAGAGTAAAACTACATTTATGATTCTGAATGAGTTTTTTTTTTTTTTTGTAATTATTATTATTATTTAAGAAATTAGGTCTATTTTTGCATTTTACAATTTTAGAGGAGGCCTTGTTGTCGAAAGTACAATTCTTTGTTCTTGTAAACAAAAGCTATGAATTTTTTTTTAAAAAAAAAACATGGGACTAAAGCTGAAATTTATAGAGAAAAATTCAAAACTATCCAAATTCAAAAAGAAAAATTCATTTTCAGCTTATTCCAAGAAAAAATTTGTTTTTACTCATTCAAATAAATTAATTATACCCAATACCCATATTGACCAAATAACCCTTGGACGTGATGCGAGGCTCTCTCATCACGTTTGTGCATGACATGAGGCAAATATAATTGGAGAGCCTTCCGTCATCACGCATGTTTCTCTTGTTACAGTATCTTTGAAATTTTACTCACATGAACATTTTTGAAATTATAGGGTATTGAGTATAATTTATTTATTGAAGGGTTAAAAACAAATTTTCTTTTGATAGAGGCAAAAACGGTTTTCTGTTTTGAAATGGGGGCAGTTTTTGAAATTTCCATAAATTTATATATAAAAAACTATTTTGGATAAAAACATACAATCAAGAAATTTAAATGAAACTATGATTATTAAAAAGTCAGTTACTAGCCTCCTTGATCATTTTTTTATTTATGAATTCCCAACTACTTTTCTTGTTCTTTTTGAAGGATTACTTGTTTTTCTTTTAAAAATATCTTTTTTGAAATTTAATGTTTGTTGGTTCAAATCTGACAAAAATTTAATATGATTAATCTCTACTTGCATGATTTGAAAAAACAACTTCAATTATAAGAAGGGTCTGTCCACTCTTATAGATTTTATAAACAAATGTGAGGTTTTCAATAGCTAGTAGCACAACTTCATCAAAAGCAAGTACGGTAGAGAATTGAAAATTTAAAAGAAAAGTGTATAAACTATATAAGCTGCAAGTGAATGCGTTTTTAAGTTTATTTCTCATATTTCACATAAATAGAGTATTGCTATGTACCTAAAATTCTAATTCAAATATTACCTTTGACGACGCTTTTCAAGGAAATGTTGAAGTGATCTCTTTCTTGCAATTGGAAGATCTGGAAAATAGAAATTAAACCATTAAAAAATTGAGATTTATTTAATTAAGTAGATCCACAATTAAATGCAAAAATTTCTAGGATAAATAAAATATTAAATTACCTAATTTTAAGTTGCAAAATGATTCAAGGCTGGGTCGATGAAGTGGTGTTTTTGTTACTTCTGATTTTCTAATCATATCAACTGGAGTTCTTTTTTCAACTACAGGTTTTGCCATTGAGCTTTCTTCAGCAAGGAGCATGATGGCTTGGGCCTAATCGAAGTAATCAATAATACGCCATTTAATTTGAAATTTGAATGCAAATAATTATACAATCAGAACATGGCAATTTAATTATAATCAATTTGACCCCTTTTTTTCTTTTTTTTTTTGGTAATATAAATAAAAATACGAAATTAAATTTTATATTATTCATACTTGATCAAAGCATTCGAGTTTTTTTTTTTTTTGTTAAATGATCATACTACTATACGAAATTTATATATATTACCAAATTTCTTTGCATATTATAAAGGAAAAACTAATTAAAGGATTGATCTGTGTTGAAATTATTCAAGGCTTAATAACTAACTAACTTCTCACCTTGTCAAAGGGAACATCGTCATACACATTAACAGTGCCTGCATAGAAAATGGTAAGTTGTTCTTTTGAAGACTTCGCATCAGTTGATTTTGATTCTGCTCCATCGCCTCTACATACAACATAAGTCTGTTTCAGTTCAAAGTAAATCTAAATGACCCCAATTTGATCAGTTATTTCAACTAAATCAAATGATTTTTCAATTTTCTGATCTTGTTGCTAGTAAAATTGGATAAATTTGATAATTATAGACCTATGCTATGAATAAAAAGATTGCAATTCAATTAAAAAAAAAATCTTATAAAAAATTAGGATTTAAAAGGAATTTTAAGATATTTCGATAAACAATTCAAACTGAATGTAAAATAATAAAAAAAGAAAAAGAATTTCAACCTCATTCCGGGAAGTAACTCTCTTTCCAGTGAAGTAAGAGGTCGAGATAAATCACATATGAATGTAGGCGGTATTAAAGGGGCCGATGGAGAAATATGCCTCTTAACAACTTCTGATTCCTCCATGTTTGATTTTCCTACGTTGTGTTGAGTTTTTGCAGGGAGATATTTTCTGAACAAGCAAATGGTTTGAGCCATGTCATAGTTATTTGCTTGTCTCAACCCAGCAGCTTTTTCTTGGTCATTTGAATACATGTTTTTCTGCTTATTGGTTCTAATGGTAGGTTGACCATCATCTAAGGAATAATCTTCTGTCTTCATGATGTAATTTTTTGTTGTAGTTTTGCTACAAGACATGTTGTCCAAACAGAGGACAGCCTGTTGCCCTAATTTAGACCTGTTTCATTATGAAAAAATAATGAGAGATAATATAGTAACATCACAAATTGATTAATATTTTACGTAATTAATTTGTTACATCAATTGGTTACCTACCGTTACTTTTTATTTTTAAAATATCACCTATAGTACAGTTATTTAAATCTAAAACATTGTGAAACTACTTTATTTTGTACCACCAAGCTATGTTAGACACTAAGGCTAGCAATACTCTTTATACTTATTCAAATTTGAAAGTATTTGATATATGTTCTTTTAGAGAAAATACTACACGAGGAGTATTTTTTAAAGTTTTACATAATTTGTTAGAATGTACTTTTGATAAAATAAAAAGAGTTGTAAAATAATTTCTCAAGAAGACACTTTGCAAAGGCAATTGTGAAAGAAAAAGAAGGAAAAAAAAACAAAAAAAGGAAAAGCTGCTTGTCAATTCCTTTTACTACACAAAAAAATTCTTGAAATTACTAGATGGGATAAAAGTTGACATAACATTATACTCTTCACACCTATAATGATATATAATCATAGTTTTGCACCCTCCATAAATTCAAAATTAATTATAATATTTTTTTAATAAAAATAAATGCTTATACATGTTCTTAAGGTTACATGTACACTCACAAAAATATAAACAAAAAATGAGTCATAATATGTTGGGGTTCAATTTCTTTTTATTTTACAAAAACCAAAAAAAAAAAAAAAAGTAAACAAAAGTTTAGAATGTAACAAAGAAAATTAAAGACCTTATCTTTTTTTTTTTTTTTGGAAACTCTTAAAGACCTTATCTTGTTGGAACAGTAGATAGTTAGATTGAGAGCATATATAGAGAGAGTTTTTGTTGCAGGTACCTGAGCTAGTTGATGAGTACTTTCTGTGAGAAACTGAAGTACTGGAACTCAAGTTGATCACACGAGAAGTATATATATATAGAGAGAGAGAGAGAGGTTAAAAACTACGCTTGTGGGCAGAAACGATGTGCATGTGAGCAGGCTTTAGATGCCTTCAAGGCTTTTTGTTTATGGACTTATTTGAAGACAATTGTTTTTGTCACATGTGAGAGCAAGCTTGTCCACGCTATCATCTATTGTTGCACCATTTGTGTAAAGATACAAGAAGGTTAATTTAGAAGGGATAAAACACGTTGTGCAAAAAACAAAATTGTTCTTGCTAACTTTTTTCAATAATCTAAGTTATTTGAAGTTCCAACTGTAAATTTTAATTTGTTCGATGAAAATGATATTTATATGATACTATTAGTGTATGTTACTATCATTTATAAGGTCAAACTTTCAGTAAATAATTCAATGGATGGTATAAAAAGTGATGATCTTTTCATTTGGATGATCTTTAATTAATTATTGGTAAGAAAAGTTTTTGATGATATGAAATAATTTTTGAAAACAAGATATTTAACTTGTTTCAATATTATATTTTAGTTAAAATAAAATATGTTCTAATTTTTTAGAACCATCGTGTTAATCAAACATCCTTGTTGATACTAACAGTGGCTTTTTAATTCGTTTATGAGAATTCATCCTCTTTAATAATATGAGCACTATTAGATCTACATGTAGTTGTTACACATATCTTTTAAGTGTTGCACAAATTCTTGTAACACTTGTCACCATTTAACCCTTAAATCACGTAAATATCATGCAACAACTATTCATGAAAGCAACGTTGTTGTCAATTTCCCTTGAAATTCTTGCTATATTTGTAGGGAGTGATGATTTGGGAAATTTTTAATTCTATAATCATCCTTGACAAGTCTACAAAATATATTTCAAGGTATTTAAAATGATCAAGAATGTACCCTAATTGACGGTTCCAACAAGAAAAAGTTGTTTAACCTTTATTAATTATTAAAAGTTAAACAGTGAAAATTGGGTTGAGAAATGAAGACAAAAGAGAAAGCCTGCATCCATGTCGAGAATTGCAAAGCTTGTCGTTTTTGGCACATTATTGAATCCAGATGTGTATGTCCTGGGCCATCGAGACTTACCCACGTGGCTAATAGGCACTTTTTTGAGTGATAATATTTGACTTTTAGCGATTATAAGACGCATCACATAATCTTATTATATTTATATATCAACAATAAAATTAATTTTATTATAAGAGATGAAAATTTTGAGAGATTTATCGAAAAATATAATAGTGATCATAATAAATGACAAACCCAGATATTTATATAAGAGGAAAAGCCTATAATAAAACATAATACAATAATATTAAGTAATTCCAACTATGATGTAACTATTTTTAATTGACAAACCTATATATATGTATAATTATAAAGTAATCATGTTAATAATTAAAATAATCACATCAACAAATAGGGCTTATTAGGACTTATCGAGATTAAACATGTATACAATTAATTATAAGTTAATCGCTTCAATTAATGGTCTACTAAACCTACCGAGCTTAAATACTATATTTTGGATTCGAAAATTTATTTCTATAACACTATAAGATTCCCATAATAAAATTAAAAAAAAAAAAAACTTCTCGCATATAATCGTAAATATGCAAATATACATAAATAAGAAGTGCATTAATTATTTAAGCTATGAATAATTATGAATTTCTAGTGAATGAATCAATTATCTTACTATTGAGTTCTATAGTATTAGTATTTACTCCAAATAATAATTATAATGTCGAAAAATTTAAAATTATCATAGCATAATATATATGATTTTATAGAAGAAATTGTTGAATGAGAAAGTTTATATCAAATCAAAATAACAAACTTGATTAATGAACTTGGCTAATATTACAATTATATTGTAATTAAATATTTTAAAAATAAATCAATAAAATAATAAAATGAACACTATCGTACAAAAGAGAGAGAAAGAAGGAGATAAAAAATAATTGAAAATCAAAATTTAGCAATCTTGATGCTATAAATGTAGACGAGAAGAGCTAACAAATTAGAAATTGCTTAAATTAAAAAATATTACGATTTACAAAACAAAAAATTCAAAAAAAAAAAAAAGGTAACAATATATTGTAATAATTAAATAAAAAAGTTAAGGATTCACTAATTTATACTAATAAAAATATAAATATGTTATCGTATGAGAAATAATGGAGAGTAAAAAGTTTAATATATACATAAAAAGTACTTTAAAAAAAGCTAAAAACAATTAAGTTTATAATTTTTAAAAACAAATATAGCATATTATTATTATTTGAGGTAAGGCCTCATGTGGATCCGTTGTTGCTTCAATAGTTCTTTTTAACCATTATAATAAATTTAAAGTTTAGGGGAAGGAAGATTAGATGACTTGAACAAACATACTATTAAATTAACCTCCTCTTGTTAATGTTAAGTAGTTTTAGGTATAATAAAAACAAATAGAAATGAGCTGAGATAGTGCACCTACCTCTTTATCCTATCACTCAATTAATAGGTTAAATTTTAGTAACACATAACAAAAAAAGACAAAAAGTTTGTGACTCATTTTTTTCTTCTCTTTGTCATTGGAGTTTGTGACTCATGATTTTGAAACCATGGATTAAGTTTTGGAAATCAACAAATCGAGCTTTTCTCTTTCTTCCCATTTGTTGTCATTCCATTACATGCTACGATTTATGAAAAGATTGTTGAGGGTTATGAAATTTTTGTTCGAACAAACTATGGATTTCTTAAGTTTTTAAACTACAAAATGATTGTGTGTTATAAAATTTTAGGTGTTGAAATGGAATAGAAATGGAGAGTGGGATAACTCGGTTTTGTGTTTAAAATTAGAATTTTTCAGATCTTTTCTTTTTTATGTTTGGGATCCATGGTCCCTTTGTTGAGGATTTATGGACCTTTGTTCAGGTCCTATAAGCCTTTGTTTGAGACCTATGGTCCTTTATTCAGGACCTCGTTTTTTTGAGGCTGACATTGAACACTTTAGAAAAGCTTTCAAAAGGACAAACAATATAAATTAAAGTTTTTTCCTATCATATATCTAAATTCAAACATTTCAACTTCATTTCTTGCATTGCTCTCTTGCATCAGTTCTTTTCAAATTCAAACTTTTTTTTTTTTTTTCAATTCATGTACATACGCAATTTTTTTTCCCAAAACTCATAATAGGTGCTACTAAAATGCGTCAGTTTATCCAAAAAAAAAAAAAAATCAAAATAATGATTTAATGACAAAGTCAAAATTCACCCAATTAAGAGGGCCATTTAAAAACATAACTCTTTCAAATTGTAAAAACCAAATGATCACATTGCTCGGCACATACATATCGTGTAAACTAGAGAATGATAATATACTACACATTTTAACCCTAATCTCAATTTAGAACTTTTATTTCTTTAATTTTTACTCTTTTTTTTTTCCTAATTTATTTTGCAATGTGAAGAGGACAAAAAGATGACTAATGGTAAAATCTTTCTTTATTGTACAAAAAACGAAATGTTAAAAATAGAACATTCATTTAGTGCATTGTAAATAGTAATTTTATTTTTTTTTTTTAAATGTTTCGTTGACATCAGGATATATATATATATATATATATTTCACGGGAGGTTTCATGGAGTGCAAGTTCTTTATTATTTTTGTCTTAACATAATGCTTTCATTTTTTTTTTCTTTTTTTTTGGCTGGCAAGATCCATGATTGGTTTCTTCTTCAGTTTCCAACGGTAGAATGAATCCATAATATATCAAGCTTGAATTGGAAACAAAAGTCTTTTCAACAGATAAAATGAAAAGTTGATACAATGAAGAGAGAGAATCATCTTATTTATTGAATGATCAACATTAAAGTTGGTTTCATTCTCGCTTCTCAACATTTTCTACACTAGTCTTCAAATCAGGAGGATCAATGTACCTCCAGATGAAACCAAGACTGCTCCCCATGATGTTCATGACAACAGCCGACATGGCTGGTGGTAATGCAACCATTGATGATGCGAAATGGGTTGTTGCTAAAACCACACCTAATGAAGAATTTTGCATGCCAACCTGGAAGATAGTATCAAGTGATGCAAGGGGATTTATTAGAATCAACACGATATCTATGTCATCAGAGTGAAACATAAAGCTGCTAGCACAAAGTACTTTTGACAATTCAGTTGTGTTCCACCACATTCAGGATCGTCAATGACTCAGACACGAGTAGAACTTATTTAAACTAATATATCAAATTTTCACCGAATTTCAAGACAGCACTGCCCCATTCAATATGACTAGATATACCTCAATTGATATTGCTCGCCTTTGACGTTCTTTGAACCCACAAATAGCTGCCGATAGATACCTGCAGATGTCATTACATTGTACAGCTTCATTACTTTGATGAACTACTATAGTGACAGAGCATATTAAAGCAAAAGCAAGCAAGACTTAGCTGACCTAGTTGAAGAGAAAAACGAAGCAATTACTCTTACCCCACAAAGAAACCAGCGAAATGCAGTAGAAGCACAGAGAGTGCTACAACTCCTAGTTCTCCAAACAGAATTGATTGGATCCTCATGATAGGAGATGGATCAGAAGTCAATGATGCACCAACCATTGAGGATTTCAGACGTACAACATTTTCAGAGAATACACTGGATTGAACCCCAGAAAACAATATTACCATGTGAGAAATCAATTAATCTTCATGACAAGAAATTAAATGATAACAATGAGGACCTGCAAGCTAGCAGCGATGAAGCTAAAACAGCAAATAGTGGAGCGAAAGGTGTCACAACCTTCACTGCAGCAGGAAATGTGCTCTGCAAATAAGAACCTAGCAGAATTGGGAGAACCACCACCTATACCAGAAGGAACAACCTCAGCACTTAATATCCGGAAAAAGAGTTTTCGAGTGATCGTGAAGTATGAATTTAAAGTTTACCTGTAGGGTGCTCATGGAAAGTTTAACAGCATCTACTGGAACATATGTTCCCGCCAGAATTTTTGTCAAAAGAGGAGTCAGAAGAACGGCTAAAAGAGTAGTGCACATTGTCATTACAATAGATAATGGAACATCCCCTTGAGCAATTAACGTCACCTGTAACACTTTTTCATTGAAATAAAAATATGAATGGATACTTATAGATGTTGTGGCATGTGATTGGAGTGCTTGCATAGATTTACGTCTTTAAGATGTTGATATTAATAAAAATAACAGCCTCCTCCACCAACTTTTCAGACCAGAACTTCCAAAATTATGATGATATTAGTTCACATGGCTTTGACAGTACATCCAAAACTAGCAACCACCAGATACAGATATTTGGTTTTGTTAGAATTGAGTCTATAGAACATTTATAATTGAGTAAAAGGAACATCAACTATATAATGCCAGCTGACAGATAAAATCACTATACGAAAATAATATGGTGAAATGCCATGCATGCAACTGATAGGTTTGGAAGAGAAACACCAGCAAGCACTGATGTGATTTGCTTCGACAGTAGGTAGTGGAAAAAGGGAGAAATTTATAAGGGGAACTTAATTACTGTGTTTTATTGCAATGAGAAAAGATCGTATCATCTAATTACTACAGCAAGATGGCCTCAGATGAAGCAAAATGGAAGAAACAGAGCCACATGGAAGATGTTTGATGGTTCAGATGAGGCTTTGCAAAATTGAGTTATCTAAATTTCTAGAGCCCTTTAAAGTCCGTGATCGGCAGAGATATGTAAGATTCTTCCATAACTTCTATAGCCGCAACGGGGACAAAAATGCATTGATGACACACAACTAGTTCTAATCACTGTATTTGAGCTGATCAGTATCAACAAGATTATTTGTATACATGTTCGTAAAAATTATGACTCAAAAGACTCCTAATTTAAACCTTTTATTGAGCAATACCTTTTGCTCTAATCATACAAATAGACAGCAATACCCAAAGATGATGCTTCCATACATGTAGATTTAGCAAAAAGATGCCTATGTTTTTGGTCATATAGGGGACATGGGGTTGACCAGTTCCTCCAGGTTCAGATGCAACCTACAATGTCATCGGCTACCACAGCATTCGATTGACAAACAAAAGAAGGATTAAAAAGATCACTGTAACTATAAACGAACAATGATAATCATTAAATCAGAGAGAAACGGGGGAAGTGATACTTAAAACAGAAAATAAGTGAAACTATGGTAGTTTTCTCTAACTTGGATACACATCAAATGTCTGCCAAATGAGTTAAAAGTGAACATCAATTGAGAACAGAAACAGAATATTTAGATTAAGTCTTACCACATTGGAGGCAGTACCACCAGGGCAACAAGCAAGCAATATCAAACCAACTGAAAGGGACGGTGAAAGCCCTAAAGATTTGCTAATGATCACTCCCAAAGCTGGCATGATTGTATACTGAGCAACGCATCCGAATAGTATCTAACAAAAGCACAAAACACAAAACTCATAACCTAGGAAACTCGTTCGCTTGCAACTAAAGTTTGGGAAATAAGACACAACACCATGCTTTCCACATCAACATTTCAACTTTGCAAAGAAAAATAAATAACTCATCTCTCTGAAGATACTTATCAGTTAAACATGCAGTCGAAATTGTAAGTGTATGCCCAGAAAACCGAAAATGAAGAGAAGCAGCCAAAAAGCAGAAATATTTGTTTTCACACAATCAGTCTCAATGAAGTTTCAAATTGAATCAGCTGAATGTACAAACTTTACATGAAATTAGAAAAACAACGAATAATGAGTGGATGCTACTCCATTTGTCAATTATTCCTTTTCAAATATTTGCGGCTAAAAATGCAATTGTCACACTAAACCACATTTTATGTAACAATAGCACGGTCACTGTCATAATTTTGTAGTAAATTCAATAAAAAGACTAAGAATGACAAACAAACAGCTCTTCGATTATATGAAGTAGACATGCTTCATCAAAAACCGAATGGCAATCCTAAAGGGGTTGACTTGAGTTCATGAGAGTTGTACGGACAAACTGAAATTAATTCCAAAACAATGTTACAATTAGTCTAATTGATCTAATTTCTCAAAATCAATCCCAATACCGAAAATGTTAACACACCCATTTTTCTAAATACACAAAAATAATCCAATAACCACATCACATTATAGCACAATAATTTTTAACTAAAACTTCAACCACTAAACTTTTGCAGCTTTGATGACACCACAGTTCCGGAATCAATTACAGTACAATTTGCAAATGCATATACATATTTGATCAATAAGCAGTTTCATAGTTTTCCAATTCAAATTAAACAATCAAAAACGCCAAGCAAATGCATTTCTCGATTTCCACAGCAAAGCAATTCAAAGAAAACACAATGTCTCAGGCATCCAAACCACAATTGTAACAACTACAAGCATATTACATATACATATTTGATCAATAAGCCAGAAAATTAACTCACAGAGAAAGGCCTTTGCACGAACAAACCAATCAAATCTCTGAGCTCCAAAGTCAGTCCCATGGCCAGCATAATCAACCCAAGTGAGAGGCTATAAGACAAGGGTCCTCTGTTGACAAACCAAGCAAAAGTTGATGGTTTCAAGCAAGCAACAATGCCGCCAACAGTGACATACACAGGGTACAGACTTGCTGCAGTAGACAACATATTTTCCCAAGCAGCTTTTGCTGGGGTTGCACCCACGTGACCAGAGCCCTCATGGACACATCTGATAGCCCTGAATCTGGGTGGTGAAGCAGAGATGGTGAGAGCTGTTTTGGGCCTGGAAAGAGTGAATCTGAGGTGGGTTTGCGCTGGTGAAGTTAAGGGAGTGAGCCTGAAAGAGATAGACATGGTTTGATTGATTAGCGTGGATTTTTTCAGTGTGTTCAATAAGTGTTGAGAGAGAGAGAGAGAGAGAGAGAATCTTTGTGGAAAGGTGGCAGTTTGCGTCATTGTAAGTGATTTGTGCTTTCCCACATCACATGACATGAAATCCAGCCTGTTGATGGTGGCCAATCAATTCATACATCTGTGACATCTCATTTTTATCCTTTTTTTCAAGTTCTATAAACTACGCCAATAAATTTTCTAAACCCATATCAAACGTAGATCATAAATTTATAAGTTTTCCTACTTTTTCCGTTGAATAAAGCGTTCATTAATAATAATCTATAATAATAATCTATAGATCATAAATTTATAGGGTTTCCTACTTTTTTTGTTGAATAAAGTGTTCATTAATAATAATTTTTTAAATTATTTATAAAAATGACTTTCAATAATTATTATTGATAAATAATATTACTTAATTAGTAAAATAATCAAACTCTAAATTTATTATTGAAAATCTATATAGATAAATCATTATCTATTTGATTTAGATATATACTATTTTTTTGTAATTAGGGGACAATTATACGAAAAAAATCTTCATGAGACATTGAGATAATATGATATGCTGACGTTAGTACGACCTTTTAATATTTTCAATATTTGCATGACAGTGGCATGTTTTTTTGAATCTTTACTCCTATGTAAACATTTTCTCTCTTCGTAAACAAAAATTAAAATTATATTCCATCACTCGTCTTTTGTCACAATTGCCTTTGCCACCACCATGCCATGTGTAAGCCTTGGGTTTCGGATAGACCGGGACGACCCTTGTTCGAGAACCGCGAAGTGACGTATGGCAATAAAATGTTGACTATGTCAGATGCCATCGATGACAATAAGGTAGAGCATCTCCGGTGGTTCCGCGACGACCAGTAACTGAAGGTGAATCTGATTTTGATGAGGTTGTTCAACTTTCTTGACGATGATGGCCCTAGGCTCCTGATCAAGCACGAAGATGATATGGTTGTGATGAAGAAGAAAGAAAATGAGGACTTCAAGAGGCCACATCACGATCAGTCAACCACCACGGCTACCACCATCATCACCACCATCCCCATCACAACAGAAAGGAGCAAAGAGAAGGGCATGAACATGGAGGTTAATAGAGTTTACAAAGGAAAGAGAACAAAAAAGGTAGCGGTAGGATTTTAATTTTTGTTTAAAAAATCATGTCCCGGGTCATACAAATAGTGGAAGGTCATATCGACATCAGCATATCATGCCACCTCGATGCCTCATGAAAAATTTTCTCCAATTATACGTATAAATCTTGTAAATTATGCATGCAAGTATTCGAATCCTCAGTATTGAGATGGTTGAAAAGGGATGCCACTTGTACTGGGAGATTATTGTTACTAAATTGTGCTTGCAATTATTCAAATCCTCACTATTGAGATGGATGAAAAGGGGTGCCACTTGTACTGGGAGATGATTGCTACTATAGTAATTTTGCAATGTGAAATTTTTCAAAATTTTGTTCTCATCGAAAATAACATGAAATATGATTTATAACCTGTCACCAATACTAATGGACAACACTAACAAATACATATGGTGGGATTTGAATCCCTAACTATTTAAATTATTAAGTTAATATAAGGAATAATAAGTTATAACTATTTATAATTTACAAATTAATTACAGTGTAATTTAAGATAATAGTTTTGAAATAAAATTTGAGTTATAGAAAGTAACAACGCTAGACATGATACAATTTATCCTCAATTTCCTATCTCAATTGATGTGGCATTGGCAACCATTGTCTAAATTATTGAATCGTATTATAGATGACCGATAGTTGTAGAACACTTGAGGCCTGTTTGATTTTTCCACTCAACTTTGAATGGTAGTTAAATGTATTACATTTGATTATTTTGTTTGGCTTTTTAAATGGTAAAATAACTTAGAACATCTCCTAAAATCATTTAATTATGAAAGTGAAAATTTTTCACTTAATCAAAATGTATTGGAATAAATTTGAGCATTTTAATTTCTAAACCATCCTCGCGAATTTTATGTATTTCCTATTTTTTTTCTTTTTTAATGATCTTATGCTAATATTTAATATAATTTAACAGTCATTAAATTCTTGAATTGTAGTTCCAGTTTCAAAAATATAATTCACTAAAACTTATATATAGTTGTTTATTTATCTTCAATTCCATCTCGATTTCTAGTCATTTCCCATAAGAATTCTCTTTTAAGACTTTTAAAAATATTATCAAACTTTTAAATATTCATAGAAATTTAAAAATTTATTAATAATAGATTAGGGGATCGTTTTTTTTTAGTCTGAAGACTAAATAATGCTGCTGAAGACTGAAAATTGAATAATCACTGAAATATGAAACCTAAATAACATGTTTGTTTTTTTTCCCCTACCTCTGAAAATACTGTAAACTTGTCTGTTTTTTAAATTTAAAATTGTTTGAAAAATAGTAAATTGACGTTTATACTGTTTATACTATTTGATTGTTATGTATTTTTAATTAATTTAATATAAATATCTGAAAATAAATAATTTAATAAATTCTAAAACATTTTTTTATGTATATATTAATAACATATTAATACATTTTATTCATAATTAAAATATGATTAAAAAATATAGTAGTATTAACTATATTTATATATTTAAATATATTAATATATTTAAGATTACAACTAAAAAAATGAATGTTTAAATTGTAAATTAAAATATATTAGTTTAATTTCAAGATAATTTGTAATGAGATGTATTTAGGTTTTACTATTTAAATATATTTTTTATAAGTATCAAGGAAAAAAAAATGAAATTATGTTATTTTGATGATAGATTTGAAATAAAAACTTTTAAATGTTATTAAGTGATTTGTAATTAAGTGAAACGTTAAAAATTCTTACTTTAGGAGTTGTTTGTTTTTTCTACTTAAAACTTAATAATGCTGAATTGCATTTATTAAGTTATTTTCGTTTGTTTTTTTAAGTGGTCAAATCATTTAAAACTACAAAAAACAACTGAAAAAATTAAGTAAGAATTTTTAATTTTTTATTTAATTACAAATTACTTAATGATATTTAAAAAAAAAATTATTCCAAATATATCCTTTCAAAATAACATAATTTCAAATTTATCCTAATTTTATATTATTCAAATTTTCATTTTTTTTTATCCTTACGAAATATATATTTAAAAATTAAATCTAAATATATCTCATTCCAAATTATCTTGAAATTAAACTAATATATTTTAATTACAATTTAAACATTCATTTTTTTAGTAGTTTACTTAAATATATTGATATATTTAAATATATAAAAATGGTTAATACTACTATATTTTTTAATCATATTTTAATTATCAATAAAATATTATTATTATGTACACAAATTTTTTTTAGAATTTATTAAATTATTTATTTTCAGATGTTTATATTACATTAATTAAAATTACATAATAAAAAATAGTAAAAGAGTATAAATATTAACTTACTAATTTTCAAATAATTTTAAATTTAAAAAAAATAAGTATAAAATATATTCAAAGGTAAGGAAAAAAAAAAAAACATATTATTCATATCTCAATCACTATTCAGTCTTCAGCAACATTGTTCAATTTTCAGATAAAAAAATAAATGATCCCTTACTTTTTTCAATTGTTTTTTTTTACAGTTTTAAATAGTTTGACAATTTAAAAAAAAAAAAACGAAAATAACTTGATAAGTGCAATTCAACACTATTAAATCTTAGGTTAGAAAACAAACGACTCCTAAGTATAAAATTTATCAATTTATTTGCTTATAATTGTCTACAGTTTATTAAAATATTAATTATATAACGCATAATTGTTGGAAGGATATAGATGTGAAAGTATTTATTTTCAAATATTTGTGACTTAAAAAACAAACAACTTATCATTTATATTTAGTTTTAGTAAAATAATAATAATAATAAATATATTATTCGATTTTCAATTTTTAGTTAATATTTGGTTTTCAATAAAATTTAATACCGTTCAATCTTTAAAATAAATAAATAACAGATGCAACCTCATAATTATGTTACTTGTGATAAGTTTTGTAATGAATGCACATGATCTCAATTTTGGGTAATAACGAGATATGGTTGACTTAACAGTATGTCTCTAATACTACACCATTAAAATCATGGGTTCAAATAACAATAATTATTTTTTTTGGAAATTTCAAATAATAATAATAATTATTATTATTATATATATGGGTATTTCTTTAATAACGATGTCTTGAAATTTTTATTTTAGAATTATTAATTATAATCACTTATTTTCAGTGGATCTCATCACTGTGTAACGATAGTTAACAGCCATAAAATAAGAATTTCAAAACATCCTTATTGTAGAATTATTTTATGTATATTGGGTAAATTTGCAAAGTATGCTCGGCTGCCATGGTTTAAGGGACAGTTTTTTGCACGTGGTTTCATTGGAGAAAACTTGAGTGGAATAAACAATGTGTCTGCTCTATTTGTCCCGAATCAATGGATGTTCAATTCATTTTTAGTCTCAAATGAGTTTGAAATCGTTTTTAATCTACAAACAAAACTATTTATAAAGGGGGTCCCTAAATTATCAAAATATCTTCATAATTAAAAAAATAATTAAATTACCAAAATATCCTCTCCTCAATTGGCGAATAATCATGGAGCATTGGAGTCGCGGTTCAGTGGATGATGAGTAATGATTATCAGATCTCCTTAGGTGGTGACCAACGCTACAATCCAGTTTTTTCAAACAAAATAGCATTGATTGAGTTTCGAAATCAAATTGCAATGTGTGTTGATTGTGGTTTGTCTCCGAATGGCTTGATTCCTATCCAGCAGGTTTCCTCTACGGCGGTTTGTAAGAGGTTTTTTTTTTTTCCCTACTTGGGTAACTTTCGTAAATTTGACATCTTCTAGTGATTTTTTTACCCATGTCAATTGTGAGATGTGGACTACATTTCACGATTTTCATTTCGTGAGATCTGACCTCATGTGATTTTCGTGAGATGTTGACGGATGTTGACTTGGGAGGGATTTTTGGTAATTCAGGGATAAGTTGTATATACTTTTGTTTGTGGGTCAAAAGCAATTTCAAATAAGTTTTGTGCTAAAAAAATTATTATTTAAATTTTGATTTGTTTTGAATTTATCCCCATCTTTTATCTAATCATATTGATCTGTTTATTAATTGTTTGATGCATTTTGAGTCCATAAATGTCCGAATCATGTGATGAAAATCAGAAATAAAATTTTCTTGATTTTTTTTTCTCCCTACTGTCTCAATCTTTCGGTTCATAGTTCGCTTTTGGGTTTTTGCTTCGACTTTTGCACAAGTTGCCTGCCTCGGCTTTTCAAGTGTTGTGTGGTCCAGTCGCTATAATAATCCATTAGACCATTACCTATTAAACATAATAAACAAAGAACAACTACAAACCAACAGAAAAAGGCATTAAAAAAATGGACAATAGAAAATATACAAGTGAGACAATCACGAAGTATATCTTAAATTACTAGTTTACGGAAACTATATAAATTTGAGTCGGGAATCAATGTCTGATCAAACAATGGGGGTCAACCCTTTCAAATTAAATGGTTTATTATTATTATTATTATTATATAGGTTTTAATAAAAAAAAATATTTATTATTTAGGGAAATTATACAAAGCTCTATCGAGTTCAAATCTAATTACAACCAGATGAATCTTTTGCTTAAAATGCACTAAGCTCCCCAGCCATTAATAGTTGATAGTTAACTTTTAACTGGGCAAAATTATGTCACCCTTTCCCTTAAAAAATAAAGAGAGTTACATTATTTATTATTTAAACAATAATTAAATTGAAAAAATGACGATGGAAGAGATGAGAAGAGCTCCTCCATAAATTAATTACAAATAATAAAAAAAAAAGGATGGGAAGGATTTTCTCTATCACCTATTAAAAAGCAAAAAGGGCAAAAAAAAAAGCAAATGTGAAAAATCATGGAAGATGATGGGAGATCAAGATGATCACTTCATGTGGAGGAGTAGAACCCGACCACTGGTGGAGTTATTTTATTTTTTAAAAAAATATTAAAAGAACAGATAAAATTTCTTATTAGGAGAATTTTAGCCCTTATCTATTAAATTAGTCAATGGTTATGTTCTAAATAAGTCAATTAATGATAGGGGAGGTTAGTATAATTTCAAGCAAAAGGCTCCCGTAGATGCAAAGGAGCACAAACTTGAGGAGGTTTGTGTAATTTCTCATCTCATTTAAACTACTACTTGACCTTTTTATAGTTTTGACTCAGTCGAGCTGTCCCCTCAACAGAATAATGCTTCCCCCTTTTTCGTTTTTCTCCAGCAGCCATAGAAATTTTGACCATGTTACTAGTGGATCAAAAATATATTTAAAACTTAATCCTGAAGCATATAAAATATAAATAAATAAATGAAAAAGACATAATCTAGAAAGCTAGTGTTTAAATAAGAGCGAATTGCTATTTAACTACCCAGATTAAATATTGTTACTAACGGAGCTAACTTCCTACTTTAATTACAATAAACCCACCCGCCGTTAATTCATTTTGGTTAAAGTTAACAGTTTAAAGGGTAAAACTGTCTTTTCAATATCATTTACATTATTTTTCATTTTTCTTAGCCCACCGGCCACAGTTGACTCTCCTGTTCTTCATCTTTCTTCTCCTCCTTCTTCTTCACTTCTCATTTTCTTCTTCTTCTGTTATTCTTCTTTTCTTCTCCTTCGAATCCAGATTCATCTGGATTCGTTCCAACCAAACATCAAAATCATCAATAATTATACATCATCATCAATCATCAAAATCAACCATCAACACAAACAATCATCAACACAAATATTACAAATAGGGGTCCAACATCATCAATCATCAACACAAACAATACAAATAGGGGCCCAAAATCAGACGAACCCAGATTCTGGGTTCGTGCGGAACCCAGATTCTGGGTTCGTGACAGAACCCAGATTCTGGGTTCGTCAACAAACCCAGCATCTGGGTTCCTGAGGAACCCAAATTTGGGTACCCAGGTGACGAACTGGGTTCGTCTGAACCCAGGTGACGAACTGGGTTCCTCAGGAACCCAGATGCTGGGTTCGTCACGAACCCAGTTCGTCACCTGGGTTCGTGACGAACCCAGTTCGTCACCTGGGTTCGTTGACGAACCCAGATCTGGGTTCGTCAACAGGAACCCAAGATCTGGGTTCTGTCACGAACCCAGAATCTGGGTTCGTGACCAGAGGAACCCAGATCTGGGTTCAGACGAACCCAAGATCTGGGTTCTGTCACGAGCCCAGAATTGCTAGGAAGAAGAAGGGAAGAAGAAGAAGAAGAAGCGTAAGAAGAGAAGAAGGGAAGAAGAAGAAGCGGAAGAAGAAGAATGAGAGGAAGAGAGAGAGGGGCAGACAGAGAGACTGGACAGAAATCTTTTTAATATTTTTTAAGTTTTTGATTTTTTTTTAATTATAAATAAATTATAATTTTTTAAATTATAAAAAATTTAATATACAGTTGAAAGACTAAAATATCCCTCAATAAGTTAAAATTGACTAACTATGGACTGATCAAAACTAACTTTAGGTAACTAAATTGTAATAAAACTATAAAGTTCATTCTATCAGTAAATATATTTGAATTGGGTAGCTATTTTGTAATTCGCTCTTTAAATAATAATAATAATAATAAAGAAGGCAAGTGTTTGCCAAAAACGGGACAAATGTTTGCTAGGTTTACTGATCACAGCTTCATGTTATAATTAGGATTCTTTAAATCTACAAGCTAGAAGTTGAGTTTTATCATATTCCCATAAAATTACTAATTAAATGATGAGTTTTTAAGTTAAATTTTAAAAAAATATATATTATATTACAAATTACAAAGTTTGTATTATAACAAAAAAATATAAAAAAATCCAAACAAATGAATTATACTGCGTTCTTGTTGTTCATCAGAATTGAAAGGGTTTTTTTGGTTTGTATTTAATCTAATATTTTTTTTTTTTGTCAAATGAACTAATAATTACATAAATCGAAATGTTCCCAAAATGAACAACCGTGTTTCTTACAATCGAACAACCCTACTACGAAAATTCCTTACAATTTCAACAACCCTTTCTTCTATGAAAAGACATTTCAACAAACACTAATTTGAAAAAATCAATGACAAAGAAAAAATTTATTTTCCGGGTGTGATTGGATACCCAATTCCATGCCTTCTCGTTGGAAAAGCCACAAACAACAAACTACAAATAAGCCCAACCCCAACCGGAAGTATGTTCAAAACCTCTTGTGTTTCGTGCTTTGGCATAGGATACAAACAATTTAACACGTTCTTGTCTTTCAAAGCCACAGCTCCAAACACGAGCACGGATAATATTGCATGAACTCCATCCATGAATCTGATCTTGTACCTGCTCAAATCTGGCAGACCTGAACCTGAAGGATCCGGGTAGTCAAACAGGAACAACCCTTTGAAGGTGGCCAAACCATAGTAGACATGCCCGTCGGAGGACTTGACACTATCCGTGAAGGAGGCCAGAAAGGAGGAGGCGGAGAGGAGGAGGAGGAGGAGGATCGTGAGGGGGCGCGTGGCGGAGTCACATGCCCCGTTGTTGGTGAATATAGGCGTGAGGAGTTGGAAGGCTAGGAGGGTTCCCGTGGGGAGGAGGTTAGCTAGGTTGGCTGTGCTGGTTAGGGTTTGTGAGATGGCGCGTTGTCGCCGTGTTGGGGTTTTTGGGGTTTCCGGCTCGGTAAGGGCGGTGCCGGTTGAGGCTGTGGTGGTGGTTAATGAAGGTGTGTCCAAGGTGGGTGGTTGTTGAAGGGTACTAGTTGGTGGTCTTTGTCTAAGAGACATTTTGTACTATAAAAGGTAAATAATTAAAAATTTAATATGCTAGTAGTGGTTGTTGTGGCGGTGGTCACGGTGGTTGTGGCGGCAACAGAGGTGGTGGAGAATGTTAAAGGTTAGAGGCTTTTGGCTTGTGAGATTAGGAAAAATTCAGATGAAGATAAGAGAAAAAATGTGGTTCATAAATGGGGGGATTGGAAGAATTGACAAAAGCTTTATATATATTGGTATATTATACGGGGTTTGGTGTTACTTGTCTTGGAAGGTAGATTATTTCCAGGGAGTTTCCAATGAATTTAATCGTTTGACCTTTTCAATTGACTATAAAGATTATTCCAATTTATTAGGAACTCATATTGGTAAATCAAATATAAAAATAGAGAAAAGTGGTCTGTTAGGTCATAAAGAACAAGGCCCATGCTCATCAAACCTGGGTTCAATCTCATAAAATTTAATTATTTGTGTTTAACTTTTTTCACTGAATATGAGTTGTCTTCTCTTACTTTTTGGGAGGTGATTCCTGGATTGCGTCTCAGAATCATATTTTAACTGGTTCTGATAACATTCTGGGTAAGTTTCAATAATAATAAAAAAATAGTGTTAAATAATACAAATTTAGTTGGATTTGAGAAAACCTAACAACATGCATCAGCTGAGAGGGTTTTGGACAAAAAATACAAATTAACTAGATTTTTCTGTTTTTCAGTTGAACTTTCAAAGAGTTCTCTCAAAATTCTGTTATCTTTTATTGAAAAATTGAAAAATGGTATTCCCAAAAGTTTACTATAACGTATAAATTCGAACACTGAGCTGAGAGAATTTTTGTTAAAACATCTTAATGTATGAGCTGTCAACTGGTCATTAAGTCTTCCATGTGCGTGACACTTGTGTAACAATGTCAATGCTCATAAAAAATTTAAATACTCTTTTGGAATAAAATGAACCACCGGCCCTAGAAGAAGCTTCCGTTGCACATAACAATAATAGTAAAATAATATGGGTTTCATAGCTTGTGGCATTTATACAGGTATGTGATGTATACTTGATTGTGTACACGCAAATATTTTGTAAGTTTTGATTGGGGACCATCTGGTACGCCAGTCAATTGACGTGATAGAAGATCATGATTAATATATATTATATTATTTAATATTATAATCCAACCGTATCTCCTCTTCTACGTGATTTCGGAGAAAGGATTCCTATGTTAATGTTGTCGTCCGGTTACCAAAATAAAATTCTTGTACTCAATTTCGAGTTCACACATCTATTACTAAAATTACTTGGGTGTTTAGTGCCATTATCGGAAATGATTTTTCATTTTTAAAAATAAAAAATAAATGAAAATATGTTTGATAGACTATTTTCAAAAACATGTTTTTAAAAATGAAAATATGATCGATTGGATGCATTTTTTAAAATGATTTTTTATTTTTAATAATAAAAATAAGATAAAATTATTTGGTAAGTTGTTTTAGAAAATGAAAAAATTTTCTTTTTAAAAATAATAACTAAAAAATGAAAAATAAGTTTTTTATATTTTTCATTAATTCAAAACACATCATTATTTTTCCCTTTAAACATCTATTTTACTCATTTTAAAAAATAATACTAAACATACTTACATTATTTTCTATTTTTAAAAATAACTTTTAAGAAATCCTACTAAATACATTACATTTTTAAAAAAATTATTTTTAAAAATTATTTTCAAAAACATAATTTTAAAAACAATTCCAAACACCAATTTTTTTTTTTTTTCGTTTTCAAATGTATTTTCAAAATGCTATCAAATGTATTACCGTTTCTGAAAATGTTATTTTCAAAACATGTTTTTTATTTTTAAAAATACTTTTTAAAAATATAATTTTAAAAACGTATCTAAACACATCTTTAGAATTTTGACGATAGGTGGTTATTAGACGTAACTTGCAAATTACTTTAATTTTTTTATTTATAATTTCTCGTATATTTGAGTTGTAAGATTGAAATCGAACAAATATATATATATATATATATATACATAGATCATTCATGTAATTACAGACTTGTTATAATATTAGGATCTAAAATTTGTTTGGGGTTCATAGCTTTTGCAAGTGGATAAAATATATAAGCATTAACGTCCAAAAAAGTTTGGTAATATGGTTCACAATTGATATTTCAGAAACTACGAATTTGATTCAAAATTTGGATTCTATTCAACTAAGTTTTCACGTGGAGGTGGCAACCCACACCATATTTGTGTAAAAAATATGACGTATTTAATAAATTATGTTAAAATCGATAATTCCAATATACTTTTTTTTTTTTTTTTTTTTTCTAGAAAAAAATCAGATTTTTAAAATTGACACTGAAATTATAAATTGAGTTTTTTTAAATATTAATAGTTTACGTGCGAAGTAATTCCTTCGCTTGGAATTATTAGACAGATCACATGCGAACCAAAAATTAGTTTATACATAAAGAAATAATTTACACGAAAATTAATTGTGCCAATAAAACTCAGTTTATATATAATTTCAGTACTAGTTTCAAAACATATATATAATTTTTATGGTGATTTATATTTACTGTAATATAATTAATTATTTTGTGTTCATAGATTATGTCATCGCTCTCACTATTCGTTTATTATGTGCCACCTATACGTTTAATTGATATTGTCATAATTTTCTATTTTACTTACTAAAATTGTTATTGTTCTTATTGTACTCGAAGTAACAAATTAATGACCTTAGCTAACTCGGTCTCTGTCCTCAATTCCCAGTAAAATAATGATCATTTGATGTCATAAAGATTTTCAAACTTAAGGTAAAGTCAGTTTGGGAAAATTTTGAAAATGTAAACGATGTAATCATATATGATATGCCCTTTAACAATCCCTTTGATTTAACGAAAATCGGACGATATGAGATCCTCTCGATGATTTGCCTTGGAGATTTACATTAATAAAATGAGTAATGTTAGATTTTCAAAAAATTTTATCCAAATATATATCCACTAATGTGATATATGAGTTATCCAAATGTTATAAATCATAGGAGAATGTGATAATTAATAAAATCTGAATAACTCACATATTATATTATTTGAATATGAATTTGGATAAAATTTTTGGGAAGTCTAGTATTATTGTAGGTTCAAAGTCAAACTATGTCCCCTCCCCCAAATATCAAATTATAATAAAATTAAGATTCTTTTATTACCATCCAAAATTTTCCTTATTATACTCAATTAATTCATGAACCCATATTAGAAAGTTGAAATTAAATTTCTACTTTCTACATCTTTTAAAATATCAAAACTATCCTTCAACTTTAATAAATTTTAATCATTTCTTTTGTCTTAGTACACCCATTTTACACTCATTTAAAACACAATTATAGTTTTATTTATTTTAAATCTCAACGTTGATTTATGTTCTAGATACATCTCTACCAAAACCAATTGTTGTTGACGCTCAAGTATCCGGCCATTACATTACTTCCTGTATTCCTCATGCCATAGATGAGAAAGCACCATGTAGAGCCCAAAGCTCTGATGAAGAAGTCAGCTTCAGCTGCCATAAAAATTAACAGGTGGATAGTAGTGCTAGTTTCCTTACCAATACTCGCTTTATATGTGGCCATTATCATACAAACTCTTCAATCTCTGATTTGGCATTGTTTGTAGTTTCTTGCGATAAAAAAGTCACTTGACATAAATGTTAAATAACAATTCTCTTGTTTAGTCTCCAAGACATTAAGCTTCAAAATGATAATTTCAAACGTTCTCTAGATTGCTTTACTAAAGAAAGTCACAAGTTCCCAGACGGAAAATAGCCTTCGGCCAATCTCTAGGACTAGTGAGAACCAATTTTACAGCTTCCTTGCCAAATGCAACATGGCGAGCAACATTCTACAATTCGATCATGTATTTAGTTTGAAATGGTTTGTGATAATAATTAATAATAATTGATCACTTATCTGTTTATGTCATATTACTTTTGATTTTGTATATATTATTAGGGTTTACACTAAATTGGCTGTAGAAAGCAAATTGAAAATTTTAATTATATTAATTATGTAGTTTTAATTAATTGTATGTAAGGATATAGTAGTGATAAAATATTTTATTAAAAAATATTTATAGCAAGGGATTTTTTGGGTGACAATAGCGCTGCCCTAAAATTAATTAAATTATTTTTCTCTTATCGAATCAATAAAAAATAAAATGAGAATGTCTTCATTTTACATGATAGAATTAAAGAAAGAAGTTCGAAATTAGGGAAAGGCTGGGCCATATTTCTCAAGGATAATACAGGCCCAACCTAAAATTTTATCATATGACCTGATCTTTTTCAAAATAGTCCGCTTTTCCCATACCAGCTTTGATGACTGGCCCGGGAGCTTAGAATTAGAGGGGTGTTGCTATTCAAACCCCACCTTCTAACAGTTACCACTATTTATATATTTATTTTTTAAAATGGTATATAATTTTGTTAACATTGTACAATAAAAAAAAAAAAAAAGAAGTTTTGTTAACAAATAGCCAGTGGTCGACGAAAAAGTTATTAAACGGGCACTTCAGGAAACAAAATTTAATAAACATGATAAAGCAATAAACTAAAAAAGTAGCCGGTGTCACAATAACATACATGCTGCATAACTGTGGTTCACATGGATTTGTAAAGATTTCATTTCTTTAACATTATACATACACCCTTATTAAGATTAGTCAAAAGAAATAGTATATTAATACCTTAAAGATTCACTAATAAAAAATAATACATCCATTCAAATGCTGAATTTTTAAATTTTTTTTAATGAATATAATAATATTATATATTACACAAAAATGTCCACGAAATTATTTTTATATATATAGAGAGTGATCATATATTTATCGTTAATGAATCCTCCCAGATGTTGGTGTTTGTACATTACTTCATCGAAATGTAATCTTTATCGAATATAATAAGTTAATTTAATTTTTTAAAAAACATATAGAAATTATCCACTAAAAAACAAAGTGATGCGAATATATTAAGATAGAGTTAACACTTTGGATGAGTTTTGAATGAAAATTGTTATTATTATTATTATTATGGAATATTATCAAAATATCCCTCGTTTAAAAAATAATATGAAACCATCCCTGATTTTGAAAATATTATCTAAAAAAATCCAGATATTGATGGGTTGAGTATTTCCATAAAAAATACTTGCAAAATATTTCTCGTTGAGGATTCTTCATGTAGGTTTGTAATTAATTTATCATGTGGCGTTAGCGTCAAATAAACTAAAACATTTGGTACCATGTCATGTGCAAAATATGTATAAATCAATACAATACTATTAGTTCACTTTTCAACGAGATTTTTCTTAATATTCCTAAAACAATGATAAGATTTGGTTATGACAAAAACTGATAACATCAAATCAAAAAATCTCTTTGAAGCAAAATCATCTGCATCAAAAACTCTGAAAACCAAAACAAGCTAGATCTCTTCAATTAAAAATACAAAAGCCGAGTCTAGATCTCCTCTTCAATAAAAAATACAAAAACCTTGCATCCTCATTCTTTAACCCAAAATGCAGAATTCCTCTTCTTCAATCTAGATCCTATTCTTCAATATATATCTATATATATATATTTGTATATATTCCAAATTCTATTCTTCAAACTTAGTGACTCTTCTTCTTTCAAACAAAACCACCAAAAAAAAAAAAAAAAACAAATAAAACAACATTCATTAGATGGAGATTGCTTCATCTCTGATGGGATTACTCCATTGAAGATGGAGCAATTGCTCCATCAGATAGTAACAGAGTGCCAATCCATCGCATTTGAGATAGAGCCAGCATCCCATCATTGTTTCCGCCATTGTTATTGCTTCCTAATATTTGCTCCAAATTTTGCTTCATCGTTTTTCTTGGATTTTCTCTTTTGGAAGCAAATGTTCTTCCATGTTCTTTCGCTTTTATTTATTTTAAATTGTACTTACATGTTCTGAAGTTTGTACTTCATTGGCAAAGACTGAATTGATTAATACAAAATCATTAATGATTTTTATTATTTATATTAAATAGTTTTAAATTAATTATTTTATGACTTAAAAAAATTAATTAATTATTTTAAGAATAAAGGGCATCTAAAACTTTTGCAAATACGATCCGGAGGGGCATATTTTACTTTTCAAAGTTACAAGATTATTTGTCCACTGTTAAATGGGATGGAAAGTCACTGTTCAGGGGGAAGGCTGCAGCAAAGTCATATTGAAAAAGGACTGGGTGTTGTATTAACATAATTAATCCTGATTATAATTATAACTCATTTAATGAGGTAAGTATATAAAAATGGTGTATAACCTGTTTGTAGTGTAAATATTGATACTCTTTAAAATATTAAGTCAGGCCCAAAATAATTGAAAAGCCCAATTATTGTTTAAGGAAGACAACTACTAATGAACTAACATGGGCTATTAAATGAGCCCAAGATGTGTTAAAAATTTTGTTAGCTCTAAATACAGCCCATAGCTTCTAAGTACACCCCAACTTATTAAAAATGTGAGGCCCAAGGAGAAAGAGACAAGAAAGGGGAAGAAAGAGAAAAGAAGAAAAGCCAAATGGAGAAAAAAATGAAGGAAAGAAAAGAAGAGAGAGAAGGAAGAAAGAGATAGGTACCTGAGAGAGGAAGTGGCGTGAAAGAAAAAAAGAAGACAAATTAAAAGAGAAATGGAAAGAGAAGACAAATATCTTTCGATCTTCAGTGGTGAAAACTGAAACTTGAGGTTGAGGCGGGTGTTTAGAATTTTTCCTTGAGTTTATTTTTATGAAATCTTTCTCAAGGATTATAAAATTCTCCTTCCATGTGACAAGATTTTGTATAAGGCTAGAGTATGGAGATAAAGTAAATTATAAAAGTAAAATTTAAGAAATTAATTTTTTATTTGCTTGAAGCAGTTAAATTTGCACATGATATTAATGGGTATTTATGAGAATTATTAAAAAGGATTTTGTTTTAATTTTTGGCCAATTTGTGATTGTATTTGGAACTACTGCATTTTTTTAAAGAATAGTAATACTTATAGAGTTATCTTAAAGTTGAATTGATTTGGACATGTAATTTTCGAATTACCAAACTATTTAAAAATTGATGATGTCTCTTATTTGTTATTTTGAGGACTAAAATATGGTGAACAACGTATTCTTTGGACTGTTATTGATTTGGAAGGAATATTTTAATTGTTTAAAATTCTTTTAGAGTAATTAGTTTGGCTTTCGAATTGAATATTTTGGATTTGAATTGTTGGCTTTTAGAGTGATTAGAGGAATTTGGTGAACGATGTATTGTTGTATTTATGGAAAACATATTATATGAAATAAAGAAAATTGTGGATCGATAAAAAGTGGGAAGAGAGTTGTTTCATTATGATGATAGTGTTGTGGTTAGGTTTTATCTTTGATACCTTTGAAAACGACATCAAAAGAGAAAGTAACAACACATACTGTTGTGGTCAAATTTTATCCATGGTTCTCTCAGGAATGATCTCGAAAAAGGGAGTTGCAACACTCCTTATGCTAGATAGGATGAGGTAGCACCATTGTGCTATGGTGCTTGTTTATTAGTACCCTTATATTGTGATACTTGGTTATGGAAGGAATTGACAGATCCATAGCTTGTTAAATTAAAAGATATCCACTTGCTTTTTGATAAATAAAAGAGTTGAGTTGATCTAGAAAACTCATGTGAAACATTATTGATGATTTTGATAGAAATCATTACTAATTTATGATATGTCATACATTGAAAAAATTGATGTTTGTTTATGTTTGATTTTCATATAATGGATGAGGTTAGTACCCTTTTTGTGGTGTTTGAATAAAATGCCTTCGTATATGTGGCGATGGAAGGTGTACGGCATTGCCTAATGTTGTGGTTAAGGGTTTTACCATTGGTGCCTCATGAACGATCCCATACAATATGTTGTAAGTCAATTATTGGAACATGAGAATAGTTGTATTTTCAATTCGTTTATTTATGATTCAATTTGATATTTGAATAATATGATTGGTTATGCTGAAAATACATTATTAAGTTGTGTTTCTTGGACATGTTTTTGAAGAATGTCTTCGATAAACATATTAAATGAAATGAGAGATTGATATCAAAAATTGTACAGGTTTGAGAAACTGAACTACGAGGGTTTGATCCATATTGCAGATATGATACATAGGCGTTTGGGTGCTATTCCAAACTCAAGCCTAATGGAGGTTGTTTGATGTTAATGCAAAGTTGCACATGATGTAACCTGTTATTAATTTAATACCTTGTAAATGATTTAGATTGAGATATGAATGATCATATATTTATTCTCTTATAGATCTTGTGTTGTATTTGTAACATTTAAATTGTTTAACAAATTTTTTGGAGAGACGGAGTCTCTAATTATGATGATACTATTTATGGACTTGGGATATTGTAAATGCATGTAAAATTTATTTTTGAAAATTTCAAAAAATATGAAAAACCCTATCAAAATTTTTGTAAAGTGATGTGGTTTTGAGTTTAAAGTAAAGGAAATGAAGTTTCCTAAATTCACCTGCTTAAGTTTTGTTTAAGAGGAGGTTAAAACTCTATCGAATTTCTTTGTAAGGATGAGTGTGACTAAAAATGTGATATTATAAAGTGGAGAAATATATATGTTCTTGCTTTTTCATTTAATCTTAATATTTTATTCATGCATTTGGATTCCGGAGCGTGGCATTATTAGCGATCGGCAGTGGTAGCTGCAACTCTTAGAGTTGGGTACGGTTGGGATTTGTTTAAGATTGAAAAGTTTTTGCAACTCTTAGAGTTGGGTATGGTTAGGATTTGTTTAAGATTGAAAAGTTTTTGATCAGGGACATATTGATAATAACCAAATAATAAAAATTTTATTTAAAACATAATAAAAATTTTATTTAGGTAGTTAAATGTCAATTTATCGATTAAGGACTTTTTCATTTAAACTATATGTTAGAAATTTTAACTTTTTAATGCATATTTTATAACTTAAAATAAAATATAAGTAAAAAGAATAAATCAATTAAATTTACTACTTTGATTTTTAAGTGGAAACAAACATATGAGAGAAAAAAAATCAGCACATAATTATATTACTAAAATGAAAAAGCACTATGTTTCTTCAGTACAACTTCAAAGTTTTTAATACAATGTGCTGTATTTACTTTAAATATATTAATATTCTTGTAATGAGTCTTATCCTTTCCAAGTCTACTGTCCAAAATATTTTGATGGTAAAGAGCACTCATTTAATATGATAATTACCCATGTGAAGTCAACCCATCAAAAAAATTCTACCATCCACTATCAGGTTTCCATAATGCCAAATGATTAAACATTTATAATATTATCAATTAAAAAAAAAACATTTATAATATTAACATTTGCTTTAACTGTTTGTGCAACTATAACATATTTTCCTTTTCTTTTCAAATGAATACCCAAAAGCAAGTAATCATAAACATTTACTTTAACAATAAAAATTAGTGAAAATAAGATAAGGTGATGGAATTTTTTTGGAAAGTTGACATCGAATAGGATTGAAGGACTGTCAGGACTTATCAAGAACAAATACTAGTTTGCGACCTGAATATCTACTACTATAAATGGGGTAACAATTATTCTCACATTACATAGAAAAAAAACTATCCACATAAGCTCTAAAATATAGCTTGTGGAAATAGAATCCCTAATACTTTATAGTAAATGAGGAGGTACCCAACTACCTTTATTAAGAGGTAACATGCGAAGAAGGTGATGGAATTGACTAATCCTTTGGTGAACAAAGCATAAAATTACTTAAGAATTATTTTTTGAATGCCTTGCCAAATTCGACTGCTAAAATTTGTTGTTATTATTATTATTATTATTTTTTGTATACATTTAACTTGAATGATAAATTTGATTTTTGGAACAATAAGACGCATTTTTCTTTTGTCTTTAATTGCTAACTCATTTTCCAATTAAATTAAATAGTGAGTCTAGTGACACCTGTTAAAGCAACATTGTAAGAATAATGCTATACTTTTAAATTTTTTATCCAAATGATATAATAAATTGACTTATAATTACTATATTAAATTTGGAATGATGTATGAATGATGTGGTAATTTAACGTAAGTTTGCCACACCAATTAGATAATAAATTTAGATAAGTTTTTAACTAGTGTAATATTACTTATATTATAATCAATCATATTAATGTTTTTTTTTTTTGTCTGAAGACTGAATAGTGCTGAAATTTACTAAGATTGAGCAGTTATTGAAATCTGAAATTTGAATAATATGTCTTTTTTTTTTCCCTCTCAATATATTATAATTTTTTTTTAAAGTTAAAATTATTTGAAAACTAATAATTTGATATTTATATTATTTCTACTATTTATTATTATGTAATTTTAATTAATTTGATACAAACACTTAAAAATAAATAAATAATTTAATAAATTCTAAAATATTTTTATGTATATATTAATAATATTTTATTCATAATTAAAAGATGAGTAAAAAATACAGTAGAATTATAATGATATTTATATATTTAAATATATTAATATATTTATGAAAGTAACTAGAAAAGTGAATGTTTAAATTTGCAAATTAAACTACCGTAGTTTAATTTCAAGATAATTTAATTTGAAATATGTTTCTTGTAAGTGTCTAGAGGAAAAAAATTGTACAATATAAAATTATGATAAATTTAAAATTGCCTTATTTTGGAGATGATAAGCTTATGAAAAGAATCTTATAAATATGTTTCATTGATTTGCAATTGAGTTAATAGTAAAAAATTCTTATTTTCTTTTTAGTTGTTTTTGGATAGTTTTAAATGGTTTAATTACTTCAAAAAATAAAGAAAAACAAATTGATAGTGCAATTCAATACTATTAATTAAATTATAAGTGAGAAAATTAAATGACCTATAAAACTTATCAATTAACAAACTATTCAACAATCAATCAAATAAAGAATATAAAAATATACTTACCTAGTCTTGAGCGGAATTAGGAAACCAAGAAGAAATCAACAATCAGATTCTTTAATATTAGATAATAAAAACAAAAATCAACTAAATAAACTAAGGAATGAATATCTAATAGATAAATAAACACTAATCACCTAATTGTTTAAACAAAATAAATTTTTATATTTTTATTTATATATATTTTTAACTCAAAAAGACCAAGTACGTTCTGTTATGTATGACTAAAATAAAAAATTTTGTGTGTTTAGTAGCGTATATGAATAATATATATATGTATAAATAAATAAATAAATAACTAAATAAAAAATATATATAAATTTTAGAATCCTTCTTGAATTGTCATGGATAAGGTTTCTTGCAAGAAATTTCTTTAAACAACAATGATAGAAAGGTTAGGATTGTGACAAGAATTCCTAAAACAAAACTAATTTGAAAGTGATCCAAACGACATCCGTTTTGGATAAGATATCATTGGAAAGTTTAGTTCAAGAAAAACGATATCAGAAAACTGTTGGATCGAAATTCTCACTAAAACAAAAATAAAACTTTTACAACATTCAAAACTTCACAATACAAAACTTTGCTTTGTTTCTCACACACTCACTAGAAGCTTTGCTTCTCTTATGTTTTCTTCTTCTTTGTGATGATAAAACCTCATACAAGAGGGGCTATATATAGTGCTAGAAAATTAATCTAAACCATTCAAATTAACAAATACAAATAAATCCTAACCACACAATTTCACCAACCAAACAAATATTTTAAATTGCATTATTGACTCACCTAACCTTACACCTAACCTTACACCTAACCTTAGAAGGTTCTTCTTGATGGACTTGGGCTTGGTAATGGGCTTGGAAATGGGCTTGCTCAAAACAAGTTTATATTTTCAACACCCCCTCTTAAACTTGTTTTACCATGCCAAGCAAACTTCTTAATCTCGCAAAATCTTCAAACTTTAGTGGTTTGGTGAAGATATCTGCGATCTGATCCTTTGACCTTACGTATTCCATTTGCACATTTCTTTTTGCTATGCATTTTCGTATGAAGTGATAACGAGTATCGATGTGTTTGCTTCTGTCATGGAACACCGGATTCTTTGCTAAGGCGATGGCTGACTTATTGTCTACACAAATCTCAGTTGGTTCTTCTTGTGGCAAGCTTAATTCCTTCAATAAATTTCTGAGCCAAATTGCATGACAAACACACGAAGTAGCAGCTACGTATTCGGCTTCACAGGTGGATAGTGTGACAATGGGTTGCTTCCTTGACATCCATGTGAAAGCTGTGTTTCCTATGAAGAATGCAAACCCACTGGTGCTCTTTCTATCATCTGTATCTCCTCCTCAATCGCTATCGCTATATCCAACAAGTTTGAAGTCATTTGAAATTGAATAGAACAAGCCAAAGTCAATTGTACCTTTGATATAGCGAAGGATTCTCTTAGCTGCCTTGAAATGGGTAGTTATTGGATTCTCCATATAACGACTCACCAGTCCAACTGCATAAAGGATGTCAGGTCTTGTACAAGTCAAGTACCTCAAACTTCCAACCAAACTCTTAAAGAGTGTTGGATCCACCTTTTCTGCTTCATCATGCTTAGATAGTTTGACTCCACATTCCATCGGTGTGCTTATTGGATTGCAATCATCCAACTTGAATTTCTTAAGTATCTCCCTTGCATAGCTTTCTTGGGAGATAAAGATGCCATCTTCATTTTGCTTGACTTTGATACCAAGGTAGTATGCCATTAATCCGATGTCGGTCATCTCGAATTCCTTGGCCATTGCTTTCTTGAATTCTTCAAAAAAACTTGGATTATTACCGGTGAAGATTAAATCATCCACATACAAACATACAATCAAAACATCTCCATCTTTGAATTTGATGTAGAGAGCATGTTCATGAGGACATTTGGTGAAGCCATTCTCTTTGAAGTATTTGTCAATCCGATTGTTCCATGCCCTTGGTGCTTGCTTCAACCCGTAAAGAGCTTTCTTTAGTTTTAGAACTTTGTCTTCGTGACCTTTGACTTCATAGCCTGATGGTTGCTGAATGTAGACTTCTTCTTCAAGGACTCCATTTAGGAAGGCGGATTTTACATCCATCTGATGAATCTTCCACTTATTCTGAGCTGCCAAAGAAATTATTAGTCTTATAGTTTCTAATCGAGCAACAGGAGCAAATACCTCATCATAGTCAATTCCAGCTTTTTGACTATAGCCTTTTGCAACAAGTCTTACCTTGTGTTTTTCTATCTCTCCCTTAGCATTTCTTTTTATCTTGTACACCCATTTGACACCAATTGCTTTGTGTCCTTTTGGAAGTATAACAAGCTTCCAAGTATCATTCTTTTCAATGGACTTGATTTCTTCATTCATTGCATCTTTCCACTTCTTATTTTGTACAGCTTCTTCAAAGCTCACTGGTTCGGAATCAGCAAAGAGACAGAAAAGTGTGAGATTATCAGGTTGTTCAGTTACCTCATAAAAATCTTGCAGGCTTCTTGTACGCTCCACATCTCTTTCATTCAGAAATGATGGTGGTGAGTTTCCATTATCTGTTGAGGCTGGTGATGCTGGTGGTGTAGTGGGTTCTTGTTCTGCTTGCTCCATTCTTGGTTGCTCCTCCTTTTCTTCTTCAAAGTAGGAAAGGAAACTGTAATCTTCATCATGTGTTTTCCAATTCCATGTGCTTTCTTCATCGAATACAACATCACGGCTGATGATAGTCTTTTTATTGTTTGGATTATACAGCTTGTAGCCTTTAGAGTAATTATCGTACCCAATGAAGATGAACTTCTCACTTTTGTCATCAAGCTTACTTCTTCTCTCGTCTGGTACATGTACATGAGCTATGCTTCCAAAGACTCTCAGGTGGGAAATACCTGGCTTCCTTCCATTCCATGCTTCTTGTGGTGTCTTTCCCAACACACTTCTTGTTGGAGATCGATTTGATAGGTATACTGCGCAAGCTACGGCTTTCGCCCAAAATTTCTTCGGTAATCTTTTGCTTTTCAGCATACTTCGTGCCATATTGAGAATTGTTCTGTTCTTTCTTTCTGCAACACCGTTTTGCTGAGGGGATCTCGGAACAGTTAGAGGACGTCGGATTCCATTTGCTTCGCAGAACTCTTGAAACTCTTTTGAGGTGAACTCTCCTCCTTGATCAGATCTCATTGCTTTTATCTGGTAGCCACTTTCTTTCTCCACAGCAGTTTTAAATTTCTTGAATATTTCAAAGACTTCTGATTTCTGTTTCAAGAAATATACCCACGTTTTTCTTGAAAAATCATCAATGAAGAGAAGGAAATAATTACTGTTACCGAGAGAGCTTGGCTTGATTGGACCGCACACATCAGTATGGATGAGCTCGAGTGGTTTCTTGGCTCTTAATTCTGACTGTTTTGGGAAACCTTTTCTGAATTGCTTCCCAAGTAGACACCCTTCACAAAGTTGGTCAGGATGATTAATACGAGGTAGTCCTCTCACCATTTCCTTCTTAGACAACATTTCCAATCCTCCAAAGTTGAGATGCCCAAATCGAAGATGCCATAACCATGATGCAACTTTGTAACAAGCTTTCAAACACTTTGCAACATCATTTTGAATGTTCAACGAAAACATTCTATTTTTTGACATTTTCACTTTAGCAATTAAATTTCCTATGTCATCTCTTATAAAAAGACTACAATCTTTCATGTGAATATCATAGCCTTTTTCTAAAAGTTGACCTAAACTCAAGATGTTGCTTGTCATGTTGGGCACATAATAAACATTTGAAATCAATTGGTGACTACCATCTTTAGCACGAATAAGAATGTTACCTTTTCCTTCCACTGGAATTTTAGAACTATCTCCAAATGAGACATTGCCACTCACAGATTCGTTGAGCTCTGATACCACTTTGTTGGATCGAAATTCTCACTAAAACAAAAATAAAACTTTTACAACATTCAAAACTTCACAATACAAAGCTTTGCTTTGTTTCTCACACACTCACTAGAAGCTTTGCTTCTCTTATGTTTTCTTCTTCTTTGTGATGATAAAACCTCATGCAAGAGGGGCTATATATAGTGCTAGAAAATTAATCTAAACCATTCAAATTAACAAATACAAATAAATCCTAACCACACAATTTCACCAACCAAACAAATATTTTAAATTGCATTATTGACTCACCTAACCTTACACCTAACCTTACACCTAACCTTAGAAGATTCTTCTTGATGGACTTGGGCTTGGTAATGGGCTTGGAAATGGGCTTGCTCAAAACAAGTTTATATTTTCAACAAAAACAATACTGGATGTGCCCTCATGCACCCTAAGAAGATGCTGGGGGTTAGATTTGAGCAAAAATAGGCTTTTGATAGAATTTCTTATTCTAAGTGATTGTAATTGCTTTGGAAGTAAAGAAAGATGTTTCCTTAAGGATTTTGGATTACTTTAAGACCAAGTAAACTCATGTTATTAAAAGAAAGAGTTGATTCTTTGTTTAAGATAGACACAGGATGTAGCGAAATGTCTAGAAAATGTGAGCAAGAGTTTGGTTGTGAGCTCAAGACTCGGTATACTGAGTTATAAGTTTAGGGCTTCGTTGTAATTAGGGTTTGGTGTTGGAGAGAGTATTGAATATGTAGTAATAATAATTTTCAACATAGTAATATTTTTCTCTTGCCATCCTGATAGCTACGGTTTTTATTTGGTTTGGATTTTTCAAATAAATTCTTGTGTTATTAATGTTGTTCTCTCCACCTCTCTCTCTCTCTCTCTCTATATTTTTGGCTTTGTGGGGGATATTAGACACTTCTACACACATGTTCCCTAACAAGTTATATAATTTTTTTTTTTTAATAATTTTTTGTTTTGTGGTGGATATTGGACACACTTTCACATGTATTTCCCCGACAAGTAGTATCGAGATTTGGTGGAGGAATGCTACAATAATAAACCTCTTTAAAAAAACAAAAAAGGAAACTTAGATCAAATTGGAAACTACCTAGTTTGACTAATGATGAAATAAACAAATTTAATAAATCAAAAATATGAATGAGAATCATTAAATTAATTCATAATGTTGTTTTTTCATCAAAATAAAAGTAACATTGACTACCTAATTTCATAGAACACAGATTTTGAATTTTCAAGGTAATACTGCCTATTTTGGTTTTACTAGGACTTCTTTTACTCAGATCCATCTAGACATGGATCTAAATACTCATCTAAACATAAAACGATAAGTCAAATAATTCAAACTAGACAAGGATCTAAACACTCATCTAAACATAAAACCTATAAGTCAAATAATTCAAACTATGAATGCTTCAATTACACACATTATGCCTCATATGCTTCCATATATATATATATATATATATATATATATATATATATGCATGCCAACAATAGCTTAGCAGTAAATCATATAACATCCAACCTATGTTAATGAAACATTTATACTCGAATTACTTCTCTTTTGAAAGAAATCATCTCATAGCATTCGATATTCTTTTTAACTTCCATTCTTGAATCCTAATTTGCCCATGACTAATCAGTCAAATTAATCATCCGAATCTCATCACAACAAATTAATCACTCGAATTTCATTATAAGTACTCTTGTTATGTTTTGTACACGAAATACAATAGCGCGCAAAAGTCTTAGGGAACCGACTGAGTAAAGACTTGAAAACCATCAGAGTTGCACCGCCGACTAATTAAGTAGAACGCTGTTTTAGTTGCCTTAAGCACCTCTTTATTTGTATAGAAAAATCAAGAAGTAACCTAAACTAAGTTCAGGAATCAGGCTTGACTAAGCATTAAAGAATGAATCTTATCATTATGAGTTGTTAGCTCATACAATTCTTTATGTAAGTGTTAATCTTTAAGAATAAGTTATAAAAAACTCGTTAATTAAGTATAAGAAAGAAAAGTCCATGTTTCTTAGGTTTTAGTGACAATATTTATTGCAAGTCGCTATTAGAGAGCTAATACATAATTATATTGGAAGACTGCAGTCGAAATCGATCAGGCTATACATGCATACTAATACTAGAGGGAGAATGTGAAATCATATTGAAAATCTTAAGGTTGTCGTTAAGGAACATTGTTCTTTAATATCTTGAAGCTAAAATTAAATTATTTGCTTTTCTAAGAGGCAGAGATTCGGTGCTCATTAACCAGTCAATCAATGCAACAACAAATAAGTGTGCCAAGTGCCATCAATTCAAGCTTCAATTAAACAATCGTCCTCTCAGCAAAATGGATTTTGGATGAACGCCGGTGATGAGAGAAAATATAAAAAATAGATTTTTTTTTTTATTTAATGTAAAATATACAAACTCTATTTAAAACACGTTCTTCTTGATTTTTGAGATAAACAAAATGTTTATACTTGTTTTCTTGATGAAGTTTCTCCAATAAATTACAAAGGTCAAGTTTACCACCCTTTTATTATTTGTAACAAATTTATCGTGAGGTATTTTTATTCATCATTCATTTTTTTCTATGAGACATATCTACTACAAAAACGTTTAAAGAATAAGAAAATAATTTAGTTACACATCTAAGCGATTTAATTTGCTACTAAATATATTTTAAAATTCCCATTTTTCCTGAAAAGGATTCAAAAGTACCACTTAAATTCACCCTTTACACATGTAATGTTCGGCTTGAAGTAGCATGGAAAAATAATAAACGACTAAAAGAAACTAAAATGAAAAATCTAATAAAATACTATTGACATTGTTGCTACGAAAGCACATTTGAGGCATAAAAGGTTTTATAAATAAAAAAAAAAAAAACCCTTTTTTCTAGTAAAATGCGTAAGCTCTTGCTTCAGCACATAGTTTGAGATCTGAAGTGATTGACAGATTGAGGATCTGTTACTGGTACTGCTAGTTTAGCATGTGTGAATGCTTTTGTTAATAGTACTGCTACTTTAACATGTGTGAATGCTTTTGTCATCTTCTTTTCTCCTTATCTTTTTCTTTTTCTATTAGTCTATAGATGCATGTAACTAAAATGTACTTCATCAACAAGAAATATAAGATGGTCGGATCGACAAATAGAAGTAGAATTCTGTAGTGAGCAAATCTTAGATTTGAATCGTATTTTTTTGACCAAGAAAATGATGATCTTCCTTTTGGGTTTCCATGTTGTGCTTGACTGAAGCGAAAGTGCAAAGAAACGACGCTTGTTTTTCCCTTTAAATTCAAAGATGGAACTTCTTTTGTGTACTCGAATCCTAAACTCACCATAAACATAGATCAAAAGGAAGGAAGATTGAAGAATGCTTCTGCAATTGTTAATTCAAATTATCTTCCTTTTATGGCCTTTGTCCACCTCTTATGCTTCAACATTGCCAAAAGCACCACCTTTGGCTAAACCTAATTGTCAATCAAGCTGTGGAGATGTAATCATTCCTTTTCCATTTGGAATTGGAGCCAATTGTTACTTAAATGATTCCTTTGCAATAGATTGCAAGTCTAATAAGCCATTTCTCAGTAGCATTAACTTAGAAGTGCTTAATATTTCACTAGCAAAACTCACAATTCGAGTCCAACATCCGGTCTCCAATTCTTGCCTTAGCAATGAAACTAACGCATTGCGGGACACCCCTTTCTTCTACTCAGAGAGCAACAGGTTCACAAGCATAGCCTGCAACAACATTGCATATATGTCCCCTAGTCCTGGTTTGCTTCTTGGTGGGTGCTCGTCTATCTGTGACGGAAGAGGTACAGTAGATGAGGGTGACTGCCTTGGAATCAAATGTTGCCAGTCAACAGTTCCTTGCGATTTGCAGAGTTTTAACGCATCTTTCCAAGTCTTGAATAATTTTGAAGGAGAAAACAAACAAAAATGCAAGTATGCATTTTTGGTGGATCATGAATGGTTTGAGATGGAATTTAAATATGCTGAAGAAGTTCAAAATTGGACAGAAGTTCCTGTTGTACTGGATTGGAATATAGACAATTCTTCGTTGGATCTTTCTTGGCCGGAACATCGTTCCTTCATTGATTGTGTTGAGACAAGTTTGCCACTTGTATGGTGCCATTGCAAAACGGGATACGCAGGAAATCCTTATCTTCCAGGTGGATGTCATGGTATAGTACTTCTTCCTTCATCCATCCAAATATTCTTCAAGTTTTCCGATTATATTTTTAAAGGTGTTTTTGGTCTTTTTTAATAAATAATTCAAAATTTGAGAAAGAAATTAGTTATTTAAACCTACAACTAATGAGGTAGGTGTAAGGTTATACTGTTGCACTAACCTCATCTTATTAATACATTTTATAACTATTTAACAGTATTAAAATCTTTTAATTATAAATGAGTATTTATTTTGTGATCATGCAATGCTGTTATTAGAGCCATGAGGTTACCAAAAGGTCAAAAAAAAAAAAAAAAAAAAAAAATCAAACATGGACTGCCGAAGAGTTCCACCTTTTCAATTCGGTTAATTTCTTATTACTCTCTTTTTTTTTTTTTTTTCAGATAAAAAATTTGAAAAACCCCCTAAAATAAAAAATAATATCACTGAACTCTATTTTTAAACACAAAAAAATGTTAGTTTTATATTAGTTTCATTTTTAGAATGTATTTTGATAATATGCCACACTAAATATTAAGAAAATAAGGATATAAAAAAAATTCTAATGTTTTTAAATGTTTTCAAACAACACAAAATTAAGCTTAAACCTAGAGGATATTAATATAATTTTCTGAAGAAGAAACAAATATATTTCACGTAAATTTATTATAAAAATTTTGCCTAAGCTTGTTAAATAACGCTATACATTGTGTATACTTTATACATGTTACACGTTGAGGAGTCACTGACAGATTTAATTAAATTTCGTTATGAAATATTGGCCTAATCGATCTAAGAATTCACCTTAGGCTCTCAAAATCAGATTAGTGTGGTTAGCTAGTCATTTGATAAATTGTTGGTCTCAACGGGTATCTATCCATTCAGATTTTTCACTCCGTTAAGGTAACTTTGTTATTTAACTTGATTGTGGGGCTTATACTTTTTGAAATTGGATTTTGCTAGTTTATTTGTATTTGTTCAGTGCGTGACTTTGAGTGAACAAGTATGTGGTTTGCTTTTGTTTGGAGTCTGATGACTCTTTTTTCTAATTTTGTTTTGGCATGTTTTTGCTTTAAGAATGTTATGGTTTGAAATTCTTCTTCTGTATGTACTTTCATCATAGAGTCATATTTACACTTGAGTGATATGATTGTGAGATCATCCAAGCGAAAGATACGATGTAATATGTGTAAAAAAAATAATGTTCTTTACAAGTGCTTGTCTTTTAAAATAGATCAAGTTATACATCACCTCTTAACATATGTGGTTATGTATTTCTCCATCTTTTTAAAAAATCGAGGTTTAAATTACCACTCAGCGTATATTATAGGTTATATGGGTAGTTTTCTACTTTTATTATGGGAGTAGTTATCTTCTGTTCATGGAAGTATATATCTTAGTTTTCTTCCTTTATTGTGGAAGTAATTGTTTTCTGTTTATAAAAATAGATATTTTAACCATGTTCGTGTGGACAGTATTTGATCTCGATAGATATAAAATTTTTTTCTTTTTTAAAGGGCAAAGTTGTTTATTATTTTAAAAAATAAATGAAATACATATATATATATAATGAACTTCAAACTTCTAATAAATGAAAAAATTCCGCGAATGAGATACTGTGTTGATGTAAGAGGCCATCAATTTTTTACATTTTGCTTCCTTCCTAACATCCCCTCGGGTCAGTATAGGATTGAGTCATAACCCCTGGATACATTCATACAATTTCTACATTTTATACTACAACCTAATAAGCATATATATAATATCGTGTTTATTCTTGAAAAAGAAAACGGAAAGATTTTACTAAAGTTTTTTTTTTTTTTTTTTTTTAAAAAAAATTTAAGATCTAAGCCCTTCATACTTATATATACATTAAGGTAATGTATTTGACACATACGTACTTCTTACTTTCGGATATTAACTCTATTTCTACCTGCATGCATGTCTGATATTGATGAATGTTAGGCAAATGCCAGCATTTGTGGGCCAGGGAGGTTACCAAAATAAAATTAATAAAATAAAATAAAATAAACCTGGATTTTTGGAGAGTTCGACCTTCTCAATTCGGTTAATTTCTTGGTACTCTTTCCTTTTTTTCTTGCTATAGTTATCCTATGTCAAGTCTTTTAACTACTAATTAGGATCTGTTTAAAAAAAAGGGATATATTCAAAGCGTAATAAGAAATTTTTATTAGATGAAGATGATTATTCGAGCTACTTGTCACTATTTAATTTTCAGTTATATAATTAATAAAATAATCTTAAAATTTGCAAGTTAAATTTTCAACGGTCTATAATTCCTAATTGTTTTTTTAAATTCTGAGCATAACATGCATATGTACGTAAGTACTTTTCTTAATTTTATTATATTGTCCTGTTTTCAAATATAATTTGTGATATATTAATTCTATTTGTATTTTGCACATGCCCAGATGTTGATGAGTGTGCTGCAAATAGCGCTGCATGCCCACCACACATGATTTGCAAAAACATTGAAGGGAGCTACCATTGCTACCGAAATGCAAATGTTTACATTATTACCTTGGGTATGTTGTTTTACACTTTAAAGTTAAGGAAAAGTAAATGGAAATGATTTATTATAATTTATAGAAAAAATTTATAGAAAATCAAGGTTATTACCTACTAGGTAAATGATTGCAAATATAATTTAGTTTATTTTTCCCTTCCATATATAATGATCAGAAGAGGTGGACATTTTTTATTTAATGAATTATAGCCCAAGTCAATGGTATTATTACTCATTTATAGTTTTATACTAACAAGTTATAATTTTGAGAAATTCTAGGTTCACAGTTATTAGTGTTGAATTGTGGCTTAATTAGCCATGTTAGAATCCCATATCTAAAACATTAGATTGTGGTGGGAGATTAGTGGACTATAAATAAGTCCTTTAGTTAATTGATTTGGCATCCCACAAAAACAAGAATTGTAAAAGATCCATACATTTGTATTATTCTTGTTTTCTCCCCATATGTTTCTGGGTTTTTGGATCTTACCCAGATTTTGCAATATTTTGCTTTGGAGTTAGTGGAAGTTTTCAACAGCGCCCGTGGACGTAGGTTTTATACCGAACCACGTAAATCCTGGTGTGTTCTTTCATTTTTCGCTTTGCATTTATTATTCTGCTTTTCTGCTGTATTAGTATTTGTTATTTATATTTAATAGCTAGCATTAGTAGTTGTGTATTTGTTTAATTTTCGCTGCGCACAACAAGTGGTATCAGAGCCCTAGGTTTCGATTGATCTGAGAAATAGTCTAGGGCATTAGCTAGCTATTAAATATTTGTTTGTAAAGCTTCGGTGTTATTTTGGAATAGTTACAATTTAGGGAAGCTCTGTCAAAAAGACTATAATTGTCTAAGGAGACTGGATTTTAAGTGGGACCGTTTGTGACCCCTCCAGCCTTTCCTGGGAGCTAACCTTTTGAGTACTATTCATTTGATCACCAAGCTATTGACATAAAATTGTCTAGGGCATTAGATAGCTATTTGTTTGTAAAGCTTCGGTGTTATTTTGGAATAGCCACAATTTAGGGAAGCTCTGTCAAAAAGACTATAATAGTCTAAGGAGACTGGATTTTAAGTGGGACCGTTTGTGACCCCTCCAGCCTTTCCTGGGAGCTAACCTTTTGAGTACTATTCATTTGATCACCAAGCTATTGGCATAAAACTTTTGTTGTAAAGCAGAAATGACATCATCTTCACATGTAAAAATTGAAGTAGAGAAATTTGATGGTCGAAATAATTTTGGCCTATGGCAAAGCGAAGTTACGGACGTCTTGTATCAACAAGATTTGGATATTGTTCTGGAAAAAACAAGACCAGAGAATATTGAAGAAAGGGACTGGGAGAGGCAAAATGCGAAGGCATGTGGTTTAATTCGCTCATGTCTCTGTAGAGAGCAGAAGTATCCGTTCATGAAGGAAACCTCTGCTAGTAAATTGTGGAAGGCGCTAGAGAACAAATATATGAAGAAAAGCAATGAGAATCGGCTATATTTGTTGAAGAGGTTGTACCGTCTTCAGTTGAAACCAGGTTTGAATATCAATGACCATATTGATAATTTCAACCGTTTGTTAGCTGATTTGTTGAATTTGGATGAAACGTTCAAAGATGAGCAGAAGGCCATGCTGTTGATAGGATCTCTTCCTGATGAGTTAGATCATTTGTGCATTACACTTATTCATGGGAAAGAAAAATTGTCCTTTGAAGAAGTGTGTGCTGCTTTGCTTAATTATGAAATTTGCAAGAAAGATCAGAAAGAGAATAGGGATGAATCAGCAGAGGCGCTTACAGTTATGGGAAGAAGTAAGAGTCGGAAACAGGAAAGAAGAGGTAGATCACAGTCAAGGAAAAGACCTGATAAAGATGAATGTGCCTTTTGTCATGAGAAAGGGCATTGGAAGAAAGATTGTCCGAAGCTGCAGAAGAAAGATAAGGGCAAGGGTAAAGCTACTTCCGATGCATATGTAGTCGAACATGAGGAAGAAGATTTTGTGTTGGTTAGTCTATCATCAACATCTGGATCTGGTGAGTGGATTTTAGATTCGGGTTGTACTTATCACATGTGTCCACATAAGGAATGGTTCTTCAACTTCGAAGAGCTAAATGGTGGAATTGTGCTCATGGGTAATGATAACTCATGCAAAACTAAGGGGATAGGTTCAATCCGATTGAAGAATCACGATGGATCGACCAGAGTTTTGACAGAAGTTCGGTATGTTCCAGATTTGAAGAAGAATCTCATATCATTGGGAGCCTTAGAATCTAAAGGCTACACGGTATCTATCAGAGATGGAGTTATGAGAGTGGTATCTGGGGCTTTGGTGGTAATGAAAGGTACAAGGAAGAACAACTTGTACTACTACAATGGTAGTACAGTTACTGAATCAGCAGCAGTAGTATCAGAGAAGGATGTTGATTCAGATATGATCAGGTTATGGCATATGCGTCTGGGACATGCAGGTGAGAAAGCTTTAAGCAGTTTGGTGGATCAAGGCTTGTTGAAAGGAGTAAAAACCTGCAAGTTAGATTTTTGTGAACATTGTGTTCTGGGAAAGCAGACGAGAGTGAAGTTTGCAACTGCAGTTCATGATACTAAAGGTATTTTGGATTATGTTCACTCTGATGTGTGGGGACCCACAAGGACAGCCTCCTTGGGTGGTAAACACTATTTTGTTACATTTGTTGATGACTTTTCCAGGAGAGTTTGGGTATACACGATGAAGAATAAGGATGATGTACTTGAGATTTTCCTTAATTGGAAAAAGATGATTGAGACTCAGACTGGGAGAAAGATTAAGTACCTCAGAACAGATAATGGAGGTGAATATTACAGTAAATCTTTTCGAGAAGTCTGTCAAGATGCGGGTATTGTACGTCATTTTACAGTTAGACACACACCACAACAGAATGGGGTGGCAGAACACATGAACCGAACTTTGCTGGAGAAAGTTCGGTGTATGTTGTCCAATGCTGGGTTGGGCAAGGAGTTTTGGGCTGAGGCAGTGACTTATGCATGTCATCTCATTAATCGCTTACCGTCAACAGCAATCGGTGGTAGAATTCCATTGGAGGTATGGTCTGGAAAACCTGTTACTGATTATGATTCTTTACATGTCTTTGGTTGTTCTGCTTATTATCATGTAAAGGAATCTAAATTGGATCCGAGAGCAAGGAAAGCTATATTTGTGGGGATGTCTTCAGGGGTGAAAGGGTATCGTCTTTTATATCCTAATTCGAAGAAGATAATCTTCAGCAGGGATGTTACTTTTGATGAGTCTTCGATGCTGAAAAAGAAAATAGAAGATATTGTTGAGGGTAATCCGCAACAGGTGGAGTCTACTCGGAAGCAGGTGGAGTTTTTTCAGAAACAGATAGAGTCAACAAATAATCCAGCTAGAATTGTTGATGCAGATGATGACACTCCTATGATCAAGGAGGTTACTGAAGAAGAAGGAGAAGAAGAGGTTCCTACCCAAGAACCTTCGCAGCAACAAGAATCAATTGCAATAAATAGGCCAAGACGTGAGATTCGTAGACCTGCTCGTTTTGCTGATATGGTGGCTTATGCACTTCCAATTGTAGATGATGATGTTCCTTCCACTTACAGAGAAGCAGTCCAATGTTCTGAAGTTGATAAGTGGAAGAAAGCTATGGATGAAGAAATGCAGTCTCTTCGGAAGAATGAAACTTGGGAGCTAGCTCAACTACCGAAGAATAAGAAGGCAATTGGGTGCAAATGGGTATTTACTAAGAAAGAGGGATTTCCAAACAAAGAAGATGTTCGCTACAAGGCAAGGTTGGTGGCGAAAGGCTACGCTCAGAAGGAAGGGATTGACTACAATGAGGTATTTTCTCCAGTTGTGAAACACTCTTCCATTAGAATTCTATTGGCCCTTGTAGCTCAATTGGATTTAGAACTAGTTCAAATGGATGTAAAAACTGCATTTTTACATGGTGATTTGGAAGAGGAAATCTATATGACTCAGCCAGATGGATTCAAGGTTGCTGGTAAAGAAAATTGGGCTTGTAAATTGAATAAATCGCTTTATGGTTTGAAACAGTCTCCGAGACAATGGTATAAGCGATTTGATCAATTTATGATAGGACAAGAGTATACCAGAAGCAAATTTGATAATTGCGTATACTTTCGAAGGCTACAAGATGGTTCCTTCATCTACTTGCTCTTATATGTTGATGATATGCTGATAGCTTCTAAGAGCAAAGTGGAGATTGAGAAGCTGAAGACTCAGTTGAGTTCAGAGTTTGAAATGAAGGATTTGGGTGAAGCTAAGAAGATTCTCGGTATGGAGATTAGCAGAGATAGAGGAAAAGGCAAGGTTTGTTTGACTCAGAAGCAATATCTGATGAAGGTATTACAGCGTTTTGGTGTATCTGAACAGTCAAAACCTGTAAGTACGCCACTTGCTCCTCATTTCAAGTTGAGTGCATCATTATCTCCGAGTACTGATGAAGAACGAGAGTACATGTCTCGTGTTCCGTATTCTAATGCGGTTGGTAGCCTGATGTATGCTATGGTGTGTACAAGACCTGACATTTCGCAAGCAGTTGGAGTTGTGAGCAGGTATATGCATGATCCTGGTAAAGGACATTGGCAAGCTGTGAAATGGATTCTACGGTACTTGTTAAAAACCGTAGATTTTGGTTTGGTATTTCAGAAGGAAGATTCACTTGGTCAGTTTGCAATCGGATATGTAGATTCAGATTATGCTGGTGATTTGGATAAACGACGGTCAACTACTGGATATGTATTCACTCTTGCGAGAGCTCCTGTAAGTTGGAAGTCTACTTTACAGTCAACAGTTGCTTTGTCTACGACAGAAGCAGAGTATATGGCATTGACAGAGGCTGTGAAAGAAGCAATTTGGTTACAAGGATTACTGGTAGAGTTGGGAGTGGGACAGAAGAATATTGCTATTTACTCGGATAGTCAAAGTGCCATTCATTTAGCAAAGAATCCGGTATTCCATGTTCGCACCAAGCATATTGATGTCCGATATCACTTTGTGCTGGAAATTCTGAGTGAAGGGTCGATTCTCTTACAGAAAATTGGGACTGCTGATAATCCTGCGGATATGATGACCAAAGTGGTGACAGCAATCAAGTTCAACCATTGTTTGGACTTGATCAATATTTTGAAAGTCTAAAAGGCATATATGAAGGCATTGCTGAAGGCTAATACGCCAAAGTGGAGATTTGTTGAATTGTGGCTTAATTAGCCATGTTAGAATCCCATATCTAAAACATTAGATTGTGGTGGGAGATTAGTGGACTATAAATAAGTCCTTTAGTTAATTGATTTGACATCCCACAAAAACAAGAATTGTAAAAGATCCATACATTTGTATTATTCTTGTTTTCTCCCCATATGTTTCTGGGTTTTTGGATCTTACCCAGATTTTGTAATATTTTGCTTTGGAGTTAGTGGAAGTTTTCAACAGCGCCTGTGGACGTAGGTTTTATACCGAACCACGTAAATCCTGGTGTGTTCTTTCCTTTTTCGCTTTGCATTTATTATTCTGCTTTTCTGCTGTATTAGTATTTGTTATTTATATTTAATAGCTAGCATTAGTAGTTGTGTATTTGTTTAATTTCCGCTGCGCACAACAATTAGGAGCTATTTGATACACAATAATTATTTTGGATATTTCTGACCGAGGATTGCCACTATAAAAGAATGGATGTGTTATATTGTTACCAGTCAAACACAGCCGTGTAGCAAATTGTTTGACAATGAGATATGGATCACCCAGAAATATGAAGAAATACAAACCAATTCAACCGAAAATACTTCTAATTTCAAATAAATATTATGCAGGTCTAACCGCAAGCTTTGGAAGTTTGCTTTTAATTGTTGGGGCATGGTGGCTGTGCATTATGATAAAGAGAAGAAATGAGATCAAGCTCAAGGAAAAATGCTTCAAACAAAATGGCGGATTACTTTTACAGCAACAATTAATTTCATTTGATGGCAGTTTTGACAAAAGCAAACTTTTCAAGTCGAAGGAGTTGGATAAGGCCACTGACCATTTTAATGTGAATAGAATAGTTGGTCAAGGAGGTCAAGGTACCGTTTATAAAGGAATGTTGACTGATGGAAGACTTGTTGCGGTTAAAAAGTCTGAGGTAGTAGATAAAGCAAAACTTCAAGAATTTATTAATGAGGTGGTCATTCTTTCTCAAATTAATCATAGAAATGTTGTTAAGTTATTAGGGTTTTGTTTGGAGACAGAGGTTCCTTTGTTAGTTTATGAATTCATCCACAATGGAACTCTTTTTTCTTATCTTCAAGAACAAAATGAAGAGCTTCCATTCACATGGGATATGCGCTTGCGCATCGCAATAGAAATTGCAGGAGCGATTTCTTACCTACACTCGGCAGCTTCTTTACCCATTTATCATCGAGACATCAAGTCTTCTAATATACTCTTAGATGAAAAGTACAGAGCAAAAGTAGCAGACTTTGGAACTTCAAGGTCAATTCCAGTTGATCATACTCATGTAACCACAAAAGTACAAGGGACTTTTGGGTACTTCGACCCTGAGTACTTCCGCTCCAATCAATTTACAGATAAAAGTGATGTTTATAGTTTTGGAGTAGTCTTGGTTGAGCTTCTCACAGGAAAAAAACCAATATTTTCAATAGTAACAGAACAAGCTAGAAGTTTGGCATTATATTTCATTAGTTCAATGGAGGAGAATAATCTGGATAATGTTCTGGATGTTCAAGTAAAGCTGGGAAAGGACGAAGAGATCATGGCAATGGCTAACCTCGCGATAAGATGCCTCAGTCTACATGGGAAGCAGAGACCCACTATGAAAGAAGTAGCAATGGTGTTGGAAGGAATTCGAGCACCAAATAGAAGTGATACTGTCCAGGGCAATGATGAGAACTTCGCATTTGAGGGCTTTGAATTAGCTGAGCCTTGGGATGGTTCTACTTTAACAAGTTCTACTTTTGACAGTATTACTCAGTCAATAGATTTGAACCATTATTAATTTACAGATCATATTGGAAGAAAAATATGTATTATGGGTATCCATCTCATTTCAAGTTTTACATAGTTAGAAATCCTGTGGTTGTATTCATAAACTATCTTAATTTATATCATTCATGTCTGTGGAAGTGAATTACTTGTGCAATCAACAATGCACAATAACTGCTTTAACTTTATTATTGGAAACGCATTATGTGACAGTGTACTACAACACAGCCTTCAATTTCAAGTTTGGAATAATAATAACAGACACGAGAGGATTTATTTCTTTTATCAAGAGATGTTAAAGACCAAATCCATAAATTCTAACAAGCCAATGTGGCTCATGGGCAGATAACGTTTATTCAGTCGGCCATATCTCAAGTTCTTGTCATTAAACCACAAGCGATGTATATATGTATATGTGTGTGTATATATATATATATTAGAAAAATATACTCGATCTCAACTTTACTAATAAACCCATTAGCCTTTTTATATAATATATTCATGTGCATTATTCGTTGTTTTTATATAATCTAGCCTTTTTATAAGCTATCGTCCATTCCTGCATCAATCACGTGATTCAAACCACAAAACATTAGCCAAAAATACAACTCAAATGATATAAAATAAGAGATTTGTTCATGTCATGCCATTTACCAGCATAGCTATATGATTAAAATTTTAAAAACAGATCACTTCCTATAACATTAGGATTGATTTTGTTAGAAATGATATTATTTTTGTTCCCTTAAAGCATGAGTTGTAATGACATTTTATTTTTTTGAATTGTGTTTAGTTTACAAGTGTAAGCATATATCATACAAAGTATTATCTATAAAATATGCGATTTATGAATTGACATGAGATGCCAATACAGAAATATATAAGTAACAAGTTATTTATAAATAAATATTGCTCATAGCTATTTATCAAATAAACATTTTATAATGGGAAAATGTAGCTTTCATATTTCTATAGTGAGTGATTTATTTTGGTTGCTAAAGTGGAGAATTCAAGTAGTAAAGCTAGTGTATATTGCATATACATTAGATAAGATTGATATAAATTATGATCTTATAGAACGCACTACTCACTACCTTCTCAACTAAGGACCCAGTGAGTAGCGAGTACTCGGCTTGACAGTTAGTCAACGATCAATCCATTGACCGATAGTCAAACCTGTAAAAAAAATTCAAAGGATTAAAATACTATCATATAATCATAAAACATTATAAAATCTATCTTGTGTAATCTCAAAAGTCACTTTAGCATAATCACATAATTACAATATACTAGATGTCCTAAGAATTTCGGTAACACAATTGTTATTTTTTCAACAATTCCATCATGTAATGCACAAAAATGAAAACACTTTAAAAGTCAATCATATCTCAACTATTAGGACCTCTAATCATTCTTTTGGTCTCAAACACAACCAATGTCATATATATATATCACGTAAATAATAATATAACAAGTGCCAAGTAGCACCCAAAAAGGAAAAGTTCAAGTAGCAACCAAAAAAGGTCTAAAATCCAAACAACTAAATGGGAAGTCCGTAAACAAGTAAAAGAAAGTAACTTAAGGCCATAAACATTTGAAGGATTCAAATGCTCTTTATCTCAGCAAAAATCTTTTACAACTTGTTCATGATCAGACTTAAACTCTAAATCAATGTTATCATTCTTCTCTTTAAAATCAAAATCATCTACATTATGTTGGCCCCATACCGGGCTCTACCTCATCATCATCATTACCGCCCAGAACAAGCCATCATTATGTATCACTAGCATCAGCAATAGTTGCTAGTAGCGTATCAACATTCTTCTTAATTTGCCTTTTCTTCCTGCTTGTAATTTTGAATTGAACTTGACATAGACTAAATTATTTAATCGACTCGTACTAGTCTATTCATTTTCTTCGTATGTATCTACATAAGATTTAAAAATTAAAATTAAATAAATCAATAAACAATTAAAATTTAAAACATTAAAAATAAGTTATAGATATTACACTTATCCCTTCAAAAGTGCTCAAATTTCTTTAATATCTGAATGAACCAGTGGTCAATGAAAGAGTTTTTTTTACCATTTCTTGAAAGTTAGGTATTTGGCCTCTCAAGATGCTTCACCATTCAACTACACCACAGAAAATAACCAAATATAGGATGAGTTAGAACTTGGATGATATATTTTCATAAATATAATACTAAAAATGTAAACTATAATAGTAATTAGTAAATAATTAAAACAACTAAAAATAATTTATATATGAATTTGATTGTTCGATTGTTTACCTAGATCCTTGTAATCATTTTCACATCCTTTAATAGCCAACGGTTTCCCAAAAGCTCTCTCTTTTCTCTTATATTTTATCCATTCATTCACAATAAGTAGATCTTGAATAGTAAGATCATCATGATGAAAACCCTCCACACACTCAATTAACACATCATACAATTGGTTTCTTTGCTAATAATTGGATCATTGAAGTGGTAATAAGGGTTTAATAAAAAGGCCGCCATATGCAACGAAGAATCTAGTCGATCTTCTTTCTTTCTTGAGTTATTTCAATAATTGATCAATAATTATTTTTGATATTGTTCAAGATCTCTCTAATATTTGTTTAATCCTTCTTAGAACTCCATATACAAGGTATTGATGGTTTTCGATCCCCATCCACTAGTCTCAATTTGGTTAGATTTAACACTCCAAGTTAATGGTGGGTTGTTTTTGTGCATTTATCAAAACATAAAGGAGGTTTTCGTGTACTTTCGCTAAGCTAAGAGCTATTTGACTTTAAGCATTACCTCAGGGAAATTTGGTATTTACCTGATCAAACTTGGAATCTTGTGGATTTTGATGTTGTCATCTCTATTAATTTCTTTGTCCTCTTTTCCTTTTTCTAATAATAATTCTTCTATTTTGGTCTTCCGACCACTTGTGATCATTTCTTTGAAAAGACAAAAATAAAATCCAAACCTTAGTAGTGATTTTGAATAGAAGAATTAGATGTTCTCATATTTGAGCTAGTTGATGCAATTGATATCTCCACTTTTATAATTTAGAATGCATTCCCGGAATCACATGATATTTTATTCTTAAACATTTACAAATATTTAAAAATATAATTCACTGCACTGCCTTTTTAAGTCCGACATAACATACACATGTATACTTGTGTTTGTGTATATAGGTGTATATGATTGTATTGTCTTGTTTGCTAACATGATTTGTTATACCTATGAATTCTATTTGAATTTTATTCATGTCAGATGCTGATGAGTGTAGTGCTACAAATAGCACTGCATGTGAATCACACATGATTTGCAAAAACAATAACGGGAGCCACCAATGCTATCCACGCGGAAATGTTAAGGGCTACCTAAATGGAGGTGCGAGTATTTACATTATTAATTTAGATATGCCTTTTCACGCTTTAAAGTTGAATGGAAACCATAAAATCAAGGCTCATCACCTTCATGAAGCTGTTTTGATACTCGGTAAATAACTGCAAGTATAATTTAGTTTATTTTCCCTTCTATAGATAATAACCTTTTTTTTTTTCCCCATTTTATTATATTTCTTTTTGTATATAAAATACACATTTTCATTACATTAAACATAGATTATTTTGACTAAAACTAAATGATATCTATAACAATTGATGGGTATTGCTTCAAAAAAAAAGGATGGGTATTTTTAATCATTATTGAGATGCTAACTGAAAAAAATAAAATAAGAAAACATAATGAAATCAATGCAGGCAGTTTTTTTTTTCCATGTTACTGCAACATATATATTTAAACATGATTTATGCGGGTATTGGAACAGGCCTGCGAGGCTTGCTTCTAATAATTGTGGGATGGAGGTTGCGCATCGTTATATTAAAAAGAATCAAGCACAAATAAGAGTTGTTCAAACGACATGGTGGTTTACTTTTATAGCAACATTTAAATTCATTGATTGGTAGCATTGTTGATAGACGACGCAAAATTTTCAGTTCAAAGGGATTAAATAAAGCCGCCAACAATTTTGATGTGAATAGAATACTTAGTGAGGGAGGTCAAGGAACGTTGGTAGATAGAAAAATTATTGTAGTAAAGAAATCCAAAGTTATTGGGTTGTTGTTTAGAAATAGAGATTCCCGTATTGTTAACGAAATTGTCATTCTTTCATAAATTAATCATAGCTAGGAATGTTTTAAGTTATTGGGTTGTTGTTTAGAAATAGAGATTCCCGTATTGTTTATGAATTCATCAATGGAACCCTTTTCCATTTCATAATCAAAATGATGAGCTTCCTCTCACATGGGATATGCATTTAAGTATTGCTAGCGAAGTTGCAAGAGCTCTTTCTTATTTGCACTCAGTAGCTTCCTTGCCTATTTACCATCGAGACATCAAGTCTACAAATATTCTCTTGGATGATAAGTACGGAGCAAAATTGGCCGACCTTGGGACTTCAAGATCAATAGCCATTGATCAAACTCATGTGACTACAAGAGTGCATGGGACATATGGGTATTTGGACCTTGAATATTTTATTTCAAGTCAATATACTGACAAAAGTAATCTTTACAGCTTTAGAGTAGTTCTCGTCGAGCTTTTGATGGGGCAAAAACCAATGTCTTTGTTGGGCTCAGAAGGAAGCAGAAGTTTAATAACATATTTCATTCTTCGTATGGAGGAGAACCTCTATATCGTATTCTGCATACTCAAATAATAAAGGAAGGAAAACAAGAAAAAATCATGAGAATTGCAAACATAGCAAAAAGGTGTTTAAACCCAGTTGGGAGTGAAAGACAGATCGACAATGAAAGAAATCGCAGTGGAGTTGGAAGCCAGTAGCAAAACATAAAAGTAAACTTGATCCATTTTTGGAAACTAAAAGAAAAAAATTTAAAACATAATACTATAACATTAAGCAAGAAAAAAAAAAACAAAAAAAAAGAAAAAAAAAAAGAAAAGAGAGAGAGATTACTTCACTATCCATCATAAGAATGGTTGGTGCAGAAATTTTTTTTTTCCCTTGAAAATTGGAAATTGGAAATTTAAAAAAATATATATAATAGACAAAAATCCAATTGGGATCAACATTGGGTCTCTAACATCACGATTGAGATGTCGACGATGAAATTTACATCCCTGACGGAGACCAAATCAATGATGAAGATCCCATCCTTAGGAATATATGTTCGTTCCATCCATGAACTCGCCAGTGCCCACTCATGATGTGCAGGTCTGGATCTGATTAAATGGGTTTGGGGGTGCGTATATGGATGTAAATTTTTCAACCATATATATATATATATATATATATATATATAAAGTCAATGCATTCTAATTTTTAAATTGTTAGGACCAATCATCTCAACAATTTATTACATTTTCTCTCCTAAAAAAATGTCTCACTCTCATTAAATTCAGATGTAATGAATTATTATGATGATTAGTTCTAACAATTTAAAATTTAAGACATATTGACCATAGAAACTCTATATATCAGTGGTTCTACAATTTGTGACCCTTAACTTATAAAAAGTTAGGACAAAAAAGTTCCAACCATCCATTAAATTTGATGGACAGAAAAAAAAAGAAGATAAAAACATAAATAAATAATTATTATTTAATTATTACCATTAAAGGAAGCTTTCATGAGTTTTTTTTTTTTATAATAATCAAATGATAATTATTTATTTTTATTTTTATTTTTATTTTCTTGTATTCTATTCATCAGATCTAATAGATGATTGAGATTTTCTGATCCTAACTTTTAAAGTTAAGAGATATTAACTGTAGAATCACTACACACACATGTGCGCGCGCGCGCGCGCACACACACACACATATATATATATAAGAAAAAGAATCCATAGTCAAATTTACAATTTATCTAATTTGAAGAAATAATTATAGTATTACAAATTATCTAACGAGTCATTTGTTTTATTTATTTATTAATTTGAAGACTAAGCAGTGTTGAAATTTTAAAGATTAAATCATAAGTGAAACATAAAATCTAAATGACATGTATTTTTTTTAACTTGAAATCTAAATGTCATGATTGTTTTTTTTTTTTTAATCTTTAAATGCATTAAAATTATCTAAAAACTAATAATTTGACATTTGAAACCTATTTACTATTCATAGTTATGTAGTTTTAACAAATAGCATAACATCATAAGCGACTTAAAAAATATACAGTTGATATTAACTCATAATATTACATGAATATATATATATATATATTTATATATATATATAATACCAACCATATAATGATATTATAACTATTGACATTAACCATCTTAAAAAAAAAAAAAAAAAAAAAAATTATTGTCATTAACCCATAATACTATGTAAAAAAATTATATGCAAACAATAATATACAGTAGTATGTTTTGATGATATACATATAGGTTTTTTAGTGTAATTAAATGGTAGAGAGCAGTTATTGAGTTTGATAATGTTCCAACTAAAAAAGAACTTCAAAAAAGGACATATGCCTCTCTCGATCCTATATTAGGTCGATCGATACAAATAAAACCCAACCAATAAACTTTTTATCAGTAAGTTCCATGATTTGTAATTGGTTAATTTAAGGGTAAAACGCTTTTAAATGTGTTCTTGGGTTCTTAGTTTTTAAAACTTAGGATTTAGGAAACAACAATGAGGAATAAGATAAAGACTATGCAAGAAGGTTAATTAGAAGACTTTAAGATGCAAGTGCTCGTCTTCTCATGTTTTGATGCTTGTTCATGCTTAATCATATTGCTTTTCATATAGTTTGAGTGTTTGCGTGTAGTTTTGGACCTTTAGAATTGCATATGTTACATGTTGCACATGTTTACATATTTTTCTTAGAAGTTCAATTCCATGGGTCATTTTATAAGGTATTTTGATAATTTTTTAAATGTTTTCTGAAGACTGTTTCTTCACAAAAAATGACACACATCAAGCTCCCAATAGCTGAAGCATATAAAACTTTAGCCACCTAAATATTTACATCTTTTTCTTGACACTATTCCTTGGATAATCTAAAATGACTAATCATGTTACATTTCATGTATTTAGAGTGTCTGCATATAGTTTTGGACCTTTAGAGTTGCATATATTACATATGGTACATGTTTACACGTTTTTCTTAGAAGTTCCATTCCATGGATCATTTTAAAAGGGTATTTTGATAATTTTTTAAATGTTTTCTGAAGACTGTTTCTTCACAAAAAAATGACAAACATCAAGCTCTCTACAGTCGAAGCATATAGAACTCTAACCATCTAAATATTTTCTCCATTTGCTTTTGACACTACTCCTTGTATAATCTAAAAGGACTAGCTTGGGGTATTCGGACCGGTTTGGCATCACTCATGCTATACTACTGCAGTATCTTGTGAATGTACTCTACTTGAGATAATTGTAAAGTACTCTTTTGTCTATCTCTATTAATTCTCATCGCAAGTATCTGTTTAGCTGCACCCAAGTTTTTCATCTCAAACTCATTAGAGAGTTGTTTCTTTAACTTTTTGATCTCTTCTAAATCCATACTAGCTAGAACATATCATTAATATAAAGCAACATAATAACATAACTAGAACCAACCTTCTTGAAGCCATCAAAATTCATTCTTCTACATGAAGCCATCAAACTTCTTGTAGCACTGTCGATGAGCTTGTTTCAAGCCATACATATTCTTAGTTAATCTACACATCAATTTCATTTTTTTCATCGTGGAACCTTCTAGCTGCTGCATGTATATCTCCTCCGCCAAATTTATTCTTCTACATGAAGCCATCAAAGTTCTTGTAGCACTGTCGACGAGCTTGTTTCAAGCCATACATGTTCTTAGTTAATCTACACATCAATTTCAGTTTTTTCATCGTGGAACCTTCTAGCTGCTGCATGTATATCTCCTCCGCCAAATCACCTTAGAGAAGCGCAATTGTTATATCTAGTTGCTCAAGATGCAAGTCTTATACTGTGACAATACTTAAGATTGATCGAATCGTTCTCAATTTCACAACTGACGAGAAGATCTCTATGTAGTCAATTCTTTCTTTCTGTTGAGAGCTTTGACCGTCAATCTAGCTTTGTGGCTCTTGGAGCCATCATATTCTTCTTTGATCGGATAAACCCATTTATTTTGGAGTGCCTTTTTACCAACTGGTAACTCTATTAACTCTCATGTCATGGTTAGAATTGAGGGACTTCATATCATCCTTCATCGTGAGCTCCCATTCGCTAGTATCATCCACTTACATGCCTCAACATAGTATTCAGGTTCTCTTCCATTAGTTGGTAGCATATAATTCAAATTAGACTTCATGTTTGGAATACGATGCCATTTGGATCTTTTTGGATCATTAGCTAGATCTTCTGATGAATCTGGATATAATTTTATTACTCTATTTTTTGATGGTTTTAATTGGAACTATCGTACTTAGCGTCGAATCTGAAATAATGATAGGATCTTATGTGTGGTTTCCTTACCCTCCAATTTCTAACCTATTATATGAATCTCATAAATACAACATCATCTGATTCAATGTAAATAGGTTCGAACTACCCCATATTAGAAGATAGATTTATGTATACAACCAAAAACTTTTAAATGAGAAAGTTTTACCTTTTGTGCGCTCCAAACTTCTTCGGGTAATTTCAACTCCAAAGCTATCAGTGGTCCTCGGTTTATAAGTAGCATGCAACGACACTCCTGAATCTAACAGTCATGATTTCCTTTAGCTCTCTAAAGAGTATATTAGAGCATTATCTGCATCTTCTAAGATATAGTTCACACTAGTCTGGCCATAACTGTCTTTCTTTGGAGCCTTGCATTCAGATTGATAGTACCTATCTTTCCACAATTCCAGGATTTGATATCTTTCTTACTCCTTTGCAAATTGTAATTCTAACAATTCCTCGACTTAGGCCTATCACACCTCGATTTGGATATACCATGCTGATTTTCTTTATTTTTGTTTCTGCCTCTACCATCCACATTCAACATGGATCTTGAACTGAAGAAACCCTTTGTACACCTCAGAGTCATAATCATATCTATAACTTTTGAAAATGTAAATGTATTCTTTCAAATGAACCACTGATCAACTAGACAGTACTTTCCCAACTTTCAAGCAATAGACCTAGAATTAGTGGGGCTTGCACTTCATCATTAAATTTAAATTCAATAGAGGTCAATTGATTAATGATCTCATTAAATGCATTCAGGTGTTCTTTGAAATTTCCATTTTTCGACATTTGTAGAGAAAATAGCTTTCTAATCAGACATACCTTATTTGCTGCAGAGTGTTGTTTATAGAGATGTGATAAAGTTTTTTTTAGAGATGTAGTCGTCTCTTGAGTATTCACATTGAATGCAATTGATCTCAATAAATTGAGTCGAACCACTCCTAAAGCTTTGTGATCTTACACTTTTCACTCTACATCCAACATGTCTGTTACTTTTCTTTAAGCGGGAAATACAAATCTTCTGGTAGAACTAATTCTCCATCTAAATCTTCCAAAAATGGAAGTTCATCCCATGAAACTTCCTGACCTTATAGTGATAGTTATCTGAACCCATTGCTTCCACTCAAACGATGAATACTGAACAAGCTGCCAACCAACCGACCCGGGCTTTCATATCTGTTGTCAGGATATATGGGTGATTGCAAAGTACAAATCAAACACACACACACACAATGTTGAAAACAAAAAGGACGTAAGATTTTTATGTAGTGATTCAGAAAATATGTACACCCACGGAGTGTATTGATACTCTTCCCACTATAAAATGATGTTTACAAATGATAAAAACTAAGGTCCACCCACATTTAATCTTTAAGGTCATGCGTTTAATCTCATAAAATCCCATTATTTGTGGATAATTTTCTCCATTGAATGTAGGTTGCCCTTTCTTGCATTTTGGGAGGTGATCACCAGGCTGTTCCTTAGAGTCATATTTCAATTGGTCCTAATAACATCCTGGGTAGGTCTCGGTAATAATAAAAAAAAAGTATAAAATAATACAAATTTAGTTGGATTTGAGAGAATCTAACAACATGCATTAGCTGAGAGGATTTTTGACCAAAAAAACAAATTAGCTGGATTTTTTTGCTTTTCAGTTGAACCTTCAAAGAGTTCTCTCGAAATTCTGTTATCTTCTATTGAAAAATTTAAAAATGGTAGTCACAAAAGTTTACTATATTGTATAAATTCTAACACTGAGCTGAGAGGATTTTTGTTAACATATTTTAATGTATGAGCTGTTAACTTGTCATTACGAAGTCAATATATATCTTCCATGTGTGCAACAATGTCAATGCTCATCAAAGTTGAAATATTCTTTAAGAATAAAATGAACCACCCGCCCAACAAGAAGCTTCGGTTGCACATAACAATAAACGTGTGTTTACTTTCTAGATTGGGGAATGAAATTAAGGAATGTGAATGATTGATGGTGTTTACTTGCTCTAAAATCATTCCATAATAGAAATAAAACAGTGGGTCACACATTAATTTGGGGGTGTGGAATGAGAATCTCATTCCCCTTACCCCACCTGAGAATTCCATTCCTATTCTCTTTTTCAAATTAAAAAGACTTTTACACCTCCTATTAAATGGGGTTGTGAAACTTTTTTGAAATTTATTCTTTTATTATTATTATTTTTTGTTCTATAGATTACATGATATGTATTGTTATTAAATAAAATTGTTTATTTTTACAATATTGTTGGGTTATATTAGAGTTTATAAATAATCACATAATCAATAATCATAGTAGCTATAATAATAAAGCCTAGCATAATTCTTACGAGGAAGGTTTATATATATATGAAAAACAAAAATGACAACTATATTCTTATTTGAGAAATAATGTAATATTATGGAATTTTTGTTTAAAAATAATAAAAAAATATAATGAGATTTCATATATTATGGATAGTTTGGAATTCTTTAACATTAACAAAAATAAAAAGTAAAATATAGATACATAATATACTTACAACAATATTGTTAAGAATTTTTTGTTTTTTTATCGAGTATAAAATATTGTTAATCAAGGGGTATTTTTATAACTTATAATTAATTCATTTCGATTTCAAAGCAAATTAAACAACTAAATAGGAATATTGCCGATTCCGATTCCTATAATCGAAGTAAACAACTTATTCTGATTCCGATTACATCATTTCGATTTCAAATCATTTTTATTCGAGATCATTCAAATTTCTATTTCAATTTCTGTAATTGAAATAAACGTATCATAATAGCAAAATAATTTGGGTTTCATAGTTTATGGGATTAATACAGGCAGGTAATATATTTCATTGATTGTGTACACGCAATATTTTATAAGTTCTAATTGGGAACCATTTGGTATGCCAATCAATGGCGTGATAGAAGATCATGATTAATATATAATATAATCCAACTGCATGGCCTCTTCTATGTGACTTCCGAGAAAGGATTCCTATATTAATGTTGCCGTCTGGCTAGCAGAATAAAATTCTTGTACTCAATTTCGAGTTTTCACATCTATTACTAAAATTACTTAGAATTTTGACGGTAGGTGGTTATTAGAAATAAGTTGCAAATTATTTTAATTTTTTTTATTTATAATTTCTCATTTATTTGAGTTGTAAGATTGAAATCGAATAAATATATATAGATCATTCATGTAATTACAGATTTGTTATAGTATTAGGATTCAAAATTTGTTTGGGGTTCATAGCTTTTGCAAGTGGATAAAATATATATATATATATATATATATATATATAAGCATTAACATTAAAAAAAAAAAGTGAATGTTAAGAGACATAAGCTTGGAGGTTAAGAGTCAATGTTTAATCGTTAACTAGGAAGGGCAAAATCATCAATTCAATGTAAAATAAGTTTAAAAAAGTTTGAACAAATAGATGAGTGCCACCTATCAACAGATTATATATTTTAAAAAATTAAAAAAAAAAATAAAGAATAGTTCTCTCTCTCTCTCTCCTTATTTTTTTGATCTTCGACATCGACCTCCCTTCCTCCTTAGCTCTTTGTGTATTGTTACCCCTATGCTCTCCGGTCTTTTCTTCTTCATCATCGTCTCTTCTCCGATCTCTTATTCTCTATCTTTTTCTCTTATTTTTCTCCTTCTCAAACCCTATCACCATCTAGGTTTGAAATCAAACCCAGACGTGAACATTTATGTTCGATTTCAAACCCAAATGTTCATCTAGGTTTGACTTTGAACCCAAGAGCGAACGTATAGGCTCGAAATCAAACCCAAACACGAACATTTAGGTTTAATTTTGAACCTAGTTGTTCGTGTTTAGGTTTGACTTCGAACCTAAACATGAATATCTGGGTTCGACTTCAAACCCAGATGAAGTTTTGGGCTCAAATCCAACTCTTATGAAAATTTGGATACCTCAAAACCCAAATTTTTATTTGGGTTCAATTGAACCCAGATGAAATTGGATAGATTGTGCTAGGTGTTTTATAAGAAAGGCAATTTGAAAACGGTGGTGGTCATAAGAAAATCTTTCTTTTGTGTTTGTTTTGTTTTAATTAAGATTTTGAATAAATGCATTTGTTATAATTGTGTTTGGTGTCTTGGTGATGATGTTTGATGTTTGTGGTAATTAAATATTTATGTTTCTGTGTTTATTTGTTTGATGTTTTTGTTGGAGATTAGTTTGAAGTAAACCCTAAATTTGGATTTTCAAGGCTTGAACCATATGCTAGGAACCCAGAAAATGGGTTTTCAGTCATCGAAAACCTTAAGCTTCCGGTGATTGGATTTTATTTTATTTTATTTTTTCATTTTAAGTATTTTTTAAAATCTATTTTGAAATTTAATCTCTACCGTCCATCACAGAGATGGATGATGGAGATTAAAATAAATTGTTAATGATTTTTTATTTTTTTAATTTTATCTATTAATTATTTTTTATTTTTTTAATAACTTTTTTGTACATCAATATGAGGGGCAAGATCGTCTTTTTGTGTACTGCCACTGTCAGAACATACTTTTCAATAACAAAGTTAACATAAGAGGGAAAATGGGATTATGTCAAACTACAAAGGGGTCCTTAGCGATTCAATCAAACAATAGGGGGTCCTTAGTATTATCCCCAATACATGAGCATTATCGTCATAATAAGTTACGTGGCTTGGATCGATTGGTTCACAATTGATATTTCAGAAACCACAAATTTGATTCGAAATTTGGATTCTATTCAACTAAGTTTTCACATGGAGGTAGCAACCCATTCCACGTTTGTGTAAAAAATATGACCCATTTAATAAATTATGTTAAAATCAATAATTTCAGGGTATATATATATATATATTGGAGAAAAAAAAAGTTTTTAAAATTAGCACTGAAATTATAAATTGAGGATTTTTTTTTTTTCAACATTAATAGTTTGTGTGTAAACTAATTCCTTTGCTAGGAATTGATAGATAGTTCGATAGTTCATGTGCGAACTAAAAACTAGTTTATATATAAACAAATAATTTACACAAAGATTAATTGTGCTACTAAAACTCAGTTTATAGTTTCGGTATTAGTTTCAAACTTACATTTTTTTTAGCATTATTTATATTTACTGTAATATATTAATTATTTTGTGTTCATAGATTATGTCATTGCCTGACTATTCGTTTATGGTGGGCACCTATACGTTCAATTGATATTGTCATAATTTTCATATTCAATTCTACTTACTAAAATGCTTAATGTTCTTATTGTACTCGAAGTAAAAAAATTATCACCTTTTGTCCTTAATTCCAAGTTTAATAATGATCATTTGATGTCATAAAGATTTTCAAAATTATGGTAAAGCCAGTTTAGGAAAATTTGAAAATGTAAACGACATAATCATGTAAGATATGCCCTTTATGAATCCCTTTCATTTATTAAAAACGGACGATATGAGGTTCACCCAATGATTTGCCTAAAAGATTTACATTAATAAAATTGTTGGTTCAAAGTCAAGCTATATCACTTCCTTTACATATCAAATTATAATAAAATTAGCATTCTTCTATGAACAATGCACACTTCCAAACAATTTTCTCAAAATTTTGACTCAAATTATGAGATAAGATGATTTGTAATAACCACCTTAATTATAAGATAATGTATTGATGATATGGTTGTTACAAGTAAGCTTACTACATCATTTGAATAATACTTGCTACATCATTTAGATAATAATTTTAGATAAAATTTTGGATGATGTAATGTTACTCTTTTTTTATTACCATATAAAATTTTCTCTGCTACATCCAGCTACTATATAAAACTATATTAAAAAATTGAAATTAAATTTTTACTTCCTACACCTTTTAAAATATCAAAACTATCATTCAACTTTAATAATAGTTTTAATCATGTATTTTTCTCATTACACTCATTTTACACACATTTAAAACACAATTATTCTAGTTTTTCCTATTTTAAATCTCAACCTTGATTCATGTAACATCTCCACCGCAACCGATCCTTATTGACACTCAAGTATGCAGCCACTACTTTACCCCCAGTATTCCTCATGCCATCGATGAGAAAGCACCGTGTAGAGCACAAAGCTAGCTCCAATGAAGAAGTCATCTCCAGCTGCCACCAAGAAATTAACAAGCGAATAGTTGTGCTAGTTTCCCTACCAAGACTCGCTTCATATGTGGCCATTGTCATGTTTCGCACTTGGCGTTTCACAGTCGTGTGCTAGAAGTTCCAATTGGAATAAAGTTTTGATTTATCAATGACTTCCTGAAAGTAAATAACAGCAGTGTCATATGATACACGTGGCAGCTTGGAACAACTTTTTTTTTTTTTTTTTTTTGTTGGTTGGAAAACAACCTAAAGAGAGTGAAATGTAGCAAATGCTAACCTCTATTTTAGTCGAAAGCCAGACATTGTCGAGGTGTGGGAAGTGCTTTCTAATGCGGTTAGCGAGACGAAAATATTTTTCAAATTCAACCACCATCAAAAAAATAATTTATTTACTGATTAAATGTACTTTTTTAATTCCCAAATCTCCTTTTGATTTTTCTTGTGTGATTTGGTTATCATCCAAATAGAGTTTTTGGGACAATTAAAAATGTTGAAATATATCTACTTGAATAAACTTAAATTTTGAGCTTTTCCAAATCGATATTTTAAAGTTTTTTTTATGTATATCTATATGTATAATATAATCCTATTATATTTTCTTAATATCATTATTCTCTCAAAACTATTCAATCATTTTTGGTAAATTTATAATCTAAAAGAGTTTTCAAAAATTATATAACCGAATGATTTATAATTTAAAAGAGTTTTTTAAATTGATAATCAAACAATTAACAATTTCTTTTTAAAAGTCTTACCTATAAAATATCTACTTCCAAAAGATTTACATGGAGAAGTTTATCGTCTTCATGCATACAAGACAATAAGCTTCAACGTAATAATTTCAAAACGTTCGCTAGATTGCTTTATAAAGAAAGTCACAAGTTCCAAGACACAGATAACCTTTGGCCTATTTCTAGGAGGACTAGTGAGAACCATTTTTGCAGCCTCCTTGCCAAGTGCAGCACAGCGAGCAACATGCAACATTTCGATCATGCATTCAGTTTGAAATGGTTTGTGATAATAATCAATAATAATTGATCAGTTATCCGTTTATGTCATATTACTTTTAATTTTATATATATGATTAGATTTTCTACTAAATATTGGGTGTCAAAAGCAAATTGGAAATTTTAATTATATAAGATATAATATATAAATAAAATATCTTATTAAAAAATATTTGTAGCAAGAAATTTTTTGGGATGATAATAGAGCCACCCTAAAATTAATTAAATTACCTTCTTTTTTTTTTTTATCGAATCAATTATAAATAAAATGAGAGTCTTTATTTTACATGATAGAATTAAGAGTGGCGGTGTTTTCACCGCTCAAAAATGGTATGTACACCCTTTTGTTTACACACCCAATAAAAAATTTAAAATTTTTCTAATTTAGTTTTAAACCTGACTTAATACCATGACTACCATTTTTTCTTAATCTTATTATATATATTTATAAATACATCCCATCAATATCTATTTTATTATTTACTATATTAGCAATATCCAAGAGAGATTGGTGAGATCAAAGGCTCATTCTCATCGTAAACAATTTCAACCCAAACCTGTTTTCACGCTCAAAGGAATATGTGTGGAATGGTCAACAAATTAACCTGCTTTCACGCTCTGTATACATATTCAAAGTAACTCATTAATTAATTGAGCTTGAATAATAATAGCTCTTGTCAACAACCAGGTTTTGCACTACTTTTTATTTTGAAAATGTGTGGAAAATTCAAAGGCTCCGTCGTTGTGATATCACTAATCTTTACTTTGGAGAGATGTAGGCTGGGTTTGAGAAGAGAGAAGCTGAAAGGTGATTTGGGAGACGATGGATCTAACAAGTTAAAAAATCTTAAATATAATTACACACTCTTTGTATTTTATTATTTAATATTTTAATGAATAATTGATGGGTGTGCTTATAAAATATTTATCTTTTTAATAATTTTACTCAAGGATAATTTTATATATTTAAAAAAATTGCTGATTTGAGGTATATATACTATTTCTTAGGGGTGAAAATGTCACCACACTGGAATTAAAGAGGTCCGAAAATAGGGTTGTCAAAAGAAAGGCTGGGCCACATTTCTCAAGGCTAATTCAGGCCCAATTTAAAATTTTCGAAGTAGTCCCGCTTTCCCATGCGAACTTTGATGACTGGACTGAGAGTTTAGATTAAGGAGGCTGCTGCTATTCAAACCCCACCTTCTATGAGTTACCACTATGTATATATTTATTTTTTAAATGGTATATAATTTTGTTAACATTGTAAAATAAAAAAAAAAAAAAAAAAACGAAGTTTTGTTAACAAATAGCCAGTGGTGGACCAAAAATGTTATTAGACGGGCACTTGAAGAAATAAAATTTACATGATCTTTGGTTTTGTGACCTTCAATATAAAAAGGGATTTGTTCAGAAAAAAAAAAAAAATCGAGTTAAGGATACATAGTTTTTATTCTAGTAACTGTAAAGTTGTAAATAATTTTTTTTTTTTTTTATAAGAACTTGCCCAATTGGCTTTATTGATTCAAAATAGAATAGATTATAAAGACAATGTTAGCGAGGAGAAACAATTTTGATGTAACGAATTCAAATAAACAATTTTTTATTTTAATTAAAAGAGTTACATATGAAAGAAAAAAAAAAAAAGAGAAAGAAAACTAAAATGTAATGATAGTAATGGAGTGAAAACCAACAAAAATAGGAAATTACCTTAAAACAAATGAATTGCTGTTATAAAACAAAACCATAACCAAATGAGAGAGGAGGATGAAAGTTAATTAATTGTTAGAATGAATGCTTTCAGAACGTGTATTTATAAACATAAACATGAGAAGTATTATCATTTTGCAGAGTTATAAATGGAATTATAGTTAAATAATTGAATTTTGAGAGAAATTTCATTTTAATCCCTATTATTAGAGAAGTATTTTTTTACCAACTATTCGTGAAATTAATAAGGTGCATGGTCCCTTAAGTTACAGAAAATACATTAATTAGGTCAAACCCTCCGTTAGTTAAACTTAATCATTACAAGGGCATTATTACTTTTAGACATAAATAGGAGACATATCAATGCCAAATAAAGCCTACATATTTTAATAATTAATTACAAAATATAAAATAACCAAGAAAGTTAAAAATAAAAAAGTTAACAAAATAAAAAAAAATAAAGAATAAAAATAGAATATGCATTTCTACCGTCCATGAGATGAAAATATATAAAACAAAAAAATATTTATGAAAAAAAAAATTGGTTAAATCTCCACCGTTGATATTCTCGCCATCAATGGAGCTACATAGGATTCACATCATGAACAATTTTGTTCTTCAGAAATGATCCAGTTCCAAACTACATTATAGATATTTCTTTAAAAAAAAAAAAAAAGAAAGAAAAAAAGGAAAAAACAAACAAACAAACTTCACTGGTAAGTATGTTAGGTCCTACAGTAAGTCTGCGAGTGCAAATAAAACGCTAACAATCAACTTTTCATCCTAAGATTTTTTATTTTATTTTTTTTATGAGCTAATGTTTAGGAAGACAATATGCTAAGATTGGTATGTGATGGGTCTATGTTTTATAAAGTATTCATGAGTTCGTAACATATAGACTAAAAGCAAAGTGGGTTTGAGTGCTAGTTACAACTTTGATCTATAGAGATTGACTCACTAATCCATTGCTTGATGCTTGCATATAAGGATGACAATAGGTTGGATTGGATTAGGTTTGGCCCTTATGATCAAACCTGATCCAAATTTTTTGAAAGTTGTTCCAAACCCGATCCATGTTTTAAACAAGTCATTACTTTTCATCCTAAATTCAAACTCGATTGGAGGGTCTTGCCCTGAATCTGATTCGTTGACCTGATTTAATTTTTAACTAATGATATAATTAGTATAAACAAAATACTAAAAAAAAAAAAAAACAAATTGGCTATGATATCCATGATCCTTCTTAAATAATTTTAAATTCATATAAAAACTCTAACAGTTAACAATACAAAACTTGGACACAAGGTAATAAGTCTCTTTAATATAGTCGTAGATTTAGGGTTTTTCTATGTTTATATAAAGACCGGGTTATCGTGTCGGATCGGAGCAAGATATCTTGCTCCAAACCTGATTCAAAATTTTTTAGAGTTATCCCAAATTTGACTCATGCCCTAAATAGGTCACTGTTTTCCTCCTTAAACCCACTCTGAATAAACCAGATTTGGGCGAGTTTGGATCAGAACAGGTATTTTTGTCATCTCTAATTGCACATCAATTTTTGGTCGTCTGATGATAGACCAAATCATATGAGAGAACGTGTGGCCTCCTGCTCTCATTATTTGTAATAAACCCTGAAACGGATTAGATTTGTTAGAATATAAATTAGTAACCAAGAGTTCCAAAACTTTAAGATCCAATTTCGTTAATGTGGAAATATCCTGAATTCAGCTTAAATTAAATAGTTATTGTACTAATTTTTATTATTGAAGAGTTAGACTCAATAGTTTAAAAATATCAAGTCAATCCCAAAATAATTAAAAGCTCAATTTGGTTTAAAGAAGAAATCTACCATATGGGCTATTAAGTTAGCCCAAGATCTTGAAAGTTAGATTAGCTTTAAATACATCCCATAGGCTTTCTAAATACGCCCCAATTATTGGTGGGGAATTGAATAAAGACATAAAGAAAGGAGGAGGACCGGGAGCCTTCAATAGTGAAATGAAGAAAGAAAAGACAAATGAAGAGAAATGCAAAGAGAAAGCTAGGAAAGAAAAGAAGAGAAATCGGGAAAGGGAAGAAAATTTGGAAAAAAAAGAAGAAATATCTTTTGATCTTAAACTTGAGGTTGAGGTGGGTGTTTAGAAATTTTTCCTTGAGTTTATTTTGTTGTTCTTTCCGTTGTTTTATGAAATCTTTCGCAAGGATTATAAAATTCTCCTTGCTTGTAACAAAATTTTGTATAAAGCTAAAGTATGGAGATGCAGTAAGTTATTTTAGTAAAATTTAAGCAATTAATTTTTCAGTTGCTTGAAGTACATGATGTTAATGGATATTTATAGGAATTATTAAAAAGGATTTTGTTTCAATTTTTGGGCAATCTGTGATTGTATTTGGAACTAGTGAATTTTATTTTATTATTATTATTTTTTTAAGAATAGACATACGTACGTACAGAGTTTTCTTAAAGTTGAATTCATTTGGACTTGTAATTTTCGAATGACCAAACTATTTAAAAGTTGATAATATCTCTGATTTGTTATTTTGAGGACTAAAATATGGTGAACAATGTATTTTTTGGGCCGTTTAGATTTGGAAGGAATAATTTTAATCGTTTAAAATTCTTTTTGAGTAATTAGTTGGCTTTTGAATTATATATTTTGGATTTGAAATGAAAGAATTATATATTGATCTAATGAACGATATTGTGCATATGAAATTATGACTATGTTTCCATGTGTTGTGTAATGAAAAATGTATTATACGAAATAACGAAAATTGCGGATCAATAATAAGTGGAATGAGATTTGTGGTTTTGTTGTAATGATAATGTTATATATGGTCAAGTTTTATCCTTGGTGCCATTGAGAATGACCTTGAAAGAGAGTCGTAACATAGTGTTGTGGTTAGGTTTTATCCTTGGTACCCTTGGAAATGACCTTAAAAGAGGGAGTTGCAACACTTCTCATCCCTATACTATGGTGCTTGTTTGTTTGTACCATTGTATTGTGGTACTTGGTTATTGAAGGAATATACAGATCCTCAATTTGTTAAATTGGAAGATACCCACACACTCTTTGATAAGTGTTAGATGTTATAGTATGGTGATATTGAGGTGTCTTTAGTAAGGAGATGAGATATGTTTAGACAGGGGTGTACATAGCTTACCAGAGCAAGATATTAAAATGTCCTATTAGAAGCAGCCAGCTGTAAGTTTTGTTAGAAGTCAGTTAATATGATGTACTCTGATATATGTAGCTTTAAGTCACTTTTACGAGTGTGAGATATTTTTCATTTTCTTGATTCAATGGAGAAGTAGTTTTCAGTTTTCTTCAAGTTATTCATGGTGTACTTGATATCAGCAGGTTAATCTTGCAAGTTTACATGGTATCAGAGCCTTTGAATCACAACCTCAACAATGCCAAGATCTGATTCAAGCAATGATGATTCAATTCTTGGAGAAAGTAGAAAAAGGGAGCAACGAGTGTCTCTGCAATCTAAGTCACAGGTTTCTCTTCTTTCCTCAAATCTTAACTTCAAACTTCCTATTAAGTTGAGTCAAAATAATTACAATTTCTGGAGGCACCAAGTGCTGCCAGCAATTCGTGCTTTTGACTTGGAGAATTTTGTTTTGAACCCTAAAACCTGTCCACCCAAATTTGTTAAGAAAAAACTCAATAATGATAAAGATAGTGAGGATGATGAAGTAGTGAGTCAAGAGTTTCTTGATTGGAAGAAAACCGATCAACTATTGGTATGTTGGTTGTACTCAACTTTGAGTGAGGAAATTTTTGGGCAGATCACACATTGTACCACCTCTTATGAGATATGGATTACTCTAGAGAGGTTATTTGCTCAAAAGTCTAGAGCTAGAATATTACAGTTAAAGGCAGAAATGCAAGGTCTAAAGAAAGGATCAATGTCTGTGAGTGATTTTGTGTTGAAAATGAAGTTAATTGGGGAGAATCTTGCTGCTGTCGGTCATCAACTTTTAGAAGAGGATTTAATAGCTCAGGTTCTAGGTGGATTAGGACCAGAGTTTGATCCGATTGTTGCAATAATAACTGCAAAAACAGGAGAGATTTGTTTACAAGAAGTTCAGTTTCTTCTAATGAGTTTTGAAAATAGACTTGCACAACATAATACCATGACCTCATTTGATATGTCTCATGTATCAGCAAACTATGCTTATAGTAGTCCAGGGAATAATCCTAGAGGCAATTCAAGTTATCGAGGAAGATCAGGGAATAGAGGAAAAGGTGGTAGATTTGGTGGTAGAACAGGTTCAAAAGTATATTGTCAATTATGTGGAAAAGGTGAACATCTGGTGTCAGCTTGTTTTAAGAGATTTGATAAAGATTTCCAAGGTATTACCATGTCACTAGGAGGTAATTCTCAGCGTGGACAGTACCAAGCTCATGTTGGACAGTTTTTACGAGGGCAACAAAACTACTTTCAGGGACACCAGGGTAATAGTTTTCAGTCTAACAGTAATCAAGCTTATCAGAATCATTCAGGGCAGCTTCATACTAGTCCATAAAGTTACTATTTATACACTCCACCAAGTGAAAATGTAGTCTTTGCAGGTTCTAACACTGTGAATGATCAAGCTTGGTTCATTGATAGTGGTGCAACAAACCATATAACTGCTGATCTCAACAATATGTCAATCAAAAGTGACTATAAAGGGCAAGATAAGTTGGCAGTAGGTAATGGAGCTAAACTTCATATCTCTCATATTGGTTCTAGTATAATTTCTTCACACTCATCCCCACACACTCCTTTACTTATGCAAAATATACTACGTGTCCCATCTATCACCAAAAATTTACTGAGCATATCACAATTTACCAAAGATAATAAAGTTAGTGTAGAGTTTGATTCTGATTTCTGTTTTGTTAAGGACAAGAATACCAAGAAAGTGTTGCTGCAAGGGGTTGTGAAGGATGGTCTGTACCAGCTGGATCTTTCAACCCTTACAGCAACTAGTCACAAAGGTCTGTCAAAGTCATTCAATACTACTCATTCAGCTTTGTTTCTCTCAGCTCAAGCAGAAACTCGTTTACATTGTTCTCATTCAGTTGATCTAAATAAGTGTTGTTCTAAGTGTTTCCTTTCATGTTTGTTTTGTAAAAACATGCATCCTTGTGATACACAGACTGAAAAAGGCAGTGCAGTCGTGTCCAATGTATCAAATTCTATTGTAAATACTAATCAAATAAAGAAATGCATGTTTAGTAATAAAACTTCTGAGTCATATTTGTGGCATAATAAATTGGGACACCCTTCCTTTCCTATTCTTAAACAAGTATTGAGAACACTGAATAAACCTTGTGGAGCCTCATCCCCTGAATTTTGTGATGCCTGCCAGTGTGGAAAGAACCATCAGCTTCCTTTCATACCATCTCAAACAACTTATAGTGAACCTTTAGAGCTTGTGTTTAGTGATGTATGGGGTCCTTCACCATACCCTTCATGTGAAGGATATATGTACTATGTACACTTTGTTGATGCCTTCTCCCGATTTACATGGATTTATCCTTTGAAAGCCAAGTCACAAGTGAAAGATACATTTATACTTTTTCAAAAATCAGTAGAGCGTTTCTTTGATAAACGAATCAAATGTCTGCAAACAGATTGGGGAGGTGAATTTCGATCACTTACAAAAGTGTTACAAGAGCAAGGAGTACAATTTAGACATCCTTGCTCTTATACACATCAACAAAATGGGTTACCTGAGAGGAAACATAGACACATAGTAGAAACAGGTCTTACCTTGTTAGCACAAGCACAAATGCCACTCAATTTTTGGTGGGAGGCTTTCCACACTGCAGTCTATCTCATTAATAGACTTCCTACACCCACACTTCTTCATGTATCACCATATGAAAAGTTGTATAATCACATACCAAACTATTCTTTTCTTCGAGTGTTTGGCAGTTCTTGTTTTCCATTCTTAAGACCCTATAATCTTAATAAGTTTCAGTTTCATTCATCTAAATGTGTCTTCTTGGGCTATAGTGAGTCACATAAGGGATACAAGTGTTTACATCCAAGTGGGAAGATGTATGTAGTCAGACATGTTATTTTTAATGAGCTTGAGTTTCCTTATAAATCTCTTTTTCCTACTTCATCTTCACACAACACTAAAACTGAGTCCTCCTTGCTAGTTTCAGTTTTGTCTAAAGCTCATAAAAAAGTTGTGTCACAATGTCCATCAAACTCTTGTTCTTTAACATCAGAATCAAATCAAAAATCTGCACTAAATCAGTCCTGTTCTGCAGTACCTTTTCATATTGATCTTCAACACAAATCCACCACAAATAACTCTCACCCTATGCTTACTAGAACCAAGACTGGGAAATTGCCAATAAAAGCCTTAGTCACTCATCTAAATTCTCATATTAGTGAACCATCTACTGTAGTAGAAGCTTTGTCTATTCCTTGTTGGAAAGATGCAATGGATAAAGAGTTTAAAGCTTTACTAGATAATCAAACTTGGGAGCTAGTTCCTAGACAGCAAGACATGAGTGTAGTTGGGAACAAATGGGTGTTTAGAGTGAAAACTAATCCAGATGGAAGTGTGCAGAGGTATAAGGCAAGGTTGGTTGCTAAGGGTTTCCATCAAATAGCTGGGTTAGATTATTTGGAAACTTTCAGCCCTGTAGTTAAATCAACAACCATAAGAGTAGTGTTATCTCTTGTTGTTTCTCAACATTGGGTTGTTAAACAATTAGATGTAAATAATGCTTTATTAAATGGAGAATTAAAAGAGCATGTTTTTATGGATCAACCTGAAGGATATGTGAGTATTGATCATCCAATGTATGTATGTAAGCTCAAGAAGTCTCTTTATGGTCTCAAACAAGCTCCTAGAGCTTGGTTTGATAAATTAAGGACATTTTTGGTTGGATGGGGCTTCAAGAATTCAAGGGCAGATAGGTCTCTTTTTGTATTCAAGAATGAATTCAGCTTGCTTATTTTGTTGGTTTATGTTGATGATATCTTAGTGACTGGGAATGATTCAAGTTTGGTTGACAAGCTTACATTCAATCTCAATACTAGTTTTGCCTTGAAAGATTTGGGTTCTTTGAGTTATTTCCTTGGTATTGAAGTAATCAGAGCAGCAGCAGGTATGCATCTTACTCAGACCAAATATGCTAAAGACTTGCTGTTGAAAACCAATATGTCAACTTGTTCTAGCTGTCCAACTCCAATGCTTACTGGTCATAGATTATCCAAAGCTGATGGAGAAGCTTTCTCAGATCCAACTTTGTATAGAAAAACAATTGGAGCTTTACAATATCTTACCCTCACTAGGCCTGATTTGGCTTATGCAGTAAATAAGCTAAGTCAATTTTTATCTACTCCAACTATTGTCCACTGGCAAGCTTGTAAACGTCTATTAAGATATGTTAGTGGCACACTTGAATATGGTCTGTTTCTCAATGCTTCATCCAGGATAGACTTAGTAGCCTTTGCAGATGCTGACTGGGCCAGTAGTTTGGATGATCGACGAAGTACCTCAGGATGGTGCGTGTTTCTTGGTGAAAATCTTATATCTTGGAGTTCACGAAAGCAACAAGTAGTTGCTCGATCTAGTTGTGAGGCAGAGTATCGTGCTCTTGCTCAGGTTACAGCAGAAATTTTATGGCTAAAATCCTTGTTGTCTGAGTTACAAGTGCCAATATCTGTATCTCCAGTTGTGTGGTGTGACAATATGGGAGGTGGTTCTTTAGCTCGAAATCCAGTTTTTCATTCAAGAACCAAGCATATAAAGCTTGATTTACATTTTGTAAGAGAAAAGGTTGAAGCTAATGAACTAGAGGTCAGATATGTTCCTACTGAGCATCAAGTTGCTGATATCCTTACTAAACCTCTTAGTATAGCTCGTTTTCAGATGCTGCGAAGCAAACTAGTCTTGGCTAAACCTAGTCTAGTTTGAGGGGGGCTGTTAGATGTTATAGTATGGTGATATTGAGGTGTCTTTAGTAAGGAGATGAGATATGTTTAGACAGGGGTGTACATAGCTTACCAGAGCAAGATATTAAAATGTCCTATTAGAAGCAGCCAGCTGTAAGTTTTGTTAGAAGTCAGTTAATATGATGTACTCTGATATATGTAGCTTTAAGCCACTTTTACGAGTGTGAGATATTTTTCATTTAGATATTTTTCATTTTCTTGATTCAATGGAGAAGTAGTTTTCAGTTTTCTTCAAGTTATTCATGGTGTACTTGATATCAGCAGGTTAATCTTGCAAGTTTACAATAAGAAATGAGTTAAGTTGATCTAGAAAATTCATGTTAAAGATTATTGATGATTTTGATAAAAATCATTTTTGATTTATGATATATCATGCATTGAAAAAAATTGATGTTTGTTTATGTTTGATTTTTATATAATGGATAAGGTTAGTACCCTTGTTTTGTGGTGTGTTTGAATAAAACACTTTTGTATTTGCAGCGGTGGAAGGTTTTAAGGCATTGCCCTTGGTATAATGTTATGGGTTAAGTATTTACCGTTGGTGCCCATGAACGATCCCATACAATATATTGTAAGTCAATTATTGGGACATGAGAATAGTTGTATTTTCAATTTGTTTAATTAATGATTCAATTTGATGAATGAATAATATGATTGGTTGTTCTAAAAATGCAATATTAAGGTGTATTCCTCGTACATGTTTTTGAAGAATGTATTAGATAAATATATTAGATGAAATGAGAGATTGATTTGGAAAATTGGACATATTTTTATCCTTATTGAAGATAGGGTACATAGGAGTTTGGGTGTTATCCCAAACTCTAGTTGATTGTCTGATGAGTATGCAAAGTTGAGCATGATGTAACCAGTTATTAAGTTAATACCTTGTAGATAATTTAGATTGAGACATGGGTGATCTTATATTTGTTCTTATAGACCTTGTGTTGTATATATAGCATTTAAATTTTTTATCAAATATTTTATGGAGAGACAGAGTCTCTAATTATGATGATACTATTTATAAACTTCGGATATTGTAAACAAGGGAAGTTTTGTTAAAATTTTTGTAAAATTGACATGATTTTGAGTTTAAAGTAAAGGAAATGAAGTTTTCTAAATTTACTTGCTTAAGTTTTGTTTAAGTGGAGGTCAAAACTCTATCAAATTTCTTTGTAAGGATGAGCGTTATTAAAAATGTGATATTGTAAAGTGGAGAAATCTGGATGTTGTTGCTTTCCCATTTAATTTTAATATTTTATTCATACATCCGAATTCTAGAGTGTGATATTATAGAAGAGCAATGTATTCCTATAGTCTTTGAGGTTACTTTTACAACACAGAATCAGGAACCTAGTCATGTGATAGCTTTTGTAGTTCTTCTGAATCAATCCAAGGCTTCTACAGATACTCTACAGCTAAGAGCTAAAGGCACGACTTTGCTTGTACATATAGCAAGCCAATGTCAGCGAAACTAAGCCAAGCTAAGTCTTCAAGCTTAGCTCAATGAGCTCAAGCTCAATAACTTTCAAGCAATTAGTTAAAGTTTTTAAGAGCTTTAACAAGTGGTGCGTTCCCATTGGTTGAAGCATGATTAGTTAGTTAAAGATAATCAAGATGTTAACAAAATCTTGCTATAATGTGAGTATAAAAGGATGGTTAACACATGTATTTTTCATGATGAGAAAATCAATGGAAGTTAGTTTTTCTCTTGTAATTTTTTTCTCTTCCATTCTTGATCTTTAAGGCTCTTAGAACCTTCTTATGGTATCAGAGCTTCTTAACAGACGTCAATGGCAGATTTGGGTTCTAGTTCAACTTCAGCACCAAGAAAAGCAACAACAATAAGTCGTCCTCCTTGAAATCCATGGATGTCTCAATAATTGCTAAATCCCTAAACTTCAACCTTCCAATCAAGCTTAACAATGCCAACTATGGCTTTTGGAAGGCACAGGTCATTATAGCAATTCGTGCTTTTGGCCTTGATCATCTCATACCAACTGGTAGATCACCTTCAAAAAAATTCATCAACACACAAATTGTTGATTCTGCTTCAACAGAGCCTCAAATAAGTGAGGAACACATCATGTGAGAGCTAATCAACTTCTTCTCTGTTGGCTCTTCTCTACTCTAAGTGAGTCAGTTCTTGGTCAAGTGACTCATTGCATGAGTTCTTTGGAAGCTTGGACTATACTTGAGAAGTTATTTGTGCAGCAATCTGCAACCAGGATCTTGCAACTTCGACAACAATTACAGACTTTCAAGAAAGGTACTCTTTCTCTCTCTGATTTTGTGATGAAGTTGAGACAAATCGCAAATGAAATGGCCGCCGCGGGACAACGTATCACAGACAACAAACTTATGTTGGACATACTTAATAATGGTGGCCATGAATATGATCTAGTGCTGGTCTTAATCACTTCACATAAACACACAATGTCAATTCAAGATGCCCAGTAGCAGCTGATGTTACACGAGCAAAGGATAGAGCATTTGAATAGAGTCTCAAAGCGTGATTCGAGTCCTTCATCAATCAATTATGCTTCAAGTGCCAGTGAAAAGAGGTTTCAACAAAACAATTAACAAACTTCTAGAGGTAGAGGTAAGGGTGGTAGTCATGGTAGGAACAAAGGTGGAAGATATGGTAGAGCTCAGTAGAAAGTTGTTTGTTAGGTTTGTGGAAGAACAGGTCACATGTCACTTCAATGTTACCATCGATTTAATATTTCATATCACCCTTAAAGGCAGAATCAATCATACAACAATGTGTCCAACTCAATGCCAGTCTAAGCAAATCTACATCAGAACTTAGAAACTATTGCAATATCAAGCACAATTGTTGATCCAGCTTGGTATGTTGATTTTGGACAACAAATCATATCACACCTGATTCGAACAACTTAGCCAATCATTTAAGTTACAATGGGTGTGACAAAGTGGCTATGGGAAATGGTGAGTGTCTAAAGATTTCTAATATAGGAGACACACAAATCCAATCTCACACTCAGCCTCTTAGGTCCTTAGTCCTGAAAAATGTTTTGCATGTTCCTCAAATAAAACAGAAATACTTAGCATTTCAAAATTCACAAAGGATAACAATTCATTTGCTCAAATATATGATAATTCTTGTGTTTTTAAGGACAAGATTTCAAGGAGACCTTTGCTTAAAGGCAAGCTTGATGGTGGTCTTTATCAATTGCAGCTCAAGAAAGCATAATCAAGAAAGTTTTGTAATTTTTCCTTTGTTTCAGATTACTCTAAGCAAAGTAGAACAAATATTGATAGTTGTTTAGTAAATAAAACAAATGACTCTTGTAGTATAAATAAGAAAGAATTGGCTATTATGTCTGCTAGTCAAGTGCATTTCAAGATTTGTCATACAAAACTAGGCCATCCATCTTGTAAGGTGTTCAAACAAGTTATAAAGAAACTTCATTTTGATTGCAAGGTCTCTGAATCAGATTTTTGTGATTCTTGCAACCTTGGAAAGGTTCATCAACTACCATTTCCAAGGTTGCAAACCATAGCCAAATAGCCTTTAGAAATAGTGTATTCGGATTTGTGAGGGCCCTCTCCATTTCAGTCCATAGAAGGTTATAGTTATTACATTATATTTGTGGATGCTTCTACTAGATTTAGTTGGTTTTATCCACTTAAATTGAAGTCTAATGCACTCTCAACTTTCTTGAGTTTCAAAAGGCATGTTAAACTTCAATTGATCATAAAATCAAGTGCTTACACACTGATATGGATGGTGAATTTAAAGCATTCTTGCATGTCTTGAAAGAAGCTAGTATTCAGGCAAGGTTTTCTTGCCTATATAATCATTAGCAAAATGGTGTTCCAGAAAGGAAACACAGACACTTGGTTGAGATGGGTTTGACACTATTAGCTCATATATCAATGCCATTGATTTTCTAGGTTGAAGCCTTCTCTACCGTAGCCTTTCTCATCAATAATCTTCCTTCTAGTGTGTTAAATTTTGTATCTTCTTTCAAGAAGTTATATCACAAGTAGCCTAACTACCACTTTCTCAAGACCTTTAGGTGTAGTTGCTTTCCATACCTCAAGTGTTACTCAACCAATAAGCTAAAATTTCATTCAGCTAAATGTGTCTTTCTCTGATACGGTCTGATTCATCAAGGTTACAAGTGTCTACACAGCTCAGGAAGGGTGCACATCTCTAGAAATGTTGAATTTAATGAGATAGAGTTTCCTTATCTTCAACTATTTTCAACAAAAGTCTCAAATTCTGATAGTTCAAAAGCTATAAGTTTACCTCCTAGCTTTCTTGCAAACAATCCTTATATCAACATAACTGATATTGATTCATCAGTCTTACACGCACAAGTTGCATCGTCTCCTAACCTTACAACTAATGCTCCCGTAATACCTTTTTCAATTCCCATATTATCCATCCAACCCTATCTAAGCAATCAACCTCAACTAATATTCACCCTATGCTGACTAGATCCAAAGTACCACTTTCCTCACATTTATCTGCTGTTCCACTATACAAATCCCTACATGCCAATGAGATGGATTCCCAAACCGAGTGTAAATGTGTACTCTAAAGTACTTTTCATATCATCAAGTGATCCTGCCTAATCACTATCTGTGTGCATAATCAATGTATAATTTTTTTGAATATCTATACCATATCCCATAATTTTTCGTTCCTTGTAAGTATTTGAGAATTTGCTTTGCTGCTCCATAGTGCACTTGAGTCGAATCCCCGTATGAACCTTGAAAGTAAACTCGTAGTGTACATTATATCTTATCTTGTGACAGTCAGATATAGTAGACTTCCAATAACACTTTTGTAAACTAAAGCATTTACCTTGTTTGACCCATCTTCTTTTTTAAATTTTTCTATAGTGACTAAAAGAGTTGCTATGAGCTTGAACTTGCTCATATTGAATTTCTTCAGAAGATTGTTAATGTGTTTCTTCTGTGATATGAAGATCCTAGATTTTCCTTAGTTTGTTTCAATACTGTTATGGGTATTTTTGGATTCCTCAAATGGGCTGGCAAAGGCCCATCAAGATAGTGGCCCAAGCTACTAAGACCAGGTATGAAGCACTATTCATAAGCTCGCGAGATCGCTCCAGTATTCGATGAGATCGAGCCCGTGAGAAGACTAGCGAAGACAAGGTCAGAGGCACCAATTGCCTTCTTAGCGACGTTGAGGTCGCATACCGGTCATTGCGACGTTGAGATCGTCAGGCCGTCACGAAGTCAAGAACGCCACAACGACGCTTCAGTCCGTTTTCTACTCCAGTTCGCCCAGTTTCAGTGCAAGACAGTAAGATGGCGTGTCTTACACGATAAGCAAGGTTATTTCACCTAATGACAGCTTAATTTCGGGAAATCTCACCAGAACAGCATGGGCTAGCATTCGGCCCACGTCTCGTCAGAGTTGACCTGGCAGAAGTCAGAAGCATTAAATGCTCTCCAGCAGCATTAATTACGATAAGATCAATCTCTTTTGTCTGTTTATTCCATTTGTAGTCTCATCTCCTCTATAAATAGAGGATGACATTTATTGTTAACCATCCACAAATTGAGAGTGCCATCATTCTGTCAAAATACCGAGAGAGTAAATGTTTAGAGAGAGAGACTGCCATTAATAACAGAGATAGTGGACGTAGGCACTTCTAAAAAGGCCGAACCACTTTAAACATCGTGTGTTCTTCTTCCTTCCTTCCTTCTCTTCTCTTTTGCCATTATTGGGTTCGTTTGTTGCAGGTCTCCTTATCTGTGCGGCATTGGGCTCAAGAATCTGGTTGGCTGGTTTACCACGTCAACATTTTGGCGCTAGAAGGAGGGCCCAACTGCAAGTGGAGCTCTGCAATCGCCATGGCAAAGGGGAGGACAACCAGGAATTCTGTGGACGAGCGAGCTGAGGAAGCCGAGCTGCGACGTCAGGCTCAGATGACTGATATCGGTGCGGGACCTTCTCATGGAGGACGGGACGCCGTGCATGACCTGGCCTGACGTCAGGAGAGGTTGGAAACTACTATGGCGCAGATTGCGGATACGTTGAGGACGTTGGTGCGAGGTCAGGATCAGAACGTTCCCAGGACGACTGTGATCCCACCGCCCGGAGCGGAGGTCGTAAGGGGGGTGCATATCCCGGAGGGATCCATTCATTCATCCAACAGACGGCCTGAAGCCCGGAGTCAGAGAGCTCGGGAGAATGGGGATGTAGCTCGACCTTCGGAGTTGAGAATAAGGATCAGCCAGGACGGTCAAAGGCGGGTCGAGGTAAGTAATGGGCATCCCCGAGTTTCAGTTCGTAGAGGTGAAGACGAGCTGCGGCGAGGCCAAGAGGACCGACGTAGGGAAAACGAGAACTACGAGGTAGGCCAAGGACGCAGGAGACATGATCAGCATTCCCTCCCCGGGGTGAGCCGAAGGAGTGGGATAAGGGAGGCTGTACTTCTTGAAGAAGATCGCTAAGGAAGATAGCTGAGTATATGAGTTGAGGGTCAATTGGAATGGGGCGAGCTTCAGGTCGTTAAGAAGCTCGATCAGATAGGATGGAACCGAAAATCGCAGCCCGGCCTCCAAGTGCTGAATACTAATGGCCGTATAACCCTTGGGAGGAGTAGCCGCGTGGTCTCTGGGGAAGGCCCCATAAGGCGACAACCCCGGGGGAGGTGGTATTGCAATCCCAGACCAACGAGGTCCTCATATGACAACCGCGAAGGGTAGTGCTTGAACATCTCCTGACCTCGCCTGATCTCTGCGGGGTCAAGATCCTAGGCCCATGATGGCTGGTTTCCACCAGAGCTCGTCCGAGCTGAAAACCCCTCAGCGGTCTCCCCGATTTGAAAGGACGCCTGAGGAATTTCCCTCACTTGATCCTCCGAGCTTGAGGAATTGTCCTCTCCTACAGTATGTTGTGGACGAGTGCGACCTGAAGACATCTACAAACAAAAAGAGCAATTAGGTCGCTGCATGCAGACCGTTCCTATTGAAACTAAAGCTCGAAGTTTGTCACCTAGCTACATCCTAAAAATAACAGGTCGCAGACGCCACGCAAGATCGCTAGCGACCTTAAGAACGTTTTCTATTCCCTATGCGCGACCTCAAAGTCGCTGATATTCACAAACAACAAAACCTACAGACTACAGCAACCTAACGGATCAAACTAAGGAAATGCGAAAAGACGCAGACATTCAAACACAAGCAAGAGAGAGAAACTGGAAACTCAAACGACATGCAAACAAATCATTACCAGAAGAAAAAGCAACAAAATGCTGAAAAAACGAAGAAACGGTAAAGATAATGAACTCATCGGTGATCGGAGACGGAAAAGTTGTCTGAGTGATGGACGCCGGAGAGTCGGAGACTGAAGACTGGTGGCAGACGAAAGAAAAAGAAGACGAAGATGAAGATTGAAGCGTGAAAATGACAAGCGGAAAGCGAATGGACATCATTTCTACCCTTTATATCTGGCCCCGAGGTCGGGTCCCCGACCGTTGGATCTGGTGGCGTGCCAACCACCTCAAATCCAACGGTGCAGCGCGATCTCAAGTATGTGACCCGAAAAGACACCATCAGACGAAGAGACGTGCATTAAATGCCCGTTGCAGAAACTGAACCGCATCAGGGGGTATTGCCACGTGTCCAAGAAAAAGGAGGGAAAATGCGTCCGCTCATTGAAATTTGAAGTCTTCAGTTCGCTGGGTAAAACGTCAGTTCGGTTGAGTCTTCAGTTCGCTGAGTAAAACCGCAGATCGCCTCAAATCTCTTAGTTCGCTTTGAAGCCTTCAGGGCGCTGGATAATTTCTCAGTTCTCAGAACGTTGTGTGAAGATTTAAGTTCGCAGTAAAAATTATAGCTCTGTTGAGTTCTCAGGTCGCTGGAATCGACCTAAGAACTGGGGGGTTGATGTTATGGTATTTTTGGATTCCTCAAATGGGCTGGCAAAGACCCATCAAGATAGTGGCCCAAGCTACTAAGACCAGGTATGAAGCACTATTCATAAGCTCGCGAGATCGCTCCAGTATTCGACGAGATCGAGCCCGTGAGAAGACTAGCGAAGACAAGGTCAGAGGCACTAATTGCCTTCTTAGCGACGTTGAGGTCGCATACCGGTCATTGCGACGTTGAGATCGTCAGGACGTCACGAAGTCAAGATCGCCACAACGACGATTCAATCCGTTTTTTACTCCAGTTCGCCCAGTTTCAGTGCAAGACAGTAAGATGGCGTGTCTTACACGATAAACAAGGTTATTTCACCTAATGACAGCTTAATTTCGGGAAATCTCACTAGAACAGCATGAGCTAGCATTCGGCCCACGTCTCGCCAGAGTTGACCTGGCAGAAGTCAGAAGCATTAAATGCTCTCCAGCAGCATTAATTACGACAAGATCAATCTCTTTTGTCTGTTTATTCCATTTGTAGCCTCATCTCCTCTATAAATAGAAGAGGGCATTTATTGTTAACCATCCACAAACTGAGAGTGCCATCATTCTGCCAAAATACCGAGAGAGTAAATGTTTAGAGAGAGAGACTGTCATTAATAATAGAGATAGTGGACGTAGGCACTTCTAAAAAGGCCGAACCACTTTAAACATCGTGTGTTCTTCTTCCTTCCTTCTCTTCTCTTTTTCCATTATTGTGTTCGTTTGTTGCAGGTCTCTTTATCTGTGCGGCATTGGGCTTAAGAATCTGGTTGGCTGGTTTACCACGTCAACAAATACTAAGAAAGTAGTGCATCAAACCCAAGTTTGTCATCTCGAATGTCTTCATCATATCTTCTTTAAATTCCATCATTATCTTCTCATTGTTTCCTATACAGATAATATCATCAACGTATAAAGAAACAATAACAATATAACCTTGGGTGTTAATGTAGAGTGTTGGTTCACTTTTGCTCATTTTGAATCCATGACTTGTGAAGTATTCTTTAATTCTACTGTATCAGGCCTTATGCCTTGCTTCAACTCATATAAAGCTTTGTTCAATGTGAGAACCTTGTTATTTTTTCCTGGGATCATGAATCCTTGTAGTTGCTTTACATATATTTCTTTTTTAAGATACCCATTTAAGAATGTAGATTTCACATCTAGTTAATAAATCTGTCATTTCTTTTGAACAGCGAACGCAATAAAATCTCTTATCGTGTCAAATCGAGCAATTAGAGGAAAAGTTTCATTGTAGTCAACTTCGAATTACTGTATCCTTTCGTCGTCAGACATATCTTATGTTTTTAAATTGAACCATTAGAGTTAAGTTTTGTTTTGTATACCCACTTACTCTGATGAATTTTTTATCTTTGGGAAGATCTATTAATTCCCATGTCTTGTTTTTCTCTATCATACAGATTTCTTCTTCCATAGCTTTTATCCATACTTCTTGTTTGGAGGCGGTTTCATAGGTTTTTGGTTCAATCATGGTCAGGTGGCCTCATATATTTCTGACAATGGCATTTTATTTCTTAGTGTGATTTCAGTGAAGAGTTTTTAGGTTGTGTAGGTTCATCCCTTAATAATGGTTGATTGGACTCCTCTTCATCTTGTTGATGAGTTGGTGCTGGTAAGCTGATGCTCTTTATTTCGACTTTTTCTATCTCTCAATTGTATACTGCATCTCGTCAAATTAAATGTCTCTACTTATGATTAGAGTATTTATTCTTAAGCTATAGACTCGATATCCTTTTGATTGAGTGATTGATTGAGTGTGATAGCCTAAGAAAATGTTTTCTTAGTCTTTTCATCCAACTTTCTCCTTTTTTGCTTTGGGATATACACGTAGCATATGCACTCAAATGCTTTGAGATGTTTTATGGAGGGCTTTTCTCCCACCCCAGGCTTCTATTAGCTTCTTATCTTGAACTGCTTTTGTTAGACCTTGTTGAGTAGATAGACAATTATGTGCACTATTTTTGCCCTGAAAGTTTTAGGTAATCCCTTCTCCATCAGCATTGATCTTGTCATCTCCCTCATTTTTCTATTTTTTCTTTTAGATACTCCATTTTGTTCTATGGTATATTCGACGGTAAGCTAGTGCTCCATGCCTTCTTCTTCGTAGAACTTGTTGAATTGATTGGAGGTGTATTCCTTTCCTCGATCACTTTTGATTGTCTTCAATTGTTGACAACTTTGCTTCTCGACAAAAATTTTGAATTTCTTAAAGATCTCAAAGACTTGCAATCTTTCTCTTAGAAAATACATCCACGTCATTCTGGTATAGTCGTCGATAAAAGAATGAAGTACCTATTTTGATCATGTGTTGGATTTCGCATAGGTTCACAAACATCTGTGTGGAGTAACTCTAAAGGCTTCTTGGCTCTCCATACTTTTCTGGATAGAAATGATTGTCGATATTGTTTCATGAGCATGCATCCTTCATAGATATTGTTGATTGCTATTATCATTGGAATGTCTCATATCATTTTTTTCTGATGTAGGATCTTTAGGCTGTGGAAGTTGAAGCGTCCAAATATCTGATGCCAAAGCCATGACTCATCTACTTATGCCTTCGTGACTGTATCAATAATATGTTTTCATTCGATAGGGAAACATCTATTTTCTTTTATTTGAACTTTTACAATTTCAAGGGCTTTATTTTTCTTGCTATATAGTAAAGAAGAATTTTCCTCAAAATGCAAAAAATATCATTTGTCCCACACTAAATAGATTTTGAGCTATGTTGGGGACGAGGACATCATTTGTGTACTTCTTGCCTTTTTTCGTATTTACGACAATAATACCTTTTCCAATAGCCTCCACAAATTCACCATTTCTAATTCTAACTTTTGTTTTTATTTTATCAAGACTGTAGAAAACTTTTTTATCTTTTGTTATGTGATTACTATAGCCACTATCTAAATACCAAGTTTCATTTTTCTCTTTAGCAACATTTTGGCAGGCATATAAAAGATAATTTTCTTCATCTTTTTCTTCAGTAAAATTAGTTTAATGATTTCTTTTTAATCTACAATCTTTTACCAAATATCAAACTTTTTACAATTTTGACATCGTGGCTTTCCTTTAAATCAACTATCTTTTTTCAAATGACCTCTTTTTTTGCAAATTTCACATGATGGAATATTATTTTTATTTTTAGATTGTTCGGTTTCTTTATTTTTAGACTTATCGTTTGAATTTTTAATACCGTCTTTAGGTTTATAAAATAACATATTAATTTTAGATTGAAAGACATTCTCTATAAAATTTTCATTATCCTTTCCAATCTTTTTTTCATGTGCTTCAAGAGAGCTCATTAATTCTGTTAGAGATAAGGTTTCTATGTCCTTAGACTGCTCAACAACGGATATTATTGAATCATATTTTTCTATTCAACCAATTAATATTTTTTAAACTATTGATTTATCAGTGATATATTCACCATAAGCTCTCATTTGATTAACTAATTCTTTTATTCTTAAAAAATAATCTTTAGCGATCTTATTATCCTTCATTTTAATATTTTCGAAATATCTTGTCAAAGATTGCAATTTGATGGTGCATACATTTTTACTTCTTTGAAACTTCTCCTGCAACGTATCTTATACTTCTTTTGCTGTTGTAGCTCTTATGATACATGAAAAAATATCATTTGTCAATGCTTGCTAAAGAACGAATAATGTTTGAGAATCTTTTTGTATATTTTCTTTTAGTACATTCTTTTGGGCGGTTGAAAGAGTCGAAGTGTTTTCGGGATGCTACATCCCTCTCCAATAGGTTTTCATAAATTTTAAGAGCGAAAATAAGTCCTCATTTTAATGGATCAAAAATCGTGATTTTTTTAATTAAATAATGGAAGGGAAAGAGTTATAATCCATCATTGGTGTACATCTAATAGATGATCGAAACTCTGATATTACTGTTGGATAGTTGATTAAAAAAAATATGATTGTAAATGGAAAGAGAGTAGAAGTAGAGTAGGTGTGGCAGTGTGATAGAATGGAAATGGAGAGTCATGGAGTGAAGTGGTATGAGAAGGATGAGTATAGGCTAGTATAGTGTCTAGGCTTTTGAGTGTGAAAAACTTTAGTTGTTGTGTCCTATAACGGTGCTCAAAACGTAGGATAGAAATATATTATATTATATTAAAAAAGGTTGACAGAAGAGGGGAGGAGTGTGTGGGTTATGGCAGCTTTTTGTTTTGTATTGTTTTCTTGGTACAAAGTGAAAGAGGAAGTGAAGGCTTTATATAGTTTCCTTAAGTTGGCTAGCATGCAAACCTATTTTAATTATGAAGCTTTCAACAGCTCAATAAATTACTTTTTTTTTTCTTTTTTTTTATATCTTGGATGTTCTACATCAATTAGCACAAGTTTAGATACTAAAAATCAAATTCTTTTTACACCAAAGGATTATGCTTGTTTCCCAAGTAGTTCTGGAAGTAACTAGAAGTGAGCATCAACTTCAACTGTATACAACCAAACACTTTTAAATGAGAAAGTTTGACCTCCTGTGCACTTTAAATTTCTTCAGGTAATTTCAACTCCAAAGCTATCAGTGGTCCTCAGTTTATCAAATAGGTTGCTCTATTGACTCTTTTGCCCAGAACTGCTTTAGCAAACTAGAGTATATATGCATGCTTTTGGCTCTCTTAGTTGATGTTATGCATGCTTTTGGCTCTCTTAGTTGATGTTCTTTTCATACGTTCTGTTACACCATTCTACTGTGGTGTCTCTAACATGGTCTTCTCAAGTCTAATCTCACTCTCGAAATAGAACCTTTTGAACTCTGTGTCTTTATACTCTTCATATCATTGTTTGATCGTAGCTTCTTGACTTTCAAACCCATCTTATTTTCAACTATCGCTTTCCATTTCCAGAATATTACAAACATTTCATGTAACATCGTTTACCCCGATTTCCCGTTGGATCGAGATTCGAGGCGAAGGGCGTTACGGTTCCGAACTGCAAATTTATTTATTTATTTATTTGAAAATTTCTTACAAAAAAAAAAATGGAATCACCACTAAAAGTTTTTAGTATATTGAAAAACTTTAATATCATTTATCTCGTTTATAATTTTAGAAAATCCGGCAGAGTCTCCTCTGTTTTTCTGAAAATCCAAAAATTTACAAAAACTTTTAAAGAAAATAAAGACACTTCAAAAGGTTTCTTTCACTTTCTCAACTACCATTTCGGACCCTCCCGTCCGACTTCAAATTCACTCCACCACACAAGCATTTTTCAAAATTATATTATTCTGAACTTGATCAATAAATCAAAGCGGGGCACTAACTTTTTCGGAAAAGTAATTTAGGCCACAAAATTTGATGTAAAATACAAAAATTCATCACATGCATCGTAGTGGGTTTTACGGATTACAATTTTATTTATACAAATATATAAAATTTTCAAAACATATGTGAGTCAATGAATATATAAAAAAAATACGAAACTATTAAACGTGAAAGGATTGTGACTCGTAAGAGACGCGACAACTATCTTCTTGTCCGAATCTATCTACAATGTTTAATCCTAATTTATGCATAGAAAATCCAACGCGTAAAGTGTTTCTATTTAAAGGGGGAAAGGGGTATACACTAAATTTTAAAAATCTATCATTTATTCAAATTACTTTATTACGAAATAATATTATCTGAAATCCTTATATTTATATAAAACTCAACTCAAATTACTAATAAACGCACATACAAAATACACAACATTTAGTATTAATCGTATTAAATCAATCTAAAAACATTTGTTTCAGATCATGATGAAAGCACAGTACTAAAAATTTTGACCTATCAACTACATAATCATATTCCTATTATTTCCTTAAACAAAATAAAACGATTTTTATTTAAATTATTGTTATTATGATTATTATTATTATTTTACTATCAGTTGCAAACTAACATTTTACAATTGTTTAAACTTTTACCACTAATTTACAAAGAACCTAATTTTTATATTATAGTGCCAAATTTCAAATTTCTCAAGTTTTTATCTAAATTTCACAAATAAATCAATTTACTAATATTAGCACATATATAAAATAAATGAGACTCATCATAAAGCATACCAATGTGATTCTTTATTTATTTAATTATTTACATTTCATAACAAATTTTGATGAAGACAATTTATAAAAATAATTTCGCATATCTAATACATCATAGTCATTTAACAATTTTCAAACATAATATTAATACATTTTCATTTAATAGATTTCAAACATCACAACATAGTTTTCTCTTATATCTTTACAGCGCCCTTCGTAAACTCTGATACGATACCATGGACCGGAATTCGGGTCTCAGATAGAATAAACGACGTTCCCGACATCGGTCACTCGGTGACTACCCGTCGGGTTGCCTATCACATATCACAGTCAGTTTCGACTTCAGGATCGGACACCTAGTGCCTCTCATAATCCATTCATCGAAAACTACGTATCGGTATCGGTATAACGACGCAGTACTGCTATATTACCCTATTAGCATGCCAACTACCAATCCCCACCTACCAATGTTCAGGTTTACGCGGGCCCTTTCTCAATTTTATTAATCACAAATTTCATATTTTGATGACTTTTGTTTCTATATGAAGATTTCATTCGGAAAGCGATAAATACAATTTGAGACACGCATTTTCCTATATATATATAATCAAATTATTAATATGAACATCGAAAAATTTTATTTTTCATTCAAGGAACGCATTAAATCCTTCCCAAAACGTTCATGTCTTTCTTTCGATATACGCTCGATCAAGACACTGAACTTATCTGTTTCTTTCTCGTTTTTATTTAAAATTCATTAAAATCATATTCAAATAATCCCTTTATTCAAATTCATTGATATAATTTCATATATTTCACAATCAAACAAAATTTCAATTTAAATTCTATTCTAACATCATTCAAAATATATCCAATTTACATAAAATCAAAAACCCAATATAATTACTATATTATTTCAATCAAATTTATAATATTTCAAAAACTTATAAATACGAACTTTTAGAAATAAAATGAGATTTTCAAAGGAAATGTACATAGATATTTTTGGGCTTGAGTTTGAGATATCATCTCAAACGCCTACGTACCCATTCTATCATTGGGATCAAAGCTCTCGTAGTTCAAACAAACTTTTATTACAATTATTATTATCAAAATAATTTCACAATACGCTCGATTTCTATTTTCAGTTAAGCATATATATTTCTCAAAATTTTTATTTTCCATTACATAATGTCACAAAATTATTTATGCTATGATTTCACATAAACATGAAATTAATTCAATTAAAATAACAATATTACACAAGTTATGGACTAATTAATTTATTTTCAATACATAATATACACTGAAATATACGTAAACATACTAAAAAATTTCATTTTAATCATTTTCAAATCTTAAATCATCTATATGCAAAATTGGTATAACTCGATTTCTAAATATAAACATAATTATCAAAATACATATTCTATACTCAAATACTAAATTCTAATACCTAATTATTAAATTAATAAACTAATTAAATAATTTTCTTCGATCAACACTTAAATAAATAAAATCTAAAACATATATAAACTTTTATTTCAATCGTAAAACATAATTTATAATCCTAACTCAATCAATTAAAAATAAATCTATCCACTTGCATAATTATTTTATTATTTATTTATTATCTTCATATTTTATTATTCTCTCTTTCCACTAACTTCTGTATGTATATATATTTATTTCTCTCGGCATTCAATTGCCGGTCTTCAATATGTATATATATATATTTTTATCCAACAAGTCCCACTGTTAATAACAAGTATAACTACATATATTTCTATATATTTTTCAAGTAGATCCCACCACTAATATATATATATATATAAATCACACTTATAAACAAAAATCATCACAAAATCACATACTCATGCCATTTATATCATAAATTCTCATCAGACCCGAAATTAAACTTGACAAATAGATGAGTTTTAGCAATTTTTGAGCTTAGAAATAGATAGATCATATAAAAATTAAGTGATTAAAGCAATTAAATGGAAAATAAAACAAAACAAATTGAAGAAAATGGACAAAGAAGACTCACGGCAACAGAGTAGAAGCAGAAGCAGAGTCAGCTGGGCTGGAGCAGAAAAACAGAGTGAAAAATCTGGAACTCTCGGATTTTATAATAACCAACTTTTTATAATTATGTTTTTGCCCCAAAATTTTTGATATTTACAAAGTGACCCCAAAACTTTTTATTTTCTGTATTTACAACCCTACTCACATACTAACATTCCATTTGACACTGTTGACACCCACACTTCCACTAACTCATTTAAACTTATCCATAACCTTATGTTATCCACAAATACATAATTTATTTTAATAGAAAATAATAATAATAATAATACTAATAATTATATAATAAATCATTGATTTAACTCAAAATTTTTTTTTCATAATACAATCTAATTTCACCATCCTAACATTCCCATTTTGCTACTTATTTTTATTTAAACTCAAAAATAATTCTTTATGGGGCAAAAACGTTTTCAAAAATATTAAATTTCATCGGTTAACAATCAAAACATTTTACAATTGCACGAACTTCATTAAATTCAAATTTATTTCCATTTAATAAATTACTTATTAAATCAACGAATATAAATCGGACGGAAATAATTATCGGAGCGTTACATTTAAGATTTCTGTCTGAGGACATAAATCTACTATTTTTTTGGAGTGATCGTTAATGAAGGCAATGAAATATTGCTTTTCACCAAGTGATGAAACTGAAGTTGAACCCCAACCATCCGTGTCAACTAACTCCAAAGTTGTTGCCTTTAGAGTTTTGCTAGAATTCTTAAAGTTAACCTATTTCTGCTTCTCGAATATGCAGCTTTCACACAAGTCTATATCCAATGATTTTAGTCCTGAACACTTCTAATTCGAATGCATGACTAGTAGCCCCTTGCACTCATTTGCCTAAGCCTTAAAATAAATTTGGATCTTCCCTGCTTTCAATAACTACAATTGAACCATGTCCGTCAGTAGTTGTATAGAGAGTTTCGTTTTCTTTTCCTCGAGCGACAATAATTGCTCCCTTCGAAATCTTTCAAGCATCTCTTGTAAAGGTCGTCATATAACTATGTGTTGCTAGATGCCCAATCGAAATCATATTCTTCTTCAACTAAACCCATTCAACTTGATCTGCACTTTTCTTTTGTCAACGTTGTCGTATGCTTGATCATAATCTAGAAACACCTTTGCCAAATTGCTTGCAATATAATCTTCAAATAATTTGCTGTTAGAGGTAGCATGCAACGATGCTCCCGAATCTAACAGTCATGATTTCCTATTGCTCTCCAAAGAGTATATTAGAGCATCATCTGCATCTTCTAATATATAGTTCACACCAGTCTGACCATCATCGTCTTTCATTGGAGCCTTGCATTCATATTGACAGCACCTATCTTCCCACAATTCCAGCATTTGACATATTTCTTACTCCTTTGTGAATTGTTATTTTGATGATTCCTCGACTTAGACCTATCACACATTGATTTGGATATAACACGCTGGTTTCTTTTTTCGTGTTTCTGCCTCTACGATCCACATTCAACGTGGATCTTGAACCGAAGAAACCATCTGCACACCTTAGAGTTATAATCGTATCCATAACTTTTGAAAATTTAAATGTATTCTTTTAAGATGAACCACTGATCAATTGGACAGTGCTTTCCTAACTCCCAAGCAACAAACCTAGAATTAGCAGGGCTTGCACTTCATTATTATATTTAATTTTAGTAGAGGTCAATTGATTAATGATCTCATTAAACGAATTCAAGTGCGCTTTAAAATTTCCATTTTTCGGCATTTGGAGAGAAAATAGCTTTCTGATAAGTTGTACCTTGTTTGCTACAGAGAGTTAGAGATGTGATAGAGCTTTCATTAGAGACATAGTCGTCTCTTAACTATTCACACTGAATGCAACTGATCTCGATAAATTGAGTCGAATTACTCCTAGGGCTTTGTGATCTTACACTTTTCACTCTATATCCAACATGTCTGCTGGCTTTAGGATTTTTGTTAAAACATCTTAATGTATGAGCTGTCAACTTGTCATTAAGTCTTCCATGTGCGTGACACTTGTGTAACAACGTCAATGTTCATAAAAATTGAAATACTCCTTTAGAATAAAATGAACCACCGGCCCTGGAAGAAGATTCTGCTACACATAACAGTAATAGTAAAATAATATGGGTTTCATAGCTTGTGGCATTTATACAGGTATGTGATGTATACTTGATTATGTACACGCACATTTTGTAAGTTTTGATTGGGGACCATCTGGTACGCCAGTCAATTGACGTGATAGAAGATCATGATTAATATATATTATATTATTTAATATTATAATCCAACCGTATCTCCTCTTCTACGTGATTTCGGAGAAAGGATTCCTATGTTAATGTTGTCGTCCGGTTACCAAAATAAAATTCTTCTACTCAATTTCGAGTTCACACATCTATTACTAAAATTACTTAGGTGGTGTTCAGTGCCATTATCGGAAATGAATTTTCATTTTTAAAAATAAAAAATAAATAAAAATATGTTTCAAAAACATGTTTTTAAAAATAAAAAATATGTTTTTAAAAATGAAAATGTGACGGTGTTTGGATGCATTTTTAAAAATGATTTTTTATTTTCAGTAATAAAAATAAGATAAAATTATTTGGTAAGTTGCTTTTGAAAATGTGTTTTAGAAAATAAAAAATATTTTTTAAAAAAATAATAACTAAAAAGTGAAAAGTAATTTTTTTTTAATATTTTTTGTTATTTTCAAAATATGTTTTCAAAACACATCATTATTTTTCCCTTCAAACATCTATTTTACTCATTTTCAAAAATAATATCAAACATACTTACATTATTTTATATTTTTAAAAATAACTTTAAAAAAATCCTACTAAATACGTTACATTTTTAAAAATAGTTTTCAAAAACTAAAAACAATTTCAAACACCATTTTATTTTATTTTTTCGTTTTCAAATGTATTTTCAAAATACTATCAAATGCATTATCATTTTTGAAAACGTTATTTTCAAAACATGCTTTTTATTTTTAAAAATACTTTTCAAAAACATAATTTTAAAAACGTATATAAACACATCTTTAGAATTTTGACGATAGGTGGTTATTAGAAGTAACTTGCAAATTATTTTAATTTTTTTATTTATAATTTCTCATATATTTGAGTTGTAAGATTGAAATCGAACAAATATATTGTCAACGTATGGAACTAGCCGACTAGGTTCTTGTAGGTCCAACCTGTAGATATAAGGTGAGTTGAATGAATGCACACAAGAAAGTAATGAAAAAACAAAGGATACTAGAAATTTTTAAGTGGTTTGGCTTAATACTTTGCCTACGTCCACTATTCTCTCACTATTTTTTATGAGTCACCGCCCACTCTCTCATTCACAAGGAGGATCCTCCCGTATTTATAAAAATGGGAGATGCTATAATAACGTCTAATAAGTTAAAATATAATTATGATTACACTTAATGCTTCAGGATTGTATTTAATCCGTCTGAGTTACATTTAATGCGCCTAACAGCTGTCAAATCATATTGTTTAGATGGCTAACCCAAGTGGACTAGGTCAGATCTTAGTAGTCCACGTTATAATCTTTGACGGAGTTGGCGTGAACGGCACGTCTTGAGCTGTAATCGGTTTGACGGTTTTGACTGTTAGTTGATTGGCAACCTGCGAGCTACAGCAATTGACATCTCGTCCCAAGAGCTAGAACGTCCGGAGTCTGACTGTGTTTTGGTTTTGTGGACTGATCACGTAGCTTGAGTCTGCAAGCTGTACATTCGGCAAGTTGCATGCCTGATGAACTGGACTCATGTGCGAGCTTATATGTTTGATAAATTGGACCCCTAAGTGGATTGTGCTTTAACTGAATATGCAGTCTCTTTTTGAGAGGTTTTAGTCTTGGGCTTCTACTTGTCTTGGACCTCGATCAACAGTACTGAACTTTTACCAGCCTATTTAAAGTAATCTAAAAATACTCATAACATATATATATATATATATATATATATACATAGATCATTCATGTAATTACAGATTTGTTATAATATTAGGATCTAAAATTTGTTTGGGGTTCATAGCTTTTGCAAGTATTTTGTAAGTGGATAAAATATATAAGCATTAACGTCGAAAAAGTTAGGTGATTTGGTTCACAATTGATATTTCAGAAACTATGAATTTGATTCAAAATTTGGATTCTATTCAACTAAGTTTTCACGTGGAGGAGGCAACCCACACACCCCACCCCCCCATATGTTTGTGTAAAAAATATGGCGTATTTAATAAATTATGTTAAAATCGATAATTCCAATATACTTTTGTTTTTTTTTCTAGAAAAAAAAAAAAAAACAGATTTTTAAAATTGACACTGAAATTATAAATTGAGTTTTTAAAATATTAATAGTTTACGTGCGAAGTAATTCCTTTGCTTGGAATTACTAGACAGATCACATGCGAACCAAAAATTAGTTTATACATAAAGAAATAATTTACACGAAAATAAAACTCAGTATATATATATATATATATATATATATATATATATATAATTTCAGTACCAGTTTCAAAACATATATATATTTATTGTGATTTATATTTACTATAATATAATTAATTATTTTGTGTTCATAGATTATGTCATCGCTCTCACTATTCGTTTATTATTTGCCACCTATACGTTTAATTGATAATATTGTCATAATTTTCTATTTTACTTACTAAAATTGTTACTGTTCTTATTGTACTCGAAGTAACAAATTAATAACCTTAGCTAACTCGGTCTCTGTCCTCAATTCCCAGTAAAGTAATGATCATTTGATGTCATAAAGATTTTCAAACTTAAGGTAAAGTCAGTTTGGGAAAATTTTGAAAATGTAAACGATGTAATCATATATGATCTGTCCTGTAACAATCCCTTTGATTTAATGAAAACCGGACAATATGAGGTTCTCTTGATGATGTGCCTCGGAGATTTATATTAATAAAATGAATAATACTAGACTTTTAAAAATTTTATCCAAATACATATCTAATGATGTGATTTATGAGTTGTTCAAATGTTATAAATCATGGGATAATGTGATAATTAATAAAATCTGAATAACTCACATATTATATTATTTGAATATGAATTTGGATAAAATTTTTGGGAAGTCTAGTATTATTGTAGGTTCAAAGTCAAACTATGTCCCCTCCCCCAAATATCAAATTATAATAAAATTAAGATTCTTTTATTACCATCCAAAATTTTCCTTATTATACTCAATTAATTCATGAACCCATATTAGAAAGTTAAAATTAAAGTTCTACTTTCTACATCTTTTAAAATATCAAAACTATCCTTCAACTTTAATAAATTTTAATAATTTCTTTTTCTTATTACACCCATTTTACACTCATTTAAAACACAATTATAGTTTTATTTATTTTAAATCTCAACGTTGATTTATGTTCTAGATACATCTCTACCAAAATCAATTGTTGTTGACACTCAAGTATCCGGCCATTACATTACCTCCTGTATTCCTCATGCCATCGATGAGAAAGCACCATGTAGAGCCCAAAGCTCTGATGCAGAAGTCAGCTTCAACTGCCATAAAAAATTAACAGGTGGATAGTAGTGCTAGTTTCCTTACCAATACTGGCTTTATATGTGGCCATTATCATCCAAACTCTTCAATCTCTGATTTGCATTGTTTGTAGTTTCTTGCGATAAAAAAGTCACTTGACATAAATGTTAAATAACAATTCTCTGTTTAGTCTCCAAGACATTAAGCTTCAAAATGATAATTTCAAACGTTCTCTAGATTGCTTTACTAAAGAAAGTCACAAGTTCCCAGACAGAAAATAACCTTCGGCCAATCTCTAGGAGGACTAGTGAGAACCATTTTTACAGCTTCCTTGCCAAATGCGACATGAAGAGCAACATTCTACAATTCGATCATGTATTCAGTTTCGAATGGTTTGTGATAATAATTAATAATAATTGATCACTTATCTGTTTATGTCATAGTACTTTTGATTTTGTACATATTATTAGGGTTTATACTAAATTGGCTGTAGAAAACAAATTGAAAATTTTAATTATATTAATTATGTAGTTTTAAGTTATTGTATGTAAGGATATAGTAGTGATAAAATATTTTATTAAAAAATATTTATAGCAAGGGATTTTTTTGGGTGACAATAGCGCCACCCTAAAATTAATTAAATTACTTTTCTCTTATCGAATCAATAAAAAATAAAATGAGAGTGTCTTCATTTTTTTTTTTTTTTGAAGAAGAGTGTCTTCATTTTATATGATAGAATTAAAAAAGAAGTTCGAAATTAGGGAAAGGCTGGGCCATATTTCTCAAGGATAATACAGGCCCAACCTAAAATTTTATCACACTACCTGATCTTTTTCGAAACAGTCCGCTTTTCCCATACCTACTTTGATGACTGGCCCGGGAGCTTAGAATTAGAGGGGTGTTGCTATTCAAACCCCACCTTCTAACACTTACCAGTATTTGTATATTTATTTTTTAAAATGGTATATAATTTTGTTAACATTGTACAATAAAAAAATAATAAAAAAAAAAAAGAAGTTTTGTTAGCAAATAACCAGTGGTGGACGAAAAAGTTATTGGACGGGCACTTCAGGAAACAAAATTTAATAAACATGATAAAGCGATAAACTAAAAAAGTAGCCGGTGTCACAATAACATACATGATGCATAACTGTGATTCACATGGATTTGTAAAGATTTCATTTCTTTAACATTATATATACACCCTTACTAAGATTAGTCAAAAGAAATAGTATATTAATACCTTAAAGATTCACTAATAAAAAATAATACATCCATTCAAATGCTGAATTTTTTAAATTTTTTTAATGAATATAATAATATTATATATTACACAAAAATGTCCACTGAATTATTTTTTTATATATATAGTGATCATATATTTATCGTTAATGAATCCTCGCAGATGTTGGTGTTTGTATATTACTTCATCGAAATGTAATCTTTATCAAATACAAAAAGTTAATTTAATTTTTTAAAAAACATATAGAAATTATCCACTAAAAAACAAAGTGAAGAAAGATGTTTCCTTAATGATTTTGGATTACTTTAAGACCAAGTAAACTCATGTTATTAAAAAAAAAAGTTGATTCTTTGATTAAGATAGACACAGGAGGTAGCCAAATGTCTAGAAAATGTGAGCAAGAGTTTGGTTGTGAGCTCAAGACTCGGTATACTGAGTTATAAGTTTAGGGCTTCATTGTAATTAGGGTTTGGTGTTTGAGAGAGTATTGAATATGTAGTAATAATAATTTTCAACATAGTAATATTTTTCTCTTGTCATCCTGACAGCTACTGTTTTTATTTGGTTTGGATTTTTCAGATAAATTCTTTTGTTATGTTATTAGATTAATGTTGTTCTCTCTCTTCGCCTCTCTCTCTATATATTTTTGGCTGTGGTGGATATTAGACACTTCTACACACGTGTTCCCTAACAAGTTATATCATTTTTTTTTTAATAATTTTTTGTTTTGTGGTGGATATTGGACACACTTTCACATGTATTTCCCCGACAAGTAGTATCAAGATTTGTGGAGGAATGCTACAATAATAAACCTCTTTAAAAAAACAAAAAAAGGAAACTTAGATCAAATTGGAAACTACCTAGTTTGACTAATGATGAAATAAACAAATTTTAATAAATCAAAAATATGAATAAGAATCATTAAATTAATTCATAATGTTGTTTTTTCATCAAAACAAAAGTAACATTGACTACCTAATTTCATAGAACACAGATTTTGAATTTTCAAGGTAATACTGCCTATTTTGGTTTAACTAGGACTTCTTTTACTCAGATCCATCTAGACATGGATCAAAATACTCATCTAAACATAAAACGATAAGTCAAATAATTCAACTAGACAAGGATCTAAACACTCATCTAAACATAAAACCTATAAGTCAAATAATTCAAACTATGAATGCTTCAATTACACACATTATGCCTCATATGCTTCTATATATATATATATATATATGCATGTCAACAATAGCTTAGCAGTAAATCATATAACATCCAACCTATGTTAATGAAACATTTATACTTGAATTCTCTTTTGAAAGAAATCATCAAATAGCATTCGATATTCTTTTTAACTTCCATTCTTGAAATCCTAATTTGCCCATGACTAATCACTCAAATTAATCATCCAAATCTCATCACAACACATTAATCACTCGAATTTCATTATAAGTACTCTTGGTATAGAAAATCATCAGAGTTGCACTGCCGACTAATTAAGTAGAACGCTGTTTTAGTTGCCTTAAGCACCTCTTTATTTGTATAGAAAAATCAAGAAGTAACGTAAACTAAGTTCAGGAAGCAGGCTTGACTAAGCATTAAAGAATGAATCTTATCATTATGAGTTGTTAACTCATACAATTCTTTATGTAAGTGTTAATCTTTAAGAATAAGTTGTAAAAAACTCGTTAATTAAGTACTTAAGTATATATATCCATCTAAAAGTTTTTAAGGAGAAAGAAAAGTCCATGTTTCTTAGGTTTTAGTGACAATATTTATTGCAAGTCGCTATTAGAGAGCTAATACATAATTATATTGGAAGACTGCAGTCGAAATCAGGCTATACATGCATACTAATACTAGAGGGAGAATGTGAAATCATATTGAAAATCTTAAGGTTGTCGTTAAGGAACATTGTTCTTTAATATCTTAAAGCTAAAATTAAATTATTTGCTTTTCTAACAGGCAGAGATTCGGTGCTCATTAACCAGTCAATCAATGCAACAACAAATAAGCGTGCCAAGTGCCATCAATTCAAGCTTCAATTAAACAATCGTCCTCTCAGCAAAATGGATTTTGGATGAACGCCGGTGATGAGAGAAAATATAAAAAATAGATTTTTTTTTATTTAATATAAAATATACAAACTCTATTTAAAACACGTTCTTCTTGATTTTTGAGATAAACAAAATGTTTATACTTGTTTTCTTGATGAGTTTCTCCAATAAATTACAAAGGTCAAGTTTACCACCCTTTTATTATTTTAAACTAAAAATAAGAATAAAAAACAATTATTATTTTTTAAAAAATTAAAAAAAATTATTTTTTACTTATAAGTAAGAAAAATACTTTTTAAAACTATTACGATTTTGACGTTTGAACAGAAAGACATAATTCAAATGTGTTACCTTACCTGATTTGTTGTAAGGAACTTACCATTAAATCTAGTTATAAATCTGAACGATTTAATTTCCTGCTAAATATATTTTAAAATTCCCATTTTTCCTGAAAAGGATTCAAAAGTACCACTTAAATTCACCCTTTACACATGTAATATTCGGCTTGAAGTAGCATGGAAAAATAATAAACGACTAAAAGAAATTAAAACGGAAAATCTAATAAAATACTATTGATATTGTTGCTACGAAAGCACATTTGAGGCATAAAAGGTTTTTTTTTTTTTTTTTAAACCTTTTTTGTAGTAAAATGCGTAAGCTCTTGCTTCAGCACATAGTTTGAAGTCTGAAGTGACTGAGGATCTGTTAATAGTACTGCTACTTTAACATAAGTGAATGCTTTTGTTTTCTTCTTTTCTCCTTATCTTTTTCTTTTTCTATTAGCCTATAGATGCATGTGATTAAAATGTACTTCATCGATAAAAAATATAGGATGGTCGGATCGACAAATAAAAATAGAATTCTTTAGTGAGCAAATCTTAGATTTGAATCGTATTTTTTTGACCAAGAAAATGATGATCTTCCGTTTGGGTTTCCATGTTGTGCTTGTCTGAAGCGAAAGTGCAAAGAAACAACACTTGTTTTTCCCTTTTAATTCAAAGATGGAACTTCTTTTGTGTACTCGAATCCTAAACTCACCATAAACATAGATCAAAAGAAGGAATATTGAAGAATGCTTCTGCAATTGTCAATTCAGATTATCTTCCTTTTATGGCCTTTGTCCACCTCTTATGCTTCTGCATTGCCAAAAGCACCACCTTTGGCTAAACCTAATTGTCAATCAAGCTGTGGAGATGTAACCATTCCTTTTCCATTTGGAATGGGAGCCAATTGTTACTTGAATGATTCCTTTGCAATAGATTGTAAGTCTAATAAGCCATTTCTCAGTAGCATCAACTTAGAAGTGCTCAATATTTCACTAGCAAATTTCACAATTCGAGTCGAACATCCGGTCTCCAATTCTTGCCTTAGCAATGAAACTAAGGTATTGCAGGATACCCCTTTCTTCTACTCACGTAGCAACAGGTTCACAAGCATAGCCTGCAACAACATTGCATATATGTCCCCTAGTCCTGATTTGCTTCTTGGTGGGTGCTCGTCCATCTGTGACGCAAGAGGTAAAGCAGATGAGGGTGACTGCCTTGGAGTCAAATGTTGCCAGACAACAGTTCCTTTGGATTTGCAGAGTTTTAGCGCATCTTTCCACGCCTTGAATAATTTTAAAGGAGAAAACAAGCAAGAATGCAAGCATGCATTTTTGGTGGATCATGAATGGTTTGAGATGGAATTTACATATGCTGAAGAAGTTCAAAATTGGACAGAAGTTCCTGTTGTACTGGATTGGTATATAGACAATTCTTCGTTGGATCTTTCTTGGCCGGAACATCGTTCCTTCATTGATTGTGATGAGACAGAATTGCCACTTGTATGCTGCTATTGCAAAACGGGATACGCAGGAAATCCTTATCTTCCAGGTGGATGCCATGGTATAGCTTCTTCCTCCATCCATCCAAATATATATCCTTAAAGTTTCTGATTCTATTTTTAAAGGTTATTAAGGCTTTTTTTTTTTTTTTAATAAATAATTTAAAGTTTGAGAAAGGGTTTATTATTTAAACATAACTCATGAGGTAGGTGTAAGGTATACCGATGCATCAATCTCATTTTATCAGTATATATAATATTGAAAAGATGTCTTATCAGTATATTTTATAACTACTTAACACTATTAAAATCTTTTAAAAATGAGTATTTTATTTCTTGACCATGTAATGCCGTTTTTAGAGCCATGAGGTTACCAAATAACATAAAAATTAAAAAATAAAATAAATCCAGACTTTTGGAGAGTTTCACCTTTTCAATTCGGTTAATTTGTTAGTACTCTTTCCTTTTTTTTTTTTTTTTTTTTTTGTTTTTGTTTTTTCTAACTATAGTTATTCTATGTCAAGCCTTTTAATTACTAGATTTTGTTAAAAAAAAAGGAGATAAAATCAAACCGTAATAAGAGATTTTTATGAGATGAAGACGATTTAGTATTTGAGCTAGTTGCCACTATTAATTTTCAGTTGTATAATTTATAAAACAATCTTAAAATTTACAAGCTAGTTGCCACTATTAATTTTCAGTTGTATAATTTATAAAACAATCTTAAAATTTACAAGCTTTTAAAATTTCAACAATATATATAAATTCCTTATTGCTTTTTAAAATTCTAAACATAACATGCATATTTATGTAGGTACTTTTCTTAATTTTATTATATTGTCCTGTTTTCTAATATAATTTGTGACATATTAATTCTATTTGTATTCTGCACATGTCCAGATGTGGATGAGTGTGCTACAAATAGCACTGCATGCGAAGCACACATGATTTGCAAAAACATTGATGGGAGCTACCATTGCTACTCACATGCGAATGTGTACATTATTATTTTAGGTATGTCGTTTTACACTTTAAAGTTAAGGAAAAATAAATGGAGATGATTTATTATAATTTATAGAAAATCAAGGTTATTACCTACTTGGTAAATAATTACGAATATAATTTAGTTTCTTTTTCCCTTCTATATATGATGACCCCTCTTTATTGTGTTCTTTTTTATGCGTACATAGCAATAGTTACAGTTATATTCACTACTATTAATGTGTTCTAGAACAAAGCTTGAACCTCAAAGGTTCAAGCTACTATTTTAAAATGTTCAAGACATGTCTTCACTGAAGGTTTAAATGATTTAATGCAGGTACTGGAACTGGCCTTGGAGGTTTGCTTCTATTAATAGTGGGATGGAGGTTGTGCATCATTATATTAAAAAGAATCAAGCGCAAAGAAGAGTTCTTCAAACGAAATGGTGGTTTACTTTTACAGCAACATTTAAATTCATTGATTGATAGCAGTGTTGATAGATGCAAAATTTTCAGTTCAAAGGAATTAAATAAAGCCACCGACAATTTTAATGTAAATAGAATTCTTGGTCAAGGAGGTCAAGGTACTGTTTACGAAGGAATGTTGGTGGATGGAAAAATCATTGCAGTAAAGAAATCCAAAGTTGTTGGTGAAAGAAAAATTAAAGAATTCATTAATGAAATTGTCATTCTTTCACAAATCAATCACAGGAATGTTGTTAAGTTATTTGGTTGTTGTTTGGAAACCGAGGTTCCTCTATTAGTTTATGAATTCATCCCCAATGGAACTCTCTGTCATTATCTTCATGATCAAAATGAAGACCTTCCTCTCACATGGGACATGCGTATAAGAATTGCTGGAGAAGTTGCAGAGGCTCTTTCTTATTTGCACACGTCTGCTTCCTTGCCTATTTACCATCGAGACATTAAGTCTACAAATATACTTTTGGATGATAAATATAGAGCAAAAGTAGCAGACTTTGGGACTTCAAGATCAATAGCTATTGATCAAACTCATTTGACAACAACAGTGCAAGGGACATTAGGGTATTTGGACCCCGAATACTTTATTTCAAGCCAATTCACTGATAAAAGTGACGTTTATAGTTTTGGAGTAGTCATCGTTGAGCTTTTGACAGGACAAAAACCAATTTCTTTAACAAGGTCAGAAGGAAGTAGAAGTTTAGCAACATATTTCATTCTTTGCATGGACGAGAACCGTCTATACGATATTCTTCATACTCAAGTAATAGAGGAAGGAAAACAAGAAGAGATCATAGCAATTGCAAACATAGCAAAAAGGTGTTTAAACTCAGTTGGGAGGAGAAGACCAACAATGAAAGAAGTCGCAATGTATCTGGAAGCTCTTCGAGTAGCAAAAACTAGATGCAAACTCGTGCAAAGTTTCGAAGAGATGGAGAATCTGGAAACTGAAGTGACTGAGCCCCGGAATGTCGTTTCTACTTCAACATGCACTAGTTTTGACAAATGTAATGGTTCCCTATAACTGTTAGCTAGCTGGCTAAGAGATTTTTGTGTGAAAAAAGTCTAATGTGTCAATGTAATTTTTCCCCCTCTAAATAGAACAAGATAATTAAAGTTCTTATGGTTCTAAAACTTGCTTCAACATTGTTCAAGAACACTAAATATATTTCTGATTCAAGTTCTTATTGGAGATTCACCAAGTATAAAGTATAAAATTAATGTGCACATGTGCATGCACACACACAAGGAGATATTTTTCTTATATATATAAAATAAAAATAACATTCTACAATTGCTGATTGATAGTTATGAGGTATTGATAGATTTGATAAAAATATAACTGATTACATTTTGAAATTACTGATTGTAATTTATTATATATTCATTACAACTAAATGAATTAAATTACATATATAATAATCGACAAGCAAAGTCACGTTTATTGATTGTAATCCGGTATAATGATGGACAATAGAGATACTTTTATTTAAAAAATACAAATTGAACAAAAACAAAGAAGAAAATTAAAACAAAGAGCTGAACCATATATACATATAGGTATATATGTATGGATATATATATCCGTCGTCCCTCATTGCACTAGATGACAAATTTTTAAATTTATTTTTTATCTTTAATTTATATTTTTTTATATTTGACCTTTAAATAAGCACTAAAAATAAAATAAAAAAGAAAAAAATCTAAAAAACCCCTCAAATAGAAAATATTGTTAATTCACCTAAACTTTTGAAAATCAATCTAAAACCGGTTTCCATCCAACACTTGAGTGATTTTGTGAAAAAAAATCATGGAAAGACAAAAATGCCCTAGCTGTATTGAAAAATTAATAAATTAAAAAAATTAGTCAATTACCACACTACCCTTTCATCACCAAAATTAAAAATTAAAAAATGATAAAATTTTGTAGAATTTACAATTAAATTTATATAAAAATAGATAAATAAATTATAATTTTAAATAATTAAAATAATAATAATTATTATTAATAAAAAAATAAAAATAAATATAATACATTAAAAATTAATTAAATTAATTCATGAATAATTAAAAACAATTAAAATTAAAAAAAAAAATGTAGTTTGTCTTCTATATTGAAACCAAATCTAGATCTTCAATTTAGTTTATATTCTTATTTAAATTCAAAAATTAAAATTTAAAAAAAAAAACAATAATTTGAAAGAAAAAGTGGAAGATTGGGGCTGATATTCATTAAAGCAAAAAGTCCAAATAATAATAATAATAATAATAACAAAGGGAACAACAATTTGAAAAAAAAAAAAAAAAAATGAAAAACAGATCTTCAAAGTTCGTATTCTAACATGAATGAAAAATGTTATAGCCTCAAAAATCCTCTCCACATTGTTTCAAAAATAAAAAGAAAAATTCTATCCACAGACTCAATCTCAATCAACAAACAAACCAACAGTCTTCATCTACTATAAAACATTGGCAACCTCCAATCAAATCCACAAAAGCTAAATTCTTTAAACTGGTGTTCACAACTCTAGAATTTCTTAAAAAAGAAACTTTTTTACAGTCTAATAGCTAATCAGACAATACAAAATTTATTGACCTCTTTACAACAATTAAAAAAGAAAAAAAGTCAACAAAAAGTGGAAAAAAAAAAAAAAAAGAGCCCAAATTCCATAACCTGAATTTTGAATTCTCACTTCTTTGTCCTCAAAGCAGACACAACCGAATCATAACAAGATTATTCAAAAGAGAAGCATCAAATTCAAAACGAACGACAGTAAACCCAGATCATACAAAATCAAAAACCAAGCAAAATTTACTGTTTGTCATGTTCTCTGCAACCAAATACAAACAACACAATAAATACCCAGATCTTCAATCACCCGCATCGCCGTTGCCGTCACCTGCATTTTGTCATTTCCAAGCATTGTTTTTGGTGAATATACAATATCATTCAAAGAGATGATGTCTACACCATATATATATCTCACTCTTCTCTTGCCATTGTAATATAACTAGTCGCCACTAACTGCGACCCTAGTCTCTCTTCCTCTTACTCTTTCTTAGCAGAGAGGTCAATCTTGTATGGAAAGGAGTTTTAAAAATTTACTAGCTTGAACCTCCTAAAACATCAAATTGCTTGAAAACTAACCAAACAATTCACTAGCTCAAGTGGAAATTATATGAATCTTAATTTGAAACCAACCATAGAGTCCATTAAAATGGATGTAAATTATCGACACTGCAACAAAACCAACAACGATGAAAGGTCTCTATAAAGAAGAATTGTCTGAAAAGGAGTTCTAAGCATTTACTAGGTTGAACCTCCTAAAACATCAAATTGCTTGAAAACCAAGCAAGCCGTTTTCTTGATCGATTGGAAGTTATATGAATATTGCTTTGAAACCAACCATAGAGTCCATTGAAATGAATGCAAATTATCATAATACTGCAATAAAATCAGCAAAAATGGAAGGTCCCTATAGAGAGGAATTTACAAGCCAACTTGCCAAAAAGCAGTATGATTTGATAAATGTATGCATGATATATTTTCTCTTCTCTTGATTTTTAAATTGTGATTATTAAATTTTTTATTTTCTCATTTTGATGATCTTAACCAATTGTTTTATACAAACATTTATAATCACAATTCAAAAATCGAGAGAAGAGAAAATATATCATGCATACATTTATCAAATCATGGAACATTTTGGCAAGTTGGCTTATAAATTCTTCTCTATAGGGACCTTCTATCATTGTTGGTTTCGTTGCATTGTTCAGATAATTTGCATCCATTTCAATGGACTTTATGGTTGGTTTCAAGGCAATATTCATACAACTTCCACTTGATCTAGTAAATTCTGGATGAACTGTATGATTGGTTTCAAGCAATTTGATGTTTTAGGAGGTTCCAGCTAGTAAATTCTTAGAACTTCTTTTCACAGAAGATTGACCTCTTTTTTGAGAGAGCAAAAAATAGAGATTACAGATATGGAGAGAGAATAAGAGGGAGAGAGACTAGGGTTGCAAATGGTAGTGGCTAGTTATGTGACAATGGCAAGAGAAGAGTGAGAGATATACATATATATATATATATATAGTGTAGGTATTATATATATATAGATATAGTGTAGGTATTACCTCTTTGAATGATATTGTACATTCACCTAAAACAGTGTTTTGGAATGGCAAAATGCAGTTTTTATTATTTTCTCATGTTTGCCTGATTGTGTTCTCTATTCTAAGTAACAGTTTTGCATTATTTTGCCCAGATTTACAGCTTCAGGCTCTTTTAGGGAGGAATTAAGTCGGTGAATAAAAAAAAAGGATGTATAAGCTCATGACACCCAATCTTGCTGAGAATTTAATACTCTCAAAAAATGAAATGGAATTTAGTTCCAGTAATACTAATGAAGATGAATTGGTGCCCAGAAAAGGCAGCAATGATTAAGGTCTAGTGAGAAGTCCAATACAAAGGCAGAAGTCACAAATGTTCAGAATGAGCTGTTTTGCCTCCGTAGTCCCTAAAAACATCAAGCTTCTCTATTTGAGGAAGAGTTTAATCGAGGAAATGCGAAAGCAAATTGAAACTTTTGAGGCTAAAGTATAGGGAACTTATGAAAGAGTAAAATCTGACCCAAACGACTGCCTACAAAAAAAATTTCACATGGTTGTACAAGTTAATGGTAATTGTATTTTCAAACACTATAGTAGTTTAATTGTTGCATGACTCAATTGGTTGCAGAGGTTACATTTTTCTTAGTTTTATTGGCTATCAATTGTTTTAAATGAACTGCATGGATCATGAATGCAATTGTAACAAGCTTATTCTGCTTCAAACCATCCTTATTTGTCATTACAGGCATAAAGAAAATTCTACAACAAACTCGGAACTCAGGCCTCGGGTTTGCAATATGCTTAAAGATATGTACCAGCTTCTAAGCTTTCAGATGACAACTCTCCGATGTAAAATCACATTCTCAATTTACTAAAATTATTCTTTTTCGACATAAAATCAACACACCATCCTGTGTTCTTTTTCTGGTATAATGTTCATGAGCAAGATTCCCATCTAACAATTACAAATTGATGAAAGATTATATTGGCTAAAAAATATAATATAAATAACACAGTACAAATGTGTTCTCAAGTTGTCCACAACCTCCAACAAAGTGAACCAGCTCAAGTATGGACAAAAACTTACAACGGTCGACCTTTTAAGCGGCCCTTTTTTCAACTTTGAAACAAAATACTCACATTCTTCTTGAGAAAAAAAAAAAAAAAGAAGAAAAGAAAAGAAAAACAACATTTAAGTATTTGCATGCACAAGATAGAGAAAATATATAAAACTACCATAGCGGGCAATAGCTTCATATAAGTCTAAAGAAGTTGTTTTCCTTCATTTACAGTTTTTGTGATAATTTACGAACCAACATCAATAAATAGAAAAAGAATGTAATTGGGGAAACTTACACTTAGTATCAGGAAAGAGATTGGAAATAAATACGTTCAACTTTTTTTTTTTCATCTCAAACAAAATTACATATCAATCATAAAATTGAACAGGGAATATAAGAACAGATAAGGATGAAAAAATTATTTTCATTGTTAAGCACTTGCCAAGAAAAGCCACAACAGAGAGGACCGTACATAAATCAGCTTCAATTAGCCCAAGACAATCCAATCAGAAACAAGCTCTTATTGTTTAAATTTCTAGTTGTTATCGAAACTTCAAGCCAATACCAATTGATATCGAAAATGAATAGTTTTAGTAAGTTATGAATGTGGTTTACCTCAGAGAGTTGTTATCTAAAAGCTTAGAAACTGGTACATCTTTAACCATATTGGAAACCTGAAGCCTGATTTTCTAGTCCGTGGTAGAAGTTTTCTTTATGCCTGCAATGACAAATAAGGATGGTGTAAAGTAGAATAAGCATGTTACAATTGCATTCATGATCATGCAGTTCATTTAAAACAATTTGTTAGCTAATAAAATTAAGAAACATATAACTTGTGCGGCTAATTCAATGATGCAGTAATTAAACTACTATAGTGTTTGATAATACAGTTACCTGTAACTTGTACAAGCATGCGAAAATTTTTTGTGGGTAGTCATTTGGGTCAGATTTTACTCTTTAAAAGTTCCTAATACTTTAGCCTTAAACTTTTCAATTTGCTTTGACATCTCCTCTATTAAACTCTTCCTCAAATAGAGAAGCTTGATGTTTTTGGGGACTATGAAGGCAAAATAGCTCTTTTGAACATTCACGACTTCTACCTTCATATTGGACTTCTGGCTAGAAGTTAATTGTTGCTGCCTTTTCCTAGGCACCAAGTCATCTTCATCAGTATTGTCGGAACTGAATTCCAATTCATCTTTTGAGAGTATCAAATTCTCAGCAAGATGAGTTGTCAAAAGCTTATACAACCTGTTTTTATTCATTGAATTCCTTCCTAAGATAACTTGAAGTTGTGAATCTAGGCAAAATAATACAAAAGTGTTACATAGAATAGAGAATTAACACAATTAGACAAAAATGAGAAAATAATAAAAACTGCATTTTGCCATTTCCAAAGTACTCTGTTTTAGGCGAAAGTACAATATCATTCAAAGAGGTAATGTCTACATCAATATATATCTCACTCTTCTCTTGCCATTGTCACATAACTAGCCACCACTAACTACGACCCAAGTTACTCTCCCTCTTACTCTCTCTCTTTCTCCATATCCTTAATTTCCCTTGTTTGCTCTCTTACAAAAGAGGTCAAACTTGTATGGAAAGGAGTTCTAAGAATTTACTAGCTTGAACCTCCGAAAACATCAAATTGCTTGAAAACCGACCAAACAGTTCACTTGCTCGAGTTAAAATTTATCTGAATATTACTTTGAAACCAACCATAGAGTTCACTGAAAAGGATACAAATTATCAGAATACTACAACAAAACCAACAAATATGGAAGGTCCCTATAAAGAAGAATTGTCTGAAAAGTGTTGAATTGTGGCTTAATTAGCCATGTTAGAATCCCACATCTAAAACATTAGATTGTGGTGGGAGATTAGTGGACTATAAATAAGTCCTTTAGTTAATTGATTTGGCATCCCACAAAACAAGAATTGTAAAAGATCCATACATTTGTATTATTCTTGTTTTCTCCCCATATGTTTCTGGGTTTTTGGATCTTACCCAGATTTTGTAATATTTTGCTTTGGAGTTAGTGGAAGTTTTCAGCAGCGCCCGTGGACGTAGGTTTTATACCGAACCACGTAAATCCTGGTGTGTTCTTTCCTTTTTCGCTTTGCATTTATTTTTCTGCTTTTTTGCTGTATTAGTATTTGTTATTTATATTTAATAGCTAGCATTAGTAGTTGTGTATTTGTTTAATTTCCGCTGCGCACAACAAGTGGTATTAGAGCCCTAGGTTTCGATTGATCTGGGAAATAGTCTAGGGCATTAGCTAGCTATTAAATATTTGTTTGTAAAGCTTCGGTGTTATTTTGGAATAGTTACAATTTAGGGAAGCTCTGTCAAAAAGACTATAATTGTCTAAGGAGACTGGATTTTAAGTGGGACCGTTTGTGACCCCTCCAGCCTTTCCTGGGAGCTAACCTTTTGAGTACTATTCATTTGATCACCAAGCTATTGGCATAAAACTTTTGTTGTAAAGCAGAAATGGCATCATCTTCACATGTAAAAATTGAAGTAGAGAAATTTGATGGTCGAAATAATTTTGGCCTATGGCAAAGCGAAGTTACGGACGTCTTGTATCAACAAGATTTGGATATTGTTCTGGAAGAAACAAGACCAGAGAATATTGAAGAAAGGGACTGGGAGAGGCAAAATGCGAAGGCATGTGGTTTAATTCGCTCATGTCTCTGTAGAGAGCAGAAGTATCCGTTCATGAAGGAAACCTCTGCTAGTAAATTGTGGAAGGCGCTGGAGAACAAATATATGAAGAAAAGCAATGAGAATCGGCTATATTTGTTGAAGAGGTTGTACCGTCTTCAGTTGAAACCAGGTTTGAATATCAATGACCATATTGATAATTTCAACCGTTTGTTAGCTGATTTGTTGAATTTGGATGAAACGTTCAAAGATGAGCAGAAGGCGATGCTGTTGATAGGATCTCTTCCTGATGAGTTGGATCATTTGTGCATTACATTTATTCATGGGAAAGAAAAATTGTCTTTTGAAGAAGTGTGTGCAGCTTTGCTTAATTATGAAATTCGTAAGAAAGATCAGAAAGAGAATAGGGATGAATCAGCAGAGGCGCTTACAGTTAGGGGAAGAAGTAAGAGTCGAAGAGGCAGATCACAGTCAAGGAAAAGACCTGATAAAGATGAATGTGCCTTTTGTCATGAGAAAGGGCATTGGAAGAAAGATTGTCCGAAGCTACAGAAGAAAGATAAGGGCAAGGGTAAAGCTACTTCCGATGCATATGTAGCCGAACATGAGGAAGAAGATTTTGTGTTGGTTAGTCTATCATCAACATCTGAATCTGGTGAGTGGATTTTAGATTCGGGTTATACTTATCATATGTGTCCACATAAGGAATGGTTCTTCAACTTCGAAGAGCTAAATGGTGGAATTGTGCTCATGGGTAATGATAACTCATGCAAAACTAAGGGGATAGGTTTAATTCGATTGAAGAATCACGATGGATCGACCAGAGTTCTGACAGAAGTTCGGTATGTTCCAGATTTGAAAAAGAATCTCATATCATTGGGAGCCTTAGAATCTAAAGGCTACACGGTATCTATCAGAGATGGAGTTATGAGAGTTGTATCTGGGGCTTTGGTGGTAATGAAAGGTACAAGGAAGAACAACTTGTACTACTACGATGGTAGTACAGTTACTGAATCAGCAGCAGCAGTATCAGAGAAGGATGTTGATTCAGATATGATCAGGCTATGGCATATGCGTCTGGGACATGCAGGTGAGAAAGCTTTAAGCAGTTTGGTGGATCAAGGCTTGTTGAAAGGAGTAAAAACCTGTAAGTTGGATTTTTGTGAACATTGTGTTCTGGGAAAGCAGACGAGAGTGAAGTTTGCAACTGCAGTTCATGATACTAAAGGTATTTTGGATTATGTTCACTCTGATGTGTAGGGACCCACAAGGACAGCCTCCTTGGGTGGCAAACACTATTTTGTTACATTTGTTGATGATTTTTCCAGAAGAGTTTGGGTATACACAATGAAGAAAAAGGATGATGTACTTGGGATTTTCCTTAATTGGAAAAAGATGATTGAGACTCAGACTGGGAGAAAGATTAAGCACCTCAGAACAGATAATGGAGGTGAATATTGCAGTAAATCTTTTCGAGAGGTCTGTCAAGATGCGGGTATTGTACGTCATTTTACAGTTAGACACACACCACAACAGAATGGGGTGGCAGAACGCATGAACCGAACGTTGCTGGAGAAAGTTCGGTGTATGTTGTCCAATGCTGGGTTGGGCAAGGAGTTTTGGGCTGAGGCAGTGACTTATGCATGTCATCTCATTAATCGCTTACCGTCAACAGCGATCGGTGGTAGAATTCCATTGGAGGTATGGTCTGGAAAACCTGTTACTGATTATGATTCTTTACATGTCTTTGGTTGTTCTGCTTATTATCATGTAAAGGAATCTAAATTGGATCCGAGAGCAAGGAAAGCTATATTTGTGGGGATGTCTTCAGGGGTGAAAGGGTATCGTCTTTTATATCCTAATTCGAAGAAGATAATCTTCAGCAGGGATGTTACTTTTGATGAGTCTTCGATGCTGAAAAAGAAAATAGAAGATATTGTTGAGGGTAATCCGCAACAGGTGGAGTCTACTCGGAAGCAGGTGGAGTTTTTTCAGAAACAGATAGAGTCAACAAATAATCCAGCTAGAATTGTTGATGCAGATGATGACACTCCTATGATCGAGGAGGTTACTGAAGAAGAAGGAAAAGAAGAGGTTCCTACTCAAGAACCTTCGCAGCAACAAGAATCAATTGCAATAAATAAGCCAAGACGTGAGATTAGCAGACCTGCTCGTTTTGCTGATATGGTGGCCTATGCACTTCCAATTGTAGATGATGATGTTCCTTCCACTTACAGAGAAGCAGTCCAATGTTCTGAAGTTGATAAGTGGAAGAAAGCTATGGATGAAGAAATGCAGTCTCTTCGGAAGAATGAAACTTGGGAGCTAGCTCAACTACTGAAGAATAAGAAGGCAATTGGGTGCAAATGGGTATTTACTAAGAAAGAGGGATTTCCAAACAAAGAAGATGTTCGCTACAAGGCAAGGTTGGTAGCGAAAGGCTACGCTCAGAAGGAAGGGATTGACTACAATGAGGTATTTTCTCCAGTTGTGAAACACTCTTCCATTAGAATTTTATTGGCCCTTGTAGCTCAATTGGATTTGGAACTAGTTCAAATGGATGTAAAAACTGCATTTTTACATGGTGATTTAGAAGAGGAAATCTATATGACTCAGCCAGATGGATTCAAGGTTGCTGGTAAAGAAAATTGGGCTTGTAAATTGAATAAATCGCTTTATGGTTTGAAACAGTCTCCGAGACAATGATACAAGCGATTTGATCAATTTATGATAGGTCAAGAGTACACCAGAAGCAAATTTGATAATTGCGTATACTTTCGAAGGCTACAAGATGGTTCCTTCATCTACTTGCTCTTATATGTTGATGATATGCTGATAGCTTCTAAGAGCAAAGTGGAGATTGAGAAGCTGAAGACTCAGTTGAGTTCAGAGTTTGAAATGAAGGATTTGGGTGAAGCTAAGAAGATTCTCGGTATGGAGATTAGCAGAGATAGAGGAAAAGGCAAGGTTTGTTTGACTCAGAAGCAATATCTGATGAAGGTATTACAGCGTTTTGGTGTATCTGAACAGTCAAAACCTGTAAGTACGCCACTTGCTCCTCATTTCAAGTTGAGTGCATCATTATCTCCGAGTACTGATGAAGAACGAGAGTACATGTCTCGTGTTCCGTATTCTAATGCGGTTGGTAGCCTGATGTATGCTATGGTGTGTACAAGACCTGACATTTCGCAAGCAGTTGGAGTTGTGAGCAGGTATATGCATGATCCTGGTAAAGGACATTGGCAAGCTGTGAAATGGATTCTACGGTACTTGTTAAAAACCGTAGATTTTGGTTTGGTATTTCAGAAGGAAGATTCACTTGGTCAGTTTGCAATCGGATATGTAGATTCAGATTATGCTGGTGATTTGGATAAACGACGGTCAACTACTGGATATGTATTCACTCTTGCGAGAGCTCCTGTAAGTTGGAAGTCTACTTTACAGTCAACAGTTGCTTTGTCTACGACAGAAGCAGAGTATATGGCATTGACAGAGGCTGTGAAAGAAGCAATTTGGTTACAAGGATTACTGGTAGAGTTGGGAGTGGGACAGAAGAATATTGCTATTTACTCGGATAGTCAAAGTGCCATTCATTTAGCAAAGAATCTGGTATTCCATGTTCGCACCAAGCATATTGATGTCCGATATCACTTTGTGCGGGAAATTCTGAGTGAAGGGTCGATTCTCTTACAGAAAATTGGGACTGCTGATAATCCTGCGGATATGATGACCAAAGTGGTGACAGCAATCAAGTTCAACCATTGTTTGGACTTGATCAATATTTTGAAAGTCTAAAAGGCATATATGAAGGCATTGCTGAAGGCTAATACGCCAAGGTGGAGATTTGTTGAATTGTGGCTTAATTAGCCATGTTAGAATCCCACATCTAAAACATTAGATTGTGGTGGGAGATTAGTGGACTATAAATAAGTCCTTTAGTTAATTGATTTGGCATCCCACAAAACAAGAATTGTAAAAGATCCATACATTTGTATTATTCTTGTTTTCTCCCCATATGTTTCTGGGTTTTTGGATCTTACCCAGATTTTGTAATATTTTGCTTTGGAGTTAGTGGAAGTTTTCAGCAGCGCCCGTGGACATAGGTTTTATACCGAACCACGTAAATCCTGGTGTGTTCTTTCCTTTTTCGCTTTGCATTTATTTTTCTGCTTTTCTGCTGTATTAGTATTTGTTATTTATATTTAATAGCTAACATTAGTAGTTGTGTATTTGTTTAATTTCCGCTGCGCACAACAAAAAGGAGTTCTAAGAATTTACTAGCTTGAATAACCTCCTAAAACATCAAATTGCTTGAAAACCAACCAAATAGTTCACTAGATCAAATGGAAGTTATATTAATATTGCTTTGAAACCAACCATAGAGTCCATTGAAATGGATGAAAATTATTAAAATACTGTAATAAAACTGAAGGTCTCTATGGAGAAGAATTTAAAAGCCACCTTGACATTTGATAAATGTATGCATGATACGATTTTTAAATTGTGATTACAAAATGTTTGATTTTTCCATTTTGATGATCCTAATCGATTTTTTTATACAAACATTTTACAATCAAAATTTAAAAATAGAAAGAAAAAAAAATATATCCTGCATACGTTTATCAATTCATGGAGCATTTTGGCAAGTAGGATTATAAATTCTTCTCTATTGGGACCTTCCATCATTATTGGTTTTATTGTAGTGTGCTGATAATTTGCATCCATTTCAATGGACTCTATGGTTTCTTTCAATGCGATATTTAGATAATTTCCACTCGATCTATTGAACTATTTGGTTGGTTTTCAAGCAATTTGATGTTTTAGGAGGTTCAAGCTAGTAAATTATTAGAACTCTTTTTTAGACAATTCTTCTATATAGGGACCTTCCATCATTATTGGTTTTGTTGCAGTATTATGATATTTTTCATCCATTAATTCAATGGACTCTGGTTAGTTTCAAAGTAATATTCAGATAATTTCCACTCGATCTAGTGAGCTGTTTGGTCAGTTTTCAAGCAATTTGATGAGTTAGGAGGTTCAAGCTAGTAAATACTTAAGACTTCTTTTCAATCAAGATTGACCTCTTTCCTATGAGAGTGAAAAACAGAGATTAGAGATACGGAGCAAAAGAGAGTAAGAAGGAGAGAGACTAGGGTTGCAGTTAGTGGTGGCTAGTTTTGTGACAATGGCAAGAGAAGAGTGAGAAATATATATATAGTGTAGGCATTACCTCTTTAAATGATATTTTACATTTACCTCAAACAGCGTTTGAAAATGGAAAAATGCAGTTTTTATTATTTTCGCATATTTGTCTAATTATGTTCACTATTCCAAGTAAGAGTTTTGTATTATTTCGACCAGATTATTAACAGCTTCAGTTATTTCAAGAAGGAAGCCGGTGAATAAAAACAGGCTGTATAAGCTCGTGATGCCTTATCTTGCTGCGAATTTGATACTCTAAGAAGATGAATTGCAATTCAGTTCCAATAATACTGATGAAGATGGATTGATGGCTAAGAAATGGCAACAACGATTAAGCTCTAGTAAGAAGTCCAATATGAAGGCAGAAGTCGTAAATGTTCAAAAAAGCTGTTTTGCCTGTGTAGTTCCCCAGAAACATCAAGCTTATCTATTTGAGGAAGAGTTTGATCGAGGAGATGTAAAAGAAAACTTAGACGTTTGTGGCTAAAGTATTGGGAACTTAGGAATAAGTAAAATCCGACCCAAGTGACTATCTACGAAAAAATTTTCACATCCTTGTACAAGTTACAGGTTATTGTATTATCAAACACTATAGTAGCTTAATTACTGCATTATTCAATTGGCTGCACAAGTTATATGTTTCTTAATTTTATGGGCTATCAATTGTTCTAAATGAACTGCATGACCATGAATGCAATTGTAACATGCTTATTCTGCTTCACACCATCCTTATTTGTCATTACGGGCATAAAGAAAATTCTACAACAAACTCGGAACTTTATGTTTATACCAGTTCTTTATGTTTATATCTGTTAATAAGAATTGTTAGTGTGTGACATGACTAAAATGGTTATCATTATACGTATATTGAATGACATATAGAATAATCTTTATGGCATGAAACAATTTATTGAATAAATTATTTAAGAAATGTACACTTATACATAGGGATACTGAGCTAAGTATATGAAGCGTAACAAAAACTATTTAATTTGTTTGCGTCTTAGCAACTATAACTACTAATGAGCAATATCCACTTTATCAAATGCCGGGAAAAGTATATTATGGTTAGTCTCTTTATTTTATGATTGCTGAATGCTGAAATTTTACACTCATCAGGTTTTCACTCCTACCTTATTTTAAATTCATATTAACTATTGTACACTTGAAGCTTGATTGAAATAATCAAATAAAATCAATAATTTGTTTTTATTTGTTTAGATTTAGGCCATAATGTTTACCATATCAAATTAATCAGGTTGCAATTATGACATCTAATATATGATATAGTATGATATGCTTATTCCTTCTTTGCTTGTCTTGAGGTAATTAGTGACCACAGTTAAAATTTTTTAAAAATGGAAAGCTATTCTACCACTTTGTTTACAATTTGTGGTAAGAAAACACATGGCAAACACAAAGAAATTACAATCCAAGAGGAAATGTGTTTGATATATGGATATGGTGGCGGCACACACTCTAAAAGTAGTCAGAGCTCCACTAAAAAACTATTTTACCTTTTCACAATCTCAATTGTACGTAGATGAGATATGTAATACTACATGTAAAGGTAACTTGTTGTCGCATTCGATAATGTGTCTTCAAAAATTTGTAATTGTCGACCTCTAATTGATATTTAAGAATTCTCCTCTTTCATTGTGTTCATACAACATGAATAAATCCTCAAATCATTTATCACAAATAAACTAATTTCCAATATGTCTTAAACCTGCACTACAATAAAAAACTAGTCGGCTTATCAACTTTAGCTGAAATGATTTTATTTTGTCTTACTTCAGGCCACAATTGTAACATACCAACATAATCCAGAGCCGGTGCCACATACAATCCAATATTCACAAGGTGGCCTAGTCAGACATGCTCCAGCCTTGCTTGATTTTAGGTGTTCTTTAACTACTCCAATAAAATTAATATATTAATTTCTTAGGAAAATTGATATAATGACTTGTAAATTATTATTGCGATTGCCATAATGACTATACATTTGGTTTTATGAATTTAGGCCTCCAATTTATCAAGTTTCAATGGCACCGAATAACCCCGGGATGCCAAGTAGTGGTCCCATATGGGTGTCAAGGTACATTAGGTTTCTAATTTTCACCTTGCTTTGTAATATCTAACAGTTTGCTTTATTTCGTTTCAGTTGGTTCATATTGATAAGTTAATGCTGTTGTAATGTCGATAGGCCAACTGTTATATACACTAGTTCTCAACTAAATCAAGCCTTGAACTCGGCAACACAACAAGTAAAAATTATCATTTTCTACATGTGGTTGTCATCATACTTTTTTATCATTGATATTCATAATTGAATATCTATCTTGTAATCAAGTAAATAAGAAAGTGGAGGTCAAACCTAGTCAGGAATGACAATTCCGTAGCTAGAAATGTCTTTAAGCAAACTTAGGGTATCTAGGAGCACAGCTTATTTGTCCTAAGTTTAATTCTCTATATCATTGCAAAATATTGTTTATTTGACGCAAGTATTTAGTATTGCTTACCATGATCTACATATTTCAGCGAACATATCCTGTACGACATAGAGCACCAAGGAGGCGTTATGAAGTTGGGGAATCATCTTCAGCACCTTAACGTGCTAAGGTGTCAACTTTGACATTCGTAGTTAAAATTTACTTCTTCATTGACTAGCTCTTCTGTATTACAAAATGAAATCTTATAGGAGAAAAAAAGGGTAATAGTTACAATGCTTTTGACTTTTGGTTTCCTTTCACATGGTAAAGTTAATATAATTTGTTATTTTAAAATAAATATGTATAGAGGGATTTTACCACACAAAGTGATCCACAAGCACAGGATTCACAATCTCTAGAGAATGGAGGAAATAACCATTCAAATACCTCAAGGTTGTTTTCCTAGCTCATAGTTATGTACTTATATATCATGTTATAAGTAATAAGTTGGTTTAAAAAAAACACTGGAAGAAGTGCATGCATGAAATCTTCTATTTGCCTTCAGGTCAAACATGATCAATACTTTATGTGATTCACTATATGAGGAAATTGGTCTTCCTATTGATCCTCATTAATTTGCAGTGTTTCGCTAGAATGAATTAACTGAGGGTAACATATAATTTCTTTTTTTTTAACTAGTTTAACCTACAAATGTGTTGTGAATCATATGCCAATCGGATCTGTTGAAAATATAAACTTGTTTTGACCAAGCCCATTTTCAAGCCCATTACCAAGCCCATTTCCAAGCCCATTACCAAGCCCAAGTCCATCAAGAAGAACCTTCTAAGGTTAGGTGTAAGGTTAGGTGAAAGGTTAGGTGAGTCAATTTAAAAGTATTTGTTTGGTTGGTGAAATTGTGTGGTTAGGATTTATTTGTATTTGTTAATTTGAATGGTTTAGATTAATTTTCTAGCACTATATATAGCCCCTCTTGCATGAGGTTTAATCATCACAAAGAAGAAGAAAACATAAGAGAAGCAAAGCTTCTAGTGAGTGTGTGAGAAACAAAGCAAAGCTTTGTATTGTGAGGTGTTTTGAGTGTTGTAAAAGTTTTATTTTTTGTTTTAGTGAGAATTTCGATCCAACAAAGTGGTATCAGAGCAAGGCTAAGTGTCTTATAATATACCAAATCGAAGCTCTCGACGAGAGGAGCACAACGCTGCAAAAATCATCCCAATCGGAGGTGCCACGCGCCCGCACGCGCCGACGGAAAATCGCTGCAGAAAACTGAGTCAACTCAAACGAGTTGAGCCGAGTCAAGCCGAGCCGAGCCGAGCCGCTGCTGACAATAGCCAAACAGGTCTCGTTGACTTTGACCGTTGACCCAGGTCCCGTTGACTTTGACCGTTGACCGTTGACTTTGACCGTTGACCAAAAGTTGACTTTTTGGTTCAAGTCCCGGTTGAAGTTTCTCGACGTTCTGAATCCATCCGTGCAATCAGAATTTCGAAATTCTAAACATATTAAAAGGTATGGCTAATGGTATGGTATCCTTTCAAGTTTCAACACTCAAGAACGACAACTATGATAATTGGAGTATCAAAATGAAAGCACTTCTTGGAGCACACGATGTCTGGAAGGTCGTAGAAAAAGGCTACACCGAATCAGAAGATGAGTCGACACTATCCCAAACTCAAAAGGATAGTTTAAAAGACTCAAGGAAGAAAGACAAAAAGGCTCTCTATCTCATCTATCAAGCATTAGATGATGATGGCTTTGAGAAAATTTCAAGTGCAAAGTCCGCTAAAGAAGCGTGGAATAAGCTACAAACCTCTTGCAAAGGATCTGAACAAGTGAAGAAAGTTCGTCTTCAGATTTTAAGAGGTGAGTTTGAATCATTACATATGAAAGCATCTGAATCTATTTCTGACTACTTCACAAGAGTGTTAACCGTTTCTAATCAATTAAAAAGAAACGGTGAGACACTGGAAGATACCAGAATAATGGAGAAGATACTCCGCTCGTTGGATTCCAAATTTGAATATATCGTTGTGACGATAGAAGAGACTAAAGATTTGACAACCATGACAATTGAGCAACTTCAAGGATCGTTGCAAGCTTACGAAGAAAAGCATAAAAGGAAGCAAGGTATCAATGAACAACTCCTCAAGTCCCAACTCAAAGAGAAGGAAGAAATCCAAAGCCACGAGAGATACCAACGTGGTCGAGGCAGAGGAAGAAGCCGAGGACGAGGTACAGGTCGTGGTCGTGGACGAGGTTGGAATTATAACAACAACAATTCCAACAATAGCCATGAGAGAGGAGAAAATTCAACAAGAGGTCGTGGGAGAGGCAATTCGAACACGAGGTACGAAAAATCTCAAGTTTAGTGTTATAATTGTCAGAAATTTGGACATTATGCTTCAGAATGTAGAGCTCTAAATAACAAGGTTGAAGAGAAGACAAATTTTATAGAAGCAAGAGCAGAGGAGAGAGAAATTCTGTTATTAGCACATAGAGGCAATGATGGTGACCAAGAGAATACTTGGTATCTCGACACTGGTGTGAGCAACCACATGTGTGGAAGGAAAAACATGTTCATAGAGCTCAACGAATCTGTGAGTGGCAATGTCTCATTTGGAGATAGTTCTAAAATTTCGGTGGAAGGAAAAGGTAACATTCTTATTCGTGCTAAAGATGGTAGTCACCAATTGATTTCAAATGTTTATTATGTGCCCAACATGACAAGCAACATCTTGAGTTTAGGTCAACTTTTAGAAAAAGGCTATGATATTCACATGAAAGATTGTAGTCTTTTTATAAGAGATGACATAGGAAATTTAATTGCTAAAGTGAAAATGTCAAAAAATAGAATGTTTTCGTTGAACATTCAAAATGATGTTGCAAAGTGTTTGAAAGCTTGTTACAAAGACGCATCATGGTTATGGCATCTTCGATTTGGGCATCTCAACTTTGGAGGATTGGAAATGTTGTCTAAGAAGGAAATGGTGAGAGGACTACCTCGTATTAATCATCCTGACCAACTTTGTGAAGGGTGTCTACTTGGGAAGCAATTCAGAAAAGGTTTCCCAAAACAGTCAGAATCAAGAGCCAAGAAACCACTCGAGCTCATCCATACTGATGTGTGCGGTCCAATCAAGCCAAGCTCTCTCGGTAACAGTAATTATTTCCTTCTCTTCATTGATGATTTTTCAAGAAAAACGTGGGTATATTTCTTGAAACAGAAATCAGAAGTCTTTGAAGTATTCAAGAAATTTAAAACTGCTGTGGAGAAAGAAAGTGGCTACCAGATAAAAGCAATGAGATCTGATCGAGGAGGAGAGTTCACCTCAAAAGAGTTCCGAGAGTTCTGCGAAGCAAATGGAATCCGACGTCCTCTAACTGTTCCGAGATCCCCTCAGCAAAATGGTGTTACAGAAAGAAAGAACAGAACAATTCTCAATATGGCACGAAGTATGCTGAAAAGCAAAAGATTACCGAAGGAATTTTGGGCGGAAACCGTAGCTTGCGCAGTATACCTATCAAATCGATCTCCAACAAGAAGTGTGTTGGGAAAGACACCACAAGAAGTATGGAATGGAAGGAAGCCAGGTATTTCCCACCTGAGAGTCTTTGGAAGCATAGCTCATGTACATGTACCAGACGAGAGAAGAAGTAAGCTTGATGACAAAAGTGAGAAGTTCATCTTCATTGGGTACGATAATTACTCTAAAGGCTACAAGCTGTATAATCCAAACAATAGAAAGACTATCATCAGCCGTGATGTTGTATTCGATGAAGAAAGCACATGGAATTGGAAAACACATGATGAAGATTACAGTTTCCTTCCCCACTTTGAAGAAGAGAAGGAGGAGCAACCAAGAGTGGAGCAAGCAGAACAAAAACCCACTACACCATCAGCATCACCAACCTCAACAGATAATGGAAACTCACCACCATTAGTTTTGAATGAAAGAGATGTGGAGCGTACAAGAAGCCTGCAAGATTTTTATGAGGTAACTGAACAACCTGATAATCTCACACTTTTCTGTCTCTTTGCTGATTCCGAACCAGTGAGCTTTGAAGAAGCTGTACAAAATAAGAAGTGGAAAGATGCAATGAATGAAGAAATCAAGTCCATTGAAAGGAATGATACTTGGAAGCTCGTAACACTTCCAAAAGGACACAAAGCAATTGGTGTCAAATGGGTGTACAAGACAAAGAGAAATGCTAAGGGAGAGATAGAAAAACACAAGGCAAGACTTGTTGCAAAAGGCTATAGTCAAAAGGCTGGAATTGACTATGATGAGGTATTTGCTCTTGTTGCTCGATTAGAAACTATAAGACTAATAATTTCTTTGGCAGCTCAGAATAAATGGAAGATTCATCAGATGGATGTAAAATCCGCCTTCCTAAATGGAGTCCTTGAAGAAGAAGTCTACATTCAGCAACCATCAGGCTATTAAGTCAAAGGCCACGAAGACAAAGTTCTAAAACTAAAGAAAGCTCTTTACGGGTTGAAGCAAGCACCAAGGGCATGGAACAATCGGATTGACAAATACTTCAAAGAGAATGGCTTCACCAAATGTCCTCATGAACATGCTCTCTACATCAAATTCAAAGATGGAGATGTTTTGATTGTATGTTTGTATGTGGATGATTTAATCTTCACCGGTAATAATCCAAGTTTTTTTGAAGAATTCAAGAAAGCAATGGCCAAGGAATTCGAGATGACCGACATCGGATTGATGGCATACTACCTTGGTATCGAAGTCAAGCAAAATGAAGATGGCATCTTTATCTCCCAAGAAAGCTATGCAAGGGAGATACTTAAGAAATTCAAGTTGGATGATTGCAATCCAATAAGCACACCGGTGGAATGTGGAGTCAAACTGTCTAAGCATGATGAAGCAGAAAAAGTGGATCCAACACTCTTTAAGAGTTTGGTTGGAAGTTTGAGGTACTTGACTTGTACGAGACCTGACATCCTTTATGCAGTAGGACTGGTGAGTCGTTATATGGAGAATCCAATAACTACCCATTTCAAGGCAGCTAAGAGAATCCTTCGCTATATCAAAGGTACAATTGACTTTGGCTTGTTCTATTCAATTTCAAATGACTTCAAACTTGTTGGATATAGCGATAGCGATTGGGGTGGAGATACAGATGATAGAAAGAGCACCAGTGGGTTTGCATTCTTCATGGGAAACACAGCTTTCACATGGATGTCAAGGAAGCAACCCATTGTCACACTATCCACCTGTGAAGCCGAATACGTAGCTGCTACTTCATGTGTTTGTCATGCAAATTTGGCTCAGAAATTTATTGAAGGAATTAAGCTTGCCACAAGAAGAACCAACTGAGATTTGTGTAGACAATAAGTCAGCCATCGCCTTAGCAAAGAATCCGGTGTTCCATGACAGAAGCAAACATATCGATACTCGTTATCACTTTATACGAGAATGCATAGCAAAAAGAAATGTGCAAATAGAATACGTAAGGTCAAAGGATCAGATTGCAGATATCTTCACCAAACCACTAAAGTTTGAAGATTTTGCGAGATTAAGAAGTTTGCTTGGCATGGTAAAACAAGTTTAAGAGGGGGTGTTGAAAATATAAACTTGTTTTGATCAAGCCCATTTTCAAGCCCATTACCAAGCCCATTTCCAAGCCCATTACCAAGCCCAAGTCCATCAAGAAGAACCTTCTAAGGTTAGGTGTAAGGTTAGGTGGAAGGTTAGGTGAGTCAATTTAAAAGTATTTGTTTGGTTGGTGAAATTGTGTGGTTAGGATTTATTTGTATTTGTTAATTTGAATGGTTTAGATTAATTTTCTAGCACTATATATAGCCCCTCTTGCATGAGGTTTAATCATCACAAAGAAGAAGAAAACATAAGAGAAGCAAAGCTTCTAGTGAGTGTGTGAGAAACAAAGCAAAGCTTTGTATTGTGAGGTGTTTTGAGTGTTGTAAAAGTTTTATTTTTTGTTTTAGTGAGAATTTCGATCCAACAGGATCTAAGTTTGGTTGGGCAAATTTTCAGGTATCAAGAAAGACAGATTGTGGCTTTGAGAAGTGCCCTGACGACTGGGAAGCTTTAGTTTCAAGTTATGATGTTATTTTAAACTTAAGCAACTTGTAACCTTATCCTTTTTAATAATGAACTTCATTATCAAATTATACATTCATCTTGATATGTAATCCTTAGTTAAAAGCATATGTGTTGTTTTAGAATTAGGAGAGAGAGAGGGGGGCCCATAGGAGCCAAGGCCCGCTCTACCAATGAAAATTTTTGAAGTTTTCTTTCCAATTTAATTGTATATTTATTATATATGTTTACTTGTTCCAAGAGACTTATTTTATATAGAATTCAGTTCATATTGAATTCAATTCATATATGAGCATATTGCTCACATTTCATTATTGATTATCGAATCATAATTTTATATTTATCTTTATATATATAAAATATATATTAGTTTTTTTATTTATATATATTTTTTATTTTTTATTTTTGATGATTACAAATATTAATAACGCTCTTGCAAAAAGTTTTATTTTACATTCTCAACATAGTATCAATATTTTCTTTTTTTTTTTTATGGAATATTTCCTTCAACTTAATAAATACTTTAAATAACCCTTTTTTTTTTAAAAAAAAAAAAGTTATATATATTTATATATTAATTTTTTACCAATATAATAGATATTTAAAATTAATTTTACTAACTTATTTTTCAAATATATTAGAAATTTGATTTGTGTTAATTGAAAAATTACAATTTTCTTTTGGCCTATCTACAGTTATAGGATTGTCATAAAATTTGAAAATCGTAAGCTAGTTTTTTTAATACAAAACTACTAACAATGCCAATATTTCAAATCTATTAGCTAAGTTGAGTTAAGAATAACATTATAATCATTTTTAATTGGTGAGTATAACTAAAAGTTAAATAAAATGAAACAAAATTTTATGATTTTTAAAACCAAACAGGTTTATTACCACTTTATTACAATTTGAGAGAGGTTGATGAACTTTACCTTAAAGAAGAAAGCAATCAAACTATAAGCTTCGTACTGAAAACCTACTCACAGAAACGTCCAACTTTACTAATAATCGATTTTACCTCTAATAACCATTACCTGTAAATGTGTTGAAAGAGATTTGGTGTTAAAAACTTTTGTCTAAATGAGTAAAGGTTTTCTTTTTCTTGTTGTTTCTTCTAAATAAGTTTAGCTTGTTAAGGTGGGGTCAACTAAACTGAAGTGAAATTTATATACATGTCATCATAAGTTCTTACAAATTATAATGAGAGGAGGTTGGACTTCGTTTCAGTCATGCAATCAAATTTTATGAGATATTGTATCATCATCACTTGAATTCAAAGAAGAATTTTGACAGCTAAGACTTTACAAAACTTTTGAATGAATCCTTGATGCTTATGTGATTCAGAAATGTTGGAGTCTAGCTATTAAAAAACATACTAAACAAGGGCAAAAAAAATAAAAATAAAAATAAAAATCTCTTCTATTCTCAACTAATGGGCAACTATTCCATTTTTTCTATCATTTTCATATCATTACCTATAAGAATTATGGTACATTTATTTGCACGTAGTCCGAATGACTTGTAATCGGAATGATCTGGAATCAGATTGATTTGAATCGGATTGATATATCAGAATTAGAATAAGTTGCTTATTTCAATTGTAGGAATCAAAATCGGAATCAGCAGTATTCTTATTTATCTGTTTACTTTGATTTTTAATCGGAATGAATTAATTATAAATTATAAAAATGCCCTTAATTAAAATTATGTACTACATAAGTATTTTTTCTGGGGAAAAAAAAATCTTATGTAACCATTGATATTTTGCCAATTGCAAAAGAAATATTGTGTATCTTTTTGCATAATTGTATGGTTTGAGATGTAATGTCATCCTTTTGCTATGTTGTGCTATGTAACTCATTATAATGGATTAAAAAAATAATTTTTCTTAATAATATTACTGTAAATATATTATATATCTATATTATATTATCAAGTCGTGATTTTTTTTTTTTTATATATAAATTGATTTGTTCATCTTTTTTTTTTTTTTTTTCATAATAAACTTTCTTAGCAAAGATAAAAAAAAAACTAAGGAAAATAATTTTTTTTTTTTCACAATTTATTTTGATTTCCAAGTTTATTATTATTTTTTCTTTTAATAAGGTATATAAAAGACTTTTTAAATTATAAAAGGGAATAAGCATGAGAATCCCAAGTAGAGTAGGGGAAATGTGAATCCCATTCCACTTTTCCCATTATGGATTTATTTTAGAGCAATTAAACACCAACAATCATTCTTATTTCACATTCTCATTTCCTAATTCGTTAAATAAACACACCATAAAAGTATAAATTTTAAAGAACAAACGTAATAAATATAGACCCATAAAATCATAATTACATTTGACACATTAATAGTTCAAAATTATTATAGAAGAATGAATTCGTGAGTATTTGTATTATTCATATGCCAATCAAGTCACAAAATAAATTTTTTCGACCAAAACCAATCTCATTGTTGATTCTTATAAAATTAATGCTCAGCATGCAGGAAAACCTCTCGGTTATTTGTTTGCACTCTTCCTAGTGAGTTTGGGTTGATTTTGATTGGCCATCGAATTTTATTTGGTTTTCAATAAATTAGAATAAAGTATCTTGATATTTAACATTAAAATAAAAAACAATGCTAGTTTTATACTTATAATTGCACTAAGTTAATATCAATTGCATTGATCGCCGTTAGCCAAATGATGGATGTAACGATTTAGGGGTAAGATTATCATTTATAAGTTGTTTAAAAATAAATAAATAAATATATATAAATACAATAAATTTTATTTTTATCATTTTTTTTTCACAAGACATGTATTTTTGTTAAAATGCAAATTCACTACTAGACTCTAACATTTTTAACATTTCATTAATCCGGTCACATTGACAGAATTTCTAATGGTCAATCATGACGGAAAATTCAAAAAGAACATTTTCCCTTGGCATCTTTTAGACAATATAAAAGTACCATTTTGCCCATCAACCTTTTGAAATTAATAATTTAACTTTAATTTATCCATCAATAGCAAGCCACACATTTCACCAAAATTTTAAATTGAAAATTTAAAATTATTTAAAACCAATAAAATTTTAACATGTGCACTATTTTTCATGGTATAAAAATGTAAATTTATTTATAATATGAATCTTCTCCATCTTCATCTAGTGGTAGGATATGTGATTTGAAGAACCAGCTTGTTCTTCAAACTCCATGTGGATCTCCACTGATGATGGAGATCCATTAATGACATAAAGAAACAATTTTTTAAATATTAAATATTTTCCTTTTAGTTTATTTTCAAAGATTTTGGATATCTAATTTTGATCTCCACAATCTATTTTTAAGAGTAGATATCTGTCGACGTCTGAAACTAGCCGACCAGGTTCTTTGAAGCCAAAACTGTAAGGTGAGTGAAATGGCAGAGAAGAAGAAGAGAGGGAAGAGGAAGAAGCATTGTTGCAATAAGTTTTTTACGTGGTTCGACCCAAAGAATAACCTACGTCCACGACTGTTCACCAACTATTTCGGTAAAGTAACAGTATCTCCAATAAGTGTTTTTTTCTCTTTCTTAATTTACAAATGAATTGCATTATCTATTTATAGAGAATAAGAGGCTACAGTAATATATAATAAGACAACAAAAAATCATAATAAATTACATTTTTGAGACTGACATTCGTTAGGTCAACTCTGTCAAAGTATGATTTAGATGCTAAACATATGCTGGTTAGGTAAGATTTCCTTAAATCATGTTGTAATCTCTAAAAAGATTAGTGTATACAATACACTTAGCTGAATTTCATCTGATAGTTCTGATTGAAGTTGACTTGCGATCTGCGAGCTACAGTAGCAGAGAGCTCGTTTCCGCAAGCTGAAATATTTGAAGTCAGGATATGAGCTTGCCTATAAAGATTGAGCATGCGGAGTCTGAAAAACCTGAGTTCATAAGCTGATTGTCTGACGAGCTAAGTATCTGGGCTGGGCCTTAATGACCTTGACCCTTAAGGAGCTAAACTTTAGCCAACTGAGCAATCTCACTGAAACAATCTTGAGCTTTTACCAGCCAATTCAAATAACTCCAAAATACCTACAACAAGATCCATCTTCTATTTTTATTTTTATTTATTTCTTGTTTTTAATTTAATTTTAATTTTTTTTCATTTAATTTAAATTAGTTTTTATATTCACTATCTATTTTTGAGATAGATGGTGGAAATTCATCTTAGCAATTTTCTATTATTTATTTTATTTTAATTACAATTAAAATACCATATTGGAATGAAAAAAAAAATAACCCTCCTCTGTTAGGTTTGACCATTGCTTAACTTACGGTAGGGGGACCAAATTAATATGTTTTATGAAATTTCAGAAAGCACAAGAGTCAACAATGGAAAGAATTAAAAAATCGAGAATTCCTAAAAACTTAGAGACTAAATTACGTTTCCCATTTTTATTCTTGCAATTTTGCCATAACAACCTCCATCAATTTTGTTGACAATAATTTTCTCTACATGTTCAAGCATACTCTATCGATCTATTAATCTCCTATTTGCTTATGTGATAAAAATTATTTCTATTTATCCAAAACATAAAATTGATTATGAAACAACAAGTGCCACTTAGAATTAAAAATCGTACAATGTATTCAACCTCATACAATGTATTTTATTTGGAAATATGATGACTTAGGGTCATTGGATTTTTGTTTTTTTTAGTTTGAAGACTGAACAGTGCTAAAACTCATTGAAGACTAAATAATGATAGAAATTCAAAATCTGAACAACATGTTTATTATTATTTTTTTGTTACGTTTGAATATATCGTTAAACTTTTTTAATATAAGGTTATTAGTTAAAGCTAACATTATTTGTTTAATTTTTACAGTTAAAATCATATAAAAACTAATAATTTGATTTATATCATTTTTACTATTTGTTGTTATATAATTTTAATTAATTTAATGTAAACAACTAAAAATAAATAATTTAATAAACTCTAAAATAATTTTATATACAGATTAATAATATTTTATCATAATTAAAATATGTTTAAAAAATGTAGTAGCATTAATCATATTTATATATTTAAATATAGTAATATATTTAAGAAAGCAACTAGAACAATGAATATTTAAATTGTAAATTAAAATATAATAGTTTAATTTTAAAACAATTTCAGGTGAAATGTCCATAGGTTTTTCTTTTTAAATACATTTCTTGCAAGTATCAAGAGAAATGAAGGAAAAAAAATTAAGAAAAGAAAATTTGAGTGGTATAAAATTAGAATAAATTTGAAAATATATCATTTTGGGGAGAATAAACTTGAAATAAAATTTTTTAAATACTTTAAATGATTTGCAATTAAGTAAAAAATTAATAATTCTAAGATTTTTTTAGTTATTTTTGGATATGAAATGAAATTTCATTATTTGATATTAAAATTGTTAACTTCATGAAACTATTTAAAATAAATTAATAATTATCACATGTTTTTAATATTATTATAAATTAATGTATCTTATTTGAAGTAATTACATGAAACCCCTATGAAGTTTGCCAAAAAAAAAAGATAAAAATGCATTTACCATTTTATAACATCAAACCCTTATGCCATTAGTTGACTTCTGTCAACTTTAATGGTTTGACTAGGATTTTAGGCTAATGACTATAACACTCTCAACATTGTAAGTTGACCAAATTACCCATGAATAAGATGAAAAAAAAACTAAGTTGAAGATTTGAGTAGCCTAAATCTTCAAGTTAAATATCTAGATTCTAGATCTTCAACCCGAAGATCTACCCAGATCTTAAAAAAACAATCAAATAAACAAATAAAGTTGAAGATCTAGGTTGATCCTCAAGTTAGAGATCTGTGTCTAGATCTTTAACTTGAGGATCTACACAGATCTTCAAAAAAAAAAAAAAAATTGAAGTTGAAGAGATTTGGGTTATCTTCAAAACCGTCATCTACAAAAACTGAAATATTCAATATATCATTAAGAACCAAAAAATCAATATAGTTTCATCAGCACATCTAAATCAATATTGTTAAGCACATCAACACATCTTCATCAACATCATCAAAACCAACAAATCAACACAATCAAATCTCAAATAATAAAAAAAAAAAAAAAAGAAAAGAAAAAGGGAAAAACATTTCAAAAAAAAAAAAAAAACTCAATTTTCAGTCAAAATCTGAGATAAAGATATGATGGAGCCGAATTTGAGATGGAAGCGAACAAATTTAAAAGTTAAAAAAAAAAAAAAACCAAATCTGAGATGGAGTTGATCTACTCCATCTCCATCTAAGATGGAGTCGAATAGCTCCATCTGAGATGGAGATGGAGTAGATCGCTCTATCTCCAAGGTAGCGACGATAAGGAATGTGACGACAAGTGATGGCAATGACGATCATAAGCTTTTGAGAGATAAGGAGAGTGGAACCGACCACGGCAACCGAAGGAAGCAGTAGATTGCTAACGAAGGAGAGAGAGAGTGAGAGAAACACGAGAGAGAAGAAAAGTGGGTCTAAGTTGCTGATGAGTAGTGGGTTTGGTTTGGGTGGATGATGATTCCGGTTTGTTAACTTATTGATCATTTTTTTTTTTTCATTTTTCCTTAACATTTTTTTTTTTCAATTTCAATTTTTTTTTTCATCTCCATTGTCCATAACAAAAATGGATGGTAGAGATTAATTTTTTATAATTTTTTTTTTTTTTTTTTACCTTGAAATATTAAGGGACTTTCTTTTTGTCTTAATTTTTTTTTCTTTTGTCTTATTCATAGGCGATCTAGTCAACTTACACTGTTGAAGGTATTATAATCATTAACTTGAAATCCTGATCAAACCATTCAAATTGACGAAAGTCAACCGATGGTATAAGAGTTTGATGTAATAAAATAATAAATATGTTTTTATCTATTTTTGGACAAATTTAAAGGAAGTTTCGTGCAATTACTTCATCTTATTTATTGAAGAATATAAAATATTAAAAAAAGTAAAACTGCACAGAGAAGGATTTACCCACCAAAATTTGTGGCATTTGAAAATCCTTCGCATGTAGGATTTCTGATGGGGTCCAGATGGGTCAGAAGGTAAATTTTCCTTCCCTTTTCAAGCTCCAGCGGTGGATTTATGGGACGGACAATTTTTAATCCCAATCCACCGATTGCCCATCTACCAAATAGGCCCTCACAGTACAAAAATAGCACTGCATGAGATAAATGCAGATTTGTGATTTATTATTGAGTTTTGAAGTAATAAATTTAGATTATAGATACATAATTTTGATACAATAAATTGAGTTTAAAATTTTTAGATTCATTAATTAAACCTAGGTCTAATAAAAACTTTTACAAAACTCCCTTTTTTTTCTAAGAAAAAAAAAACATGATGATAATTAATAAGGGTCAAAAATGGTAAATATGTATTGCAAAAATTCTTACAATTAGAAGAAAAAAATTATAAAAATATTATTAAAAAAATTTTGGGAGAGGCGTGTGCACTGTCGTGGCACAAGTTGGGTCCGGTAGTGTTTTCAATTGAAAATTTATGAAAGAGAAAACAAAAACCGAAGAGCTTACCAACACACACTGTCTTGTCAAAACAAAGTCTGGAACCATAAAGAAAATCTAAGTCAATTTAATATGTGCCTTTGTCTAATCACGAAATTCCCTCCTGTGACAGTCATGAAACACGTTTTACAAAACGTTAAATCTGGAACGTTAAGCTTATCTATATTTTATTCCAATCCAATCCTCGACTTCTCAAAATCACACATGACAAAAAAGTTAAAAATTTATAAAAGAGATATCGGAGAAAGAATCATTTTCTCTGACTAGCCCAACGGCTTTTTATTTTTCAGTTACAAGCCTGTTGTGAAAATTTTCATCAACTTCTAGGCTGCGTTATATATTTTGAACGGTACTCACTTATATGGCTGCCCAAATATGGCGGTTTCATTTCCAATTGGACGAAAGTGTGTTGTATAGTCAACCTTCTTCTTTCTTGACCAATCATCGGACCCCTCATGTAACGGTTTCTAAACATCTTTGTCTTCTGCTAGAATACTTTATGGTTTTCGTTTGGGTCCATTTCACACCTCAAATGAAAAATTGCAGGACATAACGTACATGGAACTTTGAAGTGCAGTTAACATCATTGCTCCTTAAGTATGATTTCTTTTATGTAGGTGAAGGAGAAGGAACATAGCATCAATCAGTTCCTTTCCTATCATTTTCATGCTGGCAAGAATGATGACATGTTTTACATTATTTTGTTTCTACAAATTGCAATAAATGAATAGTACTCATGTATGAAAATATTGATATGACTCGCATAAATAAAGTCATTAATATTCATATTAAATGTATTAAAATTAAAATGATTCCTTTTAATATAGTTATATACTCACGCAAATATTTGTTACGTAAACGACAAACTTCCACTTTTTTTAGCTTTGTCATTCATATGTCGTAATTACGGCTTAATCATATGTTGTAATAACGATTTTAACGGTTTAAGAAGAATACATATAACAATCGACGAATATGTGGGAGATTTGTCAAAATAGCAGTATCTAAATTTAATTTTATGTAATTAATTAATTATAACAACAATAATAAAAGTGATAACAATTAAAATTATCTACGAATAATGATAATATATGAGGGAAAAAAAAAGTATTGAGATCTAACAAAGATCTAAAATTTCTTAGGTTACATATTTTACTCTCTTAATACTTTGACACATGTTCCATTTTCCCCTATTCAAGGGCATATACAACTTATAGTCCCATCTTTCCCTTCTCCCTATAAAAATTGTCAGGTTTACTATCATTTCATTCTCCATCAGCTTCGAAATTCTCTCATTCCTCTCTGCTTTTTACACAGCAATTCTCATTATTCAGCAACCTTAACATAACCAAACATCTAGTGGAATATTGTACAAGGTTAAGTGTGCAAGAAATACTTCAACTTTACTGTGCTTTTTTGTTTTCAATTTCTTTTGTTTGCTTAATTTGTCAAGCTAGCAGTGATTCATTTTCTGACTCCTGTTCTTTGTATGCTTCTGTGTTCTTAATATCTTTGCAGGATTTGATTGACTGGTAATAAGCATTTTCTAAAGGTCTACACAGGTGAAATTTACAGAATTCTAATCATGAGCTTCCTTACAGACACACACACACAAATATATATATATATATTAGTCATGTTGTGTTGACTTGTTGCTTTCTCTCCATCTTCTGTGTTTGTCTTGATATTTTTTTTTTTTTTTTTGGGAAGACAAAAGTTTAACTTTAATCAACATTCAAATGGTATTGGCCTTAATTTAGGAATGAAACTTTCTATTGCGATTTGCAAAAGTGGTAATCGAGATCTGATTAAACATGGAGGCCGGAGTATATGTTCTCATTACGTTAGTGTAACATCTCAATGTTTTATAAGGGAAGTTAGTCTGAAGTCTGAACTCTAATATAAGATAATATACAAATGAGGGGTCCAGTAAATTAAACTCAACTAAAGCTGAAATCTTCACAAATTAAATAATATATAAAAAGAACCCAAATAAAAACAGTAAAATATGACTTTTGTAACCGTTCTTGTATGGTTTTCTCATAACTATGCGCAAGTGATTGTGTAATTTAGCACCCTTGATTGTTTCCTTTTTTTTTTAATAATATTTTTTATGGGTAAGAGATTCCAATTTGGAATATTGTCAATTTAAATGAGGGTTCACTGCTACCAAATAATATCAATTAATTTGGTCATGCTTTTAATTTTATGATAATTATCAGTCATTGTGATCTATGACTGTATTATTGACTATGACATAGATCAGATGGAAGGTGACTTAACTAGTGATCAACTGGATGCTTCCTTGCTATTTGATTTTGATTTTGGCTTTGACGGTGAGGTTGACGTACTTGACAAGGCCCTTTCTCAAGCAAATCCGAATAATCAACAGAATTCAACGGCTGGCGATTCATCACAGGTATGTGTTAGGGGTGACATCTTACCATATGATAATTTTCTCTCGAATTTCTTGTTTTTTAAATGCATAATGACCTCAATATTCTTGGGCAAATCCGTGGACGTTTACTAGGTTCAGAGAGATGCTAACCCGCTGGACCATGTCGAGACGGAGTCAGCTTCTGAGAACAATCCTGCTGAACATCCAAATCCTGCAGCGGCGACTATTGCTTCAAATATTGCACCACCCAGATCACTGGCCATCAATTTTGATTCGACAATAGGCTTACCACAAGCCTACAATCCAACAACAGTAATATACTTTGCTCAGACTCACTATCAAATATAATTTAAACCATGTTGTTTAATTTTGTTACTGTTTAGCAGGAGATCAGTAGGGAACCCCAACCTCCGAATACTAATTTAAGCCTTCCTGAAAGCACAAACCCACCGCTAATCAACAATGTTTCCAATCACTTTCCTCCGCCAAGCGCCACATCCAATATTCCATTCTCAGGAGCAGGTCAATCATATTTACCAGCAACGGTAGGAGCAGGTCAATCATATTTACCAGCAACGGTAGGAGCAGGCCAACAATATTTACCAACAGCGGTAGGGTTATATATATATATAATGAAAATGGAAAAAGAAAATATGAAAAGCTCCCAACAATAGAAAATAATATTACTAAACCTCATTAATTTTTTAACATCAAGAGATGGGGGATTTCACGTTAATTTCATTTTTAAAGAATAGTTTGAATAAATGCTTCTCAGAAATTATGTATGCAATCAATACTTACCTTAAAAGGACATTTGTTTATTATATCATTCCCATATAATGTTATGGTATAACAAAAGAATACCAAAAGAAAATATGCAAAAATGTTTAAAATAAATAAAAAGGAGTAATAACGAACTTGAAAACAAAACTGCTACTTCATTTGTTTTTTTGTTTTTTCTTTTCTTTATTAGCATTAAAACTGCTACCATTAAACTTGAAAATTTAAGATATTTTCGAAAAATATTTGATAAGATTATAGATAGCAACAAAAAATAATAAAGCAAAATAATCTATTTTAATACCAAAATTCCCCTTTGTCACTCTCTGATTGCTTAAATATTTTCACTATTTGTATCCTAATTTTATAAAGAGAAAATGATAATAAGTTCACTAGTGGTATTTAATAAATTGGATCCCGTAAATTTTGAATCACCCATCTATCTTTCAATTAAGATTAAATTCTTTGTTAATCACTTTGACAATAATATCATATTATGTTTGCCATTTTCATTGTCTTCTATCTTTGTGCTTCATTTCTTTGTTACTTCAGCGTTTGTAAATTAAGAACTCAGTATCTCCTTTTAAATTTCGAATTGCCCTTTATATCTTTATATTTTATAAGATTAAATTCTTTGTTAATCACTTATACAATAATATCATATATTGTTTGCCATTTTCATCGTCTTCTACCTTAGTGCTTCATTTCTTTGTTATTTCAGCATTTGTAAATTAAGAACTCAGTATCTCCTTTTAAATTTCGAATTGCCCATTGTATCTTTCAATTCATTTTATAATATTAAATTCTTTGATAATCATATAATGTTTGATATTTTCATTGTCTTCTACCTTAGTGCTTCATTTCTTTATTATTTCAGCATTTGCAAATTAAAAACTCAGTTTCGATTTTTGAATTAGTGGCACAAATACTTGTTCATCTTCTTTGGCTCTTTATTTTATAATTTTTTTTTCATTAGTAAGTCATTTTAATCTCATCTTCCTTCTTCATCGATGCACGTGAATTCCTAACGATTTTTTTTTTTTTAACAAATTTTCTATAAGTAGGTGGACAGGGTTCAAGAAGTTGATGAAGCCTTGTTATCTCAGCTCAATACTCGATCAATAAATGGCCTTCAAAATGAGCTTATATAGTACGTAATTGCAAGTTTTTAATTATTTCTAATGATATTCTACTAATTCCCAACCAAAACAGTATTTTTATTAATTATTCTCAATGTTTTCTGTTGATTTAGTCCTAGACCTATGAATACTCCTCTCGACTTGTCCAACTCAATACTCGCTGATCAACAATTATCACAAAATGTTGGTAACAGTTATTTCTGCTACAATAGTAATCAACAAGCATTGCCTTACCCAACTTCATGTCCTCAAACCAATTCAGTGAGTACTCAGTTAATTTTATGTGTTCATGACAAACTGTTTATGAATTATGTTCTAGTTTATACTTTACGTGTACCTTTTCTTTTTGCTTTTGTATTTTGCCATGAACAGATGGGATTTGGAATTACAAACGGAGGATCACAAATAAATTACCAACAGCCATCCGCTTCTCTCTCTAACTACCAAAATTTTCTTTATAATGCACCCTTAACTCAATCCAGGTATTTTATTTACTTGTTATCATCTTTTGTGATTATCATTGTCAAGAAGAACTGTGCTATTGTGTATATTTATTATGATTCTTGATTGGATTATTAGGCCCCAATCAAATCAACTGCTTGCTCCGAATCAACAGTGTTCCAGCTTCATGCTTCCTAGTTCTTCAGTGCCTCTAAGGTAACCTTGTATCATCAAATATTAGTGATAAAGATGTAAAAGCTTAGATTATTAATTAATTAGTTGATTTAATCTCTGCTCTAGGCCCCAGCATGCAGCAAATCAGCAACATCAAGTTAATCAAGTGCAAGGATATGTGTATAATCCCCAACGGCAATGTTTTATCATACCCGAAAACCCTACTTTCATCAGGTTTTCATTCTAACCATATTATCATGTCATATTAACTGTTTTGAACTTAACACATGCTTGAGAGAGTAAGGCATAACCTTTATCACATGAACTAATGTCCCAATGGATCCTAACATCATGCTAACTACTCCTTTTCCATACTTGATGTAATTAGTGGCCTTAAATTTTTGGAATTAAAAAATGGAAAACCTTGGTGCCACTTTGTTCAAATGTGTTGGGCAATCATGTATATCAAACACCATGAAATAACAATTTAATATGCACATCCTAAAAGGGTAGTGTAGAGCTTCTTTAAAACTTAAAAATTTATCTACGAAAACTCTTTCTACAAGGCCCACCATAGAACTTGTTTCTATAGCAGGCGATGTCCGTTGTAGAAACACCTTTCCATAGCGGACATTGCCCGCCATAGAAACCGTCATGATACCCGCTATAGAAAAATATTAGTTTTTCTACTATAAGGGTATAGATAACGGGCATTGTGCCCACTGTAGAAAGTCTTCAATAATGTGTAATCCGCTATATAAAACCTATTTTCTTGTGGTGCCCACAAATATAAATAATTGCAGCTTTGAATCATATATAGTAATGTAAGTATGTGTATATACTCATTACTCGTTAGTTTAGTGTCTCCATAAATTTTCTTAATATCAGCCATCCTTGAACATTGATCTCTTCCTTAAATGTTAATTTCCATAATACATATTTACAAATATTCTGAGTTGTTAATGCATAAGTCTAAAAAGTCTTTCACTTGCATTAGCCCAAAAACTGTTTCTCTTAATAGTTTTGAGCATTAGCCCAGAGAGTGTACTACACCAACCTAATCAACTTCCTTCACATAATCCCCCACTCATGCATACTCAACTTATCCAGGAGATTACTTCTTGAGAATATATGTATGATTGGCAAAACATATTATCGCAATTAAGAAATGATTATACATCTTCTTTTCAAAATTTAGGTCCCCATTGTATCAACCTGGGGTGGCACCAAATAACCCCGTTATGCCTAGTGATGATCCCAGGCTTGTGCGAAGGTACATGAGTTTCCAATTCCCAACTGGTTTAATTATAATGTATACATTATTAATTATGTTATGTTTCTGATGGATTGTACTGGAAATTGGAAACATAATACATGAATTTGAATTTTATAAGCCACTTATGATTGCCTTCATTTTAATATTGTCTGCACAATTCAGGGGTCAAGAGCTACCCAATCATGGACCAGTCAATCAAGGATTCCCTATGACGCCTAATATGATGACGCCACAAACAAACATCTCCTTGCCTTTGGACCCATCCATGGCTGCCGGGTATCATACTCCACTACTTTTTGATCTTTATCTTACCTGGGAGTTGAAATAACTAGTAAATGATCCATATAAAATAATGGAGAGAGACGATGGATAACTTAATAATTGCCATACTATTGTATTACTCTTTTTTTGTAGGTTAAGTGTTGCTTACTCTAACCCAGGCAATTCTCAGCTAAACTCCAACTTAAACTCAGCAACTCAACAAGTAAAAATTCTCCTCTACTTATTGACATAATTTGTGAACCACTTATATTCATAATTAGTATCTCATTTGCATTTATTGTACATTACAAATGAGTTGTCTAAATTCCTAATTTATAGTTATTGTGGTTAACGCTTTTCAGCTAGCTTTTGCTGGGCAACAACATGGGTTTCGTCGGAGCCTATACGAAGTTGGCGAATCTTCAGCACATAAACGTGCCAGGGTATCAACTAACATGTCATTATTTTGGGGGGAATTATCTTGATCTCTTTCAGCTCACTATTCTATTGTTGAAACAAAATCTTAAAGAAAAATAAAAAGAGGACAATCATAGTAGTACTTTTCAATTCTGATTACCATTCTTATGAGGTTGTGATGTCGACTTTTAATTGATTACATACAGGGGGATTCGATTGGGCTAGAAAGAGGTCCAGAATTGTTGGTTTCTAGATCTCAAGACAATGGAAGAGACAACCGTTCAAATTACCCAAGGTTGTTTTTCTAACTCATAATTTTTCCGCTGCTTTTCTCTGCTTATCGGGCTACAATTAATATGTTCTTTCAAAAATTAATTGAAAGAAGTTAACTGTTGTATATGGATTTCAGGCCAATCAAGAATGCGCTATATGATCCGCTATATGAGGCCATTGGCCTACCTAGTGATCCTCATTTGCGGTGTTTATTGGCAAGAAGGAATTAATTGAACTGTGAGATATATTTTCTTTATCTTATTTAATTTATATAATATAGGTGTTGAAAATTAGATAACAACGGGATCTAATGTTTGGTTTGCAAATTTTTGCATGTAGCTAGAAGAGATGCGGACCAGTGGCTTTGAAGAGTACTCTTAAGTAATTACTGGGAGTTCATTGATTGAACCTTGGATTTAATTGTTACCTTTGGCTATGGAACTCAAATATGGATAGCTATGCTGTTAGTAAGAGTGAAGAACCTATAACCTTATATTTTTATAAACATCATGAATAATTTATAATTTCTTCTTGATAGCTGATCCATTGTTGAAGGCATCGTTTATGTTTTGTGCAAAGGAATGTCTTGAAAGTTGACCATGGTATATATTCTCTAGATTTTAACACGAAGGTACCAGTGATGCTAATCAATCCTTCCTCTATCATTCAAAAGGACGGTTTTTCAAAACCAGGGTCTTTGCAGTATAATTACTTAAACTAATCCAATACAACCTTCTCAAAGTAAATAGAGTCAGACATTCTGCAAGAATGCATGACATTGAAATAACAATAAGTTCAAAAATTTTAGTTTAAACCATCAGAATGCCATTAAAAAATGCATTAAAAACTCAAAAAGACGAAAAATCCGAGTAGTAGAAGAATAAGAGCAGAAGACTTTGACCATCGTTGCTGCTGCCATCTTTCGAAGAAGAAGACTTCAACAACCCAATCATCGTTGTTGCTGCCGTCTCCGAAAGAAGAAGAATCAATGCAAAAGAACCTTGAAGAACGGTTGACAAGGCGGTGGTTCTGAGAGTCAGAGATGCGGCGGAGGTGAGAGACTGGGCACGGCATGAGTTACTAGCTCCGGTTCCTCCGATTCAAACCGGTGAGTTCACTCAGCGCCTTGAAGAACCGTGATGATGAGGCGGCAGTTCTAAGAGCCCTAGATGCGGCGGAAGTAAGAGACTGGGTGCGGCAGGAGTAGCGTATGAAAACCGGTCAGATGATTTTTTGCCCACTCGAAGCCTTCCACCATGACCATGGAAATTTTTTTTTAACCACAACACTTTCCTTAATCAAATTAACAACCACGCTTTGCTGAGTCAACCTATTTAACAGACCCTCTGAAAGTGACAAATTTTTTCCTTGCCACCCCAAATTGACAGTGAATACTAATAATTGAATTGAAGATATCTATTTTAATAGAATCTCTATTTATCTTATATAGTATTTCATTTTTCCACAATTCATAAAAGTATTAGAGATGCTCTTATTATCCATACAATCAAGTCATGAAGATGCTCTTATTATCTATATAATCAAGTTAGGAAATCATATTTACTATGGATGCTTTACTTTCAACAACTCATACTAGCTATTAAATTTGACTAAGGTGGATTAATAAAAGAATGGATTAAAGTAACTAATATGGAGAAAGAAAATAAGGTCTTAGAATTATCTATGATTTTCAGTAGCAGGTCCATAGTAATCACTATCCATTATATACAACCAATTTGCTCAACTCACTTGAAAAATTACAATACATAGCATCAAGGGCAGACCCATATGACCCAGGTAGGTCACGTGCCCCATTTCAAATATTAAATAATAATAATAATAATATATTATATTTATTCTTAAAAATTAAAAGCTTAATGTATAGAATTGTTTTTTACTTTTTTTAATAATATTTTTTTATGTATATACTAAATGTTTATGCTCTCCACTTTTGCCCATACAAAAATGTATTTGTATTTAAATTGGTGAATTCTTAAATTTTATAATTAAACTATTACACTCTATTATCACATTTTTCTTTTTTTCAAATTCTTTGCTTTTAATTCAACCAACTTTTAATTTGTGAAGTTTTCTCTTCGAAATTTATAGCATCAAAATTGCCAAATTAGGATATTTTAATTCTTTTATATATCTCATTTCTTTCTTCATACAATAGAGTTTATTTTGTTAGTTTATTGATTTATTTTTTTCAAAATATTTTAATTACAATATATGGGTAATATTATCCAAATTTATTAATTAAATGTATTATTTCGATTTGATACAAACTTTTTCATTCAATTTTTTTTTTTTAGTAAAATCATATATACTATGTTTTGATAATAGTTTTTCACTATTGTAATTATTATTTGTAGTATAAATTATAATACTATAAAACTCAATGGAGATGATATAGTTGATTCATTCACTAAAAATTCTTATCCACTCATAACTCAAATTATTAGTGTATTTTTCATTTACATCCGTGATAAGTTAGAGTCTCATTGTGCATATTTATGAGCATGTATGTGAAGTTTTATCTCCTTATTATAAGAGCCTACAATGCTATAGGAATTAATTATTGAGTCATACACATAGTATTTAAATACAATAGGTTTTAACAAATAATTGATGTGAAAATAAATATGCATCTTTAACATGTGTTGGTATATCAATTAAGAATAATGCTAGACTTGCTAGTAATTTGCCCAAAAATCTTGCCTAAATGAGATAGTAAGCTGATTTATAGCTATCACATTAATTTTGAGATGTAGTAATTATACATAAGTTTATCACATCATTTAGATAATGAATTTGGTCAAATTTTTGAGTAGTATAGCATTACTTGTTAATTAATAGTTTTTACATCATAGTTGAACCTTAGTATTATTATATTATGTTTTATTACAAGGCTCCCTCTTATATAAATTTTTGGATCAATCACCACATATGGAATAAAATATATATATATAAGGTGACTAGTTTTACATTTTTGACTTCTGTAAATTGAGTAACTAATTAACTAAGAATAAATTTTTTAACTTGTATACATGTGTATGAAAATATAGATATGACTTTCCATAAATAAATTGATCATTAATGTTAAATTTATTATTGTTAATATGGTAACTTTTTAAATGTAGCTAACTTTGTCTGTACATAAACCTTCGTTACGTAAACAACAAATTTATATATCCATTTTAAGTCTCTCTCATGTGGAGAGTTTTGAGTGTCTCTCAGTTCTTTTGAGAGTTTTGAGTAGTTGAGGGCGTGAAAGAGGGTAACTCGGTGGGAGGGTAGATGGAGGAACATCTTTCGGGTTTGTCTCTGAATGAAGAGGAGGATGAGGAACTTATCCTGGAGGGGGATGCAGAGACAGTTGGTGGAGAATTGATCGAGCTCTGCCTGGTCGGACGATTTTTGACGGACCGGATAATTAACTTCAATGCTATGAAGCATAGATTGGCGAGCCTATGGAGGCTTGGTAAAGGAATATGCATCAAAGATATCAACTCACATCGCTTCATTTTCAAATTTTTCCATATAGTTGATCTCAATCGGGTTCTAGAGGGGGGTCCATGGACTTTTGACAATCATCTCCTAATCCTGTGTCAGCTTCAGAAAGGAGAGGTACCTTCGTCTATTCCTCTGTTTAAGGTGTCGTTTTGGATTCAAGTTCATGAGATACCGGTGGGATATATGTCCCGGTTGGTGGGACAGCAGATTGGTAACTTCATAGGAAAGTTCATTGAGTATGATAATAATAATGATGTGGGATATTGGAGAACTTATATGAGGATTAGAGTGGAAGTGGATGTTCGCATCCCATTGAAACGATATAAGAAGATTCGGAAGAAGGAAGGAGAGTGGTCAATAGTTACGTTCAAGTATGAAAGACTGAGCATGTTTTGCTTCATTTGTGGCATTCTAGGTCATTCTGAAAAATTTTGTGATAAGCTATTCTCTGCTGAAGGAAAGGAAGTTCCAAAAGGATGGGGATCGTGGCTGCGTGCTCCAGCGAGGCGTAACTCCGGTCAAGGTGGGGAGAGATGGCTAAAAGAGCATCCCGAAGATCCTGGCGTGATGCATGGACAGAGCAGTGAACATAGGGAGGATAGTTCGGGATTTGCTCATAATAGGCAAGTCAACAGCATTTTTAGAAGAGGAAATTCCGGAGTTGTCGACCCAATTTCGACTACTTTGGGTAAGCAAATATTGGAGGGAAATTGCCTCAGTCAACGAGAGGTTGAGGGAAGAATGAAAGCAAATGGGCTGGGGCCGATGCAGCTTGAGGGGGTGGGCCAGGAAGAGTTGGGTTTAGTTCTAGGAGAGGACAGAAAGCGACGTCGGGCAACTTTGCATGGCAAATCACCACAGCCCATGCAGTACTCAGATGCCTCTAACGTGAACTTCTCATGCTTGGGACAAAGTCATTTTGGTGCAACTGGTGAAAACAGCAACGTTGGAAGTGAAGATGACAATTTAGCTCAGGAGATGGGCTTTCATTATAACCTTGTTGCAACAGCGGGACCTGACTTTCAGGCCTGCCGGGAACCATGAAATGTATTAGCTGGAACTGCCGGGGACTGGGCAATCCCCGTGCGGTTCGTGCTCTATGTGAGATTGTCAAATCTCGTAAGCCCGATTGTGTTTTTCTTATGGAAACTATTGTTCAAGGTTCAAAGATGGATGAAATAAAGCTTAAGTTGGGTTTTGATTATGTGTTTTGTGTTGATAGAATTGGTAGAGGTGGTGGGCTTGCTTTCTTGTGGCGTAGCTCTTTTCCTTGTTCTATTATAGGATTTAGTAATAATTTTATTGATGTGCAAATAGAGCAGAGTATGGGTTGTCATTGGAGGTTAACAGGTTTCTATGGTTTCCCGGATAGAGCTCGGCGACAAGATTCTTGGAACTTGTTAAGGACTCTCAGAAATAAGTCGGATAGGCCTTGGTGTTGTATAGGAGACTTCAATGATCTGTTATGGTTGGAAGACAAGCGGGGTTCAGTGCCTCATCCTCAGAGTCTCATTCGGGGTTTTAAGGAAGCGGTTTCAGATTGTTTGCTGCAAGATGTGCCTTTACAAGGTCATCAGTTCACGTGGGAACGGGGACGTGGGACTGATCACTTTGTTGAGGAACGCCTTGACCGAGCTTTGGTGGATGCGGCTTGGTTGAACTTATTTCCAGAGGTCAGTTTACGTAACCTGGTGGCGTCTGTCTCAGATCATTCTCCGATTGAGCTGGTCATAAAGCGTCAGGTGGGGAGCGGGAGTCATAGCAATTTTCGCTTTGAAAACAGTTGGCTGCGGGAAGGGGATCTGAAGGAGGTGGTTGAGGCTAGTTGGGAGAGGTCTCGGTATGACAATCTGGTTGACCGTTTAAATGAGTGTGGATCGGTTCTTACGAAGTGGGGACGTGAAAAAATGTCAATTTTTAAGAGTAGAATTGGTACACTGAAGAGGGGTATTGTTGCCTTACGTGACAGCAATATAAGCAGTGATGTGAAGGCTGTTAAGAAGCTCAAGATTGAGTTAGACGAGCTGTTGTTGCAAGAGGAACTCTATTGGAAGCAAAGAGCTAAGTGTTTTTGGTTGCAAGGGGATGATATGAATACAAAGTATTTTCATGCAATGGTTTCTACTCGTAGGAGGAGGAATAAGATCTCGGGGCTTTTTGATAATTCAGGTGAGTGGGTTGATACTCGAGAGGGGCTCATGACAGTGATAAAAGAGTACTTTATTAATTTGTTTAGCTCGAATGGATCCTTTTCTCATGATTTATCTTATGTGATCCCTTGTATTTCTAATGATGACAATGCTAAGCTGACAGCTCCGTTTTCAAGGGAGGAACTTCATGAGGCAATGTTTCAGATGCATCCTGATAAATCCCCTGGGCCGGATGGCTTGAACCCGGGTTTCTTTCAGCAGTTTTGGCCGATTGTAGGAAATGATGTTTTTAAGGCAGCTTCTGGGTGGCTTGAAAGGTGTGAGTTTCCGCTTTCGTTAAATGATACTTCGATTGTGTTGATTCCTAAATGCGAGTCCCCTAAGTCGATGAAGGATTTTCGTCCTATAGCTCTGTGCAATGTTGTTTATAAGGTGGTGGCAAAGGTGCTTGCAAATAGGTTGAAACAAGTGCTCCCTAGAGTGATCTCTGAGAATCAATCGGCCTTCGTTCCGGGGAGATCGATTGCGGATAATGTGCTCACTGCTTTTGAGCTCATTCATTTTATGAAAAAGAAAAATAGAGGTAAGAAAGGGGAGGTGGCTTTGAAGATTGATATTAGTAAGGCTTATGATAGAGTTGCATGGGAGTATCTGGAAGCGATTATGATTAAGATGGGTTTTAATACCGTTTGGGTTAGATGAATTATGTTGTGTGTATCAACGGTGTCCTACTCTGTGAAGTTTCATGGGCAAGATATTGGTCCTATTTCTCCTAAGCGAGGTCTTCGGCAGGGGGACCCTCTGTCTCCTTATTTATTTATTATTTGTGCGGAAGGATTAGCTGCTCTTATTAATCAAGCGGATCGGAGGGGGGATATTCATGGGTGTCAAGTGTGTCGGGGAGCTCCTAGTGTGACGCATTTGTTTTTTGCTGATGATAGCTTCTTGTTCTTTAAAGCTCAAGAGACTGAATGTGTGCGAATCCAAGGGATCCTTAATCAATATGAGCAGGCGTCGGGTCAAGCTGTCAACTTGCAGAAATTAGGTATTTTTTTCAGTTCTAATGTGTCGACCGCTACAAAGCATTCTATTTCTTCTAGGCTGGGGGTGTTTACTCCGTTGGATACAGGAAGATATTTAGGTCTCCCCTCTCTAATTGGGAAGAATAAAAGATTAATTTTTAATTTCTTGAAAGATAGATTGTGGAGTAGGCTTCAGGGTTGGCAAGGGAGATTTTTGTCTTTTACGGGGAGGGAAGTTTTAGTCAAGTCAGTGGCTCAATCATTACCGCTTTATTGTATGAGCTGTTTTTTGCTTCCGGTCTCTCTTTGCGATGAGTTACAAAAGATGATGAACTCTTTCTGGTGGGGTTCAACAACGGTTGGGCGTCGTAAAATAAATTGGATGAATTGGAATAGATTGTGTGCTAGAAAGGAAATGGGTGGTCTGGGGTTTAGGAATTTGCAAGCTTTTAATTTAGCTATGTTATGCAAGCATGCTTGGAATTTTATCTCCAATCCAAATGCCTTGGTAAGTCGTGTTTTCAAAGCTAAATACTTTCCGAAGACTGATTTTTTTAACGCCTCTTTAGGTTATAATCCAAGTTTTGTTTGGAGAGGCATTTTGAGTGCTAAACTTGTGCTTAAGAAAGGGTGCAGGTGGCGGATTGGAGATGGGGGTAGTATTGACTTATGGCATGATCCGTGGCTTAAGGAGGAGCACGATTTTAAGCTTGAGACCCCTGTTATAGCTGGTTTAGAAGATTTGAAAATCCAAGATTTATGGATTCCTGGATGTAGAGAATGGGATGTAGAGTTGTTGGCGAGTTTGTTTACAGAGAGGGATGTTCGGGCTATTACTAGGTTACCGGTGGGAAATGGGTCCAGATTGGATAAATTGATTTGGCATTTTAGCAAGGATGGTATCTACTCGGTTAAATCAGGTTATAGAATAGCTGTGGAGTTGTTGGGGTGTGGTTTGGACTCTATTGTGGGAGAGTAGGGAAGATTGTGGGATTTAGATGTTCCCCCTAAAGTCAGGATGCTGGTGTGGAAAGTGTGCAGGGGCTGTGTTCCTACTAGGGTGAATCTGGTGAAGCGCGGAATGCCTTGTGATCTAAATTGTATCTTGTGTGGTTCTGACGTCGAATCTTTGAAGCATGTGTTTTTTTAGTTGTCCGTTTGCTGCTCATTGTTGGAAAGAAGTTGACTTAGATTTTTCTCTAACAAATTCTGAAGATTTTGGAGGGTGGTTGCTGAAGATTTTGGCGGGGTTAAGCAAAGAACAGGCAGATTGTGTTGCGTCAGTCATTTGGGGGATCTGGGGTCAGAGGAACAATAAACTTTGGCGTAACTCTTTAAAATCTCCTGCGTGGACGGTGAAGGATAGTTTGGATTTTGTTAAAGAGTGGCAAACCTTAAGGAGTCCAAAAAAGGGTAGTTGTCGGTCTAATGAGACTTTGGGAGTCAGATGGAGCTTTCCACCGCAAGGTTGGTTAAAATGCAACATAGATGCGTCGGTTATGGAGCAATCGCAAAGGATTGGTTTGGGGATGGTTATTCGAAAGGATGATGGCAGCTTCCTTACGTATCGGTCTCAGCTGGTGCAGGGGTGGTGTGTCCCTAGAGAAGCAGAAGCTTTGGCTTGTCGTGAAGCAATTTCCTGGCTTCTATCCATGCAAGTGTCTAATGTAATATTGGAATTGGACGCTAAGGTGGTGGTTGATGCTTTTAATTCTACAAAGCGGGACCGGTCTGAATTTGGTTGCATTATTGAGGATTGTAAAAGTTTATTTCAGCTTTGTAATAATTTTCGAGTAAGTTTTGTTAAAAGACATGCTAACGGTGTGGCTGATGCGCTTGCTAAGGCTGCTCGTTCCCATGCTAGCCCGTTTGTTTGGCATGTCACTCCTCCTTTTTTGGAAGGTTTGATTGCCAATGACTGCTTGAGTGTTTAATAATATATTATATTACTTCAAAAAAAAAAAAAAAACAAATTTATATATTTTTAAAGTTTTATCTTATACTCAAGTTTCAATAACGATACAAGAGGTATATAGACATTAAATAACAAATATATACCAGGATTGCCAAAACAGTCATGCTGACTTTAATTTTATGTCATTATTAATATTATTGACGGCAAAAACAATAATAATAATTTAATAATAATAATAACAAAAAATAATGATAATTTAAGGTGGAAAGGAAGTATTGAAATCTCAACAAAATTTTAAATTTTTCTTGGATAAAAAAATTTTACCCTCATCACTAGTGGTGAACCCAAAAAAATTATTCAGGAGGACACATGAATAAAATAATAAAAATATCAAAAATTAAGAATATATTAAATATATAATATTTTTATTTAATAAAAAATATTTGATAACATTATATAGTTTAAATAAAATAAACATACATTATATTTAGGCAAAATAAATAGTTTTATACTTAAAAATCCTAATGAAATCATTAAAATAAAAAAAAACATAAATTATATAAAATTATAATTTTCCTCGACGAGACTTCATATCTTGAAACTGTTTCATAATAACTTTTTTATCAATTTTGTTAAAAATATATTTCTCCACATATGTAAGCAAGCTATCATGAACCATTGATTTCCCATTTGATTACGTAATTCAGTCTTCACAATATTCATAGTAGAACATGCTCTTTCAATAGTAACAATTACAATAGGTAGTAATAATATCAATGTCAAAAACAAGTAAACTTATATAGGAGAGAATTAAAAAAATAAAATTATAAATTAATTAGGAGTAAGAAAAATATTAGAAATAGGAAAACTAGGTCTAATAGAAGTAATAAATTAGAAAGGGAATTAATTCTATTAGAAATAAAAAATAAATAAATAATTAATAATTAATAATTAAAAAAAAAAGAAATGAGACACAGAATTTAAATAAAAAGTGGGGCATGATAGAAAAAATATGTAGCATATAAATTATTTTTTAAATAAAATGATAAAAGATAAATAATAATAATAATAATTAAAAATAAAAAAATTAATTGACATTGACAGCTATAGTATTAAATACACAGCATCTATAAATTAGACACACGGTTGAAAGTCTGCAGACTACAGACTGCAACAATTAAATTTCAGTTTTTTTTTTTTTTTTTTGCCTGTAAAGCAAATTAAGTATTTTTTTTTTTTCAAATTTCAGGGGGCACGTGTATCCCCCGGCCTAGGCATGGGTCCGCCGCTGCTCATCACATTACATTTTCACCTATTTATATGCATCAAATTCCCTATTCAAGGCATACAAAAGTTCTATCTATCATTCTCTTCTCCCAGTATGAATTATTAGCCTTACTGTCAAATTCTATCCTCCATTAACTGCCCTTCTGCTTTTTACATTGTTCAGCCACCTTCGGCATAACCAAACCTCTAGGATAATATTGTGTAAGGTAAAGTTCGCGAAATACTGCAATTTTTTTTTTCTTTTTATTATATTGTCAAGATAATAGGGTTCATTTTCTGATTCCTGTTCCTTGTATGTTTCTGATTTCTTAATATCTTTTCAGGAAGTGATTTGAACGTGGTTATAAGCATTTTGAAAGTTCTACACAGGTGATATCTACATAATTCTGATTATGACCTTTATTTTATGTGTGTATGTGTGTGTATATATATATTTATCATATTGTGTTTATACTTTCTGCTCTCTCTCTATTTTTTGTGTTTGGCCTGATATTTGGCGAAAAGGCAAAGCTTAATTTAATCAACATTCAAATGGTGTTGTCCTTAATTTAGGACTGAAAATTATTCGAATATTAATCAAAATATAATCATTATTGATATGTATCAGCATATGTTATCAATACGTTACTATAAGATCTCAAGGAGATATAAGGGAAGTCTGTCTGGATCCTAATCAGAAATAATGAATTAAGGATGGCTCCACTAAACGACATCTCAACTATAGTTGGAATCTTCAAATTTTAAATAGATATAACACAAACAAAAACAACAAAGTATATATGATTATTTGTAATAGTTCTTGTAAGGATTATTAGGACAGTATGTAAGGCCTCGTTTGATGCATGAGATTAGATTAAATTGGATTAGACTGTTTTTTCATACCTTTAATTTTATGATGACTGATTTATTTGGCTTGTTGACTATGACATGGACTAGATGGAAGGTGACTCAACTAGTGAATTGGAAGCTTTGTTGCTATTGGATTTTGACTTTGACCATGAGGTTGACAACCTCTTTTCGCAAGCAGATCCCAGTAATCAACAGAATCCATCACTTGGGAATTTATCGCATGTACGTATATATGAGGGTGACATTTAATCATATGATAATTTTCTCTCAAATATTTTGTTTTTAACTGCATAATTACATCATTATTCTTGGGCCAATCCCTGGATGTTTACTAGGTTCTGAAAGAAGTTGACTTGGAGCTGTATGAGGAGACAGGGTCAGCATCTGGAAGCAATCTGCCCTTGTCAATCTCCAGCCGGAGTCTCACAGGCACAATAAATATTACTACGTCAACTGGACAACTGAATCCTTCACCGGAGATTGCATCAAACATTACACTACCTAGATCTCCTTCTTTAGATAGGATAATTGGCATGCCACCGCAAGCCTACAATCCAACAACAGTAATATATTTTGCTTAATTAAACTCATGACTCTCAATTCTAATTTAAACCATGTTGTGTTATCAAGATATACCCATCATATATGTCATGATTGTACAATGTTGTTGAGCAGGAGATCAATTGGGAACAGCAACCTCTTCTCGGAGAAAATAATCAGGCTCAGTTGGAGTGGACGAATACTAATCCAAGCCTTCCAGAGATCACTGTTCCCAATAATTTTTCTTGGTCGGTTGCCTCATCTTTTAATACTCCATTCTCGGAAGCACATGAGCCCTATTTTCAAGCAACGGTAAAAATGACATCTATATGTAATAAAAATGTTATTTGTAGGTGCTTTTCTGACATTATTTGTTTGGCATTTGTTTATAAAGTCAATCCTCATAACATGGTATATAAATCCATGATTCCTAGCAGGTGCTCACATATATGTGGGAATGGTCTCCATTAGAATTATTTAGAGTGTTTTGAAGATTTTTATTTTATTGTTCACAATATTTTATTTTGGTACTTCGGAGTATTCAAAATAGGAAAATTTTCTTTATTTTTAAAAGTTGAAAATTTCAGAAACTTTATAGTGTCAAATTGAAAATTTCTATCATTTAATATTTACGATTCTATCATGGCCCAGGGCCTAGGTCATGACATGTTATGGCATAAAAAAAAAAAAAATCAACTACAAATGCAAGCCATTTTTTAAACAAAATGATGGAAAAAAAAAAGACAAATGAAATTAAGTAATAATAATAATATATGTAATAAAACTACTTTTGTTGAGAAAAGCAGAGTGATCTAGTGATAAGTTATCTCTCACATACTCTATCTCTTAAGTGGGAGGTTCAATTCTTTACAATCTTACAATTCGCATTGACAGTATATATATACATATATATTTATATATATAAGAGTAGAGTTTCAAGTTGTAAAGATGTTAGATAATCAAAGTAAAAAAATGCTACTATTAAACTAGAAAATTTAAGATAGTTTGAAAAATCTCTCATAAGATTGGTGATAATAATGAAAAACAATACAGCAAAAACTATATGGCCCTAAATCTTATATTTTTTTGGGTCTCCACACTGGCTCTTTGATTGCTCAATTACTTTCACTACCCATGTTTTTTCAGAAATAATAAATCCACTGTTAGATACTTAAAAAAAAAAAGATATGTACCATTTTCATTGTTTCCTTCCTAGGTACTTTGATTTCTTTGTTGTGCATATGCAACTTCACAACTCAAATATGTTTTTTATTAACTTCGAATCTTTTGTTAATCGCTGAAAAGCTCTATTATCTAAAATGATATTTATCTTCTTTCGCTGTTTATTTTATTAAGTTTTATAATTAATAAGTTATTTATTCTCCTCATAGTTCTTCTTTAAGTACATATGAATTCTTAATGACTTCCGGTATTGTTTTTGCTTTATTTTGCTTCACTAATGTCTCATAATCAGGTGGAAACAATCCAAGAAATTAATACAGTTTCGTTAAATCAGCTCAATGTTCGACCTGGAAATGGCCATCAAAATGAGCTTCTACTGTATGTAACTGCAAGTTCTTAATTATTTATAATGATGCTCTACTAAATTTTCTGCTAATTTTAACCAGCATAGTTTTTCTAGTAGTAATTCTCATATCTCTCTGCTGACTTTAGTCCTCAACCTATGACTGCTCCAATCAACCAGTCAAACTCATTGCCCGTTGATAAAAAATTATCGCAAAATGTTGGTAACATATATTTCCACAACAATACTAATCAGCAAGCACTTCCTTACCCAGCTTCTTTTCGGATCAATTCAGTAAGTACATGTTATTAATTTGGGATATTATTAAAATATTATCTGGAAATGAAAATAATATGAAATCACTTCTTTTTTTTATTAATAAAATTGGAGTACAATGATATTATTTTCAATTTTAGAGGGTTTTTTTCGATTTTTTCCTATTAATTTTATATTTCTTTGACAAATTTTTAGGAATCTAATATGTTTGAGTAGACTGTATACATTCTATTTACCTTTTTTTTTATTACTTGTATTTTTTGCCATGAACAGAGAGGATTAGGAATTACAAATGGAAGATCCGAAATAAAACAACCTCCACCCTCTTGTCTCCCTGATTACCAAAATTTTCCTTATAATATTACTCCTTTAACTCCGTCAAGGTATTTTATTTACCATTTACCACCTATTGTGTATCGTTGTCAACAAGAATTGTGCTATTGTGTGGTGTGATTTGTTTTAGTGTATTTGTTACGATTTTTACTTGGATTATTAGGCCCCAAATAAATCAACGGCTTGGTCCAAACGTACAATGTTCCAACTCCGTGCTTCCTAGTTCCTTAGTGCCTCTAAGGTAACATTGTAACATCAAACATAAGTTATTTCACTGCTCATAAAAAAAGCCCTTTAGTTTGTTAATAAACTAATTAATCTCTGTTTTTGGCACCAGCATTTAGCTAATCAGCAACAAATATTACACAAACTTATACTTTCAATCTCAATTATAAATGATATATATACCAGGATAGTATATGTATCTAGTTGTTAATTTTATTGATTCCAAGAAGTTTCTTAATGTCTAGTGTCATTTGATATCCATGACTGATGTCTTTGTTAAATGACTCCTTATAACATAATTACATGCATCTTTAAATATTATGCATAATGAATGCATAAATATCTCTTTAAGCAAAATTGGCTTTATTTTTGGATTTAATTAGGCCACAAAGTGTACAATACCAGCGTAATCAATTTCCGCTACCGCCTACCTTCCAAACTTCACATGGTCACCCACTAATGCATGCTCCATCGAGGTGACTTACATGCAAATTATTTCTTAAGTATGTATATATACATGGTAAACTATTATCGCTATTTTGGTATGTTTAAATGTTTGATTTTCATAATTTAGGACCCCATTATATCAAGCTGGGATGACATCAAATAACCACATTATGCCTAGTGATAGTCACATGTTGCTGCCAAGGTACATGAGTTTCTAATTCCCACGTTGTATAAATATATATATATATACACACATACATACACATATATGGTAAAATATTATCGCTATTTAGATTTGATTAAACATTTGATTTTCGTAATTTAGGGCCCAAGTGTATCAAGCTGGGCTGTCATCAAATAACCCCATTATCCCTAGTCCCCTGTTGGTGCCAAGGTATACATGAGCTTCCAATTCTCACCTTGTTTAATTGTAATTCATACATTTTTTTTTTTTCAACATGGATTGTACTGGAATTTGGATTGATTGTGTCAACATGTATGTTTATACGATACTTATGACTGCTTTGATTTTCAATTTGATTTCATGAGGGATCAAGTGCTATCCAATCATGGAACAATTAATCAAGCATTCGCTATCATGCCATATATGTCAAATCCACAGCCAAACAACTCCTTGCTTTTAGACCCATCCACGGCTACCTGGTATCATAATCCTTCACTATTTTTCCTTTACATTGAAGTTAGACATAAATAGATAATGATCCATATAACTTAATCGAGAGATGTTGAATAACATCATAATCACCATGGTATTGCTTTTTTTAAAGTTAAGTGCAATATACTCTAGCCCTGACAGTTCTCAGCTGAACCTGCACTTGAATTTAGCGAAATGTCTCCCCTAAACAACTTTAGGCACACACTAAAGTGATAGTGTAGAGCTTCTTATATAAGCACTAATAAAAATAACAATCTAGAAAAATCCTTTTCATGTTTTAGTTTTTTGCCGATACACATACTACTTTCGATAACATATAATATATAAACTAATTGTATAGGTATATGTGTTTAGACGTTAATTTAGCGTATCCAAATATTTTCTTCATTTTCATCATCATTTGATATCCATGAACGATCCCTTTCTTGAATATCTCCATACAAAAGAAATTTTTTATAAAACTATTAGGTATTATGAATGCATAAATTTCTCTTAAGCAAAAATGACTGCTCTTTTAATTTATTTAGGCCGCAAAGTGCACTACACCAACTGAATCGAGTTCCACTGCCACCTACCTTCCAAAATTCGCATGGTGGCAGACTCATGCAGGCTCCATCTAGGTTTGCATCCAGATAACTTAAGCGAAACTAATTGAGAATATCAGTAAACCATCATCATTATGCAGGTCTGATTGAACGATTGGTTTTCTGAATTTAGGCCCCCTTTATATCAAGCCAGAGTGACACCAAATAACGCCATCATACCTAGTGATGGTCTCATGCTGGTTCCAAGGTACATGATGTTCCAATTCTCTTTGATTAATTGTAATAGATACATGACTAATTATATTTTTCCTGTTCAAATTAATTGTACTGGGATTTGTATACATTGTGTACTACTTTCAACGATAGATGATATAGGTATATGTATCTAGTCATTAGTTTAGTGTCTCCAAAACTTTTCTTAATGTTCACCATCATTTGATATCCGTGAACAATTTCTTCTCTAAATGCCTCATAACACAAATACATATTATGTACAAAGAATGCATATATCTCTCTAAGCAGAAATGGGCTTTATTTTAGGATTTAATTAGGCCACAAACTGTACTCTATATACAAATGTGATCGATTCCCACTGCCTCTAACCTTCCAAACTTCACATGGTTGCCCAGTCATGCATTTCCCATCTAGGCTTGCTTTGAGGTGACCTATCTCAAAAACTGGTTATTGAGAATGCACACACACATACAAACTTACTACTTTTAATCATAAATGACAGATAAACTAATTAACGTAGGAATATGTATCAAGTCATTAGGAATATGTATTTCCATCATCATTTGGTATTCACGAACAATCTTCTCTTTAAAAATCTCCATACCATGAACACATCTGCAATTATAAGGTATTATGAATGCATAAATCTCCATATATATATTGAAAAATAAAGGACTACTTGTTTAATTTGATTAAGCCACATAATGTACTATACCAACCGAGGCCACCTACCTTCCAAAATTTACCCGGTCGCCCACCCATTAATGCTCTGTCAAGGTTTGCATTTAGATAACTAATCTACGAATTTAATATATATATATACATATACACACACATACATATATATATTTATTTCTTTATTTCTTTTCTCTTATGTGTGCATTAATATAATAAATTCAACTTTTTAATTATCAATTTTTGGATTAATTTATTTCTACTTACTTTGACTTAGTCAATACATATTTATGTTTAATCAATGGTCTATATATATGTATATATATAGGTTGTCTACTATGTACTTCAGTATCGATACATCTAAACTGATTACATTAAAAAATTACTGATTATATTTTATTATATCTTATTATAACTAATTACAACTAAATATAATAAATGTGATTTGACTTATTTATAAGTTGTAATCATATATAATAATACATTATCAAATATAATAAAATATAATTAGTAATTTAATAATGCAGTCACTTGTCAAGTATATAATACCTAAGTGTATTATAGAATGTGTTATATATATAAATATATATATATATATATATATAGATATGTGTGTGTGTAAACCATCACCACTTCTGAGGTCCAATTAAACATTTGGTTTTATGAATTTAGGCCCACATTATATCAAGGGGTGACACAAAATAAGCCCATTATGCCTAGTGATGGTCCCATGCTGGCCCCAAGGTACGAATTTCCAATTTTTCATTTAATTGTGATGAATACATGTACTAGGATTTGGATACATTGTGCATACATGAACGTCGATAGGCTACTTGTGTTTTCTTTCATTATCAATTGGTTTACATAACTAAGGGATCCAGTGTTACCCAATCATGGACGAATCAATCAAGCGATCCTACACTGACTAGCCAATATGATAAATTCTCGATTAAACAACTCCTTGCTTTTGGACCCATCCATGCCTACCATGCAATGTTTCAGAACTCCCTACTTGCTCTTCAATCTACAAACCTATGAGTACCAGTACTTAACTACTCGATGTGTACTCGATTTAACCATAAATTAACGATCAATCTGTTAACTAACGGTCAAACTTATTCAACTGTAAAAAAATTTAAAAACTTTCATATGATCAAAATATAATCATCCGATCAGAAAACATTATTGTGAGAGTATAATTATCTCTTCTACAAAGACTAACAATTGTGACTCATTGAATGTTAAGTAGAAAATACAAACAATTCATAACCCTTTATAATTTAACTTAAAATTACTACAATTTCATAGAAGTTTTCTCAAAGGAAAGGAAAAAAAAAATCACATGTACAGCATTACAACTTCATTGAAACTTAATAATAATTGAGTTGACTAGATGATAAATTTCTCACTTTCAGAATTTATTCATCGGGTTAATTTCTATTATAATTAAAGTCTACAGAATCGTTGACATGCATAATGCCAAGTGTCAAGTCTTTTTTACAGGTCACAAATTAAAAGGCAGAAAAACAAGATAAATATAAAATACAAGATTGAAAGAAGAAAAAAAAAAAAAAAAAAGACAAAACCAACAAACGATTGAAAAAACGAATGGCAAAAATTGTCAATCATTTCCTATACAAACTCAACGGCCCTGATCTTCCATATCCCCACATCCAACGGTCACAAATCCCTCTCCCTCACAAACAACAAACTTTACATAGACATCAGTGCCACTCCTCTCACTCACTCTCTCTCTAAACAACAATGGCTTCTACTTCAGCTTCTTCAACATTCTCTCTCTCAAAGCCTCTCATCCCACTCTCAAAACCCACCTCCATGGCTCCTCCTAGACGTTGATGACACTCCAAACTCACAACCCATTGAGCTCAAATAATCAAAACCCACAACCCACAAAACTGCAACCCATTTCTACTAAAAGGACGACCGGTAGCTAAGACGATAAGACAGCAGCCGTGACGACAAACCGGTACTGAAGGTAAAGGTTAGGGTTTGCAAAAGAGGGGTGGGTGTGAAATCTAGTGAGGGCCTTCGTAGAGCCTCAAGTCGTTCGGCCTAACTCAGCGAGTACTCGTCAGAGGCGAGTAGAACCCCCAGTTTGGCGGTTTTCAATCAGTAGAACACCGATCAAAGAGTACTCAACGAAACTCGCCGAGTTCTGCAAACACTGCTGCCACGTGTGATAATGTTTCACTACTTTTTCTTTGCCACAACAGGGAATTGACATATATAGAAATTAATGCAAATAACTTAATAAATAGATGTTAATTTCATGAACACCATGCTATTGTACTAATTGTTTTTTGTAGGTTAATTAGCCCAACTTATTCTAGTAACAGTTATCAGTTGAGTCTACTCTTGAAGTCACTGAAATGTCTCAACTTAACGACAATTTAATACGCACAACCTAATGTAGTAGTATAGAGCTCCTTCCAAAATCCCTAACAAAAAGTCATCTAGATAAACTCTTTACCTGTACGTTTTAGATTTTTGCTAATACACATATACTACTTTCCATCGTACTTGATATATACTAGTATAGGTATATGTATCTAGTCATTAGGTTAATATCTCCACAACTTTTCTTAATGTCCACCATCATATGACATCCTCAAAGAATGGCTTCTGTAAATGGTCATACAAAACAAAACATCATCGAATATTATGTATTATCAATGCAGAAATCTTTCTTTAAGCAGAAATGGATTTATTATTATTTTTTTATTTAATTAGGCCACAGACTGTACTACACCGACCAAGTCAAGTTCCAATGCCACCTACCTTCCAAAATTCGCATAGTCGCCCACTCATGCTTGCTCCATCCAGGTTTGCATTTAGATAACTTATCTATGGATTTCATTCTTGAATATATACATATGATAGGTAAACCATCATTGCTTCTGAGGTCTGGTAAAAAATTTGGTTTTATGAATTTAGGCCACCATTATATCAAGCTGGCCAGGTGACACCAAATAATCCCATTATGCCGAGTGAATTCTCTATTCTGGTTCCAAGGTACTTGAGTTTCCAATTCTCATCTCGTTTAATTGTAATGCACATGTCTTCAATTATATTTATTTTAAGATGAATTGTAATGGGTTTTTGATACCTTATCTTTGCATGAAAGTCGATAGGCTACTTACGATCTCTTTTATATTCAATTGGTTTACATAATTCAGGCATCAAGAGCTACCTAATCATGGACCAATCAATCAAGCAATCCCTATGATGCCTAATATGATAAATCCACAATTAAACAACGCCTTGCTTTTGGACCCATCCATAGCTGCCAGGTATTATTATCTTTTATGGAATATATTCTAGCCTTGACAATTCTTATATAGCTGAGCATAGACTTGAACTCAGCAAAACTCTTTAATTAAACAATTAAAATATGTAATACGCACACCGAAACAGGCTAGTGGACACCTTCTTCTAAAATCACTAATGAAATTCTCAGCTACATATACTCTTTTCATGTTTTTGTTTTTCCTTATTACACAAATTTACTTCTTCCGATCATACATGATATATAGGAAAAAATAGGTACATGGATCTAGCTTGGTTAGTTTAGTTTAGTGTCTCCAAAAATTTGATTAACGTCGACAAGCATTTGATATCTATGAACAATCACTTCTTTAAATGTCTCCATATAACATAAATACATTTTTGTTGACACCTAATTTTGGCCAACTCGATTCTTGGAGCCCAATACATGCAAAACAAGTATGATCAAGACCAAAACAAATAAAACACAATGATTTTTTATGTGGTTCGGCAAAGTAATGGCCTACGTCTATGACTGTCACCCTTACTCTCTCAGAGTAACAGTATATATTTCTTAGTTGGTTTGTTTTATAATGAATTTGATCCCCTATTTATAGAGGAGATGTTACAATTTGAATAAGTTTAAGAATATTACAGATAAGACAAAAAATAATATACATTAATTGAGATAATATCTTCTAAGATTATCTTCATCGTATCTGCAATAATTGTCGAGAATGTCATGATTTGATTTGCATATAAATAGGCAAGTTGACTCATTTCCTGAATTAAACTGATTTGACTTTCTAGATAGTTAACTGGTCAAATTTAATGAGCACCTTGAGCAAACAGACTATTTAAGTGATCAGATATTGCACCTAACGAGTAGATTATCCAAGCGGTCTGCCACTACGCCCAGCGATCAGATGAGAAGATCTCCTGATCACTCTGATGGCCTTTGAAAAATACTATCGAGCAGTTCTTGACCATGATCAGATTGGCTTAGTGGTCACAACACACGATCAGACTTCCACGCGATCAGACACATCATCATGTATATGATTCAATACAATCTGCCACACAGTATCATAAACAATCAGCCTTTATTGAACTAGCCCCTTGGGCTTTTTCCAGTAAAATGACATACTGGGCTCATGATTAGGCCTTTATCAGTCCATTTTCTATGGTCGCAAAAATGCCCATAACACTAGCCCCTTTACTTTCAGTATATTTCTTGAACTGGAAGCAACGAGCTCATCCTTAAGGCAGTTTTGGTGGGATCCATCTCGTCACTTTTTTCAAATACTGTCTTATCCCACGACACGTGGCACCGTCATAGGTGTCAGTTTACCACACGTTCCATGTCATGCGCTATAAATGCGCATTTAATGCACGTCTCTTACTGATTGCGCATAACAACAAAATCACAGGTTTTGCCCCGCATTGCTATATTAATGACGGTTACACAGCTGTTTTTGATCTGATGGCTAAGGCTTCAAGATGAAAGCTATATATGAACCTTTAGTCGTTTTATTTTCTGCTTTTACCAATCACTTTAAAAAACAGATGTCTCTTTGTCTCCAACTTTCTCTCATCCAACATCGTTGTTCTGCATCAGCCTCTTCTTCGTTAGTCGAAATCCACCATACTCAAAGTAAACTTCCATGATTCTTCACAACTTTTCCGATTACGATTTTTGCTTGCATCACTGGATTACATATATGAATATATTCTTATGCTTGTATGGGTGTTCTATAACTTCATTTACATTCTCAGCATGATAAAACTTGAAGAACCTGAACAAGAACTTGTTTGATTGCATAAACTGCATACATGTGTACCATTCCCTGTCTGTAGCCATCTAATACCCCAACTCTGGTCGAGTTGGGAGTTTGTTGATGTTTGATGTTTGATCATTTCTGTATCCCACTAGGCTTATAAATAAAGCTTCCCTGTACTCAGTAGCCCTTTGTACGCACGACTTGATCTTTAGAAAAGTAGAAATAGCCTTAAACACTGTACTCTGGTCAGCTGTTCATGATCTGACCCCCTTATTACTTTTATAGATGTTTGGTCATAGTCGTCGTGACTATAAAGCGAGAGCTGTTGATGTGGATCCTGAGGAGGAATTTGACCAAGTCGGAAACACTGATAACACGACCTCTCAGAGCGGTGAGGCTGTATCAGAATCTTCAGGGCACCATAATCCCCTTGCTCGCACCCTTTTTTTTACACACGAGTCTTCTGTTAGTCCCAGTAAGCTCGAATCCATCGCTGATGATTTTTCCTTACCTTCTAGATGTCGGACAATGGTACCGAAAACCCACGATCATATAGCCTATCCCCTTAAGGGATTCATTTCTATTAGCCGCCAACACATAGAAGCTGGCTTTAGATTTTCAGTTTATCATTACCCGGTCAACCTTTTAAACGATCTTAAACTCACCCCATTTCAGCTCACTCCCAACTTCTATGCTCACATTACTGCCCTAGCTTCAATTTTTCTCAGAAATAATCTTCCTCCACTAACCCCTGCAATGATTCAACATCTTTTTTCTTTTTAAAAGCACCACGGGCCCTAAATCAGAGAAAAAATATGAGTTTTACTATACATCGACCCGAAACTCTCCCTATAAAGTGAACCTTCCAAAGAGGGTTGGTAAATCGAACGTAGGCGACTACAAGACGCGCTTGTTTTACGCATCCTGTCTCTCTTTGACCAACCTCAAAAACTTTTCATTTCGCTCTTCCCTTAGTAAGTATGTCTTTATATTTTTGCTATATACATACACTGCTCGTTACTAATATTAGTTTTCATGCAGACGTTGCCAAGAGTGAGATCGCACTAACAAGCAAAGAGTTACCTTTGTTACAGAAATTTTCAAAGGTGAAAACCCTTTTGGACGACCAACCGCCATCTGAACACTTCCTTCAATTACACGGCCTCGCTTCTCCGACTCATCAAAAGTTGCTCGACAAACGCTTCGACCTAGGGGCTCGTAAGGATAAAGAAATTTCTTCTGCTTTTAAGGTCTTTAGGAGGGAAATACCGAGCTTGCAAGAAGGTCAATCTTCAATAATGGTGCGACTTCACTTCGAGGAATCCCTTCCTGGAGAAGAGGTCCAAGTAGCAGAAGCCGCTGATCTTCCACCTCCTCCTCCTCCTCAGAAAACTAATCAGGCTTCGAGCACCCCTGATTCCCAAACGACCACTAAATCGCCACAGGGTCGTCTACTCAAAAAGATTTTGTCGCACCCTCTGCTTATGGCGTGAAATATAAATCGGTAGGGAAAAAACCCTCGAGCAAAGATGTTCTTAAGGAGCTCCCTGCACGATCAGCTCCTGCTGCTAGTAGCTCACTTGTTCCACGCCCCCAGAGCATCGACAAAGGCAAGAGGGTTACAGAACCCTTTCCTCACCCCCTACTCCCCCCCCCAAAGCGCCAAAAGACGTCGGGAAAAAAGCTCGTTGTTGAAGAACAGACCTATAACTTCGACGCGGGGGTATATTATAACGATATTCTAGATTACACGCCCCACTTCCTTGGTACAAAAAAGCTTGCCCTTTATAATGAAGACATGAAGGGCAAGAAGCTGATTAACTACTTGGGTTACCACGACTTGCTCGTAAGTTCCGTTCTTGTTACTGTTATTTTCATTGTTTTTCTTTATCCTTTATCGTTTTGCTAACATCTTGTTTTAGGTATCTATGACCTACATGAAGCTTCTTAGAGAAATTTTCAATTGACCCGAGGAGAAAACTTCCATAGAGACGACAATAAACTCAGTGGAGGATGAGAAGAACAAAATTTTGAGCGAAGTGGACTCTTTTAAGTTGGAAGCTGAAAAGTCTCAGAAGGCCTTCCGCAACCTGGAACAGAGTCATGAAAAATCTCTAAGACAGAGACTGGAACTGCAAAAATCTATGAAATACCAAAATAATACTATCGCCTCGTTGAAGGAAAAGGGCAATGATCTGAGAAGGAAACTGGATACGACTCAACACATGGAGAAGACATTGAAAGCAGCGAACAAGAGGCTGATAGTGGAAATGGCCTCTTACCAGCAATGAGCTGATACTGCTGAGAAAAAGAATAAGCTGGTGCATCATGAGGCTATGGCGATGAAAGAGGAGCTCGTTAAAGCATAAATGGCTCTCAGTCAAGCTGAAGCCCGTACTGAGGCTTTAGTAAGAGAAGCAGAAGAAAGAACGGGTAGTCTGTTCTTATATAACTTATGATGGAAGAGGCCAGATGTGGACGTCTCATTCTTCGGGCAGGAGGCTATAGCAGAAGTAAAAATGTATGCTGCTAGGGTTGCTTGCTAGGCTACGGAAAAGGCTCAGTTAAGAGCCTGTTTTCCAGCTCCCCAACCAGGCTCAGATCCTTCTGCTTTAAAAGTGCCCCCAAATCAACTCGAAGGCCCTACAACTTTGTAAGGTGAAACTTCTTAAGATCCAGGTCCCTTAGATGCGAAATTACCATATCCCTCTTCTGAAAGTGCTCCTCCAACTCATCCAAGACCTTCTTCAAGTTCTTCTCAGCCAATTATTATCAATGATGAAGGCAAAGCTTCAACAGAGGCAATAGGCGAGCAGGATGTTCCTCCCAGCAATACTTAGGAAATTTTTAATTCTTTTAACTCAATTTATATATAAACCATTTTGTGAACTTTTTAATGTAATAGATACGATTTACTTCCTCGTTCTTTGCCAATATTGAATGATGAGGAATTCTGATCGTTTAATCAAACAAGTATTAAGTTGTAATCTCATCATAGATGCACACTGTTCATATGATAATGGGGTCGTTTGGACCTTTCAAGGTTTATAAAAGTTCATATGCAATAGGCACACCTTCCAAAGCTTGCTCGCTCACAGGTATGCTGGTTCATTTCAGAACATAAAAATCCACAGATCAAATGTTCCTTTCAGAGCTTGTTCGCTCACAGGTTACATAGATCTTACAGGATTATTTTTCACGAGTTCATAGGCCATAAGCATTCCTTCCAGAGCTCGGTCACTCATAGGCTATGTTGGGACCTTCGAAGATATTTTTATAAGTCTACAGGTCATAAACATTCCTTTCAGAGCTCGATCGCTCATAGGCTATACTATGGCATTCCAGGACATTTTTATAAGTCCACAAGCTATAAGTATTCATTCTAGAGCTCGGTTGCTCACAAGTTATGTTGGAGCCTTCCAGAACATTTTTATAAGTTCATAGGCCATAAGCATTCCTTCCAGAGCTCGGTCGCTCACAAGCTATGCTGGGATCTTCCAGGATATTTTTATAAGTCCATAGGCCATAAGCATTCCTTCCAGAGCTCGATCGCTCATAGGCTATGTTGGGACCTTCTAGGACATTATTTGCGTACAGGTATTGATTGCACCTTCTAAAGTCTACTCACTCACAGGTAGCAATCAAACCTTCTAAAGTATGAGTAGAAATAAATGAGTTACCGAATAAGGATAAATGCGATCAGAATTGCTTTGCCAAGAGAATCTTTATTGATAAAATAGCTGCATTCATACAAATCAGATAAACTTAACAAATCAAACATAATATGGCCGAAAATTCTCGGTATTCCACGCTCGTGGGACTTTAGCCTCATTCAAATTGGCTAGATGATAAGCTCCATTTTTCATACTACCCTTCACAATATAAGGGTCTTCCCAGTTCGAACCAAGAGTTCCATCACTGGCTTTCCGAGCAGCTAGTAAGATAAGACGCAAGACCAAGTCACCAGGTTTGATGCTTCGAACTCGAACTTTTCTATTATAGAATCTAGCGACCCCTTTGCTAATAAACAGCAACTCTCATTCGAGCTTCCTCTCTTGGTTCCTCGAGCAAATCCAAATTAGAAGTCGGTAGTTGTTCGTTATCCTCCTGTCTGAACGTTGCTCTACGTTGGCTAGCGACCTCAAACTCTATTGGAATCATCACTTCTGATCCATATACCATCGAGAAGAGAGTTTTCCCAGTAGTGTTGCGAGCAGTTGTTCTGTAAGCCCACAACATTTTCTGTAACTCATCAACCCAAACTCCTTTCCTTGCTTTCAGCTTGGTCTTCAAGTTTTGCTTAATAATCTTGTTGACTGCTTCAACCTGCCCATTTGCTTGAGAGTGATCCACAGTCGAAAAGCTCTTCTAGATTCCAAGGTCTTTGCAGAACTTTTGAAACTACTCGCTACTGAACTGGATTCCATTATCTGTAACGATCTGTTGAGGAACTTCAAACCTGCAAATGATATGCTCTCAAACAAACTTCACGACTTTTGTGGTGGAGATTTCAGCCAGCTCTTTGGCTTCTGCCCACTTCGTAAAATAATCCACCTCCACAATTGCATGCTTGCATCTTCCTCAAGCTGTTGGGAGCGGGCCGATCAGATCCATACCCCAAATGGTAAAAGGCCATGGACTGACCATTTGCTGCAGAAAAGCTGGTGGGACTCGCGGAACCTTGGCAAACCTTTGGCACTTGTCACATGTCTTGACCATTTTGATCTCGTATTGTTTCATTGTTGGCCAATAGAATCTCTACTGAAGAGCCTTTTGGGCCAAAGATAGCCCTCCAGCATGATTATCACAATATCCCGTATGAATGTCTTCAAGAACGATCTAACAGTTCATGCCATCAATGCATCTAAGCAATGAGGCCGAGAATCCTTTCGTATAAAGCCTATCATCATAAATACAGTATCGAGCTGCTCGAGCTCGAAGACGACGAGCCTCTAACTTGTCTTCAGACAATTTTCCATCCTGTAAGTACTCAATCAAAGGATTCATCTAGGAGTCTTGTGCCACAACGATCGTCATCATCTCCTCCCGTGGTTCTGTAGTCGAGACTGACAGAACCTCTACTCGTACAACTCCCATGAAATCTGTATTTTTTGTTGTGGCAAGACGGGTTAATGCGTCCGCATGAGAGTTTTGTGATCGTGGAACATGGTGCAGTTCATATCTTTCAAACATTGCCAACATCTCCCAAACTTTTTACAAATAAATGGCCATCTTGGATCCTTTGGCCTGATACTCTTCTCGAACCTGGCATACTACAAGCTGAGAGTGACAGACCCCGTTTCTGCACTTCCATTTCCGTACAGACGGCAGCCTGCCGGCAACCCCACGATAACCCTCCAGCCTATATTTAATCCGACTGAAAGATTCCCGTGAAGCTAAGCCGTTTTTCCCTATTGAAAACTTTTTTAATTACACATTTATATAATAGACTTAGTAAAAATTTGGGCAGCATAACGACTATTTTTCTAAGATTACAACTGAAGGTACAGATGGAACCTTCAGTTGATGATAACCCGATCTCAAATCAATCTTCGAATACACCCTGGATCCCTGTAACTGGTCAAATAAATCATCAATCCTCGGGAGCGGATATTGATTCCGTATTGTCACCCTATTCAGCTGTCTATAATCAATACACAGCCGTAAGCTCCCGTCTTTCTTTTTCACAAACAAAACTGGAGCCCCCCATGGCGAATGACTAAGCCTTACAAAACCTTTTTCCAATAACTCTTCCATCTGTACCTTCAGTTCTTTCAACTCAGCTGGCGCCATCTTGTATGGAGTAATCGAGATTGGTTCAGTTCCCGGAACCAAATCTATCTCAAATTCTATCTCCCTATCTGATGGCAAACCTGGGAGATCCTCCGGGAATACTTCTGAAAACTCTCTGACCACCGGAATATCTTCCAATCGAACTTCATCCTTCTTCTGTTCAACCATATAAGCCAAATATCCTTGATATCCTTTACGAAGCATCCTACTGGAGATGTTTCGAAGACTTTAAACACTTCTAAAATCAATTGGTTTTTCCCAAACTTCTGGGCCTCAGGCCTTCAATTTATCAATTCACAAGCAACCACAAACATGTCATCAATTTTCAAAATAATTTAAAACACAAAACAGTACGTCATGCATTTATATTTACTCATACCTGTTCAAAAATAAGAAAAACTTATATATTATATCATATACAATTAAGTATTTCCCAAAATAAGATATATACAATCACAGCAGTACAAAGCACTTTCGACTCAATCTGCCTAATCCTGGGCTGGAGTCTCTGATCCTGATGTACCTGTACCTGTACCTGCATCTGCCCCTAGGGAGGTTTTGTTTGTAAAACATAAAACAGTATAAGCTAAACGAGCTCAGTGAGTGTTGTAAGTTTTTATTTTCATTTTATCTTTATAAAAATTCCTCCCTTAGTTTTAAAATACTTTATAAACCTCTCATCGCTGTAATATGAAAAATCAATTTTTCTCTCAAAACCATTTTTCAGATAAATGCATGGATAACTTATTTATGTAAATATCATTCAATTCCATTATAAAACTAAAAAATACGATAAATTATCATATAATTTCAGTTTTCTGCATAAAATATAAATAGTGGTGGCATTATTATTTTTGAAAAGTCTCTGAATAAAACGAGCCAACCACTAATGGTCCGTACCATATGGTATCCTAGGTATGGAGCGGAATTTTGCCTCGCTCCGGCCTTCCCGGAATTTTTCCTCGTTCAGGCCATCTAACCGGTATTACGTAGCGGAATTTTTCCCTCGCTACGGAGCGGCATTTTTCCTCGCTCAGGTGGAAGCTAGCTAATAATATACCCTATACGTGCATTAGGCGACACACTAAACTGAACAATTAACTCGATAAAATCCCCCCTGCGGGTTTCCTCCTGCTGTTAGTGACAGACACTCCCAACACTGCCAATGCACGCTTCGGGTACTCAACCTCAACCGGAAATAACTGTAAGATCTACCAAGCATACCATATGTTCAATATATATTTCCATCAAATAATTTTTCACCATAAATACTTATCTCGTATAAACTTTTCAAATTTAAGAAATCCACATCTCATATAATCATTTATAGTCCATGCAAAATATTTTTCATATAATTTCATTTATTTCAAAATCAAACTATCATATATCATAACATAAACTTTAAAACATTATATCCAAAATATTTTGAATAACACTCACCGATTATCGATTCACAAAATCACACGCTTTCGGGTTCCCTCGATTCCAAATATAATTATCGCCGTCCTAAATTAAATCTACAAAGTAATATAATATATAAAATTTTTAGTACGGCTGCTATATAGGAAAAATAACCCTAAAAATGAATTCTACACTTAAAAACGAGTTCGTAGACATGTCGGGAGCTAAATTTCGAGTTCGGAAGGTCGAAAATCTTACCTCCGCCGTACGTGGTGGCCGACGGCGACTTTCCGACGTCGGATTCCGGCGACCTCGGTGGTGGGAGGTATGGTTAGGTGGGTTTTGTTGTCCTCGACACACTGATCACGAAAACGAGGTCGATCGGCGTCGAAATCGCTTTGTTTCGCCGGAATCTAGAAAAATAAAAGTTGGTTAACCGCCTTACTTCATCTACTGAAACGAAGACCCAAACGGTGATAAAAATTGACAAAATTGGTACCTATAGAATCTACGTCGCACGAGCTTTCCAACGGTACCAAGATCGGCCAAAACGGAGCTCGGATGAGGTCCAAACGAGAGATTGAAGTTGGGCTCGCGAAACTGAAATTTCTGGAAATCCGAGGAGAGAGAAAAGAGTGAGTCGGCCGAAGGAAGAAGATGATGATATAATCCAGTCGAATTGCAATTTGCCCCCTCAACTTTGTAAAAATTACGATTTTAACCTAAACTTTTAAAAATATAACGTTTTAGTCCTTACACTATTGCCCAATTTTTATAAAATTTTCCAATTTCACCCTTTCTTCAATATTTCTTTTATACCATTTTCATACCTCTAAATAAATTATTTTACCATTTCTTGAGCTCGAAATCGCATCCATAAATTTCATCATAATCCAATTTTATATTTGGGCACTCTAAATTATTATTTTATTCCATAAATGAAACATACGTGTACAATACGTATATAATACTAAAATAGGGATGGCATATTACAGAGAGTCACTATATATCCTTACTTGTTTTGTTCGTACTTCCTTGACCAGCCTTAGTCCTGCTAACAGTGCTTCATACTCGACCTCATTGTTAGTGGCTTTAAACTTGAACCTCAAGGCGCACAAAATTTTATGACTCTCTTAGCTTATTAGCATTACACCTGCCCCAGCCTTTTGCTCGCTTGAGGATTCATTCACATACAACTCCCAAAATAGGCCTTCAGAAGATTCGACTTCTTCACTTCCCGATCCCATAAACTCAACTATAAAATCGATTAGCACCTGCCCTTTAATTGCTGTTCAAGGCTTGAATTCTATCTCAAATTAGGCTAACTCGATGACCCATTTAAGTAAGCGATCTGATGTGTCGGGCTTCTGAAGAACCTACTTCAACGGATACTTGGTCGGCACTTCAATTATATGAGCTTGGAAATAGGGGCGAAGCTTTCTTGATGCTACCACTAGACAGTAGGCCAGTTTCTCCATAGAGGTATATCTGGTCTCTACACCAACAACCTCTTACTGACGTAATATACAGGAAGTTGTATCCCATCCTTTTCACGAACTAAGGCTGCGTTGAGGGCGTGTTGAGTAACCCCCAGATAAACGATCAGTTTTTCCCCTTCTACTGGTTTAGAAAGTAGCGGTGCTCGGCCAATATATTCCTTCAGTTGTTGAAAGGTATTTTCACACTCTTCAGTTCATTGAAAGTTCCTCGCATTCTTCAATGCATCAAAGAAGGGGATGCACCTGTTTGTTGACCTAGATATGAATCTACTAAGGGTAGCAACCTGGCCATTCAAGCTTTGCACATCTTTAATATTTTTCGGTGATCTCATGTCAATCAAAGTTTGATCTTCTCGGGGTTTGCTTCAATTCCCCTAGTGTTAACCATGAAATCCAAAAACTTGCCTGAGACCACTCCAAATGCGCACTTCAAATGATTCAACTTCATTTGAAACTTTCTCAATATCTGGAACATTTTTCCTAGGTCGCGCATATGTTTGGATTCATGCTTAAACTTCACCAACATGTCATCTATATATACCTCCATCATTCTGCCAATAAGGTTTTCAAACATCATGTTGACCAACTGTTGATAGGTTGCTCCAACATTCTTAAACCGAAACGGCATTACTTTGTAGCAATAAAGTCCACAATCGGTGACGCATTAAGTGTGCTCCTCGTCGTCAGGGTTTATTGGGATCTGGTTATACCTTGAATAGACATCCATGAAACTGAGGAGCTAATGACCAACAGTACCATCAACGAGCTAATCAATCCTTGGCAGAGAAAAACTGTCTTTTGGACATGCTTTGTTCAGATCGGTGAAGTCAATACAAGTTTTCCACTTTCCATTCTTCTTCTTTATTAGAACGGGATTTGCTACCCAGACTGGGTAGTGAGCCTCCCTTATGAATTCATTCACCAGGAGTTTTTCTACTTCTTCTTTGAGTGCCTCATAACGCTCCTCCGTCATTGGCCTCCTCTTCTGGCGAACTAGCCGATGGTGGGGATTGATATTTAATCTGTGTGACATAATATCTGGACTGATCCTCACCATGTCTTCGTGATTCCAAGCGAAGACGTCTAAATTCTCCTTTAAAACGTCAGTAAGCTGTGCTTCAACATCTGAAGGCAAATCCTCCTCTACTTTTAAGTATTGCTTAGCATCCTGCTCACTGACTGACACCTCCTCAAGCTCTTCCACATGACCTGTTGCTTGTTCTGCTTCTATTTCTCTAGGATCCAGGTCCTGGCTTACCCCCTTTGTACTAATTGGTCACGGCTTATCCTCAGCCACCATGTTAACCTTGTTTCCTTTAGCCTTCGCTTTTACTGCATTTCTATAGCATTTCCTCACAAATTCCTGTTCTCTTCGCACACATCCTACTAGATTTGGCGTTGCAAACTTGACTGTAAGGGTCTTAGTCAATATTGCCATGTTCGGGTCATTTATAACTAGTCTTCCGAGGATAACGTTGTATGCTGATAAGCAGTCAATGATTAGAAAATTTGCCATCATCATAACTTGTCGATCCGAATCTTCAACAGTAAGGAGGAGTCTGATTTGCCCCAATGGCAAGACTGCATCTCTAGTAAACCTGAAAAGAGGCTCAGGAGATGGCGTTGTTTGAGGCGGTCTCAAACCCATCTGATCAAAGCAACTTCTGTACATCATATTTACTGAGCTGCCTATGTTTATCATAATCCTCCTCACTTCAGCATTACCAATCATTGCCCTGATAATTAATGCGCCATTATAAGTCCAATGTACACCTTTAGCATCTTCTTCATTGAACACGATGCCATCTAAAGTCATTCTGGCCCTTTTGGAAGACCCATCTGCCTTGCTATGCCCCATTAGCAAAATGTGATTGGCCTTCTGCACATATCGCTCTTGCGATCTGTTTGACATCCCTGGAATGTGCGACCCATCATGAATAGTAAAGATGGTCCTTACCGTGGGCATATAGTCCTAATCATTTGTTTGTTGAGGTTGTTGTTGGGCAGGTTGCTGAGCCGGATCAGAACGTTGTTGTGCCTGTTGATGCCTACGCTGGGGACGCTGATCTTCTGGTCGCGCCACATACTCCCTCAAGCGACCTCTTATGATTAAGTCTTCTATTGCGTCGTTGAGTTCTTTACACTACGAAGTATAGTGCCCAATTTAATCGTGATAGGCATAATACTTCCTCAAGTCTCGAAATCTGCTTGGGAAGTTTGTAGGACTTGGCCTCCCAAAATTCTCCCTTTTTTTTTTTTTTTTGCTTCATAAATCCTGTTATGCCTATCTGTCAGGATGTTGTAATTCTGGTAGAGGCTCCGTGTTGGGGATGGCTTTCTTCCGGGCTCATTCCTTGCCAGCTTTGCTATCTGATTGCTGGAGCGATTTCTACGACTGCTCTCTTCGCTCTCACCTTGACCCATCTTCTTTCCTTGGTGAGAACTACTCACTTCATTCTTCTGATTGCTGGGCCTTCTTTGCCCAAAAGTATGTTCCCAGCGGATCTCCTTTTCTGCTCAATCATAAAACTTGCCAAGATCTTTTACAAGGGATTTATAAATGCTCTCATAAAGCTTCCCATCTTTCCTAAGCCCTGCTGAAATTGCTGTCAGGATACTTTCGTCTGAGAGATTTTTCACATTATTTATCTCACTTTTGAACCTAGCGATATAGTCTTTTAACGGCTCATCCCGCTTCTGAAAGACCATTGCTAGCTGGCAAGTTGGTGCGAGCTGCTTTCTTAGTGCCTTGTACTGACAAGTGAACTTCCTCTAACATTCCTTCCAGCTATTGATACTGCGAGTTGGAAGATTCTTCAGCCATACCCTTGGCACGTTCCCCAATGTGACGAGGAACACTCGGCACTTGACCAGAGGGTTGGATGTCTGCAGGTCCATCTAGACATTGAAAGCATCTAGATGGTCATACGGATCACTGTCCCCATTGTAGAATGGGACACTCGGGAGCTTGAATCTCGGTGGTAATGGCTTCATCTCGATCTCCCTTGTGAAATGGGTTCTTTCTTCTTGCGACTATTCTTGACCATAGAGCCCAGGTCGTGCCTCCAACTGCTGGACCCTCTACATCAATTCTTCTACCATTGGGTCCTACCACTCTATTCTTCTCGCAGGGGATCGACGACTCCTCCTGCTTTCCCTATTTCCTGAAAAACAATCATGTGATCTTTCTCGGTCGACTGGTATTCTTTCACGCGACCTGTTTCTTCTACGTGAGCTCTCTGCACGGTGTGACTCTCCTTAGCGCACACGCTCCTCATTGCGTCCATGAGCTTGCTCATTACCATGATCAATCTCTACGCGACGGTTACCATCCTGGCTCACCCTTACCCTCAGACTGGGTGGGCGAGGTGCTACTTCCTCTTCACGATCCTAACGTCCGCCTTCTTTGGTGCGTAAATTTGAGAAACGGACCGAGGCTTCTGGTTATGCCCTCTCTCTAACAACTTCTTCTCTTCGGGCCAGCATCTTTTCAATTGGCCAGGCATCTCCTCAATTGGTCGGCGTTGAGGGTCTGCATTCCCGGGGACCGCTTAAGCCTGGGCTTATGTCAGAGCCCTGATTGCCTCTGTCAATTGCGCCACTGTATTCTCCAACACTTCTTGGCGCTACTGCCAAATTGGTACAACATCTTCACCTATGGCAGCCTGATGTGGGGGAAGTGGAGGCAAAGCCCACTGGAAGTTTCTATAACGTGACCTTGGCCCTAGTGACCTTCTGATTGGTCAGCTTCGGATGCAACAATCCTGGTTGTCTTGATCCTAGCCATGCTCACGAATCACAACTGTAATAAAAAGATTACAGAATCACAGAGTCTGAGCCCTCATTCTAACTCCAAAAGATGTTAACACTTAATTGTGGTCAACCCGGTTCTTGGAACCCAATACCTGCGAAACAATAACCAACAGACGAAACAAATATAACTAAGACCAAAACAAATAAAATACAATAATTTTTTACGTGGTTCAGCAAAGTAATGGCCCACGTCCACGACTGTCACCCTTACTCTCACAAAGTAACAGTATATATTTCTTAGTTGATTTTTTTTACAATGAATTCGATCCCCTACTTATAGAGGAGATGTTACAATTTGAATAAGTTTAAGAATTTTATAGATAAGACAAAAAATAATGTACATTAATTGACATAATATCTTCCAAGATTATCTCCATCATATCTGCAACAATTGCCAACAATGTCATGATTTGATTTGCATTAAGATAGGCAAGTTGACTCATTTCCTGAATTAAACTGATTCGGCTTTCTAGAAGGTTAACTGGTCAAATTTAATGAGCACCTCGAATGAACAGACTATTTAAGTGATAAGATATTATATCCAACGAGCAGATTATCCAAGCAGTCAGCCACTACGCCCAGTGATCAGATAGAAGACCTCCTGATCACTCTGATGGCCTTTGAAGAATACTATCGAGTAGTTCTTGACCATGATCAGATTGGTTTAGTGGTCACAACACACGATCAGACTTCCACGTGATCAAACACATCATCATGTATTTGATTTAATACAATCTGCCACACAATATCATAAACAATCAGCCTTTATTGAATCCCCTTAGGCTTTTTTCAGTAAAATGACATACTAGGCTCATGATTAGGCCTTTATTCGCTCATTTTCTATGATCGTAAAAATGTTCATAACATTCAAGTATAATGTATTATAAATGTTTAAAACTCTTTAAGCCGAAATGCCTTTATTTTTGGATTTATTAACACCAATCGATAACGTTCCACTACAACCTACCTTCCAAAATTCAAATGGTCGCCCACTCATGCATGCCCCGTCTAGGCTTGCTTTGAGATTTGCTTTTGGGTTGTTAATTAGTGATAATATACGTATGATTGGTAAATCATTATTGCTATTGAGGTTTGATTGAACACTTGGTTTTGTGAATTTAGGCCCCAATTATTTCAATTTGGGAGGCACCAAATAACCCCCATTATTCTTAGTGATTGTCCCATGTTGTTCCAGTATACATGAGTTTAACTCCCACCTTTTTTAATTGTAATGCGTACATGATCAATAATTTTTTTTTTCTAGCCGATTGAAGTGTAATTTGTGTTAATTTTCTGAAAGGCTAAAAAAACTGAATAAAAAATAAAATAAAATCGTAATGCTAAGGATCGGAAAGAAATGGCTGGAATTGCTTGAAATTAATTCCACATAGCAAGCGGCCTTTGCATGAATAACATGACCTAACATATGAGGACCCATGACCACTAAAATAGGCCACTGACTTCAAAATTAATTTCACCACTAACACAAAATTAGGACCATAACTCTAATCACACCCCTAACACAAATTAATCACACGACTAACACAAAATTAGGGCCATTAATCTAACATACACTACACCAACAAACTATATTATAGAGATAATTGAGTCAAATTTTGGACTCATGTGGTGCTAAACTCTAGCACTACTCACACGCTTTCTGCATTAATTTTCGACAATTTGGACACACAGTATATACCCATGAATGTTTATAAGCTATTTATAATTGCTTTCCTCTTCACTTTGTTTACATAAATCAGAGGTCAAGAGCTACCCAATCACGGACAAATCATTCAAGCATTCCCTTTGATGCGTAATATGATAAATCCGCAACTAAACAATTCATTGCTTTCAAACCCTTCTATGTCTACCAGGTATCATAATCCTTCACTACTTTTCTTTACATTAGTGGGGAGTACAAAAAACTAGATATTGATCCATATAACGCAATGGAGAGCAGTTGAATGACTTATTAATTGCCATGCCCTTTTTTTTTTCAATTGTAGGTTAAGGGCAACATACTCGAGCCCGGACTGTTCTCAGCTGAGGCTAAATTTGAATTCGAGCACTCAACAAGTATAAATGCTCTTCTTTGACAAATACTTATCGACATAATTTTTCGATTACTTACAATAATTTATCGCGTATTACATATGATTTGTCTAAAATTCTAGTGTATACTTATTCTGATTAATTGTTTGCAGCAAGCTTTTGCTGGACGACTGCATAGGGGTCTTAGGAGAAGATATGAAGATGGGGAATCATCTTCAACAACAAAACGAGCGAGGGTATCAATTTTGCATATCATTGTCTAAGCAAAAATTTTCGTGATCTCTTTTGGCTAGCTTTTCTAGTCATGGAAAAGCATTTCAAAGCAACGTAAATGAGAAAGAATAATCATTATAATACTTTTAACATTGGATTATCAATAATGTTAGACCACCCACATTTTGTACCTCAACTTGATCTTAACGCATGATGTATTAATTAATGAATTGATAAATTTTTTTAAATTAATGAATAAATTATTATTAATTAGTATCCATTCATCAACTAACACATCCATGAGTTGGAGTTAAAGTTGGGATACAAGATGGATGTGTATCATTACTCTTCTGATTATCATTACTATGGTGAGGTTAATATTTCATATTTTAATTAAATGTATATAGTGGGATTTTACTGGCCAAGGAAGAGGTCCACAGTCACTGGTTTCTCAATCTCAAGAGCATGGAGGAGATAACCCTTTCAAATCTTTAAGGTTGTTTTTCTAACTCATAGTCATCATCTTTTCATTAAAGTTTCCAGCATATCAGCCATTATCATTAAGTTGCTTTTGAAAATTGAAAGAAGTGATTTGTCTATGAATTTCAGGCCAATCCAAAACGTTCTATATGATCCGCTATATGAGAGCATTGGCCTACCTATTGATCCTCATTTGCGATGTATTGCTAGGAAGAATTAACTGCATTGTACGAAGGCTATAATTGCTTCGGTAATTTCTTTAAATAGTATAACCTTTAAAGTGTTATGAATCATATAACAACAAGATCTAACGATTGTTTGGCTTATTTTTGCAAGTAAGAAGAGATGTGGGCAGTCGGCTTTGAAGAGAACTTAAAACAATGGGATGTCGTTCTTTCAACTACGGTCGCAATTTTAAACTTAGCCTAATGTATCTCATATGTGGATAGATATATGTTGTAAAGGAGAGGAATGAAACTGAAACTTACACAACCTGTAATCTTATCTTCTTGGCAAAGACATCATAAACGGTTTATAATTTCATCTTGATATCGATTCCTTTCTTAAAATCATTGATATTGTTTGGTGCAAAGGTCGGTCTTGAAAGTTGACCATGGCATATACGCCGGATTTTAAATACAGAAGTATCATTGACGCTAAATAATATTTCTCTATTATTCCAAAATTTCTTAAACCCAATAAGCTAGGCTAAATTGGAAGTAATAACTATTTATAAAAACACGTTAGGAAATATGGGTGTTCACGAAGTACAAATCAAGCGCACACACAGAATGCAATAAATACAAGAGATAGAATGCAATAAATAAAAGAGATACAAGATTTTTATGTGGTTTGGAAAATCTATATGTCCACGAAACACACTGACACTCTTTTCACTGTAAAACGATATTTATATGAACAAGAATTTTGTCTATCGCTCACTCGCCTGCAACGCTTGACATACAACTCTCAAAATCTTTCTCTGATTTTGATTCTCTCAGATACCACGAAACCGTTAATTTATAGTTTCAAGGATGCACATATCTCCCAATTCGAGTAAAATTCCTTTTCTGAAACAAAGTCAGAGTCATGCAAGGTGTGGTGCAACCTATTGTCATGGTATTAGGTCGCGACACACAAAGGTCACACGCACGTGACTTATAGCGCAACCTTAGGTCCAGCACCAAGGCTGCGGCGCACAATACTGGTGGGTCGAAAAAACACACTGGTGGCACAACCTCAAGTCCGACACCAAGCTCGACTCCCAAAACATTTGGGTAGCGCTACAATACTGTATGTTAACTTATTTATACAACCTTCATTAATGTTTAAAAATTATCTTTTAATATTAAATCTGAGTGTATTTATATATCTTGCATATTCCAATCAGGTCACAACGTGATTCCTACTAAACCAACGTCAATATTAATTGTTATTAGACACCCAAAGTTCAGGGAAGAAAAGCTTATGACCATTCATTGGCATGTCAATGTGTTCTAAGGGTACCTATCCCTCTAATGCTTTGGGTAGAAGGCGCTCAGGTCAACCTTATATTGAGACTTATCGGGCACCAAAGTTAACTATAATATTTAGTGTTGTCAGACAACCAAAGTTCACGTAAGATGAGCATTATGCCATTCATTGGTATTGTCAATGAGTTGCATCGCTGTCCAACGTTCAAGAAAAAAGGGCACCGGATGTGTCTGCGTTGGACTGCTGGTACAGCTATTAGCGGGCTTACCTGCGACACATCATTTGGCCATCTAATCAGACATTAATGTTAACATATCATAACTTCAACTCTTAAATATTACAGTTAAATCTTTCTCTATCGGTTTAAGTTTTTGAGTTTGATGGTAACTAACATAGTATATAATAGGAAGTGTTTAGCATGTGTCTATCATCTGTTATCTATCCATAAACCCTCTCTCCCCTCCTCCCTTTATCTAAAAATCTTCTCATTATACATGTTATACGGTAAAGAGTATTTAACGTGTGTTTGTCATTTGTTACTTGTCCATGTTACACATGAAGTGATATATTAACGTATCGTTACACATATTATACAGAAGGGAGTGTTTAACATGTGTCTGTTATCTGTTATCTATCCATAAACCCTCTCTCCCCTCCTCACTTTATCTAAAAATCTGCTCATTACACATGTTATATAGTAGGAGGCGTTTAGCATATATATATATTATCTGTTACCTGTTTTTGTTACACGTGAAAAGCTATGTTAACGCATTATAGCCTCAAGTTTTAAATATTATAATTGAGTCATTTTCTATCCGCTTAAATTTTTAAATCTGATGGTAACTAATAGTTACCTTGGTTTGGAATTGTCTATAGTCAATAGACATGGAAAGCACTTCTCCCAAGTTTCCGAGAGTCCTAACTGACATTTCTTTGTCAACTTTTCTTGCTTAGGTGTCATTTTGAGATTGATATACACATGTTTCTAGTAGTGCATGTTCCATTGCTAATCTTCTTGTTTACGAGATTTTTCATCAAGACTCATGAAAAAAGGACTACATATAGCAGTCAATCTTTAGTCATTTTGTGTTTTCTTGATGTTCGACTTATCTCTAGATTATTGGGTGCATCATGGTGGTTCCCACTTAGCCTTGTAGTTATTTTTGGTGCTACAAATAAGAAAAGAGTAATTGATATAGGCATGGTTCATGTTTAGGTATTCTCAAATATTCGTGAAATTTCATTTTAGGTCATTAATTACCTTCTTATGTTCCTCACATCATTTAGACGTATTTTGAGAATAATATTCATGTATAGGGTTTGACTATCTTACTAATTGGATAAAATTACTTATCATTAATAATCCTTGGATATTCTTCAATAATCATCTTTACATATACAACTAATTCAATGATTGTTATTGATAGGTAATTTTACCTAACTGATAAGTTAGTAAAATCCGTATGCATATTATATAGTATTTCATCTGCTTATAATTACCTTCATTGACAAAAAATATAAATTTATTCTTATAAAATAGAATTATAAAAATTGGTAATAAACACATAAGAAATAATTTTTTTTGCTGGAAAAAAAATTGAAGTAAAACATTAACCTGTTAGTCTATCAACATTTTTTTTTTTTTTAATTTCAGCAAGGTTGATGTAATTTATCTCAAAAGGCAATCTGACTAAAATCATTTGCTCATAATGATGGCATTGACAAGCGAATCACAGAAACCTTAAATTCCTAACACTTGTTAGTCATTTATTGATATAATTAGCCTTACGAAATTAAGGATTATAAATAGTGGCTGGCAACTGCATGACTAGACTTGATAGAGTTACAGCTATATGAATTTGACAACTGCCACTGGCGAAGGAACTTTCACACATAAAATGATGTTTTTGATGCATCTCATTAAAATGTTGTCATGATTTATTTGAAGGTATATTATCAATCATCCCTAGCTTTTGAAAATAATGGCAAAAATCACCCCAAGTTTTTCTATCACCCGAAAACCCCCTTCTACCCCCTTTTGTTAACACTAACCAAAACAATGGAAAAGTCAAATTAACCCTTTAAACATCTAATAAAATCCCTTACTTATATATATAAATATATAAATTATATATATATTATAAAATGAAATATTATGAAAAACCCCCTAAAAAGTAAACTAATCATGATTAGACCCCCGATTTTATTTATTAGATAAACCTAGTCAAAACCCACGAAACAAACATGGTCTTAGTGTTTGGTAAGTTGTTTTATAAATTGTTGTTTTGAAAATGGAAAACATCATAACTATAAAGTAAAAAGCAATATATATATATATATAATGTTTTTCACTATATTTCAAAACATGTTTTTAAAACACATCATTACTTTTTCCTTTAAATAACTACTAAACTGTTGAGGACCTAAATCTAGATTCAGCAACAAACCTTTTCACATCTTGTAAGACCCAAATCCAAATGAACCTAGCAAAATAAATAATAATAATAATAAATAAGACTCAAATGAATAAATCTAAAGGGCCAATTAAAGAGCCCACTTAAAGAGGCCAATTCGAGTAATAAAAATAGCTCATTCTTATTATAGAGCCCAAGATTTAGATGAGCCCAAATTGGATATTAATGCAGCCCCTTTTTTTTTCAGTAAATGCACCCATATTTTTTAGAGAATAAAAGATATATAAAGGGTGCAGTTCGGTGGACATTAAAAGCAAACAAAATGATAGCAAAAGCAGAAGCAATGCATATGTATCAATCAAGAGTGGGCAGATTGAAGCTAGTGGTGTTTTGTTTAAATTTTAAAAGAAAAATAAGGGGACAGGTGTCTATAGTTGATCATGATACTGCATGATGAAGTAGAAGACATTTTGATTAAAGAAGTGGCCTGAGGCGGTCAAACCGAATGCAAGCAAAGTCAAATAAAGCATATTAAAAATAGACAAAGAGAGAGGTCGAGAGAATGAGAGAGAGTGACAAGTGTTTTTTTTTTTTAAGAGACAAGTGTCTCAATTTTAATCATGAAAGGCAATATAGAAGCATGACAAGGAAATCAGATGTGAGAAGCGGGAGTATATATGTATCTTCAATTAGAAGCACAACAAACTCAGTAAACCTCACAGCAGAAGGGAAAAAAAAAAAAAAAAAAAGAGAAGAAAAGAAAAGAAAAGGTTGGTGAACTGAAGCAAGAAAAAAAGAAAAGAAAAACAAGGAAAATATTTGGGTGTCTGATTCTATCCAAGTAAATGATTTTATTTTAATGAGAATTGGATTCTAAAAAATTAGTTAAATTTTGTATAAGTCCTAAATTAAGTTTTATGTACTTTTAGGACGGATCTAAGTTTATCAGAATTCAAATGGGAACCCGTTAATTTAGATCCAAATTTAAGCAAAGCAGTTATGTGAGTTGATGGCTTTATTTTTATCAAATTGATTGAATTTTGTTTATTTATATTTCAGCATTTTATTATTTATTGGAAGTAAATGATTTAATTAGTTAATTAATTTTATTGGTTATGAATTATGATTTATGATTTGATTATAGAATTAGCTTTCAAATCATGCTTGTGATATATATATATACATGTTAGAAATTCCAATCGAAATTTATTGTTTTCAGTTTAAGTTTATTATATGAAAAGTTTCAAAATATTTTAAGTATTATTTATGGATGATTGAGAAAAATATTTGTTAAAAATTATTTGTATATTCAAAATTAGAATTCTACATATGTGCATGTGGAAATCGTTTAAGATATAAAATGAATAAAATTGTTTTTAGAACATCAAGATTGTATCATTCCCTTTAATAATCAGACAAGCTACACATGTGTGAGTCATAATGTCACCCAGCACTATACATGTGTGAGTCATAGTGTCACCTAGCACATGTATAATAAATGTCTGCGTCAGTGTTGAGTATCTTCACCATATATAAATAGATTTTTCTAAGTATTAGTTGGTATAAATTTTCAAATTATAGATATTAAATATTGAGTTGATCAATACAAAAAGAGATTTACATAACATCAGTTTACAAAAAGAGATTTTGACATGAAAAGAGTTTTATAAATAATATGAGATTATTTATAAAACATATTTGATGAGTTATTCAAGATTGTTAATAAATTATTTAGTAAAAAAGAACGTATATTTTATTTTATTATGTTATCAAATTTAAACAGTTTTCATGTTTTACAAAGTGGATTTAGAATGATTTTTATTGCTTTTAGATAAGTTTTATGCAAATTATATTTTATAAAGTCACATAAAAATTATTCATACAAATATTTATAGCTTTATTATGATAGCTAATTTGAATTCATTTTTATTTTCAGATATGATTGTGTAATATTACCAAAAATATATTGTGTTTTATTAAAAAATATTTTTAAAAATATTATATCCACTCTCTAAACGTTGACGCTTACTCTTTTATAAAACTTATTTTTTTCAAGTATCCACTACAAGTTTGTGCAAGTTATTGCATATCATGAAAAGAATCATATGGTAATGACAAAATACATTAATATTATTTTTAAGTAGAAACATTTTTGCATCCATGTATATTATTTTTAATTAATAGATTTCGTAAATATGTTTCCAAAATAGTTTTATAGCTGAACTATCTTTTCTAGATATATTAAGGATATTTAATATATTCAATACGTGGGAACAATAGGAGAAACATACGGATTTTCAATTTGTTTAAATTATATTTATAAAGTGACAATGAAATTTATGATGATTTTTTTCTAAAAGGTTTTCAGAAAATTCAAATTTCAATTATAAAGATCATAGTTTTCACGACATCCTTCTGAACTCGAGACGGGAGTCAGGATGGATTTCGTCAATTTTCACGAGATTCTTTCGAATTCGAGAGAAAAATGGGGATGGGTCCAGTCACTCCTAATATCACGCCGCAAACAAGATAGAAAACGAATCAATTAACTCTCTGAATTAGGCTAATTGAGACTTTAGAATCAAATTAACGAATTGACCTAACCTTAACCCAAGCAAGAATACTAGGAAAAGTCGAAATAATCTAAAATCAAATTAATGAAATAACTTGAATTTAGCCTAAGCAATCTTAAATAAATCTACCTAGAAAGTCGAAAAACAAAGATAAATCAACATGTTCTGGGCGAGATAAACCACATTCTTAGTGGGCAACAACTAATATCTATCGGAGCACTCCGTGGGTAGCTTCAATTAAATTTAGGATTGCAAATAATAAATAATTTTCATATGCAAATATTTGGAATTCTATTTCTGAATGTATATACAAATAATTCTTAATAAATGTTTTTCTTAAACATGCATAATAATACTTAGAATATTTTGAAAACTTTTTATAAAATAGTCTAGAGTTGGAAAATAGTAAATTTCGATTGAAATTTCTTATATGTAAACTTATATATGTACACAATTAAATTCTAATTTCAAATATATAGCAAAATTAATAATTCTGGAAATTAATTAACTAACAAATAATTCATTTCTAATAATCTATAGAAATATTACAATGAAATTATAGAAAATTATTATTTTCTTTTTATTAAATAATGAAGGTATTATAGACATTTCATAGGTAAGGGGTTAGCTTCTATTTCCAGTACTCAATTCAACAGAAAAGCTCCCCATCGGCTTTTCAAAAGCTAATTGTAAGAGAAGTTTAATGTGAAATAAGCATATACCAAACCTTTTTATTCAAAATTAATTAAATAGGCTATTATTTCATAAGCTATAGAATCCTAAACACACCCTTACATAGTATTCTTTTCAAGATTAAAATTAATTGCAATATTATTTGAGTATGTCATCATTTTAACACCTATTTTAAACCATATTAGATGTTTTACATCCCCTCTCCCCCATAATGTTCAAATTCAATAGCTTACTCGTTGTATGCAATGTGGAAATTTTCTAAAAAGGACATATGTTCAATAAATCTTTTTTTTTTTTAAATATATTACAATTATTGGAACCATTATGGACATTATGTTGTGATATAAAACTAACACAAACCCCTATGCAAGGAAAAAACTGTCCTTACCATCCATAAGGAACTTAAATGTAATTAATTTACTCACATATGAGGGTCAAATTGTAAATGTTCGTATTACTACCAACGTTAGTTGAATCTACACACTCTCAATGCAACTTGGATTTTGTTCGATGAATCTTTGAGTGTATGACAACAAGATTGTCTTATTATATGTTAGTGGGGACGCAGCCCATTGGAGACTCCACTATGGGGACTTTGGCGCACCTCACCCGCCGCCCTCATTCTCCCAAAATTTTTATAAAAAGAAAAAGTTTATATACATAAAAATTTAATGAAAAATGAAATATGATATATTGTTTTTTTCAAAAACGCCTCTAATTTGGCCCCCACTTTTGCCCTTCTTGTTCTGTCTTTGTATGCGAAGTCCAGGCCTTCATGAGTATAACTTTAGAATTTTAATAGACATCTCCTCTTTTAATAATATATGTACATATGTCACCAATTTATTTATTAATCCAAAAATAATTTATAAAATATTCAGATATATTTTACGCCACTATTGTATAACTTAATGCACAGTCGAATGCAACTATTGTATAACTTTATGGTACAGTCCAATGCAATTATCGAATAAAATAAGGAGAGTTAAATATGTTCTAGGTAATGCAGGAATATTTTGTCTGCCAATCCTATATTTGGACGTGCCGAACAGGGAATAATATTTTATAATTCTGCCGGTTACCAAATTATGTAGGCTCAAATGTCTTATCTTTGTTTTTGGTTGATGGCACTGTTCGTTAGGCACTAGCGACCTTTATGCCTCCCATTATATATGGTATGGGTTTGGCATCCACCCACCAAATCCAAATTACATAATAATATAATATTAATAACAACAACAATAATAATAATAATAACAGCTCTCTTATTATTTGTGTGGGTTGATCTCTCACCCTCGGATATGTCTTCCCCCACCTCCGTATGAAGAAATCCCTCCCAATTAAAAGTAATCCCTCGGGTCACGTTTTATCATGTCCTAATTCAGCTAGTCTTCACAATCCTCTAAACCCGTTTCAATCTCAGTTTTTATACTTTAAAAAAAAAAAAAAAAAAAAAAACAAAGGTCTTATCTTTGCTTTCAAAAAAGAAGATCTTATGTCAGATGGGTTGGGCAGCTTAGGTGGTGACTTTAAATAGTCTTCTAATCTAATAAAAATAGATAAATAAAAAGCACTACAATGTATCAAACGAACAACTTTGAAGGTGTTTATTTATTTATTATTATTATTATTTTTTATGTGTAATGTGGTTTAGCCTTCCCAAATCCCACAATACTAAGTTAAAGTTCATATAGAATTTTATGACAGCTGTAAATTAACAAGCACTTTTACATGATTTTATTTGTTTGTTTGTCATCAACAATTGTGTCTGCCCTTTCTCTCATTATAATTTTTGCTAATTGTGCTTTTCTCATTAAGAAATTTCAAATCAGCTAATTCCCCACTTCTACTGGGGTTGCAGCCAAAAACTGGTGATCTTTTTGTTTGGTTTTTTGCGGTCTTCTAGATGTCATACCTATTAAGTATAACTCTGACTTCATGTGAGAGCTCTTCCCACATATTACAATTTCACAGATAAATATGGAAATCAACTTCCACCTAAAAAGTAGATGGACAACTACTTCTCTAAGAGTAAATATACTTTAATGAAATCTTTGTATGTATACTTTAATAATAACAATCAGGTCCAAGTATGTTCTCACATAAATCTTGAGATTATCAATTTCGAGTCATCTCTCACTTCTCTAAATCCCACATTTACTTGAATTTTATTTTTCAGAAAAAAAAAAAGAAGAAACAATTGGATAAAGAAAGCATAGAATGGTAATATCGGACTCGGCTAATGAGCAACTTTTAGTAATAAGATAGTATTTTGATCCATTTTCAAAAATGATCTTAAAGACAAAAATGGGTTTGAAAGTGTTTGGTGAGTTATTTTGTAAGTTATATTTTTGAAAATGGAAAACACTTTCTAAAAATGGAAGGCATCATAACTATAAAGTGTAAATCAATATTATATATATATTTTTTATTTTTACCATTTTCAAAGCATGTTTTTAAAACACATCATTATTTAGCACCTTCAAATAACTACTCTACTCATTTAAAAAAACATTATTATCATTTTCAGTTTTTAAAAATTATTATGAGAATATATCAAATACATTGTATTCTTAAAAATATCATTTTAAAAAAAATCAAAAATAATTTTCAAACATGTCAATAGACATCAGATCTGAATGTTCAAATTTGTTGTCCTTTTAATTCTGATTGTTTTACACGATAAGGAAAAGGTGTCTATTTTTCCACCTGTAAATTTATTTTTTCTTTCCTTCAAAAAAAAAATAATCTATTTTTTCCTGGTGGGATTGCTTTTCAATTTTTTTATCATTACTTTCCATCCCACTTGCGAAGACGAGAATGTACAAGGAAACACCACTTCTCTTTCCTTTTTCAATTAAGAAATAATTACTTCTTTTTGCTTGAATTATATGTTCATGATAAACACTGAGCAAAAAAAAAGGGAAGAAGCCAGTGAGACTGAAAAATGATTCTACAACTTTTGTTTCAGACTATCCTCCTCTTTTCACCAATACTTGCATTGGCAGATTCATCATTACCTATATCAAAACCTAATTGTCCACCAAGTTGTGGAAATGTTAAAATCTCATTTCCATTTGGAGTCGGATTCGATTGCTTCTTGAATGATTCCTTTGCAATAGATTGCAAGTCTAATAAACCATTTCTCAAAAGTATCAATTTGGAAGTGCTAGAGATTTCAATACGAGACTTCACAATTCGAGTGAATCATCCAGTATCAAATTCATGTCTCAGCAATGAATCTACAATTTTGGAGAATACACCTTTCCTATTTTCAGATAGAAACAGGTTTGTTAGTGTGGCATGTAACAATTTTGCATTCATGTCCTTTAACAATTCTCCTCTTTGTGGGTGCTTGTCAATATGTAATGGAGGAAGTATAGCAATGGGAAATTGCTTTGGAGTTAAGTGTTGCCAGACAACTATTCCTACGACGTTGAAGAGTTATAAGACATCTTTCAATGTCTCGAGTTTTGGAGGAGATCAGAGCCAGCAAAAATGCAAGTATGCATTTTTGGTTGATCATGATCTATTCACATCTGTACCCATTTCCGTTGAAGATGTTGCAAATATGAAACAAGTCCCAGTTCTATTGAATTGGGTTATACACGAATCATCATTTGATTTCTCCCTGAAGAATAAGTCGCATGATTATCAATCATCCACTCATTGTAAGTCTTTCAATGATAAATCTGTTCATTGTATTTGTGTTGAAGGCTATGGAGGAAATCCATATCTTCCCGGTGGATGTCAAGGTAAAACAATTCTTCCCACATCTTTTAAATAATTGAAATTTTAATGATTTTTTTTAATTTAAACTATTTAATTCATCATTCAAATCTATTAACATATCAACCCCATAGCTTAATTTTTATTGTTAGGTCTAAATTAATGGTTTTTTTTTTAAGATTTTGTGTTGGTTACTAATTCCATATCAAAGCCAAATTCAATTCTTTATATTTGATATTTTTAATGAGTGAATTAAAATTTTCATATTTATACTAGTTGTGATGTGACTCATTATTTTTTTTTTTCTTTTTATTTCATGAACAAAGCATTCTTCAAATTTTAAATTATTTTCTTTTATGCAAATGTGTTCTATATGTATTCATTATAGTTTATAAATTTATATTATTTTGTTCATAATCTGAGTTCTATTATATTTATATTTTACATTTCAGATGTTGATGAATGTACTATGAAAAACATCACATGCGAACCACCTACCATATGTAAAAACACAAAAGGTAGTTATGGATGCTACCCTCCTGGATCTTCAAAGGTTTACATTATTATATTAGGTATGTCTTTTTACATCCTTAAAGTTCAGCATAAATAGTTGTGAATATATTTTAGATTAGATTTTACTTGAAGCTCTTTAGATATTTTATACTTTGAAATGTTTGTTTCGTGATATCTTGATGCAATTGAAAGAGAAATCCTTGATGATCCATTGCTTTCATAAAGTAGTCACAACTTCATGCATGTGAAGTCAATTTTACTCTTTCTTACTATGTAAACATGGCCACCAGCCTCTAAAACTTCAACTAGTCTTTCCTGTTATGATTGTATCATATCATGTGATGCATAAAATGGTTTCCATTTCAATTGTTTTTTTTTTTTTTTTTTTCTCTTTTTTTTCTTTTCTTGAGATAAAGTCAATAGTCTCCATCCATAAAAATTCAACAACTGTTCATGGTATGATTTTATCATGTCATGCACTGCATACTTTCCCCTCCAATTATTTTTTGTTTTAATTTAGTAAATAGCCAATTCCAATATAATTTAGGAAATTGTTATCTTTTCCCAATATTTCCTTATGATTCTATTTAAACATTTATTACTTATATCATCTACTTAAATAATTTATTCCTTCTATTTAAATAATTTAGTTTGACATAAATCGTATGACTTTTTAAAAACATAAAAAATATATATATAATACATTATATAAATTTTATTTGAGTTGATAATTGATGTATTTTACAAAAGAATTAAAATCTCATTAGTCCATTCCTCCTCAACAACATCTAATATTAATACCAATTTCTAAAGATCAATCCACAAAGTCTCCAACAAATAATGTTCACATTCGAGCTTCTGAAAATTTGCCCATGAAATCTCCAACAAAAAATATTAACATTTCAGTTTACAAAAATCAATCCATGAAATCTCGAACATATAATATTGACTTTATTTATTTTACGTCAATTTTAAGTATTTATTTTTGGTTTGATCCCGCAAAATACTGTCTTCACCCCTATATGTTTTGGTGAAATACTGTTTGTACAAATCAGACGTGTGGTATTTGACTATTTTCCACGTCCAACCACATGTGTAGTGACCACTGACATTGATTTTCTTTTTTAATTTATGATTTTCTAAATATTTATATACTAAATATTTTCATGTTTAATATAATATTAACTTTATCAAAACATTTATAAGTTAAATTAATTTATAATGACTTTTTATCAGAAAATTAATTTATAATGATTGAAATTTAAAAATTATAATATTTTTAGGTTTTTCGTTTTTTTACTTCACATTCAAGGAATCTAAACCAGGAGATTGTTTTCACTTGTCACTTAAAAGAATATAAACTAGATTTTTTAAGTTATTTTGTTTATTTATTATTATTATTTTTTTGAAGTGGTCAAACTACATAATACTAAAATAATAATAATAATAATAATAATAGTTAGATTTCCTAACTTTCACTTAATTATTTTTTCTCATTTAAATGTTTTCTTCCATATCTATCCTTCCAAAGATAATATATTTTCAATTTTATCCTATTATTATATCATACAATTTTTTTTTTTGTTATAACCTAATACTTACAATATACAAAATGCTAAATAGTCAAACAATTTTTCTAATAGAAAATAGTTTAAGAATTATGTTTAATTATTATTTTTTAATTATTATTATTTCAACATTATTATTGAACATTCATTTTGTTTAAGCAATATAAAAACCAATTCTACATTACTTTTTTTTGTTTATTATATCCTAATTACGAATTGATATCTACATTAAAATGGTTTAAGATTTGTTAAATTATATGATTTTAGTTGTTTATATCATATAAGATAAAAATAAACAACAATTTATTGTAAAATAAAAAATAAAAATATCAAATTAATTGTTTTAAGACAACTTTATATTTAAAAATCAAACAAATTGATAGTATATGTGGTGGTAGGAAAAAAACAGAAATATATCATTTCGGTTTAAATTTCGATCACTATTCAGTCTTCGATAAATTTCAAGATTACTTAGTTTTCAAATAAAACAACAAACTATCCATAGCTTTTTTTTTTTTTTTAAGTTCTTTTGATTGTTTTTTTAAATGATTAAATAACTTAGAAGTACCAAAAAAAATGGAAAAAAAAATTCAGAAATCCTAACTTTCACTTAAATATAAATCACTAAAGTTTCATTTAAATATTTTCTTCCAATTTTTTCCTTCCAAACCTTCTAATTTTATCCTAATATTAAAAGGGTGTAAATATCAAATTAATTGTATTAAAACAATTTTATTAAGTTTAAGTTTGAGTTAGTATTCAATTTTCAATAATTTTCAATCTTCAGACCAAAAAATAAATGATCTCTAAATGTTTATCTAAATTAAATTTGAACATATTTTATGAAATAATATGTACTTTCTAACATATCAAATATTTAATTTACTTGTTAACGTGTTATAACCTCATGTTTTAAATATCATAGTTAGACTTTTTTTTATCAACTGAAGTATAAAAGCTTTGATAGTAATTAATATGATAGTAGAGTCTGAAGCTTCCTAGTTTAAACTCTCTCTCATGTTTTTATCTAAAATTCTAGTTGCATATGTTTTATGATAGAAAATATTTAGCATGTATCTATCATCTATTATTTATTTACGTTGCATGTGATGAGGCGTGTTAACGTGTCATAACTTTTTGGGTCTAATGGTAATTAACTAACAGTACTTCTAAAAGGGATATCTTAGTTAAAACACCATGCATTCCATTTTCATCTACAATTCTTCAAACAAATTAATTGGTATAAAATCGGTTTAAGAAAAATATTCTTAATTTCTCACTAGATTACTATCCTAATTAAAATGAATTTGTTTTCCTAAATAAAAAATAATCACCTTAGTGTTTTTTTATATAGGTTTTTGATTAATTTGACTAAATACCATTGCAATTTATTTTGTTGGTGTCTAATTGATTGATTTATTCAACTACAACCCAAAAAAAAAAAAAAAAAGATTGTGAACAAGATCATATTAAGTATACTTTCCAACCCTTCATAGTTCAAAGAAATTAGGTCAATGGTAAAGTCAGTTTTAGAAAAAAAAGATTTGATGTTATATATTCTCTATTGTCAACATTCATCGTTTACCTTTTAAAACTAGTTTTCAAAAGGTTACACCAATTTTAATTTAATTTTGTGTAGGAATCAGTGTAGGCCTTGGAAGTTTGTTTGTACTTATTGGAGCATGCTGGCTGTGGAAGATAGTACATAAAAGAAAGGAGATCAGACTCAAAGAGAAGTTTTTCAAAAGAAATGGTGGTTTACTTCTACAACAAAAATTAAATTCATTTGAGTCGGGTTCTAATGAAAATAGATTGTTTAATTCAAGAGAATTAGATAAAGCCACTGAACATTTTAATATGAACAGAATTCTTGGTGAGGGAGGACAAGGTACGGTTTACAAAGGAATGTTGACAGATGGAAGGATCATTGCAGTAAAAAAATCAAAAGTTGTTGATGAAGCAAAGCTTGAAGAATTCATAAATGAGGTGGTTATTCTTTCACAAATTAACCATAGGAATGTGGTTAAACTTTTGGGTTGTTGTTTGGAGACTGAGGTTCCATTATTAGTCTATGAATACATTTCAAATGGAACCCTTTCCCAGTATATTCATGATCAAAATGATGAATTTCCGCTCTCATGGGATATACGCTTACGAATTGCTTCAGAAGTTGCAAGAGCCCTTGCATACTTGCATTCTGCAGCTTCCTTTCCCATTTATCATCGAGACATCAAGTCTTCAAATATACTCTTGGATGATAAATATAGAGCAAAGATAGCAGACTTTGGAACATCAAAATCAATTGCCAATATCGATCAAACTCATGTGACCACAAAAGTACAAGGGACATTTGGATACTTAGATCCTGAATACTTCCAGTCAAGTCAATTTACTGATAAAAGTGATGTCTATAGCTTTGGGGTTGTACTTGTTGAGCTTTTAATGGGACAAAAACCAACTTCTTTGTCAAGGGCACAAGAAGGTCAGAGTTTGATCTCATATTTCATTGATTCTATGAAGGAGAACTGCCTGTTTGATATTCTTGACAATCAAGTATCAAGTTCTGGAAAAAAAGAAGAGATTATGGCAATTGCTAGTCTTGCGAAAAGGTGTTTAAACTTAAATGGGAAGAAAAGACCTGCAATGAAAGAAGTTGCAATGGAATTAGAGGGAATTCGAGCACCACAAAAATACAATACTAATGTTCAAAAAAACTACGAAGAGATTGAGTATGTGAGAACTGAAATAATTGAGGCTTGGGATGTCATTTCTACTTCAACGGGTTCTACTTTTGAAAATTCTTCTTCATCGGGAAACGCCCGACCATTATTAACCAGTTAAGATTAGCATGATAAAATTGATTTTTTTTTTTTTTTCATGGTGCTAGAGATAATTAAAGGTTGTGTGTTGTAGTATTCAGAATCTATTTGAATGCTCATTAACTTTCAGAATTTAGATTTTCTTTTTCTGTTATTCAAACAATGTTAGAAAATTTTTTATCTATTTTCAAATAATATTGAAGTTACACCCTACAAATTGGAATGCTTTTGGAATATAAGCAAAGATATTTAGTATTTTTAACATTTTTATTTTAATAGTGAACAACTTCATGTGATTCTATTCCTATTAACATGGATATCTATCATTAACAACTAATTGTAATATCCTATGATTTATGTAGATTATCGTATGGGTCACATGGTATTTTATTTTTGTGTAAGAGGTATTGGTTACAATTCTTACTCACTTGTTCTTAATTAAAGTTTTTGGTTTACCTATGTTGAATAATTTTCTTAACCAAAAAAAAAAAGTATTTTGTGATAATTTAATATATATAGTTTGGACGATATAACAAAAGTTTAATTTAATTAAAAAATATATATATACACATATCTAAAATATGTAAAGAGTCCGAACAACATCAATGACTACATGAGTTAAGAGACTGATGAAATTACATTCAAATAAAACGAAGATAACAAAAATGAATACTGGAGTACACAGTTGGTATCAAGGTTGTAGAGAAATTGACAATTGCAAAACAGAAAACATAAACACAATAAAGTAGAAAATAAATGAGACTAGACCTATGTTAATTGTTTGGTGATCAACGCGAGCCCAACTTTCATAGAGCATATAAGCACTCGATTTTTACTATTAAAGGTGTTTACAATGGTGAAGTGATCGATCTCTCACTCTCTTAATTTCAGTTCTCTCACAATTTCCTATCTCACCCACAAAAAAATCTAGAATTCAAAAGATTAAATAGGAGAACCTTTGAGACAAAAGTAAATCATTTTGGCTATATAAATCTCTCTTTCTTTGGATCTGTTCATGATTTTCCAATTCATTCTTAAATCCAAACAAGGAATTGAGACCTTTAAATCAAATTCCAGTTATTCTACTTTTATTATTCTGATTGAAAAGTCTTGCACAGTGTGTTGTTCTGTAATAAGTACAGAAATGTTCGTCTTTGAAATCTCAGACTCGGATGATAAGTTCAACAATTAATAATCTATTTCTTATTGTTCAAATTATTGTTAATAAAAGTGAAAAATCTCCAAATATAACCCTAAGCCAAAGATCGCATACCATGAGCAATAAAGAATAAGAACAAGGTAGGCAGTGATAGGACCCATCCCATACCTTCTCTCGAGTCCGAAAGAATCTCATGAAAACTAATAGAATTCATCCTGACTTATACGTTAAATCCAGGAGGATACCATGAATACTATGACCTTTCTAATGAAAATTTGGAGTTTTTGAAAACCTAAAAACTTTTAGAAAATCCTGGTAAATATGATGGTCGCTTTGTACATTTAATCTAAACAAATCGAATATATGTACGTTTCTCGTGTTGAACTTCTTTACTGAATATATAAAATATTTATAAAATATCTGAAAAATATATTTCATCTATAAAAGCAATCTTGAAACACATTTAAGAAATCTGATTAATTAAAAATTATATACACTTATGCGAAAATGTTTCTATTTAAAATGATAATATTAATGCATTTTGTTATCATCATGTAGCCTTTATCACGATATGTAATAATCTGCACAAAACTGTGACGGATATTTGGAAAAATAGGTTTTATAAAAGAATAAGTATTAAAGTCCGATGAATTGATATAATTTTTCTAAAAATATTTCTAAACAAAACATAACATATATATGTCTAGTAATAATAAATAATTATCAATAATTCATACGCAGTTATATCTTAACAATAAAACTGAATTTAAATCTCATATCATAATAAATATAGAAATATTTGTTTAAATAATTTCCGATAACTTTATAAAACATAATCTGTAAAAATGTTCTAAATCTCTTTTGAAAAACTACACAAGCTTCTCTGGTTTGGACCACCGGACTTCAAGCCTTTATTGGACCCTTATCCATGGACTTATGACTCTTATACATGTGTGTGGATCCTCAGTCTTCACCCAGCCAAAATAATAATTTGTTTTTTATCTACTTTATAAATAATCTTATATCATTTCTAAAACCCTTTTCATCAAATCTCTTATGTAAAAATGATACTCTGAAATCTTTTGCTTTACCGATCAATCTCAATAGATAACATTTGTAATTTAAAAAACTACACCAATTAGTATTTAGGGAAATCCATCATATGTGATGGAAATACTTAAATACACATATAGAATAAGGGATAATATTTGTCATACATGTATTAAGCGACTCAATGACTCTCCCCGACGTTTTCCATACACGTGTTGGGTAACTCTAGGTCTTACACATATGTAGCCTAACTGTTAGAGAGGAGGTTACAACATTGGTGCTCTGAAAATATCTTTATTTCTTTCTTGAATCTTAAACAACTTTCCATATACGAATACATATATATATATATATATATATAATTCTTTCTAAATATACATATAATTCTGAATAAATAGTTCTTTTTCAAAACATAAACAAATATTCTTTCTTGAAACATAACATAATCTTGCTTTAAAATATTCTTAATATTTCACATGATAAACTCAAAGCATAAAACTCATATTGGAGTTTCTAATACATATACATATATATAAATATGTAATAAATTTTCATTTCAATTGTAAACATAATTGATAATTCAATTGTAAATCATAATTCATAATCAATGAAATCAATTAACAAATTAAAATATGTACTTCCAATAAATAATACAAAGCTGAAATATAAAAGCATAATTTAATCAATTTAATTAAAATAAAATTATCAATTTATTGAACTCATATGCTCATATCTGGGTATAATATGAGTTTCCGTCTAATTTTTATAATCTTAGATTCACCTTAAAATCATATAAACTTAATTGAGAACTTATGGAAAAATTACTAGATTTCTTTAATTTCAAATTTTATTGAAATAAAATTACTTATCTGGATCAATCAAGCAGCCAAATATTTCATTTAACCATCCGAAATTTCCTCTTTTTTTTTTTCTTCTGCTCAATGTTTCTTTCATATTTATCTGCTGCCATTCCAATCTCTGCGTTAGCTTCAAATTGGACCTATATATATATATATATTAAATTAACATGCATTGCCGCCTCACATGTGTCTTCATTCAAGCACCAATTTGCCTACCATCATATGACCATCTCTAATATATGACATCAAATTTCACACCATTTTGGTGTTAACACCAAATTTTTTTGCACTACAATATATTTTACACTAAATTTGTGTAAAGAGTTCACAAATAGTATCTTCAAATAATATTTAATATACAATTTTTTTTATCAATATCAATTAATTTCTATCAAGTAATTATTGAAATAATTATTTTTTATGTACATTAAACTATTTAGTTCATTTTATATTAATATACTATTTATAATATATATTAAAAAATTAAAAATATGTTGTTGAAGTAAAAATATAGTCAACTGGGTTCTTTGAAACCCAAAGCTGCTAATCAATAGAAAACAAGCAAAAAGGAGAGAGCAGAGGCAAAGAGGAAGAAAAAGAGACGGACGAGATTTACGTAGTTCGGCTAAAGAAATGACCTACGTTTATGGTGTTGACTCTAAGAGAGAGTGGCGATCACTATTACTAAGTTTCTGGTGAGAGAGAGAGCTAAAAAAACCCCTTTACAATAATTCTTCTCCCCAATTTATAAAGAGAAGGAAGGTGCTACAGTTGATACATTAGGAAATTATTTAATTACACTTCCTAATTCTGACAATCATTAATTACATGGTTAAATCCCGTGGAATCTGGGTCTTGATTAGGTAGTTGCGTATTCCTTAATCTGCACTACTACCATTCTAGGAAGTCTTGTTGTGCACATCACTCTAAGCTGCAAGTTGATTCTGCTCTGGGCGAGCTCAACCTATTCTGGATAAGCTGGAGCTCGTTAGGCAGCTCTAATTAAGACTGATCAGCAACCTGAGGGAAAACTCTTCTATAGGAGCTAACTAGCGAGCTGTGTGAGTTGAGGTCGCGATCTGTGCTGAAAGCTTGTAGCAATGAGCTACTTGTTATATGAGAGTTCGCTTATGTGAGCTACTTGTTTAGCGATCCAATAAGTCGCTCCTGTGGACTGAGACTTGGGAAGTTGGGCCCTTGCCTATCGGATCGGTCCATTGGATTATTTTCTTAGACTTTTATCAGCCCATTTAGTGCAGTCCAAAAATACATATATGTTAAAATATATTTAATATTATATTCATTTTAAATATCTTAATAATATATTATCAATGGTATATATTTTTATAATAATTTAGTTTATATTTTTAATAATTAATCAAATTACATAAATATATTAAATATATAAAGATAGAAAGGAAAATAATATTATTATAGAAGAGGAATATTATTGATGTTTTCAAAAATAAATAAATAAAGAGAGCTATAAAATCCAATGCCAAATTCAGTTCTTCACCCCAAACACACACATGCTCTTTTCCCATTTCATTTTCAATTGATTTTGATTGCTTGTTTGACCGCCAGTCACTTTTCCTCTATAAAATTTTGTCCACTCGTTCTCTTTCATTGCATCACTCATCGTTTATCTTATTCTCATTTCTCTCAAATATCTATGACACTCCACTGAGCTGTCCTTTCTTTCTCATATTTTCTAGTTCATTCTACAGCTCTCAATTTGGCCTTACTTAAAAAGTTTAGCCCACTTAAAATTTAAACTACGATTAGATCCAACAATAAGATTTTAATAAATTCAACAATTAAATAATTGAATTATTGGGTTTGAATTTAAATTGAGCCCATTTCTTGATTTTCTTTTTGGGCTCAGTTTATTTAATGAGTGAATTTGGATTCAAAACTTACAAATAAAGGTCATTTGAATAAAGTGAGTATACCGTGCATTTAATTTGTTTAAGGGCTAAAAAGGAATATTTTTAAAAATATTGTTAAAAATTAATTTTAACATTCTTATATTTGTATTTTTTGTATTTTTTTCACTTTTTTATATTTTTTATTGGTAAAAATTAACATAATAAACAATATAATAATATTTTAATTTGAAATTTGGCATAATCTAATAGTGTGTATATATGTGTGTGTTTGTGTGTTTATATTAAAACATAAAAAAATAAAAATCGAATAAATATAGTGGGTCATATACATAATCTCTTACTTTCCTTTGTTATCAAAGATTGAATAAATGCAAGAATACGAATCCATGATCTAGTAATGGACGTGCATTGCATACTAAGCCTCACTCATCTATATATAGTGCCACTCAAAAGCTGAATAATATTCACACTACGATTTCTTATTTGTCTCCAATATTATTCTTTTAATAGTCTTCAACTAGTCATGGCAAGCTCATCTTTTCTTCTTCTTATGTTTGTTGCTTTGTCATTGTCTATTTAGTTAGTTTATACTCAAATACCCAATGTAACTGTATTACTCAATGAAAATGGTGATTTTCATTCTATTGGAGAGGACTTGAAAACTATTCCCAATAATAGTGATATATTTTATTACATATGTAAAAAAGAGGATGTATATAAGGAGTCCATTGATATTGGCAATGAGAAATTTAAAAACATTGTTATTTTCGACGATGGAATGGGCAAAACAATTACAACTTTCAATAAGTGTAATAGTTTGGGATTTGACATTCAAGCCAGCAACTTTGAGTGAGATTTATTATATACTTACATATATTTTTCTTATAACTTTTATAGATTTATTTGTATCCTCTTATACTAATATGCACAATTTATTTTATAATTATACCTGTCAACTCCATTATAAAACACTTACTATGTGGATTTTGTGTTTTTAATCAAATTAATGCAATTTCAATTGCGTACAATACTATTTTGCATACCTTTTTATTTGATTAAATCAAATATCTTAGGTACCCAAATTTTGTCTTTTTTTTTTTTTTAAATTTCTACTAATTTTTTTAAAGATATGAACTCTGATCATTTTTCAACAAGAGATATTAATATCGTCAACTCTAAAGGTCTAAAAGTAGGACAGGTAGTGGCACTAAGACTTCTAGGCAATTACATGGAATGCCATAGATACTCCATCGAGGGGTATCGGGACACTTTATATATGCTCGTAAAAATCAAATTTTCTATGGGTCTCATGTATATAGTACTATCGACTTTATTTTTGGTGATGCCGTAATAGCACTTTAAAATTTAATTCTTCATGCCAGACTCTTGAGTAAATGACAAGGAAATGTGATTGCTGCCTAAGAAAGATCATTCAATTAGAATGATATTGGTATTGTTTCATCAAACGAGTTTATTGAGGCCATAAAACGATCGAGTTTAATGATCTCATTAAATCTAGTTGCTTAGCCAACTCGGTCGCTGATGAAGATGACCATTGTTCATCTTTTTTGTCAGCGATTCAGTTTAATGGCCTCATTAATCTCAACTGGTACACAAATTAGATTTAATGAGACCATTAAACTTGATAGGTGACGAAGACGACTAACAATCATCTTTGACACTGCAATCTCACCGCAATCCTCCATTTTTAAACCTAATTCACCATTATCAACCAAAATTAATCCTAAATATCAATACCCAACAACAAAAACACAAATAAATAAATAACCTCAAAAAATCATAACAAAACTCAAAAAATGCAACCAAAACGCAAAAAATACAACAAACTCAAAAAATGCAACAAAAACTTAAATTCACAAAATCAAGCCAACGATCACATACTGTTTGATTGAAGGAGGGGTCAATGTTGGCATCAATGACGGTCGACGAATGGTCGATGAAAGAACGCTAAGGGTTAGTGACGATCGGTTGAAAATCGGGTTAACTTAGGTTGACAATCATGTCTAATTGGGTTGAAAATAGTTGAAAATGTTTCCAGCTGGGTTTCAATGCTTTACATATGTGAGGGTATTTTGATAATTATTCATTTCATATTTTGTTTTAATTTTAAATATAAAGATATATGGGTAAATATGTGATACGGACAACTTGGTCAACTTGAATATATTTTGTAATTAGTTTGTTTAAGAGGTGAAAACATGATTTTTTGTGGCAAGGGTTAATAACAAATTTTACTTTTCAAAGATGGGTAAATTTTGTAATTCCGATAATATTTAATCGATCAAGTTTACACCAAAACCATGCACGAATGACGAAGTCAGTTAACATTTTTTATTAACTTTGGTCGTCTCAACACCCAATACTAGTTAATGTCACTATTGAGAGATATATATCATCACTTAATATCATCATTTTATCATTTTTTTTTATTTTTTTGAAATACTGAAATTCATTAACTCAATCTCAAAATTAGGAACAGTAAGATTACAAACACTAATCATCCAAACAAATTTGGGATATTAAGTCTAAGTCTACACATGCATTGGAATCCTTACAGAGGAAAAAGTAAGGATGATCAGATAGAATACCAGCGATTTACCAAAAATGAAAAATGATATGGCAACTTAAAATCCAGCATATCCCTATAATTAGGATATAAAAGAAATTACAAAGCCCTAAAACAAGGAGAAAACCAGCATAAACACAAAATAAATTTATATATCCACCTTCTTAAGCTAAAGCAATCTAGACATCTTCAAAAGGACAAAAATAGCCACAAATATTGATGAAGAACTCAGTTTGCTCCACTAAATCTGTAAGAAGATCTAGGACTCACTACTATCTATGGTCCTAAAAAAGACTAGAGATGGATGCTAATCTTTTCCTAAACAACAACCCTAGTTTCCACACCTGTAAAAACAAATGGGTTTTAAAGGTTAGATCCAAACGGCATCAAGATCAACCTTTAAAAACCAAAACCTCCAAAAAGAATCGAAGAGGAGGACATGGAAGGAAAGAACCAGCAAACCCTCCAAGAAAGACCCAAAACTATACAATATTTTAGGTTTTAAGGGTTGGATCCAGAAAACCTCTGGATCCAACCCTTAAAACCTCATATCAAGAGCAAGCTTTGAAAAAAGGAAGGGATTAGGAGGAAATCAGTGAGAAAATTAGAGCACAAGGGTGGATTTTACCGGAAACGATCACTTCTAAGAATTTCTCTCTCTTTAGAGTTTTAGAGAGAGATGCTTTAGAAGACTCTTATCAGATTATCATATTAATTTCATTGAATTAAAAGATTGAGAGATATACATATCATTGAAGGAGCGGCTGAAAAAATTCCGCATTGAACTTTAATAAGTTCAACATATGAAACCAAATGAGATATATATTTCATTGAATAGGTGCTCTAGATCAAGCAATTGTAACTGTAAATTATTAACACTTAAATGCTACTTTTGACATTGGAATAAACTCCTATTCACGCAATTACAAAGTCAAAAAAAGTAGACCACCTTTGCTTCGAATCTCTAAAAGTAAAATAAGTTGAGCATGTGAAACTAAAATAATTCTAATTTCTTGGCTCCACTGTAAGGTCTGCATCCAAGTAAATTCGGTAAATCAATTGAGTCCAAAATAAAATCAATAAATCGGTTCAATTTAAGTACAAGCCGAAGTAGTAATTTTATTGGGTTTATCGAAGCCTAATTGTTGGATTTAATTAAAGCCAAATCGTAGTCCAATTTAATTGTTGAATAGCGATATTTTCACCTCTCATAAACCGTTTGCACACCCCTCTTGCTATACAAAATTTAAAATTTTTCTAATTTTTTATCAAGCCTCACTTAATATTAAGAATACCCCTTTTTTTTTAATCATAAATCCATTTATTATACCTATTTTACCACCCTCTATTTTATTTACTTATTAGCCTGGTAAGCAAAAACAGTCCTCTGCAAGCAACATGGGATCAAAATTAATAACCATATTTTTATTTACTTATTATTTTTAAAAAAAACAATTTAAGAGAATGGGAACACCAATTAAAAACCATAATGAGCTAGCTAAAATCATTCAAAAATCTGTGATATTAAACTATCAAACAGATATCACATTAACACAAACTACCATAAAAAATTTCCTGCTACAAAACTCAATCCAATCACATAACGATTCCTAAAGAGGTGAATAATATTAATATTCTTATCAATAAATTAACAAATATTAGATCAATGTGTGTAGCGGTCGCGGTTTGAAGTTTGTAATCATAAAAACTGTTTCTTGGAGGCAATTCCTCGAGCAGTTAGAATGCAATAGAAATAGAAGACACATAAATGTCAGCCAATCACCACTCATAAGACTGCAATCAAATTAGACATGGAAGCAAATATGAGAATCGAAGAAACTCTGAGAATCAATGAAAATGAAACAAAAAAGAAACGAAGTCAATCTCAGATTTCATAAATAGGTATACATGGGGTGTACTTGTATAATAATATTAAGAAATAAAAAAAAGGTATTCTTGATATCAAATGCAATTTAAAAATAAATCAAATTTTTTATGTCAAAAGAGATGTACGAACAATTTTTAAGGGGGTGGAAATATCGCCACTCTTAACTGTTATATAACGGGCCAAGTTAAGTCTACTAAACAATTGGATTCCAATTGTTAAGGCCAATGGACAAGTGTCATGCATGTAAGCATTAAGAACAATATGATCAGCAGCAAGGAAAAAAAGTCTCCCGAAAACCTAGAGTCGCGAGAGACCTGGTTTTGGATTTTCACAATGGAGAGTGTAAATTCTGAATTCAAATTAATCCAACAGAATTTTGAAAGTATAAAAAGGAGCTCAATTGAGAATAAAAAATGAAAAAAAAGTTTTGCTGGCCGAAACAAGCAAGCCAAATTCACATGGAGATTAGATTAGTACTTTAAAACATCTTTCAAATTTTTAAATAAAAGATAGAAAATAATTATTAGGATTTTTCTACCTATAATATAATCTTAATTAACATAAACAAATGATAATATTTCTCTTAAGCTTTAAAAATAATACTTTTGATTACGAATTGAGTACTTGATTGGCTTGAGAGTCAGGGAGAAAGCGGTAATGATTGCAGTTGGGCCTAAACACCGACCAACTTCGCACGCGATGATTATATGCACATGCAAGCATATTTGTCAAGTTGAGGAAATATTAGTGCATTGCAGTCATAGATTTTCAAAAGTACTAGTCACGGGCTAACTTCAGAAAATGCTTTTGCAGAAACTTGTTAACACTTGTCCAATGTCTGCTTCCTTTGATCACAATAATTTTTGAACTATCATTTTTATAAATGTGAACTACCAGCCAGTTTTTGAACTTTTGAATGACCCAATAACAATAATTTTATAGCGGTAAATGCATTCTTATCTGTACATACGTGTGGTCGCCATAGTTAATTAATTGCTTCTAAACATATATACAAGAAAAAATATTTCACCGAACTATCCCATTAATATATATATATAGATATTTTGTGTAGCATCAACCCACATACTATATGCTTAGATGTGAATGGCAATCAATTAAAACTCCATTTCCTATCTAACATTCTACTTTTTTTCAAACTACGTCTGGATATTTTTATAATATGAGATTAAATAAAAATTATCATATCTTATATTTACTAGAGCATGAAATGTAGTAGTATAAGGTTATATAAAAATAAAATTATTTTAAATTAATTTTAAAAAATAAAATTATATAAAACATTTTAAATTATATTAACATGTTAATCAACTAAATGAATGCTTCTCTGATTAAATGATATTGGGTCTATTATTAACTTATCACCCCCAATAATTGCTTGCCTGTAAAAATGAATAAGGTTTAAACTAAATATTGCAAAGAATACCAAATTATCACCCCTAATCATTGCCTGCCCCCCCAAAAAAGTTGAATGGGCACAACCCTCAAAATTGACCCAAATAAGTGTTGTCACTAAACAATAATTAAAGTATAATGGTAAGTTTTGCGAGGACCACTAATGACTTTAATGGTTCTAACACTAATAATTAACCAGAGGAGGCAGATGGAGAAAAAGGGTGGTTGTGCTTGTGACTTAGCCCACTCATTAAAACCACTCGCACATTTTGCATAAAAAAGTAGGATCCATACACTTTCACTTTTAAAAAGGTGTTTGTTTAATAATAGTAAAAAATTTTCAAATTATTTCTAACATTTAAACAAAAATTGTTAGCAATGAAAATTTGGCAGATGCGGACCATCATCTAGCATTTTTATTTTTTCGGTCCAAAATGAAGTCCTAAAAACAATAATTTTAAAATTTGCTCAGTTTAATTTATTAATCGGATTACAATTTACAAGTTACAACTATAAATTTAACCACCTATTTTTATTGATTTGATTACTTTATATTGATAAATATAACTTTATTATATACATATAAAATTTTAAATAAGGATTAAGTAAATCAACTCATTTTATCTAAAAAAAAGATAAATCAATCCAGTTGGAGAATAAAAAACACCAAAAAAGTTAAATAAAAAAAGCAGCCGGTGGACCATAATTACAAAGTCAAAAAAAGTAGACCACCTTTGTTTCGAATCTCTAAAAGTAAAATAAACTCAGCATGTGAGACCAAAATAATTCTAATTTCTTGACGCTACCGTAAGGTCGGCATCCAACTAAATTCAGTAAATAAATTGAGTTCAAAATAAAATCAATAAATTGGTCCAATTTAAGTTCAAGTTCAAGTAGTAATTTTATTGGATTTATCGAAGCCTAATTATTAGATTCAATTATAGCCAAATTATAGTTCAATTTAATTGTTGAGTGACGATATTTCCATCCCTCAAGAACCGTTTGTACACCCTTTTGTTATACAAAATTTAAATTTTTTTTAGTTTGTTATTAAATCTCACTTAATATTAAGAATATATATATTTTTTTAATCATACTATATTTTTATAAGTACATCACATTTATTATACCTATTTTACCACCCTCTATTTTATCTACTTATTAACCTGGTAAGCAAAAACAGTCCTCTGCAAGCAACATGGGATCAAAATTAATAACCATATTTTTATTTACTTATTATTTTTAAAAACAACAATTTAAGAGAATGGGAACACCGATTAAAAACCATAATAAGCTAGCTAAAATCATTCCAAAATCTGTGATATTAAAATATCAAACATATATCACATAAAAAATTTCCTGCTAGAAAACTCAATCCAATCACTGAATCACATAACGATTCCTAAAGAGATGAATAATATTAATATTCTAATCAATAAATTAACAAATATTAGCTTGTAGCAATCGCTGTTTCAAGTTTGTAATCATAAAAACTGTTTCTCTGAGGTAATTCCTGGAGCAGTTAGAATGCAACAGAAAAAAAGGACACATAAATGTCAGCCAATCACCACTCATAAGACTGCAATCAAATTAGACATGGAAGCAAATATGAGAATCGAAGAAACTGTGAGAATCAATGAAAATGAAACAAAAAGAAACGAAGTCAATCTCAGATTTCATAGATAGGTATACATGGGGTGTACTTGTATAATAACATTAAGAAATAAAAAAAAAAAATGGTATTCTTGATATCAAATGCAATTTAAAAATAAATCAAATTTTTTATGTCAAAAGACATGTACAAACAATTTTTAAAGGGTGTAAATATCGCTACTCTTAACTGTTATATAATGGGCCAAGTTAAGTCTACTAAACAATTGGATTCCAATTGTTAAAAGACCAATGGACAAGTGTCATGCATGTTATCATTAAGAACAATATGACCAGCAGTAAGAGAGAGCAGGTGTTGGCTGCTGGCGTTGAGTTACAAAGAGAAAAAGACAAAATCACAAAAAGGTCGACTAAAATACGTCCAATCAAGAAGACTTCTAAATTTACTACAACTCACAAAATCAATCCTTCGCAACATCGCGAAAATATAAACATATATATATATATATCCATCTCAAATTTATAACATCCATAAAAAAAAAAAAGGAAAAAAATGTCTCCCGAAAACCTAGACTTGCGAGAGACCGGGTTTTGGATTTTCACAATGGAGACTGTAAATCCTGAATTCAAATGAATCCAATAGAATTTTAAAAGTATAAAAAGGAGCTCAATTGAGAATAAAAAATGAAAATAAAGTTTTGCGGGCCGAAACAAGCAAGCCAAATTCACATGGAGTGATTTTCAAGCAGAGCCCACTCATTAAAACCACTCGCACATTTTGCATAAACAAGTAGGATCCATACACTTTCACTTTTAAAAAGGTGTTTGTTTAATAATAGTAAAAAATTTTCAAATTATTTCTAACATTTAAACAAAAATTGTTAGCAATGAAAATTTGGCACATGTGGACCATCAGCTAGCTTTTTTATTTTTTTCGTCCAAAATGAGGACCTAAGAACAATAATTTTAAAATTTGCTCAGTTTAATTTATTAAGCGGTTTACAATTTACGAGTTTGAACTACAAATTTAACCATCTATTTCTATTGATTTGACTACCTTATACTGATAAATATAATTTTATTATATACATATAAAATTTTAAATAAGGATTAAGTAAATCGACTCATTTTGCCTAAAAACAAAAACGTAAATCAAGGCAGTTGGAGAATAAAAAACACCAAAAAGTTAAATTGAAAAAGTAGCTGGAGGACCACACGTATCAGGAAGTGAAAAATGAGGAAGAGGCACACAGAAAAATAGCATTAGAAAGAAAGTGAACTGTTTTCTGATATCAAAACCAATCAAATGTTCTTGTTGAACAATTTCGGATTCTTACTTTCTTACTGTTGGATTGGATAATCTTTTTCATCATCTAACGGTTTGATAACATTGATGTTCTCAACAATGTGAAGGACATTATTCTCATTAATCTCTCCCTTTTGTAGAGCATCCAAAATGTGATCAATTGCACATTTCAAACCTTCATTGTTTCCCCTCTTTGTGCTTGCAACTTTTTTGCATAACCAATTTGAAAAATGAAAATGTAAGTCATAAAGAACCATTTTTCTTTTTAGGAATAAACAACTATTGGGTATCGTTTTTCAACCATCTTAATTTAGCGAATTTGGATCCCATAAATATGGCAGCCTGATGTGGGGGAAGTGGAGGCAAAGCCCACTGGAAGTTTCTATAACGTGACCTTGGCCCTAGTGACCTTCTGATTGGTCAGCTTCGGATGCAACAATCCTGGTTGTCTTGATCCTAGCCATGCTCACGAATCACAACTGTAATAAAAAGATTACAGAATCACAGAGTCTGAGCCCTCATTCTAACTCCAAAAGATGTTAACACTTAATTGTGGTCAACCCGGTTCTTGGAACCCAATACCTGCGAAACAATAACCAACAGACGAAACAAATATAACTAAGACCAAAACAAATAAAATACAATAATTTTTTACGTGGTTCAGCAAAGTAATGGCCCACGTCCACGACTGTCACCCTTACTCTCACAAAGTAACAGTATATATTTCTTAGTTGATTTTTTTTACAATGAATTCGATCCCCTACTTATAGAGGAGATGTTACAATTTGAATAAGTTTAAGAATTTTATAGATAAGACAAAAAATAATGTACATTAATTGACATAATATCTTCCAAGATTATCTCCATCATATCTGCAACAATTGCCAACAATGTCGTGATTTGATTTGCATGAAGATAGGCAAGTTGACTCATTTCCTGAATTAAACTGATTCGGCTTTCTAGAAGGTTAACTGGTCAAATTTAATGAGCACCTCGAATGAACAGACTATTTAAGTGATAAGATATTATACCCAACGAGCAGATTATCCAAGCAGTCAGCCACTACGCCCAGTGATCAGATAGAAGACCTCCTGATCACTCTGATGGCCTTTGAAGAATACTATCGAGTAGTTCTTGACCATGATCAGATTGGTTTAGTGGTCACAACACACGATCAGACTTCCACGTGATCAAACACATCATCATGTATTTGATTTAATACAATCTGCCACACAATATCATAAACAATCAGCCTTTATTGAACCCCCTTAGGCTTTTTTCAGTAAAATGACATACTAGGCTCATGATTAGGCCTTTATTCGCTCATTTTCTATGATCGTAAAAATGTTCATAACATTCAAGTATAATGTATTATAAATGTTTAAAACTCTTTAAGCCGAAATGCCTTTATTTTTGGATTTATTAACACCAATCGATAACGTTCCACTACAACCTACCTTCCAAAATTCAAATGGTCGCCCACTCATGCATGCCCCGTCTAGGCTTGCTTTGAGATTTGCTTTTGGGTTGTTAATTAGTGATAATATACGTATGATTGGTAAATCATTATTGCTATTGAGGTTTGATTGAACACTTGGTTTTGTGAATTTAGGCCCCAATTATTTCAATTTGGGAGGCACCAAATAACCCCCATTATTCTTAGTGATTGTCCCATGTTGTTCCAGTATACATGAGTTTAACTCCCACCTTTTTTAATTGTAATGCGTACATGATCAATAATTTTTTTTTTCTAGCCGATTGAAGTGTAATTTGTGTTAATTTTCTGAAAGGCTAAAAAAACTGAATAAAAAATAAAATAAAATCGTAATGCTAAGGATCGGAAAGAAATGGCTGGAATTGCTTGAAATTAATTCCACATAGCAAGCGGCCTTTGCATGAATAACATGACCTAACATATGAGGACCCATGACCACTAAAATAGGCCACTGACTTCAAAATTAATTTCACCACTAACACAAAATTAGGACCATAACTCTAATCACACCCCTAACACAAATTAATCACACGACTAACACAAAATTAGGGCCATTAATCTAACATACACTACACCAACAAACTATATTATAGAGATAATTGAGTCAAATTTTGGACTCATGTGGTGCTAAACTCTAGCACTACTCACACGCTTTCTGCATTAATTTTCGACAATTTGGACACACAGTATATACCCATGAATGTTTATAAGCTATTTATAATTGCTTTCCTCTTCACTTTGTTTACATAAATCAGAGGTCAAGAGCTACCCAATCACGGACAAATCATTCAAGCATTCCCTTTGATGCGTAATATGATAAATCCGCAACTAAACAATTCATTGCTTTCAAACCCTTCTATGTCTACCAGGTATCATAATCCTTCACTACTTTTCTTTACATTAGTGGGGAGTACAAAAAACTAGATATTGATCCATATAACGCAATGGAGAGCAGTTGAATGACTTATTAATTGCCATGCCCTTTTTTTTGTTCAATTGTAGGTTAAGGGCAACATACTCGAGCCCGGACTGTTCTCAGCTGAGGCTAAATTTGAATTCGAGCACTCAACAAGTATAAATGCTCTTCTTTGACAAATACTTATCGACATAATTTTTCGATTACTTACAATAATTTATCGCGTATTACATATGATTTGTCTAAAATTCTAGTGTATACTTATTCTGATTAATTGTTTGCAGCAAGCTTTTGCTGGACGACTGCATAGGGGTCTTAGGAGAAGATATGAAGATGGGGAATCATCTTCAACAACAAAACGAGCGAGGGTATCAATTTTGCATATCATTGTCTAAGCAAAAATTTTCGTGATCTCTTTTGGCTAGCTTTTCTAGTCATGGAAAAGCATTTCAAAGCAACGTAAATGAGAAAGAATAATCATTATAATACTTTTAACATTGGATTATCAATAATGTTAGACCACCCACATTTTGTACCTCAACTTGATCTTAACGCATGATGTATTAATTAATGAATTGATAAATTTTTTTAAATTAATGAATAAATTATTATTAATTAGTATCCATTCATCAACTAACACATCCATGAGTTGGAGTTAAAGTTGGGATACAAGATGGATGTGTATCATTACTCTTCTGATTATCATTACTATGGTGAGGTTAATATTTCATATTTTAATTAAATGTATATAGTGGGATTTTACTGGCCAAGGAAGAGGTCCACAGTCACTGGTTTCTCAATCTCAAGAGCATGGAGGAGATAACCCTTTCAAATCTTTAAGGTTGTTTTTCTAACTCATAGTCATCATCTTTTCATTAAAGTTTCCAGCATATCAGCCATTATCATTAAGTTGCTTTTGAAAATTGAAAGAAGTGATTTGTCTATGAATTTCAGGCCAATCCAAAACGTTCTATATGATCCGCTATATGAGAGCATTGGCCTACCTATTGATCCTCATTTGCGATGTATTGCTAGGAAGAATTAACTGCATTGTACGAAGGCTATAATTGCTTCGGTAATTTCTTTAAATAGTATAACCTTTAAAGTGTTATGAATCATATAACAACAAGATCTAACGATTGTTTGGCTTATTTTTGCAAGTAAGAAGAGATGTGGGCAGTCGGCTTTGAAGAGAACTTAAAACAATGGGATGTCGTTCTTTCAACTACGGTCGCAATTTTAAACTTAGCCTAATGTATCTCATATGTGGATAGATATATGTTGTAAAGGAGAGGAATGAAACTGAAACTTACACAACCTGTAATCTTATCTTCTTGGCAAAGACATCATAAACGGTTTATAATTTCATCTTGATATCGATTCCTTTCTTAAAATCATTGATATTGTTTGGTGCAAAGGTCGGTCTTGAAAGTTGACCATGGCATATACGCCGGATTTTAAATACAGAAGTATCATTGACGCTAAATAATATTTCTCTATTATTCCAAAATTTCTTAAACCCAATAAGCTAGGCTAAATTGGAAGTAATAACTATTTATAAAAACACGTTAGGAAATATGGGTGTTCACGAAGTACAAATCAAGCGCACACACAGAATGCAATAAATACAAGAGATAGAATGCAATAAATAAAAGAGATACAAGATTTTTATGTGGTTTGGAAAATCTATATGTCCACGAAACACACTGACACTCTTTTCACTGTAAAACGATATTTATATGAACAAGAATTTTGTCTATCGCTCACTCGCCTGCAACGCTTGACATACAACTCTCAAAATCTTTCTCTGATTTTGATTCTCTCAGATACCACGAAACCGTTAATTTATAGTTTCAAGGATGCACATATCTCCCAATTCGAGTAAAATTCCTTTTCTGAAACAAAGTCAGAGTCATGCAAGGTGTGGTGCAACCTATTGTCATGGTATTAGGTCGCGACACACAAAGGTCACACGCACGTGACTTATAGCGCAACCTTAGGTCCAGCACCAAGGCTGCGGCGCACAATACTGGTGGGTCGAAAAAACACACTGGTGGCACAACCTCAAGTCCGACACCAAGCTCGACTCCCAAAACATTTGGGTAGCGCTACAATACTGTATGTTAACTTATTTATACAACCTTCATTAATGTTTAAAAATTATCTTTTAATATTAAATCTGAGTGTATTTATATATCTTGCATATTCCAATCAGGTCACAACGTGATTCCTACTAAACCAACGTCAATATTAATTGTTATTAGACACCCAAAGTTCAGGGAAGAAAAGCTTATGACCATTCATTGGCATGTCAATGTGTTCTAAGGGTACCTATCCCTCTAATGCTTTGGGTAGAAGGCGCTCAGGTCAACCTTATATTGAGACTTATCGGGCACCAAAGTTAACTATAATATTTAGTGTTGTCAGACAACCAAAGTTCACGTAAGATGAGCATTATGCCATTCATTGGTATTGTCAATGAGTTGCATCGCTGTCCAACGTTCAAGAAAAAAGGGCACCGGATGTGTCTGCGTTGGACTGCTGGTACAGCTATTAGCGGGCTTACCTGCGACACATCATTTGGCCATCTAATCAGACATTAATGTTAACATATCATAACTTCAACTCTTAAATATTACAGTTAAATCTTTCTCTATCGGTTTAAATTTTTGAGTTTGATGGTAACTAACATAGTATATAATAAGAAGTGTTTAGCATGTGTCTATCATCTGTTATCTATCCATAAACCCTCTCTCCCCTCCTCCCTTTATCTAAAAATCTTCTCATTATACATGTTATACGGTAAAGAGTATTTAACGTGTGTTTGTCATCTGTTACTTGTCCATGTTACACATGAAGTGATATATTAACGTATCGTTACACATATTATACAGAAGGGAGTGTTTAACATGTGTCTGTTATTTGTTACCTATCCATAAACCCTCTCTCCCCTCCTCACTTTATCTAAAAATCTGCTCATTACACATGTTATATAGTAGGAGGCGTTTAGCATATATATATATTATCTGTTACCTGTTTTTGTTACACGTGAAAAGCTATGTTAACGCATTATAGCCTCAAGTTTTAAATATTATAATTGAGTCATTTTCTATCCGCTTAAATTTTTAAATCTGATGGTAACTAATAGTTACCTTGGTTTGGAATTGTCTATAGTCAATAGACATGGAAAGCACTTCTCCCAAGTTTCCGAGAGTCCTAACTGACATTTCTTTGTCAACTTTTCTTGCTTAGGTGTCATTTTGAGATTGATATACACATGTTTCTAGTAGTGCATGTTCCATTGCTAATCTTCTTGTTTACGAGATTTTTCATCAAGACTCATGAAAAAAGGACTACATATAGCAGTCAATCTTTAGTCATTTTGTGTTTTCTTGATGTTCGACTTATCTCTAGATTATTGGGTGCATCATGGTGGTTCCCACTTAGCCTTGTAGTTATTTTTGGTGCTACAAATAAGAAAAGAGTAATTGATATAGGCATGGTTCATGTTTAGGTATTCTCAAATATTCGTGAAATTTCATTTTAGGTCATTAATTACCTTCTTATGTTCCTCACATCATTTAGACGTATTTTGAGAATAATATTCATGTATAGGGTTTGACTATCTTACTAATTGGATAAAATTACTTATCATTAATAATCCTTGGATATTCTTCAATAATCATCTTTACATATACAACTAATTCAATGATTGTTATTGATAGGTAATTTTACCTAACTGATAAGTTAGTAAAATCCGTATGCATATTATATAGTATTTCATCTGCTTATAATTACCTTCATTGACAAAAAATATAAATTTATTCTTATAAAATAGAATTATAAAAATTGGTAATAAACACATAAGAAATAATTTTTTTTGCTGGAAAAAAAATTGAAGTAAAACATTAACCTGTTAGTCTATCAACATTAATTTTTTTTTTTTTTTTAATTTCAGCAAGGTTGATGTAATTTATCTCAAAAGGCAATCTGACTAAAATCATTTGCTCATAATGATGGCATTGACAAGCGAATCACAGAAACCTTAAATTCCTAACACTTGTTAGTCATTTATTGATATAATTAGCCTTACGAAATTAAGGATTATAAATAGTGGCTGGCAACTGCATGACTAGACTTGATAGAGTTACAGCTATATGAATTTGACAACTGCCACTGGCGAAGGAACTTTCACACATAAAATGATGTTTTTGATGCATCTCATTAAAATGTTGTCATGATTTATTTGAAGGTATATTATCAATCATCCCTAGCTTTTGAAAATAATGGCAAAAATCACCCCAAGTTTTTCTATCACCCGAAAACCCCCTTCTACCCCCTTTTGTTAACACTAACCAAAACAATGGAAAAGTCAAATTAACCCTTTAAACATCTAATAAAATCCCTTACTTATATATATAAATATATAAATTATATATATATTATAAAATGAAATATTATGAAAAACCCCCTAAAAAGTAAACTAATCATGATTAGACCCCCGATTTTATTTATTAGATAAACCTAGTCAAAACCCACGAAACAAACATGGTCTTAGTGTTTGGTAAGTTGTTTTATAAATTGTTGTTTTGAAAATGGAAAACATCATAACTATAAAGTAAAAAGCAATATATATATATATATAATGTTTTTCACTATATTTCAAAACATGTTTTTAAAACACATCATTACTTTTTCCTTTAAATAACTACTAAACTGTTGAGGACCTAAATCTAGATTCAGCAACAAACCTTTTCACATCTTGTAAGACCCAAATCCAAATGAACCTAGCAAAATAAATAATAATAATAATAAATAAGACTCAAATGAATAAATCTAAAGGGCCAATTAAAGAGCCCACTTAAAGAGGCCAATTCGAGTAATAAAAATAGCTCATTCTTATTATAGAGCCCAAGATTTAGATGAGCCCAAATTGGATATTAATGCAGCCCCTTTTTTTTTCAGTAAATGCACCCATATTTTTTAGAGAATAAAAGATATATAAAGGGTGCAGTTCGGTGGACATTAAAAGCAAACAAAATGATAGCAAAAGCAGAAGCAATGCATATGTATCAATCAAGAGTGGGCAGATTGAAGCTAGTGGTGTTTTGTTTAAATTTTAAAAGAAAAATAAGGGGACAGGTGTCTATAGTTGATCATGATACTGCATGATGAAGTAGAAGACATTTTGATTAAAGAAGTGGCCTGAGGCGGTCAAACCGAATGCAAGCAAAGTCAAATAAAGCATATTAAAAATAGACAAAGAGAGAGGTCGAGAGAATGAGAGAGAGTGACAAGTGTTTTTTTTTTTTAAGAGACAAGTGTCTCAATTTTAATCATGAAAGGCAATATAGAAGCATGACAAGGAAATCAGATGTGAGAAGCGGGAGTATATATGTATCTTCAATTAGAAGCACAACAAACTCAGTAAACCTCACAGCAGAAGGGAAAAAAAAAAAAAAAAAAAGAGAAGAAAAGAAAAGAAAAGGTTGGTGAACTGAAGCAAGAAAAAAAGAAAAGAAAAACAAGGAAAATATTTGGGTGTCTGATTCTATCCAAGTAAATGATTTTATTTTAATGAGAATTGGATTCTAAAAAATTAGTTAAATTTTGTATAAGTCCTAAATTAAGTTTTATGTACTTTTAGGACGGATCTAAGTTTATCAGAATTCAAATGGGAACCCGTTAATTTAGATCCAAATTTAAGCAAAGCAGTTATGTGAGTTGATGGCTTTATTTTTATCAAATTGATTGAATTTTGTTTATTTATATTTCAGCATTTTATTATTTATTGGAAGTAAATGATTTAATTAGTTAATTAATTTTATTGGTTATGAATTATGATTTATGATTTGATTATAGAATTAGCTTTCAAATCATGCTTGTGATATATATATATACATGTTAGAAATTCCAATCGAAATTTATTGTTTTCAGTTTAAGTTTATTATATGAAAAGTTTCAAAATATTTTAAGTATTATTTATGGATGATTGAGAAAAATATTTGTTAAAAATTATTTGTATATTCAAAATTAGAATTCTACATATGTGCATGTGGAAATCGTTTAAGATATAAAATGAATAAAATTGTTTTTAGAACATCAAGATTGTATCATTCCCTTTAATAATCAGACAAGCTACACATGTGTGAGTCATAATGTCACCCAGCACTATACATGTGTGAGTCATAGTGTCACCTAGCACATGTATAATAAATGTCTGCGTCAGTGTTGAGTATCTTCACCATATATAAATAGATTTTTCTAAGTATTAGTTGGTATAAATTTTCAAATTATAGATATTAAATATTGAGTTGATCAATACAAAAAGAGATTTACATAACATCAGTTTACAAAAAGAGATTTTGACATGAAAAGAGTTTTATAAATAATATGAGATTATTTATAAAACATATTTGATGAGTTATTCAAGATTGTTAATAAATTATTTAGTAAAAAAGAACGTATATTTTATTTTATTATGTTATCAAATTTAAACAGTTTTCATGTTTTACAAAGTGGATTTAGAATGATTTTTATTGCTTTTAGATAAGTTTTATGCAAATTATATTTTATAAAGTCACATAAAAATTATTCATACAAATATTTATAGCTTTATTATGATAGCTAATTTGAATTCATTTTTATTTTCAGATATGATTGTGTAATATTACCAAAAATATATTGTGTTTTATTAAAAAATATTTTTAAAAATATTATATCCACTCTCTAAACGTTGACGCTTACTCTTTTATAAAACTTATTTTTTCAAGTATCCACTACAAGTTTGTGCAAGTTATTGCATATCATGAAAAGAATCATATGGTAATGACAAAATACATTAATATTATTTTTAAGTAGAAACATTTTTGCATCCATGTATATTATTTTTAATTAATAGATTTCGTAAATATGTTTCCAAAATAGTTTTATAGCTGAACTATCTTTTCTAGATATATTAAGGATATTTAATATATTCAATACGTGGGAACAATAGGAGAAACATACGGATTTTCAATTTGTTTAAATTATATTTATAAAGTGACAATGAAATTTATGATGATTTTTTTCTAAAAGGTTTTCAGAAAATTCAAATTTCAATTATAAAGATCATAGTTTTCACGACATCCTTCTGAACTCGAGACGGGAGTCAGGATGGATTTCGTCAATTTTCACGAGATTCTTTCGAATTCGAGAGAAAAATGGGGATGGGTCCAGTCACTCCTAATATCACGCCGCAAACAAGATAGAAAACGAATCAATTAACCCACTGAATTAGGCTAATTGAGACTCTAGAATCAAACTAACGAATTGACCTAACCTTAACCCAAGCAAGAATACTAGGAAAAGTCGAAATAATCTAAAATCAAATTATGAAATAACTTGAATTTAGCCTAAGCAATCTTAAATAAATCTACCTAGAAAGTCGAAAAACAAAGATAAATCAACATGTTCTGGGCGAGATAAACCACATTCTTAGTGGGCAACAACTAATATCTATCGGAGCACTCCGTGGGTAGCTTCAATTAAATTTAGGATTGCAAATAATAAATAATTTTCATATGCAAATATTTGGAATTCTATTTCTGAATGTATATACAAATAATTCTTAATAAATGTTTTTCTTAAACATGCATAATAATACTTAGAATATTTTGAAAACTTTTTATAAAATAGTCTAGAGTTGGAAAATAGTAAATTTCGATTGAAATTTCTTATATGTAAACTTATATATGTACACAATTAAATTCTAATTTCAAATATATAGCAAAATTAATAATTCTGGAAATTAATTAACTAACAAATAATTCATTTCTAATAATCTATAGAAATATTACAATGAAATTATAGAAAATTATTATTTTCTTTTTATTAAATAATGAAGGTATTATAGACATTTCATAGGTAAGGGGTTAGCTTCTATTTCCAGTACTCAATTCAACAGAAAAGCTCCCCATCGGCTTTTCAAAAGCTAATTGTAAGAGAAGTTTAATGTGAAATAAGCATATACCAAACCTTTTTATTCAAAATTAATTAAATAGGCTATTATTTCATAAGCTATAGAATCCTAAACACACCCTTACATAGTATTCTTTTCAAGATTAAAATTAATTGCAATATTATTTGAGTATGTCATCATTTTAACACCTATTTTAAACCATATTAGATGTTTTACATCCCCTCTCCCCCATAATGTTCAAATTCAATAGCTTACTCGTTGTATGCAATGTGGAAATTTTCTAAAAAGGACATATGTTCAATAAATCTTTTTTTTTTTTAAATATATTACAATTATTGGAACCATTATGGACATTATGTTGTGATATAAAACTAACACAAACCCCTATGCAAGGAAAAAACTGTCCTTACCATCCATAAGGAACTTAAATGTAATTAATTTACTCACATATGAGGGTCAAATTGTAAATGTTCGTATTACTACCAACGTTAGTTGAATCTACACACTCTCAATGCAACTTGGATTTTGTTCGATGAATCTTTGAGTGTATGACAACAAGATTGTCTTATTATATGTTAGTGGGGACGCAGCCCATTGGAGACTCCACTATGGGGACTTTGGCGCACCTCACCCGCCGCCCTCATTCTCCCAAAATTTTTATAAAAAGAAAAAGTTTATATACATAAAAATTTAATGAAAAATGAAATATGATATATTGTTTTTTTCAAAAACGCCTCTAATTTGGCCCCCACTTTTGCCCTTCTTGTTCTGTCTTTGTATGCGAAGTCCAGGCCTTCATGAGTATAACTTTAGAATTTTAATAGACATCTCCTCTTTTAATAATATATGTACATATGTCACCAATTTATTTATTAATCCAAAAATAATTTATAAAATATTCAGATATATTTTACGCCACTATTGTATAACTTAATGCACAGTCGAATGCAACTATTGTATAACTTTATGGTACAGTCCAATGCAATTATCGAATAAAATAAGGAGAGTTAAATATGTTCTAGGTAATGCAGGAATATTTTGTCTGCCAATCCTATATTTGGACGTGCCGAACAGGGAATAATATTTTATAATTCTGCCGGTTACCAAATTATGTAGGCTCAAATGTCTTATCTTTGTTTTTGGTTGATGGCACTGTTCGTTAGGCACTAGCGACCTTTATGCCTCCCATTATATATGGTATGGGTTTGGCATCCACCCACCAAATCCAAATTACATAATAATATAATATTAATAACAACAACAATAATAATAATAATAACAGCTCTCTTATTATTTGTGTGGGTTGATCTCTCACCCTCGGATATGTCTTCCCCCACCTCCGTATGAAGAAATCCCTCCCAATTAAAAGTAATCCCTCGGGTCACGTTTTATCATGTCCTAATTCAGCTAGTCTTCACAATCCTCTAAACCCGTTTCAATCTCAGTTTTTATACTTTAAAAAAAAAAAAAAAAAAAACAAAGGTCTTATCTTTGCTTTCAAAAAAGAAGATCTTATGTCAGATGGGTTGGGCAGCTTAGGTGGTGACTTTAAATAGTCTTCTAATCTAATAAAAATAGATAAATAAAAAGCACTACAATGTATCAAACGAACAACTTTGAAGGTGTTTATTTATTTATTATTATTATTATTTTTTATGTGTAATGTGGTTTAGCCTTCCCAAATCCCACAATACTAAGTTAAAGTTCATATAGAATTTTATGACAGCTGTAAATTAACAAGCACTTTTACATGATTTTATTTGTTTGTTTGTCATCAACAATTGTGTCTGCCCTTTCTCTCATTATAATTTTTGCTAATTGTGCTTTTCTCATTAAGAAATTTCAAATCAGCTAATTCCCCACTTCTACTGGGGTTGCAGCCAAAAACTGGTGATCTTTTTGTTTGGTTTTTTGCGGTCTTCTAGATGTCATACCTATTAAGTATAACTCTGACTTCATGTGAGAGCTCTTCCCACATATTACAATTTCACAGATAAATATGGAAATCAACTTCCACCTAAAAAGTAGATGGACAACTACTTCTCTAAGAGTAAATATACTTTAATGAAATCTTTGTATGTATACTTTAATAATAACAATCAGGTCCAAGTATGTTCTCACATAAATCTTGAGATTATCAATTTCGAGTCATCTCTCACTTCTCTAAATCCCACATTTACTTGAATTTTATTTTTCAGAAAAAAAAAAAAGAAGAAACAATTGGATAAAGAAAGCATAGAATGGTAATATCGGACTCGGCTAATGAGCAACTTTTAGTAATAAGATAGTATTTTGATCCATTTTCAAAAATGATCTTAAAGACAAAAATGGGTTTGAAAGTGTTTGGTGAGTTATTTTGTAAGTTATATTTTTGAAAATGGAAAACACTTTCTAAAAATGGAAGGCATCATAACTATAAAGTGTAAATCAATATATATATATATATTTTTTATTTTTACCATTTTCAAAGCATGTTTTTAAAACACATCATTATTTAGCACCTTCAAATAACTACTCTACTCATTTAAAAAAACATTATTATCATTTTCAGTTTTTAAAAATTATTATGAGAATATATCAAATACATTGTATTCTTAAAAATATCATTTTAAAAAAAATCAAAAATAATTTTCAAACATGTCAATAGACATCAGATCTGAATGTTCAAATTTGTTGTCCTTTTAATTCTGATTGTTTTACACGATAAGGAAAAGGTGTCTATTTTTCCACCTGTAAATTTATTTTTTCTTTCCTTCAAAAAAAAAATAATCTATTTTTTCCTAGTGGGATTGCTTTTCAATTTTTTTATCATTACTTTCCATCCCACTTGCGAAGACGAGAATGTACAAGGAAACACCACTTCTCTTTCCTTTTTCAATTAAGAAATAATTACTTCTTTTTGCTTGAATTATATGTTCATGATAAACACTGAGCAAAAAAAAAAAAAGGGAAGAAGCCAGTAGACTGAAAAATGATTCTACAACTTTTGTTTCAGACTATCCTCCTCTTTTCACCAATACTTGTATTGGCAGATTCATCATTACCTATATCAAAACCTAATTGTCCACCAAGTTGTGGAAATGTTAAAATCTCATTTCCATTTGGAGTCGGATTCGATTGCTTCTTGAATGATTCCTTTGCAATAGATTGCAAGTCTAATAAGCCATTTCTCAAAAGCATCAATTTGGAAGTGCTAGAGATTTCAATACGAGACTTCACAATTCGAGTGAATCATCCAGTATCAAATTCATGTCTCAGCAATGAATCTACAATTTTGGAGAATACACCTTTCCTATTTTCAGATAGAAACAGGTTTGTTAGTGTGGCATGTAACAATTTTGCATTCATGTCCTTTAACAATTCTCCTCTTTGTGGGTGCTTGTCAATATGTAATGGAGGAAGTATAGCAATGGGAAATTGCTTTGGAGTTAAGTGTTGCCAGACAACTATTCCTACGACGTTGAAGAGTTATAAGACATCTTTCAATGTCTCGAGTTTTGGAGGAGATCAGAGCCAGCAAAAATGCAAGTATGCATTTTTGGTTGATCATGATCTATTCACATCTGTACCCATTTCCGTTGAAGATGTTGCAAATATGAAACAAGTCCCAGTTCTATTGAATTGGGTTATACACGAATCATCATTTGATTTCTCCCTGAAGAATAAGTCGCATGATTATCAATCATCCACTCATTGTAAGTCTTTCAATGATAAATCTGTTCATTGTATTTGTGTTGAAGGCTATGGAGGAAATCCATATCTTCCCGGTGGATGTCAAGGTAAAACAATTCTTCCCACATCTTTTAAATAATTGAAATTTTAATGATTTTTTTTAATTTAAACTATTTAATTCATCATTCAAATCTATTAACATATCAACCCCATAGCTTAATTTTTATTGTTAGGTCTAAATTAATGGTTTTTTTTTTAAGATTTTGTGTTGGTTACTAATTCCATATCAAAGCCAAATTCAATTCTTTATATTTGATATTTTTAATGAGTGAATTAAAATTTTCATATTTATACTAGTTGTGATGTGACTCATTTTTTTTTTTTCTTTTTATTTCATGAACAAAGCATGCTTCAAATTTTAAATTATTTTCTTTTATCCAAATGTGTTCTATATGTATTCATTATAGTTTATAAATTTATATTATTTTGTTCATAATCTGAGTTCTATTATATTTATATTTTACATTTCAGATGTTGATGAATGTACTATGAAAAATATCACATGCGAACCACCTACCATATGTAAAAACACAAAAGGTAGTTATGGATGCTACCCTCCTGGATCTTCAAAGGTTTACATTATTATATTAGGTATGTCTTTTTACATCCTTAAAGTTCAGCATAAATAGTTGTGAATATATTTTAGATTAGATTTTACTTGAAGCTCTTTAGATATTTTATACTTTGAAATGTTTGTTTCGTGATATCTTGATGCAATTGAAAGAGAAATCCTTGATGATCCATTGCTTTCATAAAGTAGTCACAACTTCATGCATGTGAAGTCAATTTTACTCTTTCTTACTATGTAAACATGGCCACCAGCCTCTAAAACTTCAACTAGTCTTTCCTGTTATGATTGTATCATATCATGCATAAAATGGTTTCCATTTCAATTGTTTTTTTTTTTTTTTTTTTCTCTTTTTTTTCTTTTCTTGAGATAAAGTCAATAGTCTCCATCCATAAAAATTCAACAACTGTTCATGGTATGATTTTATCATGTCATGCACTGCATACTTTCCCCTCCAATTATTTTTTGTTTTAATTTAGTAAATAGCCAATTCCAATATAATTTAGGAAATTGTTATCTTTTCCCAATATTTCCTTATGATTCTATTTAAACATTTATTACTTATATCATCTACTTAAATAATTTATTCCTTCTATTTAAATAATTTAGTTTGACATAAATCGTATGACTTTTTAAAAACATAAAAAATATATATATAATACATTATATAAATTTTATTTGAGTTGATAATTGATGTATTTTACAAAAGAATTAAAATCTCATTAGTCCATTCCTCCTCAACAACATCTAATATTAATACCAATTTCTAAAGATCAATCCACAAAGTCTCCAACAAATAATGTTCACATTCGAGCTTCTGAAAATTTGCCCATGAAATCTCCAACAAAAAATATTAACATTTCAGTTTACAAAAATCAATCCATGAAATCTCGAACATATAATATTGACTTTATTTATTTTACGTCAATTTTAAGTATTTATTTTTGGTTTGATCCCGCAAAATACTGTCTTCACCCCTATATGTTTTGGTGAAATACTGTTTGTACAAATCAGACGTGTGGTATTTGACTATTTTCCACGTCCAACCACATGTGTAGTGACCACTGACATTGATTTTCTTTTTTAATTTATGATTTTCTAAATATTTATATACTAAATATTTTCATGTTTAATATAATATTAACTTTATCAAAACATTTATAAGTTAAATTAATTTATAATGACTTTTTATCAGAAAATTAATTTATAATGATTGAAATTTAAAAATTATAATATTTTTAGGTTTTTCGTTTTTTTACTTCACATTCAAGGAATCTAAACCAGGAGATTGTTTTCACTTGTCACTTAAAAGAATATAAACTAGATTTTTTAAGTTATTTTGTTTATTTATTATTATTATTTTTTTGAAGTGGTCAAACTACATAATACTAAAATAATAATAATAATAATAATAATAGTTAGATTTCCTAACTTTCACTTAATTATTTTTTCTCATTTAAATGTTTTCTTCCATATCTATCCTTCCAAAGATAATATATTTTCAATTTTATCCTATTATTATATCATACAATTTTTTTTTTTTGTTATAACCTAATACTTACAATATACAAAATGCTAAATAGTCAAACAATTTTTCTAATAGAAAATAGTTTAAGAATTATGTTTAATTATTATTTTTTAATTATTATTATTTCAACATTATTATTGAACATTCATTTTGTTTAAGCAATATAAAAATCAATTCTACATTACTTTTTTTTGTTTATTATATCCTAATTACGAATTGATATCTACATTAAAATGGTTTAAGATTTGTTAAATTATATGATTTTAGTTGTTTATATCATATAAGATAAAAATAAACAACAATTTATTGTAAAATAAAAAATAAAAATATCAAATTAATTGTTTTAAGACAACTTTATATTTAAAAATCAAACAAATTGATAGTATATGTGGTGGTAGGAAAAAAACAGAAATATATCATTTCGGTTTAAATTTCGATCACTATTCAGTCTTCGATAAATTTCAAGATTACTTAGTTTTCAAATAAAACAACAAACTATCCATAGCTTTTTTTTTTTTTTTTAAGTTCTTTTGATTGTTTTTTTAAATGATTAAATAACTTAGAAGTACCAAAAAAAATGGAAAAAAAAATTCAGAAATCCTAACTTTCACTTAAATATAAATCACTAAAGTTTCATTTAAATATTTTCTTCCAATTTTTTCCTTCCAAACCTTCTAATTTTATCCTAATATTAAAAGGGTGTAAATATCAAATTAATTGTATTAAAACAATTTTATTAAGTTTAAGTTTGAGTTAGTATTCAATTTTCAATAATTTTCAATCTTCAGACCAAAAAATAAATGATCTCTAAATGTTTATCTAAATTAAATTTGAACATATTTTATGAAATAATATGTACTTTCTAACATATCAAATATTTAATTTACTTGTTAACGTGTTATAACCTCATGTTTTAAATATCATAGTTAGACTTTTTTTTATCAACTGAAGTATAAAAGCTTTGATAGTAATTAATATGATAGTAGAGTCTGAAGCTTCCTAGTTTAAACTCTCTCTCATGTTTTTATCTAAAATTCTAGTTGCATATGTTTTATGATAGAAAATATTTAGCATGTATCTATCATCTATTATTTATTTACGTTGCATGTGATGAGGCGTGTTAACGTGTCATAACTTTTTGGGTCTAATGGTAATTAACTAACAGTACTTCTAAAAGGGATATCTTAGTTAAAACACCATGCATTCCATTTTCATCTACAATTCTTCAAACAAATTAATTGGTATAAAATCGGTTTAAGAAAAATATTCTTAATTTCTCACTAGATTACTATCCTAATTAAAATGAATTTGTTTTCCTAAATAAAAAATAATCACCTTAGTGTTTTTTTATATAGGTTTTTGATTAATTTGACTAAATACCATTGCAATTTATTTTGTTGGTGTCTAATTGATTGATTTATTCAACTACAACCCAAAAAAAAAAAAAAAAGATTGTGAACAAGATCATATTAAGTATACTTTCCAACCCTTCATAGTTCAAAGAAATTAGGTCAATGGTAAAGTCAGTTTTAGAAAAAAAAGATTTGATGTTATATATTCTCTATTGTCAACATTCATCGTTTACCTTTTAAAACTAGTTTTCAAAAGGTTACACCAATTTTAATTTAATTTTGTGTAGGAATCAGTGTAGGCCTTGGAAGTTTGTTTGTACTTATTGGAGCATGCTGGCTGTGGAAGATAGTACATAAAAGAAAGGAGATCAGACTCAAAGAGAAGTTTTTCAAAAGAAATGGTGGTTTACTTCTACAACAAAAATTAAATTCATTTGAGTCGGGTTCTAATGAAAATAGATTGTTTAATTCAAGAGAATTAGATAAAGCCACTGAACATTTTAATATGAACAGAATTCTTGGTGAGGGAGGACAAGGTACGGTTTACAAAGGAATGTTGACAGATGGAAGGATCATTGCAGTAAAAAAATCAAAAGTTGTTGATGAAGCAAAGCTTGAAGAATTCATAAATGAGGTGGTTATTCTTTCACAAATTAACCATAGGAATGTGGTTAAACTTTTGGGTTGTTGTTTGGAGACTGAGGTTCCATTATTAGTCTATGAATACATTTCAAATGGAACCCTTTCCCAGTATATTCATGATCAAAATGATGAATTTCCGCTCTCATGGGATATACGCTTACGAATTGCTTCAGAAGTTGCAGGAGCCCTTGCATACTTGCATTCTGCAGCTTCCTTTCCCATTTATCATCGAGACATCAAGTCTTCAAATATACTCTTGGATGATAAATATAGAGCAAAGATAGCAGACTTTGGAACATCAAAATCAATTGCCAATATCGATCAAACTCATGTGACCACAAAAGTACAAGGGACATTTGGATACTTAGATCCTGAATACTTCCAGTCAAGTCAATTTACTGATAAAAGTGATGTCTATAGCTTTGGGGTTGTACTTGTTGAGCTTTTAATGGGACAAAAACCAACTTCTTTATCAAGGGCACAAGAAGGTCAGAGTTTGATCTCATATTTCATTGATTCTATGAAGGAGAACTGCCTGTTTGATATTCTTGACAATCAAGTATCAAGTTCTGGAAAAAAAGAAGAGATTATGGCAATTGCTAGTCTTGCGAAAAGGTGTTTAAACTTAAATGGGAAGAAAAGACCTGCAATGAAAGAAGTTGCAATGGAATTAGAGGGAATTCGAGCACCACAAAAATACAATACTAATGTTCAAAAAAACTACGAAGAGATTGAGTATGTGAGAACTGAAATAATTGAGGCTTGGGATGTCATTTCTACTTCAACGGGTTCTACTTTTGAAAATTCTTCTTCATCGGGAAACGCCCGACCATTATTAACCAGTTAAGATTAGCATGATAAAATTGATTTTTTTTTTTTTTTAATGGTGCTAGAGATAATTAAAGGTTGTGTGTTGTAGTATTCAGAATCTATTTGAATGCTCATTAACTTTCAGAATTTAGATTTTCTTTTTCTGTTATTCAAACAATGTTAGAAAATTTTTTATCTATTTTCAAATAATATTGAAGTTACACCCTACAAATTGGAATGCTTTTGGAATATAAGCAAAGATATTTAGTATTTTTAACATTTTTATTTTAATAGTGAACAACTTCATGTGATTCTATTCCTATTAACATGGATATCTATCATTAACAACTAATTGTAATATCCTATGATTTATGTAGATTATCGTATGGGTCACATGGTATTTTATTTTTGTGTAAGAGGTATTGGTTACAATTCTTACTCACTTGTTCTTAATTAAAGTTTTTGGTTTACCTATGTTGAATAATTTTCTTAACCAAAAAAAAAAAAGTATTTTGTGATAATTTAATATATATAGTTTGGACGATATAACAAAAGTTTCATTTAATTAAAAAATATATATATACACATATCTAAAATATGTAAAGAGTCCGAACAACATCAATGACTACATGAGTTAAGAGACTGATGAAATTACATTCAAATAAAACGAAGATAACAAAAATGAATACTGGAGTACACAGTTGGTATCAAGGTTGTAGAGAAATTGACAATTGCAAAACAGAAAACATAAACACAATAAAGTAGAAAATAAATGAGACTAGACCTATGTTAATTGTTTGGTGATCAACGCGAGCCCAACTTTCATAGAGCATATAAGCACTCGATTTTTACTATTAAAGGTGTTTACAATGGTGAAGTGATCGATCTCTCACTCTCTTAATTTCAGTTCTCTCACAATTTCCTATCTCACCCACAAAAAAATCTAGAATTCAAAAGATTAAATAGGAGAACCTTTGAGACAAAAGTAAATCATTTTGGCTATATAAATCTCTCTTTCTTTGGATCTGTTCATGATTTTCCAATTCATTCTTAAATCCAAACAAGGAATTGAGACCTTTAAATCAAATTCCAGTTATTCTACTTTTATTATTCTGATTGAAAAGTCTTGCACAGTGTGTTGTTCTGTAATAAGTACAGAAATGTTCGTCTTTGAAATCTCAGACTCGGATGATAAGTTCAACAATTAATAATCTATTTCTTATTGTTCAAATTATTGTTAATAAAAGTGAAAAATCTCCAAATATAACCCTAAGCCAAAGATCGCATACCATGAGCAATAAAGAATAAGAACAAGGTAGGCAGTGATAGGACCCATCCCATACCTTCTCTCGAGTCCGAAAGAATCTCATGAAAACTAATAGAATTCATCCTGACTTATACGTTAAATCCAGGAGGATACCATGAATACTATGACCTTTCTAATGAAAATTTGGAGTTTTTGAAAACCTAAAAACTTTTAGAAAATCCTGGTAAATATGATGGTCGCTTTGTACATTTAATCTAAACAAATCGAATATATGTACGTTTCTCGTGTTGAACTTCTTTACTGAATATATAAAATATTTGTAAAATATCTGAAAAATATATTTCATCTATAAAAGCAATCTTGAAACACATTTAAGAAATCTGATTAATTAAAAATTATATACACTTATGCGAAAATGTTTCTATTTAAAATGATAATATTAATGCATTTTGTTATCATCATGTAGCCTTTATCACGATATGTAATAATCTGCACAAAACTGTGACGGATATTTGGAAAAATAGGTTTTATAAAAGAATAAGTATTAAAGTCCGATGAATTGATATAATTTTTCTAAAAATATTTCTAAACAAAACATAACATATATATGTCTAGTAATAATAAATAATTATCAATAATTCATACGCAGTTATATCTTAACAATAAAACTGAATTTAAATCTCATATCATAATAAATATAGAAATATTTGTTTAAATAATTTCCGATAACTTTATAAAACATAATCTGTAAAAATGTTCTAAATCTCTTTTGAAAAACTACACAAGCTTCTCTGGTTTGGACCACCGGACTTCAAGCCTTTATTGGACCCTTATCCATGGACTTATGACTCTTATACATGTGTGTGGATCCTCAGTCTTCACCCAGCCAAAATAATAATTTGTTTTTTATCTACTTTATAAATAATCTTATATCATTTCTAAAACCCTTTTCATCAAATCTCTTATGTAAAAATGATACTCTGAAATCTTTTGCTTTACCGATCAATCTCAATAGATAACATTTGTAATTTAAAAAACTACACCAATTAGTATTTAGGGAAATCCATCATATGTGATGGAAATACTTAAATACACATATAGAATAAGGGATAATATTTGTCATACATGTATTAAGCGACTCAATGACTCTCCCCGACGTTTTCCATACACGTGTTGGGTAACTCTAGGTCTTACACATATGTAGCCTAACTGTTAGAGAGGAGGTTACAACATTGGTGCTCTGAAAATATCTTTATTTCTTTCTTGAATCTTAAACAACTTTCCATATACGAATACATATATATATATATATAATTCTTTCTAAATATACATATAATTCTGAATAAATAGTTCTTTTTCAAAACATAAACAAATATTCTTTCTTGAAACATAACATAATCTTGCTTTAAAATATTCTTAATATTTCACATGATAAACTCAAAGCATAAAACTCATATTGGAGTTTCTAATACATATACATATATATAAATATGTAATAAATTTTCATTTCAATTGTAAACATAATTGATAATTCAATTGTAAATCATAATTCATAATCAATGAAATCAATTAACAAATTAAAATATGTACTTCCAATAAATAATAAAAAGCTGAAATATAAAAACATAATTTAATCAATTTAATTAAAATAAAATTATCAATTTATTGAACTCATATGCTCATATCTGGGTATAATATGAGTTTCTGTCTAATTTTTATAATCTTAGATTCACCTTAAAATCATATAAACTTAATTGAGAACTTATGGAAAAATTACTAGATTTCTTTAATTTCAAATTTTATTGAAATAAAATTACTTATCTGGATCAATCAAGCAGCCAAATATTTCATTTAACCATCCGAAATTTCCTCTTTTTTTTTTTCTTCTGCTCAATGTTTCTTTCATATTTATCTGCTGCCATTCCAATCTCTGCGTTAGCTTCAAATTGGACCTATATATATATATATATATTAAATTAACATGCATTGCCGCCTCACATGTGTCTTCATTCAAGCACCAATTTGCCTACCATCATATGACCATCTCTAATATATGACATCAAATTTCACACCATTTTGGTGTTAACACCAAATTTTTTTGCACTACAATATATTTTACACTAAATTTGTGTAAAGAGTTCACAAATAGTATCTTCAAATAATATTTAATATACAATTTTTTTTATCAATATCAATTAATTTCTATCAAGTAATTATTGAAATAATTATTTTTTATGTACATTAAACTATTTAGTTCATTTTATATTAATATACTATTTATAATATATATTAAAAAATTAAAAATATGTTGTTGAAGTAAAAATATAGTCAACTGGGTTCTTTGAAACCCAAAGCTGCTAATCAATAGAAAACAAGCAAAAAGGAGAGAGCAGAGGCAAAGAGGAAGAAAAAGAGACGGACGAGATTTACGTAGTTCGGCTAAAGAAATGACCTACGTTTATGGTGTTGACTCTAAGAGAGAGTGGCGATCACTATTACTAAGTTTCTGGTGAGAGAGAGAGCTAAAAAAACCCCTTTACAATAATTCTTCTCCCCAATTTATAAAGAGAAGGAAGGTGCTACAGTTGATACATTAGGAAATTATTTAATTACACTTCCTAATTCTGACAATCATTAATTACATGGTTAAATCCCGTGGAATCTGGGTCTTGATTAGGTAGTTGCGTATTCCTTAATCTGCACTACTACCATTCTAGGAAGTCTTGTTGTGCACATCACTCTAAGCTGCAAGTTGATTCTGCTCTGGGCGAGCTCAACCTATTCTGGATAAGCTGGAGCTCGTTAGGCAGCTCTAATTAAGACTGATCAGCAACCTGAGGGAAAACTCTTCTATAGGAGCTAACTAGCGAGCTGTGTGAGTTGAGGTCGCGATCTGTGCTGAAAGCTTGTAGCAATGAGCTACTTGTTATATGAGAGTTCGCTTATGTGAGCTACTTGTTTAGCGATCCAATAAGTCGCTCCTGTGGACTGAGACTTGGGAAGTTGGGCCCTTGCCTATCGGATCGGTCCATTGGATTATTTTCTTAGACTTTTATCAGCCCATTTAGTGCAGTCCAAAAATACATATATGTTAAAATATATTTAATATTATATTCATTTTAAATATCTTAATAATATATTATCAATGGTATATATTTTTATAATAATTTAGTTTATATTTTTAATAATTAATCAAATTACATAAATATATTAAATATATAAAGATAGAAAGGAAAATAATATTATTATAGAAGAGGAATATTATTGATGTTTTCAAAAATAAATAAATAAAGAGAGCTATAAAATCCAATGCCAAATTCAGTTCTTCACCCCAAACACACACATGCTCTTTTCCCATTTCATTTTCAATTGATTTTGATTGCTTGTTTGACCGCCAGTCACTTTTCCTCTATAAAATTTTGTCCACTCGTTCTCTTTCATTGCATCACTCATCGTTTATCTTATTCTCATTTCTCTCAAATATCTATATAATGACACTCCACTGAGCTGTCCTTTCTTTCTCATATTTTCTAGTTCATTCTACAGCTCTCAATTTGGCCTTACTTAAAAAGTTTAGCCCACTTAAAATTTAAACTACGATTAGATCCAACAATAAGATTTTAATAAATTCAACAATTAAATAATTGAATTATTGGGTTTGAATTTAAATTGAGCCCATTTCTTGATTTTCTTTTTGGGCTCAGTTTATTTAATGAGTGAATTTGGATTCAAAACTTACAAATAAAGGTCATTTGAATAAAGTGAGTATACCGTGCATTTAATTTGTTTAAGGGCTAAAAAGGAATATTTTTAAAAATATTGTTAAAAATGAATTTTAACATTCTTATATTTGTATTTTTTGTATTTTTTTCACTTTTTTATATTTTTTATTGGTAAAAATTAACATAATAAACAATATAATAATATTTTAATTTGAAATTTGGCATAATCTAATAGTGTGTATATATGTGTGTGTTTGTGTGTTTATATTAAAACATAAAAAAATAAAAATCGAATAAATATAGTGGGTCATATACATAATCTCTTACTTTCCTTTGTTATCAAAGATTGAATAAATGCAAGAATACGAATCCATGATCTAGTAATGGACGTGCATTGCATACTAAGCCTCACTCATCTATATATAGTGCCACTCAAAAGCTGAATAATATTCACACTACGATTTCTTATTTGTCTCCAATATTATTCTTTTAATAGTCTTCAACTAGTCATGGCAAGCTCATCTTTTCTTCTTCTTATGTTTGTTGCTTTGTCATTGTCTATTTAGTTAGTTTATACTCAAATACCCAATGTAACTGTATTACTCAATGAAAATGGTGATTTTCATTCTATTGGAGAGGACTTGAAAACTATTCCCAATAATAGTGATATATTTTATTACATATGTAAAAAAGAGGATGTATATAAGGAGTCCATTGATATTGGCAATGAGAAATTTAAAAACATTGTTATTTTCGACGATGGAATGGGCAAAACAATTACAACTTTCAATAAGTGTAATAGTTTGGGATTTGACATTCAAGCCAGCAACTTTGAGTGAGATTTATTATATACTTACATATATTTTTCTTATAACTTTTATAGATTTATTTGTATCCTCTTATACTAATATGCACAATTTATTTTATAATTATACCTGTCAACTCCATTATAAAACACTTACTATGTGGATTTTGTGTTTTTAATCAAATTAATGCAATTTCAATTGCGTACAATACTATTTTGCATACCTTTTTATTTGATTAAATCAAATATCTTAGGTACCCAAATTTTGTCTTTTTTTTTTTTTTAAATTTCTACTAATTTTTTTAAAGATATGAACTCTGATCATTTTTCAACAAGAGATATTAATATCGTCAACTCTAAAGGTCTAAAAGTAGGACAGGTAGTGGCACTAAGACTTCTAGGCAATTACATGGAATGCCATAGATACTCCATCGAGGGGTATCGGGACACTTTATATATGCTCGTAAAAATCAAATTTTCTATGGGTCTCATGTATATAGTACTATCGACTTTATTTTTGGTGATGCCGTAATAGCACTTTAAAATTTAATTCTTCATGCCAGACTCTTGAGTAAATGACAAGGAAATGTGATTGCTGCCTAAGAAAGATCATTCAATTAGAATGATATTGGTATTGTTTCATCAAACGAGTTTATTGAGGCCATAAAACGATCGAGTTTAATGATCTCATTAAATCTAGTTGCTTAGCCAACTCGGTCGCTGATGAAGATGACCATTGTTCATCTTTTTTGTCAGCGATTCAGTTTAATGGCCTCATTAATCTCAACTGGTACACAAATTAGATTTAATGAGACCATTAAACTTGATAGGTGACGAAGACGACTAACAATCATCTTTGACACTGCAATCTCACCGCAATCCTCCATTTTTAAACCTAATTCACCATTATCAACCAAAATTAATCCTAAATATCAATACCCAACAACAAAAACACAAATAAATAAATAACCTCAAAAAATCATAACAAAACTCAAAAAATGCAACCAAAACGCAAAAAATACAACAAACTCAAAAAATGCAACAAAAACTTAAATTCACAAAATCAAGCCAACGATCACATACTGTTTGATTGAAGGAGGGGTCAATGTTGGCATCAATGACGGTCGACGAATGGTCGATGAAAGAACGCTAAGGGTTAGTGACGATCGGTTGAAAATCGGGTTAACTTAGGTTGACAATCATGTCTAATTGGGTTGAAAATAGTTGAAAATGTTTCCAGCTGGGTTTCAATGCTTTACATATGTGAGGGTATTTTGATAATTATTCATTTCATTTTTTGTTTTAATTTTAAATATAAAGATATATGGGTAAATATGTGATACGGACAACTTGGTCAACTTGAATATATTTTGTAATTAGTTTGTTTAAGAGGTGAAAACATGATTTTTTGTGGCAAGGGTTAATAACAAATTTTACTTTTCAAAGATGGGTAAATTTTGTAATTCCGATAATATTTAATCGATCAAGTTTACACCAAAACCATGCACGAATGACGAAGTCAGTTAACATTTTTTATTAACTTTGGTCGTCTCAACACCCAATACTAGTTAATGTCACTATTGAGAGATATATATCATCACTTAATATCATCATTTTATCATTTTTTTTTATTTTTTTGAAATACTGAAATTCATTAACTCAATCTCAAAATTAGGAACAGTAAGATTACAAACACTAATCATCCAAACAAATTTGGGATATTAAGTCTAAGTCTACACATGCATTGGAATCCTTACAGAGGAAAAAGTAAGGATGATCAGATAGAATACCAGCGATTTACCAAAAATGAAAAATGATATGGCAACTTAAAATCCAGCATATCCCTATAATTAGGATATAAAAGAAATTACAATGCCCTAAAACAAGGAGAAAACCAGCATAAACACAAAATAAATTTATATATCCACCTTCTTAAGCTAAAGCAATCTAGACATCTTCAAAAGGACAAAAATAGCCACAAATATTGATGAAGAACTCAGTTTGCTCCACTAAATCTGTAAGAAGATCTAGGACTCACTACTATCTATGGTCCTAAAAAAGACTAGAGATGGATGCTAATCTTTTCCTAAACAACAACCCTAGTTTCCACACCTGTAAAAACAAATGGGTTTTAAAGGTTAGATCCAGACGGCATCAAGATCAACCTTTAAAAACCAAAACCTCCAAAAAGAATCGAAGAGGAGGACATGGAAGGAAAGAACCAGCAAACCCTCCAAGAAAGACCCAAAACTATACAATATTTTAGGTTTTAAGGGTTGGATCCAGAAAACCTCTGGATCCAACCCTTAAAACCTCATATCAAGAGCAAGCTTTGAAAAAAGGAAGGGATTAGGAGGAAATCAGTGAGAAAATTAGAGCACAAGGGTGGATTTTACCGGAAACGATCACTTCTAAGAATTTCTCTCTCTTTAGAGTTTTAGAGAGAGATGCTTTAGAAGACTCTTATCAGATTATCATATTAATTTCATTGAATTAAAAGATTGAGAGATATACATATCATTGAAGGAGCGGCTGAAAAAATTCCGCATTGAACTTTAATAAGTTCAACATATGAAACCAAATGAGATATATATTTCATTGAATAGGTGCTCTAGATCAAGCAATTGTAACTGTAAATTATTAACACTTAAATGCTACTTTTGACATTGGAATAAACTCCTATTCACGCAATTACAAAGTCAAAAAAAGTAGACCACCTTTGCTTCGAATCTCTAAAAGTAAAATAAGTTGAGCATGTGAAACTAAAATAATTCTAATTTCTTGGCTCCACTGTAAGGTCTGCATCCAAGTAAATTCGGTAAATCAATTGAGTCCAAAATAAAATCAATAAATCGGTTCAATTTAAGTACAAGCCGAAGTAGTAATTTTATTGGGTTTATCGAAGCCTAATTGTTGGATTTAATTAAAGCCAAATCGTAGTCCAATTTAATTGTTGAATAGCGATATTTTCACCTCTCATAAACCGTTTGCACACCCCTCTTGCTATACAAAATTTAAAATTTTTCTAATTTTTTATCAAGCCTCACTTAATATTAAGAATACCCCTTTTTTTTTAATCATAAATCCATTTATTATACCTATTTTACCACCCTCTATTTTATTTACTTATTAGCCTGGTAAGCAAAAACAGTCCTCTGCAAGCAACATGGGATCAAAATTAATAACCATATTTTTATTTACTTATTATTTTTAAAAAAAACAATTTAAGAGAATGGGAACACCAATTAAAAACCATAATGAGCTAGCTAAAATCATTCAAAAATCTGTGATATTAAACTATCAAACAGATATCACATTAACACAAACTACCATAAAAAATTTCCTGCTACAAAACTCAATCCAATCACATAACGATTCCTAAAGAGGTGAATAATATTAATATTCTTATCAATAAATTAACAAATATTAGATCAATGTGTGTAGCGGTCGCGGTTTGAAGTTTGTAATCATAAAAACTGTTTCTTGGAGGCAATTCCTCGAGCAGTTAGAATGCAATAGAAATAGAAGACACATAAATGTCAGCCAATCACCACTCATAAGACTGCAATCAAATTAGACATGGAAGCAAATATGAGAATCGAAGAAACTCTGAGAATCAATGAAAATGAAACAAAAAAGAAACGAAGTCAATCTCAGATTTCATAAATAGGTATACATGGGGTGTACTTGTATAATAATATTAAGAAATAAAAAAAAGGTATTCTTGATATCAAATGCAATTTAAAAATAAATCAAATTTTTTATGTCAAAAGAGATGTACGAACAATTTTTAAGGGGGTGGAAATATCGCCACTCTTAACTGTTATATAACGGGCCAAGTTAAGTCTACTAAACAATTGGATTCCAATTGTTAAGGCCAATGGACAAGTGTCATGCATGTAAGCATTAAGAACAATATGATCAGCAGCAAGGAAAAAAAGTCTCCCGAAAACCTAGAGTCGCGAGAGACCTGGCTTTGGATTTTCACAATGGAGAGTGTAAATTCTGAATTCAAATTAATCCAACAGAATTTTGAAAGTATAAAAAGGAGCTCAATTGAGAATAAAAAATGAAAAAAAAGTTTTGCTGGCCGAAACAAGCAAGCCAAATTCACATGGAGATTAGATTAGTACTTTAAAACATCTTTCAAATTTTTAAATAAAAGATAGAAAATAATTATTAGGATTTTTCTACCTATAATATAATCTTAATTAACATAAACAAATGATAATATTTCTCTTAAGCTTTAAAAATAATACTTTTGATTACGAATTGAGTACTTGATTGGCTTGAGAGTCAGGGAGAAAGCGGTAATGATTGCAGTTGGGCCTAAACACCGACCAACTTCGCACGCGATGATTATATGCACATGCAAGCATATTTGTCAAGTTGAGGAAATATTAGTGCATTGCAGTCATAGATTTTCAAAAGTACTAGTCACGGGCTAACTTCAGAAAATGCTTTTGCAGAAACTTGTTAACACTTGTCCAATGTCTGCTTCCTTTGATCACAATAATTTTTGAACTATCATTTTTATAAATGTGAACTACCAGCCAGTTTTTGAACTTTTGAATGACCCAATAACAATAATTTTATAGCGGTAAATGCATTCTTATCTGTACATACGTGTGGTCGCCATAGTTAATTAATTGCTTCTAAACATATATACAAGAAAAAATATTTCACCGAACTATCCCATTAATATATATATATATAGATATTTTGTGTAGCATCAACCCACATACTATATGCTTAGATGGGAATGGCAATCAATTAAAACTCCATTTCCTATCTAACATTCTACTTTTTTTCAAACTACGTCTGGATATTTTTATAATATGAGATTAAATAAAAATTATCATATCTTATATTTACTAGAGCATGAAATGTAGTAGTATAAGGTTATATAAAAATAAAATTATTTTAAATTAATTTTAAAAAATAAAATTATATAAAACATTTTAAATTATATTAACATGTTAATCAACTAAATGAATGCTTCTCTGATTAAATGATATTGGGTCTATTATTAACTTATCACCCCCAATAATTACTTGCCTGTAAAAATGAATAAGGTTTAAACTAAATATTGCAAAGAATACCAAATTATCACCCCTAATCATTGCCTGTGTTGGAAAGTCAAAACTGTCATATCATTTGCATTAATAGTAAATATTTGTTTTCCTTATGTATTTCTTGATTATAGTTAGTATTCATGTAGCTTTGCTGTATTGTAGCTGTGATAGCTTAATTGTAGGAAGTAATAGACTTGTAGAGAAAGTTAGCAGGTTGTATATATTCAGATTATAACATCAATAAAAATATATTCCAGCAAATTCTCTCTTCTATTCACTTTTACATGGTATCAGAGCAGAATTAAGATCCAACTCATCTCTGCACTCTATTCTCTCGTGTAGACATCTTCTTAGCTTTTCAACTATCATGGCTAACGATCAAGTTCCACCAACATCTCCATTAAATTCTGGGAAGACTGTTGCCTCTTCCACTTCATTTAAGCAGGAGTTTTTATCGAATTCTTCAAAATCTGACATCTCAAATCCTTATTTCTCTCATCACTCAGATCATCCAGGATTGGTTCTAGTCTCCAAATCTTTGAATGGAGACAATTATGCTGGTTGGAAAAGGGCTATGACTCTGGCTTTAAACTCCAAAAACAAACTCGGATTTGTCAATGGTTCTATCAAAGCTCCTTCAGAAGAAGCTGATCCTGAAGGTTATGCAACTTGGTCGCGATGTAACGACATGGTTCATTCCTGGATCATCAATACTCTCAATGCAGAAATTACAGACAGTGTGATATATTATTCTACTGCTCATGAAGTTTGGGAAGATCTCCGTGAGCGATTCTCTCAAAATAATGCACCTCGCATCTTTGAGATTCAGCGAGATATTGCTTATCTTCGACAAGAACAACTCTCTGTCTCTGCCTACTACACTAAATTGAAGGGCTTATGGGATGAATTGGCTTCATATTCAGATGCAACACATGGAGCACATGCAGATCAACAAAGATTGATGCAATTTTTAATGGGTTTGAATGAGACTTACTCTGCAATTCGCGGTCAAATCCTGCTGATGAATCCTCTGCCTTCCATCCGCCAAGCCTACTCTTCAGTTTCTCAAGAAGAAAAACAAAGACTCATCAGTACCACACAGACCACAACTGAGCTAGGTGGGAGCGCTGCTATGGCGGTGCGTCACAACAACAACCGGGGAAAATCAAACTTTTTAGCAGGAACAAATCACTCATACCAGTCCCCAGCGAATCGTTCATCTCAACCTCAGGATGTCCGATCGCAAGAAGAACGACGCTCTGACCAGGATCGACGTCGTTTTGGATCAGGAAAGGGACGACCTCAGTGCACTTACTGTGGAGAGATGGGCCATTGGGTCCAAAAGTGCTTTCAATTACATGGGTACCCATCAGGTCATCCCAAGGCAAGAATGAATTCAGGCTCAAATTCAAATCAACATAAAGGGTTTTCTGCTGCTAATCAAGTATCTGAGTTGTCACACAATGATGAGGTAAGGCCTGCAGTTTCATTATCAGAAACCCAACTCAAGCAGCTTTTGTCACTCCTTAACAATCAAGATGAAGGCTCTAGTTCCAAAGCGAATGCAGTAACAAAGCCAGGTTTGTCTAAAATCGATTCCCACAATTGGATTATTGACAGCGGGGCAACAGATCATATTACTTCGTCATCTAAACTGTTGTATAAAGATAAAAATTGCTTGCTACCGCCCGTATTGTTGCCTAGTGGAGAAAAAGCGAATATTGTAGCAAAAGGGTCTTTACCCCTGAATTCCGTCTATTATCTGCATGATGTGTTATCTGTGCCTACATTCCAAGTTGATTTGATGTCAGTTAGTCGTTTGACGAGAGGTCTAAATTGTTCAGTGACGTTTTTCCCTTATTGGTGTATTTTGCAGGATCTGGCTACGAAGAGGATGATTGGTTTGGGTAAACAACGTGATGGACTATATTATTTGGTGGCACTAGCGACAGAGAAATCTTCCTCATCTACAAATCGACAAGCTTGCAACCTCACCACTTCATCTACCAACCTCTGGCATAGTTGCTTAGGCCATTTATCACCCTCTCGCTTAAGTTTTATTGCTAAGAATTTTTTAAATTTTTCTATTGAGTCAAATAATGCTTGCCATACATGTCCTTTGGCTAAGCAGAGTCGTTTACCTTTCGGTACTAGTACTATTTCCTCCACAAAGCCATTTGATATTATACACTGTGATATTTGGGGTCGTTATCGACACTCTTCTCTTTCTGGTGCTAATTATTTTCTTACAATTGTTGATGATTATACACGTTTCACATGGATTTTTTTAATGCGTCACAAAAATGAAGCACAATCAATTTTAAAACGCTTTTTCAGTTATGTTTCCACTCAATTCGAATCTCGCATTAAAACTTTTCGAAGTGATAATGGTGGGGAATTTATCTCACTTCGTTCTTTTTTTCACGATAATGGCGTCATTTTTCAACATACTTGTGTTTACACTCCTCAACAAAATGGGGTTGTGGAACGCAAACATCGTCACATCTTACAGGTGGCTCGTGCTTTAAAATTTCATGCTCACCTCCCTTCACAATTTTGGGGAGAATGTGCTCTCACCGCTGTCCACATCATCAATCGGTTACCTTCACCAGTTCTCTCTTTCAAAACTCCTTTCGAACTTCTTTATTCAAAACCGCCCTCTTATTCTCATCTCCGAGTGTTTGGTTGTCTTGCTTATGCCACTAACGTTCACACTTCTCACAAATTTGATCGTCGAGCCTTGCCCTCCATCTTCATTGGCTATCTCATCGGTCAAAAAGCATACAAATTATTCGATTTATCAACCAAAAATGTTTTTACTAGTCGGGATGTGAAATTTCATGAAAATATTTTTCCATATGCTTCCATCAAGCCAAATTCTGATACATCTCTGCCAATTCCATTATTGACCCATGATACCTTTGACTCAGTCTTTGATCCCAAAACTCATCCTCCTCCTCCTCTTGACCACATACTTCCCACTTCACCTCCTACACCACAAATAGCCTCCAATCCATCACCTTTGACCACCATCGAACCGGCGACCTCTGATCCACCATTTCAAACGCCGGGAGCATCATCTAACCTCCCCGACCACTCTCTTCTTTCACCTGAACCATCCCTCTCCAAGCATCCTGCTCCACCACCAGAACCACTCCGTCGTTCCAGTCGTCAGACTGCTCCACCAGTCAAGCTCAATGATTATGTCTGCTCCAACGTTTACTCCGACCAATCGACTTCCTTCGTTCCAGGTCTGACCAAAGGTACACGCTATCCACTGACAAATTATGTTTCATATCATAGATACAAGCCTGCATATCACTCTTTTGTTGCTCAACTTGGTACTGTCACAGAACCCAGGTCTTATTCAGAGGCGGCTGCTCACCCTGAGTGGCAAGATGCAATGCGTTCTGAATTACAGGCTCTCAAAGCAAATGGCACTTGGTCTCTCACTCCTCTTCCGGCTGGCAAGACTCCCATTGGTTGTCGTTGGGTTTACAAGATTAAACTTAAGTCTGATGGATCCGTTGAGCGGTACAAAGCGCGCCTTGTGGCAAAAGGGTTCACTCAATTGGAGGGAGTTGATTATCAGGATACTTTTTCTCCAACAGCCAAGATCATCTCTGTTCGTTGTTTATTAGCTTTCGCTGCTGCCCGTGGCTGGTCCCTTCATCAACTCGACGTTAATAATGCCTTTCTCCATGGTGACCTCCACGAAGAAATTTATATGTCTCCACCACCAGGGCTTCGGCGACAGGGGGAGGAACACTTGGTTTGTCGCCTCCACAAGTCATTATATGGGTTGAAACAGGCATCTCGTCAATGGTTTGCCAAATTCTCTGAGGCCATTCGTTCAGCTGGGTATGAACAATCAAAAGCTGACTACTCTCTGTTCATCAGGAAGCAAGGCAAGTCTTTTACTGCTCTTTTGATATATGTTGACGACATTTTAATTACTGGCAATGATCCTGTGAGTATAACTCATATCAAGAAGTTCTTGCATAATAAATTTCGCCTTAAAGATCTTGGTGAATTGAAGTATTTCCTTGGTATTGAGATTTCTGCATCTAGGAATGGTATTTTTATTTCTCAACGTAAGTACGCATTGGAAATCATTAAGGATGCAGGGTTATTAGGGGCAGCTCCTATCAATACTCCCATGGAACGTGGTTTAAAATTGTCTGATAAGAGTGAGCCACTCAAAGATCCAGGACGATATCGACGATTAGTTGGGAGATTAATATATCTCACAGTTTCAAGGCCGGATATTACATATTCTGTCCATATATTGAGCAGGTTTATGCACCAACCTCGAAAGGATCATTGGGAAGCAGCTTTACGGGTTGTACGCTATTTGAAATCTGCGCCTGGCCAAGGCCTCTTCTTTTCCTCAACTAGTGATCTTCGGCTGCGAGCCTACTCTGACTCAGATTGGGCAGGATGCCCACTTACGAGAAGATCTACTACAGGGTACTGTGTATTTCTAGGTCCCTCGTTAATTTCATGGAGATCGAAGCGCCAGAAAACAGTCTCCCTTTCTTCAGCCGAAGCAGAGTATCGTGCAATGACAGGAGCTTGTTGTGAATTGACATGGCTTCGTTATTTACTCAGAGATTTGGGGGTTTTGCATCAAGAGCCTGCATTGTTGTATTGTGACAATAAGGCTGCAATACACATAGCAGCAAATCCTATTTTTCATGAACGTACAAGGCACATAGAGATGGATTGTCATTTTATAAGAGACAAGATTCAAGATGGTTCTGTGGTAACAAGATTTGTGAGTTCTACAAATCAATTAGCTGATGTTTTGACCAAGGCTTTGGGAAAGGAGTTTTTTATACCTATGGTTCGCAAGTTGGGAGTGCAAGACATCCACTCTCCAACTTGAGGGGGAGTGTTGGAAAGTCAAAACTGTCATATCATTTGTATTAATAGTAAATATTTGTTTTCCTTATGTATTTCTTGATTATAGTTAGTATTCATGTAGCTTTGCTGTATTGTAGCTGTGATAGCTTAATTGTAGGAAGTAACAGACTTGTAGAGAAAGTTAGCAGGTTGTATATATTCAGATTATAACATCAATAAAAATATATTCCAGCAAATTCTCTCTTCTATTCACTTTTACAGCCTGCCCCCCAGAAAAGTTGAATGGGCACAACCCTCAAAATTGACCCAAATAAGTGTTGTCACTAAACAATAATTAAAGTATAATGGTAAGTTTTGCGAGGACCACTAATGACTTTAATGGTTCTAACACTAATAATTAACCAGAGGAGGCAGATGGAGAAAAAGGGTGGTTGTGCTTGTGACTTAGCCCACTCATTAAAACCACTCGCACATTTTGCATAAAAAAGTAGGATCCATACACTTTCACTTTTAAAAAGGTGTTTGTTTAATAATAGTAAAAAATTTTCAAATTATTTCTAACATTTAAACAAAAATTGTTAGCAATGAAAATTTGGCAGATGCGGACCATCATCTAGCATTTTTATTTTTTCGGTCCAAAATGAAGTCCTAAAAACAATAATTTTAAAATTTGCTCAGTTTAATTTATTAATCGGATTACAATTTACAAGTTACAACTATAAATTTAACCACCTATTTTTATTGATTTGATTACTTTATATTGATAAATATAACTTTATTATATACATATAAAATTTTAAATAAGGATTAAGTAAATCAACTCATTTTATCTAAAAAAAAGATAAATCAATCCAGTTGGAGAATAAAAAACACCAAAAAAGTTAAATAAAAAAAGCAGCCGGTGGACCATAATTACAAAGTCAAAAAAAGTAGACCACCTTTGTTTCGAATCTCTAAAAGTAAAATAAACTCAGCATGTGAGACCAAAATAATTCTAATTTCTTGACGCTACCGTAAGGTCGGCATCCAACTAAATTCAGTAAATAAATTGAGTTCAAAATAAAATCAATAAATTGGTCCAATTTAAGTTCAAGTTCAAGTAGTAATTTTATTGGATTTATCGAAGCCTAATTATTAGATTCAATTATAGCCAAATTATAGTTCAATTTAATTGTTGAGTGACGATATTTCCATCCCTCAAGAACCGTTTGTACACCCTTTTGTTATACAAAATTTAAATTTTTTTTAGTTTGTTATTAAATCTCACTTAATATTAAGAATATATATATTTTTTTAATCATACTATATTTTTATAAGTACATCACATTTATTATACCTATTTTACCACCCTCTATTTTATCTACTTATTAACCTGGTAAGCAAAAACAGTCCTCTGCAAGCAACATGGGATCAAAATTAATAACCATATTTTTATTTACTTATTATTTTTAAAAACAACAATTTAAGAGAATGGGAACACCGATTAAAAACCATAATAAGCTAGCTAAAATCATTCCAAAATCTGTGATATTAAAATATCAAACATATATCACATAAAAAATTTCCTGCTAGAAAACTCAATCCAATCACTGAATCACATAACGATTCCTAAAGAGATGAATAATATTAATATTCTAATCAATAAATTAACAAATATTAGCTTGTAGCAATCGCTGTTTCAAGTTTGTAATCATAAAAACTGTTTCTCTGAGGTAATTCCTGGAGCAGTTAGAATGCAACAGAAAAAAAGGACACATAAATGTCAGCCAATCACCACTCATAAGACTGCAATCAAATTAGACATGGAAGCAAATATGAGAATCGAAGAAACTGTGAGAATCAATGAAAATGAAACAAAAAGAAACGAAGTCAATCTCAGATTTCATAGATAGGTATACATGGGGTGTACTTGTATAATAACATTAAGAAATAAAAAAAAAAAATGGTATTCTTGATATCAAATGCAATTTAAAAATAAATCAAATTTTTTATGTCAAAAGACATGTACAAACAATTTTTAAAGGGTGTAAATATCGCTACTCTTAACTGTTATATAATGGGCCAAGTTAAGTCTACTAAACAATTGGATTCCAATTGTTAAAAGACCAATGGACAAGTGTCATGCATGTTATCATTAAGAACAATATGACCAGCAGTAAGAGAGAGCAGGTGTTGGCTGCTGGCGTTGAGTTACAAAGAGAAAAAGACAAAATCACAAAAAGGTCGACTAAAATACGTCCAATCAAGAAGACTTCTAAATTTACTACAACTCACAAAATCAATCCTTCGCAACATCGCGAAAATATAAACATATATATATATATATATATATATCCATCTCAAATTTATAACATCCATAAAAAAAAAAAGGAAAAAAATGTCTCCCGAAAACCTAGACTTGCGAGAGACCGGGTTTTGGATTTTCACAATGGAGACTGTAAATCCTGAATTCAAATGAATCCAATAGAATTTTAAAAGTATAAAAAGGAGCTCAATTGAGAATAAAAAATGAAAATAAAGTTTTGCGGGCCGAAACAAGCAAGCCAAATTCACATGGAGTGATTTTCAAGCAGAGCCCACTCATTAAAACCACTCGCACATTTTGCATAAACAAGTAGGATCCATACACTTTCACTTTTAAAAAGGTGTTTGTTTAATAATAGTAAAAAATTTTCAAATTATTTCTAACATTTAAACAAAAATTGTTAGCAATGAAAATTTGGCACATGTGGACCATCAGCTAGCTTTTTTATTTTTTTCGTCCAAAATGAGGACCTAAGAACAATAATTTTAAAATTTGCTCAGTTTAATTTATTAAGCGGTTTACAATTTACGAGTTTGAACTACAAATTTAACCATCTATTTCTATTGATTTGACTACCTTATACTGATAAATATAATTTTATTATATACATATAAAATTTTAAATAAGGATTAAGTAAATCGACTCATTTTGCCTAAAAACAAAAACGTAAATCAAGGCAGTTGGAGAATAAAAAACACCAAAAAGTTAAATTGAAAAAGTAGCTGGAGGACCACACGTATCAGGAAGTGAAAAATGAGGAAGAGGCACACAGAAAAATAGCATTAGAAAGAAAGTGAACTGTTTTCTGATATCAAAACCAATCAAATGTTCTTGTTGAACAATTTCGGATTCTTACTTTCTTACTGTTGGATTGGATAATCTTTTTCATCATCTAACGGTTTGATAACATTGATGTTCTCAACAATGTGAAGGACATTATTCTCATTAATCTCTCCCTTTTGTAGAGCATCCAAAATGTGATCAATTGCACATTTCAAACCTTCATTGTTTCCCCTCTTTGTGCTTGCAACTTTTTTGCATAACCAATTTGAAAAATGAAAATGTAAGTCATAAAGAACCATTTTTCTTTTTAGGAATAAACAACTATTGGGTATCGTTTTTCAACCATCTTAATTTAGCGAATTTGGATCCCATAAATATGGCAGCCTGATGTGGGGGAAGTGGAGGCAAAGCCCACTGGAAGTTTCTATAACGTGACCTTGGCCCTAGTGACCTTCTGATTGGTCAGCTTCGGATGCAACAATCCTGGTTGTCTTGATCCTAGCCATGCTCACGAATCACAACTGTAATAAAAAGATTACAGAATCACAGAGTCTGAGCCCTCATTCTAACTCCAAAAGATGTTAACACTTAATTGTGGTCAACCCGGTTCTTGGAACCCAATACCTGCGAAACAATAACCAACAGACGAAACAAATATAACTAAGACCAAAACAAATAAAATACAATAATTTTTTACGTGGTTCAGCAAAGTAATGGCCCACGTCCACGACTGTCACCCTTACTCTCACAAAGTAACAGTATATATTTCTTAGTTGATTTTTTTTACAATGAATTCGATCCCCTACTTATAGAGGAGATGTTACAATTTGAATAAGTTTAAGAATTTTATAGATAAGACAAAAAATAATGTACATTAATTGACATAATATCTTCCAAGATTATCTCCATCATATCTGCAACAATTGCCAACAATGTCGTGATTTGATTTGCATGAAGATAGGCAAGTTGACTCATTTCCTGAATTAAACTGATTCGGCTTTCTAGAAGGTTAACTGGTCAAATTTAATGAGCACATTGAGTGAACAGACTATTTAAGTGATAAGATATTATACCCAACGAGCAGATTATCCAAGCAGTCTGCCATTACGCCCAGCGATCAGATGAGAAGACCTCTTGATCGCTCTGATGGCCTTTGAAGAATACTTTCAAGCAGTTCTTGACCATGATCAGATTGGTTTAGTGGTCACAACACACGATCAGACTTCCACGTGATCGGACACATCATCATGTAGATGATTCAATACAATCTGCCACACAATATCATAAACAATCAGCCTTTATTGAACCGATCCCTTGGGCTTTTTCCAGTAAAATGACATACTAGGCTCATGATTAGGCCTTTATTAGCTCATTTTCTATGATCGTAAAAATGTTCATAACATTCAAGTACAATGTATTATAAATGCTTAAAACTCTTTAAGCCGAAATGCCTTTATTTTTGGATTTATTAACACCAATCGATAACGTTCCACTACAACCTACCTTCCAAAATTCAAATGGTCGCCCACTCATGCATACCCCGTCTAGGCTTGCTTTGAGATTTGCTTTTGGGTTGTTAATTAGTGATAATATACGTATGATTGGTAAATCATTATTGCTATTGAGGTTTGATTGAACACTTGGTTTTGTGAATTTAGGCCCCCATATTTCAATTTGGGGGACACCAAATAACCACCATAATTCTTAGTGATTGTCCCATGTTGTTCCAGTATACATGAGTTTAACTCCCACCTTTTTTAATTGTAATGCGTACATGATCAATATTTTTTTTTTTCTAGCCGATTGAAGTGTAATTTGTGTTAATTTTCTGAAAGGCTAAAAAAACTGAATAAAAAATAAAATAAAATCGTAATGCTAAGGATCGGAAAGAAATGGCTGGAATTGCTTGAAATTAATTCCACATAGCAAGCGGCCTTTGCATGAATAACATGACCTAACATATGAGGACCCATGACCACTAAAATAGGCCACTAACTTCAAAATTAATTTCACCACTAACACAAAATTAGGACCATAACTCTAATCACACCCCTAACACAAATTAATCACACGACTAACACAAAATTAGGGCCATTAATCTAACATACACTACTCCAACGAACTATATTATAGAGATAATTGAGTCAAATTTTGGACTCATGTGGTGCTAAACTCTAGCACTACTCACACGCTTTCTGCATTAATTTTCGACAATTTGGACACACAGTATATACCCATGAATGTTTATAAGCTATTTATAATTGCTTTCCTCTTCACTTTGTTTACATAAATCAGAGGTCAAGAGCTACCCAATCACGGACAAATCATTCAAGCATTCCCTTTGATGCGTAATATGATAAATCCGCAACTAAACAATTCATTGCTTTCAAACCCTTCTATGTCTACCAGGTATCATAATCCTTCACTACTTTTCTTTACATTAGTGGGGAGTACAAAAAACTAGATATTGATCCATATAACGCAATGGAGAGCAGTTGAATGACTTATTAATTGCCATGCCCTTTTTTTTGTTCAATTGTAGGTTAAGGGCAACATACTCGAGCCCGGACTGTTCTCAGCTGAGGCTAAATTTGAATTCGAGCACTCAACAAGTATAAATGCTCTTCTTTGACAAATACTTATCGACATAATTTTTCGATTACTTACAATAATTTATCGCGTATTACATATGATTTGTCTAAAATTCTAGTGTATACTTATTCTGATTAATTGTTTGCAGCAAGCTTTTGCTGGACGACTGCATAGGGGTCTTAGGAGAAGATATGAAGATGGGGAATCATCTTCAACAACAAAACGAGCGAGGGTATCAATTTTGCATATCATTGTCTAAGCAAAAATTTTCGTGATCTCTTTTGGCTAGCTTTTCTAGTCATGGAAAAGCATTTCAAAGCAACGTAAATGAGAAAGAATAATCATTATAATACTTTTAACATTGGATTATCAATAATGTTAGACCACCCACATTTTGTACCTCAACTTGATCTTAACGCATGATGTATTAATTAATGAATTGATAAATTTTTTTAAATTAATGAATAAATTATTATTAATTAGTATCCATTCATCAACTAACACATCCATGAGTTGGAGTTAAAGTTGGGATACAAGATGGATGTGTATCATTACTCTTCTGATTATCATTACTATGGTGAGGTTATAATTTCATATTTTAATTAAATTTATGTAGTGGGATTTTACTGGCCAAGGAAGAGGTCCACAGTCACTGGTTTCTCAATCTCAAGAGCATGGAGGAGATAACCCTTTCAAATCTTTAAGGTTGTTTTTCTAACTCATAGTCATCATCTTTTCATTAAAGTTTCCAGCATATCAGCCATTATCATTAAGTTGCTTTTGAAAATTGAAAGAAGTGATTTGTCTATGAATTTCAGGCCAATCCAAAACGTTCTATATGATCCGCTATATGAGAGCATTGGCCTACCTATTGATCCTCATTTGCGATGTATTGCTAGGAAGAATTAACTGCATTGTACGAAGGCTATAATTGCTTCGGTAATTTCTTTAAATAGTATAACCTTTAAAGTGTTATGAATCATATAACAACAAGATCTAACGATTGTTTGGCTTATTTTTGCAAGTAAGAAGAGATGTGGGCAGTCGGCTTTGAAGAGAACTTAAAACAATGGGATGTCGTTCTTTCAACTACGGTCGCAATTTTAAACTTAGCCTAATGTATCTCATATGTGGATAGATATATGTTGTAAAGGAGAGGAATGAAACTGAAACTTACACAACCTGTAATCTTATCTTCTTGGCAAAGACATCATAAACGGTTTATAATTTCATCTTGATATCGATTCCTTTCTTAAAATCATTGATATTGTTTGGTGCAAAGGTCGGTCTTGAAAGTTGACCATGGCATATACGCCGGATTTTAAATACAGAAGTATCATTGACGCTAAATAATATTTCTCTATTATTCCAAAATTTCTTAAACCCAATAAGCTAGGCTAAATTGGAAGTAATAACTATTTATAAAAACACGTTAGGAAATATGGGTGTTCACGAAGTACAAATCAAGCGCACACACAGAATGCAATAAATACAAGAGATAGAATGCAATAAATAAAAGAGATACAAGATTTTTATGTGGTTTGGAAAATCTATATGTCCACGAAACACACTGACACTCTTTTCACTGTAAAACGATATTTATATGAACAAGAATTTTGTCTATCGCTCACTCGCCTGCAACGCTTGACATACAACTCTCAAAATCTTTCTCTGATTTTGATTCTCTCAGATACCACGAAACCGTTAATTTATAGTTTCAAGGATGCACATATCTCCCAATTCGAGTAAAATTCCTTTTCTGAAACAAAGTCAGAGTCATGCAAGGTGTGGTGCAACCTATTGTCATGGTATTAGGTCGCGACACACAAAGGTCACACGCACGTGACTTATAGCGCAACCTTAGGTCCAGCACCAAGGCTGCGGCGCACAATACTGGTGGGTCGAAAAAACACACTGGTGGCACAACCTCAAGTCCGACACCAAGCTCGACTCCCAAAACATTTGGGTAGCGCTACAATACTGTATGTTAACTTATTTATACAACCTTCATTAATGTTTAAAAATTATCTTTTAATATTAAATCTGAGTGTATTTATATATCTTGCATATTCCAATCAGGTCACAACGTGATTCCTACTAAACCAACGTCAATATTAATTGTTATTAGACACCCAAAGTTCAGGGAAGAAAAGCTTATGACCATTCATTGGCATGTCAATGTGTTCTAAGGGTACCTATCCCTCTAATGCTTTGGGTAGAAGGCGCTCAGGTCAACCTTATTGAGACTTATCGGGCACCAAAGTTAACTATAATATTTAGTGTTGTCAGACAACCAAAGTTCACGTAAGATGAGCATTATGCCATTCATTGGTATTGTCAATGAGTTGCATCGCTGTCCAACGTTCAAGAAAAAAGGGCACCGGATGTGTCTGCGTTGGACTGCTGGTACAGCTATTAGCGGGCTTACCTGCGACACATCATTTGGCCATCTAATCAGACATTAATGTTAACATATCATAACTTCAACTCTTAAATATTACAGTTAAATCTTTCTCTATCGGTTTAAATTTTTGAGTTTGATGGTAACTAACATAGTATATAATAGGAAGTGTTTAGCATGTGTCTATCATCTGTTATCTATCCATAAACCCTCTCTCCCCTCCTCCCTTTATCTAAAAATCTTCTTATTATACATGTTATACGGTAAAGAGTATTTAACGTGTGTTTGTCATCTGTTACTTGTCCATGTTACACATGAAGTGATATATTAACGTATCGTTACACATATTATACAGAAGGGAGTGTTTAACATGTGTCTGTTATCTGTTATCTATCCATAAACCCTCTCTCCCCTCCTCACTTTATCTAAAAATCTGCTCATTACACATGTTATATAGTAGGAGGCGTTTAGCATATATATATATTATCTGTTACCTGTTTTTGTTACACGTGAAAAGCTATGTTAACGCATTATAGCCTCAAGTTTTAAATATTATAATTGAGTCATTTTCTATCCGCTTAAATTTTTAAATCTGATGGTAACTAATAGTTACCTTGGTTTGGAATTGTCTATAGTCAATAGACATGGAAAGCACTTCTCCCAAGTTTCCGAGAGTCCTAACTGACATTTCTTTGTCAACTTTTCTTGCTTAGGTGTCATTTTGAGATTGATATACACATGTTTCTAGTAGTGCATGTTCCATTGCTAATCTTCTTGTTTACGAGATTTTTCATCAAGACTCATGAAAAAAGGACTACATATAGCAGTCAATCTTTAGTCATTTTGTGTTTTCTTGATGTTCGACTTATCTCTAGATTATTGGGTGCATCATGGTGGTTCCCACTTAGCCTTGTTGTTATTTTTGGTGCTACAAATAAGAAAAGAGTAATTGATATAGGCATGGTTCATGTTTAGGTATTCTCAAATATTCGTGAAATTTCATTTTAGGTCATTAATTACCTTCTTATGTTCCTCACATCATTTAGACGTATTTTGAGAATAATATTCATGTATAGGGTTTGACTATCTTACTAATTGGATAAAATTACTTATCATTAATAATCCTTGGATATTCTTCAATAATCATCTTTACATATACAACTAATTCAATGATTGTTATTGATAGGTAATTTTACCTAACTGATAAGTTAGTAAAATCCGTATGCATATTATATAGTATTTCATCTGCTTATAATTACCTTCATTGACAAAAAATATAAATTTATTCTTATAAAATAGAATTATAAAAATTGGTAATAAACACATAAGAAATAATTTTTTTTGCTGGAAAAAAAATTGAAGTAAAACATTAACCTGTTAGTCTATCAACAATTTTTTTTTTTTTAATTTCAGCAAGGTTGATGTAATTTATCTCAAAAGGCAATCTGACTAAAATCATTTGCTCATAATGATGGCATTGACAAGCGAATCACAGAAACCTTAAATTCCTAACACTTGTTAGTCATTTATTGATATAATTAGCCTTACGAAATTAAGGATTATAAATAGTGGCTGGCAACTGCATGACTAGACTTGATAGAGTTACAGCTATATGAATTTGACAACTGCCACTGGCGAAGGAACTTTCACACATAAAATGATGTTTTTGATGCATCTCATTAAAATGTTGTCATGATTTATTTGAAGGTATATTATCAATCATCCCTAGCTTTTGAAAATAATGGCAAAAATCACCCCAAGTTTTTCTATCACCCGAAAACCCCCTTCTACCCCCTTTTGTTAACACTAACCAAAACAATGGAAAAGTCAAATTAACCCTTTAAACATCTAATAAAATCCCTTACTTATATATATAAATATATAAATTATATATATATTATAAAATGAAATATTATGAAAAACCCCCTAAAAAGTAAACTAATCATGATTAGACCCCCGATTTTATTTATTAGATAAACCTAGTCAAAACCCACGAAACAAACATGGTCTTAGTGTTTGGTAAGTTGTTTTATAAATTGTTGTTTTGAAAATGGAAAACATCATAACTATAAAGTAAAAAGCAATATATATATATATATATATATATGTTTTTCACTATATTTCAAAACATGTTTTTAAAACACATCATTACTTTTTCCTTTAAATAACTACTAAACTGTTGAGGACCTAAATCTAGATTCAGCAACAAACCTTTTCACATCTTGTAAGACCCAAATCCAAATGAACCTAGCAAAATAAATAATAATAATAATAAATAAGACTCAGATGAATAAATCTAAAGGGCCAATTAAAGAGCCCACTTAAAGAGGCCAATTCGAGTAATAAAAATAGCTCATTCTTATTATAGAGCCCAAGATTTAGATGAGCCCAAATTGGATATTAATGCAGCCCCTTTTTTTTTCAGTAAATGCACCCATATTTTTTAGAGAATAAAAGATATATAAAGGGTGCAGTTCGGTGGACATTAAAAGCAAACAAAATGATAGCAAAAGCAGAAGCAATGCATATGTATCAATCAAGAGTGGGCAGATTGAAGCTAGTGGTGTTTTGTTTAAATTTTAAAAGAAAAATAAGGGGACAGGTGTCTATAGTTGATCATGATACTGCATGATGAAGTAGAAGACATTTTGATTAAAGAAGTGGCCTGAGGCGGTCAAACCGAATGCAAGCAAAGTCAAATAAAGCATATTAAAAATAGACAAAGAGAGAGGTCGAGAGAATGAGAGAGAGTGACAAGTGTTTTTTTTTTTTAAGAGACAAGTGTCTCAATTTTAATCATGAAAGGCAATATAGAAGCATGACAAGGAAATCAGATGTGAGAAGCGGGAGTATATATGTATCTTCAATTAGAAGCACAACAAACTCAGTAAACCTCACAGCAGAAGGGGAAAAAAAAAAAAAAAAAGAGAAGAAAAGAAAAGAAAAGGTTGGTGAACTGAAGCAAGAAAAAAAGAAAAGAAAAACAAGGAAAATATTTGGGTGTCTGATTCTATCCAAGTAAATGATTTTATTTTAATGAGAATTGGATTCTAAAAAATTAGTTAAATTTTGTATAAGTCCTAAATTAAGTTTTATGTACTTTTAGGACGGATTTAAGTTTATCAGAATTCAAATGGGAACCCGTTAATTTAGATCCAAATTTAAGCAAAGCAGTTATGTGAGTTGATGGCTTTATTTTTATCAAATTGATTGAATTTTGTTTATTTATATTTCAGCATTTTATTATTTATTGGAAGTAAATGATTTAATTAGTTAATTAATTTTATTGGTTATGAATTATGATTTATGATTTGATTATAGAATTAGCTTTCAAATCATGCTTGTGATATATATATATACATGTTAGAAATTCCAATCGAAATTTATTGTTTTCAGTTTAAGTTTATTATATGAAAAGTTTCAAAAAATATTTTAAGTATTATTTATGGATGATTGAGAAAAATATTTGTTAAAAATTATTTGTATATTCAAAATTAGAATTCTACATATGTGCATGTGGAAATCGTTTAAGATATAAAATGAATAAAATTGTTTTTAGAACATCAAGATTGTATCATTCCCTTTAATAATCAGACAAGCTACACATGTGTGAGTCATAATGTCACCCAGCACTATACATGTGTGAGTCATAGTGTCACCTAGCACATGTATAATAAATGTCTGCGTCAGTGTTGAGTATCTTCACCATATATAAATAGATTTTTCTAAGTATTAGTTGGTATAAATTTTCAAATTATAGATATTAAATATTGAGTTGATCAATACAAAAAGAGATTTACATAACATCAGTTTACAAAAAGAGATTTTGACATGAAAAGAGTTTTATAAATAATATGAGATTATTTATAAAACATATTTGATGAGTTATTCAAGATTGTTAATAAATTATTTAGTAAAAAAGAACGTATATTTTATTTTATTATGTTATCAAATTTAAACAGTTTTCATGTTTTACAAAGTGGATTTAGAATGATTTTTATTGCTTTTAGATAAGTTTTATGCAAATTATATTTTATAAAGTCACATAAAAATTATTCATACAAATATTTATAGCTTTATTATGATAGCTAATTTGAATTCATTTTTATTTTCAGATATGATTGTGTAATATTACCAAAAATATATTGTGTTTTATTAAAAAATATTTTTAAAAATATTATATCCACTCTCTAAACGTTGACGCTTACTCTTTTATAAAACTTATTTTTTCAAGTATCCACTACAAGTTTGTGCAAGTTATTGCATATCATGAAAAGAATCATATGGTAATGACAAAATACATTAATATTATTTTTAAGTAGAAACATTTTTGCATCCATGTATATTATTTTTAATTAATAGATTTCGTAAATATGTTTCCAAAATAGTTTTATAGCTGAACTATCTTTTCTAGATATATTAAGGATATTTAATATATTCAATACGTGGGAACAATAGGAGAAACATACGGATTTTCAATTTGTTTAAATTATATTTATAAAGTGACAATGAAATTTATGATGATTTTTTTCTAAAAGGTTTTCAGAAAATTCAAATTTCAATTATAAAGATCATAGTTTTCACGACATCCTTCTGAACTCGAGACGGGAGTCAGGATGGATTTCGTCAATTTTCACGAGATTCTTTCGAATTCGAGAGAAAAATGGGGATGGGTCCAGTCACTCCTAATATCACGCCGCAAACAAGATAGAAAACGAATCAATTAACCCACTGAATTAGGCTAATTGAGACTCTAGAATCAAACTAACGAATTGACCTAACCTTAACCCAAGCAAGAATACTTGGAAAAGTCGAAATAATCTAAAATCAAATTAATGAAATAACTTGAATTTAGCCTAAGCAATCTTAAATAAATCTACCTAGAAAGTCGAAAAACAAAGATAAATCAACATGTTCTGGGCGAGATAAACCACATTCTTAGTGGGCAACAACTAATATCTATCGGAGCACTCCGTGGGTAGCTTCAATTAAATTTAGGATTGCAAATAATAAATAATTTTCATATGCAAATATTTGGAATTCTATTTCTGAATGTATATACAAATAATTCTTAATAAATGTTTTTCTTAAACATGCATAATAATACTTAGAATATTTTGAAAACTTTTTATAAAATAGTCTAGAGTTGGAAAATAGTAAATTTCGATTGAAATTTCTTATATGTAAACTTATATATGTACACAATTAAATTCTAATTTCAAATATATAGCAAAATTAATAATTCTGGAAATTAATTAACTAACAAATAATTCATTTCTAATAATCTATAGAAATATTACAATGAAATTATAGAAAATTATTATTTTCTTTTTATTAAATAATGAAGGTATTATAGACATTTCATAGGTAAGGGGTTAGCTTCTATTTCCAGTACTCAATTCAACAGAAAAGCTCCCCATCGGCTTTTCAAAAGCTAATTGTAAGAGAAGTTTAATGTGAAATAAGCATATACCAAACCTTTTTATTCAAAATTAATTAAATAGGCTATTATTTCATAAGCTATAGAATCCTAAACACACCCTTACATAGTATTCTTTTCAAGATTAAAATTAATTGCAATATTATTTGAGTATGTCATCATTTTAACACCTATTTTAAACCATATTAGATGTTTTACATCCCCTCTCCCCCATAATGTTCAAATTCAATAGCTTACTCGTTGTATGCAATGTGGAAATTTTCTAAAAAGGACATATGTTCAATAAATCTTTTTTTTTTTTAAATATATTACAATTATTGGAACCATTATGGACATTATGTTGTGATATAAAACTAACACAAACCCCTATGCAAGGAAAAAACTGTCCTTACCATCCATAAGGAACTTAAATGTAATTAATTTACTCACATATGAGGGTCAAATTGTAAATGTTCGTATTACTACCAACGTTAGTTGAATCTACACACTCTCAATGCAACTTGGATTTTGTTCGATGAATCTTTGAGTGTATGACAACAAGATTGTCTTATTATATGTTAGTGGGGACGCAGCCCATTGGAGACTCCACTATGGGGACTTTGGCGCACCTCACCCGCCGCCCTCATTCTCCCAAAATTTTTATAAAAAGAAAAAGTTTATATACATAAAAATTTAATGAAAAATGAAATATGATATATTGTTTTTTTCAAAAACGCCTCTAATTTGGCCCCCACTTTTGCCCTTCTTGTTCTGTCTTTGTATGCGAAGTCCAGGCCTTCATGAGTATAACTTTAGAATTTTAATAGACATCTCCTCTTTTAATAATATATGTACATATGTCACCAATTTATTTATTAATCCAAAAATAATTTATAAAATATTCAGATATATTTTACGCCACTATTGTATAACTTAATGCACAGTCGAATGCAACTATTGTATAACTTTATGGTACAGTCCAATGCAATTATCGAATAAAATAAGGAGAGTTAAATATGTTCTAGGTAATGCAGGAATATTTTGTCTGCCAATCCTATATTTGGACGTGCCGAACAGGGAATAATATTTTATAATTCTGCCGGTTACCAAATTATGTAGGCTCAAATGTCTTATCTTTGTTTTTGGTTGATGGCACTGTTCGTTAGGCACTAGCGACCTTTATGCCTCCCATTATATATGGTATGGGTTTGGCATCCACCCACCAAATCCAAATTACATAATAATATAATATTAATAACAACAACAATAATAATAATAATAACAGCTCTCTTATTATTTGTGTGGGTTGATCTCTCACCCTCGGATATGTCTTCCCCCACCTCCGTATGAAGAAATCCCTCCCAATTAAAAGTAATCCCTCGGGTCACGTTTTATCATGTCCTAATTCAGCTAGTCTTCACAATCCTCTAAACCCGTTTCAATCTCAGTTTTTATACTTTAAAAAAAAAAAAAAAAACAAAGGTCTTATCTTTGCTTTCAAAAAAGAAGATCTTATGTCAGATGGGTTGGGCAGCTTAGGTGGTGACTTTAAATAGTCTTCTAATCTAATAAAAATAGATAAATAAAAAGCACTACAATGTATCAAACGAACAACTTTGAAGGTGTTTATTTATTTATTATTATTATTTTTTTTTTATGTGTAATGTGGTTTAGCCTTCCCAAATCCCACAATACTAAGTTAAAGTTCATATAGAATTTTATGACAGCTGTAAATTAACAAGCACTTTTACATGATTTTATTTGTTTGTTTGTCATCAACAATTGTGTCTGCCCTTTCTCTCATTATAATTTTTGCTAATTGTGCTTTTCTCATTAAGAAATTTCAAATCAGCTAATTCCCCACTTCTACTGGGGTTGCAGCCAAAAACTGGTGATCTTTTTGTTTGGTTTTTTGCGGTCTTCTAGATGTCATACCTATTAAGTATAACTCTGACTTCATGTGAGAGCTCTTCCCACATATTACAATTTCACAGATAAATATGGAAATCAACTTCCACCTAAAAAGTAGATGGACAACTACTTCTCTAAGAGTAAATATACTTTAATGAAATCTTTGTATGTATACTTTAATAATAACAATCAGGTCCAAGTATGTTCTCACATAAATCTTGAGATTATCAATTTCGAGTCATCTCTCACTTCTCTAAATCCCACATTTACTTGAATTTTATTTTTCAGAAAAAAAAAAAAAGAAGAAACAATTGGATAAAGAAAGCATAGAATGGTAATATCGGACTCGGCTAATGAGCAACTTTTAGTAATAAGATAGTATTTTGATCCATTTTCAAAAATGATCTTAAAGACAAAAATGGGTTTGAAAGTGTTTGGTGAGTTATTTTGTAAGTTATATTTTTGAAAATGGAAAACACTTTCTAAAAATGGAAGGCATCATAACTATAAAGTGTAAATCAATATATATATATATATTTTTTTTATTTTTACCATTTTCAAAGCATGTTTTTAAAACACATCATTATTTAGCACCTTCAAATAACTACTCTACTCATTTAAAAAAACATTATTATCATTTTCAGTTTTTAAAAATTATTATGAGAATATATCAAATACATTGTATTCTTAAAAATATCATTTTAAAAAAAATCAAAAATAATTTTCAAACATGTCAATAGACATCAGATCTGAATGTTCAAATTTGTTGTCCTTTTAATTCTGATTGTTTTACACGATAAGGAAAAGGTGTCTATTTTTCCACCTGTAAATTTATTTTTTCTTTCCTTCAAAAAAAAAATAATCTATTTTTTCCTGGTGGGATTGCTTTTCAATTTTTTTATCATTACTTTCCATCCCACTTGCGAAGACGAGAATGTACAAGGAAACACCACTTCTCTTTCCTTTTTCAATTAAGAAATAATTACTTCTTTTTGCTTGAATTATATGTTCATGATAAACACTGAGCAAAAAAAAAGGGAAGAAGCCAGTAGACTGAAAAATGATTCTACAACTTTTGTTTCAGACTATCCTCCTCTTTTCACCAATACTTGTATTGGCAGATTCATCATTACCTATATCAAAACCTAATTGTCCACCAAGTTGTGGAAATGTTAAAATCTCATTTCCATTTGGAGTCGGATTCGATTGCTTCTTGAATGATTCCTTTGCAATAGATTGCAAGTCTAATAAGCCATTTCTCAAAAGCATCAATTTGGAAGTGCTAGAGATTTCAATACGAGACTTCACAATTCGAGTGAATCATCCAGTATCAAATTCATGTCTCAGCAATGAATCTACAATTTTGGAGAATACACCTTTCCTATTTTCAGATAGAAACAGGTTTGTTAGTGTGGCATGTAACAATTTTGCATTCATGTCCTTTAACAATTCTCCTCTTTGTGGGTGCTTGTCAATATGTAATGGAGGAAGTATAGCAATGGGAAATTGCTTTGGAGTTAAGTGTTGCCAGACAACTATTCCTACGACGTTGAAGAGTTATAAGACATCTTTCAATGTCTCGAGTTTTGGAGGAGATCAGAGCCAGCAAAAATGCAAGTATGCATTTTTGGTTGATCATGATCTATTCACATCTGTACCCATTTCCGTTGAAGATGTTGCAAATATGAAACAAGTCCCAGTTCTATTGAATTGGGTTATACACGAATCATCATTTGATTTCTCCCTGAAGAATAAGTCGCATGATTATCAATCATCCACTCATTGTAAGTCTTTCAATGATAAATCTGTTCATTGTATTTGTGTTGAAGGCTATGGAGGAAATCCATATCTTCCCGGTGGATGTCAAGGTAAAACAATTCTTCCCACATCTTTTAAATAATTGAAATTTTAATGATTTTTTTTAATTTAAACTATTTAATTCATCATTCAAATCTATTAACATATCAACCCCATAGCTTAATTTTTATTGTTAGGTCTAAATTAATGGTTTTTTTTTTAAGATTTTGTGTTGGTTACTAATTCCATATCAAAGCCAAATTCAATTCTTTATATTTGATATTTTTAATGAGTGAATTAAAATTTTCATATTTATACTAGTTGTGATGTGACTCATTATTTTTTTTTTCTTTTTATTTCATGAACAAAGCATTCTTCAAATTTTAAATTATTTTCTTTTATGCAAATGTGTTCTATATGTATTCATTATAGTTTATAAATTTATATTATTTTGTTCATAATCTGAGTTCTATTATATTTATATTTTACATTTCAGATGTTGATGAATGTACTATGAAAAACATCACATGCGAACCACCTACCATATGTAAAAACACAAAAGGTAGTTATGGATGCTACCCTCCTGGATCTTCAAAGGTTTACATTATTATATTAGGTATGTCTTTTTACATCCTTAAAGTTCAGCATAAATAGTTGTGAATATATTTTAGATTAGATTTTACTTGAAGCTCTTTAGATATTTTATACTTTGAAATGTTTGTTTCGTGATATCTTGATGCAATTGAAAGAGAAATCCTTGATGATCCATTGCTTTCATAAAGTAGTCACAACTTCATGCATGTGAAGTCAATTTTACTCTTTCTTACTATGTAAACATGGCCACCAGCCTCTAAAACTTCAACTAGTCTTTCCTGTTATGATTGTATCATATCATGTGATGCATAAAATGGTTTCCATTTCAATTGTTTTTTTTTTTTTTTTTTTCTCTTTTTTTTCTTTTCTTGAGATAAAGTCAATAGTCTCCATCCATAAAAATTCAACAACTGTTCATGGTATGATTTTATCATGTCATGCACTGCATACTTTCCCCTCCAATTATTTTTTGTTTTAATTTAGTAAATAGCCAATTCCAATATAATTTAGGAAATTGTTATCTTTTCCCAATATTTCCTTATGATTCTATTTAAACATTTATTACTTATATCATCTACTTAAATAATTTATTCCTTCTATTTAAATAATTTAGTTTGACATAAATCGTATGACTTTTTAAAAACATAAAAAATATATATATAATACATTATATAAATTTTATTTGAGTTGATAATTGATGTATTTTACAAAAGAATTAAAATCTCATTAGTCCATTCCTCCTCAACAACATCTAATATTAATACCAATTTCTAAAGATCAATCCACAAAGTCTCCAACAAATAATGTTCACATTCGAGCTTCTGAAAATTTGCCCATGAAATCTCCAACAAAAAATATTAACATTTCAGTTTACAAAAATCAATCCATGAAATCTCGAACATATAATATTGACTTTATTTATTTTACGTCAATTTTAAGTATTTATTTTTGGTTTGATCCCGCAAAATACTGTCTTCACCCCTATATGTTTTGGTGAAATACTGTTTGTACAAATCAGACGTGTGGTATTTGACTATTTTCCACGTCCAACCACATGTGTAGTGACCACTGACATTGATTTTCTTTTTTAATTTATGATTTTCTAAATATTTATATACTAAATATTTTCATGTTTAATATAATATTAACTTTATCAAAACATTTATAAGTTAAATTAATTTATAATGACTTTTTATCAGAAAATTAATTTATAATGATTGAAATTTAAAAATTATAATATTTTTAGGTTTTTCGTTTTTTTACTTCACATTCAAGGAATCTAAACCAGGAGATTGTTTTCACTTGTCACTTAAAAGAATATAAACTAGATTTTTTAAGTTATTTTGTTTATTTATTATTATTATTTTTTTGAAGTGGTCAAACTACATAATACTAAAATAATAATAATAATAATAATAATAGTTAGATTTCCTAACTTTCACTTAATTATTTTTTCTCATTTAAATGTTTTCTTCCATATCTATCCTTCCAAAGATAATATATTTTCAATTTTATCCTATTATTATATCATACAATTTTTTTTTTTGTTATAACCTAATACTTACAATATACAAAATGCTAAATAGTCAAACAATTTTTCTAATAGAAAATAGTTTAAGAATTATGTTTAATTATTATTTTTTAATTATTATTATTTCAACATTATTATTGAACATTCATTTTGTTTAAGCAATATAAAAACCAATTCTACATTACTTTTTTTTGTTTATTATATCCTAATTACGAATTGATATCTACATTAAAATGGTTTAAGATTTGTTAAATTATATGATTTTAGTTGTTTATATCATATAAGATAAAAATAAACAACAATTTATTGTAAAATAAAAAATAAAAATATCAAATTAATTGTTTTAAGACAACTTTATATTTAAAAATCAAACAAATTGATAGTATATGTGGTGGTAGGAAAAAAACAGAAATATATCATTTCGGTTTAAATTTCGATCACTATTCAGTCTTCGATAAATTTCAAGATTACTTAGTTTTCAAATAAAACAACAAACTATCCATAGCTTTTTTTTTTTTTTTAAGTTCTTTTGATTGTTTTTTTAAATGATTAAATAACTTAGAAGTACCAAAAAAAATGGAAAAAAAAATTCAGAAATCCTAACTTTCACTTAAATATAAATCACTAAAGTTTCATTTAAATATTTTCTTCCAATTTTTTCCTTCCAAACCTTCTAATTTTATCCTAATATTAAAAGGGTGTAAATATCAAATTAATTGTATTAAAACAATTTTATTAAGTTTAAGTTTGAGTTAGTATTCAATTTTCAATAATTTTCAATCTTCAGACCAAAAAATAAATGATCTCTAAATGTTTATCTAAATTAAATTTGAACATATTTTATGAAATAATATGTACTTTCTAACATATCAAATATTTAATTTACTTGTTAACGTGTTATAACCTCATGTTTTAAATATCATAGTTAGACTTTTTTTTATCAACTGAAGTATAAAAGCTTTGATAGTAATTAATATGATAGTAGAGTCTGAAGCTTCCTAGTTTAAACTCTCTCTCATGTTTTTATCTAAAATTCTAGTTGCATATGTTTTATGATAGAAAATATTTAGCATGTATCTATCATCTATTATTTATTTACGTTGCATGTGATGAGGCGTGTTAACGTGTCATAACTTTTTGGGTCTAATGGTAATTAACTAACAGTACTTCTAAAAGGGATATCTTAGTTAAAACACCATGCATTCCATTTTCATCTACAATTCTTCAAACAAATTAATTGGTATAAAATCGGTTTAAGAAAAATATTCTTAATTTCTCACTAGATTACTATCCTAATTAAAATGAATTTGTTTTCCTAAATAAAAAATAATCACCTTAGTGTTTTTTTATATAGGTTTTTGATTAATTTGACTAAATACCATTGCAATTTATTTTGTTGGTGTCTAATTGATTGATTTATTCAACTACAACCCAAAAAAAAAAAAAAAAGATTGTGAACAAGATCATATTAAGTATACTTTCCAACCCTTCATAGTTCAAAGAAATTAGGTCAATGGTAAAGTCAGTTTTAGAAAAAAAAGATTTGATGTTATATATTCTCTATTGTCAACATTCATCGTTTACCTTTTAAAACTAGTTTTCAAAAGGTTACACCAATTTTAATTTAATTTTGTGTAGGAATCAGTGTAGGCCTTGGAAGTTTGTTTGTACTTATTGGAGCATGCTGGCTGTGGAAGATAGTACATAAAAGAAAGGAGATCAGACTCAAAGAGAAGTTTTTCAAAAGAAATGGTGGTTTACTTCTACAACAAAAATTAAATTCATTTGAGTCGGGTTCTAATGAAAATAGATTGTTTAATTCAAGAGAATTAGATAAAGCCACTGAACATTTTAATATGAACAGAATTCTTGGTGAGGGAGGACAAGGTACGGTTTACAAAGGAATGTTGACAGATGGAAGGATCATTGCAGTAAAAAAATCAAAAGTTGTTGATGAAGCAAAGCTTGAAGAATTCATAAATGAGGTGGTTATTCTTTCACAAATTAACCATAGGAATGTGGTTAAACTTTTGGGTTGTTGTTTGGAGACTGAGGTTCCATTATTAGTCTATGAATACATTTCAAATGGAACCCTTTCCCAGTATATTCATGATCAAAATGATGAATTTCCGCTCTCATGGGATATACGCTTACGAATTGCTTCAGAAGTTGCAGGAGCCCTTGCATACTTGCATTCTGCAGCTTCCTTTCCCATTTATCATCGAGACATCAAGTCTTCAAATATACTCTTGGATGATAAATATAGAGCAAAGATAGCAGACTTTGGAACATCAAAATCAATTGCCAATATCGATCAAACTCATGTGACCACAAAAGTACAAGGGACATTTGGATACTTAGATCCTGAATACTTCCAGTCAAGTCAATTTACTGATAAAAGTGATGTCTATAGCTTTGGGGTTGTACTTGTTGAGCTTTTAATGGGACAAAAACCAACTTCTTTATCAAGGGCACAAGAAGGTCAGAGTTTGATCTCATATTTCATTGATTCTATGAAGGAGAACTGCCTGTTTGATATTCTTGACAATCAAGTATCAAGTTCTGGAAAAAAAGAAGAGATTATGGCAATTGCTAGTCTTGCGAAAAGGTGTTTAAACTTAAATGGGAAGAAAAGACCTGCAATGAAAGAAGTTGCAATGGAATTAGAGGGAATTCGAGCACCACAAAAATACAATACTAATGTTCAAAAAAACTACGAAGAGATTGAGTATGTGAGAACTGAAATAATTGAGGCTTGGGATGTCATTTCTACTTCAACGGGTTCTACTTTTGAAAATTCTTCTTCATCGGGAAACGCCCGACCATTATTAACCAGTTAAGATTAGCATGATAAAATTGATTTTTTTTTTTTTTTCATGGTGCTAGAGATAATTAAAGGTTGTGTGTTGTAGTATTCAGAATCTATTTGAATGCTCATTAACTTTCAGAATTTAGATTTTCTTTTTCTGTTATTCAAACAATGTTAGAAAATATTTTATCTATTTTCAAATAATATTGAAGTTACACCCTACAAATTGGAATGCTTTTGGAATATAAGCAAAGATATTTAGTATTTTTAACATTTTTATTTTAATAGTGAACAACTTCATGTGATTCTATTCCTATTAACATGGATATCTATCATTAACAACTAATTGTAATATCCTATGATTTATGTAGATTATCGTATGGGTCACATGGTATTTTATTTTTGTGTAAGAGGTATTGGTTACAATTCTTACTCACTTGTTCTTAATTAATTAAGCTCTTAATTAAAGTTTTTGGTTTACCTATGTTGAATAATTTTCTTAACCAAAAAAAAAAGTATTTTGTGATAATTTAATATATATAGTTTGGACGATATAACAAAAGTTTCATTTAATTAAAAAATATATATATACACATATCTAAAATATGTAAAGAGTCCGAACAACATCAATGACTACATGAGTTAAGAGACTGATGAAATTACATTCAAATAAAACGAAGATAACAAAAATGAATACTGGAGTACACAGTTGGTATCAAGGTTGTAGAGAAATTGACAATTGCAAAACAGAAAACATAAACACAATAAAGTAGAAAATAAATGAGACTAGACCTATGTTAATTGTTTGGTGATCAACGCGAGCCCAACTTTCATAGAGCATATAAGCACTCGATTTTTACTATTAAAGGTGTTTACAATGGTGAAGTGATCGATCTCTCACTCTCTTAATTTCAGTTCTCTCACAATTTCCTATCTCACCCACAAAAAAATCTAGAATTCAAAAGATTAAATAGGAGAACCTTTGAGACAAAAGTAAATCATTTTGGCTATATAAATCTCTCTTTCTTTGGATCTGTTCATGATTTTCCAATTCATTCTTAAATCCAAACAAGGAATTGAGACCTTTAAATCAAATTCCAGTTATTCTACTTTTATTATTCTGATTGAAAAGTCTTGCACAGTGTGTTGTTCTGTAATAAGTACAGAAATGTTCGTCTTTGAAATCTCAGACTCGGATGATAAGTTCAACAATTAATAATCTATTTCTTATTGTTCAAATTATTGTTAATAAAAGTGAAAAATCTCCAAATATAACCCTAAGCCAAAGATCGCATACCATGAGCAATAAAGAATAAGAACAAGGTAGGCAGTGATAGGACCCATCCCATACCTTCTCTCGAGTCCGAAAGAATCTCATGAAAACTAATAGAATTCATCCTGACTTATACGTTAAATCCAGGAGGATACCATGAATACTATAACCTTTCTAATGAAAATTTGGAGTTTTTGAAAACCTAAAAACTTTTAGAAAATCCTGGTAAATATGATGGTCGCTTTGTACATTTAATCTAAACAAATCGAATATATGTACGTTTCTCGTGTTGAACTTCTTTACTGAATATATAAAATATTTGTAAAATATCTGAAAAATATATTTCATCTATAAAAGCAATCTTGAAACACATTTAAGAAATCTGATTAATTAAAAATTATATACACTTATGCGAAAATGTTTCTATTTAAAATGATAATATTAATGCATTTTGTTATCATCATGTAGCCTTTATCACGATATGTAATAATCTGCACAAAACTGTGACGGATATTTGGAAAAATAGGTTTTATAAAAGAATAAGTATTAAAGTCCGATGAATTGATATAATTTTTCTAAAAATATTTCTAAACAAAACATAACATATATATGTCTAGTAATAATAAATAATTATCAATAATTCATACGCAGTTATATCTTAACAATAAAACTGAATTTAAATCTCATATCATAATAAATATAGAAATATTTGTTTAAATAATTTCCGATAACTTTATAAAACATAATCTGTAAAAATGTTCTAAATCTCTTTTGAAAAACTACACAAGCTTCTCTGGTTTGGACCACCGGACTTCAAGCCTTTATTGGACCCTTATCCATGGACTTATGACTCTTATACATGTGTGTGGATCCTCAGTCTTCACCCAGCCAAAATAATAATTTGTTTTTTATCTACTTTATAAATAATCTTATATCATTTCTAAAACCCTTTTCATCAAATCTCTTATGTAAAAATGATACTCTGAAATCTTTTGCTTTACCGATCAATCTCAATAGATAACATTTGTAATTTAAAAAACTACACCAATTAGTATTTAGGGAAATCCATCATATGTGATGGAAATACTTAAATACACATATAGAATAAGGGATAATATTTGTCATACATGTATTAAGCGACTCAATGACTCTCCCCGACGTTTTCCATACACGTGTTGGGTAACTCTAGGTCTTACACATATGTAGCCTAACTGTTAGAGAGGAGGTTACAACATTGGTGCTCTGAAAATATCTTTATTTCTTTCTTGAATCTTAAACAACTTTCCATATACGAATACATATATATATATATATAATTCTTTCTAAATATACATATAATTCTGAATAAATAGTTCTTTTTCAAAACATAAACAAATATTCTTTCTTGAAACATAACATAATCTTGCTTTAAAATATTCTTAATATTTCACATGATAAACTCAAAGCATAAAACTCATATTGGAGTTTCTAATACATATACATATATATAAATATGTAATAAATTTTCATTTCAATTGTAAACATAATTGATAATTCAATTGTAAATCATAATTCATAATCAATGAAATCAATTAACAAATTAAAATATGTACTTCCAATAAATAATACAAAGCTGAAATATAAAAGCATAATTTAATCAATTTAATTAAAATAAAATTATCAATTTATTGAACTCATATGCTCATATCTGGGTATAATATGAGTTTCTGTCTAATTTTTATAATCTTAGATTCACCTTAAAATCATATAAACTTAATTGAGAACTTATGGAAAAATTACTAGATTTCTTTAATTTCAAATTTTATTGAAATAAAATTACTTATCTGGATCAATCAAGCAGCCAAATATTTCATTTAACCATCCGAAATTTCCTCTTTTTTTTTTTCTTCTGCTCAATGTTTCTTTCATATTTATCTGCTGCCATTCCAATCTCTGCGTTAGCTTCAAATTGGACCTATATATATATATATATTAAAATAACATGCATTGCCGCCTCACATGTGTCTTCATTCAAGCACCAATTTGCCTACCATCATATGACCATCTCTAATATATGACATCAAATTTCACACCATTTTGGTGTTAACACCAAATTTTTTTGCACTACAATATATTTTACACTAAATTTGTGTAAAGAGTTCACAAATAGTATCTTCAAATAATATTTAATATACAATTTTTTTTATCAATATCAATTAATTTCTATCAAGTAATTATTGAAATAATTATTTTTTATGTACATTAAACTATTTAGTTCATTTTATATTAATATACTATTTATAATATATATTAAAAAATTAAAAATATGTTGTTGAAGTAAAAATATAGTCAACTGGGTTCTTTGAAACCCAAAGCTGCTAATCAATAGAAAACAAGCAAAAAGGAGAGAGCAGAGGCAAAGAGGAAGAAAAAGAGACGGACGAGATTTACGTAGTTCGGCTAAAGAAATGACCTACGTTTATGGTGTTGACTCTAAGAGAGAGTGGCGATCACTATTACTAAGTTTCTGGTGAGAGAGAGAGCTAAAAAAACCCCTTTACAATAATTCTTCTCCCCAATTTATAAAGAGAAGGAAGGTGCTACAGTTGATACATTAGGAAATTATTTAATTACACTTCCTAATTCTGACAATCATTAATTACATGGTTAAATCCCGTGGAATCTGGGTCTTGATTAGGTAGTTGCGTATTCCTTAATCTGCACTACTACCATTCTAGGAAGTCTTGTTGTGCACATCACTCTAAGCTGCAAGTTGATTCTGCTCTGGGCGAGCTCAACCTATTCTGGATAAGCTGGAGCTCGTTAGGCAGCTCTAATTAAGACTGATCAGCAACCTGAGGGAAAACTCTTCTATAGGAGCTAACTAGCGAGCTGTGTGAGTTGAGGTCGCGATCTGTGCTGAAAGCTTGTAGCAATGAGCTACTTGTTATATGAGAGTTCGCTTATGTGAGCTACTTGTTTAGCGATCCAATAAGTCGCTCCTGTGGACTGAGACTTGGGAAGTTGGGCCCTTGCCTATCGGATCGGTCCATTGGATTATTTTCTTAGACTTTTATCAGCCCATTTAGTGCAGTCCAAAAATACATATATGTTAAAATATATTTAATATTATATTCATTTTAAATATCTTAATAATATATTATCAATGGTATATATTTTTATAATAATTTAGTTTATATTTTTAATAATTAATCAAATTACATAAATATATTAAATATATAAAGATAGAAAGGAAAATAATATTATTATAGAAGAGGAATATTATTGATGTTTTCAAAAATAAATAAATAAAGAGAGCTATAAAATCCAATGCCAAATTCAGTTCTTCACCCCAAACACACACATGCTCTTTTCCCATTTCATTTTCAATTGATTTTGATTGCTTGTCTGACCGCCAGTCACTTTTCCTCTATAAAATTTTGTCCACTCGTTCTCTTTCATTGCATCACCCATCGTTTATCTTATTCTCATTTCTCTCAAATATCTATGACACTCCACTGAGCTGTCCTTTCTTTCTCATATTTTCTAGTTCATTCTACAGCTCTCAATTTGGCCTTACTTAAAAAGTTTAGCCCACTTAAAATTTAAACTACGATTAGATCCAACAATAAGATTTTAATAAATTCAACAATTAAATAATGGAATTATTGGGTTTGAATTTAAATTGAGCCCATTTCTTGATTTTCTTTTTGGGCTCAGTTTATTTAATGAGTGAATTTGGATTCAAAACTTACAAATAAAGGTCATTTGAATAAAGTGAGTATACCGTGCATTTAATTTGTTTAAGGGCTAAAAAGGAATATTTTTAAAAATATTGTTAAAAATTAATTTTAACATTCTTATATTTGTATTTTTTGTATTTTTTTCACTTTTTTATATTTTTTATTGGTAAAAATTAACATAATAAACAATATAATAATATTTTAATTTGAAATTTGGCATAATCTAATAGTGTGTATATATGTGTGTGTTTGTGTGTTTCTATTAAAACATAAAAAAATAAAAATCGAATAAATATAGTGGGTCATATACATAATCTCTTACTTTCCTTTGTTATCAAAGATTGAATAAATGCAAGAATACGAATCCATGATCTAGTAATGGACGTGCATTGCATACTAAGCCTCACTCATCTATATATAGTGCCACTCAAAAGCTGAATAATATTCACACTACGATTTCTTATTTGTCTCCAATATTATTCTTTTAATAGTCTTCAACTAGTCATGGCAAGCTCATCTTTTCTTCTTCTTATGTTTGTTGCTTTGTCATTGTCTATTTAGTTAGTTTATACTCAAATACCCAATGTAACTGTATTACTCAATGAAAATGGTGATTTTCATTCTATTGGAGAGGACTTGAAAACTATTCCCAATAATAGTGATATATTTTATTACATATGTAAAAAAGAGGATGTATATAAGGAGTCCATTGATATTGGCAATGAGAAATTTAAAAACATTGTTATTTTCGACGATGGAATGGGCAAAACAATTACAACTTTCAATAAGTGTAATAGTTTGGGATTTGACATTCAAGCCAGCAACTTTGAGTGAGATTTATTATATACTTACATATATTTTTCTTATAACTTTTATAGATTTATTTGTATCCTCTTATACTAATATGCACAATTTATTTTATAATTATACCTGTCAACTCCATTATAAAACACTTACTATGTGGATTTTGTGTTTTTAATCAAATTAATGCAATTTCAATTGCGTACAATACTATTTTGCATACCTTTTTATTTGATTAAATCAAATATCTTAGGTACCCAAATTTTGTCTTTTTTTTTTTTTTTAAATTTCTACTAATTTTTTTAAAGATATGAACTCTGATCATTTTTCAACAAGAGATATTAATATCGTCAACTCTAAAGGTCTAAAAGTAGGACAGGTAGTGGCACTAAGACTTCTAGGCAATTACATGGAATGCCATAGATACTCCATCGAGGGGTATCGGGACACTTTATATATGCTCGTAAAAATCAAATTTTCTATGGGTCTCATGTATATAGTACTATCGACTTTATTTTTGGTGATGCCGTAATAGCACTTTAAAATTTAATTCTTCATGCCAGACTCTTGAGTAAATGACAAGGAAATGTGATTGCTGCCTAAGAAAGATCATTCAATTAGAATGATATTGGTATTGTTTCATCAAACGAGTTTATTGAGGCCATAAAACGATCGAGTTTAATGATCTCATTAAATCTAGTTGCTTAGCCAACTCGGTCGCTGATGAAGATGACCATTGTTCATCTTTTTTGTCAGCGATTCAGTTTAATGGCCTCATTAATCTCAACTGGTACACAAATTAGATTTAATGAGACCATTAAACTTGATAGGTGACGAAGACGACTAACAATCATCTTTGACACTGCAATCTCACCGCAATCCTCCATTTTTAAACCTAATTCACCATTATCAACCAAAATTAATCCTAAATATCAATACCCAACAACAAAAACACAAATAAATAAATAACCTCAAAAAATCATAACAAAACTCAAAAAATGCAACCAAAACGCAAAAAATACAACAAACTCAAAAAATGCAACAAAAACTTAAATTCACAAAATCAAGCCAACGATCACATACTGTTTGATTGAAGGAGGGGTCAATGTTGGCATCAATGACGGTCGACGAATGGTCGATGAAAGAACGCTAAGGGTTAGTGACGATCGGTTGAAAATCGGGTTAACTTAGGTTGACAATCATGTCTAATTGGGTTGAAAATAGTTGAAAATGTTTCCAGCTGGGTTTCAATGCTTTACATATGTGAGGGTATTTTGATAATTATTCATTTCATTTTTTGTTTTAATTTTAAATATAAAGATATATGGGTAAATATGTGATACGGACAACTTGGTCAACTTGAATATATTTTGTAATTAGTTTGTTTAAGAGGTGAAAACATGATTTTTTGTGGCAAGGGTTAATAACAAATTTTACTTTTCAAAGATGGGTAAATTTTGTAATTCCGATAATATTTAATCGATCAAGTTTACACCAAAACCATGCACGAATGACGAAGTCAGTTAACATTTTTTATTAACTTTGGTCGTCTCAACACCCAATACTAGTTAATGTCACTATTGAGAGATATATATCATCACTTAATATCATCATTTTATCATTTTTTTTTATTTTTTTGAAATACTGAAATTCATTAACTCAATCTCAAAATTAGGAACAGTAAGATTACAAACACTAATCATCCAAACAAATTTGGGATATTAAGTCTAAGTCTACACATGCATTGGAATCCTTACAGAGGAAAAAGTAAGGATGATCAGATAAAATACCAGCGATTTACCAAAAATGAAAAATGATATGGCAACTTAAAATCCAGCATATCCCTATAATTAGGATATAAAAGAAATTACAAAGCCCTAAAACAAGGAGAAAACCAGCATAAACACAAAATAAATTTATATATCCACCTTCTTAAGCTAAAGCAATCTAGACATCTTCAAAAGGACAAAAATAGCCACAAATATTGATGAAGAACTCAGTTTGCTCCACTAAATCTGTAAGAAGATCTAGGACTCACTACTATCTATGGTCCTAAAAAAGACTAGAGATGGATGCTAATCTTTTCCTAAACAACAACCCTAGTTTCCACACCTGTAAAAACAAATGGGTTTTAAAGGTTAGATCCAGACGGCATCAAGATCAACCTTTAAAAACCAAAACCTCCAAAAAGAATCGAAGAGGAGGACATGGAAGGAAAGAACCAGCAAACCCTCCAAGAAAGACCCAAAACTATACAATATTTTAGGTTTTAAGGGTTGGATCCAGAAAACCTCTGGATCCAACCCTTAAAACCTCATATCAAGAGCAAGCTTTGAAAAAAGGAAGGGATTAGGAGGAAATCAGTGAGAAAATTAGAGCACAAGGGTGGATTTTACCGGAAACGATCACTTCTAAGAATTTCTCTCTCTTTAGAGTTTTAGAGAGAGATGCTTTAGAAGACTCTTATCAGATTATCATATTAATTTCATTGAATTAAAAGATTGAGAGATATACATATCATTGAAGGAGCGGCTGAAAAAATTCCGCATTGAACTTTAATAAGTTCAACATATGAAACCAAATGAGATATATATTTCATTGAATAGGTGCTCTAGATCAAGCAATTGTAACTGTAAATTATTAACACTTAAATGCTACTTTTGACATTGGAATAAACTCCTATTCACGCAATTACAAAGTCAAAAAAAGTAGACCACCTTTGCTTCGAATCTCTAAAAGTAAAATAAGTTGAGCATGTGAAACTAAAATAATTCTAATTTCTTGGCTCCACTGTAAGGTCTGCATCCAAGTAAATTCGGTAAATCAATTGAGTCCAAAATAAAATCAATAAATCGGTTCAATTTAAGTACAAGCCGAAGTAGTAATTTTATTGGGTTTATCGAAGCCTAATTGTTGGATTTAATTAAAGCCAAATCGTAGTCCAATTTAATTGTTGAATAGCGATATTTTCACCTCTCATAAACCGTTTGCACACCCCTCTTGCTATACAAAATTTAAAATTTTTCTAATTTTTTATCAAGCCTCACTTAATATTAAGAATACCCCTTTTTTTTTAATCATAAATCCATTTATTATACCTATTTTACCACCCTCTATTTTATTTACTTATTAGCCTGGTAAGCAAAAACAGTCCTCTGCAAGCAACATGGGATCAAAATTAATAACCATATTTTTATTTACTTATTATTTTTAAAAAAAACAATTTAAGAGAATGGGAACACCAATTAAAAACCATAATGAGCTAGCTAAAATCATTCAAAAATCTGTGATATTAAACTATCAAACAGATATCACATTAACACAAACTACCATAAAAAATTTCCTGCTACAAAACTCAATCCAATCACATAACGATTCCTAAAGAGGTGAATAATATTAATATTCTTATCAATAAATTAACAAATATTAGATCAATGTGTGTAGCGGTCGCGGTTTGAAGTTTGTAATCATAAAAACTGTTTCTTGGAGGCAATTCCTCGAGCAGTTAGAATGCAATAGAAATAGAAGACACATAAATGTCAGCCAATCACCACTCATAAGACTGCAATCAAATTAGACATGGAAGCAAATATGAGAATCGAAGAAACTCTGAGAATCAATGAAAATGAAACAAAAAAGAAACGAAGTCAATCTCAGATTTCATAAATAGGTATACATGGGGTGTACTTGTATAATAATATTAAGAAATAAAAAAAAGGTATTCTTGATATCAAATGCAATTTAAAAATAAATCAAATTTTTTATGTCAAAAGAGATGTACGAACAATTTTTAAGGGGGTGGAAATATCGCCACTCTTAACTGTTATATAACGGGCCAAGTTAAGTCTACTAAACAATTGGATTCCAATTGTTAAGGCCAATGGACAAGTGTCATGCATGTAAGCATTAAGAACAATATGATCAGCAGCAAGGAAAAAAAGTCTCCCGAAAACCTAGAGTCGCGAGAGACCTGGCTTTGGATTTTCACAATGGAGAGTGTAAATTCTGAATTCAAATTAATCCAACAGAATTTTGAAAGTATAAAAAGGAGCTCAATTGAGAATAAAAAATGAAAAAAAAGTTTTGCTGGCCGAAACAAGCAAGCCAAATTCACATGGAGATTAGATTAGTACTTTAAAACATCTTTCAAATTTTTAAATAAAAGATAGAAAATAATTATTAGGATTTTTCTACCTATAATATAATCTTAATTAACATAAACAAATGATAATATTTCTCTTAAGCTTTAAAAATAATACTTTTGATTACGAATTGAGTACTTGATTGGCTTGAGAGTCAGGGAGAAAGCGGTAATGATTGCAGTTGGGCCTAAACACCGACCAACTTCGCACGCGATGATTATATGCACATGCAAGCATATTTGTCAAGTTGAGGAAATATTAGTGCATTGCAGTCATAGATTTTCAAAAGTACTAGTCACGGGCTAACTTCAGAAAATGCTTTTGCAGAAACTTGTTAACACTTGTCCAATGTCTGCTTCCTTTGATCACAATAATTTTTGAACTATCATTTTTATAAATGTGAACTACCAGCCAGTTTTTGAACTTTTGAATGACCCAATAACAATAATTTTATAGCGGTAAATGCATTCTTATCTGTACATACGTGTGGTCGCCATAGTTAATTAATTGCTTCTAAACATATATACAAGAAAAAATATTTCACCGAACTATCCCATTAATATATATATATATAGATATTTTGTGTAGCATCAACCCACATACTATATGCTTAGATGGGAATGGCAATCAATTAAAACTCCATTTCCTATCTAACATTCTACTTTTTTTCAAACTACGTCTGGATATTTTTATAATATGAGATTAAATAAAAATTATCATATCTTATATTTACTAGAGCATGAAATGTAGTAGTATAAGGTTATATAAAAATAAAATTATTTTAAATTAATTTTAAAAAATAAAATTATATAAAACATTTTAAATTATATTAACATGTTAATCAACTAAATGAATGCTTCTCTGATTAAATGATATTGGGTCTATTATTAACTTATCACCCCCAATAATTACTTGCCTGTAAAAATGAATAAGGTTTAAACTAAATATTGCAAAGAATACCAAATTATCACCCCTAATCATTGCCTGCCCCCCAGAAAAGTTGAATGGGCACAACCCTCAAAATTGACCCAAATAAGTGTTGTCACTAAACAATAATTAAAGTATAATGGTAAGTTTTGCGAGGACCACTAATGACTTTAATGGTTCTAACACTAATAATTAACCAGAGGAGGCAGATGGAGAAAAAGGGTGGTTGTGCTTGTGACTTAGCCCACTCATTAAAACCACTCGCACATTTTGCATAAAAAAGTAGGATCCATACACTTTCACTTTTAAAAAGGTGTTTGTTTAATAATAGTAAAAAATTTTCAAATTATTTCTAACATTTAAACAAAAATTGTTAGCAATGAAAATTTGGCAGATGCGGACCATCATCTAGCATTTTTATTTTTTCGGTCCAAAATGAAGTCCTAAAAACAATAATTTTAAAATTTGCTCAGTTTAATTTATTAATCGGATTACAATTTACAAGTTACAACTATAAATTTAACCACCTATTTTTATTGATTTGATTACTTTATATTGATAAATATAACTTTATTATATACATATAAAATTTTAAATAAGGATTAAGTAAATCAACTCATTTTATCTAAAAAAAAGATAAATCAATCCAGTTGGAGAATAAAAAACACCAAAAAAGTTAAATAAAAAAAGCAGCCGGTGGACCATAATTACAAAGTCAAAAAAAGTAGACCACCTTTGTTTCGAATCTCTAAAAGTAAAATAAACTCAGCATGTGAGACCAAAATAATTCTAATTTCTTGACGCTACCGTAAGGTCGGCATCCAACTAAATTCAGTAAATAAATTGAGTTCAAAATAAAATCAATAAATTGGTCCAATTTAAGTTCAAGTTCAAGTAGTAATTTTATTGGATTTATCGAAGCCTAATTATTAGATTCAATTATAGCCAAATTATAGTTCAATTTAATTGTTGAGTGACGATATTTCCATCCCTCAAGAACCGTTTGTACACCCTTTTGTTATACAAAATTTAAATTTTTTTTAGTTTGTTATTAAATCTCACTTAATATTAAGAATATATATATTTTTTTAATCATACTATATTTTTATAAGTACATCACATTTATTATACCTATTTTACCACCCTCTATTTTATCTACTTATTAACCTGGTAAGCAAAAACAGTCCTCTGCAAGCAACATGGGATCAAAATTAATAACCATATTTTTATTTACTTATTATTTTTAAAAACAACAATTTAAGAGAATGGGAACACCGATTAAAAACCATAATAAGCTAGCTAAAATCATTCCAAAATCTGTGATATTAAAATATCAAACATATATCACATAAAAAATTTCCTGCTAGAAAACTCAATCCAATCACTGAATCACATAACGATTCCTAAAGAGATGAATAATATTAATATTCTAATCAATAAATTAACAAATATTAGCTTGTAGCAATCGCTGTTTCAAGTTTGTAATCATAAAAACTGTTTCTCTGAGGTAATTCCTGGAGCAGTTAGAATGCAACAGAAAAAAAGGACACATAAATGTCAGCCAATCACCACTCATAAGACTGCAATCAAATTAGACATGGAAGCAAATATGAGAATCGAAGAAACTGTGAGAATCAATGAAAATGAAACAAAAAGAAACGAAGTCAATCTCAGATTTCATAGATAGGTATACATGGGGTGTACTTGTATAATAACATTAAGAAATAAAAAAAAAAAATGGTATTCTTGATATCAAATGCAATTTAAAAATAAATCAAATTTTTTATGTCAAAAGACATGTACAAACAATTTTTAAAGGGTGTAAATATCGCTACTCTTAACTGTTATATAATGGGCCAAGTTAAGTCTACTAAACAATTGGATTCCAATTGTTAAAAGACCAATGGACAAGTGTCATGCATGTTATCATTAAGAACAATATGACCAGCAGTAAGAGAGAGCAGGTGTTGGCTGCTGGCGTTGAGTTACAAAGAGAAAAAGACAAAATCACAAAAAGGTCGACTAAAATACGTCCAATCAAGAAGACTTCTAAATTTACTACAACTCACAAAATCAATCCTTCGCAACATCGCGAAAATATAAACATATATATATATATATATATATATCCATCTCAAATTTATAACATCCATAAAAAAAAAAAGGAAAAAAATGTCTCCCGAAAACCTAGACTTGCGAGAGACCGGGTTTTGGATTTTCACAATGGAGACTGTAAATCCTGAATTCAAATGAATCCAATAGAATTTTAAAAGTATAAAAAGGAGCTCAATTGAGAATAAAAAATGAAAATAAAGTTTTGCGGGCCGAAACAAGCAAGCCAAATTCACATGGAGTGATTTTCAAGCAGAGCCCACTCATTAAAACCACTCGCACATTTTGCATAAACAAGTAGGATCCATACACTTTCACTTTTAAAAAGGTGTTTGTTTAATAATAGTAAAAAATTTTCAAATTATTTCTAACATTTAAACAAAAATTGTTAGCAATGAAAATTTGGCACATGTGGACCATCAGCTAGCTTTTTTATTTTTTTCGTCCAAAATGAGGACCTAAGAACAATAATTTTAAAATTTGCTCAGTTTAATTTATTAAGCGGTTTACAATTTACGAGTTTGAACTACAAATTTAACCATCTATTTCTATTGATTTGACTACCTTATACTGATAAATATAATTTTATTATATACATATTGTTATGGGTATTTTTTGGTGCAATAAGAAAAGGCCCAAAAATGGAGGCCCATTAAGAGCCAAGAAGACACTTGGTCAAATAGTCAAAGGAAAGTTAAAAGCACAAAGATAACCTGCTCGGACATTCCTACTGACTGGAGATATGTTCGTCTGCTCGGCGGCCAGAAGAATAAATAAGTCTGCTCGTTTGCTCGGAGATATCTGCTCGCTCAATTTGCTGTCTGATCGTTGAACAGGCAAAACACTTAAATTGACCAGTTGACCTTCTGGAAGAAGAATCAATCCGAGACCTTCTGGAAGAAGAATCAATCCGAAACGGGAAAGGAGTCGAATTACCTATTTGCATGCAAATCGAATCTCTACATTCTAGGAAATTGCTATATACGAGAGATAATCTCAGAAGATATTATCTTAATTAATGTATATTATTTTTTGCCTTATCTGTAAGATTCTCAAGCCTATTCTGATTATAACATCTCCATTATAAATAGGAGATATAATTTAGGGTAAAGGACAGAGTGAAATAAAAAATACAATTACACCGAGAGAGGGTAATTGTCGTGGACGTAGGCCATCGTTTTTTGCCGAACCACGTAAAAGTCTTGCTGTGTCCTGTGTGTTTTGATCCTATATTGTTTGCATTGTATGAGGTTTGTTGTGTCACAGGTATTGGGCTTGAAGAACAGGGTTGACCAAAAATAAGTGTCAACATCTTTTGGCGCTAGAGGAAGGGCCCAGACTGTGATTTAACAAACTTGTTTTGGTTGTGATACGGCTGACATGGCTAGGGTCAAGACAACCAGGGTTGTAGCATCGGAAACCGATCAATTGGAGGAGCACCAAGGTCAAGGTCAGGCAGCAGGGACGTCTTCTGCCGCTTTGCCACCATTGCCTCCTCAACCAACTGATGGTGGCGGAGGTGTTATGCCAGCTTGGCAGCGTCGTCAGGAAGCACGTCAGGAGGCTTTAGAAAATACGGTAGCACAATTGGCAGAAACCATCAGAGCCTTGACACAGGCCCGAGTTCAGGAAGTTCCAGGGAACGCAGACCACCAGCCCCGTTCTGTGAGTGCCGTTCCAGTTAGGAGAGGAGAGGCTGGCAGGGACAGACAGCAACCAGCAGTTTCTGTTCGTTCCTCAAATCTGCGCCCACAAGGGGAGAGGCATCCGGCTCATCAAGAAGTGGCTCCGCATCCTTCCAATCAGAGGATTAGAACAAGTCAGGGTAATAATCGCCGAGGGGAAAATAACTCTGATCATGGAAGGGGTCGACAGCGCGAAAGGGAACGTTCACATAGACAAGGGACACCCCATGCAGGAAGTTCTCGCAGGAGGAGTGGATCACGTGAAAGGATGTCGTTGGACCGGGGAAGGTCAGAAACCCGTCTCTCAGCAGCAGGAGAAAGCCGGGGGAATCGACAAGTCCCTGCGAACGGGATTGAGCGGCAAGATCCCATGGTACAGGAACTAATGCAGAGGGTGCGGCAGTTAGAAACTAGACCCGGACACCGTGACCAGGGCAGAGAGCAAGACAGAACCCCGTTTTCAAGAGAGATTGAAACGCAACTGCTGCCTCCAAGATTTAAACTCCCGAACATCCCAATTTATGATGGAGATAGTGACCCGTATGATCATCTGGACATTTTCAACGTTCAAATGGACCTGCAGACCTCTAATCCTCTGGTCAAGTGTAGGGTATTCCCAGCAACACTGGGGAATACTCCAAGGACGTGGCTAAGGAGTCTTCCGGCCCGAAGTATAAACAGCAAGGATGAGTGCCAGAGAAAGTTCGAGGACCAGTACAAAGCGCTGAGAAAGCAGCTCGCGCCGACTTGTCACTTAGCGACTATCTTTCAGAAGCGGGAGGAAACTTTAAGAGATTACATCGCCAGGTTTAGGCGCGAGGTAAACAATGTGCAAAATCCCTCTGATGAAAGTGTCTTAACTGCAATTTCTGCAGGACTGCGAAAAGATGGAAAGCTTTACAAAAGCATTTATCGTAATCCTGTGAAGAGTTTGGGAGAGTTCTATGACCGTGCAGCAAAAGAGATGTGCTGGGAAGACACATTCGGACAGAAAAAGCCTAGCAAACAAGAAAAAGGAGCGAACAGTTCGCGACCAGGAAAAAAGAGGGACCAGCGCGAAAATGAAGAGAGCGGTCACAAACATCGCTCCAGTAATCAGGTAGCGAAGCGGTCAAAAAATGAGTCTCGGAGGAAGGCATCTCCACCCAGAGATCGTTACCAGAATTACAGCGTCCTGACGGACAGACAAGATAGGATCTTTGAAACGGAAAAAAAGACGGGAGAACTTCGGAAAGCCAAGTCCCACAAACATCCCGAGGAGGTTTCAAGACCCAAGGAAGTATTGTGCTTACCATAGAGAAAACGGGCATTATACTTCTCAATGCAGAGAACTTAGGGATGCAATTGAAGAGTTGATCAGACGGGGTCGTTTGAGGGAATATGTGGCGCAACCTGAAAGTCATCATCCTCTGCAGGGAAATCAGCCTGTACAAGAACATCCTAATATACCTCAGCAACTTCCTCAACAACAGCCACAACGCCTGATTGATCAAGGTCACCAGCCCGCTGTGAGGACTATCTTTACTATTCATGGAGGACCGCACATCGCAGGGACATCCAACCGATCACAGGAGCGCTATGTGCGGGAGGCTGGTCGAGTCTTGTTGACAGGTCAAAGTGGAAGAGAAGGGCCATGTAAGAAGGCCAGAGTTGCTGGAGGCGGGATGTTGTTTAATGAAGATGACGCTCAAGGCTTGCATTGGCCCCATAATGACGCACTGGTCATCAGAGCAAGGATTGGCGGTGCTGAGGTAAGAAGGATAATGATGGATACAGGCAGTTCAGTAAATGTGATGTACAAGGGCTGTCTCGAGCACATGGGTTTAACAATTGGGCAGTTAACTCCATCCCCAGAACCTCTTTTTGGCTTCACTGGGGATGCAATTGTACCGCTGGGGCAGATTAAACTTCCCCTCGCCATAGGAGACGTGAACAGACAAGCTCTTGCAATGGCCGACTTCCTAGTTATTGATTGTCCATCGGCATACAATGCCATCCTCGGGAGACCAGCTATGAATGATCTTGATATAGCAATATCCACCCGAACACTCACCATTAAATTTCCCACTCCCAATGGGGTAGGGTGTGTTAGGGGCGAGCAAGAAGTGGCAAGGAAGTGCTATAAAAAACGCCGTAAAGGCTGGGGTTAAAGGAAAAAATATCAGTATGGTGACCGAGGAGAAGAAACAATCTGCCAGTAGTACAGGAGTTAGTCAAGATCTGGATCCAAGAGAAGTGGATGAAGATCGAACGGCAGGCCCTGTAGAAGAATTGGAAGAAGTACAAGTTAGCGAGCAGGATACCAGGCGGTGCCTGAAGATAGGGAGAGAGTTACCCTCAGACGTCAGAGAGCAGCTCGTTCGGTTCCTAAAAGAAAATCTGGATGTCTTTGCATGGACTCATGAGGATATGGTGGGGATCAGTCCCGAAGTAATGTCGCATAGGCTAAATATTGATCCCCTCCATAGGCCGGTTCGTCAAAAGAGGAGACCTATGACAGAAGAGCGATATGAGGCGCTCAGGGAAGAAGTGGAAAAACTGCTAGCAAATAAATTTATCAGGGAGGTTCACTACCCTGTGTGGGTAGCAAATCCTGTTCTGGTGAAAAAGAAAAACGGAAAATGGAGGACATGTATTGACTTCACCGATTTGAACAAGGCCTGTCCGAAAGACAGTTTTCCTTTGCCTCGGATCGATCAACTCGTTGACGGTACTGCTGGGCATTAGCTCCTTAGCTTCATGGACGCCTACTCAGGGTATAATCAGATCCCAATGGAACCTAGTGATGAGGAACACACGTCTTTCATTACTGATCGGGGACTTTATTGTTACAAGGTGATGCCATTCGGATTAAAGAATACAGGAGCTACTTACCAACGGTTGGTGAACATGATGTTCGAACATCTCATCGGGGGGATAATGGAAGTGTATGTTGATGACATGTTGGTAAAGTCAAAACAGGCGTGTGGGCATGTGCAAGATTTAGGAGAGATGTTCCGAATCTTGCGTAAATTCCAAATGAAGTTAAATCCTCTGAAATGCGCGTTTGGAGTTGCTTCGGGCAAGTTTTTGGGGTTCATGGTCAACAGCAGAGGGATTGAGGCAAACCCCGAAAAAGTCAGGGCTCTTATTGACTTAAAGTCGCCTACTAAGATCAAGGAAGTGCAGAGCTTGAACGGCCAAGTCGCTGCCCTGAGCAGGTTTATATCCAGGTCGACAGATAAATGCATTCCATTTTTTGATGCGTTGAAGAAGGCTAGGAACTTTCAATGGACTGCAGAATGTGAAGTAGCCTTTCAGCAACTAAAGGAATACATGGGCCGAGCTCCACTGTTATCCAAACCAGTAGAAGGGGAGAAACTGGTCGTTTATTTGGGTGTTTCCCAACACGCTCTCAGTGGGGCCTTGGTTCGCGAGGAAGATGGAAGGCAGCTTCCTGTGTATTATGTAAGCAAAAGGTTGATTGATGCAGAGACCAGATACACACCTATGGAGAAGCTCGCATACAGCCTGGTGGTAGCTTCCAGGAAGCTTCGTCCTTATTTTCAAGCCCACGCAATTGAAATCCCGTCCAAATATCCTCTGAAGCAGGTTTTGCAAAAACCTGATGCCTCTGGTCGTTTGCTGAAATGGGCTATTGAGCTCGCCCAGTTTGAAATAGAATTTAAGCCTCGAACGGCGATCAAGGGGCAGGTATTGGCCGATTTTGTTGCTGAGTTCACGGGGTCGAGTAATGATGAGCCCGAGTCTTCTGAAGGTCCATTTTGGGAATTATATGTCGATGGTTCTTCCAGCGAGCAGAAAGCAGGGGCTGGAGTAATGTTGATCAGCCCGGAAGGACACAAAATCTTGTCTGCTTTAAGATTCGAGTTCAAAGCCACTAATAATGAAGCTGAGTATGAAGCGTTGCTGGCAGGATTGCGACTGGCCTTAGAAGTGCGAGCAGAACGAATAAGGATTTACAGTGATTCCCAGCTTGTTGTAGGTCAAGTCCGGGGAGAATATCAGGCCAAAGGATCAAAAATGACCATATATCTACAGAAAGTAAGGGAACTCTTGACAAAGTTTGAGAAATATGAGCTGCAGCATGTCCCTCGATCGCAAAATTCTCACGCGGATGCTTTGGCTCGTTTAGCCACTGCAAAACATGCAGATTTCATGGGAGTTGTGCCAATAGAGGTATTGCCCATTCCTAGCACTGAATCGCAAGATGAGATAATGGCAATTGTGGTAGCACAGGACTCCTGGATGAGTCCTTTGGTAGAATATTTACAAGATGGGAAGCTACCTGAAGGAAAGCTAGAATCTCGCCGCCTTCGGACGCGAGCTGCTCGGTACTGCATCTATGATGATAAATTATACAAGAGGGGATTCTCAGCTCCGTTGCTTAGGTGCATTGACGGTCTAGATTGTCAAGTCGTGTTAAATGAGATACATGCTGGGCATTGTGGTAATCACGCCGGGGGGCTATCGTTGGCCCAGAAAGCCCTCCGACAGGGGTACTATTGGCCAACTATCAAAAAAGATTCAATTGAAATGGTCAAGAGGTGTGACAAGTGTCAGAGATTTGCCAAGATACCTCGAGCCCCTCCGACTTTTTTGCAACAAATGATCAGTCCGTGGCCATTTGCTATATGGGGACTGGACCTGATTGGACCTCTTCCTACAGCCCGAGGAAGGTGTAGGCACGCTATTGTAGCAGTTGACTATTTCACAAAATGGGCAGAAGCAAAGGAGTTAGCTGAAATATCTACCACCAAGGTCGAAAAATTTGTTTGGGAAAATATTATCTGCAGGTTTGGAGTCCCCCAACAAATCGTAACAGATAATGGGACCCAGTTCAGTAGCGAACAGTTTCAAAGATTTTGCACGGATCTGGGAATTAAAAAGAGCTTCTCAGCGGTGGACCACCCTCAGGCCAATGGACAAGTAGAGGCCATTAACAAAATCATCAAGCAAAACCTGAAGACTAAGCTGGAAGCGAGAAAGGGGGCTTGGGTAGACGAGCTGCAAAAAGTATTGTGGGCATACAGGACTACTGCTCGCAACACTACTGGGGAAACTCCCTTTTCATTGGTTTACGGCTCGGAGGCGATGATTCCAGCAGAATATGAAGTTGCCAGTCAGCGCCGAACAACATTCAACCCAGAAGATAATAACAGTTTGCTCGTTGCTAGCCTGGACCTGGTGGAAGAAATGAGGGATGATGCTCAAATAAGGATTGCTGTCTATCAGAGGCGAGTGGCCAGATTTTACAATAGAAAAGTCCGTACCCGAAGGTTTAAGAAGGGGGATTTAGTTCTGCGCCTTATTCTACCTGCTGCTCGGAAAGCTGGTGAGGGAACACTTGGTCCAAATTGGGAAGGGCCTTACATTGTGAAGGAAAGTTTGCAGAACGGAGCCTACCACTTGACTAGCATGGAAGGGGCGCTAGTTCCCAGAGCATGGAATGCTGAAAACCTGCGACCATATTTTATTTAATTGGTTTAAGTTTTTGTTTTAATTCGCTTCGATAATTTGTCAATTTTGTTTCAGTGCAGTAAAATCGAATCAGATTCTCCTGGAATGGCAATGCTTGATCGTTTTTTGTTGTTACTGATGATCTACTCGTGTTTCGATTGAAGCAAACGCTCTGGAAGATGTGATTACCACCTGTGAGTAGCCGGGCTCTGGAAGGTGTAATCATTATCTGTGAGCTATAAAAAAAATGTCCTGGAAGACCTTAGCATAACCTGTGAGTACAAGGACTCTGGAAGGGGTGCTTATGGCCTGTGGACTTAGTAAACCTTGGAAGATCCATGTAACTTAAGAACGAATAGTATCTTGAAGGAACATTGGATCTGTAGGTTCAAACGAGCAGAGGAAAGGGGCCTCAAAAATGGGTAATTTCAGCATGACTAGCTGTCCCCACACTTACTCTGCTCGAACAAAATTTAAAAGCTGGAAGAAATTGGCCATTCAAGAAAGCTGGGAATTTGTTTTAATCAAGCAGAGGTAAGGGGCCTCAAAAATGGGTAATTTCAGCATGACTAGCTGTCCCCACACTTACTCTGCTCAAATAAGTACTGGTCGAAAATCCAATTCACGAGTAAATAAAAATAACGAACATAAATACAAACAAGAAACGATGAATAAAGATTTATTTAAAAATTGCTAAAAAATGTAATAAGTACAAAACAAAATATCATCGAACAGGAAAATTTTTCTGGTTGCTGTCATCAATATTGATTGGACAAGGAGAGCTGGGAGATTCTGAGCTGGGAATATCAGCAGAGGCAGCACCAGCAGAAGAAGCTGAAGGACCGGCTTTAAGTTTATCCTGCTGAGCGTACAGCTTTACTTCAGCCACGGCGTCTGGACCAAAGAACGAAACGTCCACATCTGGTCGCTTGAGCCACAGATTATACAGGAATAAACTTCCTGTCCTCTCTTCTGCCTCTCGAACCGCGGCTTCGATACGTCCCTTCTCCGAAGCAATGTGTTCCTTGAGAGAAACTGTTTCCTGCCTCATTGCTTCCATAACAATCTTGGCCTCCGCGGCTTTATGCTTATGCGAGGACAGTTCTCCCTTCAGTTCCTTATTCTCAGTTTTCAACTTCTCCTCCGATTCCCGAGCAAAGTGGAGATCATGCGTCAATGTCTCGATCTTTTTATCCCTAAAGGCAATCTGTATTTCCTGCCTCTCCAAGGACTCCCGCTGTTCGTTCTTCTGATTGTTCAGTTTCTCAATTTCCTGCTCCAGCTCACGGTGTGCCCCCTGCGCTTTTTCCAGCTCTAGTTCATGATCATCCTGCAGTTTAGCCTTCTCTTCCTCCAGAGAATTGATGGTAGTTGCCATGGCGGCCTTCTCCTCGGGCCAGTCCCCAATCTCCCGCAAAAGCTTCATGTACGCCATGGACGCCTGAGACAAAGCATTTGTTAGTACAGAAAAAATGGAAAGAGATACTATAGCAGCAAAAAAGTAAAACTTACAAGCGTACTGTGGAAGCCCAAATAGTTGATGAGCCGTTCGCCCGTTATTTCTTTCTTGTACAGGGCAGGCTTCCTCGCTCCAAGGAATTGGGGCGCGCGATCTAAAAGATCGCTATAATATTCCCCGGCATCAAACTCTTGGGACTGCTCCTCAGCACCAGAACCGGCCGCGGCTGTTTTCTGGCGTTTATGAGGCGGTTCCGCAGTTTCTGAATCGGCGATCCCTTTGCCCTTGTCGACATTTTGAGTAGAGGCGGATGGGGAACTGCTGGGCGGAGCAGGCTGAGATATATCCCCTCGACGAGCACTCTTGTTCGAAGATTTCCTCGCCACTGATTTATGCCTTATCGAGCGAACAGGAGAACCGACAGAACCCTGTTGAGGAGGCGATTCTGGAGAGACTTCAGCAGCAGGGGGAGAGCCAGAACCTCCGACCGCTTGAACAGGCTCTTTGGGAGCAGAAGACTGAGCAGGAGCCTGGCTGGGTAAAGGCTGCTCGAAATGAAGCCTCACCATTTCCGAAACTGAAGTATTCGCTGGATGTGGAATTTCCTGTCCGGAAGCTTCGAAAGCAGAAGGAATTTCTTTCTCCTCGCGAGAGCCTAAATCAGAAGCAGGGTCCAATAATTCTTGGCCGGCAGGAGGAGCGAGACCATGAAATTGAAGCAGGTGCTCGGAAGGTGTCTGATCGTCGGATGGTGTCTTTACATCCGAAAATTTATCTAACAGAGAGAGCTCCTGATCGGATAGAGGAATCTCGCCCCTTGAGACATCTGCACAAAGAAAAATGTTAGCAACGAGCAGAAGTACAAGATGGAAAACTGAGACAAATATACTTACTGGGCGAAAGGCAAAAAGAAAAATTCTTTAAATCCGACAATGATAAGCACGACGCGTAGAACCATCGTGACTTGTAATCTCCTACGTTGGATTTTCCAATCCCTTGAGGAAGGTTCACTTTGTAAGGAGATTTTCGGGCTGAAGTATAATAAAACCCATCCTTCTTATTAGCCTTCGGACCCGTAGTACTTCTAAACAAAAAAAGGTGATGGATCATCGCGGGGGTAGGAGGAGGAAGGTCGTTTTTAAGAAAGATAGAAGCCAAAGCGGTGAGATGAGCATAAGAGTTGGGGGTAAGTTGAAAAGGGGCTAAGTTAAGGTCGTTTAAAAGAGCGACCAGGTAAGGATGAACCGGAAACCTGAAACCGGCTTCTATGTGTTGATGACTAATGGCAAAGAAACCCTTGGGAGGAAAAGCTGCATGGTCAGAAGCCTTAGGCACCATAGCTCGGCAGCCCTTAGGTAAGGAGAAGCCCTCAGCGATGGTTTCAAGGTCGTTGAGGCCAAGGGAAGATTCATAATGAAAAAAGGGTGCGCGAGCAGAGGAGGAATGGTGTTCAGAAGGGACTGAAGTAGCCCCACCACCTTGAGAGGTAGCACTAAGATCCTCCTCGGAGGCAACATCAGTGGATCCCACCTTATGACTGCGACGACTACGACCAGACATCTACAAAATCAACAGGGGTGTCAGGTCGCAGAAAGCAGACCAGAACTCAGTACATACGGATACGATACTCCTATGAACACAAGGGGGGCTATTGGAGCGAAAAGTTGGATGGGCAAGAGATATTACAAACAGACAGCAACTCAAGGCAACAATACAAGTATCTATTTAAAAAAAAAAAAAAAAAAAAAAAAAAAAAAAATCATGCCCCAGATACGCAAATAGTAATCATGGAAGAAAATAATCGCAGAAGAAAAGAATAGGAGTTACCTTGAAGATGGCGTTGACAAAGAACCTTGAGGATGCAGGAGAATGGCAGCAGACAAAAATGTCAGGGTTTGCAAAGGCAGAAGAGAGAAGACGAAAAGAGAACGACAAAGGTTAATATATAGCTGACGCTTCGGAATCCCAATCGGCAAATCAAGACATTTCAATCGTCGCCAAAGTTTGGCAATAGGCGCAAAAAACCGAAAGAGCCATCATGAGCAATTATTGAAAAGACGCGCATTTAATACATGCAGTAAGGAGCGCGACAGTAGAGTGACAAGTAGCCAACGCCTGGGGGACTGACACGGGGCAAAAAGGAAGAAAAGCAACGGTTCACATCCCACTAAAAGTTTTCTGGGCGCAAGTCTAGGCGCAAGAACATTGTTTCCAGTACAAAAAGTGTACCAGAAACAAGGGGGCTTGTGTTATGGGTATTTTTTGGTGCAATAAGAAAAGGCCCAAAAATGGAGGCCCATTAAGAGCCAAGAAGACACTTGGTCAAATAGTCAAAGGAAAGTTAAAAGCACAAAGATAACCTGCTCGGACATTCCTACTGACTGGAGATATGTTCGTCTGCTCGGCGGCCAGAAGAATAAATAAGTCTGCTCGTTTGCTCGGAGATATCTGCTCGCTCAATTTGCTGTCTGATCGTTGAACAGGCAAAACACTTAAATTGACCAGTTGACCTTCTGGAAGAAGAATCAATCCGAGACCTTCTGGAAGAAGAATCAATCCGAAACGGGAAAGGAGTCGAATTACCTATTTGCATGCAAATCGAATCTCTACATTCTAGGAAATTGCTATATACGAGAGATAATCTCAGAAGATATTATCTTAATTAATGTATATTATTTTTTGCCTTATCTGTAAGATTCTCAAGCCTATTCTGATTATAACATCTCCATTATAAATAGGAGATATAATTTAGGGTAAAGGACAGAGTGAAATAAAAAATACAATTACACCGAGAGAGGGTAATTGTCGTGGACGTAGGCCATCGTTTTTTGCCGAACCACGTAAAAGTCTTGCTGTGTCCTGTGTGTTTTGATCCTATATTGTTTGCATTGTATGAGGTTTGTTGTGTCACAGGTATTGGGCTTGAAGAACAGGGTTGACCAAAAATAAGTGTCAACACATATAAAATTTTAAATAAGGATTAAGTAAATCGACTCATTTTGCCTAAAAACAAAAACGTAAATCAAGGCAGTTGGAGAATAAAAAACACCAAAAAGTTAAATTGAAAAAGTAGCTGGAGGACCACACGTATCAGGAAGTGAAAAATGAGGAAGAGGCACACAGAAAAATAGCATTAGAAAGAAAGTGAACTGTTTTCTGATATCAAAACCAATCAAATGTTCTTGTTGAACAATTTCGGATTCTTACTTTCTTACTGTTGGATTGGATAATCTTTTTCATCATCTAACGGTTTGATAACATTGATGTTCTCAACAATGTGAAGGACATTATTCTCATTAATCTCTCCCTTTTGTAGAGCATCCAAAATGTGATCAATTGCACATTTCAAACCTTCATTGTTTCCCCTCTTTGTGCTTGCAACTTTTTTGCATAACCAATTTGAAAAATGAAAATGTAAGTCATAAAGAACCATTTTTCTTTTTAGGAATAAACAACTATTGGGTATCGTTTTTCAACCATCTTAATTTAGCGAATTTGGATCCCATAAATATATAATAATTTTTTGTTCAAAAAAAATATACAATAATTTTCTACATAATAAATTTGAAATACTTTTTGTGAAGTGCACCATATTACTTGTGTAGTCAATTATTATTTTTTAATTTAAAAAAATAAATAAATACTAAATAGATGTGAACTCTTAGATACTTCTGCTAAGTGTAATAAATTCATCTGTTTTTTTTTTTTTTTCCAAAATAATCAGTTTGAGGGTTCTAGTGCAACTCCAACGTTGCACCAAAATGGTGTAAACCATTTTGGTACATTTTTGATCTCTAACGAAGACACTAAAGCTATAGTTCCAAGATAATCTTTTTCTGTCAATAAACAGTGCAACACTTAGTGTTGCACTGTTCATAACACCAAAAATTATGTGTAATAATAAATTAATTTAATTAAAAAATATATTAAATTATTATAAAAAATATATCATCTGAAATATTTTATTGAGATATTTAATATAAATATAATATTAAATATATTTTTAAAATTTTAATATAAATTAATTAAAATATTATGTATAGAATATTTTTTGAAGATGTTATTTATATCAATTTAATGTATAATATATTAGAGTATAAAAAAATTTGGTATAAAAAAAATTTGATATTGATAACAAAATGATATAAATCTGATGTAATATATTGGGATGGTCTCAGATATTGCAGAGAAACACTGTCCAAGTACTGAAGATCAAAAAAGATAATAATAAAGTTATACGATGACGGTGACAAGCCGCGTATAAAGAAGAGAGAGTGTGAGCTAGCTTGCCAGCACTCCCCATCGGATGTTTCCTAGCAACAGCCTGTATACTAAAAGTAACTATAAACGAATCAGTTTCTTAATAAAAATAAATATATATATATATATCTCTTTTATTTAAAATTTGATTTAATAAAAAAGAGATTTTTTTATTTCATTTTCAAAAGCTCTTCGATTTGGATTAATCAGTAATGACCGATGAGCCGGCAATTTTCGACAAAAGACTCCAACAAATGGTGGGACCATTTTGGTCAATAATGAGTTAATGAGTAATTATTTATCAGTGAGTATTTGGTCACACGAAAGACCACAGGCCATTTGGTTGAGTGGAAGAGATAACACTCATTGGATCGTGTCGTGCGGCGTTCATCTCCCTCTCCGCTTTCTCTCCCTTCTTCTTCTGCAAGGTATTCATTCAATAAATTCAATTCAATTTTTATTTACAAAGGAATTAACCGAACAATTCAGCCAAAAAAGTAAATTTGAAAAGTTGCACTAATAGAACGAACCGGTACGATGAGAATTTCTAACTTTCGCCATTTTGTTTTTGTTCTAAATCAATTTAGTGCTATTTTGGGAATTAATTTTATCATTGCTTGGTAGTCTATTTGCAACGTTCTAAAGTTGTTTCATTATTAATCTCTTTGTCAGTGACGCAAATTTCAAAGATTTAAGTCTTGAGATATTTTCATGATTAATTGGATTTTTGTTTCTTGAAATGAAATTCTTTGTGAAGTTTCTGTTCAAGGTAGTGAAAGTTAGGAAATGTTTAAACAGAATGGGAAGTTTTGAGAAGCCTGAACTTCTTTGCTATTGCAGTTATTTGTTCATATAACTAGTAGCTAAGAATCTTCATCATTGATGATATTCATCAATAGAGTAGCAAGTAAAATTATTGAGCGTGGTTACGATGAAATTTCTACTACTTTCGAAATTGGTTCTTCATCCCAACAACCAGGTTCTAAATTGATTTTTCATCCCGACCAAGTTCTAATTTGGAAATTAGTTCTTCAGTATGCTGATGAGTTGGAATTTTAAAGAGAGTTAAGTCTTAGGTAGTCTTCAAATCAAGTTGTAAACCATTATTAATCAAGTATGGAAGAGTTGGAATTTTAAAGAGAATTAAGTCTTGTAGTCTGATTTTGTGAGAATACTGAATTTATTTTGCATAAATAATTTTTTTAGTAGCTAAGATAGCTTTAGTGATAGGTTGATCACTGATGCTATTTGTGTAGCGGATGGTTATTACTTTTGTAAAGTGGCTTGTAAATGTTGTCCAGCTGCTTGCTAACAAGTTGTAAAGTGGCTTGTAATTAGTGTTTAACAAAGAATATACTCGTCTTTGCTCAAAAGAAAAAAAGAAAAGAGAATGCTCACTCATTTTTATTTTCGATGTAAACAAATTAAAGTAAGACCACTTATGCAAATCCCAACAATGGCCATAAAGCCTAGCTTCAATATGTGCCTTAAATTTATGATCAACAATTTGGACATTTAGGGTGTGTTTGATATGACTTTTCAAATAAATCTATTACATGTAAATATTTTGAAATATAGTATTAAAAAAAAAATAACTTTGTTTGATTGTGCATTTATAATTTAATAGATAATCTAGGAAATTACAGAAATGTGCTCGAGAATGAAATAAAGTTTTGTATCAAAAAGGGAAATCTTAAAAATTTATTAAATATAATGAGTTAAGATAATTTATGTCCTGTAAAATAACTCAAAATGAGCTTATTGAGAAAGCTCAGAATTTGTGATTCTCCCTGTAGACATTAAGGAGATTTTCAATGTTAAATTAACTCTTCTTAAGTTGATGGCAAAAAAAAAAAGAAGAATTTAAAAGAATTTTTAGCATTAAAAACGTTATAAAGAAAAGAAAGCATATCGAATGCACTTTTAATCGTTATTCCGTTTTACTTTTATCCAAGATTTAAGACAATAGATTGAATTAGCACTTACAATCCATTTACCATTAATTTGTTAGCAATATTAGGCTTTCAACTTTAAAATCCTCCTTTTGAATATCAAACAACATGTCAATTTAATTCAATAGATGAGATAATGACATGATTTTTGAGTAATAGATTCAGTTCCTTTAAAAGTTAATTTCACTCCTTTTGGATTCTTAAGTGAGAGAAAAAAGATGGCTAGATATTTAACATCTAGAATTGATATAATCCATTTTTTTTTTTTTTAAGTTTAGTGCTTTCATTATAATTCTATCTTGACATAGAGAACATTTATTCAACTATCAAATTTAAACCAAAATTTTATGGATACTTTAAATCTATGTTGTTGAACCAATTGATCATTTACTGAATTGAAACAAAAATAATATGGAAGTTCTAAACTCCAAAGGAATTAGTGAATTGGCAAATGTTCGTACCTATATGACTGGCCCTTCGACCAAGGTGGCCCAAAGGTCGGTCCAAGGAGGGTGCACACGAGAAGATCGTGACTCACAAATGCTAACTCGTGACCAAGAATATTATTGTGGGTTTCATTAGGATGTTGAAAGCGGCCGAAGAATCAGCCACGTAACTGCCTACGTGATCATTTCGAAGGTGTCATCTCTATCTGATCGAAATTTCTCATTTGAATTTAGATGTTCTTTTATTTATTTATGAATTTAATTACCTTATCTAACCACTAATTTTAACTATAAATTGTAGTATTTGGAATGATTATAAGAATAATTTTATTGAAATCAATCCAAGAGCTATAACTTATGTTTAAGATTGGTGATTGAGTAAGGTAGTCAAACATTTTATTTAATTACAAGGAGATTGAGAAGTTGTGCGTTGTATGTGTCGTGGTGCAACTAAACATGAATAATCTTCAAGTTTCTATTTTTGGTAATATTAATGAAATGACATAAATGCCCTGATCATTTTGTTGGTCTTTTCTTTGGGAAAAAAGAAAAAAGAAAATTTATTAAATTAAATTAGGTTTTATTCAACTTTATAATAGTTTAAAAATCGAGTTTTTTATAATAAAAATATTTTTATTGAGGTTTTTACTATATAATATATATTCATATGAAATTAGTGATATGAAAAATATTTTTAAACCTAAAGAATTGAATCCATTGTATTAGTAAACTATTGTACATTTGTTTCAATAAAAAAAGAAATTAATATATTATTTTCATCCTATATACATCAATAAAAATCATATCACTTTTCTTTTTAATTAAAAATTAAATTATTTTCAAACATACTTGAATCAAAACAAAAGGAGAGTTATAATTTTAAAAGAAATTCAAATATCTTACTCAAAATAATATTACAAGTAAGGGGCTCTATTAGAACAAAACGAAAGGTCTAAAGATTTTTTTTTTTTTTAACTTTAAATTTTTTATTAGAGTGTTCTAATAAAAAAAGTCACAAAATAAAAAGGTTAATTGTAAGAAGAAAATATTTTATAAATATGGTTTTCTCTATAAAAGCACAGACAATGACCTCCAAAACTACTGACCAAGTCAAATATTGAAATGAATGAACTATATACTAGAATTCTAGAGAGGATATTGTCAAAGTATGTGAATCATTGTGTCAATATCCAATGACGGTGATTTTAACTATCGAATGATGGAGGAAAAATCATGAGGAATATATATATATATTTTATTTAAGATAACTTATATATAGATAGGATAACCCTGAATTCTAGTGTTAGACTTATCTGAAATTTTCTTATATAACAAACATATATATATTTATTTAAGAAGAGATAATGTAATGAATAAATTTGATTGATTAATCATAACTTTTTAAAGTTAGAAGGTACTGATGATACAATCATAATAAATATATCTACCTCACCAATTGTTGATGATCAGAACCTAATCGCAGCTCGTTGACAGGCCGACCCTATACAAATCGTTCCGGGTGTTGCATGATTCCAATCGTCAACATTAAAATGCGCATTTTAATCTACTCCGGATGCCACCCTACGGGGTCAAAAGGGGTTGAACGGCAGTTAGCTCGTACATTTAATCGCAGTTCGTTGACAGGTCGGCTCCAGTCGCAAGCTCGAGCACCTAATCGCAGCTTGTTAACAAGTTGGCCCCACACAAATCATTTCGGATGTTGACTTGTTCCGACCGTCAACACCAATCAATTAATCAATACCACTTGGGCTTCCTTTTAGATTAAATAATGTACCATTTTTGTCCATTTTCGTTATCTTAGGTGGTGTAGGTCTTTTACGTTAAAAAAAAATAACTGGTGGGAATATTTAAGATACTTTGTTTTCTTTTATGAGATTCCTTAACTTATATTTAGTGATTTTATAATTACCATTATACTGCTCATCTTAATTGTGTATTTGTATTTATTTTTAAGGGATATTTACTTTCATTTAAAATTATTTATTATTTCATATAAATAAAAATAATAATTTAATATTATTTATTCTTTTTTTTTTGAATAAAAAATAATTTACTGAATCAGTCTCAAATTTATTGATACCACGACAGGACCGAGAGTCTCACACCGTCTTAAACCACACACGGTTAAACGCCTTTTCCACCTGGGATGGCCTTTTTACCCATTACGGCCTAAAAGGGGTATTGTGGTGTTACCATGGAAACTCACAGATGGATGTGGATCGTAGTCATGAATCAAGTATCTATTCTGATGTGCAGGATCCTCACTGAGGCAAGAACAGAGCATACTTAAATCAATTATATACTGTTTTTCATTTTTAGATAGAAGAATACTGAATTAGGGAAAAGGATTTTAGCAAGCCAAAGAAATTTGAGAAGAAGGCTACTTCCTTTTGGTAATAATTTAATTTTGTAAAATTATTATAGTAAATTAGTGAATTAATAAATTATGACTAAAAGTTAAGTGAAAGTCAATTTTTTTTTTTATTAAGATTTTTTTAACTTAAAATAAGATATTAGAGAAAAAAAAAAATTGTTTCACTTGAGTTATAGATAAAAAAGCCTCTCTCTTATCTAGAACCTAGAAGCACTTAAAAACTTTTGTAAGTTGGTTTCATGCAAAATAGTTCTCCGTCTTGTTTTATCATGACCTCATTTTGACTTTAATTGAATTCTTGCTTTTCCAAATTTCATTCTATATGACTTTAGGAACCCACATTTTGCAAAATCTTAATAAAATTAATGGATATGGGAAGGAGGGGAAGAAAAGGTTGAGAGAAACACATATTAAAAAAATATTAAATTAAAATGGAAAGAGAATATTAAAAATCTAAAAATTAAAATTGAGACACATGAGTAGATACAAACCGTTATAATGTATTTGTTGTAAAAGTCATAAAATTGTGTTAAAATTTGTGTCCTTGACTGCTCCTATATATATAATACGTTTACCAATTGTATTTGCTAACTTTAAAAAGTTAAAACAAGTCAATCAAATTCATTAATTATATTCTCTCTCCTAAAATAAATTTTCTCTCATATTTAATTCAAATGCAATGGATGAATTTGATTGATTTATCTTAACTTTTTAAAATTAGGAGACCTTTATGGTAGAATTACTTTATATATATATATATATATGCTTTTGATTGTAAGACCTTATGTAAAGTCATTTTCTATGTTTATTGATGCTTCTCAAATTTCATTTAAGCCACTACCATATCAATCTAGTTATATATTTCTTTAAAAAATTTTAGTTTTAAGTATTGCTTAAAATGTCATCTAAAAATAAAAATTGTACTAGAACTTGGCAACTCTATGTTCGGTTTGGTTATAATAGGAACGAAATTGAATCGATTTTTTTTTTTTTCAGTTCTCAATCTAGAGAACCAAACATAAAAAGTTTGAGGACTGAAATTGACTTGAACTGAACACATTGGGTTTGGTTCAGGTCAGTTCGGTTATCATTGGTTCTCGAAGCTTAGTTTGGCAAACCAAGCTTTGAGTTGTCCATCCCAAATTGGAAAACTAATCAACACCAAACCCAGATTAAATAAACTGATCAAACAACAAATGAAAATGAAACCAAGAAAAACCAAATCAACACAAATCAAATAACTTAAAAAACCAATCAAACAATAAGAAACCAACTTCAAATCCAAAATTATGTAATGGCAGCTCAAGAAAATGAAAATGAAAACAGAAAAACCGAAAAAAAAAATGAAAATGAAAATGAAGGGGTTGGCGATGGGAGCTCAAGAAAATGAAAATGAAACCAACCAAAAACCAAGTAAAAAAAGAAAAAGAAAGAGGAGAAAGGGAGAGAGAGAGGCTAGTTGGCGAAGAAGAAAGAAGAAGATGTGAGAGAGAGATGAAAGAAGAAAAAGGAAAAAAAGAAGAAAGAATAAAGAGTGTGTTAGCCAATGCGCATTAAATATGTTGACGTAGGGATTGGTGTATGTGTGTGTGTATGTATATATATATATATATATATATATATATATATTAGGGGTGGCAAAACGGGTTGACGTGTCGGGTTGAGTCGAATTCGATTTGATTCGTTTAAGAATTCGACCAACCCGACACGAATTCGTTTAATAAACGGGTCAATATTTTTGGATTCGACACGAATTCGTTTATAAATTAATAACACGACACGATTCGCTTAATTCGTTTATTACCCATTAACCTGTTAATTCGTTTAACCCTTTTAACCCGTTTAACTCATTTAACTCGTTTAACCCGTTTAACTCGTTTAACCCGTTTAATTCGTTTAAATGAATTCATTAAAAGAATTCAATTAAACGAATTCGTTAATTCGTTAAACAAATTAATCGAATAAAAAACTTTATTCTTCATTATTGCTCTTCAATTTTAAATCAATTCAAAATCTTCATCAATATAAAATCCACTTTTTGCTTAAATTCAATTAAATTAACCAAAATGCACTTGGATTAAACCAATCAAATCCCATAATCTTTCTCCCTCATCATGTTACAAAAATTAAACAACCATGAACTCAAAAAAATGAAAAAAAAAAATACAATCCAGAAAAACGAAAAAAAAAAAAAAACAATCCAGAAAAACAAACATACAATCCAAAAAATATAATAAATAAAAGCTAAGATCGAGTCAGGAACCATGTTTCACAATCATCCAACACAATCACATATATGAGCCTAATAGTTTCACAGTCATCCAACACAATCACATATATGAGTCTAATAGTTTCACAGTCATCCAACACAATCACAGATAATAGTTTCACAAATAAAACAAAATAATTTTACACAAATTAAAAAATAATAATAATAACAGCAACAATCAAAAGGATAAAAGAACCCAGCGTAGATCTACTGCAATTTGAGGTAGATAGTCCCACAAGGTTCAGGACAATCAGATCAAGCACCTGATGGAGTGCAAGCTACTGGCGGAGGCGGGACGAAGATGTTGTGACGAAGGCAGGACGGTGACAGTGAGCGATGAGGGAGAAGGGGTGGTGGTGACCGTGAGCCATGATAGAAAAGGGATGGTGGTGACCGTGAACTGTGAGGGAGAAGGAGTGGTAGTGACTGTGAGCTGTGATGGAACAAGGTGGTGTCGTCGAGGTCGTCGTTCGGGTCGTTATTCGTGTCGTCGTCGGGTTGTCGTCAGGTCACCGTGTTGTCGTCGCTGTTGGTGTCGTCGCTTTGCCGTCGGCGTTGGTGTCGTCGTGTCAAGAAGAAGGAAGATGGTGGTGTCAGGTGTGTATAAGGAAGGACAATAGTGGCTGCCGACACAGAGAGGTTTCAAGTTCAACTTTCAAAATTTTCAGCAGAGGTGTTAGGGATTTGTTAAGTATATATATATATATAAATGCATAATTACATCTTAACCCTTTTAATATGTTAAATTATAATTTAACCCCAATTTTAATCGTATCAACCCGCGATTCGTTTAATCAAACCCGATTCGATTCGTTTAATAAACGGGTTAGACGGGTTGACACGATTATGACACGAATTCGTTTAACTCCAACTTATACCCATTTATTTTTCGTGAATTCGTATCGATCCATCGTGTCGTGACCCATATTACCACCCCTAATATATATACATATGACCTTGATTCGGTTCGCAGGTTTGGAGATCCAGAACTGAACAAAAACTATTTTTATAAATGTGAACTACCAGCTAGTTTTTGGACTATTGGTCCAAAAGGAAGACCTAATAACAATAATTTTATAGAGGCAAATGCATTCCTATCTGTACATATAGGTGGTCACCCCAGCTAATTAATGTTTCTAAACATACGAGAGAAAATCTTTACATGGGACTATTCCACGGATATATATGTATATATAGATATTCGTGTAGCATCAACCCGCATGCTAGGTGCTTGGATTGGGAATGACAATCAATTAAAGCTTTCTTTCCTGTCTAACATTCTGCTCCTCTTCAAACTGATTGTCATATTTTTACAATATGAGATTGAACAAAAAATTATCATATCTTATAGTTAATAGAACATATGAAATGTAGCAGTATAAGATTATATAAAAATAAAATTATTTTAAATTAATTTAAAAAATAAAATTATATAAAACATTTTAAATTATATTAACATGTTAATCAACTAAATGAATGCTCCTCTGATTAAATGATGTTGGGTCTATTATTAACTTATCACCCCCAATAATTGCTTGCCTATAAAAATGAATAAGGTTTAAACTAAATATTGCAAAGAATACCGAATTATCACCTCTAATAATTGTTTGCCCCCTAAAAAAGTTAAATCGGCACAACCCTCTAAATTAGCTGGTTTATATGTGTTGTCACTAACAATAATTAAAGTATAGTGGCAAGGTTTGCGAGGATCACTAATGTCTTTATTGGTTCTAATACTAATAATTACACAGAGGCGCGCAGATGGAGGAAAAGGGTGGTTGTGCTAGTGACTTAGCCCACTCGTTGAAACCACTTGCACATTTTGCATAAAAATTAGGACCCATACACTTTTACTTTTAGAAAGGTGTTTATTTAATAATAGTAAAAAATTTTAAAATTATTTCTAACATTAACCAAAAATTGTTTTACAATGAAATTTTGATAGATGTGAACTACCAGCTAGCTTTTTGATTTTTTGTCCAAAATGATGATCTAAGAACAATAATTTTAAAATATGCTCAGCTTAATTTATTAGGCGGGTTACAATTTACGAGTTACAATTATAAATTTGACCATCTATTTCTATTAATTTGACTACTTTATACTGATATGTATAACTTTGATATATATACATAAAATTTTAAATAAGGTTTAGTTAAATCAACCCATTTTACCTAAAATAAAAAGGTAAATCAACTCAATTAAATCGAAAAAGTAGGTGGAGGACCACACGTAGCGGGAGAAAGAAAATGAGGAAGAGACACAGAGAAAAGTAGTGTTGGAGAGAAAGTAAATTATTTTCTGACATCAAAACTAATCAAGTGTTGTTGGACAATTTTAGATTCTTACTTTCTTAGCATTGGATAATCTTTTTCATCGTTCAATGGTTCAGCATCATTGATGTTCTCCACAATGTAAAGAACATTATTCTCATTAATCTCTCTCTTTTGTTGAGCATCCAAAATATGATCAATTCCACATTTCAAACCTTCATTATTCAGTTCTTTGTGCTTACAACTTTCCTCTATCACCAATTTGAAAAAAGGAAATGTATGTCATAAAGAAACGCTTTTTCCTTTTTAGGAATAAAGAACTAGTTGGTATCGTGTTTCAATCCATCTTCAATTTGACGAATTTGGATCCTATAAATATACAATAATTTTTTGTTGAAAAAAATACAATAATTTTCTACAGAATAAATTTGAAATACTTTTTGTAAAGTGCACCATATTACTAGTGAACTCAATTATATTTTTTTATTTAAAAATAAATAAATACTAAATAAATGTAAACTCTTGCATACTTCTACAAAGTGTAATAAATTCATCTGTTTTTTTCTAAATAATCAATTTGAGGGTTTCAGAGACTCCAGAAAAACACCGTCCAAGCACTTAAGATTAAAAAGAATAATAAATAAAGTTATATGATGATGGTGACATGCTGCGTATAAAGAAGAAAGAGCGTGTGAGTTAGCTGGCCAGCCCTCCCCATCGTATGTTTCGTAGCAACAGCATGCATACCAAAAGTAACTATAAACGAATCAGTTTCTTAATAAAAAATAAATAAATAAACGAATCAGCTTTAAAAAAAAAAAAAAAAAAAACTACATCGGTGGTACCGGTACTGTGTTTGTAATGTGAGTGATCATTTTAAACATGGTTGTTCTGTTTTTTACCTCGACCTGATCCGATATATATAAAACATGCAACACTAGCTACTGTCAGTGCACTACCGACACTCTGCTCATCCCCTGTCTCACTAGCTCCCCTCCCCATGTCGGAAGTCTCCCCTTGTCGGTTCCATTAATGTTAGATTAGTATTTTAAAATATCTTTCAAAATTTTAAATAAAAGATAGAAAATAATTATTAGAATTTTTCTACCAATAATATAATCTTAATTAACATAAACTAATGATAATATTTCTCTTAAACTTTAAAAATGATATTTTTTATGACGAATTGAGTACTTGATTGGGTTGAGAGTCATGGGAGAAAGCGTTAATGATTGCAATTGGGCCTAACACCGACAAACTTCACACGGGATCATTATATGCACATGCAAGCATATTTGTCAGGTTCGAGAAATATTAGTGCTTTGGAGTCATAGATTTTCAAAAGTACAAGTCACAGGCTAACTTCAGAAAATGCTTTTGCAGAAACTTGTTAACACTTGTCCAATGTCTGCTTCCATTGGTCACAATAATTTTGTAGATGTGACAATCGAAAACCATCTTTATAAAATGTCAACTACCAGCTGGTTTTTTGGACTTTTGGTCTAAAAGGCAGACCTAATAACAATAATTTTATAGAGACAAATACATTCCTATACATGTGTGTGGTCACCGTAGCTAGTTTTTGGACTTTTGGTCTAAAAGGAAGACCTAATAACAATAATTTTAGAGAGATAAATGCATTCCTATACACATGCAAGCATATTTGTCAAGTTCAAGAAATATTAGTGCACAATAATTTTATAGATATGACAATTGAAAAGCATTTTTATAAATGTGAACTACCAGCTAGTTTTTGGACTTTTGGTCTAAAAGGAAGACTTAATAACAATAATTCTATAGAGGTAAATGCATTCCCATCTGTACATATGTGTGGTCACCATAGCAAATTATTTTAAACGTACTTTGCCGGACTGTCATTATTATATGCACATGAAATAATATTTGTCAAGTTCAAGAAATATTAGTGCTTTGCATTCGTAGAGTTTCAAAAGTTCAAGTCACGGGCTAACTTCAGAATATGCTTTTGCAGAAGCTTCTTCACACTTGTCCAATGTCTGCTTCCGTTGATCACAATAATTTTATAGATGTGACAATCGAAAACAATTTTTATGGATGTGAACTAGCAGCTAGTTTTTGGGCTTTTGGTCCATAAGAAAGACGTAGTAATAATAATAATAATAATAATAATAATTTTATAGACATAAATGCCTTCCTATATGTATATATGTGTGCTCACCATAGCTAATTAATTGTTTCTAAATATATATACGAGAGAAAATCTTTCACCGAACTGTTCCATGGATATATATATATATAGATATTTCGTGTAGCATCAACTCACATGCTATATGCTTAGTTGGGAATGACAATCAATTAAAGCTCCATTTCCTATCTTCTACTTCTCTTCAAACTAGGTCATGATATTTTTACAATATAAGATTGAATAAAAAATTACCATATCTTATATTTACTAGAACATGAAATGTAGTAGTATAAGATTATATAAAAATAAAATTATTTTAAATTAATTTAAAAAATAAAATTATATAAAACATTTTAAATTATATTAACATGTTAATAAACTAAATGGATGCTCCTCTGATTAAATGATGTTGGGTCTATTATTAACTTATCACCCCCAATAATTGTTTGCCTGTAAAAATTAATAAGGTTTAAACTAAATATTGCAAAGAATACTAAATTATCACCTCTAATAATTGCTTGCCCCCTAAAAAAGTTGAATGGGCACAACCCTCTAAATTAACCCAAATAAGTGTTGTCACTCAACAGTAATTGAAGTATAATGGTAAGTTTTGTGAGGACAACTAATGTCTTTATTGGTTCTAACACTAATAATTAAACAGAGGTAGAAGGAGGAAAAGAGTGGTTGTGCTCGTGACTTGGCCTGCTCATTAAAACCACTTGCACATTTTGTATAAAAAAAGAAAAAAGACACGTATACTTTCACTTTTAAAAAGGTGTTTATTTAATAAGAGTAAAAAATTTTAAAATTATTTCTAACATTTAAGCAAAAATTGTTAGCAATGAAAAATTGGTAGATGTGAACTACCAGCTAACTTTTTTATTTTTTTGTCCAAAATGAAGACCTAAGAACAATAATTTTAAAATTTGATGAGTTTAATTTATTAAGCGGGTTACTATTTACGAGTTACAATTATATATTTAACAACCTATTTCTATTGATTTGACTACTTTATACTGATAAATATAACTTTGTTATATACACATAAAATTTTTAATAAGGATTAGGTAAATCAACTCATTTTGCCTTAAAAAAAAAGGGGGGAAATCAACCTAGTTGGAGAATAAAAAACACCAAAAAGTTAAATCGAAAAAGTAGTTGGAGGACCACACGTACCAAAAAATGGAAAATGAGGAAGAGGCGCACAGAAAAGTAGCATTAGAGAGAAAGTAAACTGTCTTCTGGCATCAAAACTAATCAAATAGTCTTGTTGAACAATTTTGGATTTTTACTTTTTTACCATTAGATTGGATAATCTTATTTGTCATCCAACGGTTCAACAATATTGATGTTCTTAACAATGTAAAGGACATTATTCTCATTAATCTCTCCCTTTTGTTGAGCATTCAAAATGTGATCAATTGCACATTTCAAGCCTTCATTGTTCTTGCTCTTTGCGCTTGCAACTTTTTTGTATCACCAATTTGAAAAAAAAAAATGTAAGTCATAAAGAACCTTTTTTCCTTTTAGGAATAAATAACTACTTGGTATAGTTTTTCAATCCATCTTTAATTTAGCAAATTGGGATATCATAAATATATAATAATTTTTTGTTCGAAAAAAAATATACAATAATTTTCTACATAATAAATTTGAAATACTTTTTGTGAAGTGTATCATATTACTTGTGTAGTCAATTATGTTTTTTTATTAAAAAAACTAAATACTAAATAGATGTAAACTCTTACATATTTCAGGTAAGTGTAATAAATTCATCTTTTTTTTTTTTTCAAAATAATCAGTTTGAGGGTTTCAGAGCAACTCCAACGTTGTATTAAAATAATATTAAATTTATTTTAATATATTTAAAAATTTTTAATATATATTAATTAAAAAATTATATATAAAATATTTTTTAAAAATATTATTTATATCAATTTAATATATAATATATCGAAGTGTAAAAAATTTTTATATAAAAAAATTTGATATTGGCGTTAAAATGATATAAAATTTGATATTATATATTGGACGATGGTTTCAGATACTGCAGAGGAAGTCCAAGCACTGAAGATAAAAAAATAATAATAAAGTTATATGATGACGGCGACAAGCCACGTATAAAGAAGAGAGAGAGTGTGAGTTAGCTGGCCAGCACTCTCCATCGGATGTTTCTTGGCAACACCATGCATACTAAAAATAACTATAAACGAATCAGTTTCTTAATAAAAATAAATAAACGACTCAGCTTAAAAAAAAAAAAAAAAAAAATCTCTTTTAGTTAAAAAATATATCTCTTTTATTTAAAATTTGATATAAAATAGAGATTTTATATACCTTGCTGAGTGGAAGAGACAACACTCATTGGATCGTGTCGTGTGGCGGTCATCTCTCTCCCTCCTTCTTCTGCAAGGTATTCATTCAATAAATTCAATTCAATTTTTATCGGTCTGTGTTTATTTATTTATGTTGAATAATATTTGAAGGTGGTGGCGAGTGCTCGTATAAACAAGGCTGCTCCCGTATTCCGTGATGAACGTGAACCACTCCATTTCAGATTGCCGTTCTAGCTCTCTTCTCCATCGTAAGACTCCTTCCACACTTCGTGTTCCGACACCAAGAGCCTTCCCTGACAAATCTACTGTCAATTTCTCCAAAAAATTTCCTTCTGTGAGTATCTTCTTTGCTTGAAACTTCATGTCTGTTAATTTAGATCGACCTGTGAATTGTTCTACTCTTTCAAACTGAACTTGTAGGTGCGATTACTTGGTCTTGATGTACAAATCTGACTGTTGTTTTGCAAATTCTTACTGTTGGTTTAAAGTTCCTTCCTTTTAAATACTGTATGTCTGTTTAGTCTTCTCAAATACTGTGAACTGCATGAACTCGTAGGGTACTCGAGAATTTCTGAATGGATTATGATTTTCTGCCCGTTTGTTGTGTTTGCGTTTTTATTTACAAAGCTTCTTAACAACAATTCAGAAAAAAAAAAAAACCATTTTCAAGATCCAGTTTGAACCGAACCGAATTATGGATTCTAACTTTCTGCCAGTTTTGTTTTTGTTCTAAAATATTAGTGTAATTTTGGGAGATTATAATTCATATCATTGCTTGGAGCTTTTGCAATGTTTAAAATTGTTTCAAATATTGTATCTTTGGTCAGTGGCACAAATAGTGCAAAGATTTATTCTTGAATATTTTATGATTAATTGGATTTATGTTTCTTAAATGAAATTTTTGTGAAGTTTCTGTTCAATGGTAGTGAACACGTGGAAATGTTTAGCAGAAGGGAAAGTTTTGTGAACCTGTTCTTTGCTGTTGCGGTTATTTGTATATTACTATGCTTTGAATCTTCATTTGATAGTGATGAGTTCATCAATAGAGTCGGAAAAAACTATTGAAAGATATTCAAATTGTTGTATTTATGATTTTTTTCCTAAGTTTTGTTTGATTTTTTTGTTCTTGTTGATCGAGTGATTTATTATTATTATTATTATTTTTGTGAAGATCCATTCAACATTGAAGCTGAGGTCTCCGGTGTGTATAACTGATGGTTATTGGCTAACAAACAAAGGTTTTGTTGAATTTTTGTAGGTTTGGGTGGAGCGCGGGTTCTGTTCGAACCCTTGGGTCTTGCATGGCACCTGAACTTGTAAACTTTGCGGATGCGGACTGGGAGGTGTTGGAAAGATGTAAGATACATAAATTTTATACTATTTGTTTTATTCAAATTTTTTCTACAACATAATTCAGAAACATAAATTTGTATTCATATCGTATGTCTATATGTATCCATTATATTATAAATCTTATGGTTCAATGAAAAATTCCATTTAAGATTGTATTCATTAGCTTGATATGAGGAATCATTATGCAGTTATTTTCTAGGACTTGGTAATATTCACAGTCATATACATGTGTAAGTGCACACACGTATCCATTATATTATAAATCTTATGGTTCAATGAAAAATTCCATTTAAGATTGTATTCATTAGCTTGATATGAGGAATCATTATGCAGTTATTTTCTAGGACTTGGTAATATTCACAGTCATATACATGTGTAAGTGCACACACGTATCCATTATATTATAAATCTTATGGTTCAATGAAAAATTCCATTTAAGATTGTATTCATTAGCTTGATATGAGGAATCATTATGCAGTTATTTTCTAGGACTTGGTAATATTCACAGTCATATACATGTGTAAGTGCACACACGTATCCATTATATTATAAATCTTATGGTTCAATGAAAAATTCCATTTAAGATTGTATTCATTAGCTTGATATGAGGAATCATTATGCAGTTATTTTCTAGGACTTGGTAATATTCACAGTCATATACATGTGTAAGTGCACACACACAGTCACAGAAACATCATATTGAAGTGCCCTCCATTTGAATTTGTTTGTGCGAGAATGCATGACATGTAAAATCGTGAAGTAATTAAACAATTTAAGATCTTTTTTATGGTTCTTTGTTGGTGCAGGGTCGGTTGGTCCCTGATCCATAAGCTTTCCCTTCGGTAATCAAGGTATTTTGCTTTTTTTGCTTTTGGTTAATGTCTATAGAGCAATATACAATCACATGACCCAATATCTAACATATTAATAAATTGACTCTCATGAATTAACCCATAAAACATAACAAATTATATAAAATAAAAGAAAATAACAAACTATTAACATATTAATTATTAATATAAAGCAATTTTCGTACCATCGGGACTGTAATTGATTCCAAGCCTAATACAAGTGAATAATAAACCTTATCATATTAATAATTAATATAAAACAATTTTCATATACCATTAGCCCATTAGTCAACCTAAGTTTGACCAAATATCTTCTTCTCCTAACTTGAACCAGTCGACTTTCATGAGAGAAACACACGGATTGAGTATTGTAAATCTTTGTTCCTCCATTGTCAATCTTTGTTCCTCCATTGAAGCTTTTATTAGGTTTAATTGATAAGATTAAGAACTTTAATTAAATAAATTAACTTACTATTATTGTTTAAATGGACATTGACCATTGTCCAAAAGCTCAAATCTTGAAAAAAAATAAAAAAAGTTTATAAAATATGCAAGTAATTCATCCGGTTGCTCATAAATTGAGAATCAAATTAATTAAGCATACCACTGTAATTAAAGTAAGAATTAATTTAATAACTTCCATTTTTCCATAGCTTTCATAAATTGAGAATCAAATTAATTAAGAATACTACTATAATTAAATTAAAAATTAATTTAATAACTTACATTTTTCCATAGCTTTCTCTCTTTCGAGCATTCACCTTGGAAAAGGTAAAAAACAGTGACACCCCACCCCATTCCCACATAAAACACTTTAATCTTATTAATCAATTAAATAATATTTATTTAATTATACTGTACAGATGTAGTTTCTAAAGATTTCTATAACCCACGTCCGTCCTCTCTATAATACATCATCTCTCTTCTCCTTATCTCTACCGTTCCCATAGCTTACATCATCTCTCTTGAGCAAGCAGAGCTAGCCACCCATGTCTTTGTTCTTTTTTTGGTTTTTTTCATTAATGTTTTGGTTTGTTTTTGCTTATGAGGTAATTTGCTTTCTGGGTTTTAAATTTGGTTTTGTTTGATTCTTGAAATCAAATGAAATGTGTATGAAATCTTGCAATTATTGAATGAAACGCTTAACCTACTATTTTTCAGAGAATCTATTAGTGTATTTTTTATTTATGAAATATGATGATACACTGATAAGTTGATAAGTTGAAAAGTAACCAAATTGCTTGTTTTACAAGGCAACCTAATCTTATGTGTTTTCATCTGATTGGTTGTTGATAAGTTGAATTGGACTCTTGCAGCTACTTTTCCCGCTAGATATTATTAGAATTAGATGTTGTAAGTCCAAAGGTTACTATGTAGACTCCTCTTATCCATACTGTCATAGGCTGACAAAGATGATGAGCACACAACTGAATGTTTAGTTTGATGATGTTGCACATGTTGCTCAACTTGCCTGAGAGGTTTAATGCATGTACTTGATTTAGAGATTGAAGGGTAGTTTTATTAGTAGTTGATGTCTGATTGATTTGTCTTGTTTTCTGAGTCCTGTATTGTAATGACTTATTATGTTTGATTGTCTGATTTCCAATGGAACCTTTTCCCAGCATGTTCACAGCCAGAACGATGAATTTCCTCTGTCATGGGATATGCACTTACGGATTGCTTCAGAAGGTTTTGGGGTCCTTGCATACTTAAATTCTGCTGCTTGCTCTCGCATTTATCATCGAGATATCAAGTCTACAAATATACTATTTGATGATAAGTATAGAGCAAAGATAGCAGACTTTGGAACTTCTAAATCAATGGCTAATATCGATCAAACTCATGTGACCACCAAAGTACTAGGCACATTTGGATACTTAGATCATCTGTACCTTCAGTTTGGTTACTTCAGTGACAAAAGTTATGTCTACAGCTTTAGAGTCGTACTTATTGAGATTTTAATGGGTTAAAAACCAACATCTTTTACAAGTGCATAAGAAGGTCAGCGTTTGATATGGTATTTCATTGATTCTGTGAAGGGAGTTAACTGTCTGTTTGATATTCTTGACATTCAACTGTCAAGTTTTGGAAATAAAAAAATGATCATGGCAGTTGCTAACCTTGCAAAAAGGTGTGTAAACTTAAATGACAAGGAAAAACTTTCAATGAAAGAAGTTGCAAAGGAATTGGAGGTAATTCAAGTGCCAAGTAAGGTTGAAAATTGTGAACTGATAAAGCATAGTCGCGATGGAATTTCTACTACAACGTTTACTTTTGAAATTGATTCTTCATCCAAAGACTATATTCTACTTTTGAACCAAGTTCTACTTTCGTAATTGGTTCTTCATCCCGACCATTATTAATCAAGTATGTTGATGAGTTGGAATTTTAAAGAGAGTTAAGCCTTAGGTAATCTTCATGCCGATCGGGTTCTACTTTTGAAATTGATTCTTCATCCCGATTATTATTAATCAAGTATGCTGATGAGTTGGAATTTTAAAGAGAGTTAAGTCTTAGGTAATCTGATTTTCCGAGAATGCTGGATGTGCCTATTTTGCATAAATAATTTTTTCAGTAGCTAAGATAGCTTTAGTGAAGAGGTTGATCATTGATGCTATTTGTGTAGCAGAGGGTGTATTGCTTTTGTAAAGTGGCTTGTAAATGTTGTCCAGCTGCTTGCTAACAAGTTGTAAAGTGGCTTGTAATTAGTGTTTAACAGTGTAATATACTCGACTTTGCATAAAAAAAAAATGCCCACTCATTTTTATTTTCGACGTAAACAAATTAAAGTAAGATCACTTATGCAAATCCCAACAATGCCCATAAAGGCCTAGCTTCAATATGTGCCTTAGAATTTATGATCAACAATTTGGACATTTAAGGTGTGTTTGATATGACTTTTCAAGTAAATCTATTACATGTAAATTTTCTGAAATATAGTATTAAAAAAAAATATAACTTTGTTTGATTGTGTATTTATAATTTAATAGATAATCTAGGAAATTACAGAAATGTGTTCGAGAATGAAATAAAGTTTTGAATAAAAAGGGAAATCTTAAAAATTTATTAAATATAATGAGGGTTTAAGATAATTTATGTCCTATAAAATAACTCGAAATGAGCTTATTGAAGAAAGTTCAGAATTTGTGATTCTCCCTGTAGACATTTAGGAGATTTTCAAAATTAAGTTAACTCTTCTTAAGTTGATGGCCAAAAAACAGAAAAATTTAAAAGAATTTTTAGCTTTAAAAAAGTTATAAAGAAAAGAAAGCATATCGAACGCACTTTTAATTGTTATTCCGTTTTACTTTTATCCAAGATTTAAGACAATAGATTAAATTAGCATTTACAATCCATTTGCTATTAATTTGTTAGCAATATTAGGCTTTCAACTTTAAAATCCTCCTTTTGAATGTCAAACAACATGTCAATTTAATTCAATAGATGAGATAATGATACGATTTTTGAGTAATAGATTCAACTCCTTTAAAAGTTGAGAACCTTGGTTAATTTTACTTCTTTTGGATTCTTAAAAGAGAAAAAAGACGGCTAGATATTTAACATCTTGAATTGATATAATCTATTTTTTTTAAGTTCAGTGTTCTCATTATAATTCTATCTTGACATAGAGAATATTTATTCAACTATCAAATAAACTAAAATTTTGCGGATACTTCAAATCTATGTTGTTGAACCAATTGCTCAAGTACTAAATTTAAACAAAAATCATATGGAAGTTCTAAACTTCAAAGGAATTAGTGAATTGGCAAATGTTTATACCTGTATGACTGGACCCTTCGACCAAGGTAGCCCAAAGGTCGGTCCAAGGAGAGTGCGCACAAGAAGGTCGCGACTCGTAATGCTAACTGGTGACCAAGAATATTATTGTGGGTTCCACTAAGATGCTGAAAGCAGGGAATGAATCAGCCACGTAACTGCTTACGTGATCATCTAGAAGGGTATCATCTCTATCTGATCGAAATGTGTCATTTGGATTTAAATGTTCTTTTATTTATTTATGGATTTAGTTACTATCGACGTTGTTTTTTAGTCGACCTGGTTTTTCAAACCAATACCTGTGACTAAATAACAAACACAACAAAAGTAAAGAAAGAGGCAAAGAAGAAGAACAACACATACAAGTTTTTATGTGGTTTGGCTGAAACAAGACCTACGTCCACGATTGTCACCCTCTATTTTGACAGAGTCACAATATATTATTCTCTCTCTCTCTTCTTCTTTACAATGAATTTGCACTCCTATTTATAGTGAGAGGTGATATAATTTGAATTAATTTGAATTACATACATATAAGGTAAGAAATAATTTACATTAATTCTAATAATTATGATGCTCGAAATCCTCTCCAACAAATCAGTAATGGACTCCGATAATCTTGAGATTTTATTTGCTTGAAAAGAGGAAAGTTGACTTCTTTTCGAATTAGACTGCTTCAGATTTTTAGAAGGTCAACTGTGTCAGTTGTAACGAGCTAATATTCTAGCGAGCTGATATGTCACTCATCGAGCAGATGGAGAGTTTCAAAGCATGAGCTGATGCATGAGTTGATGATAAGAACCAACATGCTCTTACAGCGAGATCTTTATATCGATCAAGCCAACAAGCTCTTATACAGCGATCAAATTACCGGTCTTTCATACGCTATCAGATTAATGAGCTTGCTAGGTTTTTGGTCATTGGGTTCATTCATTGGGCTTTTAGCGGCTCATTTATCCAGATTGCAAAAATATCCATAATAGTTACTTTATCCAACCACTAACCTTAATCATAAATTATAGTATTTGGATTGATTATAAGAGTAGTTTTATTGAAACTAATCCAAAAATTACAACTTATTGGTAAGATTAGTGATTGAATAAGGTAGTCAAACATTTTATTTAATTCCAAGGAGATTGAGGAGAAGTTGTGTGTTGTATGTGTCGTGGTGCAACTAAACATGAATCATCTTCAAGTTTTTATTTCCGGTAATATTAATGAAATGACATAAATGCCTTCCACATTTTGTTGGTCTTTTCTTTGGGAAAAAAGAAAAAAGAAAAATTCTTAATTTATTAAATTAAATTAGGTTTTATTCAACTTTATAATAGTTTAAAAATCGAGTTATTTATAATAAAAATATTTTTATTGAGATTTTTACTATATAATATATATTCATTTGAAATTAGTGATATGAAAAATATTTTTAAACCTAAAATGTGTATTCATTAAAAGAATTGAATCCATTGTTTTAGTACACTCTTGTACATTTGTTTCAATAAAAAAGAAATTAATATATTATTTTCATCCCATATACATTAGTAAAAATCATATCATTTTTCTTTTTAATTAAAAATTAAATTATTTTCAAACATACTTGAATCAAAACAAAAGGAGAGTTATAGTTTTAAAAGAAATTCAAATATCTTATTCAAAATAATATTACAAGTAAGGGGCTCTGTTAGAACAAAATGAAGGGTCTATAGATTTTTTTTTTTTTTTTAACTTTAAATTTTTTTTATTAGAGTGTTCTAATAAAAGAAGTCACAAAATAAAAAGGTTGATTGTAAGAAGAAAATATTTTATAAATATGGTTTTCTCTGTAAAAGCACAGACGACGACCTCCAAGACTATTGACCAAGTCAAATATTGAAATGAATGAACTATATCCCGGAATACTAGAGAGGATATTGTCAAAGTATGAGAATCATTGTGTCAGTATCCAATGACGGTGATTTTAACTATTGAATGATGGAGGAAAAATCAGGAGGAATATATATATTTTTTATTTAACATAACTTAAATATAGATCGGATAACCCTATTCCAGTGTTAGACTTATCCCAAATTTTCTTATATAACAAACATATATATTTATTTAAGAAGAGATAATATAATAAATAAATTTGATTAGTTAATCATGACTTTTTAAAGTTAGAATATACTAACGATACAATCATAATATATATATATCTCTACCTCACCAATCAATTAATGAATACCACTTGGGCTTCCTTTAGATGAAATAAAGTACCATTTTTGTCCATTTTCGTTATCTTAGGTGGTGTAGGTCTTTTAAGTTCTTATTTTAAAAAAACAACTAGTAGGAATATTTAAGATACTTTGTTTTCTTTTCTGAGATTCCTTAACTTATATTTAGTGATTTTATAATTACCATTATACTGCACATCTTAATTGTGTATTTACATTTATTTTTAAGGGATATTTACTTTCATTTAAAATTATTTATTATTTCATATAAATAAAAATAATAATTTAATATTATTTATTCAATTTTTTTTAAAAAAAAAAAAAACCAAAGAAATTTGAGAAGAAGGCTACATCCTTTTGGTAATAATTTAATTTTATAAGATTATTGTAGTAAATTAGTGAATTAGTAAATTATGACTAAAAGTTAAGTGTGAGTCATTTTTTTAATAAGATTTTTTTAACTTAAAATAAGATATTAGAGAAAAAAAAAAATTTGTTTCACTTGAGTTATAGATAAAAAGGCCTCTCTCCTATCTAGAACTAGAAGCACCCAAAAACTTTTGTAAGTTCGTTTCATGTATAGTAGTTCTCTGTTTTGTTTTATCATGACCTCATTTTCATTTTAACTCAATTCTTGCTTTTCCAAATTTCATTTGATATGACTCTAGGAACCCACATTTTGCAAAATCTTAATAAAATTAATGGATATGGGAAGTGTTGATGTTTGAAATTAGTCAATTTAGGTTTCTGAGGCCAATACTGCAATAGAGGCAAAGACAGAGCAAAAGACAAGCTAAGAACAAAGAAAATGACAAAGGAAGAACAATGAACACATAGGATTTTATGTGATTCGGCCAAGGATTGCCTACGTCCACAGTCTTTTTTCTTGTTATTTCTACAGAGTAACGGTATTTTCTAAGTGTTTCTCTCCTTATTGCATTGATGTTACAGATCGTCTCTCGTTGCAGTGATCTCAATTAGTCTTTGAGCGACCTTCATTTAGGCCTATGTCAGCGCCTTAACAACATCCGTTATCTGTATCATAGTATTCTCTAATATTTTATGGCGCTGTTGCAAAACTTGCACAGTATCTCCTCCAATGACATTGAATGTAGGTTGACGAGAGAGGAGTGGGGGCATGCCCTGAGTAGCCCTAGCCATAAACGAATTTGAGATGCCCGTACCCATGTTAACTGGTAGAGCATCTCGTTGTTGGTCTACATTTTCTATTCTATCAGTCATTGCATCAGAACTTCTAGTTGTTCTTCCTTTTGCCATGGTCATTGCAAATAGAACGCTGCAACCTGGGTCCTCCTTCTAGCGTTAAAATGTTGACGTCAAATATTGGTCAACTCAGGTTCACAAGCCCAATACTGCAAATGTAAACAAAACAATGCAAGAAGTAGATTAAAAAACAAAGAAAAGAGTAAAGGAAGAACAAGAACACAGGAAGTTTGACGTGGTTCGGTCCAATATTATCTACGTCCACGACTGTTCTCTCTTAATTTTGGCAGAGTAACAAAAATTCTACTAAGTGTTTTCTTTCTTAATTTTACAATAAAATTGATCTCCTATTTATAGAGGGGGAAGGTACAATAAAATATCATTAAATTGATAAGTCATCATTACTTTTATATTTTCTAAGACTGACATGCATCAAAGTCAACTTCTGCAACTCTGAGTTCTGATATAACTCATACTTAGTGATTGAGATTTCCTTAAATCACGCTGTCATTAGTTTGAAATAATCTTCTTTAACATGCACTAGACTCTGTTTTGGACGACCTGGAGAGGCTGAGAATGACCAGTAATCTGAGAGCTGTAATAGTGGACACTTTCGGTCTAGCGAGCTTGGACGTCTTCAGAGCTTTGGATACGCGAGCTAAGAGTACGGCGATTTGGGGAGCTCACTTTAGCAAGCGGGTTCTTCGTCTTTCGGTTTGTTGGGCTAGTTTGTTGGGCTTTTACCAGCCAATTTAAGCAATCTTGAAAATACCCACAACAAGAAGAATAAGAAGAAAAAGTTGAGAGAAATACATATTAAGAAAATATTAAATTAAAATAGAAAGAGAATATTGAAAATCTATAAATTAAAATTGAGACACATGAGTAGATACAAACCGTTATAAAATTGTGTCAAAATTTGTGTCACTGATTGCTCCTATATATATATAGTACTTTTACCAATAATACCTTTTAACTTTAAAAAGTTAAGATGAACAAATCAAATTCATCAGTTGTATTCTCTTTCCTAAAACAAATTCTCTCTCATATTTAATTCAAATGAAATAGATGAATTTGATTGATTCATCTTAACTTTTTAAAATTAGAATACACTGATGATATAATCACTTTATATATATATGTAGATATATATATGCTTTTTATTGTAAGACCTTATGTAAAGTCATTTTTTATGTTTATTGTATGTTTCTCAAATTTCATTTAAGCTACTACCATATCAATCTGGTTGTATTTTTCTTTAAGAATTTTTAGTTTTAAGTATTGCTTAAAATGTCATCTAAAAATATAAACTGTACTAGAACTGGGCAACTCTATGTTTGGTTTGGTTATAATAGAAACTAAATTGAATCGATTTTTTTTTTCAATTTTCAATCTGGAGAACCAAACATAAAAAGTTTGAGGACTGAAATTGACTTGAACTGAACACAGTGGGCTTGGTTCAAATCAGTTCGGTTATCATTGCTTCTGGAAGCTTAGTTTGGCGAACCAAGATTTGAGTTGCCCATCCCAAATTAGAAAACTAATCAACACCAAACCTAGATTAAATAAATCGATCAAACAACAAATGAAAATTAAACTAGAAAAAACCAAATCAACACAAATCAAATAACTTAAAAAACTAATCAAACAACAAGAAACCAACTCCAAATCTAGATTTATGCAATGGCAGCTCAAGAGAATGAAAATGAAAATAGAAAAACCAAAAAAAAAAAAAAAACTAGAAAATGAAAAGGGCAAATTGCACAAACCTCCCCTGAGGTTTGGCGAAATTGCATAAAAATGAAAAAGTTTGGGTAACTCGCACTGACTTCCCTTGAGATTTCAAAAACTAACACCAACCTCCCCTACTGTTAGTCAAACCCAATTAAAATCATACGGTCCATGGTCAAATATACAAAAAGACTTAAACACCCCCAAGTTAAATTTAAAGTTAAATTTTTTATTTTTTATAAATTTAAAATTAAAATTAAAAAAATTAAAAAAAAAAATGGAGACCAAAGGTCTCCAGTTTATCTCCATCGCTGGAGATGATCTCCAGCGATTGAGACTACCCTCTCCAGCGCTGGAGACGTCTCCAACGCTGGAGACGTCTCCACGCTAGAGATCGCTGGAGACGATCTCCAGCGATGGAGATCGTCTCCATCACTGGAGACGCCAACGATGGAGAGATGGAGACTCTCCGATGAGCTGGAGGTCTCCAACGATGGAGCCGCCTTCGTCGAGCATCTCCAACCTGGAGACCAGTGGTATCCGACGATAGAGACCATTGGTCTCCGGCCACAGGAGACCAGATCTGGTATTTTAAAAAAAAATTTAAAAAATTTTAATTATTTTATATTTATTTATTTAAATTAAAATTTTTATAAGGTATATATTGACCATTATGCCCCTGATAATTTTGACTAGATGAAGGTTGACTGATGGTTGACTCACGGCAGGGGAGGTTAGTATTGAGTTTTTGAAATCTTAAGAGAGGTGAGTGCGAGTTATCCAAACTTTCTCATTTTTGTGCAATTTCGTCAAACCTTAGGGGAGGTTTGTGCAATTTGCCCAAATGAAAATGAAAATGAAGGGTTGGAGATGGGAGCATAAGAAAATGAAAATGAAACCAACAAAAAACCAGGAAAAAAAAATAAAGGAGGAGGAGAAAGAGAGAGAAAGAGGGTAGTTGGCAAAGAAGAAAGAAGAAGATGTAAGAGAGAGATGAAAGAATAAAAAGGAAAAAGAGAAGAAAGAAGAGAGAGAGTATGTTAGCCAATGTGCATTAAATATGTTGAGAGAGGGTTAGGTGTGTGTGTGTATGTATATATATATATATATATATATATATGGGTTTGATTCGGTTCGCAGTTCTGGGTATATATATATATATATGGGTTTGATTCGATTCGCAGGTCTGAAGACCCAGAACTGAACAAAAGCCATTTTATAGATGTGAACTACCAGCTAGTTTTTGGACTTTTGGTCCAAAAGGAAGACGTAATAACAATAATTTTATAGAGGTAAATGCATTCCTATTTGTACATATACATGGTCATCATAGTTAATTAATTGTTTCTAAACATACGAGAGAAAATCTATACATGGGACTATTCCATGGATATATATGTATATATAAACGTTTCGTGTAGCATCAACCCACATGCTAGGTCCTTAGTTGGGAATGACAATCAATTAAAGCTTTCTTCCCTATCTAACATTCTACTCCTCTTCAAACTAGATAGTGATATTTTTACAACATGAGATTGAACAAAAAATTATCATATCTTATATTTAATAGAACATGAAATGCAGCAGTATAAGATTATATAAAAATATTATTTTAAATTAACTTAAAGAATAAGATTATATAAAATATATTAAATTAAATTAACATGTTAATCAACTAAATGAATGCTCCTCTGATTAAATGATGTTGGGTCTATTATTAACTTATCACCCCCAATAATTGCTTGCCTGTAAAAATGAATAAGGTTTAAACTAAATATTGCAAAGAATACCAAATTATCACCGCTAATAATTGCTTGCCCCCTAAAAAAGTTAAATCGGCGCAACCCTTTAAATTAACCCAAATAAGTGTTGTCACTAAACAATAATTGAAGTATAATAGTAAGTTTTACTGAGGACCACTAATGTCTTTAATGATTTTAACACTAATGTCTGGAGACCCAAAACTGAACAAAAACTATTTTTATAGATGTGAACTACCAGCTAGTTTTTAGACTTTTGGTCCAAAAGGAAGACATAATAACAATAATTTTATGAGAGAATTATTCATAAGCCTCTGAATATATACTTTATTACAATTAGAAATCACGTTTGCATTTTATAACAATGACCTCCCCTGTATTCATGGGTTGACCACGTTAACCGTTTAATATAACTGAAAAATGACAAAATATAGTAAAAAGATGAAAATACCCCTCTATTTATAAAATCCAATCTCACCCTTCTCTCTCTCTCTCTCTCTCTTCTTTTTCTTCTCTGCTTTTTCTTCGTCTTCTTCACTGGACCCAGGTCGCCGTCTGAAAACCCAGACACTCAATCTCTCTCTCTCTCTCTCTTCTCCTTTTTCTCTTTGTCTTCTTCACCAGTCGGTCTAGGTTTCGAAACCCAAATCAGCGTCTAGGTTTCTATATCCCAAACGCCGTCTGGGTTTCGAAACCCAGATCGACGTCCGGGTTTCCATCATGGAAACCTAACGGCGATTTGGGTTTCGAAACCTAGACTCTGGTCTGGGTTTCGAAACTCAGATCACCGTTTGGGTTTCCATCGAAAGATGGAAACCCAGATGTCGGTCTGGGTTTATGAAACCCAGACACCGATCTGGATTTGCAAACCCATATCGGCATCTAGGTTTCCACCTAGAAACCTAAACGTTGATCTGGGTTTAGATCTGGGTTTCCACCTGAAAACCCAGACGCCGGTATGGGTTTAGATCTAGGTTTTCAAACCCAGATCGGTGTCTAGGTTGCCATCTGGAAACTCAGACGTCGATCTGGGAATGGAAACTCGGACCGGATTTTGGTGAAAACCTAGAACCCTCTTACTGATTTCTTTCGATGATGTGGGTTTTGATTTGAGTCGATTTTATGGAATATTTGTGTTGATTTTGTGGGTTTTGATTTTGATGGAGTTGGTTGAAGATCAGGGTTGAAGATGATGTGGTTGATTTTGATTTGTATTGATTTTGTTGATTTTTTATTTTGATTTTGTGTGAGATAGTGGTTGAGTGATGAACCATGAACGTGATGAGATGTTGAATTTTTGTTTTATCTTCTTTTTTTTTTTGGAAATATTATTTTTTTTAAATTGATCTAGACCGTCCATCTTTGGGATGGACGGTTTAGATCCATTTGATAAATTTTTAAATTATTTTTTATTAATTAATATAATTTTTTAAAGAAAAATAAAAATCGAAGAAATTGACCAAAATACTCTTACTACAATTAACTTTTACAGTTAATTATGATCAAACCGTTAGTCCAGGGGACATCATTGTTACAAAATATAAAAGTGGTTTCCGATTGTAATAAGTGATATGTTTGGAGGCTTGTGAGTAATTCTCTCATAATTTTATAAAGGTAAATGCATTCCTATATGTACATATACGTGGTCACCATAGCTAATTAATTGTTTCTAAACATATGAGAGAAAATCTATACATGGGACTATTCCATGGATATATATGTATATATAAATGTTTCATGTAGCATCAACCCACATGCTAGGTGCTTAGACTGGGAATGACAATCAATTATAGCTTTCTTCCCTATCTAACATTCTACTCCTCTTCAAACTAGATAGTGATATTTTTACAATATGAGATTGAACAAAAAATTATCATATCTTGTATTTAATAGAACATGAAATGTAGCAGTATAAGATTATATAAAAAATATTGTTTTAAATTAAGTTAAAGAATAAGATTATATAAAATATTTTAAATTATATTAACATGTTAATCAACTAAATGAATGCTCCTCTGATTAAATGATGTTGGGTCTATTAACTTATCAACCCCAATAATTGCTTGCCTGTAAAAATGAATAAGGTTTAAACTAAATATTCCAAAGAATACCAAATTATCACCTCTAATAATTGCTTGCCCCTAAAAAAGTTAAATCGGCACTACCCTCTAAACTAACCCAAATAAGTGTTGTCACTTAACAATAATTGAAATATAATGGTAAGTTTTGCGAGGACCACTAATGTCTTTATTGGTTCTAACACTAATAATTAAACAGAGGCAGATGGAGGAAAGGGGTGGTTGTGCTCGCGACTTAGCCCATTCATCGAAACCACTTGCACATTTTGCATAAAAAATAGGACCCATACACTTTCACTTTTAAAAAGGTGTTTATTTAATAATAGTAAAAAATTTTAAAATTATTTCTAATATTAACCAAAAATTGTTTTACAATGAAATTTTGATAGATGTGAACTACCAGCTAGCTTTTTGATTTTTTTTTTATCCAAAATGATGATCTAATAACAGTAATTTTAAAATATGCTCACTTTGATTTATTACGCAGGTTACAATTATAAATTTGACCATCTATTTCTATTGATTTGACTACTTTATATGATAAATATAACTTTGTTATATATACATAAAATTTTAAATAATGGTTAGGTAAATCAACGCATTTTGCCTAAAATAAAAAAGGTAAATCAACCCAGTTGAAAAATAAAAAGCACTCAAAAAGTTAAATCGAAAAAGTATGTGGAGGACCAGACGTAGCAGGAGAAAGAAAATGAGGAAAAGGTATGCAGAAAAGTAGTGATGGAGAGAAAGTGAAATATTTTCTGACATCAAAACTAATCATGTGTTGTTGTTGGATAGCTTTAGATTCTTACTTTCTTACAGTTAGATAATCTTTTTCATCATCCAACGGTTCAGCGATATTGATGTTCTCCACAATATAAAGAACATTATTCTCATTAATCTCTCCCTTTTGTTGAGCATCCAAAATATGATCAATTGCACATTTCAAACCTTCATTGTTTTGCTCTTTGTGCTTGCAACTTTCCTCTATCACCAATTTAAAAAAAGGAAATGTAAGTCATAAAGAACCATTTTTTTCTTTTTAGGAATAACAAACTAGTTGGTATCGTTTTTCAATCCATCTTCAATTTAACAAATTTGGATCCTATAAATATTCAATAATTTTTGTTAAAAAAATACAATAATTTTCTACAGAATAAATTTAAAATACTTTTGGTGAAGTGCACCATATTACTTGTGAACTCAATTATGTTTTTTTATTTAAAAAAAAAAAAAAACTAAATACTAAATAAATGTAAACTCTTGCATACTTCTGCAAAGTGTAATAGATTCATCCGTTTATTTTGTCTTTTTCTAAATAATCAATTTGAGGGTTTCAGAGACTCCAGAAAAACACCGTCCAAGCACCGAAGATTAAAAAGAATAACAATAAAGTTATATGATGATGGTGACATGACGCGCATAAAGAAGACAGAGCATGTGAGTTTGCCGGCCAGCACTCCCCATCGGATGTTTCGTAGTAACAGCATGCATATCAAAAGTAACAATAAACAAATCAGTTTCTTAATAAAAATAAATAAATAAACGAATCAGCTCAAAAAATATATATATCTTTTTTAGTTTAAAAAAACTCTCTTTTATTGAAAATTTGATTTAATAAAAAAGAGATTTTTTTATTTCATTTTTAAAAGATCTTCAAATTGGATTAATGAGTAATGACTTATGTGTGGGTAATTTTCGACTAAATGCTCTCGACAAAAATGATGTGACCATTGTGGTCAATAATGAATTAATGACTAATGACTTATGAGTATTTGGTCACACGAAAGACCAAAGACCATTTGGTAAGGGGTAGGGACCACTGGGTGGACGGTGGTACTGGAACTATATTTGCAAAACGTGAGTGATTATTTGATCCTAAACAGATCATTTGGTACTACATCGGTTAATTATAAATTAATCTCTCCCTAATAATAAAGTTATCTGATTATGTGACAAGCCGCGAGTATAAAGCAGAGACTGAGAGGGAGAGAGATAACACTCATTGGATCGTGTCGTGTGGCGGTCATCTCTCTCCGCTTTCTCTCCCTCCTTCTTCTGCAAGGTATTCATTCAATAAATTCAATTCAATTTTTATCGGTCTGTGTTTATTTATTTATGTTGAATAATATTTGAAGGTGGTGGCGAGTGCTTGAATAAACAAGGCTGCTCCCGTATTCGGTGATGAACGTGAACCACTCCATTTCAAATTGCCGTTCTTGCTCTCTTCTCCATCGTAAGACTCCTTCCTCATTTCGTGTTCCAACACCAAGAGCCTTCCCTGACAAATCTACTGTCAATTTCTCCAAAAAATTTCCTTCTGTGAGTATCTTCTTTGCTTGAAACTTCATGTCTGTTAATTTAGATCGACCTGTGAATTATTCTAGACTTTCAAACTGAACTTGTAGGGTGCGATTACTTGGTCTTGATTTCCTAATCTGACTGTTGTTTTGCAAATTCTTACTGTTGGTTTAATTCCTTTCAAATACTGTATGTCTGTTTAGTTTCCTCAAATACTGTAAACTGCATGAACTCGTAGGATACTCGAGAATTTCTGAATGGATTATGATTTTCTGCCCGTTTGTTGTGTTTACCTTTTTATTTACAAAGCTACTTAACAACAATTCAGAAAAAAAAAAAAAAAAAACCATTTTCAAGATCCGGTTTGAACCGAACCGAATTATGGATTCTAACTTTCTGCCAGTTTTGTTTTTGTTCTAAAATATTAGTGTAATTTTGGGAGATCATAATCCGTTTCATTGCTTGGAGCTTTTGCAACGTATAAAGTTGTTTCAGAAATTGTCTCTTTGGTCAGTGACGCAAATAGTTCAAAGATTTATTCTTGAATATTTTATGATTAATTGGATTTATGTTTCTTAAAATGAAATTTTTGTGAAGTTTCTGTTCAATGGTAGTGAACACGTGGAAATGTTTAACAGAAGGGAAAGTTTTGTGAACCTGTTCTTTGCTGTTGCAGTTATTTGTATATTACTATGCTTTGAATCTTCATTTGATTGTGATGAGTTCATCAATAGCTAGAGTCCAAAAAAATATTGATAGATATTCAAAATTGTTGTATTTGTGATTTTTTTTCTAGTTTTGTTTGATTTACTTGATCTATTATTATTATTATTATTATTATATATATTTTTTTTTATGAAGATCCATTTAACATTGAAGTTGAGGTCTCCGGAGTGTATAATTGATGGTTATTGGCTAACAAACAAAAATTTTGTTGAATTTTTGTAGGTTTGGGTGGAGTGTGGGTTCCGCTTGAACCCCTGGGTCTTGCATGGCACCCGAACTCGTAAACTTTGTAAATGCGGAATGGGAGTTGTTGGAAAGATGTAAGAGAACATAAATTTTATACTATTTGTTTTATTCAAATTTTGTCTATATCATAATTTAGAAACATAAATTTGCTTTCATAACATATGTCTATATGTATCCATTATATTATAAATCTTATGGTTCAATGAAAACACCATTTCTATCTTATTAGTAAGATTGTATTCATTAGCTTGATATAAGGAATCATTGTACAATTATTTTCTAGGACTTGATAATATTCACGAAGTCATATACATATGTAAGTGCACACACAAAGTCACAGACACATCATATTGAAGTGCCCTCCATTTGAATTTGTTTGTGCAAGAATGCATGACGTGCAAAGTCGTGAAGTAATTAAACGATTTGAGATATTTTTTGTGGTTCTTTGTTGGTGCAGGGTCAGTTGGTTTCTAATCCAAAAACTTTCCCTTCAGGTATCTTTCTTTTTTCGCTTTTGGTTAATGTCTATAGAGCAATATACAATCACATGAACCCAATATCTAACACATTAATAAATTGACTCTTATTAATTAACCCAAAAAAATAATAAATTATATAAAATAAAAAAAATAACAAACTATTAACATATTAATAATTAATATAAAGCAATTTCCATACCATCAAGACCATTCTTGATTCCAAGCCTAATACAAGAGAATAACAAACTATTAACATATTAATAATTAATATAAATCAATTTTCATATCATTAGGACCATTCTTGATTCCAAGCCTAATACAAGTGAATGGCAACTGATCTAATTTCCATACCATTAGCCCCTTAGTCAACCTAAGTTAGACCAAATTTGTTCTTATCCTAGTTTGAACCAGTCGACTTTCATGAGAGAAACACACAGATTGAGTATTATACATCTTTGTTCCTCCATTGAAGCTTTTATTAGATTTAATCGAAAATATTAAGAACTTTAGTTAAATAAATTACTTTACTATTATTGTTTAAATAGATATTGACCATTGTTCAGAAGCTCAAATCTTGGGAAAAAAAAAGGTTATAAAACATGCAAGTGATCCATATGGTTGCTCATAAATTGAGAATCAAATTAGTTAAGAATACTACTGTAATTAAAGTAAGAATTAATGTAATAACTTCAATTTTTTCATAGCTTTCTCTCTTTCGAGCATTCACCTTGGAAAAGGTCAATGTCTTTTCTTTTCAATTTGATGAATAATTGCTTCTTTTTTACTACATGTTGATAATAAAGCAAAAGAATAGATGAAGTTTTGATGAAGAATAGAAGAGGTTTTGCTCGGAAGATCAACAGAAGAAGTCAATGAGATTAAAAAATGTTTCTACAACTTCTGTTTCATACTATCATCCTCTTTTCACCAATTTTATTGGTAAATTCATCATTACCTACATCAAAGCTCAATTGCCCATCAAGTTGTGGAGATGTTAAAATTTCATTTCCATTTGGAATCGGAGCCAACTACTACTTTAATGAGTATTTTGCAATAGACTGCAAGTCTCATAAGTCATTTCTCAAAAGCATGAACTTGGAAGTGCTGCAGATTTTTCTACTCTCCTTCACAGTTTGGGTGTATCATCCCGTTTCAAATTATTGGCTCAATAATGAATCTAAAAGTTTGCAGAATACATCGTTCATGTTTTCAGATGAAAACAAGTTTATTAGATTCGCATGCAACAATTTTGCACTCATGTTCTTCAAAAATTCTCATGTTTATGGATAATTGTCGATTTGTCATAAAGGAAATGTAGAAATTCAAAGTTGTTAAGGAGTCGACTGCTACAAGACAACAATTCCTGGGGAACTGAAGAGATACAAGATATATTTCAATATCTCAAGTTATGGAAGAGAGTAAAATTGCAAGTATGCATTTTTTATTGACTAGGACATAGTCAATTATGTACCCCTATCTTTTGAATCTATTGCAAATATGAAACAAATCTCAGTTTTACTGAATTGAGTTATAAACGAGTCTTAGTTTGATTTCTCTCTGAAGAAGAAATGACATGATTATCAATCATCGATTTTTGTAAACCTTTAGATGACAAATCTGTTCATTGTCAATAGTGGTGGATCCAAAAAATTTGTTTTAAAGGGCACATGATTTAAGTAATAAAAATATTAAAAATTAATTTTTTATGTAAAATAATATTTGATAATACTATATAGTTTAAATAAAATAAAAAAATACATAATATATACACAAAACAAATAATTTTATACTTAAAAATCTTAATGAACATTAAAATAAATAATTAAAAAAATCAATTTAATAGGTTAACTCGGTAAGTGATAAGATGTTAAAGTGAAAATGAAATGCCAAATACAGATAAAGAGGAAAAAAAAAAGTTAGTTCATTAAAATTGTAAATTATCAATGGATTTTGTATAGCACATGAAAAGTAGAAGTAACTAGAGAGAACTAAAATGAAGAATTTGAAAAAAAAATACTAATTAATTAGGAGTAGGAAAAATATTAAAAATAGGAAAATTAGGTCTAATAGAAGCAATAAAAAGGAAGGATATTAATTATATTGGAAATAAGAAGAATAAATAATAGAGTTAAAAAATATGTATATAATGAACAACTAAGGAAGCATAAAACCAACATATTTGGTTGTTAAGTAGGTGTGTCATCTTAATCCTCAGACCTTGGTTCGAAACCCATAACACACATCTTATCATTTTTTCTAAAAATAGGGTGAAATGCAAATGTGGGTTGTTGGGGATTGAACCATGATTATGAAAGAAACAAAAAAGACTATGCCGACAGAGCCAAGGAACCATAAATGTGGTTGTTCACTTCCTCAATTATATAAAATATTTATATATTTTTTAAAAATTTATATGCCAGCATTACAAACTCAATAATTTTTTATAAAATTTCAGGAAAGACACATGCTCAGTTTGGTCCTAAACTAAGTCCGCTCCTGATTATCAGTATCTTGAAGGTTACGAAGGAAATCCATATCTTCCTGATGGATGTCAAGGTAAAACAATTCTTCACACATATGTTAGATAATTCAAATTTTCATATGCTAGTTGTGATGTGGCGCATTGGTTTTTTTATTTTCGGATATTTTTATCCTGTTATTCATTAGTAGAAAAAATATCTCCTTGTATATTTATTGAAGAGTAAGCACGAATATATAGCAGCACAGTGATGAACTTCAACTATTCTACCTATTTGATTTACTAGAATTTTTGTAATTTTATTTTTCATACTCATTAAGGGAATGTTATGAACTTGTACCCAAATCTCTATTTTGTAAAACTCCCGAGCCCAGTTTTTTCGTCCCCATTGGATTTTTACCCCTTTGGTTTTTTTTTTTTTTTTTTTGTCATTAACAAGCATTCTTCAAATTTTAAACTATTTTCTATTCTTCAAATGTTTTCTACAACATAATTCAGAAACATAAATTTACTTTTATAGCAAATATCTACATGTATCCATTATACTTTATAAATTTATATTATTTTGATCATAATATGAGTTCTATTATATTTATTTTTTAAATTATATTATTTTGTTTGTAATATGAATTCTGTTGTATTTATTTTTTACATTTCAGATATTGACGAATATAGTATGAAAAATACTATATAAAAACACGAAAGGAGGTTATAGATGCTATCTTCCTAGATCTCCCAAGGTTTACATTATTATAGTAGGTATGTCTTCTTACCACCTTAAAATTCAACATAACCAGTTGTGAATATATAATAGTTTGGTTTTTACTTAAAGCTCTTTAGAAAGTTTTCGCTTGTTTCATGAGGTCTTGATGGAGTTGAAAGAGAAATCTTGCCCGTGTTAAAGGAGCGGGGGCCCATAAGGGTCAACGAGTGGGCGTTTTTTAGGTTGGGTTTGGTGGGTTCGAAAATTTTTCAACCTAACATGGGTTGGGTTGAAACATTCGTCAAATTAATTTATCTGAATAAAAAACTAATAATTAACTATGATAGAAAATATACAAAGACCAAAATGCCCTTAATCATTTTATTTTTCTTTTAATTGAATTTAAACAAAATGAAACAAAATTAAAAAAGAAAAATTAATATATTTACAAATTAAAATTGTTTTTTATTTTTAAATATCTAACACATTCATAAATTTACTCTCATTAATTTACCCAAAAAACATAATAAGTTATATAAGATAAAAGAAAATAACAAACTATTAATATATTAATAATTAATATAAAGTAATTTCCATACCATGACGAGGACCATTCTTGATTCCAACCCTAATACAAGCAAACAACAGTTGACCCAATTTCCATACCATCAGATCCATTTTTGTAGCCCATCAATCAACCTAAGTCAGATCAAATTTCTTCTTTTCCTAACTTGAACCAGTCGACTTTCATAAGAGAAACACACGGATTGAGTGTTATACATCTTTGTTCCTCTATTGAAGTTTTTATTAGATTTAATCGACAAGATTAAGAACTTTAATTAAATAAATTACTTTACTATTACTGTTAAATAGACATTGAACATTGTCTAGAAGCTCAAATCTTAAAAAATAATAATAATAAAGTTATAAAACACGCAAGTGATTCATACAGTGTCTCAGAAATTGAGAATCAAATTAATAAAGAATACTACTATAATTAAAGTAAGAATTAATTTAATAACTTCCTTTTTTCCATAACTTTCTCTCTTTCGAGCATTCACCTTGGAAAAGGTCAAAAACAATGACACCCCACCCAATTCACACATATAAAACACTTTTATTTTATTAATAAATTAAATCATATTTATTTAATTATGATGTACAGATGTAGTTTGTAAAGATTTCTAGAACCCACATTCGTCCTCTCTATATTACTTCATCTCTCTTCTTCTCTTCTCTACCATTCTCGTAGCGTACATCATCTCTCTCGAGCGTGCACATGTAGTTCGTAAAACACTTTTTTTGTTTTTTCTCATTAATGTTTTGGTTTGTTTTTGCTTGTGAGGTAATTTGCTTTCCGGGTTTTAAGATTTAGTTTTGTTTGATTCTTGAAATCAAATGAAATGTGTATGAAATCTTGCAAAGATTGAATGAAACACTTAATCTATTTTTCAGAGAATCTGTTGGTGTATTTTATTCATGAAAGATGATGATACATTGGTAGTTACAACTGAAAGCAGAAACTCTGTTTTTATACATAAACATTGCTTGTTTTACAAGGCAACTTAATCTTATATGTGTTTTAATCTGATTGATTATTGATAAGCCGAGCTGGACACTTGCAACTGCTTTTCCTGTTAGATATTACAAGAATCAGATGTTGTAAATCCACCAAGGTTACTATGCAAACTCCTCTTATCCATACTGTCATAGGCCGACAGAGATGATGAGCACATAGTTGAATGTACAGCTTGATGATATTGCACATGCTGCTCAGCTTGCCTAACAGGTTTAATACATGTATTTGATTTAGAGATTGAATGGTAGTTTTATCAATAGTTGATGCCTGATTGATTTATCTTGTTTTCTAAGTCTTGTATTGTAATGATTTATGATGTATGGTTGTCTGATTTTGTGTTACAATTAAGTTAAAGGTCAACCTATTAGAAGTGTTATGTCAAATACAATAAAATGTTGTAGTGCATCGTTATGTTGTTTTGACTGATGAGGCTGGACGGAACAGAACTGTAGCCGAGTAGTAGTTTTGGTAGAGTAGCCCGAGTCAGCTGAATTCGGTGAGTACTTGTCAGAGGCGAGTAGAACCCTATTGGCTGAACGCCAATCAGTAAGAAGCCTGCAGGCAAAATGATTTCTAATAATAGATCGTACGGTTGCTTTTTTTTTTTAATTATTTCTTGATATTTTTATCCTGTTACTCATTAGTAGAAACCATATCTCCTTGTATATTTATTGAACAGTAAGGACACTTACATAACAACACAGTGATGAACTTCAATTACTTTACCTATTTGATTGACCAGAATTTTTGTAATTTTTTTTTTCATACAAATTAAGGGAATGTTGTGAACTCGAGCCTAGTTTTTTCGCTCCCATTGGATTTTTGCCACATTGGGATTTTTTATTTTTATTTCATTAACAAGCATTTTTCAAATTTTAAACTATTTTCTATTCTTCAAATGTTTTCTACAACATAATTCAGAAACATAAATTTGCTTTATATATCCATTATACTTTATAAATTTATATTATTTTGTTCATAATCTGAGTTCTACTGTATTTATTTTTTAATTTATATTATTTTGTTCGTAATATGAATTCTATTTATTTATTTTTTACATTTCAGATATCAACGAGTGTAGTATAAAAAAATACTATGTGCTAATCACCTATCATAAATCATATGTAAAAACACTAAAGGAGTTTATGGATGCTATTCTTCTAGATCTCCTAAGGTCTACATTATTATAGTAAGCATGTAAGTCGTATGTAAAAACACTAAAGGGGGTTATGGATGTTATTCTTCTAGATCTCCCAAGGTTTACATTATTATAGTAAACATGTTTTCTTACCACTTTAAAATTCAGCATAAACAGTTGTGAATATATTATAGCTTGGTTTTCATTTGAAACTCTTTAGAAATTTTCACTAGTTTCGTGACATCTTGATGGAATTAAAAGAGAAATCCTACCCATATTAGAGAAGCGGGGGCCCACAACGGTTAATGGGTGGGTGTTTTCAAGTTCGGGATAGGTGAGATTGAAAATTTTCCAACTTAACCCACACATTCATCAAATTGATTTATCTGGAAAAAAATAAAAAATTAACGATTAACTGTGACAGAAAACATACAAAGATCAAAATGCCCTTAATCATTTTATTTTTCTTTTAATTGAATTTAAACTAACAAAACAAAATTAAAAAAAAAAAAAAATTGAAGTATTTACATATTAAAATTGTTTTTTATTTTTTAATATCTAACAGATTAATTAATTTACTCATTTATTTACCCAAAAAAAAAAAAGTTATATAAGATAAAAGAAAATAACAAACCATTGATATATTAATAATTAATATAAAGCAATTTCCATATAACAAGAACCATTCTTGATTCCAAGCCTAATACAAGTGAACAACAGTTGACCCAATTTTCATGCCATTAGACCCATTTTTGTAGCCCATCAATCAACCTAAGTCAGACCAAATTTCTTCATCCCCTAACTCGAACCAGCTGGCTTTCATGAGAGAAACGTATGGATTGAGTATTACACATCTTTGTTCATCCAATGAAGCTTTATTAGATTTAATTGGCAAGATTAAGAACTTTAATTAAATAAATCACTTTACTATTATTGTTTAAACAGACAATGAGCATTGTTCAGAAGCTCAAATCTTGAAAAAAATAAAAGAGTTATAAAACACGCAAGTGATTCATATGGTTGCTCATAAATTGAGAATCAAATTAATCAAGAATACTACTGTAATTAAAGTAAGAATTCATTTAATAACTCCCATTTTTTCGTAGCTTTCTCTCTTTAGCATTCTCCTTGAAAAAGGTCAAAAACAGTGACATCCCACCCCATTCACGCATATAAAACACTTTTATTTTATTAATCAATTAAATTATATTTATTTAATTATGATGTACAGATGTAGTTTCTAAAAATTTCTAGAACCCACATCCATCCTCTCTATAATACATCATCTCTTTTCTCCTTATCTCTACCGTCCCCATAGCTTACATCATCTCTCTCGAGTAAGCAGAGCCAGCCACCCATGTCTTTATTCTTTTTTGGGTTTTTTTCATTAATGTTTTGGTTTGTTTTTGCTTATGAGGTAATTTGCTTTCTGAGTTTTAATATTTGGTTTTGTTTGATTCTTGAAATCAAATGAAATGTGCATGAAATCTAGCAAAGATTGAATGAAACGCTTAACCTATTTTTCAGAGAATCTGTTAGTGTATTTTTTATTCATGAAAGATGATAATACACTAGTATTTACAACTGAAAATAGAAACTCTGCTCTTGTACATAAAAATTGCTTGTTTTACAAGGCAACTTAATCTTATATGTGTTTTCACCTGATTGGTTGTTGATAAACTGAGCTGAACTCTTGCAACTGCTTTTCCCGCCAGATATTACTAGAATTGGATGTTGTAAGTCCACCAAGGTTACTATGTAGACTCCTTTTATCCATACTGTCATAGGCTAATAGAGATTATGAGCACATATCTGAATGTACAACTTGATGATATTGCACATGCTACTCATGTTGCTCAGCTTGCCGAACAGGTTTAATACATGTACTTGATTTAGAGATTGAAGGGTAGTTTTATCAGTAGTTGATGTCTGATTGATTTATCTTGTTTTCTAAGTCTTGTATTGTAATGATTTATGATGATTGGTTGTCTGATTTTGTGTTACAATTAAGTTAAATGTCAACCTATTAGAAGTGTTATGTCAAATTCAATAAAAATGTTGTAGTACATCATTTGTGTTGTTTTGACTGATGAGGCTAGATGGAACAGAATTGTCGCGAGTAGTAGTTTAGGTTAAGTAGCCCGAGTCAGGTTAACTCGGCGAATACTCGTCGGAGGTGAGTAGAACCTTGAATCGGCTGAACATCAATCAGCAAGAAGCCTTTAGGCAAAATGATTTCTAAGCATAGATCATATGGTTTCTTATTTTTATTATCTTCTTGTGCTGGAGCTTTAGCTGGAGAAATAGTAGCAGTCTTCTTAGTTGAAAAATTAATAAGTATTTTAGTAATAGTGAATCGGTGTTTTCTAATTTTAATTGAATATCGTGAAGGAATCATTGTATGCCTTGGAAGTTTGTTTCTATTCACTAGGGCAAGTGGCTAAGGAACATAACTCGTAAAGAAGGGAGATTTGCTTGAAACAAAAGTTTTTCAAAGAGAATAGTGGTTTGCTTCTTCAGTAGAAATTAAATTCATTTGAGACAGATGCCGATTGAAAATTGTTTAATTCAAGAGATTAGATGAAGCCACTGATCACTTTAATGAGAGCAAAATACTTGGTCACGGAGGTTGGTTAGGGAGGCTAAGACACAGTTTACAAAGAGGTGTTGACAAATGGAAGAATCATTGCTTTGAAGAATTGCAAAGTAGTTGAAGAAGGAAGGCTTGAAGAATTTATAAATGAGGTAGCCATTCTTTTAGAAATTTACCATTGGAATGTTTTTTTTTTGGGTTTTTGTTTAGAGACTGAGATTCCATTATTAGTTTATGAATATATTCCTAATGGAACCTTTTCCCAGTATATTCACAGGCAGAACACTGAATTTCCTTTGTCATGGGATATGCGCTTACGGATTGTTTCAGAAGTTTTTAGGGCACTTGCATACTTACATCCTGCTGCTTGCTCTTACATTTATCATTGAGATATCAAGTCTACAAATATACTATTGGATCATAAGTATAGAGCAAAGATAATAGACTTTGAAACTTCTAAATCAATGGCTAATATCGATAAAACTTATGTGATCACCAAAGCAATAGGCACATTTGGATACTTAGATCCTTTGTACCTTCAATCAAGTCAATTCCGTGAGAAAAGTTATGTCTACAGCTTTGGAGTTATACTTATTGAGATTTTAATGGGTTAAAAACCAACATCTTTTACAAGTACATAAGAAGGTTAGAGTTTGATATGGTATTTCATTGATTCTATGGAGGAAGTTAACTACCTATTTGATATTCTTGATAGTCAAGTGTAAGTTTTGGAAAGAGAAAACAGATTATGACAGTTACTAACCTTGCAAAAAGGTGTGTAAACTTAAATGGCAAGGAAAGACCTTCAATGAAAAAAGTTGCAAAGGAATTGGAGGCAATTCGAGTGCCAAATAAAGTTAAAAACTGTGAACTGATTAAGTGTGGTTACAATGGAATTTCTACTACAGCATTTACTTTTGAAATTGATTCTTCATCTCGACGAGGTTCTATTTTCGAAATTGGTTCTTCATCTCGACTAGGTTCTACTTTCGAAATTGGTTATTCATCCCGATCATTATTAATCAAGTATGCTGATGAGTTGGAATTTTAAAGAGAGTTAAATTTTAGGTAGTCTTCATCCCGACCAGGTTCTACTTTTGAAATTGATTCTTCATTCCAACCATTATTAATCAAGTATGCTAATGAGTTGGAATTTTAAAGAGAGTTAAGTCTTAGATAGTTTGATTTTATGAGAGTGCTGGATGTGCTTATTTTGTGTAAATAATTTTTTCATCTGCTAAGATAGCTTTAGTGAATAGGTTGATCACTGATGCTATTTGTGTAGCAGATGGTGTATAGCTTTTGTAAACTGGCTTGTAAATGTTGTACAGCTGCTTGCTAACAAGTTGTAAAGTGGCTTGTAATTAGTGTTTAACAGAGAAATATACTTGTCGTTGTTCAAAAGAAAATAAAATACAATTTTCGACATAAACAAATTAAAGTAAGATCACTTATTCAAGCCCAACAAGCCCATAAAGGCCTAGCTTCAATATTTGCCTTAAATTTATGATCAACAATTTGGACATTTAGGGTGTGTTTGATGAGTAAGGATTCTCTACCATCTTTTTTTTTGTTAATCTTTTGATAATCTAGTGACACATAAGCATTTGAAAAATGAATGATCAAGATTAATAAATTTTCTCTCTCATACATTACCCAAACTTAAATTGCTTTTATAAAAAGATTAGCACCATGTCAACATTGACAGAGAATCATTGTCCGTGTTTGATATGACTTTTCAAGTAAATCTATTACCTATAAATTTTTTGAAATATAGTATTTAATAAAAAAAAATTAACTTTGTTTGATTGTGTATTTATAATTTAATAGATAATCTAGGAAATTGCAGAAATGTGTCCGAGAATGAAATAAAGTTTTGTAGCAAAAAGGGAAATCTTAAAAATTTATTAAATATAATGAGGATATTTAAGATAATTTATGTCTTGTAAAATAACTCGAAATGAGCTTATTGAAGAAAGCTCAGAATTTGTGTTTCTGCCTGTAGACATAAAAGAGATTTTCAATATTAAATTAACCCTTCTTAAGTTGATGGCCAAAAAAAAAGAAGAATTTAAAAGAATTTTTAGCTTTAAAAAAGTTATAAAAAAAGCATATGGAACACACTTTTAATCGTTATTCTGTTTTACTTTTTATCCATGATTTAAGACAATAGATTGAATTAGCATTTACAATTTACTATTAATGTGTTAGCAATATTAGGCTTTCAACTTTAAAATCCTCTTGAATATCAAATAACATGTCAATTTAATTCAGTAGATGCAATAATGCCACAATTTTTTAGTAATGGATTCAACTCCTTTAAAAGTTGAGAACCTTGGTTAATTTCACTCCTTTTGGACTCTTAAAGTAAGAGAAAATAGATGGCTAGATATTAACATCTTGAATTGATATAATTCTTTTTTTTTTTTTTTTAATTCAATGTTCTCATTATGATTCTATCTTGACATAAAGAACATTTGTTTAACTATCGAATTTAAACTAAAATTTTACGAATACTTCAAATCTATGTTGTTGAACCAATTGCTCAAATACCAAAGTTAAACAAAAACCATATGGACGTTCTAAACTCCAAAGGAATTATTGAATTGGGAAATGTTCATACCTATATGACTAGCCCTTCGACCAAGGTGGCCCAAAGGTCGGTCCAAGGAGGATGCTCACGTGAAGATCGTGACTCAAAAATGCTAACTCATCACTAAGAATATTATTGTGGATCCCACTAGGATGTTGAAAGCGGCCAATGTATTCGCCGTGCAACCACTTAGGGGATCATTTAGACGGGTGTCATCTCTATATGATCGAAACGTGTCATTTGGATTTAGATATTCTTTTATTTATTTATAGATTTAGTTACCTTATCCAGCCACTAACTTTAACCATAAATCGTAGCATTTGGATTGGTTGTAAAGATAGTTTTATTGAAACCAATCTAAGGGCAATGACTTATAGGTAAGATTAGTAGTTTGATAAAATAATCAAACTCTTTATTTAATTTCGAGGAGATTGAGGAGAAGTTGTGTGTTGTGTTTGTTGCACTGCAACTAAACATGAATCATCTTCAAGTTTCTATTTTCCGTAATATTAATGAAATGACATAAATGCCCTCATCATTATGGTGGTCTTTTTTCTAGGAAAAAAAAAAGAGAACTTGTTAATTTATTAAATTAAATTAGGTTTTATTAAAATTTATAATAGTTTAAAAATCGAGTTATTTATAATAAAAATATTTTTATTGAGATTTTTACTATATAATATATATTCATATGAAATTAGTGATATTTAAAATATTTTTAAACCTAAAATGTGTATTCATTAAAAGAATTGAATCCATTGTTTTAGTAAACTCTTGTACATTTGTTTCAATAAAAAATAAATTAATATATTATTTTCATCCTGTATACATTAGTAAAAATCAAATCACTTTTCTTTTTAATCAAAAATTAAAGTATTTTCAAACACACTTGAATCAAAACAAAAGGAGAGCTATAGTTTTAAAAGAAATTCAAAATCTTATTCAAAATGATATTACAAATAAGGGGGTTCTCGTAGAACAAAACTAAGTGTCTTAAGATTTTTTTTTTTTAAAAAAAAAAAATATTTAAATTTCTTGATTAGAGCGTTCTAATAAAAGAAGTCACAAAATAAAAAGGTTGTTCGTAAGAAGAAAATATTTTATAAGTATGGTTTTCTCTGTAAAAGCACAGACAACGACTTACTACTGAGCAAGTCAAATCGACAAGCATGTAATACCAGAGTTGAAGACCAATCCGATTGTTTTTTAAGCATTCTTCATCTTACCTGAATTAATTAATAACTAAAATTAGTCAATCGACTGTTGGAAAAAAAAAACTTGGGCTTCTTTTCTGAGAGTTTTTAAAATAGGTGAAAAACTAAATTCTAATTTTTTTTTTAAGTAAAAATAAATTCTATTTGGTATAGATAATATAACACCATCTGTTCTGGTGGGTGCAGTTATTTATTTGCCTGTTCTTCTTGTAATTAAGCATCCACTTAGGACGTTATTAAAATGAATGAACTATATACTGGAACACTAGAGAGGATATTGTCAAAGTATGTGAATCATTGTGTCAATATCCAATGACGGTGATTTTAACTATTGAATGATGGAGGAAAAATCAGGAGGACTCTTTTTTTTTTTTTTTTTTAACATAAATATAGATGGGATAACCCTAAATTCTAGTGTTAGACTTATCCCAAATTTTCTTATATAACAAACATATATATATATATATTTTTATTTAGGGATAGATAATATAATGAATAAATTTGATTAGTTAATCCTCACTTTTTAAAGTTAGAAAATACTAATGAGACAATCATTATATTTATATATATATATATATATATATCTACCTCACCAATCAATTTATCAATACCACTTGGGCTTCCTTTAGATTAAATAAAGTACCATTTTTGTCCATTTTCGTTATCTTAGGTGGTGTAAGTCTTTTAAGTTCTTATTTAAAAAAACAATAACTAGTAGGAATATTTAAGATACTTCGTTCTTTTTTTCTTGAGATTTCTTACCTTATATTTAGTGATTTTATAAATACCATTATACTACTCATCTTAATTGTGTATTTATATTTATTTTTAAGGGATATTTACTTTCATTTAAAATTATTTATTATTTCATATAAATAAAAATAATAATGTAATATTATTTATTCAAAAATTATAAAAAAAAACCAAAGAAATTTGAGAAGAAGGCTACTTCCTTTTGGTAATAATTTAATTTTATAAGATTATTATAGTAAATTAGTGAATTAGTAAAATATGACTAAAAGTTAAGTGAAAGTCATTTTTTTAATATGATTTTTTTAACTTAAAAATAAGTATTAGAAGAAAAAAAATTGTTTCACTTGAGTTATAGATAAAAGCCTCTCTCCTATCTAGAACTACAAGCACCCAAAAATTTTGTAAGTTCGTTTCATGCATAGTAGTTCTCTGTCTTGTTTTATCATGAACTCATTTTGACTTTAACTCAATTCTTGCTTTTCCAAATTTCATTCGATATGGCTTTAGGAACCCACATTTTGCAAAATCTTAATACAATTAATGGATACGGGAAGGAGGAGAAGAAAAGGTTGAGAGAAATACATATTAAGAAAATATTAAATTAAATGGAAAGAGAATATTGAAAATCTATAAATTATATATGAGACACATGGGTAGATACAATGCATTATAGTGTATTTGATCTAAAGGTCATAAAATTGTGTCAAAATTTATGTTCTTGATTGCTCTCATATATATATATAGTACTTTTACCAACAATTCATTCTAACTTTTAAAAATTAAAACGAATCAATCAAATTCATCAAGTACGTTCTCTCTCCTAAAATAAATTCTCTCTTCTATTTAAGTCAAATGCAATAGAAGAATTTGATTGTTTCATCTTAATTTTTTAAAATTAGGAGATACTAATGGTAGAATCACTTTATATACATATATATTTATATGCTTTTAATTGTAAGACCTTATGCAAAGTCATTTTCTATGTTTATTGTATGTTTCTCAAATTTCATTTAAGCCATTTTCATATCAATCTAGTTATATCTTTCTTTAATAATTTTTAGTTTTAAGTATTGCTTACAATGTCGTCTAAAAATATAAACTATACTAGAGTTGGGTAACTCTATGTTCGGTTCGGTTCTAATAGAAACTGAACCGAATTGATTTGTTTTTTTTTAGCTCTCAATCTGGAGAATCGAACATAAAAATTTTGAGGATTGAAATTGACTTGAACTGAATATAGTAGATTTGGTTTTGGTCGGTTCGGTCATCATTGGTTCTGTAAGCTTAGTTCGGGAAACCAAGTTTTGAGTTGCCCATCCCAAATTAGAAAACTAAAAACTAATCAACACCAAAACAGATCAAATAATGCGTTCAAACAACAAATGAAAATGAAACTAGAAAAAACCAAATCAACACAAATCAAATAACTTAAAAACCCAATCAAACAACAAAAAACCAACTCGTAACCTAGATTTATGCAAGGACAGCTCAAGAAAATGAAAATGAAAACAGAAAAGCCAAAAAAAAATAAAAACTAGAAAATGAAAATGAAAATGAAGGGTTGGTGATGGGAGCTCAAGAAAATGAAAATGAACCAGCAAAAAACCAAGAAAAAAAAAAGAAGAGAGAGAGAGAGAGAGAGGGTTGTTGGCAAAGAAGAAAGAGGAAGATGTGAGAGAGAGATGAAAGAAGAGAGAGAGTGTGTTAGCTGATGTGTATTAAATATGTTGAGAGAGGGTTAAGTGTGTGTGTGTATTTATATATATATATATATATATATATATATGGGTTTGATTCGGTTTGCAGGTTTGAAGACCCAGAACTAAACAAAAACCAATTTTATAGATGTGAACTACCAGCTAGTTTTTGGACTTTTGGTGCAAAAACCTAATAACAATAATTTTATAGAGGTAAATGCATTCCTATCTGAACATATATGTGGTCACCATAGCTAATTAATGTTTCTAAACATAAGAGAGAAAATCTTTACATGGGACTATTCCATGGATATATATGTACATATAGATATTTTGTGTAGCATCAACCCATATGATAGGTGCTTAGATTGGGAATGACAATCAATTAAATCTTTCTTCCCTATCTAGCATTCTACTCCCCTTCAAACTAGATTGTGATGTTTTTATAATATGAGATTGAACAAAAAATTATCATATCTTATATTTAATAGAACATGAAATGTAGCAGTATAAGATTATGTAAAAATAAAATTATTTTAAACTAATTTTAAAAAACTAAAATTATATAAAACATTTTAAATTATATTAACATGTTAATCAACTAAATGAATGCTCCTCTGATTAAATGATGTTGGGTCTATTATTAACTTATCCCCCCTAATAATTGCTTGCCTATAAAAATGAATAAGGTTTAAAATAAATATTGCAAAGAATACTAAATTATCACCTCTAATAATTGCTTGCCCCCTAAAAAAGTTAAATCGGCACAACCCCCTAAATTAACCCAAATAAGTGTTGTCACTAAACAATAATTGACGTATAATGCTAAGTTTTGCGGAGGACCACTAATGTCTTTAATGGTTCTAACGCTAATAATTAAACAGAGGCAGATGAAGGAAAAGGGTAGTTGTGCTCATGACTTAGCCCACTCATTGAAACCACTTGTACATTTTGCATAAAAAATTAGGATCCACACACTTTCACTTTTAAAAAGGTGTTTATTTAATAATAGTAAAAGATTTTAAAATTATTTCTAACATTAACCAAAAATTGTTTTACAATGTAATTTAGGTAGACGTGAACTATCAGCTAGCTTTTTGATTTTTTTTTATCCAAAATGATGATTTAAGAACAGTAATTTTAAAATATGCTCAGTTTGATTTATTAGGCGGGTTACAATTTACAAGTTACAATTATAAACTTGACCATCTATTTTTATTGATTTGACTACTTTATACTGATAAATATAACTTTGTTATATATACATAAAATTTTGAATAAAGTCTAGGTAAATCAACCCATTTTGCCTAAAATAAAAAGGTAAATCAACCCAATTTGAGAATTAAAAAACACTCAAAAAGTTAAATCGAAAAAGTAGATGGAGGATCACACGTACCAAGAGAAGGAAAATGAGGAAGAGACACACAGAAAAGTAGTGTTGGAAAAAAATTGAATTGTTTTTTAGCATCAAAACTAATCAAGTGTTGTCGTTGGACAATTTTGGATTCTTACTTTCTTACCTCTGATAATCTTTTTCATCGTCCAACAGTTTAGCAACATTAATTGATGTTCTTAACAATGTGAAGAACATTATTCTCATTAATCTCTCCCTTTCGTTAAGCATCCAAAATGTGATCAATTACAAATTTCAAACCTTCATTGTTCCTTTTCTTGTGCTTGCAACTTTCCTTTATTACCAATTTAAAAAAAGGAAATGTAAGTCATAAAGAACCATTTTTTTTCTTTTTAGGAATAAAGAACTAGTTGGTATTGTTTTTCAATCCATCTTCAATTTAACGAATTTGGATCCTATAAATATACAATCATTTTTTGTTACAAAAATACAATAATTTTCTACAGAATAAATTTGAAATACTTTTTGTGAAATGCACCATATTACTTGTGAACTCAATTATGTTTTTTTATTTATATAAAAAAAAACTAAATACTAAACAAATGTAAGCTCTTGCATACTTTGCAAACTTCTGCAAAGTGTAGTAGATTCATCTGTTTATTTTGCTTTTTTCTAAATAATCAATTTGAGGGTTTCGGAGACTCCAAAAAAACACTGTCCAAGCACTGAAGACTAAAAAAAATAATAATAAAGTCATATGATGATGGTGACATGCCGCGTATAAAGAAGAGCAAGTGTGTGAGTTAGCTGGCCAGCAGTTCCCATCGGATGTTTCTTGGCAACAGGATGCATACCAAAAGTAACTGTAAACGAATCAGTTTCTTAATAAAAATAAATAAATAACTGTCTTTTTTAGTTAAAAAATAAAACTCTCTTTTATTGAAAATTTGATTTAATAAAAAAGAGATTTTTTTTTCTTTCATTTTTAAAAGATGTTCAAATTGGATTAATGAGTAATGACTTATGAGTGGGTAACTTTCGACTAAACACTCCAACAAATTGTGGGACCATTTTGGTCGATAATGAATTAATGAGTAATGACTCATGAGTGAGTATTTGGTCACACGAAAGACCAAAGACCATTTGATAAGGGGTAGGGACGACCAATGGGTGGACGGTGGTGCTGGTACTATATTTGTAAAACGTAAGTGATTATTTGCTCCTAAACAAGCCCATGTAGTACTATATCGGTTGATTATAAATTAATCTCTCCCTTTGTTGGTAGATTGTCACGTGGTGTGCTGCGTACACATTCATTCAACCATGAACTTTGGTTAAAAGTTGAACTACAGATAAAATAATAATAACAATAAAGTAATCTGACGATGGTGGCGAGCCACGAGTATAAAGCAGAGACACAGGGAGGGAGCTGGGTGCAAGTAAACACTGAACCCCTTGATCTAAAACTTTGAGCCTGCTTGTTCTGTTTTTTTCTCTCCCCGAAGCCGAACTTGACCCCTCTCTAAGGCCATCTGGAGCGTAGCACCAAAATGGTGTTAAAAAACAGATGTAGTGTAGACACCATTTTGATGTCCAGCGACTGGTCTAAAAAAAAAAATGGTGTTTGTGCTACAGTTGGATACCAAATTTGGTATCCAACTGTAGCTAACACCATTTTTGCTTTTGGTGGGCCACCTTACTTTTTTATTTTTTCAAAATTTTAATATTATCCACAATCTAATAAATACAACAAATCTAATTCCTTTTATGTCTTTTAATATATTTATATAATTTGATTAATAATTATAAATAAAAATTAAATTGTTATAAAAAAATATATACCGTTAGAAATATTTCATTAAAATCTTTAAAATGAGTATAATATTGAATATATTTTAATATATTTTTAAGTTTTTAATATGTATTATAAGTAATATATTAAGATAATGTCATTTTAAATTATTTTTTGTATATAAAAATTTATTATTTTAATAATTACTTGATAGAATTGATAATATTTTTAATGCAAAAACTTAATAATGTAATAAAAAGCAATAACATTAACATTAATAAAAAGCAATAACGGTTAGGATCAAACCACTTATCATCCAACCGTGGAGATAATATATTGTTAGATTTTTGTGTCATACCTAAGGCAGAGTATAGAAGAGATAAAATGAGGTAGATAAACAATTAGGTGGATAAACAATTAGTTGGATAAAAATGAATTAAAAAATATTAAGTGATTAAAAAATTAGGTGAAAATATAATGAAAATAATATTTTGTAAAAAATTAAAAAAAAAAAGAAGCTATATAAGTATTTAATAATTTTGTAATATATTATGAATAATTATTTGAGAATAAAATTCTATACTAAATAAATTAATTAATATTGATTAAGGAATTACGTATGGAATATTCTGTGAAGATATTTTTTACATCAATTTGGTGTCATGTACATTGGAGTGTCAAAACATTTGGTGTTAACACCAAAATGGTGTCAAATTTGGTGTTGCACATTGGAGTTAATCTAAGGCCATCTATAGCGTAGCACCAAAATGGTGTAACACCATTTTGGTGTCAAAAACATGTGCGGTGTAGACACCGTTTTGGTGTCCAGTGGCTGGCCCGAAAAAAAAAAAATGGTGTTTGTGCTACAGTTGGACACTAAATTTGGTGTCCAACTGTAGCTAACACCATTTTTGCTTTTGTGGGCCACCTTACTTTTTTATTTTTTCAAAATTCCAATATTATCACCGGTCTAATAAATATAACAAATCTAATTCCTTTTATATCCTTTAATATATTTAATATATTTATATAATTTGATTAATAATTATAAATAAAAATTAAAATTAAAAAAAATCTAATTCCTTTTATATCTTTTAATATATTTATATAATTTGATTAATAATTATAAATAAAAATTAAATTATTATAAAAAAATCTAATTCCTTTAATATATTTAATATATTTATATAATTTGATTAATAATTATAAATAAAAATTAAATTATTATAAAAAATATATACTGTTGAAAATATTTCATTAAGATCTTTAAAATGAGTATAATATTGAATATATTTTAATATATTTTTTAAGTTTTTAATATGTATTATAAGTAATATATTAAGATAATATCATTTTAAATTATTTTTTGTATATAAAAATTTATTATTTTAATAATTACTTGATAGAATTGATAATATTTTTAATACAAAAACTTAATAATGAAATAAAAAACAATAACTTTAATATTACCATTACCTAAAATTAAAAATACATGATAAAAAAATATATATAAATAACAACAACAACAACAACATAATTTAAAAATAAAATATATGACATAAATACTTTTAAATAACTATTTAGAAATTTGGAAGGTCTTCTCCACTTCCTCCAATATCATCAAAATACTTGTCAAATGCATTAGATAATCCGCTTACTCCTTCAAATTGTTGGTCATGGGTCCTTTTTTCATAAATTCATTTTTGTTCATTTCGAATAATATCATGTAGAATTAGATTTTTTATAGAATCCACATTCTTTAGTAAAATTCTATTCTCTTTGCGTCGTTCCCGCAACTTTAATTTTTTTATCTCATTTTGAGCTCGCAACAGTTGGAGTTCATAACTCTTTTGGAGTAAAGACTGAGTTTCAGTAAACTTACCCATTATTTGCTCACTATCTTTTTTTTATGGATTTAAAATATTGTAGCATCTCTTCACCTTGTTTATTTTTCATTTTTTCTTTGTTTCTCCCAATAGGCCGCTCAGTTGAATCATTATTGTCATTAAAATCATCAACTTGCTTTTCAATTTCGAAGTCTGCATTTAAATCAATACAAAATGACGAAGCTCCTACAGACTTTGACATGATAGAATTTGTTTGTTATGCTTTTTTACCGTCATATCTCTTTCGACGGCCTAGAGTTTGTATACTATTAATATCATAATATTTCTCTATATCTTTAAGGAGGGACTACACATGATCAAATTTGAATCCTTTATTATAATTTGGATCTTGTGCTGGTGAGGCTTTGACTTGATTTAACAGCACAATACGACCAAAAATTAAAGCTATAAGAAATAGAATGAAAATAAGAATAAAATGAATTTCATAAAATCCACATAACTCAAATTTAGAAAATACTTACAATATCTTGTTCAGAAGCGTCACTTGGATTCAAATTTTTAATTTGTCGAATGCATCCTCTTAACTTGTTAATTGCTGCATTGATTACTTGCATTCAAGCTGTCAAAGATCTTCTAGGTCGAACTTGAGTGATATGCGTTGGTAACGTCATATGATATTCAGTCTCCATGCGAGACCAAAATTGAAGATTAGATTGGTTGATGCCTATAATTGGATTTTGAGAAACATCAAGATATACACGACAGAGAAGTTAGTCCTCCTCATTCGAATATGAAGCATTTCGTAGAGTATTTTTAGACTTATCACCTAAATTCTTGTTTGATGACATTTTTGTAGATATATATATATTCAGTGGTTGGAACTAAAAGAGAAAGATGTTTTAATTTTTAGAAAAAATCATTATTTATAAATCCATTGTGGAAAAGATAAGAATATCGTTTAACGGTTAGGATCAAACCACTTTTCATCCAATGGTGAAAATCATATATTGTTAGATTTTTGTGTCATAACTAGGATAGAGTGTGGAAGAGATAAGAATATCATTTAACGGTTAGGATCAAACCACTTTTCATCTAACGGTGGAGATCATATATTGTTAGATTTTTGTGTCATACTTAGGACAGAGTGTGGAAGAGAAAAGAATACCGTTTAACGGTTATAATCAAACCACTTTTCATCTAACGGTGGAGATAAGATATTATTAGATTTTTGTATCATACCTAGGACAGAGTGTGGAAGAGATAAGAATACCGTTTAACGGTTAGGATCAAACCACTTTTCATCCAACGATAGAGATCATATATTATTCGATTTTTGTGTCATATCTAGGACCGAGTGTAAAAGAGATAAAAATGAGGTAGATAAACAATTAGGTGGATAAACAATTAGTTGGATAAAAATGAATTAAAAAATATTAAGTGATTAAAAAATTTGATGAAAATATAATGAAAATAATATTTTGTAAAAAGTTAAAAAAAAAAAAAAAAAAACTATATAAGTATTTAATAATTTTGTAATATATTGTGAATAATTATTTGAGAATAAAATTCTATACTAAATAAATTAATTAATATTGATTAAGGAATTATGTATAGAATATTCTGTGAAGATACCTTTTACACAAATTTGGTGTCATGTACATTGGAGTATCAAAAAATTTGGTGTTAACATCAAAATGGTATCAAGTTTGGTGTTGCACATTGGAGTTGGTCTAAAACACTGAACCAGCTGCTAGTTCTACAACATCAAAGAAAATGGACAGACAACACGGTCCCTTACACCATCTCTTTCCCCTTGTCTGAGAACCTCCCCTCCTCTCCTCACACTCACACGGCTTCTCTACACCACCAACTCTTCTCTTTCTCTCGCACCCAAACGGCTTCGGCTTCAACGAGCAGTTCAGTATATAATAATTCTCAGGTTGAGTGGAAGAGATAACACTCATTGGATCGTGTCGTGCGGCTGTCATCTCCCTTTCCGCTTTCTCTCCCTCCTTCTTCTGCAAGGTATTCATTCAATAAATTCGATCCAATTTTTATCGGTCGTTGTTTATTTATTTATGTTGAATAATATTTGAAGGTGGTGGCGAGTGCTCGTATAAACAAGGCTGCTCCCGTATTCGGTGATGAACGTGAACCACTCCATTTCAAATTGCCGTTCTTGCTCTCTTCTCCATCGTAAGACTCCTTCCACATTTCGTGTTCCAACACCAAGAGCCTTCCCTGACAAATCTACTGTCAGTTTCTCCAAAAAATTTCCTTCTGTGAGTTTTCTTTGCTTGCAACTTCATGTCTGTTAATCTAGATCGACCTGTGAATTATTCTACACTTTCAAACTGAACTTGTAGGGTGCGATTACTTGGTCTTGATGTACTGATCTGATTATTGTTTTTCCAATTCTTACTGTTGGTTTAAAGTTTCTTCCTTTCAAATACTGTATATCTGTTTAGTCTTCTCAAATACCGTAAACTGCATGAACTCGTAGGACACTCAAGAATTTCCGAATGGATTATGATTTTCTGCCCGTTTGTTGTGTTTGCCTTTTTATTTACAAAGCTTCTTAAGAATTCGGGAAAAAAAAACCCATTTTCAAGATCCAATTCGAACCTAACCGAATTGTGGATTCTAACTTTCTACCGATTTTGTTTTTGTTCTAAAATATTAGTGTAATTTTGGGAGATTATAATTCGTATCATTGCTTGGAACTTTTGCAATGTTTAAAATTGTTTCAAATATTGTCTCTTTGGTCAGTGACACAAGTAGTGCAAAGATTTATTCTTGAATATTTTATGATTAATTGGATTTATGTTTCTTAAATGAAATTTTTGTGAAGTTTCTGTTCAATGGTAGTGAACACGTGGAAATGTTTAGCAGAAGCTAAAGTTTTGTGAACCTGTTCTTTGCTGTTGCAGTTATTTGTATATTACTATGCTTTGAATCTTCATTTGATTATGATGAGTTCATCAATAGCGTCCCAAAAACAAATATTGATAGATATTCAAATTGCTGTATTTATGATCTTTTTTCTAGGTTTTGTTTGATTTTTTCTTTCTTATTGATTAAGTGATTTGTTATTATTATTATTATTATTATTATGAAGATCCATTCAACATTGAAGTTGAGGTCGCTGGTGTGTATAACTGATGGTTATTGGCTAAGTAAGATTGTATTCATTAGTTTGATATGAGTAATGATTATGCAGTTATTTTATAGGACTTGGTAACATTCATTGAGTCATATACATGTGTAAGTGCACACACAGAGTCATAGACACATCATATTGAAGTGCCCTCCATTTGAATTTGTTTGTGCAAGAATGCATGACGTGTAAAATTGTGAAGTAATTAAACAATTTGCCATTTGAATTTGTTTGTGCAAGAATGCATGATGTGTAAAATCGTGAAATAATTAAACAATTTGATATATTTTTTTGTGGTTCTTTGTTGGTTCAGGGTCAGTTGGTCCCTGATCCAAAAACTTTCTTCTTTTTTGGCTTTTGGTTACTGTCTATAGAGGAATATACAATCACATGAACTCAACATCTAATACATTAATAAATTGACTCTCATCAATTAACCCAAAAAACATAATAATTAATATAAAGCAATTTCCATACCATCATGACCATTCTTGATTCCAAGCCTAATACAAGTGAATAACAAACCATTAACATATTAATAATTAATGTAAAACAGTTTTCATATCATCAGGACCATTCTTGAGTCCAAGCCCAGTACAAGTGAATGGCAACTGATCTAATTTCCAAGCCATTAGCCCATTAGTGAACCTAAGTTAGACCAAATCTCTTTTTCTCCTAACTTGAACCAGCCGACTTTCATGAGAGAAACACACGGATTGAGTATTGTACATCTTTGTTCCTCCATTGAAGCTTTTATTAGATTTAATCGACAAGATTAAGAACTTTAATTAAACAAATTACTTTACTATTACAGTTTAAATAGATATTGACCATTGTCCAGAAGCTCAAATCTTTTAAAAAAAACAAAGAAAGGTTATAAAATACATAAGTGATTTGTGCGGTTGCTCACAAATTGAGAATCAAATTAATTAAGAATACTACAATAATTGAAGAAAGAATTAATTTAATAACTTCCATTTTTCCATAGTTTTCTCTCTTTTGAGCATTCACCTTGGAAAAAGGTCAATGTCTTTTCTTTCCAATTTGATACATAAGTGCTTTTATTTTACTATACGCTGATAATAAAGCAAAAGAGCAGATGAAGTTTAGCTGAAGAACGGAAAAAGTTTTGTTCAGGAGATCAACAGAAGAAGTTTTGCTTAGAAGGGGTTTTGCATCAGAGAGATTCAAAAATGTTTCTACAACTTCTCTTTCTTATTATCATCCTCTTTTCACCAATTTTATTGGCAAATTCACTATTACCTATATCAAAACTCAATTGCCCATCAAGTTATGGAGCTATTAATGTTCCATTTCTATTTAAAATCGAAGCCAACTGTTACTTGAATAACTTCTCTGCAATAAACTACAAGTCTTATAAGTCATTTCTCAAAAACATCAACTTGGAAGTACTGTAGATTTTTCTTCTCTTTTTCACAGTTTGGGTGTATCATCTAATTTCAAACTCTTGTCTCAATAATGAATCTAAAAGTTTGCATAATACACCGTTTATGTTTTCAGATAGAAACAAGTTTATTAGCTTTGCATGCAAGAATTTTGGATTCATGTTCTTCAAAAATTCTCTTGTTTGAATGTAGAAATTGCAAGTTGTGATGGATTTAACTGCTGCGAGACAACAATTCTTAGGGAATTGAAGAGATATAAGGTATATTTTAAGTCTCAAGTTATGGAGGAGAGCAAAAATGCAAGTATGCATTTTTGATTGACCAAGACATAGTCAATTATGTACCTTTATATCTTGAATCTATTGCAAATATGAAACAAGTCGCAATTCTACTGAATTGGGCTATACACAAGTCCTCGTTTGATTTTTTCCTGAAGAAGAAACGACATGATTATCAATCCGCAACTTTTTATAAGCCTTTGGATGATAAATCTGTTCACTATCAATGTCTTAAAGGTTATGAAGGAAACTCATATTTTTCTGATGGATGTCAAGGTAAAACAATTCTTTTCATATCTGTTAGATAATTCAAATTTTCATATACTAGTTGTGATATGGCTCATTGGTTTTTCTTTTTCTTTTTATTATTATTTCTTGATATTTTTATCTTGTTACTCATTAGTAGAAACCATATCTCCTTGTATATTTATTGAAGAGTAAGGACACTTACATAACAGCACAGTGATGAACTTCAATTGCTTTATCTATTTGATTGGCCTGAATTTTTGTAATTTTTTTTTTCCATACACATTAAGGGAATGTTGTGAACTTGTACGGTTGTACCCAAATCTCTATTTTGTAAAACTCGAGCCCATTTTTTTTGCCCCCATTGGATTTTTGTCACATTGGGATTTTTTTTTTAATTTTTATTTCATTAACAAGCATTTTTCAAATTTTAAACTATTTTCTATTCTTCAAATGTTTTCTACAACATAATTCAGAAACATAAATTTGCTTTATATATCCATTATACTTTATAAATTTATATTATTTTGTTAATAATATGAGTTCTACTGTATTTATTTTTTAATTTATATTATTTTGTTCATAATATGAATTTTATTGTATTTATTTTTTTACATTTCAGATATCGACGAATGTAATATGAAAAATACTACGTGCCAATCACCTGCTGTATGTAAAAACCATAAAGGAGGTTATGGATGCTATTCTTCTAGATCTCCGAAGGCTTACATTATTATAATAGGCATGTAAGAAAGGAGATTATGGATGCTATTCTTCTAGATCTCTCGATGTTTACATTATTATAGTAGACATGTCTGCTTATCACCTTAAAATTCAGCATAAACAATTGTGAATATATTATAGTTTGGTTTTCATTTGAAGCTCTTTAGAAAGTTTTCACTAGTTTTGTGATGTCTTGATGGAATTGAAAGAGAAATCCTACCCATGTTAGTGGAGTGGGGGCCCACAGGGGTCAATGGGTGGGTGTTTTCAATTTCGGGTTAGGTGAGGTTGAAAATTCTCCAACCTAGCCCACACATTCATCAAATTGATTTATCTAGGAAAAAAATAAAAAACTAACGGTTAATTGTGACAGAAAACATACAAAGATCAAAATGCCTTTAATCATTTTATTTTTCTTTTAATTGAATTTAAACTAACAAAACAAAATTTAAAAAAAAAAATTAAAGTATTTACAAATTAAAATTGTTTTTATTTTTTAATATCTAACAGATTAATAAATTTACTCATTAATTTACCCAAAAAAAAAGTTATATATAAGATAAAAAAAAATAACAAACCATTAATATATTAATAATTAATATAAAGCAATTTCCATATAATGAGAACCATTCTTGATTCCAAGCCTAATACAAGTGAATAACAGTTCACCCAGTTTTCATGCCATTAGGCCCATTTTTGTAGCCCATCAATCAACCTAAGTCAGACCAAATTTCTTTTTCCCCTAATTCAAACCAACCGACTTTCATGAGAGAAACGCATGGATTGAGTATTACACATCTTTGTTCCTCCATTGAAGCTTTTATTAGATTTAATTGACAAGATTAAGAACTTTAATGAAATAAATCACTTTACTATTACTGTTTAAATAGACATTGAGCATTGTTCAGAAGCTCAAATCTTGAAAAAAATAAAAGGGTTATAAAACACGTAAGTGACTCATACGGTTGCTCATAAATTGAGAATCAAATTAATCAAGAATACTACTGTAATTAAAGTAAGAATTAATTTAATAACTCTCATTTTTCTGTAGCTTTCTCTCTTTAGCATTCGCCTTAGAAAAGGTCAAAAACAGTGACATTCCACCCCATTCACGCATATAAAACACTTTTATTTTATTAATCAATTAAATTATATTTATTTAATTATGATGTATAGATGTAGTTTCTAAAGATTTCTAGAAGCCACATCCATCCTTTCTATAATACATCATCTCTCTTCTCCTTATCTCTACCGTCCCCATAGCTTACATCATCTCTCGGGCGAGCAGAGCCAGTCACCCATGTCTTTGTTCTTTTTTGCATTTTTTTCATTAATGTTTTGGTTTATTTTTGCTTATGAGGTAATTTGCTTTCTGGGTTTTAAAATTTGGTTTTGTTTGATTCTTGAAATCAAATGAAATGTGTATGAAATCTAGCACAGATTGAATGAAATGCTTAACCTATTTTTCAGAGAATTTGTTAGTGCATTTTTTATTCATGAAAGATGATGATATACTATTAGTTACAACTAAAAGCAGAAACTTTGCTTTTGTACATAAAAATTGTTTGTTTTACAAGGCAACTTAATCTTATATGTGTTTTCATCTAATTGATTGTTGATAAGCTGAGTTAGACTCTTGCAACTGCTTTTCTCGCCAGATATTACTAGAATCAGATGTTGTAAGTCTACCAAGGTTACTATGTAGACTCCTTTTATCCATACTGTCATAGGCTAACAGAGATGAGGAGCTCATAGTTGAATGTATAGCTTGATGATGTTGCACATGCTGCTCATGTTGCTCAGCTTGCCTAATAGGTTTGATACATGTACTTGATTTAGAGATTGAAGGGTAGTTTTATCAGTAGTTGATGTCTGATTGATTTGTCTTGTTTTCTGAGTCTTGTATTGTAATGATTTATGATGTTTGGTTGTCTGATTTTGTGTTACAATTAAGTTAAAGTTCAACCTATTAAAAGTGTCATGTCAAGTTCAATAAAGTGTTGTAGTGCATCGTTTATGTTATTTTGACTGATGAGGCTGGACGGAACAGAATTGTAGCTGAGTAGTAGTTTTGGTTGAGTAGCCCGAGTCAGCTTAACTCGGCGAGTACTTGTTAGAGGCGAGTAGAACTCGATTGGCTGAAAGCCAATCAGTAAGAAGCTTGCAATCAAAAGGATTTCTAAGAATAGATCGTATGGTTGCTTATTTTTATTAACTTCTTGTGCTGGAGCCTTAGCTGGAGAAATAGTAGCATTCTCCTAAGTTGAAAAATTAATATGTATTTTAGTAATAGTGAATCGATATTTTCTAATTTTAATTTAATATCATGTAGGAATCAACGCATACCTTGGAAGTTTGTTTCTATTCATTAAAGCAAAGTGGTTGAGGAACATAGCTCATAAAAGAAGGGAGATCTGATTGAAACAAAAATTTTTTAAAGGGAACAGTGGTTTGCTTCTTCAGCAAAAATTAAATTCATTTGAGGCGGCTACTGATCTATGATTGTTTAATTCAAGTGATTAGACGAAGCCACTGATCACTTTAATGAGAGCAGAATGCTTGGTTAGGGAGGCTAAGCCATAGTTTACAAAGGGATGTTGACAAATGGAAGAATCATTGCCGTGAAGAAATGCAAAGTGGTTGAAGAAAGAAAACTTGAAGAATTTATAAATGAGGTAGCCATTCTTTCATAAATTAACTATAGGAATGTGGTTTTTGGGTTTTTGTTTAGAGATTGAGATTCCACTATTAGTCTATGAATACATTTCCAATTGAACCCTTTCCCAGTATATTCACAGTTAAAAAGATGAATTTTCTCTATCATGGAATATGCACTTACGGATTGTTTCAGAAGTTTCTAGGGCCCTTGCATACTTGCATTCTACTGCTTGCTCTCGCATTTATCATAGAGATATCAAGTTTGCTAATATACTATTGGATGATAAGTATAGAGCAAAGATAAGACTTTGGAACTTTTAAATCAATGACTAATATCGATCAAACTCATGTGACCATCAAAGTACTAGGCACATTTGGATACTTAGATCTTCTGTACCTTCAATCAGGTCAATTTAGTGATAAAAGTTATGTCTATAGCTTTGGAGTTATTCTTATTGAGATTTTAATGGGTCAAAAACCAACATCTTTACAAGTGTATAAGAAGCTTAGAGCATATGGTATTTCATTGATTATGTGAAGGGAGTTAACTGTCTGATTGATATTCTTGACAGTCAAGTGTCAAGTTTTGGAAAGAAAAGACAGATATGGCAATCGCTAACCTTGCAAAATGTGTGTAAACTTAAATGGCAAGGAAAGACCTTTAATAATGAAAGAAGTTGTAAAGGAATTGGAGGCAATTAGAGGGCCAAGTAAGGTTGAAAACTGTGAACTAATTGAGTGTGGTTGCGATGGAATTTCTACTACAGTGTTTACTTTTAAAATTGGTTCTTCATCCCGATCAGGTTCTACTTTATACCGGTCATTATTAATCAAGTATGTTGATGAGTTGAAATTTTAAAGAGAGTTAAGTCTTAGGTAGTTTTCATTCCGACCAGGTTCTACTTTTGAAATTAGTTCTTCTTCCCGATTATTATTAATCAAGTATGTTAATGAGTTGGAATTTTAAAGAGAGTTAAGTCTTAGGCAGCTTGATTTTGCGAGAATGCTGGATGTGCCTATTTTGCGTAAATAATTTTTTCAGCAGCTAAGAAAGCTTTAGTGAATAGGTTGATCACTGATGCTATTTGTGTAGCAGATGGTGTATAGCTTTTGTAAAGTGGCTTGTAAATGCTGTCCAGCTGCTTGCTAACAAGTTGTAAAATGGCTTGTAATTAGTGTTTAACAAAGTAATATACTCGTCTTTGCACAAAAGAAAAAAAAAAAAGAATGCCCACTCGTTTTTATTTTCGACGTAAACAAATTAAAGTAAGATCACTTATGCAAGCCCAACAAAGCCCATAAAGGCCTAGCTTCAATATTTGCCTGAAATTTCTGATCAACAATTTGAACATTTAGGATGTGATTTGATGTGACTTTTCAAGTAAATCAATTAGATGTAAATTTTTTAAAATATAGTATGTAAAAATAAAAATTAACTTTGTTGGATTGTGTATTTATAATCTAATAGATAATCTAGGAAATTACATAAATGTGTTCGAGAATGAAATAAAGTTTTGTATCAAAAAGGGAAATCTTAAAAATTTATTAAATATAATGAGAATATTTAAGATAATTCATGTCTTGTAAAATAACTCGAAATGAGCTTATTGAAGAAAGCTCAGAATTTGTGATTCTCCCTATAGACATAAAAGAGATTTTCGATATTAAATTAACTCTTCTTAAGTTGATGGCCCAAGAAAAGAAGAATTTAAAAGAATTTTTAGCTTTAAACAAGTTATAGGGAAAGCATATCGAATGCACTTTTAATCGTTATTCCATTTTTAATCGTTATTCCGTTTTACTTTTTATCCAATATTTAAAATGCATTTACTATTAATTTGTCAGCAATATTAGGCTTTCAACGTTAAAATCCTCCTTTCGAATATCAAATAACGTGTCAATTTAATTCAATAGACGAGATAATTCCAGTAATAGATGCAACTCCTTTAAAAGTTGAGAACCTTGGTTAATTTCACTCCTTTTGGACTCTTAAAGTAAGAGAAAATAGACAGCTAAATATTAACATCTTGAATTGATATAATCTATATATATTTTTTTTTTCAGTGCAGTGCTCTCATTATAATTCTATCTCGACATAGAGAACATTTGTTCAACTATTGAATTTAAACTAAAATTTTGTGGATACTTCAAATTTGTTGTTGAACCAATTGCCCAAACACCGAATTTAAACAAAAATCATATGAATGTTCTAAACTCCAAAGGAATTATTGAATTGGGAAATATTCACACCTATATGACTGGGCCCTTTGACCAAGGTGGCTTGAAGGTCAGTCTACGGAGGGTGCACACGTGCAGATCACGACTCACAAATGCTACCTCAACACTAAGAATATTATTGTGGGTCCTACTAGGATGCTGAAAGCGGCCAATGAATTAGCCACGCAATAGCTTGCAGGACCATCTAGATTGGTGTCATCTCTATTTGATCGAAACGTGTCATTTTGATTTAGATGTTCCTTTATTTATTTATAGATTATAGTTACTCTATCCATCCATTAACTTTAGCTATAAATTATAGCATTTGAATTGATTGTAAAAATAATTTTAACTGAAATCAATTCAAGAGTTACAACTTATGGATAAGATTAATGGTTGGATAAAGTAGTCGAAACTCTTTATTTAATTATGAGGAGATTGAGGAGAAGTTGTGTGTTGTGTGTGTCGCGCTGCAACTAAAAATCTTCAAGTTTCTATTTTAGGTAATATTAATGAAATGACATAAATGCCCACGGAAAAAAGAAAAAAGAAAATTTCTTAATTTATTAAATTAAATTAGGTTTTATTAAAATTTATAATAGTTTAAAAATCGAGTTATTTATAATAAAAATAGTTTTTATTGAAATTTTTACTATATAATATATATTCAGATGAAATTAGTGATATTTAAAATATTTTTAAACCTAAAATGTGTATTTATTAAAAGAATTGAAGCCATTGTTTTAGTAATCTGTTGTACATTTGTTTCAATAAAAAAGAAATTAATATATTATTTTCATTCTATGTACATTAGTAAAAATCAAATCGTTTTTCTTTTTAATTAAAAATAAAATTATGTTCAAAAAGTTATAGTTTTAAAAGAAATTCAAATATCTTGTTCAAAATAATATTACAAGTAAGGGCTTCTGTTAGAACAAAACGAACGTCTTAAGTTTTTTTTTTTTTTTTTTTTTTAAAAAAAAAAAAAAACTTTAAATTTCTTATTAAAGTGTTCTAATAAAAGAAGTCATAAAATAAAAAAGTGGATTGTAAGAAGAAAATATTTTATAAATATGGTTTTATCTGTAAAAGCACAGACAACGGCCTCCAAAGCTAGTGACCAAGTCAAATCGACAAGCATATAATACCAGAGTTGAAGACAAATCCGATTGCTTTTTAAGCATTCTTCATCTTACTTGAATTAATTAATAACTAAAATTAGTCAATCGACTGTTGGAAAAAGTACTAGGGCTTCTTTTCTAAGAGTTTTTAAAATAGGTAAAAAAAATAAATTCTTTTTTTTTTTTAAGGAAAAATAAATTCTATTTGGGATAGATAAGATAGTACTATCAGCTGTTATGGTGGGTTTGCTGTTGTTTATTTATTTTACTCTTATTTGACCTGTTCTCCTTGTAATTAAGCATCCACTTGGAGGTTATTGAAATGAATGAACTATATATTGGAATGCTAGAGAGGATATGGTCAAAGTATGTGAATATTGTGTCAATATCCGATGACGGCCGGTGATTTTAACTATTGAATGATGAAGGAATAATCAGGAGGATTTTTTTTTTTTTTTTTTCATTTAACATAACTTAAATATGGTTCGGATATATATTTAACATAACCCTAAATTCTAACATTAGACTTATCCCAAATTTTCTTATATAAAAAACATATATATATTTGTTTAAGAAGAGAGAATACAATAAATGAATTTGATTGATTAGCTCTAACTTTTTAAAATTAAAAAGTATTGATGGTATAATTAATAAATATATATATATATATTGCCATCTTCAAAAATTAAAAAAAAAAAAAAAAAAAAAAATTGACAAACATATCTACCTCACCCCAATCAATTAATCAGTACCACTTGGGCTTCCTTTAGATTAAATAAAGTACCATTTTTTTTCCATTTTTGTTATCTTAGGTGGTGTAAGTCTTTTAAGTTCTTATTTAAAAAAAAAAAAATAACTAGTAGGAATATTTAAGATACTTTATTTTCTTTTTTGAGATTCCCTTACTTATATTTAGTGATTTTATAATTACCATTTTACTGCTTATCTTAACTGTATATTTATATTTATTTTTAAGGGATATTTACTTTCATTTAAAATTATTTATTATTTCATATAAATAAAAATATTAATGTAATATTATTTAGTTCAAAATTAAAAAAAACAAACAAAAAAATTTGAGAAGAAGGCTATTTCCTTTTGGTAATAATTTATTTTTATAAGATTACTCTAGTAATTAGTGAATCAGTAAATTATGACTAAAAGTTAAGTGAAAGTAATTTTTTTTGACAAGATTTTTTTAACTTAAAATAAGATATTAGAGAAAAAAAAAAGTTTTGTTTCACTTAAGTTACAGATAAGAAAGCCTCTCTTCTATCTAGAACTAGAAGCACCCCAAAACTTTTGTAAGTTCGTTTCATGCATGCATAGTAGTTCTCTGTCTTGTTTTATCATAACCTCATTTTGACTTTAACTCAACTCTTGCTTTTCCAAATTTCATTTCATATGACTTTGGGAACCCACATTTTGCAAAATCTTAATAAAATTAATGGATATGGGAAGGAGGAGAAGAAAAGGTTGAGAGAAATACATATTAAGAAAATATTAAATTAAAATGGAAAGAGAATATTGAAAATCTATAAATTAAAATTGAGACACATGAGTGGATACAAACTGTTATAATGTATTTGATATAAAGACCATAAAATTGTGTCAATATTTGTATCTCTGATCGCTCCTGTATATATATATGTGTGTGTGTAAATATATATATATATATATATAGTATTTCTATCATCAGTACCTCTTAATTTTAAAAAGTTAGGACGAAGTAATCAAATTCATTCATTGCATTTAAATTAAATAAGAGAGAGAATTTGTAATTTGTTTTAGAAGAGATAATGTAAAATAAATGAGTTTGAATGATTCGTCCTAACTTTAAAAAAGTTAGGATATATATATATATGCTTTTGATTGTACGACCTTATGTGAAGTAATTTTCTATGTTTATTGTATGTTTCTCAAATTTCTTTTAAGTCGCTACCATATCAGTTTGGTTGTATCTTTCTTTAAGAATTTTCAGTTTTAAGTATTGCTTAAAATATCATCTGAAACATGAATTATACTAGAGCTGGGCAACTCTATGTTTGGTTCGATTCCAATTGATACTGAACCAAATTGATTTTTTTCGGTTCTCAATCTAGAGAACCGAACATAAAAAGCTAGAGGACTAAAATTGACCTGAACTGAACACAATCGATTTGGTTCAGGTCGGTTCGGTCATCATTGGTTCTGGAAGCTTAGTTCAATGAACCACACTTTGAGAGGCACATCCCAAATCAAAAAACTAATCAACACTAAACCCAAATCAAATAAACCGATCAAACAACATATGAAAATCAAACAAGAAAAGACCAAATCAACATAAATCCAATAACTTAAAAAACCAATCAAAAAACAAAAAACCAACCCAAACTCTGATTCATGCAATGGGAGCTCAAGAAAATGAAAATGAAAATAGAAAAACCAAAAGAAGAAAAAACCAGAAAATAAAATGAAAATGAAAATGAGGGGGTTGGCGATGGGAGCTCAAGAAAATGAAAATGAAACCAGCAAAAAAGCAAAAAAAAGAGAAGGAGAAGAGAGAGAGCGAGAGAGAGGGTTGTTGGTGAAGAAGAAAGAAGAAGATGTGAGAGACAGATGCAAGAAGAAGAAGAAAAAAAAAGAAAGAACAGAGAGAGAGTGTTAGCCAATATGCATTAAATATGTTGAGAGAGGGTTAGGTGTGTGTGTGTGTTTCTATATGATTCGGTTTGCAGGTCTGAAGACCCAGAACAGAACATGGGTCGGTTTTCAAACCGATGTTTACTACGAATATAAACAGTAGTCTTGCTCTAAATTCCACTCACATTTAGTTGGTGTTGTTAATTTACATTTAAAGTTGGCTTGAGCACAAAGGGAAAAAATGTATTTTTTTAACAGTTAAAAAAATTGGATTTTTTTTCAAAAATTATATATATATATATATATATATCTGAAGTTTTGGGGGAATTGACATGATTCGATATCACAACCATTGATCAACATTATCTCGTAAAAAAATCACACATTTTATAAATGGGATACAATATTGTTACATATTATCATGAATTATTATAATGATCTTGGACGGGAAATCTGGTCGCATTTGTGGTTCAACTTGAAGTGAGGAAAAAACAAAAACAAACCAAGCCACCAACTAACTAACCCGAAAAAACAAAAACCTGTAAATTTTCTCCTTTTTAATTAACCGGAAACAAAATTTGAAGCAAAAACAAAAACGAACCAAGCCACCAATGAATTCACCAAATCAACATAGGAAAAAACAATTCAATCACTTAATATATATTTCAAACATGGCTAGCTAGCTAACCAGTGACATCGAAAAGTCAAAAGATTAACTTAACTAATCACAATCTTAAGAAGAATCACCACTTAACGTATCTTTCAAACTTGGCTTTTTCACACAGAAAGAGACTAGTTGTAGGATACTCAACTAGCATGCAGAGGCCGTCCCTCGTCCTGTCACTCGTGTAACCTTACTTAAATTACAATTTATTAAATTTAAAAATCCTATAGGAGAATGGTCAAGGGTGCTTGGCCGCTGGAATTTTTTACTCTCATTAATTTTGTTTTGTAGCTAACTAACACATATTCTTTCTGGTAACTTGTCAATTCTCCATTTGGCTTAATTGGCAACTTGATAGGAATTATAAATCCAGATAGAGGGACAATTATGTTTCACAAGAATTGAAAAAAAAAAAAAAAAAAGAAGAGAGAAAATTAAAGTTGAAGAATGATCATAGCATCGCTCCCGTTTCTGATCATCTTGCTAGTATGGTCAGTGACTGCATCAGGACGAGCAGCAACAACATTATCGAAGGATTGTGCATCAAAATGTGGAGATGTAACGATCCCATTTCCGTTTGGTATTGGAGATCACTGCTCTATTGACGTTTGGTATACAATAGAATGCAAAAGAAACAGGCCATACCTACGCAACCTCGACTTGGAAGTGCTTGATATTTCACTAAACGGCACAATGCGTGTAAGTTATTCGGTATACAATACCTGTGATCAGAACAAGTCAGTTGAGAACACAGCTTACTTGGAAAACACTCCATTTATCTTCTCTCAGGCTAGAAACAAGTTCATTGGTGTAGGCTGTGGCAGGTTTTTCTTTATGTCCTATGATGATGCTCCTATTGCTCAGTGCACGACTACCTGCGACAATAATAAGCAAACAGCAGAAAATAGTTATTGTCAGGACGCGGTTGTTTCGACTTTGAAGAGTTATATTCCGTATTTTGAAGACCTTAAACAGACATGCAACTATGCTGTTTTGGTAGAACAACAATGGTTGGCAGACAACTTAAAGAATCCTCTGGATATTAAGAATTTCACACATGTTCCTGTGGCATTGGAATGGACCGTATACAGGCTTTCATTGGAGGCAATGGCAAAGAATCAATCAAAAACATTAAATCAGTTGGGTTCTACTTGTGAAATATCTGCCTGTAGCTGTTTTAGCAGTCATTTTCCAACTGTTCGATGCAATTGCATGCATGGATTCGAAGGAAATCCCTATCTTCTTGAAGGATGTCACGGTACACCACTTCAAAATAATTTTTATATATTTAATATCTCCTCTCTAACCTTTTATGCTCTTTTTCACTATCAACCTTAGTACTGTAGTACAAAATTTTTTAGTAGTGTTAACACGCTCACTTAGGGCTTGTTCGATGCCATTCTATGATCACCTTTTTCCGTTTTTTAACTCCCAACAAATAACAAATAGGGATATCATCATAATACTCCTGAAAATGAAATTAATGTAAAATCACCTACCTTTTTTGTTAAAAATGGGATTCAATGATATTATTTTTCATTTTATGATTTTTTTTCTAGATTTTTTCTATAAGAAAATTTGTAATCGCTAGATGTTTCCAATTTAACTTTCACAGAAAACAAAAATAACATTTTCCTCTGTTACTACCATAAACTAGTGATTGTATTTTAAGAAAAAAAAGAGTTATGTTCTAGATAATTTAATTTAGATACTTTTTAATTTGTTACCTATACATGTCAAATATTGTTAAATGTGTTAGAAAAAAAAATTATTGTATACATGTCAGATATTGATGAATGTGCTGCACATACCAACATTTGCGGGTTAGATCAGTGCGAGAACTTCATAGGGGGCTACAAGTGCTACTCATCACCTACATGGGCCAGACCTGAAAAATTGAAAGTTAACATGATCATATTAGGTACGTTATTCTATCCTTTGAATTAAAACCTAAATGGATGTGCATTATTGTTGTAAGAATATTATATTGTTCCTAAAGAATAAATATGTTGGAGCTATTTGATATTCAATAAATTTTTGAGAATGCATGATTGGGGATGTTGCAAAAGCTTTCTTTCATATAAGAAAAAGAATGAGCATTAGACGGTATTTTTTTTTTTTAAATCAACTGTATTTAATCGTCTCTTTATCTGAATAAGCACACAAATATGCATCCTGCAGAGAAATGTGTGATGATTAGACTAAGCATTTCCAGACTTTTGACGAAACAGAAATATTTCAAGCCAAAATAATAAACACATTAAGTTTTTCATAAATAATTAAAAGCTTTTTGTCATTAATTTGGCTGACGAGGACAGGTTTCACAGTTTCTGGTCAGAGAATTTATAAATAGACGAGTAATCAACATTCAAGGTTTAGTGGTTGCACAATAACACCGCTAGTTAGCGCCTATCACCCTCTATTAGTGATGTTCACAAAATAAATTCATACATTATCAATCATGGTAGCAAAACTTGATTTAAGCTCAAATTGTTCAAAAACGAACCATCACTTGTGATTTAAATTGACTTATGCAGGTCTTGGGACAAGCCTCGGAAGTTTGTTTCTACTTATAGGGGCATTATGGCTGTGCACTGTAATAAAGAAACGAAAGGAGATCAAGCTCAAGGAGACGTTCTTCAAGCGGAATGGTGGATTACTTTTACAGCAACAGTTGAGTTCATTCAAAGGCAGTGTTGACGGAAGTAAATTGTTTAACTCAAAGGAGTTAGATAAGGCTACTGACCATTTTAATGTGAATAGGATACTTGGTCAAGGAGGCCAAGGTACTGTTTATAAAGGAATGTTAGAAGACGGAAGAATAATTGCAGTAAAGAAGTCCAAAGTTATTGATGAAGGGAAGCTCGAAGAATTCATTAATGAGGTTGCCATTCTTTCTCAGATTAATCATAGAAATGTGGTTAAACTATTAGGGTGTTGTTTAGAGACTGAGGTTCCTTTATTAGTTTATGAACTTGTCCCTAATGGAACACTTTCCCAATATCTTCACAATCAAAATGAAGAGTTTCCGCTCACATGGAATATGCGTTTACAAATTGCTACTGAAGTGGCAGGAGCTCTTTCTTACTTGCACTCGGCAATTTCCTTACCCATTTATCATCGAGATATTAAGTCTGCAAATATACTATTAGATGATAAGTATAGAGCAAAAATAGCTGACTTTGGCACTTCAAGATCAATTGCCATTGATCAAACTCACGTTACCACAGAAGTACAAGGGACCTTTGGATATTTAGATCCAGAGTACTTCCAATCAAGTCAATTGACAGACAAAAGTGATGTCTATAGTTTTGGAATTGTCCTTCTTGAACTTTTAACCGGAGAAAAGCCAATATCTTTAACAAGGTCAGAAGACAATAGAAGTTTGGCAACATATTTTATTCTTTCTATGGGTGAGAATAATTTGTTTGATATTCTTGATCATCAAGTAATAAAGCAAGGAAAGAAAGAAGACATTATGATAATTGCTAACCTAGCAAAAAGGTGCTTAAACTTAAATGGGAAGAAAAGACCTAACATGAAAGAAGTTGCAGTGGTATTGGAAGGAGTTCGAGCATCACAAAATGATAGTACTTTCCAGCAAAACTATGAAGAGGTTGAGTATATTAGAACTGAAGTAATTGAGCCTTGGGATGATGTTTCAATTTCAACGGGCTCTAGTTCTGATAATACTAATCCATCAAGAGACATCTCACTACTGTTAACTAACATTGCCTTGTGATATTATGAATTGTTGTATTTATTGTATTTCATTGTTAAGCCTATGAAAACTTCTAATGATATTGTATTAAAAAACGGCTATAGTCATTCATAAAGATATGATCTCTCTTCTCATCATTTCAAAAGCATTAGAAATATATTCCCTAAATGAAAAAGAATTCGACCATTTTGGTGGCAATAACTTTATCCATATCATGGAGAAGATAATCTACCATGAAAATGAGTTACCTTGGTAACAGTGTGAAAGCTACCTAATCGTGGGAGACCTTTGTTGAAAAATAAAATAAAACAAAAAAAGGTTACATGAGTTTAAAAGGGAAATCTACTAGAAATGCTAGTATTGCAATATCTAAAAGTCATGTCAAAAACAGAAACATGAGTGTGATAACATTCAAATGACATGTTACAACTTGAGAGCTTCTGTTATGACATGAAAAGAAATTTGCATGTTCCAGGATCCTTGAAAAAAGAATAAATAATTTTTTTTTTTCCAATTAGTTTAATTCATCATGTGCTTAAGAATAGGAGGACTTGTTTAATGGACTAATATGAAGCATTGTTTGATTTTACTATTTTTATTATTTTCAAGTTTGAGATTAATTGTTACCAGGGAGCTGGACTTTTTAAAAAAGAGAAAATATCGAGTATGAGCTTAATTGTTACTAGGGAATTGGATTTTTTTAAAAAGAGAAAATATCTTTACTTTTTTAGGAAAACTAGGGTTGAGAACAAAATTTTATAGGGTTAAAATGTAATTTACTGTAAACTACAAGAATTCCAAAATTTAGAAATTGGCCGAATTTCTAAATTAGTGGGAAACGAAGTTTTAACTTGGTTTAAAATTCAAATTTCCTAATTTAATGATGTGTTGGAAAAGGAAATCTTCATTTAAAATTTAATTTAGTTTTCCTGATTCGGTGGTTGATTTTTCTCTATAAATTGGAGACTAAGGTTTCATTAAAACCTAATCTCACTTACATTCTTTACCACTATTATTTGTGTGTTTGCTTTGTCTAGTCAGTGTCGTCACTCAAACAATAGGTGTTACAACTGATAGAATGAGGATGAAAAAGGTAGCAGTGAAGTCGAAACCTCAAATTAGAAGTTTGAATTGCACTAAGACAGTACATGGTAAACCAAGTACTACATTCGTATATCTTGAGGAATCAATGGACGTTGACAAACAATCTGAAGAACAAACTATTCAAACCTCATCAATGCCTCCATCAACTGAACCAACTCCAGCAGCGTCTAGACCAAAGGAAAGAAACCAGTAAGTTTATCATCGTCTTCGTCAGAGGATTCGCAATCCAACTCAGAGAATGACAGTTCAGCTGACTCGTCCAGTAAGGAAGAAGAGTCTAAGGACAATCTTGAACCTGTTTCTAACAAAGGCAAGGAACCAATTTGTGTACCTCAACCAGTACCTAAGAAACGCACAAATCCAACTCTTAAAAATTATTACATTCCTTTTAATTCTCACTCTCCTGTTTCCTTAAGTAGGAACAACAACATATGTTTAAGTTGTATCAAAACAGGAGTTGCATTGTTGAGAAAAATATTGATGTTATTAGTTTTAACTCTCTAGGTTTGCTTAAGGTGTTAGAGGAACAAGAATGGATGAATACTATCACCAACATTAAAGGATATATGCCGGGGGTTGTTGAAGAGTTTTATGTTAACTTGATTGTTGATGAAGATGATGTGTATCAAACATAAGGTGTATGTTAGAGGGCGTATGTATGATTTTTCTACACAGACAATTAGGGACTATTTTAAGATGGCAAAAACATGCTCTGTGTCTGAGTTTGATAGGGAGTATGAAGTAGATGATGTATCTTTTGAGCTACAAGGATAGATTAGCAAATGGCCTCTGTCCAATTCTTTGAAGACCTCTAGCTTGATCCTTAAGTACTCTACACTGCACAAAATAGCGATGACCAATTGGTTACCAACCAGTAACTACTCTAATGTCATAGAGCAGATGCATTCTTTTTGTTTGATGTGAGAACAAGTGTGGATACAGACTTGGTAACTGTTATTTATGACCACATCACATCTTTGGTTGAGGGAGAAAAGAAAACAGAAAAATTGTGTGCTTAATTACCAAGAGTCAACATCCCTCAATTCTCCCTAATGAGACATTGTTGCTGTTAGTCCTAATCTGGTTACGTTTAGGTTAAAGTCAGGTATTGTAGATGATGGTGACGAAGAAAAGTTTTTAAATGGCATAAGCGTAAGCTCACACAGGAAGAGAAAGACTTCTTCAGCTTAAGCTTCCAAACTAGCAGTTCAATAGAACTTAGTGAGACATACATCTACATCAATAAGTGTACAGGTAAATAGGTCCTAGTGCACCAGCTCAAACTGTCGAAGCTTGTTTAGAGAGATTGGACAAGGCATGTTAGGATATGCTTGTGAGATTGGAAGGCTTAGCAGCAGCTTACTCATCATCCACCTCAACACAAAAATCCAAGTTTTCTTCTAAGGTTGTTAAAATTATTCTGTAGATGTTATGATAGCTTTAATACCTGTTGCAACAGTTTCTCATTATGTTTTGTTAGATCTCTTAGTTTTTTTTTTTTTTTTTCAAGAACTTTATGCAGGTTTTAAGAACAAATAACAGTATTGTTCACATTTTCCTTATATCTTCTGTGTTTGATTTAGTTATCTTTTTTTTCTGTTTATATTTGTTGTGGTTGCTTTGGCCCTTTTATACCAAAAATGGGGAGAATAGTTATATGTTGCAGGAGATGGGGGAGTTTTTTTTGGTAATGAGGGAGAACAGTTTCAGAGGGAGTTGTTTTTGAAGTTTTGATTTTGAAGTGCACTAATTTTTGTTTTGCAGGAAAATGTTGTCCATGTTGTTTTGCTTGGTAGTATTATTTTGCCATAAAAGATGGCAAAGGGGAAGATTGTTAGTGCCCAGTTGTAATGCAGTGGTGTTGGCATTATGGCATTAAAGTGCATCTTATGGCACTGATGATGGTGATTTGTGAGGGTTTTTTTATTGTTCTCTAGCAGTACGTATTTATTGAGAGTAAATAAGAGTGGTTTGTTTTCTAAGTTTGTGTGTTAGACTTAGGCTTGGTGAGGCTGTTTAGTCTAGACTAAGTGCTTATTGGAATGTTAAGACATCAGGCCATAGAGACAGGGTACAAGTACACAGGTTGAAGGGAGATTAAGCTGTTGTTCACCACTGAAGGCAAGGGGAGCTTGCTGAAACAATGATGATGGATGTGTGCAAGGCTTGTGTCGATTCTAAAAGGGAATCTTAGATTGAATAACTTAAGTAGTTGTACTTTGTCAAGTTCATTAATAAGTTGATCTCTCTGGGTAAGGCCTTATGGATATAAAGTAATATCGAATCACGTTAAAAATGTTTTTGTATTGATTTTATTTTTTCCACATATACTACATTTGTATTAATTTGTTACAATTACATGTTATGACATAATTCATAAGTTACAATATAACATATTGAGTCATAACGTTTATTAATCCTAACATTTACAAATATTAGGTGCTCTACGGCAAATAGACTTTTTCAAATACATTAAAACAACCATAATTCACTCTATTCTTTGTCACAAAGCTCAAGTTGGAAGCATGAAATCATGGAGTATTTTCACATGATCAATTGGATCCCACCGATTGTGCCATCCAAAAACGCCTTAGCTTCGAGATGGGTCGGGTTAACGAATTAGTTTAGGTTGCTGTAGAAAATGTCAGGTCAGAGCTGTTGGTCATGGGTTCCCTCAAACCAGTATTTTTGGTCATCGATCCGGTCTCTTCTATTGTCGATATGGGGTTGTCGACCCTCGTCGTCGTAGACCCAATCTTTGCCGGTGCCTCTATAGGCTTGGTTGCAAAAACCTGGGGTTGTAAGGTTATGATACGAGTTGCATAGGTCTAGATCCCTAAGGTTTCGAAGCGGGTTGCACGGATCTAGATGGTTTCTAGGGGGGTCGACCAAGTCTTGCCAGTTTGGTAGGTAAGTCAGTCTTGCACACTGGCATGGAAGGTGGATTCATGGGTCTCCTTATGGGACGAGCGGAATTTGCAGGTCATGTGGTCCTTTACGTTCAGATTTGGGTCATGTGATTTGAGCAAGGTTTATGGGTTTATTTGCGGGTCTGGGGTTTGTCATCTCTATCGTCCTAACAAGTGGTCACTGTCCAGCCACCTGTAAGTCAGGTTGATGCTCGCCGGTAACTTGTCGACCTTCGATAACCATTGCAGCAATCATCTGCAGAAGTTTTTGAAGTGTTTCTTCTGTCCTATTGAGTCATTCGATTCTATCACAGCGTTCGTAGACTCTATTGAATCGTTTATCAATAGTTGTGAACCATCGTTCTTTGTTAGAGATTTGTTGTCCTTTTGAACCAATTTTAGCCATTCGAAAAAGCAAAACGAATAAACTCAAACTAACATAATAAAACTAAAACTCAAAGTTTTATTATTAAAGAGAAATCATAAACAAGATACAAAGCATAGACTACTCAAGTCCTATTTATAATGTTCTAATCCTATCCTTAATGGAAATAGAAATCTAAGCTAATAAATAAAAATTCTAATCTTGATTATAAAGTAAAATCTAAACTAATAAATGTAGATTCAATTTTTGATTGTCAAGTAAAATCTTAAATAATAAAATCATGAAAAATCAAATAAAGATCTTGGGAGATCAAATAACAATCCTAGGAGATCAAACTTGTCCCACATTAGCAAAAATAGTTATCAATTTAGTTAGTTCTGACTTTAGAGGGTTAACACTCTTTTTTCTTTGCCGGATTTTTCCCATTAGGTTTTGCCAATAAGGTCTTTAATAAGGTTTACTATAAGGTTTGATTTGCAAAAGTTTGGTTTCAATCAAATCTTCAGTTGTCTTTTCCTTCCCACGACCTGATTGTTATCCTTTGAAGTTTGTTCTTTGTGTTTGTTTTACCTTTTTGCCTTATCCTTCTTTGAAGGTATTTTTCTTTTTTAATAATACATTAGTTTTGACTAACGACCTTATATATATATATCTATATATATATATAAACAATTTGTGATGCCAATATTGCTTATTGTGTTTGATCCTCTTTGATTTCCCACTCGAATGGTACCTCATTCACAATAATTGAACATTATTGAATCACCTATGTATCACTTACGTAAATTTGGGTGGCATATTGGTTTGGTTGATTTGGAGATATTACTATAATCTCTAGCCATTGTTTAATGGTGATATCCTATTTTAATTCTTTCTTGATATTTTACACCACTTATTATCATTGTCCTACTTGCCAACTACAATATACGCTTGTGAATCTAAACATATATACTTATATGTTTAGGTAAATCTAAATCGTAGTGTAGTCATACGCATATGTTATCTCTGATCCTTTTCAAATTATTTCTTACTATGATTTTGCTATCTTAATTAACAATCTATTTTATTTTAAGTATTACATTTTAAGATTACTTTTGACATTTTTTAACAAAGCAAACTTTCAAATGTTTAAGGGAGCGGCCAATAGTAAGAGGGCATGAAAAGAATGTTTGAAGTCAGATGGATTACTTACATTGAAGAAATAAATGACATTGTTTTCTTACTTTTCATTGGACTCCTTTTAGATTTCTCGTTTTAATGGTACCTCATTCAAAATAATTGCATTGTTTCCACCACTTATGCATCAGTTGAAATTTCTTTAAAATATTGGATTTTTGTACTCCTAAAAATTTGTGTTGTCAATATCTTCATTAAATGATAATTTTTATTTATCAATAAATTAATATTTTGATTAATTGTTAAATTTTATATAGTCCCAACATTATTAATTTATAGAAGTTGTACTGAATATGGAAATAATATCTACCAATTAATTGTAGTTGGATTGGTATTTGCCTGAAAAGATGAGACTTTCAAAAACCATTACGTCATTTGAATGTTATTCCCATTCTTTCCAAATTGCTCATATGTAATAAAGATTTATATGCCTTAAATAATACTTGTAATTTATTATAAATAGCCTAATTTCTGTAATGCAAGATCAAACTAGAATATTAGTCAAAAAAAGAAAAAAGAACAAAGAAGAAAAAAGAAGATCAAACTAGATAGGTACAAGCATCAACAATGGAGAAGGCTTTCTCCACCAAGACTTTCTTGACATTCCTTTTCGTTATTGCAACTTGTTAGTCTCTCATATATATTTTGATTGTCACATATGCATTTAACTAAAATAGCATAATCACAATTAGTTTTACATATAAAGTTTCATTCACATTCACTTTTAAAGCTTACATTAAGACTCTTGCTAACATAATAATTGCATTATGCACATGTTTGCAATATTTCTTATGTTAATGAGCAACCTTGAAATGAAATGATGTATTAATCTTTGATATGTCACCAGAGAGAGAGTATTGAAATTTTCTATTGGCATTTAGGTTATCATTATCAACGATAGGGTGGATAATTGGACCTACGAGTGCCGAAGTTGAACCTATGCAGCAAGGACCACCATGAAAACGTGATGTTGATTGTGCATTTGAATGTCCAAGTGGACTGGGTTTTTGTAACCATGGCTTTGTGATTGCCTCTCAGCACCACCTTCATGTTTATATATATATATATATATATATATATATATATCCTAATTAATCTAAACATGTTCGTAAGCTAAATAAACATATTTAAATCAAAAGCGGAAGCGTAATGGATCAAGAAAGCATACCTCCAGCCATTGGAAATTAAACACAATCACCTTTTATTTCTGTTTTGGCTCTTCTAATCCCTTACTCTCTCACAATTTTGATGGTGTAAATTTTTTGAAAGGAGGAGTGGGCTTAGGGACCAAAACAGGGAGCAACACATCCAACTTATAGAACTCTGCCCATCACAGAGTTCAACGGACATGAGCAGGGCGTTTTCTCGCTTCAAAACGTTGTAAGACATTGCTAGATTCATGGGTTGAACTTGGACATAATATGGACCGCATTCTGAAATTAATTTTGTATGAAGATCACAAGGAATTCCAATAGGAATTGAAACTGAAAACAGAGCATTAATCTCTTGTTTTTCTAACTGAAAAAATGTATATCCCAACATTCTCCCACTTGGTCCATATAGTTCAACCTACACCATATAGAGAAACAATATATGAATCATGGCGATAGGTCCTCTTATAGCGAGTATTATCTACCATGTATTACACTATATCAAGTCTCTTAACACTAGCCCTTTGCACTTAATGAATAAACCATATGTTTATTCTAGGTCCAAACCAAATGATATTTCTCAAAATAAAAGAATGAATATATATGTGCACAAAACCATATGAGAAAATATCAAATTGAATAAGAGTTCCATTGAAAAATAAATGTACATACAACAAAAATTTCATCACGGAACCAAGTCCCATTCATACTACGTGATCCTTAAAATTCTTGGGTGGCATGCCTTTAGTCAAAGGATCGGCAATCATCAACTCAGTGCTAACGTGCTCAATGACCACTTTCTTTTCCTTAACACGTTCTCTTATGGCTAAATATTTGATGTTGATGTGCTTACTTCGACTTCCGCTCTTGTTGTTTTTAGCCATAAATACAGCAGCTAAGTTGTCACAGTATAATTTCAATGGCTTAGAAATAGAGTCCACAACTCTAAGCCTAGATATGAAACTCTTCAACCATACACCATGTAAGGTAGCCTCAAAACAAGATACAAACTCAGCTTCCATAGTGGAAGTGGCAGTCAAGGTCTGCTTTGCACTTCTCCATGATACAGCTCCGCTAGCTAGCATGAAAATATAACCAGATGTTGATTTTCGTGAATCAATACAGCCAGCATAGTCTGAATCAGAGTACCCAATCACTTCCAGATTATCAGTCCGTCTATACATGAGCATATAGTCCTTTGTCCCTTGAAGATATCTCATTACTTTCTTGCAGCTTCCAGTGGTCAACACCTGGATTACTCTGATATCTTCCTAACATCCCAACAGTAAATGCAATGTCAGGTCTTGTACAGACTTGAGCATACATCAGGCTTCCAACAGCTGAAGCATATGGAATGTTCTTCATATGTTCGTGCTCGAAATCATTTTTCGGGCATTAACTCAAATCGAATTTGTCACCCTTCACAATGGGTGCTACACTCGGTGAACAATCCTTCATCCGAAATCTCTCTAAAACTTTATTGATATAGGTTTCTTCAGACAAACCCAAAATGCCTCGAGATCTTTCTCTATGAATCTTAATGCCAATGACATAAGATGCCTCACCCATATCCTTCATATCAAAGTTCTTTGAGAGGAATTGTTTCACCTTATATAGCAAACCCTTATCATTAGTTGCAAGTAAAATGTCATCCACATATAGCACAAGATAACAAATCTTGCTCCCATTAACCTTCTGGTATATACATTGATCCATGATGTTCTCTTCAAAACCAAATGAAGTGATGACTTCATGAAACTTCAAATACCACTGTCGGGAGGCTTGTTTCAATCCATATATGGATTTATTAAGCTTGCAAACCAAGTGCTCACCATCACTAAAGGAGAATCCTTCTGGTTGTTTCATGTAAACCACTTCCTCTAGACTGCCATTAAGGAACGCCATTTTCACATCCATTTGATGTAATTCAAAGTCAAAATGGGCTACTAATGCCATAATTATTCGAAGAGAATCTTTCTTAGATACAGGAGAAAATGTCTCTGTGTAGTCGATTCCTTCCCTTTGAGTAATCCTTTGGCAATAAGTCTTGCCTTATGTTTCTCAATATTGCCTTGTGAATCTTTCTTTGTTTTAAAGACCCACTTACATCCAATGGCGTTTACACCATTAGGCAATACAACAAGATCCCAGACTCGATTAGATACCATAGAATTCATCTCATCTTTCATGGCTTTGTACCACAAGTTCGATTCCTTAGAACTGATGGCTTGTGAAAACATTTCAGGATCATTTTCGGCTCCGATGTTAAAGTCCGATTCTTGCAAATACACAACATAATCACTAGATATAGCCGATTTCCTCACTTTAGTAGATCTCCTTAATGTTGTTTCAACATTCTCCTCAGGAGCACGTTGTTCAACTGGTTGTTCAATAGTTTCTTGTTGTTGCTCATTAACAAGTTGATCTACTAAATCGTTATCAACAACTTCTGGAATTTCAACAACTGGTTGTCTAACACTCGTTTGCACTTGAGGAGTGTGAATGACAATCAATCTATCACTTGAGCCAGAGGGTTGTGCTTCATGATGATCCTTTTCAGAAACAATGACTCGAAATTGATCACTCCCACTGATCAAGTCATTCTCAAGAAATTTTTCATTTCTTGATTCCACAATCCTAGTGCTGTGAGACGGACAATAGAATCTATACCCTCTAGACCTTTCAGCATATCCAATGAAATACCCACTTATGGTTCTTGGGTCTAGCTTCTTCTCTTGTGGGTTGTAAACTCTCACTTCAGACGGGCATTCCCAAATGCGTATATGTCTCAAACTCGGTTTCCAACCTTTAAATAACTCGAAAGGCATCTTTGAAACAGCCTTGGTTGGAACTCGGTTTAATATATACACAGCTGTCTTTAGAGCTTCAGTCCACAAGAACTCAGGGAGTTTCGTATTACTCCGTATGCTTCTTACCATGTCCATTAAGGTTCGATTTCTTCTTTCTACCACACCATTTTGATCCGAAGAACCAGGCATAGTGTATTGGGCAACAATCCCATGTTCCTGAAGAAACTTAGCAAATGGACCAGGTGCTTGTCCATTCTCTATGTATCTACCATAGTACTCTCCACCTCTATCTGATCTCACGATCTTAATTTGCTTTCCACATTGTTTTTCTACTTCAGCCTTAAAAGCTTTAAAGGCATCCAAAGCTTCGTCCTTAGAACGTAGCAAGTAGAGTACATATATCGTGAATAATCGTCTATAAAGGTGATAAAGTATTTTGGACTATTTGTGTCCATTTTTGGACAACAAATATCTGTATGTATTATCTCTAATAGGTTTGTGCTCCTCTTTGCACCTCTTTTAGACTTGTTAGTTTGTTTACCCTTAATGCAATCCACACAAGTCTCGAAATCAGCAAAATCCAAAGTACTAAGTACCCCTTCATTTACCAATCTTTTAATTCTCTCAATGGAGATATGTCCGAATCTCCGGTGCCACAACATAGAGGATTCCTCATTCACAACACATCGTTTTAACCCAGCAGTGACATGTATAGTATTATAAGCAACATCATTTTGTAATTCAATAGAATAAAGACCATAAGTCAAAGTACCATAACCAATAACCTTAGATTTATTAGATAAATTAAAACCAGAATCCAAAAAATTAAAGGAAAAACCCAAAGGTACAAGTCTTGAAATAGAAATCAAATTCCTAGAGAAACTTGGAACATAAAAAATCTTTTCCGAATCTAAAATGAAACCGCTACTTAAAACCAAACTGCACATGCCAATGGCTTCCACATGTGAACTCATCTTGCCACCTGAATAGATGTATTGTTCACTTACCACTGGCTTCCTTAGGTTTTGCATACACTACAAGGTATTAGAAACATGGATTGTAGAACCAGAATCAATCCACCATGTGTTATGATTAACACTAACCATATTAGATTCATAACAGACAAATGAAAGTTGAGTACCTTTCTTATCGAGCTAGTTCTTAAATTTTGAGCAGTCTTTCTTCATATGCCCCTTCTTTTTGCAAAAGAAACACTTTGACTCTTTCTTTATGTCTAGCTGAGGAGGAATCTTGCCTTTTCCCTTATTTTTGGCTTGATCCTTCTTCTTCTTTCCTTGAGTAGTCAAGTTCACCTTTTCACCCTCTTCCATTGCCAACCTTCCTTCCTCTTGGACACACATGGTCAACAGCTCATTAATTGACCATTTGTCTTTATGTGTGTTGTAAGAGATTTTGAAGGGACCATATTGTTGGGGCAGAGTGTTTAGAATGAAATGAACTAGGAAAGATTCCGACATTTTAACTTCCAAAGCTTCAAGTAGAGCCACTATGTCCCTCATGCGCATGATATAATCACGCACGCCTTTTATCCCAGTGAGCTTAATGGATGAAAACTGCATAATTAAGGTGCTGGTAAGAGCTTTGTCAGATGTTGCAAACTGCTCATTGATGGCTTTTAGAAGGTCTTTGACCTTATCAAGCTGTTCAACAGAACCACGGATACCAACAGATATCTTGGTCTTTATGAACATCGCAGAGAGATGATTGGATCGCCTCCCATTTTTCATAAAGATCAACAGCATCTGGAGTGCTGGTTTCAGTGATGGCAGGTGGTTCGTCTTTCCTTATAGCATAATCAATATCCATCCATCCCAAATGGAGAAGAACTCTCTCTTTCCACACCTTATAGTTATCACCCCCTCAATTCGGGAATGTCACACTTAACATCAGAAATGTTCACAGGTTGAATAACTGAAAAATAATAATAATAATAATAATCATACATGCTCATTAACCAAAATTTGAGACCAGAGAAAAGAGAAAAAAAAAATCATGTTTTACCAATGTAAATCATGCTTTAATCAATGAATCTAGCGACATAAAACTTGCCTGTGGGCTAAAATCCTACTCAATTAGATTCATCTAACAACTTTATGATAAAACTATCAAATTATGTTTCTTTCTTAATTCCTGTGGGTAGATTAAGAAATATAATATGATATTTTATCCTAATTAATCATACAAATATAAGAAAATTCCTGTGGGTAGATTTTATTATATCACATATGATTAATTACTACTAATGTTTTAATGTGATCCTTAAACTTAATATATAATCTTAATTAATTAAAGATGTTGTGGCTACTCCTTAATTAATTAAAATTATATGAATCACCTAACACTAATCAATTCTTAATTAAGAGCTAAACATTTGCATAAAATCAGAAATAATGCAAATAAATCGAATAACATTGCATAAATATTATTTAACCTAATTTCGCATGTATAATAACCATAGATTTATACATACAAAATTCAAGAAATAAATAAGTAATATATGCATAACAATTATTCAACAATTAAACCAAATAAGCTCTTTAATTACAATTTCAATGTGCATAAGTTACCTGACTTAATATTGCATGCTTAATCTAATACAAAATTAATCATACAATTTAACAAAATAACTAAATAATTAAGACACATTAAAATTCATGAAATAACCCATAATTAATCTTTAAACAAATAAACATAAACAGTAACAACTGTGTAAAAAAAACTGGAAATTGCTCATTTTATTTGAGTCGTGTTCTACCTTCAGCCGGGTCGTCTCAACTCGGTTCTGACCCATAGATCCGAATAGAAACCCGACAGTCTCTCAATCATTTTCATGCCAAAATCGACAGTTCAAATTACAGAAAACATAGAAAATTGATTTTATTATGATTTCTGATCTTAGTTTGGATTAAAAACTTCAAAATATTCATGCCCAATATCAAAGATGCAATGTAAACCCAAACAATATGTACTGTATTCATAGAGAAATCAACAGCATCATTCGATCAAATATCACATTGGTACAAACAGATATGTTCAAAATGTAATGTCTCAGCATAACAGAACATAACAAAATTATACCAAAATGATATGAACTCCAAAACAGAACATAACAAAGCAAGACAGAGGCATAAATGAAATCTCTGATACCAAATGTTTATATATATATATATATATATATATATCCTAATTAATCTAAACATGTTCGTAAAGCTAAATAAACATATTTAAATCAAAAAACGGAAGCATAATGGATCAAGAAAGCATACTTCCAGCCATTACAAATTAAACACAATCACCTTTTATTTCTGTTTTGGCTCTTCTAATCCCTTACTCTCTCACAATTTTGATGGTGTAAATTTTCTGAAAGGAGGAGCGGGCTTAGGGACCAAAACAGGGAGCAACACATCCAACTTATAGAACTCTGCCCATCATAGAGTTCAACGGACATGAGCAGGGCGTTTTCTCGCTTCAAAACGTTATAAGACGTTGCTAGATTCGTGGGTTGAACTTGGACATAATATGGACCACATTCTGAAATTAATTTCGCATGAAGATCACAAGGAATTCCAATAGGAATTGAAACTGAAAACAAAGCATTAATCTCTTGTTTTTCTAACGGAAAAAATGTATATCCCAACACTTCAAACTTCGCAGTCACCACAAACAACCACAAAGTACCTTCAAACTGTGTCCATCGTAGCAACTGCGTCTAGTTTTAATTTCTCCATAAGGCTGCAAGTTGTCATCGTAACTAATGCTTGAAAATTATATTTCTTTGTCAAATTGCAAGATCTCTTCTAAATTAAATAAATAAATGTAGCAGTCTCTTGATAATGAAATTTGAACTCAGTCACTATATTTACTTTATCAATGTGTGCCGTGAAAGATTTTAAGCAGTGTTGATATTTTGTTGTTTGTGATGCGTTATTCAAAGTTGATTTGAGTCATTTACTGTTTTGGTTGTGACGTTAGTTTGTACAATTTTTTCCGTTGATCACATCGATAGACGACAATGCTAACAATCAACGAGTAAATATTGTGGTAAAACAATATAAAACCTAAAATTTAAGACAGGTAATAAGCTATCCCACATGTGAAGTTAGAAGTTTTAAAAATAAATTTTGACATGAGAACGATTTATGTGATAATGTGCACCATAATCGAATAAGCTGTTTAGTTACGTTATAATTTACTTTAATGATATATTATTTTTTGACTATTCATCATTGAAATAAATATAATAGCATTGGAGAGCCTTTTTAGATTTGCATGTCTATCAATTTATATTTATGCCACATAGGATGTACATTCCTTGACATTGATGATATGTCCATTTTTTTAAAAGACAATCCACATTTGCATTGGAGATGCTCTAAAGCTATGTAATATTGTATAAACCACTTTCCAAATATAAATATCACTCATAAATATTTTTAGGTGGCATATTGATTTGATTTTTTTCTTACTTAAATTAATAAATGATTTTTTTATTTTTGGGGGGTGGGGGGTAAGGATGGAGATATTGGTGCATCTCCTGCCATTATTTAATGGCAACATCTTGGTTCAGGCATTTCTTCAATATTTTACACGATAATATTATAGTCCTACTTGCGAACCACAATATACACTTGTAATCTTAATATAGCATTTATTATTAATATTTTCATATTTAGGTAAATCTAAATACTAATATAATCGTTCGTATATGTCATCTCTTTCTCTTCATATTATTTCTAATTGTTGTTTTTACCTTAATTAATAATTTCATTTTAGTTAATAATTTTTAAAGTTAGTTTTGACATTCTCGAATCTAGAAATTTTAAAATGATTAAGGTAGGGGCAAACAGTAAAAGGGCATGGAACGAGATCTTAAAGTTGGTTAGTTTACAATGAAGATAAGAAGACAACGAGTATAATATTCTTGATAACACCTTATTATTATTAAATAAAAACAATAAAGAAAAAGGTCTTATGTACTTTTTCTAATATCCTTTCAGAAATCAACTTGTGCCTAAAGATTTATTTTTTTTTTTTTTTATATATACATACATATACATACAGACATACTAAACTTTGTTGCATGGTTCATTGAAAGCTCCAAGTGATTAGTACACTTTCTCTTTACATTCAGAGTAGGGATTCAAATCTTAGCACAAATATTTACCAAAAAATATGTGGAGAGTGAAAATTTCTCCCATGTTATAGAAGTAAATTTTCAAACCATACTTGCAAAATTTAATCTCAACAAATCCTAACAGCTATTTGATGTTAGATTACCTTATAACTATTTAAAAATAAAAAAACAAAAAACAAAAATAACAAAGTTATAGGCTCATTTGAGATAGCTATTGCTTTGACAGTAGAAGAAAAGAAGTGAGAGCTCTTTCTTCAAGAACCAGAAGGGCTAACTTATTTTCAAAGGGCTTTTGAATGATAAAAGCTCATTTCTAATTTTTATCCCAACGACTCTCAAAATACCTTTTGAGCTCAACAAGCCAAAAAATAGCTTTCAAAAGCAATCCCAAATGGACCAGTTGTTGTCTATTCATTATGCTATAAACTCTTAATCATCCATAGAGATTCTCTTTAATATCCAATTTTTTCTTTTGGATACTTCTTTACTAAGAACACACCTTCTAAAACCCTTAATTAAAGTTAATCACTTCTTTTTGTTCCAAAATTATCCTTTTTATATGTTGATACTTCTATTCTTAAAATATTTCACTTTAAAAAAATAATAATTAAACTTTTTAAAATACCCCATTTTATAAAAATAAATTCACTTTTAGTCCAAATAAAAATAATAATAATTTAACCTAAAAAATATGTTATTCTTTCTTAATTAACCCAAAGCCAAATGTCACTAGTTTATCAGTCATTTCTGTTCAAATCATGGATGCACTGTATTATCAAAATTATTTTTCTTTCAGCATTTTTTTTCCTTCAACAAAACAAGCCTCATCCGCATCTTTATCAAATGCAATTGTACAAACTTTATAACTATCAATTAATCTCATATTTTGAAATTTATTCTACCTAACAAATCAAGAGAACATTACAAGACAACTGTGTGTGCTAATGCCACCAATATGTTGATCGAAATATCAAGAACCAGTTATCACAACAAACCCACAAAAAATTATCCTCATCTAGTAAAGATGTACATTGGATCTCCATGGCCGATGATCTCCATCACTAGCCAAAAATCTAATCGAATGATGATCATCGTTCAATCTAGAAACCAAATTGTTGAATGACAATTTGGTGGTTCCAAAATCTAGATTGTCAACATGATCTAGAACATAATATAAGTTACCCAAATTATTGAACATTATCTAGATGATCCAAATAGTATTTGATATTTAGAATGTCAAACAATGATTTGGTGGTTTGATGATTCAGTTAAAATTGAATCAAGCTTTATTTTTAAAAAAAAAAAAAATTATTTAATAAACTTTAACATTCATTATCCATCTCATAGATGCATGGTGGATATCCATCTTCTTTTTATTTTTATTTTTTTTATTTCCACCATCCATCTTAAACTTAAAATAACCTACTATAATGACAACATAATCGTCCCTTCTTTAGGTTTGATCAATGTCTGATTGACAAAAGGGATCAAACTGATGAGCTTATAAAAATTTAGAGACTATGTGAGTGAAAATGAAAATTAAAATAGTTATAAATCATGAAAATATATGCGCTATAATGTAATTTGGCTTTTATTTTATCAACAACCCGTATAAATTCATTAAAAGGAAAAAAAAAAAATAATTAAAAGTTTTAAACACTAGAAAGCAGAGTTGCCTCAACTATCAACCATTGTTTTTTTTATCTAAAAATGAACACAAGTTATCAAATTATTTAAATTTAAGAGCAAATTACAATTTAGTTATCAAGTTCAAACTCTAATTCAGGTTGAGTAACTGTTTTACTTTTATTACAATTGACCCCTATCGTTAGTAATTTTCCGTTAAATCTAACTGTAAACAGTATAAAATAGTAAAAAGATCAAAATGCCCTTAAAAATTAATTAGACAAAAAATTAATAATTAAATAAAAATTAATTACAAAAAAAAAAAATTGTTCTTCATTCTTCATCAATAAATACCAAACAAAAAATGAAAAAAATCATCATCATCAATCAACAAATAACAAACAAAATCATCAACAATATTTAAAAAAATGAATGTTGTTCTCCATTCTTCATCAATAAATACCAAACAAAATCATCATCGTCAATCAACAAATAACAAACAAAAATCTTTAAAAAAAAAAAAAAATCTTCATCAAGCTTGCTTTGTGAAAAACTCATAACCTAGAATCACTAGATCTTCTTCAAGAACCTAAAAAAAAAAAAATCAAGCTCAAAATCATCTTCAACCTCAACCTATCATCAACCAATCTTCAAATCCAAAACAATCAAACTCAATCTAATATAGGTTCTATTATGGGTATTTTCACGATCAATGCAATTAGGTCGAAGAAAGTCCAAAGTATAGGCCCAGTGATCCGGAGGCCCAAAAAACCCAGTAATCTGTCCATCTCTCTGATCGTCAACCTGATCGCTAATCTGTTCATTTGTCTTCCCGCCAATCTGCTCATACACCAAGTCATTTGACTAATTGTTAATCAGCTCGGTTTCCTGCTCGATAATCAATTCGCGCATGTGCCCGGTCCATCAGATCGAATATTAGTTCATTTATTTGATTAATCAATCTGCTTGGCCTTTACTCTCCTTATATGGTCAGATCAGTATAGCCCTACTCATTTATCAATTTGACAGAATATCCTTCTCGCTAAGGTGCTCGCTTCAGTCACATCCATCGGTGTAAGTCAACTATAGTCAGGACTGTCAAGCAGATTACAGCCCAAGACGTATCGTGCACGCCAATCCCTTCAGAGATTACAGCCTGGATTACGGTGATCTCACCTAACCCACATAAATTAGTAGTCGAAATCCATGCTTTGGGCAGAATAAACCTAGCGCCGTCAGGCACATTAAATGTAACTCATCATTGCAATTTTGATTTATTGTACATTATTTTATTACGTTTTATTGTAACTCCTCCCCTTCTCTATAAATAAGGGAGGACTTCCTTTGTAAAAGGATCCAATATCTTTAAGTATCGTTATTCTGTTGAAATAATAAATGAGTGAATAATAGACATAGACATCTTTTTTGGCCGAACCACTTAAAAATCTCTGGTGTTCTTTCTTCTTCCCTGACCCCATCTCCTCTGCTTTGCTAATCATACTATTACAACCCAAAACTGTAGCTTGAGCCGCAAACGAACCTAGTCGGCTAAATCCAGACGTCGACAGGTTCGATTCTTGGGTTCAAACGAACCCACCTAGAAATCGAACACATTAATCGAACCCAAGAATTTGGGTTCGATTTTTAACTTCGAACACTTAGAAATCTAACACAGATTTCTGGGTTCGATTTGAACTAAAAATAAGAGAAGAAGATAGACAGTAAAGATAAGGATGGTGGTTCAAACCCAGAAATCGAACCTTGGGTTCGAACACCTAGAAATCGAACCCAAATTTCTAAGTTCGAACCGAATCAAACCTAGAAATCAAATGGATTTTAACCAAGAAGAAGAAAAAGGAGATGAAGATAGATGGCAGAGGCAGCAATGACGGTTCAAACGGAATTGAACCCAGAACCAAGAAGAAGAGAAGAAGAAGAATAAGAAGAAGATCGATAGTAGAGGTAAGGACGACGGTTCAAACCCAAAACCAAGAATAAGAGAAGACGAAGAAAAAGTAGAAGAAGAAAATGGATGGTAGAGTTAGGGACGACGATGGCGAAGAAATGAGAGAAGTCAAGGGATGAGAGAGAGAGAAAAAAAAAAAAAAAAAAGAAAAAGGATATAGATTTATTTTAAAATTTTTAAAATTTATTTTTTAAAAAATAAAATATAACATCAAAAGATAATTTTACCCTTTAGCAGTTAAGTCTAATGGAGATTCACTAACGGTAGGGTGCCCGAAACAGTTGCTCCGCTTGTATTAAAGTTTGAACTGGATAGCTAAATTATAATTTACTCTAAATAAAATAAAATAAATTTTAAAAAATATTTTAAGTCAAATTATGTTTATTATAATTTTTTTAAATTGATTTTTAATAAATAAAATATTCAAACTAATTTCAATAAACAAATAACATTATTTATAAATGATTTTAAATAAATTAACATTATTTTATTGATTTGAAAAATATCATTTAAATTATTGTAGTAAAATATTTTAGATTAATTTTAAATGTATTTAATATTTTATTTATAAATATTTTAAAAACATAAATTAAAAAAAAAAAGGAAAAGAAAAAGAAAAATAAAGGAATGGATCCTTTATAGTGCTCATTAGTCATGTCTCGCCACAGCAAGATAACTTTTCTGCATAGGATTGGACTTTGCTTGTACAACTACAAATGGCATACTAGACTGGAATCAATCTAATTCCAATTTAAAAGGAGTGTATTCAATTTAAAGTTTTTTGGAGTTTGATGGATTTTTTTTTTTTAATGGTAGATTTTGATAGAATTCACAGATTCTATAAATTTCATATTAATTTTGTTAGAATTCTTTTAGAAATGCAATGAAATCTTGAGCATAGTAGTAAGATTTGTTATATAAATTTTTTCTTCGTAAAAATTGTTTTAAAAATCATGTATATTCAATTTAGACTTCATTGGAGTATGTTGGAGTTTTTTTTAATAATAGATTTTGATGAACTCTATAGATTACATTGATTCCATCAGATTTTGTTAAAATTTTGTTTAAGAGCTTGTTAGATTATTTAATGGATTCTATCAACTTTTGTTGGAATTCCAGTCCATCACGGTTATTATTAATGAAAGAAAAAAAAATTGAATTTCTCTTTGCTTTTGGCTACACCAAAAAACTAGTTCTTTTATGGTTTGCCCAAATCAATTAACCCTTTTTTTTTTCTCTATTGCCAAACACGACCCAACATACACACAACCACTTCAAAATCTTTAGATTTTCTCATTAAAAAAAAAAAAAAATCTATTTAAAAAAAAAAAAATCTTTCATGATTCTATTCACATCTTCGCTCTCTCTCTCTTCTCTCTCTCATACTAGTTTGACTTGTTGCAGTCTTTTTATTTTTCTTAATCCAATTATTTTTCGGTGAATTAAATAGCTCGATTTGATTGTATATAAAAATCTATTTTCTGGTTGTGCTTCTTTTATTATAACTTTCATTCGACTTTGATCTCAATTTTGTCATATACTAGAGGGGGTTCTATCGAGTACCTATTTGAGTTTTGGAGATTTTAAACAACAATTGAATATGGAAGAGAAAAATAATTACAAAACATATATTCAATTTACCACCACCAAAAGAGTAATGTGTGAGTCTATTCCAAAAGGGGAAAAAAAAACGTATCAAATCTAGAAAACTTTTGGGGATAGGGCAAGATTTCAGATGGACTTTTTTATTTATACCTAATGTTAAAAAAAATCCATCAAAATTCATTAAAATCCAATTCTTACAAAATCATTAATTTTTTTAATAAACTTATGTTTATTTGGATTTCTTAAAAATCTGAGTTGAATATATCAAAATTTCATTGTAATATTTACAAATCTGGATTAAATACACCTAAATTTTAATTGACTTCTAAAAGTGTTTACATTGAATGCACCCAAATTTTTAAAATCTTTTGAATTTCAATAAACTCCTAAATTGAATACACCCTCCAAAGATTTGTTATAGGTTTTTTTAAAAAAAAAAAAAATTATAAAAATCATGGCAAAATTCATTCAAATCCATCACTTAAATAAAATCTATGAAATCAATGACATTTTTTAGTACATCTAGATTTTATTAGATTACATACAAATTTAAATTAAATACAACTAGATTTCATTTGGATTCTATATAAATTTGAATTGAATACACCTAAAGTTTAATTAACTCCATATAAATATAAATTGAATACACTTATATTTCAATAAAATCTATTTAAATCTTGGTTGAATATATCCAAACTTGTAAAATATTTTTAAATTCTAATAAATTCTAAGTTGAATACACAATTCTAAATCCATCACTTAAATGAAATCAGTAAAGTCAATGACTTTTTTTTTTTATATATATATCTAGATTTAATTAGATTCCAAACAAATCTGAATTTAATACATCTAGATTTTAGTGAATTTTATACAAATATAGATTGAATACTCCTAGATTTCAATGGAATTCAATTAAATCTGAATTGAATACACTCAAACTTTTAAAATCTTTTAAATTTCAATGAAATCTTAAATCTAATACACCCACTTTAATCCTAGACCACACATTAAAATTAATTAAATATTATCATAGTTGAATCTCATCCAAATAATTCTAGTTCTATATTAATTTTCAAACTTTTTCATAAGTATTTTTTATTATTTTTTATTGTTTAGGAAAAAAATCACAACAAAATTTATTAAAATTAATTAAATCTCATCTCAATCCTCATAAATGTTAATATAAGGACCACTATTTGTGTGAGTATATGTATGCACATTGTAATTTTTAAATAAAAATTTTGTGGGATGTGTGAGAGAGGAAATTCATAATGTCTTACAATGTCGAAAAAGTTTTGCAACAAATAGATGAATATACAAGGAAACAACATCTGCCAATTAATTATAATTGGATTGTGTTTCTATAAATAAAATTATGTTTTTAGCTAAAAAATTGCTAACTTCAAAACCATTATTTTTTGTCAATTGATATGCATTTTTCATGCCTTAATTGACTCTTGTCCCTAATATAAATAGCCTAATTTCTCTCCAAGCTAGATCAAACTCGAATCTCCAAAAATAAGATCAAACTAGAATACATACAAGCATCAACAATGCAGAAGGCCTTCTCCTCAATGGCTTTCTTGACATTCCTTTTCATTGTTACATCATGTTAGTCTCTCTTATATGCATCTCACTTTTGTTTTTTTTTTTTAAATTTCTTGAAAATGACATATATCTCAATTTCATTTTCACATATACATACTAAACTAGCACAATCACATTTGGTTTTAGAAATAGAATTTCATTTATGTCTATTACAAAGACATATTTTAAGAAAGACTTTTGTTGACAAATTAGCTGTGTTATATATACGTTTGCAATATTTGCTTTGTTAATTAAAAAATTTTACATAATACTCTTTGATACATCACAAGAGAATGAATCAACAAAATATTTTTTTATATTGGGCACAGGTATATCATTCTCAACAGCAACAAGACTTGAACCTATGACTACTCCAGGGGAAGGAAATGGAGCACCCTGTTCAAAAACTATGACTTGCGCCATCCCTTGTGACGGTAATCCTGGCTTGTGTCTCCATGGCCACTGTATTTGCGTTGGTGCACCATCTGGCTTCAAACGTCCATCGTAGAGATTGCAATGAGTTTTCATTTGTAATTCGCTAGGCTGCAAGTTTTCGTTATGCCTATAATGCTTGAAAAATTTTTTTCCTTGGTCAAATGGCGTTTAAATTATATAAATAAATAAAGCAGCCTTTTAATAATGAAACTTAAACTTAGTTATATATATTACTGGTGTCATGGAAGGTTTTGACAATTACGGATTTCCTTTTTCAATTTTTTAATGCAATATTCGAAACTTGACAAGTCATTTACTACATTAGTTGTAAATACAAATGTTGACCATTCGCAAGTATGTATTCTTACAAATTAAGACATGTAAATCACATATGCCATATGTAAAGATTGAAGTCAAAGAATTTTTAGATAAACCTGACATTAAAAAGGTTTATATGTAATAATGTCTATCATAACTCAATACATTCTTCCACCAGGATGTCATGGAATAAAAACAAATTCCAAAACAATAAATCATTAAATGCGATTTAATGATAACAACATCAAAACTTATTAAAACATGAGTTAAAGATGTTGAAAAACATACCTTCGAAGTTGAATGATCTATCAAACAGTACTATGGGGTCTGGAATTAAGGAAAGCAGACTTAAACCACAGTGTAAGAACCAAGTATTTGAGAGATTATGTGTTTCACAGTTTCTTTTCTGAGAAGAAGAACCACCTTTGCATGCTCAAAACTGTGTTGTTTCATCAGCCCCAAACTACCAAAGCAGTTTCAACTGCTGTTAAACTATCTTGGATGAACTCAACCTGTGACCCAGTAGGCCAATAACTCTTATTTGAACTATTATGGGTGGGTCTGATTAAATATTCCAACATCTCCCACTGGTACAGAATGAGACAATATTTTACAAAAAGATACAAACATTCAAACACAAGTCTACTCTCAAACATTCATACAGACAAATACACTGTGTGATCCATGAACAATTGTTGATCTCGAAGTTTACTGTTAGATATTTCAATCATGAAGTATCAAATATTGTTCATATGTATCCTAGATTCAATTTAAAATTTCATCAACATAAGTACACTTAATCCCTCTTTAAATTGATAAAGAAGCTTTACTCAGCTTTAACAATTTTATGTATTAATAATTGCAATCACAACTTTGATCGCAATTGGTCGACCAGTGAATATATTATCTAATGAAAGAAATATTGAATCTTCTTATCCAACTTTTGTCCTTTGGTCCACTAAGACAACTACCACCATAGACATATCACATAAGCCGAATTATCATAATCATAGAAAGATATACTAAAGGCAGTAACATTATCTTGTGACTTCAAGTCACAATCAATGGTCTTTAAGGATATGGTTTTGAGTTTTACAACTCCAATGGAACTTACACAATGAGGAAGTGGAGATTCATTCTCTCATTTTCCACATTGGTCACTCAAGTGCACATGGTATGAATCATGTGTTACAGTAAATTTCATTCTAAACTATGTCTTATAATTATTTCACTATACAGATCTAAATTCAAATGCAGTCAGAGTTCTCAATTGCTCTCTTTTCAAATGACCATATTAATATCTCATATCTAGCTTAATCAAGTATCAATGACAGTAAGGTAACATCATTGATCGATTTTCATAGTTTATGTAAAGAAAACCTCATCTTGACCAATTCAAGACATCTAAATCATATATTTGAGCTCCAAGAAAATTATATCACTTATAATTTTCAATAATATATATGTCTCATCTTAGCTTGTTATCTCAACAACTAAGGCGACAACACATGTAAGAATGCTAATCTCTACCTAAAATGTAAACGGAGCTGACAAATCAATATCAATTAATAAAAATAATAAAAAGCCAAAAAATAAATAAAAATGTATTTTTTTAATATTTTGAAAAACAAAAAAAATGTTGAGATCAAATTAAAAATTAATTTAATTTGTTTTTAATTAAATTTTCTTTACTTTTTATTTAAAAAAAAAATTAAATTTATATGAAAACATTTTAAAAAAAAATTCTCTCCCCACTTCATCTTCCACCATCCAAGAGATTTTTCTCTCTTTGATCTCCGATGCCGATTTCTCCTTCTTGCCCTACTCTTTGTCTGCTACTACCTACTTTAGGTTCGATTCGAACCCACCTCAAGTTAACAATTATCATCTCCTCTCCTCCGATGTCGATTCCTACCCTCATCCGCTCTTTCCCCACCGTTAACCTCTCTAGGTTCAATTCAAAACAATGGTTCGGTGATGAACCATCATCATCTCCTTTCCCTCCATTCCTCTCTCTCATTTTTCTTCTCCCTCTACTCACCTAGATATTTGGGTTTCTAGGTGAGTGGGTTCCTAGAAACCCACCTAGAAACCTCTCTTCATCAACTTAATGACTCTTCTTCACTGGTACTCCCTCACTATCTATATTGGTTGGGTGATGAACTAGGTTTGGTTTCCAGGTGAGTGGGTCTCGATTGATTTGATTTAAGTTGATTTTGTGGAATATTTATGTTGATTTCGTAGGTTTGATTTTGATTAAAGTTAGAGATGAAAGGGTTGAAGATGCCTTAATCTCGGTTGGTTGGGTGATGAACTGCATGTTAGTTAGGTGATGATGAATGGCCTAATGAAGATGATTTTGATTGAAGTTGAGATGTTGGGGTTTTGATTTTGATAAAAGTTGAGATGTTGGTTGAGTGATGAACTAATGGGTGATGATTTTGCAAATGATTTTGGAGTTAAATTTTATTTTATTTTTAATTTTAATTTATTTAATTTTTTAAAGATCTGGGTTCATAACTCAAACCTTCAACTGATTTTTTTTTTTTTTAATTTTCTTTTTTATGCAACAATTTTTTTTTTTCATATAAACACTTTTTAATTCTTTGATCACCGCCATCCATCTTTAAGATGGATGGTGGAGATCTATTGTTTTTATTTTTAATAAAATTTTAAAAATTAAATTTTAAAGCAAATATAAATATAAATATTTATTTTTAATTAATCTGATTGGATATCTCTTTTTTTAATTAATTATTATTTTTAAATTTTATTTATTTATTTATTATTAAATTAGATCTTCCACTGTCCATTTCAAAGATGGACAGTGGAGATCTTCTTTTATTAATTTTGTTTTTCAATTTTATTTTGATTTTTTAATTTTATATTAATTAAATTTGAGGCATAAGCATATGGATCATTTAACCCTCTCAATGTGTCAGATACACCTTTTTTAAACTATCAAACTGACGGTAAAGGGGGTGGTGGCGAAGAAAAGTTCGGTGGCATAGGAGAATGCCTATTTAGATATTATATTATAGCCTAATCCCAAAGGAAAAAGCAATTAAAATCCAGATTCTGTGCAGATGGAAGAAACCAACTATGCAATGGCAAGTCAAGTTAGATATTATATTATAGCCCCACCCGCCTCAATTATCTATTAAATGTACCATTACCACAATAGATTGAATCGTGTATACATGATATTATAATGACTGCAATATTACCACAATAACGAAAGACACATAATAGTAGGAATAAGATCGTACAGAGATGAAAAAACAACTCACTTGAATACATAAATGAATTCGAAACAATGCAACTCTAAAATGAAAGCTATAATTGATTGGACATTCTTTTCGAGCCTTAAGTTTATGCTTATATAAGAAACGAAGCTTGAGCATGAAAAATGGAATAATATAGCTTAGCAACTATAAATTATTGTGCCTTGTATTTTTATTAAAGAGAAGAAGTCGAAACATCACAAGTCACACTAATAAACTTAGTGAAGTTGAATATAATTAAGATTGCCAGGGAAATTTAATTTCCTGATGGCTTATTGGACTCATGAAATATGCTCCATCAGCTCTTATACTCCAGTTACAAAATTTACAATCGTCCCTAAGCTCTTTGTATATAGCTAATGAATGAGATTCACTTCTCCATGCAAAGCGGCAATGAAATAATGTGCCCGGAACAACGAACCAATTTGGTCGAAATCGGAACGAGTAGATTTGCAAATAAGGAACGACATGCTGCCCAAGATCATCATCTTTAGATTCACAATGAAGTGTGAGATCTACCCCTGCACCAAGTTCATTTTTGATATTGACATGCACAAATGGATTTTTAATAAAAAATGCTTGACATGCAATATTTAGAACCAAAAGAAGCAAAAACAATTGAAAAAGATATTTGTTGAGAGGACTCATGATTATTTGCTCCTAGTTAATTGAGCAATGGAGATCTCTCCTTTTGCAGATCTTAAGGAGATGTATTCAATTTATAATTTATTAGAATTTAAAATATTTTAAAAGTTTAAGTGTATCCAATCTAAATTTAAATAGATTCAATTGAAATCTACGTTCATTCAACTCAAATTTGATGGAATTCATTAAAATTTAAGTATATTTAATTCAAATTTGTATGAAATCTAATAAAATTTAGGTGCATTCAAAATGTCATCAACTTTATAAATTTCATTTAAATGATGAATTTCAATAAAATTTAGATGGATTTTAAATTGATTTTTATGAAAAAAGAAATTTGTAATAAATCTCATCATTCTCCTAAAATCTAAGTGTATTTAATTCATATTTGTATGAAATTTATTAAAATTTAGGTGTATTCAATTTAGATTTACATGAAATCCAATATCTTCTAGGTGCATTGGAAAAGTCATTGACTTTACAAATTTCATTTAAATAATGGATTTGGATAAAATTTGGATGGATTCAAATTGATTTTATAAAGAAAGAAATTTGTAATAAATCTTATCATTATCCTAAAATATAGGCATATTCAATTCAGATTTATATGAAATTCATTAAAATTTAAGTATATATAATTCAGATTTGTATGGAATACAATATAAATCTAGGTGCATTTGAAAAATCATTAACTTCACATATTTAATTTAAGTGATAAATTTAGATAAAATTTTGATGGATTTTTAGTAGATTTTTATGAAGAAAGAAATTTGTATTAAATCTTATCATCAGTGAATTTAAATTTCTATGGAATCCAATGAAATCTAGATATATTCAAAAAGTTATTGACTTTATAGATTTCATTTAAATGATGGATTTGGATAAAATTTGAATGGATTTTAAATTAATTTTTATGAAGAAAGAAATTTATAATAAATCTTATTATTCTCCTAAAATCTAGGTGTATTCTATTGAAAATTGTATGAAATTCATTAAAATTTAAGTATATTCAATTCAGATTTATATAGAATCCAATGAAAGCTAGGTGTATTCGAAAAGTCATTGATTTCATAGATTTCATTTAAGTGATGGATTAGATAAAATTTGAATGGATTTTAAATTGATTTTTATGAAGAAAGAAATTTGTAATAAATCTTATTAGTCTCCTAAAATCTAAGTGTTCAATTCAGATTTGTATAGAGTTCATTAAAATTTAGGTGTATTCAATTTAAATTTATATGGAATCCAATGAAGTTTAGGCGCATTCGATAAGTCACTGACTTCACAGATTTCATTTAAGTGATGGACTTGAATAAAATTTGATGTATTTTAAATTGATTTTTATGAAGAAAGAAATTTGTAATAAATCTTATCATTCTCCTAAAATCTAGGTATATTTAATTCAGATTTATATGAAATTCATTAAAATTTAGGTGTATTCAATTTAGATTTGTATGAAATCCAATAAAATCTAGGTACATTCGAAAAGTCATTGACTTCATATACTTTATTTAAGTGATGGATTTGGATAAAATTTTGATGGATTCTAAATTGATTTTTATAGAAAGAAATTTATAAAAAATCTTATCATTCTCCTAAAGATTTAATTTGTTGATACAAAAACTGTCCTCAGGAGATTAATAGTAATATCATGATTTCAACTAGAACATCAAGTAAGAATTGATTTGCTAATAGATCCTTGGATAACTCAGGGGATTTAGCCCTTGAGACTGTAGGTCTTGATAAAAGGGGGGTTTTGATTCTTGGGACTAAAGCACTTCCTCCCTTTATCCACTAATTTATGTTTATGTTTCCTTACAAAACAAGTAAAAGTGTAAAACTTAAAATTTCTAAAATAGTAAATTTCGGATTAATAGTATTTTTGATAGTATTCGACCTGGATTCCTCTAATGAATCCAGCGATCCCGTCAGGCACCCCGCAAAACCCTTAACCTTTAATATTTTCAGATTCCAATATAAATTTTCAAGAATCCATATTATGTATGTAAATAATCCTTAAATACTTGTATAAATAATAACTTAACACATCATCAAAAATATAAGTGGTTTTACAGTCCAAAATACGTGCATGCTCATGATCCAAATATACATAAAGGTGATTTCACAGCAACGTTGATCATCTTCGGCCACCTAATCTGAAAGAAGAGAATGGGTACCTTGATCGCTTGCTTCTGCACCTGGAGAGGTTTTTGTAACATAAAACCAAAAATATGGTGAACCAAGAAACTCAGTGAGTGTGTAAGATTTTATATTTAAACTAATTTTTAGAAAATCTACCTCCCAAAAACATTTGGAAAGCATTTTTATCTAAAATGGTTTCATTTCTAAAAACTTGTGGTTTATAAACTTATTATAAAGTTTCAAAAGCTTGTACTAAATTAAGTTCATAAAATGCTAAAACATTTCATAAATTTTTTTAAGTAAAACTAAAACATTTTCTTTCTAAAATCCACTTATAGTGATATGTTTTTCTTTCTAAAAATGCACTAATGGGAACCCAGGGGAAGTTTTAAACACATGACGACTAATCTAGCGCCGCTCAATATGAGGTCATGTGGCATAAAGCTAACATCACACACCGTGACAAAACTACAAAGACATCTCACTACTACCCAACGAAACTATACATCGCACACGCACATTAAGATAATACCTCATGCGTGTAGAAGGCAACACGACAGACACGACGGATTCAATCCCTCCGATGTTAGTGACACGTCCTTCCAACACTTGACATACACTGCGAGATATACCGACAGAATCTGAATCTATAAAGTCCATAAACTTGGGCAATCCACTAACCTTTGAAAACTGTTTCTTTCTATGATTCAATTTGAATTCTTTTTCCCTCTATTATAAGTATAAAAATATACTAACATATTGCATATCATTTCATACATAAACTATTTCTTTCCATGCTAGAATATACAATCATTTATAAATTAAAAAGGATCAATGAAAATCTATAAAATACTTACAATGTAAACTAAAATGTATTTAATATTAATAAATTATTTTCACACTCACAACTTGCTTCCCAAATCACTAATAACTGATCTTCCGCACCCTCCGCTAGCTTGATGTGTCACCTATATTTAAATACAAACGCAATTTCCGCTAAGAACGTTCATGCACATAAAACACTTTAATTCCAAGCCAATTCTATTATCAATATAATTTATAATTTCACCCAGGCCGTAACGGACTGCAACATTGCCCAGTCCAGCCCGAGCTACGAGCTCCAGCCAGCTCTCCCAACTCATCTTTTTGCAAACTGCTGTCTTCGCCCAGCTCACCGTTTGCGAGCTACTGCCTTAGTCTACCTCAGACAGGCACTATAACAAGCCGCGACATCACCCAACTATCTTTGCAAGCTACCGCTTTGGCCCAGCTCAGACAGACGCTGTAATGGGCTATGGGTTGTGCCCAACTCGCTATTTGCAAGCTCGCACTCTATCTAGCTCGCCCCTAACTTATGCGTACTAAATTCTAACATTTCTTTTCTAAATTTTACACTTATACATGGATCAACACATCCCGATCTCAACATTTTCACAATATACACACACCAACATTTCATCAATTTCTTTATATAAAACCAAATCACAAATTTTTGTGGTAGAACTTTAACATCTTAAACAACAATCTAACCACTTCAAATCTCTAGATCTATGTACGAAAATCTCATTAATATTAGGTACAGTTTATGTCTCAGTATTATAGAAATAAAACATATAATGTTTAATCTTGATAAGAATTGGTTGACTTCCTTATTATACGAGGAGCATTATGGAGGTAAAACATATAATGTTTGATTTTAATAAGAGTTGGTTGACTCATGATTACTCATGTGAATTATTTTAATTATTTTTTTATATAAACTATTTTATATGATAAACTTCACGTATAAAAAACTCATATATGAACTACAAATAATTCACATAGATGAACTACAAGTAACCATGAGTTGGTTGACTCATGATTGCTCATGTGAATTATTTTAATTATTTTTTTATATAAACTATTTTATATGATAAACTTCACATATAAAAAACTCATATATGAACTACAAATAATTCACTTATACTCATGTGAATTATTATTTTTATATATGAACTACAAATAAAATCAGTTCTGAGGAGCCGTGAGAGATCATTCATGGGAGATCATTAATCCAGTCAATCCTATGTCCAAACTAGGAACTGAAGTTTGTAATGTTGGGATCTTGTTTTAAATGAGCCATGTCTTCCACGTCCTTAGTGATCCATATTTCAGTTCGACCATCACCACTTTTTATGTTTATGAGGACTATTCCATTAAATGATCTTTGTATAGCACTCACCCAATAAGGCGTTCCCCAGCCAAAATCTACTTCATACAAACAAAAATCTCTCCAACTCCCAATCAAATCAAACCCAAATCTCCATCTCCCTTTCTAAATTCTTGATCTTATTGATTGATATTAATTGCCACTTAATCATTTGAGTTGTGATTGGCTTTTTAATAACTCACTTGATTCTTAATTATCTCTACTGATCTTGTGTTCATTGCATATCTTTAACATCTCTTATGTGTAATCTAGTTTAATTGGTGTCTGTCTTTGTTTAAGTGTTTTCCAAAAACTAGGTTCCATCTTGTGGCTAGTTTTTATGCTTTCGTTTGGATTGAGCTTAACCTATGTGTTTTTCATTTTAAAATTTTGTAAGTTTCGATCCAAGAAATGTATTGAAACCTCTTCAGTTGACATATTTTTAGCCATGTCATTGTCATGGCACTTTTTTTTTAAAAAAAAAACTAGGACTAAAACTGATTCAAGAAATAATCGGGATAAGAACACTAGACGCTATCCAAGGTGTTGCTCCCATATGGGAGGGATCCACACATACAGAGATAGGGGAAAGGTTCATATAAAGGTGAGAGGGCAACCCATACATACAAATTAGATAACTTTTTTATTGTTTGGCTTCATAAGTTGTCGACTCATGCCTTTTGACATGGGACAGTTTGCTCGCTAACCAACTATGTAACTACCATTGACATTATCATGGTAATTTTGATTTGCTTGCATCTTCACAAATATCAAATACAAAATTTAGAATTTTTTTTTTTTAAAAAAAAAATACAAATTTAGAAAATTACGACAATCAATAAGAACACTATATTCTAACCGGACATGACCTAAAGCTGGATGACTAGTCATCGCCTTCCATTGGATTGGCCCAACATATAAGCACCTCACAGCAACTCAACGACGCAATAGAATGCTGACAGAATGTAACACATCATCAACCATACTGATGCGATCATCAAGGATGGTCACTAAACATGTCAAGTCATCAGTCTACGTTGACCGGGCATACACTTATATGTACCCTACAATCATGAATGCTAACTAGGGACCCTTGTCATAATTCCTGCTTGACTAGGCAAATTACTTCATTATTGTTCGCTGACTAGACACATCAATTTTTTACTTGAAAATGGCAATCAATTAAATTAGATATAAATAATTCAAATCTAAGGCTGTTTTGGACATGCAAGGAATTCCATCCAAAAATATTCAGATTGGATTTTATGGGAAAAAAAAAAAATGTCATTTGATCAGATAATTTAGAGCAGATTCAAATTTAACAACTTCAGATTGAGATTCCTATATAGAACAAATTTGGAATTAGATTAGATTTGATTTTTTTTTTTCTTTTACATTTTTAAATTTTTTTATAATATTTGTTATAATTTTCTTTAAATGATAATGAGATGATTGCAAAATGTTATATATTTTGGTTGGATTCTACCAAAAATAGATTATTTAGATACATTTTTATACTTTAAATCAATGTTGATTACTTTTAAATTTATCAATTAATTTCGAATAAGCTTTATTCATTACACTTGCATAATTAATAGAATAAAGAATTTAATATCTTCGAACATAAAGTATTTCTTTACTAAATATTTGATAAAATAATAAGACAAATTAAACAAATTAGGTGAAATTATTACACAAATATGATACATTTGGTCATAATGACACAAATTTTATGTGAAGTTTAAAAAACTTCAACATAAATATGCTCTGTCATCAGTCAACTACCGTGAAATCCTAATAGTCAATGGGTAAAAATGCTAAAAGACAAAATTACCCTTCAAGTAAAGTCAAAAGTTTATTATTATTATTTTGGATCCAAAAAATTAATATAATTTATATTTTTAATTTAATTAAAAGAAAACAATTATTTCACGTGGACTAGCTCAAACACTCTTCAATTCACCACATCAACCATCATCAACCACATGGAAGTTTCATAGATGGCGAAGGAGAACATGGAGTCTGCGTTCGCCGATTCGCGAAGGCGAACTTACTTAGCGAATTCGCTAATTAATTAGTTAGTGAAGCCTTCGATAACTGGCTTTGCTAATTGTTCGCGAGCATAGCTCACCCTCTTTCTCTTGTTTTCTTTATCTATTTTTTACGAACTGAAACAGAGAACTAAGTTGCAAAAATTACAAAACTGAGTTGAACAAAACAGAGAACTAAGTTGAAGAAATTGCATAAACAAAACGAAGCAGAGATTGAAGAGTTGAAAAGGTTGAAGCAGTTGCAAACGTACAGAGAGGACAAAATTAAGAGGGAGGTTTTGAACTCTGAAATATCAGTCCAAATGACAATAAATATTAGGATTTATTTGTACATGTCAATGTGTGCAAACTGATAGAAATGACGGTGGGCTCTCCAAGGTGGTTGGCACTCGACGTTGGAAATGAAAGAAAAATGGTGAAATGATGAAAACTATGAAGAAAAATAAAAGGCAATTTTGCCATAAATATTTGTAAACAGTAAAATGATGCTATTAAGAGTTCGTTTGATATAACTTCTCCGGATAAATCTTTTAGAAATAGATTTTTTACGGATAGAATATTTAGATAAAAGTTGTTGGATGTTTGATTGTCAATTAAAAAATTGGCACTTGAGGTTGAAAATGAAAGAAAAATGTTGAAATGACGAAAACGATGAAGAAAAATAGAGGGCAATTTTATCATAAAAAATTATAAACAGTAAAATAATGCTATTAAGGTTTTGTTTGGTATAATTTTTTTAAGTAAATCTTTTAGAAGTAGATCTTTTATAGGTGAAACTTAAAAAAAAAAAAAATGTTGATTATTTGATTGTTAATTTAAAAAACTATTTTAAATTATAAATTATTTGATTGTATTATTTTTAAAATAATTTTAGATTATAAATTTATAAAAAAATATATATATATGAGGAAGAGGAGTAATGTCCCTCATTGTTATCTTTGTAACAAATCACCTAGCTTCAAAAGGTTCAAAGTCTAATCACCCTCTCAAGCCAAGAAAGGGGGGTTTCTCGAGTATAAATACCCAAACAAAACAAAAATAATTGTTTTGTTTTGTTTCATTAAATGCTTTCATGCGATTGCTCAACAAAATAATTTATAAATTTATAGCATAGCAGTGTTATTTTTGTCTTAAATGATGATGTTAAAACTTTGCACTCGCATAGCACAAGTAAATTAGTAGTTTAGAATAGTTTATTGGATTGTGTCAATCATTATTAGGCCATCTCTAACATGAGAGAGCATCAAATTTTTTTATACTCCAATATATTTTACATCAAATTAATGTAAATGACATCTTTAAATACTATTTTATATATAATTCTTTAATTAATATATATTAAAATTTTAAAAATATATTAAAATATATTCAATATTATACTCATTTTAAATATCTCAATAAAATATTTTAAATGATATATTCTTTTATAATAATCTAATATATATTTTTAATTAAATTAACTTATAAATCAATGTCAAATTTGGTGTAATAAACCGTGCAACACCAAATTATTTATTAACACCAAAAGTTTGCTTTGTACATTGGAGCATGAAAATGCCCCAAAATGGATCAAAACACTATTTTGGTGTATTCATTGGGGAGGGTCTTAATAATATTTTAACATCACTCATGTTATATGTATTTTTAGGCTACCGCAAATGGGCTGGTAAAAGTCCAGAGGCCCAGTAAGATAACGTGCTAAAACCGTCCCAACAGACAGAGGGTCTAAGTGACTAGTCCAAAGAAACAGGCATAACTTTATGCTCGGATGTCAGATTGGCTATTATAATATGTTTTCGGAAAGGAATTTTCATGCTCTATAGTGTGGCAACCAGGGGTTGCCCGGTTGATGCCGTTTACGTCCTCAAAGTTGCTGTTTTCATGGATATGTTCTTGAGGTTTATATTTGCTGACAAAAAGTTCTGACAGCAACCAACGGCGATGAGGCGCCAAGATCTGCTCACCTGGAGCTGACCGCTGATTTCTCCACCTGTCTGACAGTGTGACCGCTGATTCTGTCCACCAGTCTGACCGCTGATTTCTCAGCCTGACCGCTGGTTCTGTCTGTTGACAGTCTGACCACTGATTTCTCCGCCTGTCCGCTGACAGCCTGACCGCTGGTTCTGTCCGCTAAAAGTGTGACCGCTGATTCTGTCCGCCAGACTAACCGCTGATTTCTCCATCTGTCCGCCAGAGTGACCGCTGATTTCTCCGCCTGACTGCTAGTCGTGTCCGCTGAGTCTGTTCTCTCAAATCTGCTCGCCCGGGTCTGTCCGTCCAGAACCGCCCTAACTCGTGGACAGCGTGACGTGCACGCACCAAGCCCTTCTCAGAATGTTAGCAGCGCGATTTTTGGGAATCTCACCTACCATGTCAGACGACTCAGACTTTGTGACAAAAGACTTTGAAAATTGTAATATGCATTTAATGTTTTCCTATTTAAGTTGTACTATTATTGTAGCTCCTCTCCCTCCCAATAAATATGGGTGATTCTCACTGTAAAAGGGCGGGGGTTTTCTTCCTGGCTCTCTCTCTCTCTCTACTGTTTTCTCTCTCTACAGCTGTAACAAAATGAACAGTAATAACAGTGACTGCCGCGCCCCTCACCGGAGCCGACGCCGTGGACGTAGGCCTTCCCTTTGGCCGAACCACGTAGATTTTGCGTGCTTTTCTTCTTTTAGCTTCTCTCGTGTTCTTCTTCTTCCTCTCTGTTTCTCCTTTCTTTCTCTTATTTTCTGTGGATTGCAGCTTGAGCCCGAAAACAACCTCGTTGACTAAGGAAAGTCATTTTCCGACGTTAACAACTCACATGGCTCAAGTTAAGTAGTCATTAGAATAATGTTTTAACTCTTTTATTTCAGTGCCTAATTTCACATTATATTTCTTGCATTTTATTCTACAGTAATTAAGAAATTGCTAAATACTCTTTTATTTTCCTTTTATTTCAATATAATTTCATCAATAATTAATCACAAACTCGGCCACACACTCATCCCCACCCTTAAGTCGACATGGATCCTAGGCTTGTTATCTCTTTTCTATATTGGCCCAGGAAAATATATAACTGCAAATTTTAATGAAACAGACTTGTCCGAAATAGTGGGTGATGGCGAGAAAGGACATGATATGTGACCTTGGAGCAAATTTGTTCCATCTTTTTTCTTCTTCTGTGTGGTGTCAATGATATTTTCCCTTTCTCTAGTGCTAATTAAACAATGAAGGGAACATTACAAAAGTAATCGAAACAAAAAAAGGGGCACAAAGTATAAGAAAACTTACTCATTAAACAGTCCCAAAGATTTTGTTGAAATACGCAATGAAAGTGGGGATTAGAGTGTTTAAGTTTTTAAATAAAGTATATTAAGATTTTAAGGGTATAAAAATATTAATAAAATATAATAAAAATATATTAGATATTTTAATTTTTTAAATACTCAAAAATTCTACTTAGAAAAACTCAAAATTTGAGTTTCTTCAAATAGTTATTTTTTAGTTTTTTTAATTATTTAAAAGTTCTATTAAGATGATAACCAAACCATATAAAAAAAATCAAATTGAATTTTGGGATTGAAAAAAATATTTTCGACCCGTAGATAAGCTGATTTAAATATACACTAAAACTCAACTTTATTTTTTTTTTTTTTTTTTTAATGGTCAAACAAAGCGCAATTCTTTGATGAAAAAAAAAAATCAATCTTACACTTTACACACGGCACGGCAGCATGATTCCGAAACAAGAAAGAACCATACACGAAACTACGTCGTATATATACATGAAAAAGCAGTTCAAACCTTTGACAAATCAGACATTTTGTTCTTCAAAAAACGACAGCTTTAAGCGATCTCTCCACAGCAACACACACACAAAGCCATGATTGAAATCTGGAGAAGCCGATCGCTGCGTTCTCTACTCGTTTTCTCTTCAATTTCTCTGCAATTCCTCTCAGGTTTGTATTGGGCATCCAAAGTTTTCTTCTTTTTTCAAAAAAAAATCCATTTTCTATGATCAACATATCGTGATTTTCTTGTGGGTGGCAATCTTTTGAGTTATTGAATTGTTGAGGAAAATAAGAGCAGAAACAAATAATTAGCTTTGATTGAATATGATTGGTACTGTTTGATAGGTTGGAGAGGTTGAATTTGTTTGGAGATATAGTAATTTTAGATGTTGTGTTAGAAGTGTTGGGTTGTGATCTTTTTGTAAGTATAGATAACGATAGGGATCAGTGAATTTGGATGTGTCTTTGTTTATATGTAGTGGGTTTTAGTGGGATTGGTATGTATATTTAAGTTGCAATGGAAATTGTTGATTTGGTTGATATGGTTCTGGTTGGTGAAGATGGTTTGTGATGGGGGACGGTGGAAGGAGGGATCGATTAGGTTGTTGTCTTTGTTTTTATCGTGTTAGTGATTTGGGTTGGGGTTTTGTGATAGGACAAGAAAGGATGATTCGGGTCAAGTTTTAGAATTTCAGGCTAGTCTGGTGGTAATAAGTTTTTGATGGTATTTTCTAGGTTGACGATCATCGTTGTGTGAAATTTGAAGGATGTAGTTTGGAAATGAATGAGGATTGTGGTGGTGGTGGTGGTACAGGCAGTAGTAGACTAGTAGTTTAGTTAATTGCTGTATTGAAATAGTGCTAGCGGTGGCAATAGCTGTGCTGGTATCGATGGCTATAGTGGTGGTGCTGGTGGCAGTGGGATGTTGGTGATACTAGTGGCGGTGGTGGCGCAATGTCAATGGCTGTAGTGGTAGATTGTCTACATTTAGCATAAGTTGAAGTTATCAATTGCATGAAAAACATTTTTGCACTGAAAGCAGTTAAGAAAGGTACCAGAAAGGATCAAGTAATGGAATTATCAATATTAGCTCCTTGTGTAGCTACTGTATGACCATATATTATAAAGAAAGATAGTGCAATGCTGATATTATTGCCATCAAGTAGACGTGTATACTAAAGCGACCGTTGTTCCTTACCTATTTATTATATCTGCATACTTGTGTTATATAGGTCTTATTTCTATTTGCAAACATAGGGTTTCTTTATGTGATTATGGGGTGTATGATGATGACTTTGGAACATTTAACCACTTCATCATCAATTTTAAATTATAAGTGTAGGAAGCGATCCAGGATGAATTGCAGATATACGTATTTTGATATGCATGTCCAAATGAAGCATTGATTTGCAAGAGTAATTAGGAAAACAAAATATTTTGTGGTTGCAATTGTTATTATGAATCTTGAACCCTACAATAAATTCATTAGTTGCAAGATACAGGTTATGTGTATTTATACGGGCTGCCGGTAATAGTTGGATGATGTTTAGCTAACATTGAAACTTATGACCTGATGCAATGCCACCCATTTTATTGCCCTGCTTTTAGTTTTGGTTTAAGTTCTTTGTGACTTACCTAAATTGAATCGTGTGTTATTTGCTGTTGACAAACTTTTATGTCAGTCATGGTCCCAACAAATCACTAACTAGCATAAGTATTGAGTATTTTTCAGCTTAACTTGTGCCATTGTATTTTGTTAACTCAATTTCCATCTTTTCCTCTTTTTTTTCAGCCTTATCTGATGATTCAAGTTTAGGAAAGGGGAAACAGAATGAGTCTCATGCTACTTCCAAGTCCAGTAGCAATACAGGGGCCAAGGTAGTCATCATATTATTTGCCATTGCGGCAGTTGGTGGGTTTGCATTTTTCCTTTTCAAGTTATGGCAAAAGAAGAAAAGAGAAGAGCAGTATGCACGTCTATTGAAGTTGTTTGAAGAGGATGACGAGCTTGAAGTTGAACTAGGTCTCCGGGACTGACAAAGTTCTTAGGAAAACCAAGTTCCTCGTAGTCGAGGTGCTAATATTATCTATTTTATTCTGTTTCTCAATTGTTAAAATAGGTTATGGCTGTCCTTGTCGCCTTTCTTCTTTTTACTATCAGTTATATTTTTAACTTTGGTACAAGATCCTTAGCCGATGGTTCCCATTCTATAAATGCAATTTACTTCCACTGCTTCTTATAACCATATCTTCATTTGGCTTGCCGTAGACATTTTTTTTTTTTTTAATTCTAGGTTTGCATGTTACAGGCTTAAGTGGCATGCAGCGATCCAGAAAACTTGTTCCTCAGGTGGCCTGATTGGGATACAGTCGATAAGGAGATATCTTGTGTGGTGAGGTTAGAACATAAATTGTAGTCATTGTAATATGTCCAGAAAATTTTTCATGAATTCAATTACTTGGTCCATTTACATAACAGAAGAGCGCCGTTTTGTATGAGATGTTTGCAGGTTTTGATTCACAATTTGTAAAACTGTTTTCGCTATTCATTTACATCTGTAAAGTAATTAATATATTGTTGCATTCAAGAAACTGTGAAACTGAATTTTTTTAGGTGTGCCTTGAAGCAACGTAAAAGGTATATAAATAGGTCTCTTTATAATATTTAGAGGTTGGTATACCAATTTTGATTTGATGTTCAGTTTGGTGAGCACCCACCTTGCTTGAGATGTCACTACTTTGTTGTTTACTTGAATATGAAGTGATCCAATCAGGTCCAGTAATTATTTAGCGGACTAGTTTTTTTTAAAACTATACATACAAGTGTTTTGCGAGTAAGGCTGGTTGACACAGTGGAGGCATGCGCACTTTGGCATCCTCGAATGTCTGATTACCCCTTCTCCTCCCCCCCCCATTCAAACACCCTCTCCAATCTCTCACGTTTCTGGGAGCTAATCTCTAAATTACATCATAATATCTATCATTATTGATTTCGATTATACTTTCAATTCTCTAAATTACATCATAATATCTATCATTATTGATTCCGATTATACTTTAAATTGATTCCAATCATTTAAAATATATATATATTTTTTGTACAAGCTACATGAATTTTTTTTATTTTGATTTAGATTTGCATATCCATAAATAACAAAAATAGAGATGTATTATAGTGATTTATGTGTCCATTTTTTATTATATATAATCTTCTATATTGTTGTCTCTGATTGTAAGAAAGAAGAAGCTCTCCACACCACACCAACTTGCAAATATTTTAGATGCTTTAAGTTCCAACTAGAACACTTCGTAGAACTGATATTTTATTACCGTTGAATGTTGTTTGGTGGTAAAGATAGTTCATTCAGACTCAGAATATTTCAGGTTCAAATTGTTGTATCACAGATAATATTTTATAAATAAAACTTATAATTCAATTGGAATGGTTATAATGATTAAAATTGTACATCTATCAAAATAAATTTAAGCACACGGTAAATCAGAAATATCAAAGATATTAAAGATAATTCCTAAGTCAATCCCCACGAAAGTAGAATCTCCAAAGAGGAAGAGGTATAAAGCAGCAAGAAATCCATCCCAACACTGTGACCGGATAAGAGCTTAACAGGAGTCATTGAACATACTGGTTCCATAACAGGAGTCATGGAATATACATGAGCCAGTCTCTGACGATGACTTTGTTCGATTTGCAAGCTCTGAAACATCAACAAGACACTGATTAACAAATTTAATGTACATAGGTTTATAAGTATGCCCATAGACAGTGCAACAGTAACAGACTAACGAACCCCATGAGTTCGGTTGTATTAGAAGATGAGATTTCGACCTAAAGGTCAAGGATTCAGATCTCTTCAAGGTAACCAAACTGAGAAACTACACAGATTCCTGAACCATCAAAGTTGCAAGGTTCGGTAATAATCCCCAACTTTGATGGCCATGAACATCAAACAGTAGAGCAACTTAGTATAACAAAATAAAAAGATTTTAAAAACTATTGAAGATTAATGAAGCATCGATGGTAAGTTGTGGAGTACTAACATAAACTATATATTACATCAGATACTTGAATTACACTACAGCGCAATCAATGATCTTCATCAATTCACAGTCAAATCTAACCAGACATACACCATGAAATGCTAATAAAGATTACATTTTGATACCTGATCTATATGGTTGGTTATCTCAAACACTCTATGCGAGGTCACACATCCGGGTACGACAGTTGAGTGATATATACATCTACAACCACTTGGTGTAAAGCTCCATTAATCAAATGAATCAACTTATGAGACACAAACACTTCCAGCAACAGAAAAATTTAGCTGTACACATGTTGCTCAATATACCTAAGGGCAAAAGGAACAAATATGAGATATATTAATCAATAAATTCAAGTTTCAGCAATTAGTTTGCCAATTAAACCAACAGAACTTTTTACTGCTTCATGCTTGAAATCACAAGGGTGTTGAACATTCGAAAATTCACTTCCTTCCAACATATACTCCTAGTTTAGATAAATCAGGGATCCAAACTGATAGCTCAGATGACCCAGTAACAAACATCAGATTTCCAGGAGCCCATTTTATGAGAGGAGGTTCGTTTTCACAACCTGGCCAACTTGTAACCTGGACCCAAAAGACAATGAACAGATGTTACAAACAATAAGCAACATTGCAGTGAGATATTATTAGATATACAGAAATCACATGACAAAAGGTTTAGACAATATAGAGAACAAAAAATTGTTAGTTAACTGAAGAAGAAGAAAAGCATCAAAGACAGGAGGCATACTTCTTTCCCACTCCGTACACTCCAAGCATGCACGCTACCATCACCAGAACCTGCCAAAAGCATGAAAGTCAATTAATCCTACTGGTAAATATATCTCAGAGAACCAGAGACAATTGCTGTTCATGTACTATGGTGCAGCCCTAACAGCATTTTTAGATTGTATTCTTAACAATAAAATGAAAATAATAAGACATGCAACAGCTGTAGAAAAAAAATCCTGAACAAGAATTATATGCTATAATCCATGACCATGTGTCTCAAGCTCTGAATTTTTTGCAGCAAATAATTAACACCAACAAAAAATGTAAGAAATCATTTGAGAAATTAATACAGCATAAGTGAAATAAACATTCCCTCAAATAAGTACATCCAAATGACTGTCTTCTAAAGATTGGGTGGAATATGCTACCTGATATAACAAACATTCCCTCTGGGCTGAAAGATGCCTCCAATGTTGAATTGCTAGAAACTGGCTTTACACTATATGTGGATAGCTAAATCATAGAAGCACATCAGAAGAAGAATTGCAAGTGTATTAGGACTACGTCATTAAGATATAGTTAGTTTGTTATGTGGAGATTTCAAAATGTGAAAGAGGAACACAAACTCACAAGTGTCCCACGAAAGGAATCAAGTACATGAATATGTCCACCCATAGTTGTCAGAAGCATAAGTCTCCCATCATTGCTGAACTCTACAACATTTGCATCTGATACATCTCCACCAACAGAGAAGATGTCGAAAGGGCCCTTAAAATTCCAAAATTTATGGAATCAATTCATGCTAAAATTATTATTCACAAAAGAAACAATGCACACAACATTCAAGGTTCTCACACTTCTTATATATCAAATTTCAACCTTTTCATATTTGCGAGCATCAAACATTCTTATGTATCCTCCAAAAGCAATGGCAAATACTAGCCCTTGCTCATCATATGCTGTAGCAGGCCTTCCCTGCACACGTAAAAGACCCTGATATGCAGACGACGCAACGTAAGTTCAATAGAAAATGAAATTAAATTTAAAAAGTGAGTCTCAACATGCCACAATATCCACCTGACACTTCTCAGCACGCTGATCCCAAAGCAAAACAGTTCGATCAAGAGAACCCGAGATAAAGCATTCTTTTCCAGAGCACAAGCTAAGAGAGACAACCCTAGAAGCAACAAACACATGTGCCACTAATATCAATAACAGATACTTTCGGTAGAAGCATTCATTTGAAAGTAAATCAAATATCACTACTTATCAAAAACAAACCTGTCATGGTGACCTTTGAAATACCGCAAGTACTTGTTGTCATGCAAGGAAAGAAGCCGCAGAGATTCTGAATAAACAAACCTCATAAATAAGTGTTTCTACAATGATCCATCAACACACACCCACAAACATCCTCATAATAAACATACCATCCCATCCATTTTTCGAGGAGTATATAACCGTTGTAGGGTGAGAAGTAAAACGAACAAGATCTACACCATACTTTTTGCTATTAATTGTCTTCAAACACCTGAATTCAAAAAGAGGTCTCAACAACACACGCCAATACCAATAAAACGAAGTACATAACTCACGAAAATTCAATGACCAACCACATATAACACATCCAAATTAATGAAGCTTAACTTACGTGCCACCATTAACATCATATAAACGTATAGACTCATCATCACTAGCAGTCACCATGTAGCTGACCGACTTGTGAAAATCCATCGAACTGATTCTCCCACTCTGTTAAAAAAAGACATTAACAATCATTATAGTTTAATCATAAACATCATCAAAATTTAAAAGCATTCCAAAACCCTTCATCACATTATTCAAAATCAGAAACCAACCCCACATTAACAAAAAACACTCATGTCAAGGAGACTTTACCTCTCGGTTAACGACACCAACAACCTATCTAATCACAAAACTACAAGATTGTTTTTCGATTTTAGTCAAACTTCTTCACCAATTCTTGAAATACACTTTATTTCACTAAAACATAAATACTCTCCAGAACACAAACAATCAAAACTTCTCCCATTTTATTCACTAATAATGTATTATTATCATAACAATCATCATTATTGTTGAAACCTTAGCCCAATCCTTCACTCATTTGTTCTCGTAGAGTTTTGGCCTTTTTGCCCCGTAAGGCAGGTAGCATATTGAGGTTTGAACCGAGAGTTTAAGTGTTTTTTTAGTGTAAACCTCTTACCATCAGAACACTTAAGATCTCGGGTGGGGTTTAAATCCCAAGATACTATCTACCCTATAAGCAAAAAGGCCAAAACCCTACCCGCATAGGCAAAAAGGCCAAGACACTACGCGATCAAATGAGCAGAGCATTGGGCTGAGGTCCCAACAATTACTATCAAAAAAACAAAACTTGACTAGAATTGAACAAAAACAACAACTAAATAACACAAAAACACACTCAAAACCATCAGATAATTAGCATCAACAATGATTCTAATTATATTAAAACCATCCAAAAAAAAAAAAACCCACTTCAGAAATCACAAAACCCATGTCAGAAGTGAAAAGAACTGAGACATACATAGTCTCTGAAACTCATGCCGACTTCCATGCTGTTGATGACTTCCTCGCTGAGTTCCAGCGACACTTTCTCTTCTTTATCTGGTTGCGTACCTGAATCCATCCAAAAACAATCACAACCAATCACACAAAGACAAACAAGGCTAGTTTCCACTCACCACCCATTGGATTTCACTTGTCAGCTTCTTCGAATTGATGCCGTGAAATTTGTCTGGTTTTTTCAAGCGTGAAAAGTGGATTAAATCAGAAGATGACTTAGGTAGGCCGGGTCGGCCCAATGGATTTTAGACCCGTATAACATCTGGATCATTCAGTCCTCCCTCAATATGGCAACGGGTTGGATCGGGCCGTACCGGCCTACTTGAATTCCGATTTGTTTAAGAAATAATTGCAAAAAAGACTCATTTAGAAATGTCAACCTCAAAAATAACTTTTATTTTTTTATGAAGAAAAAATCTCAACCCTAAGATTGAGATGATTTGAATTAATGTTAGCACTCACAACCTAAAAGTTGGGATTCCGAACCTAGAGGTTGAGATTTAAAAAATAAAGGTTATTTTTCAAATAGATTAATAAAAATGGATTAGTTTTCAACAAAACCCTTTTGTTTAAACAATTGGATCCAATTGAGCTCAAGCTCTTAAATAATAGAGTTAATTGAAAATTGATCTTCTTTTCAAGTTTTTTTAAAAAATAACCCTTTTTTTTAAACCTTTACGGCATGACTTTTTTTAGACAAAAATATCTTTAAATAGTGTAACCAATTACTACTGACCCACTCTTTTCTATCATAAAAGGGATATTACCTGTGACCTACGTCAAATGTCACTCACGGTAACTCTTTCTCTTTCAAACTTTTTTCTCTCATTCTCTCTCTAGAAATCCCTAACTCACCAACATTCTCATCTCTCCTCCACCCACCCACCCACCCATAATCCGATGCTTTGGAAAGCCGACCCACCCGCCATCGAAGGTGCTCTCACTACCGACTGTCAGCTCTCCTCCACCGACCCACCGTTTGACTGCTCTCTCCATTAGAAACCCAAAACTAACAGAACAAGCAAGAAGAAGAAGACGGAAGGAGACGCAAGACGAAGTTGAAGGAAGAAAAAGGAAGAAGTTGAAGGACGAAGAAGCAAAAAATATAAGCATAATGGAAGGTGCGGTAGCCAACCACAAACTCCACAGTAAGAACATTATTCTCATACTCTTTGTGGAGAATGTTCTACTAAGACTCAAATTGCTTGTGGGGTGTTTTTGTTCTAGTAAGTTTTGCAGGTGTAGGTTTTTTATAGCGTAAACATTTTGATGTGGTTATTAGAATTTTTAATTTGTGCTTTGAATTTTGTAAATGATTCAATTCATGGTGTGTGATATGAGTATTTTTTCACAGTGGATTTAGGGTGGGAATCCCAACCACCAAGTTGTAAATCTCAACCTCTAAATGTGGGATTTCCAACTATCAGGTTGGAATTTCCAACCTTCGGGATGAGATTATCAACCACCAAGTTGAGAATCCTAACATCTAAAGGTGTATTCCCAACCATCAAGTTAGGAATCCCAACCTCTAATGGTTTATTCCCAACCATCAAGTTAACATTCTCAACCTTTAGGGTAAGATTTCCAACCATCAGGTTAGGATTTTCAACCTTCAGGGTGAGATTCTCAACCACCAAATAGGGAATTCTAACCCTAAAGGTGGGATTCCCAACCGTTGGGATTCTCAACCCCCAAGGTTGGATTTCCAACCTTCGGGGTGAGACTCTCAACTATCAAGTTAGGAATCTCAACCCTTAGAGTGGTATTCCCAACCTTCAAGTTGAGATTCACAATCTGGAAGTTGAGATTTCTAACTTCCAGCGAGATCTAGGGTGGGATTCCCAACTCCAAAGTTGGGGGTTGAAAATCCCACCCTAGATCCCACTGAAAGTTGAGAATCTCAACTTAGGGGTTAAGAATCTCAATCTTCGGGTTGAAAATCCTGCCCTAGATCTCGTTGGAGGTTGGGAATCTCAACTCTCAAGTTAGAAATAAGTTGAGATTCCCAACCTAGAGGTTGGAAATTCCTCAAGAGGTTGGGATTCCCAATCTCTATTTTTAAACTTTGCAATGCATTATGTTTGAAAGGAGGCTTGTGATTCTCTCCCCATGCATCATCCTACATTTGAGCGACAATCAAATTCATCAGTTCTTCCTAGGGGAGATATATCCTATTTTATGGGTCAGAGTGAGGACTTTGTTCAAAAGGAATAATTCTAACATTGTTCGGAGTAATCACAGGTCAAACAAGATTGCTTCATTTGGGAAAGTAAGAAGAATAAGAGAACTAAGAACCATGATGCTGTCAAATAGTATTTTCCTCTATTTATTTATTTTTTGTTCTTTAGGTGCAGTTGGTTTTGATTCTTGGGCAGTTAACAATTTACTTTTCTTTTTTCTTTTTTTTAATTCCTAATAAATTGGCTAATTAGCATAATCATTCTGCTGGTTTAGACAACTTTGAAGCGTTTAGGTAATCAATTTTTGTAGGTAACAATAATAATAATAATAATGCAAGGAGAGATGGGATAGTCATTTAGTTAGGGATGTATGAAGAATTTCAAAGTACCAATTAACAAATCAAGAACATGTGTCAAAAAAAAAAATCAGAATGATAGTGATCAAAGATTGTGATAATTTGATGCAAAAGATTTCGAAGTATCGTGTAGACAACCATGGCTCGTACATTTGCATATTAATAATGTGCTGTACAATATACACGCATGCATAAGTCGTAACAAAGCATGGACCAGAACTCTATCTCCCAGGTTTTCTCCTGCTACGAAGGCCAAAAGAGATCTTCAACCAATGTGAAACATTGTTAGAGCTAATGTTGTAAAACTCGTTACTCGACCGATGCAACTCGCTACCCACTGATCATCAGTGGTAATTGTACAATATGTTGTAAAATCTTTTTTTTTTTTGGTTGCCGAAAATCTTGCAACCAAGCTTGTTTACAGTTAATGAAAAAAGAAATAAATTCTTATGTCTAGAAGTCGAAAATGGTATGTTTGTTTTCTTGAATCATCAATGTTTAATGGTGCAGGTGATTATATAGGAAATTAATTAATTATCGATATCATTCCAAATGTCGTTTCAACATAAAACAATATCTTATATATATTTTTCTTTGTCAATTTAATGAGAAAGTGCCTGAAATGTGCCGTTGAATATGTATCTCTTTTTCTTCAGCTTTGTAATTTGATTTTCATACAAGAGTTTCAGAAGTCTGTTGATATATTTCTTCTCGATATTACATACTTGTGACCTGCATTAATATATGTGATTTTTATTTTTATGTGCCTTTCCCATACAACTCAATAAGTCCTATATAATTCAATGATTGACTTACTTCTAAAGCAAATGTCCATGCTAGTATATATAAAAAAAGAAAAAAAAAATATTGTGTTTGTGTAGAGGGGTGCTTCAAAATGACTCGACCGACGAAAATTTTACATTGTACGTGGGGGGTGCGTATTGCGCATACCCTTTAACTTTAAATTATTTTAAAAAATTTAGTTTCTTTATTTGGAAAAATATTATCTTATTTAGTTATGATAGTGATTAAGGATTAAATTTTATGATTTGTGTAAATTTGAGAGTACGTGTAGCTGTAGTTGTGTATAGTTGTTTTGGTTGCAGATGATTTTGATTGCTCAAAGAGTATGTGTACCTCTGGTTTGGTTGTATTGGTATCAACTATGATCAAGAGTATGTTTCTTTTGATTAGATGTCCAATTGTCTTGATTATAGTTAATTTCAATTGTTTAGGTTGTATAAACACAGAGACGTCTTCGTTGGATATACGTGGATCAAATAATTAATCAAGTCAAATTGAAAAATCTTATATTTTGGATGCAAATCAATTCAAATCACCGAATAAAAGTTAATTAATTAAGATTTTTTTAATTAATTACGATTTTTTTTTTATCTGTACAAATTGACATATGAGAAGAAATAAAATTTGAACTTATAATCTCAATGTGCCAATAATTTTAAGAGTATGCACAATATTCTAAATAGCAATTAAAATAAGTCATTAGAATTTTAAGAATTTTGTCACTCCATAATATAAAATTTTAATTGTTGATCATTTTAGCTGTAAAATTAAAATTTAAATACAATTAAAATTTGATAAACATCAAATTACTCAAAAACTCCATGGAATCCAAATTCGAACCAAGACTATACAAGTTCAATATTGTTGACGTGGTGAATTAGTCAATGAGATTCTTTAAAGCCTAATACTGCAGTGTGTACAAATTAAAAGCAAGAAACAAATTAAAGGTATAAGAAAGAGGCGAAGGAATAACAGAAAAACACAGATTTTTAAAGTGGTTCGACCCTTTTAAACTGCTTACGTCTACTGTTTTCTCTCTATATTTCTGCAGAGTAACGATAATACTTTCTCTCGGTGTTTCTCTCTTAATTTTACAATGAAAATCCTCCCCTATTTATAGAAGGGGAGGTGCTACAGTAGAATATAATAAGACAAAATAGCATGATGGTTTACATTTAATGCACTTGACATTCGTCAGGTCAACTCTGTCAAAGTATGGATTTAGACGCTAAACTCATGCTGATTAAGTGAGATTTTCCCCAAATCACGCTGCAATTAGCCTGAAACAGATTTTTTGATGTGCAAGACATGCTATCGACTGGATCCGTCTTCACGAACTGCGAACTGGAGACTGGTTCCATCCTGGGCGAGTTGCGGCTGCTGAGAATAAACGACGATTTTAAAGGGTCAAGCGGACTCAGCCCACGAGCTTGACATCGATTAAAGGACGCGATCTTGACGTAGTAAGAATTAATATATCAGAGCTTTTGCGAACTGCGAGCTTGATACACTGAGCCACTTTCAATGGGCCTGTTTGCTTGGGTCAATTTACTAGGCCAACAGGCTTTTACCAACCCACTTGGGTAATTCGGAAAATACTCATAATAAATATAAATATACTTTTTTTTACACTAATATAAATATATAATTGAGGAATGATAATTGCATCGTAATCTAAAGGCTTATAAAATTCAAAGATTTAAAGAGTGAAAAAAGAAAGTTTAAAAGATCATCTAAAAATATAAAATCTGTAAACTAGCTAAACCAAAAAGTAATGAGTTGATGCTTTGAAGATAAGTAAAAGCAACCAATGGGTTGCTCACTTGGCTGCCAGAAAAATCCCTACAACTTCTCGGTGTTGTCCCTTCGTTCAGGCACAAGACAAGATATTAGGCTTTAATTAAGTCATTAATTATTATTTAATGCGCTGTGACATTTTAATCATGTTAATATTTTAATGAAATTACTCTGTTGACCTTTTGTGTCGCATTCTTACTCACAGTAATTACCCACATGCAGTAATAAAGATGCGTCAACTTGTGTCGTTTAAGATTATTAGATTTTATCACTTATTTTTTGAACTACTAATTTTGATCACAATCGTTTATTTAAAAAAAAAAAAAAAATTGATCACAATCAAAATGAACTATTAACATATTAATCACATAGATTTTTTTTTTCTTTTTTCTAGTGATAAATTAATTTTGTTCTAATATAATTAAAAATCTAATCATGATTTTTTATCCAAATTAATTTAAAATAAATTGGTTTTTGTAGAAGTATTTAAGACTATTTTCCAAAAGAAGAGGAAGTGTCCATGACTTTCTTTAAAATATGTGCATAAAGTGTTCTTTTCCTAAGAACTACATTTTGAAGTTATTTAACGCAATATTTTTTAATTAAGAGTTCAGTTACACATGTCCAATAGGGATTATATTTGGGTAAATTTTATTTAAAACAAAATTATCCTTGAATAAAATATATTCTGTGTCTCTAAAAAAATTCAAAATAATAATTGAAGGGATATTATTAGATTCTGAGAAGATATTTAATTCTATCAAGATCTAGTAGAGATTTAATTCTTTTAATTTACTTTTAATATTTTGATGGTGTTTCAAACCAAGTGATTAATCATTAATTTCAATGAATTAAAAAAACCTCCTACTTTTAAGCATGTAATATCAAGAAAATGCTCTTAAAAAAAGAAAGTAGTATTAAGATTTTTCTTTTTTGATTGAATATTTTGATTCACTAATATGCAGAATTACATTTTAATTAATCCCAATATACTTCTTAGTTCTTACAAGTTTTACTGTTTTAGCATTTTAAGAGTATTAGTATATTCTAGGATGATTATGGGATTGTTTGTTTTTCCACTTAAAACTTAATAGTGTGGAATTGTACTTATTAAATTATTTTCGTTTGTTTTTTTAAGTGGTCAAATCACTTAAAATAATAAAAAAAAAAAAACTGAAAAAATTAAATAAAAATTTTTAAATTTTTAGTTATTTTCGTAAATACATTTATATATTTAAATATATAAATATGGTTAATATTACTATATTTTTTAATCATATTTTAATTATGAATAAGATATTATTAATATGTATATAAAAAATATTTTAGAATTTATAAAATTATATATTTTCAGATGTTTATATTACATTAATTAAATTACATAACAACAAATAGTAAAAATGGTATAAATGTCAATTTACTAGTTTTTAAATAATTTTAAATTTAAAAAACAAACAAGTTTATAACATATTTAGAGGTAAAAAAAAAAAATAAACATGATATTTAGATTTCAGGTTTCAGTCACTCTTCAGTCTTCAATAGTACTGTTCAGTTTTCAGATAAAAAATTATTATTTAAGAAATTAAGTGATCTGGTATTCAGATAAAAGTCAGACAATATAATTTTTTTTTATAGTTTTAAGTGGTTTGACCGCAAAAGAAAACAAATAAAAATAACTTAATTGATTTAATTCAGACCCATTAAATGATAAGTGCTAAAAATAAACAATCTCTTACATTTATCATTAAAAAAAAAAAATTGTCACAATAAACTGTTATTAGTTAAAACCTGTTACATTTACATGTAGTTGCCAATGTAAATGTCAATGCATATTTACATTTACACATAATAAACTGGTATATTACAAAATAAAAATGTCAATGAAGTCAATGTGAAAAAAAAAGAAAAAAAAAAATTGTTGTTGAACATTTACATTTATCAATTTACAGAAGAAACTAGTTAACCATGTGATAATCTGCATGAGAAACAAACTTGTTCAACAGAAATTACTTGTACAATCTTACCACTTGAGCTATCGGGGAGGTTTGATTTAATGCTCTTTGAAGGCTTAACTTTTCCTGGAAGCACCCATAAAGTCTCATCAGATCAAGTTGTTTTACCATCTTAGCAATCCCCCAATGTTGTTTTACCAACTTACATGGGGATGAGAAAGCTATATGAATGTGTGAAATGTAATAACCCCTAAGATGGGTTATACTTGTTTAAACAAGAATTAATAATATCCAAGAGGTCCAAAATTTGAGGATCCAAATTTTTTATATTTGGAAATATTACGAATTGGACTAAGTTAAATTGTTATTGGATTAATTTTTATTATTCGGAAAAAAATGCATAAAATGACTCATTTGGAGAGGTGAACTCCAACAATGACCTTTTTTTTTTCATCCTTACAAAAAAGACATTGAATGGACAAAAATGTCCTTAATGAAAGTGTTTGCTTCTGAAAGTCTCTATACCCTTCCTCTCGCACTGTCGATTCTCAACCATCAAAGATGCCAACCTCTCTTCACCACAAGAGGTCGTTCACCACTAGGTGAGGTCTTCCTATTCTCTTTTCTTCTTCCTCTTATTTTGTTCTTATACTTCCTTTATTTTCTCTTTTTTTTTTTTTTTGCTGTCACCATCAGATTTGCACGCTGCCACACATCTTTTGTTTGCATTTCACGTCACTGTTGGATCATTGGTTCTCCGCTCTTATGCCGCTGATGGGAAACCCTTACTTGTCGTCGACCGATTCTTCACTGCCAGGTGAGGTCTTCCTTTTCTTTTTTCTTGTTCCTCTTATTTTGTTCTTATACTTCCTTTATTTTCTCTTTTTTTTTTTTTTTTTGGCTATCGCCATAGATTTGCACGCTACTACGCATAATTTGTTTGCACGTTGTGCCACCGTCGGACTGTTGGTTCTTTGCTCTTACGCCGCTGACAGGAAACCCTTGCTTGTCGTCGATCGAATCTGTGCCACTAGTAACCCATCTCAGGGGCTATGAGTTTGGTATGATAAAGTGTTATTTTGATTGTTTGGTGTAAGAATATGTGGGTTTAGATTTAGATTTGAATCATGATTTATGACATATAAGTTAAGTTATTTTAGTGGACATTTGCATTTGAACATAATTGGGCTTGGGTTCAGATTTGGATAATGACTTGGGCTTTTTATTTGAAAGTTGAGAATTTTTGGGTTGATAGATTAAGTTACTATTCAAGAATTTTGGCAAGCACCTGATATGCTTTAGATATTTAATCTGATACAATTTTTGGGCTTGTTGATTTTTGAATTGGAGTCGAGGTTTCTAGGATGGGATTCCCAACCCCTAGATTGAACATCCGAACTTTGTAGTTGAAAATCGGTTATGTCCTTGTTGAAACCAAATTTTGAAGTTGAATTTTCAACCTCTAGGTTTAGAATCTACTAGTTTAGAATCTCAATCTAATGGTTTTTTGCATGGTGTTTATCTTTGTTAGAGTTTTGATTATGGATATGGCTTTCTGAATTGGTTCATTTATATATGCAAGAATTTGCCATTTCTATGCACTTCCCAACGTCTTGTGCTAATTAGTATGTTGTCTTCTTTTATGTAGTAGTGGTGATTATGGGATTTTTGTAATCAAGTTGGTGGAACACATGGTGAACTGTATGCTAGTGGACTCATTCGACAAATCACATATACCACATTTCTGGGAACAACTAACTCTCGACCTCTGAAAATAACCTCATCAGTTATAAGGGGTTAAAATTTTTATGGTTCTTAGTCCGCTCCAAATTGGTAGTCAGTTGATGTTTTTGATGAGGTTGTGGGGGTTCAACCTCCACAGTGGTTTTGGCACCTTTAATTTGTTTGTAAAGTTGGCAATATATTGTTACAGTGCTTTTGCTCGGTGTTTGTCTTTGGTCGGGTTTTGATTATTCATATGGTTTTTTGAATTGGTTTCTTTATGATGAAATTTGAATTTGTTTAGTGTTGTGTTTTAGGTGTTAGAACAGGGTAAATTATGTTGGCAAGAATATGTGACTTTTACTTAATATCAAGTGATTCATCCCTGAATATGTGACTTTTACTTAATATCAAGTTATTCATCCCTCTCTTGCAATTGGAACACCAAACATGATATGTTGGAACAGTAATCTTCATAAGATTGCTTAAAAGAGCAACATTCATTGACACAAACACTCCGACAACAATAGCAAGCATACCAAGCAGGGAATCTCTCAAACTTACTTCCTGCATTCACTGTATATTCAAACTAAAAGATAAATTTGCTAGAAATATTTCTAATAGTGCTATCATAACAAATGACAACATCACAAAGAATAGCTATCAAGATCTTGAATAAAGTTCTTGGTTCAGACGATCCCCGGGATGATAAGCTACACAATGCAAAGACTCAACTTTTACAAAGTAAACAACTTGGTAAAACATGTATTAAGTACACTATAATAAATTAGAACAGCTAATTTATTAATCATAACTTACACAATGCAAAGACTCCCTTACTTTTTCGCATGTTTCCATTCCTACATTGCATTTCTCTATTTCTCTATGGTACTATAAAGAGGTTTTCTTGAAATTAATTATCAATACATTGATGTGTTCTAGAGATTCATTGGCTACCATTTTTTGTAATGAAAGCTCTTCTGAAAACAAAGTTACAATATACTTTTCCATTTGTTCAATATCTTTGCTCAAATCCGAATCACTGTTACCATAATTTGCATGTACAACCAAAAAAATAACTTCATAATTTATAAAAGAGAAAGTGATGGCACTAAAATTATTGAAACAAATTTTTTTTTGGCACCATTGCGTCTTACGAATTATAATTTGCCAAAAAAATACATATTACTTAACAGAAAGGTCGTCAAGAATAAAAACAATTGAACATACAAATGTCAAAGTCAGAGTATGAGGCCATTTCTAGTAATAGCTTCTGTTTGGTCATCTTTTCGATTTAACATTGAGGTTTTCTCTTTTTGACAGCATAAAATCCATGTTATCATCTGTGAAAATCCATTCATTGCAATAGAATAGAACCATAGAACAGAAAATAGTGCAATAAAAGCTACACAAGTAGGAACACCAGGTTGGGTACATGTTCACAAACTTCAATACATTCAGCGTCACCATATGCACAAACAAAAAGATCAACAGATGGAGGCCTATCATCAATCTTAATGCCCTGGTCAACTAACTCCTGTTCTGAGCTTTGTAGTTGGTGCATCTATCTTAGAGACTTATGGCTTCTGAAACATGATGTACTGCAGCTAACTTGGAAGAGATTGGATCACAAATAGTTTGAACTACATTGATGGATGATGACATTATTTTAGACAATGCAAAGCTTTCATCACCACTGGAACTTGACATCAATGGAAATTTAATGGAATAATACTTGTAGACACAAAAGGTGGTGATGGAATTGAAATATGAATCACTATGGCCGTGGAATACATGGCTTATTTTCAACGGGATCCCTACTTTAGAAACTTCAGTTCCTAGTTAGAACATAGGATTTATGTCTGGATTAGTGATCTCTCCTGAATGAAGGCTCATAGGTGAACTTGCTAGCCTCACAATCCATAGTTATTTATGTTGTTATAAGATGTGCCATCAACTTTTTCGTTTTTATTTTTTATGTCATCGAAGTACTAAATGTGATGCAAGGACTTGAACTTAAGCTATTATCAAACTGAATGAGAAATCTATCATCAAGTCATATTGGATAGTAATAATTTCTTTTTGTTTTCAAACAAAAGTATATCTTTGTTGTTTTAGGATATAAAAGGAAGTCGATATTCAATAGTACAACAGGAGTTTTGCAACAGCGGACCTAAAAGTTTACGAGAGAAGACATCAAAATAAAGCACAATACAATAATGATAAATAAGATCCAATCTATGACTTATGTTTTTCAGTGACATACAAACAAATATTAATCCTTTATATATATATAATTATAACGTAATTAAAAAATCTATTGACATTAATAATCATGGATTTGTTAGGACTTATAGTGATTAAATACTACATATCCCTAGAAAATTATTCTTATATAGCACGATGAAGACCTCCACAATAAAGATGAAAAAAATCTTCATATATACTCCTAAAGGTATATTGGAGGGCTCAAGTTTCTCATAGATATGAAAGGAAAGTGCATTACCAATTTGAGTTATAAATGGGTACAAATCTCCCAAGTTTCTCCATTGATTTCCTTACTGCTATACTATCTATTACAAATGATAATTATAATATCGAAAAAACTAATATCATAACACAATATATATTACTTCATTTATAATACAAAATTAGTGCAAGGGCAAGTTTATATCAAATCTAAACAAATAGCACGCGTAATCAATAGACTTGCATAATATTTCACTCAAAGCAATTAAAATCTTTTTAAAATTAAATAAATAAAATAATAAAACAACACAATGCTATAAATTAATTACATAATTAGTTCGATAAGGCTTATATCTTATTAGACATTATCCCCCTTATATATAATATTTCTTAAGCTCGCTTTTATTTATTGTTTTATTTTATTTTATTTTTATAATTACTACTCGGATTGCTTCTTCATCGACAAAATAGATAAGATTTAAAAAATAAATATATAAAAAAATATGAAAGAGAACAAATTTGAAGCATGTTAATTTATTGACAATTTTGGTACTACAAAATTTCGGGGGTGCAGTCAAGTAAGAATTTATAAGAGTATGATAAGATTTTTTTTAAATGATAGATTTTTGTATAATTCATGGATCTCATAAACTTCATATAGATTTAATGGATATATTTAAATCCAATAAAATCCATGGAGAAAGTAAATTTTGATATAGATTTTTTATTTATAAATTTAACTATTAAATTCATCAAATTTCATCATTTAAGTAAATTTATAAAGTCAATAATTTTTTTAAAACATACATTGACGAAACCCTTCCCGAATCCCTCCTCTGGACCCGAGAAAGACCTCGTAGCACCCTGTCAGAACTCCAACGAACCCTAACTTTGATCCGAAGAAATCCCGTCAGAGCACCGAAACTTTCTAAAATCTTCTTTTTTAAACTCGTTTACTAGGTGGCAGGGGTACAAATTTTTCGCTTTTCTATTGAAAATCCGGCAGCATGCCGTCTGTTTTCTAAACTATGCCACCCTGCAAGTTTCAAATACAGTTTATAAAAAAACACTTCTATGAAATTCATTTCTCAACTTCCAGAGCCTCCGGCTCATTTTTCACAACACAACCACAACCAAATAATTAAAATCAGAAAACTGATTCATATAAAACTTTAATAAAACATTTTTAATTAATACCTCCACAATTCTTTAAAATACTTACAACTATATATATAAACATATACATGATCAAAATAACACCATATATACATGTATTAGATATAATTCTATACGTCCGCCTGCACGTCTGACTGAACCTCGTCGGCTGGATGACTAGCTCCTGCATCTGTGGGAGAATTTTTAAGAAAAACATTTAAAGAAAAACATGAGTATAACTCAGTGAGTGGTAGTAACTTTTAAACTAGAACTTATTTCTACACTTAAATTTCTCCCAAAAACAGTTTAATAAAACTAAAGTATTTTTCTAAAATACTTTCTAAAACTCATTTAAAACTGCTTTTGAATCTCGTTCTAAATTTCTTTCTAAAACTTTATGAAATCTTTTCTTAAACTCTTTTCTTAAAAGTATTTTCTTAAAATCTTTTCTGGTGCTCACCTGAATGGTAACCCAGAGAATATCTACTCCTGACGTGGTAGCATATAAACTCTAGCTAACCACTAGGAGTGGGAAAAACTGCTTTTGAATCTTGTTTTAAATTTCTTTCTAAAACTTTCTGAAATCTTTTTAAAACTCTTTTCTTAAAAATCTTTTCTGATGCTCGCCTAAATGGTAACCCAGGGAATATCTACTCCTGGCGTGGTAGCATATAACATCTAGCTAACCACTAGGAGTGGGAAAAACTGCTTTTGAATCTTGTTTTAAATTTCTTTCTAAAACTTTCTGAAATCTTTTTAAAACTCTTTTCTTAAAAATCTTTTCTGATGCTCGCCTAAATGGTAACCCAGGGAATATCTACTCCTGGCGTGGTAGCATATAAAATCTAGTTAACCACTAGGAGTGGGGGATCTACCATATGTAGTCGCCGAAAGCGGGCCCACGCTGCGGACCGACTACACTACCCTATACGTGCATACGGATCACTCATATCTCGCTCACACATGAGTCGACTAGACTCAAATCTCACTGACTGACTTCCTCTCATCTCCCGTATCACGCATAGGGCATTCGGCCGGGTACTAAACTGGGGCTAGGGTAAACCATAGGCTATTAAAATTTCTTTTTTCTTAAAACACTAAAATATTCTAAATCTTAAGGCAATAAGCCTAAAATCTTTAATTGTAGCACATTCTCATATAAATAAATAATAAACTAAAATCTTTATGCTAGAATTATAATATAAATTCAATAAATAAATAAATAACTATTTATAATAAATTCTTTTAACTTTAAAAATAAACTTTAAAACGATATAAATAAAAACTTATAATTCCACTCACAACACGTCCTCGGATAAAATCCGATTCTCTTCCGAATGCCTCCGGAACTTTCCGCTTTTACCCTAAAACATCAAATATCCATTTAGGGTCACTTAACTCATTTAAATAATATTCAAAATCAATAAAAATCCAAATTATCACTATTTATATCCTTTAACACCTAAACTTTCGGATATAAATTTTTATTCAACCAGGGTTTTCGAAATCCGTTTTCTCTACATGAATCTTACTTATTCTTTCCTAGGAATACCTCAGGATACTCAATCTCATCGTCAGAAACTCGGAACGAAATTCAACTGGATTCGCTTACTAACTAAAACCACTTTTCGCTCTGGACTTCCGACAACTTCAAAAATCAATCCTCTAGTGTTCTAACACCCAACTATAATTAAATAAACTATTTCGAACGTTAAACGAACGCATTTCGAAGGTTTTCAGAAACCACCCTTCAATTCGTCTGTTTAGCTCCGAAATCGATCCTAAACTTTTCGTTTTCAAAATCTAACTTCAAAAGATTATTCCTTAACCTCTAAAACATCAATCTAATGCTTTAGAATCGAAAACAGGATCAAATTCTATAAAAACTCATTTTTCTCTACGACTTCCCTCTCTCGTTTTATTTGATTTTCTTCCACCAAATCACTCCAAAATCATATCAAAATCATCCTCACATATCCCTCTTACTATCCCTAATCTCTGATTCGAAAATAAACGAACGAAAACAAATGGGTTTCATATAAATTACCAAACTTTAAACTGAAATAACTCACCAAATAGGCAACTGTTTTGCTTCAAATTTGTTGGGTTAGCTAGAGGAGATGACGAGAAACAACTTTCGTGAAGAAACCACATCGAAATTCGGACTGAATCTCCTTCTCTTCCTCCCTCCCTCTCTTTTTCTTTTCTCTCTCTTTTCTCTCGGCCCTCTCTCGGCTAACTCTCGGCTTCTCTCTCTTTCACCCGATCTCTCACTTTTTCTTTGCTTTTCACGGTCTCAAACATTTCAAATGAGACAAATAACTTATATTTATATTTTATTGCTCAATTACTAAAAAGTCCCTCAAGAAAATCTCACTTTATAACCTCAAACTTTCATTAATTATACTAGTGACCCAAAATCAATTCTATTGGTCCACTTGTCTTACTTTCATCCACTTATTTTTCCAACCAATCCATGGATGACACGTGGCACAATCCTAGCCATTACTTTTCTTATCTATTTTCTTATTGGTTGAACTCTGTGAGCTCACCTCGCTTGATTAACACGTAATTCACGCCTAATGACTTTGTAATCGTACCGGGGTCAGTCAAACAATATCCGACTTGCGATATAAAAATCTAATAAGCCTCAAATAATACTATCGGAGGCATATGATTCGACCGTAACTCAATTTGAATGTTTCTAATACTATAAAATAATAAATCTGGGTGAACGCTTACACTTGGTGAATTCTCATTTCTGAAAAATATTCCACAAATATTCTACACACATCTTATGGCCAATTCGACTTTATAAACTTTAATTTAGGTCTGATACCTCTCATATATACTTGATAAAGGAAATGTTCCTAACCGAAATCTGATCGAATCAACCAATATCTTTTTATACGTATCTATAGCTTAAAAACTCAATTTTTACACTCATTCTGGTTTACTCATTCTCATTCACTTGGGTTACACTCCTTGAAACTTCTGCATATCATTCTCATGCTTGATCCATGAATACTTAACTTAAAATATCCATTTTGCCCTTTTTATGATATCATTTCACTTTGATCGAAAAATATTCTGAAAATATTCCATGGTCATCTAATCTTCAAATTGACCATGAAATACTCTAATTGGGTGCTTTATCTATCAGTCTCATGCTTCGAAAAAAATTCAATTGGATTTAAACTCATTAAAACCTATTAATCTCTCAAAAGGGCAATATCGTAATTTTCTTCGAATCGCTTAAAACTGATTCAAATGGTCTTCTTTTTTATCTGTTTCTGTTTCTCTATATTCTCATACTATTTTCAGACCTTTTCAACCCTGAAGGTCAATTTTCAAAAATTTTACTATTCATTCAAAAATTTCCGTCCGAAAAATACTATTCATCAAAAACTTTTGTTTCCTATCAAATCTAAGTTCATGACCCTGAACCATATAACCGAGTCCAAATTCAATCTTAAACACAAACTTTTGGATCTTTTCTTGAAAAATCACTATTTATCTGGATTCGAATACTATTCACTGAAAATTCTTATTTCTTCCTAACATGATACTCAGGGCCTTATAAATATAATCGAATTCTAATTGGACCTCTTGCATTATTTCTAGACTCTTTATTCTTTATCTGATCGTCGAAAATGAATTCTTTAAGAACACTAGGATCGGGGTCTATCATACATATTTTAAACATATCTAAATTGAGTATAATTAAATTTCAATGAATTTGATACCAATCTAAATTAAATATATTTATATTTCAATAGAATCGATACAAATATAGATTTAATGCATCTAAAATTTAAAATATTATTTTCAGCCTAGACACATGTTAATATGACTTTTAATTCATAAAGTAAACCGTGAAATTATAATCTCTTCTCATGTGTGACTTATTATTTTTTACGGTACTTGTGAACTCGGTCAATACAACACGCCGTTACAACAAATAATATTACTCAACCTAAATTTCTAATGATAAAATTTGTAATTTTCACATCAATTATTTCATTTTTCATTATTTACATTGAGATCAATAAATTTTATTCATCTTATTCAAATGCCGCTATAATGAATAGCAAATACAAACAAAATATAAATTGAAAAAATAAATAAATATATATAATAATTATACTATCAGTATCTCCTAATATTAAAAAGTTAGACACTAATATTAAAAAGTTATGATAAACCAATTAAATTCATCCATAACGTTTTAATTAAATAGGAGAGAGATATATATAATACTTCTATCATTAGTGCCTCATAATTTTAAAATATTAAGACGAACCAATCAAATTCATCAATTGCATTCTCTCTCCTAAAATAAATTCTCTCTCTTACTTAATTCAATTGCAACTTATAAATTTAATTATTCGTCCGAACTTTAAAAAATTAGGAGATACAAATGGTAGAATTATTATATATATAGTGTTTTTACCATCAGTGTCTCCTAATTTCAAAAAGTTATGACGAATCCATTGCATTTTCTCTCCTAAAATAAATTTTCTCTTCTATTTAATTCAATTATAATTAATAAATTTAAATGATTCATCCAAATTTTAAAAAGTTAGAAAATACTGATGGTAGGATTATTATATATAATGCTTAAAATTAGAAAGCATTAATGATAGAATTATTAGTATTATATATATGCCTTTTATAATCAGATTACATTATTTTAAAAAGTAATGATTAACCAATCAAATTCATCTATTACATTCTTTCTCCTAAAACATATTCTCCTTTCTATTTAATTTAAATGCAATGAATGAATTTAATTGGTTAGTCCTTACTCTTTAAAATCAAGTATATCTGATTATAAAATCATTATATTTATATATATATAAAGAGCAAAATGTACAAAACCCCCTTGAGGTAAGGCATTAAACATCCATAGTTAAAGTTTGATTTAAATAACACAATACTCCCGAGTCATTAATGTCTGTTAGTCAACGTTTGGTTGACCAATGATAGTTTCGTCCTTTACTAATAACAAAAATTATTAAAACCATTTTTTTCTCTCTCTTTCACCCTCCACCAGAACCAGACATCCACCTTCTTCTTTTTCTTCTTTTCTCGTTCATTTGGGTTAAACCATTTTTCTATCTCTCTTTCGCCCTCCACCATAACCAAACCTCCACCTTCTTCTTCTTCTTCTTCTTATTCTCTTTTTCTTTTTTTCTCGTTCATTTGGGTTCGTAGAACCCAAATCGTCCGGATTCGAATCGAACCCAGACGTACGAACTCAGATCTGGGTTCGAATTGAACCCAAATGATGTTTGAGGTTTTTGCAAACGATGTGTTTAAAGATGATGTTTAGGGTTTTTGATCTGAATGTGTTTGAAAATGATGTCTAGATGGGTTTAGAGTAGGTGAGTGTTTAGGGTTGATATAGTGGATGTGTTTAGGTTTTTATAGATGATTGATGATATGTTTGGGATTTTACAAATTAATGTCTGGATAGGGTTTCGCAAATTATTGTTGCAAGTAATGGCGATTGATGTCTGTATGTAGATGGATTATTGCAGATTAATGTTTGGAAGATGAAGATCTAGGTTTCTGGGTAAACAAAGACCTAGAAAATTTTTTAAATTTTTTTTTAAAAAAAAATTAATTTTAAAAATTGAAGGTATTTACGTCTTTACACTTTAAACTAAAATTGACCATCAATTTTAACACATTTTGACCGTTAAGCTGGGACTATTTTGTTATAAAACTCAAATTTCGCATTCTTCTGTTTAACATATTACCTCAGGGGGGTTTTGAGCATTTTGCTCCATATATATATATATATATCAACCTTAACACACCATTTCAAAAATAAATAAATAAAACCTCAATATGTTTGTTAAAAATAATAATAATAATAATAACCAAATAAAAAAATAGAAAATCTCAATATGTTGAGGCCCTATAGAGGAAGCAACATGGACACTACCACTAGCAAAGAAGCCAATTGTTTCACAGTACAATGCAGAATACAGCAATAACTTGATATTATTCTGCATTAACTTGATATTACAATACATTTTATTAGTAATCTAGTTCAAATCAATAGCATGCATAAGCATCTAAATATGATAGAGTTTGTCCGGAAAGTATCCAGTAAAGTTCATTTTAACGGTCGAATCACTACTAGCAAGCTGGCTGGGATAACAAACAAATTGATTGAGCACAGAGTTACATTTGTAATTAATGAAATAACAAATTCGAAGTTCAGAGGAATAATACATAAAAGAATCGAGATCATTGATCGACCATGTTAGCTATATCGAACTTAACAGGTGAGAAGCAGGCAACCCACCTGAGATTCCAGTAGTTTAGCACAATACCTAGCTTGAGGATTTCAACTGTTTTTCTGATCACCAAAAGTCCCCCACGGTTGGGAGAAAATGGAAGATGTCATCAGGAGACTGCAATATTTATCTATCTGCTGCAGGGATCCAGCAGTTATTCAGTTATTCATCATTCATGCACGAGGGGTTATCTTCCAGTCTTGGCACGTTTCAGTCCTGCACTGTTAAAGGGTGACATACTAGGACTCATACTTGGGCTCATGCTTGGACTTTCTTCCCTTAATGTACCATTTAGCATCGCTAATTCCCTTAGCTGTTGCTTCTTATAATGATCCAATGATTCATCCTGCAAAGATGAGACATATTAAGTGTGAGAGGCATATGGACCCAGAGAACTTATTCTCTGTGCAAAGGGACTCAAACAAAATATAGTGCAGTGAGAGGGAACATGTCCTACGCGACAGGCTAAGGTAACAAATGTCAAAATAATTCCGAGAAAATGGACTAAGTAATAAAAAGAAAGCTAAAAAGTATATTTCTTTTCGCACCACAGGCTTCAAAAGGTTTTCTAGTATCGCCACTGCATGATCCAAGCGAGAATTTATTATATCCTCTGGAAATTCGGCCTCCACCAAGACATGCAACTGCTCATTAAGATGCTCATAACCTGGTTTATCTTTTAGTTTCTCCTCCTGAAGCAAAAAAGAATCAGAAATCAATATAATTCAAATTGATAAACTATACAAGAAGCATTGTCACAAGATGAGGTCATATGAATAAAGCTCGAATACCTACAACAAAACCTGATTCTATCACCAAAAGTTTTGCAGTGATATGACAACATTTCCTGTTTGTAATACAATAAATGATTTGTAATGTCCACTTTATAAACATTCCAACATGAGAAGACGTGAAAATAGATAAAATTATTTAGTTGAAAGTCATAAAACAATATTTATTTGTGCCAAATAAAAATCAAAAGACAACAGCTACAGCATTTCAAGTTGTATGCATACAGTTGCTTGTATACTGATCCAAATGACACACACATTACATTTATTTCATCCTGTTGCCGTGTCAAGACAGATATGACATGAATCTAACTCCAGCACAAGTCTGTTCATTATCGAATTATGTTTTGATACCTTGACGACCTTATTAATAGATGCATAATATTGTCCAACACGCTTTCAGAATGTCGAAGGGTATATATATCAGGATCAATACAGAACAAAAAGAACGCGGAATGCATAGCAATAATTCCATCAATTCATCTCTATAGTCATGCCATGAGCAATCTCATTATCTTAAATAAGTACACTAAGAGTACTGGAAAATAATAAGATATTATTTAAATCAAAATAACAACTGCTAAACATAGAAATCAAATATTGTTATTAAAACTTCCATTATCAGATAAAAGTAACACTAAGGAGTTTGAAAATAAATTTGTGAAGGAGACGCACATCACCACCAGATTAACTTGGACAAGTGCTACTATTGGCATCACCTACAATTTGCAATGTTCCTACTTTAGCAAGACCGAACTAATAAAGAGAATAGCAGAAATTAGAAAATATAACCCATTTAATATATATATCAAGGCTATCCAGCAATGCAGGAATAAAACATCTAGAAATGAAATAGCTTCAATCTGTCATTATAACCCATTTACCATCCTTTAAGATTTTAGTCCATTCTCAACTTAATCCATACTTATTTTAAAGCATACTCTTTACCAAATTATAGGTAAGAAGATATTATGAGATGAGTTGTACCTTAATAGTATCCTTCACAGATCCCTGTCCTCTTATGAACACCCTACATTCTGTCAGGGCTTCAACTCTTTTCAGGGAGTTCCCACGTGGTCCCAAAATTCGCCCAACAAAATTATACTGCTGTGCTTCCATGTTAGGAACTAATACTTTAAACAAATTAGAAGTTACATCAAAATTAAAAACCATATGTTTTAACTTACGTTAGGATATTTGTCCACAGGAACATCAAGTCTAACAACTCTTTTTACAACAGGTGTGGTTGGAATCCCTGGCACTCCGGACCAGCCCATTGACGGGTTTTGGAAAGAAGCCATTCTTTGGAGATGTCCATTTTCCTGAATCAATAAATCTAACATTAAAAACATTGCATTCTTTTTATATTTGAGAAAATTCTTATCATATTCTTTGATCTAATGAAGCATGACATCTTACAATAGTAAAGAAAGGAAAAGTTACAAATGTATAAAAGAAAGAAATATATTTTATTTAGTATAAAACAATAGGTCCAAGTACAAGATCTGTAAAAATTAAAGACACTAAATGGGAAATGAAACAGCTTAGACTTGCTTAGATGCTAAATGACGCTCAAAGTCTAAGAAGATCAACAATATAGCAACCTCTAATTTATTCCCCCTAAAAAAAAAAAATGCCATTGCTCTCCACCAATAATAGTTTATTCCAAAAAAAAATGCCATTGATCTCCACCAATGTTATTTAAAGAGACTTCATGATAGAAACCGTGAATAATTAGCATTTTTTCAGTCACAACCCATCATACTCATTATAAGACAGCTGACAAGCACTTAATGCCTACTTCCCAACCTTAGATCTAAATGAAGATAAGTCACCAAATTATTATTTTTGTCTAGTTTCAAGAAGTTATACAAACCACAGAAATCAATTTTGGACATTAAAAGAATTTGGTCTAAAACATGGACACAACAAAGGAACTTATTTTTGCCAAGCTGACTAAACAGATGATATACTGCAGATAATTTCAGGTCAGGCAATTTCACCACTTAAGTAAGGAGAACCATTATAGGCTGCAGAAAAAAGTTGAAAAAGAAGATACTCTGAAAGTGGTTTAGGAAAGAACATATTAAATCCAGTGTCTTTTGTTACCAAGACAGATTAGAAATTTTTTTGTGCCCCAGTAAGATCAGGAGATGGTTATTTTATCATGAATGGAGACATTATACTAGTCTATTATTTAAACTATCAACAATAGCTAACACTGAAAAACAACAATAATAGCCTGTCAACAATAGAAAAAAATTATGAACAGCTAAAATAATAGCATATTCATGTTCAGTATCAATGCAAATGAATTATATATCACATTTGGACTTTCAAGCACAAGATAAAATTCCACGCAAGCAAGAAAGCATAAAAAAAAATTGGTGTTACCTCAGTTTGCATAGCAGACAACCCCTCCAAATCCATTTTTCTTCCATTTGGATGGCCTAGGGACCTAAATGGACTATCATGCTCAAACCTTTCATGATCTACAATACTTTGATTGTAACCTGTTACACGTCTGATTTCTGCAGTGACACAGGATCATAAAAAATTATGTATTACAAACTAAACTCAAAGATAATCAGTAAAACTGATAGTGTAGTTACCAAGTTTGGAAATCTCTGCTCAATAAAATATCAAGTAATATGAAACCAGGGGTTGATCAATTATTACTCGACATTTCATACGCATATTTGGCATCAGCAAGGCATTTAGTTATAATAGCTATAATGTCTTCAGATATTTTGGCAGATCCATCATTGATATTATCATCAAATCACAGCTAAGTATAGACTGGACATTTTCTGTAGTTACCAATGATGGATCCGCCAAACACTGTAGTTACCACAAACTAAAGCTTTGTAGTTTCCCATGAACTCCTGTTACCAACTTAAGCAATCGTCTTTTAATAAGATATCAAATTAACTCAATGGTTGATCAATTATTGCCTGACAATTCAAATGTTTATTTGACATCAGTCGACACAACTTGGAATTAGCAAGACATTTGGTTATATTAGCTACAACGTCTTCATAAATTTTCACAAATCCATCACTGGTATTATCACAAAACCACAGCTAAAAAAGCCATGCTTCAGCAAGGGATTTAATTATAGTAGCTTTAATGTCTTCATCGATTTTGGCATATTCATCATTGGTATTATCATACAATCATAACAAATGTCAGCATAATTCCAAACAGACAAGAATTGTCAGATGGAAAACAACAAAGCTACTTCAACACATGTAAACTAGTACCGGGAACCTAAATGATGTGACTGCAAATACATTCAAAATATCCAGTTCCAAGAAGTTCAATTTCTAAGCATGGCTAAATGATTGATTTAAAAATTAAGGGTCAGATAATGTCTGGAACTCCTTATGTTCAATGTTTTAAAGGCCAAAATTGGGGAGAGGTGAGGCGAGGTAGTCGCCTCAATTTGAAATGATGAAAAATTAAAAAAATAAATAGAAATAAAAAAACCCTCATCATCAGAAGGCACATCGTCACAGCCCAAGTGAAGGAAAAATGAGAGAGCCCAATTTTAAATTGCCAATTTACTTTGTGGAGAGTTTGCTTCAATATACCCCCTTCATGTACTAAATTCACCCATTGGTTTAAAATAAAAATAATAAATAAGTAATGAAAATGAATGAAATAAAAAGCAAATTCAGTGGCCATGAGTTGTACTCCATGCAAACAATTGTGTGGTTCTCATATAATAAGAAAAGTCAACATAAGAGACATAAGAGACAGAAATGGTATCAGAGAGAGAAAGGGAGAGATCAAAAGAGAGTGGAGAGAGCGGGGAATGGATGCGAGGAAAATAGTGGTGGTTGTGGAAGATGTAGAGGCAGTTAAAACAGCCTTTTTGTGGGCTCTCCACAATCTTCTTCACTATGTAGAGGTCATCACTCTCCTCCATGTCCTCCCCTCTACAAAATCAAGAAGCAAGAAGAAGATAAGGCTACTTCATTTGAAGGGCTTCCAGTCAGCCCTCTCTTTTGAAGAAATCTGCAGCAATTTCTTCAAACCGCATAGCGACCATGTCACGCAGCCTCGCCTCGAGGCAGCCCTAAGGCGGTTGCCTCAAGCCCTTGGGGCAGGTCCACGCTAGCAACGTACAAGGCCATCGTCTCGAGGCACCTCCAGCCGCGAGGAGGCTGAGGCAGTGCTCGGTTTGAATTTTAAAACACCGCTTACGTTCACCACCCATGTGTATGCATGTTTGTATGCATAGGCATGCAATTATAAGTGCGCTGCACGTATACATTTCTATTGCTTAAAAGCCTTTTCTTTATGATGCAGAGGTAAGACAATATAATCGATATCAACAACGATCCACACGAATCATATACTACAATAAAGGACAGACTGAAGATTCAAACCTTGATTTAGAAGCCTATTGCATAATGGCAAAACTTGCATAAACGGTCCCAAGTTGTGTCTCTCTGCCAATAATTCAGCCAAATATCTGCCATCATTAAACCAGTCAAATACCCATGAGTATGACAGTATGACTAACCACAATACCGTCAAGAAAACATGAACTCCACGGAAAATCAATCTTTCAAAAACAGAGAAGAGGAATATAGCTGAAGGATTAGAATTTCCATCCGAAGAAAACAGAAAAGCCAATTCAACTAAGTTGTACACAATTACTTAACCCAAAAGAGAAGCAAGATAGTTTTTTCTCTTAAAAAATTCCCAATTACACAATCTTGAATCTTCAAAACAAACATGAACTCCACACAAATCAATCTCTCTCTAATCTAGAAAACGAAAATCAAACATGGAAAAAACATACCATGCCTAATTTTTTCTATTTTCTTCAGCTTTCAAATGAATCAGAATACATTAAAAAAAAAAACAAAAAAAAATAATAATCACAAAAACAAAAACAATACCAGAAACATCAAAAGAACCCATCAAGAAAACCTACACAGAACAAGCCAGCACAATCAAACCCATCAAAAAACACAAATCAAAGAACGAAACCCACATCAGAAATCACAAGTCTCAGACATCAATTCTCACAACAATCAACCAAAACCCCCATCAAAGACAAAAACAATCACTACCCAGATAACCAAATGAAACAAATACAACATCGAAAACAAATACAACCCCGATTCAGTTATAAAAAAAAAACCGACCTTTCACGATCTGTAGGCAGAGAAGAGGACCTATGAGGAGAAGCATGGACAGCAGCAGCTGGTGGGTACTGGAAGTAGCTTCCTGGTGGGATTCTCTCTCCCATGGTATTACTGTACCAAGTCAAACCAACTACACATCAAATGAACGTCAAAATACACATCTGCAAGAGAGAAGAGAAGGACTTACTTGATGGAGAAATGGAGGGGGGAGAGAGAGAGAAAGAGATGGATGCAAGTGTTCCGTTGTGTTGTGTCGTCTAGTGTTGTGGTAGCAGCAGTCGTCACACACAAAAAGCCCTACTAAACTGTTGTTTTATTTATTTTTTTCTTTTTTTTTTGAAATAGTTTTATTTATTTATTTTCATTTTTGACACCCACTGCTAAATAATAACAACAATAATAATGATCTCATTTGAAAAAAATAATAATAATTAATAAATATCAATTAAAAAATTAATAATAATGATTATCATAATAATATCATGACGACCCGATAACGACAACGACGATTATTATTATTATTATTATTATTATTTGAGCACTTATCCCATTTATTTTAGTGATAGAAATTTGAGCGTCATCTACAAACTTTAAGAAAAACTTCATTTTAATTTTTAAAGTTTCAAAAAATATCAAGTTTTTACAATATTTTAAAAAACAGTTTTTTTCATTTTTAACTTTTTCAAAACTCTTCAAAAAAATTCAAATTGCCAGTCAATTAACGGTTAATGGTTAACGGTGACTTTATATCATTTTTAACAACTTAAATTTAGAAGTATTTTAGATAATTTAATTTGTAAATTTATTATTTTATTAAATTAATCTGGTAATTTACATTAAATCAACAACTATTAAAGGTAAAAATGTTTTTTTATACGTTCTATTAATATTGACTGTCAGTTAATTGACTATTTGGACTTTTTAAAAAGTTAAAGATAAAAAAAATTGTTTTCAAAATAATTTTAAAAATCTGATATTTTTCAAAACTTTAAAAATTAAAATGAAATTTCTCCCAAACTTTATCTTTATGGACTAGAAGTCTACATATTATGGAAATAAATATTCGGACTGTATAAGTAATTCAGTATTTAAACTATGGAAGTAAAAATTTTGGTTATATAAGTAAAATAATTTTTGTAGAATAATTATCTCTAAATTATGAAAGTATACATTAATGGTGCATTTACTTTCTCATAAGCAGAATGATTTAAAATTTGAATGATCTGAAATTATATTAGTTTGAAATCAAATTGATATATAAAATCAAAATAAATTATTTACTTCAATTTCAAGAATTGGAATTGAAGTCAATGGTATTCTTATTTTGAAATCAACGGTATTCTCATTAAAATGTTTACTTTAATTTGCAATAAGAACGAATTAATTATAAATTATAAAAATATTTTTTATTAAAATTATGTATTCTATAAGCATAACCATTGAGATTTTGCCAATTTCAAAAGGTGTATTGTGCATCTTTTTTATAAAATTATATTTAAAATGTAGTGTCATCTTTTTATCATATTCTGTTGTATAACTCGTCATCATAGGAAGAAAACAAAAAAAAAATCTTAATAATATTATTGTAAGTGTATTATGTATCTATATTATATATCAAGTCGTAATTTTTTTTTTTTTATTTTGATATAAAATGATTTGTTCAATTTTTTCTTCATAATAAACTTTCCTAGCAAAGATGAATAAAGAATAGAGCAACAAAATTTTTTTTTTTACTTTTATTATTTCCATTATTATTATTATTATTGTTTTAATAAAGGTAATAAAAGAATTTTTAAATTGTAAAAAAAAAAAAATTGAGAATAAGAATCCTAAGTGAGAAGTAGATAAATGAAAATCTCATTCCACAACTTAAATTCTTATAAGATTCACAATTTCATTTCTATTACTGATTTATTTTAGAGTAAATAAATACTAACATCATTCATGTTTTTCATTCTCATTCTCTAATCTCTTAAGTAAATATATTATGAAGTAATACAAGTAATGATTGGTCTAATCGACCTTTGATTCATTCAACATCCCAATTTCCTTCTTTTTTTTTCTCCTTTTTGATACTATTCAGCATCCTAATTATTGCAATAAATACTTAAAATGTAGGTTTTGGCTCCGGCTTAACCATTTTTTTTTTTTTTTTTTTGAAGCAGACCTGTTTTGGTGTTAATTTTTATGAAAATAAATAAATAAATCTTCGAAAAGATTACATTAAAAAAAAAAACTGTATTTGAATCCTAATCCAGATAAACTGTGCAGATTGTCAATACTTGTGCATATCCTTCTGTGTAGTTTGTAAATGTACATAAATACTCCTCACAGATTCGCAACTAAAATGATTGATTATTTATTTTCCTTTATATTTTATGAGGAGTATGGCTATGATCAGTGACAGCTTGTATTTTTGGGAGAAGAGAGTCAAAATTATACATTTTAGAATAATTAGTTAATTTTATGAATTAGTAGGGAACAAAATGTGTGTAGATTTTTTTTTTGTTAGCCAACTGTTGGCATTTTTGGTTAAATGTCATAGCCTCCATACCTCTGGGTATGGGTTATACACCACGTAACAACATCTCATATCAATTTGTATGAGTAGTCTCCTCACCTATGTGTTGATCACTCTCTCACCTTCATGTGAGCCGATTCCTCCCATATAGGAGCAATTCTCAAGATTACACCACTAGTTTCTCATTCCAGTTTGTCCCAATAATCCCCCAAATCGGTCCCAGAAGCCAAAAAAAAATGTATAAAAAAATTGTAATATCCTTGAATACCATAGAATATGCATATTCATTTATAGCTTAAACAGTCAATATTCTTCCTCTTCACACATATGATAAAATGTTTCAATCCCACCGTTTTATTTACAAGCACACGTGGGAGGTTTAAATCCCATAATGCTTATTTAATTATGTGTGCCAAACTTTTCCTATATTAAATAGTGGTAGGTCCACGGACCCACAATCACTGGTATCATATTAACTTGTAATTAATATGATATATTAAAAATGCATATCTTATGTAAATACTTATTACATGACATATTCGATGTAAAGTCATAATCAATTTTCCAGTTTTCTTTAATAACAAAGTTACCAAATTTCTTTCCATTATTACACTCCTTCAAACTATTACAATTTGAGGTTATTACGGAAGCTAATCTCTTTGACATTTCTGGGCCCATTTTTTCTTGGGAGTTAGATTAAATGGCCCGTTAAACCACCAAAAAGTAATGATAATAGTAAAATGAAAAAAAAAAAAAAAATGAATATTTCCAATTTAGTTCCTATATTTTCAAAAAAAATAACCATTAGTCATTAACATCAGTTAGTTGACTGTTAATTTGACAATATTGACTTGTATAAAAGCCAAACCTTGAAATTGATTAATTATATATATATATATATAAAAAGCATGATTTAAAAAAAATAAAATGAAAAATATATTAAAAGATCAGGAGGCCACTTACTATTTGTAAATAAGTAACTGTTATTTGTGAATTATTATTTTATTATTTATAAATAATTATTTTATTATTTGTAAATAGAAGAGTATTCTATTCATTTCTATAATCTATAAATTAACATTTTATTTTTTAGTTTTGTTATATTTTATTTATTAGTTTAATAGTATTAGACCAATTTACCATTAGATTGTTAAGTTGACTAAATAAAATTTAACATAAGGTACTATGTACTTGTTATGGGTATTTTTGGAGTTATTTAAATGAGTTGGTAAAAGTTCAAGACTAGCCCAATAAATCGAATGATAAAAGCTTTATGCCAATTCGCAGAAGCGAGCTCCCACGTCATCTGCTCCCAATTCGCTTATTCAAAAACTCTGACGACGTCCAGCTCGTTAAACTGAGATCATCTATTATTATAAAGTTGAGGTTGTTGGTCATTTTCAGCAGTTCCAGGTCACCCAGAACAAGTCTCAGTCCTCAAACATGACGTATACATTAAGAAGATTGTGTCAGAGTGTTAACAACATGATTTAAAAAAATTTCACCTAATCAGTATGAGTTTAGCGCGTAAACTATACTTTGACAGAGTTGACCTGATAAATAATAGTCTCGAAAATGGAATTTATCATAATTTTACTTTGTCTTATTGTACATTACTGTAGCCTCTTCATCTATAAATAGAGGCAGAAACTCATTGTAAAAAGAGAGAGAAACACTTAGACTGAGAGTGCTGTTATTCTACCAAAATAGTGAGAGTAAACAGTGGATATAGACATTCATCGATCGAACCACTTAAAACTCTGGTGTTCTTTGTCTTTCTTCTTACCATTGTCTCTGTTCTTTGCTCGTTTTGCTTCCATTACAGTTATGGGCTTCAAAAAATATAGTTGACTGATTTCAAACGTCAACAGTACTTAATATAAAGTTGAGGACTAATTTGATCAAAAATGAAACTGTTGAAGACTATTGAAATTTTGAAAAAATTTTAAGCTTGACTTATGCACTTAGCCATTAAACAAATATTTACATAAAAAAATAGACAAGTTTCATTTGGATCCATATATTTTTAGAAAAACTTCTTTTTAATAAAATAAAATAAAATAAAATAAGAATCTGTTTATGATTCTCGTTGTTACGTTCGAAAATACTAATTCAGATAGGAATTGAATTGTCATTGACAATTTTGTTACAAGTGAAATTTTAAAAGATTTGGATTCAAACTCAAATCGAAGTAGATCTGAGAACGAAACTATTCCTAGATCAAACCATAGTGGGAAGAGATTTCATGAAGGTTCAAAGCTCTAGTAATCAAACACAAATTATATCACTACTTTTTTTGTACCTCCATTTTTGGTCGATGAAATATGGATTGTAGAACCTAGATATCATTTTTACTCTTTTTATTTTTTTTTAATTTTTAGTTTGTAAGCTTTGAATTTTTCCTTTTTAAGTTTTTGATTATATGTTTAATAATCTATTTAATTACATAATCTCCCTTGTCCATAATATCGTGATGGACGATGAATATCACAATTCTTTTCTATTTTTCCTTTTAATATTTAATATTTCTTAATTTTATTAAAATGACAAAACTAGATCGACAATGACTATTAAAATTCTGGTTAGAACCAGATTGAGCCCAAATCTCAGTCTAAGCGTAAAATAGTTATTATACTTTATTTGTGAGCTTTGACTATTAAACTTATAGTTAGAAGGACTAAAACAATGTCTATTTGAAACATGAAGAACCACTGGAGTCATAAACAAATTTGTATTTAAAGGGAAAAATAAAAGAAGTTTCCAGAAAAAGGGCTAATAGGGTTTTAGTGATTTTAGTTTTTAGTAGTTTATTTTTTAAAATAATTTACGTTTCATTCAAGTCTCGAATCTAGAGTCCTAAAATAGAATAAGAACCAATTTTTTTTGGTTCCCACCTTAATAAACTAAATAAAATTTACACACTATCTAAAATTGAACCGTACACTCAAATTTGGTTTGAATTCGATTTGCATTGGTTATTGTTTATTTACCCACCTCTATCCATGAATGACATATCCAAGTAAGAAATGAGGTTTGTCTACCAGTAGGGTCTCCTCAAACCAATATTGATGAATTGTGATTTCTAACCTCAAAATGTAAGCTAAGATTTTAGAGTTATCAATCAAGTCATACCTAGTTAGTCTGACCTTAAAATATTTAGTTAAATTGTTTAGATTAGGCCGAATTATGGCCTCATCACTATTCAGGTTAAATAAAGTTATATTTAGCTAGTATGCTCTAAATATTTTTAATTTGTTTACTATTCAGATCAATTAGATATTATGGCCTAATCACTTTGAGCCAAACCTAATAGAGCAACAAACATGAAAAATCTGTGTACAAGCCTTGATCAAATCGGACTCAAATTAAATTAGGCTTTACAAAATTTAAGCTTTCTTTTTTGGAAAAAATTAATTGATACTCTCAAATTTGTTTTAGTGCTTGAATGTATCATGTTGAACTCAAACATATTCCGACTCAAATCAAACTTGAGCCAAAATTACTCGAAGTAAATTTGGGTTTAGACTTCGGAGTCAAATTTGGATTTGTTGAATTACGAGGATATATTTAATCTAAACTTTTAATAATTTTTATAGAGTTTAAAAGTTTGAGTATATTCAATACAAATTTTTAAAAACTCTGCAAAAGTCATATAATATTTAATATAAACTTTTAAATATTTTTATAAAGTCTATAAAAGTTATGATGTATTATTCAATCAAGACTTTTTAAGAATTTATAAAAGTTATGAGGTATTCAAAATGTCAATGACTTTTATAAAATTTAAAATTTTAATGACTTTCATATTAAATTTATAATAATCAAACTCCACAAATTCTCTTCCACTCTCCTTAAAAACTTTTGTAGATTTTTGTTATTGATTATAGAAACAAACTTTACAATCACTTTTAAAAATATTTCATTTATTTTAAAAATACACACACACATATTTCACTCTTATTTTATTATGAATTATAATGGTCAATATTTTTCTTTCTATGTTCAAATTGTTTGTTTTTTAAAATCTTATCAAACCTCTTCTTTTTCAAAAGACATCAATTTATTATTTTATAAAAGATCTCAAGTTTGAATCAAAATTGAATAGTTAGATATAGATAAAATAATTTTTTTTTTTTAAAAAAGGAAAACATCTTATAATTTATATTTATATAAATACAATAAAAAAAAATGTCTAGGTGAATATTGATTTAAATTATCTCATTATTCCTATAATAAACAATATAATAATTATTAACAATTATATTATAAGTTAACAGTTTAATATTTCTTGTGTACAAATAATGAAAATAGAATTCACAATGTATAAATAAAAAAATCTCATTGCTTTAAAATTGATGAAATTAATCAATGAAATCTTTATTTTTTATATTACAAAATAAAAAGAAAAACCTCTATTTCAAATAAAAAATAAAAAAAATTAATATTTGGTGAGTTTTTAGCTAGTGGTTAATTAAGAAAATTAAAATTTTAAATTTAATTATATTTATACATGTGATTTTTTTTTTCAACTTTTATTCATATTACTTTTGATTAGTTAATATTTGGGGTACAGTAATCAATTTTAATATTTGTAAAATATCATAAAATTAATCAACTTGAATTTTATAAAACATTAGTTTTGATAGTTGTTTTTCACTTGTTTATTTACATTTTATCAAAAGAAAAATATTTTCATTGAGATGAAAAATATAACTTATAGAGTGTATAATTTACACGAGTTTGTTAAAAGATTATATTTTTATTTTAGAAGTAAATAAAAATATATAAAAGTTTATCAATATATATGAATATTTTTCATCTTGATCATCATTATTAGTTAATGTAGACGACGATTTTAGCTCATTTTTTGAGACTCAAGAACAACAAAGAAAACATACTAGTGAATAGAGAGCTGTTATAACTGTTGATATGTGGAACGATGTTGGGGTTATTACTAATAACGGATATTAAAGATTTTATTTTTCATAGAATATATAAATTGAATAATAAAATATTTGAAATACTTGATATTTTATTATCAATTTATGTAGTTGAGATGACTATATTTTTTTAATTATTTTTATTATTTTGAAATAGACTATACTTTTATTTTATGTGTTATATTTTTTAATTAATTATTGACATGATGAATATAATTTTATTAACTTATAAAGTAAATATTATATTAATTAGTAAAATTTTATTAATGTTTATGAAATATATTGAGAGTTTATGAAAGTTTTTGATAATATTTTTTAGAAGTCTATAATAATCTATATAAGTTAACAAAAGTTTTTTTAAAAAGAATTTATAAAAATCTCTGAATGTTTTTCATGAATTTATGAAGTCATTAAAAATTTATAAAATTCTACAAAAATCATTCACTTAAAGAAGTTTATAAAAGTTTTTTTATAGTTATGATTGAATATATTCTCCTTAGATTTTTTGGGCCCTTTTGACGCTGTACATGCTTATTTCAAATGGGATCCTTAAGGTATGCTTGGGAGGGTTTCTCCAAGTAAATTTTTTTTTTTTTGAATATCCAATTAAAGCTTTTACCAGTGGAGTTTTTTTGGAGAAAATATTTTAAATTATTTAGTTGTGTTTAATTTTGAAAGAATTATTATATAATTAAGTTATTGAAAAAGACATGTAAGAACTATGGTTTGATAGGTTTTACTATGGTTTCTATTTGCAAAAAGTGTAGTGTCATTAATAAAATATCAAGAGGATATTTTTTGTATTTTAATATTTTAACAAAAAACCTCAAAAGATCTACTTGTAAAAAGTATAAGATTTGAGTTTCTCATTGTAGATGTAAAACATTTTTTTTTTTAATTATTTTAAAACTCTACTAGAGTAACAACATAACAAGAGACTTGAAATGAGATTTTAGGATTAAAAATACTCTTTTAGCCAATAGCAAAACCGTAAGCAAATGTACACTTATATTGTTAGATTCTTTTTTTTTTTTAAATTATCACAAAGTAAGTCAGAGATCTATTGAAATTTATAGGGATCAGATATTACTTGCATGACTCAAATATACTTCCATAAATGAAAGACAACTAATCTCGCAATAAAGATAAACAACAATATATATATTTATTTATTTTTTAAAACTAACACAAAACAAGTCAGAGATATATTGGGATTTATCATTATCAAACACTACTTGTACGACTCGGATGTACTTCCATAAATGAAAGACAACTATTCTTACAATAAAACAAAAACTACCCATACAAACTATAATGTACAATTTGTAGGAATTGAACCCCTACTTTTTTAAAATATAAGGAGATTTTTAACCACTTGTGCTAAAATGGTATATTAAATTCAATAAAAGTTAATACAATCTAGGGGGTTAACTACGAATTGAGTTATTATTATTATTATTCAAACTTAAGGTTGAATAATAATTGAACTAACTCAAATCGGACTGGATGGGCTCGAAAATACCGATTTTCAACTTGGCTTCGGGTTGGTTCAATTTTGAATGTCAAAACTTATCTTTTTTTTTGTTTCAACTCGATTTTAAGTCTAAAAATCTGAACTGACCCAAAAACCAAATTTAAAAATAATAAAAATTCTTGAAAATATAAAAGCTAAACTTAAGTCATCACACATTCACAACCCTAAGCACATTCACCCTAAAGACGACCTCACTTTCACTCTCACATCAATCCTCTTAACCTCATCATGCCGTTGTTCTTCATTTTCATGCTCGTCGTCTATCGCCATAAATCTTGCCGTTCGTCTCTCGTTAGTTGTCATGTTGCCATCACTTGCTGTTTTTCACAATCTTATCGTGAATTTCATTTGGCGTCGCTTATCGTTTGCCATTCATCTCTCTCTTATTCCATTTCTTTTTTGGTTTTAGGTAAAGAGGAAGAAATGCAAAACCCTATCTCACTCTTTCACTTTCTTTCAAATTTTCGGGTTTATCAGTTGATATATTTTCCATTTGCTTGGGTCCTAAGAAAACGAAAAAAGAAACGATTTTTAGGTCGGTTTTTGGAAAAAAAAAAATTGATGTAGTTTCTATGTACTTAGATTGGTTTTTGGATAAATGAGAACTTAGGCTAGTAACATATATGACAACCTAAAATCGAAAGAATTGGACTGGCCTGAACCTAACCCAACCTAAGTCGAGCCGGTTCAGTTTATACATGTAATTCAGTTTAATTTTTATTTTTTGTAACCAAAGCTGATTTTTTTGGTTTCGAATTAGTTTTGCTAAAAACCAAACTAAATTGAACCATGCCTACCCTTATAATCAAACTAAAGCTTCTCCTTCCACATTTTATGAAAAGGAAGGGTTATTTACAATTTTTCGCACATGCAAATATAGAAACTAGAATTTGTCAAATTTAAACACTAAAATTACCATTTATACCGCGCTCTCTCTCTCTCTCTCTCTCTCACTCACTCACTTAAAGACCCATTTTATTTTATTTTTAAAATTTCTAATTTTTAATCTTTTATTATTTCCTTTTTCTTGCCTCTCCATTTTCGTGTTGCATGGCGATTGTGTTTTGCTTCAAAATTGTTCAAAATTAGGGCTCCTCTTCTATTCCCACTCAGTCCACCCCGTTACCGCTCCAAGAAGATGTAATCTGACAGCGAATTCCGAGCTCTCAAATAACCAATCGGAATTAGGGTTTTTATTTCTTTCGTGTTTTTAGGGTTTTTTTGGGTGGGGTTGTGATGAAGGCACAGTTGGATCGGACCAAGGTGGTGCTCCGCCACTTGCCGCCGGCGATCACTGGGGTCGCGTTGACGGATCAAATCGACGCTGCCTTTTCCGGACGCTACAACTGGGTCTCGTTTCGTCCTGGGAAGACCAGGTTAGGGTTTCTGTTCGATTTTTTCAAAAGGCTTGATTTTTGCTGACAACTTGATATATTGATTATGTGGGTATTCTTATTTTCTTGTTTTAAGTTCTGGGTTGTGGTTTGTTTAATCGATTTGTTTCAATGTACATTGGATTTATGTTTGTATTCAGTGTCCTTTTTTAGGGTTTGGATTGGAATAGCAGTGAATTATGGGGTGTGAAAGCATATGTGGGTTTTGAAGACATTTAGTTAGTTCAGTTGGTCTGGTTCTGGTAGGGTATTGTGGATTTTGGGGTATTTTCATTTTTCGAGCTGGTAAAATATGCATCGGTGCAGATACTGAGGCATTGAAATGTGTTGGAGTTGTACGTAGCTGAATAACAGTGTTAACTCCGTTTTGGATTTTGCTACAATGCTGATTTTCTAACTATACTTTGTTAGTTTTATTTTTTATTTTTATTTATTTATTTTTTTTAAATTTTTGAATTTGTAATTTTTATAAATCCATGGATTGAAATCCCATGGTTATTAGTCGACATGGGGAAAAATCTGTATAGTAGCAAGACCCATTTGTTTTAGGGTTAGACTGTAGTTTATATAATTTAGATGCAAATATGGTATTAAACGATTAATAATTATTTAGGTTAAAAGACTTCCAAAATATTTAAAAATTATAGGAAGCTGCTGCAAATTTAAAAGCCCTTTGCAAACAAGATCCACACGGGGACCGCAAAGTACTGTTTATATAGTGATAGTGTGTGCGTGTATGACAACATTTGAAAGAACAACAAATATTTGTGTAAGTGAGTGCAGATATGTGTAGGTTTATAGTAATTAATAATTTGTTTATAGTTTACTTTTGGTTTGGTGTCGCAATAGGAAAAGCCGAAAAGGAAGAAAAACAAAAAGCTTGAATGTGCAGGAATTTCTGAAGATCTGTTCGTTGAAATTAGTTTTTGGAAGAGATGTAGTTGAAGAGAGTAATCAGGTCGGTGAAGGATTTGACAAAACATTGAAAGGGCTTTTGGATGTGTGGGTTGGGGTTTGAGTCAGCAATGCCTACTGTTTAATTTGAAAGTGGCTTTTTGAGGTGTTTGGCAATGGCTTTTGGAAGTCATCTTTTAATTTAAATATATTATTAATCATTTTGGTATACATTTGAATCCAAAATTTATAGAATATTGGGGTTTATGATTATTGCTATAGTTAAAGTATAGTAATAGTAGCTGAAGTGGGTTAAATTGGAGCCATGAAATGAATGAAACACAAAAGCGAAATTTGGCCTTTATTACTTATGCTGAAAATTAAATGCAAGGTAATGCAAAGCTTTTAGGGGGGAGAATCTGTAAATGTGGGAGAACTTCTTTAATGCTTAAAGAAAATAAGAATTACTATTTTTAAGTTGGTTGCCTTATAATTTTGGTAATGCCTTGCGCAATTTTTCTTTTTTTTTTTTGTTGTCTTAATTACTGTTAAATGATTTAATACCATATACTCAGTATTATATTACAGTAGCTATTAAATTATTGGGTGTTTTGGTAATTTCTGTATTTTTACGTAACGATTACTGGAACTTTTATCTGTTACTTCTTAAACCAGATTGCAATCATACATGAAGTGGAAATGATTATGTACTGCTTGCTGTGGGATGTGCGGTAATTGGGATAAATTGTCTTGATTACTTGGTAGCTGTGAACTGTGATGCAATATTTATTTTGTGAAATTGTAAGATTTTCAATCAGATGTAGTTGGTTTTTGAGAAGGTATATCAAACCTTCTTTTAGAGGTTGTATGGCATTATACATTTTATGTATTAGATTAACTTGCTTAGATACTTATTGCTCTAGGCACCTTTTGTTTGGTTATTTTGTACTTCATATATTTTTATCTGTTGTAATGATGGGATGCTAAACCAAAAATTTTACCTGTTTCTATATTCCTAATTTTTTTTTTTTACCGCATTCTATATCCTTGAATTTGGATATTATGCGAAGTATACTCATTTGTAGGGGAAAAGAATACCATTATTATTATTTATTTGGTTAATTCTCTAATCAATTTATGATGCATGTATAAGAATTGTTGTGGTTTAGTAGTGATGGATATTTTTTACACTATTTTCTTAAAATTATCTTGCAGTCAGAAGCATCAATCCTGTTCTAGAGCTTACATTGACTTCAGCAGGCCTGAAGACGTTCTTGAGTTTGCTGACTTCTTTAACGGTCATGTCTTTGTTAATGAGAAGGGTAATTCTTTGGACAAAACTTTTGACGGGATTGATTAGGCTTAAATGTTTCACAAGAAATATTGTGACGATCTTTTTGTACCACCAACAGTTTTAATTCAGATAGGAATGAAGGTCACTCTCCTCTTTTGTTAACAGCTCAGAAAATCTATTAGCTGCTGTTGAATTTTGAAAAACTTAATTGGGGGCTTTTCTAGTTTACTCTTTTAAATTTTTCTTGCTATTGTTATTTGTTTTGACCACAGAACTTTGTAGGAAAAAATATTAGATCTGGAACTTTTGAAGTAATAATACTTTTCTTTTTCAGGTGCTCAGTTTAAAACTATTGTTGAGTATGCTCCTTCACAACGTGTTCCAAAGCAGTGTTCCAAAAAAGATGGTCGTGAAGGGACTATATTTAAAGGTATTTATCTACATTTTTGCTAGTAGTGCTCTATCTTTGATTGCATGTGGAATTTTATTTATCGTCTTTTTCTCATTCAAATAAACACTAGTCTATCTCAATGAATATCTAGATCCTGAGTATTTGGAGTTCCTTGAAGTCATTGCGAGGCCGGTTGAGAATCTTCCCAGTGCAGAGATACAGTTGGAGAGAAGAGAAGCTGAACGAGCTGGTGAGTAATAAAATTCTTCAATCTTCGATGCTTAGTTTTGCAACTAGAATGATGATGGCATTTAGTGTATGGTTTCTTATGGACACTTCCTCTGTAGGTGCAGTGAAAGACAGCCCTATAGTTACACCATTGATGGATTTTGTAAGACAAAAAAGGGCTGCTAAGGCTGGACCTCGGGTATCTTTTTGCTTTCATAAACAACTGTTTCGATCAATTTTTCTGGAAAATTAAACATGATCAATATTTCCATACTTTAATATTGCTTACAAGTGTATTATGTAACCAAACTCCTAAATTGTGTTGATGGTAGAGGTTGTTGTCTAATGGGAAACTAAACAGAAGAGCTGGTGGATCAACAAGCAGAAGTCCTGGTTCGGCCTCGTCTAAACGAGGTTCTGATAAGAAAACGACTATGGTATTACATTTCCAGATATACATCATTTGTGAAAGCGAATGTTTGTGATGATATTCATTAATATTTGTCTTATTTAAGTAACAATCATGGTAGTATAAAAAAAAAAAAAAAAACACAATTTTGGTGTTTTATATTTATATATAGAGAGAGATCTTTCCATTTCACTAGTACTGCACATTACTTTGAGATTTGTGCATAGCAATGTTATATATATATATATAGTTTTTAAAGTTTTTTAGAAACTTTAAACACTTTTTAAAGTTTTTAAAAAGTTCTAACTTTTTAAAGTTAGGAAGTATTGATGGTAAAATCACTATATATATGTTGTGGAATTGTTACAATATGTGAGATAGAAGTGCACTTGGAGCTATAACCATAGATGGTGACACATATTTTGATTGAGGAAAAAAGTGCCCCTTCGTGCTGGAAAACTATGAGTTATTTGAGTTTAGCTTAAAGGTTGAGGTTAAAGCTCAAGCTATAACTTGGAAGCTATATATATATACACACACACATACACATATATATGACCTTTTCCTTATTTTATTTTTCTGGAGTACTTCAGTGACTTGGAGCTGTAGTAGGGCCCCATCTAGTCTTTATTCATTTTACATTCCTATATATATTGACATTTGTAATTCATTACAAGGTTAGATGATGTTTACATTGTTAATAACTTTCTCCTGTTTGATGGGCAGTATGTTTTAAGGGACTCTGCAAAAAACACAAGTGGCAAAGACAAGTCGACTTATATTCTTGTTCCTAAGCGGGATGATCAGCAGGTTGTTGATAAGCCAGTTAATTCAGCGTCTGCTACTGGAAGTGAAGTGCTGGAGGAGAGTGGTATGTTGAGGATGCTGAATTTGAATGTTTTAGTTTAAATAATACAACAGTCTTTCTTCTGTTAAAATTATGACTACACTTTTGTCCTCTCTGTAAAATTTATATTGCATAAAGGTTTAGTTGCATCTGCAGTGCAAGTATTGTCTTGAAGGATAATTGATTATAATTACCACACAAAGAAGGGCAAGGCTAGAAGTTTCTCAAATTGGTTTTCAAGAAAGTAAAAAATGACATGAAAGGCCTGAAAGTGCGTGAATCTGTTTTCAGCTGCTCATAGTAGTCTTACAATGTAAATGCTTTTGGGCAAAGTGCATGAATCTGTTTTCGGGTACTCATAATAGTTCTACAATGCAAATGCTTTTGGGCAAAATGCATTCTCTTGGACAAGAGAAATTTGATATTTACATTGTTCGATGTGTTTGAGATGTTGAAATTTAGTTGATGACTTCTCACAGCAACTGATTACTTTTGTTTTTATTGTTGTTAGCATGTAAATTAAAGTTTCCTTGTTTCTTCATTTAAAACCAACCTCCTCTACGGAGTGCCAAATCATAGTGAGTTCTGGACTTCTGTCATGGAAGTTATATTATTTAATTTTACTTCTGACAGGGTTACATTTTTATTAAGTTGGATTGCCTGGTCAGCTGTGGATAAAGAAAACCTATGTGTTTGTATTTTTCTTGACCAGTGAATGTCTTGTTTCAGGTGTTTCTGGTTATACTGATGCTGGGAGTGAATGTCTTTCTTACAGGTGTTTCCGGTTATACTGATACTGGGAAAAAGAAAGTCCTGCTTCTGAAAGGAAAGGAACGAGACATTTCTCATGTAATTCCTGGTTCCTGCTATTCTGAATTTATTGGGGCTCAATGTTATTCATGGTTCTCAGAGAGGGCTTGTTTTTTTGTTATTCTGGGTTTCACATTTTCTTTAGAAGGGACACATTGTAGGAGTTGCAATGAGAACTATAGTAAAAATATAGAGAGATGAGGGAAATCTTGCGTTGGACATTGTGGATATTAATTTGTGGATTTCATGTGTATACACACACACACACACACAGATGTGTGTGTGTGTGTGTGTGTGAAAGTCATTGATCATGGACTACCAAGTCTAGTTTCATATTTAACTTTATTTGTTACCATCTTATACTATCTTTTGAGGACTTGACCATTTACTGAACTTGCAAGGTCCTGTAAACTTGGTAAATTACATTTTAAGCTTGCAAGGTCTTAGTGGTCCTGATTGCTGTTGATGTTTTATTGTTGCTATTTCATTCATATTTCTTGCACTCTAGGATTTTTGTGATTACCTTCAAAAGTTTTTTCTGTTTGAGAAATTTTTTCCAGTTTCTATTTGTTTAGGTAATGACACTTAATGCTATAATGGCCCAAAGTTTACACTGACTTGATTCTTGAAATCTCTAATCCCATTCAGAATCGTGAGTAATAGGTTTACTATAGGTGAATTCTCTGGGCTGTGATACCATGGAGAGTTGTCCACTGATTGTCTTCATGTGTCTTGACTTTTTGATTTGTATCCTTATGATCACTATTCCTAGTGCAGGTGTCTAGCAATATGTCGCAGCGGCAGAATGCGGCATCTTCAGTTAAAAACATACTTGGTTCACAGGCTTTGAAGAACCAGCGGCGTGAAGGCAGTGGGAGAATAATCAGAGGCATACTTTTAAATAGGGATGTACGTCATACTCAGTCTGAGCAACAAGGCCAAAATTCAAATGTAGAAAAGGACAAACGACCTCCTCGGCCACCACATGTACAGTTGGTTTTGAAGGATACAAATGGGATTGCAGATGATGAGATGCATAGTTCTCATAATGAGAAGCAGGAAAGGCGTACCAGAAACAAGGATAGACCTGAACATGGTGTGTGGACTCTTCGTCGTTTAGGTGGATCATATGCTAGTGATGAGTCTTTGTCATCAACTGCTTCTCAACCTTCACTGTCAGCAGTAGATTCTTCAGAAGGTATGACAATTATTTGATAAATCTATTGGGGGTTATTTAGGGTCCATTGATTTGTGATTGTGTAATAAATTTGATTGATTTGAGCTCCACCAGCAAAATACAAATGTATGGCATGGACGTGTGCCCTCCTTAAACAAAGCAGAGACTCTATGGTAGGAGAGATGAAAGTAAGATGTGCCAACTTTTCTTCTTGGACCTTTTGTAATTTGTTCTTTTTCTGCATATAATTTTCAGGGAGTCTTGGAGATGTCAAAATTGACACGTCAAATGGCAGAAGTGGAGACATTAAAACAGTTGGGAGTGGACGTAGTCATTCTTCTTTAGACAATGGTTTGTTTTTATATTTTAGATTTTTTTTTTTTTGGAAACTTGACTGATCTTTGGATGTCACTTTCCATATTTTCGTGTCTGTGTTCACAGAATTGTCATTATTTTGTATATAATTGTTAATTTCTTGTTTCAGATACTTTTAATATTAGGGATTGCCCTCTCTCTCTCTCACACTATATGTATGAGTGAAATAGGCATGGGATAAGTGGACTGCTTGATTTATGCAGGTTCCCATAGACATGGTGGTCGTCGGGGACCAACTCATGGTGTGAAGGATGCTGATGGCACATCTGTTGTTAGTGAGGGTAAGCCTTTAAGAAGAGGTGGTGGTGCTGGCTATGGTTCCCATGAGGTAAGTGGATATCAGTTTTGTACTGCTGTTGTCTATTCTCTTTCTACAAAATGTTTTAAAATTAGGTTGATGTTTATTCATTGAATTTGCAGAAACAAGTTTGGGTTCAAAAGACAAGTTCAGGTTCTTAGTGTGTTAAAAATGGTAAGCCTTTTTTTATAGGCTGCATTCTATATAGGGATATTATCAAAATATTTCCTGAAAATGAAATTTTATATGAAATCATTTTTTTTTTAATATATTAAAAAAATGGGGTTCAATGATATTATTTTCTATTTTAAAGGGTTTTTCAGATTTTTTCCTTATATATGCACACAGACAGAGAACCCTATGTTATGTATAGATGGTAGTTAGTAGGAGGCCCTCAGCCCTCTAGAGTGGTATTCCCTTTTAGCTGCACTCCCATTACTTAGGCTCTTTTTTTTCAAATGATTTTTTTATTTTTTCTGCAGTCCCACATAGGGGTCTTCTATGAATCTGTGTGAACTTTTTTTCGATTTAACTTTTCTATTATTATAATTATAATAATAATTATTATTATTATATTTTAAATTTTATGTTTTCTTAAATTATGTTTGCAATTTTTTTCTGCAGTTCCACAAATTGGTTTGTCTTCTATGAATCTATGTGAACCTCTTTTCATTTTAAGTTTTCCCATCTAGAAGAAATTGTTTCCTCCTTTAGGGCTCGTTTGGTATACGAGGTTGGATTGAAATATTTTTAATAAAATTGGATTAGATATGATGGAACTAAATTAATATTGTGATATGTTTGGTGTAGTTAGTATTGAATTAAAAATAGACTAATAGAGTTGTCTTTTGTTTAGTACAATATGAGATCACATAAAAAAATATATATTTTATATTTGATGCACTACAAGATTAATTAATATAAGATCAAATGGAATAAAATTTTAAATAAAAAATAATTAGAATATATTTTAAATTAATTTTAGTTTCTGTTATTTAAATTAATTCTAAATTATTTTTTAAAATAATTAAAATTGTTAAAAATTAATTTTAGGTAAAATATGTATTATTTCATTTCTTAAATATTCTTAATAAAATGTGTTATATTAATTTGTAAATATAATTAATATTTTAAATATAAATCAATAAAATAAATAAAAAATAAAAATAAAAGGAGATACATGAGAGGCGTGTTAATTAGTCCTGCCTTTCATGGTGAGACTAATTATTCCCAGCTTGGTAGGACAAAAGAGGTGGGATTAAAATATTGTCCAATTCCACCTCCTCAAGCCACTTGGGATTGGACAAATTCTTCCCATCCTGGGTATAACATACCCTTTGCAGTTTTTACTTTTTTGAAAAGAATGTACCCTTTACAGTTGGATTGCTGTTTTGTACAGTAAATGGACAAGTAAAAATTATTAAAGGCTTTTCATCTGCATTATAATAGATAATCAATCACTGATGAGTGTGGTAACATGATAGCCCCTATATCTGACTTCATCCTTTCCCTGCCCACCTCACATAAGCACTTTAGTATTACGGAAACCGTCACATGGTAAGTTTAATTTACTATTATCATACTTTTGTATGATAATGTATCTTTCTATTTGGTGTAAGTTAGTTTTTGCTGAAGTTGTTTGTTATGTGTCATGAGTCTTCCTGCTTACTCTTTTGATATGTATTTATATCTGATTTGCTTTGTTATTTTACACCATCACTTTGCAGTGAATTGCTTTGTCACATGATAATTTTGGAGCATGCACTTGCTGTTTTGGTGGAGGCTTTGTTTGCTTTACACAAGCTCAGGTGTTGAAAATGAGCTTGTGTAGAAATTTTTTCAACGGTGAAATGGAGGGTTTAGTTGACCTGAATGATTTAGATAATGAATGATATAACTAATACTTGTTGGGCTGAAGAAATCCCGAGATCTTGGTCAAAGACGGCTCGGATTGGATGAAAAGAAAAAAATATAGGAACGGCATATTTTTCTTATAATCGTATATAATACCACAGTTTTCACCAAGGAGACCCCTTAAATGGGGTTATGCCACAGCAGCTACGGATATCCTCATTCTTGCCATTGACTCGACTAGGTAAACGGGAGTTTCTGCTTTAATAGATGGGTTCTTTTGTTTTTAGCAGAAGCTGTAAATATAAATGCGGACCAGTGTGTAGTGTCTGCTTCCCATCAGTTTTTATGCGTCTTATTGAGCAGTTTGTCTATATCCGCTTGGTACTTATAGAGCTGTCAGAAGTGAATTTGTGATAAAGAGAAGAAAAAAGCTGGGGACCTTTTGCCATTCCAGCTTTGCATGTCTTTTTTTTTTTTTTCTTCTTCCTGAGTCCTTTTGACTGATGTTAGGGTATTGGAGGAAAGAGTGAACGTGCGAGTTAATAGATGCTAATTTGAGTTTGGTTTGTAAGTTTACAATGTAGTGGCTGAAGCTCAACTTCATGTTGGTGCCATTTATACAGATATATGATGCTTACTATCTCACCGACCGTGGTACTCTTGCTCTCTCTTTCTCTGTTTGTGCTTTCCCTGTATGCTATAGACACTAGTATGTCGAGTGGTTAAACATTGAAGCTGAGAGAAGCTTCGATATCCGCATGCAAAAGACTATTCAATGAGAAAATGTCTGGCATAAACGATTGCTAGTCTTTCAAAATATGCATATACAGTAGAATTTTATTGGATGGATCTACAAATCATGAAATTAAGCTATAAATGCCTATTCAGTGAGAATGACTGGCATGAATAATTGCCAGTCCTTCAAAGAATGCATGTAGGATAGAATTTTTTAGAGACTGTTACATAATGTGGCATATTTATCCCGTTAATAATTGAAAATGGGGAGACATTGAATGAAATGCGAATGCCTATATAATGAGCAAATGACTAGTGTAAATAATTGCAATGTTTTATTGGGTAAGAGCATAAATATTGCCTATTCAATGAGAAATGACTAAAGTAAGTACTAGTCTTTCAAATGACACGTTTAAAGGTATAAATAATGTGATACGTCTATTTTAATGGTTGGTCTAAGAGCTGAATGGACTGGCAGATTTCGCATAATATGTATGGAGCACCGGAGCTGCATTCAAATAAGGTCTATTCGAGTGCCACAGTTGTTACAATGATAACTTTGTCATTCTCTCGTAATATCACTAATATATGGTATGATTGAAATTTATATCATATCAAATTACATCTCAATATTATTGTGGAATTCTTTAGAAATCTTAATCTAAATTTGTTGGAATTTAGAAATCCTTGTAAAATTAAATTGTAGAACTCTAAACTTCTTATAAGCACATCAATGATCAGATCAATCCAATAAGTAAAACAAAAGCTTGTAATTAGCAAAATTTATGACTTGGATTAGGTTAGGTCGAATATAAAGAAAAGCTAAAGAGGAGATATGTTATTTTAATAATTTTTATTGGACTCATTTTATATATTTATAATTTTTTTTTTGGGTGAAAAAGCAACACTGAACGTGGATACATTTCAAATTCTATAAGCAACATGTCCAATTATAGTTTTTATTTGAAAATAATTTTAGAACATGCCAATGGATTAAATTGTCTATGATATAATGATTTTCTTATTAAAAAAAAAAAAATCCATTTACATTTTTTTTATGATTAAATATTGTATTATTTAATAAAACGTTAATTTAACCATGCTTCATCACCTAAAATTTTAAAGAAATTTATGGATTACATAGATTCATGAACAAAACTAGTTTTAACTACTTTCATTAAATTTTAACAATGTAATATAAATTACTTTAGGATATTAAAATGTTAAAAATATACTCTTATATTAGATATACCACATGAACCAAATTAAGGATTATCAAGAGTTAGGATTAAGCCTTCTTTTTTCCAAAAATGACTTGTGTAGGTTGGACAAAATTCAGAATTATAATTGAAGGAAAGTTCATTAATTGATATATATTATTACGATGATATAACGATAAATTAAATTATTTAAAATTTTTACCATTTTAAATGACAGTTATTATTGTTTCGCATGCATATGTAACTACTTTTTGTTTTCCTTAGATGTAGTGATTTTAGAAGAGTTATTATTTTTTTTTTTTTTTAAATAGAAGAGTTAATTCTTAAATTGAATATATATTAAAAAAAATAAAAATAAAAAAAGCACATTATATGATCAGCCTATAGCAAATGGAGAACAAGAAAAGGGAAAATCTATCAACTATATTATTAGGAGCAATGATAAACAGAATACATCTGATATCTCTCCAAATATACCAAATTATGATTGAAGATAGGTTGTGTCGACGTTTGGAATTAACTAACTAGGTTTTTGTAGACCCAAACTGCAGATATCGTGTGAATTGAACAAACATAGGGAATAAAGTAAAGAAAAGACAGAGGAATAACAGAAGGACACCAGGAGTTTTTAAGTGGTTCTGCTTAATATTTTGCTTACGTCCACTATTTCTCACTATTTTTCAAGGTATAAGCAGCACTTTCTTCCTTCACTATGAGGATCCTCCCCTATTTATAGGATGTGAGGTGCTATAGTAACGCCTATTAAGTTAAAATATAATGATGATTACACTGAATGCTTCAGGATTGCATTTAATGCATCTGAGTCACATTTAATGCACCTGGGTTATATTTAATGCACCTGACAGCTATCAATGCATGTTGTTTAGGCGGCTAATCCAAGTGGCTAGCTCAAATGGGCTAAATAAGATCTTCGTAATCCAGACTGTAATCTCTAACGGGATTGATGTGTACGGCACGTCTTGAGCCGTAATTGGCTTGACAATTTTGGTTGTTAGTTGACTGGCGACCTGCGAACAACAGTGCTCGACAGCTCTTCCAACAAGCTGGAACGTCCGAAGTCCGACTGTGTCTGGCTTTGTAGACTGATTATGTAGCCTGAGTTTGCAATCTGGCTATCTGGCAAGCTGCATGTCTGATGAATTGGATTCTTGGGTGATCTGTACGTCCAATAAATTGGATCCCTCGACGGACTGTGCCTTAACTGAATGTGCAGTCTCTTCTTGAGAGGTCTTGATCTTGAACTTCTTGACCCATTTAGGGTGTCCTAGAAATACCCATAACAGGTTGATTAAATGCTGAAATACACGTGATATGCACAAAAATTGTATATCAACAATGACAACAAACACCAGCACTTTGGTTCTAGCCATGGTTGTCAAATGAAGAATAATGAAGTGATCCTCCAAATTGCTGAAAATTGAAAAAAATACAACAAATGAAGAGATGATTAGATTATAACATATATATAATTGAGATCAAATTCATAGATCAGAATTATATGTACATATGTAGAGAACAAAACACTAGTGGCAACAACAATCCTCGATCTATGAAGTAAAAAGATTAAATCAATCATCTCTAAAGAAAAACAATTATAAACTTATGATTGATATGGAAAATTAAAAAATGAATACAAAATAAAAAACAGTTTCAAGTAGCTTTATTTTCATATCACAACAATAATCATGAATAAAACCATAAATTAGCAAGTATATATGCTGGGATGCATATAGTTCGCTTTAATAACCAAATCCTCCAAGTAGTATGTACTACTATGTTTAAACATAGTGCAAAGATTGGTGGATTGATGAAGGAAAGGGGATCGAATATATAAAACCCTTAAAATCCCACACACTAATCCACCAAGCATTGCACAAAGTTTGAAACATAGAATTAGCACTCCTGATTCTTGAAGATGCGTTTGGGTGTCTACCCATGCTCACCTTTTTAAAATCATAGTCACGTGTAATAGTAAGCATTACCTAATGACCTCATTTGGCACGCGAGAGAGATTGGATTAGATCATTTTTATGAGATTAGATTGGATTGAAAAAATTAATATTGTGATGTGTTTGGTGTAAAATAGAATTAGATGAAATCAGAATTGTCTCTCATTTGGCATACATTTGGATAAGATAAAATATATATATTAAATTATTTTTAAATAAAATAAATATATCATGTACTTAAAATATTTAAATTAATTTTAAAAATAATATAAAATATAAAATTATATTATATTCTATAAATAAATATAACGATTTAAAATTAATTTTAGATAATTTGTAAGAATATTACTTTTAGAAATATTTAATAAATATATTAACTTAATTTTTGAAACAAGTAATTAAATTTAATATTATATTAAAAAAATGAAAAATCATAGAATAAAAAGCAAGGGACTAGCCCCTTGCTTTATCCCAACCGAGAGCTTCATGCAAAACATAGGATTGGATTAGAAATTGTCCAACTCTAATCCAATCTCATATATGAACTAGCTTTCATACGTGCTACACAACAATCCCTTCTTTTTTTACAACCAAAATTTGGTGGCCAATACCAACATTGCTACCACCGTCTAATATAGTTTGATGGTAGAAGATACTTATTCAGTATGCAATAACTTAGGTTTAAGTTGCATTCACTATATGTGGTATTCAAAGGGGGAAAAAAAAACCAACATTCCTTATAAAATAAGACAACTAAAACATTTATGGATAGGAAAAAGTTCAATTTTAGGAAACAAACTATAACCGGACAATTAACAACTTAAGTTTTTTTATTTAAATGATATGGTAAGAAACGTTGTTTACCATATTAATAATGAAATGAGATCTAAAAAATAAAGAGTGATTCTTTAATTTTTTTTTTTTATTAAATGTGATTTTTAGTTTTGTACTATTAATTTATTTGCCTTCCATTATTTGAAATTAAATTTTACACACACGAAAAAAAAAAAGGTAATGTTAAATTATTTAAAAAATTTATATAAATGATAAGACATATAAGGTATATAAATCATGAGATAATATAGTATAAGAAAAAAAAAAAACCACCTTCATTACCAATCGAGATTTATGTTCATATTGGTATATGACCACATATTGTACTGTCTCCTTGGCATTTTTGAACAACTAAGATGTATATATAGAAAAAAAAGCTGGTTGTGCAGTACAGAGTCTATTAACACATTGATTAAACTGCCCTAAATGCTTTGAATATATCCAAATTGTCCATTGTGGTGTAGAAATCATAGCATATAAGGTAGGTATTATCACTAGTATACAATGGCTACTACTATATACGCTCCAAATTGTTGTGCCGAGATGTCACAGTATATCTGTGCCCCATGAGAGCACACAAGTTTGAACACCTGTAGCAGTGTGAATATTTATTGTTTGGCCGCTCCTATGTGTGGGCTAATTATGGTTTAGTTTCTTCAGGAGGTAAGAGCAGTTTTTCCCTTGATTAAAGATTTGTGTTCTGGATCACACCATAATGTCTATAATAATGGTCTCGGTAGTTATAATTAGCTAAAAAGAAAAAAACTACTGCTACATACAAATAAGAGTGGATAGACCTCTATATGCAAATTCAGGAGTGACAAGTCACAATTTTGTATTTGAAATATGGGGTAATGCATGTGGTAGGCCACAAAACCTTTCTGGAGAGTTTTACGGTGACGATGAACAAATATATATAATATTTAAAGAAGGAATAAATTATATTTTACATAAAATTGAAGGTTATCATTTAGGTATATTTAATAATAAAATAAAATAAAATTTGGGGATGTCGTGGCCCCATGCTGACACCTATTAGCCCTGTCCATGGTATAGTGGTCTGAGGGTTTTATTCCTTATTCCATTTTTTTTTTTGGTTATAGGATCGAGACTAGTTTAGAAAATCATTGGAACTTACCAAGATAGGAACGCTAGTTGCGTGGCTAGGAGAGTTATCCCCATATACGAGGGATCCACCCACACGAAGGTGAAGGAGAGACTCATACGAGAGTGGAGAAATAATTACATATAAGGTGGGAGAACATATTATTTATTGGCTTACTCTATGTGTCGAACCTTATCATTAGCAAGGGGCAACTAGCGCCTATACCAATAGTGTCAGCTATCGAGCGACATTCCTTATTCGACTTTATGTTTGCTAAATAGTTCATATAATGAATTAGTCATTTAATTTTTAAACATTTACTATTTTTATAAAAGTATGTTCAAACAATATAAAAAGCAATTACCTATGAATTATGGTTATTCACAAAATAAAATTATAAATTTCTATTAAGTATAATTTTGGGTTTTGGAACATTTTTTTGAACCGTAATTAAGTGTGGTAGAATTATGATTTAATGGGACACAAACATTGATTGCAACATCCAAATGTTAATAAAATTTATATTGCAATTACACTTCAATGTAATTGTCCAATTGGCACAAGACAAATTAAAAAATTAAAAATATCCGTAAATTAGATGTAAGAAGAATAACAACATATATTAGGCAGGAATTTTTTTTTTTTTTTTTTTTTTTTAATATGGACAAAGGAAAGTTTCACTTTGGTCTTTATGTTTTCAATATTCTTTTTCATTTTTTTTTAATAATTTTTTCATTTGTAGTCCCCATGATCCTTAAATTTTTAGAAATTTATCAAACTAGTTCCTCCATGAAATTATGTGAGACCAATGGTGTGAGGAGTATTTAGTCCTTTCAATTAATTTGAAAATGAAGTGCTACATGTTCACTTTATGATTTTTGTTAAATAAAATACAAAAGGAACCAAAAAAATTATTTTAATCGAGGTGGGATTTGGATTGGACTCCACTTCCATCTTGGATCCTTATCATGGAAATCCACTCATGCATCTTTATCAATATTCAAACCTATATTTCTATGCGAAGATACAGGTTCGAGTTAGACAAAGATGGAGGTTTGATCTCGGTAGACTCTACCTAGAGATGGAAATATATAAAGATAGAAACAAGTGTATCCCATGTGTAGGATAATTGGATATTTGTTAGAGTCCAGAGCATTATTATTGTCATTATCAAATAATTGTTCTTGAAAAATTAAATAAACAGGACTCTCACAATAGAAGACATTTGATAATTTAAAATTAACAATTAAAAGGTTTTTTTTATAAGATTGTTGGTCAAAATCAATTTATTATTACATATTTAAATCCACAAAAATTATATATTATATTTCCAATAAGTTAAAGCAATGTTCTTTTGAGAAAAAAAAACCGGCATGGTTCATGCCATGGCTGTCAAATGAAAGTGATTGACGCGATCCTCCAGGTTGCTGAAAAATCAGGAAAATACAGCAATGAAGGAATGATTAGACATGAACAGTGGTGGAACCAAAAGGATCCTATTTCCTGGGTATACAATATTTAAAGAATGAGTAAAATCGAAGTTATATATGTAATTTATTTTTTTAAAAAAAAATTAAAAAATTCATTATACTTTTTGTATTACTAATGAATTAATCTCATACCGTTTGTGAAATCAATTATATTTAAATGTTGACCGCAATTGACTAGTAAAAAGTCCACTATACACTTTCAAAAATTACTAAAATATCATTAAATCAAATAAGTATATGACAAATGTTTAGATCTTCATCGCAGAAGGACAAAAGAGATATTTGAAAAACAATATTCTAAATATAAGTTGAGAAAGAAATATGTAAATCTCCACCACCATTCTTTAAGATGGACAATGACATCATATAAAATTAAAAATTAAAAAATTTCAAAATTTCAAAAATAACAGAAAAAGAAAAAGAAAAAGAAATTGGATCATTTTGTGATCCGATATCAGGTGTAGCTTGATCGGAAGAGATAAATTTATTCTTTGGGGGTTCATCACTTGATTCGATTAAAATGTGTATTAATCGAAGTGGGTCAAAATATTGATGCGTAGAATATATATTGCTTTTCGAACCTGAAAAATTTATCTTTTCTAGTTAGGAATTGACCTGATGAAAAATGTTTATCTGGTTAGATAATGATTAAAATCGGATTATCATCAAGCACGATATATATTTTTTCATCGAGTCAAGTAATGATTCAATTCGAGTTAGTGCTTGACCTAAAGAGATAAATTTATCTCTTTAGGTAAAGCTATGATCCCATATTCGGTTACAAAATGACCCACTTTTGAGTTAGTTTTGAGCCTAATGTCGGATTAAAAACTGACCCAAACCCTTTTTTTTCTAAAATTTTGCATGCATTTTTTTCTTAACAAGCGACTCTTACAAATTTTTTTCAAAATATAAATGTAAATTTCAATTTAAACGCTAACATTTTCAACACTTCCTAAAAATTTCTTCACTTTCATACAACCAAATGTAAATTTGATGGAAAAAGTTTATTTTGTACGAGAAAAAATATGACGAAAAGAATGACATCAAAAAGGGTTTCTACTATCCAAATACACCAATTATATATATAATTAAATGCTTTTTTCATATTTTTAGGTCCAACCAAACCAAACCAAGAAGGCGCAATCCAAAACTTACATTCAAATTCAATTATATATATATATGTATATTTAAGGATTTTTACGATCAGTACATCTTAACAATTGAATTATTAGGATCATCCGTCTTAATAATTCATTACATCTATATTAAATTTGAGAGACTTTTTAAGATAGACAATATAATAAATGACTAGACAATATAACAAATGATTAAGATGATTGATTTTAACAATTTAAAAGTTATGGTATACAAGCTTCTAAGGTCATCTCCGGTGAATACATCAAAATAGTAATTTGCACCATTTTAGTGCATTTTTTTCCTACAAATACATCAATTATATTCTCCCAATACAACTTTTTGATGTGAATGTTCATCAACACCAAAAGTGGTGTTGGAGTATAAATTGATTTAATTAAAAATATATATAGTTTGAAATATTAAAATATTTAAAATAAGTATAATTTTGAATATATTTTAAAAAATTTAATATATATTAATTGAAAAATTATATATAGAATATTCTTTAAAGATTTTATTTACATCAATTTGATATAAAATACATTAAAGTGTAAACAAATTTGATATAAAAAAATTTGATATAGATACCTTTTAAAAATCAAAATAATGTAAAATTAGATTCACAATATAAGAGATGGTCTAAGGAACATTTGTCTATTTATATTAGAGATGTAGGACATAAATTGAGAGGATTTGTATCAACTATAAATTTTGGTGGACATGCAAAAAAAATAGAGTGAATTACTGTAAACTCTCCCAACATTTGCTTTATTACAATCGGAAACCATTTTTACGTTTTGTAACAATGACCTCCCCTCTACTGACGTTTGACCAGAGTTGACCGTTTAAAATAACTGAAAAATGACAAAATAGAGTAAAAAGACGATAATACCCCTGATGAATTAATTTTATAAATTTTAAATTATCAAATAATTAAAATTTAAAAATAATAAAATTTAAAATTTAAATTATAATTCACTCCTCTCCTCTCTCGGTCTCTCTCTCTCTTCTCCCGCTTCTCCTTCTGCTCTTCTTTTTCTTCATCTTCTTCCCCCTCTCTTCTCCTTCTTCTCTTCATTTTTATCTTCTCATTCTCTTACTCGGATACCCAGATCGACGTCTGGACATCGAGCATCTCGGTTCTGGGCTCGGTCTTGGTTTCCAGATCGAAAACCCAGATCGATCTGGGTTTCCCCGTCTGGAAACCCAGACGGATGTCTGGGTTCCCAGACGAAAACCCAGACATCGGTCTGGGTTTCCAGATCTGGAAACCCAGATCGATCTGGGTTTCCCCATCTGGAAACCCAGACAACCCAGCTCGATCTGGGTTCGAAAACCCAGACATATCGACGTCTGGGTTTCCAGACGCCGATCTGGGTTTTCGACCCAGACGCCCAGATATTCTGATTGTGTTTGTAATGCTGATTGTGTTTATTATATAGATGGTGTTTGTTGATGATGTTCTTGAGTCTGTTTGAGATGATGGTTGTGGTTTTTGTTTAAAGATGACAGTAGTTTTGTTTGTATTGATGATTGTTGTGTTGATGATGAATGATTATTGTGTTGATGATGTTGGAATATGTTGATGAATGATGATGTTGGAACAGACAAGATGAACCAGAACTGTTGAAGAATCGAAAATGATAATCAGAAACCATCATCAATTTATTTTTTGTTTTAAATATTATTTTTTTTAAATTAATCTAGGCCATCCATCTTTGAGATGGATGGTTTAGATCAATTTTAAAATAATTTTTAAATTTTAAATTTTATTATTTTTAAATTTTAATTATTTTATAATTTAAAATTTTTAAAATTAATTCATTAGGGGTATTATCGTCTTTTTACTCTATTATATCATTTTCCAGCTATTTCAAACAGTCAACCATGGTTAAACGTTAGTAGAGGGGAGGTCATTGTTACAAAACGTAAAAATAGTTTCCGATTGTAATAAAGCAAATGTTGGGAGGATTTTCAGTAATTCACTCAAAAAAAAAAAATAAATTCTGTCGTTAATTGTTAACAAAGTAAACATAGATTCATCGGTGATATTGAAATATTTCTTAGATTCGTGGACCAATTCAATTTTGTTGGGATCGTACGTTCACATTTTTTTCCACCATATCTATATATAAGTATATAACAAATGAAAAATCTTAAAAAAGAAGGACAAAGACGCAAACAAATCAGAGGAGAGCGAGTGAGTGGACGACGTGGCTTGTTGCAGAACTACAAGTCTATTCAGCTTAAACACATTTTCAGCTTTTTAACTGAAAAACCTCTGTAACGCATTTCACTTCTTCTGTATTGTTATTTATTTATTTTCAGTTTTCTATAATGGCGTTGAATTACTTGCCAAGTTACACTCAGTTTCCTCCTCCCATATTCAAACCCTCAACTGCTAGAAAATCCATTTTGGCGCGAAACTCCAACAGTCAACCACCCTCCTCCAACTCCAATGGCTCTCTCTTCCTCCAACAAAAACAACCCTTCTCAGGTCCCCCCTCTCTCTTCACTTTCAATTATTATTCTATTGCTTTTAGCTTTACAACACCTTAAAAATGAAAAAAATAGTTCAATATTGTCTTGTTGTTACCACATTTTCTTAGCTGCCCAATTGAGATAAACATTGGCTACATGAACTGGCATTGTTGTTGTTGATTTTTTTTTTTTTTTTAAATTTTTTTTTCATTTGCTGCTTGAATTTTCCATGTTGTATTAGTTTTTTCCCAGTTACTAATTATTTATTTTTGTAGAATTTTCCTAGTTAGTATAGTACTATCTTTGGATTTTGTAGCATTAAGAAAACCAATTTATTTAATTTGCTGATGGTCTCGATAGGTCTTGACAGATTCTGATTCTAACAGTCGGAGTCAGGTTAATGTTATGTGAAGCAATAATGTTTAGTAGTTTCATTAGAGGCTTGAATTGTGGGATCTATATGGGTATAATTGTTTGGCAAATGGGTTTTGTAATCTAAATCAAATGGGGCTTTTGAGTTGACATTTTGTGATGTAACTGTGGGGGGGTGATGTGCAGGGAAGCCAGAGGCGGATGTTGTTGTCATTGGGAGTGGTATAGGTGGGCTATGTTGTGCCGGGCTTTTAGCTAGGTACGGGGAAGATGTGCTCGTATTAGAGAGTCATGACCTGCCTGGAGGCGCTGCTCATTCTTTTGAGATTAAAGGTTACAAGTTCGATTCAGGCCCTTCTTTGTTCTCCGGATTTCTGTCCAGAGGTCCTCAGGCAAATCCTCTAGCACAGGTATGTTTAATGGGGTGTCGCTGTGTGTTTGTGTATTTGTATACTGATCTACCATTTGGTTTGATTCTAGCTAGTATCCAGAATTAGCATATGTGAAAAACGGGGGTTCTCTTCCATTTAACTTTCAGTTCGATACTTCGATCAATATTTGTTGACATGTATGCAGTTAAAGATATAAATAATTAGCATTTCGGATACATGTCTTATTTCGACAGATCTAACATTAACAAACGATGAGGACAATTAGCATTTCGAATATTTTTTATGAATGCTTCTTTCTATCAATGTTCGGCCACCTTAGGTTTCGCTATCCTTCCAAAATTGCAATCATGGTACCAAATACAAAAATCCGGTGCATTACATGAAGCAAGTTGTTTTATAGAGATGTATTTCAAGAAAGTCAATTAACATTTGGATGCTGTAGCTGACACTTATGATTTGCAGGTCTTGGATGCTTTAGGTGAGTCACTTCCATGTGTTAATTATGACTCTTGGATGGTCTACATACCTGAAGGAGAATTCTTGTCTCGTATTGGTCCCACTGAGTTTTACAAGGTGAATGATGCCAGATGTTATGTGTTTATATTTTGGCATTTTGTCCACTGCATATTTGTCTATTTGATTTGTTTCTTTGGGGTGCAGAAGGTATCTAGAATAAGAATGCATTTGTCAACTGTAGTCAACCAAAGAGAGAAGATATTCTCTTTTTATGACTAATCTAAAAACCAATGTCGAAGTTCACTTTCAAAATAAATTAAAAATAGATTGTCAATTTTTGATACAACATGAACATGAGCGGTTTTAGCAGGTTAAGGCTAAGATTTTTTACATGATCAACTAAACTGATTGGGTTCAAGTTGACACAGACATGACTATTTATTGGGGTACTGTTTGACATGATACATAAACATGAACACGAGGCAAATTACCAGGTCAGGAATGTGGAATTTGGCACTTGAGATTACAAGCTTTACCCTTAAACTTAATTAGTGAGGAACAGTAAACAAATTGCAATTACTATTAAATGCAGAGCTATACACAAACCAAGTGGTATAGCACCCTCTTCGAATTTTGTTGTTCCGAATTATTTTCCAATTTTCTTTTTTTCTTCTGTTTACCATCTTCAGGACCTTGAGAAGTATGCTAGTAAAAATGCAGTACAGGAGTGGAAAAAACTTCTGGTGAGTCCTGTTAACATTTTTTTTTTAACAGTGCTTAGGTTATTGCTTCTTATGTCTAACAGACAATATGAATTTCTGCTGCAGGATGCAATACTTCCGTTGTCTACAGCTGCAATGTCACTGCCACCTTTGTCTATCCGAGGTGATCTAGGTGCGCTTTCCACTGTTGCTGCCAGATATGCTCCCTCCCTATTAAAATCCTTTGCCCAAATGGGACCTCAAGGAGCTTTGGGTGCTACAAAGCTTCTTCGACCATTTTCTGACATCATCGATTCCTTGGAGCTGAAAGACCCTTTTATACGGAACTGGGTGGATCTTCTAGCTTTCCTGCTTGCAGGGGTCAAATCTAATGGTATACTCTCAGCAGAGATGGTAACTATTATGCATTAAACTAAGAGTTAGAAATGTTATTTAATATTACCGTTATTCTTACCACATCCGTTTCGATGCCTGTCACAAAGTTAGCTGCTTGTAACTTTAAAGAGGAAAAACTTTTAACCAATGCATATATAAAATTGACATAGTTTATGAATTACACGAATGGATACAGTACCATTACCATATGATTTTAATTTATCATGAATTATATCACCAACAATCTTATCATCTCGAACATTCTATAATATGTCACTCATGTCAATGTTGCATCAAAATCTAACATTCTTTCATCCATTTTCTCTTGATCCAAAGGTTCCCATTGACCTTTAACTTTCTTTATTATTTTTAGTTCATTTAATCTTCCCCACCATTGGAGTAAGAGATCATAGATGGATAAATTTTGAAGCCATAAACTTAAGTCAAAATTTTAAGTTAATATAGTCTAACTCGTAAATTATTATCTATTTTGCCAAGTTTCTGTACGCAGACGGTAATGTAAGCATGCAACTGTAATTGTGGCTGGTGCAGACTGTGTTTTACATACTTAACTTCATATGACAAAATTTTAGCAATTCAGACAATTTTATGTTTCGAAGTTTTGCAACAAACTATTATTGGGACCTGTTATAGCGCTAGTGCGTTAATGTTAACCAGTAGCCATTCATTCATAACAGGAAGTTAATATTCTTGCCCATTTGTGCTTCCTTTTCTTTGTATTGCACTTGACCTCGACATTTCTTAAATGAGTCCCCTTTTTTCATTCATATGTGATTGCAGAACTATGAACCTGAGCTGAGTCTTAAGATAATAAAATCTTGTTTGTGTGTTTGTAGGTCTACTTTTATAGATAACATGATATATTTTCTATATTTATAAGTTGCGAAAGTAGTATATAACTCTGCCTGTATATGACTTCACAGATATAATCTCATACTTCATCCCCAATATTTTTCAGGTTTACATGTTTGCAGAGTGGTACAAGCCCGGTTGCTCCCTTGAGTATCCACTTCATGGAAGTGGGGCGCTAGTTGATGCTCTTGTTCGAGGAATGGATAAGTTTGGCGGACGGCTTTCACTGGGAAGTCATGTGGAAAAGATTGTTGTTGAAAATGGTAGAGCCACCGGTGTCAAGCTAAGAAGTGGTCAAGTGAGTTGATTTTGATTGGTAATGGGAGGTTCAATATTTGATTTAAATCAAATTACGTCAAGGAAAGACTTTTATTTTGCTGCAGTTTATACGAGCTAAAAAGGCTGTTGTCAGCAACGCATCTATGTGGGACACCTTGAAGCTGTTACCAATGGAAGTAGTTCCAAAGTCATACCTTGATAGGGTCAACTCAACTCCGCAATGTGAGTCATTTATGCATCTTCATTTGGGATTTGATGCAGAGGTGAGTTATCTCAGTTAACTATTTATTTGATGATTAACTTCTGTTTTGGTCATTGTGTTTTTCTTATGGTATAGTTCAAGTCGGACAAAATCACATCAAAATGCGTATAAACTGATTTAAACATACAATGTACCACAATTAATGTGTCAATGCTGTCCTGGTACTATGATAGAAAGCTTACAACTTCCAGCACAGGATGCCGGTGTCTTAGATGTGAATTATATATATATATATATATATATGCTTGATTTTTCTCTTCACTTCTACTCTGACTTTAGTACCTGAAAGTGTCAACTCTCTTTCTAGTGGATGCATGTTCTTACAACATACTAAGCATCTTTTAAATGTCTACTTGGCCAGGGTTTACGTGAAGACTTGGGAATTCATCATATAGTTGTAAATGATTGGGACAGAGGAGTTGATGCTGACCAAAACGTTGTTTTAATTTCTGTACCTAGTGTGCTTAGCCCAGACCTGGCACCACCTGGAAAACATGTGTTACATGCTTATACACCAGGAACCGAACCATTCGAATTGTGGGAAGGGCTTGACCGTAGAAGCGCTGATTACAAAAAACTCAAAGATGAACGATCAGAGGTATTTATATATGCTTGTTTATGTTGGCTTTTCTTATGTGACTTGCCATGGTAAATTCCTGAAGAGTTTGGAACTTCAACTTTGCTGACAAATTGGCCAATTACGGCTGGTAACTTGGTTGATTCTTAGTCCTTAGTGCCTTGAAGTAAAACAGTTATATGGTAAGTCTAAATCTAGGTAAAAAAATTACAAATTGGTGCAAAATTTTCATCATAAACTGCTCTCATCTGCTCTCATTTACAAATTGCGAGTAGAAGAAGGGTGACAGTGTCATAACTTGAGACTTAAGGCACTGTTTAATGTACTAAGCTTCAAAAAATTTGATGTACTGTGAATTGTATAAAGCTATAATAAGGATGATGCTACCAGTAACTAATCGGGGTCTTCTTTTATTCACTTAAATCGTCCTATACAAAAGTTGTAATATCTGCAGCTATACTAGTAGCATTTGTACATAGTAATAAGTAAATTTTGGTCCCCTTATTCTTTCATGTATTCAACTACTTCTCTTGTTGAACTTGATATTTTACTATATGGAATTATTTTTTGAATCAGTGATTAGTGTAATGAACTGTCTGATCTTATTAAATTTCTTAAGTGATGCATTTATAATAATTTTCTTATGATTTAGGTAATGTGGAGAGCTGTGGAACGTGCCCTTGGTCCTGGTTTCAGTCGTGACAAGTGTGACGTAAAGTTGATTGGAACTCCACTGACACATCAAAGGTTTCTTCGAAGGAATAGAGGAACTTATGGACCAGCTATCCAAGCTGGTAAAGACACTTTTCCCGGGCACTCAACGCCTATCCCACAGCTTTATTGTTGCGGAGATTCTACTTTCCCCGGCATTGGGGTCCCAGCTGTCGCTGCGAGTGGAGCCATTGTTGCCAACTCACTTGTTTCGGTATCTCAGCACTCAGAGCTTCTTGATGCCATAGGAATTTAAATTCATCTGTGAGTTCAGTCTCTTGTTTCTCAGCAACATTTTTTGCCTGTGTAGTGTATGTTTTGGTCAATAGGTTTTTGCATCTTTATATGCCTCTATAAGGGACAGATCTTCCAAATTTCTAGCATCTTTGACAATATTGATATGTTCATTGTATCAAGTGTTATTGTCTCAACATCCTGCTTTATACGTTTTATTGTATATTTAGACACATTGGACGGATGTCACCTCATATTCTAAAACATCAATACAAAAAAGAAGCTATTTTCCTTGGTAACAAGTTGTTGGCATGATTGAGTTTCATTCTAAAGATCAAGAAAAGCATTTAATAAAACATCTATTTTCATATTCGCCTGCTTTGCTTCAGCTGGGAGGCACCTTTCTAGGATATACCTTGATGTTGCAACCACCAAAGCAACAGAGAAAAAGCTCTTTACCCTTCTCCTTTTCAAATCTCTCTCTCTTCCTTTTGTCACCTTTTTATTGCATATGGTCCTGTTTCCTACTTTGCTTTTGCTCAACACAGCATGAGTTGTTTAAATATGATGCTTTGAGCATGCCAAGATTGACTGCATTCTTTAGAATCTACACTGCTTTTATGGACATTAAACTCTGCTCATGCATTGACCTTTTTCAAGAGCATGTTGAAGAGACAATAATTGGGCAAGGATAACAATAATGCCCTACAACTTAAGAGGTTATATAGATATACAAGTATTCTAGTTGAATAAATGATGCAATTACTTAAAATCGATGGCATGCACAACTTTTATTTTTTATTTTTTATTTTGTGTGTGGTGGCTCATGATGTTTGCTTTATTATTTTTATTGTTATTGCATTGAATCATGTCACATTCAAATTCATCTTTTTTAGGAGATCTATAAAATCCTACCCTACAGGCTTGTAAAGTCCTACTCAAGCCTTTTCCTTTTAGGGCTTAGTTGCACTAATATGGTCAAAATCTGTAACTGAAATGGTGTCATGGTGGGGGATGATTTTCTAGCCCATGTTATCAGTGTTGTCATCCTCAATCAAGAAAGTCTAAAAGTGATAGGTAAGTGCCCTATAATCATACTTAATATCACATATTTGTTCAACAAAATAAACTTAAAAAATTATTACAAACATTAAATATATAACTTCAATAGAGTAGATGTATCACATCATCTATACATCGACTCAGCAAATGATTACCATCTAAGAGTTTATATCCAGAGTAACGTCAGACAATTTTCTCCGCCGTATAAATTCAAAAACATTTCGAATATTTTGAGTTTGATGCACAATTAGGATTTCATCTCTATCCCATACCTAGAAAGAATTGAAACATTGGTACATCAGGGAGATATGTGAAGAGGGCCCCTTTAGTCCTTTCAGCATCTAATTCTTAGGTTGATTTGAAACTTTTTTTCCATGGACCACTACTATATTGCCCTATTGATATAATTTAACCTATTAAAAATATTACAATTGAAATAAATCTGTGGATTCCTCAAAGTGGAGGACCACACCAAATTGTTATGAACCTATTTCATGACAATCCCTTTCTTTCTTTCTAAGACTTTAATAATCTGTTTGCACTTTGAAGCATGCCAACAAAAAATTGGAGAACTCAACATGTTATAGGTCCCACTCCAACATATATGTATATGGTTATCAACATTTCTAGCTCTTCAATTTCTCCTCCACATACATAATTTATTGAGAAAAAATGTCAAAAAAAAAAAAAATAAAATAATTATAATAATTTTATGTTATTTAAAAACTCAATTTATCTAAAAGTTTAAACCAATGCACGCTATTTTCACATTTATGATAGAGATTAGAATTCCACCATATCATATTTATTAGTATGTATGGAAAGTTTTTTCATCTTATTATGGGAATGATGCATCATGATATTATGGACGCAGGTTTTCAATCAAAATTTTTAAGGTTGTATATGTAATGTTTAATGATTTTAATTTCAACAAGCTATAGCACTTCTTTGGCCATTAATATCAGTAGATTTGATATTACCTTGTAATTAATATAAAATAAAATAAAATCTAAGAAATATTTTCCAATCATAATCATAATGGTTTATAATTTCTACTGAAAATGCCATTGTGACATAATTGAATGTATACTTCCATTTTTTATATTTTTTAATTCAATTTATTTGAGTGGTAAAAAATAAAATAAAAATAAAACTTATGAAGACGATTTTGTCATGACAAAGCATCTAAACCAAATTTTAATTTTATCGTTCTATAATATATGACAAAATATCTATTTGCTTTTATTTTTAAAAAATAATTTATTTATTTATTTTTATTTTTGAAAGCTAATACACCATGTGTAATAATTTTCTATTTGCTTTTATTTTTAAAAAATAATTTATTTTCTAAAAATGGTGTATAAAGCGGGTTAAGTTGAAAATACAAATGGCAAAAAAGTCAACAAAAGTATCACTCAATGAAGTAGACAGACGTTGATAACCAGTCAAGTGGATCCCACCTTTGCATTGTCCTGCTCACTGCCTGCGTGCCACGTGTCATGATGAAAATCTGGTGGTTTTATATGATTGTGGATGATGATAATTGATGATAGCATAGGATCCACCATTTTTAATTTCGCTCTTGTGTGGCCACGTGACACTGCCTAAATTCTGCTTCAAAAAACAAAAATTTTTGGGACAAAAACAAAACTAAAAACTAGTAAATCACAAATGTCTTGGTCAATTCATGATAAAATGTAGTAGTTGGGGTTTTGCCCAATTTCTATAGAAATTATCAAGTCAAAAATATCAGCGCAGTAAAATTAAAACTAGTCTCATTATTTGAAAGGCAAATGAAATTAAAATCACAACTTTTAATTAAAACGTGTTTTGTTATCTAAATAGAATGATAATATTTTTATTAAAGAAAGAGTGTCTGAGTCAAGAACTCGTAGACAATGGGTCCAAATTATCTACACTAAAACTATAGTTTCATCGTCTAGGTAACCAACTTCGTGATTTAACTTAAATGAAGTTAAAATCATAATTAAGATAGAAAGTTTCAATGTATCCAACGTAACGAGAATAATAAAATTGGAGGGATTAGAGTGCATACCTCTACTGTCACTCAAAGTTGAATATGTGTATCATCAAGTCACATTAGGTGATGATCACTTGATACATTGTTTACAATGTGTAATGGTGTATTATGAATTAATAAATAAATGAATTTACATAAGATAGATAATTAATTTTCACCTAGATTAGAAGTTGAAATTAAAAAAAAAAATTAATTTACCAATTCAAACATTTAAATAAAATAAATTAATCTATAAAAACATCTAACAATTTTAATTTTGAAAATATAAAAATTCACATATTATTTCATATCAATTATTTATATATTTTAATACATATATTACTTAAAATCATATCAAATATGAAGCTCTTCTATTACTTTAAAAAAAAAAATGAATCTCTTATATAATTGATCATTCATATTACATGTCATAATTTTAAAGGATTTAGACATATACGTCAAACACATTGAAAAATTTGTCATCTATTAAATAAAGATTGTTTAATTGCATTCTTTTAATTAAGTTGCCTTCAAGTTGAAAACCCTTTCCACATCTTGTTAGTTAATGGGTGTGACATTTAATAAAAATAAAACTAACATTCATCGGAATGAATTTACACAAAGAAGAAAAAGGAAGATACATAACATGTGTAGTTGTCATCAATATTAATAGATGTTTGTTTATTTGATTGGTTTAATGAGAAAAGAAAATAATAATCAGAATTTTGAATTTGCATTAGGGTTTATTTTTCATTTTTTTAAAAATGCACTAGATAATTTATGATATCAACTAATTTGAAATCAATAGTCTTCAAGTCTTTGGTCTCTATTTGATGCTTAATGAAATCCACTAAAGACAAGGTCTTACTCATTAAATTTTCTTATTGTTTGATGTGGAAATATTTTATAAATTTATTAGAAATAGAATAGATATGTATCAAAGTCAATTATTGGTATTCATGATGAACATGATTGAATTAAGTGGTTGTAATTTTGTTTCATCAAGAAAGCTACTCCAAAAGCGTAAAACAAAGGGTCTACTTCAAGCATCTATAAAATTAATTGAGAGACTAACTACCCTCTCATATTTAGTAATATAATTTTATCAAACATATGTAATACATTTTCGTACAAGTGCTTGTAGTTTTCTTTATATATAGACTTCAACTTCTCTCGCAAAGAAATTTATTTGAAAAAAAAAAAGATAAAATGACTTTTGTTTCGAAAAAAATAATAAATAAATTTAATTGAGTGGTTGAAATCGACATCTAATCAATTAAAAGTATACATGTTCACATCAGATGAAAATTCATCAAATAGTTAATTAAATGGGTGAATACAATAGTTAATGAAGTGGTTAAATCATGGCCCTACACTTAATTAATTATACAAAGAAATCTTTTATCAATCACAAGTTATAGTTAATTAGTAGTTATAGCGTGCCTTTGGGCTTGATTTTATGCATGTTTATGATAGTATCTTAAATATAAAGAATTATGATGAGAATAACAATATATATATTATGATTGATAAGTTCATTGTATCAATGACAAATTATTTCAACAAAATAAGTTAGGTAGTCATGGAGAGAAAATAAAGAAAGAAAATTTATTATCATGTGTGTTGTTAATTATTTTCTACAAATTTCTTTTATCTTTCTTTTCTTTTTCCTTTTATTCTATGGATAATATTGCTTGAATGTAATTTATAGTAACCTCTACCTCTATTATAATTTGCAAAGTTTGTTATAGTAAATATTTTGAATATTTTTCACTCTATAGTAAACCTTTTGAAAGAACAAAGTTCTGGTCTATTTATATATGTGTCATCTTATGATTTTAAAATCAAAACAAAAAATACACATCCATTCATAAGTGGTTGCTATATTTTCTTTTTACATGCGTGATAAAAATTCAAGTTACTCTACATGCCTTTATTTCCTCGGTGTAGAGTTTCTTCTCTCTCTTTTTTTTTTTTTTTTTTTTTTTATGGTGGAATAAAATTTTCCCATGTTATAATAGTAAATTTTGGAGCTACATTTAACACTTAATCTTAGTAAGTTTAAGTAGAGTTAACCTAATTATGCACCTAATAATATATTTTTTTTATTGAAAAACATTTAATTATACATTGAAGTGTTTGATTAATTATACACCTATGACTAGTATATTTTTTACTATTTCCTTAATATTATTATTATATATAACTATAACTTATAATAAGATTTAGTTAGGAGTTTGTTGAAATCAGTTAAAAGCAAACATTACTAACGTGGGTTAGAATCGATGGTAGAACAAATAATAATTTTTTTCGGAGGGGGCCCATTATATTAATTTGAGAGGGTTCAAAATATAAAATTTAACTTATAAAACTTACACTAAGATTCAATTAGGAGTTAGTCGAAATTTCTTAAAAACAAACGCTACTAATATGAGTTAGAATCAGTGGCAGAGCAAATAATATATTTTTTTGAGGGGTCCATTAAATTAATTTGAGAGGGGTCAAACTATAAAATTAAAAGTTAAATTTGTAACATTTCATCAAAAAGTTTATTTTCTATTTTTTTATTTATTATTGTTATCCTTAATTTTTTAGGAAAAGACTAGGAGGAGCCATGGCCCTTATCAGACCCTCCCTTCCTTCTCCCCTGCCTGGAAAGCTATTCTAACTAACAGTAAATGTATCATCTTATAATATTTGATTGACTTGATAAATTTTGTATTTTGAGTTTGAAAATTTTTCGACTATGCTTCGAATAAAAACAAAATAAAATTGCATCTACAACATCTTATTCAAACATGATCTTAGACTTTCCTGTAATTTTTTTTTTAAATACCATTTTATATTACTCAAATACTTGTTTTTAAAAAAAATCCCCACATAATTTGACTAAGAAATTCAACATGCATGACCTTCATTACCTTGCAATTTAGACGAAATCTTTATCATGAATTCAAAATTTGGTAATGTATTTTCAACTTCAGTACATTTTATAATTGCTATGAAGAGTCAAACAAAACGAAAAAAAGGAAAAAAAAAAATAATGTATGTAATCTTATTTCGACAAAGGTTATATGTTGTTTTAAACAAATTTTAATCGGAGGAGAATTCAATTAATCTATGGCTAGATACAACAAAAAGAGCAAACAATAATAATTTGCAAGTTATAAAATTTAAAGGAGAAATTTCACTTTTTGTCCTTGTGTTTTGGCAATATATATATATATATATATATATATTTATATTTTGATAACATAAATTCATTTTTGCTCCCATCATCCCTATTATTTCAAAAACTCATCAATTTGATTCCTATCATTAATAAAAAATGTTAGTTAAACCTAATGGAGGTAAGGATAATTTTGCCATTTTAATAGAAATATTTTAATTTTAATTAAAATAAAATAATAATATATAATAAATAATAAATTAAATATAAAGATGGATCACTATCATTTATCTTTCAGATGAATAGTGAAAATTTAAAGAAATTAAAAAAAAATTAAATTTTAAAAATTAAGAAACAAAAAAGGAAAAAAAAAATTCTAGTGGAGATCTAGTAATTGTCTCCACGAGGGATGGGGATAAACAATATATCTCCATTGTAGCAATCGAGATCCATCTGGATACCCATTAGATTTTTCCCTTAAAAAAAATTAACTTTATTAATTTATTAATTTATTTTCTGTTTCATTTTTATTATCTTTTAATATTTTCTTATTTTTTAAATTTATTTTATCTTAATATAAAAAATAGAGACAAGTGTTGAATTTCTATTAGTTTGAAATAATTTAATTTTTGTATTTTAAATTTTGGGTGATATGTATTAGATTCCTATGGGTGAGTTAAATGATAAGTTTTAAAAGGTTTGAGGGCAAAATGGTATTTGCATATTATATGAAAACTATTAATTTGCACTTTCTTTTAATGTTGATTATTAAAAATTTGATAAAATAGACCAAATTGATGAATTAAAAAAAAAAAAAAATTAGGGATGATAGGTCCAAAATGAATTCACTTTCAAGCAATAAATATTTTCCCAAAAACGTAGGAAACAAAATGAAAATTTTCCAACCGTTCAAAAGTGGGGATGTCTTCTTGAATTTCAAGTTAAACCTTAAAGTTTCAAAATTAATAATTGTTGACCCATGAGTGACAAAACTGGATACACGGTCCTTAGGGTTTCTGAGAATATATTAGTTAGTTCTATTTGACCGATTTTTTTAAAAGTCAAACGTAATTAAGAGAGGATATCAAATTTACTCTTAGTCAACTAGGTCAAATTTATATTTATTTAAAAAAAAATAAAAAATACAAAAATCTGGATCCTCTTTGACTTGGGAGGATTTGATGAACGATTGAGTCTCTCATTATGGTGTACAAATGGAAGGCCTCCATCTCTACTTTGTTGTGGCAAAAGATGAAGGCCCTCCATCTCTGTTTTGTTGTGGCAGAGATAGTGGTTGAACCACCATCTCCGTCTTTGATTTTGTTGTGAGCAAACACAAATCTTCAACTTCTTGAGTTTGAAACAATATGAGTTTCAATAAAACGTTTGAGTTTGTTCGAATCTAGAAGAATAATACCTTCATCTAGGTCCATCAAACCTATATGAGCAACATCTGGGTTTGACGAACCTAGATGAACACATTTCATTTAGGTTCATCAAACCCAAATGAACAAAATCTTTATTTGGGTCAAACTCATTTAAACCTAAATAAACATTTAGGCTTCGAATGCAAATATAGTATATAGTGAATCAAATCAAAGATGATCTAGAACCAAATCAACTAGATCTTCTTTGATCTGGTTCTTGACATGATGGAGATCCATATGAATACATATACATATTTTGAAAAGTTCTTTAAACTTTTTTATTCTAAAAATAATGAAAAATTATTATTGGGATGGATAATAGAGATCATTTTGTTCAAAATATAAATTATTTTTTAATTTTTATTTTGTTTAAAATTTGTAATAATTAATTATTAAAGTAAATAGATATTATTTGGTGTTGATATGTGTCCAATTTTTGTCTAAAGACATTAACACCCCTTGAACCATTAAATTTAACTAATAATGAATTGATGGTTGGATCCAATTGATGTATTTACCACACTTTAGGGATCCTGTATCAAGTTTCGATTTATAGGTAAAAAATTATCAGTTTTTGATACTTCAAGGACTTAGATGATATATATATAATTTTAAAAATTCTTGATTTTTAAATTTTATTTTAAACTTTTCCTTTTTAATTCCTTTTATTCTCCACCGTCTATTCAACCAAAGAGATCCATTTTTATTTTATTTTATTTTATGTAAAATTATAATAATTATATTAGAACTTGATAACATTATCCCTTGCCTCCGATAGCTTTGATCAATGATTTACTTGCAATAGGGACCAAAATATTGAGGATGAAAACGAAAATTTCCCTTAATACCTCGTTTAAGTCTCACAATCATACATTACAAACTAGTTATCTGTTGTTAAAAAAATTAGATTTCTAATCTGTACGTATATTATTATTATTATAAAATTATACATTTTGATTGTTTAGACAATAATAATTTGGTCATATCCTTAAGGTTTCTTTTGTTACGGGGGATAGAATTAGATTAATTTAATTGTTATCTCATGTTTGATAGCACTAGGATAGGATATGATTTCAATGAAATTTGTCAAGGACTTAAATGAAAATTTTCAGATATTTGAAAATATTTTTTTATTTCCTCCACTGTTTTCAGTTGCACACCACCCTTACTCCCTTTTTCATCACCCCTCCATCCCAAACACATCCAAAACCTATACCTTTTCTAGCGGCAAGACTAACGGTGGAGACAACGGAGGCATCAATGCCCTGGAATGGTAATGAAGACCATACGAAACTTAGTTATGAATCAATCGGATCTCAGTCTTATCGGTCAGTTCTTGCTTGGAGAATTATCGTCGGTGGAAAAGAGGGAGAAGAAAGAGAAGAACGGAGGAGAAACAGACGACCGGATAAGAAAGCGATAACTAGAGAAGAGATCTGAGAAGAAAGAGAATGACTGGTAAAAGCAAACAACTATAGCGACAGAACTGGAGCAGAGAGAGCAGACAGGAAAGGTGAGACAAAGTTAATCTACATGTTGAATGAGTTTCAATTAACCCATTGGAATAGGTTAAAATCACTATTGGGAAAACTTTGGATAACATAATGAAAGGTGTTTGGTTGCACTGAATATGGATTTGTTCAAATTTTTATCCAAATCCAGCCCCATCTTGGCCAACAAACGGGGCTTATTCATTTAGGGGATGTATTTAATTTAATATTTCATTTAAATTAAAAGATTTTAAAAGTTTAAACATATTCAATATATATTTGAATGATGTCTATTAAAATCTACACGTATTCAATTTAAATTTATATGAAATTCATTAAAATTTAGGTGTATTAAATTCAGATTTATATATAATATGATAAAGTTAAGTTTATTTAAAAAATCATCAAATTCATAGATTCTATATGGATTTGGATGGACTTTAAAGTAACATTTTATGAAAAAAATTTAGAGGAAATATTATCAGATGACACTTTTAAATATTAGATTGACAATCTTATCACATTTCAATAAAGTTAATAATTGAGTCCCAAGACTTATTTTTTTTGACACAAATACCTTTGATTAAACTTACGAGAGAACTATATTTTTTAAAAAATAACTCAATTGTTACATTTATTGTAAGGATATTTTGATATTTTTACATATAATTTAGGACTTAATTATTACATTTATTTAAAAGGGATATAAATATTGAATTATTAATATAATGTGTTATTTTTGCACTTATCCCAAAAATTTACAATAAATTTTACCATTCTCATTTAAATTTTATTGATGTTTTTAAAGAATTTTAATAAATTCAATATAAAATTTATAAACTCTGTAAATTTAATTAAATCTATTATTAAAAAAAATTCATTGAATTTTAATAAATTTTCAATTAAATACACTCTACTTTCGCCTACGGAGTTGAATCAAAGAATAAAAGTACATTAACATTAAATGGGAAATTAAATAATGTCGGAGAAGATAAGACAGAACCGCACAGTAACCAACGCAAAAAATAAATGAAGTACCTGTTACTACATGTAGAATTATTATTAGAACAAATAAATAAATAAATATTATTATTATTATTATTTTCTAGAAGAAGTATATGTTACTATATAGAATTATTATTAGAATAATTAAATAAATAATTTTTTTTTATGTGTAGGGAATTAAATTTTGAAAAAATGTTGTATTTTAGAAAACAACGAGATTTGAACAAATAAATAAATAATAATTAATTATTTGAATGAGTTTAAAAAAAAAAAAAAGAGAGAGAGACTAGAAAAAGGCAAATTGCAAATAATTGCCAGTCCATCTTCTTCTTCACTCTCTCACTCCCACACACAGTCTCTCTCTATCGAAAATCAAGAATCGGATCGCCACCGCTGTGAACTGTGTTTCCTCTTCTGATTCTGATCTCGCGGCGAGAGAAAGAGAAAGATTCTCGTTGAACTTCAACAAGTAGTGTTGTTTCATTGATTGATTGATTGAGAAACGAAGGTGGTGAGAAGAAGACAGTTAGTTATGCGTGAACACCTCCTTCTAAAACCACACAGCAAGGTAAACCTTTGCATCACCATCTCCATTCTCTCTCTCTCTGCAGACTTCCTCTGCTTTTGCTCTAGATCTGATCACCAAACTCTCTCTTCATTTTAATTTTCCAATCTTCTCCTCATTTTCCTTTTTTTTTTTTTTTTTAAAAAAAAACTAACTTTTTTATGGTTTTATTATTGTAGAACCAAAATTTATAATAATAATAATAATAATTTTAGTGGTTAATTTTTTTCTTTAATTAATTATTAATATGTGGATAACAATTGAGTTTAGAATAATAGTGAGCTACATTTATTATTATTATAATTTATGTATTTATTTTTGGCAAAACATTAGATTTATTGGAATGGCGTTTATGTTAATTATGTGAGAGTCGATATGTATTTGTTTGTTAGGTTTCCGTTACGTATTGTGTTTTGTATGCCTTTAATCTAAATCATTTATGGGTCAGGATTCAAATTATATATATATATATATATATATGAATTAAGCTCTGTCTTAATTTTTTACTAATAATTCATATGTCAAACACATAAATGTAAGTTAAAATTGAAGACTTGACCCTTTTTTTCATAATATGCAGAGCAATATGATCTCAATTTTTATCTTTCCTATAGTTCCAGGAAAGAGTTTATTGGTGAATTAAGTTATAAGGTTAAAGTGAAATTAAGAGAGTAGAATAGGCCTGTATTAAACATTTTAATGTTTTTAAAAAAGTTCAAATAGATCTTACTTGAAAAAGCCTTAAATTTGAGTTTCTCCTAATAGATGTGTTTCAGCTTCTATGTATATAATTCGCACTTGTTCGAGTTCTCATTTGCTATATGAAAATCTAGTCTTCCTGAAGGACTATTTGTAAAACGAAATGTGTGCCTTTAATACCAAATTGTGATTTTTTTTTTTTTCTTTTTTTAATGATTGGGGTTGGCTTAGGGGACTTTGGAAGATATGTATTGAATATATTAGGCATGAATAAAAATTAATAATGGCTTATATATTTCATACATAATGGCTTTGTCTACAATCCTCATTGTTTTGAATGATATAAGAATCACAATAATAAATGTGTATATATATATATACATATATATATAGAGACTTTTATAATCAGGTATACCTGATTTTAAAAATTAAGGACTAACAAACTAAATTCATCAATTGCATTCTCTCTTCTAAAACAAGTTCTCTCTCTTAAGATAAATTCACTCTCCTATTTAATTCAAATGCAATGGATGAATTTGATTGGTTAATTTTTACTTTTTAAATTGTTTCAAAAATCGTAGATTAATGATGATTTTTCAACGATTTATCGCTGATTGGCACCTTACCGGTCCGATTAGGACCAGATCGGGGGCCAAATTGGACAGGCTGATTAATCGACCGAGTTGTCGAGTAATCAATTGAATTGGTCCAATTCGATGGTGCTCGTCAAGGAAGAGAGACACTTAGTAAGGTTAAATAACGGTAAGATTCTGGTCAATAGAGATGAGACGGAAAGTGAGTTGGAGAGGAATTTGGAGTACTAGAGAAGGTCCGTCAGTAAGGAGGACGGAGGCATCATTTCGCTAGATTGGCCGACGAATTTGGACTTGGAGAAGGAGCTTGGACTTGAGATGACTCTGTTGTTGGTTCTTGGAATCGCAAAGGGGAGCTTAGATAAGAATATTATATATGGTGGTGTTAAGGAAGATGAACTGTGAGGATAATGGTGGAGGTTTCATAGGAGACGGTTATGATCATGTAGAAGTTGGTGATGAGGGAGATGATCTACGTTATCTAGACGATGATGATAGAGAATCTGTGGGTGATGTATGAGTGATGATGGCTGGTCAGATGGTGGGTAATGGTGCATAGACGTTGGTGAAATGTGTGGTGCTACAAAGTGACATGAGTCAGTAGAAATTTTAAGTTTTTGTATTTTAATTAATTTTTCAAGTCCCTAGTTTTACATTTATGTTGGCTGTGAATGAAGAAACCTCAATCTAACTTCCATTCTTATCTATATGCTTTAATGAAAAAATGCTTCAAATTATTTTTTTTAAGAAAAAAGCTTCCAATTTCTTTTTCTTAGATATATATATTTTAGAATTCATGGTTCTTAATTCTTTTATAAACAATAATTTTGTTTGTTGTACACCCACGTAGCAGAAAATCAATGTACTTATAATAACATGGAGAAGTGAGTGATGGATCGTTGCCATGAAGCTTAAAAGTGATGGATAGGGAGAATTTGTTTCTTTAGCAAAATGAAATGACTTTTTTTAATTATTTATTAATCTTCACTATTAATTTTTTTTAGGGTGTATGAAACTACTTGTTATGCTTTTTTTTTTTTATTATAATTATATAAAAAAGTCCTACTTGTTCTAAGTTTATGAATTAATATGTACCTACTATTTACAATTAATACATTATTATTTTAAATTTAAATTTTTTTATATATTATTATTTTAATTATGTAATTGTGCTAAAGTGAATTTTGAGATTGTATGAGATAAGTTTGAAAATGTTTTGTATTCATATTATTGTATTTTGATCTTATAGAATTTTTTTAAAGGTTTTTTTTTTTTTTTATTTAATTTTTACAGATTTGACCCAGTTTGACCTTGGTCAACAGTATTTGCCGATTAATTACCAAGCGACTGATGAATCACTAATCGCTGTCTCGCCAGTCGATTAGCGATTAACGATTTTTGGAGCATGGTACTTGATTATAAAAGCATTATACATAGATACATATATATATATATATTAGAAGCATGAAACATTTTACTCTTCTATGGTTTTGTCAAAATGCTGCATGGGAAGTCTAGTGTTTCCGTCTAACAAATGAGAGTGAGAGCACTATTTTAGTATATTTAATAGATATGTTCTTTGATTGAATGCTAATCCATAGAGGACTCTCGGACTAGACCTATATGTAATGTTAGACGTCTGTATTATTTCCTACACGAAAAAATGTAAATGAGATGCATCAAACCCAATAAACTAATATAAATCATCCTTAATGATGGGCCAAACCTGGTTGATTTTCATATAAATGACATTATATCGCAAACATGAAGGACTATGCTGCTTGCCAAACTGGAAATAGCTTACATTAATAGCCTAATGTAGCCATAAAGGTTTTTAGTAAAAGGGGGACTGTTAGATAAGGTAGAGAGTTTACCAGTAACCAGCAAGTCGACAGTTGTGTTGTAGTTAGTGGGTGAACTTCTAATGCAGTTAGTCAACCCCTCCTACATTCAGTCACTGCCTTCGTTGTTTTGTAATTCTTTAGGTACCCCTTTTACTTAAATAATTAAGGTACCATAAATTTGTAGTCTACCAGAACTATGTTGTTCTAGTTTAATTTTGTTATCATATGTGTATATTACCATTTTATTCATGAGAGTGACTAGTTATCTCCATTATAGAAAATGTGCAATTCTCAACCTTGATACATCTGTCCCATTCCTTTAATTGAATCATAACATGTGTCTATGGAAATATATCCTGTGACTTAATTTTTTTTTTTCAGCTTATTAATTATCATCGTATAATTATGCAAGTATTCGTGATTATATAGCATTTAAAACTTGTGTTTGAAACCCTTTGTTATATGTATTCCTACAATTCAATTCTTAACGATTACTAAAAGAATTGATTCTTAAGTTTTACGTCTGTCCAACACATATAAGAATCCAAGAACTAATCAAAATGCTTCTACTGAAAGGAGGCAATAAAGAAAACTTTGTATACGTATGTATCAGAAACATACTTGAAAGTATCAGGGAGTGTTCTGTTATGGCTGCCCTGAAGAAGTCAATGCTTCATACCCTAGTCTGTTGGAGTTCTGATTCCTGTCATATTGTATGTGACACAAATATCTCCTATCCTGTCTTTTTTTACTCCCCCTTAGTTGTTATACCATTTTCCTTTATCAAGCTATATCTGTTTTGCATCTAAGATGGTTGGAAATGAACAACTTGTGGTCATGATATTAATCATGGCAGATTCATTTTTCATATATGAAATAAATTTTGTGATAAATTTTTTTCTTATCCTTGTTTTTTATGTACAATGTCTGTTTCTGACTTGAGAATTTTGTAATTCGTATTAGGAACATAGGTGTTTGGTTGGAATGGAAGGCACAACTACAAAGTATCTCGGGGGCAGCAAATACTAGTATTTTTAATACACACAGGTCACATTTATGGCATCTGCCAGTCTAGGAAATGGGGGAGTGGGTACTTCCAGGTCTGTTAATGGCTTCAAGAGTTCATCCAGTTCAGTTGACTGGCTGGGGCGAGAAATGCTAGAAATGAGATTACGGGATAAGGTGGACCATGATGAGGATAGAGTAAGCTTTTCATTTTTAATTGTTTTATCAGTCAGCAGTCACAACTCACAAATAACAATTGGTTTATTTTCGACTGTCTTTTGTAATACACAATTTTTTTAACGTGGTGGATGCAGTGTAATCTTTAAGGAGTTTTCCCCAATTGAAATTATTGACTATTTTCTGCTAGCTTTAACAGACTTTTAAACTTCTTGCCGTAGTTGTCAATAGTTCTTACTATTCTACCTGTTGCAGGATAGTGAACCAGATATAATTGATGGTGTTGGTGCTGAAGCAGGACATGTGATTAGAACTACTGTTGGCGGTCGAAATGGCCAAACTAAGCAGGTAAGAGGAAAATTTACTTTTGGAATATGTTAAATATTGATGTCATCGTAACTGGTAATTGCCGTACATGTTATGCAACAAATATTTGTTTATGCCTACAGTCAGTCAGTTATATAGCTGAGCATGTGGTTGGAACTGGATCTTTTGGAGTTGTCTTTCAAGTAAGTGGAGTTGTACATTTTAATCTTCAATTACTGTTCCAACCCTTTTTAGATTTTTTCCCAATTAAATTACATTATTCAATCAATTTTAGCTGCTTTATGCAGGCGAAATGTAGAGAAACTGGAGAAATTGTGGCTATCAAGAAGGTTCTCCAAGACAAGCGCTATAAGAATAGGGAATTACAGATTATGCAAATGTTGGACCATCCTAATATTGTTGCCCTTAAGCATTGTTTCTTTTCGACAACAGACAAGGAAGAGCTTTACCTTAATCTTGTACTTGAATATGTTCCTGAAACTGTTAATCGTATTGCAAGAACCTATAGCAGGATCAGCCAGCGAATGCCCTTAATATATGTCAAACTCTATACCTACCAGGTTTGTGGTAGATTTGTTTAAATTTCAGTTCTTTCTTCAGCAACCCCATTGACACATAGGTCTAGTGTTGATAATATTGTAAACATGTGTTGGTGTGAGTGTAACCTTTTATTTCATACTTGGCTATAGCGATTTCCTTTTGCTTTTACTTGGTAATTGGCATAACAATCGCTGTAAAAGTGGCACACTTGATTCTGTCATGAATATGCTGTCTAACGTGATGTGTCATCAGCCATAATCATTTTTTTATATTTTTTTTGAAACTTCTTTTTTTTCTTACTCTAGAACACAACCAATCCACCCCATGCACAAAAACAAATTAAATTAAATCTCTCTCCAAGATTGGTTAAGGGGGTTGACCTTTGATGGGACTTCCAAGTAATTTCTCTCTTTTCACTGAACTCTTTTTTTCCTCTTCCATTGGTTGCAGATATGCAGGGCACTTGCCTACATACATAATTGCATTGGAATTTGTCATCGTGACATCAAGCCTCAGAACCTACTAGTAAGATATTTTTGTGAAAATTTGAGGGTTTGTTACATGAGATTCCATGTGCATTTTAATAGTTTAATACTATGACTAGTGTGTAGTTTGTTATTCTGACTGCTTAGGTATTCAGCTAAATTCATTAGAGTCCATGACTCTCTGGACTGTAGTGCTTTCATGTTTGCTGTGTAAAGTGCATTTTCTTGGTATGATGCGCTGCATATTTTGAAAAATATGAAATTGTTTAATCATTTGCAACAATTAATTTTGTTTGTATCAAAAAATGAGCTGCAGTATTATTGCACTTGCTTTATTACTGCCGTGCATGAGTATATTTTGGTTATATCTATCATATCTATAAGTTTCTCAACTTGCATGCATGTATTATCAATTTATTTTTTGTTATTTGTGAAGAATTGCAGCATCCTCAGTTCATTAAAGGCAATGAAACCAAGACGTAAATCAATCACTGATTACTCTGTTTACACTGATATACAGTTTACCATTAATGATGTTTTTGTATGAGTTACTTTTAGGGTGATACCTTTTTTAATTTAAAAATAGCAATATAATTACGTACACGCTCCCCACCACTTGAATTTGTTCGTCCTGCTGCCACTGCAGGCATAGCCGATGCTTGTACTTTGAACCTATGTCAGCTGTCCTTTTTGTTAAGGTATCTCAGCTGTCATTTTTTCATCTCGTTATAGTAAAGAAAAATAATTGTCGTCTGATCACAGCACAGGGGTTATCAATTTTTACTTCTTCAACCTTTATAGTAGTGTTTGGATGTTGCTAGACGTTTGGTTTTGGTCTGTGTGCTGTATATGGAAGCGGGTTATGCATGCTCCCCTGATCTTGCTAGATTCAATTGTTCAATTTGATGATTATACTTGCATGTCAATGTAATTGTCAAATTCTTATATATGGGGTCTAACTTAGTTATTAAATGCTCCTGTCCAGGTGAATCCACACACACATCAACTCAAACTTTGTGATTTTGGGAGTGCAAAAGTGTTGGTAAGTTTATGTGCCACACCAGTTACTAATGGCTGCCTTTGCAATCATGTATTCTTTCTTTTCTTGAGTTTGATCTGCTTTCAATTTTTTCAGGTGAAAGGAGAGCCCAATGTTTCTTACATTTGCTCAAGATATTATCGTGCACCGGAACTCATATTTGGTGCCACCGAGTATACAACTGCCATAGATATATGGTCTACCGGCTGTGTGATGGCTGAGTTGCTTCTTGGACAGGTTAGTTGGCACTTTGCTTCATATAGCCATATAATGTATTTCATCATTTCTTTATTATTATTGGTCATCACTCATAATTGCTCTGATTTGTACAGCCTCTATTTCCTGGCGAAAGTGGAGTTGACCAACTAGTTGAGATTATTAAGGTGATATCATCTTTTGACTTGCTCAATGATTATGATATATTTTTTTTTAAAACAATTAAGTTGGTTTCAATCGCTATCGGAAGTGGAAATGTTCTGGTTTATGAAAGCATGTAGATTTCAATAGAAGTAACAGCTTTGATATGCAAGTTTTTTGTTGGATATGAATATCTTACTTCACTTTTAAACGTCAAGTGGCCTGGAAATCTTGACATCAAATCTTGTGACCTTATCCAAGGTTTATCAGTGTACTCTTTACCGGCAAAACATAAACAGGGAGACAAAAACATTTCTGTGTTTCGATTACATAAAATTGGAACTTTACTACCTAAATGTGCTCTTTGCTCTGCATAAAATTATTCCTTACTAGATTTTAAGTGACACACATTTTAATGACCTGAAGGATTGCTTACACTCGTTGAATTTCAGGTTTTGGGAACACCGACCAGGGAGGAGATAAAGTGCATGAACCCAAACTATACCGAATTTAAATTTCCACAGATAAAGCCTCATCCATGGCACAAGGTAAGGCTTTTTATTCGCTCCTTTCCGTGTTTGTATACAATTATAAAATTTCCAAATCTGTTTTAAGCCTAAATTGAGCTATGCTTTCGGTTAGAATCATTACTTGAGTAGTGCTTCATATATGCATTGCTATGGTTTGATTGATGGCATCAGACTTGTAATTGGATTCAAACAAACAATAAAAGGATGTAGATCATTAAACTCGTAATTGGATTTAATTATTTCGTTTATTCTATCTTTTGTGTTTATCTTTCCTATGAGCCTACAGGAGGTATTCTGTTACACAAGCAGCAATCAGAATTTATTAAATTTTTGTCCAGTTATGAGCTGTAGTCCTAAGTATACTCCATTAGACTGATACGTAATTAGAGTTCCAGTGAAAGGAATGGATGAATTCAAATTTTAGAATTACAGGAGGAAGGCTCAAGAGAACGAGGGTTGAGGCAGTGAGAAAAAAGCATGATTACCTATGCTGTAAAAGAGAATCTGGATCAAGATAGAGCATAAAGTGTCTTAAGAATGATTGGATTTATAGCTGCCTTATAGTGCTTGCACCAGATTACAAAGTGCAGTATGAAGCTAGCAAAGTGGTGACTGTTATTAAATTTTTTGTGATTGCACCAAGATGGCCTAAATGCATGCCATATGGGGAATATAGATGTAAATTGACAACAAAATGAATTATCATGGAAGGGAATTGCTTTTTGAAATATTGTTGACATCTTGGGAACATTAAGAAATTATGTTTGAAACATCTAATCTGTGAGAGTTGAAAATAAGTTCTATAACATTTTTGTGTGATGAACTGAAGTAGCAAGGTATTTTCTGGTTGTCATGCAGATTGGCTTTACAAACTCTTTGTTTGCAGGCCTTCAGCTTCTAATTTGCTATAGATGCTTCAAATTGTTTGCCTAGTGTAATAATGCCCATTGGTTGTTAATGGTTGTAGAACACTAGATTACTACACAAGAGAATTAAAATCAAAGTTAAAGAGAGTATTAGTAATAAAGGAGTCGAGAGAGGATTTTCTAGAGAATTGTAAAAACTAAATTTTTTTTTAATTTACTTTTCTTTACTAAGTGGCTCCCTATTAATAGAAGTTTCTCACTTAGCATGATGAGTCACTATACTTTACAATATGTCTCATCACAATTCAATATCTCTCATCACATTTATCCTTCAAATAACATGTTCTTATCTTGCTGTGCCGGCTATCTTTGTTGTACACTAATCTTCATAATATGTTGTGATTATTTTCTTGTCACCACATAATTCCCCTTCTGGTATCCATTGTCTTTTAGGCAAGGTTGGTTTCATGTGGCGTGCATTCATTGTTTGTCTAAAAGACAAGGATGATAATGGAGGAATAGTGTAGTGACAAGAAAATAGTCACTACATATGATGAAGACAAGTGTACAAAAAGAAAGTTGGCATGATAAGATGTGAATATGCTATTTGAAGGATGTATGTAATAAGAAATATTATAAAGTATGATGACTTATCATGCTAGTAAAAAACTCCTATAAAGAGGAACCATCTCTTTCTTTCAATAAAATTTTTATTTTTTATGAATCTCTATTTGATTCTCACTCAACTCCTTTATTTCTAATACTCTCTTTAATATATATTAGTTCTCTTGTCTTGTGTGGTGATTTAGTGTTCTACACCAGTGATATAGCTTTCTTAGCAAATGGGGAAATATTCTGGGACAGTAGCTTTGCTGATTAGGTGAAATCGTATGGCATTGCTATTACGAAGCCCCTGCATGTCATGAGTGGTACGATGATGTGTTTGTGGATTATGACATAGAATTGGAGTTTGTATGTTCTAAATTTAATTAGTTTACAAGCTTGTATGTCTCATGTTTATAAATTCTTACGTGTTTTCTTGTGTTTTGAACAAATCTGGTTATTAGTTGGATTAATTGTGTCCCCATGAATTTTATTTTTTTCTGAATTTGGTTAGTAACTATCGTGCTCTGATAAAACAAGATAATATATATTGTTCTGTTGATGGGAAAATCATTTGCTTGAGATTCTGATTGTATTCTTATCTGCCAGGTCTTCCAAAAACGTTTACCCCCTGAGGCAGTAGATCTTGTCTGTCGGTTTTTCCAGTACTCTCCCAATTTGCGATGTACCGCTGTAAGTTTATATTTCCCAACTTTGTGGCCCTAATTGGTTTTGTACCACTTAACAACAAACATCTCATTTTAACTGTGCCACTGCAGCTGGAAGCTTGCATTCACCCATTCTTCGATGAGTTGAGGGACCCGAACACTCGCCTTCCTAATGGCCGTCCTCTGCCACCACTATTTAATTTTAAACCTCAAGGTAAGCCTGACTAAATCCGCAGTGTTAAGTCTTCCGTTGTTTCCTTTAATTGTTTCTCATACCCTTCTCGCAGAGCTCTCGGGCATACCCCCAGACATCATCAACCGACTTATTCCTGAGCATGCTCGTAAGCAGAACTTATTCATGGCCTTGCACTCTTAGCACAACCACCTCATCACATACAAGTCCCTACACGCACACGTACCATCCTGTGTTCATCGACTTTTATGTAAAAATCCCTCACCCCCATCTTTTCTATTTATCATATATATATATTAATAGTTGCAGTGAGGAGAAAAAGAGTGTCGCAAAACAATGGAGTGTTTTAGGGACTAGCGTTTGTGGGAGAGACCTGAGGCTTTGAGTTTGTGTATTGGTGAAGAAGGTGTTTGTGTTTTTATCATTTGAAGACAAACAAGACTCAATAACTTGTCTTTGTAATTTGTTATGTCCCTGTTTTGGGCGATTTTAGTGAGAGATGAAAATATATCACAATATCTGTAAAATTTTCACTCTTTCGATATTCATTTTCCTTCTCTCTCTCTCTCTCTCTCTATGTTTTTTTTTTTTTTTATTTGATTAGTGTCCCACTCGATACATTTTCTAAACAATGTTTTCTAGAATTAGATTTAGGGATTTGTGTGTTTTCTGGTTGAGACTAAATAAATCTAATTGGATATATGTAGTTGTTTTGTTTACTGTTTTAAGTGGTTAAGTAACTTAAAAGTATCTTCTTTCAATCTAGTTTGTTGGTGAACAACACCGGTTTGTTTAATAATGTTTCAGATTTATACTCATTATTGGTGGTATGTGAATAAAAATGTGAAAAAATAATTTAAAAATATCAAAAAGGTAAATTAGAAAAAATAATAATAATCCAACTTTTCATTTAATTTTAAATTATGAGATTGTATTAAATTATTATTATTTTTTTCAAATTCATCTTTCAAATATATTTTTAAATTTATCCTAGTTTAGAAGTTACTAATATTGTATTCTAATACTTCTAGCGAACAAAATTTAATTACCAGAATATTTTTTCAATTATGATTCAAAAGCGCCAACATTACTAAATTATTACATATTTTTCTAGTATATTTTAAGCGTGAATAGCATTTTATCACTGCTTATATACACATGAATTAAGATTTGTTAAATTATTTAGTTTTATTTGTTTATATTATATTAAATAAAAATTTGTTAAATTATTTATATTTATATGTTTATATTACATTAAATAAAAATATATAATAATTAATAGTAAAAAAATATAAATATTAAATTAGTTATTTTTGAATAATTTTATTTTTAAAAACAACTTAAAACTATATTTATAAGTAAGCAAAGAAAACTATTTTATTCATGTTTAGATTTTAATTTCTATTTAGTTTTTAATAAAATACAAAACTAGTCCATTTTTATTAAAAAAAAAAAAGGAACATCCTTCCTTAATGGAACTTTCATCTCAAACACAAAACAAAACTATAAATATATATAATATACCTAATTTTAAAATATAAAGATTGACCAATCAAATTCATTCATTGCATTTTAATTAAATAGGAGAGAGAATTTATTTTAGGAAAGAGAATGCAATAGATGAATTTGATTATGGTAATTAAATTTTGTTTAATTTATTACATTTGAATTAAATAGGAGAGAGAATATAATAGATGAATTTGATTGTAGTAATTAAATTTTGTTTAATTCCTATGTCTTATTCATCATTTTTTTTTCTTAATTGATTTTAGTTTTGAGTTTGTTTTTAATAATAATTTAAAAATTAAAAATAACTTTAGGGTGATGCGATAATGTTTCATTTATTTTTTTAATATATATTATTTTTTATTTGATTAAAATCATAATATTGCCCATAACATAACATTTTAAAAGTTGACGGATAAATTTGATTGAATTAATTCAATTTATTTTATTTATTTAACATCATAACAAGACAAAATTATGCTTTAATTGTAAGGTTTAGTCAACTAAAGGCAAAAGATATTGCTTCAACATTTATGAAATATCAAATTATGCTAAGTAGAGATATGTCACATACATGTGCAATTTTATAATACCTCAGGGCAGGTTTGTGTTATTAGCCTCTCTAATGGAGAGGGAAATTGAATCTTATTTTATTCCTAAAAGCTCCTGATTTGCTAGACCGCTTAATGCTTATCCAGAAGAGGTCATTAATTTAAAGAATATGTAATCGAAAAAAGCAGAGTATTGAACACTCCACTTGGTTCTATTTCTGGATTTAATATGGTATATTAATGGAGAATAAAAATAAAACATTTACTAATCGAGAATAAAAATAGAAGCAAATTAAATTTCATTAAAATGAGAATCATGGAAAATGAATTTAATTTTTTTGATGGAATGAGGGAAATCGGGAATAAAAATTAGAAGGAATCAAAATTTAATTGGAAAGAGAATCAGAAAGAGGAATTTCATTCTAATAATTTTTTGAAAAGTCGAGAATCAAAGAATAAGAATTAAGTCCCCTTTCCATTATAATGATTCACAATTAGTAAAGACACACATAATCCAAGAAATTCTAAATCCTAGTAGTTATACCAAACTCAGGATGGCTTGACTTGATAGTATTCAATAATCTTAGAGCATCTCCAATGCAAATATGGATTGTCTTTTAAAAAAAATGGACACATCATCAATGTCAAGGAAATGTGCATCATATGTGGCATAAATATTAATTAATAGACACTCAAGTCTAAAAGGGCTCTCAAATGCTAGTCTATTCATTTCAATAATGAATAGTCAAAGAATAATATATCATTAAAGTAAATTATTATAAAATATTATTTATGGAAGTTTTAATTATTTATTGCTGACATGGCTGTCAATGAGGCTCTCTAGAAATAGACATTGAGGTTGACAGCCTCTATTTTTTTTTTTGCCACGTCAGCTTGATAGTAGTTATAGAAGTTTGCATTGGAGAGCTTAATTTTAACACTCTATCAATTTATCCTACGTGGCACTCCATTTTTTCACAATCCATACTTGCATTGGAGATGCTCTTAGATTTGAATTGTTGTATCATTATGGATGGTATTTAAATTGTTGTACTATTGTGGATGATAATATTTTAGGTTTAAATTGTTGTATTATTGTGGATGATATTAAAAAATTAAAAGAAAAAACCCTGAAAAGTTAAACAAAGATAACAATTGAAAAACCCAAACTCTACAAACAAAACAAAACCAAGATTAAACGCTGCAAGAGTCTATTAGAATTTATAGAGACTAAAATGAGTGTATTTATTCTGAAGTTTATTGGAATATAAAATATTTTAAAAGGTTTGGTGCATTCAACTCATATTTCTAAAAAATATATAAAAATTTGGGTGGATGCATATCATATAAATTCCATTAAAATCTAAATAATATTCAATTCGGACATTCAAAATCTCTAAGTCATTGACATTTCAAATTGATTTTAAAGTGAGATTTATAGAAAAGTCATAAAAAATTTAAAAATTCAAGGATTTCACAATCATCATTGTAACGAAATCTAGATTATACACACATACTAATTCTATCATTGATACCTCATAACTTTAGAAAGTCAGTACAAATCAATCAAATTCATCTATTGTATTTAAATAAAATATGAGTGAAAATTTGTTTTAGGAGAGAAAATACAATGGATGAATTTAATTAGTTATTTATAATTTTTTAAAGTTAGGAGACACTGATAATAAAATTACTATACATATATAGCTTCTATGGTCATGTGTTCTAATTTTTAAATTGTTATGATCACTAATCTTAATTATTAATTGGATTCTCTTGTCTAGGAATATTTCACTCTTCAATTTAATTCAAATGCAATAACTGATATATCCCAAAAATCTACCACTTACTAATATTAGAGGTTTCAACTATTACGAACAATTGGATATCAATAAATACAAGTATTGAAACTCAAATTCTTATTATATTATTAAAAATAATGTTGGAGTTTTTAAATTTTTTGCTCAAATAAAATGATATATGAATAGTCAACATCATATTGATTTTCATATCATTTTATGATTTATAAGATATTAATAATTCACATATGATCTAATTGGAGTAAAAGATTTGAGAAATTTAATATTACTCTATTATTAATACTAGAAAAAAATGTATTAATTATATTTTAAAAAGTAATATTACATTATTCAAAAATTTGTCTAAATTCATTGTTCAAATGATGTGGTAAATTTATGTGTAATTATCACATTATCGATAGATTATCTCAAAATTAATATAATAGTTATAAATCAATTTATCGTATTATTTGATTATAATTTTTGGATAAATTTTTGAAAATGGAAGCATTATTCAATTTTAAAATTAAAAAAAAAAAAAACCTTAAACCCTACAAACAAAACAAAAGTAAGCCATGTCCTACTGAGAAAACAAAACCATGTCCTGATTCTTGACTCCTGTCCTTTACTACTTGTTCTTCTTCGTTTTTATCTTCACAACACAACTCACCTCTCTCACTTTTCACCTCCAAACTCTTTAATGGCTTCCGCGACTTTCACTTCTTCTACTTCTTGTCTGAAACTCCCCAACATCAACATCAAGAAAAGCAACTGTTTTCACTTTCAAAACTCTTTTGTCCCTCTAAACAACCGCTGTTTTTTGGTGGGACCCCACTTCACTATCAGCTCCAATCACCTCTCCACTTCTCCCTCCCCATCACTCTTCAATGGGTTCAAGTGTTTTGCCAAGAAGTCAGAACCATCCTCCAGTTCTGTTCATGCAACCACCAACGCTGGTATTTTGATCTTTGGTTTTGTAATATTGGTTGTGAAATGGGTTGTTGCTTGTTTTGTATAATTTACATGTTTTGTTGATAAAGATTGAATTTTGAAGTTTGTGTCATATGGGGTTCTATGAGGGACTTATTGCAGAAGATGTTAAAGTTGATTGATGAATGTGTGTATATGTTTGAAGTGTTAGAAACATGAAATTTAATTTTAATAGAGCTATATTATAGTTTATAGCTGATGCAATTTATATAATTTTTTGATAAATTTGTGAATTGTAATTGCTCATAAGCTGTTATTTGTGCAGTTATTTTCCTTAGAAGAGGAATGTGAGATGTTGTGTTCATGTGATAGGATTTGTTACTTGTTTGTTCACGAAAGGAATGATGGTATATTGTTTGCTAATGATGCAGAAGAGAGAGTGGCTGTGTTGGTTGTTGGAGGTGGGGGAAGGGAACATGCGCTTTGCTATGCTTTGAAGCGGTCTCCCTCTTGCGACGTTGTATTTTGCGCGCCTGGCAATGCAGGGATATCTAGTTCAGGGGACGCAACGTGTATTCCGGATCTTGATGTTTTTGACAGCTCGGCTGTGATTGCGTTCTGTCGCCAATGGGGTGTGGGACTGGTTGTTGTGGGACCAGAGGCTCCTCTTGTTTCAGGTCTTGCTAACAATCTTGTTAAAGCTGGAATTCCTACCTTCGGTCCATCATCAGAAGCCGCCGCTTTGGAAGGTTCTAAAAACTTCATGAAGAGTTTGTGCGACAAATACGATATTCCTACTGCTAAGGTTTGTGGTTTTGCTGATGGTGTGTCGACTAGGAAATTAGCATCTGAAGCTTACTTTTTTGTTCATTTCTGTTCTAGTTTTTACTAGTATTTTGGTGCATTTTGTTGTGCAATTTCTGTACGTGGTAATGATAATAGATTCTATTTTATTGGTTGGTAGTTTGTGTTGTTTGATGTGGCTGATCCACATATTAGATTATGAAAGTGATGTTGACTAATGTTGGTTCTTCCATAATTTTATATATTTTTTTATGTTTTTAACTTGCTTATCTAATCTTTTAATATGAAAAATCGTTGTTCCAATCTCTTTTACTAGATTATTTGTATTTATGATCACTATGCTCTCTCTTTTCTGTCACTGGAGACTCTTTTTGCTGATGTTTTGATTTATTGATGCAGTATAAAACATTTATGGACCCATCTGCTGCAAAGGAGTACATTCTAGAGCAAGGAGCACCTATCGTCATCAAAGCTGATGGATTAGCTGCTGGAAAAGGAGTTATAGTAGCGATGACACTGGAGGAGGCATATGAAGCTGTTGATTCAATGCTTGTCAAAAATGTTTTTGGTTCTGCAGGGTGTCGTGTCATAGTTGAAGAATTTCTTGAAGGAGAAGAAGCATCTTTTTTCGCCCTTGTGGACGGCGAGAATGCCATACCTCTAGAGTCTGCTCAGGATCATAAACGAGTTGGTGATGGTGATACGGGACCCAACACTGGTGGGATGGGAGCATACTCGCCTGCACCGATCTTAACGAAGGAACTCCAATCTATTGTCATGGAATCTATAATTCTCCCCACTGTGAAAGGAATGTCAGCAGAGGGATGCAAGTTTGTTGGTGTCTTATATGCTGGCCTTATGATTGAGAAGAAATCTGGCTTACCCAAGCTAATTGAGTACAATGTGCGGTTTGGAGATCCAGAGTGTCAGGTTGGTTAAAAATATGAGTAGTATATGTCTTATTAAGTCTCACGTATAGTTAAATACTGATTCAGGTGTAGTAAACACCATAATAGGACACCTGACTGAGTAGTGAAGAACTTAATGCATTTGTCGTCAACTTTAGAATTTAGTCTCATACATATACTATAGTCCATGTTGATCTGCTGCTGATTTTTTTTGGTTGGTCAATGAATTTTATTTCTGTTTATATCTGCTGAGAGTTGAAATTCATTAGCAAATGACATTGTTCAGGACAGGGAGGTTTATTTCTTGGTGGGGTGTTTAATCATGCCATGCTTAGATTTGTGTACATATTGGTTGTGCGTTATGAAAGCATTGTGCAGTGAGTATGTAAAGTTTTGGACAAGCTAGTGACAGAAGTGTTAGTAAAGGGGAAAAAGCATGAAAAATGTTGTCTGTATTTGAATTCTCTTTCTTCATTCATTTCCGTAATCTAGTGAGTATTTGGACGTTGCTGTGATAGTATCTATTTGTTATTCTACACCCCAAGATCATTGATGCAAATCAATTTAGTTTGGTCGCCTGTAAATGGTTTGTTGGTCTTTTAAGAAGTGGATTGCTACAATCATCTTGCACTCATCAGGATCACGCATAAACATATTAGTAGGTCACTGATCTTAGTATCTTACTAATATATTTGGACTTAAAACATTAGATGGAGGATCGTATAGGCTACTCCACAATCATATATATCTGGTTTTTATGTCTCCACTGTACTTCTTGATTCATAAATTCTTCTTCCTTTAGTTTCCTATGTTTGGCATCTGTATACCGTCATTTGGACAGTTTGATGGCTAGAACTAGCTGTCTGAATTATGGAGAGCCAGTGGGGTGTTCAAGCAGATGCACTTGCTTTTAATTGCCGACTTATGAGAGACAACATGCTAGTTTCATGTACATTTGGTTTTGTATGCCCTATCTAAATCAGTACCAAAAGGTGTGTGGTAATGACATTTTGCTTGTGCATTTGCAGAAGTTTGTATATATGTGGATGAAATAAAGATTAATGCCGCGTGTTGCATCAATACTAATCTATGTATATCCTGTATAAATATTTCGAAGGCTATGTGGGTTTATTGTCAGCCTGAGTGTTTGCTTGTGATGATTCACAGGTATTGATGGTTCGACTGGAGTCTGATCTTGCCCAAGTTCTGCTTGCAGCTTGTAGAGGAGAGCTAACCGGAGTAACACTAGACTGGTCCCCAGGGTCTGCCATGGTGGTGGTAATGGCAAGCAAAGGTTACCCGGGGTCCTATGAGAAAGGCAGTGTAATATCAAACCTTGAAGAAGCAGAAGGAGTCGCTCCGTCAGTCAAGATATTTCATGCTGGAACTGCACTCAACTTGGATGGCAACTTCATTGCCATGGGGGGTCGTGTTCTCGGGGTAACTGCCATGGGAAAAGATCTCGAAGAGGCACGGGATAGAGCTTATCACGCAGTAGAGGAAATCAACTGGCCAGGAGGGTTCTACAGGAGAGACATTGGATGGAGAGCACTTCCCCAAAAACAATTCGTCGCCACGGAAAGGTAAATACAGATTCCCCATTTCAGAAAAACACAATGTGTCATACATTGTTAACTGTTTGAAAATGACTCATGTTTATCAAAGCCATGTATGAAAGATAAAAAATTTGTAGTAAAAGTCTAACAACTATCCTTTTACTACTTTACACCAGATTCAAACAAAGAAATTGGAAAACTTTCTGATGAATGTAATACACAGAGAATTGACATGATTTGCTATATGGGATAGCTCAGTTTGACATTTTGTGTATCCAAAATGCTTTAAAGTTTCTTCCATTGATATGCTCCGGCATGCTTGTGAATAATTGATATGCTTGCTCATTGTTATATATTTATATATTTTTTTGTCTATAAGGCTTCGATTTAATCATGATAATGATTCTGGCACGTCTATTATTTCCATTCTCCAAGGGCATGTTTGTTTCTCTGGATTGGATGGGTCCAATCTCATATTTGTTGAGGAGGAGATAGGACAAAATATAAACGCAGCTCCTCTTTTATCCCATTGGAGTGGGATAAATTAGTCTCACCAAAAAATGGTGGGACTAATTAATCCCCTCTCATGTATTTTTTTTTTTTTTGGGTTTGTTTTTCCTTTTCTTATTATTTATTTATTTTGTTAATGATTTATATTTTAATTATTTATTATTTTTAAAAGTTAGTTTAATATATTTGATTAATAATCCAATCCTAACAACATCAAAAATATCATAGTATTAATTTAGTAAAATCTAATTTTATTTTATCTAATCCAATCTCATTTCTTAAAAATAATCCAATCCAATCTTGGGAAACAAAAGCACCCTAATGGTATATATAAAACAAAATGTAAAGTACTTCATACTTTTATTAGATGGTTGCATACATTGTTGCGGAAAAGACCAGTTCATTTGAGAGTTTTTCTAAGTTGGTTTCATTCTCTTCAGTAAGGAAGTCATTTTGCAAAACTCTTGTTTTCTATATATATATATATATATATATATATATATATATATATATATATATGGGACATGATCGAGGGACACAAGTTTTGACACAAATTTTGACACAATTTGTTGACCATTGGATTATGAAGATTTTAATGGCTTAGATTTACTCACACATTTATACACAACTTAATTTTACACTCTACATAAATGTGTTTTCTCATCTCTCTCTTCATCATTAATTACATCATATCTCCTCTCTCATCTCTTTTATTAATTACAACTTTATATTAATATATTCATTTTCTCTCTCTTCATTATTGTATTATCTCTCTTATCTGTCTAATTAAAATTATTTATATATATTTTTAAAACTTCTCCAACTAATATTAAAAACCAATCAATTAATATTATTCTCACTCATTGAAATTCTTTGCATCTTTATTTTTTTATTTACATTTAAATTATGTTATTTTCAAACATATATACATTTAATAGTATCTCCAAAAAGACTCACATATATATATATATTTGAAAATAACATAATTTAAATGTAAATAAAAAAATAAAGATGTAAAAAATTTCAATGATTGAGAATAATATTAATTGATTGATTTTTAATATTAGTTGGAGAAGTTTTAAAAATATATATAAATAATTTTAATTAGATAGATGAGAGAGATAATACAATAATGAAGAGAGAGAAAATGAATATATTAATATAAAGTTATAATTAATAAAAGAGATGAGAGAGGAGATATGATGTAATTAATGATGAAGAGAGAGATGAAAAAACACATTTATGTAGAGTATAAAATTAAGTTGTGTATAAATGTGTGAGTAAATCTAAGCCATTGAAATCTTCATAATCCAATGGTCAACAAATTGTGTCAAAATTTATGTCAAAACTTGTGTTCCTCGATCCTGCCCCTATATATATATATATTCCTAAAGGTAATGTTTAATTGGTTTTGAGTTTAAATTCGTTTTTAAGTTCGATATACACATTTTTTGAACATTAAAAAAAAAAAAAACCATGTTCTAAAAGTCAAAAAATGAGGTTTTTAACAACTTTCAAAATTGTAAGTCCGTCTCAATATTTCAGAGCTAGCTAGTCGATCGGTGACTTGACGAGCAACAATTACTCAATTACTCGGTTTAACCATCAGTTAATGGTCAATCTGTTAACTAACGATCAAACTTATAAAAAAAAATTATAGTCAAAACGTAATCATATGACTACAAAACATTAATATAAGGGCATGGTTATTTCCTCTACAAATATTAACAATTGTGAGACAACAAGAGAAAATTATTATTTTTGAAATCTAAGGTTGTAAACTGACGTTTCTTTGAATGTTAGGGCACATGACCAAATTGTCCTCTCTATATAAATCAGACCCCACTCAATCATTGGTCTAACCCATTTCAAACACCTCATGCTGCTACCCACGAACAAATCGCTACCCATGATCGAATAGGAGAAGACGACAAAAGATCTGCAATAGCAACGACTTATAGATGATGCCGATGATACTCCAAACCTACAATCTATTGAGTTCTAGCAGTCAAAACCCACAACTTGCAAAGTCGCAACCAATTTCCATTAAATGGATGACCAACAATGGAGACAAGCGACGATGACTAGTAGTAGAGACCGTGATAATGGTGACAAACTAGTAGTGAAGGTAAGGGTTAGGGTTTGCAAAAGAGGAATGCTCGATGCTGGGTGTGAAATATAGTGAGGGGCTCTGTAAAACCTCGAGTTGCCTAAGTTGGACCAAGACCGAGTATCGGCTCTACTCAACAACTACTCGTCTTTGGGTTCCAGCGAGTAGTTAGAGCTACTCATCGAGTTTTACAGTAGTGCCTGTAACTACAAGAAAATTGGAGCTATGCTCAACTTCAATGGGTTTTCAATGTGTTTGAGCATATTTATTTGCTTAGCATTGAAGGAGGTTGTTTGCTTGTGTTTTAGTCTTCAAGTGGGATAAGTATGAATTTTGCCTTTCGAGTAGAATTTTAAATGCTTGTTATATTAAGAAAATCTTAATTTTCACTCTTATTTAAGATAAGTGATAGCTTGGACAGTTTATCTCAAAGGTTCTCGTATTTAATCTTTTGTATTTTAGGTTTTTTTGTGGGTGAGACAGGAAAATGTGAGGGAACTGAAATTGAGAGAGAGAGAGAGAGAGAGAGATCACTTCACCATTGCAAACACCTATTTAATAGTAAAAGTCATGTACTTACATGCTCTATGAAAGTAGGGATCACGTTGATCGCCGAACAATGTAAAATCTCGTCTCATTTATTTTCTACTTTTATGTGTTTTTGTTTGTGTTTTGCAATTGCAAATTTCTCTGCAACCTTGATACCAACTTTGTACTCTATTATTCATTTTTGTTATCTTCTTCATTTTATTTGAATGTAATTTCATCAGTCCCTTAACTCATGTAGTCATCGATGTTGTTCCAACTCTTTAAGTTGTTTTTTTTTTTTTTTTTTTTTTTTTTTTAAATTTTATGAAACTTTTGTCTTATCATTCAAACTATATTAAGTTATCACAGAATACAGTCTTTTTGTTTGTTTGTTTGTTTTTTTTTCAAGAAAATTATTACAATATATGTAAACCAAACCTTTAATTAAGAACTCCGTGTGAGTAAGAATAGTACCCAATACCTCATATACAGGAATAAAATACCTTGCAACCTATATGATAAGCTACATCGATCATAAGATAGTACAATTAGTCGTTAATGATGGTTATCCATGTTAATAGGAACAAAATTACATGAAGTTTTTTCACTGTTAAAATAAAAATGATAATAATTAATACTAAATATATTTGCTTCTATTCAAAAGGCATTCCAATATGCAAGGTGTCACTTCAGTATTATTTGAAAAGAGATGAAATATTTTCTAACATTGATTGAATAACAAAAAAAAGAAAATATAAATTATAGTCTGAAAGTTGTTGAGCATTCATATGGATTCTGAATACTACAACACACAACCTTTAATCATCTCTAGCTCCATGAAAAAAAATGTACTTCAATTTTGTCATGCTTATATTCTACTTGGTTAATAATGGTCCGGCGTTTCCCGATGAAGAAAAATTTTCAAAAGGAGAACCCGTTGAAGTAGAAATGACATCCCAAGCCTCAATTATTTCAGTTCTCACATTCTCAATCTCTTCATAGTTTTTCTGAACATTACTGTATTTTTGGGGTGTTCGAATTCCCTCCAATTCCATTGCAACTTCTTTCATTGCAGGTCTTTTCTTCCCATTTAAGTTTAAACACCTTTTTGCAATGTTAGCAATTGCCATAATCTCTTCTTTCTTTCCAGAACTTGATACTTGACTATCAAGGATATCAAACAGGCAGTTCTCCTCCATAGAATCAATGAAATATGGTATCAAACTCTGACTTTCTTGCGCCCTTGATGAAGAAGTTGGTTTTTGTCCCATTAAGAGCTCAACAAGTACAACTCCAAAACTATAGACATCACTTTTATCAGTGAATTGACTTGACTGGAAGTATTCAGGATCTAAGTATCCAAAGGTCCCTCGTACTTTTGTGGTCACATGACTTTGATCGATATTAGCAATTGATTTCGAAGTTCCAAAGTCTGCAATCTTTGCTCTATATTTATCATCCAAAAGTATATTTGAAGACTTGATGTCTCGATGATAAATGGGAAAGTAAGCCGCAGAATGCAAGTATGCAAGGGCGCCTGCAACTTCTGAAGCAATTCGTAAGCGCATATCCCATGAGAGCAGAAATTCATCATTTCGAACATGAATATACTGGGAAAGGTTTCCATTAGGAATGTATTCATAGACTAATAGTGGAACCTCAGTCTCCAAACAACAACCCAAAAGTTTAACCACATTTCTATGGTTAATTTGTGAAAGAATTACTACCTCGTTTATGAATGCTTCAAGTTCTCCTTCGTTAACCACTTTTGATTTCTTTACTGCAATGATTCTTCCATCTGTTAACATTCCTTTGTAAACTGTACCTTGGCCTCCTTGACCAAGAATTCTGTTTATATTAAAATGTTCAGTGGCTTTATCTAATTCTCTTGAATTAAACAATTTGTTTCCATCAGCACTCGCCTCAAATGAATTTAGTTTTTGTCGTAGAAGTAAACCGCCATTTCTTTTGAAAAACTTCTCTTTGAGCTTGATCTCCTTTCTTTTATGTACTATGGTCCTTAGCCACCATGCCCCAATAAGTAGAAACAAACTTCCAAGGCCTGTGCTGACTCCTGCATGAAATTAAATTAAAATTCGTAAGCGTGTCAAAACTTTTACAGGTAAAACAATGAACGCTGACAATAAAGAATGTGTAATGTTGAATCTTGTGTTTCTTGACATTAAAACTGACTTTACCATTGACCTAATTTCTTTAAACTATGAAGGGTTGGAAAGTATACTTAACATGATCTTGCTGATCACAATCCTTTTTTTTTTTTTTTGGTTGGTTGTAGTTGGAATAAATCAATTAATTAGACACCAACAAAATAAATCGCAGTGGTATTTAGTCAAATTAATCAAAAAGCTGTGATACACAAAAAGAATAAAAAAAAAAAGTTGATTTTTTTATTTATGAAAACAAATTCATATTAATTAGGATAGTAATCTTATAGGAAAGAATCTATTTCTTAAATCAGTTTTGTACGGATTAATTTGTTTGAAGAATTGTGGATGGAACTGGAATGCATGATGTTTTAATAAAGACAACCCTTTCAAAAGTACATTTTTGATTTGTTAGAAAGTATATATTATTTAATAAGTTGTGTTCAAATTTAATTTAGATAAACATTTAGGTGTCATTTATTTTTTTTGTTCGACGATTGAAATTTATTGAAAATCAAATATTAACTCAAACTTAAACTTGAATGATATATATATTTTAAATAAAATTTTCTAAAAATAATTACTTTGATATTTACATTATTTTAATATTAGGATAAAATTAGAAATAAGTTATCTTTGGAATGATAAATTTGGAAGAAAATATTTAAATGAAATTTAGTGATTTGTATTTAAGTGAACTTTAGGATTTCTGATTTTTTTTCTTCCAATTGGCTTTTTGATACTTTTAGATAATATTTGGTACGTGAGAAATGAGGTGGGATTGAGATTTATTTTTTTCCATTCTCCCACATCTCACATTTGGGTCAGGGATCTCTTCTCGGGCTCATCTCCATTCTTAGACAACATGGGAAATGGAAACCCAAGTTCTTTGGTGGGTTTCCTATTTCCCACGTTGACCCTGAATCGCTCTTTTCTTTGCACACCACTTTTCATTTATCTCTCTCCACCCCTTTCTCTGCACACCACTTTTCATCTCTCTCTCTCCACCCCTCTCTCTGCACACCACTCTTAATCTCTGTCTCATCTCCTCCACACCCATCTATCGTCACCACAAACAACTTTTCGTTTCTCTCATCTCCTCCTCCATCCATAGTGACGAACCAATAAAACTCTTTATCCTCTCTCTCTCTCTCTCTTTTTATAAGTTTGGGGTCTGGTTCTGGGTTCGATGAACCCAAAACTCGAACCCAAAACCATGTGATGCTTTTAGGTTCGATCTAGTTCTAGGTTCATGTTTTGTTCTGACTTTCTTTTTTTAATCTTTTTGAAGTTTTTGATATTGTTGATGAATATTGTTGTTGTTGATGATGTGTTGTGGGAGATAATAATGTTGATGAACTAAGGTGTTGATGATGTTGAAGACAATGGGTGGTTGATGATGTTGAAGATAATAGAGATCCATTAGATTGGATCTCCACCATTTATCGTCCATTCGGATAGATGGATAATGGAGCGTAGAGATCCAACTTTTTTTTTTTTCAATTTTTTAAAATAATTTTTATAAAATTAATTTTAAGTATATTATAAAATACTTAAATTAATTTTATTATAATATAATCTCATCCTACACTGAATATAATATGATATAATTTTATTTAAATTTCAAGTTTTACCAAATATAAGACAATAATTTTTTAATTTAATCTATTTCATTTTATTATAATCCAATCTATTTTATTCAAATCCTGCATATCAAATGTAGTCTTAAGTTACTTAATCACTTAGAAAAACAACCAAAACAACTTAAAAAATCTATGGGTACTTTGTATTTTAGCCCTTTGTTTATTGTCAATATTAGGTTATAATAAAAAAATTTGTGCAGTATAATTAGAGGTGAGCGTTTTCATATTCGGGTTGGATTGGGTTGGGTTAAAAATCTCTCAATCCAATAAATTCTTCAACTCAACTTACTCCAACCCAATAATAGTGGGTTGGGTTGGGTTGAGTTAATCAAGTTGGATTTAATTCACTACAAAGGTATAAAATGTCTAATTGATAACTTTTGTAGTTTTAGTAATTTAATTACAAATAAAATGAATATAAATAAAGATTCAATAATCATAAATAAATTATTTAATTCACTATAAAGACTGTCCTTAATCTCCATCCTTAGTAAATGTTATTTTAGAGGAAGAAAAAAATCTTGGATTTAGAACTAGGGATAGGTGTTTGTCGAGTTTGGGTTAGGTTGAGTTAAAAATTTTTCAATCCAACTCAATCTAATTTAATTTTTAACTCGACTCAACCAACCCATCCTATTTTTTTTTAAGATTTAACTCAACCAAACCCAACCCAACCCAATAAAAAATGATCGGGTTGGGTTGCAGATGCCCACCCATAAGTATAATAACATGATAAACTTAAAAATATATTATCTTTGGAAAGATAGCTTTGGGAGAAAATATTTAATTAAGATTATGAGATTTAGAATACTGAACTGAAAGCTAGGATTTCTTATTATTATTATTTTTCATGACAAAAAAAAAAAATAACTTAAAAAATCTGGTTTATATTCTTTTAAGTAATAAGAAAAACAATCTTCTTGTTTAGATTCTTTTTTTTTTTTTTTAATGGTAGAGGAGAGAAATTAAATTCAAAGAAAACCTTCCATATTTTGTGTTTTAGAATAAAGACGGAACTTGAACTTTTAACCTCTGAGGATCAAAATAAGTGCTCAACCTAAAAGTATTATATTAAGTAAAAAACTAGCAACCTAAAAATATTATATTTTTTAAATTCAAATCATTATAAATTAATTTAACTTATAAATGTTTTGAACTTTTGATAAATGTAATATTATATTAAACATGAAAATATATAGAAAATCATAAATTAAAAAAGAAAATCATTGTCGGTGATCACTGCACATGCTGTTAGTCATGGAAAATATTACACACCACACGTACGTCTGATTAGTACGTGCACGGTTTCACGGGTCCATGTGAGGGAGGGAGACAGGAATTTCATTTTAAAAGAGGTGGGGTAAGGAGGGGTGGTCACAAATCAAAAATAAATATTTAAATTGATATCAAATAAATGTTTATATGTTGGAGATTTTATGGATTGATTTTGAAGCTTTCATGGACATATTTTCAGAAGCTCGAATGGGAAGATTATTTGTTGGAGACTTTGTAGATTGATTTTTAGAATTTGAAATATTAATATTAGATGCTGCCGAGGAAGAATGGACCGATGAGATTTTAATTCTTTTGTAAAATCCATCAATTATCAACTCAAATAAAATGTATATAACGTATTATATATATATATTTTATGTTTTAAAAAAGTCATACTATTTATGTCATACTAAATTAACTAATAATAACTTTAAACAAATTTAAATAAATAGGTATTAAAAAAATTATTAAAATCATATCAATAATCTAACAAAATAAAAAGTACTAATAACATAAGTTTGGCATATTAAATCCTAAAAGGGGTAAATTTTGTCTCATACCTTAAATAGAATGAATAAATTATTTAAGTAGATTATACTATTAAAATAATAATAATAAATGTTTAAGCAGAAAAATGAGAAAATATTGGGAAAAGATAACAATTTCCTAAATTATATTGGAATTGGCTATTTACTAAATTAAAACAAAAAATAATTGGCGGGGGAAATTATTATATGCACTGCATGACATGATAAAATCATATCATGAACACTTGTTGGATTTTTAGTGGATGGAGGCTTTTGACTTTGTTTCAATTAAAACAAAATAATAATAATAATAATCATTGAAAGGGAACTATTACATGAATCGGATGATATAATATAATCATAAGAAGAAAGACTTTTTTTTTCGAAGAAAAAAAAAAAGTGAAAAAATTACCCACAAACTTATAAAAAATTGCTCAAAATGAGCAACAATTAAAAAGAAAGATGTCATTGCACCACTCCACTGGGAGCTGCACATGCATGAAGTTGTGACTACTTTATGAAAGCATTGGATAATCAAGGGTTTCTCTTTCAATTCCATCAAGATATCATGAAACACACATTTAGTATAAATGTCTAAATACCTTCGTAGTAAAAACTACCTTTAAATATGTTCACAACTATTTATGCTGAACTTTAAGATGGTAAGAAGACATACCTAATATAATAATGTAAACCTTGGAAGATGCAGGAGGGTAGCATCCATAGCTACCTTTGGTGTTTTTACATACCGTAGGTGGTTCGCACGTGATGTTTTTCATAGTACATTCATTAACATCTGAAATGTAAAAAACAAATACAATATAACACAGATTATGAACAAAATAATATAAATTTATAAAGTATAATAGATACATATAAATATATGTTACGAAAGCAAATTTATGTTTTTGAATTATATTGTAGAAAACATCTGAATAATAGAAAATAGTTTAAAATTGGAAGAATGCTTTGTTGATGAAATTAATTAAAAAAAAAAAAAACAATGAGACACATTACAACTAATTCAAATATGAAAACTTAAATTATCTAACATACGTGGGAAAAATTGTTTTACCTTGACATCCATAAGGAAGATAAGGATTTCCTCCATAGCCTTCATGACAATGACAACGAACAGATTTATCATCAAAAGGCTTACAAAGAGTCGATGATTGATAATCATGCGGTTTATTCTTCAGGGAGAAATCAAAGGAGGACTCATGTATATCCCAATTCAATAGAACTGGGACTTGTTTCATATTTGCAACATCTTCAACAGATATAGGTGCAGATGTGAATAGATCATGATCAACCAAAAATGCATATTTGCATTTTTGCTGGCTCTGATCTCCTCCAGAGCTCGAGACATTAAAAGATGTCTTATAACTCTTCAATTTACTAGGAATAATTGTCTGACAACACTTGACTCCAAAGCAATTTTTCATTTCTACACTTCCTCCATCACAGATTGACAAGCACCCACAAAGAGGAGAATTGTTAAAGGACATGAATGCAAAATTGTTGCATGCCACACTAACGAACCTGTTTCTATCTGAAAATACGAAAGGTGTATTCTCCAAAAATATAGACTCACTGCTGAGACAAGAATTTGATACCGGATGATTCACTCGAATTATGAAGTTTGGTTGTGAAATATTTAGCACTTCCAAGTTGATGCTTTTGAGAAATGGCTTATGAGATTTGCAGTCTATTGCAAATGAATCATTCAAGTAGCAATCAGCTCCGATTCCAAATGGAAATGGAATTTGAACATTTCCACAACTTGATGGACAGTTAGGTTTTGATATAGGTAGTGGTGAATTTGGCGATGCATTTGTTGGCGAAAAAATGATGATAATCTGAAACAAAAGTTGTAGAAGCATTCTTCAATATCACTGACCTTTTCTGTTCTTTTGCTTGTTTATTATGAATGTATAATTCAAGCAAAAAGAAGCACTTATTTTTGAATTGAAAAGCAAAGAGAAGTGGTGTTTCCTCGAACGTTCTCTTCGGTGTTGACAGGTGGGATGGAATGTGACGATTAAAACATTGAAAAGCAATCCCACCAAGAAAAAGTAGACTTACAGGTGGAAAAATACTAGTCATGTAAAACGATTAGCAAAAGGACAACAAACTTTAACATTCAGAATTGATGTCCATTGATGTTTTTGTTAAAAAAAAAAAAAAAGTAAAGAGAAGTAGTGTTTCCGTGTACGTTCTTTTGGTGTTCACGAGTGGGATGGAAAGTGATGAAAAGCAACCCCACCAAGGAAAAATACTTGTCATGTAAAACGATAAGAAAAAGGACAACAGATTTTGATGTCTATTGATGGTAATTTTTTTTTTTTTTTAAAGAAATTTTTAAAAAGTCAATCTATTTAATAGATTTTTTTTAATATAAAATTTGTTTAAATTTAGATTGAATATAATCAAAATTTTTAAGTTTTCTAAATTTTAATAAAATTTTAAATTGAATATTCCTCATATTAAGTTGTAACCCCCACTAAAAGTGGGGAATTAGCTGGTTTGAAACTTCTTAGTGAAGAAAGCACGATTAGCAAGATTTATATATAACGAGATAAAGGGCAGACACTTGTTGATGACAGACAAACAAATACAATCATGAAAAAGTGCTTGTTAATTTATTGCTATTATAATATTCTAAATGATCTGTAATTTAGTATTGTGGGATTTGGGAAGGCTAAACCATATTACAAATACAAAATAAAAGAAATAAATAAATAGAAATAAAAGCCTTAAAAGTTGTTTTTTTTTTTTAAATCAATTTATAAAAAAAAAAATCACATCAAAATAGGAGGACAATTTCATCTGGGTTCGGCTAGACATCGGGTTCCAACCGAACCCAGATGAAGTCGTCCCCCTGTTTTGATGTGTTTTTTTTTCCTTTTTTTTTTAATAAACTGTTTGATCTAGGTTTCAATTGAATCCAGATGAAGAGTTTCTTCATCCGATTTCTTCATTGGGTTCAATGAACCTAGATAAAAAATTTCATTTGGGTTCCATTGGAATCCAGATGATGTTCATCTGAGTTTCAATCGAACCTAGATGATTGCAATGATAAACAAATAGAGTGGTCATCGGTTGCCACTGGTGGTTCGTCGTCATAGATGGAGGAGGAGATGAGAGAGATGAATAGTGATTTGTGGTGGTGGTAGTGCATGGTCGTGGTGGAGATGAGAGAGAGACGAAGTGTTATGTGAAGAGAGAGATTTTGTTTGATGAGAAAGCAAAAATTAAAAAAAAAAAAAAAAATTCCCAAGTTGACAAGAAAAAGGAATTCTATTTCACACGTTGAGTGTGAATTGTGGTGGGCCTAGGAATGAAAAATTCATTCCCCTCTTTAGTCCAAACGTGAGATATGGGCGAATAAGAAAAAATAAATCTTAGTTCCATTCCAATTCCCACATACCAAACATTACCTAATTGCATTGGATTGTATCATAAACTTACACAGTAGTTGCATTCGGCTGTGCATTAAGTTATACAATAGTGGCTTATAATATATTTGAATATTTATAAGCTATTTCTGGATTAATAAATAAGTTGGTGATATATATACATGTATTATTAAAAGAGGAGATATATATTCTATTAAAATTCTGAAATTATTCTTCTCAAAATTCTAAAGTTATTCACACGAAGGACCTACGGTAACTTAACATACTGAGGCAGAACAAGAGAGGCAAAAGGTGGGGTTCTTTTTTAAAAAAAATACACATTTTTTTTATTAAATTTTTATGTATATAAACCTTTTGTACAAAAATTAGAACGAGCGTGGCGGGTGGGGTGGGCCATTATATAACAAGGACATTATTGTTTTAGTACACCCAAGAGATTCATTGAAGGTTTAAGAAAATTTCCACGTAACATACAAGGAGAAATATATGGCAGTCATTTATTTCTCAATGAAAAGGAAAGAGAAGGGTGTTTCCTTGTATGTTCTCTCTGGTCTTCGCAGGTGCGATGGAAAGTAATGATATAAATAAAAAAAAAAAAAATTGAAAAGCAAGCCCACCGAGAAAAAATAGATGCCTTTTCCTTGTCATTTAAAACTATCAGAAAAGGACAACAAGTTTTAGCATTCAGATTTGATATCGAATCAATGATTTTAAGAATATATTTTTATAGATTCTCTTAATAATTTTTAAAAGGAAAAATTTCAATTTAATTCCTAATGTTTAAAAAAATATTAATTTTTATTCACTTATACGTTTTGAATATTCGTGATTTCTAACATTTAAAAAATTTATTAATTTAGTCTCTCTATTAGTCAGAAGTTAGTTGACCTTAATAGATGAAGGGTTAGTTTGATCATTTAGTGATATGTCAACATATCCACATGAGTTTAGAAAAATAATATTATTTTAAGTTAAAATATTTATATAATAAACATAATAATTTATAAACCAAAAAAAAAATAAATTTAAAAATTAGAGTTAAATAGTTATTGACTTACTGAAATAACTATCTAATAGACCCATTGAAAATAGATGGTCATGTTGATAATATCTATTTTATTTTTTTATCATCTTAGTTTGACATTGATGAGTGATTATTGTATTAGAAAAGTTTGTTTTAACTTAATATATATTTGCCCTATATGATATATAATTTTTTCACAATCCATAAGAGTATTGGAGATATTTTATGCAATCAACATTCACAATGAAGTGTAAGTAATCAATATCAAATTCTTTTAAGAATTTTCCATATTTAACTAATAAGGTGCTTGTGACTCAACATGTTTTAATTTTTAATATTTAACTAAATCAAATTTCAAAAATATTTCAAATTACGATTTTTTTTTTTTTAAAAGAAGGATGTTAGTGTTGCTTTATTTTTTTCTTTTAAAGAATTTTATTTTAATTTAAAATATGTTTTATTATATAAATATAATAATTTTTATCTTATAAAAAATAATGAATAGATTTTAAGTGATGTTTCTATGGTCTGAACAAGGGATATTACAAAAACCTTCTAGTTTTTGGAAATAATGGTAACACCACCTGGATTTTTTCTATTATCGGAAAACCCCCTTGCCATTGAATTTTCCGTGAGAAAGTCAAGAAATCAAGGACAAATATGTAAACTCACTCAACCTTAAATATTTATAATTGAAAATTGTAACGTTCCGAATCCGAATCGATTTGATAGGTTATATATATATATATAAATGAAGTTTAGGTGGAGTTCAAATAAAATCATAAAGGGTTCAAATAAAAACTTAGATTAAGGAGCTCAAAGAAAAAGAAATTCAAGTGAGCCCAATTAGAAACTAGTATGGCCAAATTACTTTCTAAATACGCCCATCTAAGGTCAAGTGTGAAAAAAGAAGAATGTGAGAGGGGTAAAATTATGAAAAAGGAGAAGGTGAGAGGGGTAAAATTGTCCACCACAAAAGAGAAGAAACTATAAAATTTTTGAAGGACAATTTATGGAAAAGGGAAAGAAATTTCTAGAAAGGACAAGAATGGAAATAAAATGTTATGGAAAGGGTAAGATTGAAAATGCAAAAGGACATTTGGTTAGATTTTAATTGGATAGACAAATGAGTGGTGGAAGAGAGGGTTAAGTGCAGTGGCGGACCCAGAAAATTTATTCAGGGGGGGCACATAAATAAAATAATAAAAATATCAAAAATTAAGAATATACTAAATGTGTAATGTTTTTATGTAAAATAATATTCAATAACGCTACATAGTTTAAATAAAATAAAACATACATTATATTTAGGCAAAATAAATAGTCATATGCTTAAAAATCATAATGAAATCATTAAAATAAATAAAAAATAAAAAAAATAAATTACATAAAATTATAATCTTCCTCGACGAGGCTTCATATCTTGAAATCGTTTCATGATAACTTCTTTATCAATTTTGTCAAAAATATCTTTTTCCACATACGCAAGCAAGCTGTCATTTAACCATTGATCTCCCATTCGATTACGTAATTCAGTCTTCACAATGTTCATAGCAGAAAATACTCTTTCAACGGTAGCAGTTGCAACAGGTAGTAATAATGCCAATGTTAAGAGCAAGTAAACTAATGAGAAAACTTTATCTTGTTTTTTCTCAACCATCTTTTGTGCCAAATCTGTAAGACCATTTAATTCTGAAAATTCAATATTAGAGCGCATGACTGCAATATAATTCTCAAGTTGATCTTCAAGTGCCAAAAGTTCAGTAGAAGAGAAGTCTTTTGGATAAAATTGAGCAAGTTGAATCAATTTTTGTTTGTCAAATGCACGAAATTGATCTCTTGGACTAAGACATGCAACACAAAGAAGCAACTTAGTATTTGTTTCTGGAAACCGATTATTTAGTTCTTGAAGTTGCAAATCTAACACAGCATAAAACAAGTCTACTCGATAATGATGTATATTGTTTATCTCCTGAGTTTTACGCCTTGATCTCCCTCGAGGCATAAACAAATCATCCATGTTAATAACTTGGATTTTATGTTTTTCACAAAAAGTGAAAACCTGCTTCAAGAAAGAATCCCATCCATTTTCTCTCATTGTCTGAAGTCGTTCTTTACATGCTTTTACTAAGGTCATAGCATTGACAATATCTTGATCTTTTTTCTGTAATATAAGTGACAACTCATGTGTAACTCCCAATATTGTTCTCATCAAATGAAGATTAAAAATAAAATCAAATGTTTCTATTGCATCCAATAAAAGCTTTGATTCATATTTTTGCTCCTGATTCGATCCATCATCTACTAACATATCAAGTATCTCTACAATAGAAGAGAACATGGAAATTATTCTAATTATAGTATTGTAATGTGAGCCCCAACGTGTATCACTTGGTCTCTTAAGACTAGTTTCTTGATTTAAACCTCGTCCACTTGAAAGCTCATCATTCTCTAGTGCTTCAAAGACTTTAGCTGCTTGTTTTTCTCGAAGAATATCACAACGTTTAGCAGATGCTCCAATAATATTTACCACCTGAGTAATCCAATAAAAAAGACCAGTAATATCTATATGACTTTTCGCCACAGCAACAAGAGCTAATTGAAGTTGATGGGCAAAACAATGCACATAAAAAGCACTCTCATTCTCTTTTAAAATAAGTGCTTTAAGTCCATTAAATTCACCTCGCATATTACTTGCTCCGTCATAACCTTGTCCTCGTAATCTAGAAATACTTAATCCATATCTAGAAAAAAAAGAATCAATAGCTGTTTTAAGTGAGAGTGCAGAAGTATCAGTAACATGCTCAATGCCAACAAAACGCTCAATTACATTACCATTTTTGTCCACATATCTCAATACAATAGCCATCTGCTCTTTCGAAGATATATCACGAGATTCATCCACAATAAGTGAAAACAATGAATTGTCAATATCTCTAATAATTGCATTAATAATTTCACTTGAAATAGCACTTACTATATCCTTCTGAATCTTAGGTGCTGTCATTTTTAAGTTTTCAGGAGCACTTTTGAGTGTCACAGCTTTTACGTTCTCATTTTGAGCACATAGCCAATGTAAAAGTTCAAGAAAATTACCTTTATTGCTAGAATTTTCTGATTCATCGTGTCCTCGAAATGGAAGCCCTTGCCGTAAAAGAAAACAACTACAATCAATTGAAGCACGTAAGCGAGTTCGATACTCAATTCGAGCTTGATCTGACTGTTTGTTTATAGTTGACTCAATATGTTGATTCTGATTTAATAAATCTTCACATTTGCTCCAAGCATCTTTATGGGCACTACTTTTAGCATGCTGCCTTAATGAATCTATCTTCTTCCAATTTGTAAACCCTTCACTAACAAAAGAGTCACCACCCGCTTGTTTTCCAATATCTGGTTTGAAAAGATAACAACTTAGACAATATGCTGCATCTTTTGCTATACTGTACTCTAACCAAGTCGAATATTCAGTAAACCAAACAGTATTAAATCGCCTAGACTTTTGTCCAAAAGGTCTCATAGGAAAATTATGTTCTCGAGGTTGACAAGGACCTTTTAGCAGATATGCTCTTCGAACTTGCTCACGGACATTTGAATCATAATCCCATATTTTAGTTCGAAGCCCTGGATCAGCAGGAAGATCTGAAAAATTGACTTCAACACAATTTTTCTTTGAAGAAGATGATTCCAACTCAAGTGATGATTTTCTTTTCATATATTTCTCCATAACTATTTCATAACAAATAAAAACATAATAAAAAATTTTTAAAAAAATTTAATAATAATTTATTGATTCTAAATAAAATAAAGTTATAAAGTAAACAATATTACATATATATATAATTGAATCATGACAATACATTATATATGGATAATTTTAATGTAATAATTTAAAGTTTAAGATTTTAGGGTTTATTGATAAGATATATATTAAATTTAAATTATTAAAAAATAAATTAATTAAAAAAGTAATTAATTTAGGAGACTAACCTGATAAGTCACAAGATGTCAACGTGAAAATAAAGAGATGCCAGATGAAGATGAGGAGAAAAAGAAAATAAAAAGTAATGCGTTAAAATTATAAATTGTCAATGTAAATAGTATTTATATAGAAGAAAATTAAAAGAATAAAATTGAAAAAAGAAAATATTAATTAATTAGGAGTAGGAAAAATATTAGAAGTAGGAAAACTAAGTTTAATTAGAGTAAGAAATAGGAAAGTAAATTAATTTTATTAGAAATAGGAAAAATATTAGAAGTAGGAAAACTAAGTTTAATAGGAGTAAGAAATAGGAAAGTAAATTAATTTTATTAGACATAGAAAAAATAAATAATTAAATAATAAAGTAATAAATAATTAAAAAAAGAAAAAAAAAAAAGAAATGGGCTATTGTGGTACGCTGACTCAACAGTGCGCATATCACTGTGTGCAACAGTGTAGCGCCACTAGCGCAAACCAGATTTCGTTTTTGTTTTTTGTGTTTTTTTTGCTTTTTTTGATTTATGCAATGAATTTATCAAAATTTTTTTTTAAAATTTCAGGGGGGGCACGTGCCCCCCCTGGCCCCACAGTGGGTCCGCCGCTGGTTAAGTGTATGAAATTATGGTCATATATGAGAATATATATATATATATATATATATGTGTGTGTGTGTGTGTGTGTATGTGTGTGTGATTATGTGTGAATTAAAAAGGCATTCCACCATTTTTCCTTCTTTGGCCGAACACCCCCAAAAGGTTTGATGAAGAAAAAAAATGAAGGAAAGGAAGAAGAAAGAAGGAAGGAGGAAGAAGAAGAGGAGAAGGAAATCAAGGAAGCTTGGATAAGAATTTGTGGTAAGAAACTAGTTTCAATTTATATTCTTAGTTTAGTTCTTATAAATCCTAAATAAATTTTTGGTATTGTTTTAGGTAAAAATGGTTCCAATGAGAAGACAAGTATAAGTAGACTTCTATAGGGCTTGGAATTAACCTAGTAAGTGGATGTTTTCACTTAACTTGATTTATGGAAGTATTTTTATATTTCAACTTTTATAAATTTTGAGAAGCAAATATGTTTTATGATCCTTGGATTTTGAAGCATGTTTTAAGATTTTGAAGTATGTTTTAAGAATTTGAAACATGTTTTATGAATTGAGAAGGATGGATTATGATTGAAATATATGTTTTATGAAATATGAATTTTAGAGTATGTTTTGAAAATTATAAAGTATATTTAGAACCTATGTACTTTAGATTATGTTTACAAATTTTATGATATGATTTATGATTTATGAAGTATGAATTTTGTTTTGAAAGTTTAGAATATATTTTGTAATTTATGGATCTAAAATTATTGTTTTATGATTTTAAAATTATATCTTATGGTTTACGAAATTGGAAACTATAATTTTGGTGATTCTAAAATATGTTGGATGAATTGTGAGCTTTATATTTTGTGTTGAGTTTCCAATTGTATTTTATAATTTAACAAAGTAAACTATATAATATGATTATGAATTAATTATTTGATTTATAAATTTTATAGCGTGATTTATTTGAAAAAACTATGACTTTTCTTGTATACATATACATGAATAAGATTTTTGTTGGAAACTGAATTTTTAATATGAAAAGTTTTACAAAATATATTTGAAATCATATGGAAAATTTTACAAAATATATTTGAAAGTATACTTTCAAGAAATTAAAAATGAGTTTAAAACATCAAAGTTGTACTTTTCCTTCAAACGGTTAGATTGACATTACGTGAGTAAGGCCGAGATAGTCGTCTAACACATACTAGTGTAGAAGTTAAAAGAGTCATTGAGGTTTGAGAGAGAGTCATTGAGTCGCCTAGCATGTGGATGACAAATGTTATCCATATTTTCTGCGTGTATGTTTAGTATCTCCACCACGTATGATAGATTTCTCTGGGGTATTAGTTCGGTGTAGATTTCCAATTTCAGATGTTACACACTGAGTTTAATCTGTACAGTACGGGATTTATAGAACAACTTTTTATATCAGATTTACAAAAAGAGAATTCCAGAAAAGTATTACGGCTTATAGATTTTCATATTTTATATTATTACATATTATAAATTTTTATATTTTATATTATTAAAATTATAAAAATAATTTATATAAACGTTTACAGTTTTACAATGATATAATATTTATATTCAGTTTATTTCCAGATATAATTGTCTATGAATAATTGAAATTATTTCTTTTTACTAATAATAATTTTTATGTTTTATTTAGAAATATTTTAGAAAATTTTATATCCACTCACTAGGTATTAACGCTCATTCTTTTATAAAACTATTTTTCCAAGCATCCGCCGCGGGTTCGTACAGATTATTGCATATTATGAGAAGGGTCATATGATGATCAACAATTGAATTTGTGTATATTATTTTCCTATTTACCAAATTTCGTAAATGTAATTCAAAAATAGTTTTCAGATTAATAATCATTTTACAAAGATTTGAAAGATATTTTACATGTTCAGTTTATGAGTTCAACACAAGAAAGTTAAACATTTTATGTTTGTTCAACTTAGATTGCAATCAAAGTGATTATTAGAATTACGAAGATTATTTCAAAGGATTTTCAATAAATTCAGATTTTATCAAGAAAATCTCAGTTTTCACAGGATCCTTCCGGACTCGAGATAGGAGTTGAGTTGGGTTCTGTCAAAAATAATAAAATATATTTAAAAATTAAAAATTAACAATAATAAAATTAAATAAAATAATTAAAACTAAAAATCTTGTCCTCTAATCTCAATCGTTTATCTAAATCTAATTAGCACCATCAGAACTATATCCAGTTCTGCTTAACTAAGGTTGAAATTGGAAAAGATTTAGAAAATTAAAAATAAAAGGAAAAGTTTCAAAAAAAAAAAATGAAAACACTAAATGGAAAAGCTTGAAGAATATTTCAAAAAATAAAAAACATATAGACATGAAGAGAAACAGAGAAGAGAGGGGGTAAAGAGGCAGAACTGGAGAAAGGAGGAGAAAGGGAGAAGATATATGGTGAAGAGAGAGCAATGGGAGGAGAGAGTGGAGAGACGGGTTAGAAAAAGTGATCGGAGAAGGGGAGATGTGAGAAGGAAAGCGGTGGATAAGAGAGAATGAGATAGATAGGTATTAGGGTTTTTTTTTTTTAATCAAATTAAATTATTAATTTTTAACTACTTTGTAATTTTCTAATATATATAAGGGGTTTTATTTGTTGTTTAAAGGGTAAATTTGAATTTTCCCTTTTTCGTTCTAGCAAAAAGGGGCTAGGAGGGAGTTTCGGGTAATAGAAAAAAAAAAAATTAGGGTGATTTTTGCCATTATTTCCAAAAATTGGGGTGATTGATAATATCCCTTGGAATAAATCATGACACAATATTTTAACTGGATGCATCAAAAACATCATTTTAGGTGTAAAAGTTCCTTCGCTAGTGGAAATTGTCAAATTCATACAGCTGTGACTCTATCAAGTCCAGTCAATTGCCAGCCCGTATTTGTAATCCTTAATTTCACAAGGCTAATTATATCAATAAATGACTAACAAGTGATTGGAATCAAAAGGTGTCTGTGATTAGTTTGTCAATAATGCCATCATTATGAGCAAATGATTTTAGTTCGATTGCCCTTTGAGATGCATTACATCAACCCTGCCGAGAATAAAAATAAGAGGTGTTGATAGTAACAGGTTTAATGCTTTACTTCAATTTTCTTCCAAAAAAAAAAAGGATATTATGAAAATTCCATTTGAAAAGTAAACTAATTGTAAACAGACATAGTTTTTTTTATTAGGTGAACCGTTCCCACTGTTAACTTTTCATGTAAAATGTTAATATTTTCTATCTAACATTATAAAATGATCAAAATACCATTATTAAGATTCTACAAAATTCCTATCGTACCCTTTAAACTTATGTGATGACTGACATATCCTTCAAATTTATTGATTATTAATTAATAATAATATTAAATTAAAAATAATAGAAAAATAATAATAATAATAATAATTTTCTAAAAAAAAAATTAAAATGATTTCCATCTTTCATCATGTTGATGAACCGTGAACATCATTAAAAAAAAATAAATATATTTTTTATTAAATTTGGAAAAAAAAAAAAAAAAGGAGTGGAGATCCAATCTCTACATTGGATCTCCACCTCTAATTAATTATCAACATCAAGCAAAAACATTAAGAACCCATTCATCAACTCATCAATCTTAACAAATGTCAGAAACATCAACAAAACATCTTCATCAGTCATCATCCTCAATCCATTATCATCAACATCAACTCATTCATTAACTCATCATCAAACCATCAATCGACCATCATCAAATAGGCATCATCATCATCTCATTTCAAGGGAAAAAAAAAAAAAAATTCAGTCACCACAGCCCAACACCAATATACACACACAAAAGTTTGATTTGGGATGAAAATTTGACTTCTAAGATCTCCATCATCAAGTCTCCGAATTGGATATTCATACTTTTGTTTTAATTTTCCTTTTTGTTTTTTTTTTTTTTTCAATTTCTATTTATAAAATAAAAGCATCTTCATTGTCCATCATTGTATTGGATGACACTTCTTTTCATTTATCTTTTATCTTTAAATAAACAGTAGAAAATAAAATAAAAAGATAAGAATACATTTAATTAAGGTGTTAAAAGTGACTAACATTGATTTGATAAGCCAGGTAGCCAAATTGTAATGAACTTATAAAGTTTACTCCACTTTTTAATAATTTCAAACTCTACACACACGCATATATATATATACACACACGTTTGATCTGAGACAAAAATTTCATTGTTAGGATTTCCATCATCAAGTCTCCAAATTGGATATTCGCTCTTTTGTTTTTGTTCGATTTCAATTTTTAAAGTAAAAATATCTCCATCGTCTATCATTGTACTAGATGACAATTTTTTTCATTTATGTTTTATCTTCAATTAATTTTGTTTTTAGATTTTATCTTTAAATAAACTTTAGAGAATAAAATAAAAAGATAAGAATACATTTAAGGTGTTAAAGTTGACTAACATTGATTTGATAAGCTAGGTCAGTGTCATTGAAATGAAAAGTTTCTTCCATATGTAAAAGGGATAGCTGAAGTAGGTCAATGTCACTGAAATGAAAAGTTATTTCTAGCTCTTTTGTTTTAATTTTCATTTTTGTTTTTGTTCCATCTGTATTTTCAAAATAAAAATATCTCTATAGTCTATTATTGTATTAGGTGGCAATTTTTTTTCATTCATTTTTTATCTTTACTATGTATATATATGGCGCATTTTAAGATGCACCGAATGTATGCATACACTTAACAAAAAAAATATATGATTGCATTCTATAATGCATGATTGTAATTTATTATATATGATTATAATTAAATATATGTGATTACAATTTGTAAATGTGATTATATTTATTTATTGTGATTAATATGATCACATTTACTGATTATAATCACATATATTTAGTTGTAATCACATATAATAAATTACAATTATACATTTTAGAATGCAATAATGTTTTTTTTTATCAAATGTATGCATACACTCGGTGCACACAATGCGACCCATATATATATATATATATATATATATGGATATCATGAAAAACCCCTCTGAAAAATAAACTAATCGAGATTTACCCCCGATTTTTATTTTATTAGATGAATTGCCCCTACCAGTTAAAACACCGAGTAGTGTTAAATTTAAAGGGCATAATGGTAATTGACCAAATAATCTCTCTACCATTCTCTCTTACTCTTTCGTCTCTCTCTTTGCCATTTAAAAACCCCTCTGAAAAGTAAACTAATCGAGATTTACCCCCTGTTTTTATTTTATTAGATGAACTGTCCCTACGGTTAAAACACCGAGTAGTGTTAAAATTGAAGGGCATAATGGTAATTGACCAAGTAATCTCTCTACCATTCTCTCTTACTTCTTCATCTCTCTCTTTGCCATTCTCTCTCTCACTATACCATTTTCTTTTCTCTCACTTCTCCTTCTTTTTCTCTCACCCCCTATGTCTTTCTCTATCATCGGCGATCAACCCACACCCTCATCTTCCATCTTTTTCTTTTTATTCTTTTTTTTTTGGTTACCTGGTTCTAGGTTCATCAAACTCAGAATTAAATGGTTATGGGTTTCGAAACCTAAAACCAGACGGTTCTGGAAACCTGGAACCAGACTGGTTCTAAGTTCATCGAACCCATAACAAAACAATTATGGGTTTCAAAACCAAAAATAGACGGTTTTGAGTTTGATTTGACCTAGAACCAGATGGTTTTGAGTTTGGTATGGTGGTGGTGGGTGTTTGGTTGGTAGGTAGGTGTGATGAGTGGGTGGTTCAATGTTGTTCTGAGTAGTGGATTGATGATTTAAGGTTGTTCTTAGTGGTTTGTTGTAGTGGTGGTGGTAGTAGTAGTGGGTGGAGAGATAGCTCCTGTTGGGTGGGTCTGGGTATGACAGATCTTTGTTGGGTCTTTTTTTTTTCTTTTTTCAATTTTTTTCAAATGGTTGATAAAGATGATTGTAGAGTTTCTAGCATTCAAATCGAGTTTTTTGATGTTGCTGATGTTATGGGTTGATGTTGATGATAATGGTGGGTTGAATGTTGTTGATGTTTTGATGATAATGGTGGTTGATTTAGTTTTTTTTTTTTTTTTTTTGAAATAAGCTGATTTGATTTTAATGTGTTGCTGGAAAGATATAATTTTTGATTTTAACTGATTTGATTTTAGTTTTTTTGGGTTTCAAACATTTTCTGGATTTTTAGTTTAGGTTTTTATGGGTTTCAATTTAGAATCCAAAAACTTTTTGTTAACTAGTTTCTTTTTTTAATCTTATGATATTTAATATTATTATTAATTAATAATTTAAAGGGTAGTTTAGTCATTACAGAAGTTTGAAAGGTATAATAGGGATTTTATAGGATCTTAATAAGGGTATTTTGGTTATTTTATGATTTTAGAAGAAAAATGTTAACTTTTTGGATGAAAAGTTAACGGCAGAGGACAGTTCACTTAATAAAAAAAAATCAAGGGTAAATCTCGATTAGTTTACTTTTCAATGGGGTTTTCCATAATATCCCTATATATATATATATGTTACACTTGACAAAACAAATGCATAATTGCATTCTGAAGGTGTTATTTTAATTTATTATATATGATTACAACTAAACATGTATGATTATAATTAGTAAATGTGATTACAATTAGTAAATATGATCATATTTACTGATTGTAATCACATATATTTAGTTGTAATAATATATAATTAATTATAATTACAAATTTTAGAATACAATTACGTATTTTTTTATTAAGTGTATGCATACTTTAAGTGTATGCTAGAATGTGCCTATATATAGGCATATTTTAGTATATAGCTCGGATATGCATATATTTTACAAAAAAAAAAAATACGTGATTGCATTCTAAAATATGTGATTATAATATATTATATGTAATTACAAATAAATATGTGTAATTACAATCAGTAAATGTAATCATATTTATTAATTTACTAATTATGATTATATTTATTGATTATAATCATACATGTTTGGTTATAATCATATATAACAAATTACAATCATACAATTATGAATTTTTTTTTTCAAGTGCCCTAGGTGTACCTAAAGGGACCCCATAACACGTGGTGAATCTCCAATCAAAACTTGAACTTGAAATATATCTAGTGTTCTTGAATAATATTGAAATAATTTTTAGAACGATAAGAACTTTATTATCTAGTTCTATATAGAAAAAAAAAATACGAAACATTGACACATAAGACTTATTTTTATCACACGAAAATCTCTTATGCTGATAGAACTATTACTGTTATGGGGATCTTATGCTGATGGAACTATTACTGTTGTCAAAACTAGTACATGTTGAAGTAGAAACGACATTCCAAGGCTCAGTCACTTCAGTTCCCGTATACCCCATATCTTCATAACTTTGCACAAGTTCCATTCCAATTTTTTCTACTCGAAGAGCTTCCAGATACATTGCCACTTCTTTCATTGTTGGTCTTCTCCTTCCAACTGGGTTTAAACAGCTTTTCGCTATGTTTGCAATTGCTATGATCTCTTCTTGCTTTCCATCCTTTATTACTTGAGTATGAAGAATATCATATAGACGGTTCTCCTCCATGCAAAGAATGAAATATGTTACTAAACTTCTACTTCCTCCTGACCTATTTAAAGATATTGGTTTTTGTCCTGTCAAAAGCTCAACGAGAACTACTCCAAAGCTATAAACATCACTTCTATCAGTGAATTGGCTTGAAATAAAGTATTCAGGGTCAAAATATCCAAATGTCCCTTGAACTCTTGTTGTCACATGAGTTTGATCAATAGCTATTGATATTGAAGTCCCAAAGTCTACCACTTTTGCTCTGTATTTATCATCCAAAAGTATATTTGTGGACTTAATGTCTCGATGGTAAATGGGCATGGGGGCAGCTGAGTGCAAATAAGAAAGAGCCTCTGCAACTTCTCTAGCAATTCTTATACGCATATCCCATGTAAGAGAAAGCTCTTCATTTTGATCATGAAGATAATGGAAAAGAGTTCCATTGGGGATGAATTCATAAATCAATAAAGGAACCTCAGTTTCCAAACAACAACCCAATAACTTAACAACATTCCTGTGATTGATTTGTGAAAGAATAACAATTTCATTAACAAATTCTTCAAGTTTCCTTTCACCAACAACTTTGGATTTCTTTACTGCAATGATTTTTCCATCCGCCAACATTCCTTTGTAAACCGTACCTTGACCCCCTTGACCAAGAATTCTATTCACATTAAAATTGTCGGTGGCTTTATTTAATTCCTTTGAACTGAAAATTTTGCATCTATCAACACTGCTATCAATCAATGAATTTAAGTGTTGTTGTAAAAGTAAACCACCATTTCGTTTGAACAATTCTTCTTTGCGCTTGAATCTTTTTAGTATAATGATGCACAACCTCCATCCCACTATCAACAGAAGCAAACCTCCGAGGCCAGTTCCAATACCTGCATGAAATCATTTAAACCTTCAGTGAAGATTTGTCTTGAACATTTTAAAATAGAAGCTTAGGTTCAAGCTTTCTTCCAGAGCACATAAATAGTAGTGAATATAACTGTAATTATTGTAATGTATGCATAAAAAAGAACACCATAAAGAGGGGTCATTATTTCCCAAGAAGGGACAAAGAAACTAAATTATATATCTTCGCAATTATTTCCCAAGTAGGTAATAACCTTGATTTTCTATAAATTATAATTAATCATTCCATTTATTTTTCCTTAACTTTAAAGTGTAAAACAACATACCTAAAATGATAATGTACACATTCGCATGTGAGTAGCAATGGTAGCTCCCATCAATGTTTTTGCAAATCATGTGTGCTTCGCATGCAGTGCTATTTGTAGCACACTCATCCACATCTGGACATGTGCAAAATACAAGTAGAATTAGTATGTCACAAATTTTATTAGAAAACAGGACAATATAATAAAATTAAGAAAAGTACCTACATACATATGTATGTTATGTTCAGAGTTTAAAAACGCAATTAGGAATTATATATTGATAAAAATTTAAAAGCTTGCAAATTTTAACACTGTTTTATAAATTATATAACTGAAAATTAAATAGTGGAATCATCTTCATCTAATAAAAATCTCTTATTATGGTTTGAATTTCTCATTTTTTTTAAACAAAACCTAATTAGTAGTTAGAAGACTTGAAGTATAGTTAGAAAAATGAAAATAGTACGAAGAAATTAACCGAATTGAAAAGGTGGAACTCTCCAAAAGTCAGCATTTGATTTTTTTTTTTTTTTAACCTCAAGAAATAAATACTCATTCTTAAAAGATTTTAACTGTGTTAAATAGTTATAAAAAATATATATAAAATGAGGTTGCTGCAACAATATACTCTTCCACCTACCGCATGAGTTGTAGGTTTAAATAACAATCCCTTTCTCAAATTTTGAATTACTTAAAAAAGTAAAATAAAACTTTAAAAATAGAATCTGAAACTTGAAGGATATTTGGATGGATGGAGAAGTACTATACCATGACATCCACCTGGAAGATAAGGATTTCCTGCGTATCCCGTTTTGCAATGACACCATACAAGTGGCAAAGCTGTCTCATCACAATCAATGAAGGAACGATGTTCCGGCCTAGAAAGATCCAACGAAGAATTGTCTATATACCAATCCAATACAACAGGAACTTCTGTCCAATTTTGAACTTCTTCAGCATATGTAAATTCCATCTCAAACCATTCATGATCCACCAAAAATGCATGCTTGCATTCTTGCTTGTTTTCTCCTTCAAAATCATTCAAGGCTTGGAAAGATGCGTTAAAACTCTGCAAATCCCAAGGAACTGTTGTCTGGCAACATTTGATTCCAAGGCAGTCACCCTCATCTGCTGTACATCTTGCGTCACAGATGGACGAGCACCCACCGAGAAGCAAACCAGGACTAGAGGACATGTATGCAATGTTGTTGCAGGCTATGCTTGTGAACCTGTTGCTACGTGAATAGAAGAAAGGGGTATCCTGCAATACCTTAGTTTCATTGCTATGGCAAGAATTTGAGACGGGATGTTGGACTCGAATTGCGTGATTTTCTAGTGAAATATTAAGCACGGCTAAGTTGATGTTACTGAGAAATGGCTTATTAGACTTACAATCTATTGCAAATGAATCATTCAAGTAACAATTGGCTCCAATTCCAAATGGAAACGGAATGGTTATATTTCCACAGCTTGATTGACAAGTAGGTTTGGACAAAGGTGGTGATTTTGGCAATGTAGAAGCATAAGAGGAGGACAAAGGCCATAAAAGGAAGGTAATCTGAATTAAAAAATGCAGAAGCATTCTTCAATAATCTTCCTTTCTTTTGATCTATGTTTATGGTGAGTTTAGGATTCAAGTACTCGAAAGAAGCTCCACCTTCGAATTTAAAGGGAAAAACAAGTGTTGTTTCTCTGCACATTCTCTTCAGTCTTCTCATCCGGGAGGAAAAAACAGTTGAAGCACAACATGGAAACCCAAAAAGAAAATTATCGTTTTCTTGGTCAAAAAAGTATCGATCCCACTGTCTTATATTTCTTATCAATAAAGTACATACATGTTAATCACATGCATCCATAGGTGAATAAAGCAGAAAACAGAAGGATTCACATATGTTCAAGTAGCAGTGTTAGTAACAGTGTTTGTTGCTAGTCTCTTTCCATTTGAAACTTTTGAAAATTACTTGAAAGCACAATTAGCCGAAATTTTAAAATTAATTAAAAGGCATACACTCGTTAAAAGATAAAGATGGAGAACATGAACAGGTGCTCTTAATGGTACTGAAAAATAACAATTCCTACAAAAAGTTATCAATATCCTAAACATGTTCTAAATTGGAAAAAAAATAAAATAAAATAAAATAACAATGAAAATGGAGCTTGAAATGACCGAGTTGATACTTTTTTAAGGGCTATCACATAGGGATGTGAGTTTTACCACTAATAATCCAAATCCAACATTGTTTTACCGCTATCGGTCCTCTAGAAGTGTTCTACATCAGTAAGTTTTTATCATTAAACTTCTTAACACCAAGTTTAATTATTAAGATAAAAATAATATAAAACATCTCACCATTTATATCCCAACTTATGATATATTAATTGATGATCAGATACATTTTTAAGTGAAATAAATAAATCATTAATAAGTATTCATTCATCGTTACATTATGAGCTGGGATCAAAATTGAAATACAAGGTGAGATGTATAGTGTTATTCTTAAAATAAATATATAGCTAATAAAAAATTTGCATTATTAAAGGTGCAACAATTTTAATTTTATAAATTAATTAAACTAAGAATTATTAAAGATTAAAATCAAAATTTAGGAAAAATAATTAAATAGAAAAATTATATAAATGTCAATAAGATTCTTCCTATACCTTAAAAAAGTAAATTAATAACTTATGGACATTGTGAACACGAATAAAAGTAGAACCCGGCATTGAATATATAAAATGAACTGAAATTCTGTTCACAAATTTAGACCAAAGCAGCCCCATGTTCTTCTTCACACTGACCAGTTGTAGCTCCCAAGAGTTCACACCAGTTTCTTCTTTCTTGTTCAAGCGTCCGTTTTCTCTCCAAGAGTTTACTGTTTTTTCTCCGGCAGCCGCACTTTCAAAAACAAACATTTTCTTCTTTGATTTACTTTCCTCGAGCTTTCAATTCTACGGACTTGTGTTAGCCCGCCTATATGTTGTCTTTTCAAAAGGTAGCAACATCTCTTCTTTTGCTTTCACTTACATGTTAAACTTTTACTTTTGGATCTTGATTGGGCTTTCAAAATTAATTACAAGCCTGGAAACTAAACACTAACTGCTCGCAGGGACAGAAGACTAACTACTCTCATAATAAGTTAGAAAGAGGACTACCCATACTAGTGATAACATTAACTAAGAGGGATTGAACCCCAAAACCAAATAATGGATCGTAGACTTTTTTGACGGGTTGACTTCAAGTGGATAATTATCAAATTAAATGGGTGTTTTTTGTCATCAAAATATATTGTATGGTAGATTGGAAAAGGTAAGACACATTATAGGAATAGTGACATAATTAAAGTAAATACAACACTTTTTTTTTTTTTTTAATAAGTAAATACAGCATATTATATTAAAACCTTTAAAGTTCTCCTGAAGAAATATAGTTCTTTTTGTGGGAATGATGGTGGGCTCGACGATGAAAAGTTCATTCTCTTCCCTAGCTCCAATGGTGGGTACCCTAATTCCCACGTACCAAACATTGCCCAATTGCATTGGACTGTATCATAAAGTTACACAATAATTGCATTAGGTTGTGCATTAAGTTATACAATAGTGGCTTAAAGTATATTTGAATATTTATAAGTTAGTTCTGGATTAATAAATAAGTTTGTGATATATGTACATGTATTATTAAAAGAGGAGATATATATTCTGATAAAATTTTGAAGTTATTCTTCTCAAAATTCTAAAGTTATCCTCATGAAGGACCTATTGTAACTTAACATACTTAGGCAGAACAAGAGAGGCAAAAGTGGGGGGCCAAATTAGAGGTTTTTTTTTTTTCTTTAAAAAAAAAAAAAACCAATTGAACATATTTCATTTATTTATTAAATTTTTATGTACATAAACTTTTTTTACAAAAAGCTTTGGAGAACGAGGGTGCCAGGGTCTCCACAGCGACGACTCCAAAAGGTAGCGCTTCTACTAACATATAACCATTGTTTAAAAATTCGGTGAGTTTTGTCGAGTCTTCGTCGGTTTCTCTCAAATCAGCACTTTGCTGATCCGAGAACCCCCAGATTGGAGGTCTTACTCACCGAAGGTGGACACTCGGCCCAACTCGTTCAACTCGGCCTACTCGACGAGTCTAATCATCACAAAACTGGCCAAAACTCATCCCAAACATCACCCACCAATCATCCTCAAAACTGTCACATAAACAAACAACAAACATCACCCAACAATATTCCTGGCGAAACAAAGACAAATTCGAGAAACAATCACTCATTGTTGCCAGCGATAACTTGAAGGGTAAAAGACAATGGCAACAACTTAAAAGAAGATGTCGATGACATGGAGGGAGAGAGAGAATGAGACTTGAATGGCCATAAAGGAGAAAGAAGGAGATTTGTCGGTGACGATGAAGAGGGACTGACAAAGGCTTCGACAATAACGATTATTTTTCATCTCGAAATAGCGACAGCGACGACGCTTTTGAAAGGCAATGGTGACGGCACATTGGAAAGGCACGGTGCACTTGAAGCAAAACGGCGATGACAACGGCCTGTTAGAGAGAGAAGAGATGAGAAAGGACAATGAAGAGGGAGTAGAAAGGGGAGAGAGAGAGAGAATGAGGGTTCCAGAGATGGTTAGTGTGTAATCAGCCTTTGTATAGGGTGTGGATAATTTCACCATGGTCTCTAATGTTCACAAAAATCTCAGTTTATGCTTTGAAACTTCAAAAATATAATTTTCCTCCTAAACAATACTTTTCGCGTACTTACCGATTACTCGCTGAGTTACGATTACTTGCTGTTTGATAGGTCACTGTTCGAGTTGCGAGTAATGAGTTTTGGAACACTGCATATAACAAGACATTATTGTTTTACACTCAAGCGATTCATTGAACATTTTAGAAAATTTCCACATAACACACAAGGAAAAATATATTGTAATAATTTATTTCTCAATGAAAAGGAAAGAGAAGGGTGTTTCCTTGTAAATTCCCTTTGATCCTCACAAGTGTGATGGAAAGTAATGATTAAAAAATTCAGAAGCAATCCCACCAATAAAAAATAGATTTATTGGTGAAAAAATGGACACCTTTTCCTTGTCATGTAAAACTATCAGAAAAAGGACATCAAATTTTAGCATTCTGATTTGATGTCTATTTATGTTTTTGAAAATTAATTTTTTATTAAGTATATATTCTTAAAAATATAATGTATTTGATAGATTCTCATTATAATTTTTAAAAGGAAAAATTTCAATTTAATCTCTAACATTTAGGAAAATATTATTTTTTACTCAGTGATGCGTTTTGAATATCCATAATCTCTAACATTTCAAAAATGCATCAATTTAGTCTCTCTATTAGTTAAAAGTTAGTCAACCTTAACAGATGAAGCGTTGGTTTGATCATTTTAGTGATATGTCAACATATCCATACGTGCTTAGAAAAATAATATTAACTTAAAATAATATTTTAAGTTAAAATATTTATATAATTAACATAATAAATTATAAACCAAAAAAATTAAAAATTAGAATTAAACAATTATTGACTTCTTGAAATGGTTGTCTAACAAACTCTTTGAAAATAGATGATTATGTTGACAATGACTATTTTTTTTTTTTTGCCCATATCAACTTAATATTAATGATTGATAATTATATTAGAAAAATTTATATTAATAACTACATTTGAGGAGTTTATTTTAACTCAATATTTGTCCTATGTGATATGTAATTTTTTCATAATCCATAAGAGCATTAGAGATATTCTAAATAATCAACATCCACAATGAAGATTTCAGAATCCATATCAAATTCATTTGAAGAATTTTCCATATTTAACTAAAAAGGTGCTTGTGATTGGGAACTTCTTGTGTCTGGATATCTATTTGAAAATTGAATGCATCCAGGTGATCATAAGGATTGCTATCTCCATTATATTGGGGAATGTTAGAGACCTTAAATTTGTAAAGGAGAGGTTATGTCTCGATCTCCCTGGTGAAAGGGGTCCTCTCCTCATATTGATCATACTAGAGTGAGGTACCGGGGCGTGCCTCAAATAGTTAAACCCTCTGAAGGGGCTCTTATATTCTTAGGTCCTAAGGCTTGTGTCCTTTCTTGTGCTCACTACCTGGAGAGCGACGGTTTGGTGAATATCCCTGACTTGCCCTACGCGAGCTGTCAGCTCGGTGTGACTCCATACGTTATTGATGGTCTACTTCCTCCTTTTCGTATCGAGATGCGGTGCAAACTCTATCATGGCCACCTTCCATATGGCGGCTCCCATCCTAGCTCATTCTCACTCTTAAACTCATAGGACGCAGTACTTCCTCCTCTTCACGAGCTTGACAACCTTTAACTCTTGAGCGTGATTTTGAAGGAACGAATTGAGTTAGCAAGTCACAACACCTTTTGGTGGGTCTTTCAGGAGCTGGCACTTCCTCTCGTTATTGTTGGTAAACTTTTGTGGGAGAAGCAACCTCAGATCTAGGAGCGTTTTGTGCTTAGGCCTACGCCAGCGCTCTAACTGCATCTGCAAGTTGTCGTACTGTATTTTCCAATACTTCCTTCCGCTGATGCCACATTTGTAACCCCTCGACTGTAGGGACCGTCGATGTTGGTTGGCGAGCGACTAGTTGAGGCGTAACCACGATAGCGCCACTTGTGGGAACATGAGACGTGCCTGTCATGGGTGCAGTTACATCCTCCCTCGGTTGGATGTCACACTGTTGCTGATTCATCTGTCTTTTTAGTTGCTCAGTCACCACGTTAGAACTTCCAGTGGTTATTCTTTTTGCCATGGCAATTGAAAATTCAAAAGGTTGTAGTTTGGGCCCTCCTTCTAGCATCAAAATGTCGACATCTAAATTTGGTTGACCCAAGTTCTTAATCTAATACCTATAAACAAAGCAATACTAAGAAAAAAATAAAAAAAAAAAAAAGGAAAGAGGAAGAACAGCGAATGCAAAGGAATTTTTATATGGTTCGGCCCAAAAAAATTACCTACGTCAACGACTATAACGTCCCGATATTTTTTTCTATCCGATTAATATTCACTGATTTCATAAGTAATTTATTAAATAAAAATAAATTTAAATTTAGTGAAATTCGTGTGATTGTAAAATGTTTTGATCGCTAATAAGTGAAATTTAATATTTTCAAAACGTTTTTCTCGCGTAATGAATTATTTTCGAATTTAAATAAAATAAGTAGCAGAATAGGAATGTTATGATAGTAAAATTGGATCGTATTGTAGGGGATAATTTTTAAGTTGAATAAAGAATTTATTATTATAATAATTATTATAATAATAATAATTATTATTATTATTATTTTTAAATAAATTGTTAATGAAAATTAAAATAAATAAATTATTTTTTTTATAAATTAAGTTATGGATAAGTTTGAAGGAGATAGTGGAATGGTAGGTGGCAAAGGTGTCCAATAGCATGGTGACAAGTGTAATTGGGGGTCAAATTACAAATAGAGAAAACTTTAGGGCCAAAATAGAAATAAAGAAAATTTTAGAATAATTTCGTAATTAAGGAAAGTTGATAGCCATATAAAGTGATTTTTTTTTTTCCAGATTTTTTTTTCAGTTTCTTCACTAGCTTCTGTCGACTCCATCCGTTTGCTTCATTTTCTTCCTTTCTTCAATTTCTTTATTATTTTCATCATTTAATTCATCAAATTATCTATTTTTTTCACTATCTATCTATTTCAAACTTTAAATTCATTAAAACTCATTCATTTGCCAAGTTAATTTTTGCTCAAAAAGGGGTGCAATCCAAGGTATGTTTATGAGTTTTGATTTCTTGTGATGACTATAGATTAAAAATGGTTTAAATAATTTCTAGAGCATGTTAATTTAATTATTTTTGCATTTGATTAATTACATGTGAATTTATTTTTGAAATTTATTTATTTTGAACCCTAGGTGATGGTTTGAATGCGTGAGGGCTTAGAGAATGTTAGGAAGGTGTGAAAACCTCTCATTGGGTGTTTAGAAAACTAGTGAAAAGCCCAAAAAAGTTGGTGTATATGTATTTGAAAAATTTAGTTTTATTAGATTGATATTAATATGTTGATTTGTTGGAAACTTGATTAATTTATTTTTGTTATATATTAAATGAGTTTGTATGTTATTAGTGTGTTGTTTACATACTATTGGAGTGAAAAATTGATTGAAAAATGGTTTCGAAAATAATTTCGAAAACAGAATACCCCCTAGGCCGAATAATAAGTGGAGAACTTGGGGGCATTTTTGTCATTTTCTTTCCATTTGCATGTTATTAGAATGATATTTGAGTGGTTTTTATGATGAAATAATGGTTGGAACGAAAATTTAAGTCTATTAGTTTGATGTTCATGTGTAAATTCCTTTGAAAATTATTTGTTTTGATTCTTCAAGATATCAAATGGTTCTGGGTGTTAAAAATATGACAATTACATGTCATTGGATGAGTTTGTTTGATGAAAAATGGTTTTGAAAACGATTTCGTAAAATAAACCCTCTTATGAACGAATTTGAAATATAAAGTGCTCTAGGGGTATTTTTATCTTATTGTCTCCGTTTTTGTGTTAGTTATATCATGTTTTAATGGTATGTATAACGGATTTGAAATTGAAAATGAAAAAGTTGAGATTATTCTCTTTCGAAACTAAATTATAACATGAAAAATGTGATAAGTAGTGTGTTCAGATGTGATAGGAAAACTAGAGACAAAATAGTTAATTGAGACGGCCATAAACGGTGCTTTAAAGAAATTCGATGAATTGGTTTAAATATGCAATAAAAAGTTTACGCGATTAAAATTTTCATTTTTAAATTAAAAATTTTGTAATCTTGAAAATTTAAAGGGTCCGCATAAAACTAGTCACCGATAGGTGGTGATTGATAGTTGGCTAGCCAATAAGATGATTATTACCAGTACTACACCATTATGATTTATTATAGTATGACGGACCTTGAGAGACATTGAGTGTCCGGTCCAGAAACGGAAACAGATTGTGATATGCGATCCGGTGGATAGTCACCGAGCAGCAGTTGCTGGGATTGTCGTTTAGTCTGGTCGATGCTAGGAAACTCGTTATCGATCCATGGCATCATGATAGAATTTTACAAATGACTTTAATTAAAGAAAAATGGTAAAATCGTAAATATGTTTGATAAATGTTATTTGATAAAATAAAATATATGAAATAGGGTAATATTGTAATTAGGTGTGACAAGTAAGATTTGAAATGATGAATGTTGAAATTTTTATTTATTAGTTGATATTATATTACGAACTCTTCGATTGATTATAATTTTTAAATAATTAGTGAATGTATTATGAAAATATTGTTGAAATTCGCATAGTATGTTTTGATTTTTATTTGACGATAATGTGTTGTTTTCAAAAATATAATTATGATTACGATATGAAATTTAGTTGAAAGGATAATAGTGTAAATGTGTTTAATGGATTTTCAAAAAATTTATGTGATTGAAGTTTATCTTGAATCATGTTTGATATATGTGTTTTTGAAAAACTAATTGTTTATGTATTTTGTTTGATTTTATTATTGAAAAATTGACATTGAATTACAATATTAAAAAAAAAGAATGAAATGAAAATTGTAAAACGAAATCGTTTTAAGTCGTATTATATTGTTTATATATATATATATATGAATAATGATTACTACGTATTTGATAAGAATAATTATTAGTAAAATGTTTTCATCAGGATTTGTACTAAAATTCTTACAAATCGAATTTACTAATCATATTAAATATATCAGTTAGATATTTGAAACTTTTAATAAATTGCCTATGATAGGATTGATTTTTACGTGTTTTGTATGTGTAATTATTAATAAAGTAATTTTTATGTGTGATTTCTAATAAAAGTTTAAGAATCTGAAAAAAATTTACGTATATAAATATATATAGAAAATGATCGTTACGCATTTGATAGGTGTGATTATTATTAATGTGTTTGCATAGAAAATTGAAATAAAATTTCCTTTCAAATCGAATTTATGTGATAAATAATAAATTATATGTATTTTGAATGTACATTTATGAGTAAACCGATTTGATTATGAATTTTAGTAAAACAATTGAGAAATGTGTGTATACAGTGAAAATCATGTGGAGGTAAATGGAAAAAAATGCTTTTACGTATATGACATGTAAAATTGATAGTAACTTGAGTAATCAGTAAAATGTAAATATAAAATTTGTGAATAGATTATGGGTAAATAGATGGAGAATGATTATTATGTATTTGATATGTGTAATTAATAGTATAGTGTTTTCAGAGTGATATATAATAGAATTTTTATAAATGAAATTGATCTGACTAATAAGAAACTGTATGTATTTTATATGTGTATTTATTAGTAAATTGATTTAATTGTGCAATTTTAGTAAAGAAAAATATTTGATGAAAATCGTTTCAAAATACCGTCAAAAGAAATAGTATGATTATATCTATTTATTAGTCAATAAATATTAATGTGTTATATAAGGTTTATCTAAAACTGAGAAAAACTGAATTTTATAAAATCATATTTGAAACAAGACTTTTATGCACGTTATGACTTGTGTTTCCTTCTAAACTCTCAAATATTATTGAAAAATTTTATGAAATTATATTATAAGGAAATAAAGTTTTATGACCTTTAAATTAAGTATATACCCACTAAGTAGAAATACTTAGCACGTTGGATTTACTACGTGTAGATAGATAAATTGGGCTTGTAGATAAAGATTGAAGACAACGTACCTGCAGTTCTTTATGAGTCACATCCGACATCATATTTTGGTTAACCACCATTTTGTACTATATATATATATATGCATATTTGTGTGTATGTTCATGTGTATGGACATTATTGTGAAATATTATAAAGTTTAATGTTTTGTGAGTGTTATAAATTATATCTTGTATTATGTTTTATAACTATTATAACGTTTGTAAAATTTTGTATTGTATTTGGTACACATTTCATGTAATGTGTTTTGTTATAAAATGTTGAAATTTTAAGAATGAAGATAATTGTGCGTTGAAGTGGTTTGAGAATCAGACGGGGGGTTCGAATTAGAGTTGAGTAATAAATTTTATAAAAGTGTTATCATCTTCTCTACAGGTTTTGAAAATTTGGGTTTTCAAAAAAACAGGAGAAACTCTGCCGGATTTTCTAAAATTATAAATGAGCAAATGATATTAAATTTTTTCAATATTGTAAGAATTTAAAATAAAACTTTTAGTGGTGATTCCGTTTCTTTTAGCACAAACTTTACTAATAAATTAATAAATGAATTTTGGTTCGGAACCGTTACGTGTTTTCGTTTATTAATAAATGAGTTTTTGTTTTCCGGTTTTTAATAAGAGAAAATAACTTTTATAATAGTTTAAATAGAATTTAAGTAAAGAAAGATGACATCCTCTATCTGGATTTCCACTCCGTACGAGAATCGGGTGGATGGGTGTTACAACGACTCTTTCTTTAGTTATTTTGGCAGAGTCACAGTATATTATTGATTGATATCTCTTATCTTTTACAATGAATTTTCAACCCCCATTTATAGTGTGAGGTGTTACAATTTGAGTATAATAAAAATAGGAAAGAATTCTACATTAATTACACTTCCAAAACCAGTGTCCATCAATTTAAGGACAGATTCCGCTGAATTAGGAGTTTGATTTTACTTCTAATTTTAATAGTTGATTCTTCCTCAAATTAGAATGTTGCCTTTCTGGAAAAACTCCTTTAATGAGCATTTCGAGTTAAGAGCTGGACCTCGCTCTCAATTAGCTAGAGTTGAGCATTAGGTAACCTTGACCATAGTTGACCAGCGACCTAAGAGTTGTAATAGTGAACTAAGAGCTCGTTTCTACAAGTTAGACATTGACGAACTGGGCCTTTGGCGAGCTAGACTTTTGTCTATTAGGTTAACTTATTAAATCTGTTTGTTGGACTTTTACCAATCTATTTACCAAAACAGTTTACTATCCTGCTTTGGTTCGTGAAAGTTGGAATCTCTCCTAATAGAAATAAAAAATAATATATATTTATATTATTGTGTTTTGGTTCCTGGAAGTTGGAAGTGAATGATGTATTGTGCTCTGGTTCACTGATGATCACATACAGAATCACAACAATATTAAAAATAAAAAATAGGGATATTTATAACATGCCCCCAACGTTTGAACATATTTTGAAACTGCTCGCCTTAGTGCAATTAACATTTTGCCTCCCCAAAGTTTAATTAAATTTAATTAAATAAAGAATCAACACCCTACAGTTACTAATTTCATCCATTATCATTAAGGGTGAAAGAGTAAAATGGTAAATGAATGTATAAACTAACAAAAAATAATAAAAAACCAAAAAAATAAAAATTTTTATTTTTATTTATTAAATAAAGAAAAAAAAAAAGATTGATCTCTACCATCCAAATGGAGGTTAGAGATCAAATTAAAAATTAATTTCATATGAAAAAAAAAAAGCCTCTCTCTCTCTCTCTCTTTTCTACTTTCTCTACCAGAAAACTCTCTTTCTCTCACTTTATCTTCATCTTCATCGATGGCAACCTTTCATCGACCAGTAAACTCTCTCTCATTTTCTCCTCTCTCACTGCCAGTCGTCCTTATTCTCCTCTCTCCACCCAAATCTGGATTCGAACCTAAGTGATGATTTTTTATATTTTTGATAATTTTCATTTGAGTTTGGTGATTTTTGATGATTTAGGTGGTGCTGACGGGTGGGTGTTTTGTGGATATTCTGGGTGGGTATGGTCGTGTGTGTGTTTGATGTTGGTAGTAATGGTAGTAGGTGAGTGTGGATAGGTTTCTGGGTGTTGGATTTTGGTGGTGGATGAGGATGGTCGTGTTGGTGTTTAATGGTGGTAGGTGGGTTTTCGGGTGGTCTTCTTTTTCATCTTCTCGAACCAGAAATCTAGGTTCATCTTCTTCATCTTCTTGAACACCCAGAAATCTAGGTTCATCTCTTTGTCCATGGGTGGTGGTGATGAATTGATATGCGTCCCTCTCCAAATTCCTCTTTCTTTCTAGACTTGCATCTCTTTCTATCTCTCATTGCCTTTTTTTCATCATCAGGGTTTGTGTCAACCCAAATTCTTCATCTGGATTCAAATACTCAAATGAAGGAGATAATTTATATATATATATATATATATATTTATAATATTGTTGTGTTAATTGGTTTTGTTTGATTGAAAATTGGTTGTGTTAGATTGAAGTTATGTTGATTGTTTGTGAAGGTTGTGAAGATGTTTTTAAAAAAAATGTTTCAAGATTTGCGTTATGAGCCCAGATCTTCAAGTTGAAAATCATTTTCAACTTGAAGATCTGGGTTCAATTGTATTTTTTTTTTAAAAAAATTATTTTTTATGCAACAATTTTTTTTTAGATTTATTTTTTAATTCTTTAATTGTCACCGTCTGTCTTAAAAATGGATGGTGGAGATCTAATGTCTTTATTTTTAATAAATAAAATTAAATTTTCAAACAATTATAAATATTAAATTTTATTTTTAAATTAATCCCCACCATCTATCATCAATTATAAATATTAAATTTTATTTTTAAATTAATCCCCACCATCCATCATATGGAGGGATGGTAGATATCTTCTTTTATAATTTTATTTTATAATTTTGATTTTATAATTTAATTTTAATTAAATTTATTTTGATTTTTAATTTTATTTTAATTAATTTTAAATTAGGGGCAAAGAAGTCATTTACTACTCTACATGTGTTAGTGTCAATTTTTTGACGGAAAACTAATGGTAGTGGGAAAATAGCTAATTATGAAACTAGAGGGAGTCGTTTCAGATTATGATCAAACGTTGGGAGGTAAATTATAATTATCCCTAAAAAATAATATATTTTTTTGTTATTTTTGTTATAATAAATGTAAATCAAACTCTAACGCTTGAACTCAAGATCTATGTTGTAATGAAAAATAATCCACAAAAGGAAATAAATTTGATTGCATATCTTTTTTATTTTTCTATTTCTTTTTCTTTTAATTTCTTAAAGTTTTTGGTTTTTCCCTCTTTGATTCGAGCCGAAGGAAACCACACTATATATGTAAGATGAAACATGTTTTGATGGGGCCGAGGAAGAGATTGATTTTATTTCTTAAAGTTGATATTTACTGATCTCACTAAAAAATATTAATTTTTAAAAATTATATTTTATTTTGTAGTTTTTAAAATTCATTTTAAAAGAAAACATAAAAATAAAGTCAAAATATAATTTGGTACCTTAGACACTTAACACCAACAGATCTAGGGTAACAGTGAGTGGGTAATTTGTAATAAAATTATAAAATTTACTCTGTCTACACATATTTCTAAACTGGATAGCTATGTTTTTATTTACATGATAGATGAGACATTTGTTATGTTTGAGATTGAAAGAAGGACTAAATGTCCTAAGTAGTTGAGATATGATAGAGGTTTGAAGTGTTGTTATTTTGGTGTATTAAAGGGTAAAATTGTTGAAAAAATAATAGTTATGCTGTCAAAATTTTTAAAGCATATACTATATTATAATTATGTGATTATGCTAAAATGACTTTT